>CM055982.1:5087500-7917500 GCA_029531755.1 Holothuria leucospilota | reverse complement strand
CACAGAACTTAATGACATGGCAAATAATCACATTTCAGCATACACAAAAGGAGATTAAATTCTAGCCCTCAATCCAAAAATATACATCTTTTTATCTTGTTTCATTATGGAAAAGTGATTCCAATTGAAGTGATGTTCGATGAAACTGCCATTTTCCAAACTCAATGACTTGTAGCAAGTCTGTTTTCAACTTTCAGGCACACTAGGTTTAAGATCTCTTTGATTTTCTTCGCATTTTGTTTCAAGTTTTCCCAACATTACGACAGAATGTGTTTGTTGTTATCAGGTTACAACATTTCTGTATTGTCTTTTTATTCCTGAAATTATTTTCTCATTGGACCTCCAAAATAAACGGAATAAAAAACACATCCTGCTAAAAAAGTGCTTGTGTGACCATCATACTCTAATGGAATTGCTACAGGTTGGAAGTGGCAGGCTATTTGTGAATGATGAGAATGCTGATATCTCCTCAATGTATAAAGACGTGAAGATGAGCATTTTTTTTTTTTTTTTTTTTTATTTTAGCATGGGATTCAGAATTCTCCTCTTCTTCCCTTTATAGTGGTACAGCTTCACCTATGACTTGAAACTATTCATCTCCTTTAACTCATTGCACTGAACTGAACAAAAGATCAAAACACAAGACTGTACAAGACAGCTGTTTAAATTCTTACTTGTGACCCACATGAAAACTTAAGGAAAGACAAAAAGGATCATATCATTGATAAGGCTGCTAGACAGCAAAATCATCATAACAAATCAAGTTTTAATTATTTGATGAAATTTGAATTCATAACCAAATTTGTCTAAATCACAAATAAGCTTCAAATATTGTGATGGTCAACTAATGTATGTCAAATCTGCTTCATGGTCAATAAATTGTTTGACACATACAAAAAGAATGGATAGATGTAAAAATGACCATATATAAACCCTGTTTGAAATAAACTTATCTGAAATGTTGATTTGACAGTCCTTTATGTCCTGGTTTAGAGCACATAAAAAGCAAATTGTCTGAGCCAAGGATGGACTACCAGTTAAGACAATGGGACAACTGCCACACTAGTGGGTGGGTCTTCAAGCAGAGGAGTGGTTTATGGCACCTGTTGTGTACCAATGTATTTTTCAAGTGTATGGGTTCAAATCCCCCTCGAGGTAAGTGGGTCTTTTTCTGGGTACTCTAGCTTTCCTCCCACTTGGCACAGGCTTGCCATCAAATCGGTTGCCCAATCAACACAGCTGGGAGCTTAACTAAAGTGCCTTCACGCAGACCAGTTAGCTAGCCAAGTTTGTTTTGCTTTGCTTGCCACACAGGCAGCTTAATTTATGACTGCTCTGAGTAAACTGCTGAAAGAAAGACAACTCCAAGCCAGCCACCATGGGTCACCTAATTTTTGCCGAGGCCACTTCAAACAGTCTGCCCCAGGCTTCCGTCATGGTACTTAGTTGTGAAGTTTGTAATAACTGAAAGCACACTGAGTAAAAAACTAAAAAAGTATGAATCTGATTTACAGAAAGTTCAAGATACTGAATGAGAGTTGTCCATACTGGACAAGAAAAGTTTAAAGTTTAAATGGCTTGCTATGATCACACTGAAAATGTGCTATCACGTAAATTTCAGAAAGAGGTATTCTTCTGAAGTGCATTCTAATTAAAAGTACTTTTAAGGTAAAAATGACCATTCTGACCTAACAATTACATAAAACAAATTTTAGTGATTGCATGTCTTGCTAAGTCAAGTTTTGACACAAAAAGCAGATAGTATTAGAGAAGTTCTCTACTACTGCTGGCTACAACTCCACACAGATTTCCATTATTTTCACTTAAACTTGGCCAATAAGACAGCTGTTTAATTTAAAATATGTTTTAAAACATTAGATCATCACAAACTTTTTCACACTTACACATCAAAACTAAAAAGGAATACATATCAAAATTATACTAACAAAAGGAAATGGACATAAATGTCCTTGTTTTTCATCACTAGTACTTTCACAAGTATTCCTATCAATTTGTCTTCTTTCCACCTTGGCCTCCGATGACTTTTCTCCGTTGATGGAGCATGTGTGAAAAAAGGCGTGGGAAAACTGAAAAAATACAAGAAAAGACTTTCTTTAGATGATGACTGGGAGACTATGTATATCAGATTTATTAAAGATGATATAACCCCTGATACATTAAAATGGGCCTAGTTAGTGCTGCTAAGGTGCTGGTAGGGCCAAATGGGCCAATGAACAACATGTTCCCCTGCTGGCCCATACTTAAAAATGACAATTCTGGACATGGGTCTTGAAAACACCATAAGACATGTCCATCAAATGAATATCAACAAGAACAAACTAGAAATCAAAACTAAAATTGACAAATTACCAAGCTGTATGTTGCATAATTTGTCTGATTTTGGCTGATAAATCTATTTTTAGTCAGATTTGCACGATACAAATGCTTAGTTGTAAATGGGCATAGCAGAAATGTTGAACAGCAAACTTCAACAAATATTGCTTAGCTGGCCCCTTGGTCTTTGTTTTCAAAGTTGCACAGGTCCATGGCATGTTTGTTAGCTCAAGCCAAAGAATCATTTTTTAGACAAGTCCATTAAATGTCTGACTAGGCAAGCATTTTAATATTATTTCTACAGATGACAACTTTGGTTGTACATAACATGAGAGCTGAATGTTTTTATTACATCACACTCTATGAGAGTGGCACAGCGCTCTGTAATCACAACTTAACCAATGTTTTTCAAAAAAAAAAAAAGAACTGAACTGAACTCCTGCCATTCTGGAGAAAAAATTCCCCAAGGAAATAACTCCATTATTCTATATGAACTTAATAAGCTAAAGACTGATCAGTCAGAAACAACTCAAAATGCCTCATCTAATCTCAAGGACTGGCTTAAAATTCCATCTCTACCTAAGAGTTACAAAAAAGGAGTGTGGATGAGATCTCAAAGGGGACATGGGATACATTCTATTATTGCACTGGGGAAAAAACACAATATGTTTTGATAAGGAGAGAACTTAGGGGGCTTCATACCAAGCATTTGGAATTTCAATCAAGACATTATATGATAGAGGGTGATATCATGGAAGTATTACCCCTAACAGGGTAATACTTCCATGGTGATATCACGGCAGCTTTATACACCCTTCCCAATTGCCCACTCCTTCATTCTATCGACTTAACTCAAACAAGCCAAGTATCACAGACTAAGAGTTTTAAGATATTCATACCAATCTTATGTTCTAACAGAAATACCCTGCTAAAACTTGTACTGAAGTCAAAAAAGAATCCAAATTTGGGTACAGTTTTTGAAATATTTAACTGCATGACCTCAAACTCACTTGTAATGAAACTCAATCATTAAATTAGTTTGATCACTGAAGTGGAATTATTGTGTCTGAGGTACGAAAAATTTTCATTCCTTTATTTAAACTGATGATTTATAAAAATATAATATGATAAGAAATTTAAAATAAGGTAAATAGGAAACTTGTTTTTTCAAGTTATCTGGTTCTCAAGAGAAGAGATTAACTAATTTATAGCTCATTAATGTTTTGATAAGCCAAACTTTTTAATGCTACAACATTCATAACTCCTGTAATGCATGATAGTTTTGGGACAAAATAGCTTTAGCCATTTTATTTGCAACACTTAATGATGATTTCCTGTCAAGTCCGTGTTGATGCAATGTAAGTGCACTCAGCAGCCTCACTCAGATCCTGCACTGTAACCATAATCAAACATGCTCTTATATAGCCCTTTTAATCAGCAATACGTTTGAAAGTGCACTACAAAGTTTCACCTCTATTAATGTTTTTCATTCCTTAACATTTTCAAGTCCCTATCATCTCCCCCTTCCCCTCCCTCAAAACCTTTGAGGTTCTCAGTGTTAAGAACTCACACAATGTATAACTAATAAATTATTCATACCTAAATGTCTTATACACAGCACCACCAGGCAAGAAGGTTACATGTCCCCATTTTTAAAGTTTTGTCATGACCTGACAGGTTTGAACCCACACCTCTCTGCTTAAAGGAGGATTCCACCACCTCTCTGCTTAAAGGAGGATTCCACCATCCAGTCAATATACTAAGTAAATATTATTACAATTTTTCAATCAACAAGATTGTTGAATACTCACATGGGATATACAGAAACATCCAGATGATAAGAATTTTGTAGAAGTCAAATGAGATGTTGTAATCGTTGGGGAGGGACACAGAGTATAGACCAGTCCTCTGAACATGAGGCAAGGCATTGTATGTTGTCCAGAGCTCACCCTGCAGAATAAAATCAATCTCTTATCAAACCGATACAAAAAAAAACTTTACTGCCACGTGTTTGAACCTTAACAAATTTCAAATTTCAAACAAGTTTGACGAAGAAGATATTGGGCATGCAAAACAGTGTAAAAAGTCTCCTGCACCACACCCACTTAAGATGAGGATAACTTCCACTTTTCCCTAGATTAAATTACGATAGTTTTTTTGATACTTAAAAACATTCAAACAAGCAACCAGTCAGAGCAGGAGAAAATGTGTGGTGAAACATCAGATGTGATTAATAACAGCAGGAATTACACAACTGTTTGATTGCATTTTTTGCGGCACAATTTGTGTTTTTGAAGTTTATTGCATTTTTTTCCCCTCAAATTTACACACGGTCCTCATGAACATGGTCTCTACAAACTTTTCACACTACATCAGTAGGGTTTCTTCATTGACTAAACTGGACGCAAGGGAGTTCTTTGCAATACAGAATACCTCGTTCAAACAGTTTATATGAACATTGATAGTAAAACTAATGCCAGCATAGGAAATGTGAACACACAGCTGGCCTGTATTTCATGTAACTACAAACAAAGCACTAGAGTCCTGAAGTGCTAGCAAGTAGCTTCAGCTATAACTAGACTGAGCTTTGCAAAACTTTTTGAAATGATTTTTTAACACAAGATACTACTGTACAACACTACTTGAGACATGCACATATGGATTCACAAGCAATGTACAACTGTTACTCTCAACAGTTGACGGATACGTCAAGAAGAAGAAAACTGTTTGTGAAAATATTCCAGAAGGAAAATCCAATGTGCTTTTCGTGAGCATCAAAACTACATAAATATGAACTGTTACTTCTCGATCAAATGAAAGGTTCGGCAGCCCACATTTTGTGATTACACTTTTTCCAATTATCATTATTATGTTGCAATGCATTTTTGGTACTCAAACTTGTGCATTTGTCCAACCCATGGAATTACAGTTAATGAGAAAGATAACCAAACAAAGTGACTGCTTTAACTGTAGTACACAAAGAATTTAAGAATTTTAAGTCTTAATCATTGCAGTAAAATACTGCTCACAATCTTAACCATCTCTTTGTCCTATCCCATACAATGCAATGCCCCCCCCCCCTCCACTTCCATCAGTAAAAATCCATCTCCCTAAGGTTACTTCTAGCCCCTCCTCCAATTTAAACAAAACACATGTCTAGTACAGCTCCCAGACAAAGTTACAGTAGCTTGCACTGAGTTTAAATTGCCCAAGGCCACATCCACATAATACTGTGTGTGAGCTTAACTGGGAATACGACCGACTACACAAATCATCATTGACCAACCAGAGTGAAGGTACTATTTGCATTAATGTCAAAGTCATGGGTGTACAAAGTTGGGAAGCTGGGAGGCTCCTTTCCAGGAAATTTGGGTATTTGGAAGGAAGATTTTGGCAACTACAGATTTTGGCAACTACTTCATTCATTAAAATATGGATGTAATTGTGGAAAATTTGACTCCCTTCCTAGGAAACTAACAGTTTTTCCACCCCTGGTCAAAATAGCCAACTATTGTTAGACATATAATCATATAAATTCCTAAATATGTTTGGGGTGACACTATAGCCTGTTTAATACATCTACTAAATGTACCTGAGAGTAAAATAGGTAAAGTATTTGGCATAAAATAAGTAACACTTCAGCTGTACCATAAAGTTGCAGAGTGCTCAGGGTCCATCTTACAGTTTTCCTGTTTTAAACATTCAATAAACAGTTATTGCTATGAAAAATGGAGGGTTCATTACTTACTATTACCCCACAGGGATAAAGAACTATAAATAGTGTGTAGCGTAACCAGGTCAGAATGTATGGCAGCTGGTTGAGTAGACCAAATGTATAAAAGGCATAGCGGATAATCTCAGTGATGGTCCAGCAGATAACATAGAGGGCGACACTAGGCTCATCCTGCACCTGTAGGACAGTTTAATACCATAGATGTTGAAAAGATACTGTAAAATTTATGAAGGACAGCCAAGGGTGAAAATAAGCATTTATTGACCACAAGCAACTTTCAGTACAAAGAGACCCCTAATGTAAAGATACTCTAGAGGACTGTGACCGACTGCATACTCTAGTGACTGACAGCATGGTCAAGTGGTTAGAGCATCCGACTTGCAGCCGGAAGGTCTGGGGTTCCACTCCTGGCCGGTTCATACCAAAGACTTTAAAAACGGAACCTACTGCCATTGTGCTTGGTGCTCAGCATAAGCATTGGAGTAGGGTAAACAAGCCAGTGAGCCACAACTGGAAAAAACAAATTGGTTAGAAACTGAGCCGTAAAACCTCATCTAACTCTAACTCTCTAACTATAGAGGAAGCAGAGGCCAAATGGTGTGACACTCAATAAATTCAACAAATATTTCCAGTAATTTTTTGTGTAGAACCACAAACCACACAGACTAACTTGACTTCATGCACACTTATGGAGCCAGTCTACTCTAATTTACAAATTTTTCAGTGCAACTATGAGTTACTTGGAGCTGATAAGACATCAAGTAGCCTGTACTAATTTTCAGCATTAAGGAGAATTTTAAAACACAAATAATTTCATGATGAATTTACATACCCCAATCATTCTACATCAATTGATACCTTACCCACCTCCCCTACAGATGTTTATTTGGTAATTAATTGGGACAAGAGTATGTAAGATCATTCTATGAGTTTTCTTTGAGACAATATTTGTCACAAAGCATCATAAGAGAATTTGCAATGTTAAGAAAAGATACTATAGGGAGCTTGCACCAAAGGTCAAAAGGTCAAATTCAGTGAATGCGCTGGTTTTTCTGGAGGACACAGTGCCATGCACCACAGTTCTTTAATACACAACACAGCATCCGCGTGTGCTGCTTGTCCTCCAGAACGCGGTTGCATTTAGTTGACTTTTCTATGCGTGAAACCCTATACACTAAGAAACTTCAATACAACCAGTCCACAGCCTTAGATACTGTTTGCAAATTATGTTGATTTCTAGTATCCTTTTCAAAATCACATGACTAGCAAATACATCCTTCAAAACACCCACAAACAGCTTTGAATAAGACGTCCCCTTTCTAAGACTCAACTCTCCTTCCCCCCCCCCCCACCAAAAAAAATAAAAGCAGGTCTTCCTTCTGCATTTGAGCCAGAGATTTTTAAACTGAAAACACACATACTACCTGGGCCTATACTACCAAGCTAAACCCAACTTTAAATGGGTTGGGGCAAAGTCCCTTAAAAGACTCTAAAACAGAAATATACTCACCTCCAAGACACTGTGTGTGACCCCCCAAACTATGAATACCCTGGAAAAGACTTGCATTCCTGTTAGAAAAGCAGAGGATCGGACGATCCCCACTGCACAATGAAATATCTGAAAAGGAATAGATTGGAATAATGGTTCATCATCTAGGATTTAGTGTTACGTTTTTCTTCAAACTGCAACATTTTGTACAACCTTTCAAATTTTACATAAACTGGAAAAAGGCAAAAGTATTTATCACTGACATTACTGTCAGCTATGACTTTTCACAATTTAATACAAGTCAACTTTCAACTTTCATGCTGTCAATTTGTTGTTGCCAGCAAGCACTTCAGACACTTTTTCTCTTTCTTATTATTTTATTTATTTTTTCATTTCTTCTCTGCCACTTTCAAATTCATAGAATTACTCACTTTAAATTAAAAATGTGTTCAAAGCCTCAAACTACAAATTTGTCATGCACACTCAAAATTTTATAATACATAAATCACCAGGGTTTCCAATCAACAGACTGGCAGCTTCTAAACAAGATCTCTTAATTGGCTGCCCACACCCTAAAAAAAGACAAAAAATAATTTCTCTCACCATCTCCTAACACCCTTTCACACCATCCACAGCTTACACCCATGTATACACTATGTGGATGCTTTTGTTAGTGGTCATCTCCCCCCCCCCCCATATCTGCATCACAAACAGGGTTTGCGTTTTACGCCGAAACGGGCGTTTTTTACGCCGACGGAAATTTTACTTACGACCACAAATACAGTCCAGTCGTAAATATAAATTTTGACTTGCCTAGCTTTACGACAGGAAATTGAACTCAGTTAACACTCACTGGTTTGCTGAATTGTAATATTGTTCACACTTACGCATTCTACTAGTTTACCGTAACGATAAAAAACTCTAAAACCGGTAGCATACGTTGCATCGAGGGCAGGATCTACTGCGCTGCTGTACATGGGTTATTCTAGTACTAGTACTATAGTAGACTAACGTTAGACTGACGAGTGCTCACAACAAATTCTTCGTAAAACATGTGTGCAGTCTGTAATACTTGGGCTGCCCTGGATACAAGTGATACAACATACAATGCATACTGTATACTTTATGGAAATTGTCATTGTGTGTAATCTAATATTGCTAACGTTAGGCAAAGCTACACCTGTTGCTGGATCATACACGGAATATATTGGATATTTTCAGTTAAATTTCTGTTTGAGGGAAGTGAAAATAAATTTTATTATCCAAGGATCGTTTCTCATTATAAAAAACAGATCGGTATTAAATTATTTCATACACACTTGAATTTATCGATAAGTTGCACTAACGTTATTGTAGGCTATAGCCTACAGGCTAGGATAGGCCTAACGTTGCCGTTTACGGCTTATCGCGGTAGGCATTGTATATTTAATCATTCACGCCAGAAATTTTAAAAATTACGACGCGAAATTTTGAATGGTCGTAAAAAGAAAATACCATCATGAAAAATTACGACGACTTTTTCAGAGAAATGCAAACCCTGATCACAAACTAGGACCAACATACTGAATTTCCCACTCCCCTCCCCTCCCCCTAACATAAAAACTGGGGGAACTGGGGGGATAAGGATAAAGGCTGTAGAACTGAACTGCACTTTTTGTTAATGTAATGATTTGCAGAAGTTACGATATACTATGAAATATGAGATACTGACATTGTTTTTAAATTTTTTTATGCAAAACTTGCACAAAGGGGAATTTTTAAAAATTCCCCTTCGGTCAGAACCAAGTGGGAACCAGGGCTTTAGCCATGACTGTGTTACTTGTTACTAATTCACCAGGCACTATCCATCTGCTGCCATAGGCAGCAGCATGAAGCTCCCTAGGCGTGCAGGGGTCTGGGGGTCTTAGGGCCCCTGGTGGGGGTCCAGGGAAATTTGGATGGCTACACCAAGCCAAAATTGGCATCTCAAACGCTGTCCTGCTCAAATGTGGCCATCTCTCATTCAAATTTAGCTGTCTCAAAGATGGTGAGATGCATCGCTGGCTAAGGCTTTGGTGGGAACACACATGTAAGGGTCTTGAAATACCTCAGTAGGCCACAGGAAAAACGGCATATGCCCACACAAAATGATGACTTGCACACTCCCAAGGATCTGTAGGTTCATGAAGCACCAGTACAACAAATTCACTAATTCAAGAGATATTTTCTTTATTACTGGCATTATCATCCACTCACCTCTAAAACAGCTGCTGTTTGGAATACTTTAAGAGGCAATTCTATGTTATCGTACAATCCTTCAATACTCTTTGTTTGCACATAATGGCGGACAGATATTGCCCCAATAGATAGCCACCTTTAAAGAGAAAGCAACATAAGCATTAAAATGTTACCAATGAACTTTAAGATTTTGAAGGCTGCAGGTTTATGGTATACACAAGATGCAAGTTACTAATAAAGTGTTGCATGCATTTGCTGATGGTGAAAAATTCAACTTGTTGTTGAATTTAAAAAAAAAGGTTCCTTTTACACAAGTCCTGATGCAGACCAATGCACCAGCACCATGTAGAGAAAAATTTTGTTAAGGTGTTATCACAATAAAGTCAAAATTATATTAAAATCAGAAGCATAATCCCACTTAAGTCACTTACAAAACAAAGGTTTATTACACACACCACTCAACAGAAGGGCTAGCAGTGTGAAATCCCAAGATAGCAAAAGGCTACAAGCCTTTAGACTTGAAAAAGGAAGTTAATTGCACACCACTCAATTAGACAACCAATTTAAAAACATCCTTGATCTTACAACATTGACAGATAACCTCCTTGGTTCCACTGCAAATAGCCTTAATACAAGCCCTTCAAAGCAATTCTGAAAACTTTGACACAGTATGTAAGGCAGGTATCTGCAGTTTTAAATACATACACTCCTAGGTTGTAATTGAGGCTTCCAGTTTCCCTGCCTGTGAGCACCCCTCCCTCCTCTACCCCTCACCCCTTTTTAAATGGCAGTGCATCCAGAAGTAAAGTACATACAGTGAAGCTGCTACAGTTTGACCTATAGCAACCCCAAATGATCTTTGACCTTCACCAAAAACAATAGGGATCATCTACTCAATAGGGCCCATCCACATGCCAACTATGAGATTTCTTAAGGTTTCACTTCTAAAAATTCCAAATGATTTAGGCTAGTTTTTTATGATGACAGACTATTTAAGCATTTTAATATTATCAGTATCAAGCACAACCTTGCTTTACAAGGAGACTTGCTCTTGGTCATAAAGTTGTTCATGGCCATTGTCCAGCTAAATTTTATCAATTCACAAGAATTAGTAATCATACCCCAGGAAGACTACTTCACTGGACTGCAAGAACACAGACCTTCTTTAATTCCCCCTTTGTTCACTTTATTACACTTTTGGAACAATCATCCTTTGGAATTGCAAGAAATTCCTTGTGTGAAGAGCTTTCGTAAAAGACTATCTGAACATTATTTATCTACTTATTAAGTTTTCCTAAGCTGGGGTTAGGGGTGCACTCACTTCACTGTGTGTGTGTTTCAGATCTCTAGAAAACTTAGAAAGGTTGTGGGTGGTATTTTCATCAATTGTAAGTGTGCAGTGAATCCTTACCAAAACATACAGTAGGCTTGCCAAGCATGGAAAACCAGTACTTGCTATTAAGTACTTAAAGAGCCTATGAAGTGACAAAGTACGGTCATTTGATGACATTCTCTGACCATATCTATCACCAAAAATAGTCCTTATCTTAAAAACCAGAATGCAAAAATGCATTGAGGTTTCGATGATACATGTTTTATTCCAATAATGCCATGTCCCACTTCTTTCAGTAACTGGTCAAATGCTATCTTAACGTATTGGAAAAACACAATTTTGTGTTCATATTTGATCTTGAGAATTCTTGGGAAATTCTGCACTTTGACCTTTGGTGACCCCAGACAACAATCTTGGTTTTTCAGAGTTTGACCCCTGGTGACCCTAGATGACCTTTGACCCCCACCAAAAACAACGAAGTTCTTAGTCTCACCGTAAGGCATCTACATCCTAAGTATGAAATCTATCCAAGCTTCCTACCTAAAGATACGGTGTTAACAATGTTTGCAGGGTTTGACTCCTGGTGGCCCCAGATGATCTTTGACCTCCACCAAAAACAATAGTATTCTTTGTCTAACCACAATGCATCTACATACTAAGTATGGAATTCATCCAAGCTTCCTACATCAAGATATCATGTTAACAAAGTTTTCAGGTTTTGACCCCCGGTGACCTTTGACCCCCACCAAAAACAATACGGTTCTTCCACTTACCATAATGCATCTACATACTAAGTATGAAATTCATCCAAGCTTCCTACCTTGAGATATCGTGTTAACAAGGTTTTCAGAGTTTGACCCCCGGTGACCCCAGGTGACCTTTGACCCCCACCAAAAACAATAGGGTTCTTCCTCTCAATATGGGGCATCTATGTAGCAAGTTTGAGAACTGTTACAGTTTCCCTTCTTAAGATATGGTGTTAACGAGCAAAGTGTCACAAACACACACACACATCCACACTCACACACACACGCACACACACACACATAAATGCACACACACGCCATCATGAATGCATAGGTTCCTCTTATTATCCAAACCAAAAACCTCCCCATGAAAGAGAAATGCTAAAATGAAATGATACCCCTTCCAGCACAACAGCTAAAAAAGTGAAAGTACATTGACCCAAGAATGACGTCAGCTCCGGAACTCAACTTCGCAGTTTGTGTAAGTAATGCGCTTTGAACATACCTTGCACTGTTGATGTTACGGAATCTTGCACGATATCTACGTATCAGAAACTCCTATAAAGATGATGCATAACTTACTACTCTTGCAAAGAAAATGATTGACATAATCATCAAAGTTATATCTCTGCAAAACCTTCATTTGCCTCACAGGAAAATCTTCATTGAGTTTTGTACAAGTAGAGAGTTGTCACAGACTCTCTGGTACACAAGTAAATGGAATTTCCCTGGTACAAGGTAATGTACACAGAAAATACCTCCCGGGGATACTGTACGTAATTGCATCCATTTCTCCTCCAGTGTTATTTAACCGTTATTATTATTGGGGTGGGAAGTAGTGCTTCACTAGTGTATGGGGGTTTATCGAAAAATAGGCCCATATACAACTGTACTACGTATACTCTACACAGTGGCAAACAACTTCGCTATACCCGGGAGTTGCGAGAGCTCCCTGGTTATACCATGGAAGTACTACGACCAACACATTACGTGTCAATATATTATTGACACTTGTACCAATGTCTTCCACTATAATCCAACTTCGTACAAAACGGGACAGAGGAACATAAAACAGGTAATTTCAGTGTGAAGGGAGACCGAAATTTTGGTTGTCTAAGGAAGTATTCGGTCTTTTTCAGAAGTTGACATAAAGTTACTATTTGAGTTTCAAGCACTTCAAAGTCTAGTGCGAAACCCATTGTTCGATGTTCAAACTAACTTGAACGTTTGTGACAACTTGGAAAGGAAGCTTTCCTAAGGAATATTGGGAGATAACTCAGCCATCTTACCCAACATTCTGATTTAAATAAGAGTTTTAAATGTGTTTTCTTTGCAAAGTGTCGCTGTCTAGTTGAAAATCAACTAAATAGTCTGCAAACTCAAACTGATGGGTTGAAAATATAACTTAGAAATACGGACGAAGAAGAGAGAAAATGGCTTCCGTTTGCTGCCTTATCTTGCGCTTCTATGCTTACCTGCATTTCAGAGTTATAAAATCCCGTTTCAATACCAGTTCTTGAAAAACTGGAGGTAATCGGAAGCCGCTGCAAGTGGGATAGCAAGATTCAGTGTATGTCTTCTATGTACAGGGTCTAGATGTAAGCTTGACGAACATCCCTTTTGGGTAGTATGAATTTCAAATTTTTACGTCATATATTTTTTTGCTTGATACTGGCATATTCTTCAGAAACGTTTTTACGAAATTATAAGGCCAGTACCGGACTCAAGCTACATAATCTGTGAGCAGAACGTTACTAAAAGTGTGGAGTCTCTCTGAACTACTTGTTCGCCGTTGTCGCCGGCCGCAAGTTCTTCCTCACACTGCCATACTTTACCTTGTTCTTAGGCAGCAACTTGAGATAGTTGAGCTAAATACCACAGACCGGCTCTTCATGTGGTCCTTATCATTCTTGTATTACCTTAGTAAAAAATCAGTGAAGATTCATATAAATTAGGGCAAGTTTCTGTAGATTATTGATATTGACGTGATATGAACATTGCAAGGGAAGAGCATGTACATACACACACTGCGAAGTTGAGTTCTGGAGCTGATGTCATTCTTGGGTCAATGCACTTTCACTTTTTGAGCTGTTGTGCTGGAAGGGGTACCATTTCGTTTTAGCATTTATATTTCATGTGGCGGTATTTTTGAACAGTAGGGCCATTTTTGGTGATAGATATGGTCAGAGAATGATATCAAATGGCTGTACTTTGTCACTTCATTGGCTCTTTACGTGAACATTACCTAACACATTTTTTGGCCAATTTCCAACCCTGGTAGCACTATATCAATATAGTTAGATGAGATTTAATGACACACCAACAGGAATGTGTTATATAGTGTCAACTAGATAAAAAGGCAATGTTTAAATATGGTTTCAAATACTGTTCAAGTTGGGAAGTCTCTATGAGTTAAATGTTACTCTCACTCATTGCAAGGGTATATATTGCCACACAATACAGGGACTTAAATGTCTGTAAATACAAATTGTGCATCACTTTTGTGATTTAGGAGTATGTCACTTTACATACGATGTCAGTCACAGAACTATGCTTCAAATGAGCAATGACTCCCCTTTGACTGACCCAGATACCCACTAGACCAGTGGTTTTCAACGGGGCGATAATGTCCCTAGGGGCATTTGAAGAACTCGGGGGAGTCAGGGGGCAATAAGTGCTTAGGGGGGCAGCAGGGGTGGGAGCATTTAAAAGAAAAGGAATACAAAATTTAAGCCAGAGAATACAGTAAGCCTTCAAACTGCTTTTTGCCTAGTTCTCGATTAATTTTCAGAAAATTGAGAGAAATTGAGGTCACGTCATGTTACTTTACTTAGCTATGTTAAAATCTCTGTATAGTGCAAATATTCATTATCACAACTCGCTTGGAAGCTTAACAGATGTGTTTGAACAACGCTCAGTTGTGTCTCAATTTAATTGCCCTACATTCCTACTTAAATGAAATCCGGAACTCTTGAGATTGACTGGCTGGGAACATAAGCTCAAGCGTATACATGTATACATGTACGTTACACAGTGAAGTGATATGTGAAATGGATCACACAGCCAATTTACAGGGCCACGCTATTATCAGTAGCACTACCTTTACAACTCAGAGAGCAGAGCAACAGTCTTGTTATACACTATGACAGGTAAACACTGCACAGTCCCATACATATTGACCATCAGTATTTGGTCCAGAATCAGCATGGAGAGAAAGAAAAAATGCCAGCAGTATGTTCTAGATTACCTGAAATTTGGATTTATTCCTTCTTCGTCAAACAGACTGCTACCTTTGTGTCTTATCTGTTAACAAACATTCTCGAATGAAGCCATGAAGCCCTCAAGATGGCTGGACCATCTAAACAAGAAGCATGGGGATAAGGTGCATAAGGACTTACCATGCTGTACTTTCGAGATTTGAAGGTAAAATTTCAAAACTGATCTACTGCCAATAAGCTGGTTCAAAATATCTCCAGCCAAATAGATAAAGGACGTTCTAGTTTCGTACAAAACTTCATCTTTAATTGCAAAATGTGGAAAACCGCATATAGCTGGAGAGACTCTTATTCACTACTGGCACTGAAAGAAGTAATCAAAACAATGCTGGATCCTGGTGTGAGTGACATAACTCAATTCATTCCCGAGTAATAACTCTGTGTCAAGAAGATTTGATAAGTTGGCCAGTGATATTAAAAAGAAAGTTGTGTACCGAATAACTAACCACTGAATTTGAATTATAACTCGACATATCAACCCTATGTAATAACGAAGCTTTGTTACTACTGTAGCTCATGTACGTATGCTTTGTAGACAAAAACAGCCTAGAGAAGGAAGAGTTATTATTTGCCGAGACACTGGGAACTGACTCAAAGGGTTTGTCAATATTTCAAGTGGTTGAGTGCCTCTTTGCTAACAAAGGCATACAGTACCCTGGCACTCACAAATATTATTGCAAATGCAACCAATGGGGGCACCTTTGATGATCGGATGTTATCAAGGTTTCAATGCACATTTAAGAATGCGATACCCAGCGTACAGTATTTGCTATTCATTGTGTCATCCATCGCCAAAATTTGGTTGCGAAACATCTCAGAGACAGACTGAATCCCTTCAATTTATCATTTGGTTGCGAAACATTTCAGAAACAGACTGAATCCCTTCCATTTATCATCACTGTTGCTACATCTTTGAATGATTGTTTGTTCCAACAGCTTTGTCATGACAATGATAAGGTGTTTGAACATCTGCTGCTACAAACTGAAGTAACATAGCTCTCGAAGGCTAATTGCTTCAGGCATTTTTATGAGCTCTATAACAACGTTCTTGAATCTTTTGAGTCAGATGATCGAGCACTCCACAGAGAACTAGAGACAAGACGAAAAGATATAGCATATCTCTCTGACATTTTCAACAAATTAAACGAAGTAAACCTAAAATTACAAGGAGAAAAAATGAATCTCATCAAAGCAAAGGGAATCATCACTGCCTTTATGGCCAAGATATAGACATTAGACTTAGTTAACGTTGTTTAGAAATACAGCAACATTGGCCATTATGAACACTTTGCCAGTTTCAAAGTCTTTAGACAATTATGGGAACCAACGACACGCTGTCAGATAATAATTTGGCACTTACTGTGCTCATCTTGACTCACTTATGAAAGACATGCAAAAATGATTCAGAGACCTAAGTAGTGAACTCAGAGTGCCCGACTGAGTTATTAATACTTTTGTTGTGCTCACTCATGACATTCCTTAAACTTACAAGAAGAATTAACAGAACTACAAAATGACCATGAAGCCAAGATACCATTCAATCAACATGATCACTGTACAAAGTATTTTGGGTCAAAGAAAAAGAGAAAAGACTTGAAGTTAGAGAGAGGGGACTTAATTAAGGCCAGATATTTATCAGTTAGTAATGTCTCATCAAGCAAGCTCAAGTTTGTCATTAAGATGAAGGCCAGGTCTAACTGAGTGCACAATGAGTGCACACATTGACACAACTCTACTTACAGGTAGTTTCCTAAATTTCAGTTTTCAAAATCTTGTCACCCTGATGCTTACCACTTATTCATCCCATCTGTTCATCCCTTTATTGCTGTGCCCTGCATAGCTAGCTGATGGAATGCTTGGAGCTCAAAGGAACTAAGTTAAGTTGAACAATGTGACCGTTGTACTGTAGGCTTTTCTTCACCAACCACAGTAGCTGGTGAGTTGGAATGTTGTGTCGTCACTTCCGGGCATTGATTCTAATAAAATTAGAGCTCTTATTTAGAATCAGTGCCCGGAAGTAACGTAACCTGGTATGCCTAGGTTAGGTTAGGTTAGATGAGGTTTAACGGCCCAGTTTCCAACCAATTGGTTCAAGTCGAGCCGGCAATGGCCTTTTTTCCAGTTGTGGCTCACTGGCTTGTTTTCCCTTACTCTATTGCTAATGCGGGGATAGGGTTATATGCATGGTAGGCATATGGATAGGTTGGGTTATATACGTGGTATACATAGGGATAAGGTTAGGTAGGGTACATGGTACATATACAGATGGGGATAGGGTTAAATACGTAGTACGCATAGAAATAGGGTTATACCCGTAGGGATGTATGTATACGCAGAGATACATTTATGTACAGATGCATGTATATATACGCAATGGAGTTAGTGTATACTTATAATATTTAAAATTGTGATACCGAAAAATCTTGTGATACCAAAATCTATACCACATTCGTATTCTTGAATTATTCCACGTTCAAATCTCACTATCACCTTTCTTTCCTCACCTTCTTTTCTCAAGTCTTGTTACGCTACTTCATCATAGCTCTTTTAGAACTTGACTTCGTCACTAATATTTTAATTTGGAGAACTTTGTAAGTTTTAAGTCGAAGCTAATGCTACATCATTTCCGGTCACAGATTCTTAATTAGTACCTAGAGCCTTTCTTTCACTCCACTTGGAAAAAGTACTGCGAAGAGCTACCAAACTTGTGTATGTTACAAACCAGGGTGCATTCCATGTAATGCCTACGCCGAAGGTACGCCGAGGTTTTCGTGACCGTACGCCAGGATTTTCTGTACCGTGCACATACAATGCATGTACATAGCAATCCACAGGCATGCGTACATACGTACAGTATACAGGTACGTGATACGTACACAGTCACCATACATTAGCAATGCACGCAGTGTTCGATTTTAACGGTAGTCCTGGTGCCCGAGACAATCAAAAATTCTGCAGGACTACCAGATGCTACAAAAACAAGTGTGTGAGGTTGTCCGTCGGGACAACCAAATCTTTTGAAAGACATTCATGTCTACATTAGCAGAGCAGTAAATTGCGCGAACAAGGAACTTTAGAAATCCAATCACAAAATTTTACTTGCAAAATACGGTGATCACGCATGCATACTACAACTTCCCACATAGTCACTGCATCAAAATGTGACTATTGAAGAGTGCCCCGGACGAACTCTATCAGGCCTGCACTGTACACCGAGGAGGTGAATTTCTCCGTGGAAGCTACAAATATTAACCCGCAATTTGAACTTATACCTTTACTTTGTTCACCATTTTGTATTAATGCACGCCATGTTTCCATCACAAGAAACTAAGCTACGAAGGCAGTCCTTTACACTCATAGGTAAAGAATGCAGAAATTACAAAGACTTAACTTTTGATCCCGATTTCACATGTACGTACTTAAGCTGAAAATAGTTTGAAAAAGTAAATTAAGCTCTTGGTATTTCCTTAGTGATAGTTTCATTGTATCAGTAATCATGTACAAAACTTTTTGTAGTCCTCAAATGAGGACATTTTAATCCCGAAATTTACAGAGCTCTGGATCACTTTAACTAACTGTGCACTCTGTACACATATGGCACAGGCTATAGCATCACTACTTCCAAGACCCTTCGTCAGAAATTTCGAAAGAAAAAACCTTAAATGGACAATATGGCCAAAAATAATTGGATGGCATGTTTAAATGACTCTGAAATAACCATCAGAGACATATTCGCAAGATTTACTCCAGCAGGTTTTCCTTGCGAGGTGCTTTTCTTAAGAGTGGCATTGCAATTGGCCTTAGCCTAACATGTAATATTTATGTACAGGTCTACACTACGAACCTAACCTAAGGCTGTATTTCTGAAGAGTTATCACAATGAACTTTACTAGTCCAAAGGAGAACATAGCCTACCATTTTCTAATGTTTTTTACTTTTTGCATTTATAGGCCGTTCCTTAATATTCTGCGTCTTTTCTTACGTGTTGCTGAGCATTGTTTGCTTGTCAACGGTTCTCACATGAAATCTAATATTAAAGAGCATTTTTTCCTAAGGGGGGCCTATACCTTAGTGTTATGAGAGAGTGGCACAAGATCAAGATTCCATTATAATCTAAAACCAAAGGAGCTGTTGGAACCTGATACTACTCAAGTGCCTTATCAATCATACTCAAATTTCCAATCAATCATAGATGAGTTCATACAATTGGGGATGGGGGCAAATCCAACTTGCTAAGGTCAATGTCCCCCAACGACCCTTTCCCTGTCAGAATGTCATCAATTTTCCACAACATTGGGTATTGTCACTATAGTTTTAGTATGGCCTGTGAATGTTGACCAGTACTGTTGAAGAGGGGGATCTCATCGCAATTAATGAATTGTTTTTCCCCTCCGTGGCACCGGTCCCTTCCCCTCAACCTTTCAGAAAATGCCAATGTCTTGTTTTGGGTGCTAGCTGCTTGCCCCATAAAATTAGTAATCACACACTGCTGTAGATGCTATTGAGAGAGCACTTCCATGGATATCTGGGATTTCTTATGCGGTGTATTAAAGTGAAAGCCACTAAATTTGGGGACACATGGTGATGTGCTTCCAATTCCATGATTGCTACAAAGAGTAGAAGTGGGACTACCTTATTTTGTGCAGGACAACCAAATTTTACAAAATGGTAGTCCTTTGGACAACCATTGCAAATTCCTTAAAATCGAACACTGGCACGTACAGGTATATAGTATACACACATTATAGCTAAGTCAGAGGCAATCCGTAAGCGATTGTACGTACGTATGTATACATGTACGTAATGCATACACCATTCATTGGCAATACAAGTAGGCCTACAGGTATATATAGCACAGTACTGTGCGTGAACATACTAGCGGGAGTTGACTGAATCGGCCCGCCGGTATGCCGGGAGTACCGTTTGCTCGCTGCCACGCTGGGGAGTATGCCAACTACACTGGCAATCCTCAACTTACTGCATTTTGCACGCCGACAAAGGCTAGTTTCTAAGCCGCCACGCCGACCGAAATTGTATGGCCACGCCGAAAATCTTTGGCGTATAGTGCACTAAATGCACACTGGGTTACAAAGGACATGCCTTATGAGGTGAGGTTAGAGTATTTGGATCTTCCTACATTATTTTATAGGTGAGCCAGAGCTGATGCCATCCAGACTTTCAAAATTATAAACCACTTAGAGAAAGCCATTTCTTTTTATTAAGGGACACTGGTTATTATACCAGACATTCCCAGTACAGCCCAGTCTGCATTCCATGCACTACAACACGAAGATCTTCGGCGTGAGCACCGACTCCTCGGCGCAGCGGCGGGCAAACGGTACTCCCGGCGTACTGGCGGGCCAAATCGGTCAACTCCCGCCGTATGATCATGTACAGTACTGTGCTATATACCTGTACTTGTATTGCCGATGCATTACGTACATGTATACATACGTACGTACAATCGCTTAAGGATTGCTACTGACTAGTTCTAACGTGTGTGTACTATATACCTGTACGTGCATTGCCAATGTATGGTGACCGTGTATGCATCACGTACATGAATACTGTACGTATGTACGCACGCCTACGGATTGCTATGTACATGCATTGTATATGCACAGTACAGGGAAATCCCGGCGTATATCAGCCCGGCGTACGATCACAAAAACCTCGGCGTACCTCCGGCGTACCTCCGGCGTAGGCCTTACATGGAATGCACCCTGGAGTACAGCCTTTACAAGAGAAGACTGCGTACACAGTTACGTCATCATTCCTTTTCTAACAGTCATAAATTTGTGGAATAGTTTACCTGAGCAGTGTAACCCAGGCTGGGACTGTTAACTTGTTCAAGATAAGGCTGGATAAGCATTGGCAGACTCTTAATTGGAAATTCTCCATGAACAGTTACCATAAGCTACCTTGGGACCAGATTGGAACGTTTGCCCTGCGCGGGGGATTATCCCCCGCGCAAAAATATGAATTTCGAAGTTGCCAGTCGCGCAATTTAACAACTGACAACTGCAACAGTGCAGACTTGTTGGCAGCAACCAAGCAAGTTGTCTGGGAAAGGCAATTTCCTGCAATGTAGGAGGTAGTTTTGGCTTAAATTTTCTTGCTATGTTCTGTGCCAACTCATGGTGGCACTCCGCTTCTATAGTATCAGCCGCGCAATTCTCTTGGCCATTATTTATATCCCCCGCACACCATTGCAAGCTTTCCAATCTGGCCTTGGGAGATCTTGTCCGCTGCTACGTATGTTTTTGCTCCAGGATTGACGATTGTGGTGGGCATTACAAGGCTCTTGCCTTATTCTTGTGCCCAAGTTCCTGTACGTTCCTGTAAGTTTCTTTCTCTTTTGGCAGTGTATGATGGCATGACCTTATAAGGCCACTCTAAGAAAGTTTTAGTTTTTGTAAAACAAGATAAAAGAATGTGAATCTGTTTGTACCTGAAAATCTTTTGCCGGACTTGACCTTATTTGAGAGCTATTAATCTTTACCACAGATTTTTCCTTTTAAGAGATACCATTACAACAAGTTCAGCATTTCCAGCTCAAGCCTAACATCAGAAATAACCTAATAAGGCCAGCGGGCACTGTTTACAATTTTTGTACAGAGCTGTATGTACGGGTTCAGTGTAGGCAGTTTGTGCGTTCAATTTGAGCTGCATATCTTAGCGTGCGCGTGCTTGAAATATTAAACAGGTTCACGCGCATTTGCAAGGGAATTTGCTATGGGCGTGCTGCATCAAAAATTGATGCACTGATTGTAAGTTTTGATGCGCTTTGTTGACTGTATCGATGTACGACATTCGAAAGTGGCCTTATTAGGTCATGTCACTATATTAAAAGGCTATAGGCCTAGTAAACCTAGGCCTAACTGTTACTGTTATTAAGAGTTACTAAAGTTAGGCTAGGCTAGGCTTATTGTGATTTGTGCCTGTGGGTAACAGTCAAGTGTAGGCTATCAGATTCAGAATGTAACGCTAGGGTAGGCTGACTTTAGAATCTTTCTCACACAATGGAGAAAAGTCACCAAAATAAAAGGGGTTTACCCGGCACACAGGACGACATTGTAAAGCACAAGATAAGCGGTTGCAATGCCCGAAGTCTCTGACTTCTTCGCTTTTTCTTCTGCTTCAGACCCCATGCTTTTGGATACTGGCTACCAAAGACAGTATAGCACCGTAAGGCGCAAGACCGGTTACTCACCCGAAAGTGCACACAAATTTTTGTAGTATGCAATGGAGCAGAGCGTCCGCCATTTTAGTAAGCAGCTTTGATCATCGTATGGAACGCGAAAAAACGTGCGTGTTGTAAATGCGTTGACCTGACGTTTATAAAATCAATATCTCGATAACCAACGATGCTACGTCAATGGGAGTTTCACTGTTGGGTTTGGTATTTTCATTTAGTGTTAGACTTTTCTTTTAAATACTAATTCAAAGAACAGTCCAACACTAAATGAAAACTACATATATTATAGGCCATGGGCAAGAAGCACCTCAAGGCACCCCAACCAGCAACTCTCCAACCCAATATTTTTTTTGAAACCTTAGGGTCCCCTGAACGCAGAATCAAGTGGTAAGAGTAAATATTTTGGGTCTCACTTATTCAAAATTACTGCCAAAAACAAAATGGTGGCAAAATTTATGAATATTTTGTATTAAAATATATTAAAACTAAATATATTCCTGAAAATATTTTGAGGCATCGACTATTAAAATTTGGTCATACTTTATGACAAAAATTCCAAAATTAATTTTTGAGACTGTTTTAGTGAGATGCAGTTAACCAAGATGGCGGAATTTCCAAAATGGCTGTCCATGTAATTATATTATAATATATTGAAATAATGTGAAAAATATTCATGAAAAATATGTTGGACGCACCGACTCTTAAAATATGGTCATGGTTCATGCCAAATAATTAAATATTTTTTAGAACATTTTTGTTTTTAATTCAGGTCAACCAAGATGGCGGAAAAAAGCAAAATGGCCGCTTATGGTATAGTAACAATGTAGCATAATAATAGATAATAACTTGTAATCATTAAAAATATTTTCAACACATTTACATCTAAACTCTGTCCATTTTCTGTAATAACTATTCAGAAAGTTTATGGATAGATTTTAGGTTTAAAGGTGTTACAAATATTTTTTAAGGATGATTTGCCTTATTTTTTATAAAATATCACTGGCCGCCATTTTGCTTTTTCCTCCATTTTGATTGACCTAAATTCCAAGAAAATGTTTTGAAAAATACGTTCAAATTAATTGGCACAAAATATGGCCAAATATAAAGAGCAACTGTCACAAATATAATTTTAAGGATGATTTTCCCTATGATTGTGATATATAGAAATTTTAACATTAGAGGTCATTTTGCTATATCCGCCATCTTGGTTGACTCAGATCCTAAATAAATGTCCAGAAAAACTTTTTGCATATTTACAACAGGAAATGGACACAGGTTAACTTTGCCTGTGTTCAAAAGTATTTTTAATGAATATTTTTACTATTATTATGTTATATTGGCATAATTATTGCATTGGCCGCTATTTGGTTTTTCCGCCATCTTGGTTAACCGAAACCTCACCAAAATAGTCTCAAAAATTAATTTCGGAATTTTTGTCATAAAATATGACCAAGTTTTAACATTCGATGCCTTAAAAATATTTTTAGGAATATTTACTTATTATTATTTAATACAAAATATAATTTTTTGCCGCCATTTTTGGGAGCCATTTGAATGAGTGAAATCGAAAGTGTTTGCTGTTACTTCTTGATTTCGTGTTCAGGGGACCCATAAGGTTTCAAAAAAATATTGGGTCAAAGATTTGTGCGGGGGGGGGGGTTGCCCGTGGGTGCCTCTGGCCCATGGCCTGCTCCTATTATGGAGCAAATTTCCACTACCAGTAGCTGAAAACCGCACATGAGTCCGTTCGGTAGTTTTGGACAGTGGCGTAGCCACGGGGAGGGTTTTGGGGGTTGACCCCCCCCCCCCCATGACCAAACCTTGAAAAAAATAATTGCAAAAAACACATGATTACTATAAACTTTATTACATTTGAGGCACAAACATTGCACCATTTTGCATCTGGAGACCTAAAATAGCCGTTTTTCTCCCTCCCCTTAGACCTTTCCCACGTGTCGTACTCCAAAAACCTCCCCATGACACAATCCTGGCTACGCTACTGGTTTTGGAGTTATCTCCCTTTGATTAGTTATCAACGTACCAAATAAACAATGTTTAGCATCAACTCTCTGACATCACGGTTAAACTTTCGTCAATAATAGCTTATAATTTTCATTACATTTAGGTGACTAATTTTTCTTCCATTTTTGCAATTTTGACCAATCAGTCGTCTATGACTTACTCGTACACACTGTTTCGGTACGTTACGTACATATCAGCGTCCCGGCGTTTGCTTACTAAAATGGCGGATACTTCGCCCCATGACGTACTACGGTTTTAGAGGCAGAGTAAACGGTCTTGCGCCTACGGCGCTATAGTGTCTTTGCTGGCTACATACAAGGGGCAAATTGTCCAGCACGCACGGTACACAAACTATAGCATACTGTATAGCATACTACGGGCTGGTTTTATAAAATTCCCAAGATCATGAACCAAAAATCCCAAGAATTCCCAAGGCCCAGTACACAACGCAGACTTCAACCTAATGCAACTTCTTTCCAAAACTTTAACCAATGATAGAAACAAATCAGCCGTCTTGGCTTCAGTATCACCCCTTCTTGACCTTATGTCTGTGTGTAAAATAAAAACATGTTGGTACTGTCACTACTGTGTAACTGTATTTGAATGGAAGGGCAGAACATTCCCAAGGACATCCAGTTCAACTCCTGAGCAGTTTCGCAATTCCCAAGATCTTGGGAAAATTCTCAAGCGCTGGCACCGCCGTCTTCAAGTACAGTGATTAGCCTACTATGGTAAGCCGAATGTTCAATAAATAGATAATCCAAGATTATCGGTCGAGAATCCAAGATTATCGGTCGAGAATCCAAGATTTTCGACCGATAATCTTGGATTATCAGTCGATAATCCAAGATTATCAATCGAAAATCTTGGATTATCTGGCCAAATGTGCAACAAAGTGATATTCCAAGATTTTCGTGTGATAAACCAGGTACGATGAGCCGAATGTTGCCGAATCCTTACTTTTATTTCTATGGTCAGCCTAAACTTTTCAGTGTTTCCATAATTCTCAATTAACAAAAAAAAAAAAAAAAAAAAAAATCCTGAAACGGTCCAGCTCCCAGAATTGCCGGATACAAGGGTTTAATCCTCCCTACTGTAGTTTTCGTTTTGCGTCTTATCACCTTAGAAATTTTAGATGCTGTCTAAAATTAATAAATTATCGACATCTCTCCAATTTTGGGCAATTTTTGGGAAACAGTATGCTCTTCACAAAGGAACATACTACTGTGGCATTACCAGAAAACTGTGAAATTAAAAAAAAAGTCATAAAAATTAAGTCAGTTTCAACTTTCAATGATTCGAACTTTTGACTTTCTGAGGGAAAATTTCAAATATTGGACTTTATACATCAGCCATCCCACCCAAACAAGGAAACATAATCACTCCAAAACAGTTATGGGGAAAAATCAAGGCAAAAGAGCAAATCATGGGCCAAAAACATTCAATTGCAAGAAAAGAAAACTGTTCAAGTTCGAAAATTTTGGGCTGTTATAGGAGAAAATTTGAAAAAAAGTTGGGTTTTTACCATGGAAGTTTGAAAAAATGGGTTTTTGAAGAAGAAATTAGATAATTTGGGATTTTTATTGAAGAATTTGCCTTAATTTAGACCAAAATTAAGAAAATCGTCGGGACGAGTGGGCGGTTGTCTGGGACGACATATTTTATGGTATACATTTCAATTTCAATTTCAATTCAATTTAAATTCAATTTATTTCTACCAATATCAAACAACATTTCAAGTATATGTTAGTCGGCAAAAGGTTACAGCTAATATTAGAAATGGAAACAAGCAACTGAAAAATTAACGGTAATTAGTGATGGGGAGAGGAGCCAGAAGAAAGCAGAACTTTTCGTGTCTGACCCCTTAAAGAAATACACAAGTGGAAGAAATACAAAGAAATCAGAGAAAGTAAGGCCGAGAAAGGGAACAAAAAAGTAGGACAAACATAGAGAATAAAGATGCACTCATCAAAGATAACCAAATACAATTATATGTCAATGGCCACTGAACCAAAAAAGATACTTCTTTAAGGACGACTTAAAAAGTATGAATACTTCTTTTGCTTGTAATTTCACTGGGCAATGAATTCCTTAGGGTTGAGCCACATGTACGAATTTGGATTGACTAACTTTTGTTCGAGAACGGGGAACATGGAAATTACTTCTAGAACGGGTATTATAACTATAAAGAGCGTTGTTGTAGGTGAAAAAAAGCATCGAAAGTAAGGGTAGAAGTCCATTGTGAAATTTAAACATGAAGATGCGAAACTGATACTTATAAAGCTCACGATCAGGTAAAATATTAGCAATAATAAAGAGAGGAGCGGTATGGGCAGTGAAATGAGAGTTATGAATATTCCTCACAAATCATCTTTTCTGTATATAAAATAAGTTATTCAAATATGTTTTACAAGTGTTTCCCCATGCTGAAATATTATAATTAATGTGAGGTAGAATTAAAGCATTATAAAGTGTTACCAATGTACTTTGGGGAATAAAATTCTTAATTTTATGTAAGATACCACTTGACTTAGCTACTTTTTTACTTACATTCAAGATATGATCATTCCAGCTTAATTTGTTGTCAATGATATTTCCTAGAAACTTATTACTACTGGAGGGGGAGACAGGGGTTCCTGCAAGTTTCAGATAAAAGTTCGAGCGGTATTAGAAATTTTGAAGTCAAATATCACAACTTTGTTTTACAAATATTGAATGATAGTTTGTTTGCATTAAGCCAGTGATAAATTTTGCAAAACTCAGTTTCTGCCTCAACGATGGCTTCATGAAGTGTTTTCTGTTGGAACAGAACAGTAGTGTCATCAACAAATAAAACAACTTTAGCTATTGATGACGACAACTATAGCTAATGATGGCATACATAACAGCTTCCCGACGAAACCGAAAAATTTCCCCGACGTTGGGGCATGGCCCCCTGTCCCCCACCTGGCGCCACACTGCTAATTTGTAGCACGATGTAGAAGGTTAAAAGTGTGTACTTGCCGTAGTTTCCAAGAATATTTACAGAGCGCTTCGCGCGCAGCTATTTTCGGCATAAATGGTGATTGTTAATACACTTACGACGAAAACGCATTCTGAAACGCGCTTGTTAGTTATTCACCAGGGCCGTAGCCTGCGGGGAGGGGCAGGAGCAACTGCCCTCGAGATTTCCAAATCGTAAAAGAAAGTTGACCTACCTGAGACAAAATACTGAAATGCTGGAAATTTTACTTTCCAACAGAACTAATGTTTTCAAGGCCCCCAATACCTAGAAAAATGCATAAAAGGGTTCCTTTTCTTTCCAAATTTTGCCGAGGAGTTCCCCGGGTCCCCTCCGTGGATGCGTTCGTATGCGAGTTTTCTCCTCCTGACGAATGAAGTATCTTCCTCCTCATAGGCGTAGGGAACTTTTCGCGACTTTGGGGCTGCACGTTGTTTCGAATCGCCATCCTGGGGGAGGATACCCAAATTTTGGGGTATTTGAGGGTCCTCAGATGCAATTTGGTGCAACATTTTGGCAACATTACATTTTGCAGTAACTTTACGGAAAATTACTGCAAATTTTTGACATTTCTTACAGAAGAGACAAATAAGGGGTTTTTGCCCTTGGATCTTGGGGGTAGGAAGCATACTTCAGCCCCCCACATTTTTGACTGGGGGCTAAGCCCCCTCACCCCCCCCCCCGTTCCTACGCCAGTGTTCCTCCTACAAGATACACCTTTGATTACAAGAGTATATACGATGGCTAAAAATAAAATAGCCTATGATTACCTTTAATTATTAGCTAAACTCAATGAACTAGTGAAGAAACTTTTAATTTAAAGGGAATAAGTTATCTCCGCAAACTTTTTTGACACAACAGCTAAATCTCACAAATGTTCTCTTATTTTACTTCCAGTGTCTTTCTTGATATGTTAGGACCTAAATACTGCATATTCTAAGTAAACCACTGAGCCACTCTATATGTGTATTTCACAACAAAGTGAGAAACATCTGTAGCATGATTCTCAAAAGCCATTCAGGGAATAGGATACCTGGATACATTGATTCAAATTGGGGTGACTGTATTTTCCCTTTAATCAAATCCAACTTTTCTTTCTTCTTGAAATATAAATTTGTCTCTAAAGCATGAAATATAAAAGTAAAGAATGAGTAGATGCAACTTTAAGGTCTAAAATGTGTCATCCCCCCCCCCCCCATCCATCTGAGAGACATTTCAACAGCACATTTTCTTGCAGGCCTAGGCTACGGCTATACGCGCCAACCGATGGTAGTCACGGAGCGCTACCGAGAAGTCCCTATCGTGAACCAGCCTGATGCCATGCCACAGACGCAATAAAAATCAGTAAATAATTGAAATTTCAGATCATGTTATTAGTCCAAAGCTTTACCAAAGATAACACCATTTTAAATCTAGGAATACTTAGAACAAGAAGAATTTCTCAAAGAGTAGAAGTGTTATCCCTCCCCTGAGGCAACATCCCCTTACATTACAACCTACCAAAATAAAAAATATTCACGAAATAATGAGGATTCCTAAACGTGTGATCGAATCAACGCTTTACAAAGCTTTACCAAAGATAGCACCATTTTTAATCCAAGCCACTTCACAAAGACAAAAACTTCTCAAAGAGTACAGAGTGTCATCCCCTTCTCTTATATTCTTAGACAGCACCTCTTGACCTACCTGCCTACCCCCAGCCAAAAAGAGGAAGAATATCGCTAAAAATGACAATTTGTAAAGATATAATCAGTTCAAGGCTTTGAAAACGATGGTACAGCTTTGCACCTGAGCTAGGCCTTACATGAAGCTCTCCCCGCAGCACCCTCCCCCAGGACGACATACATAGGTGAAAAAGGAAAGGTCCTCCCAGGTGTCAATTATTTGTAAGCAAACCACTTGATTACAATATAATAGTCCGAGAAGGTTTCTGTTGATTCCACGCACATATTTTGCGTAAAAACTTTCTCCGAATAGAAACCAGTAAAGTAGCCAAAAGGGGTTTTTCAGGAGGTTTGTTGACAACGTATTCTTCTCTTAAATAACATACTGTAACGTTTTAGCCTCTGTCGAGTCTGGAGTATGTCTGGCACAATAACTGGAGGGGGCTGGTAAAACCTTCGGCTCGGTTTACGGCACACAGGAACAGGGAGGTACACGTGGGAGAAAGAGAGAGACTACTACACAGGTGTTAAGTTTGTCATATCTAATTCTAGGCTACTAAATCACGACAAATAATATGAAAAAGGTGATACGCGAACACTGTACATTATAACTCATAATTAAGACATAGCTAACCAGCAACTCTATATACAAGATACTCAAACTGTCGCTGCAGCAGTGCGGTGCAGGACTCAGGCGGCGCTAGGGTTGCGCCGGCGTCGGGGTAGAGCCGGCGTCGGGCTTGCGCCGGCGTCGGGCTTGCGTCGGCGTCAGGGGTTGCGCCGAACAAACTCGAACTACTCGACTTTCAGAACTTGTACTTTTAGATTCTGCTTCTAACTTCTAAGCTGCAAACTTCTTAGCTGCGACAGTTCGGCTAGGGACCACTTAGTCAGAGCGGAAGCTCGTTTACCAGCCCTCATTTCCTCAAAATACATAACATTATATACGGTTCGATATTACTATAGCTTAAAGGTGATCAGTCGTCTTGAAATATTCTTTGTGACGTCAGCCTTTTCTTGACATGTTTCTGCAGTCGTCACTGTTCAAGGATACACCGTACAAGTAGCTATGATGACATCGGTATAGCTAGTAGGTATACAGCTACAAGCCGTCTCTTCTTGCTTACCGATTAGCTATACCATGCTTGTACGGTGTATCCTTGAACAGTGACGACTGCAGAAACATGTCAAGAAAAGGCTGACGTCACAAAGAATATTTCAAGACGACTGATCACCTTTAACTGTATGTCTATACCTTAGTGTGCTAAATTAACGACCAATCAGAGCTGGTTCCCATCCAGCGCTTCCCAGTACTGACCAATTACAAGTACAAATACGTTTGACTGACAGCGCCTATACCACCCACCGTCTGGAGGGAACCCTTGGTCTCCCCGGTGAGTCACTACCTGTTACGTAACACCGATGTCTCAGGCCAACTTCCTGCCTAGACAAAGGCAAGTTCTCTTACTTTAAGTGAATGTCACGCCCGACGGAGTGTAAAGCATCACGTCACTGAATGATAATTAAGACAAACAACTTTCAAGTAAGTAGAGCTACAGAATTGACACTAAACGAAGAAAAATATACGAAGCCTCTTCGTTACACCACTTTCTGTTCTCCTTTCACCTAACCAAAACTTAGAATTTACTAAATTGTGGACATTTTTAAACTCCAAAAATGTCCCAAAGACAGCACCATTTTACATCTAAGCAACCTTAAATTAACAAAAATTCCTCAAAGTTAGTTAGTTAGATGAGATTTAACGACACACCAACACGAATGTGTTATATAGTGTCAACTAGATAAAAAGGTAAAGTTTAAATAAATACGGTTTCAAACGCGAAACAAGTCCTTCCCTTTAGTCGCCTCTTACGACAGGCGGGAAATACCGTGGGCATATTCTACAACCCCCAGTTCACAGGAGGAAAATTCCTTAAAGGGATGTCCCCTTTCGATTAGTTCGATTAGACCCCTCTTCCAGGACAGCACCTTTATGTAGTGACAAAGGAAAGATCCCCACTGCTGGAGACAAACGCAGGGCGCATAAAAAGGTGCAATTTACGCGCGGCGACTCAGTTGGAAAAAACATCCAGCCAGTCGGAATTTTGGACCTAATTCACACCCCTCAACATATGACCCTAGCTACGGCCTTGGTTGAGCCCATCAACAGTAAGTCAGACAAATTCTCCCAGGCAGAGACATGTATGAAGTAGGAAAAGAGAGTTATTGAGTGAAGACAGGTGTGCTACCCCACGGGTCTACCGCCCCGGCTAGCCCGGGGACCACGTCAGGCTTTGCGAATTTGGAGGGCAGCTCCCCAATAGGGTCTGGTAACTGTGGGCCCACTAGACACAGAAGATCCAGCTATGGGAACTGGCTCCAACAGGCCTGGAACCAGACCAAGACTTCACGTACAGCTTCTTATCCCTCGGACCCTGCTAGCTCTCCGGCTCCATCCGCAAGGGGTCTAAGGAGAAAGAGGAAGTCGATCTCTGGCCCTGGATGCTTTGAAAATATCCTCTTTTTTTAGATTTTGTTGGATTTTCAATTGGTCATTAGAAATTGTTTGCTGTCCTTTATGGACCAACGTAACATACTGCCAGGGAACGTCCCAAAAATGCAAATTCGCACTCACACTGGCAACAAAAGAGCTATTGAAATTGGTTGGGAGGTGGGGGAGGGGTGGGATAGTTGTAAGAACTTAAAAAAGTCCGCTGTAATTTTGTCACACAGTAATAACATAGCCAAGTAATAAGTACGTTAGGCCTAGTCATTACATGAATCCAAATAAGCCGCTGAATACATTGCCTACGGAGCAGTCTGCAATGCATGCATATACCAGTATACCTTTTTCACTTATATCCCTTGATCCCTGGCAGACGAGCTGAGCAGACGAACTCCACTCCACAGGTACTGAATCTCGTAAAGGTAGGACGTTACCTTGAAACCAATAGCTGTAAAAGAACAAAACAACTTGGAACTTGGAGTAACTGTAGAATACAAAGCCCCGCCGAAAAAACACCCTTGAAGAAGGGCAAGGAAGGGCGAAAGCCAGTTGCGTGGCCAGGCTTTTCAAAAGGAGGGCACGGGGAAGTACAATGTTTCGCAGTAGGCGCACATTAGCATGCAAAAACTCCCTCCAGTAGGCGTTGGGCCCAGGGGCCGTCGCCGAAGGGTCCCTGCTGGAGTCCATGGACAACACCTCGGTTGGGGTTCAGGGGCGTATAGTTCCGGAAGGCCCTGAGGTATTTACAAAATTGTGACCATAAGAATGAAGCATATAAATATCTGTCACAACTTGACCACTTTGTTAGCCTAACTCGGACTGTTTATGTGTATAGTTATCCATAATAACAACATTTTATTGATTTAGGAAAGTATACCTGACCCTTACCATGTATTGTCTTTCAAAAATTATACTGTAACTTATAACTGAACCACATTATTATTTTCACAATTATAAAACAGAACTATTTTTCATAGTAGGCCTATTCTATAGGGTTAAAAAAATACTGTACAACACCATATTGCATCTAAGCGCTAGGGTTTTCTTTATAGTTTCCAAAGGGGAGAGGTTTCCATCCCTTTGACCCCTCTCTCTTGGAAAGCAAGCCAAACCACCATACACTTTCAAAATAATATTGACGCCCTTGTTACTATGAAATAAGTAGCCAAATTGGTATCTCCACAAAAAATAACCCGTTGGTAAAAAATCGGTCTTTTCCCCTCACACAAAATGCCTGCTGTACAGCTACGCCTCTGAGTAGGCCTACATACACCAAATATTTGTTTTTTTTTAAACTGCTGGGGCTAGAAGTAAACTTAGCATGCCCCATGACTGAGCCTGATTCTTATTAGGGTTTGATTGGGATTGGGCCTGATACTTGTGTCCTCAAATAACAATGAATTGAAAAGTAGGCTAAAAAGCCTGTATGCAAGCAGAATGGTATGAAAAGGAGGAGATTCCATTGATTCGGGGTGGTGACCATGTACCACTGTTGAAGTTAAACGGTCATCTTGACTTGGTAACCCAGGGCAGTGTTGTAACAGTCACTAATTTTCAAAAGGAAAATGACTCGAGCAATTGCAATGTATCATAATTTTCCTCATAGAAATAATACAATGACTGAGTCACTGACTCGACTCGAGTCATATTGAAAGTAGTAAATGACTCGACTCGACTGCAAAATTGAGTGACTCGTTACAACACTGTCCGAGGGACCATAAACTGACATATTGTTGCAGGTATGTTCCTCTGTTGACTGATGTACATACTTTAAATATTTGTCAGATTTATCAATGGCGCGTATAAACTACCGTAAAATATTCATCAAATTTTCGTTGTCTTTTATTTCTTCATTTATTACGGTTAATGTTTAAGTATGATCCTACCATTGACAACAATTGTAAGTACTTCTCATTCGATCACAAAAAGTAGTCTCATAGTCTGGGAAAAGTGAAAAACAAATATTGTAATTTTACATATCAAAACCATGGTAGGTCTTCGTGTACAAAGTAATATCTCTCATATAACATTAGGTTCATTATTCGCGAAATATGCATCACATGCAGCAGGCCAAAGTTGCATATTAGCTACATATATACTACGGAGTCTTTTAACAAACATGTTAGGTTTTCCACAGTCTTTTGTCCCCTGGCTGTCAGTTTAGTTTCACAAATCTCCACTCAAATTTAAACATCGGCAGCCCCGATAAGTTTCATTTTGAAGTTTCTCTTCTGTTACCATTGGCTGTGCTCTACAATTACCTTAGAAAATGCAAAAATCCAGGTGCTAAAGGTTTTCATCTCCCACCCCTCCTTCAGGAAGTTTATGAAACATCTCGACGACCCAGAATTGAAGGCCACATTTTTGTTCAACAAATATTGTACTTATTCGACACAAGGCCTAGTGATGCCTTGGGTTTTCATTTTGCATGCTCAAAAAATATGCAAAAAAGTAATATGAGCACTTTTTCAAATTTCAATAAAGACACAGAAGGCAGCCTATGGAATTTAAATTGTTGGTTTAGTTAATCATTCCACAAATGACTTTTGTGTACGTGATCTATGTACACTTTTTCGAAATATTACAAATTTTCGAAACTGGGATGGGTTTGTATCATCATGCAATGGCCTTAAATGCATTTAAATGAAATATGGCACCCCCACCCACCCCCTCCCCTACCAAACCAGGGAGTTGCTCAAGTCTCAAACTTTTAATGACCATCGATCCTCACCCAGATTAACGGCCGGTTGATTTGATGAAACATGGAGGGCTTGCGGGTGGGAATGGTTGAAGTTGATAGGCCCTTAAATTGTGGAAGGGAATGGGCTTTGGTAAAAAAAAATAACTTCAGTTTTTCCAAAAGTAATACAGAGATAACTAATAAACATGAGCGCACGCGATGCTGTCAACATTTGTTACAGATACACGTCAGTGACATGTTACTTCAGTTTACATTGCACTTGTTCTTAGTGTTAAATGTTATGAATAAGCCTGGTGATGATATTCAATTTTTTCAACTTTTTTTACTTATAGTTTGGGGCTTCGCGGGCCGGATTGTATTGCTTTGCAGTATTGTGTTCAAAGGGGGGGGGGGGGCCGGGGGGCACTGGCCCCCCACCTCTGAAGCCAGTCGGGGGAAAATCTCTTAGTCGGGGGATTGAAGGGTTAGGGGAAGAGAAAAAGATTGAAGAGACACTGAGCACTCAACAGGAATGGAACCAGGTGGGGGAGGGGAGCCCCATCGGAGAGTCTTAATCGATACGATAGAGTATGCAGACAGTCCCCGACGGCGCCTGAGAGAGGACAATTTCTCTAATAAGAACCCAAATTTTTTCGGCGCGCTACGCGCGCTGTATAATTACTCCAGGATCTTCAGCAGTTCTATTCCACATTGCTAGAAAGCACATGTCCTGCCAACCTTACCCCGAAACATGAAGGCAGAAAACACTGTTCATGTGGAGGTCGAAAATTTCATCGCATGTCGCTAAGCCTAGTTACTGGTCTCTAATGTGTGTCATGCGGTACGGTCAGTTTGTGAGCGACTCACGGACCAAAGTTTGGCTGTTTCATAGGGTAGTCCAAGTGTTTCGATAATATGTATGTTATCCCCGATATGGTCTAGAACCCCTACAGTTTTTCTTTTTTGTTTTCTTCATGTTCTTGATCACATATCTTTTTTGTGTAAGCCTACCAAAAATTTTCGCGCGCTTTGCAAATTCAAGTTTCAGATTCGAAAGAACACTATATAAAGTGCACAACACGGCTCATGAAGTATTAAGTGATATCATGTAAAATATGTCCTGAAATGGCATGGGATAATAAGTCATATCCCCTTGTCACCACCTCTTCGACAGAGGGGCTGTCGAAGCTTGGGGTGGCTGGCATGGCCCAGCCCTTTGAAAATTCTGTCGCCACCCATGATCTGTTTACTTATTTTGGCTTTCAAAGGGTCATTTCTACAATGAAACCCAAGATTTCCGGTACGCTTTGCCCACTCTTCCACAGTTCTGTTACTTACGGCTAAATATAATACAAACCATTTCCACCTTTTCAAGTAACTGAAGAAGTAGAATTCATGAATTTATGTAAAAGTTGGGAATTTCACCTCATTTCACGTTATTCAGTCAATGATCTCTTGGGTCTGTTGTGCGATACGGCTATAGTGACAAGAGGAGAGAAGTACAATGTAAGTTATGCCCGGTAGGGACCAAACTGCCCGGACAATTGACCTTTATTAGCTTTGAATAATTATACCGATTCTTTTTAGTGAAGGATAACCCAAAAAATTTTCGCTCGCTTTGCAATTTCACACTTTAGATTCTGGGGAAAACATTAAATCAGACCCGAAACTACGTTCCTCTAGTATATACACCCATTTTTATGAAATATATGTCCCGCAATGGCATGGTTTAGTACACAAATTTTCTTCAGATCCCTCCTCACCATCCCCTTGACGGCATCGGGTCTGTCGGGGCTTCAGGTCGCTGCCTCCGCCCGTCTGGCCACCTGTCGGGCAAATCCTGGCGCCATCCCTGGCACTCAAAACTTAGAAGTAGCCTACAGAATGATATTAGAAGAGAATTTTTTTCATTTTTTGGTCTTTTACCAAAGGATAGAGCTCTTCCAATTGTCCTCCAGTGAATAATCAGACAGGATGCTATCAATATCAATATCTGTCTCATATGGTGCAGGTAGGCCTGCTATTATTAAGTTCCCTTAGCCCTTCGCGCTAGTCCCTTTAACCATCTGTAAGGGTAAACTATATAGGTTTAAGGATGAAACAGCTCTGTTAACTTTTGCGATCATCTCAAGCAGCCTTTTTGACTGGCCTCGTGATCTTTAACGTAGTCCTGTCAATGTATGTGACACATACTGTAGCACACTGCAGCTTTCAACGCATAGAGGATAACCTGAACTCTCCGTCACTGACACCGAATTTTACAAAATCTGAAACAAACAAAACCAGATCAATAAGGCCTCTAACAGTCTAAGAACCAATTTAGGGCGGTCTTATTAGCTTATGTTGCAGGAGCTTCCGGGGGCTTCGCCCCCTGGACCCCCACCGAGGCTCTGCCCCTGGACCCCGCCAGGGGCCCTGGCGCGGGCCCCTGGACCCCACGCGTGCAAACTCGCGCTTCGCGCTCGTGGTGCACCTTCGGTGCACTTGTCACACCCCTCTATGTCAGTCGGGGGAATCACAGGTTGTGCCCCCCCCACCTTCGAAATCCTGCACACGCCACTGTTGCTTTGGGGCCGTCATGTATGAAACCCCTGGGACACGTTCCATCCACGACTACTAGTAAGATCATAATCGGCAAAGGAGGTGAGTCAAGTAACGGAAATTCTACCATGAAAATGAGGCGGACCTCCAACTGCTTGACTATATAATCATGTCAGTTTTTCGAAAGCTACCGCAGACACCGTGGAAACGATGTAGCACTAAAGAGTGCAGATTTAATTCGCAGTCATCCTCCTCTGTGCTCCTCTTGATTGCTGAAACACAACAGCCTTGATCTTAAAGAGTATTACCTACATGTACACAGGGATGTCAACTTTTAGTGACTGGTGAGCAGGAGATTCGCTGGGAGACTGACTCGTGGGAGTGAGATTCGCTGGGAGAGTGACTGGTGAGAGTGCGATTCGCTGGGCTGACGCGGAGCGCGACCATCGGTTCGCGCGGGGCGTTCCGCCAGGAACACTTTTTTGCCAAAAATACCCCTAGATTGCAGGAAATGGCACTTCCCGTGTCTCCTTACTGCATGCCCAGAATTGCCAGTTTTCAGCCTGTTTTATGTTCCTGGAAATTTTAAAGAGACACTTTGTTCCGCACATTATAAATAGGCCTAAGAGAACTTAAAAAGTCTGAGCCTACCGGTATGTATTACTGTATACTGCACTACTTTCAGCTTACTGCGAATTATGATCAGTTGGAGGAGGAACTCAGGTAGCGTGATAGCTGTCGTTTTACCGTGGAATTTTTTACACCAAACTGAGACATTGCGTGAGAAACTGATGCTTCATCATGAGAGTGTGAGATAGCGCCAAAATGCGTGACACTCACGCATTGACAGCCCAGTGTACATGCATCCCCTGTGTAACCAACTACACAGGCCTATTGGCCTTATGTAAAAGCACTCGCTGACTATTTACTGCCCAAGGACCATAGCCTATAGGGAGCACTCTGGGGCAATTTCCTCCCTTATGGCTAATTTCCACCACCCCCTCAGTTTTCTCAGTGTTTCAATACGAAAGTTACAGACCATCATGGTAGATTCATACAAGTGTCTTTTATAGCTGAAGCATCACGCCAATGTACCTGGCCCATCCTATCTGTAAACCACTACCATATCCCTGAAGTTTCAAATTATACCTTTGTGAATGAACTGGCCTTATCGTACTTTTAATGCATGTACTCAGGACAAGGCATTTTGCTACCTCAATACAAACTGAGCATTATACACTCCAAAACATGAGAAACAGGAACTGAGCTGAAATCAGTGAGCAAACTATCTCTGGTCAAAACATTTTGGAGTCAAATATTTTTACTATCAAAAAAGAGCAAAAGCAAGTAAAAAAAATAAAGCTGTCAACTTATTCAGCCCTTTTGTTTATATTTTATATCTTCTCTGTTTTTACTTGAACATGTGGGTTTAGTGTTTACAGTAGACACATTCCAACTGATAAATCATTATCATGAAAAAACATTACTTGAGACTCACACAGGCAATTACACAATGAACCAACCCAACATCTGTAACTTCCCACATTTTGGGGGGACCCATTAAAAGAGAGTAATTTCTACATAGAATAACCAAGTATAAACAAGTCCCATTTAATGACACTAGTAACAGACAAATAAGGGAAAGACCAAGGAAGTCAGTGACACATCTATTAGAATTTTCTTGAATGGGAGGGCAATAATGGACCCATGACTGTCTGAAAGTGGGTTGGGACCATGATGAGGGAGGGGGCCTAGGAACAAATAAGGCCACAAACCAAATACTGGAACATCACTATGTGTGGCATGTATTGTACAAAAAAAATCCAAAAACAAGGGGGAAAATCCAAAACTGGGGCCTAGGGCCCAACTGGGTCCACCCATGGAGGAGCATACAAGAACACAGAACTATTTCAACTTTCACCCTTCACTGTTATCAGTGTTTTGCACACTTGTAGTCAGAACACCCACACTCACACTTTGGCAAAGTTAACTGTGCTCATACTTGTGAAAATGAATTTATAATCAAACAGTATTCTTATAGATTTTGAGAGTGAAGCAATGCAAATAACACAAAGTTTCCTACTCTAATATGAAAAGAATGTGCCCATTACTTGTACTCTTAACACAGTACTCTGCAGTCAGGTATTTTATATGGCTACAGTATGAAAAATTAAACCCACAATTCCACCCCCTAACCGGCACACACCCCCTCCTCTTAGGCTCTCATCACCCTTCCCTCACCCCAGCTTACTTTAACACTATTTACATTACATTATACTTAACTTCAAATTGTTTACAAAATAGAAGTTACCTACTAATGCACTCTTTGTGCCATTATTATTTACAGTGTTGGCAAAGCAATGCTTTTTAATAATATTCTAAGCCAAGTTCAAATGATACCTTTCCTCCAAACATGACGGCAGTGATCTGTGAGTCATGTTTTCAAAGATAACATTTATGTTCAAAATTCTATTAAAATCATACCAATGTCTATTTAAATTATTCAACAACCGAAATTTTATTTAAACAACTACAACCTGGCACCACAAGCCTATCCACCTACAACATACACACTATTTACTTCATCAACTATGTATTATCAATTACTGATTACAGAGAGGCTACCAGTACATTTTATGTAGGAAGGGGCATATTAAGCAGAGGAGGGGCATACTAGGTGTGGATGGGGTGGAGTGGGCGATGGGGTGGGGAAGATGGAGCATGGAATGTGGTGAGACAAAGTTAACATAGTATGCAAGCAATGTTTTATCTTGTTGCTTATCTCAGTTAGGAGGTCCACAACAGTACAAAGATTTCAGTTTGGGTGGGAAATATCCCTCCTGCGACCCTAACTGTTCCCTCTTTACTGGTCAAACAAAATTTGCATAATGCTCCAGTATGTAAAGATGATACTGGTATCAGGCATGTATACAGCTACATTAAGTGAAAGCTGTCTCCATATTTAAGTGCTACTTACCAATAAATCTGGAAAAATAAATTTGTCTTTGCTAGAAATGTTGGCTTAGAGATACAGATGTAACTCAACTGTGATCTTTGTATGGCTGAGAACCTGTATGATTACATCAGTCAACCTGAACAGGTTATATCAGTGAGTGTTCCTCTTGTAAAGTGATAACAAAATCTTAAGCATCAAGACAATTTCTTAACCTTTTATACAAACAAAAATAGGGCTTTCCACACAAGCACAAAAGCTAAAGCATAGAATCTATAATATTCATAAAATTATACATAAATTCACAATAAGCAAGAAACAATCGAAGGGAATATTCTGACCTATTCAATCCTCTGATTTTCCAAAGCCCCAACATCCCTATCATTCTTCCCCTCCAACCCCCACTACCGCCCAACCCCACCTTCCACTCCAATTATTTTAAAACTGCTTCACAGACCCACCTATTCTGCTTGACCAAAGTATGATAAATAAATTCCAAGGTTAAAAACTCACAATTAAAAGGACAATGTTTCAAATCCTTGAAAGCATTTCCTTCAAATTCGAATATTTAACTTGTCAGCTACACTTAGCTGGACACTCGGCACATTAACTCCGTTTGTTAGAGGACGTGAAGCATATCACAGACAATTTTATTGCATTGACTCACAGTAGAAACTGCAAGGCAGACATTTCACTATGCTAACACCCTGCTAATTGCCTTCTGTTGCTAACATCAGTAATTTTTCAAGCTGGTAACAAGGATTTTCATAAGGGTGGACTTTTTTGAAAAGAAACCAAAATTTGCTTCTAAGACCAACCTTATTTGTCTAGCAATTGATCATCTCCCTCTAATACATCTCAAAGATTTATGGCAATAAATGCAGGGGTAGGGGAAAAGAGATCCTTATCAATGCAAGAAGTACTCTATCTGACTTTTATGGTGGAGGTGGGGGTGGGGGTGGTGCACTGACCAAAGAAGCCATCTGGTTGCTATCAATGGGTGGAGGTGGTGGTTGGAATGGCATTGCAGTGGATGTTTGCTGCTGCTGTTGCTGCTGCTGGCCTTGGCTAACCATGGGCTGTTGCTGTTGTGGCATCATGGGTGCACCCATGGATGGCTGGGGTGGCATCATCATTCCCATTTGTCCCATTCCTGGCATCATCCCCATACCCATGCCCATCCCCATTGCTGGGTACATCATCTGTGACCACTGTGGCATCTGGCCCATACCCATCATGGGTGCCATTTGAGGCACTGCTGGTTGGGTGGGTGGGGCCATGCTAACCCCCACAGTGCTGGCTGATGTACTCGCAGCAGTAGTGGTGGTAGTGGATGTCTTCTGCGCTGAGGAAGCGGCAGCACTGCTCGTGGGGAGGGATGGCTGACTACGTCCAGCAGCCATTGCTTCCAGTGCTGCTGCTGCAGTTTGCCATGGATACAAGGGTGCACTGGTACTTGCTGTAACAAGAGCATAATAATAATAGTAAGTTATGGTAACACCAATCACAAGCATGCATACTCAGAATAAAAGGTCAGAAAACCTACCAATCCCCATTTGCATCCCCCTTCCCTCAATATTTTTGTAATTATAATGGTGACATGTCCAGTAAAAGCTTCATTTCTTGGGTTACATGTGTGGTTACAAAATGATTCAAGTATGGTATTGTTACATTTATGAATGCTCATTTTTTTATTTTTTTCTGGTAAATAGGTGAGGGGAGGGGTGGGGAGCCCCATCCCTTAAGACCCCTCATAATGCACCAAAATGTAGACTCCCTAATCTGAAATTCTGGCTACATCTGTGACAGAACATCATTCAACATAAAAGCACATTTTGGAAATCAAAAACAAGACTTCATATTTTTCAAGTTTAAAGGCCAAAGCCACTTAGTATTCTACATGGTAATCATGCAGGTACCTGGTGGAGCAATAGAAACCCCCTGGCTGGTTGCCATGGAGACTGACTGCTGCTGCTGCATCTGTTGCCATGGAGACTGAGTGGGCAAAGATACTCCACCAGAACTCACAGTCATAGCACCAGCATCTGCAAAGGTTGATGATACTTTGTTGGAGACCATAACACAATTTGCCAGAAGCACTGTCAGACACTTGCATAAAGGAGGGGCTAATTTTTTGTTAACTGTCTGCGTAGTTGGCATAGAAAATACTACTTCAACCAATCACCCAAACAATTTCAACTTTCTAAATCAGTGATATGCAACCTTTTTAAGGGTCAAGAGAAACAGGGAGATATGGCTTTCAGCTGTATTGCATATTATACATTCTGCTCTGGGTTAATCACAACACAGCAGATATTTTTACCTGATTCCCAGTGGTTCTGCATGCTAGTTACATGACCAACAAACACTTCCAATGTTTATATTTAAGCAATGACAGCTCATCTCTTAGCAACACATTATCAACAGTGTTCTACATTAGGTGGGTGGGGCAACTGGGAAAATATCTCGATAGGACTGCAACTGAAAAATTGATTCATGCTGTAATTTTAAGTTGGCATGACTCTGGTACTTCTCTCCTGTCTGGTGTAACTGTTATCGAGATTGCACAGGATCCAGAACATGGCTGCTGGTATAGTCCATAGGGCAAACAGGTTATCACTCCCACATTACATGATCTACAATGGCTACCTATCAGCCTCCGTATTGACTACAAAATACTCATTCTAGCTTTCAGGACCATTAAAACTGGTACCCCAACCTACCTCAATGCTCTGTTATGTCAGCAATCTAATGTTAGACCAGTACATAAGATATGCACTATGAATTTCAGCTTCAATGTCACACACAAAATCTTTCAGTAAATGTAGTTTTCTAACTGCTACACCCTGTTTTAGAACTCCCTCCCTCTAGAACTTAGGTCTCTGGATTCCATCTTTCAATTCAAGCATAACCTTTAAACTGCTTTCTCCCAAATCTCTGAATTCATGCATTTTTCAGCACTCAAAACGTGCACTGAAAAACTCTTGTTGAAATCTGTGCTGCACAAGATTACGTCATTACTACAATACTTACTGTTTGCAGCTTGAAAGGGTTGTCCTCCAGGAGGGGCTGGGGGAGCAGGTTGTGGGTCACTAGAAGGAGGGGGTGGAGGTGGCTGAGCAACCATAGATAGTGGAGGTGGTACTGGTTGGGCTGAAACAGATAGAGTGAAGGACTCTGGTGTCACTTAAATTAAGCAGATTTTACACAAAGCTGGTGACCACATTGAGAAAACTGGTGTCTAAAACCAACTGTCAACAGACACCAAACAATGACACTTAAATAAACAGACGGGGTTCCTGAATAAAATATCATTTACTTTTCATCTCCATGTTATGAAAATCCACCAACTGGTTCAGCCAAGAAAACTTCATGATAAAACCAGAAAGCCAAAAGGCTTAGTGATTCCTTGACAATGAAATGTACTTGTCTATTACTATGTTTTCAAATCGACAGTGTTACATAGTACATGACTGTTTGTCTGAACAATTTTGGGCACAGAATGTCTACTGGTTGATGGGCACAGATCAAACAGGCTTATACCATTATTGACCACCATATTAAGTTCTTAGCCAAGGGGGACAGGGCTCTACACATACATAAGTCTGCTAGCTGAGGGTTGGCTCAAACCACACACCAGGTAGTAACAGTTAACCATGAAAAGCCTCATGGGCTATTGCAAAATGTGGAGTTGTAATAGCCTTCGGAGGCGAGTGCAAGTGTCCTTCGGGCAGGCTGAATAAATTTGTCAAGTGCGCCATAAGACAGTAGTAAAGCTTCAGAACTTTAGAGCCTGGAAGTGGGATGCTGACCCACACTTAGAAAATTTTTTGCCCCTAACAACATTTAAGGAAAAAAATCACTAACAGTTATCGCCTTAAATACACCTTGGTATATCAGGTATGGTGCCCTTCTGAAATATTCCTCCCTGGAAGTTCCTGTGGAAGCTATACCTCTCTTCCTTCAGTACTCTTTCTGGCTACAGGCCTAGGCTAGCCAGGTATACTTAACATAACAGGTTCAAGGGCAAAGGAGGGCTAAGGCCCCATAGGATGCCCTCAAGTCCATAAACCTTAACTGAAAACAAACAACCAACACCAAACAGGCCAATTACAATTAGATTCTACCACAGTCATGGAAGAACTTGTCAATGTTAACCTTAAAGCAGTGCACTGATGTGGAGTTAACTACCCAATCAGGCAGACTACTCCACTCCTTGACAACTCTATGAGAGAAGCTGAACTTCCTAATGTCAAGCCTTGGAAAACACTTTACCAGCTTCTTACAATGGCCGTGAACCCAAAAATTTCTTTGAACCTTTAAATAACTACAAGATGACTTAGGCCCATTACTTTACATAAAAGTTTTTCATTAACAAAATGCTATTTGCATTGTAGCATATCTCCTCTACTATTTGTCAACACAATGGTCAAAAAGGCTTAACTTAATAGGCTAGCCTAGGCTTAGGCTAACTAAAGTTAAGACAGGGTAGGGCTAATGCCTAAATCCATGAAAATTGTCTTCCAAAATAAAACTCTTTGAAAAGTTTTCCAGCACAAAAATGCAGCATTCTTCACTTGTAAGCCCACAAATTTATCCACGAAGGGTCAATAGTACAATACTATATGAGTTCAACCATTCCCGGTCCACTGTTCTATCAACTGCCATTGCTAATTATTGTGCAGGCAGTAGTCTACCACTGTAACAATACAGTTCTGTACAAAAACTTAACATTGAACTGTTACTGTGTTAGGCTAACCATACATACGTACATGTAGGTAACACTAGGCTGTGCTGCTTACAACAAGAACTGTGGCCTGCTTTGGACGACAAATCTCTCGGTATTTTTCAAGATAAGACATATAGCTAAAATAAGTTTGTGTCAAAAAACTTCAATTGACGATGAGTCCATGCAACGGTAACGCCGTTGTCAGAATAATCCATACAATTTGTGTGAGTCTATTTGGCCAAGTGTACACCGCATTTTTTTTTCCTGCAGAGCAGATAGTCCAAAATTTGGTCGCTTATCTGCCCTGCATAAAAAATAATTCTCATGCACACCGTGATCACCAACAGAATGGAAAGCTATGACACGCAAATCGTACAAAAGTGTAGGGAAGCCATAACCATGCACCAGCTCATTGACTATTTGTGTGTTTTGGCTGAGTAAAATGGCAACCACATACCACATTCGAACGTAATAGTCGCTTACAGATACCATCATCTAGCAGCATTTCATTATTGATCTTCTGGATACGGATGTCCATGAGGTATGGTTTAAGTCTTAGAGCGTGTAGTAAGTATACGTAGATCGTTATGACATCATTTGATTTGAATGGTCGATCTGAGCTACTGTAGAATGACCTTTAAAGAAAATGCCAATTTTGACCTCAAATGGCATTTAATCTCTATGAAATTTTAGGACAAAAATGTACCAAATAAAAGCAAGCTACACAGCAAGTTTCAAGTTAAACCAAGTTTTACATTCACAGATATTGTGCTTGGACGATTTTGAACATTTTGACCGCCAGTGAACCCCAAATGACCTTTGACCTCTACCAAAAACAATAGGGATCATCTTCCTAATATGGGCCATGCACATGCAAAGTATGAGATTCCTTGAAGTTACATATCTTGAGATAGAGTGTTTACAAGCAATTTCCAAGGTATTTACCATTTGACCTCTGGTGACCCCAAATGACCTTTGACCTTCACCAAAAACAATAGGGATCATCTACTCAGTAAGGGGTATCTACATGCCAAGTATGAGATCCCTAGAGATTACCCTTCTTGAGATAGAGTGTTTACAAGCAAAGCGTCACATACACACATACACACACACACACATACACACACACACACGGCATCACCATCGCCTAGATTCCTTTGACTACGTCAAGGAATCAAAAATGCATTGTAAATGCATTCAAAAAGAGGTTACACACTCTAAACAAAATTCAATTCCTTGAGTATGCTGTAACTTTTCTGCTGCAACTCTAGCCAAAGCAGCAGCACTTGCACAGTGCCCACTTTCCAAATCATCTCACACCTCCCTCATGTGAACACCCAGGGTTGACACAAGAAACTGAGGCACAATGGTTTTGTTCAAAGTCAAAACTACCCTTTACTGATGTTACATTTACACTGGATTGAATAAATTACAGAAATTGAAGTAACAGTCTGGCTATGAGGCCAGAAGTAGGCTGGGACCTACCTGTGCTTGTGGTTGCTGCAACAGATGCCACTGAGGTAGATGTCTGGGAGGATGGTGCTGTTGGCTGTAGACCCTGCTGAGATGATGGGGGAACTGGAGGCATGCCACCAGCATTTCCCCATGGAACATTCATCGGTGGCCCAACAGGTCCTCCCAGCTGTGGAGGACCGCCCATGTAACCCAATGGGGGCACTGGAGGTCTGGGTTGACCCATACCACTCGGAGGTCCCATATTTGGTGGCATGCTCATCAATGGTGGGATACCAGCAGGCCCTGGAGGAGGTGGTCCTCTAGGTGGCATTGGGCCTCCAGGACCCATGCCACGAGGTGGGGGTCCACCCGCACCACCAGGTCCTCTGCGATTGAAAGGTGGAGGATAACGCCTAGGTGGAGGTCCACCAAACTGGTTTCCTCTATCTTCATTTCGATCTCTTCTCCACGAATAAGGACTTTGACTTCCCATCTGTAAAAGCAAGGGAGAAACACATGAAAACTTGAAGCAATGAACAAAAGAATTATGGTAATTTGCCCAATGTAAATCAACACTTAAATTTTGCCATGAAGAGAATGTTTAAGTATGCTTCAAATTTAAGATTAATGGAAGACTTGCTCTGATACACCTCCTAAATTACTTGTTACAACTTAAAAACAGCACAGAAGCCAATTTCTGATCAGGTAAATTGCAATCCTACCTTAAACTTCCAAGAACAGATAAGAGAGACTGTGCCTAATCACATAGTAAAAAAAAATTACCAGGGGTCTTGGCCCTCTAAATGGTCTAGGGCTATCACCATACTGTGAACCACTCTGGTAGTTGTCTCTATACTGTGAGGAACCACTGCCAAAACTGTCGTTGTAGGACCCTCTGTCATCAGAGGTACCTCCAGGCCCTCTGCTACTACCAAAGGAATTTCTGTCATATGGGCTCCTCCTGGTAAATGGGGGCCTATCATCTTGATTGCTGTTGGGCCCCACATTGTTTGGTCCTTGGTTATTCTGACTACTGCCAAGCGATGACTGGCCACTTCCATTTTGTGTCTGACTCACTGGGGGCTGAAGTAGAGATGGGGGGTTGACAGGTGGTGGCCCACTGGCTGGGGGCTGTTGCTGCTGGTTACCAGCCCTTTCACTCTGGCTCTGGGGAGGACCTTCACCAAGTTCAGCCATGAAGGACATGTACTGAAGATAAAGAAATGGAAAGGTACAAAAATTTCAAGAAACAGGCAAAACAAGAAAATTTTGAGAAGCACTGAAGTATCCACTAAAGTACAGTGCTGGCATGTAGGTAGAACATTTTAATGTCAACTGCAAAAAATGAAGTACTGGTTTTCAGTTTGGTCATAAGACAAGGAACTGAGCACAGATGACAAGACTTCCTCACTTGATCTGCCCAAAAAATAAACCTTTGGCTCACAGTTAGAAGGTACATCAAGAAACAATGACTGAATCTCACTTCACTATTTTCCTCAAAGAAATTACCCACTGAGTCAAAAAGTCCAATTACAATGGAACAATTGACTCATCATTACTGTGACGTATGTACATGAAGTGAATATATGAATGTATATAGCACAGAGCTTTTATATATCTAGGGTCCTGTGCATACTAGGGCCCAAGAGCTCTGCAGTTGTAGGTGCTTTCTGGTGTCACTGGAGCTATATCTGGCACCACTTGAGTCAAAATTCTAGAATGTTTTGGTGGATATTTCATATATATTTTTTTGTAGTTGCACTGTATCAAATTTAGGAGAAAATTCACTTTCCTTTTATATTAATTGTGAACATCAATGAATGAAATCTGTAAGCCATTGCATCATAACTACATAGAGGTTTGGCAAAAGTACTTCACTAAACTCAGCCATAGTTCTTGTCATGACCAATACCCTAACAAAACACACAGCTGTAATTATGCTAATATCTCTCACCTCCAAACCCTTTCAACCTTTCACTACTGAAGGGGCCCATCCCTCCATACTGAGCCACATTAAAGAAAATCAATATTTAGGCATGTTCTAAACTTCCTTATTTTTCTTCTGATGTAGCTATGACAATGGCAGTTTCTGTTGGCATGATGAATGGGAAGATGTCAAAGAAAGCTTGAAGATAATTACTGACATCCCATTTGCTTACTATTCATTAGCATATTGGACTAATTTGCATATTTCCCTCAAATTTAATAGTAAATGAACATAATATACACACTTGTATAATATTCATACCTAATGTACCTGTGGGTGTGTTATAGGTTATAATAACACAATAAATTTATTTGCCTATACTGATTTGCATATCGCCTCATTTGCATATGTTGGCCGCAACTTCCTATTCTGAGCCATATTTGCATTTGTTACAACCCAAGAGGGTCTATATATGTAAAAAAAACTCCTCTACAGCCTATTTTGTCTCCAGAACACGATTAAACACAGTAGGTTTATATGAAGCTTTTCCAGAATGCAATGAGTAACATGGTTTTGCGGCGAAACCCTACGTATATAACAATGGTAAATTAGGGTTTCGCAGCAAAACCATACGTAGAGAAAGGGTTAAACAAACTTTGCTCACCTCTGAGTCCATCTTTGCTCGTTCCATGTTACCTCCAGGTTGCTGTCCTGCTGGTTGGTTGTTGCTAAATGGGCTTTCAATGTTGGCTTTCTGACGACAATCTGCAGTCACATGGCCAGCTGCTCCACAGATCCCACACAAGACGTTGCTAGTGACGTTCTGCTTCTCAGGACACTGCCAAGTACGGTGGTCGGTAGCACCACAATTTGAACACCTACAAAAGCAGGCCAGATAAGGAAGAAACAATGTGAATGAATGGGTAAATAATAAGCAAGAAATACTCACCTGGAGAATGCACCAAAACAAGAAAGCATGAGGTCACTCTCTTATGACCTTTGTGAAATGCTGATGGCACAAAAATTTCAAGGGTCACCATGGACTAAGGTGAGTAAACCTTTCAATGAACAGTAACATTACCACACATACTGCACACAGTACATAAAGCAAAACACACACTACAGGAGATCCCTTACATTTGCAAACATTATAGTGAACCTTGATGAACTTTCCACAATGTTGTGAACAGATACAATGCAAGTTGCAAAGGAAAAAACAAACATCTACAACACTCAAGGCCCAACAGGTAAGGTGGCCTCCCAAGCAACCTTTCATTCTGGTTTTGTGGCTGAAAAGATAAAGGCTGTGGCATATGAAGCCATGATACTTGGCATCTAGGAGGTTCAGGGTTTGATCCCCAGCTAGGTCAAAGTAAGGTGGGTATCTCATACAAGAGCAATCTACAGTTTTCCCATCTGAACTGGCTTTTCAAAAGAAACCAAATTTAATCTTATTTGTTGAGATGGCTTGCCACCCGACATGAAGTTGTAATTCATAAGCCCTATAGGCTTCTCCCACAATTTGTGGTCGCTTAGCATGGTAAAACAATTGCCCTTCAAATTAGGCCACACAGCAGCTTTGATTGTCATACCTAAGCATGTCCTCTTCTCTAAGGGTGCCATTTAACTTGGCAAGTTCTCGTAGCTGTTTCCTTCTTAAGTCATTCTGTCCCTCTGGCTGTTCAATCCCTTCTTTGATGGTTTGGGTGATCTACAGAGAATTTAAAACAAATATTTACATTTTTGAAGAGTATGAAAAATGATTACAAGAGTAGATTCTTCCACTAAATCTGCTTCTCAGGGCCTGGATATGACATTTCTTCACACTTTCTTCTACCATACAGGTAAAATATTTTCTTCTAATTTTATGCCTTTTTTTCTGATTTTTCTTATTGCTTTGTGAAATTTGGGTAGTACTTACACTTTTTATGTATATGATTATGTTTCATGTATTAACCTTGATAAACACCTCCCAATGAAAATGGCATCTTAAAGTGTGGAACAGTTCAAGCAACTACTTAAACTATTAATACTAAACCATTCCTTTTTCGTGGCAACATGTCCTAGTTTTAAGTACCTGAGCTATTTGAAAAACCTCTCAAACAGTACTGTTTTCATAACATTTCAAGTAATTTAGCTTTAAAAACTGTAACTGGGTGATTCCCTCCTCCTCTTCCCACCACAGATGATTTCCACCACAGACAACCCCCCCCCCCTTGTAAATTCCTACTCTAGGTAATTTCAAAATTTTTTTGTCAAGGGTCAAAACTGTCCAGGGTGGATATTGTCCCGAAGGGATCTGCCTCCAGGAACCCTAAAACATCTCATTTGACAATCGGGCAATCCTGAGCCATAGTTTGCAACCTTTAACCAAACACAACATTACTTGACATACCTGGTCGACAGCTTTCTTGACAGCTTCAGCATTGCTTGCAGTCACCAGGGCGTGAAGGGGTTCATCTTCACCTGGGAGGGGCTGACCGTCCTTACGTCCCACTTTACCTTCTTTCACTGAACCTTTACCCCTTATCATTATCTTGGTCCCTGTATCCTTCTCCAGTTTCTTCAGAGTATTGCCCCTACAAACAAATTATTTTGCCACAAAATTATGATTACTGAAAAGTGATTCCTCAACTACTTATCAAGAGCATAATAGGTTACCAGACTTGCCTGGACTACTGTGAAATTAAAGTTGCTGCCATAATTTGATCCTTTAAATGAAATAGTCTGAAAATGTAAAAAATAATCCAAATGTAAAGTGAAAACATTTTGCATAATATTTACAATATTTTGGGGGGTGGGTGGGGGGTGGGGGTGGTGTGGGGGGGGGTATGTAATAAATGCTTCAGTTCCAGCTATTTACAATCAAGTTCAAAACTAATTACTGCACAATGCTAGAGGCCATTCATTCCATAAAATCATTCAGCATACATCTATGCAAGGGTATAGTCAGTCCTTTAAAGGCATTGTCTGGTGGCATATTGTAGGGGGTCTTATAGGAAAGAAAAATCTTTCACTACATGTCATCCAAACCCCATACCAAAACTCCATTCCTTACTCAAAATATCCCTTCCAAAAGACTGGTTACATTTGACAAGAAATACCTCCAGATTTCCTCAAGGTCACAGAACATGAAGCCAGGTGGGCAAATTGTCTCAGATTCCTTTTGTTATTCTTTATAATTGGATACCTTGTTTGTCCTTGAAATTTGATACCGATGGAATGTTTAGATGCTTTTACGTGTAGATATAGTGTAAAACTATGCCATACTTATCGTATAGCGAATAAAGTTATGAAATAATCAGTTTAGTGACATCAACATTATAAAGAAATACAAAAGCTACATATAATCAATTTGCCCAGATGACATCACAGATTTCCCATCATCCACTCTGGAACATGAAAAAACAGCGTTTCTTCAAAAAATCATATCTTCCAGATGCAAGATGCTGTAGAGATAGGGTTTTCCCTGCCTAACACAAAAAATTTGTCTGCTTTTGTGGAAAACATCAAAATTGGTCACCAGAACATGCTTTTAAAGACACCTCTAATTTTTTTCTGAGGAAGAGAAGCCTAACATATTGCACCACAGGGGCAAAAGGGGTGCTTGAAGTGTGAAAAGTCGTTCAAGAGTTACACAAATACAGCAATTCTAAATATGCAAGAACATCAAAGATATCATGAAAACTTTGTAGATTGTTATTTCAAGCTCTTTTCCAACTGTGAATGTGGACCAGGAATTGCATGGATACAGATTCCTCTCACTATCAAAGTTGTCACAACACAAACACTTATTAACACTCAGTTGCAATACCATTTATTCCCAGAGTTTCTTTCAAATAATTTTTTAACTTCTATACTGTGCTATGCTCATACACAGGGGTACTCTGTTGCTCAATTCAGAGGGAAATCTCTTCACCTAGGAGGGTGCACACCACTTGGAGTCAGCACCATCTTTAGTGACGACCACTTTGATAATGGCTTTTTTTTCTTCTTTTATCTTTTATATGTTAATGAAGATAAGTAAAGGCTGTTCACCAATTGTGTTTCATTCAGTTGGCCTTTGCTATATAACTATTCTTAAATCTTGAATAAGTTCATTAGGACCGTAGTGTTCCATTAACAAACAACTCAGAGCATCATCTGGTCAATGAAAAGAGCAGACTTAGCTCTTGAAACATCCCAAGTAAGTGTTTTTTATTTTGTTTATTGTTTTATCTACTGGACTTGTTAAGAAAAAGTTTTTTCAACTATTGTTAATTACCTTGGCCCTATGAGTAGTCCTACAAAATTGATGTGTGGGTGGTCATCCTGAGGTATCATAACACGGTCACTCACTTTCTGGACTGGAGGTCTAAAACACAAAAAAAGATAAAAGTTAAACACAAATTATTGTTAAAAAAAATAATAAAAATGAAAAGGAGACAATTCTGGTTGCACTTGTTTTGTATTTCTATTGATGCAAATGTACAAGAACGAAAGGAACACATATTTGACAAAGCATCCATCCTACCCAAACACTGAAAGTAACACTACAACTACTGGCAATGGGCAAGTTTTTCACCCCAAAGAGATCTGTTTGTTTCAAAAATATTTTCTGGGTCAGCTGACAACACACACAGATGTCAAAAACATGCAATGCAATAAAAAGGGGGGTTGTGTTTTTAGCATTTAGGGTTAATTGATATCCATGTGAATTTTGGGATTTAAAGGTATGTGTCTATGTCATAACAAACACAACACCAGCAATTATTACACAGTGAATGATGTGTGTGAACTGGTGCTGTAATTAAATTACAAATTGTTCAAATGACCCACTAAGCACCCTGCCCTGTTGGCCCATTGCTATGGGTCAAAATCACCACATGTAAGGCCCATGGACAAAATTGAAAAACCTTGCTGTACACACTTGTAGTCAGCTGGAGGTTGGTAATTAAATCACAAATTGTCATAATGACCCACTAAGCACCCGGCCCTGCTGGCCCATTGCTATGGGTCAAAATCACCACATATATGGCCCATGGAGAAAATTGAGAAACCTTGCTGTACGCACTTGTAGTCAGCTGGAGGTTTGTACTCTGGGTTTATGGTCAATGCTTCCTGCACGGCTATATGACGCTCCTCCTCCAGCTTCTTACGGGTACGATATTCACGGGTGTTGAGACGTTTCCCATTGTGATCATAAATGGGCTCGGGGGAAGGGGACCTGATGAAAGAAAAGATAGCAAATGTTAAAGCTCAAATTTCAAAAATGAAAACCCTACATCAGTGAACTGAGTAACAAATAAAGTAGTTATTATGTAAATAGGAAAGACTGCAAAATAATAAAAACCATTACAGTACCCTTATATTGTAATTTATGGAAAAAAAGCTGTAGACTGATTCACAAAGCATGTACGTACAGTAATGTAGCAAGTGATAAATATCTTCAATACTGAGCTTGCAAAGTAGCTAGGTATCGTACACGTCACAATAAATTCCCACTGTGCAGTTTGCAACAAAATATGACACCTATATTGGATGCTATGCACTATATAATGCAAACTTTCTTAGCTTAACTCAAGTATTAATGAGTATAGTATGTACACATAATAGTCTATGGCTTCAACCATTTCAATGGTGTCAGACACTCTACAGTAGGCCACCTACTTGAGTGAACCTCCTTTATTCCCTTCTGTTTACTGAATACATGTGTAACAACTTCCACAGAAAAATTGTGAAAAAAAAAAACAAGCAACCTGTGAAGAAGACATTCAAGTGGCAGACAATGTGCACTATGAAGATAGATATTTCTACTAGGAAAGAACAACATTATGTTTCATCTGTTATGAAGCATCTCATTCAATTTGTTCACAAGTAGTCACATAACGTACAGGTAAATGCTGTGGATACAGTGGATTACAGCAAAATTGACTCTAATCTGTCCAACATTCTAAAATACCAGAGGCAAACTGATAATCTTGAGGGTAAGAAAACAATTGATAATATTGTGAGATAACAGCCAATGCTCCAGCAAATATTCACCAGTTTCACCAAAGGAGTTCCTGAAAACTGATGACCCTCAACAAAAGTGACAGTCCCTTTATCCTAAACCAGAATGCAAAAATGCATTGAGGTTTCGATGATATATGTTCTATTCCAAATAATGCCATGATGTAGCATGTCTTTCAGTCACTGGTCAAGTGCTATCTTAACATGTTGGAAAAATCATTTTAGGTTCATATTTGATCTTGGGAATTCCTGGGAAATTTTGCATTTTGACATCTGATGACTCAAGATGATGATCTTGGGAATTCTTGGGAAAATTTGCTTTTTGCCTTCTGGTGAACTCATGAGATGATCTTGGGAATTCTTAAAATTTTGCTTTTTGACCCCAGATGACCTTTGACCTCCATCAAAAATGATAGGGTTCTTCCTCTTACCACAATGCATGTACATACTATGTATGAAATTTATTCAAGCTTCCTATCTTGAGATATCATGTTAAAAACATTTTCAGTGTTTGACCCCCGGTGACCCTACATGACCTTTGACCTCCACCAAACATGACAGCATTCATCTTCCCACCATAACACATCCACATACTACCTATGAAATCTATCCAAGCTTCCTATCTTGAGATATCGTGTTAACAAGGTTTTCAGCATTCGACCCCTGAAGACCCCAGATGACCTTTGACCTCCACCCAAAATAATAAGGCTCTTCCTCTTACCATAACGCATCTACATACTACGTATGAAATTTATCCAAGCTTCCTACCTTGAGATATCGTGTTAACAAGGTTTTCAGCATTCGACCCCCGGTGACCCCAGATGACCTTTGACCTCCACCAAAAATGATAGGGTTCTTTCTCTTAGCATAATGTATCTACATACTAAGTATGAAATTTATCCAAGCTTCCTATCTTGAGATATCGTGTTAACAAGGTTTTCAGAGTTTGACCTCTGGTGACCCCAGATGACCTTTGACCTCCACCACAAACGATAGGGTCCTTCCTCTTACCATAATGCATCTACATACTAAGTATGAAATTTATCCAAGCTTCCTAACTTGAGATAACGTGTTAACAAGGTTTTCAGCATTCGACCCCCGGTGAACCCAGATGACCTTTGACCTCCATCAAAAACGATAGGGTTCTTCCTCTTACCATAACGCATCTACATACTAAGTATGAAATTTATCCAAGCTTCCTATCTCGAGATATCGTGTTAACAAGGTTTTCGGAGTTTGACCCCTGGTGATCCCAGATGACCTTTGACCCCCACCAAAAACAATAGGGTTCTTCCTCTCAATATGGGGCATCTATGTACCAAGTTTGAGAACTGTCAGAGTTTCCCTTCTTGAGATATCGTGTTAACGAGCAAAGTGTCACAAACACACATACACACACACACATACACACACACATACACACACACGCACATACACACATACACACATACGCCATCACGAATGCATTGGTTTCTCTTATCATCGAAACCAAAAAATCTGCCCCATTGCAAAATTTTGCCTGTACTATTATCTTTTCAAAAGTGAAATCTTCTCTCATATGGTACATAACAGACGTGTACTGTATGATGATAACAATAATCACACACTATGCCCGATACATGATTGTTACACCTTGCCTCAAAAATCTCTGGAGAACACTGATTCACCTACAACTATGAAAACAATTTTTTCAAACAAATGATCACCAGTAGGGAAACAAGCATTGAACCAAGGAAGAAAAATATTTGCCACAATGGAATCTTCACAATTTGACAAATTTCTTCTCATTTCTCGGGTTATTCACTGCTTTTATATATATGGTAGACTTTGCCACCAAAGGATCAATAACAATATGTGAAATTCACATGCCTAAAACTAAAATAAGACATATTTTTAAGTGGTGATGAGAACCTTTGAACACTCTGAAAATGTCACAAATGGAATGAATGGATGAGACAAAACAGAAACCTGCCAGCAGGAGACATAGAAATTTTATTTAAGTGAGTTTGAAATTCCTTTATGAGAAAAGAATTACACCGTTAAAGTGTAATGGGGTTAGGGGAACTCTGAAAAAGGGGGTAAGTTGGTTTGATAGTCCAACAAAAGAAGGGTGTGAGCGCAGTAGATCCATACACAACAGAAAACTAAAGCTCTAAGTTCTGAAAAGAGGTTCTACCCTGTATTACTGTAATGGTAACCATCATGTATGATTCAGCACTGGAACCAAGCAGGGGTGACAGGTGATTTGCTCTTGAAGACAACATACTGTAACTGTCCTCTTAAAGTTAACTGTGACCTCTTTATATCTGATGAATCTTGAGAGGAGTAATTTTTCAGTGAAAATTAAGTAGCCTCTACCCTACCCCTCCCCCTTTCTCCTGGAAAATCAAAGTCCTTCCTAGGTCAGATGCCTTTAGGAATACCCCACTTCAAGAAAGAAATGTAGAGGCTTGTAGATCATGCATTTGTAATGTTGCTTCTTTAGAGTGAGCTTTTCAAACTGGGTCCTTCACTATGTACCAAACCCATCTCTGATGCTGAGTTTCACCCAAACTGGGTGAAAGAAGAGACAAATCAAGAGGAATCATATTACAAGTTGCAAATCAATGTCTCTCCTCTTGCAATTCAAAGTGGACGTAAATACTTGTACTGCATAAATGCGGCACAGATACATCATGCATTCATAGAGATGTAAAAATTAGCTAACACAGCCAAGTAGTATTCAAATATCAGTTGAGTTGTCCCCTTCATGAAGTTATTGCCTACTGGCTTTAGATGATTGGTACCTTTTGAGATTTTGTCAGACTGCACTGCTTGTACTATTGTTGTACAATATGTGTAATGATCATAGCATATCTGTTACCCAATGACCATCAGCATAATTATAGCCATACAACATACACCTCACCTTTAGAGGAATTGCCCAACGAATCAACGATCTACAGTACTACAGGCATAACCTTCCACACATTTGCCTAAAGTATCATCTCATTACAGGGAGCTCTGAAAATGTGTGAACCAACATTACAGCATGCCACTACAATAATATAAATCCAGTGACATACATGCAAATATACATACATACACACATGCATGCCTATCCAACCATGATGATGATGATGGCAAGACGTGTCCAACAGCATCAGTGGCATCCCCCCTTCCCCCCAACCACCAAAACAGGGATGTTCACAATTTCACCAAAGTGAACACTTGTCATAATGTCTTCATACTGGAGAGTACCTGCAGGTAAAGTTACTGCAACAGTCACAAGACATTTTGACTTTGTTAAGAGTTCACTTGTAATCGAATGTAGTTCTTATGAATAATACACGCATAAAGGTCTCATTTTTGAAACTTTTGCCTTCCTTGCTTCACTGAATTTGTCTGGGAGCCTCGTGTTCTATTACCCTGATGCAAGCATCCCAACTTTGCTTTACCATGGGGAGGTTAATAAAAGTTTTAAACTGTTGAGAGATGAGAGAAAGATGTGGATACATGACTGAATTACCATGAAGCACCAATCCATGCTAGACATAGAGTATACAGTCTGTGCAGGGAATTTTACTCCCTTTGAATTAAGATGAGATCTACACTTGCTGCTCTTTCATCAAATTGTTCACTCCCCTTTAGGGCTGGAAAAAATGTTTATTTCCCAGAAAGGGAGTCAAATTTTTGCCACAATTCATTTGTATTTTTTCATGTGCAAAAAAAGAAAATTTCCCTTCAATTGTCAGAATTTGTTTCTAAATACCCAAATTTCCTGGAAGGAGCCTCCCAGCTTCTCAACTTTTCCCACCCATACTCTCGTCAATGACTTTCTTTCTCAAAGACGTTAATCTCAGGATGGCAAAGAGTAAAGATTTACTGCAAATTCTAAGGGTTGATTATAAAACAAAAGCAAAAAGGGAGGATTAAATTCACCAAAAAAAAGGTATAGCAAAGTCTGTACTAGAAATGGCACTAGGTACCTGAAGAAGACAATAACAGCAATGACTAATGAGACTTTAAAACAAGGAGTTTTATAAAATGCTTCTCATAGCTATGAAACAACTATGCAGGAAAGCACGAAAAAGCAACGAAAAAAATAAACAGCTTGGTTACTCTTACATGAAACACATGACAACCACTGAAAGTACAGTGCAATACTCAAAGCTAGTAACAATGGCCAAGCATAGCTTCAGCAGTATCTTTCCAGTACATGCCAAAAGATTGCAGTGACAAATTTGGTACTGTCCTACAAGAAGGTCCATGTCAGGGGCTGATTTCACTAACGTTTAGCGATCATCACTAACACCGATATCCATCGCTAAAAATTAGCGATGAGTTTTAGCGATGACTGTTTAGTAGATGCTAAAGGTAGATCTATCACTAAAAATTGCTACACGCAATGACTCATCATTATATTTTCGCACCATTTAGTCTATCTTTCTATTATGCTTGACAGTGGTGTGTGCAGGAATTGCGAGGTGGGGGCCAGACTGTGAATTTCCCCGACCGACATGAACGAGAGACTAAGGGGATGGGGGTTCCCTGCCTCTTCCGAAAATTTTTGCTTTCGGAAGGGGGAAAGATGCATAATATATTCTGACACATTTTGCAGCATACTTAAACACAAATGATGGCCAATAGGGGCGTGCTCCTGTCCCCCACATGGAACTGCCACTGGACCAGGGCAATTTCCCTGATATCCAGGGAGTATCAATCAGTCAGACTGCTTCCGAGTGATTTTCCCTGACTTGCTGATTTTCCCCGACTACTTAAAAAGGTGGGGAGCCATGCCCCCCCTTCCCCATTGTAAACGTTACTGATGCTTGATACATGCTCTTAAAAACGCATTGTGTTTTATTCCTGTCCACTAGAAAGTTGCGATCGTACCACCACAGCTGCTCATTTATTGTATCTTCAAACACCAATGAAATTACGTTGTCTGGTCTAGTTTCAAGCTTTCAATGACTTTACACATTTCATCTAGACTATTTGACTCTTTTATGCCTATTCAGCCTTTTTCTCGTTCAGTCTGCACTTGTCACATTTCCTTTAGGGTCTTCTGCCTCGCGATATTGTGCTCAATTTGTGACATTGTTTGCAGCTCAAGGTCAAGGGTTGCAGTAATTTTAGCGATCACCCTCGTTCGTCGAGGAAGTTTTTTTTTATTTACATCGCTAATAGCGATGGGTTAAGTGAAACCAAAAATCCATCGCTATCGCTACTAGCGATGATTTCTAGTTAGTGAGCGACTTAGTGATCACTAAAATTGATGTTAGTGAAATTGGCCCCAGGAAACCCTACACTACAATAAATGATCAAATATAGTTTTAAATCAGTTTAAAGATTTTCCAATTATCCTTTCTACAGATTTATACACCGAGGGATCATTTTGCTAAGGTATCTACAGTAATGAGCTGTCTAACATACACACTTCTAATATAGCTAAAGTATGCATTAAATAAACAACACTGACTCCATACAGTCAAACAGCATCCAATTCTGAAACCTCCTAAAGCCTTACGTATAAAGGGGTATCACACCAGACACTGAGCACTGCGCTGAGTTTGGAAAAAAGTTAAACACAATAGATACAAATGGGGCGATCCCATGTTTGCTGTGCAGCGCAGCCTCAGAGTGGCCAGCTTTAAGAAATTCCTCATGTGTAGGGGGATCACACCGCACGCTGTGCCGCGTCCAGCTGCGTTTGGAATAAAGTTAAACTTACGGAATTACTTAAAGGTGGCCACACCGGGGCTGCGCAGTGCTGCTCAGCAAAAGTGTGATCATCCCTTTTGTATCTGTTGTGTTTAACTTTTTTCCAGATACAGCACTGTGTAGCATCTGGTGTGATCCCCCCTGAATAGGGTTGGGCGATATTGACTTTCTACTATCACGATAATAAAACAAAATATTATCGCGATAATTCGATAATTAAGATAATTTTCCAAAGACAATTTCCATGCTGATACTGGAATATTCAAGGTTAAGAATAATGACCAAATCTAATGACTGCGAATTTGTTCTCCTCAATGGAGGAGACAAATGACGAACTTGCATTGATTTCACATCAGTTCTGTGTAATAAAAGAATGCCTTCAATAAAAGAATTAGTTTGGAGACAGCAAAACGAAGAAAGAAAACAACACGAGGCAATTCATTTCACATATTTTCCAAAAGGAATTATTGTCTTGCAAAACAAATTATCGCGATAACGATAATTTTCGATATACAGTATCACCCAACCTTACCCCTTAAACAGGACCAGAAGATGGTAGCATTGTAGTCTAAGTTAATACTGTGCCTTTCCAGTTCAATCTATTTCAATATCTATTTTGAAAATTTTTATACATGTACAGTAGCCAATAAAGACTTGGACTGAGTCCTGTGATTTTCAAGCACAAAGACGACCATTGAATGATGTAGTACAGTGATGCTTTGGTTTATCTACTAAAACCTTTACCATGTGGTATGCAAGAAACAAAAAACAGCAAGACAGGAAAATAGCAGTGTAGGGTAACAAAACAATGGAAAAAGTCACCAAATAGGACAGACAGTCCTTCTTTCAAAATAAAAAGAATAATAGCCAGACAGTCACTGTTTGGGGAAAAAACATGCACACACACAACCAAACAAAATAGCCATCAGACAATATTAAGTATTACACTTTTTGAACCAGTGTTTGCACAAAATTCCATCACCTAAAAAATCTGGGGTGAGGATTTTTCGAAGTAAGAGGTTAAACTAGATGTTTTCTTGCATTCAGTTTAACAAAATAATTTAGGCTAGCTTAAAGAGGAGTCTTCATGACCAACATATAAGAATACTTCATTAACAAGATCCAAGAATATATTACCAGAATTCTGCAAATCACATACAAATTTGAATCGATGGCAGACTCTGGTTTGAAACTACTGTACACAATTCAAAACTTTCTACATATTCGTCATCAGGAAAACAACCAAAATGAAGTTATTTCATCAAAGGGGAACTCATGATAGCCAAAATGTTCTCATTTTGACTTCTTCACTTAGATAAAATTAACACATGCACATGGGGAGATACTATTCTATGCCACAACCGGAGTTTGTAAAAGACATCCAGTAGTGTAACAGCAAAAAGGCTGTCAGTGAAAAACAACCCTGTCACAAAAGGATAAAATGACAGTCATATGTCTGTACAAAAACCAAAAAGTGAAAAAAAAAAAAAATCATGGGAAACCAACACATTTAACAGTTTGGACGAAAAGTGTTGTGACCAGCTCAAAATCTGTAACAACTATTAGAATAACATAAGTTTCTGTAATAAAACTAACAAAATTAATATGTACAGCAATCAGCTCAGCTTTTTTAAAACTTTACCTTGATGAAATTCATAACTTTTCTTGAGGGAGATAACTTGACAAGTTATTTCACATCACATCTCGTAACAAAGAACTCCACAGATAAAATACCCTTACATACTACTAGCATACTACTTTCATCTTTTTTCTCAACTTCTTTTCTGATAAGTTTACTTCTGTCAGAGAAGGTCCTAAAGCCCTTTTATGATATAAGAAGACCGTCACACTCCCCTTTAACAAAAGTACTGCACTAGTCACCCTGCTTGATTTTGCTGAGAGGGATGGCAAACATGGTAATTTCATATCATAAAAATCAATTTTGGCAGGATTATTGAAAGTTGCAGATTTTCTTTTATTTTTTATCCTCAAAAAATAGTATTATAATTGCACCTGGTCCAACATACTTCGTACAATTTTCTGTTAACCATGTCCTAACCTTTCACATCATTTTTCTAACTACCCATTCTAATGACAAATTTTGCACCTGCCACTGCAATGAACATTAACAGTAAGTAATATTTTCATGGTTTATCAGAAAAAGCAATGGGGGATGAAATTTAAATTGAAAATCCACTTTTCATTTTACATAACCTGTAAAAAATTGTCATCAAGGATACAGGCATTGAACCAGCAGAACATTTCAATGCAATCAATTCATGGTTAACAGTTTTCATAAGCTACTGTATCCATAACTCCCTATACACAATTGTCTAAAATGCGTACTGCATAAACTCAATAGAAGAGTATGGCACCTCATCACTACAGTAGTTTCCTGCACTCGACCTGAGCTGTATTAAAACATCAAGGGAAAAAAGCAAAAATAGATGAGTTAATATTTTTTGTGAACAAACCTATCCTCGGGATTTGGCGGTATGCCCAGGTCTCCACTTCTGAGTTTTCGGCTGAGATCTTCTATCTTAAGATGCACTGCATGAGAGAATTTTGGTTAGAGAAGGAACAGAGAGAAGGGTTGTAAAATGTTATAACATTTGCATACATTCTGTGTCAGTTTAATAACTAACACAGATATAACTGGCTCTGGGGATCACATTTTCATGTGAACCACTAGCCACAAAATCAAGTTCAAAATTAAAAACATTAGGTTTAATAAACGAATGACTTTAAACCAACCATATAAACTGGGAGGAAAAAATATGTCAAATGTAAGTTCTACACATCAGTCATGTTGTCACGTGACAATTACGAACTGTTTGGAAGGAAATTGAAAACAGAATGAAATTAGCACCCTGTTGAGGAAGGAGCTCTGTTAATGAAATATTCAGACATTGCATGAAACAAAATTTGAAACTGCAAATAACTATTTTTCCTGAGTGACAACTTGAGCTAACCTTCACAGTTCAACTTAATGTAATATTAATGACTTTCTTATCAAGAATACTGTACCAATGTTCTTGATGAGAAACGTGCATTTCTTTCCAACTGCACCACAAAATGACAATACATGTACACACCCTTTGCCAACAAATTGGTACTGTACATCCCTCAAATAAAACTTTTTCTTCCAAAATCACTTAATGAATTTAAGCCCTCATCTCGGTCTACATTTGATGACAAAAAAACTCTTCAAATGGTTGTAGATAGCGTTCGACCGATTATGCCATAATCGGTAATCGCCGATTACCGATTATTCAATTACACAATCGGGCCGATGCCGATTACCGATCACCGATTATTTACATGTATAAGAAGGTCATGTTTTCTCGCCGTCTGTCGCATACTTCTAACTTTGTACACACACCATAACATAACCTTCACACTGGAGATGAACGGTTAAGAACAGTTCCCTACGTTCCACGAACAGAATATTAAATGTTTTTAACGGATTTCCTCTCCAAATACTATGATAAAAATCAACCATAAATACATGCTTTCGTACGATGTCACAGGATTAACGTTAGCCAAAGAGTCTGTCAGCTTACATAGGGCTCCACCTACAGTAGTTCTATCCACCGATCATGTCGGAAGATTCCGTGCAAAGGTCTGTATTAGACTGTAGTAGTGCTATATAGTAGCCTATCCACCCAGTTTTAGGCAAAAATATCTAACTACCTTGGCACTTCGGGGCCACTAAACATTCCACTCAATTTGCCTGATTTACTCATCCCATGCTCCCTTAACGATATGGATTTTTTGTAAAGCGTCTTGCCCAAAACTTACGTCTTATGTACAAGATTCACCAAATGAAACGTTAAACTAATTCCCGATAAAGTCCCGTAATCGAAAAACTGTTGCCGTTCCAGCGTGAATTTAACACGGGGCCCGTTTCCCTTTGTTCATCAGCTAGAAGCACAGACAGAGTTCATGACCAACATGCTACGTAAATGGGCAGGCAATGCACTTAGCCTTGCATTACGTATTACACACTGTACTATCACTGGTGTGCTATCGTAGGTGAACTTCAACTTCGCAACAACTGTACGGCAGTTACGTGTGCGCATGTGCAGGTCATAGGTAATTAAAAACTTAACGAAAGAAATGTGGGAAGTGGCATGATTTATGCAGGATAATAAGCCTCGGGTTTCCAAAGTTGCTACAGTACACTACGTGCACCAAATGTGTACAGATGATGTGGTTTGCACTGAAACTTGAAAAAAACGTAGCGCGAAGTCATTTCTTCCTGTAGTACAATTTGTATGCAGATATGCGGCATGGTCCATGGCATGCACACCTTTTAGGTAATACTGCGTGCCCTTTTCACATACCTGAACTGTGCTGCACTGAGAGTTACGGCAACAATTACGATGGTTGCTATGATTTGGAGAGCTTAAAATGTTGCAAGTTTTGTGAGTATCAGTGCTGATATTTTGGGCGGGAACTTAAAGAAATGCGTGTTTTGGAGAATCATAAAGATTTTTGCAGAAACTTTGAAGTGTATTTTGGCCCTGTTTCCAGTTTTCAAATAATCGGTGGTGGTAATCAGTTGAAGGACAAAATTTTACCGATGCCGATTATTTAACGATTGTGCAAAAATCGGCCCGATGCCGATTATCTAACAGATGATCGGTCGAACACTAGTTGTAGACACTATTTCAGAAAGCAAAATGTGTTGTCAATGAAGCAGAGCACCATCAACACACACACACTGTGCTCTCTGAAGAGGAGTTTAAGAATAATTTGATTTGACTAAAACAGTTACATTGTAAGAGAGCATGAGAGTGACTACTAAAAATGTTAGCACAAGAAAGGGATCCTATGAAGGATGAAAGAGCCTATAAGACTGCTGTCTGGATTGCAAATTTTAAAAAACTAAGCAAAACTTAATATATACATCCAGTCAGGTGATAAGCAATAATGTATATATTCTCTACTTAAGAGTTCTGTCACACTGTTCAAACAATCAACATTGCATTGAATACTATGCAGCAAATGCTATTTTAAAGGTAGACTGAGAAAAGGAAAAAAACGCAGGTGATAAGCAGAGACTAACTCTAAAGTGTAGGAAGCACACAGTATACAACGCAAGATGGGAAAGTTATAATTTAAAGCAACTCTTGAAGGAAAATTAATCACATTTCAATAGAGAATATAATGTGACAGTATTATAGTTACAGTTAGAAACATGGAAAGAAGTACTGTGGGTAGGATTTGTACAACATACTGTACAGTACAACCATATGCATGTCAACCTGTCAGAATTTTAATGGCAACACATGGTCTTAGCAGTCTCCAGTCTGATATCAGATATCAAACAAATATGTACATGGAAACATGAGTGACAATTTTTTAGTTTCATCTGTGTACAGTGTGAAGCAATTCATTTACAAGAAGACTGGAATTTAAGTTCAGTTTATGGACCTACTTAAAAGAGATATTTTATATGGTGAGAGGGATTAAACGGTGTGAACTTAAATGTATGGGGAAAAAATGTCTTTTCAATCTTGCATTTACACTGAGATATTGCTGTACAACTGTACATCTAAGCTGCTTTGATTTAAAACATCCAGTGCCTTCTTATGCAAGTACTGGAGAAAACATATTCAAGCTACTGTAAATTGGTACATGACTTTGATATGCTTTTAAACAAACAAGATGCACAGTACGGCCATCTCCTTTCCTTTACTCCATCTGTGGGTGCCTCTAGACAACACAAAAGGTTTGCTGCATAGAAAAGCAATGCATATCAACAGTGGACAGACAACTTATTAAATTACTATATTTTAGAAAGGACTGAAATTAATAGCAGGATAATGCATGAATGGTTGTTATGATTTAGCATTTTAATTAACATGAACTTAAAAAAATAAAATACACATGCCCATCTCAATTCATCCATTAGAATGAAAAAGAACAGACTTAAAACCAACTCCACCTGCACATTTTACACCACAAAAAAGACTTTGAATAGGAATACTTACAAAGAACTTGCTTCTCTTGGTCAGCAGATATACCAGACGGAATGAGGGATGGGACTGGAGCTTTTTCATCTCCTCCCCAACGACTTCGTTTTCTTCTTTTAGAAGGCATTGAGTCTGAAAATGGTAAAAAACAAACAGTAAACACATTGCGGGAAATGCAATGGGCCTTCTTCATACTGTACCACTCAAGGCTATGTGTGTAATATATTTTGTACTGCAAACTAGCTCTAAGTCAGACCCGCAGCTATAAAATTTCACTATAAAATTTCCTCGGCGGTGTGTTTCCACTTTATTTACACTGAGTTCCACACAAAATATGATTATATCTTGCCATAAGGTATATAGTAAAGAATCTGTGTAACTTTCTGTTTCAAGTATGACGTATGAACACCATACAGCAGGCAATGTTATGTTATACTGTGTGCTATAAATCACAGTTTTGTTGGCATATGAACGGGTTTGATTTACCCAGTGCACGCATGCATAGGTGCATGTAGAATTTCCCGCATGCATGTACCTACTGTATGGAGGCCAACGTGCACTTCATGCACATAGGCCTAGCCTTGCCTGGGCCTAACTTCATGGCCAAATCCTAAGTTACAGTACAAAAGTAATCATCAGAAATCAGACTTGCTTTTAGCTGTTTTCAAGTTTCGGTTAGAGTGATTAAGCAGGAGGGAATATTAATACATAAACCCCCATTGTAAAAGGAGTACCAACCAATGTGGGGAATAAGAAATGAGCTGATACAGGTCTTGTGGAACACATCAAGAAAATGGGTTAAAAATGTGTGCTTGTATCTTTGTTCTGGATATACACTTGCAAATTGCCAATAGCTGCCAAAACCATGTCACTTGTTTGTACTGCTAAAGCAGTGTGGAGGCGTGTACAGCATCACATAGGGCCAATGATTTTCCATGAAAAAACGCGGGAAAAATTGGAATTTACTTTCCTGCACGGAATTTCACAGAATTTAGCAAAAATTATCAGGCTCAAAATACATGTAAATTTTTTACAAAAAACAGTTATTTTTCTTCAAAACTATGTCAAATGAATGCCTGCATATATACCAAAGACATCCACAGATATTTTACCATCTAAAATGGTGGCAAATTCACCTTAAAATCATCAAAACACCTTGAAGTTACGATCAGAAAACAAGCAGGGCATTTACGAAAATCAGCAAAATTTTGCCGGTATAGGCTACAAATTGCCTATGCTATAGTGTGTTAGGCTAGGTCGTTTGTGAGTTGCAAGTGTTTGCTGCCTTCAGGATCGTAACCGGACAAGTTTAGGACTTGTTTTCAACATTATTACTCCAAAATATGAAAATCACGGAAAGGGGTTATGCTTGAAATGGAATTTTGCAGAATTTGGAAAGTTAAAACGGAATTTTGTGATTTGTGAAGCGGAAAATCATTGGCCCTAATCACATCACACTTGTCAGATTTTTTATTGCGGTTGGATGAAATTTTATGCATCAGCTTTATTTGACCTTGATAACGTGATTGAAATACTATCAAATCGTGAACCATGCCTCCCAACTTCTTCTGGTATTTCTGATTTTAAGACTGTTTGGTGCATGTACTGTAGAATTTTGCTATGCATGTAGTTTTGTTGACCTTGGCTACATGCACCAGTGCATGTAGCAAAAAATTATAAATTGGGAGCAACTGCAGTACAACAACATGTACATAGTCTCTCTGTTGCTCCTCCTTTTCAAGTCTGGAACCCCACAACAGCTTGCCTATGTGCAGTAAGTACTGCATAGCTCACTGTTGGGGGAAGATTGCCTGAAGTGGAGGCGCAGTCGTAGTCGCAGTGATCCAACATGAAGCTTCCAATCTGGATTGGAGGCGCAGTCATATTCGCAGTGGTCGAACATGAAACTTCCAATCTAGACTGGAGGTGCAGTCGTAGTCACAGTGTTCAAACACCAATCTTCCAATCTAGACTGGAGGCGTAGTCACACAAGCCTACGGATTTCATGCAAACAATCATTCGCGGTGGCGTGTTGGTTACGTGACCGCCAAACCACGCAACCGGAGGCATTTTACATTTGATGAGAAGATTATGTTCTGAAAAAAAAAACACACTACCAATTGTGACATTTTTATCACATTGTTCTTGCCTCATATCACAAACCATGAAATAGATCGCGTGCGGCTCACACCTTCCAGCACGTGCTACCACAAATTGCAATTTCTGAGTCCACACTGAATGACTGGTATTGCCACGGTGACAAACTGTGCAGCCGTGATTCCTGGTTGAACAACATATGGATACACTGCACAGGCTGTGATTTCGGCCCCACTGTGTTGACTTTGCACAAAGCCTGATATCATAAAAGTTGTTTCCAAAATAGTTAATAATACACAGTATGTCAATTGGGGCTCATCGAGTGCGAAGACATTTCTTAGCAACGTTTCTGCAATGACGATGTCAAGGAAACTCCTTGCTTATGCAGTGAACTGATACTGGAGATGATAAAATGGATGTGTCAGATTGATATTGGTTTTATCTATACTCTGTTCGATCATAATGATGAGAAATCAGCATGACCTTCAACAGTACTACTACGTATGATTCTACATGTACAGTAAAACCTAGTTTATCCGAAACCCTGTTTATCCGAACTAGCGTCAGATTTGACAACAATAATATTCAACACAATTACAGTAAAATCCACCAAGTTTTCCGTGCTTTACAAGTCAAAATTCAGTAACATAAATTTCTGCAGAAATGCATTAATTTTCCCCGGGGCTTTAAAAGTCACGGTAAGATGTTACGAGGGCTAAAACAGCCGACACGTGGGCATAGAAAACAATTTGTTATCTCTTTGTCAACTTTGGAAGAAAAATCATACGTATTTGTCTTGATATTCTTGTTAGGAGATATGACTTGGTACAGGCTCAAAATCTCCTTGTAACTAAAAAAAAGTGAGGCTAGGTAAGTCCTCGTTTCACTAAATCTGAAAGTTATTTCACAGTGAGCTTCATACCTAAAAATAACGAGAGTAGACCTTTATACAAAAACATTGCGAATTGCTGTTTGAGGGTCTCCTACAAATGTGTCTCAAATATTTTTGGAAATTTATACCGAATTTATACTCTAGATACCTCTCCAGATCGTTATAGTCTCTCTTCAGCACATACACTCATTAATTGTTTAGTGTGGAGAAAGCAGAAGAGCGTAGGCTCAAATTTTGGGAATAAAATCTCTGTGTTTTGGAAGTCTAAAAATTTATTTGTCATATCATCAGTCACAAAAAATGATATATAACTAAACATATGGGGGGATTTTGTTTGCTATTTTGCCAGCCTTTGCAGAATTATTCTGGGAGTATGCTCACATTCTTTCTTCTTATGGACCCTGCAGGGCTGGTCATATGACCCGGGTGATCGCCCGTGCCCGCCTAAACGCCCGCCTTGGAAGCAAAAACACTTGCCAAGGTGTGCAACAACTTGCCCTCCTTAAATTGTGTGCTGGGCAACAAACAGTCCACTTTGAGAAAATATGATCGCCCGTGTGAAAATACAATGCTAAAACCATCAGAATACATGCAGATTAGTACATTTAAAAGACCCAAAAAAGACTTTCCACGCCAAAATATTCTGCAACTTCCGTAGCGAAAACAGCCAGCCGTATAATCTGACAATGCCGCACAGCTTGATTTTACATAGTTCGATTGCACAAGTAAGCTACAGCTTGCTGCATGCATCTTGTACTGCAGAGAGTACTATTTCAAAATACATCGTTTTGGAGTGTCAATTCACTGTCAAACATTACCAAATTTGTCAAAAATGACAAAACCATTGTCCTGACATGTTCAAAAGACTCTCAAACAAGTATCTACATAATACTGACAATTTTTGATTGTAAGGTTTTTTACCACGAGGCACATTTCTCTAGAGGGGCTTTGCAATTTTGCCATTGCCTAACGTGTAAAGTACATGGATAGGCCTATACTAAGATGCTGCAATATGCAGAAGTTGTCTGCTTACTCGTAGAGCTACAGGGTCTAAAATTTACCAATCACTTTTGTTTGAAAGTGTTATCAAATGTTGTCTGAGATGTTGGTATAAGAGTTCAGACATATTTATGGCCAGAATAGGTCTTTGCTTGTCAAACCAACTTGAATATTTTCTAAGCCTTTTGCCATACATATTACTGTTACGAGAAGCAAATAGTTTTAGTCTCTTGAAGTCCTTAAAATAACATGACCATAACACCACTCTAAATCCTCATTCTGTTGCTATGTGGGGGTGGAGGATTCATCAGTTACCACCAGACGAAAACATTGTGGCCCATGGCCCAAACCTAGCTCCCCCACTCCTGTCGGAAGATAATGATCAAAGTATATACCCATTATATTAAAAGGGAATAAGTATGATTTTTGTGCATACTTCACTTAATTACTCACGAGGACAAAAGCAGATCTAACTTGTCACTGCCATTTTCTAGACCAGTGGTTCTTAACCGGGGGGGGGGGGGGGAGTTCCCCCTGGGGGGAACTTTTGGGGTTCCAGGGGGGAACTTTTTGCAGGGGCTTTCAGCCTGATTCCTTTTAGAATTTGGGAAATATTCATGAAAAAAGGGCAAAATTTGACCCTTTTTTCCCTTTTTGACCCCAATTTCCGGGTACCTTTTGAAAAATCGTAACATCTTAACCGTTCAAGTTATAATCGCATTCTTGGTGTCATTAGAAAGAGCAGAGTTGTTTTGTTTGTATCAGATATGTGACACTCGAATAGTGCCTTTGTTGTCTTTTTTCCTAAGTACGAAAATTATTCTCACTGGAAATCATATTTTTCTGATATATCTTTCCAGGGGGAACAGCCCGATCGGCTGATTGGCAAGGGGGGAACTGCAAAGAAAAAGGTTAAGAACCACTGTTCTAGGCTGTAGGCATGGGCTCGACTACAGCAGGTGCGGATCCAAGGGGATGGGGGGGGGGCTTTCCCAGCCTCAGCCCCCTTTTTCGCCACAGATCAACAATAACAAATTTGTATGCAAAAATTAGCATAATGTTAATCTAGGAGAATACTGAAGGGGGCTTTTAGCCCCCCCCCCCCTTTTCGAAATTTCTGGATCTGCGCCTGGACTACAGTAGGCTATGGACCATCGAAGAAGGAATATTGGTATAGGCCCTACTGTATGGATATCAGTTAATCCTTGGACCCTTACTAGCATCATTCATGGAGTGGCTCCGCCATATGTTACCCCGGACTTGGTCCGCCCAGTGTCCACAGTGGTGCATATGGTAGAAGGGAATAGAGCACCAACTCTACCCTGAAGGGTGCCATGATGTAATTGCTAATGGGGGTATTTGTGGCAAGTTGAGATAGAGGGTTATTGCCCCATGACCCCCATGATATGTGCTTCAGGTGATTTGTGGTACGTATACTGCCCATTGCTCACGTCAAAACCTCCCCATTGGTGACATGGAGTGGTTGAGCCAAGCCTGAGTTTTGCGCAGTTATTGCAGTTAACCATGAAAGTGTCCATCCTCATTCTTGTTTTATTATGCAACAAGGTTTCTTTGCAGTTCAGCTTTAAAAATACTGTTATGCTCTTAGCTAAGGTACATTTAAATGTAAATTTTATATTTACACAACTGCCTTCCTAAAATCTTGGGTGGGCAACTAATTGCCCGCCTTGAAGTGTAACAGCTAAAGCAAGGCGGGCAGTTGCTTGCCCTCCTGAAAAATTCTCATGACCAGCCCTGGGACCCTGTGTACTGTACTTGAGGAAAAAAGTTGAAACCATGTTTATCAGAATTTTTGCGACATCTGAAAAACATTCAGTCTGATGTGTTCGTATAAACGGGGTTTTACTGCCAGATTGGAAAGCTTGCAATGGTGCGTGGGGGATATTAATTATGGCCAAGAGAATTCTGTGGCCGATACTATCAAAGCGGAACGCCACTATGAGTTGGCACGGAACATACAGTGTAGCAAGAAAATTTAAGCCAAAACTACCTCCTTCATTGCAGGAAGTTGCCTTTCCCAGCCAACTTGTTTTGGTTGCTGCCAACAAGTTTGCGTGGTTGCAGTTGTCAGTTGTTAAATTGGGCGGCTGGCAACTTCAAAATTCATATTTTTGCGCGGGGGATAAATCCCCCGCACAGGGCAAACTTACGACACGGCGCCAACCTACAGTACACTTGTACTACATCATGTCACAGGACTGAAATTTAGCACTCGTCCGATCGTCCGTGACGGGTAAAACTTGCATCGGACAACCAATTTCTCTCTTTGAACTTGTCCAATGGACAAGTAGATTTTATTTTTAATTGGATAGTTCCCTACATCAGCAGGAAAGTATGTCATAAAACCCCCTTAAGAAGTGGTATTGAGACAATGGTATTGACCACCATTCATTATTGTACTATGCAAATAAAAATGAAAAAATGCAGGATTTAAAGTAAATGTTTGTTTTCTATGCAGAGACAGGAAACAGAAGTGTTCATCTCTTATTTGTCACTTTCATTCGGGCAACCAAAAACTATTTCGGACAACCTAAATTTAGCTTCAGGTTGTCCGATGGGCAACCTGAAAATTTCCTTAAAAATCAGGCCTGTGTCATTTTGAAAGTGTTTTTCGTAACTGAACACATGTTGTGCACTGTGGCATTGACAGTGCGAGTGATCGCTTGTACACCTAAACCACTGTACAAAGCTCAGTGTGGCAAACTGTATGCCACAGAGTTGTGTTATTTTCTTTATAATGGGAATCCACAAAAATGGGTTTTTGAGATTCAACAAAATGGGTTAAATTAGGTTACATGGATCAAAACCCACGTAGCCTAGGTAACCTAAAAAATGGTTAACATGAAATCTGAAATTGTCAGGCCTGTCACAGTCACAGTCAGACAGTGGTGGAACATGGAGGATGTGTTATTTTAAGAACGACTCACTGTGAGTCCCAGATTGCATAGTTTGTTAATTGCGCACGGAATGTAATTGTAAAGTTCAATATTGCGCGCCAATGCCGCTACAAACTGAATACACACAATACATTTAACTATATGTGTACAAATATACATATACGCATATGTATACTATATTTATGTATACTAAATACTATATGTACGTATACTGTACACGTACGTATGCTACACTTATACATATCATACAACTGCCACAATTTATGTACATTTTTCCTATTTGGCAGGAAATAATCATATTTTGTGTGGTACTCAGTGGGAATTAAGTGGAGGCACATTACAACACAAAATTGCATGGCTGCCGTGAGTGTATTGGATAAGGCTAGTTTGCATTGCACAGTACGCCGACAGACCGAGGTACTGTAACCGTTTTGCCACCGCTATGCCGGGATGGAGTCTTGCTCTGTGCGCCGCACACCAAACTGAATTATTGCGCGCCAAATTCGTGGTAAAATCAGTATGTAAATTGAAAATGTGCGCGGAACTTCTTCCGCGCAACTGACAAATTATGCAGTCTGGTGTGAGTCTTGTGTTCATTGTTTACTAGGGCTGTCAATTTCCGTTTAATCTCCTAAACGTTTAAACGGTCGGAATAAACGTTCGTTTACCGTTTAAACGGTATCTTTATTCTGAACCAACAGTGTAATGCATTAATGGCCTCACTGAACATTCACTTACGATATTCACAGTACGCGCAAGCTTTTAAAATCTGTACGTAAAAATCTAGCGATCATTTCAGCGATTTCTTTTTGATTCACCCAAATTTGCCAATGAACGAAACCAAGCATTAAATTCGCAGTCAATGATCATAAGTTTGATACAGGGCCATACGTTTGATATCAGGCCGCAATGTACGCAAACACCGACGTACATAATATTAGGCCATGTCCGTACACTGTGCAAATGCAGAATTTCAAGTGACACGCAAGAAAAAAGTCGAGAGTTAAAGCACGTGTATAGGTCCGTTATTACATGCAAACAGTAACACATTAGGCTACGCACCTGCTCTGTACAAAAGTTGACATACATCGCAACAACATTTGGCATGATATGGAAAATAACATTTTTCGATCGCTGCTTGTACCGCTAAATTACCGGTTGTTTCATCGTCCTTTACAGTAGTTTATGATAGGTACTTTTATGTTTGTAATGCATGTTACTTTGTGTGAAATAAACGTGTGCCTTTTACTTTTGCGATTTAAACAAAAACGATGTCTAGAACATTACCCCAATGAACGAAAGTTTATGATAGATTCGTCCTATGCTACGTACTATAGCTCCATTGATTTGCACACAGCAAGCGGGCCGCGGGGCGCTAACATGACTCAAACAGATATTTACGTATGGATATATAGTGCGTGCATGAATTATATACTGCTATATGAAACACTCAAAACAAACACGTGTGCGGTCCTACACTGTCTGTTTACGTATAGGTAAAGCACGGTAGGATGGTGTGAATGCTGCATTGAAATTCTGCGGCAATTTTCGGGCTTTTAAGTAAGTCTGTTTTAACGTTCGTTCTGTGAGCACCTTGAGCCACAAATACGATGTAAACTGAGAGGGAGTGAATTGTGGTTAAGGCGATATTGTGTACGACTGCTTCGATTGGGGATGCGGGCGCTGCGTATTGTTAGGGGGATTAGTAGGCTTACTGTGAGTAGGTGGAAGTCAATTCAATCACAGAATTATATACTATGAATGGTGAGACAAGGACAGTTTATTTTTGAAGCTTTATTTGGTCATTGAATTTGCAAATAAACATCGTTGTTAAATGAGAGATATCCAAGAAAACATTGGGGAAGAAAACTGCTAAAACTATTGTTGTATTTTTAAAAGGAAAACTGTTTAAACGTTTAGCTGAATTATGCGCCGTTTAAACGGTCGATCGATCGTTTAACCGTTTAAACGTTTAAACGTGACAGCCCTATTGTTTACGTCCACTGAGTTTTGGAGGCAGTCGCAGTCATTGCAACTGCACCTTTGGAGTCTCAGTGGCATGTCTTTGGCGTTGTAGGCCTACCATAAATTGAACCCCGCGAATGAATGCTGCCACCTCAGGGTAACTTCGGTGTCTGCTAAACATGGAATGCCATGGACTCGAGTTCAGGCCTACACACTAAGCTATACAATCTTGGACAAAAGTCACAAAACTGTTGGAAACCTTTCACTGCCATTGTTGTGGTTAGCCTACAGTATAATAGGGGCCTATCCTGCATAGCCAGCACAACAACCTCTCCCCGGTGCAATGCATGGTTCAAAGATACTGTACGTCTAGAGCGGCTATATTATATATTTCTGAATCAGAACGCCTGTGCTGTGGTTACGCCTTGCACCGAAGCTAGAGCTAGGCTAAAGTTAGGGTAGGCCAACATCGTTTTGTATGTTAGGATAGCAAACTTAAGAAAATGACCTGTGCAATGAGCTTAACTTGTTTGAAACTCAATACATCTTTCATCCGACTTTCCGATATAAAAATTACTGTAAGGATCGGAACCTACCTCCAGCGTCGGGGAAGGGTCTATAGGCAGCAGCAACGGGTCGTTCCTGCTTCATTTCTGGCATGTTTGAGTTTGGTACTTTCAGGTTGGCTGTAACGCGTGCAGCTGCAAGACGTGCAGCGTTCAGCATGCTTTCTCCCGAACCTCCGCCAGATTTTTGACCACGAAGTGCTGGATGAAGAGGTCCTAATGGGACACTATTGGCACCAGTGCCTGCCATTGATATCGGGGTTAAACGAAACTAAATCAATATTTAAAGCTTATATTTCTCAAAATCACAAATGCGACGATATTTCTCTCTTCTGACGACCACTACTCTCCGAGTCCGAGTTCCTGGAGATACAAAGTACTATATACCGGCAAAAATATTGTGCATTGACATGCATTGAATCGAAAAGGATGCGCATATGCACAGCTGCATGAACTTAGTAGTGAGTGTACGTTGAGTCGGACGGGTACCATGAGTCGTTCACTTGAGTACAAAACGTATGGTACATACTTTACACGCAACGCAATTTAAGTGACCGACCCATGGTACCACCATGCTACGTGGCGGTTGCGTACGTACGTATATCTATAAGTACATTTATACAATACGATAGTGCACTATACATGAATAGTTCTATGCTACCACTTACACAAAAATTTGAGCTCACTAGATGGACTTTGGGCACAAAGTATGAAATAAAAACACCCCACACTAAGTTAAGTATGTTTTCTCTATAGCAAGTTCAGAAATGTCCTAAGATTCTTCTTCGATTCATCGTTTTCTTTTAAAAATACCATTGATAACTTCAATTTAATCAAGTTCATTAAATTCCTTTAAAAAGTTGCCCGCCTGGGAGGACATGTATTAAGGGCGGGCATGGGCGGCGATCGGGGGGGGGGGGGCAGGCGGGATATGTTCCCCCAATATTTGAGAAATCACCCATTGACTTTGATTTTTCACACAGTAATTTTTTTGAAAAATGGGCCCATGTTTCCCCACCCCCTAAATATTGAGAACAAATGGCCGCTGTTGAGGGCGGGTCACACTACAACGATTTTCAATCCGAAATCCGATCCGAATTTTACTAAATCGAACCAATATTTTTTTATTCAGACTTTGGCCAAAGGATGCTCACGCTATATCGATAACTGATCCTATAGTTTGTCTCACAATAAACTATTCTGCTACCATTATATTACTTATACCGCTCGCTGAAAAGAGCGGTATTTGTTCGCAAATCAATCCGATTTTTGCACGCGTGTCAGATAAGCGCTGTTTGGCGATGTGACGTCACGAAATATTAAGTTTACATTTCATTTTCGTACTTCTCTAATGCAAATCATATTTTTATACAGGTTGGCAAATTTTTGGCTCCTTCCGACCAGGGATGAAGAGGATTTTAACTAAAACTCACAAAAATCGGACCGTAATCCTATCCGACATCGCTGTAGTGTGACCTGCGCTTTACTCCTTGCACCTACATTGGCTGCATTCGTAATAGAGTATGTACGTCAAAAGAGGAGAATAATTTTGACACCGGCTAATGAAGGTTACAAGGGGAATTTTCCCTTGAAAACTGCTAATGAAGGTTACTTAAAGGGGGGAATTTTCCCTATCCATTCAAATTTTGGCCTTAGAACATAGATCAGGATATATGTTCTTGTATCCTGCACGATGTTAAACCGTAAGTTTCCCTCAAAAGTGGAATCACATGCAGATAACGTTTACTGTGGATCGACTGGCTTCCACGTATTAATATTGATCATTATAATGGCACGTTGCAGACGTGACAACCGCAAACACGCATGCGCCTGTAGAGCCTTTTTCGTCGTGAGAGTATCTTATCAGCGTACAGTTTTCCTCAGTCTCTTCAAGTTGTTTCTTATTTGGGTAATTATATTTTCAGGAATTTCATACAGAAAGCATGAAAATGAAAACCTGTTTTCAGGCCAGGGTCAAGACAAGGGTAAGGGTAAAAAGTGTAGTTGCCTAAATTCGTTCTAGGCAGGGAAAAATCACGCAGCCGTCATATATTCAAACGGCTTTTCTACCTTAGTCATCTGTGACCATCTAAACCAGTGGTTCCCAACCTTTTCCAACTAAACGCCCCCCTTTCACCAAATGAGGATGGCCGCAAACGCCCCCCTTGTCTAAAGCTTACTATTGCTATGGATTAAACGACGATAATAAAACAAAGCATGCTGAAATAAAAGGGTAGACCTACCGTGACATACATCGTTTTTACGTGTGGGTTTGACCCAGGGTAGCAAAAGAGCAATGTGAGACTTAGAAACTGACACCCTTTTGAGATGGCGACTCTTTAACCCACGATTTACAAAAGCTGCAGAAGGCTTGATCTCGGTCAAGAGAGGAGAAACGTCTTTGGTATTCAACTGACCTTGCCAGAGCCCCATCGAGTGTGGACTGTTCCCCAAAATGAGGCCAAAGGTCAACATCCCATTGGGCGAATGGGAGATTCGCCCCCTGAAGCTGTGAAGTATTTACGATATTGTTGACACGAGAATGACGTACTGTCAGTCAAATTTTGGTTATCTTCCGATTACCTAATAACCTTAAATACAACTAAAAAGATTGCAAAATCAGCCTTAGCCCAGTTTGTATTTCAATAATAAATAACTGGAGTTCCCTTTGATGCTGAAAGGGGCTTGTCCTGTCACGGGAGGAGGAAGGATGGTAGGGGTGGCATGGGGAATTGAAAGACTTGTGCCAATCAAGCTGTCCAACAGGCAGAAATAATGGGAAAGCAAAAACTGGCGTACCGAAAAACTGAATTTTTGAAAACATTGTAAAATTTTACTTCATAGTACATTACCGAAGTTATCTATTTTGTTACAGTTACCTAAAATTGTCACTTCTGTCAGTATGTCATGTTTATGGACTGCAAGGAAGAAAACTACATTCAAGGTTAAATTTGCAGGACGATTTTTAGCCATGACCCCTTCGGTCACCGCTTTCACTGTCACTGATGAGAATATGATTGTCATTACAGGAAAAATTGAAATTAAACGTCGTTACAGTAGATGCGATTTTGTGGCATCTGGGAAGGGAATATTAGACCCACTCAACTTGGTGACTCCATTCATCTCCTTTTTGCGCGAACCAATTTGAGAGTTCAGCTAGAGAAAAGCTTTCGGAATCTTGTAAAGCCTTGGTTTAAATTGAGTATCCCAATTTTCAAACGCCCCTGCCGCCCCCTTAGCGCTCGTCGCCCCCTGATTTGTGAAAACGCCCCGGGGGGCGACAATGCCCCGGTTCGGAACCACTGGAGTATACTGACAAATCATTCAATGATCAGAACCAGTGCCTTTTGGGCTTGGCTAAGATCATGTGTAATATCTGTTCTTTTCATCCAGTTGAGAATTAAGCCACGCATGACAGACCCATAATGTAGAGATCTGAAGGTCAAGAGGTTGGTCAGTTAAGTTTGTAACCCTTTCAGCCGCTGCAGCTTCTTTGGAGAGCAGAACTCTTTCGGGAGTAACATTTGGTGTCACCATTCGGCTCTACGCCAGAGGGTCGAGGGGAATCTGGAAAAAGTATGATCAGAACCAGTGGTTATTAACCGTTTTCGTCTCTCTGTTGTCTTTAACACCAATCAGCCATTCTGTCGGTTTGGTCAGTTTAGTCAAAGTTGTCCCTTGGGGACGTTGCTCCTTCGAGGAGCAGAACTTCGGTAGTAATGTTTGGTTTGGCCCCCTTGGCTCTTCGCCAGAGAGTCGAGGGGACTTTTGAAAAAGGACCACATGACCTTTGACCTCTACCAAAAACAATAAGGTTCTTTCTCTTAATACGATAGTTGTATATACCAAGTATGAGAAGTACTCATCATTGCCATCTTGAGATATCGTGTTTACAAGCCAAACGTCACGAACACACATACACACCCACACGCACTTACACTCGCCACGTGATTGCATAGATTCCTTTTTCCTTCGGCAACGAATCAAAAAGAGCCGTACATGAATTGGTAGGTATACTAACCTTTTAATAAAAACTGGGTGACTGTATTTTAAAAAAAACCACATCTTAAAGTAAAGTTTATTTGTATAACCGCCATCTCATCGATGATTTTTGAAAGCTCGCAGCCTGTTTTTACTCGGAAATATAAAATATTTGAAAGGAGATAAAAATATTCAGGCGTCAGGTGAAGTTACAGTACCGCATAAAGAAGCAAATGAAGTTTTAAATCACATACAAAAACCGTATCTTCATATCATGTTTTGTTGTCAATATATTTATCACCATTCTTGCCATTCAGAAGGCGATGTCAAGTGCCACCTGTAGCAAGAGTGTTATGACGTCACAGGTTCACTTCCCTCAACCAGATCTGTTATGCTTTCTTTAAAATTTCCGTTTACTTTGAAAGACCATCAAGCATCCAGAAAATGCCTTCAGGATTATATAAACTGATTACTGCACATTAACAATCTGACACAAGAAAACACATTCTTTTCTTGGAGTGAGAGAAAACTTGAAACAAATGCAAGGTGAGATCTCAGTCATCCCACTACACGAACCAAGCCTGAACATGCAAACATACTTGTTACCAATCGATCGGTTTCGAAGAGGTTTCTTCCCTGAAAATAATTAGAAATTCGAAATCTCAACAACTAAACAAAAAATGAAGAAGCATTTTTTGCATTAGGATCAGAATTTGCTTTCCTTTCGTTTATGTTACTGAAATGTGACTGTGTTTATCTCCTTCAAGGCCATTCATTATTTCATATTGTGAATAGCAATGAGATAAACTATATGATGTTTTTCTCAGACAAAAACAAAAGATGAGCTTATTTTTGTTGTTTTTTTCTTCCTTTTCAAATCAAAATCAGCTTGTTTCCAAATGTGACCATGCAGTTTCTTATTACGATAATGAAGTGCTTTTTCAACTTTTCACAGCGCTTTCAATTCATACCTTGCTGTGCAACATTCAGCCTTTTTGGCTAAGATCATGTGTAGTATCTGCTCTTTTCAGCCAGTCATGAACAGACGGACTACGCATGACAGTTAGACCCTTGATGTAGAGGTCTGAGGGTCCAGAGGTTGGTCAGTTAACTTTGTTGTCCTTTCGGGGACGTAGCTCCTTTAGGGAGCAGAACTTCTTCGGGGGTAATATTTGGTTCGCCCCTTGGCTCTTCGCCGGAGGGTTTGGGGGACTTTAGAAAAAAAGTAATATTATACTATCAGGTATCGCTTAAATTGTTTATAAACAATGTCTAAACTTAGGACATGCACGTGAGCTGACACAAACATGAGATGCTTTATGGCAGTTGCGACTAACTTTTTCATGTATTTACATGACAATGTCGGATGGACAACCAGCTCAAATAGCCTGTGCAAGTTAAGAGAATGTCAAGAATGTGACCAAATACGTCATTTCCCCGTCATCAAAAAATGGTTGGCTGATGTAGAAAAGTTTAACGACATTTTACCGTCAATAAACCGATACTATAAACTTCCGATTATGGGGGTGGGGCGCGGGCAAGTTTCAAGGGATTAAGTTAATAACTACTTAAGCAGATGAAATTACTGTATGTATAAAAAGCCAACAAGATAAGGACGGAATAAGTCCACAGAAACGGGATCTAACTTAGAAGTGAATCCTGTGTTCATGGTCGCTTAGCATCTCAAAACACTCGAGAGTGACCGAGCTTGTTTTATATTTTACAAAGATGAAGGTCACCAAGCCTTTAATGATAGGGTAATGCCCAAGATTATAGACGTTTACATTTTACAATCCCACACAAAAAAGTACATTGAAGTACATTGTAAAAGCTAAGAGGACCTCGAATTTGTACAGCCGTTAATGCGACAAACAGGTCACTGAAATAATGACATGCATCAGTTACTAGGTTAGTCTTGGTCAAGACGTCAGTAAATTTTCACCTCTCACGTTTTTGTAACACGGTTATTTTACAAGAAGAGGGCGCTTGTCAACCAAACTTTACGTACTCGAGTAAGTCGCTCATTACTAACACACCTTTTGTGATTACTAATGCATATACTTGCCCAGGCTGCTAATATTAAGTTCCTCTCGAAAAGTATATCCAGAATCGGTTTTAGCTTAACCGTCTTCTTTTAGTGTCGCAGCGCCGTCGGTAGTTGCCTGTTTATACTCGTATAAACTAAAAGTATTTATTCTCAATAAATACTCATAGCTATAAAATAAAAGACCGCCACTAGTTATAACTAGGACAAGTCCGCCACCAATATTGCAATAATACACCATGTGTAAAGTTTCTTCTGAGTATAGTAAAATGTGGATCTCTCTTGCTACATCGAGTGCACCGGATGGGAATAATACCGGTACGACCTAAGGGAAAGTTATTACGAGATGAACTTAGAGAACATGGCTTAAATTTTCCGTTGGAAATATGAGCCAAATGAACAAATTCATCACAATTTTCTGTTATTGAATGATCTTTCAACTAGAAGAGTTTTCAAGTTTACCTGCAACATTAACGAATACAGGTCTCTTTGATTAGTTTAACAAACACACACTAGATGTTTTCGTATGCGGACTACTGGAATAAGAAGGCCACTTCATATAACTGTATCTTTGAACGCATATTTATACTAGGTTTTCATTGCAGTAGACACTTTGTACATCAATTGCGGACGACGACGGGGCGAAGAGCAGATTTGGTGGGATCCGGCCAACAACTTCAGGACGTTTCGTGTGCCGCTTTCTATATCTATTAGGGCGGCGTCCGAGTGCACCAAACCCTATTCCGAGACAATTCCTATTCCAGTGGCCACCGTTCCGTGCCAGTCCCGAGTGCAGTATCCTCCGATTCCGAGCCAATTCCTATCTCATTATCCCAAATTCCTGGCCACTTCCCCAGTCGGGTAATTTGACAAAGTAACATCATGCAAACATATTAACACTATTTTTCAAGTAGACTATAGTACATGAAAAGGTTAATTCTTTAGGAGTCAGTTCCATAGTCTCGCCCACCTGTAATTTAGTTGACTACGTGTGTGACAATTCATGTGTGCACCAGTAATAATAATTAATGAATCCTTTAGTAACATCTATGTGGCTTTCATTTTTGTGGACTCGGCTGAAATTGGCTTTGAGGCCGAATCCAGCTGCAGCCATTACGGGCCAATTCCGATTCCAAGACTTCCCATTCCGGGTCAGTTCCGAGTCCAGAAGGACGGACCAGAGTTCGGAATTGAATCCGAATCGTGGACTATGGCGTCTCAGCCCTGTTATCTATTCAGCCAGTTTCGTTCAGTACGATAGAAAATCTGAGTAGGCTGTGATAATGAGGACCCTTGTCAACTTAATTGTATAAACTCAAGTGTTATGTCCAATACTAACCTAGTAAACATTAAGGATTGGCCTCCTTAAAAACAGACCTTATGCGCGCGCAACGTGCGCCCTCGTTTTGAGGAAAAGCGCGCATTTATGCAAGTTACACCAACAAAGGCAGACAGCTGATTTGTCAACCCATCGTATACGCTCGTAAGTCTAATACACGCGCGTGACAAATCTACGCCGTTCGTGCACGTGTGCCTATTGTTTTCCTCCAAACTGACGTCGCGTCACGTCACAGTCGCGTGACGTCAATGCATAAGGTCTATAGTCAGCGGTGTCTTTTCAAGTTTTGCCTATGTGTGTAGAGTTCCGGTGAAGTAGTGTGCCCATAGGGGCAATTGATTGACAGAGATTTCCCATATAAATGCAGTTCAGGGCTCTTTGCATTTACCATGGCCTTGGCGATTGGGTTTCTAACTTAGCATACCCCACTTAGACAATGGAATGGTTGGGTTTCAAAAGAAACAGCTTTTTAGCGCAATCAATATATGCATGAGAGTAGGACTAGTGGGGTTCAAATGAGGGTGTACACTAGTTCCTCATTTACGTTTTACTGTGTCCGACTGTTAATATCAGGGGCGGATTTAGGGGGGGGCGCCCCCCTTCCAAAAAATTTTGAAAGTCTTTTTCAACTTCATAAAACAAAGGACAAGGCCCTATTCCAATGAAATAGGCCTATGAGATGTGTCAGAGTGAAACTCAAACTTGTTCATTATTTTCTACCTCAGAAAATAAGTGTTATGTTAATAACTCTGCTACTAACTTTCAGCTGACAATATTTTGGCTTACATTGGCCTCAGTAATTTTCTCTGGGCATTGCAAGGAGTTACTCATGAGCGCTGTATTAATGGATTGCTAACTTTAGTCTATTACCGGCTAGGTCCACAGCATTGGGAGCGCTGCTTCTACTTTGAAGGAAAATTCAGAATTCTTTAATATTTAGAGGAATATTTTCGATAACATCAGGCTTTTAACTATAACTTGCTGCAATATTACCCTGTAGTGTCTTATTTAAGCCTTGTAATTTATTTTAATAAAATGCACTGTGAATTTAGGGTAAAATTTAAAATTCACTAAATTATGGACATTTTTCAGCGATATATGATCAGTTCGAAAATATACTAAAGGCATCACCATTTTGCATCTAAGCAATCTTAAATTAACAAAAATTTCTCAAAGGGGAGGGGACACCCCTCCCCTTAGACCCCTTCCCAGAAAAGCATCTTTTACCCAACCAAAAATAAAAATCACTGAATTATGAACGCTTCCAGCCATATATGATCAATTCAAAAAATACACCACAGACATCACCATTTTGCATCTGAGCAGCCTTAAATTAACAAAAATTTCTCAAGGGGGAGGGGATACCCCTCGCCTTAGACCCCTCCCCAGAAAAGCATCTTTCACCCAACCAAAAATTAAAATTCACTGAATTATGAAAGCTTTCCAGCCATTTAAGATCAGTTCAAAAAAATACACCACAGACATCACCATTTTGCATCTGAGCAGCCTTAAATTAACAAAAATTTCTCAAAGGGGAGGGGAAACCCTTTCCCCTTAGACCCCTCCCCAGGACAGCGATTATTCATCACATGCTTTGCCCCTATCAAAATACCCTGGCACTGCCCCACGGGGGAACATCCCCTCTCCTTAGACCCCTCCCCCAGTCGGACTTTTATACAAACCACTATGACCTGGGCCCCCCCCCCCTTTTGCCAAATCCTGGATCCGCCACTGAATGTGGTCTTCAGGAAGACTTACCTAGCCTATCTATCGTCTCCGAAATGACGTTCTTTCACTCTTAATACCCTGTTATAGCTGCTATCGATGTAAGTATAGCCTGTGTAACGGGTCTTGCTATCTTTTCAATATATCAGTGCGATACCTCAGATCACGTAACCAGGAACTGACGTTTACTAACTACTTCGGGTCCCAGGGGGGCTAGACTTTCTTTATGTCTTTTTTAATAAAGATCTGGCACAATGGAAAGCTCGGAGGTCTTTGCACTGAACCAGGGAAGAAATATTCAGGAACGGAGATGATTGATTAGCAATGTTGCGTGAATTAAATAGAGAAAAGTGGGGGGTACTCAAACTCCTCCGTGTAAAAAAATTACTCCAAAAGATGAACAAATAAAACATTAATATGACCATCATTCCCGCTGATCCATCTCATCAGTCGCCCTTTCGTCAGTCTCCCCTTTTCCTTCCCACCCCACCCTAAATCCCTAAAATACTCCACAGGACAAGGTATGTACAGTGAGATGAGCGTTGAAGTTCCACCGACGTCACGTGTCTTAACATCAGAGAAATCCTAAGCTTAGGATTTCTCTGCTTGTAACATCCACTTGACCGCCAAACATCAAACAGTGGCTAAAGCCGTGCGCGCATACCGTCAACTTACCAGCATTACAGTGCAAAGATATTACAAACATGTATACACTGTAGATTCAAAACTCCTACACTATACTGTTACGCTCAGTGAATCTTCATGGGAACGCACATCGGGGCGGAAGTATGGACTTGACATGATATTGATATTTTAGGGACCAGACACTTTTTCAAATTAGTATTAATAACACAAGGTGACCATTACAAGCATGGGTCCAAAAATTCCACTATTTTAGTTTTTGCGTAAGTGCTGGATGTGAAACTTGACCAATTATGCTAATAATAAGCATTGTCATGTGGCAGTGCCCTTCAAAATCCTCACAAAATTATCAATATCAACTCAATGTGCCGCTTTAAAGGAAACTTTTGCATTTGTGGTACAGAAAATCTTCACATCTTTGAAACCATGATTTATAGATACAGAATAAAAGCTAATTCAATGTTAGGCAGCATGGTAGCTTTACTTCCAAAAAATTATTTTCGCAAAGGAAGAAATTCAGTTATTTGTGGTTCAATTATTTGTAGCTAAAGAATGATTTGTTGGGGCAAAATTTCAAAATTTCAAGTGATGCAACATCCAAAACTCTAGAATTGCAGATAAAGCTACTCTTTGAGTCAAGGGTGAAACTGCGTGAGTTGGTAATGATTAAATCTACTTTCATTACATTTCATGTTGGTTCATTGTAAACGCTAAATTTCCCTTTAAGGACAAATATGATGTCTTCTACGATCTCAAAATTGCATCGCCAGAAATGTATAGTGTTTTCACTTTTGCATAACAAAAATAAATTTCGATCTGTACCACTCCTCTAACAGCAATATTTTATTACCCGAAGCATTCCAATGAGAGGCGTTGAACTTTTTTTAGTAAGTCTTGTTTGTGTACACAAACTTTTATCAAGGATTTTCAAGCTGCTAGAACAATACAAAAAACGGAAACCAATATTGCTTCCCACTTCCGCCATGCGATGGTGGGTTATTTTTTGTGTTTTCCGCTTCAGACTATTAGTCATGTACGATGCTGCCTTCTGTAACACATGTCATCTTGGACCAAAGCCCATTATTTCCACATCTGAGGACACATTGTCCGAATTTTATAGACCTTATGCATATGACGTCACAGAACAGAAAGTGCGCCCCCGTTGGGACACAAATGTTCTCCAGTGGATGTAAGCGAGTATCTTTGCAAGTTACAACAACAACTGCAGACAGTTGATTTGTGTGCCGGTCGGATACGCACCTCGCGCACGTGTGATGTTTACGTCGTGCGTGCAGTGTACTGCATGGTTTACCCTCCAAAATGACGTCGCGTGACGTCAGTGCATGAGGTTTATTTAGTAACACAGTTATATCTCACCGAGGTTCCATAAACACCACTGTTACAACATGGAAACGTTTAGATAGTACCATAAAAGGCCAGAAGGGTCTCCAAGGTTGTTCCTGGGTCAGGGGCTGGTTCAGACCATATTAACCCAATGGCGCAAAACCCTCCCTATGAGTGTGTGGTCCACGGCCCACTTCAGGACGGTTTTTCATAATGAAAATTCAAGGTCGGGGGAGGGAGTCATATCGGAATAATTTTCTTAAGAGACAGGTCACCCCTATTCTTCTTTGAAAAAAATCACGCGTCACTTATCTGGATGGAAAAGCACATTCACTTAAATACCGAGTCATTAACCGTAGACGGCATCCTATTAAAAACCAAATGTGACCAACTTTTCAACAATTAAATGGCGAAAGCCCTTAATCCTTCTTCTTCCTTGACAGCAACCCAAACGGCGTTCCGTGGGCGAAGATTAGTTTAACAGACGTCGCTTACTCATCTGCAGAGTTTATTTACCAAGAAGTCTTCAAGTTCCTGAATCACTTTGATACAAATCTCGAATCCTGCCAAAGTGTATTTTGCCTCTGAAATTTCAATAATACTAGTAGCCCTATAGCAGGACTGGAAAAATGCACAACCGGTTGTACTTAACCACGATAACCTCTAATAAACTCCACCTTTAAACAAGGGAAGGGATGGATGTACATTAATTACCGCCGAACTGTTGTTACCCTAAGTTCTGCCTTCATTATATTTGGATGTCTTTACCCTTTGTACTGGATATGTCGTTATAGTATGTCAAGAAATCATGACAAATACCATGCGCGTAACCGCGGTTTGGCCAAGGGTCGGGTGGTGGTTAAGGGGTACAAACTTCCGCTCATGCAGGCCAATTCTTGAATATAAAAAATTCAAATATAGCAAAATGCATTTAAACAACCTTGATTATTTAAGCAATTCTCAATGTGACCTCTCAATAGACAACACCAGAAGAGTGTTTAAAGGGGGCAGGGAAACAGCCCCCTTTCCACCTCCAATTCGAGTTGAAAATCAACCCTCCCGGTTAAACAACCACGTTACCAGGCTTCAGGATTTAAGACGTAATCGAAGACGACCTCACTGTAATGTAGGCCTTAATGCTATTATTTTCGGTATGACAATAAGTCAGGTCCGTATCCAGACAAGGTACCGTACTGCAAAGGATAGGGGTGGGGAGATTAGTTTGGGTCGAAAATATATTGAAGAGGGCAAGAAATGTTAAAGTGCATTAAGGCAATAGTCATTTTTAATTTCTAGGTGGTTCCCCTCGGGTATGGGCCTACGCACGGTGACCACGAAAAGGACTGTGGGAGAAGCCCGCACGGGTTTATTCATTTGAATTCATATGGGAGAAGGGGGCTCCAGTTCAATGTATATTAACTTAGATTTGAAATCTTTTCCATTAAGAAAATCATCGTAGATAAAAAAAAGTAGGAGATTATTGTTGGATGACTTGAAACCCGGTTCCTCATTGGCCAGAGATCGAACCCCGACCCTCTCAGTTGGTGAACCTCATTTCTTCAGCAAAGAATTGGTGTACCATATTCCTAGTAAAAAGAGCTCATTCCTTCAAGAAATGGAATTACATAAAAGGAAAGAAACGAAAAAAACCCCTTAACTGCAAAGCCCTGATTGTGACAGGTAATGACACTTTAAGAGAAATATTTACCTGAGTGGCAACAATATACTGACATATTTGTGTTCGGAAATACAACATTATTTATACAGCAATATTAAAATGTTGGCCTCTCTTTCAACTTGTATTTTCGACATTTCCTCTAGACGTTTCCGTCAGGTGGCTAGATCGTCTTTAAAAGTTTGAGCAACAAGGAAATAGAACTCTAGCTTATAAGTCTGTAGTAAGTTGCTGGTTGAAGGTATGTACTTGGATCTCTTGCGGTGGAAAAAGAGCGGGGTATTTTTGGTCAACCCACTGTAAAGAAAAAGGGGGGGGGGTATAAAATAATACCTTTCTTACCTAATATTTGCCATGAACCCAAGGAGGTTTAGTCTATTGTTGATGACAACTTTGCAAGGCATCGGAATTGGCATTTCCATATGAAGTAGGAATTTTTAACCCCATTTGTTTAATCCCAAGCGCCAACTGATGGCGGCCCTTCGCTGAGAGAGTGTCAATTAAACTTTCAGAAGAGTATCAGTTCAGCAACTCTTCCCCTCCCTTATCCCAACCTCAATCAAATATTTTTGGTACTCTGTATGCAGCCGAATGTGATACTGCAGGATTTTCTTCGGGTACTCCTGGGTCCTGATTCATAAAAGGTTAAGTTCCATGTTACGTTTGATTCAATAGGACGATCAGTCGTAACTCTTTATGAAACAGGGCCCAGAGCACTTAATGTGCAGAAGATGACTTTGCACGTACTCTATTAACGAAAATATGGTAGCAAGACTGCAGTCACGCCAATTGTGCATCAAATACATCTTACACCAGGTCAATTTCAAGCCATGACAAATACCTCTCAATATATATATATATATATATATATATATATATATATATATATATATATATATATATATATATATATATATATATATATATATATATATATATATACGTGTTATCTCTTTAGGCTTGGTCCTCGGTAAGCAGAGTTCACGGTTTACTCTGCCATACAGCAATACGATTCACAAGTGCTTGATATACTCAAGGTGTGCTGGGTTTTTTCTCCGGTCACTCCGATCAGGGAGTAGTCAAATAGCAGCAACTCCCTGCTCCGATTTTCTCCTCTTTGGCATAGGCCTGGCAGTCGGTTGCGCATCGGACTGTAGCGCCTTCGGGAGGACGAGCTAACTAGCCGAGTTTGCTCTCTAGGGATGAGCCATCAAAATCTGTTGCCCATCAGTCGATGAAGTCTGTCACGTGACCGAAGAGCTCCCAAAGCGCTCCGAGAGGACTAATTAATTAACCAACTTTGTGTTTTGTTTTCTTAGAATCCACATCGGCCGTACAAAGAGGTAACACGGTTAGATTCTCAAACTCATTACATGGGGGAACGAAGTAGTGTTGTATCGATATCAGTACCCATACCCGAAATTACAATTCTCAATATCGGCCGATTTCGATCCAATACCGATTTTATACCGTACCCTAAAATAACACAGGCTGCTGTGCACTACCGCTACATGCCGTTTCCTTAATATGAACTAAAATATTTGGAATGTGAGTCAGACATACGAAAAAATGATATTTGTATGCAGTAAATGCCGAGAAATGGGTAGTACCGACGGTTAAAGTATAGTTTTACCTATACCACTACAGGACAAATATGAATAATATCGACCGATACCGATACTGAATATCGATAATCCGTCCAAAACTAGTTACTACGATGTTCGGAAAGGGCTGGCACAGCTAGTGTGTTTAGTTCATAAAAATCGCCGTTGGGAAATAAAGCTGCTTCGTGGGAGGTGGTTAGGCAGTTAAAACTGGAGGAGCTTAAAAAATAATTTCTGATGAAAGAAGTGGAAACAATCCGCACCTGGGAGTACATCTTTTCCAAACCTGTTCCACTTTGTATGAATGTAACATGCATCATAAGCCTTTTCAGCCTCGCCTCGATGTTGACTTTCAGCTGGTGCTATAGCTTCGTCATTCACATTTAACAAGTGATGCCAAGGGTCATCTAACTTAAAAGGCTTATAATTGATCCGGACGGGAAGTACGATGTTATTAAAACTTCTCAAGTGTATTCCAGGCATCAGTATTTTATCTTTTAACAGACCAATCATGACATACATTGCTTTTATTGAAACAATGAGTCAGTGTTCCTTCCCTTGTTCCTATATTACAATATAAACTTAACGTCAAAAATAGACGTTTGTTCCTGAACAAATACGATGATTTCTAAATAACAGACTTTTATAGTATGTACTAACACTAATACTTTGCATACTTGGCTTGTACTCGTATCGGGAGAATGGATTTGTTTTCATACAAGCAATATTTGAAAGCTAAGCAGTAAAAGGAATGTAAAATTCAGTGCACATACCCAACGTAAAAGATGTGTACTCGAACTCATACTCACAACCGGAGACACTTTACATTTTCCTACTCATGGTATCATGGTACTGTACGTCCACTCACACTATACAATTCTGTTAAAATTGTGGCATGGATTGCATAGGATCACGTGTGCAGCCAGGATTCGATCCAGGGGAGGGTTCAGACCACATCTAATGACACCAGAGACACCGTCTGACCACAAGACCCCTTAACCACATGTGAGCTTGGTTTCGGGTGTCCGCCTCAATTTGCAGTGAGGATTGCAGGTGATGGCTGAGGTAGTCATATCGAAATACTGTCCCAAGAAAAAAGGGATTTTGGGATATCATTCATTCACATAAGATACGGCGGTTTCATTAACCCAGTCTCCGTATATTACATAGCCTTTAAGCATTTCTTTTAAACAGCTAAAAGGAAAAAAAAACTTTTCAAAAACTTAATGACACGTATGCGTACTCTTCCCTGAACAAAGTAAAGCTAAAACCTTTTTTCCGCAGTGTGGACAAGAGCGTTGTAGAACAAGGCATTATCCCAAGATCAACAAACCTGTTTTGATTTCAGTACTTGGTTTCGGTTCCTTGTTTTCTCCATAAGTGGGTGTAAGGAAGAAACCTGTCGCTAAATGCAGTGAAGGATTGACGATACAGCAATCGTGTGTAAGTACAACATCTGTAGCTTAAAGACATATTTGCATCACCCAGTATGACTTTTAGTTGGGGGTTAGCAAAAGTCTCAGTTGGTGACTACTCTTTGATTGACAACAGAGTTATGAGCGGGGCTTACCACCAAGTAAAAGTCATACTTGGGGTGATGCAAATCCCTCCTTAATGTAAATTATTCGAAAGACGACTTGTTACAAAAAAACTGATCAAAATTTCATTCAGCACGTGACAAAACGTTCAATATTATTATTAGTACATTTGATGAATAAACATTTTTTTCTAAATGCCCATCAGTTCCCTGCCCTTTGGATGTACCTGGTTCCGTCTGGCTCACACCCCCCTTCTCGCTGCAGCTGTTCATCCCAGGTTTCTTGCGAGTGAGATTTTTGTGAAGTACTTGAATGGTGTTAACGCAATGCCATTTCGATTTCAGATAAAAGCTTCAAACTAGTGCATCCTGTTTGTGAATATACCCTAGAGCTTCAGCCCCCCCCCCCTTCCTGGACCCGACCGAGGTTTTCCTTAGACCCCACACGCGAGTTACAGTCTAGATTGCTAGGCAACTATCCGATCAGGTCTTGAGCTGTTTCCCGACCACCTATCTTTTCACTTGATGTGATATCGCAATGATACAACCGGTGGAACTCAGTACCGAAATTTACGTTCGGCATTTGAAATGACATGAACGTGTGGGTTAGGAGGCGCTAAGAAAAAAATCTGAGAAACCCTGGTGTATGTTAAATAAATTTGTGGGAAAGAGAACTATAAGACTACCTTTAACGCACATGTCTAAAATGTATTTTTCCTCGAGTTCAGAAATGCTCAGCTCGGGCACTCAAACAAAAAAAAATGCACGTGGGGGCTCATTTTTGGGGCCCAGATTGATTAAACACATGGGAGTAGGAGGCATCATTCCCTTGCTTACCCTGAGATGTTACATGATATAATTTTCTGTAAATATTTCGATAAACTCAGAAAGTGCGATTTAAATGTGACCGAAGTTTTTATTATTATTGCGAGAACTGCACTATATGTCTTATATTTATTGGATATGGTTTCCTGGTCATTTCATTTGATGTTTGATTTACCTCACACCCACATATTTCTGGTTGAGACATAATAATTCTATTAAAGCCATTTTTAATTATCGTGGTCCCCATTTTGGATGACAAACACACTGGAACTATTTGCCAGATATATGCCATCGATTAGAGTATTTCCTTCTCTTTGGAAATGAAGTGTGATTCCCACCGTGTGTAAACACAAAGTATTGATAATGAAAATAAATCGAACACAAGACAACGAAGAAAACAAAAGGTTAAATTTTAAATGTGTAACAAGGATAGATTAGTAAAAACGAAAACAATGTTTAAAGCCCAAACAGAAAAACATGAGACCTTATAAATGAATCGATGGCCACTATCCCAAATATTTGGCTAATTGTTTTATAAAATAGAAAGCGGGTGTTCTCTAAGGTCTATAGAATTATTTATGTTGTTCTCAGAACTAGGACAAGGGCCTTTTCCTTCCGTAGCAGGTCTAAGGGGGTGGGGGTGGGAGGTGGAACAACTTTACCCACTGAGATTCAATCGTGTTGTTCCTTCACTAGTTAAAATTGGCACTTGTGGTTGTTTTGTAAAGCGATACTGCATATACTCTATAGAAGTGAGAGTTATAGAAAAGCAATTAAAATTACTATTATTATAAATTGCAAACACGACTTAATGTGCTGAATCAGCAGTAATTATCTTCAGCAGAAGCATATTGCATGCATATATGCTTATGGAAGAGTTTCCTCTGTGTCCGGGAAGTAATGTTATTTTTGTAAAAATTTATCGAAATCGAAAGCTGGAGGGAGGGAACACATTAAAGCCGACACAACAGTAAAAAGTACTGAATAAGCAAATTTACAAGTTTCTTTTTAATACGAAGGAGTCCCAAATTATCTCATTGCGTTTCCTGCATTTATTTCACATGACTGGAGATGGAATATATGACTGAATAAAAAAATAAATAATTGAATATTATTACACAACGATACAACTTTACTTACTGTTATAATTCGATATACTTTCTTACTCTCCAAAAAAAGTGGGGTAAAAGTTCACTAATGCTGGGCACATATGTGTACATATTAAAATTGTGTAATGTTTACCCAGTTATTGGTGATTAATCGGTTTAACGAACGAGGGTGTAGATAACACTAAACTGGGTATTCAACGTGTGGGTAAACTCATTAATCAACAATAATTAGGCAACGTTTACCCAATTTCATTTTTTTCACAAACTTGTCGAGTGTTGGTGAAATTTTTACCCAACTTTTTTAGAGTGTATACTAACAGACTAAGTCGCATTTTGAGACGGAATTGACAGTTTTGAAGGCACGCGGGGTCTGAGTGAGGCATACCCCCAAGAAATGAAATGCCGATTTCAAGGCAAAATATGTTATGATTGTTTGCCAGTTGGATAAAATTTCAGAGTAACAAACACCTTCTGCTTTGTTCGGGTCTTCGCCCCATTTTTATTCACGGTGTACACATCAGATACCAGATCCTCTAATGACACCTGTCCTTTAATAAAGTTTGCTGATGACACTGCCCTGGTTGGGTTAATCATAAATGATGATGATACTGTTTATTTGGATCAAATAAATCGTTTTGTGGAATATTGAAATATTAATTTTCTAGAACTTAATGTACAAAAGACAAAAGAAATGGTAATCGATTTTAGGAAATATACTACTAGAGCAACCACAGAGGTCATAATTAAAGAGAGTGTCGTCGAACGTGTTTCTACATAAAAGTACCTTGGCATAGTGATGGATGATCAGCTTGCTTGACATGACCATATAGATTATTTAGTGAAAAAGGTCAACCCGAGATTGTATTGCCTCCGTAAACTGAACAAGTTCAACATCAATAGCCGCATTCTTACTACTTTTTATAACTCGGTGATTTGTAGTGTTTGGCTGTATTGTATTGTTTGTTGGGGTGGGAATGTGGACATTACAGATAAAAAGCGTATTGACTCAATTATAAGACAAGCGGGCCGTATTTTAGGTGATAATCACTTCACAATTTACTCGTCGTACCAACGTTACATGGAAGCTAGGCTCAATAATGTTCTTAATGATACTAGCCACCCCCTGTATGCCAATCTTAATAGTGCCATAATCCCTCGAAGTGGTCGAATGAGACTACCTTACGCAGTTACAAACAGACACAAATCATCTTTTATCCCCCAGTGTATCAAACTTTTTAATGACCGTTTTAATCGCTAGACCTTTTATTATTTTATTATCATTATTAATCATCTTCTTTTCGGCTTTTATGTCTTATTCTGTATTCTTATCTTACCATCTTTTCATCTTTTGTCTTATATCTTACACTCGTCTTAACCTCTTGTCTATTTTTGATTCGTAAACTCTTATGTATTTGAATTTTTATGTTCGAAATCATTGTCTATTTATATTTGTAACCTTTTGATATTTTACTATTTTTTATGTTTTCACTGCGAGCATTGAATTTCCCTCTTGGGACTTAATAAAGTTGAACTTGAACTTGGGTACGCCTACATTTCTAATGGTAAGGGTGCTGATCACGGGGGAGCTGGGAGGGGGGTATTATGTTAATGGACGTAGTACCTTGTTAATTTTAAAAGTGATGAGTTAGAGACGGTTTTTCCCGGCATCTCTTGATGATAACAGATACAAAAGTAACCAGTCGTTTTGAGTGCCAAATTATTATGAAATGCAGTCCACACATAGCGGATAAATGTAAATAGTGTAAGTGTGAACGTATACGCGTGACTGGGGGTCCTTCCTTTTTTCCTCTGTCCAATTTTAATTCCTGCCCTTTCTAAACGAAGCAATGTTTACAGTTTTTGTGGTGATTTACCGTAACCAAATGTCCTCAAACTCAAACAGAGTTATTAAGTCTTGGTTCGAGCACAAAATTGGCGAAATTGAGACTTGTGCTACTGAATCACAAGGGTAGTCTCAATATTTTAGGCGGTATGCCGCTTTTATTTGGATTTAGTTGAAGTAGGGTTTGGGGAAGGGACGTTCGTTAAAAAGGGTGAAGCTTAGGTTCATCTAAGGCAGACAATGGTGATTATACGGCAGTCGGGAGCCAGTAACTCGGAATATACCGAGGTAAAACGCTCCTGTCACTTCCAGCGCCCAGAGCTTATCGAACACCTAATCGATGCTAGCGATGACTCTTAAGGTGCGTTCACACCAAAACCGAAATCTGCTGCGTTTTGCGGGCGGGACGCGGAAATTTTTTCCCAGGACAAATAGGGGCAATTTTATTTCAATGAAAATTAAGAAAATCCCCCCATTCGTTCTGAGATAACAAATTTCGCGTCCCGCCCGCAAAACGCAGCAGATTTCGGTTTTGGTGTGAACGCACCTTTACAGAACGAAAGTTCTGTGGAGTGACCCAGATTGTAGCAGACTAGTCGATTTCTAAGCAGGTGTTAAAAAAATGGGTACACTTTCTGTGCATGTAATAAGTAGACGTTGCAGTAAAACATAAGCTCCTGAACATACATGTTTACTAAGCTCTTTTAAAGTTAACATTTTATTAGCTGGCCATGAGGAAATTTCTCCGTTGATTCTATTCTCATAGCTTTTTGTTGTGCTCAGAATACGAGCCTTTCCTAAAATAATATTCAGGATATTGGGAGGTTTTCATTTTCAAACGCTTCGGCGATAACGAACACGGCCTGTAGATTTTAAGTTGCATTTTCTTGATTGAAAACACAACTCAATTTATTCTGGTTTCAATATTTTGTTCATTATACTCTCCTTAATGGATTAATAAGATTTAGGATCATAACTTATCACGAAGGCAAAATCGTAATAAAAACTTCCTCTCTCGTATTGACTCTCTCACAGTTTCACAAAACGAGAGAATGATAACCGTGTGACGTCATTCCCAAATAAAGAAAATAAAAGAGGGAAGGATGGATATTTTTTCTTTATCAAAAAATGTTTACTGCTCCACCCTATTAATCATAATGTAATTTAGACAAAAAAAGGTTACAAGTTTATTTTCTAGATCACTTTACCCCATAAAATTCTGATCTGGATATAACGAAAGTTACGGAAGTTTTAATGCAGTGTTGCATAATGGTTTCATAAGGTAATCTAGACAAATAGAAAGGTTACAAGTTTATCATCCTAGATCACTTTACCCCATTAAATTCTGATCCGGGTAATGAAAGTTATGAAAGTTTCAATGCGATGTTGCAAATTTGACGTTTCTTAAAAACCCCCATTGATTTCACTCAGATATTTTTCCCTTTCATGAAAAGTGCCATCTGTAGAACACTTCTAAATGTTGTACACTCGTATCCATGGAGAAGAGAGAACAGATTTTTCTTCTCAAATTTGGGTACCCCTATTTATTTTAGGAACCCTTGAGGAAGAAAATCGGAAATTTATCGCCAATCAAGCGGTTACTTTACACAGCTAAGCAAACCGACATAATGGCTGTAAAATATAGCAACGGAATATTTCGATATGAAATTTTCCACAGAGTGTGGAGATTTGTATGGAGGGCGTCTTGTCAAACCAATCCTTATGGGGCCAAAGCAGCCCTCAACCCACCATGGTTGGAGCCGAGGTCAGAAAATTCAGCACTCCAATTTTGTTATGCCCTACATTGCAGGAATTTGCACTCTATAAATCAGGCCAGTAGTCAAGAAGGAGGGGTTATCAGGCGGTGCCCATAGAAAATTTAAACATCATCATATCTTACCCCTGGAAGCTACCCCCACCCTATAGAAGTGTCCCTTGGTATAGTCAGAACTGCATTTCAAAAGATCACAGAAAAACACACAGAACAAATTTGTGAATTTCAGTTTTACAATCGTCCCCAATGTAGGGACAGACTGTAACAGGGCAACAAGTTGTAAAGCCATATTTCTCAGAGGCAATAACGAATATGGCTAAAGCAAAGTAAAGGAACATTTCATTTTGATGTCCAAACACTTGTAAAACTTTTCACCTTATATTCTTTTTCAAAAGCACTAAATCTGGGAAAAAACTTTGTCTCTGAACACTTTTTTGGTCAAAGAGCCTACAGTTGTAAATAATGCCTAATTTAGAAGGCAGTTCATATGCCCAGTGCAAGCAGGGATAGGAAGGGAACGCAACAACCAAATCTTTCAGACGTTACGTACTCAAAAATGATTTAATTCCTTCCTGGTACCGAAATTGGATTGAAAGTTATCTTTGTTCCTATTACTTAGCCACTGTTGATTAAAACCTCTTGCGGGTGGTCTGCTCCTTTCATATCCAAGCAATGCCGAAACAAAGGCCATTGTTTGATCATTGATGTGAGGTTTGTTGCGGACAATAGCTAAGCATTAATCATGATTTTCATTCAAACGACTGTCGAAAACAGTTTAAATGTTGTATCCTTTGTCTCCTTTATACGATTTAGATGCGTCATTTGCTTGAAACATTGTTCAAGTCTTATTATGCATTTCCTCTGGTTTAAACAATTTTCCGTATAACATAGGAATTTTCCTGTAACGACTGGAAATAAGTTAACGAGTTGTTCAAGGCAAGGGGGGGTTCTTTTAATTGTCATATTGACAGTAGGTTACTGATCTTAGAGTTTATCTTGGTATTATGGAAAAATTAGGAGAAAAGTAAGATGTACCATCGAATATTGCTTCAAAGAGTGAATAGAATACCGGTTATACATCTTAACACCTCCACGGCAACATATCCCAACGTATTTCTCTATGTTGATATGTGGTATTACTGATATAGGTCATTTTAAAACAAGCTTCCACTAGTAAAACGTGCCTGAAAAACAGCTCTTTCAAATAGAATGCTTAGCTAGCGTTAGACATGCATGCTCTGGACAGTAGAAAAAGTTTTTTAGGTCAGAATTTAGTTGCCAGGGTTGAATAGGTGTACATAAATTACTCCCATTCGGTTTTGCTCTTTCATGATGACTTAGAGGGTAGGGTTATACAGCGTTCCCCTGTTTCTTTCCACCAGGTTAGCGCCTACTATGATAAAATAGGATGTCAGATGCCAGAAAAATCAAGTGTAACAATGTTCAGAGTCAAAATTTCGTGGGGATAGACTCCCCCTTCCCCCCTTTCTGGGCAATTTGGCAATGCTTGCCTGATATACGCTTACTGGATAGCCCAAATTACAGCACTGGTCATACTGCTTAGTAATGGTATTCATATAAAGCGATTCTTTGTATACTTACCACTTATATAGAATTTCAAAAGTCAGGAAATTGCATCTAACAGTGTTAGAGGTTCACAAAATTTTCCCAGACCCTCCGTGTCTTGACCATCTTACCGGTTAGTGGAAAAACGTCTATACAGTCAGGGGGTCGCCGCCCCCCTCCCCCGACGAACTCAAATCCTTTTCAGCTTTTTACCGTACTTCATTCTTGCACCATCATTGACATTGCGTACAAATAACATGATTTAATAGTGTTATATTAAGGTCCAGATAACAAAATGCCCAAACATTGGCCATTATCTGTATTATATTCTATTGTGAAGGGTCATCTTCTGTGATCTAGGATGTAGGTTTAGCCCAAACTTGTCTACAAGCCATACGTATTAATATGTATGGTGGTGCTTTGCCTAGGTAGAAGGCTGCACTGCATTTTCCTTGTTCAGTCATGTGTTTGGGAAGCCTTAGAAAGAGGGGTTGAGCAAACAGTTCGCTCCGCTGGGTAAGTGGAGCTTCGCTTAGGTCATTACTTGCACCATCATTGATCTGGAGTGGTAATAAGCGTACAAAATACACGGAGTGACCTTTGGTTCACCCTCGCAGTCCCAAGAAAGATGTTGAGGAGGGCACAAAAATAATTGTTGCAAAGTAGCCCTGCCCACCCACCCAACCCCAGATAACTGTCAACATGAATAATAACTTGAAAATAGTCTACGCAGACCTCAAAATAACTCCCAAAAACTGTTTTCCAAAACATTTCAATTGAGTCTTCTGGTTACAGCAGGGAGTTGCTATTTGTCAAATAGCAACTCCCTGGTTACAGAAGAAAATAAAAAATAAAATTGTTGTCCTGGTTGGAATGGCTTTACAGCACTGGAATCTTATCTGACGAGCAGCTTCGCTTTGCTTTCTTTCAAGTGATCATATTTCAAGGGTACACGGGCATGGTAACCGGCTCGCTTACTCTGTAAATGCAGAGTGGTCATCTGAACTCCAAAATAATGCCAAAGAACTGCATCTTACTGCACTTTCTTGATTCCCAACTGCCAGGAAATCACATCTAATAAAATGTACTTTATTTTTTCCTGAAGAAGGTACTCAAGAGAGCCAGGCAGACCTTCCGTCTTGGACATTTTCTTGACCATTTCCAACAATGTACTTAATTAGTGGCTATTGCAAAGCGTCACTTAATGATAGACGATTTCATTAAAGATTATGGTTCTTTGTGTTCTTATCTTGATTTCCAGATGCTAAAAATTTACATCTAACAGTGATTCATTTCCCAAATTTTGTTCCTCCCTTTAAGGGTTTCTTTCTTTTCCTCTGGCAGATTTAATCGTTACCCTCACAAAATAAGCCTCTTTTTACATAAAACCCTAAACCTGGACCTGACAAAAACCTGAACACTTAAGTGAATTATAATGGTCGCCTTTATATGTGAAAGAAAGGAATTGAAAATGGAAAAAGAGGTTTGAATGGAAATTGGGAAAAACCGTTTTCTACCAGGGGTGGAGAAATCTGAAAGAAAAATTTTGAAGCCATGACTTAGAGCGTGTTGAGGAATATGGTATCTGCCTACTTCAAAGCGCCCCCACAGGCCATTCTCGCCCCCTCTGACCATATTCAGTTGCTCCGCCACTGTTACCGGTATATGATTATTCGCCTGCTTGTCGGTCTGTATCGAAATATGAGTGGTCACGCTTGATAGCACTGGTGATGTACGGAACTGAAGTTTGCTTATGTATTTATCTTGACTACCAAATGCCAAGAAATCGCATTTAACAGTGTTTTATTTAAAAAAATCCCAGACCCAAATGTGTTGACTACGTTACTGACTGATAAGCCTATTCTGAAAATTGCAACGGTCGGACTTCATAGCACCCGTCATGCCATGCACAAAAATGATGCTTCCTCGTGCAGTTGTGCATTTATCTTTAATTGCCAGGTGCCTAGAAATACCATTTAGCTTCTCTTACCATTCTAATGCTAATGTGAGTATCATTTAGTAACATATTGACCGTTGTCATCAGAGTATCCTCTTCCGCAATCACAGGAGTATGACAGTTGTTCTCAGCTGGAAGCTAAACGTTTCAGACCTCCCTCTAAAGGGGGTGGGGGCTACAGGGGGACGGTGCTCCCTCCCTCTTTGGAAATATTTTTAAATACTTATTGGTCCGTAGACGCAATATATAGCTAGGTTTCGGGTATTTTTGAAGTATGTTTATTGGAATACTCCGATATCTTATTGAAAAAGTTCGATCAAATTCACACAGTGGAAAAATAAGGGTTTTTTGTCCTTGAAATTTCAAATCCTTAAAATTTCCAAGTATCGAAATATTTCTGAATGTGTAGTCAACCTTCCGCCCTCCTCCCTTTCCTAGCTCGACTACTTCGTTGAGTTCAACGGGACGTTCAGATTTTTTTCATATTTTTTTTCTCTAAGGGTTCGTCACCTAATCAGTACGTATAATTACTGATTCTGCGCACAAAGTTGACTTCTTTCAATCTTCGCAGTTGTTTCTTTCTGAAGACAGCTTAGAATAAAACTCTCCAAACAAAATAGTGGGTTGGTTTATTACCGTTATGCATGTAAATTCCGGCAATGTTTCTATTTTCACTCTGTCTGTTAAAAGTTTACCCAAACACAGCATTATCTTAAATCAATATTTTTTTCAGTCTGTGGGCCGTCCTGTGACGTCATTCGCTGACTTTCTCACCTTTAAAAGGATTTGGTCAAGTGAACCCTAACCTTCTGTCAAAATTTTATTGGTAGATAACATCTAAAGAATAATTTAAAGTGTTTGATAGAGACCGTTATCAATATTTCCTTTCTTTAGCCACTATATCACAGTCACTTGTTATTTTTTTACACCATGGATGCACCGGTTCCGGAATGAGAACAGACCGGAAGCGAATTTAAGTCATCAAGTGTATTTAATACGTCACAGTGGATTTGAAAATACGCGCATTGACCTTACTGACCGTCTCAGTCGCTGCTAGTGGAAATGATTGACTCGCAGTCTACACGGCTAGTTCTTGGCGTACCGAAGTAGTAATCGCGTGCTGTGTTGTTTATTCCGTGTACCAGCATAAGGAACTTCGATCGAAGTTACTCGTTTGATTACAGCCTTCATTCGCTGCTAAGTCATCGAGAGTTCCAAAATCTGGATAAAGCTTGCACAGTGGCTAAACGGTTCAAATGAGATAGTTTAGGCTATCATACACAACAAGACGGTTATTTCTGTCCATTTTGTGTCTTTGTTGGAATTTTGAAATTGCTGGAAGACCTCTCGTTCAAAGAAACTATACATCGGCTATCTCAGTGACTTGCATGAATTTTCATCTCATAAGAGGAATTTGTTGAAGTTTCATTTCAAATAAATCCAGTTCTTAGTTTACGCAAACTAAGTTATAGACAGCATTTTTTTCTTTCGACGTTAAATGCATTATTTAACTTCTTACCAAATGTAAAGCTGCCTTCTTGATCGACGTGGAGCATGACTTTCCTTTAATTCCACTTTGGAGAATTATTATATGGGAGATTTGAGCTGATAACACAAGCAGGCAGAGTTTCGGTGACTTTAGTCCGATCAACTATCTTTGACAGAGCTTCCCGTGAAATGGATCTCCGATTATCGCCGGTAATTCTCACCTGCTGGGCCTGTGTCTTTACTATATGCTGTAAGTAATTCATATAACTAACATATCCTTCCCATTGATCAGCTCACATTGCATGTTTAACCCGATAATAAGGATTAGAGCTTGCACATGGGCTAAACGTGTTTTCATCGTCCAAATATCATTTGAAAACAAAAATCAGTTATAAATACGTGATACCTGTGTCCCTTCCTTTCCCCTTGCAAGCATGCGTCTCCTACGACAGTGATCGAAGTGCCTTATTTTGTAGCTAACGTTTGTAGTAGTTGTAGGGAGATAAAAAATTGTGGGTAATGGAACTTAATGCATTGCCCACCATTTTATAAAACAAATGTCTATTGTCATTTGTCAATGATACTGGACATCGAACGTAAAACTAAAAGTAATTTCAAATGATTTTAGACCATTCTGTTGTATCAAGTAAGTTATCAAATGGCTTATATTCTACACCCTTTTCGGTGTCAGTTTTTGGTATTAAAATGAGATCATTCCACCAAAACATCTATACTATAAATTACACTTTTCTCACTGATGAATATCATTTTCTTGGTTTCTATTGGTTTTATCAAGTGACTTAAGAAAGTGATGACTTTAGGGAAAGGATTCCCGTTTAAACTTTCTCATTAATATAATGTCTGCTGTCCCTTAGTTTTGTCAATTTTGTCACGTGTTCTTTCTTCTTACGTAATATGGCAAATTATCCAAACCAAAACTGGCTCAAAAATGATAAAACTAGGTCAATAAATAAAAGTTGGAAAACTGATAAAAGATATAAGATGAAAGTTGGAAAATAAATCAAAATACGAATTTTAGAACTTTTCTGAAAGTTTGGTATATTCCACGAAATATTAAACAATGAGAATGCATGTGCTGAGAACACACATTCAAATGTTAAAATGACGGGCCTAATAAACCTATAGTAAAATGGACATAATTTTCCAGGAGCTCATATCATGAATGTTTGTGAATGTGAAAAATCTCTACCACACACTGGACATGTACAGGAATTTGCCAATGTAAACTTAATTAGAGTCATGTACTGAGAGAGACCATTGGGATGGGCAATAGGTTTTCGTACTAATTAATTGTGTCACTTTGAAAATCGAAACCGAAAATTATCGGAAATAAGTTTGAATTTCCTCCCAAACTCACCATGACAGATCAAGTCCCGAAACAACTTTCATAATAATGTGCGTTTGAATCCATGCTGAGGGCAAACATGCAATGTCTGTATGCGTCACCATCCGTCAATGTTTTCCAGCCTGCCTTCAAAGTTAATTGATTTGGCAGCTTTATCTGTAACCCCCTTCATGAACCCCTCACAAAAGGAACGCTACAAAAAGAGTGAATGCGTGTTACAAATTGTCAACACAGGTAAATGATATAGTTTGTCAAACTTACACATGTAATTTATGCAGGCCCGTACCCAAGGGGTGTTCAGGGACTCAGACTTCCTGCTCCCCCTAGCCCCCTCCTCATGCGCACACCTGCACTGAAGTCCATATTGCCCATTCTTTACGTTGCAAACACAAACTTACGCATACTATGGTCTGCACTATGAATTTCCCAACACCTCCCTTCCCTATAAAACTTGAAACTTCCTGAGTTTTGGCCTGTGTATTTTTATGGTTGATATCGTTTTCTCTACAAAGACCTAGTTTTTTTTTCCAAAATTTAGGCTTCATGGAAATTTCAGGGTGGCCATTGCTTTAATGTAATATTTCATATACCATAAATTTTGAACTAGTTCTTCTTTCGTCATGGGCTTTGATGGTCAGCTTGCGTTGTCTTGGGCTTTGCTTTCTAAACGCTAAAAGAAGGCCCACTGGGAAGAATAATCATCACTGGATATGGCAGCCTGATGTTATTGATCATGTCTGATTACAAATATCTGATTATGCATTGCATGTAAACTATGGGTGATCAATCTTCCTCAATACCATTGAGAATTTGCCACTTTGTACGTATGTTTTGGGGACATCTGAACAATCGCAATAGCCTTACACGACGATGTCTGCCTTCTGTTAAACACTGCTTTTTTGTGAGTATGCACAACATACCTCACAAGAAAGCCATGGGTATCTTTCTACTTTATGACCTTGGTGAAACACGCGGCTTCATGTTAGGGATGGAGGCTACAAGCAAGCATAAAACACAGAAGAACTGTAAAAAAAATATGAAATGCAAACAATAAACAGAGTTGTTCCCGTTACACTTTGAAAGTAACTCGTTATAGTTACAGTTAATTCCATAAAACTGTAACTCGTTACAGTTACTAGTTACAATGTTGAAAAAGTAACTAGTTACAGTTACTTTTGACTGAAAAGTAACTAGCTACATTTCAAAAGTAACTAGTTACTTCACGGGGAATATACGGTACCTCGGTGCCTGAAACGGAAGGTGGCCATGATCAGATAGTAAGGAGGGGGCACATGAGAGGACCGAACCTTCTTGGTGCCGGATATCCATAGGTGTTCCCCGAAGAAAGTCAATGATGCTAGCTGATCTTCAATGGGCATTCTCGCAGAGGCTCCTAACGCTCATCATGAAGCAGCGAATCATGATACTGTGTCGGAGCTTACGCAAACTATTTGTTAGACAATATGGTTGTAACCGAAACTTTTCCAGTTACGACAGTACTTCTTAAATCTTTATACTCTCACCACAGTTTAGAGAGGTTATCGGCTATTAAAGGGGGAGAGTGTTGTTTTAGCACTAATTAAAGTCTTTACCCCTCAAGGGCATAGCTATGGTAATATGATGCTCTATATTTGTTAACGGTAAAATTTTAAAACGTCACCCCTAAGGTTGGGCTAAGTGATATTTCCGCTGTGCACTCTAAAGGAAAATAGTAAACTAAGGCCCGGCTGACTTCACTTAGTATATATACTATATAAAGTTAGCTGGGCCTTAGTTTGCCAGAGGACCGTTCAGTATTTTTCAACAAATCGCACAAAGATTCGGTCTCCTGGATAATAAGCATTGCCCTTACAAAAAAATGTGTGTCAACCTGTGTCTGTAACCACGCGTGATCACGCGTGAAAAACAAAAGAAATCACAGGTTTTCTTGGGTGACAACCTGCGTATTTGGAACGCTCTGGACACAGGTTTGACACAGATTTGACACAGGTTGACACACCTTTCCTGCCTATAATTTCAAACCACAGGTTTTGTCTCAGAATTCTTTGTTAATATTGGTTTTAATTACCACACATTTTGCAAGTAAAACCTGTGGCAAACCTGCGTCAAACCTATGGCAAAGTGTGGCAACTGCCCAACCTGTGTCAATGTCAAGGAAAACACAGGTTTTCACGCAATTTTACCTGTGATTACCTGTACCAGATACACGTGAAAACCTGAGGATTTGGAACAAATTGCCACACGTTTTTTTGTAAGGGTGATCTGTCTAATAAGTAATTTGACACACAAATCAAAGTTTGAACTCAGTTTAATCGACAATCAAGTGACCCTGTAAGCCTGCCACATGTGCATCTAATATCAACTTCTGATTCTACTCGTGAATAAAATTTGATGTTGGTGAGGGCAACGTCGATAATAGAGATGAATGATAAATATATCGAAAATAATTTTACTGCCAAAGTGTCATCAATTTGAAATTTTTCTGTTATTAATTCGAGTAAAATGCATTTTGTGGTCATTTCGATTATTTGTAACGGGAAAGTAACGGGACCCAAATGTAACGCCGTTACAGTTACTTTTACACAGAATTGTAACTAGTTACTTGCTCCGTTACTGAAATGCAAATGTAACTCGTTACAGGGTTCCGTTACACAAAATGTAACTCGTTACAGTAACGACGTTACTTGTAACTCGTTACTTCCCAACCCTGACAATAAATATTTGCATATGCATGAAATATAAACATTTGCATATGCATGTTGCATGACTATCAGTGAACGTGCACATCAAGCCAGGGCTAGGATAATGTTACTTCCTTCTCCCTTGTCTTGTGTAGTCATTGGTCAAATTTAATCGTTTTCTTATCCTATGGTGTCACATCTTGCCCCCCTCACCAGTGACTGAGAGAACCACTTGGCATACCTACCAGCACAGCAGTTCCACCCGACATACCACCCGATATACCACCCGACAGCAAACCTTCTCAGGGTATCACAGTAGGACCCACCATATATCATCATCCCATCTACCAACGTACAGGTACCCTATGGCACCGTCCCTGCCACCAGCTTCGTACCCTTCCCTGGGACCGTTTATTCGAAACCCCCAAGGACTTTTTGACGGAAGAGGGGACGTTGGAGGTGAGGATTTTGTTTATTCTTTAAAGCGTTGGCACAACCAACAAGTGACGGAAGCAGCATGGGTTCTGTCCGTAATGGAGACACAGATTCCTCCCTTAGTCGTTTGCAATAAATTTATGAAGATAACGAAATTGAACTTCTGCTTGAACTGCAAATAAGCTGCGAAAGTGTCGTTTTATTTCTCCATACGTGCACGGACACTTGACTCAACCAGATTTCTCTGCCCTCAAAATAGCATTGAATCTGAAGTAAAGCGTTTCAGTACTTAAAACCTTACTGTTGTGAAATTTTACTACAGCTGTAGCATTCACCTTGCCAGATTTTCAAGGCACTCCCACAACAGGCTTGGCACTGTAGCTGCCCATTCCAATTAATGATGTAGACCTATAATGTACATCATCGGGGGGTGGGGCATACTTAACTCAGTCATGCCCCCTTCCTGCATTGCCTACCGGGAACAAAATGAAAGTTCAAACAGATTACCCCCAAATAAAAAGATGGAGGAGAAACGATGGTTTGGTATGTGCCTCTACGTCCGGCCCAGGTACCTGGCCCACAGTTCGATTCAAAATGTTTGACCCTGACATCCACCCCAAACCTGTGTCAATGTTGTACGTTCAATCTTGCCTTGCTTATGTTCTGAATATTTTCAAAACACACGGACTACACAAGGCTTGTCCTGATAAACTCTGTCCTTGCCAACGCAGAAACATCACAAGGAATGAAAGTGCTTCCTTGCGTTTAGGAAATGGGAGTTAACACTTGCTTACTTAAGTAACGTTACAGGGAAGAGATAGTGTTCATTTTTTATCCCATTAAGTTGTTTCGATATGTAATAGGCATCAACTGATTACACTGCACACGTTTGCACTCTCGTTTCCATGCAACAAAAATATAACACACAATAACACATTTGCGGTCAAATAAAAACGCCTGTATCCAATTTTTCGCCCTTTCATGATGAAAAGATTCTAAAGTACAAAACAGACTTTGGGAAACTGGGCTGCATGCTAACTCAAGCGCGGGGATTTGTGTTGGACGTTGAGGAGGGGATGAGGACGGGGACTGGGACGGACCTTTGGCAATGATTATATGCATACAAAGGCGGATCTAGGGGGTGGAGATTGTATAATGTTGCAATAATTTTGGTATGTAGCCATACTTGCCGTCGGGCACCGTTTCAAGAAATCCTATTTTTTGTCGTACAAGTAATAACACTTGGTTGAAGTAATGCGTTATCAAGCAAAAAAGTGAAAGGTCAGAGAATTATTTGATACTAACACTTCAAAGAACTACGGAGCAATTGTTTATAATTAGTAAAAATCGATCTACTAGCCGTTGCAAACTGCTAATGTCCCTGGCTTTCCTGTTTACCCCTCAAATTGTTTTCGCTTGTTTCTATCTGCACAATTGTGAAACCTAAAAGTAAAGTTCAAGCCATGAAAGATAGCCTGACGACGATGGCACTTAAAGGCAATAGGCAGTCGCCCCAAAATTTTCTTTGAAAAATCAGCAAACTCTTGCAAATCTCCTCTTATTGCATTACAAGCACCTTTGAAGACGTTTTGAACATAACTCTTACAAACAATACGTAAAGCAAGGCGAAATTCTCCTTGAAATCCACCATTCACTAACAAAAATATTGTCACATGATCAAAATAGGCCATTCATGAACTAGAGTGACAGGATACACTCACTCTGTTTGGGGTGACTGCCTACTGCCTTTAATATACCCACATGGATCGATCTGCTTTTGTGGATAGGTTTTACCTTCCTCCGACGTTATGATACACCTGCTCTACAGGCTAACAGATCTTTGAATAACGCGATGCAATATGGGACTGTAGCAGAGGCTGCGCAGATTTATACGCAGGGCTGTATTCAAGTCCACCTAGCCCGATTTCGGGCCAATTCCGATTCCAGGGCAGTCCAGCCATTTGACAATATAGAATCTCGTACAAATGCTTTTTGTTCTGTTTTTGGACATTTTTAGCAGTAAATTTCGTAACCTGGCTCACCCTGTTATTTAGTTGACTATGTGACCATTCATTTGTTGAACTGCTCACCAATAACAATGTGGCCCTAGGTAGTATATAAGTGACTTTAAATTTTTGTTGTGAACTCGGCTGGAATCGGCTTCGAGTCCGAGTAAAGCTGCAGCCCATTCCGGGCCAATTTCGATTCCGAGACCTCCCATTCTGGGCCAATTCTGAGTCCAACGAAACGGACTCGAGTCCGAGTCCGAGTCCGGACTCGGACGTTACAGTCCAGTTTTAATACGAGTACTGTTTATGATTGGAACGGTACGGTTGCATCAAAGAATTGCCACGGCGCTGGCTGGATCCATCAACTATGAGAAAAATGGGAGCATACTGGATAAGAAAGGTTGCACCCCACTGGTCATTTTAATACTATAGGTGCCCATAAAGTGTATGGGCCTAGGTCGATTATGATTGGCTTTCGTCATATAACCAGAGAGCTGCCACTAGTGGGAGATCCCTGGTATAACAGGGTTTTACTGAATGAAAAAGTTATAATGACATGCTATTGGGGCGGAAGTAATCACAGTAGTGATGCTAAAAGTATGTAACCTGCACTCTGAGAGTAACATACAGTATAGCACCTCATACCCAACGAAGCTGGTTTTTCTGTTGAAACTCACACAGTTGTATTAGCAGGTGCCCACCATCCTGTAGAACAGACAAATCTCCGGTGTGTGAATAGTGACGTACTTCCGGGGTTGTTGTAAACAACGTTAGTACCAAGCGACAAGTGCATTGTAGATTGTCACACTTGGTTGCAGCTGTTAACCGTTTATTAACTTAAGTCTAGAATTACAAGAATATATATTTTATAAATTGCAAAATGAATCTCATCCATCTAACTCCCATTTTCATAGCTTACTCTGTTGCTGTGGTATAAAATGTTGAAATAGTCGATTGCGCAAGAACTTGTGATGTCCTTCTTGTACAACTCTCATTACCTATATGACCTTGAAAATTTTACTGTTTTCCCGCATAGAATGTTTTACGGAGAGGGCTTGTAACATAAATATAACAGTAAGACAGTGATAACATTTGGCTACAAGGTGCCGTGGCTTTAGAGAAAACAGAGAAAAGGAAAGACGGTAATTTGAGTAGTACCATAGGCGTAGGAGGCGGGAGGGGGGGGGCGGGGGGTGCAGCCCCCCACCACATATTTTTGTAGAAATTCGGGCAATATGCTGAGTATTTTTTGGGCACCTACTGAAACAAAAATAATGCAATGTTGTAGCTAAAGGTAATCAGTAGTTAAAAAAAAACTTCCTTGGTAATAGACCCTTTTCCAAATAGCAATTAGAAAGGGTTGTGGGATAGAATTTTTGTACACATCCTTTTTGGCCACAGTAAAATGCCATTAACATTAACAACGCGTACCAAAATGTCTATCCCACAATCCTTTGCAATAGCTATTTGGAAAAGGTCTATTGTAATTGTACGGCCAAATATTTTGTAACGCCATATTTGTGTTGACGCTGTCCAATATTAAGCCAGACCAAATATTTTGGCGATCTGTGTTCTCGTAAATACGGTCAAATATTTTGGCATTCGAAATCGCATTGAACAGCCAAATATTTTAACACCCTTTATTCACGTTGACACTGCCAAATATTTGGTAACTCCATATTCACTTATGTGCGGAGCAAGATCGAATAAATATTGACACCAAGGCAAACATTTTTACACGAAATATGGCTAAACTCTACGATGTAACTTTTACGGCTGTATAAATTGACACCATGAAATCATTTGAGGTACACCAACATAAATTGGTGCAAAGTGAGTGCCATATATCAGCGGTGTATGTAGGGGGGCCATTGGGCCATTCCTCCGTCATTGATTGCCTTCTTAAGTACCTAAAATACGTAAATTTTTCAACACAAATTTTACTTCAAAGGTAGCACATGTGGCACCAGATTGTATGTAAGGACACCTAATTTTTCAAAAATTTTTAAAGGGGAGGGGTAACCCCTCCCCTTAGACCCTCCCCAAGGCCGGCGATCACACAACAGAATGCATGCTCCCTACCCCTAAATCCCAAAAATTATAATCGATATGGAAGCTGTAGTAACACGGCAAATGATGGTATGTAACTGGCAAGCAGTGTGATAACGCGATACATGCCTATATGATATATACATTAACATGCTGGACGTGCGTGGAGCACGCGGAAAATTGGGGTTACATTTTTCGGGCAAGTCGTTACAGCCCCCCCCCCCTCCCCCATCAACTTGGGCTCCTACGCCTATGAGTAGTACAAGAATGGCACCAGAAATTGTTGCGCAATCTACAATTTTGAATCGAGTGAACAAGCTTTAATATTTTATGTCTCGTCTCAAAAATGCCATGAGAAGATGGGAGATGGACCTTAAGTTGGATTCATTTTACAAGCTTTGTAACGTATATTTTTTTGAAATTTTACACTTGAGGTTACCCTTCAAGTATTAACCCAACAACCGTAGGTTTAGATTATTACACATACGAGGATATTTAATGGCATTAAGCCTAAACTTTCGTCACACCAGTGGCAAATGATTTTCAAATTTATTTCTGGGGAATGTGAATATGAAAAAAAAATTTAACTAGAAAATCATATATTTAAATTATGACAATTAAGCCCTCGTTGCGGGTGCAGTGCAAAATCCCGCCTGTGTTCTGTACAGCCTGTGTAGCGGCTTTGATTGGCTTCCGTCCTATATGGCTTCGGGTATGTGATTTTTTTTTTTTTTTTTAGCGGTGAGCTGAACGAAAGTTTGAGTCCACTCCGTGTGCTATCTTCTTATCTGCCATGCTTTCACGCATGAAATCCGAGTCATGCATAATGGATTACATAATGGTCTTTATAGAGGAATTTTCACATTTGATAACTTGCTTCTAATAACATCTGAATTTAAGATCGTTCCAAAGGGAATGGGGAGGGGATATCAGGACATCAAGCACAAACCCCAAACACACAAATTACTACACAACTTTCAATGTATTTTTGCATTTGAGAATTTTACTATGGTCCAAATTTGGAGATTCTAAAAATATGGCACGAACCATGAATGCACCAACGCAACACACACTATTAACTCGTTTGTGGCCATCATGATCTGACCGTTATCAGTGAAAACACTCACTATGCTTTCAGTTTTAAAGGGTTTTAATCAACCCCCTCCTGCAACACACGCGAAGGTATGGTCGCCAGCATGGAGGTTCTAGAATTTGTTGAAAAGGGTCAGGTGAGGAGCGAGGGCGAATGTGACCAGATACCAAGACATTGGACCGTTTTAAATGTGGTCTGTCAGACGGGGGCCGGTCCCCTCAGCCACCTATACGCCCCATATAACGGACACATATAACTGAAAGTGTGGGTCGTGACATCATCTTTCCAGTCACAATTACAGTGGACACTCATTTCGAAGTGTGGAAAGTGACAATTTTACCACGAAAGACACGTTCCATAGGTTTTGTTTGTACCAATAGTCACGCTTGTGAAGAAAAAGGAACTAAAAAGTGACGCCTTGAATAATATCTTGTTATTATACTCGTTTATTACTTGAAAATATCTCTAGGACAGACTGATCGGATTTCATATTAATGGCAACCGGAGATGCGACTGACAGAAGCCAAAAATTTTGATTTGAAAAACCTGGGAAATATTTGTTCATGAGCCATTTAGAACATCGTTAGCTCCCAAGGAAATGAATGTTTGATGCAATGGAATCATTATAAACTATTAAATGTGACAACGAACGGAAATGAAAATGTGAAACGGGCTTATGTATAGGCAAAGCTGGAAAGGCCGTGGTAGAAACAGGGACGTATTCGATGCTAGACAGTGCGTCCATGGGAGAAGCATGTCATCACGCATGTACATCCTAGCAGTTGTCTTTTTTAGTTGACAGTGTTTATAGCCTAATTAAAGTAAATATTTCTTCGTTATAAAAACTTATTTTTAAATGTATAAAATCTTCAAAATAGAAACAAGGCAAACATTTCGCTTTCCTAGTGGCTTTGCTACAGGCATTCATGTGGGACGGTAGGTTCCTCCGAAGACCATAAGAGAGTCTCTGAATCACTGTCTTATTCCGCCCTTTTCTATCCCCTTAAAATATATCTGGCCTAGTGGCAATGTAGTGTGCCGTGGTAACAGTCTTTTAGAGCCTACCGCTTGTAGATTAAAGCAGAAAGATGTTTCACGAATATTACGCGACAAGCCAGGATTTGCAAAAGAGGGGCAGGGAGGGGTTAGGCTGGATCTTGCCAGGGCCAATGGCACAGAGTGGCGGGTGTCGTATAGGTGCACTCACCGTGACTGTCAACTCAGAGGCATAGTCACCATAGTGTTAGTACTTTTTTAAATTTGAGGCAGAAATTTGCATTTTGGATTATTTCAGAAAATTTTCATTTTTTCTTATTGATGGTGCTAGGGGGTTAGGGGACTCCCACCACCCCTGACCCTTCCCACGTTGAGCACATCCAAGCATCACACTAAATATGGTCCAAGAGTTGCATGTTTCATGGGATGCCTAGCCTGGAAACCATGTTGTAGCTTGTATGCACGCTATCACGAAGTTAAGTCGGACGCAGGGAGGAACGGCTGTAAAACTAGTATAAAACCGACTAGATCTTAAAGACAGACTGTCATCACCCCAAAGTATATTTTTAGTGTATGTATATCAAAATTCTCAGTTGGTGACTGCTGTTTGATTGACATCAAAGTTTGAAAATTTGAAAGATGCAGAGTAGCTCACATTCCACACAAGGCAGAGAGAGTACTTTTATTACATTTTATAGCCTTGTGTGCTCACCAGGACATGGCCCTAAGCAATAAAACAGGTTTATTCTTGCACAAGGAAGAGCCTCATACAGTTATGGGAGGAGCTAGAAGATGCATAGTTGGGAGAATTGGAACTGTCTGGGATCATGAAAATTCCCCTTTAAACTACGTCAGAAAAGTGAAATACGAAACAATCGTTGGTGCAGTTTCAATTGTCAGATTGTGATAGGAACAGATCAGAAATTAAAAATGTCGTGAAAATGACTGATCTATGTAACGTGGCTGATATGTGACAGAAGTCATATCGTGTTAAACTATAAAGTCCACATTTCATGGAAAGACAGTGTGACACCGGTATCAGTGTGCATTGGTAGGCTACCTTGTAGGTCGTCGTGTAAAGGCATGCCTACGCCTACGACATTTTGGTATGTTCTCCCCATTTTTTTTTTTTTTTTGAAGGAAAAGCTGTATTTCTGTTCATAAACTCATTTATTTACAACTAGTTTTGGTATTTTCTCATATTTTGGCTGTTTTAATAAAAAAAAAAAAACAGAACAGAACAGACAGGCAACAGAAATAAATAGGTTTAGAGAGAAAGACAAAAGCAGTGACTGCGTAGACATTTCCAGTGACGAGTAAACCAGGTGCAACAGGCCGAAATTACTGTTTATTAAAATGAATACTGCTAAAAGATTATGTTTTGATGATCTTAATTGGATTGTGGACGGAAAAATCTAAGATTACCAAATAATATTTATATTGGGCGATAACCAAAGATTTTCGACGATAAATCTGGAGTCTTGTTTGGTAATTCAAGATTATCAGATGATAAACCTGATTTATCTGTGATAATCGTGTATTATCGAACTTGGATAGTTATTGTACATTCAGCCTACCATACGCGTCTCGAGATTCTTTGGAGATATGACTCCTCACCAACAATCATCTGTCATCGCAAGAGTCACATCAGCGTCTGCTAGTATACCAATATATTCCGAATAGTCCGCATTGCATTCATGTATATTCAAACTTCATACGATATTGGCTTTCATAAATGACCTCCAATCAGAGGCTCAACTTGGAAGGTCCCCAGGCCTGATGCCAGAAGCAGAAATGGGTCCTGACTTTGGCGTATGCTTCAACGGTGTTGTTAATCTAGAAAACTTGCTTTGGGCTTCCTACCGAACTTTCGGTGCACCGGTTGTGTCGGTCTAATTGTGTCACTGTCAGTGCTTTCCAGGCCCGTAGCCAGAATAACCAGTTTTGAAGGCACATCGATGTTGGAGTTTTCCTGGCCCGGGGGAGAGTTTTAAGGGGAGGGGGTCCCCCTCCCCTTTGAAAATTTTTGCCTACTTCACGGACTGTAGATGCAAAATGGTGCGAGATTTTCCATTTTTCCTCTTATATTTGTATTCCAAACATACTGGTCTCCTATTATTTTTTCCTCCTTCAGTGTAAGACCTTTTATTGAAAAATTGGGGGGGGGGGCACGTTCCCCCCGTGCTCCTCCGTGGCAACGTGCCTGCTGCTTCCGATATACAGTATCGGTATCTTTGAGCCATTGTCCATGAATTTGGACCTTGTGTCATTGAAGCGTTCCAAAATTTACTAGAAGACATCACTTAATACCTTAGAAACATGACCAACTTGACGTAAAAGCAACTAACTTTGTTTACAGATGGCCTACTTAATCCAGGGAATGTACACGAATCAAACACCACGACACAAAAGCTGGTGTGGTTGCAGGTCTCTTTTTAGAGAACAGTCTCTATATAGAGAACTTACACAGCGCCAACAATTAAGGAAAAGAACTCTACTAGGTCTGGTTCTTAAATGCTTTAGGCAATGGGCCATTTTAACTTAAGTTTTTATTTAAATTTATGACAAACGTATTAGCCAGAACGTTGTTGAGTGGTTTTTATCTAACTTTTCGCTTCTCTTACCTCTCGCCCGCCATTTTATCGCATGTCGTGGGCCATCACTTGAAAACCTAGGCCCTAGGGCCCAGGGGCGGCAATCTGTTAAAATTATTGGGGGACACCTGCTTGAGTGAAGACTGCGCCTCCGGTCAGGTGTACACGAGACAGGCATAGGTCCCCCGCTTGGAGTCCAGGGGCGAAGCCTCTGGAAGCCAAGCAATTTGATGCATTCTAGAGGACACAGATCACATATTTATGACCTAAATTCCTCCCCAGCTGCCATGAATAGGCTAATATCACAATTATTCATATCGAAAATGTGTGTAACAACATTTATGTTTTCTGCATGCCTCTAAATATGGGGGGCAATTGACATTATGTCCCCCACTAAACATATTGAGGGGGACATGCATAGGCGTACGGGGGTCAGTATTTCTGGGGGCAGGGATAATTTTTGCCCGAATTTAGAATTTGGACCAAGTTGCCCGAATTATGATACCACTGTGTCGGTTGTAAAAAGCGCATAATTTGTTTTCTTGGCTTTCTCATTTGCCCGAACGGATCCACTATTTTTGCCCGAATTGGGAGGGCATATGCCCCTGCCCCTGTCCCCCTGTCCCCCCTCGTGATCGCCGCCCATGTTAGGGTCTATAGTAGAAGCCATTGGATATCTTCATTTGTGTCTCATTTTAGCCCAATCGGGAGCCAACACAGAAACATTAAGGAACTGTTCTAGGCCACCCTATGTACCAGGTGTGCTCCAGTTTGTTCAGCAAGAAGGTTCTTGGGTCGAGCTCAACGAGACAAGTGAAGAAGTCTTTCCTATCAACACAAGGATAGTCTTCCAGTGTATGAGACCAGGCATAAATGTCTTGGAAGGAATACCTGACATCGTTTGTGGCTTCAATGGCAAATGGTCAGAAGATGCCCCGCAGTGCTGTACGTATTTTTACAGTCTTGCCTTTCTCATAATATTCTTAACGGTATAGCCAATACTAACAAGAGAGATACGGTAGGCTACAAACGCAAGTGATCTGTTTCTTTTTTTTTTTTTTTTTTGAAGGAAGATGATGGAAGTTTACCGACTTCACACTATGTTACAGATCGTTGGTCCTACAACCTGTTGGCCCTTTAGTAACGAAAACTGTTGTTATTACAGCCAGTGGCGTAGCCAGGATTTTTCTCAAGGGGGAGGTGGCCTGCAATATGTTGTGTGATAGCCTGTCTGGGGAGGGATCTAAAGAGAGGGGGTATCCCCCTCCCCCTTTGAAAATTGTTTGAAAAATTAGGTGTCTTTACATTCAATTTGGTGCCAGATATGCTACCTTTGAAGTAGAATTTGTGTTCAAACATTTACGTATTTTAGGTACTAAAAAATCGTCATCAGTGAGTAGGTGAATGGCCCAGTGCTCCCCCTAAATACGCCAATGATTACAGCCCATTAGTGCACATCCCATTAGTCCGTATTGTAGGCTAAGTATGTACTTACAAAATCGGATGCACGGTAATATATATAATAAAAAGGCCTTTAAAATCTTTGCAAGTCACCACTGTCAGAATACAAGTACAAAATGAAGTACCTTCCCTGTCTGAGTGAATTAGAAAATAAAAAAATAGTATGTAAGAAAAAGTGAAATTTTCTCGTTGTAGTACTGGGGGGTAATAAGTTTGAATTAGTTTGATAAACATTCATGGAAACTGTCTGTTGTAACAATAATCATCCTTCAAGGAGGGTTCACGGCCAAACATTTCCTCGTGTTCCTCACCCTGGCCCCACCACACTCAGTGGTACCGTCAAGGGCCATGGGGGCATTCGTCCACCCTAGTCAATGCTATTGCCCCTTACTTCCCCACCCAAGTCCACTTCCGTACAAAGGTACACAATTTACCAGCAGCAACACTCACAAGTTTTTGCTCCGTTGATATCCCCACATGTGGAACCCGGGGGAGCCACTGCCCCCACAACTAGCTTTTAAGCCTCAATTAAAATATTTTTCCTTGTATTTTCCTTTAGATGAGGTGGGAGAAATACTTTTCGTTGAACCAAGCGACCTTCCTCGTCAAGTGAATGTCAACGGGTCACTTACAGTTTTCCTCCCTCCTGTGACTTCTAATCCTAAGGTCAAGATCACGTGTCAGGTCTTGCAGGGAAGGGAGCCCGATTTTCTGTTTCCCCACATCATGGAGGAGGAGGGGAGGGCTGTCGCTATGCCAGAGCGGGGAGACCACAGCTTTCCCAAGAAAATTTTGACGCTTTCACCGCCAAATGGGAGTGATTCTGGTAATTTTACCTGCCAAGACATGAAGTATGGGAATCCACATCGATTGGAAATTAACTTTGCAGGTAAGACAATCTTTTCATATCATTTGTCGTGATTTTTACTAGAGCATTTTTAATATAATAACTAGGTGGCCAAATACCTCCGTGAGAGATGCATGTTGAGCACTAAAGACAATTTTCAAAATACTGGGCGACAAGGAATTTGAGCAAAATAAATGCTTATCACCTATCACTATATAGATTATACAGAATGAGTGTAGTGATCGAGGACAAGATACACTCTTTGGGGGCGATAGGTCGGATTAAGAAGTGCAGCCCATTGTGGTGAAGGGAAAATTCCCTACAAACTGATTTATGCCTGAGGGTTGGTGGCTGTAGAATGTGTGTCACCCCTCCCACAATTGCAAGTATTCTTGTACGCATGTGCCAAGAGGTGGTTACTTTCTCGTGTCTGGACTTAGATTAGAAAACAATACACTGTAGTTTGCAAAGAAGGACACTTATTCTAGGGTAGCTAATTTTATGTATGTGGAGTGTCAACCATTGACCAACTGAGCCCAACGTGTAAATGTATCAAAGTGACTATTCCTAAAACCTTTCTTCAGTTTAATCAGTTTGCGCAAATAAGTATAGCCTTATCAAGAAACAGAATACAATTGCAGACTTTAATAGTTTACAGTAAGGTTTTGCGATGTCAAACGTACGACGTAGACTAACATTAGTCCATGCAAAGTTATAGGCCTACCTTAAAAGGTGAGAATTTGTTTTTGTGATTGTCTCAAGTGACATAGCTATGAGGAAAGGATGTGCGGAGGAAGCCGGGTGGAAAGCAACTGCTCTTTTCTATCCACATTCTTCTTTTCAATTGTTAAACTGAGATGGGTGAACTTCAAGGGCAAATTGTGAAAAATTGTGCCGTTGCTCCATTCATGTACTCGCTCCCTTATAACTTCAGAACTTGGTTACGCCGGGTCCTGTTTGTACCAACGATGTAACTTACATAATTCAGCAAACAGAGGATATAAAAATGCCACTGGATGAATTTTTGTGACTTATTGTCCTTTAGATGCCACTCTACGTCGCCTCTGTGATTTGATTATTATGCGTAGCCTGTGGGTGAAGCCGACTTTAAGACCTAATTAAAGTTTTGAGGAATTTCCCCTCAACTGAGAGTGAGGAAAATTTGACATTTCACCCATCCTTTTGATCACCGTCTACCTGCAAACACTATCATACCAGAAACGGAAGGAAGAGGTTCCGCTACCTAATTGTTGATCTCTTAGATGTAACTCCTGTCGGAAACCACATGTGTATACAGATGGGAGGGTTAACCGTTCAGGCTTGGAAATCAAAATGGCGACCTTCAAAATGGTGTCCTGACAAAGCAGCCAAGATGTTTGTCCTACAAGTGTTTGGTTTCCGCTTTGTAACCTAAGTGGGCGAGATCCTTGAAAACCATTAAATGCACTTTCCTACTTTGAGTTAGACGGTGAACTTGACTCAAAGCAACTCCCTCGTTTTGCTCCGATCGAGCTGTTTTTGCCACATTTTCATTGGTTTTCTCCCTAACGAAATTAAAAAAAAATAGGGCCTCATAGTACTTTTAAGCGTAAGGTAAACACACACTTTATCTCCCAGTACACTAACTGATATTTTGCTCTTCTTTTTCCTTTTTGGTATATTAAGTTGTCGTACTCATTTTCTGGGAACTAGTTCAATAAAAAAAAATATTTTGCCGTCCAGTGCATACTGTGTTTCTGATATGTTTGTGCGGACGACTTAAAGTGGCACTTGAGTTGGTTCATGAAATTCACCAAATTTTGCCAAACCTGTTAAGCTTCCTCCACATACTAATGATAAATGGTCAAACTTAAACAATCCCCACATCTGTTTCATAAGTGAGTAATAAGCAATTCAATTCGGTTTTCAAAAATTCGTGACCAGACACTTTTTCAAATTACGCACACAACCGTTACAAGCCAGGATACCAAAAAAATTGAAAATTTTAGCTTTATGCGTAACTATTGGATGTGAAACTTGACTAATTATGCTAATAATAATCATTGTCATGTGGAAGTATCCTTCAACACCCTCGTTAAGTTATCGATATCAACTCCATATGCCCCTTTAAATAATTCAATGAAATGAAAGGATATGGCCGGTCGTTAGCGGGTTCAGGGGCATGGGACGGACTAGTCCATGATGTACGCAAGGTGTTCGTAGTCGCCCTGACACCCTGACACTGACGGCAACTGCGATGTATGTAGAGTTGAGCCGGAAAAGCTGAAAAATCTGGGCGAGGTGAAAAAGCAAAGTTGACTTCACTGGGATTCGAACTCGGGACCTCCCGCTTGCTAGTGCGGACGCTCTAACCACTGAGCCATGAAGCCAAGATGGTTTGGCCTTTGTTCAAACCCCATATGAAGCACTCGCACTCGCACTCGCAATATATATATATATATATATATATATATATATATATATATATATATATATATACACATATAGGCCTACATATATGTATGTGTTTGTGTGTGTAAAAATAATAATAAAAAACCTGTCATATTTTAAAGCTGGCATTTTGCTTCAATACACATTTTGTTTCACTTTCACATATTTAAGGCTATACATGTTCCCTTTCTTTGTTCTTCAAAAGTTCGCAATGTTGAACCAACAAACAAGTGTCCAGCAAATTTAACGAAGAAAGCAGATCCCGGGCTGAACAGTACAACAGTTAGTTGGTTGCTTCCACGTCTGCCACAGGATTCTGAAGCTGAACTCACCTCTAACTTCGAAGCAGGAGATCGTTTCCCTATTGGTGTTACCATAGTTACATATATAGCACAAGATCGGCACGGACCCGTTGAAGTTTGCCGGTTTTTTATTCATGTTACAGGTAAGGCACGGTGTGTTCAAAATTGTTTTTCATTCGTCACTCCCCCCCCCCAACACACACACATTAGACCATCCACTAGCCACAGTACCCATTTGACGAGGTAGCTTACGGGAGGCGCTAATTTAGGAACCGATTCAGAAATTAGGCCTACAGGAAAACCAACAATTGCGAGAGACTTAAATAAACCTTAAAATTGTGAATTAAATTGCATTGAAGCCCAAATTTTATAAATAAATTCCAAAGCGTTTGTCTTATGTGATTGACTATTACCATAAGCTCATTATTTAATAGTAGGTCTCCCATTTTCTTTTTGCTATTGCATTTGAGTACGCATACATGTACGTAAGTACTGAAACGGTTAAAGAATATCAGGGTTAGTTAGATGAGGTTTTACGGCTCAGTTTCTAACCAATTGGTTTAAGGCAACAGCTCACTGGCTTGTTTTCAATACTCCATTGCTTATGCTGAGCACCAAGCACAATGGCAGTAGGTTCCATTTTTAAAGTCTTTGGTATGATCCGGCCAGGAGTCGAACCCCAGACCTTCCGGCTGCAAGTCGGATAACTATTAGTCCATGCAGTCGGTCAACGAAGAGAACAATATAAGGAAGAGAACAATATCAACAACAACTTGCTAACGCTCTATCCAAGGATGAGTATTATCGTTACTACAGTATAGTGGGGGTGGGGGTGGGGTGGGGGTGGGGAGCGGAACAAATACGAGTACTATCCATTGTTTATCTACTTATCAGACTTGAAGTGTGAGTACATTGTCATGAGTGCGAGTACAAGTGGAGTGTTTCAGTTGTGAGTACGAATACGAGTACACGCCTTTTTCATGAGCACGAGTGCAAATTTTGCATTAACCCCAATGGATAACTTCCAAAATATGTGAGTACGAGCACGAGAACAAATTCATTCTCATGAGTACTAGTACACGCAATTGTGCAACACTGTGAGTACGACTACGTATTCATTGTGTAACAAGGCTGATAATTATCTATGCAAGCCTGTCTTTTTAGACTGAATTTCTTATCAGCACGGTAGTATGCTATTGTTCAAGGTCTAGGAATACATCTTGAGCGTCACTTTTTTCTAACAATACTCCAACCCACTTCAAGAAAAAAATCCTTGCAGAAAATCAAATAAAGATTTGATTGTGTGCATTTCAGAGTTTGACTGCAGGAGAAAAATTCTAGCTGTTGACCTTATTGCCCCTTACTCTAAAAACGTTCTACTCAAAACCGGAAAGAGTATAATCATTGAAAACAACTAGAACCTTGTCAAATAGTTGACTGCATTTGGCTAAGATTAAACTTAATTGGTTCATTTTGTGAACTACATCTTGTCAAATTTGAACCAGAATTTAGTCACATACGGACATGATTCCAGTTTATGCAGCAATTGACTGGGAAGAGTCCCTTAATGAAACTTTTTAGTTCAACAAAGGTGCTTAAGTCTTGTAATAAGTGAAATAAGTCAACAGAGAAGAGAGGTCGGTGGCCTCTTAAAAAGTCCTTCGATTTTTCCTTTGAGTTCCTCCTCTTAATCCGTAGTTGTTTTTTCCAACCCTCGAACAGACGAAGAGCTTCCGCGGATCGAGAACTGTCCAAACGACTTCCTCGTTTCAACTAATTCGTCGCAAAGCTTCGCCCAATTCAAGTGGGTTGAACCATCTGCGTTAGACAACTCAGGAAACCCGTCGTTACTAATGGTCAGCCCTGTGGAATATAACAGCTCCTTCCCCATTGGCTCTACAAATGTGACGTACGAAGCGAGAGATGCGTCTAGTAATGTGGCCACTTGTTCATTCACTGTTACTGTTAGAGGTAAATTTTACTTCTTGTATCCATAATCTAATTTAAGAGTTGAAATGTTCCGATTGTGACAATGTTTTCTTTTCTCTTTTCCACTTAAAAGTACATCCGTTAATCGCCGGAAAATTTTTCGAAACATTTACGAGAGTACAGGCTATTTAATCGACTGCCAGACAGTCATTTATGTAGCTTCCTTATACACAATGCACGATTTTTGGTAGATCTTATAGTATGGGCTAAGAAGGAAGGGTGAGACGTTGGTCAGTTTAGGTCACCTGTCCCTCCCAGGATGTAACTTCATTTGGCATGCTGTACTGACTGTGCCAAAAAACTGTTTTTCAAACCCCATCCTTTTACTGTGTGAGTGGGGTGTATCATGTTACAAAGGCCTCAAGCTGAAAATGCTAGGAACTCCATGCAGAATACATTTCTGTGGAAGATTTTTGTGTTCATCATGCCTTTCAGTTCACTGCTTTACCTGCTTTACACACCCATGGCAAAAACTAGGAATAATAACACAGATTTCTTATGCGCACGTATCCACCTAGTAGGGTGCTCATGGCGTGGGAGAGAGCAAAAACAATTAAAAAAGGAAAAAAGGAATGTATCTGTGTGTGTGTGTGCTCTGAATAGCACAGCACTACTGTTGTCAGTGTTTCCAGAGGAGACAGAAGGGGAGCCTTACAGCTGATGAGGAATTCGGTCTGGATTCGAAAAGCTTTCTTTTCAAAAGCGACGCATACGAAAACTCTATCCCACAATCCTTTGTAATTGCAGGCTGTAGGAAAGTCTATAGAGGAGCGCATTTCCTTTATCGATGTGCAAAGTAATAAATGGGTGGATGATTTGCTCAGTGGTTTCACGATTCAAAACTTTGGAAAATTTTAAGAAACTTACGGCTGACCAGTCTTTGGGGGACCAAGTCGTCGTTAGAGCAATTTCAGGTTTTTGCCTGACGTGGGTGTTATAGCCGCTCAATATGAAATAAAAATTCACTTTGCATTGTTTTTTTTTTCTCCGCTCAGATTACGAAAAACCCACAGTTACTTGCCCAGAGTCACAACGAATCGTCTTAGAACCGGGTGAAGACATGGCCAGAATCGACTGGCCAGACCCTGTGGCATCCGACAACTCCGGTAACTTTAGCATTCATCAGAGTGGCGCCGAAAGATCAAAACTTTATTCGCCTGGAACCTACAGTATCAATTACTTAGTGAGCGATAGTTCTGGTAACAGTGCGCAATGCGACTTCCAAGTTGACGTCATAGGTATGACATTCATATTGACTAGATGGTGTAGTATCTTGCTTGGATAAAAAGTTCCATATTATTGTATAATTCATACGCCGCCATCTTCACCTTTTCAGCATTATGTTAAAGTATTTCTCAAGAACTGAATTAAAGTATTAAATAACTTCCGCTTGCAAAGTTTCTTAAGAAATTGTGTTATTAAAATGCAGCCTATACCATGCATACTGAATCAGCATGGGAGTCTCATTCCTGGTAGCCTACTGTACAACCAAAGATTCCAAATGGCACACACGTTGTGTCCATAAAGAGTACAATGACAGCTGACTTGTCCGAATATCTCAGCTGTGTTGCTACTCACCTGCTCACGCAAGGGGTTGTCAAAGACCGCTTGTCTATGTGTCGCTTTTACTGATGTATTCAAGAGGGATTCGATTATCCGAACCTTTCACTTTTCCGAACTAATGTTTGTGTAATACAGTCAATTACAATGCGTTTCGTTGCATATCAGTGTCGCCGTGCCGAGTACTACCAGACTAATGAATAGCTAAATTGCCACATATTATCTGTCAAGTGTTTAGAAAAGTACTCCCCTCTCTTAAAGTGATTGTCAAAAAAGGATAAAAATTGTCCCTGGCTCCAAAATAGACCATTAAGCTTCTTAGGGGCGATCTTCCCAACATTTGAACCCCCTCCCCCACCCGAAACATGTAATCAGAATCCTGCTCCGTTATTTACATATTTTATCCGTATCAGAATTTGAGTTATGCTCACTCGAGAATAGTCTCCGACAGTTGACTATTATCAAAGAGTTACCCCTACCCATTGTCATTTCTTCATTCATTGTTCTTTTATGTCGTATATCCTAGTAGGCCTATATATTCATCATTTGTACAAATGTTTGCGAGTTTGCTTTATTGTAGCGGTTTGTTCCGAAACTCAGTGAAGGATGCTCAGTTTCCCACGATGAAGATGGCATAATCTAAGGGCACTATTACTTCCACTATGGCAATCATAGATAAAACTGAACCAAACACTTCCGTATTCCCCGAAAAAGCTTTACGAAATTCGTTTTACAAATCTCCTTGACAATTAGGCTCACAATTGGGATCATATACTTTTCCATGGAAACGTTTTTGTTCTATTCTGTCCGCGTACATCCCTTTTACATTCCTTCTTATCCTGTTTTCAAGGCCGAATGCTTTAAAACGAGAACAACACCTAACTTTATAAGCGTATAACTTCCTCCACAAGTCCTAATTTCCCATGCAATCAGTATCAAAACTAGGCTTTGATATAGGCTACTAAATATTTTGAAAAAATAACCGATTCCTCGAAATTTTCTGAGAGAAAACATTGACTCATTACTGCACAGTTTACTTAGAAACAATTTGGGTATAAATGGTCCTTATTCGTACTTCAAAATAATGATGTTGCAAGTTGTTATGCAAACCTTTTTTTACCTAGTCTATTTTTCGCAAAAGTAGCTTTACTTGGCGGAGGTGAGATGAGGGAGAGAGGATTCATTTCCTGAAAAGCGTTCAACTCTTAGCCAACAGGTGGGGACGGGGGACATTACACCCCACTTTTGAAAGTGGAGTGGATTATTTCCCTCACACACCCACAAATAGTAGGCACATGTTTGTTCCCAAACCTTGCAATATACTGCTAATTCAATAACATTGAACTCAAAATTGATGTAAACAGCGATTTAAAGGAAATAGGCAGTTGCCCCAAACTTGCTTTGCAAAGTCAGCAAACTCTGGCAAATGCCCTCTGTTTTCCTTAGAAGTACCTCTAAAGATGTCTTTCATAATAACTATTAAAACAAATAGTAAAGCAAGGAGTTATTCTATGGTTTAATAATTCAGGAACTAAAATATTATCACATGACCAAAAAAGCCATTCATGAATTAGGATGACGGAATATACTAATTCTGATTGGGGTGACTTTATTTTCCCTTTAGTGAATTAAAATCGTGGGATAAATGGGCCTCAGACCTGTCAGATTACACCAAAGATCATCTAGCCTTCAAATGTTTCCAGTGACCTTAAGTATGTCCCAGATCGAACTTTTAGGGTTTTGCACTTTGTGCTTGAAATAGTGCTGGTAAGGTCATCCCCCCCCCCCCACACACACACACTTTTGAGAAGCTGATGACGCTCTCGACCAAATTGTGTAGTTCTCTTACTTCCAACACTTCAAACATACTAACTGTAAATGTCTTGACGTTATTTCATCAGCTTTGTTTTCATTATAGGCAAGATGAACAACTCCCCCATAACATCTTCACTAAATGTAACAACTATACATAGTAGTATACATGGTAGGCTACATCGGCCTACACTTATAGCAGTTTTTACGCAGGAAAGTAGTGTAATAAATGTGGTTATGCCAATATTATACATAGTTTTTGTACCAGATATATACCCTTGACGTCCTACGTGGGACGAATCCTGTCCAATCTGCATGTCCTGTTTATAGTATTATCAATCGAACAACTTAACAATAAGTTTGCAACCTAAAACAGGTAGGCCTACTGATGATTCAAAAGTAATTTAAAGAGTTTCGCATAGGATAACCTTTTTGAAGATTACTCATAAGCAACTGTGAGCCTAATATTTGAATTGTTCAGATGTTAACGCACCATGGAACCGCCATGCTACGTATAACTGAAGGGGGACAAGAGTGCATGGCGTCACCGAATAGCATGAATGACATATCTAGGTTGTTGCAGAGATCAGTGGCTTTCAACATATTGTCATAAAATTCCTAAATTTAAATACAATGTAGCCACACCGGTAACCATATTTCGCCGGTAGGCTCCAAAATCAAGATTAGATTCTTTGGGACAGGGATATTTTCTTGTATTTGCTAGTATCTTTGAAGGATCTAATGATCTAATAAAGGAGATCCACAATCGTTACTAACGCCATCTTCCGTTGCCGTTGTGCGAACGCTGTCTTACGGACACACTGTTTTCCACCCTTGTAAGATATGCTTGGAAGTTATAATGCTACATGACGTCATGAAATTGTGACAAACCAAAAATTAAACAAGCCCCACCATTACCCACTATTCTAAGATTGCCTTGATACCCACCTGCCGCACAGTCGACTTCGTTGCAGGTACCTTGTTCATGCACTCCCTTTTTCAAATACTACCGTAGTGTATTTCACTGACTTATGGAGACAGCTATGTAGGCTACAATTATTCACTGTTAACTATTTCTTACAGATGAGCAGCCTCCTACGGTAGTGTATTGCCCTGAAAACCAAACCATTACCTTTAACCCCAGAGAATCAACATCGAAAGAAGTAACTTGGGCCGATCCTGACTTTACCGACAACGCCCACGACGTCACCATGTCGAGTTCTCACAAATCCGGGGAAAAGTTCTCTCCTGGACTATATGAGGTGGCCACTGTAGCCATTGACTCGAGTGGAAACAAAGCAACTTGTAGTTTTACTATCTTAGTTGAAGAAGGTTTGTAACCGCCAGCATCCTACACCTATTGAAAAAATATTACCTTATTTAAAGGGAAATATTGTTCTTGAATTAACTCAGCACAGTAAAGACAAAAACGAGATTTTATCATTATTAAACTATTCAGCCAACAAACTGTGGCAATAAACTTTCTTTCCAAAAGATACTTCGCCTTATAAGAGTTATGAATGCTGAATTATTTTCAAATTTGGATGAACAAATTATATTTTAGCTATACAGAAGTGAATGTCCCTCTTTAGGAACCCCACTTCTTGAAAATAAGGTATCCAAGCTACCTTATTTTTAATTGCTAATCATTCTCTACATGATGGTTTTAAAAATATGAAAATTTTTTGCATCACAAACGCAAAAATTTCCCTTCAGTGACGAATATGGCAAATATTCCCTTGCGGAGAGACTCCTTCCCTTTCATCAATATTTCACTTATTTACACATTTTTCCACTTTCTAACTTGTTTCATTACGTAATTATTGTGGAAGTAGACTTGTAGTGAGCATGTACTCAGACTCACACATTGACACACTTGTCTGTACTTAGACTGGTAAGAATATATATGTATAGTTCTCATACAGATTTTGAAAGTTAACCATTGCTGCTAATGCAAAATTTTGTACTTGTACTGTAGGAGGCATGTACTCGTACTGTCGTACTCACAACCAGAGTTAATACACCTGTGGGCCAATGACGTATTCACTCTACAAATGTGTGTGGAGACAGTATACAGTACAGTGCTACGTTGCTTTTTAAATGAAGTCCTATATCATATATATTATGATCACTTTATGCCTTATTTCCAATCATACGCGTATGAGAAGATATTTCAAACAATAGGATGGGGGTGTTTGCCCTAAAAATTTTCCCTTAATGGCAAACAATCATTACATGAATGTTGCCCTGAAAAATAAAGCTCTATTGCCCTAAAATCGAAATTTTGGTTTGCTAGGGAGGAAGAGGAGCGGGCTAGGCTGCCGATCTTTCCTGCCAAACCACCGCCTCATACGCTCATGCCGTTAATGAGTGTAGTTAGTGGTCTCGCCTTTTCATATGCGTGTTTCCTGTGCAAATGAATTTATGATCGCAAAATGGGCGGGCAAAAGAACGAGAAAATAATAGACTGTAATATACAGAGCTTGCATGTATATACTGTGAAACGAGTCGTGCAAAAGTATTAAGAGAGGAGTTCTTCCTCCGTTCAGACAGCTTTTCTTTCACGAGAGTTATCATTTTAATTGAAAATGAAATCATGAAATGTTATGTTTACGCTTGCACCTTAATTACAGGCTTAAGCAAAGTTCAAGATTAATTAAGATATACAAAATACGAATGTTTTTTTTTTTATTTTTTCTCGCAGCAATCTGTCCGTCAGTGGGAGACATGAACTTATCTTGGAAGCAATCTTATCCTGGCGCCAACATTTCTTCGGTGCAGTTATGTCCTCTAATGACCTCATCAGGTAAAAATCACTCAGTCTTTTGACATTCCATACATTATTTCCTTCAGTTTTGGTTTCCTTTTTGCTCATTTATTTCTCGCTTTTCTTGGTCATGAGATTAGGCTAATTGAAAAAAAGTTTTCGTTTGACGTTTTGATACATCTCTATAAACACGACGCAGTTAAGTTTACCTTATAGACACTCATGGGCTCACTGGATTTAGGAAGTGAGTACAAATCAGTGGCGCCCTATAGGATTTTGAAAGTGGTTGAAATGGGGTGAAGAAAAAAATTATGGGGGACAAAAGTATGTCAATTACATATTTTGTCATGTTTACGGACTGACGGAGTAAGAAGGAAAAGGTAGGGGATACGGATTTACTTGGACCTCCCGCCCAGGGGTGGCGCCAGGATTTCCCCGACAGGGGGGCCAAGCTCCCCGACGGGGGGGGGGGCAGCAACCCAAAGTCTCAACGAAGGAAATAAAGTGCCGAAACGATGTTTGAAGGAAAATTTGGGCTCTTTTTGGAGAAAATTTGAAAAAATTGCCGGCATTTTCCATGGAAAATTTGAAAAAATGGGGCTTTGAAGAAGAAAATTGGAAAATTTGGGGTTTTTATTGAAGAATTTGCCTAATTTAGACCAAAATTAAGCAAATCGTCGGGGCAACTGGGAGTTGTAGGGGACTACATATTTTATCGTATACATAACAGCTCCCCAACGAAACCGAAAAATTTCCCCGACGGGGGGGGGCCAGCCTTCCCTGACGGGGGGCCATGGCTCCCCTGGCCCCCCGCTGGCACCACCCTTGCTCCCGCCCCACCTTTCTTGGATTGTCTTATGATTCGGACGTTCATCTTACCTGAAAGGAGGGGTGGGAATGGCAAGATGTTCAGCTGTGGTTCGTGGCTGGTGTTCCTGGCAATATTGACTGGGAGGCTAAACCTTTTCAAGAACCTTACCAAATAAATCGACCGTACCACTTTTCCTTTTTGTCTTAATTTGATTAGAATACGATTATAATGAGAAACGCGATGAACGAAATAAGAATGACCCACAGAGCTTAAGTGTACTGTAGTTGTTGAAAAATGTGAGTTTGCTTCTGTCACATACAGACCGGTCAGCGTTTTAATACGAGACGCTTTTTTATTATGAAAAATATCAAATTTTATAAGAACGCTAGATTATAGTTTTATCATGTAAGTAGGCTACTTCCTCGGAAGTTGTTGCTCTAAGCCTACTTGTATAGTTCTGGAAAAATCCCTTGATTCACGTCATATGTCATTTCCTCATTGTCACCGACAGCTGGAAAACCAATCGCTAGGCGAGACTGTCTTTTCGATCCAAGCAAAGGAGCTGCTTGGTCCATAGAAATTTCCTTCGAAAATTGTGGTGAACCAAGATACAACGTCACTCTACAAGAAATAAAAGAGGTATACTTACCCATTTTAATCCTTACAGGGAAGGGGTAGGGATGTGTCTTATCTTGAAATAATTTGAGCATCTTTGATAAATTCTGTTTAATGAGAGTCGTCAATAAGTGCCCATTTCAACAATCCCGCCCCATCCTCTCGTGAATCACTCTCAGTCCCTCACATATCCCCTTCTCAAAGAATGTATTGGAAGTATTCTAGAACAAAATACATTACATGACACTATGATAGTCCCAGTGAAAAGCACCCCCCCCCCCGAAAGGAACATGGCTACTGGCCTACGTCTTTACTCTCGTCGACGAAGAAAGTTGTACTGACGACGCTGATCACAGGAATTTAATAAACTTTACATTTTCAGGGGTATCCTGCAGAAGATCATTTGATTTCAAGGTGATCAGTTCTAGCACACAGCCAAGCGACAGCTGTCGAGTAGGCCCACATAACACACGTGAAATTGTTCAGTGTGTAACTGCATATTAATATGCAATGTTAATGTTATTATATATCATGGAAGTTACTTGTAAAGGAAATAAGATGAGATCGATAACTTTAAAATGATGATTGAAAAATTCAGTGGGTGACTGTTTGTTCCCTTTAAGGAAAAATGCAGTTACTTCAACTTGAGGTATTATACCATTATATATCCGCTTCATGAAAGTCTCTTTTAAATCTATCTGAACTGTTTAATTCATGCAGAATAGCTACTTGTTTATCTTTGACATACAATATTTATGTTCGGAAGACATGCAATATTTATGTTCGTGACAGATAGTTCTAAATGTGTCAAAACACTTTTGAGGCGACCGTTTATTTCCTTTAATTTATCATCATACCCCAATATCCGTTCTCTCTTCCTCTCTCTGACAGTATCCAACAAACAATGAGACAGCTGAAGATGTCGCGACGACCCTTAACAACACCGTTTCTGGGATGGAATTAGAAGCAACAGACATTATAACAGTAGCTGACATTATCGAAGAAGTTGTTGCAGTAGCAGCGCCCTCACCAAAAGTAAGTTTGTGACTCACAGCTTTTGAGGGCGACAAACAGGGAACTTTCCCTGGACTCCTAAACTTTTGTAATCTCGTCATCGCTCATGTCTATATGGTACAGTTTCCAAGATGATTCCCCATCTGGTACCAGTTAGCCTTTTGTCACCAGTAGGATGACGATTAAGAGGCTGTAGAAAGAAGTTACATGATGTCCAAATTTTGCACACGGTTGTCATTTTCTTCTGGTTCACTGGGGTGGAATGCCGGACATCTGATGCTAACATTCCTTGCTACAATCTTGTGGTTTACAGGGTGGTTTATAACCTAGCGAGGGATATGGGGAGGTGGCGATATGAAGACAATCGCTTGCTCTGCCATAAGTTAAAGGACGTCACACAAGAAATATCAGCTACCGTGTGAACCATGGGCGTCCGCAGAAAAATTTTAGGGGGGCAAAACTTTTAATTGATCAAATCAGGGAAAATTTTTACTCCCAGAAAAGACTTAAATTGCTAAATGTTGGCGCCTTTTACAGGGGTATAACCAGGAATTTGCCGCGGTGAAACTTGTAGGCAAACTATCTAAGCGTAGCGCCACAATTGTTTGGCGCGAGGCGCCAAGAAAATTTTGGCCGAAATGCCTCCCAGATTGTTGAAAATGGTACTTCCCAGGCCTTGTGAGTTGCATCCAATCATTTTCTATTTTGAAAGCTCATGTTCTGGAAATTTTCTAGCGATATCATAAAAAAAATTATGATGTTACTTTTTCTTAAAGTTTTTTTTTCAAGTTTTTGATTTTCCGGGGGGGGGGGGGCAAGTGCCTTCTTGCCCCCCATGGTGTGAGCATAATTTCTTTACCCATCTCACTCCTTCCAAAAACAGAAAGGGTGGGGAGTATGAATTACGATATGAATTGTACGAAAGTGTTGAGAGAGGCATTTCAGGTCTTGTATTTCCGCATTTAGTAGACGATTTGACGGCTATTTCTTGCAACACAGAGATCGCGAGATATGGTTGACTGAATGACACATGGACCGCCTAAAGAACACAAAATTTAGTTTCAATGTGACCCTCTCTCTTCATTTTAGAAACTATGCATGCAGGTTCAAATGTTTAATTACGTTAAGTCACTAATAATCTTATCATTTTGTCTTACTACCGTCAGATTACTCGTTCTATACTCGATACCGTGGAGATGGTGTTTTTCGCCGAAACGGAAATGGCTGCCGCTGAGGATACAGACGGTGTATCGAAAAGGATCATTCGCGCTTTGGATAGTCAGGTATCGTCTCTGAGTTCCTCTGGAATGGAACTTAATATCGCAACGGAAAACATCGCGGTAAGAACCGCCACCATAGAAAATCATACCTTCGCATGTGAAAAGGCCAGCTATGAGATCCATACACTCGACGACAAAATTTTTGATCCCCAAGAAACTACCACACATGATGACGTTATCCTTCCAACAGTCAAGTTACCTGTGCAAGAAATTACCCGGATGCTGACCTCGGATAAAAGTAAGGACAGAGAAGTAGATCTTACTTTACAGTATAGCTACTGCTTATTGCTCGTTTTAAAAATGGGGGGGGGGGGGTCCCCGTGGTGAAAGAGACTGTCTACGTAAACTGTACCTTATATTGCTATTTCACAGAGGAGATCCTTCTTTCAAAGCAGAGACGTAATGTATTCCAGTGTTGGAACCCCTCCCCCTTCTCCAGACTATTTTGAGGGGGATTTTGGTTCAGTGGATGGATCTCAATAAGTTACAACGTAAAAAGTCAACTAATACCCAACAGGTTTTCCTAACAGGTGCGGGAAATTCCCGCACACAATTTTAAATCTTTTGGGATTGTTGAAAAGAGTGCGGGAATTCCGCCATTCCGCTGTCTAATGCAAAAACTGCTGGGTTTCTAAATTAAGTCACACAGGCTTTGGAATTTAAACCTTGGATTTCTTACTTTCTGTGTAAAATATTTTTCCCCATTGGAATCTTAGTTTTTCCGGAGTATTCTCACGTTTTCGCCTGTAGCCCCACACGTATTCTATAATAAAAGTTCTATTTTTACAACACTGCCTCGGTAAAGTCCCGTGTCTCTTTTTCCATTCACAGATACAACGGAAGCCGCCATACACCTCAGTTTTATTTACTACCAAAATCCAGTTTTGTTCGAACGGTCAGAGGATCCAGATTCACGAGACGATTCATTGATAGGAAATATTACAGGAGGGGTCGTATCAGCGTCCGTAGTCGACAATGACATTCAGAATCTCAGTAATTTCATAGAAATTTGGTTTCCGCTGGTGAGGACAAAATTAGAGGCATTTTATCACCTAATTAAAATATGCAAAGTCCTCGTGGGATTTAAATAGCTCTTTAATGTCTTTTATAAGTTTTATATGCAGCTCAGTTAATGGCGTAGTGAAGGGAGCAGGGGAGATTTTCATCCTTGTGCAAAGATATAGGAGCGTCCAATTGTAATATTTTGTACTGTTTTAGTTTCGTTTTATGTGCCCAACACTGCTCACTGAGGTAGTTGACATTTTATTAGCAAAGTTTGTCAGTCGCCTACAATCCTCTCGACGCCGTTGACACAGCGATGAGTAAAATTCTGAGTTAGTGTCGGAATGAAACCATATCTATTCTACATAGTCTGCCATATATTTCATTCAGTCCTTGTAATAGGCAAACATTTTCAAAGGGGGGGGACACCCCTCCCCTTAGACCCCTCCCCCAGGTCGGCCAAACTCCAACAACGATGTGCCCCCAAACTGGTTACTCTGGCTACGGGCCTGTTTAGTATGCCTGAAATACTGCACATGATCTTAGCCACAAGGCGATCAAATGCACATTTCGAAACAAGCTCTAGCGATATCGTTTTTCCTCCGCGTTTCACACACACATGCACAACGATATAACACACACATACACACACAAACAAACAGAACAAAACAGAAAAAATCTTTCCAAATTATGTATATCCAGGTAACCATAAAAATTGCAAAATTGTCCCGTTAACCTTATCATTAACATTCCTTAACGTTACCCTAGAGCCGATTTACATTATTCGATGAATATGTGCCTTCTTTGTTTCCCAAAACTTAAATTTTGAAATGAGTTTTTAAACCTTTCTTTAACTACAGGATCCAGACGAGAACTTGACTGGTTACCCAGCAGAATGTGTTTTCTGGGATTTTTCCCTGACGGAAAATGGTGGAGGTTGGTCGGGAGAAGGCTGTTGGTTGCATGGGCGGACGGATGAATACATTATTTGCCATAGTAACCACCTAACCCATTTTGCAGTGCTCATGGTAAGGGCTGAAGAATTACTGCCGTTGTTTACAGTTTCATGAAGTTTCATGAAGTTTCATACGTATGCTGGGATCATGGAAGTCCGAGGTAGTACTTCCATGCTGGGTTGATAGGAATCGAAAAGTAACTAGAGGAATTTGCACTAATAAAAACATAGGATGCTTTAAAGATAATAAATATTCATTAAGGCGTCGGCCTGCTTCTTAAATACATTTGTCATGTATTCTATGATAAATGTTCTCTTTCAAAGCCGTACAGGTCTACAGGAGAGATATTTACATGAATATTCAACAAGAGTGTAGACCTAAGCTTGCTTTTTATGTAACGCTCACTTGGGCTGCCTTCGGGGTAAAAAAAAGTCCCTAAATGATTTAAGTCTGGGAAGGACAAGCATCTGATTTATCCAAGGCTCCCTTTTCTAATCAAGTAACATTAAAATGAATCATTAAATCTACTGGATAAAATTGACTTGATTGTAATATTATTGTATAGCTGATATAAAAATATGTTTCCATAGTTTCCTTTGTGATTGGAAGAAGTCTATTTCCCTCTTGGAAAGTTTTGCAAGTAAAGACCTTAATTTTTACATTTTTAAGGCTACAACTATCACTACTCATAACTTATGTAGGAAAAAAATTCGTCTTCATCCTCGTTCAAGCATGTAATGAACAGGCTTAAAAGAATGACCAATTCAAATATACTCTGAGCAAAAGTGTTTCAACAAGATTAATTTTTCCTCACGTCACAGGATTTTACCGGCAGGGGAAATGTAAGTCACTTCGTCTTGGACCTGCTAAGTCGGATAGGATGCGTTCTCTCCATAACAGGACTCTCAGCCACTATCTTTACATTCATTGCCTTCAGGTAAGATGCACATGTTGGTTAAGTCTAGTGTCCCTTCGGGATCGTGACTTCTTTCAGGAGTAGTTTCAGTGTTTCGCCTGTAGTTGGAGATAGTCTTCCAGACTTTTTTGAAAAGCACAAGATTCTGAACATTATGCAAAAAATAAATGAATGAATGAGTGGATGGATGACTGAATGAATGAATGAATGAACGAATGAATGAATGAATGAATGAATGAATGAATGAATGAATGAACGAATGAATGAATGAATGAATGAATGAATGAAAAAATAAATAAATAAATAAATACGAAAAAATAAAAATTAAAAAATTGATCAACTGATAAGATTACACTACTGTAAAGGAGTGTATATTTTCCATATTCATATACCTCATCAAAATGGCATGAAAAGAAAATATCGTCTATCAGCATGATCAGATTCAGCCTCACCAAAAACATCTCACTATCTTTGCGCTTCTCAAAAGTATAACGTACTACAAGAGTTATCATTGAAAGTTGCATCATTTGAAAATTTGAAAAATTGTTCTGTCAGATTATTCATGCATGAGCTATTGGTACATTGCAGTGATTTTTTCTGTGGTGAATTTAGTTGAAAATAAAGTTGTCCAGTTACCTACTTTTGAAGTGACTATTTATTTTTATTTATTTATTTTAACATTAAAAGGTAAACTCGGTTAGCGAAATGCTAAGCTTACCCGAGTCCCTTTTAAAAACAGTGAAACAATTAAACATAAATTTCAAAAAGTAATAAACAAATATAAAATAAAAAATCAAAGCAACAAGAGATGAAAAAAAACATAAAGAATCTAAATAACTAAAAACATAAAAATAAAACAAACAGTAAAGTCAATATAAAAGCCAAAGGTAAATCAATACGACAGCAAACTTGAGTTTGATAAAATAATACGAAACAATAAAACACCAAAAAAGTCATAAACATTAGAAAAATTTTCGTAAAAGAAATTTAAAAGAGGATAATGAGTTCCCATTTTTACACTGAATAGGCAGTTTTTTTTTCCGATGTTTAGCAGCAATGAAGAAGAAGGTGTTTAAACGATATCGAGTATTTCCGCCTTCTAAGGATAGGTTATTACTTTTTTGGACCTGAGGGAATGATGATGACGATGATGACGATGACGATGATGATGAATATCGTTTGTATATCAAAACACTATGAGTCTACACTGTAGATATCAATCGGCTTTTTAAGGGTATAAAATTGTTTCTGTGCCACAAACGAACTAACCTCCTTAACCTAACTGCCTAACGGCCACATGCGTGGGCATTTATTTTCAGCACGATGTAATACTTCTATTCATAGACCAGCTGTGTGGAGGTATCATACCTTGTTGAACACTTTTGGTCAAAAAAGTCTTTTGAGATGGAACAAACTGACAAAAGACCTTAGAAGGAAGTTATACCATAATTTCGAATTTTCACCTAAAAACTTGGAAACTTCTTACAAACAGTTAGACTATAGCCTATCGTACCACCTTTGATACTGAGAAAGACAATAATAAAAAAGAGAGAGTGACAGTGAGACCATACTATAGAGTTGATACTTCAATCCAACCAAATGACGAAATGTAGTAAAGATGTCTATAAAAGAATTATTTTCATAAATACTATTTTAGGAATGATCTCTGTCTTTTTCATTCTTTTTCAGGACACTACGGAACAGTCGGCACCGTCAAATTCTGATTAACCATTGCGTCTCTCTTTTACTTCTGTACATTGTCTTTCTCGGAGGGATAGACTCCGTAGCAACCGATCTCATATGCAAGGCCGTCGCCATTTTGTTGCACTATTTCCTACTCACCACGATGTTTTGGATGGCAGTGGAAGCACATAACATGTATATGTTCCTTGTGAAGATATTTCAAAGAGATGTCAGACACTTTATACTCAAAGCTTCCATATTTGGTTGGGGTAGGTGAAAATAATTTGATCGTTTTAACCATGGTGTGCTGTAAAGCAAATGAGCGAAGCCTTTTAAATTCAACAAAGCTGTAACAATCAAGTCACGTGGTACAACCTGAAAATCCCAAATGGCTTGACGTTTAACATTTACCTTATTTTATTTCGTCATCAAAACATCTTTTTTCCATCCAAATTGATTTTCTTACGTATTTTTTAAAGTAAGTAGTCAAATTGATGCAGGGTATCATGTGCGTCTTATATATTTTCTCATGTACACTTAGGTCATTGTTCGAGGTCAATTTTATAGCCTGGCCCACTTACTTATTTAGTTAATTGTTTGTGACCAATTGAACATAATAACAATGGGCCTTCAAGAATCTTAAAGTAGATTTCGTTATTGTAGACTTCCCTGTAATAAGCTCAGAGAGACCGAGTCAAAGTTCAGTTGGACCTTCAATTCCGGGCCAATTCCGAGTCCAGTAAAAAGCAGACTTGAGTACTATGCCGGACGCGGGGGTTGCAGTCCTCTTTTTCACATGGTGACAGTGAGAGAAGAGCCCATACACCATCCCTTCTAAGCCAATCAAAACTTTGATAAGCAGGAACCAATCACAAGTACACTCAGTTAACACAGTCTGCCTATTTTAAATAACTCTTTTCCTTAATATTTTTAAATGACTTTAATCACCACAATAACTATTTTATGTATTTTCTTCTGTACAGGAATACCACTGGTTATCATTATAGCTTCGGTTTTGACTTCGTTTAAAGATTACCAAAACGAAGAATAGTAAGTTGAAGTTTTTTCACCACGTAATATCAATTTAAAAGATGTAAGCCATAGCCATCACACATTTACCTCTGATGGCAGATCAATTGATTGCATTGTCGTGCTCCAATGAAAACGTGGGTTTTCATACCGCTTTCTCATACCGCTTGGCCAAGACTGCCGTCAAAATTGGTTGCACAGCTGACGAAGTCGGTTACTCCCCAGACTGAAGCGCCTTCGGGAGAAACAGTTAACTAACAAACCCTGTTTTTTTCACATTTTCGAAACACCATGAAAGCTAAGAAATACTGCTAACGGGTACGAAGACACTGAATATCACTAAAACCAACCAATTTTAAGAACACACACGGCAAGATTCAAAATGGCATCGAAACACTGATTTCATCATTTCCAGTTTCTATTGCAAACTTTTCATCTTTATCCACACAGCTGTTTCCCGAAACCTGGAAACCTTCTCTACATTTCTCTACTGCTTCCTATTGCTTTGATTATGCTCCATAATTTTGTCATCTTTTCTATGGTCGTCTGCCGTCTCGTCTTCACTGACGTAGCAGGAAAAGCAATCACACAGTCAAGAAAGAAACAACTGGTTTCAAGACTACAGAATGCGATGTGTATGTCTGTATTGATGGGGCTCTCATGGTCGCTTGGTTTCATAGCGTTCGCTCAGCCATCTTTCTTAATTCAGTTGCTGTTTTGCATCGTCAATTCTCTGCAAGGTAATATAAACCTTACTTCTCTAAGTAGTAGAAAATCACTTATTCGATTGGTTGCATGATATTCACCAGGTGACTCAAGTTCAGTATAAGTCTTTTAAGATAGGAAAAGAAACAAAGTGCGTATGTATGCATGTATTGCTGCTGTATATTCAGTTCATTAAGGCAGATTCCATGTTTTCTTACATACAAACTGTTTTAAGTCTAATCCGTTGACGTAATTAGCAACAAAAATGGGACAAGCATGTCCGCACTCACATTTCCGAAAGAAAACCTTGTCCATCATTATACACATCATGGGGCATGTCTCCTACAACATTGTGGCCTCCTACCCCTAAAGGATAGAGCCCCCTCCCAATGTCCCCACCCAGATAACACCATTTTTCTCATCCTTTTTCCACCAGGTGTAGCTGTATTTATACTATTCTGTGTTCGAGTCAGCGACGTTCGGACAGCTTACAAATCGTGTATGCCCTGGCTGGACGTGGAGCTGAACATTCGCGGACAGTCTTACAAAGTGCAAGAGAGGTCTATCCATCAAAATAGAGGGCGATATTGCTACGACGAAGACTCTATTTGGTCAGGAAATGCCGATAAGGTTGCAAATGCCCTGAGCTGGCCATCAGACACACCCGGCCTTGAAGCTTACATGCACGCGCAGTTTGAAAGGCAGCTGAGTACTAGCACGGATACGACAAGGGTGTCGGCGAATTCATTTTCAATTCAGAGGTCAAATTCAAGATTTTCAAGAAACGGAGATGCAAGGATAGTTTGAGAACTCGACTCTGTATTTTCGGAATTATATTATGCAATCTGTCCGCCATCGACATATCCGAAGACGCAATTCGCTTCCTTAGTTGAAACGTCACAGCTTTGACTTGAAGAAAGCATGCAGCTGAAGAACGAGACCGGGAAGAAGAGCCTCGTAGTTTTGTTCTTCTGAGAAGTTTAGAGATAGAGGGTGGTCAAATTCTGTGGCACCCACGTGGGTGACTAACCCAGAAATTCTTGACGGTTTTTGAAGTGAAATAGATAAGAAGAAAGTTTCTTCATAAAACATGGTCCTTGGTTACTAATGACCGTGAAAGAACGCTGAGTTACAATTTGCAATATTCGATTGTATTTGAGCCATTAAACCAAAGTGTGACTGGGATAAGGCACTTACATTTATGTAAGTGTAATATTCAACTTAAAGAGAGTACGCTAAAGGTTCTAAGGAACAGGTACTTTGAGAACTCCTAATGAGAACTGCCTTTTCCGTATCTCCTTATTCAAACTGTCCGCCATCGACATCTCCGTGGACGCAATTTTCTATTGAAGTCGTGACGTCATGGTGACCTCATTGAGCATGCCATAAAGCCTACGTGACGAGACGTGACAGAAAACCTTCGCATCTAAAGCTTCTTAACATGAGAGTACCTGAAGATATAGAATGGGTGCCCAAAGTCGCTGTCACTCGAAAGGATGAAAATATTTACTTCAAACATTTCAGAAGGGTTCTACAATGAAATCAATTGGAGAATTCCTTTAACACACCTTAATTCTGTGTTTGAATAGAACAACGCCTAGTCATAATTTGCAATATTCGAGTGTATGGGATCCTATGTATGTAATAACTATTTGAACGGATTCTGGTACATGCATGCAACTCTACCTAAAAGTGAAATTTTGCTTTTGTGGTACAGGAAGTTGTCATTACTTACAAACCGCGGTAATCGCGTAATTTGTCGATAAATAATGTCATCACAGAAAGAAATGTTTTGTAGTTCATGAACAGTTTGTTCACGCAAACATTCAAATTTTTACAGGAAGTAACATTCGCAACTCTTTTAATGTGTAATATTTTGGGAAAGAAATGCATTGCTAGAGTTAATTGGTGAGACTGAATGGTTTGGCAATGATAAAACTGTGTCTGTCAGTGTCATTTTGATACAATGTAGGCAAAATGTTCGGTAGTTCCTTAAGGGGATAGACTAAGTTTTAAGGACATATTCTGGCAGTGAACTGTGTTTCAATCATGGCGGCTGGTGAAATATTGGAAAAACTAGGTGTCCATATCTTGTCTTTACTAAAGTTTGTAGGCCCATATCCTTTCAAGTGCTGGTCACTGTGGAAGATTACAAGTAATTTGTACATAAAACAATTGGATGAATTTCTGGGAGAGTGGCGTCAGCAGAGACGTCAACAGTGACGTCTTGTTTGGGACATAAACACTTTGACGGGTGTCTAAAGACTTCCTTTATATGTGGCAGGTGTGTAAGGAGAAGTCTATAATTTCAAGTCGACAAATGAAATTGATTCCTTTGCTTTCCCTTGACTCCTTGCATGTACATAAAAACGCAAGTCTTATTTTGACTCTAAAGGCCTTCCATGAAGCATGTATCATACAAGGAAGCATAATTATGTGACCAAGACCAAACAGCTTTAGTTTTTCTTGTATCTGGAGCAAGGGAGGCAATTGTTTATACAGAGAATATACTCTTAAAGAGATCATGTTGTTTCAGTAAATATCATTTCAGATTCATTGAAAGAATTTAAATCGGAATGAATTAAAAAATATTCTGTTTAAATTCACTTTTCTTTTGCAAGTGCGTTCGCTGTTTTCCTGGAAAACAAGGGTGGCTACATGCGGAGGGCAAGGGGAGGTCATGCCCCTCCTCGTCGGGGAAGGGTTGCCCCCTCGCCCGGGAATATTTCCAGTTTTGTGGGCCTTCCTCAATATGATAAATTATGTAATCCTCGACGGCAACCAGTCGCACCCACAGCTTCCTTGTTTTTGCTCTCAAACAGGAAAGATTTTTCATTTAAACTCCCAAATTGTTAAATTTTCTTCAATACAAACACACAATTTTTTTTCTATAAAAAAAACCCCAAATTATTAATTTTCTTCAATAAAAATTTGAAATTTTCAAAGTTTTCTCCAATTAAAACTAAAACTTTGAAATAGTCGGCCAGCTCCCCCCCCCCCCGCAAATTTGGGCTCCGTTGTCCTTCTCGGAAACCATCGCCCCGTGTCGGGGCTTCGGATTGTTGCCCACCCCCTCCGTCGGGAAGGCTGGTCCTCTCTCAGGCAAATCCTGGAACCACTGCAGTTCTAAAACTTTAATCAAAACTAATTACTACTCTGTTCACTTAAAGGTCATAAGCAATGGCCCCAAACTTATTCTAAAACAACAACTAAATGTCACTAATATCCTCACAAATTTCGCCTTAAATACCGTATCTTTTACGATATAATCAAGACACAAGTGCTGCATATTTAAGGTTTGTAAACCAAGGAGTTTACCTACGTGAAATTGGCAACTCAGTGAGAAAAATGTTGCCTTGATTCTTTAGAGCTATTCATGAAACAGAATACACGAGTACACTGATCCGCTATGGGTGACTGCATTTTCTCTTTAAGCAAGTAGAAAATTGAGCCCTTGGTTACACTTCAGGTCGTGAAATAAAGATTAAACACATATCTTCCAGATTCGCCACGGGAATTATGACATGAGGGAAGAATTGGCCTTGAAGAACATCCCGGGAAGGGATCGTCCGACCCCGTCAAACCTGTCTGGTTACATATGGAGGTTCTTTGTGTTAGAAAAAAAGCAGCAACATCTGTCTCATGTGCATGGATAAAGCCGAAAAGCAAACTGACGGGATCCAATTCTCCAAAATTCTTCGGTCACTACTTCGATCGTTTCGCTCACGCACTATACGCTAAGCTATCACGTGCTTCTTCCACTTGTGATGATATGGCGGAAATACCGCGATGTGTAAGTCAGATATGGGGAGAAGATAACGACATTGTCCCATTTGGCGTTCCTTAGCCTTAGCAATAAAACAGGGTTTCAATTTTAATTTCATATTTGTTTTTAGACTGAAGAGTAAAAAAGCGTTCTCAAAAGTAGTGTAGCTATCACTTCTATTAAGAGGACAATGCCACATAAGCAATTACGTAATATACCAAATTAGGTAGTACAGTAAAAGCCTAGACCAATTTCAGCCAGCTAAGGTTGTGGCTGACAACCAAGCGACGTAGCTTCCCGAGAGTTGTTTTAATGCCAAACTGTTTGGTGTCCCGTTAGTACATTGATTCGTACATTCCATGTAATACGTGTCAGTTAATTAAATGCTAGTATGGCATGTTCCTTAACCCTTGCAACACACTTGATGACCCTATTGCCTCCAGTGCATTGACAAATGAACCCAAAGTTCAAGATTATTGAAGTAAGACGAAAGAGTCCAAACGACTCCTTTGGGTGTTTTGGTTGCAAAACAGCTCTTGCCTTTTATTTACACACTCGATTTTTACTTTTTTCTTTATCCCTTTTCACCTTTAAAACAACAAGAAAGAATGTACATCTTGCGTTCCCTGCCGGTGGGAAACACGCCCCCTTTTGACCTTTCTTCTGCTCTGTAAATAAAAGTGAAAAGCTTTCTGAAACTTTCACCTTTAAATAAACAGTTAAGTTTATAGCAAGGAGGTTTGAGAAAAGGAGACGCATAACATGTCTCTGCTTGGTTTCAGCGTCGTACCTCGCTGACCTGCGTAGCTAGCCGCCACGCATAATGTTCCTGGAGGATGAGGTAGTTGACAAAACTCACAATAGACAGTGTCGTCAAACAGGGCCTGCTTTGCTGTTCGTTTTCTGAGGCCAGCTGATGATTTATTGCAATACTCGAATGAGAAAATAAAGTACCTAATTTATTTAGCACAGGTTGTAGTTCAACCTGATTGGGGAGAGAGTTTCCGAATTTTAATCCCAAACTTCCTACTTGACTTCTTTCGAAATTTATGACCAGGATGTCTTTGCCGCTGTTTCATCTGTATAACGCGGGTGTCCGTACTCTGTGGCAGCTAGTGGGCTCTTTAGAACGCACATTCCAACAGAGCAATATGGGTCGCCCATGGTGATGGTAGGGGGCGGAGTGGATGTCCTCCGTGAACCCTGATGAAATGCCCCTTTCTACCGTGCTGGTACCCCAAACAAGGTAAGCCTGACGGGAAAACTGTGGTCCCATATTTGTCGTCTGTGTTTCAGAGTTCAACTTCTTGTAACACACTTATCCAGGGCGTTTGGGGTGTCAAATTCCTGATGACCGACGCATGGTAGATCATGTGTAGATCAAATGTGTATTTTAGAGTGAGATTTTCCACAATCCCGAGCATTCGAGTTACCAAACATTGTGACCTCAGCTCCAATAGGGGGAGGGCGCTAAATCAGAAGTGATAGAAAAGGCAAGACTCACAATATCGGGCTGGTAAGGGGGGGGGGTAATATTCATATGGCATAAGTCCTCAGAAGGATAGACGTATAGGTACAAGGTGGGGCTATTCCAGTGCTTGGGAGTGATTTGAATGTGATTGAAAGTATTTATTATCTTTTGACCTACATGCGGTACTCCATTTCCCCACCCCAAACCCAACAGAAATGACAGTTTTCAGGAAAAATACCGATTTCTGGGCTTTGACACTCCATTTTTAGAGCAGACTTCATGCCATGATTGTATTAATCATGTTAAACTTTTAGGGTAAATACTCTTTGATTCCCTTACGAAATATCATTCCTTACCCCAGGCAAGCAGATGCAACAGCGCAACATAGTTCCTAAATTGATGCAATTCTTGAAAACTTTTTGTTTAGGTTTTAGTTTTTCAGCGTTTAATATTTTCTTTAAAGTTTCTGAAATAGTTAAAGACTCTTTATTGACTTTAATTGTTATGAAAAAAGCTTCAAGGTTTACTCACATCAACCCATTTGGGGTTGGAAATCCCTGGGTGTGACAGCATCACAGACTCGTAGCCAGAGGGTATCGGACCTGACAGTCGGTATCGGGCCCGATCGAAGGACCTAGGTCTGTTGTCATCCGGAAACGACTCTAATTTTTCGTATTTAACATGAACCATGTCCCGACCCTGGGAATGTTCAAAGAAGTATCAAGGCCCGGGAGTTCCGTTACCTCCGTAACGAAACCCCCTTTTCTCAACCCCAAGCCCAAGGTATATGTTTCATTAGCTTTGTATTAAGTTGAAATACATAGCAGAATTTCAACAAATACCGGACTAAAGTAATCAGCTTGCGAACCCCTTTGAAAACAGTGCCATTCGAAAAGTATCCTGGTTTAATTCAACCAGGACTGCAGGCACCTGTTGAACATCTTCTGGTGAAGATAACCAAGAGCATTTGGCTTAAATAACTATGAAAATGTTGACTTCTTCCAGGAATGTTGTTTTATTGGTCTTTAATTTAACCAGGAAAGTGTTAATATGTATGCAGTACTGATGTGAAAGGTCTCTTATGAAAAATCATCATAAAAATACAAGTGGTGGAGCCTGGCCCATGAAATTGATTTGTTTAAGGACCGGTGAATCCACTGGAACAAGAGCGAGCATTTGAGTCTTTGAAGGTACGTTTGGAGCAGAAGAGTGAATAATAGGCGCATAGAGTGTCGAGAAAACGTCAATCGGTCAATACCTCCAGCTTTAGGTCCAAGGCCCTTATTGGGACCGGTGGATCCAGGGGATACAATCTTGGTGGAAGTCCAAGGGAGAAAGTCATTGCATCTTGTAAGTGTCATTTATGGCATCAAAGAACAACATCTAAACGCATAGGAGTAGGAAGCTGTTCTCGTTTGGGACGGAGCTGATCGTTGTTTCGGACCGACGACCTGGAGAGAGGTCTAAGTGTTTCCCACCCCTTTGGGAAATTTTTGAATATTTGAGGGTCCTTAGATGCAATTTGGTGCACAATATTAGGCAAACTTTAAGGGGAAATTAATGTAAAGTGTTGATATTTTTCACAGAGGGAACAAGTAGGAGGTTTTCGTCTTCGAATGGAGGGGGGACGGAATCATACTTCCGCCCCACCACATTTTTACTGGGGAAATTATTTCCCCACCCCCAACCCAACTCTCGCTTCTTACGCTTATGTATAGACGATAACAATGCAATCTGGTTTTATATTTTTATATGGGCAAGCCAACTTAGCCAAGTCTTCACGTGTTAAGAGTAGGGTGATGCGTGAATGCGAGGAATAACATTTTCGTCCCCTTTGCGGCGTTCGAGTATCCTTGCTGTTAGAACGAAGTTTGGGTAAAAAGAGGAGGCTTTCCAAACTACATTGAATAACTTGCTGCACACGAAACAAGTTGAACAACGGGACAATACTTTGGATATTAAAAGCTAGAGTACATGGATGTATATTTAAGTCAAAAGATTTCGCTACATTTGAATGGAATCTAGTTAAAATCTGCGTAGTTACAACAACGAATCAAGGTAAGATTTTCAGCTTCTAGTCACAAGTCTCCATTCCTTGTCTTATTCTTCCTTCCCGGAGACACTGCTGAGCCAGCGATCTCCTCCCCGCTCCCCCTTCTCCCCGAAGCTAAATACAGATTGTATTCGACGTATTAATTTACACAAGAAACGGGGACTCTTACATCTATATCGTTGGAAGACTGCATTCATATTGATCGACCAACACGAGCCAAGCTTTTTCATATGTAGTTTCAGTGGCGTAACCAGATATTTTTTGGTGGGGTGGGGGGGGGGGGCAAAAGCAACAAATTTCCGACAGATTATTATCTTGAAGTAATGATGTACTATCTAAGCGTAGCGCCACCATCATCTAGCGTGTAGCGCGCGGAAAAAAATTAGATTAAAATATCTCCGAGATTGCCTTAAATGACACTTCCAGGCCTTGTCAGTAACCATTTCGATGTGTAATTCTGCTTAAAAACATAAGAAGTGTTGTAAGTAAACCCCTAAGAATATAATTTTAGCTACTAATTTCCGTTGTAAGAATTTTTAATTAAGGTGGTAAAAATTGCCGACAGAGACTAGAAGTTTCCGACAGAGGCCTTCGAAGGCTTTTTTTTGGGGGGGGGGGGTGGCGACTGCTCCTGCCCCTATAGCTACGCCACTGTGTAGGTTATGGTTTTTTTCAAAGACCATAACTTCATCTCTTTCCCAGCAGCGTGTGGCTACGGGAAGGGGGGGGGGAGGGCTTGGGGGACCTGGGCCCCAAGATGTTTGCTAGGCCCCCCAGAAATTGTGTGTCCTGATAAAATTTGTAAGAATTAAGGACGGTGATGAATGCCGTGACCCCCATTTGATACCTATGCCCCCTAAAATTTCATTCTAGCTACGCCCCTGGTCCCCAGTGTACTGGTGGTGGTGAGGGAAGAGGGGGATGAGGCCTTCAGTCGGGGAGGATATGACTCGGTAAAACTATTGCTAGGACAGATAGGTGGCAGGACCGTAGCCGAGGCGAAATCTTTAGGGGGCAGTTAATTTCACCATTATAAGCGGAGCACCAGTTGGCGTGCCCATAGAAAGTTGACACCTGGCGGGCCCTATCATTTTCACCTGTGCATGGGTGCAGTTGGGGTGGGGTGCTGTGGGGAAGGGTGTGATATGTAAGGCAAGGCCTAGCTTAGGTGCAAAATGGTGCTAACTTTGGGAAAGCTTTGAACTGATTATATCTTTAGAGTTTTCATTATTTAGTGATCTGTTTTTCTTCTTTTGGTTGAGCGTAAGGCAAGAGGTGCTGTTTAAGAGAAATTTTTGTCTACGCTAGGTGGCTTAGATGCAAAATGGTGCTACGTTTGATAAGGCTTGGTAAAGCATTGAACTGATAATATGTTAGGATTATTATGGTTATTTCTATTTTTGATCGGCTCTGAGTGAAAGGAATGTTGCTCAAGGGGAGAGGTGACATCCCTACGCATGAGAAATACTTCTTGTTCTGAGATTTCCTAGATCCAAAATGGTGTTATCTTTGGTGAAGGTTTAAACTCACTATAAAGCAATTGTACTTATTTACTGATTGATTTTTTCGGCTGTGGCATGACAACCCTACAAGGCTGATACCCGGAGCGGGCAGTCCCTCCTAGTATATCACTGGCTGACTGGGAGAGTCACAATTGGTTAGCGTAATCGGAAGTGCACAAGAAAATGTTTGGTCAAAATGTTTCCCACATGGGGAAAAGGGCACATTTTAGACCTTGCAAGTTGCATCTTAACATTCTGTATTTTTAGATTTCATGATTTAGAACAAATTAAAATGTCAAGAAGAAAGGGTAAGTTACTTTACAAGCTCACTGGGTTTAGCTTGTAATTTACCGTAGGCTATTTTACAAAAGCATGCTGTGGCACAGGATGAGAAATAACACTAAAGATATGTAGCGTGCGTATGTGCAGGTGTATTCAAGATGTGTATCATATGCGAGGAAGAGGGTTCATTCATCAGAAGAACAACTCACATAAGGCCGCGTCCACGACTGGGATCCGGGGACCTCCTCGGGAAAATTTGTTGGACTGAAAAGGGAATCCTTATATGCGATTTCTCAGGTTCTTAAAATACTGAAATTTTCATCATTTAAGTATTTTCACTGATGGAGGCCAACTTTCATGTTCGGTGTGTGGAATATCACCCGTGGGCAACTTCCCCCTAGCCGTGCGCAGGCTACTAGTACCCTGGGTGGAAACGATGCAATGCACGTTATCCGAGGAGTGTGCCAGATAGAGCCCCACCCCCGGCCCTCTCATCCAAGTGACATCTTATTCCTGTGGCGAGGCCAGTAAGGGCTCAACTTCAGAACACCATATATCTCTTTAGAGTTCGGAAAGATGACAGCTCAGAGCCATTATAGGTACACATGGCTCTGTAATGGTTCTGGCAATGGTGCCCTCTAATTTTGTTGTTTTATTTCTTCTCGTTACATTCTAATCCATAAAAGGGAGTATCCTCTTGATGATTTCATTTCCTTTGCAAATTTTTGTTGCCGTTTTACAATGGCCTAGCTAGAAACTTTTCCATGGGGTTCCACTTTTTTACTGGGGGAGGGGTGTCTTCAAATACTGAATCTGTATAGTTTTCACACTTGGACTTTTCACTGGTTGGCTTCTTGGGCCGCGAGACTGGCGTTGTGCAACCCAAGTCTGGGCCCACCCACCCCCTAGCTACACTATAGCTATTTCATTAGTGGGTAGCCATGAGAAAACACCGGAGAAGAAATGTACAAACTGAATAAATATTTACCCAACAACACAAGACTGACATAAAATTGGTGGCGCTGTGGCTGTAGAGTAATATTGCCATGCTTACCCTTTCCTAAGTACTGACCACTTGTAGCCGCTTTTCGTCTCCGAAAACGAATTCGGGGTCGCTGGCAAACGATCTTTGTAAAACATTGATAGCTCCTTCAGTGTCATTAGGGGCTCTTGTTAGCCCAGTCTCCAAATGAGAGTCTATTATCAGTGAGTTGCTAGTGAAATAGCAACTCCATGCTGCTATGCAGTAACATTACCGCACGGTAAAGTGAAGTTGAGGACACACTCAATATTCACCCCTTTAGAATTTCCTATTTTGATCAGTATTTTGTAAGCTTTTAACAGACATTCATCTACCGTTACGCAATAGTTAACCAAACAAACGGATAGGTTCTGCTCTCCTAAGGAGCTACTTCCCCTGACGGGACACTTTGACACAACATATAACCGTGGTCACGGCCAACAGACCCTTACATCATACGTCAGTCATACGTGTCAGTTTCCTGTGTATCGGAGGAATGGCGATACACTCAACATTTTGGAGCTAAGTTTGCGCTTTGAGAAGTTTTCCTTACTGCAGTATAGATTTTCGTGTGTACGTGAGTGTGTTTTTCTTTTTTGGCAGCTCGAGTGCAGTGGCGGCATCAGGATTTTGAAAGTGGGGGGGGGGGCAAATGGAGGGTAAAAGAAAATGTTGGGGGCCAAAAAATTTTCGAGCGTAGCGCGAAATGGAGCGCGAAGCGTGAGCTTTGGCGGGTGGGGTCCAGGGGCCGCCCTGGGCCCCTGGTGGGGTCCAGGGGCAAAGCCCCGGTGGGGGTCCAGGGGGAGAAGTCCCCGGAAGCTCTGAGGTTGTTGGTTTATAATACATCATCCAATGCAAAGATTCCAAATAATTTCAATGTATTAGGCTATTCATCCCGTCAGGCCACTTTACTTCTGGAGCTGAGTGGGGGGCATCTGGAGGCATCTGGGGCAGAGCTTTCGACTGGGGGCATTTGGGGCATTTGGGGCATTGGGGCAAATGCCCCCATGCCCCCCCCCCCCCTTGATGCCGCCCCTGCTCGTGTGACATCACGTATATTTTCCATCGTATCTTTCAGAATGCTCCATAGTGGTATACTACAGGTGTTGGTGTCTATTACGTTTCTATGGGTATCTGATGCGTGTAATCTTCACTCAGGTAAGGCCGTAAACTTTTACATTCCCTTACATAATAGCAAGCAACCACTATAGCCACTGCTATAATTTGGCTATGAAATACGATCTTTTCTGTTCCAGGTTACAGCACACTACAGTCGTATCGTCCAAAGCACTTTCTTGTAAAAGAATGTGGACAACGCCCTCTTTATCAAGATCACTCCCGTTTTAGAAGGGTAGTGAATGGGGAAAAAGCAGTATTGGGTCAGTGGCCCTGGCACGTTAACATTCAGTACAACAGACTTCCACCTTGTTCAGGAGTTCTCATCGATGCTGATTGGGTAGTGACCGCAGCACACTGCTTGTAAGTATATGCGCACTCGAAAGTAGAAGGTACACTGCACCGACTCAACCGTCGCAGTTGCAACTAGCCGAGCCGCAGTCGGGTCGGTTGAAAGTGCGCCAAACTACCAAATGTTCCTCCTGAACTTGACCAAGGGCCAACAATAGTTCCCTTGCTGCGATTAAATCGGGCATTTCAAAAGTAAGAGTTGCATGCAGAATTCTGTGGTTGTCGATGACCAGACCGATTCTTATGACTAGTCAACGACATATCGTTGTAGCATCGGGTGTCGTAAAATAGTAAAAGTATGAGAGAGTGGAATGGGTCGTCGTCGGTCTAGAAGTAACCTACGATCCGATGGCGACCTGACCCAGACCCCACTTTGCGGCTACGATTGTCTTCCACCCATTTTTGGCGAGTTGGTCGTCATGAGCTGCATTTGGTTTTGGTCTTTATAGTATGCTGTGATATATATATATATATATATATATATATATATATATATATATATATATATATATATATATATATATATATATATATATATATATATATATATATATATATATATATCTATAACGCTAATTCCCACCTTAAGGGGAAATTGTTATATCTGCTTGTACATAGGGCGAAAAAAAGATAATAAAATACATAAATAAATTCGCCCTAACGTCTAAACATATAATTAACGTTATTTCAATGGCCAGCCATCCGTTCGTGTTAACAGCTAGGTGTCCGTAAATTTGACAACTTTGAAGTAATGGCATCTAGATTGTAAATCTAAGAGGGCGCCCTTGTAAGTTTACGTATTCCTATAGAAAAAGTGTGTGGAAACGTTAGGGCGAAACTTATATTTCACCCGAAATTTTTTTCCCCTTAAGGTCGACTTTTCAACAACAACTTTCCCCCTAAGTGCCGAATTAGTGAAATATATATATATATATATATATATATATATAACAGAAAAATTAAGTTCCACGTATACTCCAAGATTAAAATACAAAATGAGAACGAATGCAATAAAGAGCATAACTGGTTGATTATTGGAGTACAAAACTTAAATTTACTTCGAAATTTTCGGTTCCCCTGGAACCTTCCTCAGCGAAATCTTACAACAAAGTGAGTAACTTAATTCAAGAAAAATACAAGGAACATACAATGTGCTGGAAGTTAGATAAACCAGCATAATAGGATTAAAGTGTTTGGTGAAAGGTATACTGATTAAGAAGACCGAGGTCTTTGTTAAGTCCAGTGAGGTGTGATTGAAGCCTCATTATCCAAATTAGTTCCGTACGTTTACGGTTTTCAGTGCAAACAAAGTCGCTAGCTATTAGAGTTACTTTTAGAACTAATTTGGATAATGAGGCTTCAATCACACCTCACTGGACTTAACAAAGACCTCGGTCTTCTTAATCAGTATACCTTTCACCAAACACTTTAATCCTATTATGCTGGTTTATCTAACTTCCAGCACATTGTATGTTCCTTGTATTTTTCTTGAATTAAGTTACTCACTTTGTTGTAAGATTTCGCTGAGGAAGGTTCCAGGGGAACCGAAAATTTCGAAGTAAATTTAAGTTTTGTACTCCAATAATCAACCAGTTATGCTCTTTATTGCATTCGTTCTCATTTTATATATATATATATATATATATATATATATATATATATATATATATATATATATATATATATATATATATAGATATAAATATACATATATATATATATACATATACATACATACATACATATATATACCGGTACATATACAAACTGAAGAATGGTGGGTAACGGATACAGTCGCATAATTTTGAAACCTGTAGAATATACGTCTAACATTGGCAACCTTTGCCTTATTATGAAAGACGCCATCTCGTGTCGAGGTTCCGATCATGACCGCCTAGCTGCCGAAAACCGCCTAATCATGAAACTTGGAACCCTGTCCCCACATGGTCTGAACGTTAGACTTGAACTGTTATAACGCAGCAATTCCTGCATTTTTTTGACTTGTGGTAACCACTTAACACTGTCTGTTTTCCTAGCCGAGGTTTACCGTGCCCAATTTTATTGTGTATTTTTTAAATTGTACGTTTGGCCGTGTCAACGATCAGTTGCATTTTTGCCACCTGATGAAGGGTTTAAACCCGAAACGTCGTGGAATTTTTCACAAATTTTTAGCACTATTTACTACTTCATTTTTACCTATATATATATATATATAATATATATATATATATATATATATATATATATATATATATATATATATATATATATATATATATATATATAGGCCTATATTATATATGGGTATGGCCTGCACTTCAACCAGTTCCAAACTAAACAAGCGGCAGGACGGTTGACGATCAGAAACAACAGGAGTCTTTCTAGACTAAGAATAATAGAATGATATCCTGATGAGCTTTCTGTTGAGAATTCTGAAACGATGCAGAGAGTGGTGTTTGCGCCGACATGATGCATAATATGGGAATTATTCAGTATTTTCTTCAAATCTAAATGCGAAGAATGATAGCTAGCGAAAACGAGGGGATAGTACCTGGTCAGTCCCTGGATGTGCGTCTTGTTTATCATTAAATTGACGTTAGAATACAGAATTGCAAGTCCTAAAAATCAGTCGTTTACTTCATTTACTACACTGAGTTTCGTCTCATGTCAACTTATACCTATTGACACATTTTTTTTTTTCAGTTACAACAAATACTCGCGTAAAATGTTCGAAGCTGGTAACCTCACAGTAACGGCCGCTAGTCTAGAGATCGGCGATGATTCACAACCAGAGGAAGAGAACATGAGGAAAGTGCGTCAAATATACATGCACCCGGGATACGCGAGCGAGAGAAGTATCGTCAATAACGATTTTATGATGTTGAAGTTAGATGAACCATTCAGCCTGGGCCCCACCATTCAGACGGCCTGCGTTCAAATCGCAGCAGATGTTATCCAACCAGGAGCCGAGTGTTACGTCGCAGGCTGGGGCAAGCATTACAGAACTAATTTGAGTATGTTACGTTTTACGTTGGTTCGTTGTTTAAACTGATACATAAAGACATATGGGTGAAAGTGTTTCAAAGATTGAGATTTGCTGTCACGAGAGTCTTATATTTTGGGGGAGGGAGGTCTTTACAAAGAGTTTTCTCAACAAATCCTGTTATCTTTTTCATAATGCTTGGTTAAAATAACTGCGCATTACGGGCCGTCTTACACAGGATTCTCATGCAGGGAGGACGGGGGAGCTGGTCAATACCTATTCTTTAGAGGGAAATGAGGAGGAAAAAACTACAATGAAGGAACTCTTTCTTCTCCATCCCTTCAAATTTTTTCTTCTACTTCATGTGCTCATCATAATATCTAAACAGATAAACGTGCTGACCTCACGTTACAGGTTGTCAATGGGTAACTAGTAACGATAAAGTTCCCCACAATCCCACCCACACCTAGAAAGGTTTTGATCCTACATTTGTTGCATGGTTTGACAAATGATTACGTAGCGACTGTGCTTTTTGTCAGGAAATTTGATAAAATGGTGCAAAACACTTTGAAATGACCCAAGGAGTTAGTTAGTTAGATGGAGTTTTACGGCCCAGTTTCCAACCTATTGGTTCAAGTCGAGCCGGCCACGGCCTTTTTTCCAGTTGTGGCTCACTGGCTGACCCAAGGAGAACGATAACATAAAAATGGATTGTCTGAACAAATATACAACTCTCATTTGATTTTCCATTACATTACTGTATTACTTTTCATGTTTGGCAGAAAACAACCTATCTCCGACATTGCAGTATAGTGATGTGCCTCTTTTATCAAGGCGTGAATGTGAACATTATGCGGCCAATGTCTCCCGACGCCAGCTGTCGATATTCACCAAAGAGAAGTTTTGCGCCGGTGTGTGGACAAAGGACTGGTACGGACCCTGTCAGGTTAGGTCATAGAAAATGAGCAGACCACCACTGCATGTGCGCGTAATCAAAGGCAGCCTGCTTCCGTCACACGGGCTGTTCCTTTCGTAGCGATGAGCTGAACGAAAACTTTTTCCGGTTCACATGCTACACAAGAGGACGTGCTCGTCGTCAGCAGGGATACATCCAAGAATTTTCAATAGAGGGGGCGCAAGGTTTGATTGATCGCTGTCCTGTGGTAGGGGTATAAGGGGAGGCAGTGTACCCCTTCCCTTTGGAAAATTTTTGCCTTTGGAAGAGAGCTGAGATGCAAAATGGTGCTATATTTGACACATTTTGAAGCATTTTGTTTTTTGCCGCAACCTTTTTATTCTGTTGCGCATAACGGCCAATAGGGGAAGCGCACGCCTGTTCCGCCCCCGCCTGGATCCGCCACTGGCCAGGCATGTGAGCAAATTTTCTATGTGAACGCGCGATAATTTTTCGATTCATTTGTAAATTGAATGTTTTGTCCAATTTTTTGTCATTCTATAAACTTCTCATGTATAGCCTGCCGTTATGCGTAGCCAAGGTGCAATTTTGTCATTATAGAACCCATGATGCTAAAAAGTGTTTCAACATAATGATGCTGATTGCAATATGTCTTTACAAACAGTTAGTATACTGAGTTATTCTCAGTTCCAACAAAAATGACTCGACGACATTTTTGTTGTAAGAGACACTGTGGTGCTAAATTCCAAAGTGAAATGTCGCCCTCTCCAACGAGAGTACTCAAAGAGGGTACTCAAAGAGGGTAATCATATGGGTTGAATACACAAATAGGATTCAAAACAGTTTAAAATTGTGTCGTCGAAAACTGACACTATGATCGTTTATTTTACATCGACGGCTCTGACGCAGGGTGACTCACTTATGTGGTGACACATTAGATTGTTCCTAAGAGCGTAATTCATACTCAAAGCCCAGCAAGTAACATAAACGTACTTGTGTTGCTATGTATGTAAGAGAGACTTTCATCAGGTGACTAATAACAGGTCCTCAATATATGATGCTAAGCTTACTTGCTTAGTCTATTTTAGCCAAAGAGCAGGTTCCTATATCCTGCTCTGTGATTTTAGTTCAATCATGTCATAACTGCAAAAGTGATTCAGCCGTTCGTTTATTAAATGTTCTTTTGATTCAAATGCGCTTTCCCTTTTTAAAAATTAGTTCAAATGTCCCGTCTGAGTAAGGTTTTACATACATGCACAAGACTAAGCAACACGTGTTTAAGAGAGAAATTACCGACCTCGTATTTTGTTGAATTCAATGAGACTAGACCTTTTGAACAATGGTGGTTTTCCATTACCCCCCACCCTTACTACCAACCCGGCAACGAGAGAACGTTTGACCATGAATTGATTTGAGAAGTAAGGTCTGGCGGAATACCGGTAAAAATAGGCCTAATTACCATGCCTAAGTACCCGTTTTGGGATTTAATAAAGCTGAACTATGAACAGCTGAAAGTGAGGGCCGTTTTAAAAGGGAACTAGTAAGTAATGACAAAACGTGGGCAGGGTTGGGACCACCACCCCTTCCATCAGCTGGATCAGTGGTAGTACATTCACGCCGAAAAGAAGGGATTAAAATAAAAAGCTTGCAAAATGCGCCATTTAATGACAAAACTATCATCCGTGACGAAACTAACAGCAACTTACTTATGGTCAGGGGTAGATCCAGACTGGTTTCTAAGAAAGGGGGATACGTATGTCTACGGTAGAGCCGTAAGGGGTGTTCGGTGGTTTTACTTATTAAAATATCTGGAAAAAAGGAAGCCCTACCCGACTTGCGAGGGCCAGGTACAATTATAAAATGGACAATGAAATTTTCAGCATTATGATCAGCAAAAAATGCAAAACAGCGACTTCAGTACAGATTGGTAGAAAATTCTTAAAGGCAAGTTAATTTTGTCAAGTCTGTGAAAAAAATGACGGGACGGTTGAATCCCTAGCCTGTCTGGATTTATACACTGCATATACGGTGTGATTTCTGACATTGGGTATTAAAGACAGATACTCATCACCCCAAGTATGACTTTTACTTGGGGGAAAGCTAAACTCTCAATTGGTGACTACTCTTTGATTCACATCAGAGTTACAAAATTAAAAGACTACAGAGTAACTCATATTACACAGCATATACAGACAGTGTTCTGATTACACATTAGGACCTTGTATGCTCACCAGGATATCGCCTTATAGCAATAAACTAGGTTTGTGCATGTCTGCATAAGGAGAAGCTAAAGACAGTTATGGGCGGGGCTACAAGTAACCTAGTTGGGAGAAATGCAATTGTCTGGGATGATGACTATCTATCTGGTCAGTAAATATTCCAAGTTGTTGAAGATATGTTTTACATTTTCTTATAAAGAAATACCCTTGCCTTGGATTTCGTAGCGGCGGAGTACTTGCAACAGGGCAACAGAGCCGGCCCCTGCATGACAAAGGCGTTTTAGAGCAGTTAAAATGATTCCCTGCTCTTTCGACGGCCACGCTGATGTCATTTTAACTTAAAAACAGCGGAATGCCCTGAGATTTATGTTTTATATAAGATTTTGCAGCTAAACAGATTCACAGACCAAAGGTGGCGACCAACGCCAAACTCATCGCACGTACGATTGACGTATGCATTGTGGATTGAAAAAATTTACTTTACATAAAAATTGCGGACGTGAAAACCAATTTTATACCCAAGTTTACTCCTAGTTTATTTTCTTCCTGAAATATTTTCCTTTCTCATCCATCTACCATTATTTACTTTACACAGGGAGACAGCGGTGGACCTCTAGTTTGCTTTGAGAACAATTCTAAAAGTTGGTACGTTGTTGGAGTGGTCAGCTACGGAATAAAATGCGGAGAAATTGGCTTTTACACTAACGTGACCTCTATGTTAGATTACATACAGACCGTCCTCAATGGCACAGCCCCAAGTTGTAAGTCAGTGTGATAATGAAACCATCTTCACACCAAATACATGTCATGTTTGGGCAAATGGAATTCACAATTGGTGACTCGACTTTAAAGGCAGTAGGCAGTCGCCCCAAAATTTTCTTTGAAACATGAGCAAACTCTTGCAAATCTCCTCTTATTGCATTATAAGCACCTCTGAAGATGTTTTAAACATAACTATCACAAACAATATGGAAAGCAAGGAGAAATTCTCCTTAAATTTCACAATTCACTAACACAAATATTGTCACATGATCAAAATAAGCCAATCATGAACTAGAGTAACAGGGCACACTCACTCTGTTTGGGGTGACTGCCTACTGCCTTTAAATTATAAAAAGTGGACCAATTCAAGCTATGCCTACAAATACGCGCCACTCTGATTAGACAGTGAGATGTGATGTGTAGTGTAGTCTAAATTACACAGCAGATCATTGAGTGACCATCTCGGAAATTCATTAGCCATAGCAGACTTTAATCATTGCTAAATGCACCTAAGGGATCGTGGAAACTGGGAGTATAAACAATGGGCTAACTTAGCGCTAGCACTACTACTGTAGTGTTTTACTCCCAGTTCCCATGCACCTTTAGTATGCGTGACGTAATCATTCAAGTCTGTTATGGAGCAGACACTGATCTCATATTACAAGACGACGTAGTACCGTACTGAAGTTACACAGTGTCTTCAGGAGAACAGGTAGACTACTGCAGTCTTACATATGCGAGGTATTTAAGACCGTCAGTTCTTATTCTTTTGAACTACACGCTCTAAAAAAACTATTCAAATGGAAGAGAAATCTTATCAGAGGGGCACTGAATAGGAAATCTAATCAATTATTTGAATAGATTTGTTTCAGAAATGATTAGAATTGACTCATTTTTGAACAGAATGTAATAGAATTTTTGAAGAGATTTCCTATTCCCTCTGACAAGATTTCTCTTCAATTTGAATAGCACTTTTTAGAGTGTAGAGAGTGGGTCATGACTCATAGGAATAATCCTAGCTTGGAGAAATTTACCAGTCTGGGAAAAGGAAATTTGCCCTTCAGCACGGTGAGATAGGCCTATTTCAGATACAAGCCTACCACTTTAGTGGCGGAACCAACCAATCATGGACCGTTTCACTGCAAAGTATTTTTGCATGGACTCAATTAAACAGTCGCTTCTTGTCATAGGCGACAATGGTCCTGAGACTTTTCAAGTAACGTCAGTCCGTTTTCGATGGGCATGTTGGCGGTCACAGTTCATGCGTTGTAGGTGGTGTTGACTGTACGGGTGAACAGCATTACCAAAGATACAATGCTGTAACATTTCAAAATATCCAAAACGTTGAAAGACTGAGATGCGCGTCTAAATTAAGTCGTGAAAAGTGAACGTCAATTCGTGCATTTCATTTTTTATGGCCTAAAGAGGTGTTACATGTGAAGTGGGCGCCTGCGCATTTACCTTACTGCCGTTCACTAAACATGCGCAGCAAGGTTGTTTACGTTGCGTGCCTACAGCAGGACCTTATACCATACAAGGTATGCTAGGCAGGCGAAGTGCCCAGCAATGAGAGAGACTCGCGGCTCAGTGACTTCGGTGGAACACCTCTATAAAGGAATTTGTGTACAATATAGCCAATCACGGACATAGCTTCAGAGTTGAACAATGGTCAACTTTCATACAGCTTTATAGCGCTGCATGTACTGAAGTGTGAAGGCCGGTTTACACTTACAATTTTTACGAACTATAAAGCTATAAGAACCATACATGGTCATCCCTTGCTCTTCCGGGCCACTCACGGACATAGCTCAAAGTTCAACAGTGTTCGACTTTTACTTTCACAGCTCTATATCGCTATACCGAAGTATGAATAGGTCTAAAGGCTTCACATGAGCTGAAGTTTCCTTCGTAATTTGAGGAAAATATCAGCGCCAGTTAATATTTAGGGTGCTCTGCTGGCCGATCGGTTTACGTTGTCATGCGCTATAATGTGTTTCACTTAGTAGGCTTCTTGGGGTACAAATACCTCTCGAGGAACTTGGGGCTTCTCCGAGCACTTCAGGTTTCCTTCCCCTCGGCACACGTTTTTCGTTCCAATCTGTTTCCACTTAGTAAGTTTTGGGCCTACATTCTTTGGCTGCTAAGCATATACAATACTGAGTGCTATACCACATTGCCTGAAAGTGTATTTTATCCCCAACTGCAATGTACGCGCGTTCAAGGCGGCTCAGGATGAATGGGGCGATTTTCAGAAATTTCCACTAAAATCATGCAAAATGAATAAAATGCTCACATAGTAATTTCATAGACGCCACCACTCGTTCTAGGAGAAAAAAAAATAACGCGGGTGGCTCAGGCTTGCGTAATTTTTGCTGTTGGTCAAATAGTAAATTACGTCCAATCAGATTCTTGGATACCTATCATGTGACGCATTATTAAAAGTGCAGTCTGAATCATTTTTCTAGTTCTAGCCTCGTAATACGAACGGCCATGTTTCCTTCAATATTGCAAATCCTTGGAAAAGCATTCTGAGCTATCGGTTGTGCCAAAAAAAGCTGGTTACCACATCATACGTTTCTCCCTCTCTGACCTTTATATTCATCTTGTCACTTGCTACACTCCTAAAATGAATAAGTTAAAACAAGAGTGGCACCAGGTGGGGAAGGGGGTAGGGAGTGACAGAAAGCCATGTGAAGGCTTCTCCCACTTTGTGGAAATTTTCGAATTCCGTTGGGAAGCTTAAATTGGTACGATAGAGTATATCACTCCGAATGCGACCAGTCGCCTCTACTTAATTTTGCTCTCAAAGAGGGTAAAAAATTATCTACTAAAACCTCAAACTTTCAAATTTACTTCAATAAAAACTCGAAATTATCGAATTTTTTACAATAAAAATCAAACATTTTCAAAGTTTTATTGATTAAACACCCCAAATTCTCTCCAAGAAAAAGCCAAAATTTTCTGGGCTCTAAGCGCGCAGGAAATTTTTTTCTGCCATCCTTTCGCCATCGTTTTTGTTGGGGCTTCGAGTGTCCCCCCCCCCCCCTTCGTCGGGCAAATCCTGACACCAGCCTCGCAAAAAAGGTGTTAATTAGTCTCATTTGACATTATTCTGACTAAGTTTAATATGACTGTTGTCTCCTATTATTAGTTACGAATATATTAATTTACCTTAGTGTAACAAGTCTGTGGCTTCACGGTGTAACTGATTGTTTTTCTGCATTTTCCTTATGATCAGCTGACTATGAATGTTTGGACGGTAATAGAACAATCGCGGTTGAAAGACGATGTGACGGTGTAGCAGATTGTGACGACGCTAGTGACGAAACCGAATGTGGTATGAAGTTTAGACACACTCATATTTAACTTGTCTTAAATTACATAGAAGAAGGCTGAACGCACAATTTTGTTCTTCGTTTTTCATATCATGACACGTTATGGTGCATTTCAACCACCGAAAAATTTGATTTGCGTAGGCTAAATTCTTTTCCAACTTACAGATTATTTAAACCGTTGTAGCAGATTATGAGATGAAGGCACTGCTCAAACACTGAAACCCACTGATATGCCCACAAAGGCGCACAAGCCAGGGACGGAATGCATCCCTCTGGAGATGGTACGAACCAAATTTTTAGGAAAGTTTTCTGGAAAACTAGGACAAGAAAGTATATAAAAGTATGTAAGAAAGTATTTGGGCATAAACGGCTGCGACTGCCCAGCATCCCCCCTCCGAGAAAAATAACTTCTACGCCCATATACTCTAATGAATACCCAAGCGGTTAATCAGTGCCCCCTGATCAAAACTTCTCTTCCTTTAACTCCCAGAATGTACTGAAAATCAGTTCCGGTGTCCGAATGGAATTTGCCGGATGAAATCCGATCTGTGTAACGTACATGACGACTGCGGGGATGGTACAGATGAAGAAAACTGTGGTAAGCATTTGTTGATGACATACGCATTACCCTTCCCCATACCACCCCAATAATCGTCTTATTCAAGGCCCTCGTTCTAGTTATAAAATTGTATACACCAGTGCTGTAGTACTCGAGACCGGTCTCGAGTCACGATTTTAAGTACTCGGACTCGGACTCGGTCTCGTACAGTCCGGACTCGTGACTCGGCTCTAAATTTTCCGAGACCGGGCTCGAGACCGGCAGAATATGGGAATCACTTTTATGTCATTAATCCGTCGTCACATATTTTTACCTTGTCCTCTGCAGTTTCTATACAACACACGGTATTTACGTCTTTGCATTATGCTTTGTATAGTCTAGATCATATTATAAAAAGTCCCACGGTAAAAACGTACATGGAGTCATATTTCCACTAGTGGCCCACATGTTTAATCGGGAAGATCTCACGGGCCACAGCCAGACGCGTCTCCTTGATTTTGCCTTGAGGCCTCATTTTGAAATGGTTAGCGTTTCACCTGAATGTGTGGTGAAAGGTCCCTGGTTCAGAGCAGAACCGAATGGAATAAATAGGGCGTGACCCCGGAAGCTCTGGCTGTCTGGAGGGTATTTACAAAATAGTGGACATAAAGCTGAACATTTATATCTACACTATCTGCAAATGATATTGAATGGGCATTCAATTTATGATCACAAGTATAGCAATTTGACAACCAGGCCCAATCCAGACATGACAGAACGGATAAAATAATGTCAGATTCAGTTGCACATATCTTTTTTGAAAAGTGTATGGCTGGTGGTCAGGTGGTTTGGAGTGGCTTTATCTGAGCCGAGCGTCACTATCTTTTGACTCGTATAGCGTAATAAGAATATTTTTTGCCTAAAAACCTCCTAGATTGCCGTGAGTAGGCTGCACAAGTTTTACCTCGATATCGTAGGCTACGTATTCTTTATTCTGAAATATCATTTCATAGAAATGCACAGTTCAAATAATAAAAGGCAAATAAGAAGAAAGAAATAATATTTGGCCTGTATATGTTTCTACCAAAGAGCATATGGTCTCCAAAGATTTCGTAAGTTCATTTCAACTGGCCTGCCAGCTCCCCCTCACCACCACTGGATTACATACGTCAAACTATGTGGCCTGTCGGTTTGACTGTGGCCTGAGTGGCCATATGAGTGGGTGAGTGGGTGGATGGGCGGGGGATTATTGGATTATGGTACGGTTTGCACACAGGGATATGGCAGAGGGATTAATGATGGTATGTTGGAGCCGAAATTCAAGGTGGGTTTGAAACCAGAGAATTCCAACTGTGGTAGTCCATTCAGGTCAATTCAACCAAGATGTAGCCAGACACCTCACTTCTAGCTCACCCCTTTTGCTTCCAAAACTGATGTGTTTGTCGGGTTGTCGGCACAATTGTTTTGTTGGTAAATTTTATCCCAAATGCGCCCTCTTTAGAAGGGTTCGGTTTCAGTCACCCTTAGGAGCGTGAAACGGTTGCAGACGAGGCACATTCGAAATGAAGACGCTCTCATGCAAAGAGTACCAAAGGTACATCTGCTGGTGCAGGGCCCGTTGGGTCCAGAACATTTACAAAAAGGTGTCGATATATTCCGATTCAAATTTAATGAGCAGAGCAATGAACGCAAGAAAATTTTGATTTTTAATAGAAAATATTTAAAGATCAATCGTTTAAAAATGACAACCACCCTACCTCCAGTTACAGTTTTCCCACCGACACCGCCTTTCCCAACAGACCTATTCTTTAATTCCTGCCTTTTAGCCAATACAAAGTAAGAAAGGAAACAAAAGTAGTTCCATATTCGGCATACATTCAGTAACACCGCATGACCTGCAGTAAAAGAAGGACAATCGCGTACTGCCATGCAGGCCCAGGGCCTTTATCATAACACACAGGGGCGGTATTTGGTGTGTCAATGGGGGGGGGGCGGGCAGAATCGATCCTCTTTTCAATATCAGTAACATAGCTAGCTCGCTCTGCTCCGATTCCTCCGTACCACGGTGGGATCATCCCACGTTGGTAATAACCAAAGTTAAATAGCGCCAATCCGTGTCATGTGTGGGCGCGTCCATTTATGGACAGGGTGTTCGAAAATAGACACTGTGTAATGGTCCTTTCTTGAATTACCCCCTCACTAACTTTGGTTTTCTCCTCTCCACATTATCGATGGATAATGGTTCTCCTTCTCATGTTTACCGAAGAAAGGGGTGGGAAAACTGGCATGTCAGATTTCACACTACCGCGATGTTCTCGGCTTCCCTAGAACTTCGCTATCTAAAGTAGGGTTGACATCATCTTTTGTGGCGCTACGCCCCCAATCATAAGCTAAGACAGTGGCGTCGTCACTGCATGTAACTGTAAGCAGGGCTATGTTGACTCACAATGGGTCATATTCCGAACAGGATAATATACACATAGAATGCAATTACACTACCCGCGGAAATTCCGTCTGTTAAGGCGAGGTTTAGGCTATTTAAATGGTAGGTATACACACCAACTCGAACTTTGAACACAAAGCGAAAACAAATATGGTGACATAGAGCAATAAAAGAAGAGTGAAATCATCTCTTATGGTAAAATATACTGGTATGGGATAATATGAGCGACAGGTAGTTTTTCAAGCGCATTCAATGGTTATTACTAACTTTCTTTGCTCGAGATAGCTTATGAATCAAAGCGAATAACATGACAACACAAGCACGACGAATACTGTGTAGAAGACGGTGGGATAAGTGTATCATGGCGTGTGCATCTCACTTTAAATCGTTTCCACTTTCTAATTTGAACAAAATCTCAGAACAGGAAGCACTTGAGACCTGATGCTGCAAAACATTCAGTGCACCGTGAAAAATTCTGTCACTACAAGCCTAATGAATAACCAACCGTGCCAAGTGGGCCATAATCTAGTGTTCTCAGGGGCCCTCGCCTTTCATATAAAATTAATAGAACATGATTGACGATTAACGATCATCGGTTCCAACCATGACTATCACATCATGTTTTCAAATATATTCGAAATCTTACGGCTAGCCGTGTTCCACTGTTGTATCACGTGGAATGTATTCTGTAAATTAGTACCAGTATGATGTAACGCGAAAGAGGTGGACATTCCAATTAAATAAGAAAAATCGAATTATTCAGGGCCCCACATTGCTACCTGCTTAGGGCCGATATCCCATCCCATATCCGTCCCTACGCATACTGCCCTTTTGAATGGGATACAACATAACCAAATAATCGCATCTACTACTAGTTGTGTCGGTCAAGAGTTAGCAAATCTCTTCTTACTTTACGTTCTGATAATAGAGGGCGCATGTTAACTTAAAGTGTAAGTTCAAGTGGGTACGGGCTGGGGAACCCTGGAGTGTGTGAGAAGATCACATTCCCTAGATCACATTCAACCCTGTGCTGTGTCCAACTAACTGCAAGGTCTTGATATACTCCCTCAAACGTAAACGAAAGTTGAGTTGCAAACTAAATTAGGAGTCATAACCTTAAATCGTTATTGAGTGCCAGAAAAAATAACCGTGGTCGTTCAAAGTTTGAGATTAAAATTTTAAATAGGCTTACCTATGGATTATATAGTACGTGAAATTTGGCAGGTGCATCTGACTTGCTAAATGTTTTAGCTCTATTTTGTTCACTCAACGTTCCAAGTTTTCTGTGTTAAAAGGAGGAATATTTTCAGGAATTTTTTGGTTAATTTAGAAGAATATTCTCTGTGAGAACCTATATATCATTGTAAAGAGCAAAGATTGGGAATTTGAATGAACATTTTATTTTTGTGAACTAATCTCATTATGTATGCAAATATGCAAATTAGATGACGTCATACGGTTTTTCATTGAAAATCGTACAAAATAAAATACAGATCACTATTATTTTGTAATTTATGGTGCAGGAGATTGTTAAGCTTTCTTTTCTCTTTCGTTTGATACCAAATTTGAGGAAATTGGACCAAAAATGAGGAAGATATGCCCATTTTTCTCTTGCTATACAGCCCACACTGAACTAACACACACTGACCTTATGTGACCTCTACACATAACGCTATGGCTCAGTGCACAGTGGAATGTAAACAACTTTGGATCTAAACAGAGCTGCGTGGGCTTTGTAAGGTAGCTCTAAATGGACATTTTAGTGAGTAGAAAAGTCGGAGGGGTGTTGTGGGTTATAATTTTTGATATTGGGAGGGGATTTTTGGGTTAGAAATGCATGTTTTGGGTCAAAATTGACGCATTTTTGAAAACTGAATATGTCTGGTCCTTTGAACCTCTCTAACTCACCCTACCCTTGTAATTTATGCATATCTTTTGGTATTTTTTTTATAAGGAATCTTGTAAGGGACATTTTAGTGTTTGAATGAAAAAGATCGGACTTTCCGTTGTTGAGTTATGATTTTTTTTGTGGATTGGGTATTTTGTGACTGAAAATGTAGATTTTGACCGAAAATGACGCATTTTTTGAAAATTATACTTGAAATATCTCTAAACTCCCTATACCTGGCATCTAATCACCTCTCATGGTGTTTCTCTAGGTTCTAAGGTATTCAGAAAAAAGTAAAGGAGTAGGGTGACCTTTTCCTAAGTGCCTGAACTTGACTTTTGAAAATTATGACGCCATTTTTAGCATTTTTTGAGTTTTTGGAGCATTTTTTGAATGTAAACAACTATTTATCGATGTTTTGTGAAAAATTTGCAAATACAACCCCCCCAAAAAAATAGTGGCATTGCACAGAACTTTTTGTAAGCTTTCTTTTGGTGGTTAAATGAAGGCTGAGGAGTGTATATTGACAAAGTTATATTTTTTTTTTAACAGGCAGTTTTTTGGGGTAATGGGCTTACCCCGTTGAACAAAATAGAGTTAGAGGTCACTTTGAGTACGCAGGGGTCATTTGAGGTGAAATTCACACACGAATCCCCGAAGAGGATTTTCGCGGCAGATTTTGGAAGTGGTATTATACACATACCTTTGCTTAATTTGATACTGAAATTAAGTAATGCAACAATTGCCGGGTTCTGCCTTTTCCTTACAACCTTTGCACATAGTGTATGTGAATGCGTGTATCCGTGTGTATGTATGTGGGGAATGTGATGCCACCAAAACCTATCGGAAACTGCCAAGATGGTAAAGCTTCTTTATAGCATCTTTTTTCACAGAAGTGTAAGTAGGTGTCTAGTTAGAATCATTGTTTCTTTCAACTAGTAAGATTAAGATTTGCATACATTGGATATAACTTAAGGTTGACCTTTGACCCTTTTTCTTTTTAGAGTACTTTGAATGTCAAACATCTGGGAGCAGAATCAGCTTGGAGCATGTCTGTAATGGCGCACAAAACTGTGACGACTGGTCAGATGAGCATAGAGATATATGCGGTACATAATAAATATTATTATAAATATTATATTATTACATATTATTAAATATTATGTTATTATTAATTATTTTTTTAATTGTCAAGTTTCGTGCATGGCCGAAGGAGGTGGAAGTCAGTGTGTGCATGCGTAGTATGTGGATGTTTGCGTGTGTGTATGTGTGTGTAAATGTCTGTGTGTGTGTGGGTGTGTGTACATGAACACAGTATAAGAAAATTTTAACTTCACATAATTTTGTCGTCCCCAGTGCTATGTAGGGAAATCTTCCGCCATCTTCCCCTGTCCCATTCTCCACGCCATGCGCTGCAAACTTATGAAAACTAAAACATATCTGTAAGTTTTGAACACGCAATGGCGTTTAGGCCTTGGAAAAAACCAGTAGAATACGTGAGAGCAGGGTACGCATTAAAGCTTCATTAAACACATGCTGCAAACCGCTGGCGCCACTTAAAGACAGACAGTCATCACCCCAAAGTATATTTTTAGTGTGGGTATATCAAAATTCTCGGTTGGTGACTGCTCTTTGATTGACATCAAAGTTTGAAAATTTGAAAGATGCAGAGTAGCTTACATTCCACACAAGGCAGAGAGAGTACTTTTACTACATTTTATAGCCTTGTATGCTCACCAGGACATGGCCTTAAGAAATAAAACAGGTTTATTCTTGCACAAGGAAGAGCCTCATACAGTTATGGGAGGAGCTAGAAGATGCATAGTTGGGAGAATGGGAACTGTCTGGGATCATGAAAATTCCCCTTTAAATAGGATCCAACAAACAAATTTATGTTTAATCTAAACGTCTTGTTGTATTTAAACTTTAACTTTAAACACAGTTTGAGGTTTTCATTAAACAAATAAATTATTTTTGGGGTTGCGTTTCAACAGCGCCCATGTGTTTAATATAGGCTCAATTAGGCTAAACGTTAGTCGTAAAATGTGCTTAGGTTATATATGTGTGTATATATATATATATATATATATATATATATATATATATATATATAATCGCATATACCTTTTGAGAACTGACTTTAGGTCGCGTGGTTTTCGTCAGTCTTTCTTTCGTCGTATTTTCTTAAACTTTTTTGTCAACAGAATGTGACCCTTCTACCCATTTCCGATGCACTCATGGTCCATGTATACCACTTACATGGAGGTGTGACGGCGAAGTAGACTGTCCAGCTTCTTTTGATGACGAGGAAAACTGTGGTGAGAAAATGGTGATCTCTTCTACATTTCTTTTGGTGTGGGACCGCTAATCGGTATTCGATATCGGCCGAGTGTCCGTCGATAATCGTCCTGGCTGACCAATATCAGTAAACTTGAACTGAAATGTCAAATGTCACAAAGCCGATTAGTCTTCTACTTCAAACAGCGGTTTTACCAACGTCTGATATAATAATTCCCAGTATTTTACGTCATGTAAAACGACACAGATTTATGGCGTTTTAAGGAAGTGGCCTATGATTCGACCGTTGTATCGTTCATTCAGCTACGTTTGCGGATTACTTGACCTACATTGCGTAGTGGTGACATACATAGCGCATAACCAATGGTTTTGGTACACAGTATACGCAACCAGACCAAGGAGTTGTCAGAGACTCCCTGACCAGACTAAAAATTCAAGTCACGATGCCGATATCCTCGCCACACTGTCTGAGGACTTTCACTTTTTTATATTATGTCTTATCAAAGGCCAAACCACGAGTATAGCCTTGACATTTTTAATAACTAGTTATCACATCCGACAAACTTGATATGCCAGATTTTTCATTACAATGAATCGTTGTTACGACTCTTCGTCGGAATATCAAAGAGTCCTTCCGAGGGTCTCACACGGTCGTTAAAAAAAGATGGTAAAATTCCAATGCATAGTAATTTTGAATACGATTTATCTTTCATAAACCATACCACGAATTAGTGCAACCGGCGTTAAGCATTGTAAAATCGCTGAGTTGTTGGAGCCCACGCAAGTCAAGAAATCCATTTTCTTTGGAAACTATGCTTTCTTCTGTACAGCATTGTACAAGATCATAAGCTTAGGAAAAGGGGAAGGGGGTCTAAGGCCCTCAGTCAACTTAATGCTGGGGGCCGGCATGCTTCCGTACCACCACCTTTCAAGGACGAAAACACTTTGTTTGTTTACTCTTTGAAATTCATCAAACTTTTTGAATAAAATAACAAACTTCTCCCATGATAAATATACTTCAAAAATGCACAAAATTTAGCATCAGATTGCATTTAAGGACCATCAAAAATTCAAAACATTCCCAGAAGGAATGAAGAAACCCTCCTTCTAAGACCCCTTCCCTAAAATGGTGTTCTAAAACTTTCATTTAGCCAGCTGAGAACAGCCTCCTACCGCCCTATATGTAGCATACAAGCTAATGGCATGTATGGAAATTTTGACTAGGTTACAAGTAGTATAGCATACAACTGAAATATCATACATATTGGTCTTTACTTATACCATAAGTTCTTATTCTGATTAAAACCACTCGTGTGACAAAAAATCCCACCCTTTCTTAGACGCCCAAACTAACTAGGGGAGGGGAGCTGGCACGGTCCGGGGACCGTTCTTAAGAAACGTGTCACGGGATGTTGCAGCCCCTTAAATGTTTTGTAAAGAATTGAGCGTGAGAGTTGCAAGAAACTTTTTCTTTCCTTTCCTTTTCTTTCTTCTTTTTCTTTCTCCTTTTTGTTCCTTTTTCTTTCTAATGCATGGATGGATGGATGGATTGAATTTACTCAGGAATATCACACAAGCGTGCAGTACAAATAGCAAAAATACGTTACCGTACCTCTCATGAGTCCTTAGATTTCCTATTTCTTTACAAACCCAAAACACGCTTTTTTCAGTTTGTTGCACAGTGTAGACAGGGCATGCAACAGTTTCAAAACATTTTGAAAACGTTTTGAAAAGAATTGACAGGGCAATTCTTCTGCAACATTTCCAAAACGTTTTCAAAATGTTTTGAAATTGTTGCATACCCTGTCTACACTGTGCAGCAAACTGAAAACAAGAGTGTGTTGGATTTATTGCAATTGAATATTTTGGAAATGTTTTGGGAATGTTGCTCGTGTATACAGGCCTGTCTCCTTCAACCTTTCGTGACGGGTATTGTAAACACAGTGACCCTCAAAATACAGTATAAAAAGTCCCACTTACACGACTACTTAACTTAAAACTAACATAACATATGGTAATTAAACGGAAGCAGATAATACCGCAGTCTTCTGCATATCAGATTAACCATATTTAGTAAATAACATCTTGTTGTATACTATTATTTAGTATACACCCTATGCACATGACGTCACAAGGCCATAGAAACCGAAGTGCGCCCCGATCTGAGGGCGACCTTGTGCACACTTTTGTACAAGCAGTAGTGTAGCACGCTAAGATTGCATTATTATCACAAAGATGATGAGTTAAGAACATAAGGCCTATTCTGCAATGCAAATTTGCCTAAAATGTACACGTTGTTTACTTACAGTTAAGAAACAAAGCAATCTTTCAAACAATAAACATGATTTACTACACTACGGTGTTTAAGTTACGGTTAAAATACTCAAAATGGTCGAAAGGGTTTGAAATACCTACATTTGATGCAAAAGTTTCAACAGAACCAAACTAACAAGAAGGCATCGTGCACTTTTTTCAAATTAAAGGTATCACAATGACTATCATTGAATTATTGGGCTAAGTGACCTTTTATCATAGGACAGTGGTTCACCCCTGTTTTCACGTAATGATTACTTAAACTGATTACTACAATTGTAATACCTCGATTTGTGGCATTCGCTTAGCAACGTTTCCTCACTGAGCCCCGAAAGTTCTCGGTACTCAATTTGTCAGATATAAGTTTCATTAAAGGAATTTTCCTAACTTAGTGGTCTCTACCCCCCTCCCTCTCATAAGCTATTGAGGACTCTCACAGCTGAGTAGTCTTAGTTCCGCACTCTGTGCTCTTTCCTTCCTCTCGTGTTTGAATAAACGTGTTGGGAAATGTTTCCACGCAATGCATTATGGTAATGGGTTAAAGATGAAGTGTACCCCGCTTTCAGTGTCCCAGCGCGGGTGTTTATGGTTGGCCGCGGTGGACATAAGACGGACTGAACTCAACGCGTACGTAGAAAACAGACCATGAGCCAATAAAATCCACTCCCACACCATTAGCTGAAAAGTCAGACAGTGAGTTTGGGACGCCTGCAGACCAAATGAAATTTCAGAATTTCAGGTCGAATTTTCGGATACACGCATGTTGCAAAGAGTATCATATGTCATTTTGAATTGAAAACCGGTAAAACTGCTTTGAAAGACCGGGGCTTACAAAATAATGCAGTAAGTCTTGACTTTACAGAGTTTCATCCAAACAAAATAGTCAATTGTGGTTCTATAGGCATTGGCGTATTTAGGGGGCCATTGGGCCATGGCCCCCTCACTTATGCCGACTTTTTTTAAGTTCCTAAAAGTACGTAAATTTTTTTACACATATTTTACTTTAAAATGTAGCATATGTGGCACCAGATTGCATGTATTCAGGACTCCTAATTTTTCAAAAATTTTCAAAGGGGAGGGGACACCCCAATGGCCATGGTCCCCCTCACTGATGCCGATTGTTTTCGTTTTAGTTTCTAAACATATACGTACATTTGTAACACAAATTTTACTTCAAAAGGTAGCATATGTGGTACCAGATTGCATGTAAGTACACCTAATTTTTCAAAAATTTTCAGAGGAGCGGACCCCACCCCTTAGACCCCACCCCTTAGACCCCTCCCCAGGCAGGCGATCACACAACATAATGCATGTTAAAATACCCCTCCCGAGTCTCAACAGTTCACTAGTCTAGAGCACGCAGAGCTTAACACGTTGCCGTTGTCATGGTACACTTGACCTTGTGACCCGCCCACAAGTACCGAATTTCCCAACTCGTCTATTTACAAATCTGGGAATCATCGCCCTGTTAAAAATATAAAACAAGATACTTCTTCATATGTTTGCATAACATATAATCTTCGCAGCAGGTGTCAAGTATGTACTTTTCAAATTACATATTCTAAAGAGCATAGGAAACGGGAGGGGAGGGGGCTTCAGCCCCCAGTCAAAAATGTGCTTCCGCCCCCTCAATCCAAAGATAACAAACCCTTCTTTGTTTCCTCTGTAAAAAAAATGTCAAAAATTTGCAGTAATTTTCGTTAAAATTTGCCCAATATGTTGCACCAACTGCAACTAAGGACCCTCAAATGTCTAACAATTTTCCAAAGAGTAGGGGAACCCCTCCCCTTAGACCTCTCTTCCAGGACCGTACGCCGAAACAACGTTCACCCCCCACGTCTCGAACAGCTGCCCACGCCTATGCTAACGATTGTGGCCAGTATAGCTGCATTGGTAATAGGCCTACACGTCCGCTAGACTCCGCGGGCAAAGGATACACTGAATTTAAATAATCGCAAACGTAACACAAGATTGGCATGCGTAGTGATGTTGTGGAAAGCCTTTATAACATAGGGAAAGGAGGGAAATACTAGGGTAAGATTGTTAAAGAAATATCAAACAAACAATTTAAGACTACTTCCAGTAGCAGAACTATATTCGCTACATTCCAGACTGTCAAATGCACTTTTGTGTGTTTTCGACAAACTCCCGGAACTTGACCCCAGTGTCATGAGCACTGCTCCACTCTCAGAATATGTATACGCGTATACGATTTCTCTAAAATTGTTACTGACATGAACAGCGCTCGCATCGTACGGTACCTAAATATCATTAGGAATCACGCGTGTCTAAATTCACAACTGGTGACTGCACTTTGATTATTTTAAATTGAAAGTACACCATTCAAATATAAAAAAATTCTGATTGGTCAGTGATTTGTGCAGATCACATACTCAGAAGAGTAGCATTGAACAATGTAACTACATATCTTGTTAAGGAGGTTCAAGAGGCAGTCATTTTCTAAATCAGAGGATCCGCTGAAAGTTAACTTAGTTTGGAATATTTGCAGTTTCTAGGATTAGGAAACTGGACTATAATAGTGCCATCAGGTCATGGCAGAGGAGAAGCAGGTCTCACTGATGAAAGGCCAGTCTTAGTGTCCATTCTGGGGACGTAACAGGCACGTAGCCGGGGGGGCATGTGCCTCCCAATTTTTCAAGGAGGAAAAATTTATTACGAGACAAGCATTTTTGGAATACAAATATAAGAAGAAAAATTGGAAAATCTCGCACCATTTTGCCTCTGGAGTCCTTGAAATAGGCAAAAATTTTCAAAGGGTAGGGGGAAGACCCCTTCCCTTAGACCCCTCCCTCAGGAAGGCGAAACTCCAAAATCGATTTGCCCCCAAATTGGTTATTCTGGCTACGGATCTGGGACGTAGCGTCTTCGGGAAGCAGAACCGCTCCGGGGTTAAAGGTTTAGTATCCGCCCTCCGGTATCCAACCAACGCGACTTTAGGAAAAGGTAGGTCGAAAGAAGGGGTGGCGAAATACTTGGTTTCAGTCGATTATATTTTTGAAGGATTCTTTATCACTTTTTGTTCACCAATAGAGTGCCCTGATGACTACTTCACTTGCAACAACTCTCGATGCGTACACATTAAAGCTGTGTGTAACAATTTCAACGACTGTGGGGATGGTTCCGATGAAAAAGAATGTGGTAAGTGTGTATACCAGCTGTGTCTCAGAATTTAAGGGGGGGGGGGCGATTGGCTAAAAAAGCTTTGATGGAATATAATAAAAGGCCCATCAAAATACAAAGGATTTAATGAGATTTTTTGCTAGTATTTCTGTGAGACAGTGGGGTAATCTTTAGTGTCATCGAGGGGTAAAGTTGACGTACCAACCCGGCAAACATACCCAGTTTTCCATCAGGTAGTAGTTCACTGGTTTCGCTGGGCTTCAACAAGAGGGGAGCTTGATGTCTGAAACAGGGGGTGTTGAAAACCTAGGGCCCTGAGCACGGAAACACGGATGCAACAAGCCCCACAGATATGGGTACATAAGGCCTGGTTGGTACAACGACTAAACTACTTACGGCTATACTATAGAATTTTCCCCGACTCTCACTGCTTCTATTGTCCCCTTAGTGTTCGGTCCCCTTTGCCGCTGCACCGGCTGCGTCATTTTTGTTACGCATCTAACAAAAAGATCTGTTTCTAACTTGAATTCTCATTTTACGATTCAGATACCACATGTGCACCAGGCCACTTTTACTGTATGATTACGTCAGAGTGTTATGATGTGGCTTTAATGATGTGTGATGAGGAGTCCCGAATATCTTTGTGGTAAGTCACTTTGCTTTTTTGCCGCGGTGCGGTGGCGTCACCAAAATTTCAAAAAGTGGGGGTCGGGAGGAAAGTTGGGGGAGCAAAAATTTGAGGAGAAAATCTGCGCACGCATTTCTCCTTTGCGCTCTTGTGCCTTTTCTTGTGTCTATGTTAAATAGTCGCATAGGGACCTTAGGTCATTTAACCTCTAACATTGGCACTTACCTTACACTGAAAGAGGATTTTTAATATCTGAATGGAAAACTTAGCCTCAAACAGGATTCGAACCAGCGACCTCCCGCGTACCGAGCGGATGCCCTGACCACTGAGACATTGAGGCCTATGTGACAGAGCGCGGTCAACTGAGCTTAAATACCGTTGGGTTAAAGATTCCATTACGTATACTCACCTAAGCCCATTTAAGTGAATCCAGTACCACAAATAGTCACCAAAAGCTATACTCAGAAACACTTTTCACGAATGGGGCTGAAGTATTGGCTCTAAATATTTTTCTGATTGACGAAGATTCATCAGGCGCGGTTTTACGGGGGGGGGGGGTGGGGGGCTTTGGGGACTCAAGCCCCCCAAAATTCGCTCAAGCCCCCCCCCCCCAAAAAAAAAATTTCCGAGGTTGTGTGTTATCTTCATGCTATATTTGCGTGTATTGAGAAAAACAAAATTGTCCAATACATTTGTGCACATCTTAGTCCAGTGGATTTAGTTTCTCAAATGTGTCATGCAGGATAGGCATGTGATCACGTTTCTTGTATCCACGTCCACGTACGTACACCGTTGTTTTGACTGCATGTAGTACGACAGCCACGCTTCGCCTTAGTACTGTATTACGACGGTAGGCACAGTGCGGGCGCCTACTAGCTTACCCAGCTGCATTCTTACGTTCGACGCCAGTCCCAGGGGCGTAAATACAGGTGTGTGTGTGGGGGGGGGGGCGTGAAAATCAAAAGTCGGTCTCTGAGCGCCAAAAAGTCGGTCTCATATCCAGTGATTGCTCAAATCCAGTTCAGTATGCCTTTGTAACAGTAGGCCAGACATGAACAACATTTGATACCTTACTCAAATTGAAATTCCGGCAGAGATGAAGTAAAAGTGAAGATTGCCCTAATTTTCTACTGACTTCCCGAATTTTTGATCGAATGCCCGAAAAATGTGCAAAAATTTTCGCGCGCCTCGCGCACCTGTAGTGGTTTAGTGGTCTATTTCATGCACCTGAACTGCAACGGATTTCTGGCAACTTTTTGAGAAGTTCGGGCAAAAAATTTTCTGGACCCCAAACTGTAAGAGTCCCATACGCCTATGATTATTACTATCAGTGGCGTACGCAGGGGGGCCATACCCCCTCCCTGATGCCAATTTTTTTTTAGTTCCTAAAATACGTTAATTTTTTTAACACAAATTCTGCTTCAAAATGTAACGTATGTGGCACCAAATTGCATGTAAGTACATCTAATTTTTCAAAGGGGAGGGAACCCCCTCCCCTTAGACCCTTCCCCCAGGCCGGCGATCACAAACAATACTACATCCCCCCCCCCCCCCCGTGAGAGAAATCCTGGGTACGCCACTGATGGAGTCCTCCTTAGCATCATTCCCGAATGTCGGTATTGATGACAGAAAATTTTATTCTTCCGTTTCAAGTCCCCCCTAAGCCCTCCAAAAAAATCTCGGTCTAGAACCGCGCCTGAGATTCATCATTGACATACATTTTGTCAGAAAATAAAGTTCCAGTGTCCTAAAACCTAAATTTTAAACCTGAAATAGACATTTTTGCTCTGTGGGCTGACCGTGCAGACCCTCTCGTGAGCCTATTTCATTTCAAGTTAATATCTTCAGTCTTGAATTCCCAAAGCCTTTTGTTTCACCCGTTCATTCTCTCTTCTCTCCCAGCTCAGGTAGCGATTCAGACTTTCTCCAGTTTTACCAAAACTGCTACGGTTATGAAACCGATAAATGAGCAGATGAGACTTTCCAGATAATGAAGATAAAATCTCACGATATAACGGACAGGCAGACTTACTAGTCGCCATTGACGATACATATCTGCAGGCGACCAAAGTACTAAAACTTGAAATAGTCGGTCGCCAAATTGTTTTTTTTTTTTTTTTCTGACATTGATCCTAAATCAAGAATTTGTTCCATTATTATTCTCACCTGTCCGTAGAATTGTCCTTTCCTCTTCTCTAGTAAGATTTGAAAATCTAGTCTCCAAGATTTGAATGACCTCATATCATCTGGCGACTTAACTGCCAGAAATATCATGAAGCAGTGGCATAGCTAGGAGGTATGAGGGGGAACGTGCCCCACGACAAAGCCGTGCCCCCAGGTGCCCCCCGTGGAAAATTTTGGAATTTACATTTCTGTATATAAGCCCTATAGAGAGGGAGAGAAATTTCAGAAATTGTGCCCCCCTAGGAAAGGTTCGTGACCCACAGTGCCTCCTGCTCAAAACAATCCTGGCTACGCCACTGTCATGGAGTAGTTAAGACACGCGATCATCATTGCAACCAACTGTAGTTGTCCAGAGTTTTATGGAGGGCTTACTTAGAAGCATGGCTGTAACGCCCAAGTCTGGACTCCGACTCGGTTCCTGATTCTGACTCACGTCCGTTCTATTCCCGTTTACTGAATTCGGAATTGCCCCGGTATGGGCTGCAGCTGGACTCGGAGCCGATTTCAACCTAATCAACAAATAATGGAAGTTACAAAAATGTTGCTTAAGGTTACATTGTTATTGGTGAACAGTTCAGTACATGAATGGTCACACTCAGTCAACGAAAGTAGCTACAGAGTGGAACGGACTGACTGAAAATGACTTCTAAAAATGACCTTTTTAAAGTAAAAATCGTATTAATTAAATACTCTTGATAAAAAGTGTAAAATCATTAATTTTGTATTTTATGGGTACAAGTGTCAAATGGCCGGACTCGGAATTGGCCCGGAAAATTGGCTCGGTAAGGTGTACTCAGAAACAACCCTGCTTAGTAGCTTAGTAATAATAATTTGTAATGACACTACCTGGTCCTGATGGTTGCCAAAATTCCAAAAGTTAGTACTTCAATTGATAGGCATTGATACCCGAAGACAACAATTGAGTTTATGTTGCAGACAAAATTGGCAATGACTAGAACAAATGGTGAACTGACTCGAGTGTGGGCCGAGTCATCATCCTTAATCGTCTAGTGTTGTTGTGTTGTTGTCGGAGTTAGACTCGATTGTGATTCGGAGTCTCCGACGGGGGTGGGGGGGGGTGGGGCATTCCCTAGCGGGGGAGACGTGACCTCCTGTTCCCCACCTGGCTCCACCCCTGCTCCGGTCAAGCCCCACCAGGAACCTCTCGACCCGAGTTTTGTCATCAGTAACCAAAAATGCCTTTTTGGTATTATTAAAAGAAACTTCCTTTAAAATTATTTTGAATACCTGAAGTGGGACTCGAACTAACGCAACTTACATGAAGTAGATTTTCTAAATGAGTAAAACTATGAACAGAGACTCGAAATGACACAGCATGAAATGTTAAAGACTCGATTTGACTCAATACTCGACATCAAGAGACCAGATACAGGCGCGGATCCAGACATCTCGAAAAGCGGGGGGTCTGAAAGCCCCCTTGAATATTCTCCTAGATTAACATTATGCTAATTTTCGCGTATTTGATATTGTTGATGCGGCGAAAGGGGGGGGGGGCTGAGACCGGGAAAACCCCCTTGGATCCGCGCCTGAGATAACAACATTAGACACAACTGACATTCTTACACAGGGGCATTATGAATATTCAAATAGCCTGTCAACTGGTTACTGGTCACCACATGTAGTAAACATCGCTTCCATTCGGTGGCGTAACCAAAAACTTCATGGCAGGGGCAATGGGCTTATGGGGGCACCACCATTTCATTCGGGGTGCATCTAATACGGAATCGGTATATTTGTCACTCCAAATTGAATTTTCCAGTAGGGATTCTGGGACCTGAGGCTTTGGGGGGGGGGGGGACATTGCGCCCCAAGCCCCCTTAGCTATGCAAATGCTTTCATTCAAAAATATTTAAAATGCCCATGATGTTGCCATCATGAAATATTATTTTCACTTTTGAGTACTATCACACAAAGGTTAAGTAGTAATCATAAGATTATCAAGTACTTTAACATACTTGGAGAAATATAACCAATATGACCAGTGTAACAGTGTAACGGATGTTATCCAACGTTAATTAGGAATTGTGGACTGAAAGCGCTTTTTTCAGGCGAAGCGTTTTATCTTCAGGCTGAAAGGAAACCTTTCATTGAGAAATTAAACCTCATGTACTTATCAATCAAATGAGTGACCCAACTTACCTCTACCATGATCAGTCAAAGGTGGAAGTGCATTACATTAATATTTATTTTTCCTCTGGAAAGTAATGCCTATTTTCAGTCTTGCCTTCGGGCGTGGTTTACGGCACCTCCCGTATAGCGGATACAACCCCGTCCTCCAAGTGTAGTATAGATCAATGTAAAGACGGAAGCATCCGTTTGGCTGTTGCCGAGGAGAAGCACAAAAAGAGTTTGTCCACCCCATTTATGACTGCATTTGAACTTACTGTATCATGTTTTCTACGTTTTATAAAAGTTACTGGCCGTGCTGAGGTTTCGAGGCCAGGCCTCGAAACAAAGCCAGCCTCGAGGCCGATTTTTGAAGCTTTCTACTCTTTTCGGGCCTAAGGGCGTATGTTTTCTTCTTCCACCTCCTCCTTTCTCCATTTTCTGACTTCAGAACCCACCTCATTGAAATTTTCAACTCCATCCCAATATCATGCCTACCACCATGCATCCTTCTATCCATCCGTAAGCCCACAATCTAATCATTTAAAAGCCAGTTTGTCAAATAAATGTAGGCCAGATCAGTGAGAGTTGGATTGGGGGAGAGCTAGCCTAGTAAGTTGCATGGGTTTCCAAATTTTGAGGGGACATTTGCTCTTTGGTAGGGAATATATGCCGTACACCATTAAACATTTTTCCACGCCTTTCCTTATTTGAAGTGTGTTAAACAATGGAATTTCAAAACGAAGGACATATTTAGTTAGATCTACATCTTACAAGGCTTGGTTAGTACCATTGCCGACAATCTGGAAGATATTTTGAGCAAACTAACTAATCTTAATCAAACTGAAAGTACAATTAACTGGTAAAGGCTGCAGCAATTGGAATTTTCTGGCTTCGGAACCCTCCTCATTGGAATTTTGAACTCCCAACCCCATATCAAGCCTGCCACCATGAATCCTCCATATCCATCTGTAAGCCCGCTGTATTATCAGATCGATGATCCGGTTTGTCGAATAAAGGTAGGCCAGCTCAGTAAGAGGTGGGTAGGTGTAGAGCCACGGTAGACTAAGTTTGCATGGGCTAACGAATTTTGAGGGGACGTTTGACCCCACCAGGTGCCCCTCTAAGGGTTCCTATAGACACCACGCTGTTCTGGATCCTGTCTGCGTCGTGTCCCCGTGGCATCGTTCAGTCATTTCAAAGTGAGATCCCGGACAAAATTAAGAGCCTGTTCGCCGCCCTCGAGATTTTCCTGATAAGAAATGTGGCCCGGAAACAAAAATGATTGAGTACGCATGCACGTGTACGTGTACGCATTGGTACATATACTGTGTGATTCTGTCCAATGGTGACGAATATGGAAGACCTCTATCTGTCTATCTTGCAAATAACGGCTCAGATCATTTCAAATTGTCGATGTTATATATATTAGAAGATTCAAGAAGATAGCTGTTAGCCTGTTACTCGAAGAACGGTAACTGCTTCCTGATTCAAATATTTAAGAATAAATGTAACTGTTGCTATCCTTTGTAAATAATCTTATACCAGACATTTGCTACTTTGTTACATACATTTTGCAAATATATGAATTTGTCTGTTACATTTTTGGAAACATTGTAAATGTTTTCTTTTAATTTACAAGAATACCCTGTATAGCGTTACATTGCACTGTCACAGGTGCATTGATATTGGCGAAGTTAAAATGTTTCCCAGCTGTCTCGGTTTCAAATGTAGACCATCAAGAGAGACCCACACAAGTGCCTTAAAGCGGACCACATGGACTCCACATGTTGCTCTGGGACCAGGCCCGTAGCCAAGGGAGTCGGGGGAAGTGCCCACTCGAACAATTCCCCTCTTATAAAATTTTAAATTACCATTGCCTTAATAATATTAAAACATCTCGCCCCCTAAGAAATATTTGACCCCTGGAAGTTAAAGGTGATCAGTCGTCTTGAAATATTCTTTGTGACGTCAGCCTTTTCTTGACATGTTTCTGCAGTCGTCACTGTTCAAGGATACACCGTACAAGCATGGTATAGCTAATCGGTAAGCAAGAAGAGACGGCTTGTAGCTGTATACCTACTAGCTATACCGATGTCATCATAGCTACTTGTACGGTGTATCTTTGAACAGTGACGACTGCAGAAACATGTCAAGAAAAGGCTGACGTCACAAAGAATATTTCAAGACGACTGATCACCTTTAACTCTACCAGCTGTCCCTTCAGTACCTTGTCTGAGTTGGCTACGGGTTTGCCTGGGACGACACCGACGAGACATTGCTAGGCTTTCACCATCACTTTGTGAAGATTTGTCTGTGCCTTCTACCCTAGTAAAATTCCGATATACTCTTTAAAGAGGGATTTGCATCACCCCAAGTATGACTTTTACTTGGTGGTAAGCCCCGCCCATAATGGTCTTTACTGCTTCTCCTTGTGCAGACACAAACATAGTTCACTGCTCAAGGCCACATCCGACTTGCAGCCGGAAGGTCTAGGGTTCAAATCCTGGCCTGGTCATACCAAAGACTTTAAATATAGAACCTACTGCCTTTGTGCTTGGTGCTCAGCATAAGCAATGGAGTAGGGCAAACAAGCCAGTGAGCCACAACTGGAAAAAAGGCCATGGTCGTCTCGACTTGAACCAATTGGTTGAAAACTGGGACGTTAAACCTCATCTAACAAACTCAAGGCCACATCCTGGTGAGCATAAGAGGCCCCGTGTGTCTTCAAAACATTCTCTGTGCATGCTGTGTAATATGAGCTGCTCTGCATCTTTTGAATTTTGTAACTCTGATGTCAAAGAGCAGTCACCAGTTGAGACTTTTGCTTACTTCCAACTAAAAGTCATACTTGGGGTGATGCAAATCCGTCTTTAATATACAGTACCCATATCCTGGGTGGTACCTCCTTCCCTTCATCAACAGCGCCACTGTTAGGATTAATACCAGGGCCTGATTTACCTTTGGGGACCCCTTCGACTGTAATTCTCCACAAGACTATAGTGGCGCAAGTCATGAAAGGATGGCAAAGGTTGTGGTCACTTTCACCCTTCCCCCACCCCCATTCAAAATGAACTCCATAGATTTCCTTCGTACGTACATGTAAGCCTACAAAAAGAAAATCAGCACAGGTGATCTCTACAAACTACCCTAAAAATACAATAATGTAATTTTGTGGGGCCCCCTTTTTGCGGGCCCCTGGGCACGTGCCCCTCTGGCCCATGCTTAAATCCGGACCTGATTAATACCCCACAAAAACTAGAAATACACATAATTATTACATTGTGCAGATTTATTGTATCATAGGCTTCACAAAAGCATAAAAGAGAACACCATCCTTTTCCAAGCGGTAAAGATCCGACGGAACATCCATGGACAGAGAGGCATGTACCCATCACGCAATGTTGGCTTCACCGGGTGACTGTATGGTTTTGAAAGTGGCCGCCAAAATGGCCGAAAAGAAATTATTAGGTGCTTAAAACAGTGTTAGGTTGCCACCTGCATAATTTTTACGTTTGTGGAATGAATAAAGAAAGCAGGGGAAGAGCTATGGTGACATCATTTCCCATGGGTCCATGCAGTACAAATATTCCAAATATATACTGTATGTAGGCCTAATCAATTATTTCAGGGGCTTAGCCAGGGGTCGTTGGAGCGTGCGCTCTCCTGGTTGGAAAAGAAGGAATGAAAAGAAAGAAAGATTGAAAATAACAAAAAGGAGAAAATGTAAAATGCTGTCATCTAAGGAAAATCATGTACCTTAACATTAAAAGCGCTAATTTGAAAATCATTTGACCCGTAATCGTTATCGTAAATTTTACCTAATCTGGGTTAGGTTAGATGAGGTTTAACGTCCCAGTTTCCAACCAATTGGTTCAAGTCGAGACGACCACGGCCTTTTTTCCAGTTGTGGCTCACTGGCTTGTTTTCCCTACTCCATTGTTTATGCTGAGCACCAAGCACAAAGGCAGTAAGTTCCATTTTTAAAGTCTTTGGTATGACCCGGCCAGGATTTGAACCCTAGACCTTCCTGCTGCAAGTCGGATGCTCTACCCACTTGGCCACTGCAGTCGGTCCTAATCTGGGAATATTTTACATGAACTTCGTACACGTCTCGAGTTTCAAGTTGCTAGCTTAGCTTTGACTCAAATTAATTTTCAATATTGACAGGAGACGTATAGCGCGCAAGGTGCAACACCCCCCTCCTTGCATTATGGTTGGCAAGGTATTCAATATTAATAGGCGTCCCCCCCCCCCAAAAAAAGCGAAAACAACGAAGAAAACAGAAAGGAAAAGGGAAATGAAAATGTGTTAACATGCGAACGGTATAAGCATTTGCATGTCCATCTAACGGAATGATCGTGTAAAAATAGTTCACTGTGTGTATCAAAACATCTCACAACATGAATGTAGTGTTCATGACAACATGAAAGGGCAGTGAAGCACTCGTTCCCATAGATATTCGACCTACCATGCATTTCAAGTGCAAAGCAAATTCGGCTTGTTCGTCCGAAGGCCCTTCAGTCAGGTGCGCGACCGACTTCGTCGGCTACCAAAGGCGTTATATTTATAGATTTCTGTAGGGAGTAGAGTGAGGTCTTACGAATTCCCGCCCCCCCCCCGGTAGAAATATTCTGCATACACGCCTGTATTTAGTGAGAAATTGTACCTTTACCCGCACAGTAGGAGCTCTGTTGTAGAGAAGATAATGCTCCGGAATTTTGGTGCACACATCCTGAAATTGGCTTATTTCAGGGGGCTAATTTGGGTTAGGCGTCATGCAGTGTAGTGATTGTCACTTGTGCCCGTCACTGTGCACATTGGCAGTGATTGAGCCATGGTATCACAGATCTAGACAAATTCAATTTATGCAGTCAAGTGCCTTCTCCAGTTCACTGAGGATTTGTTTAGAACAAGCTACCTGCAATGGGTATGCATAATGCAGTCAAAACTGCTTCACTGGTCTAGCCTGGATAGCCTAAACGTTTAAGCGGCAAATTATTGATAATTTTGTGAGGATTTGAAGGGTACTTCCACAATGACAATGCTTGCAATTAACATAGTTAGTCAAGATTTAAATCTCAAACTTATGAAAAAACTAAAAATCTGAAATTTTTGGACGCTTGTTTGTAACGGTCATCTACAACTGCTTATTAATACTAATGTGCATGGCAAAGTAAGTGTCTGGTCACGAGTTTTTGAAAACCGAATTGAATCGTTAATTAATCACTCATGAAGAGTTTATAGGATACGGCGATCGTCTTAGTTTGACCATTTGTCATTAGTACGTGGAGAAAATTTGACAGGTTCGGAATATTAGTGAATTTCATGAACCAACTCAAAGTGCCTCTTTAAGCCAATTTGTCTTTCACTTCGGAAATACTCAGAGAGAATTAAATTTGTAATTTAAGAGGTCTGCGTAAGGGGATAACCTTTGCGGTCAGAATTCAAATTGTGTTTTAAAGCAGCTACAATAAATGTATACTCTTACTTAAAACAGTAATGTATACTTTCAATTTTCCAAAGTATCCCTCGACTCTCTGGCGAAGAGCCAAGGGGTGAAACCAAACGTTACTCCCGAAGGAGTTCTGCTCTCCCAAGGGAGCTAAGTCCCCGAAAGGACAACAAATTTGACTGACCAACCTCTCGACCCTCAGACTTCTGCATCATGGGTCTGTCATGGGTGGTCCCATTCTCAACCGGCTGAAAAGAACATGTACCACACATGATATTAGCCAAAAGGTCTTTTTTCCAAAGTCCCCTGACTCTCTGGCGAAGAGCCAGGGGCAAAAACCTATACTCCCTAAGGAGTTCTGCTCCCTGAAGGAGTAACAACGTCCCCAAGGGACAAACTTTCACTTAACTGACACCACCCGACAGTGGTCCCGTTCTAGACTGGCTGAATAAAACAGGTCCCACCTGGGAGCTCCGCCGTCGTGATCAGGGATACTCCTGTGCCAGGTTAGCCAAAAGGCCGAGAAGCGTAATGCACTCTCCAGTAGGTCTTTCGTCCGAAAGCAGCAAGAGTACACAGAACTGCAGAATCAGATATACAAAGATTTGCGAATGACGCATATACTCATATTTGTCAAGACCTAGACTGTGATTGTTAGAATGATGACTTTCGAGTAGGCCTACATGAGCAAAAAAGTCTGGCCAAGGTATGTTCCGGATATTTCGCTTGTATTCATTACCTGGGATAATTTTAAAAGCCTTGGAGTCTCAGGGTCCTCGCATGAAGCCGCGGTCACACTACAACGAATTCGGATCGGATTCCGATCCGATTTTTGTGAGTTTTTATCAAAATCTTCTCCATTTTGGGTCGGAAAGAACCCAGAATTTGCCATCCTGTGTAAATATATGATTTGCATCAGAGGTCTATGAAAATAAAATGTTAGCTGATTTTTTCGTGACGTCACACCGACAAACAGCTTTTATCGGACACGCGTAGTCCGATAAAGGCTGTCTGTCGATGTGACGTCACGAAATAATTCGTATAAATTTAATTTTCGTAGTCCTGCGATAAAAATCATATAATTACACAGGTTGGCAAATTTTGGGTTCTTTCCGACCCGAAATGGAGAAGATTTTAATAAAAACTTACAAAAATCGGATCGGAATCCGATCCGAATTCGTTGTAGTGTGACCGCGGCCTAGTTACCAATAGAGGTTCTTCGCGTGACATCAGCGCGTTTCATTTTAGCATACTGACCGTCACTACTCATGCGCAAAAGGTGTGTTATCGATACGCGGGCACGACAAGACCTTAGTTACAATTGTTGTACAATGGACGCCTGGCCGTCAAAAGAGGGAGACGCGCAACGCAGTGACGTCGGTGAAGAACCTCTATAGAGCTTATGCACGTGACGTCAGCGCGTTTCAATTTGGCTTACTGGATGGAACTGCCATACGTAGCAGGTGTGTTAAAGGTACGCGCTAACCATGACACCTTAGTAACAATTGTTGCACAATGTACGCTTGGATGGAAACATAGAGAAACATGACGTAGGTGCATAAGCTCTATACCAAAACACTTGCATTTATTTCTCCATTTTCATGTTTGTTCTACAATAACGGTAGGATAAACGGATCAGAATACTTTATGCTCTGTTAAAATTGAGACTCGTCCATTTATTTTGGGTATATGCAATACCTTTCATGCTATAATGAAAGGTTCTTGAAGTACCCTGCTATTTTGGATTTCTCTGTTTACATCATCCGTTTGAAATCGATTTGCGTTTTCTCTACCGGAACTTCTCGGCTTCCGTACTGATCAGATAATGCACGGTAGCGCAATGGCAATAAAGAATCAAACCTGTTGTTTGCACTCGTACCTCTGAAAACAGTTCTGCAAGAAGGGATTCCCCATTTTCGTAATTACACACTTCCGTTATCATTACATCATCTATCTGTTAGTCATGTGAGGGAGTGTTTTTCGTTTTAATAAAAATGAATTACAGAGACGGGACTTTCCCTCTTTTGGAACCTTGTTAGCAACTGCATTCGGAGACGGTTGAAATTTCAAGAGACACTGCTATCACCTGATCAACATTTACGTAAAACCCTGAAGACCACGTGAAATAGTGACAGTTTCCTTTACTCATCTAGGCTTAGCAAGGAAATTCTGTTTTCCTATTCATAGGATGGTACAGTCCCACATGAAGAAAATTTGATGTACTTGAAAGATACCTGGCGTGAGTTTTAGTCATTATGGGGCAACGAAGGTAGTAATTATTGTAGATAAATCGACTTTGGTAAGTTTAATTGGTGGTCCTGGAGGGGAAGGGGGAGAGGGAGAGAAGAAAATCTTTTTAATAATGCAACTACCTGCTACCTGTATTTGAAATCTCTATTTAATTATGCACCAGTTGTGGGAATTTTGGAATGGCTTAGAGAAGCCTTAAAATCGACACAGCTGGGCAGAGGTAATATTCTTCTACGTCTAGGGAGCTCACAGCTCCCTGGTACGCCAGGGCCAAAATCCAGTGTAATGAAGAATGGAAAAAAAGAAGGGCTGCATCCGAATTATTTTAACCCATGTCGGAGCCAATTCATATTCTAGTAGCCTCAATTCCTGGTCAATTCAAAGTCACCCCAAAGTCTAAGTCTTTCTTATATTTGGACAAGTCTGTACATCACACACGTGTTTTTACTTAAATACAAGGGCTGCGTCAGGATTCCACGGAAGTGATACCAACAGGCAGCCTATAGAGGGCGTGTTGATCAAAAGATCGGCACAATGCACACGACTTTCCAGAGAACAGAAAATACCACGCGGAGACTTGACCAAGTCCAGGATTTGACCAACGGAGGGGGCTAAGTTCCCAGAAGGGCGACATCAACCTAGAAGCCCCGACATAGGGTATGCCGGAAGGATGACGAAAGAAAAGCTTGGACGGACAAAGCACACCGAAAATTTTTGGCTTTTATTGAAGGAAATAAATGGAGGACGGGGGAGTTAACGGTAATTGATGAAATTTGAAATTTGGGGGTTCAATTTAATAAGATTCAATAATTGTGAGTTTTGAAGAGCATTGAAGAGTCTGCCTTTCCTTTCTTGGGAGCAAAATCACTGAGTAAACCGTTGGGGCGACTGGTCGCCATGATCGGAGATTATACATACTTTACCGTACTCATCAAGGCTCGCCGAGGGAATAGGGATATTTCCCCTACGGAAGGGTACAGCCTTCCCCGACGGGAGGGGGAATGGCATCTTTCCCCCACCTGACGCAAACTCCGCTTAATATATGTTATTGTTAAGAGATACGTTCATAGTCTGAAGCATCTACCTTAGCACAATTTTCCCATTTTGCTAAAAGCTGAAGGCGTTGCACTGACAACAATAAAACTAGAGCCCTCAAATAATCTTCACGTATTTTACATTTCTGTAGAGTGATAAAATCGGTGCAGAGTCCAAATCCACTTGCAGCTCATTCCGGGCAGGCCCGTAGCCAGACACGACACTGAAGGGGGCGAGACAGCTTCCAGGGTGAGGGAAAGGGCTTGATTCTGGGTCAGCTCGGATGCACAGACCTCTCGCTCCTGGCCAATGTGGAGTCTAGTAAAACACACTTGAGTCCGATTTCGGACTCGGCCGCTATGCTATAGGCAAAAGTTGCCGTTTGAAAGTAAACTATACCAGTGGTCAGCTCTTTTGGGATCACATTTCATTCACGAACCTTAACATTTTACACTTTACAACATAACCAAGGGAAATTGGAGGAGGCACATAATCAACCCTGGTTACAGTCCATCAGCCCTACAGCCCATTGGTCCTTCAGCCCGTTAGCCCGCGGAGCGGACGAACTGTTTTCGTCCAGCTTATCGCTACGGAGGGGCGGCAGCCCAAGGAGTGCGACAGTCACAGGGGCGCTACGCAGGCTAACAGCCGTTGGCCCGACAGCCATTAGTACTACAGCCCATTGGTACATTAATACTGCGGCCCATAAGACCAATAGCCCATTGGTCCTTCAGGCCTTGGTCCTACAGCCATAGCACAAGAAACCTTAAGTCTTATAGTCTTATTTGTTCCACAGCCTGTATACACTGTATCCGGTATGTAAGTATACATGACTATAGGACAGTCTTCTTCGTCCTGCGCCCTTAATTTTTTCCCACGAAGTTATCGGCAAATCCGCCTTTTTCATGAATTTTTAAAATTGTTTCAAAATAGTGGTTAGGGGTAACATATAAGTTAGGGTTACACCCTCTTGGAATATCTGGCATGTTCTTTCATAATTCGGCGTCAGAATTACCAAAAAAATGTAGAGAAACTGCCTTTTCGGGAGTAAGGGGTGTGGCCAATTTCCAAGAAGTTGATTGGTCCATTGACATGATTTGCCCATAACCTCGTGGGAAAAAAAAACTGTGCGTCCTGCGCACCTTAGATAGGACCAGCTGGGTGTGGCATGTAATATACCAACGACTCACAGTAATATTTTAGTACCCCTTGCCTGTCACTGGTAGTCACAATGGAATGGTTTGCAACCAGCTGGTTACATCCGGAAAATTCAATGTTCTGAACACGATAGCAATAGTCAAACGAAACGGTCTTTGATTTAGGGAATTTAGAGTAACCTTGGGGAATATGGCAGTCATACATCAACCGAGGTAATGATATGCTCGCTTTATAGGTGCTCGAAATTTTTACTCAGTATTGACTCTCCTTCCACTAGTCCACTATCCCCTATCTCAGAAAGGGGAAGCTGGTACTCCCCCAATTTAAGTCCCTACCCTCAATGTTGTATATATATATATATATATATATATATATATATATATATATATATATATATATATATATATATATATATATTTCACTAATTCGGCACTTAGGGGGAAAGTTGTTGTTGAAAAGTCCACCTTAAGGGGAAAAAAATTTTCGGGTGACATATAAGTTTCGCCTTAACGTTTCCACACACTTTTTCTATAGGAATACGTAAACTTACAAGGGCGCCCTCTTAGATTTACAAACTAGATGCCATTACTTCAAAGTTATCAAATTTACGGACACCTAGCTGTTAACACGAACGGATGGCTGGCCATTGAAATAACGTTAATTATATGTTTAGACGTTAGGGCGAATTTATTTCTTATGTATTTTATTATCATTTTTTCGCCCTATGTACAAGCAGATATAACAATTTCCCCTTAAGGTGGGAATTAGCGTTATATATATATATATATATATCTATATATATATATATATATATATATATACATATATATATATATATGTATATATATATATATATATATATATATATATATATATATATATAACGCTAAAACCCACGGTAGGGGGAAAAATTTTAGAGGGCGCTAGACGCCCTTTCGAAAAGGCGAAAAAAAAACAATAAAATACATAAGATTATATTTCGCCATTTGGTAGAATTTGAAAAACAGATATACATCAACGTTATTTCAATGGCCCACCAATTGTACGTGTTAACAGATACGTGTACGTAAATTGGTCAACATTGAAGTAATGGCATATAGATTATGTAGTGAAAAGGCCATTACCATCCGTTTACGTATTCCTATAGAAAAAGCGTGTAGTTTCGTTAAGTCGACCTGATTTTTTCCCCTTATAGACGATTTCCCCTTATAGGCGGGTTTTTTCATACGATATTTCCCCTTAATCCCAAATTAGCAAAATATATATATATATATATATATATATATATATATATATATATATATATATATATATATATATATATATATACTCCCACCGTTTCTCCTAGGGACGTAGCTAGGTCCCAGTTTTTGGGTCAGATTTACTACATCCTTGGGCTTTCCCCTGTCAAATTTATTGATGCATTACCCCTACCCCACCCCTACCACCTTAGAAAGGCTGCTGGGCCAAGGTCTGGTGATGGAGTGGGGGAGAGAGGGGGATGAGGGCAAGGGCATGAAAAGAAGCAAAACAAGAAGGAAACACTACCAGAGAGAAAGTTTTATCTTTCGATATACAACAATATATTTTGTTGATCTTAACAACATCATTTTTCGTTTCGTCGAAAACCTGCCCAGTTTCTAACTGGTTATATCAACGAAAAAGATGAAAAAAGCTCAGAAAATTGGTTAGAATATGATACAAATGTACAAATTACTATGAAATAATTTTTACTCGCCAAAGGGCTAGTAGAGACTGAAAAAAGTGTTTGGAGGAAATTTTCCACACTTTAAGAAAAATAACAAGGATGAAATACGTTCTGTCTATAAAACATTACTGTTCTCTTTGATAAAAGGTTTGGAAACTTTTAACCCATTTCCCCTCAAAATATGTACAAAACTTAGAAATGTGTGCAAAACGAACAAAAATCTCAATAGTTCAAAGTCTATTTTCAAATTTGCTATTGTTTGCTGGAATCTAGAAAAAGCATGAGATTGTGAATTCTTTCAAAATCTTAGAAAATGTTAACTAAAGAGAAATGTTTACCACATCCTAGAATACAGCAGCTAGGACACTTAAGAATGCCTGGCTTCAAAGACTTCATTTTTCAAGATGAAAAATTTAAGTCTCACATTATGGTATATAATTGATAAAGTTTCAAAAAATATGAAAAACAGAACAAAAATAAAAAAAGACAGGAACAGGTGGGTCAAGTTAACATACCCCAACACACCATTACGCAAAAATACCCTCTGTGTTTCCACTTTTCCTGAAACTTAATTTGCATTCTTCAGTTAATTTTCGGGAAAAAGACTGATTTTGAGTTCTCTGTGTTACCTTTGCTTTTACGTTTGTGCTGAGAAAATGACTACAACTAGAATACAGGAAATAGTCTTAAAAATTTCACAAATAACTCTCAATTTAGGAAATTTGGGACTCTATTTTCCGAAATTTTTTGGTTGTGGAAACACTGATACAATCCCCTCCAAAAGAATTCTAAAATGTTGAAATGACAATATTTCTTTGTCCTGAATAGGATACATCGAATTTATAATTTATATAAATAAAGCTTTTCTGTTTAAAAAGAGACAACTGTTTGACAATTAGTTATAACACACAAATGATTTCTTTTCATTATAACAACTGATTTTCATAAATGGTTACACAGATTCATGATGAGGCAAGTTTTACATGAAACTCATGATATTTGAATGAAAAATAATTTTATATAATCAACAAGTAAAAGATGGAGCCGTAACTTTTATGTCATCAGCTAAATGTGTGTTAGAAAACATTTTCATTCCTTCGTGGTTTTACTGTAACTTGGAAGAGAATTTCTGATGGAAAATTTTGCTAAAACACTTAAAAAGGAAATCTGCTCAAATATTAGCATGTGCCAGAAATTGCTCAAGTGAATTGAGTGAGTTGCCTCAAGTTTAAAGTCACTTGGAGAACTTGAAGACTTTATTGTGACATTTTTCTTCTCATGTTTTTCATTAAAATGAAAAATCAAAGCAAGACTCGAATGACCAAAATTTGTTGAAATTAAAACAAAATCTGGCTAAAATAAATCTTTCCACTTTACTTGCGCACCCAACTGGTTAACACTTTAAAAACCTAATCATTCTGTTTACACAAGTGGTATGTACTATCTTTCACAATCAGTCAAAAGCTTACGTTAAAAAAAATATCATAAAACAATCTCACCAAGGGAAGCTATCAAAACGAGATGAACTGATAAAAAATACATAAAAAGTCTAACAAAAAAAGATATCTCCCAGATCCCTTGAGAACAAATAAGATATTTTGTTTACACACAAGGACAAATACTAATGTGTGAATTGAGTTGACTTAAATACAATACAATATCTTACACACTAATATTTACAAGGACCTTTTGTTCTTCCTGGAGGGAGGGTTCACATGAAACTGTTTGTTTTTACAGACCAGGTTTCAAATACTACAAAACACTGGCCTGATCGTCCAAACTTAAAAAGTCAATAAGCTCAAAGGTTATATACTTGCAAATACACTATTTTGGTTATTTCGAACACAAATCGAGGTTTTTGGATACAAATTCCATGACATGAGAGTAGGGATACTTCTATAGCCTGCTGTATCTTTATTAGGTTATGTTTACAATCTCATTATTTTAAAGTTGTTGTTGCTATGGTTTATGCTGTTGGATACCCATTTCGACTAAATCTGACTCACGTTGAGATGAATTATGAGCTTGCACATATGGTCTTTTCTGTAAAACGCAGAAGTGCAGATTGTCAGTTGCCTGTAGTTTCTTACATATAAATGTGTGAACTGCAGTATCTATTGAACTCATGAATGAAAGGTTCATTTCAAAGTTATTTTTATCAATATTACTAAATTTTCTGTGGAACTGTGCACAGACACAATTGAACAAAGTTGTAAATTAACTTATGTTCACAAAAGTATCCCTCATTCTCAATCCTGCAATTATTTGTGGAACACGATTACAAGTTGCTGGTACATAAAATTATTCATGATATATTTATGTAAAGAGGCCTCAGTCATTTAGAAAACTTCGTTTTTCTCATAAATTTTCATAACCACAAAAACATTCCACTAGCCACAAAAAAGATAAAAAACTCGACCATCCAAAAGAAAAAATGTTTTGCATTGCTAGCATTGCTATGAGCTGTGTACCAGTGGCATTTACTACTTGCACAACACCTCCCAATTCAAAAGTTCAACCATCACACAAATTAAGGCCCTTCAAAGCTGCCATATCAGCTGACTCCAAATTAGCTACAAATATTTTACACTGAGCTGCTTTTCCAACATTCACCAATGACCAATAAAAACACTCTTTACTTTCAAATAATTGAGAAAAAGAACTTGAAGTTTTACAAGGCTCTAGGAATAATTGATCCTCAACCAAAAACCTCTGTAATATCTATCTCAATCTTTGTCTCCTTTGGCATTCCTTATCTTACATTTCACAAAGCTGTATCTCGACCAAATCAAATGCGGACATATATAATGGTGCAAATATTTAGGACTCGTCCTACATTTTTCATCCTTTTACTGTACATGTCAAGTCACAAAATACCCTTCTACGGGATTTACAATCCAAGAAAGGAATAAAAATGTAATGTTAAGAATACAAGATAAAGATTTTAATTTGAAAAACTTGAAAAAAGCACAGTTTGCATTGATTGTGCAAAAAAAGACAATGAAATATTAACAACTCCCTTCTCCAATCATAAATTTTACAAAATATAAAACATTTCTACAATCCTCAACCTTGTTTACACCTTCCCAGCTTGATATTCTCTAAAGAGGCCTTAAGTGTGTTTTCACTCAGGGGGGCAGTATGCTTAAAATATGGAATACTTTGACTTTGTTTCTGTTTGAAAACAGTCCTCTCCCTTTGGCAAAACACCTAATGCCCAGTCTAATTAATCAACTTTCTTTACATTCCTTCACACCTATGCTCTCACTTTCCCAACTCTAATGTCCTCTTCCACACTGGACCCACCTTAGTAATCATTTATGAACCCCCCTCACAAAACTGAAATATTAGACGAAAGACAGATTTGTCCACCCCTCATGTCATCTAACCACTTTTTCAGAAGCCTTGAAAAGGAAGAAGCTAGAATGATTTCCATGAACAGTTCACCCTCTTCTTTAAAAGCTTGTGCATCCAGAATACCACTTATTTTCCCTGGCAAACATGAATTCCTATTTCACTTTGCCTTTTTATTTTATTGCCTTCATGAAGTCTATTACCATGACCATGCCAACCAACTAAATATACTACTTTGCATCTACTCCCCACCCCCATCCCCACCCCACCTGTCATTCCCTTGCCTAACTTCAAAACCCTTTTACATCCCCTTCCCCAAAAGTTTTCTCTCGCCAAGCTATTCTTCCGGATTCCACATTCAGACAAACCTCACGCAAGCTTTTTTCCATTTACACTGTGTACACCACAAGCTCTTGTTCTCCATACCATATACTTTGCGACACTTGCGGCCCTCCGCATGAATTTTCGTGTTGCACGTTAATCCTGCAATCTGCAGCTGCGCTTTGGAGGGCGATGTTAATTGCGGTCTTGACTGGTGAGTGACTTGAATCCTCTGTGCATCAGTGGTATTAAAGTGCTGTTTGAAAATTCAAAAAAAAAAAAAAGAATTCAATCCAGTGCTCCTTTGGGATGCCAATAGTACTGTAAAAGTACAGCAAAGATCATTCAACATTTCATCACCAAATTTTGCAACCATTTAGCACTTAATTGTGATTACTGCCCGTGCAATGACGAGGTAAGAACTGATGACCACTGCCCTCTTCATTATTCCTCTTTGTATTTTAAGATTTGTGAGAAGGTAAGACGGACAGAAAACAGGCAAATTTACAGATATTGAGATGGATCAAAACTGGGAGAAATAAGTTTTGCCATTAATTGTATTAAATAACCTTTTGCACAGAATGTTTCTTCTTCATACCAATGGTTCAGTCTGTGGTTAACTGCTACTAAGTGACAGCTCTAGATGTTGACTATATGCAATTAACTTTTGTATGTAAAGGAAGTGACCTCAACCTCCATGGAACAAAAGTCAAACAAATAAAGAGATTTAAGCCTTTAATTTAAAATGTGATTAGTTACAAAACTAATCAACTCCAAGTGAGGGAGAAACAGAGAAACATGCAAAGGCTTACTAATAACAGCTCTTCATACAAACTTGGCAAGCTCTCCCTGTTCGAAATTCGAACTCAGATCTGGAATTGTTTTAATTATGAAGGTCAATTCAGGGCAGGGGGATGGATAATGTAGATCTACTCGATTAAACACATGCCGCTCCAAGGGAAGGAGGATTCCAAGCTTAAGTTTGCTCTCTCCCATCCTTCCCGCTTCCCCATTTCTTGTCTTAAGAAAGTTTTACTTCCACTTTTGAGACAGTCCCTTAGCTGCACCACAAAAGTTTTAAACTGCTGCTTATTGCCAGATGCAAAGGAAATCATATCTAACAATGACTAATTTGAAACATTTTGTGGGGACAACCCATGAGACCATCTGCATCTTAATTATTCCGATAGATACATGCTAATCATTACTGACTTTCCATCCCAGTATTGTCATTAGGTCTCAGAATTGGGGCTGGGGAGCAATTCCCTCCTTCCAAAATATTTTAGGGAAGGGGGACTTTTGTTAAAAGAGGTGGAATCTTGATAAATTGCAACATAAAATGTCAACTTTTGCCCAACAGATTTTCCAAACAGCTGGTGTAGTAAATTCCCACACATGGTTTTAAAACTTGCGGGACTGTTGAGAAAAGTGTTCAAATTGCACAATCCCGCTGTCTAATGGGAACACCTGTCCATCCTTTTCTGAAATTGAAGAACGTAACAACACTCCTTCCCAAGAAATACTTTTCCATTGTGCTTTATCATAATTGCCAGAAGATATTCAATCAAATCCCATTACAAGGTTAAATTAAAAAATTTTTTGTCAAACTGGTACAAAAATACCACAAAAGCTTTTTTGAAATTTTTCAGATAGAAATTTAAACATGAAAACATTATATTTTGACTTACTTTTGTGTTACTTAATGGTTGTTTGTAGTTTGGAATGGTCTTACATGGGCTGGTATGTACCGATGAATGAGATATGGGGTAAACCTGTGGGGGAGATTATGAATGAAATAAGTAAGTGGCAAACTTGTGATGGAGATTATGAAAGAAATTACTGTCATGAATTATGTAGGAAAAGCAAATTAAATTCAATCTTGTAACACAAAGTGAACGAAACAAGGTCATTTTCATCCACAATTCCCAACTTTAATCCTCCAACCCCAAGGATAGACCATTTGTTTTGGTTCTACCAAGAAATTTCACTGAGAGAAATCTTTCTAATAGGCATGGTCACGGTATTTGACACTTTACTTTGGAATAATGATCACCATGACAATCAGTCAAAAGAGGTCAAAGACCGCTCAAAAATTTTGTGTCTGAAAAGGGTTAAATTGGTGTTTTTTGCAAGAAGTAATAGAATATGGTGCTTAACATGACTCTTCTAACTTTACACAATCATGAAATTTCCCTTCAACTGACCCTCCTACAATTCTATGACATTGGCACCTGATCCATGAAAAGCCTGTAGTACTACTAGTGTTTCAACACTCAGTAGTACCATATGGTAATATATGAACTTTCAAAGCCAAGTTACAATGCGGCATTTATGATGTCATAAAGAATCCCAATTAGAGTTAACAATCCTGCTAAGAGTATGGACTCCTACCACTGAACAGAGTTGACTCCAGATATTTTGGAGACACTCAAGCCTTCTTGGCACAGTATAGAGTGAACAAAACTGGCAATCCTGTGAACTCAACTTGAGGCAAACAACATTTGTGATGATTACAATTTGACGGAACTTACAGGATTGCATTCAATGTGTTGCGTATTCTGGTTGCTCTGAAACACTCCCTGAGATAAGGTAACCTGAGATGGAGGGAACTGGTGACCGGAGGATGAAACGACATTAGCATTACTGTCCTGATGATATGGGGGAGGTGAAGATGCCATCATGTTGGAGAACGTGTCTGAAAAGGCTTCCATCGTAGACTCGACCTCTGTGTAGTAGAACTCCTCTTCATGGTCACTGAAATCGTTTTCTTTCTTCCTAAAATGAGAAACACATAAACTGATTAGAAATGAATATTTTACTTAGAAATAATCCTTTAACTTTTCCTTAAAGAATCATGTACCCCATTCCATCCCCCATTTTTCTCATCCTGCAATGAACACAACCACTCCAGCCCCTCTTCTAATGGCCACAAAGAAATTGAAACAAGGGTGCTACAGTACAACGGATCTGCGTAACAATAACAACTATATGTATCCTTGTCATTATGCCACAAAGTAAATAACCTATGCACCCACTTACTTCCAAATTGTCCAAAAGCAAATAATGTAACCTATTACTTTTTCTGTTGAAACACACTTAAACTAGATAATGTTTGTCCTAAGCTTTACTTTAAGAACTTAAGTTCAGAAAAGTCTCAGTAATTTAAAAAAAATTCATTATGCAAAAAAGACCACTCAGTGTAAGTAGCCTACATGAACATTACAATTTATAACCTGGCCCTGGGTCTTGAACCCTTGGCTTGGGAATCATACCATTTTTCTGAAGAGTTCTCAAGCTAGGGTACTTGAATTAAAGAAAATTGCATTGATAACAAAGTTCATTTTACCCATTTGGCTTCAGCTGGCGTCAATCTCTAAAATTTTTCCAAGAACCTACCATACAGGCTTCAACAAATCCTTTTTTCACTACTTGTCAATTGGGCAAGCTGTTCTCTTAGTCTACTTCTCTGCATGAATATTTACTTGTCCACATTTAATATGCCTTTAAAACTTTGTGAAAGAGACTTCGCAATGGTACTCGCCTAGCGGGCTATAATATTGAACAATGCTCTTGCACGAGTAACTTTTTACTTGTCCCGGACTGTTGGGGGGGGGGGGGGATTTGTCAAAGCCAGCTTTCATAGTTCCCATGCAAATGATATTAAAATGTGACTAGGCCCCTAGCTCTTCAAGGAATCTAAATGTTACAAATATCCTGACCCTTACAAGTATATTTTCACTAACATTGAATATTAAAGGTAACCCAAGGAGTCATTCTGCATGAACTTAAAAAATTTATTAAGAAAATATTGTCACATGAATAACATGAGCCATTTGTGAATAAGGACACCTTTCAAAACCAATTGAAGTTGGGGTGAATACTATCTCTCTTTTATTAACTTTTGCCTGCACACATGTTCCTTTGCATTAAGTTTACACCGTATCATAAGCTTTAGGACCTAACAAATCAAACCTAAAGCAAACACAGTAGTCTGACAACCTTGACTGAGTGCCAAGATAAAATAGGCCGAACAACAAAACATCCGAAGCGAACCTGCAGTCAATGAATGGCTCAAGTCAATCTATTAGTTTGTTTAATTCAAGAGCTTTGTTAACTTGAGACTAAATAAGATTAAAATAAGAGATACAAATAAACAATCCAGCAATGGATACAATCAAACACTGCAAACAGTACTTCAAATAACAATTTCCTTAAAGCAGCTGAAGGTTCATAAATAACTTCACTTACCCAAGATGCACTGTTCTAATATGCCTCTCAATGCCCTGCACTGTACACAGCGTCTTCGTACACTTCTGCCACGTGCATTTGTACAATGTTTTTGACAAAGCCTGGAGAAGAAATGCAGAATACATAAGAAATTTGCAAAACACGGTCTCCATTCATCACAAAATTATTCAGGGTGGTAAGAGTCTCTTATGGAATAATCTAATAAAAACATTTCAAGATTTGAGAAACAGCATTCCTTCTACCGAGCACATCACATAGGCTTACTTTTTTACTTCACCAATCAGCCACTGGTCATATGAATTACTATATTGTGTGAGACATCTTTACTTCAAGTTATTCTAGCCCCCCTTCCCCAAACAAGATTTCTCACAGCTGGTAATGGGTCTGATACAACCATTTCTAAGGATGAAGGGTACAACAGCAAACTTTGAGTGTTAAAGCATGCATTCAACACTTATTAAAGCACATATTGCCCATATTTCTACTGCGAGAAAGGGTTCATACCTACACTCATACTCACTAACATAGGTCATACTTGTAAGAATGGGCTTGTACTTGCACTCACACTCACAGATATTGGAAACTTCACAACAAACAGACTTATAGTTGTACTTATATTCATGACATTGCCCACACACTTGATTACAATACCAGTGTCTGCTCAGTGAAAACCCTCATGTGTCCCATTAAGACACTGTCAGGGTCAGAGGGAGTTAAAGGGAGAATGCAGTCACCGCCAAAGAATTGTATAGTAGACTATCCTATTTCCTGAATGGCTCTTGAGAATCATGTGACAGTATTTTTCTCACTCAGTCGTAAAATTTACAAGGAGCAACTGCTTGGTTTACCTTGAATATGCAATATTTACGTCCTAAAATATTATGAAAGATACTTGGAAGAGAAATAAGAAATTTGTGACATTTAGCTATTGTTTCAAAATAAGTTTGGGGCGACTGCTTTTGACCTTTAAGAGGAAAAAGGGGTTAAGATGTCGAATGGGGATTAAAATATAGGAAGGGGCTAAGAGGGAGGGTTTAAAGGGTGGCATGGAAAATGCCCCTCTGAGAGTGCTGTGAGAGGCCTGGGCTCTACCAATTACAACTCAAATGGGGTGAATGTACTACGCATCTACACTTGAACAGAGGAAAAATTTTTGACGTCAACTGCTGATCTCTCTTGTAGCCTATAGGCCTTCATGCATATTACTGCCAATAACTGGGCCAGCATTATAGTGAAAAGAAAACTAAAATTGGAAAACTGACCGTGACTGATGTTCAACCAAATCTTCCATTTTTGTTAAACAACTGTTTTTTGGTTTTTACTTGAAATGCTCCCAAATACCGTGTACCTTTTATCTTACTGTTAGTGTAAAACAGTGTTTTATACTGATTGCTTACACATTTCTAAGCACATTATTCTCTAAAATTTCCACCTTCAATGTTACTTCTACATGACATCCCCCCCTCCCCTTTTACATGAGCATGGCCTTTACATCCTTTAAAAATCCCTATTGATCACTATTTTTCCTCCTTTGTTGCCTTTCAAAATAATTTAAACGTTAAGTTCTCTTATCTCTTGCCTCTTATTGTACATAACCACTTCCCCTGTTTGTAACTGCCTAACTCTTCCCATGCTGTGAAGTGAGAGCTAGACAAACATCACAAATTCAAACCTTCATTCATCATTTCACTTTGACTGCTGATCTAAAATTAACCTTCCATGACCCAATCTGACATAATTTCAAACTATGCTCAGCCTGACAAACACCTTTAGTTCCCAACAATTGCAACACCTCCTGTGAAACCAGTCCCTTCACTGCCCAAACTAACAACCACCAATCAACTCCCATCAAAATGCTATTCATGAAGCAGCACTGTGCTGTAACTGTTCACATACGGTACATAATCCCCAACCAAAGTTCGGCCTTTTCTTTTAGATCTGTTTGGAACATTGCCAACCCCCGGCATGACAAGCCTCTCCTCTCTCCCTTCAATACATTCTGCTTGATTCTTCCTCACATTTTTTTTTCTCAGGGATTGTACACCCACGCATTACCAAATAATTCTACTTGATTTGGACTGGAAGATAAATTTGGCTGAACTCTATGTGACCTCAGCTGAGGTGGGCAAGAAATTCCCAGGGGCTTAATGCAGACAAAAGGTCTTTGCCTATCAGTGTGCACAGTAAACATGCAGAGAAGAGGCCAAAATTGAATTTGGGGAAGACAGAAAGGACTGCAGTGCAAGAGAACAGCAGAACAGACAAGGGGATTATGATGACCAACCGCACAGACTGTTGCACCATAGAAGTACTACCTCCGAGATGGTACTTCTATGGTTGTAATCCACTAAATAGCAGACTGCCTGCAGCAGTTCTCTGCCTGTCAGTCTTGAAACATATGTTCTGCAAATTTCTGAAAATTGCCTCAGAATAATTACCACTCACTTTATGGAACAGTTTGCTAGAAACTCTTTTTGGTGTTTTTAAAATGAAAGTATAGGCACTATATCGTAGCTTAGCAGCACTTCTCTTGGTCGTAATAACAGGAAACAGGTTGAAATGGCTTTATCATAGGGTAGCTGACAATATCCGTCCAACAGCTGGTCTGGGAATGCTATTCCCACAATGGCTAGGTAACATTACTATAAATGATGCCAAAAGTTGCCACTGCTTAAAGCACTAGGCTTAGGCTCACCTGACACTGGAGTATTAAACTATTTTATTAAAAAACAGGTCAGAGATCATACACATTTTCCCTTCCGATATTAACTTCCCTTTAAAATAACTCCATTTCAAGAAACATAAACACGTTCACAACTGCATATCCACATAACTGATGGTTCTGTAACCACTGTACCATAACCTAGGCTGATTGTTCCTTTGCAGCCTTTAGCTGGGAAAGTTGTTCTACCATACCAATTTCAACCAGGATATGGAACTTCCTACAAATTATCAAGATACCTGAGAAATTTTAAGGCCTGTTGCTATAGAAGACTGGATATATTTCCCCAGGGTACAGTATTATAAAATATTTACTTTAAATGAGTGAGAACCAGGATATTGCGACTTGTTCTTCTCAGGGAGGTCCCTGGTGAACTTTACCATCTTTCAACAACTAAACACAATTACAACCCCACATCCCTTCCAACTGTCCCACGTCTGGTTATTTTTTGCAAACTATTGGACAAACTGGCATCTGCGGACCCTAAACTAAATTTCCTCAAAATTTCCCACTTCCCTCTGACCCCTTCCCCAGACCCTGATCAAGTCAATCCTTCCAAATTCCTGGACAAGACTTCAACCAGGGAGCCATTTTGTCCTACAACCAAACAAACCCTTTAGGCCTACCCCAACCTTCCAGGGTAACCTGCAAAGCAAAAACTACCTGGGGTTTGGCACGCTTCCAAACTCAGCCCATAAACATGTTCAATTCTTCTAAGCTTGGGGTTAAGTTTTCTGTATCAATGGGCAAATTTTGAAATTTTGAAAGAGAGACTTTTTTAAGTTCACCAGACATCTCATGATGGCAAAATCACCTTGCAAGACTGTATCACTATGGTGTATCAGACTATCAGTTGACACGTACTGCTTTAAAGGGCAAATACCATCAGCCCAATTTGAAACAATGTACCCAAGTATCTCAGTTCATGTATGGCTATGTGTAATCATATGACAACAAGTTTATTCTTGGATGACTCTTGGTCTGCCATATGCAATATAATTCTGAATAAAAGATACAAGTACAAGGGGAAACAAGAAAATCTGTAGCCAATGTATAACAACAACATTGGGGGACTGCTTATTCCCTTTAAACTGGTGGAAGGTACACATGATTGATTTTGTTACAGCCAAAAGTAAATTTCTTTTGAATTTTGTTCCACAACATAACGCATGATTTATGCTAGAACATGAATCATGGGACAGGCACTGTCACTTACAATATGATATCTTCAATCTTATCGCAAATTTACAGTTAAAACTGATACCGTGAAATAGTGTAGCTCAAAGTTCTTGCTGTTAAACACTACTGTCACAACTATGAGGTACCTAGTTTCATTATGACTTTAATAATCGCTTTAATTGGTAATCATAAATTCAGTTTTGATAACAGCACAGTGTTGCAGACTGACTTTTGGCAAACAATTACAGATGTTTAGCCACAGCCTACTTTTTGACCTTTTTCAGATATGACAGGCTTTATTTGTGGTGTTTAATCCGTAGTTATCTCCCTCCACCATTGGGCTGCCAAATTAAATTTAACCTATCCCTTCCAATAGGCTTGGTAAGAGTGTGGGATGATATGTACTGATGAAGTATGCACATCACTGCTGAAGGCAGACAATATCTAGAATACAATAGATTCTGAGTCTCCTGGTAATCATTGTGGATAAGCAACCAGCCTCTCACTTCTCCCTCCCTCCTACTCCCTCCCCCCTTGCTCCTCCAACCCAAAATATCTTTTGAAGTTCAATTAGCCAGCTGTCACTCCTCTTGAGAAATTAAAACATTGACAACATTTCTAGTTGGTACTGTAGGTTCACCCTGAACCACCAAATATCCTGTTCAGTAGATTCATTCCTGGAGCATGATGGAACATTCTGTCAGCATGAAGGAATGTCTTTTGATTACTCCAGTTTCAGGTTAACCCAGACTGTTATCAATTTGATTTGAATTTGGCTTTACTGAATACAACAGCCACAGAACAACTGCCAATCAGTCTGCGCCCTCTAAATGTCATAAGGTCATCACCTGAACGTGCAAGAAATCAAGCTGGGATACTCTGAAGCCTAGCCATGGGGGTGTAGCTACAGCAGGCTCTACATTATGATTCAAACTTGTCATGCAAGGATGGTGGAATTTTGTGAAAAAGGATCAGAAAAGTGGGATGAAATGACATTGGTAAATTGTGAGCAGCTGTGTAAGCTGAGTTATGGGGGCAGCAACAAAAAACAGGAAGGAATCCAAGAAGGAAAGTAGCCTAGATTTTTCACCCATATCAAAAATGAGATCGTACATTACTAAAAGGAAGGCATGTTTTTGAAGGGGCAGGAAGGGGGGGGGTGGGAGGAGAGAAGGGGGGAGAAGAGAAGGGGGGTGAGGATTCTTCTGAGTTTCTTAAAATTGTGTTCACTGGAGACAAGTAAAAGTAATAAGTATGGCTTTATGTCAATGGGGCCTAAATAATAAGAACAGTAGCTATGGTGATTGTTAACTTAAGATGCTACTGGACAATATCTCTAAGAACATTTAAAACTAAAGGAATTTAGACCTCAGACAGCTTTTCAAATTTGTATTTGTCACACATACAGGCCTATACATAGTGAAGTACTACACAGGCATTAACAGTAGGCCTATAGAGGAGTTTCACCAACATCACATGGTCATGCTTCTCTTTGGTTGATGGACATTTTGCCTGTCAAGCATTTTTTGTGTCACAGGTTAGTATCCAAGGTCATGCCATGCACATATACTGTAAATATTCTTACTATGCATGTGCTGTGCCAGGCAAAAGAGACAATCCCAAACATGTGATGTCACATGAAACACCTTTATAGGCCAGACTAATTTCTTAACCTACCTTTAACTTCTTTGGACTTTTTGCATCATCCCAAAACACTGAAGAGGGACCTTCTCCCATATCTATTCCTTCATCCAAGGATGAGCTGAATAAGAGGGCGCCAGGCATACTTTCAACAGGCGTACCATGTGGCAAATAGTTGAAAGCTGTCTGTTGCTGCCCAGATGATGAATTTTCAACGTCGCCTGGTGTGAGAAATTGTTGATATTGTGTCAATATCAATAAGAACACTTAAAAACAAAACGCATGGCACTTATAACTAATTTTAGACGAATAATTTAACCTTCGAACTTTCAAAGATTTGACTGTTCTCAATTCTCAAGATAAACATTGTATGCCTTCCTTCCTTCCTATGACAATATGTACCTTACAAAACATTTTTAAAGGAAACCTTAACGAGAGAATGTCCAGCTATGAACCAGGATAAGAAGGTATTGTTAACTATATCTTTATCCAATTTTATTTACTGATAAACTCTACGAGTTAAAAGACCCTGAGGAAATGATATAAGAAAACACATGCCCAGATCTCAGAAAATGCATGGAAAAAGAATGCAAGAACACAAAGTACATCAGACTTGTGTTGACATCTTTGCTCAAAATGAGGATTTTGTTCTACTGTAAATGAGGAAAGGGATGTGATAAACTGAGAATGGGAGCATCTCATGGAATCTGCTTTTAGCTTTTTAAAGGAATGTGTTAAGTATTTACCCCAACCGCAATTTGAGCTTAGCCTCATTCAAATCTTCTCTTATTTCCTTGAAATCTTTCATGTTTCAGTATATAAATATTGCATAATACATAAATTATAGGTAAACAAAGACCGGAGTTTAGCAACAACAAAAAAGGTCCAGGTGAATTATAAAAAGGAGGGATACATAATATTCTAAGGGGGTATGCTACATTAATACTTCAATTTAGGGATGGACCACCTTTGTCTTCTAACTAGCTACCATGGCATTATACCAGTAAAAACTAAACCTAGTTTATAATCACCAACACCTCCGGATGGGTCAGGGAGCTGCCACTTGGAGTAACAGCTCCCTGGTTGAGCCATGACTCTTAACCATGGTGGCCATGTGTACAGGGCTATATTGCCAACATGCACTTATGGCAGGAAGGCATTGTGCCCATAATCTTTGTCTTGGTGCCCATCAATAGGCAATGTTTAGTAAATGCTGCTCTTACATTCCTACCTGGGCTGAAAAAATACAGTAGTTACTTCCAAGGAAGGGAGTCCAAGTTTCCACAATTTCTTTCATATAACTTTCACGTAGGCTACAAAAAAGTTTAATTTCCTTCCAACTGCCAGAATTTCCCTCCAAATATCCAAATTCCTTGGGAGGAGCCTCCCAGCTTCCCAACTTTTTCCATCCATGGTTCCTGCCCCCTCCCATCAGGCTCAGTTTGCCTGAGCCTTTTTAATGCTCACATCAATCCCTGAGGGTAGGCTGCCAAAAAATAAATTATGTTCACAATTCATGCTGGCACTTTACATAGTGGCATCTATGGCACACATGAGGCAGGTGGTGGGAAGGAGGGGGGAGGCCCACAGACAAAAATTATCTACAAAGGCTCAGAGATTTGGGCAGAAAAAGCTTCTGCCCACCCCCACCCCCCAAGAAAAGAAAGAGTGCATCATAGGTACAGAGTTTACCTAGCTACCGGACAAGAACTTTTATTTAAATACTGCAGATCTTGTCAAACCAAGTACTTCCATGGTGAAATACACTAGATACACAACATTTGCCGAAAGTTGAAGCCTACACCTTTACAGAACTCTCTCAATTATTATTAAAGTCATCTACAACCCTTGAAACATGACACAGTTCAGACCAACCAGCAACTTGTTTATTTGTACAGCTGGGGAAGATATGGTATTGAATTGCACTGGAAGGTATGAGATCAACTTAAAGATTGAAATATTAAAAACAGGATTAATATATTACAGAACTGTAAATGTTCTAAAATATTTGTTTAAACAAGGGGTCTTGGAAATGTCAAAGCAACCAAAAAATTGGTTCACCTCTGACTCTGAGAGCTCTAATTTTAGATCTTTAATTTTAATCCTTTGTTGTAAAAAATTTATTTGTCTAGCCTTCACAAATGACTAGTTGCACAATGTATAGACAGAGTAGCAGAGATGCATATAAACAAAAGATACCCCGGTTATAAGAGCTGGGGCCTATGAAGCAAAATTTACAGCCTGAAAAAAATAAAGTCAAATAGCAGCACCTCCACAAAGTAAGTGGGGGCATCATCCAATTATCCTCCTCCAATCCCCTAGCCTCACCACACCTCCATCTGCCCCCTCTATGATTTCCACCGATGTTTGGCTGTATCTTTTCATACACTAAACATTATTTTAAACATTTTATGAGTCATGTTTTGCAAATAATGATTGCAAAAAATTGAAGTACTCACTCAGTGAAAGTCCTGGGGAAGGGGTACCCCTAGAATTAAAATCCCAACTAAAATGACCACTACTTGTTGATGGTGAAGGCGAGACATTCCCGTAGAAGGACCCCAAGTCTGATGAATGGGATGCTACACCTGGACTGGAGGGGCCTGGAAAGAAGAAAAACATTGAAGTACATAAAAAGACTTAACATATGAAATGAGTATGAAACTTGTATATGAGAATTTCTCTGACTTCTTAGTTTACAAATTGGTCTAAACCACAAGTTATTTTCTCTAAAACTTTAAATATTTTTGCTGACTGACTTGCAGTTAGTAACACAAAGGATCTGGAATTCTGGATCACATGCAGATCCCTTTGATAAATCCAGAGCACAATGCCAAAAAGGTATAAAATAGCTACCATATTATTACCAGGGACCCTTAAGCAAGACTTGGAAGTACCCTTCGAGGCAGAGGTAGTTTGCTCTGGATGCCTATTCACAGATTCACAAAAATTTAGAGTTCTAGAGACCACACAGCCTGCTATGCAAGCTATGGTTGATGGAGACTGTCTAACAACCCCTTGGTCCCTTCCTCAAACTAGTTAACAGGACATTCAATCACAGATGTACCAGACAAGGGGCTGGGGAATATAGCTGACTCCCCACCCTCTCCCCTGAGTTTGGGCAAATCCAGTTTCTCTGTCATATCACCCCATAGAGCTGACTTGGTTTGCTCAGTCCCCCTTACAAACCGTGGGGATATGACTGAACAATATATGCTGTACAGCCTGCTATGTAGGCAAACATATCAATAGGAAAAACAGGCAAGTTTCTTGGATAACACATTTTTGACAGGCAAAAACTGCTCTCCCCTCCTTACTAGGAAAAAAAATCCTGTATGCCTTTGCTTTCAATGAACAAACCTAACCACAATTAAGTTAATATACAATTGATTTTTACTTCTTTTAACATTTGCTCCCAGACCCAGAGCACAACTTTCAGTTCCAAGAAAAGTCAAGTCATGTTTACATGTCATCCTCTGGTAGCAAAGGTAAACAACAATTTAATCACCACCAAGATATAAAACTGACTGGCCCATGTCATATTCAAAGGATTAATTGGTAGTTATAGGACATAAATCCTGTGTAACTGAGCCTGCATAATCATTTAAGCAGTTAAACCATGTGTATACACATGCCCAATCTCATTTTAGAACTGTGAAGGTCGTTGTCTATTGTGCACCCTACAGCACAGTCGATATTTAACTAAGAATAACATGATTCAATAGAGTCCAGAATGATTTTTGAAAGCACCACCATTATGTACAATAATCACTAGGGTACCCACTTAGTCCTATCGAGTTTCTTGCTAGCAGTTTGTAATCCATCACAGTATAGTAAAATCTATTTGCAGTCTTGCGGTTGACCACAATACTCTAGTAAACAGTGCCAATGAATCACAGGTCAATACTTTGAAAACAGTTATAGAATCAGCATTAGAACATATTTAGTGGGGACAGGGTCAAGAGTAGAAAAGAACATTGATTTTTCTTTGAATTCTGTCAAATTGAGTTAATACCCAAGGAGACTCCCCATTGTGTTGGGTCTGATTTTAGGTTAAGCAGTTTCAAAGCACAGACTGGTGGTGCTTACTTTAATTGCTCCTATGAATGCACTGATTCTTGGAAAAATGAAAGACCACATAGCAACCTCTCTTAAATTATTCAGTTGCCACTAAACTTGCCAACTCCTTGCTTAATTGGAAATATTGAATTTAAAATGCACAAATAGGACATACAAAGAAAATAGCTGCAATCATTAAATCATTCAGTCTTGCCACTTAACTCCAGCAATAGCCTGTATCTCCTCAAAATATATGTCACTACATGAGTTACAGAAGTTGCATTGTTTGTGAAAGTTTTGAGCCAACAAGTTATTCTTGGGCAACATATAACTGAATTTCTTTCTGTGAGAACCTCATTTCTAGAAAAAAAAAACCACCCTTAGCAGAAAAGGGGGGGGGGGGAATGCCCACTGCAATTTATACCAAAGGTTCATTTAAGGTTGAACACTTCACTAAAAAACCTACCCTGGGTTAAAGCCAAGGTACAGATTCAGTTTAGATACAGAATTATTTTTAAACATTAGAATATGGATTAGCCTCATGCAGGAACTGTAGGAGTATGGTTTGAGTAAAGGATCTGGTAAGGCCAATTAGGATTTAACTTTAAAATGAAGTTTTTTGATCTAGTGAACCTTCATTCTGGTAAACCCTGCCCAGCAGAAAGTAGGTTTTAAAATCTCAGTCAATATAATCTTAAAGATTTTACACAGGTCTGCTTCCAATTTCAACATTTTACTTGACCACCTTGCCAACCAGACCTTTTTGCTGAAATTCCTGTAATGATAAATCATTTACATATTGAGCTTCTGTCCCCCTTCTTCCGAGCCCCAAGTTTCCATGAAATGTACATCCTTTACTCACTTTTTTTATTTGCTACACCAACAAAATCTGGTCAAACATTTGAAAATTTTAACCAACTTCCAACTTGAACACATCCTATTCAATTCCTCCTATAAGCCACCATAGGATTGGGAACTTTTTGACAGACAGTACATCATCTCACAGTGAGAGTCACGTGACCTCTACGATGGGGGAGGGGAGGTGACGCCCTTTAGCTCCTACAACATGGCATTTTTAGGGTATTTCTGGCCAATCTCTTTCACAGTTAGTCATATTTTTTGAAGAGAAACTTCAATCTGAAGATTGTTGGGGATGAAGGTCCACTGCAGTGGGGCACATGCATCCTCCCCCCCCTTGTCTTAAATTAATCCTACACCATTACTCCTATAGTTTATATACTTTCATACAGAATCCGATAGACCGCAGAACCAATATGAGCTGTAGGACCAACGATAATAAAGTACGAATGGGCCCCCCCCCCACCCAACTCCCAAATGAAAGTGGTCCTGTACATACTAAATGCTTGAATGCACAAAAACTGGTATAGGTTTGACTTACCAGCACAGTCCATTGGTTGGCACTGCTGAAATGAGGGACTTGCTGCTTGTAAGCTGGTTAGAATCATGGCTGCCATCACCTCATTCATGGCTGGCTCCTCCTCTTTGGCAATTTTGAGCGTCTTGGCACTGTAAGATAAGCCATAGTATTTCATCGCTACAGTAACATCTTCCAAGGGTATTTACAGTCCAAAAAAGGGGACTGGGCAGTGGGGATGCCCCTCAGACTGAGGGGTGGCAAAATTTGGGTAAAGTGTATGGAGACACAAAAATATGCTCTTTCTCTTCTCCTTTACTCTTTGCTTCCCCCTCCCCCTCTCATCCTCTGCTGTTTGGATAATACATAATGTCAACAAAAAGTCACATGTTGATGCCTTTAATAACATTTTCATGAATGGCAATGTCACTGCTGGGGCCACCATTTACTGTTTGGTGATGCTGCTGTGAAAGTTGATACAATAGGGGCACAGTACTACTTTCAAATGGGAGAGGGGATGGGAAGGGGGCCTGTAGCACAATCTGCCCCAACTCCAGGTGTAAATTTGCTTAAAAAACTGGCATATTTTTGAAAGAACATAAAAAAAATTTTCAACCTTAAATGGCCAGCTCCAGTCCCTTGGTCTCCTATATAACCCCTATGGAAGAATTTGATAGAAATTCATGTACAGATTTAAGTCAATGGCATGTTACTATTTTTTTTGTTGTGGCTGCCATTTTGCAAAGGGCAATATGCCATTCTGGAGTCTTGATAGCAGATCTTACAACAAGGGAATGAAGTCCAGTGATGCTGCATAGGGAGGGGGAGGACTGGGCCCTTTTCCCCCAACTGCCCTCCCCATCTGCTCCTGTATTCATGTACAATGGTATACATGTTTTATACAATAACAATGCATGCACTAAATTCCCCCAAAAGTTGCAACTTTCTCCCTCCGGTTTCTTCTCTATGCATTCCAGTGTCTCTGATCCAACAAATCTAACTCTAATACTCTCATCCTAACGTAACCCTTATCCTATAAATACTGATCTTCATGTAGACTTGTCTGCATACTGAGACCTTGGAACAAAGCGACTTCCGAACAGAGAGCATGCAGTTCCCACTCCCCTCACTCCCCCCATGGGCCCCCAGATCACTTCTGAAATTGTGGTGGTGCCACTGAATCACTGATTGGCCACCATTAATTGATACTGTACATGTCACACTAGAGAAGGGGTACCCAACCTTTTTTGACCTAAGATCTACTTTTCAAGTAGTCACCCTCCCGAGATCTACAAAACATACACTGTCATATAGTTACACATAGAAAAACTTTATTTTTTTCATTTTTTCCTACACCCCTTGTGGTCGACTTGGGATCTGTCTGCGGTCTACCAGTAGACCCGCGATTGACTGGTTGGGCACTCCTGCACTTGAGTATTGAAACACAGCACACACTTATTCAATGGTGTGGCACCAACAACACCAAGTGGTGCCAATGGTACCTGCAGTTCCAATTCCTGAAATAGTCTTGATGTGTGTGACAAAGGGACTTTTTCTGTTTTTTTTTGGGGGGGGGGAGGGTGGCAGGTTGCTTTATTCCAAGCCAATGCAAATGGTGATGTAAATAAACATAGTTGATCTCTGGTACTACATACACCAAGCAGATAAAGCATGCTTGAAAAGGGAGGGGGAGGCAAGTGATTAACCCCTGCAAAACTGCAGAGGCTGGAACACCCCCCCCCCCCAACAACCCTTGTATGTAAATCGCCCATTCCAAGCATGGAAGTGTTTCCTCTGAGCTAGTACTTTCATGTTCCAATCTTCCCTTGGAAAACTTACAAACTGCAGCACAAATGGAAGCAAAACTTTTCCAACAGTTAGAAATCTGAATCAAGTTTCATAGGCGTAGGAAGCTGGGGAGGGGGTGGAGAACTAGTCCCCAGTCAAAAATGTGGTGCGTGGAAGTATGGTTCTGTCCCCTCAATCCAAGTACAAAACCCCTTATTTGTTTCCTGTGTAAAAAAAACGTAAAAGTTTTCTGTATTTTCCTGCAAACATGTTGCACCAAACTGCATCTAAGGACCCTCAAATATTCGAAAATTGTGTCCACCTCCCCTCTGACCCTCTCCCAGGACGGCAGTCCAAAACAATATTCAGTCCCCCTCCCTTCTCGAACTGCTTCCTATGCCTGTGTCAAGTTTATCGTAAATCTTTCGAATAGAAATAGGACCTACTTATTCTGGTTGATTACTGCATGTAGTACTTTAATAATGATACCTGCTTATAAACACATACTCCTCAGCTAAGACTACACTATTTGCTGTTTTCATTGTACTGTAATCATGCCTTCAAGCCTTTTCAGAAATTCTGACAACACTTCAACCATAACCTACATCCTCCAAGTGTCCTTCAATTAATCTCCCACTTTTTACCTTTGCCTTTATAATTAATATCAAGAGTGATAGGAATAGTTGTTTTTGTCGCGTGTCCCTGGATGACTATAAGTGCCCGGCTGGACCTGCAGCGATTTCCCATCAAGGCCACCCCCGGGGATTTTACCAGTTTTTCCTCGGTGTCTTGAACTCTAGCGGTTTTCTGACTGATTGCCTGGTTAAAATCTCTCACCACATGCTTCCCCATATCACCTATTTAAATGTACTGCATTCACCAGGGCCTTAGTGTTTTGATTCGAATGCACATCGAGGGGCCTGTTTGGCCATGTGCCAATGCAGCTCCTCTTGCTAGCTAGCTGCATTGTAAACAACGTTTACCGGTATTATGCAGTATGACCTGATGATATGTTTACGAACAAGGCACGTACTGTGTATGTGAACCACGTTGAAGCTAAGTAAGGTAATGATGTGACGGCCTGCTTTCCTGTCTTAATAATTATGCTCACACAATTTCTCATTTTCTTTGTGTATAAGAGCCATAACGCTCCAAAGGAACCACTTACACGCCTTTGTTGGCGTACAGGTATCCTTATAGGGGTGGTAAATGGTAAACGTCCCGTTACAGCCTTAGGAAGTTCATAACATTTGCAAAATCTTTATCAGATAATCAATGATAATGGCTGTATATTCATTGACCAACTGTACGAAACATGACCCTAACGTTAGTAATAACAATGAAACACTTAAGGGATTATACAAGTCGTTACAAGGTGTACATTGATGGTAATTACGAACATAATAATCCTTGAGTTTCAGTCATCCGCCATTTTACAGATACAAGTGGACTTGAGATTTAATTAAAACGGTTTCGGAGAAAACAACCGATATCTGGGTCAAGTAAAGTTTATCAAAATATGGCAGGCATACAGTGCTTTACAGAATGCTATGGATTTCGGTGTACTTTTGCTGCATTCTTAGTCAGACACCGTGAGCTACGGTGGTAGCCTATGTAATTAAAAAAATATATCATTTATGAGAAATTTCCAACATTTTTGTTTGACTTTTGAGGAACCGGCGCCGAGGCTATGAATGTATATGATATCGCCTTATGGTTTAGCCGAGGCCTAACAGTTTAAGGCCCACAAGATGAGTTCATATATCGTTCGACGGCCATACAAGTTGAACGACCATGCACATTGCACAGTGCAGCCGGGCCTTGAATTGCGTAAAGCGTGTCAAGTTGTGGGACCTCGGCTACTGGTATGCAAAGCTGATTTTCAGCACCTTCAATTTCATTAGGGAGATACACCTAGTTTGCCACTTTTTTGAAATCTGTTAGGGGAAGGATCGAAATACAGAACATGTTTTGACCAGGGCCGATTGGGCCGTAGCCCTTAAAGTGCTGTGTGCTTCCGTTACACTCCTCGATCCATCACGTGTAACGGGGAAACAGCACTGCTCAAGGGCTTATAGGGCCTATGACCTATAAATTATAAATAGCCTAGCAATCATTAAAGCGGCCGGGCTGCGGAAAATATTTTCTAGGACAAAGTGGGGCGATTTTTGAAAATTTCCACAGAAATCGTTAACAATGATAAATAATGCGGAGGTTTGGGTGATAAAGTATAGTTGGACCGGCCATTTGTCCTGGGAAACAAATCAGCCGGTCGGACACAAACATACAAGTAGCCTAGGCCTAATGGTTTGATCAACCATACTGCGGCATGAAAATGAAAAGTTCAGCCGGGGTGACTTACTTTGGCACGTCAACTCCGTCAGTAACAGTTCTTTTCTTTGATTCCATTTGTGAGGATGACGTACTCCAGCCACTAGAATTTGCACTTGGGTACTCAACTTTCTTATGGGATGAAAGTAATCGCACTTCTTCGAGTTTCTTTCGAACCAAAGTTTCTTCTCGGTCGTCTAACTTGATAAAAACTTCATTCGTTTGTTTCCGGTGCTTTTGAACGAAACCACACACCTCGAGACCTCCGTGTGTGATATACACTTTTTGGTTGAATTTCAAATGAATGTCTCTAATGTTCTGAAAGCCTGGCCCAATAATTTGCCTGTCTGTGTAATCCTTAATGTACCTATCTTCAAACTCGACGGTGTACATACTTGCACCGGTATTGCTGGTTGCAACAGATCTTATTACCCCTGGGTAAAAAATGCCGTCTTGCCACGGGGCACCAACCTGCTTCCCGACAAACGCGTGTCCAGTCGAAAATTGTGACTCGTGCATCTTCTTGACTTCAATTCCAATGAAAATAGTTTCCAATCTTTACCTATATCTTGTAAGTTACGCTGTAATCCATTCAATTCGTACACCTCGTCCAGTATAAATTGTACTTGTAGCCTTTTCCTAACTTGTTTTGATTCTACCGGCTCATATCAATGCTTCCACACATGCCGGTAGCTTGCTGCACGCCTACGCATTTGAAGATTTGTTGACATGAGAATGGAGGTGTGGCTTCGGATCTGATGACCCTGGCATTGTATTCTCATTGGGTGGCACGCGCGGTACGTCAGTTTCGCGGAAAGTCTGTGATCTGTTGATTATTCATATCGAAGCTTCCACGGCCATGCCACGCTGTTATTGCCACACTCTACGTGAGGTACGTGAAAAACATCATGCGGTTTTGGTACCAGAAGTCAGATGATTTTAGAGCCAAATCGTTGCAAACACATGAACAGTTGGTAATTCAAAGTACTTTATTACTGAGGATGTCATGTTTTTTTCAGGAGTTTACCTCCCGTGATAAAGGTAAAAGGTCTGCGACAGTATCTTGCATGAAGTAAACGAAACCGGGTTGTTGTAAGTACTACGTGTAGACATCCTCCCCACAATTTCACAATTATCATTCTTGATAAATATATTTTCCCTTTTATTCACTTTTTTGTGGCTAAGTGTTGCTTATTGTGACAGTTATATTTAATTGCAGATGTTCAAAAAGTTGTTGTATGACAGATAAGTGAAGTAGAAATGAAACTTTGGAACCTTCAGTCTCTCATGTGTGGAGTAGGTATTTTAGATTAACCCCATGTAAACATTGAATTGACTTGGTGTACTGCCAAGTTTCCGACTATGTTTCTCCCGCTGTAAATTGCGAACTGGGCTATTGATACGGAAACTTCCAGGAAACGTTTAAATCGATTCACAACTGTATAGTAACAGCTCCCTGGTCGGACGATGAATGACTGCTTGTGCGGGCTTTTCCAAGATGTGATGGGATAAAACGGTCTTCTGGGTTGTGAAAATATTACATTTAGTAACGCTGTCTTTCTCGGACCAATGAAATTCCGACTGTTGTGTTGCGAGAGCGGTTGCAGTTACAAGAACTACATCGAGAGCCGTAAAACCTCACTAACTCTAACTCTACATCGAGTGCTGAATCACATTTACGGAGTGGCACCATAATTTCCTTGAAGTAAAGTCGTACTCGTACTCTTGGGTTTGAACAATTATTGTACTCGTAGTCATGAGAATTAATTTTTACTCGTACTCATACCCACAGATTTTGGAAGCTCTGCGTAGGGACTCTTGCAAAATTTTGTACCCGTACTCATGAAAAGGGACATGTACTCGTACTACTTTCCTTGTACTCGTACTCATGACATTGTACTCACACTGCAAGTCTGGCCTCTAGCCAACTATACTTCACCCAGACAACTCGAGGATGAAACATTGGATTTAGCGACGACTAAATTATATTGGCAGCGAACCAGAACCTAATGACAGAGCCAGGAACGTCTCGAAAGGAGGCAGCCAGTGGTCCGCTTCTCCTTTTATATGATATGAGATTCTTTGAAGTTAAAGTTGTCCCTGGTGCTGGTGTCACCGAGCCCGTAGCTAAAGGGAAAGGGGGAGGGAGGGGCTGTTCCCCTACAAAAATGTTCCCCCTAGAAAGTAAAAAGAAACACGATTGCCTCAATGCATTTTTGTATATCTCGTCTCCTAATTATTTTTCGCCCCTGGATGCTAGGCTCACCCCCTTCAATACCTTGCATGGCTACGGGCCTGGGTGTCACCCTTTCAAACAGCAAATGTTGTCAACCCTTGTGATGGCAGAGTAAAGATGGGCTTGGGGCGCAGCCCCACAAAAGTATTACTCTTCCAGCCCCCCTTGGAACCTCAATACTGAGAAATATAGTCTACATCCATATTTGCCTCCTGTGAAATAGTGGAGCCTCTGGGTCCCCCAGTTGCGCCCCATAAAAAATCATGGTTACGCCACTGATCCCTCAACTCCGCGTATACCATGTAGGAGTATTCCTTGGCGTTAAGGGGCTACTTTAACATGGGGTGAATCCTATGTATTTTGGATAAAATCAGGTTCGTTCTGATAAACAGTGTAGAGGTAAGCTCACATGTGGGTAACTGTGGTCCAGGTCCCGAAGCCGCAAGCTTTACGCCCCGATCATACCTTTGGTCAAAAACAACATACATTTGTATGACGATGTTAATGGAAAAAGGTGTGATCGTGTGTTTCTGCTTTCCCAACAAACTTGAACAACGTTCAACATGTATGAAGGTGTTCAAACCATAGGCGTATGAAGCTGTTCTCGCCTGGAGCTGAACGCCCTTTTCGAGCCATCGTCCTGGGGGATGGGTCTAAGGGGAGGGCACCCCTCCCCTTTGTAAAATTTGTGAACATTTGAGGGTCCTTGCCGGTTGCAATTTGGTGCAATATTTAACAAATTTTAAGGAAAACTACTGCAAATTTCTGACATTTTTTTACAGCGGGAACGGATAAGGGGTTTTCGCCCTTGAATTGAGGGGGCCGAAAAATATTTCGTCCCCCTTCCCTACGCACTTGGTTCATACATTAATTTGTATCTTTCATCTTCCCAACAAGTGTTCAAACGTTTGTATGACGATGTTCGTGGGCACATTTGTGATCGTGTAGACGGGCATAGCATTCATAACATGCAGATATTCGCAGTGGTCAAAGCATCTAAACTTATTTGATCAAATCCCCCCTCCTCCCCCGTATCCAACACACTAATCGCCTCCAGGAGGGTAGCCAGTTAAGGTACGTTACTGAATGACAGAGATTATGTGCACCCCAAAATATGGGAGACCTTGAATTGAAGACGTTCGCTTCCGTGAATAATCACTCTAGTTTGATATCAGTGGAGCGTTATCCTTGACACAATTGGGGACTTGGGCCCCTGTAGGTGTGACGCCTCTTCCAAAGGGCGACATACTTCCTGTGGTCGAAACATTTTCAAGAGGACGTAATACACAAGAAGTGTACTGAGGCAGTAGTGGTTTTTGTTCTGAAAATTTCTAGGGACCAACCTTAGACAATATCACTTAATTTTCTGACGGGGGTGGGGTGTTGTCTGAGGGTTAATTGTAATGGCTGGGAATTTCCCGGAGAGAAGTTGTCCAGAAGATATTTTACGATGAGGAATTCGTCCACGGAGGAGTTTCCAGGGAGGAATAAGTGTGGGTATGGAAATGTTTGGTCGCGACTGCCGCAAGTAACGCCAATTTACAGTATTGCACATGCTCCTGTGATCGGATGTTCGAATTTTTAAGTAGTCTTCACAAATTGGTAGCACGTGACTGAAACGGACGACCGGGGAACGTACCGCCTTAACCCCTTGTACAAGCAATAACGTTTCTTTTTGTGTTTGTTGTTCCGAGTAGGTCACTGGCGGATCTGTAAGGGAAGGGGGCACTTTCTTGCAGTTTCAAATCAAGGTCCCCTCCAAATGGTAATCCGAAGCCTAGCCCAATAATATTCTGTACAACTGCCATCGGGTGAGGAACTAATGTTGAACCACTGACTAGTAATATGATCGGTTGTGTAAATAAAAGTTGAAAACTTTACTCCTCTTGCGCCCCTCCCCCCTTCTTTGCCACCTGCTGAGGAGTAACGATACTTCAGTGTTCCGCCAGTACAGCATGTTTTGATATTTCAGTGTATGATAGGGACGGTTTTGATTTAGTCATTTGAAAATTCCACTCATATCAAGGAAGGTTTATCTTACGGAGGGGTTATCTGGACATGTGGGCACATCCATGATGACGTCATAAAAGGCGAGTCTTCAACTGCTTCCATAATGATAGGTCATTTAACTTTAACGCTATCATTACGTCATGAGTCTGATCACGCAGCAACTGCTCAGTTCCATGGTCTGAATCACATACTGGCCTTTGTCTTCAACTTGTGAAACATGATATCAGTCACGTCTGGCTGGCCGTTGAGTCATGAATATTCATTACATTGTGCAATTAACCTAAACCACAAGTTCACCGCATACTTTCAAGGTAAAACTGTTTCCACACTAATCAACAACAACTGAAGAATACCGGCATCCCATTGTTTAATTTTCAGAACTTGATAAAAACGATGAACTTTTGCCGTGTGATTGAACTCATCTTACATTGATCATGCATGTTCGATTTTCTAGGGAGGCACTTCGTTCAAAGTGAACTTCTCGTAGTCTCATAGAGCGCCAACGTTCAGATTCCTCCTCCGGGAACCCTATCGGGGAATGTTCGCTCTTCGTACTTCGATGCGGCGAATCGATGGGTCAGAAGACTGGGTGTCGCGTCGTAAGTGACGTGGACAAATTTTAAAGAGCTGTGTATTTGTATACGGCCTCAGCTTGACTCACCCATTCATGGCTTATGACTCATTCAAGTTTGTCAGAGCTTGAATCATTTTGGGAGGTAGACACATGCCTCAAACAGTACATGTTCCTCCGGTCATTTTATAAGAAAAAGCATCAAATTAACCCGTCCACAAAGAAAGGTTTCCAGCCAGATACGTGTAGAGGAGTTTTATCTAGCATTTTGATGAAGTTTGTATTCAAGTCGTATATATGTACTTTTAAAGATATTAAAAAGTGAAATTACCACATTATGTCCCCTCAGTGTACTTGAAGCAAGACAAGCGGTCATGGGTAGATGAGGTGAAGATATGGTTTCCCTTTTATTTGGTTAAGGCAGGGGCGGATCCGAGGAGGGGTCCAAGGGGTCCGACCCACCTTTTTTAGCAGTGAAAAAAGTTCTCTCCCGTTCATTTTCTGTCACAAATCGGTCGCAAACTATCAATTTTTTTATTCTTTACCGTAAGTTCGTGTATGTGTGTGTGTGTGTGTTTGTTTGTGTGACACTTAGCTCGTTAACACGATATATCAGGAAAGGAAACTGAGATAAGTGTCATACTTCGTATGTGGGTGCACCATATTAAGAAGAAGAACCCTATTTTGGTGGAGATCAAAGGTCATGTAAGGTCACCAGAGGTCAAATACTGACAACCTTGTAATACAATAGGCCTATCTCAACAAATCAATGTCAAACAGGTCTCATACTTTTTAAGTGGACGCACCATATTAAACAGAAGTACCTTACAGGTTTTGGTAGAGGTCAATGGTCATGCAAGGCCATCAGAGATCAAACTCTGAAAAACTTGTTAACACGATATTTGAAGAAGGAAAACTCAGATTGCTGCCATATTTAGTATAGGGGTGCGCATATTGAGTAAAGAAACCTTATTGTTTTGAGGAGGTCAAAGGTCAGTTGGGGTCAACAGAGGTCAAACAGGAAAAGTACTTGTAAACCTAATATCTCAAGAAGAGTAACAGTGAGGAACCTCATACTTAGATTGTGGAAGACCCATATTGAGCAGATAATCGCTATTGTTCTTAATGGAGGCAGAAGGTCATTTTTGGGTCGTCAGAGGTCTAAAGGTGAAAACCTTATAAATAATGGGATATCTCAAGAAGGGTAACCGTGATGGATATCATACTTGGTAGGTGGATGTACCATATTCATTATTACATTCCTACTGTTTTTGTGGAGGCCAAAGGTCAATTGAAGTCAACAGAGTTAAAGCAGTGGAAACCTTGAAAAGTAATCATAAACACAGTATCTGTAGAAGGGTAACCATGAGGGATCTCCTACTTGGTATGTTTATGACCCATGTGGAGTAGATAGTAATTAAGGTTTTTAGTGGAGGTCAAAGGTCATTTGGGGTCAACGGAAGTTTAAATGAGAAAAAATTAAAAATATCTCAAGAAGGCTAATCAGTGAAGGATCTCCTGCATAGCGCAGGGGCGAACTTAAGGGGGGAGGGGCAGGGGGCCCGGGCCGCCCCTTCCAAAAAATTTTGAAGTTTTTCAACTTCATAAAACAAAGGACAAGGCCCTATTCCAATGAAATAGACCTATGAGATGTGTCAGAGTGAAACTCAAATTTGTTCATTATTTTCTACCTTAGAAAATAAGTTTTATTTTAATAACTCTGCTACTGACTTTCAGCTGATAACATTTTGGCTTATATTGGCCTCAGTAACTTTCTCTGGGCATTGCAAGGAGTAACTCATGAGCGCTGTATTAAAGGATTGCTAACTTCAGTCTATTACCGGCCAGGCCCACAGCATTGGGAGCACTGCTTCTACTTTCAAGGGAATTTCAGAATTCTTTAATATTTAGAGGAATTATTTCGACAACATTAGGCTTTTAACTTGCTGTAATATTGCCCTGTAGTGTCTTATTAAAGCCTTGTAATTTATTTTAATGGAATGTACTGTGAATTTAGGGTAAAATTTAAAATTCACTAAATTATGAACATTTTCTAGCGATATATGATGAGTTCAAAAATATACTAAAGGCATCACCATTTTGCATCTAAGCAATCTTAAATTAACAAAAAATTTTCAAAAGGGAGGGGACACCCCTCCCCAGAAAAGCATCTTTCACCCAACCAAAAATTAAAATTCATTAAATTATGAACTCTTTCCAGCCATATATGATCAGTTCAAAAATACACCACAGACATCACCATTTTGCATCTGAGCAACCTTAAATTAACAAAAATTTCTTAAAGCGGAGGGGGTACCCCCTACTCTTAGACCCCTCCCCCAGGACGGCGATTACTCGTCACATGCTTTTCCCCCTATCAAAATACCCTGGCACTGCCCTGGAGGACACCCCTCTCCTTAGACCCCTCCCCCAAATCGGACTTTCATACAAACCACTATGACCTGGGCCCCCCTTTTGCCAAATCCTGGATCCGCCACTGTAGCGATGAACCATGTTGTGTGGATGATCCCTAATATTATGTTGGAAGTCATAGGCCATTTGAGTCACCAGAGGTCAAAGGTCAATACGTTGTAAATATATCTCACTCAAGAACTCAAGTTGTAACCTTGGTGAATCTGAGACAAGCTATCACGGTATTAATCTGTTTGATCTCTTTCCATGGATCTTTCATTCTGCTCGTTAATGTCAACACAATTATTTTATAACTCCATAGTAAAATTGTGTCAGTATGAAACCAGTGTACTGTCTTTATACTGTATTCCAGAGACAAACTAAGCTGTTTGGCTTTCTAGTTTGTAAATCATTTGCAAACCATCTTAATTTTCGCTCGCTGTTTTTCCTTTATACCATCCTCAAAACACTCGTTTTTGGAATTCCAAAACAGTTATTTTTCGGATACGGGTTTTATACGAGAACAACTTGTATGATAAATTTCGGCTCGCTTTGCCACGGTTTACACTCCATTCCTGATGACCATTATCATAGGACGATAATGCATGGAATTATTTTAGCCAAATCTATATTCCTATAAATAAAAGAGAGGCAAGTCCAACCTCAGGCTGGCAACCGTCAACAGGCGAATATATGTACCAATCTTATACTATATGGCCAACATTTGTAGCTTGATGTATAGGCCTACATGATTTGAAGTATATTATTCATTAAACAATCTTATTCACCAGATCCTTAAGAGCATTTGCAGAGAATATGCATTATGGAAGATGCATATTAATCCTCTACCCCTTTGTTATACCTTACTTCTCTCCCGATCAGTGGCGTAGCTACGGGGGCATGGGGGGCACGTGCCCCACGGCAAAGCAGTGCAACCCCAGGTGTCCCCTACGAAAAATTTTGGAATGTACACTTTCATATATATTAGTCCTACAGAGAGGGAGAGAATTTAGAAATTGTGAACAGGAAAGGTTCGTGACTCCTAGTGCCCCCTGCTCGAAAAATCCTGGCTACGCCACTGCTCCCGATTATTCTCCATTAGAAATTGTTCATTTGGATTTTCGTTCAAAATGAGTGAAACTAAATTTTTGTGAAGTGCATGGTGTGCTCTCCTGTGGTGTCATTTAGATGTCAGTTAAAAGCATCATACTAACGTCCCCAGTTTGTAATTACCCAGGGCTTCCAGGGGCCCTACACTGTTAAAAATTTCTGTAGAATCATTACAGAACAAAAAAAAAAGATACATGAAGAATACAGCAAAAGTACTGTCAATTACTTTCAAAAATTGACAGCACTTTTTTCTGTATTCTCTTTGTATTTCTTTATTTTTTGTTCTGTAATTTTACAATGTTTTATGGACATTTTCAACAGTGTAGGTCGGTCTCTTCGTACCAACATTGGAGCGGTGCCATGCTATCGCCAACTATCACGAAATAATGGTAATTCCTTAACATGTAATCGACTCAAAGCTTTGCCAAGATAGCACAGTTTGACATCTAAGCCACCTTATATAAACAAAACTTTCAGTCAAGGGGAGGAGTTTCACTCCCTCAACATAGACATCACACCCAAATTTCCTTACACGTACCCAACAAATATAAGAACAATTCACTAAATTGTGTGAATTTTTCAACATATGATCAGTCTGAAACTTTGCCAAAGATAGTACCATTTTGCAACTCAGCCACCTTTGACGAACAAAAATGTCTCAAAGGGTCCCCTCCCATTAGACCCCTCCCTCCGGGACGGCACCTCCACACTAGGCGACAAAGGAAGTGTCCACCCCAGTTGCAAATTATCGTAGATACCAATATACACACTTACACAGACTTTCTGACTTGTCTGGAGGTGGGATGACGATATTATCTGCTATGGTGCCCCCAGTCATCAAATCCTTGCACTGGGGCTATGACTAAAACGTTACTAATTCTGTTTCTGAATGGGACATAATTACAGCCATTTTGATATCTGTGAATTACGTAGCAAGAGTCACCATATCGCACAATTTCATGTTAAATTTTAAAAACGTCCCCATGTTCCGCCCCTGTAAGACCGCCCTTCCTTATATAATAGGGCAGTGACATTATCATTTTGCTTGTATTTATTTGGGATGGTCGTCGTGCAGTGTAACTGAATTAGAAAATTGGTTGTTATTAGATGGTTACCAAGCGCATCACTAGCTGACGGTGTGAGATTACGAACAGATGAAAACATTCACAACAACGCATTCACTGTATAGCCTATACCTACTTTTGCATTACATGGGAAAGTGTCTGCCCCGCCCGCCCACCATGTCCGACACAATACGTCGCCCATCACAAACCGTTACGAACAATAATTTAGTTTTCTTTCTTTTTACAACTTTTTGTTTATCTTGCATTGTAAAGAGAAATGGTGCAGAGTTAACCTTATACGTTATATGTGAAGTTTTTAAAATTCCCAAACCTGTAAAGACATTCACAGTTTTCACTTAGTTTACAAACGGATCAGATTTAGAAAATGGATATAAATTAACCAATCACCTTGTTTGCCCCACTGAGTTCACTTTGGTACCAAAAAATTCTATGAGGAGGACTGAGGGAGGCGGCAAACCCCTCCCTGAGTAATCCAGTTTCCAGTTTCAGTGCAAAAATGTCGTTTTGAGGGCGAAATACATGCCATGATTGTGTGATAAGTAAGAAAAATTTTCGTCAAACTTCTTCTGCCCCTTATGGAATGCCCCTATTCCCTGCCTATCACACTGCCTTCCATACGTTTATTGTACTGCAAAAGGGGATAACTTCACTGCAAATATAAAACATACGCAGACCAACTCCCTGCACACACACGTGCGCGCAAAATAATAAAAAAAAAACATTTACCTGCAGAGTGCTTGCATTAGTTCCTCGTTCACAGTATGGAAATAAGTTTAAAATTTAATATGTAACCATTCCTTCAAAATTTAGTAGAGCTGTGAACGTGTACCAAAATAATTAAACGTTTACTCGCACAAATCGTTAAGCGATTAATCGCGATTACCTTATCACAACAGAAAGACACGGTAATATGTCCCCTGGCGTTTAAACGGCTTGTAATTCAACCAAACGTTTAAACAGATTTCCATTTGAAAACGACCGAAGTTTAAAATTCGATTCTCCCTCATGTTTGGCTTTGATATCCATTCATTACAACGAGGTTTATTTGCCAATCTAATGACCAAATAAAGCATCTAAAATGAACTGTCGTGCAAGTTGATGGTGACTCATCATTCATAGAATATAGCCCGAAACTCCGTTTTAAGTAAAAAAAAATGGTGAAATGATCACTAAAAAACGCATGAAAAGCGGGTTTTGCGATTAATCGCGTGTCGCTGTGTACTACACGCTTTTTCCACATGCGATCGTTTAGCGGTTAATCGCTACTCGGCCACAGCCCTCCTTCAAATTATTATCAGAATTTGTTGGTGACATAAACCGATATCACCTTGCAACTTGCAGCTGGCATGCGATGTAACTTTAATTCAATAGTTAGCCTGGGATCATCCAGCTTCAGAAGTTAGCTGGATGTAGCAATGAACTAAAATAAATCATTGTAGTTACGACAACGTAATAAAATCCTTCTTTGTCGTGAGTACCCAAAATACATGTAAAGAAAAAATGAAAAATAAAATAAATAAATAAAAAATAAAAAATAATAAAATAAATAAATTTTGATACGCTTCATGACGTGGAATGGTGGAGCTGGGATCATGAGAAAACTGTCAGATGTTTTTCTTCGCCTGTAACTTGACTATCCATTGACTGTGTATACTGCACGGGACCCAACTGTTATCCAGTGCATCCATCACCTAGACTACTCATCTTGCATTTGTCAGTTGGAGGCAATCGCGGCCAGCTAGTCGTAAACTTGAGGCTCTCCTCCACTGCCACCCGATTTACCCACCTTGGTTACCGCGTTCATATCGGGGCTGCCATTTTCACTTTCTACAAAATCTGATTTCATAATATACGTTTTTTGTTGGCTATACAAAAAAATCGGACGGCAGTCACATCGGTGACAGTAGCACACAGCCACGACCCGACTTAAAGGTCAAAGGCAGTCACCCCAAACTTATTTTGAAACAATAGCTAAATGTCACAAATTTCTTCCTATTTCTCCTCCAGGTATCTTTTATAATATTTTAGGACATAAATATGACATATTCAATGTAAACCAAGCAGTTGCTCCTAGTAAATTTTACAATTGAGTGAGAAAAATATTGTCACATGATTCTCAAGAGCCATTCAGGAAATAGGATAGTCTACTATACAATTCTTTATTTGGGTGACTGCATTCTCCCTTTTACTACTATGGAACTGCCCCGACTCCACGACGATATCAAACATGTTTGATATGCCCGATACAGTCACGAGGAGGACCGAATGTGTAATCGCTATTGGGTCGGGAGTAAAATGATGCGCACACTGCACCGACCTGACTGAGATCCGACTGCCTTTCAGTCGTGACGCAGTCGGTGCAGTGCCCGCTGGCCTTTAAATTGAAGTGAAAACTGCCGTATGATGTCTGGTTCGGCTTGAGGTTACAAATTACATTCTGATGGGATCGCTTCTCGGCATTTTGGCTAAGAACGTGTAGCTCTTCTTTTCAGCCAGTCTAAAACAGGGGCCACGCATGACAGACCAGGGAGCTGGAAGACAGCTCCCTGGACATACACATGAAGTAGAGGTCTGAAGGTCAAGAGGTTGGTCACGTTAGGTCATGTGTCCCTTCAGAGGATGTAGCTCCTTTAAGGGCAAAATTTCTTTGGGCGGTCGGGACTAACGTTTGGTTTCGCCCTCCGACTCTTAGCCAGAGAGATGGGGGACTTTGGAAGTACTATTATATTCTGTTCGAACACAGAATCTTATGCACTCCACCACCGGTAGACACTACAATGAGGTGAGTGCAGCCGATTGTGTTTTCAAAACGGCGAGTTGAAACCCGAATTAGCGCACGGTGACAGCCATAAATCAGTAAATTATGTTGTTGGACACAATCATTATCGGGGAAAGGGAGGACGAGATGTCGTAGCCAATAATTTATAAGAAAGCGACCTATGTTACATTAATTAATATACAGAATTATGTACTTCCAACAGGGGATCCATGTATAGATGACAGTTTGAAAAACGGGCTTAATTAAGACGACATGAGGCATCTTACTGAGCTTGCATACGACCAGCTTCTCGTCATTCTGACACCCTGATTCCAGGTAAAGATGTTTCTTTTTCAAGGAAACTCAAGTCTGTTGTTGACATTAAGCCACATAGTACGTGCAATATGTCCACTGTTACACAGGGAATTATTACAAACCCTGCTTAAATTGGATGTTAATCTTGTTTCAGCTGCATTGTTCCAAAACGCTTTTGTGCGTATCCTACGACCCCCGACACAAACAGACGCACGCAGGTGTGCGAGAGGATGCGGGACCCATAGTAAAGGGGATCAGAGTTCCGACCTTTCAGCTAAAATCGCATGCAGCATCCAGTGACGTAGCCAGGATTTTTTTGAGCACGGGGGCACTGGGGGGTCACGCACCTTTCCTATAGGGGGCACAATTTCTGAATTCTCTCCCTCTCTATAGGGCTTATATACAGAACCATGCATTCCAAAATTTTCCACGGGGGGGGGCACCTGGGTGGCACGGCTTGTCGTGGGGGTACGTGCCCCTCATGCCCCCTGTAGCTACGCCACTGGCAGCATATGTTGTCTGTACAAGAAGTTGCCCCTCATTAGTGCCGGCCTCTATCATCCTTCAGTCTTAGCGGAAGAAAAGCATCTGTTCTTTTGTATTCCTTGTAGAAGACAAAAGGAATCTATGCAACCAAAGGCGATTGTATGCTTGTGCGTATTTATGTGGGTATGTGTGTGATGCGTAACTTATAATTGTAAACACGATATCTCAAGATAGCAATCATGGGTTCTCATACTTGGTACATAGATTTGCCATATTAAGAGGAAGATCTCTATTGTTTATGGTAGATATCGGAGGTCATGTAAGGTCACCAGAGGTCAAAAACCGAAAACCTTATAAACATGATACCTCTAGGTGGGAAGTATGGATGCATTTCACACTTGGCACGTGGATGCGTATAATCAGGAGATGAACCCTACTAGTTTTGGTAGAGGTTATCTGCGGTCACCGGAGTCGAAAATATGAAATTCGTAAAAACTGCTCGTAAACACATCTCAAGATAGCACTGATGGACAATTTTCATACTTGGTATATAACTTAATCATATTGAGAGGAAAAATTCCATTGTTTTCGGTGGAGGTCAAAGGTCATTTGAGGTCATCAGAGGTAAAAAAACGAACACCTTGCAAAAACACGATATTTCAAGACAGGAATAATAGATACTTCTCATAAATAGTATATACTCGCGTTACTTTAAGAGAGAGGGAATGCTATGGGTTTGTTGGAGATCGAAGATCATCTTGGTTCATTGGAGGTTAACCTCGTAAACTATAGACAGTGGGCGGTACCTCCAAATCGTGCCCGCCGTTTCGTGATCATTGAAAAGTTAGGGCTTAATATTTCTACCATTCCAAAGATAAAGTTATATAGAACAACATTTCGAATTTGAATTACCTAATTATGAACACGTGTGAATTATTCTGTGCCTATAGTATGATTTGAAATACCGTACACCGAACGAGTGCTGTGATGGCGTGGTGGATTAGTGCTAAGGGTCTCACGAAGACGGCCCGGGTTCGAACGTTAAGATACGGTTTTTATTTTTTGTTTCATTTTGGAGGGGCTCAATGGACATGTGAGGTCAGCAGAGGTCAAATTGTGAAAACATGATAAAAAGTCAAGAAGTATAAATTTGAGTGATGAGCCTCAGTGCAACAAAGCATCCCCTTGGGCAAGGAATCACTTAGCCTTTGGGCTTTGTGGTTATAACGTAGATAGCTAGTAAGTGGCATAGCACAATAGAGGGAGAAACAAAATTGTGGTCTGGTCTTTCAACAGGTTTTTTCTAGGAGTGCATGGCCTCAGGATTAGCCCGACATGGGCCAAGCTCTCTAACGGTGGGGAGGGGGAAATCCGAAGACTTGACAAAAACGATGAGTTGCTGGAAGGATATTAAACGCAACATTTTTGGCGTTCGAAGCGTGGCGAAAATGTTTGGTGTTTTTTGAGAAAATTTGAAAGCTTCGGGTTTTCAGTAAGAAAAATCTGAAAATTTTATTTTATGGAGAAAACCTGGGAAATTTGGGGGTTTTATCGGAGAATCTAGCCTGTTGAACATGAGGGCAAATTCAAGTAAATCATCGGGGGTACTGGACGTCTTCTGGGATTACGTATTTTATTGTACCTATTAAGGCTCCCTGACGAAATTGGAAACTTTCCCCGGGTTCAGCCTTCCTCCACGAGGGCCATGTCCCCTTCCTCCTTCTGGTACCACCCCATATAATGTGAAAAACCTACACAACACAGTCACATTTAATAATTATTATCTACAATTGCAGTTCCTGCCATCGAAAAGCTTTCTGAGATTGGTGGCTGAACCATTCATCTCCTGAGTTTTGACACTTTCTACGGTAGGACTACTAGTTTGGACGTTTTTAGACAAAAGATCTTCATACCGTACTGAAAATTATTGGGGGCTTCAGCCACTGAATCAACCTGGTGATTATACGATATTTTACTTAGAGCAAGTCTAACATTTGAGTGTGCCATTTCAAAGGCCCACTAAGTGCAATTGATGTTATTGTGTCTGGAAAGTAAGCTGTAGTGGTAGATTCGCTCTTTGCTATTCCACGCTGCAGTACTGAGGAAGCCTTACGCCTGTAGTTGGGAAGATTTGAGACAAAATGTACCCAGGCCCATCACGCCCACGCTCTCAGTTTCTGTGGCAGGACTTTCAATCAGTTTTGGCAACTTTGGACTTTAGAGCAATATATCCAAAGTTTATAAAATTTATTCAGTCCCCTTATAAATCACTACCACTTCTGACGAAAGCTCCGTTAACTTCTTAAACGGTCTACTCGTCAGGGGCGTAGCGAAGGTGTTTCAGTTTCTTTGAGGGGGTGTAGAGACTATGTTTTGCCGACAGATCTGGTAATGCGTAGACCGAAAACGAGCTTTAGCGGGTGGGGTCCAGGGGCCCGCCTTAGGGCCCATGGTGGGGTCTAGGGGCAAAGCCCCGCGTGAGGGGGGAAGGGGCGAAGCCCCCGGAAACCCTGAGGTTTAAGCATATCTCTGGTTGAAAAATTAAGTCTCAGGATGGATATATTTTTGTTCACATAATGCATCATCAAACACTGTCAAATGCAAAGATCCCCATAATTTCTGATGTATCAGGCTATTCCTCTCGTCAAGCCGCTATAGTTTTAAGCAGTCTAAGGGGAGGGGGTGTCCCCCTCCCCTTTGGAAATTTTTGGAATTTGAAAGCTGCCTAGATTGCAAATAGTGCAATATTTGAGTAGATTTCTGCCCTAATGAGGCACCTCAAAATTTACACCCGGGTAGAATTTGCTTGTCAGATTTTTACTGTGCGACATTTGTCGCCGTTTATGCGACATTGTCGCACAAATAGGGGCTGGCTTAACACTGGGACCGCCTTAAGGGATCTGGTGGGGGTCCAGGGGGCAAAGCCCCCGGAAGCTCTGAGGTTCTTGACCCCCCCGATCGCGACGGCCCTGGGTTCTTGTATAATCTCAGGGTAAAAATCTAAGTCTCATGCAGGATAGGTATGTTTTGGTTCATAATACATTATCCAATGCAAAGATTCAGGATAATTTTAATGTGTTAGGCTATTCGTCCCGTCATGCCACTATACTTGAGGAGCTGGACCTGTCGTTCAGAATTGGAACACTATGCGTTCAGCATTTGAACACTAGACGCGTCAGGCGTTCAAATACGGTAAGTGTTCAAATAGGCGTCCGGCGTTTTAAAAAGGGAGAAAAAGTGTTCAGAATCTTAACACAAGTGTTCAAAATATGCTTTGAACACCAGGACGGGTTCTGTATCTGTTTCATTTTGGTGTTCAAAAGTTAAAAGCCTGAGACTGCAGTGAAAGGGAGACACGCGCGGCACGCATTATTATTTTTCCCAGGACTGCAGGATGTTTGTGGGTAAACCGGATCCTCGGGAGTTTGCAAAATGTGTGTAAAGTCAAGGTTAGGGCTTAGAAAACGGGCTAAGGATGCCTACTCCATGGGTAATAGGGTAATGCTCCCCATGGTGATGATAAAAGTGACGGATAATGTGCAGGAAGTGGTTTTTGAAGAATGCCATATGACCCGAAATAGTGCGCCGATATGGAAGCCTTTATTTCCCTTCAGGGCTGGCGCCAGGATTTGTCCGACAGGAGGGTCAACAACCCAAAGCCCGAAGGATAAATTTTGCGCGCGAAGCGCGCCGAAAATTGTTGGCTCTTTTTCGAGAAAATTTGAAAAAATTGGATTTTTAGAGAAAAAATTGGAGAATTTGGGGGTTTATTGAAGAATTTGCCCCAATTTAGATCAAAATTAAGTAAATCGTCGGGGCGACTGGCCGTTGTCGGAGACTACATATTTTATCGTATACATAACAGCTCCCCGACGGGAAGAGGGGGAAGCCTTCCCCGACGGGGAGCCCTGCCCCTACCTGGCGCCACCACTGGTTCCCTTTCTTTCTCCGAGTTGCCGACGGACTCTGTCACTCGTCCAATTACACGATACGGCCGTATACGGCCGTCACTTTTACACTCAATTTGCCGACGGGCCTTCAACTTGAATGGGCCAATTAGATGAAGAGCTGAAAATCGAAAAAGCCGATAACAGACTGGCCACGCGCTTCCGTTCTCTCTTTTTCTCTCTTTCTCATTTTGCCTTTCATTCTCCGTCTTCCTTTTTACTCCCTTTCTTTCCTTACCCTTCTCTCTTTTCTTCCTCCTTTCCTCTTTTCCTTTTTTTCCTTTCCCTCTCCCCTTTTTGCCGACAGACCGAAAATTTGCCGACGAGCGACCAAATATTGGGGGGTGACACCCCCATCCCCCCGCTCGCTACGGCCCTGCTACTCGTTGAAACCCTATTCACTTACTGACTTATAACAAAAGTCTTTCAAAATCTGTTCTATCAAAATTGATTATACTGAATTATTTGCAATATGGCTGATGTCATGGTGGTCATATTATAATGTATAGGTTCATACAAATTACACATTTTGCTCTTTACAGGAGATTCCTTCCACTCAAGTTCGATTGATCGATTGACATAATATTATTACATATATGAATTTAAAAACAGTAGTACAGTTGACCTTTAGCTTTCCGAGTTAGTCACTTATGACTGTACATAACACGTGACAACTATGCATGTCAGACCGCCCTTGCATTTCCTACAGAAAATGTGTGAAGTAAATTCGATCTTCTTTGGGTTTTGGCATTGGGGCGGCAAGGGAAGTAGGAACACAACTTTTAACTGTTTATGCCATCGGAAATGGCTTTGGTAATTGGTTCAAAAAAGTACTGGGTTTGGCTTATGACCTGTTTGGTTTGGTCCATTTAAGATACGAGAAAAGCAGCATTAGAGGACGAACTTCGTACAATAATGTTTGCGTGGTATGCCACAAGGCAATAGCGGCGCCGATAGGATTTCAAAAGTTGGGGGAGGAGGCAGCAAGCAGAAATGCAAGTACATGCACATTGCTCCTGTAAACTGTACGGTATACCTTTTTGCAGAGGCGGACGGGGCAAGTGAGGGGAATTAGGGTAACCACCCCCCGCCCCGTGGGCCACTGCAAGCAAGTGACCATACAATAGCTCATTTAGTACAGTGAAACTTCTTGAGATTAAATCATAAACGTGAAGTAGGGTATCAGTGCGAAATTTTTACTGAAAATGACACATTTAGATGTCTACTTTCAGAATATGATAGATGCTAAATAATAGTGGCACAGGCACGGGGGACGTGCTATCTTTGGGATAGTTTGGGAACTGATCACATGTGGCTGGAAAATGTCCATTATTTAGTGAATTCTAATTTTTGGTCAGTTAAAGGAGGAGAGTATGTTGTCTAAGAAAAGGTTACTATGTTGTCAACAAACCTCCTAGCTAAAGCCCCCACTTTGGCTACTTTACTGCCTTCTATTCGGGGGCGAAATTTTTACGCAAAAATACGTGCGTGGAGTCCACAGAAACATTCTTGGCCTATTACGACACTTTTCCCTTCCCTTCACTGTGCATTATAAGAGGGTATGTAAGGATGACAGACATCGGCAGGGGGACCCTGGAAGTTCTGGATTAATTATATAAAAAGGACACTGATATGATTCTCATTACCTGACATCTAAATGGTGCTAGTATAGACTATGACGCCAAGCACTCTACATCTCTCGAATTTTTACTAAGTTTGAACGAGAATCCAGACGAAGAGCTTCCAGCAATGGGGAATGGTGGGGGGGGGGGGGAGGGAGAGTATATAGGTGCAGGGAGGTGATATTAGACCTCCCTGATAGGTATAACAAAAGGGGTGAAGGACTAACTGTCAAGCGCGTTTCAGAGTGCGTTTTCGTCGTAAGTGTATTAGCAACAACCATCTATACCTATAATGACCATATTAAGAGATAAATCCCTTTCTCTTGGTGGAGGCCAAAGGTCATCTGTGGTCACCAGAGGTGAGACTATGAAAACCTCGTAAACTGAATAGACAGTGAACAGTACCTTCAAAGTGTTTCATACCGTGACCACAGAAAAAGGAGGGTTGAAGATTTGTACATTTCAAAGGAAAAATGAAATTTATAGAGAACAAAGTATTTTACTCATGCATAAATCTAATACATTAATTAGTAATTCTAATTTTAAATAGGTACATTATAAACACATGTGAAGGATGTTGTGACTATAAGATAAATACCGTATGGTCACTGTATATAATCGTATAGTGGGAAGTGTCCTGCTTCTCACTCTGACGGTCCCGGTTCGTGTCACATTTTAAACACTTACTTTTTCAGATTTTGTCATTTAGTTTTTGTCTTCTTTCACTTACTATAGGCTTCTTGTTGGGATATAAATTTTTCTGATTGATAGGAAGGTTCCTAATACTTTTTGTAGAGTTCAGAGGTCATTTGAGGGTACCTGAGGTCAAAACCGAAAACCTTTAAACACAATATTCAAGATAGGGATGATTGACACCCGGCACTGCCTGGCACAGCCCGACACTGCCCAACGCCACCTGGTAAGGCCCCGCATCCCCCGCACCATAGAGAATGTGAAAAAATCTTGGGAAGGACTAGGCTTTTGGGGACTGATATTTTGTTCCGAAGTCTCTGTATTTCGACAAATCTACGTTGAGGTCACGGTGTTAGGATAAGGGTCAGGTTAGGATGAGAGCATTAGGGTTACGTGTGTCGAAGCATAGAGACGTCGGAATGAAGTGTAACCTTACTAGTGACTCTCATTTAAGGTCTTCAGTTCACAAACCTGGAGAAGGGGGATGCACTAGTTCCCCACTCAAAAAGTGGGGGTTATGTACGTCGTCCCCAAGATCAGTCGACTCCCATGCGTTGTAAAATTGTGATTGAGGAGCCAGAATTTCAGACAAACACGTTGGAAGCGTTGTACTTGGCAATCTGCTCCTTGCCCCCCTACTCCCTTTCCCTGCCCCTCTAGCTACGCCACTGACCCCTGCTCTCTGCAGCAAACCGTTTGACGAATTCCAAATTTCAGTCTCAAAACACGCCGATTGTGCAAATCGATAGATCCACGAATGAGCAGGTGGCATAAGCGTAGGAAGCCTTTTGAAAGAGGGACGGGGGGGGGCAGGGGTGAATGTTAGTGATCAGTGTTCTGGGGAGGGGTCTAAGGGGTTGTCCCCTCCTCTCTGGCAATTTTTTGACTATTAAAGTGACCTGGATGCAAAATGGTGCAATGTTTGAAAACTGAAGTTATTTCATCCTATTCAATGCCATATTTTGGCAGCATATCATCCAAAGTTTGGGGCGAAACGAGGTTTCCGCCCCACCAATCAGAGTGCGGGGTGGTCGCCCCCGCTCCCCCTCTTTTCCCACACCTATGGATGGGTATGATCGATTCATAGCTTTTTCTAGTAATTTTGCGCAACTGCTCAAACCAGGGAGTTGCTATATTTGACAGCAACTCCCTGCTCAAACCAGGGACTGAGTTGCCTGTTGCAACTCCCTGTTCAATCTATCGTTGCTTTCAAATCTGTATCTTTTCTTTTACTTTCTGGCCATTGTGTTACTGATTGACTTTGTACAAAACATCCTATTCATGGAGGAACACTCGTACGTCAGTTCATGACGTCACTGAAACGCGGTTTCATTGAAAATCCCGACGGAGTGTGGTAATTACATTACATTGAAGGGTAATTACGGTACCATTACATCTTGTAACATCCGCACGTATACGTGCCTTGTTTCTAGAGTCAATGAACTCCATCCATGCGTTGATTTCGTCATGCGATGATACACACCGGCACGTCTATAGTCGCGGTCTATTCGGTCCGACCTAGTTTTCCTCGAATAGCGGAATTCTGTGAACTTTATTTCGTATCGACTATACTTTTAAGACACATGAATGTGTACATACGCACGTATGCTTATCTGACCCTGGAACTAGTTATATCAGGCGCGGTGGTTGAGCATAGCTATTTGAGTCTAACTTAAGAGCATGGGGAGACATTTCACTAAGGGAGCGGAATGTTTTTGCTTGAAAATATTTATGGAGGGTAAACAGTCTGAAGATGGCTTTTGCCCCGAAATTCCCTGTTGGCCAATCGAGATTTGAATACCTGAAGTCGTATTTTTTTGCTGATGGGGTGGGGGAGGGGTTGCTCCCTTTACCCGGCTCATTTGCCTGTGATTTGAAGTTTGCCATTGAATTGGCTCGAAAACGGAAAGGGAAGAGCGTGTGGGCTTGAGGTTTGTCATTGATAATGCGTAAGTGGATTTAGACCGCCATCGTGTTTCCGTCATACATAAAAGTGCCTGGTCAAGGTCAATACAATGACAGGCATGAGTATACTTCGTTTTAATTTTGTATCCCGTCGATGTAATTTGCGTGACCATAGCGGTAGGGGAAATTTTATAAGTGGGCTTTCGTTTTTATTTTGTATCCCGTCGATGTAATTTGCGTGACCATAGCGGTAGGGGAAATTTTATAAGTGGGCTTTAGGCCTTAACCCAAGAAAAACTTTCTCTACCCCAGAAAATTGCGTGATTTTTCTAAAAATCAAGGCTACCTGAGAATGAATAGCCTGATAAAGTTTTCCCGAACTCTGGAACGCCAATTTTCGTTAACCTATATGTCACGGTTGACTCTTCGAGTATCCCGATTTACCTGTGTCCTGTAAGCGACGCGATCGAAATGTCGCCCGCCTCAAAGATAGAATTTCAATTACATCCATAGTTACCTGGCCGAAAGTCGTAGGAACAGACTATATGTAGCAAACCCCTTTCGAACTTGCCTACGTAGCAGGCTGTACGGCATATTCCTTGGTCAGTCATATCCCTAACAAGCTGGGGAGCTGAGCAAACAGAGTCCGCTCCGCGAGGTACTTTCGAACGGGCGACGGTTCGAACTTTCTAAACGCAAAAGATCAATTCACTCCTGGACGAGTGACTACAGTGACCAATGTTTTATCATCGAGTAGAAACTAAAATTCGTTTCTGCTCGGGTGGTAATTAACTCGAAATGGGTAAAAATATCACTAAAAGAAGTGTCACTCAATGAGAGAGCATGGAAATAGAGAGAGGGGGTCACGCTAGAATTTTACTCTTTTAACACGAAGAGAGAATGGTATTAGGCCTAGTTCTATGATATTAGTAATATCACTATAGCCATGTCGGCAGTTTACAGCCGCTGTGCTACTTTTTTTTAGTCCCCCTAGACTTTCTGTCGAAGAGCAAAACGGCGAAACCAAACGTTACTCCCGAAGGAGCGGCTCCTTCAAAGGGGCCACGTCCCCGCAAGGACAACAAACTTAACTGACCAACCTCTTGACCTTCAGACCTCTGCATCGTGGGTCTGTCATGCCTGGTCCCATTCTCAACTGGCTGACGGAAAAGAACAGGTAATACACATGATCTTAGCCACAAGGCAGAGAAGTGATCCGTGATCATGGATAGGCCTGTTCCGAGCACTCCCGCCTCCTAAGTACGATCGTGCAGGAGTTGTCAAATAACAACTCCCTGGTGCGATATTGCATCACAGCCGCTGTAAGTTGTGAAAGAATAGCAGATCTAAAATGCCAGCTAAGGTTTGAATAAAATTCATAATTTCGAGGTCAGCGAATCGTCTGTCCCTTAAACAAGGTCATTCAAAATAAGAAATCTCATCCGGGCTGAAAGATTTGGTCTAAACTAGTAGGTCAGTTGCTTATCGTCGTCCGTCCATTGCGCCGTACAGTCAGTACGATGACCACAGAAACAAAGATAAACATCCGCCACACACAAAGACTTTTTCACAAGTTCGTAATTAACAAACAGGAAATTTCTTGGAAATGACATTGAATATTCAGATGAAATATACGTCAGGAAGAGAAGTCTTTGTTGTTATATAACCAGGGAGTTGCTATTAGCAACCAACTCCCTGATGTAACTTCTCGAAACTGCCAGACGTAGAACGGAAAATCATGCAAGAAAGAACAGTCTCGATCTCGTTGAAAATAATCGTCGGGTTTCAGTCTAACATTGTTACCATCTTTACCGTACATTTGTTTTTTATATTGTGTCTCTAGATATGCAGTGATCCAGCTGTTAGTTTTAAGGTTTTGCAGTAAATGGGGGTTTTACTTTTGTTGTAGGATCTTAAAAGTTTTGCCGTTGGCAGGATCTGTTCACTGTTATTGGAAAATTGATTTATCAGTAAAACCCCGTTCATCCGAAACCCCTTTATCCTGTTTATCAAGCTCATATTCAGCACAATTAAATTAAGGTAGTATCCACATTACAGTGCGTTACAAGCTGGTAAAATTCAAAGGTAAAGCAGAAATAGGCCTACATAAACTTTTCTCGAGACTTTTAGCAATCACGGTAAGATGTCACCAGTGGCGTAGCCAGGATTTTTGAGCAGGGGGCACTTGGGGTCACGAACCTCTGCTACGGGGGCACAATTTCTGAATTCTATCCCTCCCTATAGGGCTTATACAGAAATGTGCATTTCCAAACTTTTCCACGGGGGGAACCTAGGGTGGCACGGCTTTGTCGTGGGGGGCACGTGCCCCCTCATACCCCCTGTAGCTACGCCTTATGGATGCCCACGATGACTACATTGGTAAGCATCTGGGTATAGGCAACAATTTGTAACTCTTTGTCAAACTTGGAAGAACAGTAGTTCGTGTTTCTTGAAACTCATGCTACGAGTCACGAGTCGGTACAGGATCAAATATCAAGCATAGTATACGTATCGATAGCGTGAGACTAGTTTCACTAAATCTGAAAAGTATCGTGGTGAGCTTCGGGACCTAAAAATAAGCCCTTACGAAAACATTGCGAATGATTGTTTTGAGGGTCTTCTTCACTTGTGTCTAGAAAGAAATTTTTGGAAATTTATGCCAAATTTATACTCTAGATACCTCTCAAGATCGTGAGCTTCTCTTCAGCCCGCATGCACACATTTAGCGTGTAGCCTACAGCGGCTACAAAGCATTGGTAAAGCGTAACCATAGAGCAGGATATCCTGCTCTATGAGCGTAACACGATGCATGTACAGGCTCTTCAACGGTGTGGAGTAAGCCTATAGAAGCTTGTTGTGACCATAATTGTTGTGTCCAAGGCTTCCTTGTAAAATTCTTCTCATGCTGAATACAATTAATGCGCCTGATTTCATACATGTCGCGAATTTTTCCCCACGAGGTTATGGGTAAAATTGATTTTCAAAATTTTTCAAATTTGTTTCAAAATCATGGTTAGGGTTATATTTCAGGTTTGGGTTACGTGGCCAAAAGTTACTTGGCCTGTTCTTTCATAATCCGGTGTCAGAATTACAATAAAAGGGTCGGAAAGCTGTCATTTTGGATTTAGGAGTGTGGCCTATTTTCAAGAAGCTGATTGGTCCATTGGCATGATTTGCTCATAACCTCGTGGGAAAAAAATTGCGCTGCCTGCAGAGGGAGATAGCCCGAAGGACTTTTCTTAAAAAAGCCTTATAATAGCCTATCCAGAAGCCGGTATGGTGCAAGCTGCACGCCGAATAGACGACTTTAGCCGGTTACCGGCTTCCCAGAAGATTGTGCAGCTCAACCTATTAAGCACCACAGGCTAAGCTAACAAAGTTTCTTTCGTTTCTTCACGTACTATTTCCAGCCTATGTCACGTGAACTGTTGAACCTTAGCTTGTTTGTTGACGCACCTGTGTTATCATTCGTCAGTCTGACCACTGAAAGGTGAATTCAAGTTCACTGTCATCAATTTGCAAAAGTGGGCGGAGCTTCTTCGTTGACTTGACCTACAGTATTAAGTGCAGCCGGCGAATAAAGATAATGAAATTGAAGAGCATTGTGTAAATAAACAAAGAAACCTGATAAAATACACGTTGGCAATTATTGATGCCATAGTCAATGTTAATGACAATACAGGCTATACACTGCTATAATAAAACCGACGGCAGTTTGATGTCATTACACAATGGACACAAGCAAACAATAATCGGTATTGAACCGCAATCTGTTAGTAAAGATTAGAGAGTCAGTGACTCTTGCAATTTTGCTGTGAAATTTTTTCGAAGCAACGTGATTATGGAAAACGCTTTAAACCTAAATGAAATTAAAATTTAAAGTCAGTGATTGCGGTAACATGTGAAGCGTGATGTTTGTATATCATGTGAAATGCCTGGGCTAAATATGCTCGGTGTCAAAAGCTGAGTGAGCAATATATCGGATGACTAACCCAGTTCCATGTTTTTGTGCCAAATCTGAACAACAGAAAGAAAGGACTAGAATAACCCGGATGTCTCAAAGGTCTACAATTTGAAAAACAGTTGCAGCGCCAGCGCTTATCTTTGATAAAAATCTCAGTTACCTTTTGGCCAGTTCAAATGTGAATACATTCATTGGCTTCAACTGCCGGGTTCGGACGGGGGACATGTCACCCACTTTTGGAAGTGGAGGGGATGTCACATGCGTTTTTTTCAGAGCCCTAACGAAAATAGGAGGCACATGTTTAATTGTATAGCTTACAATACAGCTCCAAAAAATCAAACTAAAAATGGAGTATCCAGCTATTTAACTGTTTAATGGATTAAAATCATGAAAAAATACCTCAGATAACATCACAGATCGGCTTCCAAATTTTTCTAGGGCTCTTATGTGAGCCTCGAATCCCGGCCCAACTTCTAGGGCTTTGAGATTTCGCGCTTGAAGAAGTTCTGGTCAAGGTCATACCCCACTCTCTCCCCACCCCACCCCACTCCGCTTTTGAGAAGCTGTCGACACTCTTGACTACATTATTATCGACTTCGGTCATTTCCAGAGAGCTGTGTTGACTGGCCAGACTGCCAGACAAGAAGATAAATCGTTCCAGGTACGCGTTGAGTTCATGAAGAGTTCAGCCAATAATTTTGTAGGCCTACCAGGGTATGTGGCATCGACGGAGCGACAATTTAAATTTAAATTGTTTTCAAAGTATACAATGACAATGAAATCTAGAAAAAATATTTACCATTTGGGGAGTTTGCTCTATCCTGAACAGATTGCTTTGTTTTTGGCAATCTATAGGCCTACATGCAGTCGCAACGTGTATCTTGGACAACGTGCACATTTTTGTCTAGGATGGTGTGGGTCAACGTGACTGGAACAGGCGCGTAGCTAAGGGGCGAAGGGGGCAGTCCCCCTCTTGAGCACATTTTTGGTATTTTGTCATGTTTATTTTTACAATACTGCTAGTGTTTCCCCCTATTTATATGAGGTAAATAGGCCTGGGAAGTGCCATTTCCAGCCGAGTGATTTGTGGGGCATTTTGGGCCAAAACTTTTCTTGCGCTTCGCGCCAACCCATGGTGGCGCGGGGGGGGGGGGCTGAGAGTCTGTCCATGGGCTTCGTGCCCCTCTTAATAAATTCCTGGCTACGCCCCTGGACTGGAACATTTCCATCTTATGGCAATAACCCCTACGAAAAATTTCCCCACCAGAAAATATGGAATTGTTTAGGGTGGGAATTGTCCAGGTGGATATTGTCTGAGTGAAAATTATCCTGGAAGAGTTTTCCTGGGGGATTGTCCCAGTTGGAATTGTCGGGGGGGGGGAGCTAGGGCAGGGTAGAGAGTTGTCTAAAAACCATTGGCAAAACCCATCCTACAGGTTTACAGCACTAATAAGCCTGGCATAGGTCTACGAGCAGGGGCTGGCGGCTGCAACCCTCTCCCTCAGGAGTTCGGGCAAGACTATTTCTCGGGTAGATTTTACCGCAAAGTCGGGCAGTTTCTAGATAATTCAGGCTTTTTTCAGGCTCAAAAACGGCTCAGTCCTAGAAGAAAAGAAAAAGCTCCCATAAAACCTCTTTCGTCTGTCAGGCTTACCCTGACCCTCGCTCAACTAGCCTGAACATTTTCTTCTTTCGTTTGCCATTATTTCTTGAAATTTTTTAAAAAGCGGCTTATTTCGTCTTGGGAAAAAGTTCTAGATCGGGCCAGGGTCTCTAAACACGACAGGAGATTTTTTCTGGCAATTTCGGTAAGGGAGAAAAATTTGAGTTAGGGGTTTTGTGTTTGTGAGCGCAACTGGGGGACGGTAACCTAAGGTTGGGTCTAATAAGTAGAGGCCTTTATGAAATCGTGATCATAATTAAGTGGTTCTTAAAGCTCTGACCGATGTTAAATTTGGGAAGTGTCCCCAACTATGGTGGTTCAAGCGCTCGCCTTAGCATTATAAGGCCCCTATTGTCATTATCACCGTAGTGGAACACCGGGGCCAAGTTGGGCATATTAAGTCACTTCCGAGAGGAGGCCGAGGTGATTTTTCGGATAGTAGCCTGACTCCTCTCCAGCAAGAAAGCTCGTAAGATGATATTACCCTAGCCCAGAAGGTCTGTATCGTGCAACATGCCCTGTGAGCACGGTAAGGAAGGATCCGGAACCGTATGTACGGGTAGCCATGTGACAGTAATAGAACCTGTGGTGACTACCCTGTGGGCGGACTCTGTGTTTTCAGCCCCTCTTCAAGGCGTCAGGGATATGACTGAACAAGGAATATGCTGTACAGCCTGCTACGTAGGCAAGTACTCACTGTTGTACAAATGCTCTTTGCTGATACACCTTGTTAGTGTATTTACCACTGGTAAAGGGGTAAACTCACTTCCAGCTGTGCAGACTACTAAAGGTAGTCGAGCAAATCCTGGCGCCAACCTGACTGCCTGAGTAAATCCACTCTCCTGTTGTTTGTGAACGTAATCTACTCCTACTTACCCTGTCCTCCGCAGATAATTCATGGTGCATTTGTAGGAAGTAAACGATTCTTCGTTGATATCTAAAAGGGAAACCAGCCATGCAGACTATCAAATGTGCCAATACCCCGTGGTCATCAAGGCTTCCCCAAGCATGTATGTGATGCGATTGAACAAGGAACATTGTACAACCTGTCACAGGGTGAGGAGGGAATTACACTTGAAAAGTGCGGTTCATCATATACTTTAGTGATTACAGTATTTTATTAGTCGGGACTCCACTTTCCTAAAGCAATTCGTGTCGGATTTTTCTTTTTTCTTTTTACTTTCGAGCATATTCTGAACTTAGGTAATATCCTCTTTCTCTGGATGTACTGACCCACCCATCACTTCCACCACAAGCCCCCACGTTGATGAATAGATGATTCATATCCGATATAAATCTGTACATTGGACATCGGAATTAAATGTCTTTCAGTTGTTGCAACTTCCTCCCAAATTCATGAAACAACACATTTCTTCAGCAAGGGGGAGATAAGCTTATCAGATCCTTACGCTACAGACATTCAGTGGGAAAAGTCTCTTAATTGTGTAGAGCAACGACGTACTGCATTGGTTATTAATTATGCAATATCCTTCGGTCAATTAAGTCTCACTAGATGACGCAACCTTTGTTGTCTCCATGCAGCGGGCTATTTGCTCATTCAGGTAAGGTTTGGTTTCCTGGAAATCACTGTTCTTTTCATTCTTTTCTTATTCAAATGAGTAACTCTTGGGTTTAAAGCAGACTGATAGAGATCGCCGAATTCTAAGATTAGTATACAGTGTAATACCTCAAATAAGACCCATTCTTCTTGAAGCAAATACCATCCAACGTGGGAGTTGTAGCTCTACCGGCTGCCATATACAGCTGTTATACTCACAACAGCTGGGGACTACCTATTGACCTATAAGGTTTGCCAGAATGGAAAAAGAATGGAAAAATCCCGGTAATGGTCGGACCGGTGCAGAAATATTTGTTAAAGCCTAAAACATCATGTTGCCTTAAAGATAAGCTTACCTCTGGGCACCACGCGCAAAGACGGGAGGCGAAACTCGCCGTTGTGTACCAACGATTAACCAAGTAAAGGGCCCTTCTGCCCTTGATGAGCTGAAGTGGCTTCCTAACATTGGACAAGTTTAACTAAATTTACTTTAACGGGAACTTTTCTTGACGAATTGGTGCAAACATTGCAAATTTTTTGTGAACAAGGGAGGGATATGCACCATCGTAGCCCCCTTATCTTCGTGCGCTTATTCGCCGGAAGTTCCAAAGTATCAAGCAAACTTTTTTCGTATCGTTGGATGTATCTACAATCACACTTACGGCGTCCTGGGGTCGGTATGAAATTAAATACCGAGTGAATGCGGTATAAGTAAATAACGGTGAACCGTTCTGAAGGACATGCGCATGAAAAGGCGATGAAATTCGCCCAGCTGTTAAAGACATGCTTGAGTGATTCGTTGCATGGGTCCTTTTTGTAGGGTGTATATAGGTTGATACAGAGGGCAGGGGCCGTGGGGTCGCGACCCCTTATTTGCTCCAATGATCAAATGGTGGCAAAATATATTGCCACGCATTGTCAGCCAGTCTGTCTCAATGGGACAGTTTATTGAAATTAACACTACTTCTTTTAGAGTCATCGAATAGTAGCAATATCCACCATTTCAGATGTGGTTTTTCCACATGAATCTATTCGGGCGACGAATATTCATTCTTGAATTGCCTTTGTTGCATAGCTGCCTACCCATCCCTCGCCTCTCCCGGAGTCTTTCCATAAAGCCCTGGCTTTGCTCGTTAATCTCGCTCGTTAAAAGAAATTTCTCACGATTATCATGTGAAACACTTGGCAAAATAACCATGCGGATGGTTTGGTGGGCGGGGGAGGGGGGTTAGAAAGGGAGACTCAAGTCATCGGTATATTACTTGGTCAGGCCTATAAAACCACCAGTAAATCTTTCAAACTATTTAACCCGCAAAGCAGAAGTAGGGATCATGTGGGAAACACATGAACTTGTCCGGACCTTGCTGGCAATTTTACAAATCTGCCGGACGTCAGTGCGCCAGTAAAAGGGCTTGTCGAAAACAATCGTTCTACAGTGCACTTGTCATGGGCAAGGAGAGAGACACGACGTACTTGTTAAGGATAGAAGAATTATTCGAACGCAGTACCTAACCGTACGGCATATTTTGTGTATGATACCGTATAGGAATGGTCGTGTAAGAATGGTCTTCGATGTATGGTTGTCATGTTTTCAGTAAATCAACCATCCATCCGAAAGGCAGAAAGGGTCTAAACCTGACAATGTCAAATCCGAATTTGTCGTCGGGACGTTCGTTTCATCGTCCAAGTGAATTATATGCGAATTAAACGACAGTGCAGATTATATACCTAATTTAGTAAAAGTAGGCATTTTAAAGTTATAAGTTGATTTTATACGTACGCAAAATGTGTTTTTCACACATTTACTTTTTCTTAATTCTTTGAAATTTTATTTATTTATTTTTTGAAGGAAATACTTCAAAGTTTATTTCCGTTCAAACATTTATTTTTTCTCAATTCTTACACATTTTATTAGGACACAAAACTCGGGGGGGGGGGCTGACGAATATCTGGGAGGCCTAGGCCCCCAGCCCCCCGTAGCTACGCCACTGAATGCATTTGTGTGACATTTTCTGTTCGGAATAAAACAGGACACTTTGATTGGGCACACGAGTCCAGTCGCCCCTCCCCCCCCCGTGACGTTTCTAGAGAGTAGTTGGCACCGATCGGGGATTTTGACGGTCAGCCGGTGCATGCGACTGCCGAGTGGCTTGCATGCGAAACTGTGCTAGTATCTTTGGCCATGGAGGTGCTATCTCGGAGGTACGGTAGTACTTCATGCTTTGACAGAGCTGTTAATTAACTTAAAGCGTTTAAAATCTAAGTTCTAATAGTGAATGCCGAGCCGTTTTTTCGGGTCTAAAAGCTGATAGTTGTTTTGGTTCGGTACGTCTATTTGGTGGGGAGCCCCTCCGAACCGTTTGAGAAATTATGTACAATGTAACTGAAGGTGGTTTCGATAAAAAAGGTATCTTTGACAAAACTTTGCACTAACTTTATGCCAAGAATATCTTATTACAAAGTGAATGTTTGTTTCCTGATTATTTCAATTTTGTTAGTTTGGACTGTGGCATCCCCCACGTGCACCCTTGCAGACTTCTCCCTCGCCACCCCGTTCGTACACCACTGTCCTCCCTGGGAAATCATGGCTATGTCCTGATAGAATTGACCTCGAAAAAATCAGTACATTCACAAACTTTCAACTTAAGCCTTATCTGAAATATGTAGGACATAGCCTAGATAAAAACAACAACTGAAAAACATTTTTAAGTTCAAACACAGTCTCCATCTCCGATACGAAACCTTTGTCAAATGAATAAAGAGGTGAAAAGTTTATTGCACATTCAAGTTATTACTTCGAAGTTCAATTTGGCTGTAACTTTATACAAATCTAATATATCCAACAACCTGACAACCATTAGTATAAAGCAATCAAACTCTTGCCCTTCATACACTATTGTAACTTCCATTGTTTATTGCATAATGCACTTAGTGAAAACAAAAAGCCCATAGCTCGAATTACACCATGTACAATTTTGTTTATTAATATATAGTATCGCAATATAATTCATTCATACCGTCTTTTTCAGGCTAGCCTAACGTTGCCTTTTTGACCCGTATTATTTAACGCAGCGGCATGACTAACGCCTCCGTCTTTTCCAATTCAAGTAAAGCCCCAGAGTGAAAACAAGCCCCTTGAACATTTCCAGGAAATCAAGCTGCTATGTGCACTGAATCACCTACAACTACACAGCAACCGTTTCTATTATTCACGGGGAATTCTGATTGGTTGTTTATCGGAAGCCCAGGGAACTGTAGTGCGATTGATTGACCAAATAAAACCCAGCGAGCAGGTTCAACTAGCGGGCACGAGTTCGGCGTAAAGTCCGACAGTTGAGGAGGAGAGACAAAGGAAGAGAGAACGGTAAGTGGGAGTTCAGAGACAGTTTGAGGAATATAGTACAGTAGTAGTGAAATCTGCTTTTCAAGGTAGCGAAATCAAAAATGAAAGTTTTCGTAATTATGCAAGCTGAACTAGAAGTGCCCAAGCATAATCATTAGGAGAAGTGGGGATGGTAGGCGCTTATAGGCGCACGTGTGAGTCAACATATACAGTGGCGCAAGGACAAGTAGCAGGGGAGACACGACTGTGCAATGATAATTACAGACAGTCCAAACCTGCACCTCTCTTGGATTCCGCTACAATGGGTCGCCGAAGCGATGAGTTGGAAGAAAACCTTCGTCCGCTCCTTGGGCCTAAGGAATCCCAAGCTTCCGCACCATGCGAAAACGGTTTATCAAGAAGTTATTTTGCATGCGCGATACTGCATGTATTCGTGCTACGAAAATCCACCCCACTCGTTGATCCTGTATTAACGGTAGTGAAGCTACTGACCTGAGCGGTCCATGGCATGCATTGCTATTTTTCAGTATCTGGAAGGGGTGTTATGATACTGAGAAATAGCAATGCATGCCATGGACTTGTGAGCAAACTCTACCCTATCGGGTAGGTAGGTGGAGGACCTAGTAAGGTTCCTAAATATTATTTTGGAAGAAGTGACAGGTGTATGATTGTTCTAACAGCATCAACCCCCACCAGGACACCACACCCATCGCACTTTCATGTTTTGTGTCAAAGTCGAGCGCTCTCTTTTGCAAGACTCTGATATTTGTTGGACCATGGAAGTACTTACCCCGGAGAAAATGCGATTAACTGCAGCGTTAAAGGATAGTATCTGCGCATGCATATACTTGTATGTACCTCGTTTGTCTTTATCATGTGTAATTGGATTTTGTCTTCTTATAATGTTCTGCATGTGTGTGTGTGTGTGTGTGTGTGTGTGTGGGTGTGTGTGTGTGTGGTACGTATACACTGCGCACACTTCTAATAATATACTGCATGCATAGTGCACTCAGTGGGTAACTGCACAGCGTATGTGTGGTACGTATAAATAGCGGGTTAGTGGGTGAGTGTACACGTATACCACCACACATGAAGTAAATAATTAGAAGACTAGTAGCCTGCAATGACACACAATAGGAGAATGGCTCTGTGGGCGGTGCATTCAAGTAGCGGTATGCGCAACGCAGGCATGCGTAGATACTAACCTTTACCACTGCAGTTAATCGCATGTCCTCGGAAGCATCACTTCCATGGGTGGACACAGTTACCCTGTAAACTATAAGTGGACAGTACTGTGAGTGCGCCCTCTGTCACTCTGCAGATAATTCAGAATTCCCTGTAGTCCATGGCACCAGGGCCCGTTGTTTACGGACAACTCCCTGTTCCGTAACAACTCCCTGATGGCACACAGATGCCGGATATGGAATTCCTGCTCTATAGTAGTACCTAGTAGGCCTATCTGTATTACCTTCATAGCAGGTATCGAATATGTACTCCTCTTTGGCGTACATACTGGTATTACGAGTGCAGTCAATATAGGTGCAGGAGTAATACACGTCCGCCGGCCGGGCGGCATAATTTTTTTCCCAGGACGAACGTGGGCAAATCGAGTTTTCAAAAAATTTTAAATTTGTTTCAAAATGAAGGTTAGGGTTAGGATTAAGGTTAAGATTACGTGGATTGGGGTTATTTGGCCCGTTCTTTCATAATCCGGCGTCAGAATTACAAAAAAGGGTCGAAAAGCTGTCATTTTGGAATTAGAGGTGTGGCCTATTTCCAAGAAGCCGATTGGTCCATTGGCCAGATTTGGCCCGACTCGTCCTGGGAAAAAACTACGCGGGCGGGCGAGTATCTGCAATACAGTAATAAAAAATTAGGCTTGTACCGTTAAGTTGATAAGCGCCCTCAAATTCACGTGTGATATGTCCAAACAACATTACTAACGTTTTGCGCAATACTACCGTTAGGCCTAAGTACCGTAGAAGGGTTGCGTGTCCCTAACCAACATTTGCTTAGCATCGGTACTGACTTATCATTAGATGACCATGAGGGCAAATTCGACCTAAGACATGTAGCTAGTAACATGTAAAGCTTTTAACGTAACTTAAAATTATTCTGCATAAGTAGGCCTACGTACAAGTTACTCACGCCGCAAAGTAGCCCGTGTAAGCAGTAACGTAGCTAGGCCATACTCGTAGCTACGGGGGCGGGGCCTGTGGGACATGGGCCCCCCAGATGTTCGCTAGCTCCCCTAAAAATTTCATCCTAGACACGCCCCTGAGCTATGGAATTTGGGTGCATCTTGTGCCATGTGGGTTAGGGTTATATTTTCGGGCGAGATTGGAAGTGTTTGCACTATTATACCGTACACTTCATGGGGGAGATACTGGGAACACTGAGCTTCTGAGAGAGGAAAAGTGACTCCTCTTTGGCTAAGTCCCCTGGATAGAATGTTGAAAAGGCCGTTTTATTTTATAGGGTACATCGGATTATGACTTGCGAGACCCATTGCTAGTTTATTCAGTATTTGAACCTTCCATAATGTATTGTACTGGTGGTTTAGTATTATCTGATTATGAAAAGATTTGGAGCATAGGTAGCCTTACATTTAATTTCCATTTAATTTCCTTTAACGCAAGCCTACAGGCTATCCACTTAATAACTCCAACTCACTGAAACAAGTAAGCGTCAAAGAGTTATGGATATTAAGGAATTAAGGAAGCATAATTATTTTGATGGGCGATAGTTTCGAATGTCAATTTTCTGGGATCCTTCGAGAGTTAATACACTTCCGTATTAACCTAGGCGAAGAGTTCGTCGGAAAAGAGTTGAATAGGTCGAGTGACGGACGTCTTAAAGTGAAACACGTGCAAGCTTCGTACATGCCAACTTTTTTGGTTTATAATAGAATACTTAACGATGAAACGGTTGATTTACTTCTAAAGGAAAGAAAACCTGTTGAAAAGATCACTACGCTCCATACGAGTAGCAACGGGTGGTCGTGTGTACAGGAGCCAATCAGGGGAAGGGGGGGGGGGTTCTGGTGGCCCAAAGTTTTTGCAATACAGGCCAACCTTGTAATGTTGGAAATGTAGGCTACCCCTTTGAAACGATTTGGAGCCGATAGGTAGCCTTATATTTAATTTCCTTTAACGTAAGCTTATAGGCTATTTAAAATCAATAACTCCTACTTATTCAAAGAAGTATAAGCGGCAAAAAGTTGCGTGGTCGTGTTTACCTCACTGAGGTAATTCCTCCTCAGTGACGTCACAAAGAGCTGGTGACGTCATGACATTTGATATTTTGGAATTGTACGTAAGGGCCGCGGCTCCTAGAAAAGAATAGGACTTCAAAGCGACGAATTTTTACAGGCAGCAGCCCGGTACAAATTTTACGTTTTATCTTTTCAGAGGAGCTGTTTTAAAGGAATTTGCCGACACAGACTCGAGTCCGGAATTTAGTTTGAGTTCGGACGCGGACGTAGCAATCACGTACGGAAGCCGAGAACATCGCGGTGGTGTGAAATCGGACATGCCAGTTTTTCCACCCATTTCTACGGTAAAGATGGTAAAGAGAAATCGTATCTTGATTTCTCCTTACCATCATCCACTGATAATGTGGATTGGAGAAACCGAAGTTAGTGAAGGGTACTTCAAAAAAGGACCATTACACAGTGTCCATAAGAGCGAGTCCGTTAATTTTTATTTCCTCTATTTTTCGTTATCCTTTCAGAAGAATCTGTGAATTTGCAATGGATCCTAGTGCTGACGTTCCGGAAAACTTACCATTTGCTCCTTTACAGCCTCAGGTCTACCCTCGATGGCCATTGGAACGGCCTCCAGAGGACCATTCATTATAAAAGGTAATTTTTCACTCTCAATTTGTTCATGTGTTTTAATTAATTCAATTTATTTCTAGTCATGTCATATTTAGATTATATGAAAACTCCCGCTAACGGCGTTATATCTTGTTTGACCATAGATCTGCAAAAGAGGAAGAACCAATTACCTTGTTGGTTGATGCAACCAGGTAATTCCTCCTCAGTGACGTCACAAAGAGCTGGTGACGTCATGACATTTGATATTGGAATTGTACGTAAGGGCCGCGGCTCCTAGAAAAGAATAGGACTTCAAATTTTTACAGGCAGCAGCCCGGTACAAATTTTACGTTTTATCTTTTCAGAGGAGCTGTTTTTAAAGGAATTTGCCAGTGACAAAAATCAATGACTTAAAAAACTGCAGAAAAGTTTTCTCTTCCAGCCGGAGGTGAAAACCACATCTTAATAGCTTGCAGCGTTTGGAAGATACTAATTTTCAAAGAAATGGAATTTTTCTCAAGATAAAGTGCATTATGGGAAATCTGTGATGTCATCGCGGCACATTAATTTGACAAAGCATTGAATTTCTTTATGATATTGACACTGTTGTAGGAAATATTTCGCAGCTTTGTTTGTTAAGCCGTACATATGGTGTAGATTTATGCTAAACCTACATGGAAAGATATTCAAACATTCCAACAGTATCCAATTTCAAGGACAACAGGACATTCAATTATAAAGGAAAGCAAAAGAAATCTGAGGCAATGCGCCCACTTTACATAACATTCTGTGACCTTGATGAGAACTGGAGGTATTTTTTGACAAAAATAAGTAGTCTTTAATATTAGATATCTCGAGTTAGGAAAAGGGTATTGCTACGGGGTTTAGAGGTTAGAACTGACATTTTTTTCTCTTTCACATGGGACCCTTGTGAAAAGCAACTGGAAAATGCCTTTAAGTGCCTTCGGAAAAATCACTTCGTAAAAAATTACTGGAGCTATATGGGGACTGCAGGGACTATTTTTATTATTTGTTTGCTTTTTGGGGAGGGGGGGGGGGACAGTTGTTTAGGAGAGGAGAAGAGCGATGGTTGTAACATTTGATATCTTTCGCCCGTTATAACATCCTTTGGAGGGCTTCTTCTTACCGCTGCTCAGGTGAATTACGGTACCGATTAGTCCGTGTATTTGCATGCTTACAGGCAGGATCGTATCAGCCTCCATCTACTGGAGTCTGAACCAGTTCCAACATACTCAGGTTGGTAGAGTCGGGTACAGCCTTCACGTTACGAGTTAACGACTCTCGGGTATTTCCAGTACAACACAGACTCGAGTCCGGAATTTAGTTTGAGTTCGGACGCGGACGTAGCAGTCACGTACGGAAGCCGAGAACATCGCGGTGGTGTGAAATCGGACATGCCAGTTTTTCCACCCATTTCTACGGTAAAGATGGTAAGGAGAAATCGTATCTTGATTTCTCCTTACCATCATCCACTGATAATGTGGATTGGAGAAACCAAAGTTAGTGAAGGGTACTTCAAAAAAGGACCATTACACAGTGTCCATAAATGGACGCGCCCGCACATGGCACGGATCCTCTTTTCATACATAGCTAGCTCGCTCGTCGACGATTTCTCCGTACCACGGTGGGATCATGCCACGTTGGTAATAATATAACCAAAGTTATGTTGTGTCAATCCGCGTCATGTGCGGGCGCGTCCATTTATGGACAGGGTGTTCGAAAATAGACATTGTGTAATGGTCCTTTCTTGAAGTACCCCCTCACCAACTTTGGTTTTGTCCAATCCACATTATCGGTGGATAATGGTAAGGAGAAATCGTATCTTGATTTCTCCTTCCCATGTTTACCGAAGAAAGGGGGTGGGAAAATTGGCATGTCCGATTTCACACCACCGCGATGTTCTCGGCTTCCGTAGTCACGAGTAGTTTACTTGTTGCAACATTGAAAGCCTAAGGCTCATTCGTCAGGACTAGTCAACCACATAACGCATCTATAGCGGTGGTCCGTGGATCTCCCAGAGAATTCGGGAAAGAGGGAGGCCATGTATGCAATTTCCCAGGTACTGAGAGCCGTAAGATCATAATTGTGATAATGAAATTTTCAACATTTTCAGTCTTTTTTAAATAGACCAGCTTTCATTTAAAGTTTGGAAATCTTAGGGGGAGGGGTTCATCTACCCGCAAAGTGGGCAACGGTCCTGGGTATGCTCCTTTCAGTCAAATTAGAGCCCTTTACTCTACAGAGTTACCAGATCAGAGCCATATATACTGTACAAACTTTTATACATATGATTTTACCTCAACTCCAACGACTCCGAGTCCGAGACCTACTTCATTGAGCTCAAGCATATGTTGGCCTGACCTCCGAGCCCCAGTCTCAGTCCGAGAGAAAATGGCGAAACTAAGCTGGCAGATGTCGAGCCCTCCATGCAGCGCCGAATTTTCCTTTAAGTTAGTGAGGTAGGAAATGACAAGTACTGCAACATGGCATGAATCATGCTGGGAATATTTTTATTCCTGATGGAGTACGAGGACGTCGAGTAAACAATTTTCTGAGTACGAATTTGTGTACTTCGAGTACAACTTTGAGCTCTACGAGTTTACACAGGTACACTCTAAAACAGGTGGGTAAAAATTTCACAAGCAATAGTATGTGAATTAAGTTTGTTGTCTCTTCGTTGGGGAACATAGCTCCTTGGGGTGCAGAACTTCAGCAGTAACGTTTGATTTCGCCCCTTGGCTTTTTGCCAGAGAGTCGATGGGCCTTTGGAAGGGTATAACTGAATTGGGTAGAGTCTGCATAACAACTGTGGATGAATGGTTGTACCGAGAGGTCGCGGTTACCCAAGTGTAGGGGCAAAGATACATTTTGCCCAATAAGTTTTCTAACACTGACAATAAGTTTTCTAACTTATTGAACAAAGTTCAGCCGATTTTATTACTTTGGCATGTTCTCCAATCATTCAGGACTAATTTGTGGGCAACCGGATATTTGTTGACAGTAAACTAATTGATGGGTAAACACTTTTTCATGCCAAAGAACAACGGGCTATTCAAACCTTAGCGGCTTTGCATATCATGATATGCCAATGGACAATGTTCAAATACACTGAACCACCGGGACTTTGCCTCTTGTATTCCCCCACCCGAATAAAAAACCCAACACCGTGGCCTTTAAAACAACTCTCGAGTCATACGAAGGCGTTTATAAACTATCGCCGCCTGTAGGGGGTTTGCTTTGGCCGCTCTCCGTTCCCCCTCTCTCTTTTAAAGTTAAATAGTGATTTGAAATTGGTAAATTTAATTTATGAGCAGCAAACCCATAGAAGTTGGCGCTACTTCAACAAGGATCTCCTTGCAACGCTGGAATGAGTACCAGCAAACAATTCCTACTCTAGGGAGGTGCTATTCGAGCCCGTTAATTACGGGTGCGTAATTTACAGGCCGGTTTTAATTTTCCATTTCACCAGCATAAGTGTATGGCATCATTTCGATTGGGGAACGTTTTTTTCCCGAATCTCTGAGCCTTTGTAGCAGAATTTTGCCCGATTTTCTACAGATACTGCTCGAGCTTTTTGCTGGGGGAGGGGCACAGTGTCACCTGCCACCTCTTATACGCTAATGTTCATCGGCCGCTTACTTAACAAGGTGGTTGTATAAAATGACCTAAGGTATGTACTTCGTTACTTCATTTTGTATGGATATGACGAGGTTATATGTCAGATATTACCAGTATGTAAGTACCATGAAGCGAGTGCAGAACTTAAGTTTGCTTACACCTCAGTGAAAACCTAAGCAAGTCCTAAACGAGTCAGGATGGTGTCTCTCCCGACTAATTTGACTGACTAGCGCAAAATTAGTCGGTGGATTAGTCAGTGATCTCAAACTAGTCAGTGGATTAGTCCGTGTGACACCGACTTATCAACTGACTAGTTCGTGATCACTGACTAATCCACCGACTAATTTTACGCCAGTCAGTCAAATTAGTCGTAAGAGACACCATCCTGACTAGTTTAGGTTTCCAGTCCTCGGTGACACCAGGAACAGAGAAATCCTAAGCTTTAGCTGGAAGGATCGTGTCAATGCAAAGACGCGCGTTAAACCGTGCGCTGCTGGAGGGTCACGTGCCGCGGGAATGTAGTTGTATGGGAGCTGTAATATTTTTATTCACCCAGATTCTGCGTATGCGTACAAAGCGTTGTTTTTCCTTGGCGTACGTGGGAACGCTGTGGATGCTACTGCAAATGAATGCTGGTCAAGCCTGACGGCAGAAGTAGAGTCAAGTAGTTTGGGATTTTACAAAAGCGTTCTCTCTGCTAACTTCCGACTTTACTTACCTGAAGCATATAAAGAAGTACGCGGCCCAAACAGTTTGTTCACAAAACTGCAGAGACGATACAGCAAAATTTGTTTTTGTTACTGTACATAAAATGGTGAGGATGAAGGTCAAAAGGGGAGGTTTATCAATCACTATGACCTACTAACGAGGTTGCGTTAAGGTACATCCGCATGAGGTAAGCCGAGTCCCCTTCCCGCGCACAAAATGGTCTATGACTGGGCGAAAAAGTATGACTTTTACTTTGCGGTAAGCCCCGCCCATAATTGTCTTTACTGCTTCTCCTTGTGCAGACACAAACATAGTTCACTGCTCAAGGCCACATCGCGGTGAGCTTTAAAGACCCCATGCATGTGTAATCAAAACATTCTCTGTGCGTGCTGTGTAATATGAGCTGCTCTGCATCTTTTGAATTGATGTCAATCAAAGAGTAGTCACCAACTGAGAGTTTTGCTTACCCCTATGTAAAAGTCATACTTGGGGTGATGCAAATCTGTCTTTAAGTCATTTGTTTGTCATTTTCTTATGACTGAGTTTATACAACACCCCGGAAAAAATTTGCACAGGCTTATGCCCCTCGAAAAAGGCCTAACTACACAACTACACCAATGTACCGACAGCCTTTGATTTGCTTAACAAAATTTTTCTTATTACAGTTCAGGACCGCATTATGACTTGAAACGGCCAAAAAATAACTCTCGAAGTATCATAATACAAGCATCGCGAGACAATTCGCCACTAGTTTAACTTGAAAGTTGACTTTGTGGTCGCCCTGGAAGTACGCGGTCTCCCCGCTGAGCGTGGGTTAGTTTCCCTGAATGCTCACTTGAAAACAACGCGTTACTCATTCTGAGGAGAATATACATAGTCGGTTACGCAAGCATCTCTGTGGGTGTATAAGATTAATACTTGAACCATACAATTACATTCCCGCGGCACATGACCCTCCAGTGCGCTGCATTTTGTTACTGTGGGACGCGCCTTCCAGATAAAGCTTAGGATTTCTCTGACCAGGAACCACATAACGTTGCCACCTAAGAGAGCGCACGACCAACTATATGCAGAACAGCTTCCAAGATTTAACTCTTTTTTGACCATCTCATTTATTTATAATCAGTTCATGCAAGACGTATATGTTACAATATTTCGATTACATACATGCAGTGTTCACGTTAAATGCTGTAATAAGACAGTTTCCATTTAAACGTATATGACGCATAATATATACATAACATGCTTTGTACCACGGATACAATACATGGACAGAGGATTGCGCAATCAATACGGTCGCCACCGTTCGAACAAATTTAGGCTAACCAAGATGGCCGCCGGGCTACTACCATTTGCCCAATTTGACAATGAATCTGCAACATTTCAGACAAAATATCAGTATGAATGGCAGAACAATATCACAGTCCTCCATTCTATTTGATGAATTTGACCTGAGCTTGCATTCTTTCGAAAATATTACAAGTTTTTCACACAATTTGTCGATACTGAGCCACTTGAGCAAGTCCAAACTTTTACACACAAGACTATAGCAGGCAGCCATATTGGTAAGCCTATTCGTGTACGTACACGGTGGCGACAATTTACGCATAGGACGTTAGTGCAATATGCTCTGTCCATGTATATAAGAAGTCCGTGCTTCGTACACATAACACCCATTATAAACAAAAAGAAAATAGATTGTAATGATACACAATATACATAACACGACATACACAAAGCTCCAAACAAAGCAATGCTCTCTTAGAATGATATTATACACTTTTCAATAGGCCTATATATGGCACGTAATATATGTATAAGATACTTTCTATACCTAAAACACATGTACAAAAATGAGATTGTATACACAGCACACATAATCATCATAGTAAACATAGTAACATTAAATACCAAAATACTCGATAGATACTTAATTCTCCAAATCGTCGATACAGTGCGAGAGACTTCGCTTTAAAGCTCCATAGTTGTTCCTGAGGGACATTGAAGTATTGCCTTTTAAGGGCTATATGCTTTGCGACTTTAATAATTACTGTAATTTCATCTTATGGAAAAAAAGTGTTACAGTCAGGTAATTTTTATTCAGTTTACAATCGTAAATAGTATTTGCAATGTAGAATGAAGAAGTTTAAGGGATCATACAGGGCCGTGGCGAGCAGGGAGTGTAGGGGTGTCTCAGCCCCCCCCCCCCCAAAGTTCATCAGAGCGACGATATTCGGAAAATCTGAAATTCCAGTTGGAATTTCTGATATCTCAGTCTGATACATTTTTCCAACTGAGCCTATGTCAACTTTGTGTATATTTTCCAACTAGATCAAGTGAGAATAATACCAAACGTTATTTTTCTCACGTAAAATCGAATCAAAACTGTCCTTTTTCTCAAATTCTTCTCAAACTATCAAAATTTTCGCGCGCTCCGCGCGCTTCAAACCTTACCTCAGTGTTGTTCTTATTATCAATATCTTCCAATAGCAACTTTCGGAGAAGCACAACAGCAGCAGTTGAAAGCTGTTTACAAATTACCAGGTAAAAGACTGGCTTTTTGAGTGGCATGTTGGTTTGTTTGGCAAATGAAAGTATCTCGATGCAGATCCTGAATGCAGGTTTTGTCATGGAAATTTTATTTAATGAAAATTTCGGCGCCCTTCACGCTCATAGGTCACGATTTACAATCAGTCTTATGAACATTATTAAGGTTATTATACCAGGCACAGTTCTACGGGGGCTAGGGGGCTCTAGCCCCCCCAAATTTTTCCAAGCCCCCCAAAATTGCGCAAAATTTTATAAGACTAATATTGGTGAAGACATAGATAATACTCAGAAAATATTCGAAATGTCTACTTATCAGGCCGGTAGCCAGTAAGTTCTGTAACGATTCTTTTTATAACTTCAAAAAATTTTCTCGCTCTAGGCGCGCTTTCATCTATAGTTCTATCTAGTGGTAGCGCACCCCACCCCCCCCCCCTCGTTTCAAACAAACATTGGATTTATTCAATGTTTCCACAAATATTGTTCCACAAATATTGTTCTTCCGTGTAGGCGTGATTCTAGAGAAACACGAAAATGCATCGTTGAGAAGATTCTTTCTTCAGTCTCGCCATCGTGGCAAACATATTTTGTAAGAAAAAGATTTTTCAGTTCGTCGGGGAGCCTTAATGGGTAAGATAAAGAATGAAATCCCCGACGACGACCATGCCGTCGCCCCAACAAATTTCATGGTTTTGCCCAGATTCTTCAATAAAAACCCAAACTTTTTCAACTTTCCTTAAAGAAAACAAAAGTGTGAAATCTTTTTTTAATATAACTCCAAATTTTTCGTCGCGATTCGCGCGCCTTATATTTCGAGTTCGGCAACCCAAGGCATCTGTCGGGACTTAGAGTAGCTGGTCCCCAGTCAGGGCGCTTCGCCCGCATGTCGGCAAATCAAAGCACCACCCCTGGCGGAGCCTGCATGCAAGTTTTTCCATTTTGCATTGAAGTATACCCTCAAATTTCGTTCCGCTTCACTCGCAATCCACACAATCCACGTTGTATCACTTATGAACATTAGCCTATAAGCGCAAACGTACCATTGAACTTTTATAGCATAAACTAGGTGTACATTCTGGAACGCGCTTAGTCCTACACCCCTTTTGCTATACCTGTCTGGGAGGTGTTAAATCACCCTTCTGCACCTATTCTCTCCCTCCCGTCCATTCCCCATTTCTGGAAGCTGTTCGTCTGGATTTTGTTCAAAATTAGTAAAAATGCGATAGATGTAAAGTGCTTGGCTTCATACTCTACACTGTAAAAACAGTGTTTAAGAATTAAACACTTTTTGCCCCCACTTTGGAAGAACGTTTGCACTCTAAACACGTTTAGGATTTAAACACATAATGTTTAGGAATTAACCACATGATGTTTCCAAAGTGGGGGCAAAAATTGTGTTCAATTCCTAAGTGCGTTTTTTTTTTCGAGTGTATATTATTATTTTGATGTCAGGTGATAAGCATTATGCCATTGCTCCCATTTTACATAATTGATCCAGAGCTTCCAGGAGGCCCCTTACAGGTATATGCCAGCCTTAGATGCCCGAATAGAAGGTAGTAAAGTAGTCAAAGGGGGGGGGGGGGCTTTAGGAGGTTTGTTGACAACGTATTCTTCTCTTAGACAATATACTCCCTGATTTCACCTAACCAAATCTTAGAATTCACTAAATTATGGACATTTTCCAGCCATATATGTGATCAGTTCCAAAGATAGCACCATTTGCATCTAGGCAACCATACCGTAACAAAATTTGTCAAAGGGGAGGGGGAGGACACCCTCTCCTTACACTCCTCCCCCAGGACGGCACCTTTATGTAGTGACAAAGGAAGGATCCCCACTTCTGTATACAAACGCAGGGCGCGTAAAAACGAATGTGTAATTTACGAGCCGCCACTCATTTGAAAGCAATCCAGCCAGTCGGAAAAATTAGAATTCACTTAATTATGGACATTTTCCAGCCATATATCATCAGTTCCAGAAATATCCCATAGATAGCACCATTTAGCATCAAAGCAACCTTAATTTACAAAAATTTCTCAAAGGGGAGGGAGGGGTTCCCCCTCCCTCTTATACCCCTTACCCAGGACGGCACCTTTATTTAGTGACAAAGGAAGGATCCCCACTGCTGTATATAAAACGCAGGGCACAAAAATGGTGGTATTTACTTTACGCGCCACCATTCAGTTGGAAAAAACATCCATCCAGTCGGAATTTGCGACCTTCACACCCTCCCCACCCCCACCCCTAACATATGACCCTAGCTACGGCCCCGGGATCATATCTAGCATAAATACGACCAAAGAAAAGTTCCTTTCTGGAGAAAATAAATTGACGCCCAAAGAATTTAAATTCACAGTCCAAAAGAAAACTAGAGGTGACATGGCATGACCAGAACAGATGCTCTAAAGACTCGGTATCAATATGACAAAAGGTGCAGAAAGAGGTGTTTGCCTTACCCATTAAATACAGCAGCCTTTTAGTTCCTAAGATACGGTGAATGAATTTGAATTGAAAGTATTTTATCTTCGCTTCCAATACAGTACAAAAGGCATCTTGAAAAAAAAGTATCCCAAACGTCTGGCGTAAGGTTAAATTTAAATTTACTTTCCCCCGTAGCACAAGCTTTGGGGGTAATAATTATGATTTATCAATAAAGGGTACACTACATGGGAAATCTTAGTATTACTACCGATAGAACAAACAATGTGGTCACTGTTGTGATGATCCAAGTGATCAATGGAGTGGACCCAGTGATTTGGAATTGCTGAAAGCAATCCGAAAAATCTAGTAAATTGATAGTTGAAAAATTTATATTTATTCCTTAAGGTATCATAAGACATTTTACTTATTCAGTGTGCTGCAAAGTTCGGTGGCTGGGTCATGTTTTTATACAGTTTCAGGTTACATCTTTTCAGTGTAGCGCTTGACTACATTATCACAACCTAAATGATTACTGAAAAATATTGATGGAAGGGGTGGTCCCACATCCAATGAGTTCATCGAATGAAAATACATGAATGTCCCATCAGTCGATACGTATGCCGCTTGCCTAATTTTTTTTTCCACGAGGTTATGGGCAAATTTGATTTTCAAAATTTTTTAAATTTGTTTCAAAATCATGGTTAAGGTTGGAAGTAGGGTTAAAATTATGTGGCCAAAGGTTATTTGGCCTGTTCTTTCATAATCCGGTTTCAGAATTACATCAAAAGGGTCGGACAGCTGTCATTTTGGAACTAGGGGTGTGGCCTATTCAGGGTTGGGAAGTAACGAGTTACAAGTAACGCCGTTACTGTAACGAGTTACATTTTGTGTAACGGAACCCTGTAACGAGTTACATTTGTATTTCAGTAACGGAGCAAGTAACTAGTTACAATTCTGTGTAAAAGTAACTGTAACGGCGTTACATTTGGGTCCCGTTACTTTCCCGTTACAAATAGTCAAAATGACCACAAATTGCATTTTCTTTGAGCTAATAACAGAATAACAGAAAATTTTCAAATTGATGACACTTTTTCAGTAAAATGTAAAATTATTTCGATATATATATTTATCATTCATCGCTATTATCGACGTCGCCCTCACCGACATCAAATTTTATCACGATTACGAATCAGAAGTTGATATTAGATGCACACGCTGCAGGCTTACAGGCCGGGCCACTTGATTGTCTATTGAACAGGGAGTTGTCAAATAGCAACTCCCTGATTGAAATAAGTTTAAAATGATCTGTATGTCAAAACTTATTAGACAGTCAATGCTTATTATTCCATGAGACCGATTTGTGCGATTATTTGAAAAATACTGGAAGGTCCTAAGGCTCAGCTGACTTTATGTATTCTAAGTAAAGTCAGCTTGGTTACACTCATATTGTCCTTTAGAGGACACAGTGGAGACAGTGTACCGTGAGAAACGGGTTGGCCATGGGCATTCAAATACCAGCTTACTTTGAAAGTTTAATCATTGCCTCTTGAGACGTTAGGGCTGGACCCGTGTTCACCCTATCCGAGTCGGAGCTAACTGCGATTCTAGATTCCCGAATCTTTCCGAGCATGGTACTACTCAGGATCCTCAAATTTCTGCCAGTTTTGATTCCAATCATGGCACCAATTCCGAGACCAGTCTTTTTGCCAATGTATATCATATCACACATACAGATGTTTTAATTCTATCGTACATGACACCATTAATTAACAAAGTCATCGTTTGTACTCACTTCCATAGCCTGGCCTCCTGAGTAATTTAGTTGATTGTATGTGACAATACCTTAGATCTGTACATTGTGCACAAATGGAACTTTAAACACTTTTAATGTAACTTTCATATTTGAGAACTCGGCTGGAATGAACTCCGAGTCCGAGTCCAGTTACATCACATTCCGTAAAAATTTCGATTCCGGAACCTTCTATCCCGGGCAAATTCCTAATCTAGAAAAAACGCTCTTGAGACCCGGCATTAAGCTAACCGAATCCGGACTCTTGCGTTGGAGCCCAGTAAATCTATACGGTGCCAAGCGTTGGTAAACACCGTGCATCCATTTATGCATCTAATTTAACATGTATGGTATCATTATTTGATTAATAAAAGGAATGAATTTAGGCTATATCATATTCTTTTCAATGTCCGTAACTCCTTACACTGGAATAATAGTACGGTTAATATAAAAAAACAGCAGAATATTGAAATGGTAAATGGCGTTAAAAGTATCCTAACAAAGCTAATTGGAAAGAGAAGTGTCCGACTTAAAGCTTTACCTATTGTAAAGGGAAAAGTGAATTATGTGCACATGATCTGCAAGTATAAACTGCATAGTATCACCATTTCTATGCACAGTTTTAAATCGACACAATCTAAAACTTGAAATGTATGGGGAAATATCACTTAGCCCAACCTTAGCGGTGCTGTTATAACAAAAGACTGCTAACAAATGTATTCATCCTCTTATTATACCATATTTAGCTCTTGAGGGGTGAAGACTTTACTGCTGAAACAACGCTCTTCCCTTTCCGGCATAGCCGCTAACCTCTCTAAATAGCCGACTGTGTGATGGAGTATAAAGATTTCAACCCTCAAAGAAAGTCTTGGTAACTGGATTGAAAAGTTTTGGTTATAACCATATTCCTCTAACAAATAGTTTGCGTAAGCTCCGACACAGTATCATGATTCGCTGCTTCATGTTGAGCATTAGGAGCCTCTGCGACAATGCCCATTGAAGATCAGCTAGCTTCATTGACTTTCTTTGGGGAACACCTAAGGATAACCGGCACAAATGAGGTGTCGGTCGTCTCATGCGCCCCCGTCTTACTATCTAATTATGCCCCCCCCCCTCCATTTCAGGTACCGAGGTACCGTATTCACCTTGAAGTAACGAGTTACTTTTGAAATGTAGCTAGTTACTTTTTAGTCAAAAGTAACTGTAACTAGTTACTTTTTCAACATTGTAACTAGTAACTGTAACGAGTTACAATTTTACGGAATTAACTGTAACTATAACGAGTTACTTTCAAAGCGTAACGGGAACAACCCTGGGCCTATTTCCAAGAAGCTGGTTGGTCCATTGGCATGATTTGCCCATAACCTCTTGGGAAAAAAATGCGCGTGCCGCTTCAGCAGGAGGTTGAAATTGGATGGTACATGAGAAATCGCGAAACCTGTGAGAAACTTTGGATAAACAGTTCCCCGTTTTGTGATGTGCGTTACGAACTTATATTCAATTTTGGTGGTAGGCATCACCAGAAAAAATAAAAGAGGGTCTTTCCCGCAAAAGAAAAAAAAAAAAAAATAGGAGAAAAAAATAAAATATAATCAAGTTAGGCCTATATGTAACAAGCGATAATTTAATGAGAATACCTTATCGTTTGCATTCCGGCCCCGCCCCGGTGACGCCAATTATGGTGTTTAACATGTGCTAAATGTTCAAAATCTTGCCTCAAAGTTAGTCTTTTTCTCTAGTTAAAACACGTAGTGAAGTATCTTTATTGCAAGGTAAGGTCTACAGAGAGTGTTTAATTTGCCTGCGCAGCGGTTCTGTAGCTGCCGCCCATTGAGCTGTAGCCTAGCTATAAGCGGAATGAAAAACGTTCGCTCAGCGGGCTGTATGTTGATCCGGTTTCACCGGTTGTTAGTGATGTCCTCTTGAGTTTCCTAAGGTCACACACTTGTTTTTGTGATCTGGGTCTCTTAAAAGTAGACCTTTAGTCCAAACAACCGATCCTTCAGCCGGAATCGTGGCAAGCATAGAGACTTGTGTAAACTTTCGGCTATTGTCGGTCAAACCATATCTTCACCCCTTCGAAGAGGGTCCTGTTTGCTTTTGCTTTCATAAAGTACACCGAGATAAATATCTTCTTCGTATTTACCTTTTACCGGTGTTTATAAGGTCAGACGTTTGTTGTGCTTTGTTCCTTTCATCAGTTTGTACTGCTATATTCAGGTTTCACTATGAAAACCTGTTAGCTTGTTGTCACACGAAACGGGCGTATTATTGTGACCATATGCCTTCTAGGCAAGGTACCTAAAGGCTGCACCCCCATCTCGGGAGTTGGGACAAAACCTATTTCTGTGACGATTTATTTTTTTAATCGGGCAATTTTCTAGGGCGACACCGGCTTTTCTCGGGCAAAAATGGCCCATTCCGTATGACTATCATAATGGCACAAGACAACAAAGTTTCGAGGTGTAATGGAATCTTTCAAATCACAGGGTTTCTGGTTCACAAACCTTTACTCACTATGCATGTAGCTTCTTTAATTGTTGCTAGCTATTGTGCGAAGGCATTTAAATGTTCTTATTACAGAGGGCTTAGTCACACAATCAGTTAACTTAAGTGAGAACAAAAAGAGGGGATTGGTGTGAGTCAAATTACTCATCAAAGACCCCTAGGAAAAAACAACAGGAGAGACATAACCACGTCATACGAATGGAAAGAAAACCACAACATGACAATCAATGATCTGGCTAATAACATGTTAAAGCGTCATTGAACATAGTAAGGGTAACGTTTCTTCAGTGGCGTGCTTTCATTTGATATATTCCTAAACTTAAAGTGAAAATGCAGCCCCCAATTTGGATTATTGCACCCAGTCATCCTAATTCAGGAGTGGCTTTTATCAATCATGTGACAATATTTTTGTTACTTACATGTTAAATTCATGCAAAATAACTTCTTGTTTTACTTTCAATATTCAATGTTTTGATACAGATCTATAACGAAAGATAATTGTGAGCGAAATCGGAGGAGATATATAAGATTTAGCAGATTTTAGAAAATTAACTTGGGGCGACTGCTTTCTTCCTTTAAAGGAAACCTTATGTTGAAGTTTGATTGGGAAAGAAAGTGCGCCCCTCTCTGTGGGGTGATCCTGACTAAACCCAACAGCGGGGGGTGGGAGAAGATATCACCCAACTTTTTGACAAAATGGGAATGGTCTACACAAACATCCCCCAGATTTTCAAAACTTATACAACTAATGTGCTCTGTATTATTATTACCCCACGGTTAGTCCCTTAGTAATTTGGGAGAATTATCCGTTAATATGGCAACGGTTGTTATTTTAACTGGCATTGCCGTACATAGATCAACTGGCAAAGTAGTCTTGGTCAAGACGTTAGTAAATTTTCACTTCTCACGTTTTTCACAAAAAGAGGGCGCTTGTCAACTAGACTGTACGTACTCGAGTATTTCGTTCATTACTAACGTAGTATAGAACAGAAATTTGAAGACGGATAGAGGGCGTATGCACGGTAGTTCCCAGTGAACTGTGTACTGTGTACTGTGTACAACTAATACTACGGTCTTGAGCAAGACTACTGGCAAAGTGACTAGAATACGTACCTCATTCTCCTCACGAAGCGATGAGATAACCAAGTTCCAATGCCGAGGTCTGTTTAGAACGAATTCAATGTCATTTTCAGATAGTGAAATGATTCACAACCTAGGAGAGCTCAACGCCTTCCCTCGGTGCCTTCCAAACCGTTGCGTCATTTCAACTTGAGCCCTCCCCTATCATGATAAAATACTGTCGTTACAAGCGCTATAACGATAAATTCCATTCGCCTTCTCTAAATGTCACGTATTGTCCATCGAAAAGTAAAACCGTTTGCCCCCTGGCAAGTAACCTTATGTATACCACTGCCCATAGGCCTTTGAAATGTTGAATCATCAGATTGACCGGCTTTACGTACGACTTGCGAAAGCAAGAGGTACGGTAAAAATTATCATTTTTGTGGTCTTCATAATATGCATCCGATTTCCCTTGGAAATAGTTAAACTCTTCATTCTAATTCTCAGAATCTTGTAAAAACCCAAGGGCTTACGGTTACTTTGCCCCTGATCCTCTTCTAGGGAGTTACCTGGGTCGAATTATCATTTCTGTGGTCTGCTTAGTATGCAGCCAATAATCTCCTTTAGTAACGTTTTACCCTAATGCTCACCATTGTCATTGTGTAAATACAATAGAGCTTTCGGAGATTCGCCCCCTGAACCCTCTCCACTGGGGCGTTGCCCCCTGGACTCCACCAGGGGCCCCTGGACCCCAAACGGTTAAAGGGGCGCTTCGCGCTTCCGCGGCGCCATCTGCACCGTTGACCGCTTCCATCCTTCCAGGTTTCAGTATGTGCATGTCCGCAATGCCCAACAGGAAGCGCACCGTTGATCATTCTTCCATTGACTTACATAATTTTGGTCCGTTTCGTAGCCTCTGGATCCTTCCTGAAGTTTTCAAAAGGTACATGCTACTCTTCATATCAAAGCCAAAGGTAGGCTTCTCACACTGGTTTCGAATTTGTGTATCATGAGCGCTTGATTTTGAGCTAATAGGAGCTAATAGAGCTTGTATAATACGCTAGTGATTCCTGCCTTACATTCCATTTACAGTGTTATTTTGTATCGCGGAAAGATACAATGCAAAAAAGTTGCTTGAAATACCCTTCCATTTTCTTATTTTTTCGTATTCAGTACTTCATTTCCCTGCTACCACATCCACATCACAAACTGAGCGCATCACTTCAGGAACATGGCCTGTACTGCCCCAACCGAAAATTTTGAGGGTGTTAGACTCGTACCTTCCGCATGGAATTCCCTTGGTGGTGTGCTACAAACAAATTTTCCGTAGGGGCACCTGGAAAGGCACGACTTTGTCGTGGGGGCACGTGCCCCCTCAGCCCCCCGTAGCTACGCCACTGAACATAAAACGCGCAACAGCTTGTCTAGAACAGCATTGCAGCATGATATTGACGTGGTGAAACTGCTACTATATCAGGCTAATTTTAACTCCATGCAAAGAAGCCCAGTCCACAGCATTAGGTTCACAGACTGGTAGAGGAACCTGTCGAATGGCCACAGATCACCTTGCCTGTTCGAATAGTCAGATCAGGGAGTTGTTATTTGGCCTCCCTGGTCAGATAATGTTCAAATGTGTATGAGGTATGCGTGTACTAGCCCTCACAATGCAAATCCCAGAGTCGTCATTCATCTAACGGATGATAGTGTATTCTCAGCCTTTAAAGCCACTTTCCAAATCTCGCGGCTGGGATGGTGGAAGTCCTTGCTCTAGACCGCCGCACAAAACAGCCCGGGAGGGGGGGGGGGGCTCCAACCTTTATCTGTTCGAACTTTTATTGTTCGAAAATTGTCTTCATTGTAATTACTGACCTTAGGCTAGTTCTGTCTATGCAACGTTCCGGAAGGCTGCCGCCCTAATCTATGTTTCTTTAATTGCCTTAGTGTTTTAGACCAGTGGATAATCACCGGGCGATGTAGGATTTCAGTTTGACGGTCCCTTTCCACCATAGTGGTGCCCCGGGCATGGTAGACCCGTTCGTAAAGTGTAAACTTTGGGGCGTTTGTAATTTCCAAAACGTTTTACCTCAGCCTTAAACCAGGGTGGGGACAGAGGCTAGGTAGGGGTGACGGGGTGGGCCAAGTGCGTAAAGGAGCCATGGCCACGCTTGACTGCTTGATACAATTAAGTGTGTAATCCACTGTGGCAGTCAGTGACTGTGGCCCTGACAGTTCACCTGTATTTGTTTTCAAGGAAGGCCTTTTTCAATTATAGCCAAATTTTTGGGTACTCATGTGCTGCAGAGTTTTTTTTTATTGCTTTTCATAGTTTGGTTTCATATTATATAGTTAAACAGTACAGGTCTCATTGCCGTTCCCTTCCTTCACCTCAGTCGCTCATGTAGGGCCTTCGGGTTGCTTCCCCGCCCCTGCCGGGGAAATTGACTTGGTTTCATTCTCCGTTAAAAGGAAACTCAAATAAAGTGGGGGACCATATTGTTGTTTTGGCTTTTTTGTTGTTGCTATTACTGTTATGTGCTCCCTGTCATGGGCGTCCGCAGAAAAAAATTCAGAGGGGGAAAATTTTTTAGGGGGGCAAAACTTTTTTCATGGGAAATATTTTACTCCCAGAAAAGAGTTTAGTTGCTACTTCACACAGTGTTGAGAAAGGCATAGCCAGGAATTTGTCGGGGGGGGGGGGGGCCAAGCCCATAGACAGACTCTCAGCCATGGGTTGGCGCGGAGTGCAAAAAAATTTTGGCCCAGAATGCTTCCCAGATCGCTGGAAATGGCACTTCCAAGGGCTATTTATCGTATATAAAAAGGAAAAAAACTAGCAATATCGTAAATATTAACTTTAAAAAATACCAAAAATATGCTGGGGGAGGGGGGGGGGCTGCTGGGGCCTGAGTGTTGATATTTTCATTCAATTCCTGTTTTGAGAGTAGAAATTTACACTGAGTGAACTGATAAGAAATGTTGATGTTATATTTTTCTCGTTTTTTTCTTTATTTTTGCTTGGTTTTTTCGTTTTTGAATTTCCAGGGAGGAAGGGGGGCAAGTGCTCCCCTCTCCGGACGCCCATGCTCCCTGTGCATCGTGCAATTGAAGTTATGTCAAGCTATGAGTAGGATACCCCAGGAATGATTTTCTCAGGAGTAGACCGACCAGGGTATTGATCATCCGATGGTGGGGGGGGGAGATTTACTCTTGAGAAACATAGAACAATCTTGATAGGCGGTGATGAGTAAGTGAGGTGGTAGGCAGGGTAGGTAAGTCACTTTACGATAAGAGGAACAAGAGAACTACGTCAGTGAGGTAAAGTAAGTTGAGGTTGTTATGAGTAAGGTTTCGATTAAGGAGGTAAAGGTAAGCAGGTAAGTAGTGGGGATAAGGCAGGCAAGTCAGTTAGGAAGCTACGAGGAGTAAGGACGGGGAAATAAGGGAAGGGAAGGAGTGAAAGTTCGGTAGGTAAGTAAGATGAGGTGAGTTATGATCAGGTAAGGGTAAGGTTAAAGAAGACAGAGATAGGAGGTGGTTTCTCCTGGACCCTACGTGGTTCCCCTTAGACGGGCCTCCCAGGAAGCTCTCCGCGTTCCACGGGGTCTCCGTCACGCCAAAGAAGAACAAGTCCTTATTTCTATACATTTGTGCTGACTTTTCTACTCTGTTTGGTAAGGAGGGGAGATTGACACTTGGGAGAGGGGAAACGTCTTGCCCTTTTTCTGCACAACTACAACTACGATTGAAACCGATTTTTGTGGCTGTGTGAGGTTCCCTGTGACATCCCCTGCAGGGGAAGCCTTAATCACCAAGTACTAACGACGCCACTGCATGACACCAACAAAGCACTGATCATCAAATCGACCGGCCGTCTAATTTAGACTTCCGGCATAACATAGAAATGTTCAGATTGTGATTTTTGTGGTTAGCTCAATGTGCATCAGATGCAGAGACTATGTGATCTCTTCCTGCCCAGAGGCTTCAATATGGATTGGGCCCATGCTTGGTCTCCCACTGACACCTGAGAGCATTGTAGCGCGGTGAACTGTTCCATCACCACTGAAATGTACCACAGGCGAGGCATCCACTCATAATGGAGTATGAGCCAGGGAGTTGGGAACATCCTATTTCTCCGGCAGATTTATGGGAAAGTAAGACCAACACCGTGACAAGCCCCTTACTGGTAAACACTTCTCGGCCCCACAGAAAAAAAATGTCCCGTACTCATATGCATCTACTTGCATAAACGACAAACAGGCGTGGAAAGCTTTTCTTAGCTGAAGGGGGGGGGGGGGTGGCGGTACATTTCTTCGGAAAGTTGTCCAGGAGGAGAGGGTGTCTCCCTCCCCTTGGGAACTTTTGAGGGTCCTTTGATACAATTTGGTGCGACATTTTGTGCAAATTTTAAGGAAAAGTACTGCAAATTTTTTACTTATTACAGAAGGAAAATATAAGGAGTTTTCGTCCTTGAATTGGTGAGGGGGTGGAAGTATACTTCCGCCGCCCCACACTTGGTCAACAAGACACTGCTGTGAATATCACCCATCTTTTCGGGCTCGCACATTGGGAAAGTCACAAAAGACAATAAGAACTCCGAAAAATTATGTAACATACTTGCTTCTTATTCAGTTCAATGAATAACTTGTTTTCTGTAATACATAACTTAATGAAATAATTTTAAATATACATGCAACTTTTACTTGGGATAAATAATGGCAAGTCAATCTAAAAACAACAAGTCTTCTCTTCTTTCCTTCCATTCTAAAAACCACAACACGATTGTTATACAGTCCCTTCGGCGCTCCGGTAGTTTTCTAACCCTCAACATTATAGGCTTTTGTGAAACCCATTGTAGTGGCGGTCTCTTTTGAAGTTTGAACATTTTTTGGAACATTAAACAATATGAATACAAACAACCCAAGGTAACAGACTTAAATGATACACTGTCTCGCGATGTATTTTTACTCTAGCTCTCCCCAGGGCTCATCAGTGATGGAATACTTGTCAAAGGCATACAGGATATTGTTTTGAAGGAGAGCTGAGCCATTTCTGCTCTAGAAAAACCTGTTTTTTGGTCTGAGAAAATTTCTCAATGTTTTAAAAAAAATCTACACTACTTCAATGGTGATGAAGACATCACTTTTTTAACACTGGCATTGTGTGCTACATATAGGTGTTTCAGGTGCTACATACAGGTGTGTGTAGCATGTCTCGCCAATGGGTGGTATTTTCTCTGTCAAGCGTTCATAGTGTTACAATAGTATCTAAGCCAGTGCCGTGTGCGTGCATCCCAAACACTTTTTGCGCATATGCTGTGTCCAACTAATAGGCACAAACGTGTTGACATCACATCAAACTCCTCTATGGAATCATTACACAGATAAGTAGTTGCCCCACACTTACTTTATGGTAAATTATGTGTTTTTTGTAACCGATCAGTCACAAAAGTAATGTCACATGATTACAACATCCATACATAAATAAAAATACCAGGGTATACCAATTCAAATTCAAGTGACTGCATTGGCTCTTTAATCTTTTGACAAGCTCATAATTAACATCTCCCAGCCCAAAGGTTGTATTAGGTGATAAACTGCTGCTGATCTTGCCTACTAAGCAGTTTGGCGTAGTGCCTGAGTTAATCACATTACCAACTTTGGTTTGAGAAGCCTTAAAAGACTGGCTGAGCAAACAGTCCCCTCTGCAGATCATTCTAAACATCATGAGATATGCCTCAAAAAGGGCACAGCAAAACCCAGTCTGTGGCAAGGGCATTGATAGTAAATTTTAGTATTCCACTGATGCCCCTTTTATGATCACCACTGCAAGCATTAAGGTCACGATGACTTTCTGTCAATACCATAGGCTATATCACAGGTTCTCAAATGGCAGCCCAGCAGGCTACTTGGGGCCCTAGATATACAATACCCATAAGTGGCCTGTAGAAGATTCCATGGGCCCAAAATTTAACCTATGAAAACAAGCTGTCCGTTTACATCCTGACTGATGAAAGTAACAAGATAGAACTCAGTCAAAATGGCCCTGGGATTAAAACACCTGAGAACCCACATCGAGCTCTGATGGAATGTGCTAATAATGAAGCCAAGAATCTGTATAGGATACCACTGATGCCAGGTTAGAGAAATTCAAAAAGTTGTTCAATATGTTTATACCACATCTTTCAGGCAATCCCAGTACTACAAGTTCCAATGGAACTTTTACCATGCCATACATCAGGCAACCGTAGAATACCTTTCAGCAAATTCAAAACATTACAAAACTTAAGGATGATTATTATTGGAATCTGTGTGAAACGAATACCAAATCTTATTTTTTTTTTTTATTTTTTTAAATTTTGTATCTTGTGCACTCTTAGCCAGATGCGTGCCACACATTTACTTTTTCAATTGATAAATTCTGCTAATAAACTTTTTAATTCTGAATAATATACAAATTATTATCAAATTTCTAGCCACTAGTTGATATAACAATGGAGACAAGCTACAAGATTTATCACACCCCCATGGGGGCGATACGCATCAGATTGGATTATGGTTTAAATGTTGACATGTAAGCAGTATCTGCTATGTACACCTACATGCATGGAAAAATGCAAGACTGATTGAGTGACCAAGAAGAGAGAGAGAGAGAAAAAAAGGAAAGTTTAAATTTACAACTCATACCGAGATAAACTTGAACACACACATGATATTACGTACCTTCTTGCATAGGTTTAAAAAGATGAAGTCACATTAAACATAATGACAATCAAAGAGTATGAAACAATGGTATGAAATGCATTCAACTGCTTATAAATGGATTGATTATTAATCCACGGGTGCTCAAACAATATGTAAACTCACCACACTATCTGGTGAAAAAATGTTTACATTATAAGATAATAAGGACTTCCCGATCACGTCCAGATGACGAACGCATCCTTCATCATAACCTCAAAGAAGTTGTTTAAGAAATTACAAATATGAAAAAAATGTAAATGATCTATGGAAATGCTTCTTACCATGTAATTATTACTCTTACAACATTTGTCTGTTTCTTGTTATAAAACACTTTGACTTTGTTATTGGTATACTGGGAAAAATGCTTGAGACAAATGGAGTACATTCTAGTCCATTCTACATACACAACTAAACCACTTTGTTTCATGAAAGAATGAATAAAGAATGAATTTTCTTTATCAATATCTTCACATCAGGCATAATACTTTAATAGATTCATACAGCTTTTCTATTGCAGCTTTTTCCAATAGACAACCATGACATCAATCGCTGGATATCTTTGGGAGAGAAGTTCATGTGAATAATTTTATTTGCAATGGTCTGTAACCATGACAACCATTCTGAAAAAGTTAGGTAATATTCAAAAGTATCAAGAAGATAAAAAATTATTTTAAAACGAGACAAAAACAGAACCCATGACTGTTTCAAAATATCAAACCAACTGACTGTTTTACGAATACTTCAATGGCGCAGTTCTGATGATGGGCAATCCTTTTCAACCTCATGACATAAACTAACTTGTCCAGAACATTAGAATTTCGTACGAATCAAAGCTGTGCAAATTCCTGACAAAGGTCATTTTAATTAGGCACAAAGGTGGAACAATATTTTAAGTCAGTGAATGTTGGAATTCTGACCCCAAAATAATTCAGGGTTTTTTTTTTCACATTTTTGGGGCAGTTGTACCTATTTCCATATATGAACCCCATTGTATGACACAATGTTAGTGACAGACACTAACTACTGCAACAACTGCCCCACACCTTCAATCTTTCACCTCTGACTGACCAATCCTTCACAAAAAAAGAAAAAAAAAAAACACTAATCAAGACATAAGACACTCGTAATTCCCACATGAAAACTACATCATTGTTCCTTCATGATGTGTACAGACAAACGTACATGTTCTTGTCGTGTAAAACTTCAAAATGGCGGAAACCACTAATTCTATGGAAAATACATGCAACAATTATTCCACGTAGTTTTAACAATACAGTGTTGGCCATCACATAAAGACTCAATTTATCATGCTGTACAAACAATTTGAATTTGGTCCCAGACTTTATATTATTACTAGTGATCAAGTTAAATGATATAACCATATACTGGATCGGCGATCCCACAGTCGCATGGATCGGTGATCCCACATCCATCGATCCATTCTGGATAACTTAACAGAAATTGTGCACAAGTGGTTGCAAACAGTTTGAGTATACCATAAAGAAGCAATTTCTAGACACTAAAGCACAATTCTGGTTGGTTAATGAGCGTAGGACTAATCAACTTTTTTGAGTACGACTAAGTTCACAAAAAACCCATTTATTTGTATGGTGAAATATGCAGGCTTCAGTTTTTCACACAGGTGTCAAATTTTTCCACAAAAATATAAAGAAAGTTATGAAAATGAGAAGAGTGAAGATATTCTCACATACAACATGGTGATGATGAATTTTATACACAGTTAGTGAACATGTGAACACTAAAACTAAAAACTAACATTCAAGCACATACCTATTTGCTCCTTTTTTGTAATGTTATTTTGGATAATACTTGGAATTTTCTTTAAACGTTCAACCATACACGACAAAAATACCACAGAACTGATCTGATTTGTACCACAAAATAGCCGTGGGGGAGATGATTATGGAACAATAAGCCAAAGAAGTGCAGTGCAATTTCATTTTGTACAAATGTGATGTAAATCCACCGCACTGTATGCTTGTCCTTCTTTTAAGAATAAATTTAGTACACTATATTGAGAAGAAAACATTAATTTCAAACAAAGTAGCAAAATAATTGAAAACCTGTTAAGGTATGCACTTTACTGTTCTTTGATCTAAAAAGCACTTCAGATGCCTTCCAATTTCTCCACAAATGATATTTATAGGTAGGGGGTAGTTCTAAAATATCATGTAAAACAACAATCGAAGCACATGATTAATTCTTAAGCAGTAACATTATCATTGGAAGAGTAGGGAAGGGTAGGCAGGGAAGAGAGGGGGCAAGATTGCTTGTTTTTGATTACAATCATCAATCTATCAGCCTCCTAAATTTACTATATGTTTGAAACCAGTTTATAAGTTGATCAATAAGACAGCTGTCCACAGTCTCACTTAGATGTGATACTCAAACCAATCCCACATTTTTCAGTGCATGGCAAAAAACTGGATGCAAAACTAACAATAAAATTCAATCTGCTACCTACTCCAGCCAGGCCCCCTACTCCAGCCAGGCCACAAGAGTTCATCCAAACCCTGCCCTGTCAATATTCCATACCAGTACCAACATATTCTGTCAGAGAAGAGCCCATACACCCCTCCCCCACACCTATCCCTTCATTCCTCTCCCACTTGCTAATGCCACTGCCACATCGTAAAGTATTCAACTTCTCCTACACTTATTTTTTTCATTGCATGATTTAATCTAATTCGAAAGACAAGCATAAATATATTCCCAGCATCAGAAAAGATGCAATGAATTTAGAAGCACATTTATTACAGGGTGGAATGTTCACAGCTACGTTGGAACACAACTGCCCAAACAGTAAAGCATGTTTTCTCTTCATAGAATGACACAAAGCAATTGAGGAATGGTCCTTTCTAGTTAAAGCAGATTAGTTTAAGCTGGTCCCAAACTTATCTAATAGGCCCAGGGCCTTCTCTGATGTCTTATGCAATGCATCATCTTCTACAATTGCACTTGGTGGCACAAAGAATTAACTTGCCATTTTACTTTCAAAACTCAGAATGTTTCTCTGGTTGTGAAAAAATAATATGCATACAATCAGTGAGAGGGAAATATTTGGTGCCCAATTCTGTAAACGAGTGCATTAGAGAAGCATGCACCTATTCACAACATGCGAAACCAAGTTCTTTAGTGATACTCTCAAAACTAAGGGTTGATGTATCATTAGAATTATATTTGCTAATCAGCCAATCATAATATTCAGCCATATTGTAGACCAATCACATTTTCAGTTATTGTTGAACAGTAATGTCATCTCCTATAGAAGTTCTTACCTTCCAAAGGGTTCATTCCATAATTGCCTTGGCATGTGTTGCTATGGTCTTTTGCGTTACAGCAGCTAAAATTTACACTTCTCTCATTAAGAGTGTTCTGAATACTATTTATCTAGGCCCTGTGAATCTAGTCCCTGGTGCCTAAAAGTTCACAGCTGATATAAAGATCATAAAGATTGAAGTTTTGAATACTACCTACCTCCACTTATGCTCCCCCCTCCCACACCATTAATCTGACTTGTTGAGTCCATTGGTCATGTAACCTTTTGTTCCTTCCCATTACTGGGTGCATTTCTACAAGAATCACAAAGTAATTGTGCATCAAGACTGGTTTTATCAGGTATTAAAAATGATTGTTTTCTAAACCATGAGAAACATGTTTCATGAAGACCTAGCTTTTTACAAATAAATTTAGTAAAAGTCAGTCAAGCATAGCAGTGGATGTTTTTAACACCAAAATACTACCATTAACTTGAAAAGACAATTATAATTACTGCTGTTTTTGTTCCCTTTCATAAATTTTGTTCTCATCAACTATGTCATTATCAACACTTCCCTAAAAGCTATAACATCTGCTCCATGAATTATTTGAATCCAAACAGGGTCTGACTAAAGTTTTCTCACCAAAAGAAAAAAATGTTTTGTGAGGTTCTTACATCAAACTGTGGGTTAGTTCTATTGTATGATATCAACTTTAAATTACAGGTTTATACTTAGTTACATTGACCTGGCTTTGGCTTTGAAACTTTTCTTGCCACAAGTGAAGGCTAAATTGAGAATGACATATTAATGAAACCAAATCTTAAGTAATGAACAATTCTTCCGTGGTTTCTATGGAAACTATTTAAAAGAAATATGTGCTTTAACACAAGTACAGAGGTGAAGTAGCTTGTAAGCAACCAGTTTCTAGAACCTGAAATATTTCTCAAACATCTTCAAACGATTACGAAACTTACAAAATTTAAAAATAAAAATTTTGAAGAAATGTCATCAGAAACAATCCTTACAAATGTTCCAATTCAAGAAGATAGATGCAAATTTAAGAATTTCATCAGAAGATACTTATATAAATATAACTGACTGACAAGTTAAAGCAGCTCTTATGTTAGGTAATAAACATCATTGCACAATGGTATATCTGTTTGGAATAAATATAGTAGGAACACTCAAAATGTCTTAATTTAGCATATTTATTTTTTATCTATCTTTAAGCTTTATACAAAATTTTCGTAAGGACTTGGAATACAATAAATAGACAGCAAAATTCAGCATTGAGGATTGCACGCTGCATTATTCTGGCAGTAGAAATAGGAATGGTCATTACGATAGCAACAGCACTAATTCTGAGATAAATATTTTGTCAGCTATGTCCATTCAAATATGTACGATTGCCAGGGATGCAGCAAAAAAGATTCTAACCACAACCACAATTCAGAATGTTCTTAATTTTTCCTTTGGTTATACCAACTGCAACTCAGCATTGCATTGTGGTATACGTAAATGACTCAGTGCATTTTTAAGGCAGGCGCACACTGGACCAAACCAACTGGAACTTGATACAACTCATCCTTACTTCTCTACCGGAATGGGTTGAAGACAACTGGGTGGACTGAGCCACATGCTAGCTTAATGCTTCTTCTCACCCATCAGTCCACACGGGTCGTCATATTTATTGTCTTTTTCTACCACTGTCACCAGATTTCACAATTTCTCCACATTAACCAAAGCCAGGTCCTTGATACATGCATGCCATTATGAACTCAAAAATCCACACACAAATCACACATGTTTGATATGGCAGATTTGGTGCACCAAGAAAGACTGTCAGAAAACAACTTATTGTTAGCTGCAGTTGTGTAGGGTCTCAGTCAGGTTGGTGCAGTGTGTGCTACTCTTTAATTGGCCATTAGTGGAATGGATCCTACAAGTACTGGCTCGGAAGTTATTACAATGACCACATGGTACCCATTAGCATAATCTTGAACCTTTCAACTCTTATCATGCTAACTGTCACCATGGAGACACCCCATAATATAAATATTCAAAACCCTATAGCCACACTGACAGAGAGCCTACTCTTTTGAGTTTTTAGGTTTAATTCTAGATTATGGTGGCATTTAATTAGAACTGCAATTTTTTTACAGGAAACTTCCTTGGCTGCACCTACAGGTCTTCACCAAACACACATGGAGCACGCCCTCAAAGTAATTCAGCATGACAATCGTCATTGACGGATCAAGGAGCGACTACATCTCTGGCAATTTGGGAAGGTTGCCACACACTACCAAAACACACAGAGGTAAAAATACTGCTTAGTTGAATGGAATGATTTTTACGTTTAGTTTTTATTAAATACAGGAATAAATATGGAACTAACATCTGACTAGTACTAAAACTGGGTTGTTACCCAGGATGACACCTTCAACAACAGAATAAGTAGAAAAGGAAAAAAACACATGGATAGGCTCTGTGTCAACTGTATAAATGTTAAGTTATTACACTGTGGTAGGACAGGAATGCCCAAGTCACATAGGCATCGTCCGGTGGTTATGTTTCCTGACACCCCTACTACTTTGAACTTGTCAGAGAGGTCATGGATCCCTCCAGGGAAGAGGTCGAAGTTCGATGATGCATATCGACTAATGAGGAAGCATTGAATAATTTGTACCAGCCAATTACAGGACTGGAGAGGTCAAGATCATCTAGTAGAATCTGGGCGACACCCATGAAGACCTTCCGATCCATTCGACCATAGTCTCCCCAAACAGTTACCTTTAAGGACAAAAATTCAAAAAGTAAACATTTAGCTTGCTTCTCACAACCACATTGTGGCAAAAGTTGTGGCAATGTATGATGCCATCATAATTCTTGCTCGAAGGCAGAAGAGTTTGGAGGAATTAAAGGTACACTTGTACACTGTGGGAAATGATTCATCCCAACGTCATCAATTTAGTCTATCCACTTCCATAAGTACCATTCCAAAAATAACCGAAACTAACAGTGGTCACTTTGTACATTGATAAACCAAGTCATCAATTCCTCCTCCACATCATAAAATTGGGTGAACACCATAACTAAGTTTGCTTTGCTGGAGGGAGAGGGATGTACCCAATGCAGCTCAACACTAAAATTGTAATCCCATCCAGCACTATTTCCATCAGGCACAGGCAAATTTCTAATTTAATCCCTCCCATTAAACTTATCCCCTGCCTCACACTCCCCCAGATGGCTGTCAGTGTTCTTGGCACTCATTACACACTAAGCACTTCCTAAGGGGGTTATTGAGATCGTAAATATTTCCTTCCTAGAAACAAATAAAATAGGTGATGCCAGCGTACCTGAGGAGGAGAAGATTTTTCACCTCCTCAAACAGGTTTTATTATACAAGAGATCTAAATGTTTGTAAAACACCAGTTAACTACTAAAGTAGATAATGTGAAACACTGCCAGGTCAAATTCTGTCAAGGAGAGTGTGAGGGTAGAAAGCAGGGGATGAAGAGTAGTGGGGGACAGTCTACACGTCTATTTCCAGAGCCCCACATGGTCCCTGAACTAAGATTGAATGAACAGTGGTGGGGGACAGTCTACACGTCTATTTCCAGAGCCCCACATGGTTCCTGAACTAAGATTGAATGGAAACGGAAAAGAAATTTTACCTGGAGAATTTTGCCTCTGTGGTCTTCTTCAAAGACAAGCACTTGTTGATACAAGGGGTCCAGTGTCCGACGAGCTACTTTTGTTTTTTTCTTCCCGATACAATTCTTCCCCTCCATCAGATAAACTTTCACATAAGGCGCTGTTCAGAACGAGAAGAAAACACGTCAAGCAATTAAGGTTTGGGCGAGCATTTGATGCCTGTTATGTAACCAGATTCTTGCTAAAGAAAGAAGAACACAAATGACCTAAAATGAGGTGATTTGGCAAGGCTCTGCCACATATTCCTAGCAGAGATTTATGCAATGGATGAAACATATTGGTTCAAAAGACCTGACTCCTTTGTTTCTTTTTCTTCAAACCTTTAGTAAAACTGTTTTCCAGGCTTAGTCAAAATCAGTTCTGACCACTGTCAACAGGGTAAACCACTCACTAACCTGGTAAAAGCTTGGATCCACTTTTAGCTAACAGACCACGGGCCCTTATTATCTCCACCTCCAGCCTTCCTTGCTTCTCCTCAAGGCCTATCTGCATGTCTCCCAAGACAGGGGACCCCAGTACCTGACGTCCTACCAGTTGGGAAGGCCCAAGTCCTTCAAGGAATTCACCAAATTGCCCATCAGGCCCTAGGTGGAATGCTGATGGGAACATCATCCTGAAAGAAAAACAGCACAAAGCACAAACTGATTATAATCCCTTAACAGTTGACAAGTTTGAGTGAACCACTCTGCAGTGTTTTATAAATTTTCACATTCGCAAACAATAAAATCTCATTCATCACTGGTAGCTAAGTTGCCAAAATTTTACAAAAGAAAAGAAAGAAATGCATTGTCCTGTGCCATTGATTGACGATGGTAATAAATGACTGTCCAAAAGCTCCTTTTCTTTGTTTAAGTGTTTGGTCTAAAACAATCTTGAAAACCAAAGTATCGTATCATAGACTCTTTTCCAAATAGGAATTACAAAGGATTGTGGGATAGATTTTTGGTGTGCATCATTTTTTGCCACAGCAAAATGCCATTGACAAAAACATCGCGTACCAGAACTTATCCCACAAGCCATTGCAATTGCTATTTGGAAAAGGGTCTATTCTTATGGTATAATTTTTAACCAACTGGATGGCCTAATGGTTCAGCCTTTCAGCCAGGAGATTGGGAATCAAATCCCAGTTGGGTCATACTCATGAAAAATGGGACCTGTTACCTGCTTGCTTGGTGCTAAGCAAAGGAGAAAGAAACAGCAATAATAACATTACACTTGCGTGAAAATTTAATTGGTAGCGGTCGCACAAGTTACAGTAGAAGTCCCCACTTGCCTGTCTAGGAATGACAAGATTGTGATGGAAATGTGTACGGCACTTTGATGCTGATCAAAAAGTGCTATATAAGCACCATATTATTATGGTACATATATATATATTTTGAATGAGTCTCCACAAAGTTAATGTTTGTTTGGGCATTTTCCAAAAAGAATGATAGTTAATGAAGGGAAAAGGAGCTACCATCTGAGCTTCAATATGAATATTAAATGAGTTGTGTGAGTTAACCTTCAGACTTGTCACTTTGTGCTGTTGTGCCCACTCTACAATTTTTGTAAAGTTTGGTCTAGCTTCCCCCAAACCCCCAACTCCCTCCTTTCTTTACTGAAATCATCCTCATCAAACCCCAGGATACACATTACAAAACAAAATTTAATACACAACATGCACATGGTGTGTTGATTAATGTTCAAACCATTCTACAATAACAAATGTTGTGTAGTGCATTTCATTGACTGAACACTGGTTCACAACCTGCGATGCCATATTGCCAAATTTTTACCCGGTCATACCATTCCATTGACTATAGACATGTGTCACTTGATGTCATATTTTGCTTACACGGCCATGTTGGAGATGTGTTGTGAATGCTACATGCACAAACTTAGAGTAGTCCATATACACGGTAAACACACCCACTGCCAGACTTCAATTGACAAGTGAGATTGTGTTGGTCTATACAACAGAAATTGGTGAATTTTTCATCTTAGCTGCATTGTTTTATTGCTACTAGAAAATTACCCCTACATAGGTTTGGTGTATGTTAAATAGGTAATTGTAGCCAGGGTTAAAAGGTACTTACTGCCAGGGAAGCAAGCCATATTTTATGTTTTTATGTACAAAAAAAGAAAAATGCAAAGTTCAATTTCCCTCAGCTTCCTGACTTGCTAACCATTTCCAACCACATTGATATATGACTCCGGGACAACATCTATCACTTTCAAGCCCCATTCCCCCATCCTTCTACAAAGAAATGCTTACAATACCACTGACTATGGGAACACCTGACATTTAAGACTCACCCACTGGATCTTCCAAAGCTACACACACTGTTATCATTACTGTCCCTGCTTGCTTGCTTCTGCAGCCTGCCCACAACTTTTACAAATCTTGTGTGCCTTATGCCCAACATCTTCTAGACTGAAATCCTTGCCTTGATATTGACTTTGGTAGCATGGCCCAGGATTTAATTCCATTCAACTTTTGTTCCAAAACACATTCAACTCTGAATGAAAATTGACTGGTTTTGAATGGTTCTAACTGGTTTAAATTTATTATGGTTTTGAAAGGTCATCGTGGGCAATTTCAATGGTGCTAAATGGATCTATCTTACTTTGAATGGAAAAGTGTTCAAAACCCATTCAAAATACGAATGGAACCATTCACAACCATTCCACTCTTCCAGAATGGAATTTTTTCCTGGGCTACCGTTAATGACTCACCTTTTTGATCTATCATTTCCAAAACTACATACACTGCCAAACTACCATCATTACTGTCCCTGTCTGCTTGCTTCTCTAGCCCCACCATAACCTTAATGAATATTAAAACCCCCTTCACACCTCCTCCCTTCTATACTTTAATCTTAGTCATACCACTGACTATGGTAGCACATGGTATTTAAAGGGAGAATGCAGTCACCCTAATAAATTGTATAGCAGACTATCCTATTTCCTGAATGGATCTTGAGAATCATGTGACAGTATTTTTCTCACTCAATTGTAAAATTTACATGGAGCAACTGCTTGGTTTACCTTGAATATGCAATATTTATGTCCTAAAATATTATGAAAGATACTTGGAAGAGAAGTAAGAAGAAATTTGTGACATTTAGCTATTGTTTCAAAATAAGTTTGGGGCGACTGCTTTTGACCTTTAATACTCACCCACTAGACCCATCACTTCCAAAGCTACATACACTCCCATCATTACTCTCCCTGCTTGCTTGTTTCTGTAGCCTGTCCCTTGCTTCCACAGCCATGTGTATACCAACCTCTTCTGTTCTTTGAATACCACGCTGAGGCTTTTTACCTGCAGAAACATCAACAATTCACTCGGTCAGTAACTTTGAAATGAAAAGTTTCCTATTAGCTACTTGCAAACTAAACTATTCCACATATTTCAATGAAGCATTGCAGAAATAACAAAATGACACGAAACACAGCAACCCTTTAGAAGCAGGCTTTCACATTGATACAAGCTAAAAAGTAGGATACAACTAGAATCAAGATTCTCTATGAAGCATGAAAAAAGTAGGATTTTGTAAATCAAAAGTAGGACAAAAGTAGGACTTTTGAGGGCTTCATTCATTCCTACTCAGCAATATTGACAGCATCATTATTATTCTTTGAGACATTTCCCAACATATTTAACATGACATTTTACAGACTTAACTCCCAAAAGTAGACCAGTAGGAACCAAAAAACAAGAAATTTTAATACGAAAGTATAAGAAGGAAAGTGGTACAAAAAGTACGAGAAAGTAGGGTAAGTAGGCGTCACTTAAAGCCTGCTTTAATCAGGTCTTTACGACCTGGGTGTGTGTACCATTGGGCGACAAAGAATTCTTGCTGAAAATGCATATCATTTTATGTTGCTATGCAAGGAATGTACTGCATGTTATCAGTAAACGCAACGTGTGATGCTCATATAGCTATAAGACGATTCACTTCCTCCTATATACAACACAGTCTAACTCCACGAAAACAATGTAATTCTCACTTGACGACATTCTGCATACACAGTAAAATTGTGGCAATGCTATATTATATTTTGCTAATGGGATATTTTTCGATGACTGGAGTAAACATAGCGTATGTCCTTGGGATTCAAAGGGGGTATAGCCCTCACTTTTGGAGATGCTCCCACTTACTTTCACCGTCTCACAGTAAATTTTGCCCTCCCCCCTTCAAAACAAATCTCCGCTACTGGGGTCACGGAAACTCTGGGCAAACTTCAATGCAAAAAGATTGAAATCTCCAGCTTTACATGAATGGACCTTCTGGTGGTAAAGTGCTCGACTTCCATGTGCTTTGTTATAATGTTACTGCACGATGTAGAGTGTGGCAAAGCAGACTCCCTAGCAACATTACAACTCACAAACATTTTTCAAAGGTTTTAGCAAGTAATGCTTTAACACTTCCTTTTTCCCCCCATTTTCATATTGTGTTAAAGTTCACTTATCCCTGACTAATTTTCGCAAAAAATAAACTTAAGGTGTTAGAAACAAATTATAATGCAATATGAAATGTGACAAACATAAAATACTTTGACTGAATGCTAAAATTCCGTGCACTTACCACTTCCAGATAAATTAGATGTGCTGCTACTCTTTTTAGAGAGGCCAACAAGTGAAGCCACCTTGGCGATGCTCCCTCTACGTTTCTTGCCATCGAATCCTGGCTCAGCTGCAGAGTCTGATATACTGCCCTCGTTCTTTTCGTAGAGGTACATATCATTGCTGCTAGTGCTTCTATTCAGCTGGCGACGTTGATTCGGGGCATGTTCCTGCATCTTGGCTGTAAAGGCACTGCAGTGCAAAGTGCACGAAATAAACAGAGGGCGCTAGCAAGGTAAAAGGGTGCTTTAATTTTGTGAAAAGAGCTTTTCTTGTGTGAAGGATGGGGTAAGGGTGTGGGGGCAGTCAATTACTTTTTGGAAGAGATTAAGAACCACAACCCAACTGCATCATGATAATAGTGGGGCAGGAATATGGGTAGGGGATGAAAAGGTGTGGGGGGGCTTCCCAGATTTGAAGTGTAGAGCTACTTGTACGAAATCTTTTACACATTTGCCTGTACTTATAACGATGAATGTGTACCTGCACTTACAGAACTAAGAAAGTCACTGACTGGTGCTAATACAAAATTCTCTACTCTCGTTCATCAAATAGGATGTATACTCATACACAGCACTTTTAACTATGAACACATCACCACCTGTTCCAGCACTCAAGAGATTGTACTCACTCTTAAAGGTCTACAAAAGGGTCTAATAATCCATGCAAATATACAACATTTAAAATAATATCAGTCCTGTAAATAAGTGTTCCTTTTTTCATCTAAGCATTTGATTGTAAATTGTAAAAAGAGGTGGGGGGGGGGGGTTGGAGGGTGCAGTAAAAACTTCCAACGTGAACCACTGAGAATCATTTCATGCAAGATTCTATAGAGGCAGCTTCCAATGAACAAAATTTACAAATTATTTTCAATAGAAAAATGATATAAAAGAAAAGAGTTTTTCTTTGTACACTACAATTCCATTCCATTGAAATGTTTGCTGTATTTACTACTTGAGAAATGTTAGAAGGGGAAGGATTTTTTAGGAATCCAGATTATTTCTTTTGAAAAGGAGAAAAAAGAAAAAAAAAATTGAAAGAAGCATTGAATGATAAATTTAAAATAACCTCAACAGTATCCATGTGTGTGTATTGAAGAACCTTAAGTGTTTGGTAGTAAAAGAAATCTGACCTAACTTTTTTTTTGGACTTGCATGTCAAGCTCATAATCTACAAGTAAAATCTAACAGTAAAATGCTGAGGACAGTTTTTTTTGTAAGTTTACTGCAGAGAAAATATCAAAAAGTGGATCCAATTCTTCATACATACATGGCTGTCTGTATTTATGTATTTAGGGGGGTAGGGGTGAGCGTGCTGGGAGAAGCTTCAGGTTCAGGCACTGCTGCAGAAAATTTCTTGACAGGAAGGCGGCTTATATGCAACACTAACTTCTCTGAAGCTGAGTGCCACCAATGGTTGATGCACAGGGCGCATCAAAAGTATTTGACAGTAATGCTTTGCAGACTTTGAGACATCAAAAACATCTTCTTCCAATTTTATTAACATTTATTGCAAATTTTAATAGAAAACTAAAATCCCCCTAATAAATACAGCCCTGCCAAGATCACTGTTTAACCTTCCAATCTAACAGACATGACTGTAATTCCATTATTTAGTCCTCAGAATAGATGGAACCCCTTCCCTTCCAACTGTTTAACATCTGAGCTGAACTACAGACAGCCCATAACTTTCAGATAGCACACCAACAATTATTTCTCTATTGACAAAACACACTCTAAATATACTCTAAATGTGGCCTCTGCACACTGTTTTCAACAGGTACAATCTACCCCACAGATCAAAAGAAGACCTTTCAAGGTATTTTCAAATTTGTGCACCATGGCCATTAATAGTATGGACTACCAGAGCTTCTCAAAATGGGATAGTGCATTCCCCTTTGACCCTTCATTCTAAATGGGATTTTGCACAGAAGATGAATATAATGCATAAAATTTGTAGAATACCTAAAATTCCTTCATTTTTGCATAAAGCATAATTCTTACTTCCTAAATTATAAAAATTACAACTTAAGCACATTCCTTAAGGCTGCAACGCTGTCTACACTCACTCCCCCCACCCCCACTCTCACCCCTTTTAAATTAGGACTTAAAATTATGGGGAAACAAAAGTTTCCTTATAAATTTTTAAGTCCCATTTTGGGGGGTGGGCATGGGGAGGTTCCAGATCAAACGACCAAACTCACCTTAATTTTCGAGTGTGTTTGGGTCGTTCTGACTGAGTAGAGAAAGCACTTGACATGCTGGCTTGTGTCACTGCCGAAACATCGCTGGTACTGGAAACGTTGCTGTCTGAAGACTTCAGGGAAATGTTATCTGGGCTCTGCTTCCGAGAGTGGGAGCGGCTGGGAGATGTGTCTGATGGGATGATGGGACGCTCCACTCCTCCATGGGGTGAAAGAGTGTTTGCTGCTTGCTTGTATTGGTTTACTTTCATTTTCAATTTCATTTGCCGGGTTCTTTCTTCAAGTTCAGCAGTGACTATGAGTAAAAGACAATGTATCCTTTGTTGATGAAATTAACCAATGAATCAGGGTGTGATTGTGACAAACTTTATTAAAGGACACCTCTATACTGATAACAACCTTTTGAAGCAGACTGTATCATTATAGCCGGAAAATAAAAAATAATTTTTTGAACATATAATTTGTCCTGAACATTCTCACATACAAGTTTGACAGGATGTTCTAGAAAAGTGGGCATCACTAAGGGTGCACTACTATATTCAATTTACCTCATTCAAACATATCTTAATTTTCTCATACTCTTGAATGTCACAGCAACCAAGTATGCTGAGTGCTGAGGTGACTGAAAGCATTCCTTTTATAGGACGGTCCAGCATGTTATCCATATTTGCTCAAAATTGGCTACAGTGTAATATAGATTATTATGGGAACCTTATTTTTATGTTTACAGGATCTCTTGTGTTACCAAGGTTTTGAGGATTTGGCTCATTCCAGGTCCACACACGAAAATTTGTCAGAAAACCCTCTCACCAGAGCATAAGTGTTACATTGACCTATCAGGAGTGCAGCATTGACAACAATGTTTTAAGTCCAACAGAAGTTAAAGGGATGTAAAATTTTACTTTAACTTGTTGAAAAGGTTGCTTAATTCCGGCTGTCATTTGAAATTTAAGGCAGTTTGTAATTTTTGTGATGAACTTGATAGCACACTTGTAAACAAAGCTTTGTAAGCTAGGTGTAGTATTTCAGTTGTTGGTGATCTTTCTTGCTTATTTATATCTTAGATATACCAATTGCCACAGCATTTTTGGTTTCCCGAAAGGGAAATCTTTGGAGTCACTCTCCTTGACCTGCAAAAACTTGAGAGGGACTGGGAATTGTCAAGTCTTGCTTATCAGAAACTTGTACGAATGAGCAGTCACTGTTGCTTGATGCATTGTCTTTACAAAGAGAAAGCCAACGCCGTTTTTGGTACGTAAATCTTGGGGTTACCAGATGTTTAATAACGTACAAAGTCGTAATTGACTGCAATTGTAAGGATGTTCTGTGTGCTTGTCTTTGGCTCAACTGAAGCCATAAGCATGTAAGTCGAAGATGGAGGAATTCATTCTGCTTCACAATTATATCAAAGGCAGTCCTATTATTCTAGTAGGGGAATTGATCAGTCATTTTCCTCATATTAATCTAATAAACATCTACATCTTTCAACTTTTTTTAGGGCAAAAGGACATCTCCCACAAGTATCCTTTCAGGAAACATACATAACTGTGGTTTTGATTAGTCACCTTAGTGGCAAGTTCTCATACTGCTGCAGCCATCATTTTAAGGATGTAACATCATGTCAACAATAGGCATAGGTGTATACTTCAATCAGCGTGCATGAAACTCAAGGAAAGATAGGCTTCCTATCACTGCATACACCAGCACAACTGTATTTATTGGTACTGAAGTTTCTTTACAAGATTTGCCTGCTATGAGCAAAAAATGACATATTCAAATGTATACCATCGCAGTTTACAAATTAATTGTGGTGCATACAATACTTGCATCACACAAAGGCTATCATACAGCACTTTCTGTTATATCAAATTTTGAACAACTTTTTACACTGTTGGTAATCTTAATTCTCGAATTTCCTCACCTTTATCTCCCCTAGATAGGGAGGCAGGAACCACTGGTAATTGGCGATGCTTGCGAGGTGTAGAAGGGGTTGAGGATGGACTATCTCTGTCACCCCTGTAAGGAGTGTTTGGTAAACTCCCAGTGTCATTTGGGCCACGCATGCCCGCTCTTCCAGACTTGGATCGATACTGTCTATCGTATGCCATTTCACCCCTGACCTCAGAGCGACTTCTTCGGTGAGAGTCCTGCACTGCTATCTCTGACCTCCTATTTGGGGACCTGGACCGCCTAGTATCTTCATACTTGTAATGAGGAGGGGAAAATGTTCGGTTGGAGAGGTCCCTGATAGGAGGAGATTCTGACCTCTTGTTTCTGGATGCATCTGGCGGAGAGTATGGCTCATAAGAATCCCGCCTTTCCTGCCGGAACCCCTCAACGGATGGCTCAGAGTTACGATGGCGATCACGTCTAGATGGAGAGGGTGACCTGGATCTCCTTGGGACACGATCAGGAACAGCTAAGGTGCTCTGTGAGTTTCTCCGCTGCCTCTCATTATTGGCAAGCTCCTCTGGAGGAGGTGGTGTAACTGATGACAAACAATACATCAATAGCATGGTTTATTTTAATATGATAACTTGATCGCATTGACTGGGTTTAGTGGCTGCCAAGAAAAACAAACAATGCTATCCATTCCCAAGGTGCAACAGAAAATAGCAATGTCCATTTTAGGTCAGGCTCTTCAAAATACAAGATAATACATTGCATATGAGGGTAGCACTCATGACCTTGACAATACAATGGCACAGGATATTTTAAATAGTGCCCCACAGTATGTAATGCTACAGGTACTACAACACACTGGACATGGTACTTTATGTGCTAGTAACCTTACTTCCAATACAAGCAAAATTGCTTTCTCTACGATGGCATGTTGCAAGCATAAAAATTCTTTGAGAATAATTTGTCATGCTGTAGCAAATGGGAGCAAAAGATGGCAACAGCACTGTCAAAATGGCTGTTACAACATGGGGGTCAGGGGTAAGGGAGTGGGATGGGTGTAGGAGGGAGGGGTCTAATTTGGACCTATGCAATCTCTTCCTAACCCGCTAAAAAGGGAAAAAAGAATGAGAGCAGGGAAATTTACATTTTATATCGGATTTTTGCTCCCCTCTTTACTTGGGTCCAAAAGGGCGACACTGGCACCCTGCTCCCCCCTCCCCAATCCTGCTCAAAAGCACCACAAATCTCACTTAGAAGGAATGGAACAAAGAGAAGTCTATAGATTGGAAGTTTGGGGAGAGCAATGCACTCTTCATCAACATCTTTTCCAATTACCAGTCTAGAGTCCTGTAACATGATCATATTAAAATAAATTTATAAATTTATTGATACAGCAATTCTCTAACATACAACTTTAAACTGAGAAACCAAAAAGCAATGTGCAGTACATGCAAGGAGGAGGAGGAGCAAATAGGGCTAGGTATAGGTTAAGAGACCCCCTACACACCCATTCTTTGCATACATCAATATATTTGACAGATATCTCATCTTTATATTGTAACACATGAGGGGCTCCATGACAGCAACTGTTGCACAAAATATTGTGCTGTACAGAGCATTCTCTAAATAAAATCCCCCATAAATGTATTTTCTTTCTCCAATCTCTGGGGCTTTCAGGGATATGCTTCCATGTAAAGTTCAGGCATCAAATGGTACATCTTTTAATGAATTTCATTTCTTTTTCTCATTTTAAAAAGACCGAGCAGTGACTTTGGATGAAAATGTAATAATATAAATTCTCCCTGGTAGACACATTAAAACAAAGAAATGTTTACAACTTCCATCTGAGACAATGACAGACATTCCATGGACAGAATAACTCTGTTTATCCGAACCTCATTTACAAAACCCTTTTTATTGGAACTGGCGTTGCAATTTTACCAACACAATTAAGGTAGCATCCACCAAAGTTTAAGTGCATTACAAGGGAAAACTCAATGGAAATTTCAGCAGAAACACATTAATTTTTTTCAGGACTTTTACAGTCCACAGTAAAATGTCATGATGACTAAAACAGCATCTGGGTATAGACAACAACTTTGTAACTCTTTGTCAAATTTGAGAAAAAATCATAGGCATTTGTTTTGAAATTCTTGGTAGGAATCAGGAGTCAGTATATGCTCAGTATCCCACATATAATATACCTTAGGATACCTTATGAACTAATTTCACTAAATCTCAAATAGGTTCATAGTGTATTGACAGTAGGCTCAAATTTTGGGAATAAAATCTCTAGTTTTTAGAAGTTTACAAAATTATTTGTCATACCAATGGTCACAAAATTGAAAAACAAAACTAATTACTTTTGGCATTTTTTTTTCGTAATTTTGCCAGCCTTTTCAACATTATTTTGAAAATGTTTCAGCACACTTAGGGACCCAGCATACTGTACTTGACGCAAAAACTTAAAATCCTGGTTATCCGAATTTTTCCTTTATCAAAACTACCTTCGGTTTCGATGTGTTCAGATAAACTGGGTTTTACCGTACCTCTTTTTCACACTATTCCTCACCTCTCCTCCCCACCCTTTCCATACCTCTTCTCCCCTCGCCCTTCCGATATGAAGACTGGTTTCAAGTCAATCTTTGACACCAACCTGACAACTCAATCAGTGTGATACAATACACCAAACATAAAAACATTTTTCTATGAACAAAGTTGTCATACTTTTCTGGCGTGCCCTCTTCTGATCCACTGTAAAGTTTCAAATCACAGTGTTACCATTTTTACACAACTCTATTGCCATTTCTTGTATTTTTTATGTTATTCTCCCAAATTTCAAGCTATTAGTTGCATTTGGAATGAACAGAGATTACTGGCTTGCCCATGTAATACCCATGAGGAAGAACAAATACCGCTGCTCTGGTGACAGTTACAAGAGACAAAGTTTGATGCAAAAAGTGTTGTTTTTTCAACATTTGCTCATGGTTCTCTGCATCTTCAGCCTGGCCGGGTCATACCAAAGACTTTAAAAATGGAACCTACTGCCATTGTGCTTAGTGCTCAGCATAAGCAGTGGAGTAAGAAAAACATGCCAGTGAGCCACAACTGGAAAAAAGGCCATGGCCGGCCAGACATAAACAAGTTGGTTAGAAACTGAGCCGTAAAACCTCATCCAACTAACTCTGTATCTTAAGTGGTTTTCATTCCAGGGGTGCTAAAATGGAAGAATGAAAATGCGAACCCAGCACTTAAAATCCAAGGTAGGACAATTCAAGCACAGTGCTCATGAAGAAACATACATTACAGCATTACAGTTTCTCTAAGGCGCCTTATCTTAATTTTCTTATGCGTCTCCTCGCAGTTGTCCAGGACGGCATTAAATCCCCAACTCGAGACGCAGTGAATAGGCTATTGTGCTCTCTGCCCACAGGTAATTCCTTCAAAACTGCGAGTGGACGTATTTCCTTTCAAGTTTGAGTCTTAATCCTCTTACTGTTCAGGGCAGTAGTGCAAGTATTGTATGATGGACACACATCCAGATTAAAATCGTTGAGGGTATCGATCATTGCTTTCATTGGCAATATCGTCGATAAAATTACCCATGATTGTCAGCAAAGTGCAGCGAATACAGATGTAAAACTTCATGTGCTTGATTACAGAAATAAACGAAAAAAAAAGACGATGGGTCTTGTCGCCTTGATACGTTAGCTATATTGCATACGTACACAAACTTCGCACAGAAAAAAAACACCCCAATATATCGCAAGTCACCTTCACAGAATGCTTATTACTTCTAACGTTATTTTGCACACACTATGCACTAAATAGCGTTCAAACTACATGTACTCCGAGGTAAACAATCTTATGGTTTTTACGTCAAGACATTTCTACATACATGGACATTTTGCACCATGCCAGAGAACAGCAAACCCGATAACGATTGAAATACAGTGTAAGAACTGACAAGGCCCCTCCGCTTGATCAGACTGTTTTACAAATACGAGACTACCTTGCGGGGAGCGCAATTTTTTTTCCCACGAGGATATGGGCAAATAATGCCAATGGACCAATGAGCTTCTTGGAAATAGGCCGCACCCCTAATTCCAAAATGACAGCTTTTCAACCCTTTTCTTGCAATTCTGACACCGGATTATGAAAGAAGAGGCCAGATAACCCAGTCCTCTTAACCCTAACCTAAGTAATAACCCTAACCATGATTTTGAAACAACTTTGAAAAATTCTGAAAATCAAACTTAACCATAACCTTGTGGGAAAAAAAATGAGGCTCGCGGGGCGGAATGTGTTTGCGCAGCTCACAAGACTTCGCCTAGGCATGTTATAGGTCCACTCGCCTAGGCGTGTTATAGCTCCATACGTAAAAGATGGGGCCTATTCGCACGTCGACTAGCCGCCCTGCTGACAAGATGCATTGATCGCTTATTCGCACGTCGACTAGCTACCACACTTTACTACATTCGACTACGTGGTATTTGGTATTGTAGGTATTACGCATGGTGGTGATACGTACGTAAGTAGTTGTACCTATTTGTACATGCTGTGTACCTCAATCTTACGCGTACGTATATGCGGTCGCCGTGCGAGTAAGCAATCACTGCATCTTGTCTGCACGGCGGCTAGTCGACGTGCGAAGTCATGATGACGCATTTGTTTTAAAATTGTTAGGTTAGCGTACAAGCTCCAGGAATGGGCTGAAGAAAAACGTTCCGCACCGTAAGGTTGCTCAAATTAAATTGGCGAAAATACGACAGTGGGCTTAGTAAACTTGTTTTACACATGCCTTGCGACTGTTTTATGAAATAAGTACCAACTTAATATTTTTTTATACCTTCGAGTTACCAAACAAGGACAGGCGGTATCTCAACACAATGTGTGTGTAGGCTACGACATACAGTAGAACTGAGTTTCCGGTAGTCTAAGAACACTGGACAAAAATGCCATACCGTCTATAGATGAACCAATTTATATACAATTAATTGCTGAAGAACAAGTGAAACTTTTTTTTTACATATGCTGTGACTGTGTATGTTGAACAAGCTATATGCAAAATGGGTGGGGGAGGGGGAGGGTGGGGTGAGGGGTGGGGAACAGGGGAGGGTGGCCTATTACATCTTACTCCTCACAGGCATGAACAAATCTATGATTGGGAGTAGTTTTAGGTTCCTGCAGCTATACAGGGTTAACTTGGACTGACTTGTTGATGTCCTTGTCACTACGTAACAGTAATACATATGGGAACAAAAGTTTTATCAGTGTGTGAGCACTGGACAAGAAAAATGCAAAAGGGGGAGGAGAATGGGAGAGAGGGGGGAGGGGGTAGCCCATGATATATTTCTCCTTCCCTGTCATGTACACATGTATGACTGGGAGTGGTTTAGGTTCCTGCAGCAATACAGGGTTAACCTGGACTGACTTGAAGATGAGCTTGTCACCACGTAACAGTTATATATATGGGAAGAAAAGTTTTATCAGTGTGTGAGCATTGGACAAGAAAAATGCAAAAGGGGGGAGGGGAAGGAGAGAAAGGGGGGTGGGATGGCTCATGATATCTTTCTCCTTCCCTGTCATGTACACATGTATGATTGGGAGTAGTTTTAGATTCCTGCAGCAATACAGGAATAACTTGGACTGACTTGTAGATGTCCTTGTCACCACGTAACAGTAATATATATGGGAACCAAACTTTTATTAATGTATGAATATTGGACAAGAAAAATTGCCATACCACCTATACATGAACCCATTTATATACAATAATGTGCTGAAGAACGACTGAAACCTTTTTTTTTAACATTTTCTGTGACTGTGTTAGTAATACAGGCTATATACAAAATAGGTTGGGGAGGGGAGATGAGGGGTGGGGAAAAAGGGGAGAGGTGGCCCATTACATCTTTCTCCTCACAGGCATGAACAAATCAATGATTGAGAGTAGTTTTAGGTTACTACAGCAATACAGGGTTAACTTGGATTGACCTGAAGATGTGCTCGCCACCACGTAACAGTAATATATATGGCAAAAAAACTTTTATTAATGTATGAACATTGGACAAGAAAAAATGCCATACCGTCTATAGATGAACCCAGTTATACACAATAATGTGCTGAAGAACAACTGAAGCCTTTTTAAAACTTTTAAACGAAATATCTGTGAAAATTATTAGCATTGCAGCTCTACAAATACCGTTTTGCATTGTATGTAGCTAGCTTAGGCCTTTGGTGTACATGTCTAGTACAGTGTAGTGCTGTACGTATCAACACCCTACCGAAGGATGCCAAGTTAGGGGGAACCGGTGAACTAAAGCTTGCGAATTTATTGCGAAGTGTTTTTTAAGGTCTTTTAAACATACGTACCATGTGCATGTTTTAATATTCTTGGTTGATTTGGGTTATTTTCGACTCTTCTGACAATCGATATTTTTCCGTGTACATCCCATAGTGTAAAGTGTATGGTAACAATTACTGTGGCTTACTTTTGAGATCGAAGCATTTATTTCAGGGCCTCGGTTTCATCTTTTTGGAAATGAAAGAATTTGAGTATGTTATCACAAAGTGCCAAAACGAGCACTGAAATAATTTCAGTGATTTAGGTTGTGTTTTTAATTCGTTTCTAAAATGAAACGACAATCGTTTTCAGCGATGTTTGATGGCTTTACAAACCATACCGTAAGATAGGGCTTTGAGCAGTTGATGGCTTCAGCTAGCCAAACATCGTAATGGTTTCAACATGATTGCAGGCTTCTAGGAAATCAAAACGTTATTTATTCATTGCCAATAATTTAACGCTAAAGTTCAACCGAGTGTGTCATCCATAATGTAAAAGTTATGAGGGGAACACTTTTCACAAATCTGCATTTTTCGAGAGTATTTCCGAAAATTCGAGGCTTGTTGCCAGCCAATCTACGTAGCTACAAAAGCAGGGGATGCTTCTACAGCCTTCTGCAGGTCGATCTGTGAAGCTTGTAACGTTTACACCGCACAGGTTGGGACCGATCATTTCCGTGATTTTGCGATGCACAGGCTCACAAATTTTCAACTCACAAAAGTAAGAGGCGGTAGCTATTTTAACACCACCCGAAAATTATGATCGACGATGAATTAAACTACTACAGGGTCTAAATTCTGTATCGAATTATCGTCGGCACAATATAGTATAATCAATCGATACTATTGCTTCTTCCACGCAAGTAATTTGCCCACACATAAGCGGATTTAGACAGAGCACAATGGGCGTCTGCTTGCAGTTGAGTTAGCATTCAACTATGACAACTGATCTTTTAAGTAGGACGCGGCGGAAAAAGACGACTTCAGGTGGACGCAATGCTTTGTTTTTTGCATCCAGACCCAAGAAACTGTGAGGAGACGCATAAGAAAATTAAGATAACGCACCTAAAGAAATCAGAATGACAAACAAAAACTAGAAATCAGCCACTTTCAGCTGAAAGCAGAACTGTTCCTGCCGAGCTGGATCCATTGGCATTCCTGCCAATTGTGTCCCCCTTTTGCATTGAAGCAAGTGTTTGAGGATAAAAAGATGAGTAATATAAGTGATCAAGATCAACATCTCATCTCAGAAAAAGCTGACAGGATGATGACACAATAGCAATGAAAAGTGGTTTCAAATTAAAAGTGAAAAGCATGATAAATGCTATGATGTACTGAAAGCCAATGTTCTTTGTCATAGGCATGTGAGTCAGGTGAGCTGGGGGATTGCAGCCCCTATTTGGGCTGAATATTTGCCCCACCCCAATAAGTATGTAGCCTGGCAAACATATGGTTAAAACTTCCAGAGCAATGTCATTATAAAATATGCAAGTTTCCTCTTTTCTTCAAATTAATTAACAATGAGAAAAATGTCATTCATTAAAAGTTAATCAAAACAAAATAATAGTAATAGTACAGATCAAAAAAAAAAAAAAAGATACAAAATAAAAAAAAAAAAACTGTCAAAGAAAGGCAAATTAAACTAAAATGAGCTTTAGTAAATGCGTAAAATATAAAAGCTTAAAATGATGAGCAGTTTTCTTTAAAAAAAAACTAAGCCAAGGTCCACCGCTGTGCAGGTAAACACTGATGAGACTGCAGGCATGCTCCAAACACAAAAAAATGGAAAGCATGCAGGGTCATGCAAAGCCAGACATTCAAGGTGCCTTCTGGCAGACTCACCGATCCCTGTTTTACGATGAGGCATGCTAATAAATTCTTGGTCAGGTACTTGCGGGTCGTCCTCGCTGACTGGGGGTGGGCTACAACTGCTACCAAATGAAGAGAGGCTAGCCCCATCACCGGTGCCACCTAGATTATTAACAGAGCCTGAAAGAGGGAAGGGGGGAGCAATGGGAAAGGGCGACCACCAGACAGAAGATACACAGAGATAGACAACCAGTCCCACCCACCACAAAGAACAACCTGGTTGACGTCCACCACACAAGATATCCTAGCACAACCCCTCACCAATCCAGGTCACAATTTTACATTGAAATCGTACAAAATTAAACTGCCCCCTCAGAGCCCCTCTCCTAATGTTGGCTTTGCCCCCATGTCAGAGATACACCTTACTAAAGATGCACATGAGATAACCAAGTTTGTTGAAAATTCTCCAAAAGAACAGTCAAAGGTTCCATTAGATTAAGTTTGACTTCAACCCAGGCATCACTAACTTATGAAGAGATACGACCCCTCTATGAACTTCCCCAACCATATGACATGTCTCCGAGGTGCTATGGCAAACTGGATAAAAGAGTAGGCATGTCAATCTGGTGGTTACAAGTTTCAAATCTCAATTGTTTCTAAGTAAGGTCAGTTTGAGAGAAACTCAAGAGCAATTTGCAATAATCTCCTCATCTAAAGCAAAGCCCAACTCAAAAACTATCTATGAAAAATGTAAAATTTTATATTTGAGCTGAAATGCTCAATTGTAAACTGTTATGGAAAGTCAGCAGTCATTACAGATTTCATGTCCTGTAAGGATCATAATGAAACTACCCTCAAGGACTGCATTTACAACCTAAAAAAAAGAAACTCTCACATGATGCAGAATTCTTTTACATTGAGCTGTCTTCACAATCCTTCCACATCCTAATCTTTAATGAACTTTAAAGAATGCACGGTATGAAGACATGCGGGGAATCCAACTCTAAGAATCACCCCAGAAGGTCTTGGTCCACTAGATTTTTTGACACAATATTTTGAAATTATTGAGCTATCCTAAGTTTGTACAGGAATGTGCTTGCAAATAGTTGCTCCTTTTTCCAGGATGAGGAATTGCTTGTTTACAGAATTTTGAGGTTTTTCCTTGCTTTAAATGAACATGGAGAACTGTTCAAATAGGTATTCATTATATTCTTTAATTAGACTTTAATATATAAACCAATCTACTCCAGGAAACACCAGAATGAAATAAAAATCTCCAAATCTCAGTTTTATGAAAATAATTTGTGAAGAAACCCTTCTTCCAAACACTGTAAACAGTTTGTCTGGTCTACCAAGTTTTATTTTGATAACCCAATAATTGTTCCACTTCCAAAAATTCACCCCAGGATCTACCCCTCCCTTTCCCACCACCAGCACTTTCTCTCCATACCTACAACATACTCTCTCATTCTATACGAAAACCAACTATTTGTACAATCAAAGCTGAACTGTCAACTCCACAGGGTTTCAGATTAGGTTGGCAAATAAATTCCCTAGTGACTATCGTAAACTGATTAACATAACATTACTGAGAGCAAGTAATTTTCAATCAAAGATGAAAAGAATGCATAAATATGGACATACCAGTTGGGGAAGGGGACAGCAGCCCCTTCACCAACCCACCATATTCAGGTAGAAAAATCAACTCTCTTTGGAAAGAAATACACTATTTTTCAGGCAAAATAAAATCGTGATCATAAAATCGCTATCATCTGAGGGAAAAGTGCTTAGCCACCTCCCCCCTCCCCCACCTTTCCAACTGAAAGTAGTTCTATACACTAAAGTAACCTAAGTACACTAAAATAAAAGTACATTTCATAATTTACCTGTGATACCGTTGATACCTTCATCAAAGTCTGAGATGTCACTATCTGTAATACGGCCCCCTGATCCAGGGGACAGTTCGTCCCTGGGGCTGTCCTTACTTATGGGGGACTTAGACCTTCCTCTGATGCTCTCCTGTTTCATAGGCCGATGACTATAGAGATTATACCAGTGAGGTTCATCATCAAATGGCGCATGATCCAAAGGTATCAGAACCTGCAACATGATTTGAAGATTTGCAGAGCTGCATCAATCCCTGTCTAAACTTAAATAACCGAGTCTACAAGCTTAAGTTGAAAAGACCACCTTTTCTCATGAAAACCTTGATATAAAGTTCTGAACACAAACTTGGTATTACATAAAACAGTTATCATTGCTCCATCCTTTAACATCAGTCTGTCAAACATCAATGTAGGGTGGCTGTTTCCTTTACACATACATAACACTAGAAACAGTGCAATGTAACGCAAGATATACATCAAACCAACAGTATTCGAGCCAGGGTCCTAGGATCTTTTGAGGGGGTATGCCAACACCCTCACAGAAAGTGCATCATTTTTGTTTCAAAAGTAGGTTACTGCACTACCACAAAGTGATTTTGGTTTCATTGCCAGATGATGTATTATGTCTTACACTTCAACCTATTCATGAACTGCAGAAGTAACATAATTTTCACCTGACAAAGTTGTGTACACAGTTGAAATCAATTTTGGCAATGGTGTGTTATACTTGTGAAAAAATACTTTTTTCTTCCTTGTGGTATACATCATGGGTCATGTGTACTTTATGGGTATGCTGATGAAAAAGGTTGAACACTAATACATTAACCCTACCATGGCACATGCTAAAAAGACCACCCTGTACACTTCCTCTAAAACCATTCTAACAAGAGTGTGCAGCTCACTACCAATACTTAAGATGCCATCCTATATTCATGTTTTTGAGTGCTTTTAGGGCTTCCTTCAAAACCCACTTTCAACAACCTTCCAAGATTTTACATGAAACAGTTTTGCATTTCCAAAATTTCTATCGAATACCTCTAAAATTTGATTACGTAAGTATGAAAATTGTCCTACCAGGCATAAGATTTTAGTACACTATGTCCCTCCACATGCCTTGTACAAATTTTATTTTTTTTTTGTTCCCAGTTTGCCTTACCTTCAAGATGTAAACCTTCCAGGTTTTGTAATGACTTCAAAGTACACTGCTGACTATGGGAATTCCAGGCCACATACATACTATGTGGCAGAACATCTTACAACCAGCCCCAAGAGCTGGACAATCCTCAATATTTCACACAAATAAAACTACCCACTGACTAATCTCCCCTACTACTTCCAATAAAGTATGACAAAAACCTTTCACATGTACATGGTGGTTGGTAGAAAAAAAGACTTTCAGGTCAGTAAAGGAAAGTAGAAGCCTTACCTGCTCACAGCCCTCACAGCTATGTTGACCCCTCCACCCATCCCTCTCCCTCTCCCCCTTCAAATCACCCCACCATTCCTTCTATACAGAATGAATAGGTCTTACCTCTCCTAAAAATTCTTTAGCACCATAATGTTCAAAATCCCAAATAGTAACCTCTAGTTCTCTTCCTCTAAACTCTGATCTCTTAAGGGGTCCATAAGTAAATGTCTGATTCCACTTGGGGGTAAGGGTGTTGACAACAGGCTTGGTTCTTCTCTTGGTCTCCTCACTGGGGGTAAAAGGATTAACAGAAATGATAAGACTCGAGGCTACAGGTCATACATGTCAAACTAGACAGGTAATATCCACATATTACACTTTGTCTCCATTTTATTTGCAATATAGAAAGCGGCTAGGAACAGAAAGGCCCCACGAGTCTTTCACTCCCCCTCCCCCAGTGATTCCACTGGAAAACTCAAGGAGTTGAGAAATATTCCACTCCCATATTCGAAACCCCTCATGAAACTATGAAGGCTGCACTGAAAATTTTCTGGATAAATCACTGCATACTGAAATACACATAAAATCAAACAAATGAAATAACACACACACACACAAAAATTGAATCTGAAATTTCATAAAGATTTAAGTAAGTCTAGTTGATGATGTTAGGGAGATTTCATTTGTCTTTCAGACTTCATACTGATTAGCTTCCAAATCAAAATTTTATTTGGATTCTTTTTAATGAAGTTGGGTTCATGTAGTAAATACTATAAATTACTCTGACACTTTAACTCAGCTGGGAATCCATGAACTTCCCATAGTTAAGCTTTACTACTTCAAATACATGACCCCTTTATCCTCTTGGCCATAAGGCCTACCAAATCACACTAATTATATCTAAGTGCACCCTTTTTACACATACCTACATCACAACAACACCTTTTTAACCAAACCACATAGTTTATGTATGTAAAAAGGAATACAGAGTGCAATTGAAATTTTTCCAGCTGTTTTAAAATTCTGCTTCTAGTTTTAAAGATCTCAAGCCAAAAGTTGGTATTCTCAAAGGATACACACAAGGACGGCAACACCTAATTGGTTTAATCTCCACTTCACACACATTTCAGCACCATAACAAACAGTCCTTAGAGATTCAATGTCAGTCAACAGAGAACACAAAAATTCAATCGCAAATTTTCATTTACTAAATGAGCTGCCATCTGTGGACCAAAATTATCTCAAAAATACTTTGAAAAAATAGAACATCAAAGCTCATGAACTTTTGACCATTGCTTGGGGTATTCTATAATTAGCAAAAGTGATAGAAATTTAATAAACAAACCTCCTGTCAGGAAGCAGAAACATTTTCATGTATGGATTGCGGTATTCACCGTTATCCCTTGGCTGCAAGCCCTGGACACCATGGAGCGTGACGTTGACTCCATAGTTATTACTGTCATACCAAAGTTTGATCTACGGAAGTAAAATTGTCAAATGAGATTGAAAGATAATTCTAAATTTATTCCAAATCACCTTTTGAACTTCTGTCACACTTTATTGTTACTCCTTAATGACAGTCAACTTTCAGCATGTAATGACAAAACATCTGGACTTTTCAACTTCAATCAAATTTTACAAGAAAAACTTTCCCCGAATGGAACACAGCAAACTTAGCATTAAGATACTTTTCTCTGTATAGGTGTATTTTAACTACATGGACTCTTTTGGTTAGCTTACAAAATTTTGCAAATTTATTTTCAATATTCAATATCTTGAAATATATAAATCTACACAGAAGAGATTTTGTACAAGAAAAATTGTTCCTTACAGGAATTACAGAATTCTTTTCAACCAGAGTGGCATAGCCTAGCTGAAATTTGTGCATGACGAACCCAACAAATTTTCTATAGTAAGGACTGTCAATTATACCCAGATTGACTTAACATAAGTATACTACACATAATATACTTGACTAAACTATTGTTGAGTGCTGCTTATCTTAATGGTAGCTTTTCACTAACATCTACTTGACATTTGAAGTTCCTACATTCCGTATCAAAGCTCATACTTCAGATTGTAGACACTGGAAAAAAAAATTATCATTTGTAAACAGACTCAAACTAAGTTTGATCATAAACAATATCAGTATTAAATACAAATTCATGCACACAAATTTAAAGTATGTAAAACTTTTCAAGACTGGTTTCTTAGTGAAGTCAACATATTAAAAAAAGAGCAAAGTTAAGTTGGAGACTTACATATGTGGACATAGCAAATATCTCCATAGCTGTAACGTGATAGTTATCACTTTACCTAACTTTTGTCATGGTGCTTGAAATAGCGCAGGCGCTTTCCATACATTTGGCTTCAAGTCACACACGTCATTTATCAAGTCTGTGTCATTACATACACCATGCCGACCTACTCGTGTATATTCCACAATACAGTACCACAACCCAAACTAGTCAGCACCATGTATATCTGTTGCCATGCCATGTTTTAAATTAAGTATGACTTTTGCAATTGGTATTTACATTCTAATATTTTCAGCATTATTTCTTACTTATGGTATTAACTTACAAATTTTTTGTTCCTTTGCTTAGATGACCCTTACGTAAAATTTGTACACGTCAAACATTACTTTGTTTCCATACATATGCTTCAGTAACCCCACCTGGTATTAAAACCAAGCATGTGTTCTTGCATTGCTGTTTAAATACCTTCCATGCATCACCACTATTTACAGTAACAGAATTTCCAGCCAACCAGCAGATGTAAAGGGGACCTTATTGTTATCTTACACTTAAGTAGAAAGTCTGTCAATGAAGCAGCAATTTAAAGGCAAAATGCAGTCACTCCAATACAAATTTACTAAGTATACCTACTATACTAATACATGAATGACTCTTTTCAATCAGATGACACTATTTTCTTACCCAATTGTTGAATTCACACAGAATAACTCCTTGGTTTACCTTAAATAGTATTCAATATGAATGTTTCTAAACATTGTGCAAAATACTTGTAAGGGACATAAGATGACATTTGTAAGATTTAGCTTGGTTTATAAACAATTTTTGGGCACCTATTTATTTTCTTCAAGATCACTTTCATATTCAGGAAACTTTTGGGATTGGGATTCACAGGACTTTCATCCATAGTTTCTTCAAATCATGTTTTTATACTCATTTTTCTCCCCCCTCCCCCCATATTTCAGAAGTTGTAATAATAATCCTCCTTTCCACAGACATCCTTTACAAAATCTGGTGGTACTAACCTGAATTTCCCCAGCTAGAATGGGTGAATGTCCCCTCCTTGGAAGCCCCGGACTGCCAGGGCTTGTAACAGTCACAGATGGCCTTTTCACCCTCACGTGATGCGGGACAGGGTCATCATCCTCCCGTGGTTTGCTTGGTGATTCATAACCGCTAGAACCTGCAACAGAAGGATGTATCTCTGTAGACAAATATTGGCAATTAAATAATGCTTTAAAGTGTACCTCAAGTCCAGAATTACAAAAAAATTTTTATTTTAGAGGTTGGAAAATGAATCTTCTTCATCCAACTCCCATCTTCATAGCTTACTCCGTTGTTAGAATTTATTCACTTAATTTGAAATAGTCCACTGCCCAATAATTTTTGATGTCATTCTTGTACAACTCACATTACCTCCTTTTGTTTTCTTTTGAAATTAAAATGTATATGACCTTGAAAAACTTCCTGTTTTCTTGCATAGCATGTTGTACAGAGAGAGCTTGAATAGTCAAGTCCCCCCATAACAGTTAGAAAGTGATAATGATTTGGCCCATGGTGCAGTGGCTTCAAAAAAACAAAAAAAAAACAAAGATGAACCAAGACAGTAACTTGAGTGGTACAAGAATGACATCAGATATTATTGTGCAATCTACCATTTTAAATTGAGAAAATCAACTCCAACATTATATATCTCAGCCTAGAAATATCTTGTGAAGATGGGAGTTAGACCACTTGGATTCATGTTTCAAGCTTTGCAACATATATTCTACAAATTTAATCTTAGGTACACTTAAAAGTCTAGAACTGTAAAAGTGATGTTTAACAAATATTGGACAAAGGTCCACAATTATCACGTTTTTGTATATTATTTTTCTAAGGTACAAAGAGACTCATCTGCTTGCTTTTGAAATGTACATTGCAATATACTTTGTTTTGGCACTATTGCACCATTCAGAAAGAGTGCCTTTGCTTTAGCCCACAGGACGGAAAAAACTCTTTCATTCAGCTCATCGCTACATGAGGCATAAGGGCCATTTATCTGTCATTCGTTTCAGAGAATGGTGGAAACTTTAATAATGTACATACCCAAAAGACAATTGGCTTGACTTAGGCAATTACGTATTTATAAACAGAGAAGCATTACTACCATGGAACAGAGCTACCCAAAGCCAACAAGGTCGGTTTTAAAGACATTTGCCAGGGACTATAAAATTCACTAACTTCAAAAAAGGCAGAAAATTCTACTGTTTCAGGAGGTGAAAACCACATCTCACTAGCAAGTAGAGTTTGGAAGATACAAACTTTCAAAGGAATGTTTTTCTCAAGAGATACAACGCATTATGGGAAATCTGTGATGTCATCGCAGCATACTGATTAGTATTGTATTTCTTTATGATATTGACATTGCTGTAGGGAATACTTAACAACTTTGTTATGCCCTACATATTGTGTAGTTTTGTTTTATGCTAGATCTACATGGAAAGATATTAAAAAATTCCAACAGTATCAAATTTCAGGAAAAACAGGACATCCAATTAAAAAAACACAAACCGAATCTGGGGCAATGTGCCCACTTTACATTACATTCTGTGACCTTGATGAGAACTGGAAGTATTTTTGACAGAAATAACCAATCTTTAAAATGAGATATCTTGAGTTAGGAATAGAGTATTGCTACAGGGTTTGGTGGACATGAATCGGAATTTTGTTCTCTTTCACATGAGACCCTTGTGAAATGCCACTGGAATATGCCTTTAAGATCACACCTCCCAGGTACTCCCTGACAAAGTGCAACCTCCTTTATGTTACACACAATACACCGCTAAAAGCAGCATTAGACCTTTAGGGGGACAAAGCCCTTTAATATGGGGGATGAAGCCCTTTAATATGGAATATTAAGCACAACATCTTTGGGACTCTGTAAAAGAATTTTTGACTGTCAGTGACAGGTGGTAACCCTGTGTGGTGCAGACCAAAATGAGTCACTACACAGGCTACCTTTGGTTTTGTCTTCCTATAGCCATTTCAACTTGTTGGAAGCGTGTTTTACTGTTATGGACTGTGATGAAAATACCAGCCTGTTCCTCAAAGTATTTTTAAATGGATGACTTTCCGAGACCGCTCACTTGCATTTAGAGCTGTTGGATCACTCCAAACATTTTGCAATATCCCCGTATCTCTATTACCAATTGGAGGCTACAATTTGATTGATGTAAATTCAAACAGCAGTATTCTGAATTTTCACCCAGTGTAAACAAAGCATAGGTCTCACACAATAGTGTGTGGATATTGCCTTTAGCAATTTTAGCTTGGTACCCTGGCTCAGCACAGGCTACTGTAGATTCGTCCAGGAGGTGCACCAGCCAGTTGTTTTCTTTTTCTGTCTAGGGCAAGATTTGCTGCCTTTTAAACACGGATGTCCAAAAATTTGCAATCTATCATGCCCTGTTATAATTTTTCATAGAGGCTGTTTCAAATGTTTTAGGACAAAAATCCCTCCCAAGAGTTAACAGGCCCACCAAGAGTTAACTAGGCCATTCCCTCCTCCCTCCTCCCCACCCCGGAATATTGCACAGAGCCATCTAGGGATCCACATGGGCTACTTTCACTATTTTTGTTGGCAAGTATTTACGGAGGAGGAGGGCACTTTTGCAAGTTATTTGCGCCCCACCCCAACGTTTTTCAAGAGGTGATGCTGGTTGCTGAGGTGGGATGGATCGCCATGTATTTTACATGGTGTGATGTACTTCACCTTTCCACCCAGAAATTCGGAGGCCAGCAGAGGGCCCTTGCATTATTTAATCAAAGGTAAACCACTTCAGGGATTGTTTGCATCCACACTGTTCATGTGACTTCCATCTTACTTCTAAGCCTTTAACTGGCTGAATCACTGTCGCCAACACCTTTGGACCATCCTATTTTATTTTATCAAGCATGTGAAACTTTGCCCCTTTTTTTCACTGCCTTTTTCCAACTGGGAAAAATTTGAAAACTTCCTTGAATTTCAAAACAATTTGGATTTCTGTACACATGTGGAAAGCATGAGACAGAATAAGCCACAAAGGTAGCAGTTGGGCCTACAGAGGGCACGGACTGACGTCATAGCACACGATTTTGTAGGTCATTTTGGATGGCAAAAAAGGAACTGCCACCTATCAGGTAATACAGCTGTTTGCTTATTTCTTTTATTGTCTTTCCAAATCTCAAATTTCCTTAAGTGAAACTTTCTTTTTCTGCTCTTGGAGACATGTGCAACAAATGATAGGCAATAAATGACAATTCTGGCCACAAATATCATACACCAGTGAGGTTCAGGCCCTTTTAAACCAGTATTGCAAGGTAAGTCAATGTAGGTGGTTCCTGCCATACAGAGAAATTAATCATGAGGTACAAGTTACGTCATCTGCACTTTCTCTATAGGTTGCACAGGCATAGGCGTAGGAGGCGGGGGGGCTGCAGCCCCACCAACCTCAAATTTTTGTGAAAATTCGGGCAAAATGCGGAGAATTTTTCGGGCACCTACTGAAAGAAAAATAATGCAGTGATGCAGGTAAAGGGTATTAATAATTTAAAAACTTCCTTGGTAATTAATTTAAAGTTCTGATTTGAATTGCACCAGCACCTACATATTCCGTATTAATTCATCAGTGTGTTTTTTAATGGTTAAACTTATATTATGGTTATCAGTGGTGTATTTGGGGGCCATATCGCCATGCCCCACCCTCACTGATGCTAATTTTTTTTTTACCTAAAATATGTAAATTTTTTCACACAAATTTTACTTCAAAGGTAGCATATGAGGCACCAGATTACATATAAGGACACCTAATTTTTCAAAAATTTTCAAAGAGGAGGGAACAATGCCCCTTTTGTTGTTAGTACCTAAATACATAAATGTTTTAACACAAATTTTACTTCAAAGGTAGCATATGTGGCACCAGATTAAATGTAAGGACACCTAATTTTTCAAAAATTTTTGAAGGGGAGGGGGAAACCCCCTCCCCTTTGATCCCAGGCCAGCGATCAACGACTTCTGCCAAAATTAAACCAATAGAAAAGGTAGAAACAAGGCAAACCATTGTATGTTATTGGCATGCAGTGTGATAAAACAATGAATGCCCATGTGATATGTACATTAATGTGTCGAACAGGCGTGGAGCGCACATAAATTTTTGGTTATATTTTTCGGGCAAGTCGTCCCAGCCCCCCCAAATCAACTTGGGCTCCTACGCCTAGGTGCACAGGTAGCTATCTTCTGTAACATACTCTTTGGAAAGTTTAGACTTCGGTTCCCTGCAACCCTACCCAACCTCAAGACAATCTTACTCCCACAAATTTCTTCATATTCAATAATTCAGAGACATAAATCATGAGCAGGCAGACAGAATGTCTATCTTTCAACTAATGAGCCATTCCGACACCCACACGGCAATTTATTTTAGTGGAAGCGCCTCTTTCCAATAAAGTTAAAACTTTGCACCTCTCATGATATAAAATTAACTAATCAAGCATTAAATCATTTAACATGTGGAGATACTCTCTTCCTTCTTTGTTTATCAGTTCTAGATGAATACATAACCTAATCTATTCCTGACATGATAATGGGATACTATCCCTGATATTACTGGAACACACAATTTTGCCAAATTATGGGCAATATCATCATTTTTTGGATGAACCAACGCAAACTGCAATATGAATCTGTGTTAGTGATGACTGTTTTCTTCTTAGCTCATATCATCATGGAGTTTGTCTGTCTGTCCTTCTGCCTGCCTGTCTGTCTACCTATCTCTGTCTCCTTGTTTGTCTGTGCCTGTCTGCCTATCTATCTGTGTGTACATGTGTCTTTCTGTGCCAATCTATCTGTCTGTCTGTTTGCTTCTCTGTCTGTCCATACTTGCATCACGGAGATCATATCTCATACAACCACACATTTATCTGAAAGTCAGTCACAAACAATCTGTGGGTGAGGGGTCTTCAGTAGTTCAAGACCAAACTGGGTCAAAGGTCACCTAGAGGCCATTTAAAGCAATAACATGTAAATCTGAACAATTCTTCTCTTCCTAGAGACATCACACACCTTTCATCAAGTTACTCCCAACTACAACTAGAGTGGGTATTCACAACACGTATGCATACTTCAGAGCAAACATACTCTTAAGGTCTTTTACTTCAGGATTCTTTATGCCACCTACTTTAAATGAGTCTTCAGATTACTAGTTTGCAATCCTTCCACTACATTCCCTTTAATACTTGCAATGCATGAGAGGTCACTTGAAAAACTGTCTGTTACAGAAGTTCATAAAAAGCAAGGTCAGTCAGAGGTGAACTGCTAGATGGATAGGTCAATGCTAATGTAGAACTATCCAATTAAAACCTGTGTTGATTGTGCTAACATGGAGTCCATCCAAACAAAAATGGTGTAGGCCTATAGCTTAAACAGTGTACCTGGTAGTAAGAAAAGCAAGCTTGAATTAAATGATGAGCCAATCAAATGGTCCATGGCTGGGGATTCCAGGGAGAGCTGTCAAGGTGAAAACTGTCCAGGGCAAGTTGTTTGGTAAAGGGGGTGGGGTAGAGGGATAAAGATTTGGACCATCTCAATTGTTCATTAATGGAGACAAACATGTCCATATGAAAAATCTGGCATGAGCTTTTGCACCTCTTGGTCCATAAAGAAGCATCACTAGTTTTCCAAAGCCATTATCCTCCAATTTCCAAGCTAAAACTTGGAAAGTTTTTGTTACAATCAAGACCTGAATGGTGATATTGACCTTGTCCCTGCTTGGTAATATAAAAAACACACTGGCAGCACAATGAGTAGTGAATTTCACACATCTCATGGTTTTCCTGATTCACAAATTCTTAAAGTTAGAGGCAGAGGTGTAAGAGAGTTGGAGTAACTCTCCCCTCCAGTCCTTTTTTTAAGCTTAGCATGACCACTTACTCTGACTTGATCGTTTATTCATGGAGTCAGGTCTAGTAGAGCGAAACTGTTGAGCAACTTTTTCCCTAGAAGACTGTCCCATTTCCGATCTGTGGGGGAGAAAGAAAAGCATATGCGAAATTATTCACCAATAGAAATAGTTTGCTGGAATTTTCAGCAGCTTTCAAAAGAAAGGGGGGGGGGGAGATACACATAAAAGAAAGGATGGGGAGAAGATGGCTTGGGAAATGAGAGGCAGTGCTCTGCTCCTGAGGGGTTCTATCAGAAACACTTGAAAGTCAATGAATGAAAACATTTTTTTAGAAAGGAAAAAAAATACTGCAATTTATCCAGGCTTCAACCCACCTTCTAACTACTACTGTACCAGAAATGACACTGTTTTTATGGAAATCTTATGGGCTATGGGCTTACACTTTATTAGTTATGCTTAAAATATTGTGAGACTAGCATATTTCCAACAATTAAAGGCAGAAATCATTTATCACTTAAGAGTGCATCTCATCACCAAACCACTGTTCTTAAAATACGAACACTTTACACACAGACATTTGCTGTACTCATCTCACTTTATTCTGCAACTTTTCTTAGGGCTGTCAGAAGTCTTCTAAGGGGAACTGAAAACCTTTATCCTCTAGATTTTGGAACTTTTTAAGATTATTTTTGGTCCATCTCTGGCACAGCTAATGAGAATTTTTGTAAGCAACACTTCAATCTGAATATTACTGGGGCAGGTGGAGGTATTGTAGACCTCCCTAGTCCCCCAGCAATGCTTAAATGTACTCTGAAAGTGTATGACTTGTAAGATTAATTTATTTTAAATTATTCAAAACTGTTTCCAAAAAGTTTTACCTATCAACCAGGGGCGCCAATCTGTACTGAAATGTGGGGGGACACACATGACTTAGCACAAACTATCAAGTCATTTGTTTTTGAAAAGGGTGTGTCTTTCTATAGCCCCCCCCCCCCCATGCCCCTCTTGTGATGACTGATGTCCTATTCTAATAAGAGTTTGGATTCCAAACACTGGCATTGCCAGGATTCTTGTCTGGAGGGGGCCAACTGTGGGGTCTGATCGCCGACCTGGGGGAAGAAATTTTTGAATTTTTAAGTACCCTCAGATAAAATCTGGTGCAACATTTAGCATCACTTGAAGCCAGTTTTTGTGTTGCATTACCACATTTTTTTCAGAATTCAATGGGGACATGGCCCCCTGCCCCCCCTCTGGCTACGCCAATGATTCCAAAGTTAACATGACCATCATAGATGACCTACCAGTTGAAACTGACACGGAGTCCACTGAATTACTTCAAGATGTTACTTTCACCATGTCCAAAAATAGCTGAAACCAAGCTCCGCAGCATGGATCATTGTCAGAGATCATGGACCCCAACCACGCTCGTAGCTAGGGTCATATGTTTTGGGGTGTGAAGGCCCCCAATTCGGACTGGTTGGATGTTTTTCCAACAGAGTGGCGGCGTGTAAATTGCACTTTTTTATGTGTCCTGCATTTTGTATACAGCTGTGGTGATCATTCCTTTGTCACTACATAAAGGTGTTGTCCTGGGGGAGGGGTCTTAGAGGAGGGGATGTCTCCCTCCCCTTTGAGAAATTTTGTTAATTTAAGGTTGTTTTGGTGCAAAATGGTGCTATCTTTGGGATATTTTTGGAGCTGATCATATATGGCTGGAAAATGTCCATAATTCAGTGAATTCTAATTTTCCAGCTGCCTGGATGCTTTTACTAACTGCAGTGGCGACGCGTAAATTGCACCTTTTTTATGCCTCCTGTGTCTGCATACAGCAGTGGGAATCCTTTTGTCACTACATGAAGGTGTTGCCCTGGGGGAAGGTCAAAGGGGCGGGGGTGTCCCCCTCCCCTTCGAGAAGTTTTCGTAAATTTAAGGTTGCTTAGATGCAAAATGGTACTATCTTTGGTTTATTTTTGGAGCTGTTGTATATGGCTGGAAAATGTCCATAATTTAGTGAACTCTTTTAAGTTTTGATTAGGTGAAAGAAGGGAGTATGTTGTCTAACTTGTCTAAGAGAAGAATACGTTTGCAACAACCTTCCTAGAGCCCCCACCCACCCCCCCTTTTGGCTACTTTGCTGCTTCTGTTCTGGCAAAGTTTTTCCGCACAAATACCTGCGTTGAGTCAACAGAAACTTTCTTGGACTACTATGAAAATTTTCCTTTCCTTCATTGTGCATTATAAATGGGCATCTAAGGCTGGCAAATGCCTTTATAGGGCCTCCTGGAAGCTCTGGATCAATTATATAAAATGGGGCAATGGCATAATGCTTATTATCTGACATCCAAATGGTAATATAGATTATGACGCCAAGCATTTTACATCTATGGTATTTTTACTAATTTTGAACGAAAATCCAGACGAACAGCTTCCAGCAATGGAGAATCGGCAAGAGGGAGAGAATAGGAGCAATAAGGTGATGTTTGACCTCCCTGATAGTCGTAGCAAAGGTGTGAAGGACTAACAAGTGTGTTTCGGCTTTTTCTTCATAAGTGCATTGGCAATCACCATCTATACCGATAATGGCTTCGTGCAAAGCGCTCGCTAAAAGTTTTTGAAAAATGTATAAAGGCAACAACTTGCTTTAAAGTTTCAACCTTCCACATCATACTTACAAGTTAGATTGAAGGATCCCATATTGATGTGGGGCCCCTATACAGATGTTTGGAGATGTATCTCTGTTTTCGGAAAGTGTTGTGATCAGAATAGTTCCTTGTATATGGAGTGCAAACTGTGACGCATGCCCACGAAGCACGCCAAAATTTTTCACTAAATAAGATTTCCCTGAAAAAAATCTGCATTCAGAATCTGCATTGAGCATTGAGACACTTTCAACAAACATACATACCACTCAAAAAGCCAGTCAAATACAACCTCGACACTACTCTTCACGAAGTGTGGGGGGGGGAGTACATTTGATATTGTGTCCCCCATCCACTGAAATGTGGGGTACGTGTCCCGCGTTCCCTCCCCCCCTTCCCGCCTGGATTGACGACCATGCTATCAGCTAACAATGCTACCCCTTGCAGTGTTACAATTGAAAGACTGTACAATCTTTTTGTGATACTCTTACTACTAGAAAAGTGCTTGCATTTTACAGTAGCATCACCAGCTGCATGAACTAATAAAAGGGTTGTTTTACAATCAGGGTACGTCGACCAGAAATTCACTTTATTGCCCCCATACTAAAAATATATACACTTGACATTAAGACCAACCACACTAAGTAAAAGTTCAGTATATGTCCTATCTACAATAGTAAATTAAATGTATTTAAAGCACAATTTGGGGTAAAATAATTCTGCATAGTGTCATTTCTGGCAAATTCTACCGTCTCATTTGAATTTTGCAAACATTTGACCAGATGAATCACTAATACAGAAAAGCGTTTGACAGAAAGTACTGATTTGGAAGTTACAACTACAACAAGGTTGTTCAAAGGCCTACACCTTTCAATGATTGAAACAAATTCAATAAATGAAAAACTGCATGAAAAGGAGGTGGTATTTTCCGTCAAAAAATGTCCTCTCCGAAATCATGCAAGTTAAGCTGACAGATATATGGCCCAGTAAAAAAAAATGTTGCCTCACAAATCAGTAATTTGTATCCTACAAACATGTAGTATTGATATTATGTTCACTCCTTCAGTTGAGATATGGAACCAGTTTCAACACTGAGACTTTCAATTCCGTCAAAAAGTGTCCTCTCCGACAAAAATGGTATTTCTATGTTTCTGTTTAAGAAACAGGAGCACTTGAGCTCCTGCTTATGGTACTTAAAGTACTAACATTGTTCCATCATAAATGCATAATTACATCTTCTTCACTCAAGTATACTCAATACATTATGTATGTCAAAAAGTATGTCCTCTCCGAAAATCAGAGATGACGTTTTCCAGGGGATACATATTTGCAGATTTATATCAAAATTAACCTTTGTATGATTGGGGCTCTCCATTTATAAGAATATGGTGTAGTAATTTAAACTAGAACATGGTTAATTAGGTAGGCTTTGGGGGATATGTCCAAGAGACAGTCATGTTTCTGGGTATTCTTATGTACATCATCTTCGAACTAACAGAAAAGTGTATGGTATTAAAGACTAAGTTTACCCTGTTTTTGTTTTTACTTAGTTTATGTAGCCTAGCTGTGCAGATTTTGGCAACCATTGATATCAGCAGTGATCCTTCCTGCTTTCTTATTTGATAGATTCAATGCCATGAGTACCTTTTGCTTAAACGTCGGAGAGGACAAGTATTTTGACACATTCAGATATTTCCATCAATATGGTCCTAGGTTAACATTCTGAACCTAGTAAAATTCTCTAACAAAAATGGACAAACCAACTCAATTGAACTCCTAGGGACTACAGTACCTGAGAGCTGTGAATGTCACCCACAACAACTATGAGGCACATGCAGATATGAATCCATATTTTGCAGATGTCTGAAAAATGGCAGTTTTTGCATTCCCGTCTGGCAATTAATCCATCCAGATAATGAAACTTAAAACAATGGAAAGGTCAACTCTAAGGGATCCTGCCCTACTGCTTTGTACAGTATGACCTAAACAAAGATGAAATTGACTGCTTACCCAAGGATGAGATTTCGACTGTCATTGGTGAACCCCTCAACCCCCCCCCCACACACACCCATTACCCAGGGACACTATTGCTTTTACAGTAACACTGCTTTCCAGGCAGTTCAGGAAGATTTTCATGACCTGCAGTTAAACATTATGACATTCTTCATAGCGGTCAAAAGGGTGGTGCAGCCACAAATTTAGCCTTGATACATTTTTAGGACTGTTAATTCCTACCATTTAGGTAAAAGGTCTATCCAATGTACTGTATGGTTCTTGAGTTAGAGTTAGATGAGGTTTTACGGTTCAGTTTCTAACCGATTGAGATATTGACACTGGCAGGCTAACTTAATACAATGAGTGACATCTCCTCAAGTTGGTGAAAAGTTTGTTAGTTTTCTTTGTTTATAATGGATACCAGAATGTTTCTTTTTTTTTACCTTGAAATCAGTAGAGGTCAGCCCAACAACAGGGTATGTGAAGGTTTCAAAATATTACCCCCCCCCCCCCATGCATTTAACGGTGGAATTAAAATTTTGAAGTATTAAACTGGGAGTGTGCATTACAGAAAAGCAAAAACTGCTTTATCGATGTGCAGGGATGATGTCAATCCTGCTTGCTTCAAGTTCAGTTGTGAGAGGAAAATGGGGTATCTTTAACTGGAAGTATTTCAAAATCAACAAACTGAAATTTTATCGAAGTTTCACTAGAATGATTGGATTACTCACTCTAAAACATATCACAGGTAAATGTGTGGTTGGACCACCATTTTAATAACATGGTCTCTCAAATGTTTGTACCTCAGCCAAACCAAAGTGTTTTGATTGCTTTTAGAAGTACTGTATATTGTCATATGGCAAGCATACTTGTTAGAACATGTTTCCATAGTTGCTTTCCATGTTGTTTAAATTAAGGTTGAATCAGAAACATTTTTAAAAAATCTAAAATAATAATTGGTCAAATTTTACGTCAAAAAAAAAAAGCCTCTCCAAAAATTCACAACAGGGGATCTTGGAGTAACAAACCAAAACTTCAAAACACTTTCTTTTATTTTCTCAATTTGTATTTATAATCAGTTGTGTTATTTCCTACTGCATGTACTGACTTACCTATCACAATTCTGTGTAGTAAATGTACTGAGTGAATCAGTCTGCTGTACCATTGTTGACTTAAAATGAGCTTTTCCACACTGTTAACTATATCAGTACATTGTAATGTTACAGAAAATATGATGAGAAACTTTCCCTTGTTCTGTATATTGCACTGTTGCAGGTACTATGAAATAATACAGTAAATCAAAGGCAGTTACAGTACTGATTTACTGTGAGCATGTCAAAAAAGTGTCCTCTCCGACAATGAGGAATCTTCTCTGACTGGTTACAGTATATTGACATCATATAGCTGGCTTTTAGGAATAGTGTTTTGCAAAAAAGGGCACTCAGAAGCAACCAATTTCAGTGTGTTTATTGAAGTAATTGGAATAAAACTTCTAGGAATTATCCTGATGTTTTAGAACCTTCTTACGGTACCACCTGTTATCAGTCACTTATACATTAAATGAAAACATTTACGGAAAAGTACAGTATGTACAGTACTTTATCCAGAAATTTGAATTGCACAAGTTTCATTTGTTATCTTCCACTTATCAAACATGGCATTAATTTCTATGAAATAATTCATCTCAAGAACCCTGTTACCACACTCCCTTCTCTGTGTCAAACAAATTGTCCTCTCCGAAAACCACATGTCCTCTCCGACTGATAATTTTGACATCAAGTATCTAGACTGTTGCTGAACATAGTGTTTTGAAAATTGGTGTGTAGAAGTAGACTGACTATGGTTATCAGCACATTGAAACAGAACTGCTGTTACCACTACTAATGTTTCAGAATTGAAAACTTCGTAAAACCATTTCACCCCTATCATGTACAGACAAACAGAAACTTCTGTGTAGGCAAAAAGATATGCCACACACTTCAGAATACTGAGTTGTTTTTTCATTACACATCATTTTTACTTAAAACAATGTCATCTAGACTCACTCTAAGCAAGAGAATAATGTGATATGTGTAGTTAGATAATTTCATGTCCCAGGACCCAAATTTTAGATCATAAATATTTAAAGTTGTATAAAATAAAATTGTGGATACTTGATGCCTCTATACTTTTAAAATCTTGAATTTGACATGTCTGCAACAAAACAAAATACATACTAAAGAAAAATAAACAACTTTATTTTTTGCCTTCTGTGAGACACCTGATGTACCCTGATTGTAAAACAACCCAAAAGGTCAATAAAAGGTTAACAGATGCGTGACAGTTAACTGGAGTGCCTACCTAGAAAGTCAAAATGTCAACATACCAATTAGGCGTCTGCACACAAGCCACTATGCCTACATATCTGAACCAATTCTCTACTTCAAATAAATTTGACAGCTCTTGGAATTATGCTTTTAAGATTAGCTGTTAGTGGTACAATATGCCAGGGTTTCTGATAATGCAGACACAAGTCTTGGTTAACTTGGAAAAACGTTTGATAGCAGATCTGCTTTAAGTGCTAACAGGAACACAAAGCAACAGTATGTACACAAGCCATCTGGTAAAGTTCCCAGGACATAAATTCACTATGACATGCACACATACCCATCAGTTGAAAAATAACATGGTCCTTCCTGAAAACATGATGATGGACTGAGGTCACCTAATCCTCAACATGATATCATGCATGATACTAAGTCTCAAAACTTATAACCCTTACCTTATTTCATGTCTCTAACCCTAACCTAATCTCGAGACATGATATCATGCATATGTATGTCTCGAGACATGAATGTGACACGTTACAAGACAAAACGTGAGGATTTTTTACAGCATGTGGTGCTCCGGTACCATAAAACAAGGAAATTGTGTATTCCTATAAAAAGTGCTACCTTACTTCAAAGGCAGCCCTGTGAGCCTGCCCGTGAGGTTAACCCATGAGGCTTCCATCTGTCTCTTGTTAATCGAATCACCAGCAAAGTGCCAAACCCAGTTCATACCCACTCCAAGCCCCTTCCAGAACTTAACTCTGCCCTTCCGCTGTCCACGGCAGTCAAATAATCTTTGATTTCTTAAAGGGGAAGTTTGGCAGTCAGAGGGTGTGAATGCCATTTGTAAAAGGGCAGTAGTATCTTAAGTCAACATATCTCCACTAACTCTTGTAAGCTCACTCTTTACTCCACAATGAAGCTGCGCACATTTTACACAAGAGGGTACCCATCTAAACTTTTGCTGTTTTGGTGTCATGGTGTTTTGTTCCATTTCAGTAAGCCTTCACTGATTATTATGACTCAATTTAATACTTTCAGGGGTGGGTTTGGTAATGCACTCATTACATCTGCAGTCAACTCTTGCTTTTCTGGGAAACCTTTCATACCACAGTTTCTACAAAACTCTCTGGATTGGGAATCTATGAGACCAGAGACTTACCCATGTTTACACACGTAACTCTCACCCACCTCCAGTAAGTACACTGCAAAATAGATTGCATGGTGGGAAAGGGAGCCCTCTAGTATGTAAATAGAAGGTATGGAAGGGCACAGCACAATTGATTCTGGTATGATTCGTTTGCCTTTTTTCTTCCACTACAGGGTTCCTTCATTAGTAAAACTCACATTTCTCACCCCACCACTCTCCTTGCCATTAATTTTGTAGTCACTCTGGTTGTGTCAACAGAGTAACATTTCTGCTGTATATTACTCACCCCATCGGTCTCGCAACCACAAGTTCAACTTGCGCTTCAGCTTTAGACTCATAGATGATGTTGTAGACTTCATTGAAATCTTTCCCTTGTAGGTCGTGACCATTCCAAGAAAGAACTTCATCACCTATGAGGATGAAACAGATGTAAACAGGACTTGCTCACAATTCAAAGTAAGAACAACATTTTTCACTTATAAAAACTTTAATGAAAGGTCTACTGTATACACAAGTCCTATTCCTACATAATACTGATATTTGCTAAGCTTGGATTTAAACTTGATTTCAGGTTGAAATTTTGCAATTCTTTGGATAAAACTAAAACCAGATTCTACTGCAAAGAGTTGTGAGAAGGAAACCACTGAGCAAATAAATTAATAAGGTGTCCCAATGCCCCCCCCCCTCCTCTGGGAGTTGTGTCTGCCAGTTCAGGGAGGAGAGAGAGTAATGGCAAATACCTATAATGAACCAATTTTCAACAACAGATTCTGATATCCCTGAAGTTGTAGAATCACTCCAGGCATGCTGCATAATGGTATAAAAACTTATTTCTGCAAACAATAAGTCAATCTTTGCTGCAAAAACTAGTATGATCTAACTTTCACAACTGTTCTTTCCTGCAATGTATAATTCATGAAAAGAGGATGAGTGGCCTAGCCATGTCGCCTATTAGATGTGGGAGGGTGCCATCCCAGTCCTAATTGATTTATGCCAGATGGTACTTGCAGGCAAGTTGCGGAGTTACATAGGTAAGTAGGAGGTGATTAGGAGTGAAATAGACTGTATAATTCAGTCTAATACCAGCAAAAAAAATGTGGTGTACTTTTCCAGAGCATCACTGGAATAATCTTATGAGACTTATATAGGCAAGGGAGCTGGGAGACACCAATTCTGTCTCTGTCTCACCTATGCCCAAAGTGTCCTACACTATACTGTACATCCTCGGCTGGGTTAGCAGTAGGGAGTGTCACCTTCCATACAAACTCTTGTATATTCTTCCAGAGAAAATGCATCCTTGAAGAGGATACCAATGAAAGGCTATTCAGATTCAAAATTAGGTTAAGATACCCTAATTTGTCAAACCCAAGGTCAACTGACATTTAGTGCTTGAAGCAAGTCTGATCTGGCTTGATATGGGATTTACTCACTCTAGCGAAGAGAAGCACTGCTGGAGCACATATGGCTTGTCTGAACTCACTTCTATAAAACCTGACTGCAATCAGCTGTTTGCACAGCTGTACTAAAATAATCTTCATGAAATCTGCATGAACAACTAAACTATTAAGCCAGCTAATTCAGGCCTAATTTACTTGACCTTCCTGGTGTTACCCATCTGCTTCTTTCATAGTTATCTGCCACAGCTTGAAAAACTTAAAATTAACCGAGATGTAGATCCCAATTATGTTACAGAAAAATTATTTTTTGGTTTTTGATCCAGGGTAAATACTGTAGGAAGCTAAGTACATGAAGGCAGTGACATTCAAACAACAGAGGGATTGCCTGCAGATTCTTGGAAGGGACAAAACATAACAGTTGGTTTTGTGATGCCAGAGTGATCTGTGGTTTGAACTTTCTAAAACAGTTGATCAGGATTCTTTTTTCCCATCAACTACCTCCTTTTACACAAACTCCTTCATGAGCCAATGCAGTCACACAAATGTGAATATACACGCTCAAGTATGCTTGCTCACGTTACAAATTTGTCAACTACTAAATTCTTAAGACAAGGTACATCGATGACAAATAAAATGAATGTTTCATCGACCTTTGCCGCCAGCTGTTCTCCAAACAATGCTTACCTTGACGTAGATGTCCGACTGTGTCTGCTATGCTTCCCCTCTTCACTCGTGAGATAAATGCACCAAGATTGCCTGCCTCTTTCCTCTTGCCACCAACAACCTTCAAGCCCAGAATAGCACTGGAGTCTTGAGGTGTTCCAGCCTCTACTGGGTTTTTGCGAAGCACCATCCTGCCTATGAGACACCCATTTTGAACATCCCTCTGCCATGTCACCGGATTCTGTGAGTAAAATTTCAAGCCACGAAGTTAATAATCACAAGGCTAAGGTATGATGACCTGCCAATCACCGTCACTGCAACTTGCATATTTGTAGACAGTTATATCTTGGAGACCGGCAAGGGAAACATCCCCAGACCCCAGCCCCACCCCAGCTCTTAAACCCCTCTAGAAAAATCATTCGCCTATATTTTACAATGGCTACTGTCCAGGCCTAAACTGTGTGAGGAGTACCTTTTTGCTCCATTATGATACCTCCATTGTTTTCACTCTCTACCCATCATGCATTGTTTCTCATCCACCACATTCCCACTAACTCCTCCTCATCCCAGTTGGTACTAGTATTCAATCTGCAGTAGTCCTGCTGTGCATTTCTCAAATATACTCTACACCATAAGATCAAATTAACTTCAGAATCTTTGTGACCTGTCCTCTCACATATCTATGTGATTTACAATAAAATGACCACAACCAATGCATAACATACAAACAACAACAAACAGCTTACATCTGTCATCCAAACTGTTCAGGACACAACTAAAACTGCATGGCACCCCTCCCTCTTTGTCATTTACTATAACCCTTACTGAGCTTGTAACACCAGCTTGCTGATGGGCTGGGGGAAGGGGAACTTTCCACAGCCATCATGAGGGTCTATAATTCAAACTTAAGCTGTGAAAAACTTAAGTGTGCATTGCTGCAGAGTACACTCACACATCCCCCTCCCCAGGGCTATAGAAGCCTGATCTGCAAAAAGTCTGGACATCTGTAATGCATGCAAAGAACTGTCATGTTTCTTTTTACTGTTTAATTATATTACGAACAACGAATTTTTCCACATGCAATTTACAAAATCTTCACAATGTCAACACAAACTGTATGACTACGAGATGAAAGTAAAGTACACTTGAAGATCTGTTTATTTTTGTAAACATCAACAAAGCACAAAATATAGTAGTTTGACAATCAATGAGATATAAATATATAGATGAGCATGCTAGATAAGGTTTGGGTGAATCAACAAAAATGTGGAATTCCCCTACTTGCAAGCTCCAAATAGGGTCATTGCCTAATGCTATCTCCATCTGTGACTCAATAAAAGTGGGCTTAACTGATCGTTTATCTTGATTAGAACTACTTTGTTTTTGTAAATCAATGGAAAATATAAATAAAATCTAATCAAATCCAATACTGTACACCTTTATGCTTAATTTGTAAAACCCCAGCATAATATAGGCTTGGAGTTGAGACTTAATTCTGAATTTTTCTGAAAAAGTAAATCGAAAGAAGTAATTTATCATGTTTTCCCTCTATTTTGGTTTGTGTATTTTCCAGGTTCAACTTGTAGATTGAAAAGTACTCATGAAAACTGGTTTATTCACTTAAGTTTTCCATAAAATTGGACTTAATCAGGGTTTGCATAAAGACTTGATCCCGGGAGGAGGGGGGGGAGGATTATTATTGCTGTACCCTGATTCCAAATTGATGCTTTCCTTGGCCAAAGTTACAAAGGGGTTCAGGGAGACAAAAGCTTGCTTCAAGGCCCCTATAGGGTACAATCTGAAGGGTTTTAAAGGCCACTTATTTATGTAAATTCAAACAATGCTGCAAAAGTGTTCTCTTCTTAAGTAGGAAACCAAGACATTGTCAATTTTTTATTTTTATGGAAATGAAAGGGGGCATTTTACCCCCTTCTTCTGGAAAGGAGGGACAAATCCCCTCCTTTCCCCCCTTGATGGGAACCCTGCTAATTTAATCTCTCAGTCCATTCTTTACATATGAAAAGTGGCAATGGTGAAGGGGAATGAGGTTCTACAGTCAAGCCTAACACTAGAACCAGCACTTCTACCATAAAATGCACAAAACTTCCTGGTTTAGGAATCTACCAGCCCTAATTAGTTACCTCCTAGTTTCATAATGTAACCCTCACTTACCAACAGGGTTACTGTATAGTGGGAAATTTTCACTGGGGTTAAAATTTCGCGCTTTTCCCGACCAGTATCTAATCGCGAATTTATGAAAGTACTTTTGTTAGTTTGTAGGAGACTATGTTGGTTGCCTGCAACAGTGAATTCTTCACTCCGCAAGTATGTGAACAAGGTACGGAAATTTCCTGCTATACAGTACCTGGCAAATGAAAGGTAGCTTAGTCAAAGAGAGCTCTCTATGAGAGCCCTCTAAGAGAGAGCACCCTTGATTCTTCCTTTGCCATATCAATAGTTAATAGGGAGGGGCAATGTAGATTGATAGTTTTCTTACTACAAAACTCGTATAAATCTGAGATTCCTTACTCTTTGAACATTAAAACATTCAAAGATCTGGTGCTTGAAGTCTAAAAAATTTATCAGATTGTTTTCTATCATTTATTAGGCAGATACCCTTCCAAGTGAAATAATTTTCTCCTGAAAACTACTCCAAGAAATAAGTAAGGCCTTCAAATTTTGGAGATGAGCTGCACCAAATAATTCAAAGTACACTGTAGGAATACATCCCTGTATTAATACAATACGATGAAGATATCAGTGACAACTGGTGTGTATGTGCAGTGTACCAAAACTCTGATGAGAGGTGCTTTGAAGCGTGCAATCGAATCGAAATGTAAACACGATATCATGCAAAGCAAAAGATGTGAACACATCACAATCACCATGGAGGCAAACAAGAATGAAGTTAAAACACACTTTTTTCAAAGACAAGACATTTTCAAACAGAACAAAAATTTCACAATATGGGCTCTACTTAACCACAATTCCATTGGGCTCTTTTAACTTCAACGAAGAGTATTATCGAGTCCAGTGGGACTACCACTTTTCAGTCGTGGGGAAGGGTGTTGAAAGGGAGCATTGCTGAACATTTTTGATGAAGGGCAGGAGAAAAGTGATCATTATGTCCTTTATAACACCTAAAGTCTTAAATATTTAGGAGTACAAGACAGAGAGCTAATGAATTTTTTAAATCTTTTTGGAAGTGGGGGAGGGGAGGGGTGGAAGTGGGGGGGGGGAGGGGGAGGTTGGGCACCAATGAGGCTTCGATGCTCAATTTTTTTAACCTTTCATTCAACTCCATGAGTACAATCAAGGTGGGTAGAAACATTCCGGGGGCAAAGGAACACAAGGTCTTAAAGGGTCTTATTGCAGGTAAGTGGGGATTACGTGTAGAAGGTACTGTAGTGGTGAGACGATGTAGATGGTCAATTTTTTGAACCATTACACCTCAAATACATGAGGGTACAACCAGGGTGGGTAGAAACTTTTGTGGAGCATGGGAAGCCAGGAGTAAGTGTATTATTTGAACATCTACTCTCAGTTGAACGGGGTGCTTTTTTCGAAAACAAACTTTGGAGGGAAGCACTAGCTGCCCTTGATGATGCCCCTAGGAGAGTTGTGTGGGGTATAACCCAGGTCAACTGTGACACTTGAACACAGCAGAAAGGAAGTACCTGAGACAAACAAACACCTCTGTGCAAAGCACTAAACATTTTAATACATCTTGTTGTGTACAAATATCACAACCTACTCTTGAACTTTATGTTGATGTTATGGCGACTAAATGGCTTGTTTTAATAGATAGCTGCATGGTACTTACTGCATGTAAGGCTGTTCGGTTTTCTGAAAAGTGAAAACCGGTTTTTCGGCAGGCCAAAAAATTGACTCTTACTCAAAACCGGTTTTACGTCATAATCAATTTTTCCACCAACCGAACTGAACCGAAATCGGTTTTAACGGGTCTTTCCCGTAAAACCGGTTTTCGGCACAGCCTTAATTTCATGATGATGAGAATGTCAACACCCACACCCTTTTCCTGTAACTATACTTATAACAAGTTGAAAAAAAGACTCCCATAAAAAAAAAGAACATGCATATATACAGCTACAACATTTCTCATCACAAGAGGGTTATCTAGAAACATAACCAAACCATTTACATAATTATATTCTAATATCAGCCTGATCTGACAAAAATGCTCCTTTATCTCTCCATCCCCCTCGCCCTCCTCCCTCTTCACTCCAAAAAACAAAACACCCCCCTCTCCACCCTCTCTACTCCAAAAAACAAAATACTGTGTTACCTGAATGAAAAAGTTCATAATTGAATCAATAAATCTGACTTTCTAAGCCCATGCATGTAGTACCATTCAGTATTTGAAAATATGCCCTTTAAAAACTCCTTTAATATGCACCAATCTATGGGTGGGTGACATTTCAGAAAATTTCACAGAAACGGACGGTTTGTTTACCTTACAGTCGATGTTTCCCTCCCATTAATTCGAGCATTCAGTCATGGAGGTATTATTTCGTGGGGACTCTTGACATTTCAGAAAGAACCTTTTGTGAAGCATGCACATAAGGCAAGAGATGCATTCTCCTTGCTCTAGTGACTTCATAATGGCTGTGCGACTCTTTCCACTGGAAACTAATCAACCATTATTGCCCAAACGAGGCAACTGAAAGTTACAAATTTTTTTCACAATTGCTGTTTGTTTGAAACCTTTCGTCGAATAAACACTGGGAAGAGTCAATTTTACATCCACGAATACAGACATTACTGGGTCCATCTAGCTGTATGAAACGTATTTATAATGAATGCTAAAGATAGTATTATCTAGCTATTTTTAGTTGGTAATTGTTTATATGAGTTTCATGTTATTTGGATGAGACTGGTGACTACAGTATAATTACATATGTCATATGAAGAGGATTTTTTGTTTTCTGTCTATGTTGCCCAGTGTTTTGTTGAGATGACATTTATGGGGGAGTCTTAATGTTGGCTGCAAATGGTTTGATGAGGTATTGGAGTATACATGGCTTGTTTGATGAGGTAGTACTGTGCTTAATAGAAATGTCATTTTCATCGGTAAGGAGAGTGTAACAACTCCACACAATTCATCACAACTATTTACTGTTAAGTGTTTTACGGGGATTTTTGGTGATCTCACGCATTATATGCAATGTAAAACTCACATATAATTTCATTTTTTTTTTCATGTTTTCCTACATCTGAGAAGACTTACTTGTTTGATGGTGTTCTACAATTATGTAAACCTTGTTGGACATAGACAAGAGTTTTAATCCTACAAACAATGATTTGATGGGATTTTGCTACTTTTAAAACTTGTTTGTTTGATGTGATACAAAGGATAGTGTTGCATCATACAAATTAACTTTTCATGTTGGGAAATCAAATTTTAAAATATTCAATTCCTTAACAAACTTTATCAGCATTTTTTATCATACTGGTCATATTTTTCTCTTGAGACTGTGATTCAAGTGTATTATACCTTTGCATATCCCAGGGTTTCTAGTGGCATTGAGATTTATGGAACTGCCCCTGCCTCGACTCTTCGCCCTCTCCAATAATGCAAAATAGGGTACTTAAGTCACTTTATACAAGGAAACTAAGACCCTTTCCGACAAATCAATTGCATGTGGACTACAATCTAAGTTAAAGTATCCGATATTCACACCTGTTGTATGTATGGAATTACTTTTGGTATCCTACTAGATCACTGCCCTCCCCCTTAGCAAATATTATCAGATCCCCATTATCCAAGCCTGTTAACTGTTTTACTACACATAAAAATATTCTGTTTTACACAATGCACGATAGAAACATACATGGTAAAATTTTACTCAATTATTGTTCTACACTTTGTCAAAAGTTACCTGATTATTCCAAGGACAAAAGGTCATTAGGCTCATTCCAAAAATATTTGAAAACTTACTTAATTAGTTGCTATAGTTCCTAAGGAGTTACTCACTCTACCTTCTCCCCATCTGTTCCTCATCTATGCTTCTGCTGTAAATAGTGACTTTTTCTTTTATTTTGTTTTCAACCTACTTTTTGTTTTTTTCCCAGTTTCTAGCTTTGATAAAGATGGCGTTTCTTCTGGTGTCCATTGTATGTTCTATTCTGTAATTTCAATATCTGTATCCTACAACCAAACATATGCGAAATAAATCTGAACCTGTTAACGGTACAGTAATCTGCAATTCTCTTGATGAGGGTTTTCTAGCAAGATTTCTAATCTGAGAATACGTGCTTGTTTGACGAGCTTCTAGGATCACATAAACTTTGTTGGACAGAGACAGGGTTTTAATCCTGTAAACCAGGGGTGTGCAACCTGCAGCCCGCAACTTCCTTTTGTGTGGCCCGCGAACCAATTTCGACTTGCCTAATTTTTGACCCTGGTGCATCTTGTTATTTGACCACAACTTAAACTTGATGTAAGTACAGGATATCATGAAAACAAAGAAATGATCAATTCCTTTGATGTAAGGTGGATATTCTCGACCATTTCATTATTTGATAAAATAAAGAATTCACTTGTAAAACGCATTCTAAATCTGAATTAGCATATTTGTCGACAAAATAGAGATGCAATACACAAGACAAGTTTCGCCAACAATTAGTAGGCCTGTACTACAATATGATTCGAGTGCATACGGGTCTGCCTACAGTAGATGGGTACATTGGTCACTAAGGGTGAGTGGTGGGGGAAGGGATGAGGATGAGACGCCACTCTCTTACACATCTCTGTTCCCACTGCAGCCCCCAGATGGTCACAGCAACATGATCTGGCCCGGTGTTCGAAAAGGTTGCACACCCCTGCTGTAAACAATGGTTTGATTGGGGTTTTGCTACTTCTAAGTATTACAGTACCTTCCTTGTTTCAGGTGATACAGAGGAGAGTGTAAATGGTAATTTGCTCATAACTTGATGAGGCTTTTCTACATCTAAGAATGCTTGTTTGATAAGGTTCTAGAATCATGTAAACCTTGTTGGACAGAGAGAAGAGTTTAATCCCTGTCAGTGTCTGCAATGGTTTGATGAGGTTTGGCATCTCTAAACACACATTCCTTGTTTGATGAACTTTTAGAAATATAAAGTACCTTGTTTGAGAGGGGAGGTGTTAATAATACTTTGTGCTATGTACTGCTTTGATGAAGTTACAAAGGCTGCAAAATGTGTTTATTTCCCAGGAAGCAAGTCCAATTTCCAGTTTCCATGTACATGTTTCTATGGGTGAAAAAAGGCAAATTTCCCCTTAACTGCCAAAATTTCCTAAATTTCCTAGCAAGTGGTTTCCCAGATTAATGGTTTTTCCACCCCGGGGGTTAAGCTGCATAAAACTATACTTACAGTATCTTGTTTGTTCATGCAGGTTCTTAAATTTTTCCTTAATACAAAACTCTTATATACATACCTAAAGGGACTACATATTGTATAGATGAGGTTTGGGAAGGTCATGACTTTCTTGGTAAGATTATCACACCAGCTAGAAGGCTGTTTTCAAACTTGGTGTATTTCCTTTCACCCAATATAATTTGCTGAATAAGGAATTCTGCAAAATTTTGGTCATCCTACTGCAAAAACTACTACGTGCCCAAATGTTTTTTCTGGTTTTGATGGAAAGGAAAGGTGAGGGGGGTAGCCTGTCTTTGTCCGAGGAAAGCTTTGACAAGGTAAGATAATTATTGCCACTGTATTTCACAATGGCTTATGCACCTATGTGCAGAACAAATGTCTTTGGTGCAGGGATGTTGCCACACCATCAGGGATGTAGCTAGCAAAATTTGAGTGCCGGGTAATTGTCTGATGGGGAAAGCACCTCACCCTACCCCATGGCATCTACCCCATTTTTCAGCCATTAATTTTTCATTTTTCCCTCATTTTACTTTAGGGAGTAAATTTAGGGCTAGTTTTAGGTCTGGGTACGCAGATTTGTGGTGGGCGGGGGGATGTGTGTTTGCCTGGAGTGCCGGGCGGGAATATCGAGTGCTGGGTGTCACTGCCCAGCGCCGCCCACTGTAGCTACATCCCTGCACACCAGGCTGTACCAGGTGGCCTGTTCCTCACAAATTAAAAAAAATCATAAATCTCCCTGGCACTACATTTCAATCTGGCAATGCAAATCTCTTGCAATACATTCTCTTCCCCTTAAGAACCCTCACCCAGGGGGCGATCACTGTGCCCTGCACTGAGAAAAGCCTGAAAAATACCATATGTACAAAAAGTGTGGGGACACTGATCTGCAAACTGATGTGAAGCCACAGGCCTAGCTTGAAAGGTATCTCAAACCTGGCAACTAACAGATTACCTGCCTCCAGCAATATTACCCTAATCACTGGAAGGAACTGTTACAAAGGGGTTAAAAGTTTTGTTGTAGGGGTTCTTCACTGTGGGCTAGCCTACAGTAGGTATCCAAACTGAGTGCTATAAAGCCAGGTTCAGTGTGCAAATTTATGAGAAATCCAAACTGGGTGTAGTATCCAGTTTAGATGGACTGAACGGCTGGGTATAATCCTGAATCCCATTTGGTTTGTTCCTAGTAGTTGGGTCAGAATGAGGGGAGAGGTGGATGGTGGATGTGTAAAGAATATTAATTTGGAGCTCTGCATTTATGTTATTTACATCGAATACTGCACATACTCAAAAAGTTTAAAAATGTAATACACAAGAAGAGATATCCAAACAGATGCAATTGACTACACATTTTTTTTTACATCTTCACAGAAAAGCATGCAAATCTTTGATTAAAGGAACAAACTTGAATGACAGAATGATAGAACACATGCACAACTAGTACCAAAGAGTCAAAGACTGTTAGGAGGGGGATACAGGTGGGTGGGATGGGGCAGAGAATGTATCTTGTCTCTGTGAGCCATACAAGTAACTTTTAGTTTAACTTGAATTGCTGTGGGAAAGCTACTGATAATCCCCCTCCCTCCCCCCCTCCCCCCGTCCACACTCTTCTCCCCTTGCATCTTTTCATGCCTTCTAACTACTTGAAATACCTGTGCAGTACATGCAATGACTAATGTATCCTCTACATTCAGTTTTGACACTTACAAGCTACTACCGGCTAGCACAGTCTGACAGGAGATGAATAAGGTTTTTTCTCTCCTTGACCCCCACCCCCATACTCTCCTCCTTTCTTCCATGGCACGAGTTAGCTTGTATGCCTGCTTATACAAAAATTTCACTCTGTGGACAAAGGTGCATATATTGCCAAGACTTTGGCTTTCATGTCAAAACCACAAACTTTACAAAGGGAAAGGTGCAAAACTATAGACATGTTGATCATGTGTAAAATATTTTGGTGCTTGTGAAAACACAAAAAGGTAACCACGGCAGGCAGTACAACCAAAAGCAATAGTGATCCAACAAACATCGACGACGACAAATATTAACAGCTGAAACACTTGGAAGACATGTATCTCATTGTTTCCCTGACCTGAGCTGAAAGAGTGTGATCCTCATACAGCGTCGTACTACTCCCCGTTTCGACACCGGAATCTTTCACTTGCCGCTCCTCCTCATCGAGGGACCGACACTGTTTTTGTCTCAATGTGGAGCTGGGCGTTTTTATCGCCGTGATATCACTCTCATCCCCCTGATGTTGGGAAGGAGCTAGATTCTGGGGGTTAGGAGGCATGATTTCGTACTCCCCAGATCCTACAGAAAGAACACGGAGAGAGAAAGAACAGGGAAATAACGGAGTCATGTATTCCAAGGCAGCACTGAGTTGTGTAGATCTACCAGAGAATGACCGACAAGATTCCAACAAAGTCTACTCCATAGTTTTCCATCCTCCTCATCTACGTACCACAGTGTGACGTTTACATCTGATGTCAACTTCATTCCAGTCACACTATGCTTTCCTGGCTAAATGCCAAGCATTCCCATTCAAATGAATTCAGTTCACAACTTTCGCCCTAATCTATCCAAATCCAATTAGATGCAAGAGACTGATTTTTATATTTTGGGAATGGCATCTAGATCTGCTTTTTGTGTTTCCCTGCAAAGAGAAGCCCACTTGAAATAAAATCTGTCTGAAAACTTCAAATATCGAAATTCTAAAGATCAGAAAAGATACATTTAAATGTCCATTGTGACTGCAAATTATTGAGGAGACTTTGAAACCGAGAAGTTTTTGCAACACCATTTTAGTCATCAAAGATTTTGTCATATGAAAGGTGAGGAATGGAATAATAGGAGATGACTCACCAATGGAACCTTGTCAACCATTTTTTTAATGCCATTTTTTTTTTGGAGAAAAAGAGTGTTTTTGAGAAAAAGAATGATAGCGGGAAAAGAAAGAATGGATGGACAGAGGACACTGAGTGGAACAGTCAAGCTCACCAATGAAAGAGAGGCGTGGACTCTACTAGGAGTCCGTTCATCCCAGTTGTCAGGTTCCCCTGGACAAACAAACCATTTTAAATGGGTTACATGTAAAGTGACCAAAATACTACTTTTTAGTTCATTTTTCAAGGTTGAAGGCTAGATCAAATCTTAAACAACCCACCATGCTTCATATCAAGCCACTCATCTGAGCAGCATAAATTAATGGTGTTAGTTAATCAAACCTGTAATCATGAAAATTTGTTTAAATCCATTTGTGAAATCCCTCCTGCTAATAATTAATTATTCAAGAAATCATTAAACCATGTAATTAATCTCTTTGTTTATTACATCAACCAAATAAAAACTGTTATCATAATGTTCAAAATATTTCAAAACATTCCTGTGAGTGATAAAGCTCATTATACAAACAGCTAAAAAGTACTGTAAATGATACTCAATATCAAAAGTACGGTACTGTAACTAAAACATTCAAGTTTAATCATGACTTCAGCTAGCTCATTACAACACCTTTTCACACTAGAATATTCAGTACTTTTCAATAAAAAATGTAAATGGAGTGTTTTCACCCCCTTAGATTTTTTTTTTCGTCATTAGTTGAGCAAACGAGATGACTTTCCTACTGTTGGACTGATTAATATCAATATTCATTATTGGAATATTGGATCAGCTGATTTTCTCCACTTTCATCCTGTACATGTATATATCACCATGGGTAGAATTTACCTAAACAGCCATTATTACCTTTACAATATCTTGTCCTATACATCCTAAAAATGTTATATTATTGTAGTATGTTTGACTATAAGTTCCAATATTTAACTCTACCTCATGACAACAAAACATTTGGCCAAATAGCCTATGGTTATTAAAGTCTACAGTACAGTAGGTACAGTAATACCCTCATTTAGAGCTGGAATAGTGGTATGAGATCAGTACATACTGATACTGACAATTTAAATATTGGTACACCCATATCTGCTACTTACAACACCAGTACACCACTACCTACTGTACATATCATCAGTACCTATGGCATCATTACTAATTACAGGTAGCAAGGGGTAAGCATGTCTGCGATGTGAATACTCATTACAGTCATATCAAAGAAGATTAAATTGCTCATGCCAGACTGAACAATTAACTCTGTTTTAGTCATCTCATTACCATGTTTAATGTGGCTTATTCATGAAGCGTACAAACTAGTTTTAAATTACAATTCACCCCTTCTGATTACTAAATCCATTTTCACACTTCACACTTACCAGAGACACAGAATCGTACTCTTTTTGATGAAAAATCTAACTGGGATTTTCCCTTTCAAGACAAAATAAAACTTAAAAAAAAATAACTGTAAAATTGTTTCAAAAAGCTACAGTACTGTATATGGCCATACAGTACAGTACAATCTGAAAAAATATGTGCAGAAACTTAACTGCTCAACTTCTGAACTTACATGAAGTCTGTTATGCAAGGACAGGTCTATAGTATTACAAGAATACTGACATTTATTAAAATTTTCATTTTTCCACCAACCAGCTGTTTAAAGGGCAGGTGTACTGTAGTCACCAATATAACATGGTACCATATTTCACACATGCATATTTTTAATGTGACAATATCTTTTTTGTTTGAATTGTAAAATACATCCAAACTTGGATACTGGATTAAACTTTAATATGCAATGTTTATCTTCTGAAAAATCAAAAAGGATACTTCTATTAAAAAAGAACAGCTCTGCAATATTTTGCTGATATTTCAAAGTGCAGTAAGGTTTCGGTGACTCGTGATATTTCAAAATCACGTTTGGTCTACTACTTATTCCTTTAGCAATCAGGACAACACCAAAAGAATGTGGATCAATTTCACAAGTTTACATACTGCCAAGTTTAAGCTATGGTTACCCCTCAAAACTCCCCTGAGATTACTAAGTCATTAACACTGTTTCTTGAGCTAAGAGTTGAAACTGATTAATCATGTAGCAGGCTTGCCTACGACTTCTGAGAAGAGCAATCGCCTCAAACAAGGCACAAGCAATTATAATCAATTACAGCATCATGTTAAATGGATTACTCACAAACACTTTCTCTGGACTCTATAAGGCCCATATCACACAAAGTAAAACTTTGCACATTTCAACTCAACTGTGAAGTGTGTGTGGGTTAATGACTAAGATCAAGAGACTTTCGGCCAGTTTTAGGTCATATGGCCAGGGTCTAGAAAACTGAACATGTTCAGTTTTCCTGACTGGAGTTGTATGGTCTTGAGCAATTCAACCAATCAGCTATCAGAGATTGTCCATGACGCTGTAGGGATTTTTTTTTTTCTGATAGTGTGAACTCAGCAACATGGTCTAAAAAGTTGTACAGTGGGGGCGGGAGGAAGGAAGGTGGTCTGTCATACAGTAAAATTTTGGAGATCAAAACTAAGCCTTATATTAAGCAGGGGGTAGGCCATTTTACCCCTTTGTCCCTGAGATTTACATCTAGTGCCTGGTATGCTTCAAAAACACATGACAAAAGTGTGTATGTTGAACATTTGGTCCTTGGCTAAGTAGATGAGCCAATAGATTATCAGAAAGCATGTACGGCCATTAGATTTTTTTTTCCTATCATTTTTATTTATTTATTTATTTATTTTTTTTTATTTTGTTGCTGGCACTATTCAACTGCAGTGGACCAGGACCTACAGAACCTCTTCCTGAATCCTGACAGCCATTGCTATACCCTTCTTGACATATTGTGATTACAATGTTTTCAGATGTTAACCACTTCTGGTGACTCCAAATGACTTTTGACCTACAGGGAGAGCTGCCCAAAGCATTAAGGGTCTTGCACTAAATATTGCCCATTCACATGTCTATAAGTGTAACAAGCATGTAAAATGTTCCCATCCTGAGAATACTATGCTCACATTTTCAGACTTTGATGTCTGGAGATTGCAAATGACCTTTAACTTCACCCCTCCCCCCCCCCCAAAAAAAAAAAAAAAAAGAGTGCATCTTTTCAAGTGTGACATCCACATATTAAGTTCCCTATAAGGTTAGCCACTGCTGCCATAGCTGAGATACTGTATAGTGGGAAATTTTCGCGCTTTTCGCGACCAAGTATCTAATTGCGAATTTAAGACCGGCGAAAGTACTTTCGTTAGTTTGTACAAGACTGTTGGTTGCCTGCAACAGCGAATTCTTCACTCCACAAATATGTGAACAAGGTACAGATCCACCAAAAATTAGCCTCGCAGAAATTTCCCGCTATACAGTACTTGGTTGACAAATTTTACAGGTATGATCTCTAGTTACCTCAGATAATCTTTAACCTCCACCAAAGACAATACCAGCACTCTTTCACAACACTTAATACACTAACTTTAATAGAGAAATAAATGGTCCATTATTTATAATTCAAAACTTTATATATTTCAAAGTCCAAACCTACAAAATTTTCCATCAAATTCAACTCATGATAACCACGCCCTAATATTACAGTACATGCAAACTGTTGATACAGTATTCTACACACTGTACAGTTATGCATCAATTCTGGTATCTTATTCCTAAAATAGATCTGCTATGGAGTATTTGAAACTGACATTTTCAAAAAAAAAAAAATTGTCCCCTACCTAAAGACCAATGCACATGTGACATCACAGGACCATAGAAATGTAAGTTTGCCCTTGGCTGGGGTAACAGTCCTGTATCAACTATGGTATAATATATTACATTCATGTTTGTCCTCTAACATGATTTTGGGATAGCCTGTCAAACAGTTGGTGACACAAATGCTTAGTCTATTGTTTTTTTTATCTCTAACCCCTCATTTCAGCAAAACATTTATTACACTGATGTTTTCTTAAATGTGTACTAAGCTCACCACCATTATCCAGAGGAAGAATAAGCCCAAGACTAATTAGTAGTGAAAGGGGAGGTAAGTAGGAGCGAAATAGCAAATGCCTTTTCATGAGAAACAGCTGATCTCTTCTATCTCCCTCCCCACCCCCACCCCCACCCCACCCCCTACTCACATTTGCAACCCTAGAAACATTTACAATGATATAATTTTCTATTTAAAACATGGTGATAGGAGACTGGTATATTAATAAGAAGACTAATTCTCTCACCAATCTCCAAAATGGGGAAAGACAGAAAGACTAATACATGTAATGGTTGTCCCTGCCCTAATGCTCCTTGCTCCAACATTGCTGTCATTGAAGACTGTCCTCCAAGCTTGGTACCTAATTCCTGTAAAGCCATCCACATCCACAACAGTTCCACACAGAGAGTTCCTTGATTACTTGTCTTTCATGTACCTACCTCACTCTTCAATCAAGACATTAAATCACTCATCGCTAAATTGCAGCAGACTTATTACCCAACAGCTTACTCTGTACGTCACATTCATGTTTCAGAGACACATTTTACATGTGTTTATACTAGCCACATGAATGTGAGCTGTACAAGAGATACAATTAAAAGATGTAGTGATCACAGTGCAGTCAGTACCTCTAACAGTATAGTACTGCAGTGTACAAACACTGCTACGTGGTGGCAATTTAATACAATGTACATTTCATAAAGGATCCCTCACAAAAACCAGAATCAGCATTATCAACCATTTTACCATGAAAGCTCAGGTACAACCTGGTGGATGTCACTCTGAAAAGCAAATCTAATTGCTAGTCTGAATACTTGAGCCAGGTCTGTCTGTATACTGAGAATAGGGATTAGAACCTGCATGGATGATGACAATTAATACTCAAATGACAAATTCAGGTCATCAAGTCACAAAAAATCTACACTGTGGTTCATTTTCACCATTTCCTACACACACATTGTACTCTACAGTATACTGTAGTTAAGGCTCAACCCATTACATTGCCTAATTACTGCACCTTTTGCAAACAAGAAGTCTATCTCACCACAAAGACTGACCACCCATATACTCATACACATACACAACTTTTGGCCTAGACCACTCCCTACCCACGAAAAATTTGCTGACCACACTATGTTACACTTACACATCCCATATTTTGGTGGACCCACAGAACCTTTTGATGGACCACTTGGCAATCCACAGATGCATAAAACACTGACCTAGGATGATACTACTCTAGGAAATTGTTCCATATCAGGGTGCTGTAGATAAGTTTGTCGTGGTTTTATCCTTGGAATTACATACAGTAAAGGTACGCCCCTCCAGTTACCCCTTCCCTTTGCAACTTTTGTTTATATATTTACATGAGACACTCATTACTTACCTCTTTCACTAATACTTCCACTTTCAACTTCTCCTTCATCTGCGCTTGTGTAGTCTGGTGTTGACCGGATTTCCTCTTCTGAACTGCTCAGAGAGTAATCTCTTCGTTTTCTCATCACTTTGCCCTTGTGTGGCTTGGGGGGTGGGGGTCTTACACACTCACTCTGATCAGAACTCAAGGAATCATTTCGAATCATTGACTCATTCTTCCTTGACTCCTGTTTATTGTTCGTGGTCACTTTTGTAGCAGCTGCAGTACTTGGGTCCAAGTGGTGTCGGTTCAACGGTTCCGTGGAAGGTGTTATGTAAGAGTCATGAGTTTCCCTGGAGTCAGGTAAACTATCCCCTGCATGTCTTTGATTGACAGCTCTAGGTTTCTTGGTTGGGGACCCCTGAAAATGATTACCTTGTTGCATGCTTTGTTTCTTATATTGCACAGACTGAGTACCATTCTCATTGGAATGTACATCTTTTTCACGAGAGGGCGAGTGTCCCCTCTCGACAATTGCACGATCAAACTCTCGGTGGTTCCGTCTCTCTCTGCCTTCATACTCACGTAGATCTGAAGGAGTCCTTGCTCCTTCCCTGCGGCTAAGAGAATCTCTACTTGTTCTAAGACTAGCATCAGGATACTGATTTGAAAATTCAGACTGATCATCAAACCGCCTCTGCCGGTCCAATGACCGACCACTAGAGGTTCGTGAAACAGGTTGCTTTTCATATTGCCTATCTGGATCTTCAATATAAAATCTCTCCTCAAAATCTCTGTCAGGAAACCTCTGCCTAAATCTCTCCTCCTCATAACGATCTAAGGTGTGCTCCTGTTCAGAAAACCTACGATCTCTCTCCCTATCAGAGAAACGTTCGTGTTCTGCTCTGGATGGCCGACCCCGACCTGCATAGTTGCTTGACCTCTCTGGTCTATCAGACACTGCATACCTGTCCCCACTCCCAGACCTGTCCCTTTCGGGTGGTCTGTCCCTGTAGCGTCCTCTCTCCCGTGACCTTTCATAATCCCGAGCTGATGAGTGATACTGGGGATCTCGCTCACGAATGTCTCGGGGATCTCTCAACTCTCTGCCTTCCCTCCCCTCACCCCGAGGGCCTTCCCTACCTTCACCCCGGGGCTCTCGTATATCCCTCTGCTCCCTTGAAAGGTCATGGCGACTACCTCTTGTTGGGCTGTGGTGCAACCCTTCACGACTCTGTGGTCTGTGCAGGTTGCGATCATCCTCAGACTTAGATAGCTGCCTAGTAAGAGGCACATGTGAAGAATTACTTCTTTGAGGGCCCCGCCCCTGTGAGTCAAACCTTTCACGATCTCTTTCTCTATCGCTTCCTCTCCTACCCTGGGAAGGCCTCTCACTTGGTCCTCCTTGTCCTGGTGTGGTTGGCTGGGACCTTGGAGCAGGTGGGATTTGATCTAAGGGTAGTTTTTCAGGAGTTGCATGGCTACCATGGTACCACTTTCCAGTCTTTGTGAGTAACTCTTGCTTTTTACGACAAAGTTTGCATACCCATAAAACCTGTGAATATGACAAAAGAAAATAATAATGATATTGACAAGCTTAACAGTGGCAACGGTGACTGTTGTCAAAACTATATTTTATATCTCCAGAAAACAAGTTGTAAATATTAAAGTGCAGACATGTGAGTGACAACTCATACTGTATTAAGAGTAGACAAAATTTTGAAGATGAACTTGGCACATGTTGAAACACTGCATTCTTGTGCGGTCTAGGAGCAATGCTGTGGTGTAATATATTAGGGGGTCAAGGGGGACAAAACTCCAGAAGCAAGTGGCACTTTCTAAAATTATTAGTCTTAAAATTGCATTGAACTTAACTTTCAAGGTTTCAGTGATAAAAAAAAAAAGAAATAAGCAAATACCCTACAATTTCTGATATTAATAAAACTAGGTACGTAGGTTTAACCCATTTGTTCTAGCTTGCACTTGCACTTTATATCTAGGCTATACATGTACCTGTAACATAGCCTAGGCTTATTAATTTTGCCTTTTAATATCACATTAAGCAACCATCCCATCTATGCATCCCTCCTTTATGTAGACAAAGTGCTTGGAAGCTCATAGTAACAAGTCTATAAATAGGGCCCCCGATTTTCCGCTTCACAAAATGGTAAATTCCGTTTTCCACTTTTCATTTTCCATTTTTTTCCGTTTTCAACTTTCCCTTTTCCGTAGATTCCGTTTCAGATATAAATGACAATTATAAGTTTCCTTGATCTTCCGTTAAATTCGTTTTCTCTTGCAAGTGTCCCGCATGCACACCTACAAGTACAAACCTGGTTTATAGTTATTGTGCGACCGATCATCTGTCAGATAAATCGGGAATAATATAGCATGGGTAAAATTTTATCACTCAAAGGATTACCACCACCGATTTTGGAAAACTGGAAACGGGGCTAAAATACACTTCTGGTTTCTGCAAATACCTGAATAATTCCCCCAAACACACATTTCTTTAAGTTCCTGCACAAAATATCAGCACTGATACTCACAAGATTTGCAAAATTTAAAGCTCTCCAAATGATAACGATCATCCAATTGTTGCGTCAAAGTTCACACAGTATTACCTAAAGGGTGTGCATGTCACGGACAATCAATGCCGTACATCTGCATAGTCTACAAACCATACTACAGGGCGACATGCAATGACATCGCTACGTTTTTCCAAGTTCCAGTGCTAAATCATATATCATTTTTACACACGTTCCTCATTTTCCTGAATAAATTATTCCAGTTCCCACATTCCTATTTGTTAAATTTTTAATTGTCATAACACGCACGTGCATACATGTAAATTGCCAAAACAAGTGCGTCATAACTTCCCAAGAAAGTTTCTTGCGAAGTTGAAGTTCACCTTCATAGTAAACCGAGTACCGTGTGCAATACATAATGCAAGGACAGTGTATTGCCCGCGTTGTTACATAGGGCGTTGGTCATGAATGAACTAAGGGAAGCAGCCCCGTGTAAATTCATGCACCCCCACCGGCAATTATCCAGGGAGTTGCAACAGTTTTTCAATTACGGGAATATATCAGGATTTGCGTTTCATGTGGAGAATCTTTTTAAACTGGACGTACAGTAAGTTTTGGGCAAGACAGTTTTACAAAAAATATATTCATATCGATAGGGCCCCATGAGATGCGTACACCAAGTAGATTTGAGTGGAAATTTTAGTGGCCTTGAAGTGCTAAGATACTGTAACGTTAGTTACGTATTTTTGCAGAGAACTGAGCGGATAGGCTACTAATACTATGTAGCACAACTAACTTAGCACAGTACAAAACACGATACACGGAATCTTCCGACGTGATCGGTGAATGAAAACTAACAGTTAGGCATAATAGTTTCATGTCACGTAAAATGTGGGAGCCTTTATACCTATTTTCTGTTCTCAAATCAGACATGAACGTCAGAAGTGTAAAAGTCCTCAAATGCCCTTGATTTGTGGAGAATAAGTTTGTCTAACGTTATGCTTTGTTAAAAATACAAAAATCTTGTGCTGTGTTTACTTTTTTGTGGACGCGATATAAAATCGCAAATTCCGTAATTTTCCGTAAAAAATCGTCAATTCCGTTTTTTTCCGTATTTTGGGGGCCCTATATAAAACATATTATGCAAATGTTCTGAGGATGTGTAAATTGCTTCCAAAATTTCAATTGTGCATTGGTATAGGCTACGTTACTCAGCCCATACTGTACATGTCCATACATGTACTACAGTGCATATTAAGATAGCAAAATAGGTAGAGCTCTGCAAGTTACAAAAAAAAAAACATCCTACAAAGTAATTATGCATGTAAAGCTTACAAAAATAATGCGGATGGCTGGTTTAGAGTATTTTACACGCCACGTAAATCTGCTAGAAATATATACTGACTGACACACGTAGGAATACTTTGAAGATAGATAATGATAAGAATTAACTGACTAGCTTCTCTTTGTCTCTTGTACACAATATACAGGAAGTGTGTAGAAATCATGCAGAAACTAGAGCAGGCTTTCAAGCAGACTCAGGTGAAAAAGTAGGAGAAAAGTAGGACAAATATTTTTCAAAAAGTAGGAGTTTGGAAATGAAAAGTAGGATAAAAGTAGGACATGTGCAGGCCTTCAGGAGTAGTTTTGACCTGTAATCACTGTTGTTCCTGTTCATAAAACACAGTTCCGTACTCAGTTACACAGCCCCTAAAAGAAACAAATGATACAGGCAGACATTTGTAACTTATTTCATAGTCATTACTCAGAAGGTACCAGGTACTGTCCATCATGTGAGAATTATTCCCAGTTACTTAATATTGCTATGTACTGTCAACAGGGTTCCCACACAGTTCTGGAAACAATTCAAAGACTTCTGAAGGATGCCAACCTGTTCTCATGAAAATCTGAATGTCTGTTTGTGAGTATCACAGGGGTAGGAGGCTGTTCAAGACAGTGGGGACTGAACCTTGTTTAGAATTGCTGTCCTGGGGGAAGGGGTGTCCCCCTCCCTTTTGGAAATTTTTTTCATATTTGAGGGTCCTTAGATGCAATTTGGTGCATTATTTTTGACAAATTTAAAGGTAAATTACTGCAAATTTTTGACATTTGTTAGTCCTTTGGAAAATTTTTTGATATTTGAGGGTCCCTAGATGCAATTTGGTGCATTACTTTGGATGAATTTAAAGGTAAATTACTGCAAATTTTTTACATTTCATGGTCCTTTGGAAAAAATTTTGATATTTGAGGGTCCTTAGATGCAATTTGGTGCATTATTTTGGACAAACTTACGAAGGTAAATTACTGCACATTTTTAACATTTCTTAGCTGTTTGGAAAATTTTTTGATATTTGAGGGTCCTTAGATGCAATCTGGTACATCAATTAGGACAAAAGTTAAAGTAAATTACTGCAATTACTCAGCCCCCCCCCCCCCCGCTTCCTACGTCAGTGTTGAGTATACTGTAAGGTATAGGCCTATCTCTTATGGTTCCATCCAATGATGCTAGATGGGTTTACCTTAGTAGAACATGGTTACTTAGCATGAGATGCAGCCCAGTGAGTGGAAGTAATCACTCAGGACCATTCAATCAGTGGGTAATTAACATAATTTGTTGGAGTTGTTTAGCAAAAAGTAGGAGAAAGGAGAAAGTAGGAGATTTCCAGGAAAAAATAGGATAAGTAGGAGGTAGGTCAAAAAAGTAGGATAAAGTAAGAAAAGTAGGATCGCTTGAAAGCCTGCTAGAGCTCTAACTGTTCGGACAAATGATGTATGCCAGGTTAAAAGTACACAATTTGGGTCAATGGGTACTCTTATTTTGAAATCCTTTATGTACAATCTGACTGGATAGAAATTTGGACTGTTGGTACTGGGGTAAAATAATGTTTGCAGAGAATCGAAGAACATATATGACGGCATATACACTATGTTAAGATACTCCGAGATGGGTAAAAGGAAAGGTGACAAAAGTAGTGATTTCCCTAACTTAAAAAAAGTTGAAATCAACCAAACCACAATTCATGTGGACAGAGTCCTCCCATTACTTTACCCATAGAACTTCAAAAATATTCACATTAAAATTAAATTATTGAAAATTCAGCTCAAGCTGATGAAGTCTGAAATCCTCAATTTCCTTCACACCCACTGCTTTTGCATAAATTTTTCTATATTAATTCTCTGAAATATATTTTTTTGCTTTGCTGGGAGGGGCCAGGAAAATTTGAGTAACAAAAGCAGGGGGTCAGGAGGAGGAATGGTAGAATGACATAACACCTTTCCATCATGACAAAAATTTACAAAACTTGTATTAGATCCTTAAAAGATAACATGTTCTATGCTTTAGCCCTTTACATAATTACATGTTTGATGTACATATACATGTACTGACCTACTTTGTCATCACCCTAGAATCCCGCAATGGACCCTAGGCAAAATATATTTTACTATATCCAGATATCGAATCAAATCTCCTTACATGTTTTCATTTACAAAAAAAGGCAAGTTTCTTCCAATTTCCAAAAAGTTCCCTTTCAGTGCCAAACTTTCCCACAAGGGGCTTCCCTGATAATTTCAAACTAAGGTTGACCTATCAAATACTTTCATTTCATTCCATTTTTCTCTTGTAAATCTTTCCTCATGTTTATACAGCTATTCTCTGTCTGATGTTTTCTACTTTCAGTTGTTAGCACATATCTTTTCAGTATAAATTAGAAGTAGAAATGAAGAAATTTAATTCTCTTCAAGCAAGATTCTATGCTGCATAGTAATTGTTATTGACACTTAATTCTTTCCTGCAGCTATACTACTTCATTATCAGGGAAGAAACAAACAGCAAAATATCACCCGACTCTCATGATTCAATTCCCTTATACAAATACTGTACATACTGAAAACATTACACAAGCTTGAGCAACCACTATAGTAAAAACTCTGATAGACACAATGATCAGGTGAATATAATCACACTCCTGCATTTCCAAAATTAATCATATCCCTTCTTCAACTTTGTGACAACGATCAGGCCTTTTACCATTACACGTTTTATTTGTACTGAAAATTGCAGCATACTGTGCATAACCCCTACAGATGTAACGATTCATTACACTTCTTTTGAGTCAGAGAACAATTCAAAAAGTGTCGACTACTGGTGTCCACTGTGATAACCGAAGCCTTTGACAACCTTCATTGTCAGGCTCCACTTGACTAAACACTCTTAACCCTACAGTAGTGCTCTAACCAGTCAATTGAAAACTATTACACAACACCAGTACTGGGACTTTGTGCTCAGCTGAACTGAATACCGATCATCATCATCATCATCATCATCATCAGCTACGAATCTTGCTTCCTCCATCTTCTCCGTCAAACACTGACGCAAGTTACCCAGCACATCACCAATTTCATCAAATTGCCAAATACTGGCATTTTGTTGCCATGGCAACCGGGCCTGGTCTATCTCCCAGCAAAGCAGGCAGATACATGGAGAACAACCGACGGTGACGTCAACGCTTGCGGAGGTCCATGATGAAGTAGAGGAATTTGACGAAGGCTGTTTTAGTGAATGGGCATATGTGTGTGTGCATACAGGAAGCTCTGTGCGTACAATACATTGTGTTGTAGGCGGTGCTCAGTGCATGGTGGGCTATTTTTAGATTCAGATAATATTAAGAATTCAAGGAGACCAGATGCAATGAAGTAAACAGAAAAGAACTTCAGGATATTTGAAAGGCTCTTTCACAAACCAAAGGTATCACAATTCTCAGGGCAAATAAAAAATGCTGAAAACTGGAAATAGGCTGTCATTTACCAAATACTTTGCTGTTATAAGCCATGTTATACACTAAAAGCTCTTGGCATTCCTACTGTGTTATTTAAGACCAAGATTTCTGGGAAGCGCATCCTGTAAATGGGCACATCTGTAAATTTAACTACAGAGTACATAAAAACAACTAATAGGCTATAAATTTACTTCATATCAAATTCTTGCCAATAAAGAAAGCTTTGGCCTAATGAACTGTACAGTAGCTGCTAAATATTGTAGCTATGTAATCCCATAAAAATCATTAGAACTCGTATTAATGTTTGTTATTCATGTTCCAGTTCTCCTTTCAGATTTTGAAAGTTTGGTACAGACCACAGCGTCGTACAATAAGCTCTTACTATGGGGAGCGGGTAGTGGTGGTGTTTGTTTAGGGCATATTCAGGGACCAGATTCACAATAGTTATAATTTAGAACATTCAAAGGTAGACCACAATCTGTCATCTCATTTAAGGGGAAGCAACAGAAGGTGACCATTCTGACAGTGGGAAATGCCCGTCCCCCCTTCCCCCTGCTCTCCTTCCCCCTTCCCAAATTACCTCTGGCTATGTCCCTGGTACAGTTATAGGAACAGGATACATGTAGTCAGTGTTTTACACAGTAGGCCTACCTGGTCAAACATAAATGATTGAGCAATAATTCAACAAATTACTTGTTTTACCATTTCCCATTTATTTGGATGTACATCCTACATGAGTGACATACTGAAATAGAGTAAATGTTCAGACAGGTACTTTAATATGTCAGAGCAAGTACTAACAACTACCATTAAGCCCAATGTTCATGTGATGTGCATTCTATACAGTGGCAACTCCACAAACAGTGGCAACTCCACAAAGTGGCAACTCCACAAACAGTGGCAGCTCTGAAAACAGTGGTGACTCTACAAACAGTGGCAACTTCGTAAACAATGCAGGATACATCTCTCTCATCCTTAAATTCTAGTGTAGTACTGTTATGTCTTCTTTTTCCGTAGCTTTCCAACCTACAGTAGAATGGTTCCCAGAAAACTCCCCTGCAAACAATTCCCACTAGGACAATTCCCACCACAGCAATTTCCACCAACACATTTTCCATCAAGACAATTCCAGCCAAGGCAATTGCCACCAAGACATTTTTCCACCAGGAATATTTCCACCAAGACCATTCTCACCAGGGAAATTTCCACCAAGACAATTCCAACCATGGCAAGTTCCACCAAGACATACAGTATTCCACCAGGACAATTTCCACCAAGACAATTTTTACCAGGACAATTCCCACCCAAACAATTCAACCCTGGATGATTCCAAATATTCTGGTGGGCGGAGTTATCCCAGAGGTAGTGGTGTCACGACTGGGAATTTCCAAGGGGAATTTGTCAAGAGCAGGAAGTGTCCGAAGGAAAATTAACCTAGGAGGAGTTGCCCACATGAAATTGTACAGAACAGATATTATCGGGGGAAGGGGAGGTAATTGGGGGAAGGGGAAGGGGAGGGGGAGAGTTGTCCACTCACAACAGTATATACATTACAGCACAGAAAAGGGAAAGCCAAGGAAAATGAAAAATTCATGCACTTGTATTAATTTGTATTAATTAATTTCTAATCAATGTTTTAGCCAGACAATTGTTTAGCCATTATTTGAATTGCCATAAACCATAGGACAAAATATTTGTGAAATTGTATTTTCCACAAAACTGAAAAGTGAGATCAATCCATGAATTTGCTGTATACAGCATTAATTAAAAGTCACTCTGAGATACAGATATAAGCTCCCTCTCAAACCAACACCCTTTCAACCCTATCCCCCATCTCCTAAGCTATGCCACCACCCCCTTGCAGAGATGTTTGAAGTTTAAGCCACACACAATAATAACCACCTCATATTGCAGCAAGCCTACATATATGAAAACTATGCAAAGTATGTAATCTGATCATGAAAAATTAATACCAAACATCCCCGAGCAATATACTGTACTGCATACATTGTAGCAAAAACAATTTTAAATTCATTTAACATCCCTAATTAAAATTCCTGACTTCCGCCATTCAAACTTAATAACAAATTCCACCGGTTCTCACAGCACCTCTATCTGAATTTAGAAGTGTTAAGAGTTCATCCTTCCAATTCTCCCCCTCATTAGAAGCTACCCTTATAAGATCGACTGTAATTAATTCCTGATGCAAATATGCCGCTATGATCCGGCCGTTACTGCCTACAACACAAACAGATCAACTGATATCTACAGTCGTGTTTTTATGAACCCTTGCTCCTAATTTGGTTGTATAGCAATGATTTGGCAAGCTGGCCGAAAAAATCAATACAAAGGAAACGGACTTGGCAGGTCTGGAGAGCAGAATACCACAGCAAGGAGAAATGATGAAAGAGGCATCAATTTGTACCAAAGAATGGAAAGGAATCATGTTCTTTAAACTTTCTATGCACTGACGTGATTGTACAACACTGTACGATACTGTACATACATAACAGCATGGTGTGTAGACAATCATACAGTACAGTAGATATATACACTATTACAGTAAAGGCTTTTAAAGAAACAGACCATCTATTTATTATCACCCTTGGCAAGTCTACGTCATTTCAATACCAGCACAAAATTCATTTCTATCGATATTGACAAAATTCCATAATGTCAACAATTTGAGACCAAAGATTCCTACTTCAAATCTTGGAATATATGCTGGCCATGAACACAAGAGTATGAAAAGCATTAATTCTCTCTTACACATTTTGGCGTGCTGCAGAGTGATTAGTACTGTACTATATATTACTGTACAACATTTTGATGCATTTTAATTATAAATTTAATCCCAGACTTGCACAGCAGTATCAATGATCTACTGCATAAAATTATGAGATATAGTAGCGGAAATGCGGAATTGTAAAGTACAGAGTAAATTCATGTCAAGTGTAGCACTACACAGTAACCATGATTTCATACAGTAGTTAGTGTACTATTAGTATTGTACAACACTAGTATTAAAGCAACTGAATAGTTTCACTCACAACTTACAGTCCGTACTTTTTAATGCATGTTTGACCTTTTCACAGGAAAATCAGTATGTGCAGCTATGGTAAACTTTGGAATGGATACTTAAATTCACAAGCAAGGTCAGTTTTGCTGTTAAAGACTGCTGACAGGTAATGTCTGTTATAACTTACATTACCCTGAAGCCTGCCCCCCCCCCCAGGTTTTAATACAAGACTACCATGAAGGTTTTTATGTTTGATCCCAATTTACCTCACTAACATAGCACTAGGGCCCAGGTCTAGAACTGCACCTTGGCCTTCTTACATTATTACAACATGTACCTTACACAATATACTGTAGCCCATTCATCTCCCATCATTTTTCACTCTTTCCCCTCTCATCAGGCCCACCCCCACCCCCCTGGTTACAATCTAAGAATCATTTTAACTTTTTTTACTTCAGTAGTAGATGTATACCACACACTGTAGTTTGTCATCTTTGATGTCAATAGTCTATGTAATTATGTATACTACACACTGCATAGTTTTTCACCCATGACATATACAGAATATAGCATAAAATATAAAAAAATAATAACAAAATCTCCTTTGCATCTGGCAAAGAGAATTTTCCTTTGCATTACTAGTGTACCATACAGTATCCCCCAAACCCCACCATCCATTCTCTTATTACCCTATAGTAACTCATGACAAGTGAATCAATTTATGAACCCTGATAGAACTGAACATTTAATACATACTGAAGAGTTCAAGCACCTAATCCATCACACAATACACACTTGAGATTAGTTTAATCCTTTCTATTAGGGCAGACTTTGACAGGTCCTTGTGTTTCTGTTCTAAATTTGTATGACTGAACCTTCTTAATGAGAATATGATTCTTTGATGGGTATCAATGAAAAAGGAAACACTCTAAGTATATTTGATGATGCCTGTATTGATTTTATCCTCAGTTGATCATGCCTAGCCAGGAAAGCTCAACCCCCCTCCCCAATAAAAATACTGTAACAACATCAAAGCCCATGCATCTGATGGTTATGAATTTCTGTACTGTGATATATATATGCAACAAGGCAAGTACTGGATTACTGTGGTGAGGGGTGACTAGTGTTGTAGTCACTAGAGTGTAGGCCCTAGTGTTTGTTCAAAGTGACCATGTTTACAGTGCTGCATTCTTCATAAAAACTGGGCACAATGTTCAACAGCTGGTGTAACACAAAATCTACCCATTCTAAAATAAATTTTTGATAATAGTAATCAGTGGCATAGCTAGATATTTTTTGTGGGGGAGGGGGCAAAGCAAAAAAATTCCGACAGATTATTATCTTGATAGTTGTACGATTCGAAACTCTGGGGACCTTTTCTTTTGTTTTTTTGTTTTTTTTTGTTTTTTTTTGTTTTTTTTGGCTTTCCGGGCCAATTTTAGGCCGACTTTTGATTTTCATGTTGACATACCGATGTGGCCTTCTGCAAACATAAGAAGTGTTGTGTTTCAAATGAATTGTTTTTATTTATTTCCGACAGAGGCCTTCGGAGGCTTTGTGGGGGGCGACCGCCCCTGCCCCCCTCTGGCTACGCCACTGATATTAATGCCCCTGGTCACTTTGTCAAAAACCTTTACCCATGGATGTCGAGCACCACATTTGCAACCATGCTACGCACCAAAGTTGACAGTGTTGAACACTAACGGAGGGGTACAGAATGGCTGTGTAAACCTGGTCAGTGATGACCTCTCAACATGAAATGTCTGTGGATATTCAAATTTACTGTATTATTTAATCGCCCCTATTCTTCATCATGAGTGGAAGTTTGATGTGCAAACACCAGTTCTAAAGTAGACAGCAGAATTGACCTTGTGTATGCATGTATTGTATTAACACTCACATTAGGAGCAAGCTTCACATGCTAAATGCAGCATGACAAAGAGATTCTTTAATAGAGTACTGTCCTGGTCCCAGTTTTGCTATACTATTTGTCTTTATCTTCCATTAGAATGAGCACCTCTGTGAAAACACAATTTCTTTACAGCATTATATTCCACTCTATTCCATACTGACCTCAGATCAGACTTTTTTAGAATTTCATCAAAATAGACAAGTTACAGAAAAAAGTTTTTATATATACTGTTAAACTGTATGTTTCATGTCTATACACAAAAACAGGTGTAATGACAACGTATTCTTAAAGGGAACGAGCACTCACCCCAAATTTATTTTGAAATGCTACCTACATCTCACAAACATCCTCCTGTTTCATTTGTCCAGACCAAAAAATATTTCAAATAAAAAGGTAAACTGAGTACTGTAGTTATCTGCATGAATCGAACATTTCGGGAACAAAAATATTGTCACATGATTTAAATGAGCCATTCATGAATTACATAGGATACAGGGGTGCACTTACTCAAATTGGGATGAATGCATTTTCCCTTTAGACCCTCATGATGATAAAACATGTGATCTACTATTTAACACTCACTTTAGCTGGCCTCTTCATCAGAATGAATCATTCTTAAGCAGTTCCAATGATGATATTTTTAACCTTTACTCAATCCACAGAGGATGGTGATGTAATTTATTTCACAGATAAAAAGAATAAGACTTAATTTTCCAGAATTCTTCCAGTACACAAGCTTTATAATTTATGTTCAATCATGAAACCAATGCCTGAATCATTTAAATTTACAAAAGCTTCGTACTGTCCAAGATTCCTTCAAAAAATTTCAACATCACGACTTTACAATGAATATGAGGCTGTACTGTCAACAGCTTTCAAGAGAATCAGTTAATTGTGCTTACTAGTGACACTTTATTACTAAATGTACACTAATAAACCATTTGGCATTTCGTTAAATTTAACATTTTACAAACCTCAATATCAGCCTTTAATGAATCAAATCTGCATTTACTGTAGTTATCAGCTTTGTGCATATTTACTTTCCTATTTCTGATCAATGTCTAATTTTGTTACATGTTTCAAATAAACTATATTTTGGAATCTTTTTTGAGTTTATATAGTGCTTGACTGATTATACCATGATCAGTAATTGCTGATAACTGATTATTTGATTACACGATCAGGCCAATGCCCCTGGGTGGAAAAAGTTGGGAGCTGGGAGGCTCCTTCCCAGGAATTTGGGTATTTGGATGGAAATTTTGGTAATTGGAAGGAAATTCACACCTTTTATGTACATGTATGAAAATATGGAAGGAATTGTGGAAAACATGACTCTCTTCCTGGGAAATAAACATTTTTTCCAGCCCTGCCAATGCTGATTACCAATCACCGATTATTCCTGTCAGGTCATGTTTTCTCGTCTTCTATCGTGTATCTCTAGCTTAAATATTTGCACACACCCTAATAACATACTGTACACCTCACATTACAGTTGAATAATATTGGGAACAGTTCCAAAAGTTCCATCGATGAATTCATAATTTGTTAGTTCCTCTCAAAGAACTAAAATGACAATCAACCCTAAATACAATAGGCTTGCTTGCCTACAAATGTACAACATCTGTGGCTCATCCCGACCTGACGGGGATCCTTAGCACGAGATGGTGGACATAGGGGGCATGGTGCTAAAGCTTCTCTATGTAGCACACGAAGCACAAATTAATGCAAAATAAATGTACATAGCATGGGGTAAGTATATGTCTCCGAAGTGAATGTACATCACAGACATAGACAAGGAGTCTGTCAGCCCACAAAAAGATAGTCTTTCACCCACATGAATCGGAAGATTCCGTGTAAATGTTCTGTACTAGATTGTAGAACTTTGCAAGTATATACATGAGCCTACAGTATAGGCCCCGTCCTACGAAAAAATATGTAACTTCTGTACCCTAGCATTTCTGTGCTGCTAATAATCCCAGTCCATTTACTTGATTTTGGCATATCTCATATTTTAATACAGGCCCACTTCCCTTCATTCATCAGTTAGCAGCACAGAGTCATCAATGACCGACACGACAGCAAAGGGGAATGCACTTGCACTGCAGTATGTATTACACACTGTGCTTAATTGTGCATTCACAAGTGAATCAACTTTTAGAGACAATTTCTGATATAACTGGATGATGCCATTAGTGGAGATTTAAAACACACTACAAAAAGTTTCCTACAGTTTCGTATTTTGGAGTGTTATTCAGTAGTAGTGTACTAAATTTGACTGTCTGTTATTAAAAAAAATTAAATTTTCTCAACTATTGCATTTGTTCTGTACTTTTTTCTTCATTTTTGGAGGGTTGAATAGATATTGTGTTCTTGTATTTCGACGGTATCCCCTGTAAGGCACTTACAGGTGCCCATGTGGCTACCATAGGTAATTGAAACCTTAACGAAAGGAGCATGTGAAGAGGCATGATTTATGATAGATTATGGTCATTGTGTTTCCAAATTTTGAGTTAAGTGCATCAAATGATGTGGTTAGCACTTCCAATGAAACATGCAAAATGCAATTCAAAGCCATTGTTATTATGTAGTAGGGCCTACAGTTTGTACACATACTGTACATACGCAGCACAGTCCGTGGTAAGCACACATTGAAGTTAATGCTGTATATGTCCTCTGCCACAACTTAACTGTGCTGCACCACAAATTACAGAAGCAATCACCGGGCCTACCATTTGGATAAGTTTAAATTTTGCAAGTATTGTGAGTATCGATACTGATATTTTTGGTAGGAACTTAAATGTGTTTTGTAGGAAGTGTAGGCCTAAGGTTTTTGGTAGAAAGCTTGAAGTGCAAATTAGCCCCACTTCCAGTTTTCGATAATCCACTAAATGGCAAAATTTTACCGACGCTGGATATTTACCTATTATGTCGTAATCGGCACACACTGCCAACTATCTAACAGATGGTTGGTCAGCCATTAGTTTTATCTTTATTTTATCCATCATTAGATTTGTTGATGGACCTGTTTCTCATGTGCATGAACTGAGCATATCACTACAGCTAGGTGATATTTAATTTATAAACCACATTCTATCCCCGGACTCCATACTGTGAGCATTCAGGAAGATGACATGTTACAATGTAGCACAAAGCTACAAGGCATCTACAGTACTAAGTACTGTACATATGTACCTGTGCAACTTCTCATGATTCCATTGCAAAACACTTCCTAAAGAGTACTTAAGCATACTGCACATGTATGCTTTCATACAGTCAAAATCAGACTCTACTGTAGACGTGATTCAACACCTATTCCCATTTGCCTACACATTGTTGAACCTCAGAGACAAAAATTCATCTTTTGGAATCAACCAAATTTCATTTAAAATTACAGCCATCCTGATTGCATTTCCATATAACCACCTGTTTTGCTTGACTTCTCAAGAATAGACAAATTCACCCACAACAGCTGGCTGTGTTGCCCGGTATCCTATGACAACCAGGAGGAGCGACTCATTTCCGATTATAAATAAAAACTCCCAAGCCAACTCCTTGTGTAAAGTCACCGATAGAAGGACGTGTTTCTTCCTATACTGTTCACATAAGAAAGCCTCATACTGAAGTACAGTGCAACTACCTTCACGTCTGCTGCTGAAATTCTATCATCATCTTCAGAAGATTTCGATTACTTTTGAATCAGAGCATTAATTTATGTGATCAACGTCATCCATTAGGGCACACTGATAGACTCATAGATACTGTACAAGTCCTGCATAATCTACAATAACACAGTAAATATGAATGAACTTGAAATTTCAGGGAAAAATTGACCAGCTATTTATCACAAGCTATTATCAAGTCAATTTGCAAAATAAAACTGCCAAATTTAGTCTGCAAGAGTGTGTGGATGAAGATACTAGATACAGTAGAGTAATACAGGGCACCTAACGTGTCCGCTCCATGTGCACCTACCATACTCAGATTTGGCAGCTTTTTGATGCTAAGGTTTGTTACAAAGTTCTTGAAACTGTAAAATCCCATACATACTAATAATGTATCATGTTTGATAAATACTTGTTCTTTGTAGGGCTGTATTTTTTACTTCATTTTGCACACATTTCACCACTACACAGCTTCAAAACGTGACCAGTGAGGATTGAAGCAAATAATGACAAAAGGCTGAAAGTTCAAACTGTACAGCCTGGGCAATTGAACACCCAGGGTTAAGCTAGAAGCCAACGGCCTTGTATTAGTACAGTGTTACTACTGTAAAGCCGGGCTTGACAAATCCTCTGCTTGACATCCCCTGCCAGACAGTTTGGGGCAAGAAAAGAATCACTCAGGCAAAGGATTGCTCTTAATCAGCTTGCCAGCAAGTATCCCAGCAAAGTCTCCTCCACAAAGGCTGTTGGGCAAATTTGAACTGGACAAATGTATCATGCGAGAAAGTAGATTTAGAGAGCAACTAGCCCAATGGATAAGTAATGAAAAAAGAATTTGATGAAGCTATATAAAGTACTGTATGTCATTTATTATTGATATGAGACATGATAAAAGAGGGAAGACTTGGAAAGTACCCCTCCACTTTCATCTTTAAATTCTTTTGCCATTTTGTGGAGGAACCACCCTAAACAGTTCAAATTAACACTTATGCTGCAGTTTGGAGAATTGCAGGCAGGGAAATGATGATGCCTTAAAAGACTTTGGTGGCAACCCCCACCCCCTTACACATTCTAACACTGGCTCAGAACTGTTGAAGGATATTTAGATACTTCACAATATTGAAAGGGGTTAGGGTATCCCAGCTGATCCTCACATTGGGAAAGAGGTGGAAGTTTTGGCCATTTTGTTTCATTTGTTTGGTCTGGGATCATTACATTGTTACAGTAACATCAAATAAAACCCCAAAAGATTAAATAGAGCATACTCACCTTGCTTGAGCGTAGAGTCACTCTGCCACCACAACGTGCACAGGATTTAAGGCCACAGTAGCTACAAGAATGGCCGACACCATCAGCAAATTTAGTCTTGTGACATATTTCGCAGATAGCACCATTTTGAGTACTGGTCTGCTTGGTTTCTTCGCATTTTGCTTTCACCGTTTCTTCAGCTTTAGATATTTCTTCTTTCAAAGCTCTGTGCAGTAATAAGGAGAAAGAGAAATATATGTATTAGCAGACCTATTAAAATCTGAGGCAAAGAAAGATCAATTTCTGTTTAGATAATGCAGAAAATGCTCTGGAGAAGGGATAGAAAAATTGTAGAAAGAGTAAGATAATTATAATGGTCAAAAACAAAAAAAAAAAATAATAATTTTAATGTTTCAGTGTAGCTTCGTTCTAGCAAGGTGATTTTATAGGTGCAGCAACATGAATAAACACAAATAAAACACAACACCAATGACAGTTAAACATGAGGTAAGAAAAAATTTCAACTAGAATGGTCGCGGCATGATACTGGTACAATGAAATGAGGATTTTTTTAAATTTATTTTGAAATGAGGATACTTACAAGACAAAGGTTTCTTCCTCCTAAGTTCTCAAAATAAAACTGGAAGCATTCCGTATTTAAACTAAATGATGTGACTGTAAACTTTGAAGAAATATATGGCTTTATGATTAATAGAGTAAAACCAAAGTTTACAGCATTATTTCATTTCCAAAGTAACTGTAAATAACAGATGACAGTACAGTATAGTGTAACATGTTACTCCTATGATCTCAGTCAATTCCTGAATTAAACTGTCACCAAAATGACAAATGAAGAAATTTAGAAACTGTAAATCTCAGAACAATACTTTTCACTGCACTGCCTCCCTGATGTAATAGCACTACTTTTACAGGAGTTCATGAATATGTACTACAGGATTTCAACTGAGCCTGGATGACTCCGACATTTTGGGAGTCACATTCCTGTAGCCTTGCCAGTTGTGACTCCTTTGATGTCATAGCTGCAAAAGGCACAAACAATCCACCAGCTCAACTAAAAGTGTGGATTGTACAGTAGTTACAGCAGCCTACTATTCAACACACCTGCAGGACTACATTACAGCCTTCTTAACGGCCAAGGTGCCAATTGACTGATGTCAGAGTATCAAAGCATTGCAACTGAAAGGAAAACTACCTACCATTTTAAAAGAAAAGAGAAAGACTACAAGGATCTTTTAAAACAACAATATACTTTTTATTTATGTTTTTGAAAGAACTGGGTTCATATACTGTACCACAACCACAAGAGTCACCACTCCAAGGAAAGTGGAATCCCTCACTGACCCTGGGCCAGAAGTCATAAACTCTGAAGTAGGACTGGATAACCCACTCAAGCCTCCACTCAAGTCAACACCCAGCCAGTTATCAGCCGTACCAAAAGAGCTTTCTTTTCTTGTGAGAATATGCATGATGTTTCATGACGTCATAGCTCATTAATACATAATTAGATAAAACTTGCAGTTTTCGAAGGTTGATTTTTACGTAATTAAGGCGTTTCAATGCTTGCAGCTAACCGAATTTCATTGAAAACAATTCTTAGATGTGATTTTTCTTAATGACAGGTATTTACAAGCAGCAAAAGGTGCATTTTGGCCATATTTTGACAACGCAACGTAACTGTTTCTAAACTGTTCAAAAAAGTCATTTTTTTCATTTAGCCTCGCTATTTCCAATGTTTAAAATTTGCATATTCGGTGATAAAATTCTTCAGCCACAATTTACTAAAATTTGTTTTAAAACCATTCTGTAACGAAGTCAAGTTCACGGTAAATACAGGGCGACTCATTCACGAATGGCTTCTTCACGATTCATTCTTCACACAGTCTACTACTGCATGACAAGTACCGAATGCGCGAACAAATTTCGCGGCATAACGGTAAAATTGTGTACCCTTTCAATCAATAAGGAAAATTGGATAAATGATGTTAGTTACGAGGTACAGTACATAGGTAAAATGATTAAAATGGTTATACACATACTACAGGCTCGGATAAAGAAAGATGGAATGTCCAATAACTGGCTAAAAACAAAGCACAACATACTGTAATAGTATATGGAGCCAGCCTCACAATGCATAGCCCGGCCATAGGGCCATACTGTGTGAATGTATAGCAGCGCTTTACATACCCCGGGGAGACAACTTGTAGGCCAGTGTTTAAGGCCTGTGTAGTGTGTTCATGTGGAGTTGGCTACACATAACTACCCCCATATATCTTAAATTCACTGAGAAGCTTTTTTGACAAATAACAAAGAATGTAAATAATGTTAGAGCTGATACTGTAAGGCTGTTACTAACTACACAGGCTACATTACAAGATTTAATACAGTATATGAAACTGGTTCTCATTCTTGTTGTTACATCAACAAAGTAGGCTACCCCCATTTCCTTGATTTTTGGGCGAATGGAGAGGGGGTTTGAACGTCCTTGATGGACTGTGGATGCTATTAACTTTTAGCTTACTTAAAATCATAAGTTAATGGGACGGCTTTGCCAAAGCTTTGAAACTAAAATTACAACCCTGGCTGTTAAAGTGTAAACCTACTAGAAGAGTCATGAATGAGTGATTTAAGCATTAGACCAAGAAAACCTCAGCAGTTTTCCAGCACCGAAGAAGGAAATTAAACCTAAACGGGGGACGGCTTTACCCCCCCCCCCACCTTTAGAAAAACAAGAAACTCGAGTATCATGCCACAATGGATGCATATCCTGCTACTGCAGGTTATTGCTGAGTACTGTCTGTCAGTCTTCCTTTGAACATGCTGAAAAAATAATGCTATGGTTGCTTGTTGCCACTGGTTCCTTTTAAGGATATGCATGACTGTACTGGGTATAGTGTCAGCTCAAATTGTAACACGTTTCCCCAAAGCCAGCCATTCAGTAACACCGATACTAGTTTACTAGCTGCAAATCACTACTCCATTTACAATATTCCAGGATATCATTATTGACATTAACAAACACCTAGTTGTTTTAACAGTAACTCTCATATTTTCTATTTCTTCAATATAGCATAATTTTAAAGCATTACACTATATATAGTTATATTGCAAAGTTTGCCCATTTCATTCTAAGACCTCAGGCTAATATTCTTTATCATTGACCAGTTACCTTGGTAGCCTATGTGATATTTGCACTGAAAAGGAGCCTAGCTACCCACACTAGAAAGAGAGTCAATCACCGCAATGCCATAGTGACTCATCTGCTTTTATCGCATAAAGTTAGACTAACTTGGAAATATTTTGCACCCTATGGACTGAAAAAACTAAGAATCCATTCCCCCAGTCAGCCACTGCACTCAGTATTGAGATTTAGCAGTATGTTATGCACACAGTACACTTCACAACACACTGGGCCCAACTGTCCATTCTGTAGGCCTGTCATGTCACAGTCGTAAAGTACAGGAGCGAACACTGGAAGTAAATTAGCACTTGCCACGATCCTAAGGATTCTCAAGTTTCAAAAACATTTAACTAGCTAATTTGGCTTAAAATGAACTGATAGAACTTTTGTGTAGTACACTGAAATGCATAATACGTACTCACAAAGTGCATCGCTGTACGTACACAGAAAATAATCGAGTAGCAGACAAATTTTCGAGGCTATGATATACCATCGTTACATTATTTCCAATTGCAAAATTGGTACCAATGGAAAGCGTAGATTCTTGGCTAATCAATTTCGCCAAATTTCTCCGTTTTTATCCTGTAACGTAGTCAAGTTCACGGCAAATTTGCGACCACTTTTTAGGCCTTCAAAAATACTACCTTATTTCAACATGTGATTTATCAAAAATTACTGTAAAACATAGAATATTTTCAATTTTATCTGAAAAATAAGAGTTTTAGAATTATCTCGTCACCGTGATAGGTTACGCCTTCTGTTACATTATTCATCAGTTTAAACCTTAGCATGTGTACAGTATCAGTTTCGCGAAATTCCATCGGTTGCTCTGAGTTTTGGGGGCGGGGCTACAAGAAATCTGGATTTTCAGCTCATTATCTCGCCCGTTGATAACCGGCTGCACCTCTCAAACTGTGAGGTGAAATATGATGAAATTGTTAACTTACACACTGGCAATGCAGCAGCTCAGACATTGAGAAACCAATAGTATAGGCCTACTAGCATTTTAAGGCTAGTAATATAGTGTCCATAACTGCTGAGATGTACAGTACAGTATGTTCCTGTGTCAGTCACGACATCATCCTAGAAGTTTCCACTCCATTCAGAGTTGCAACTTATAGGGCCGGGCCCGACTCCAGAAATATTGGAGTTGCCCAAGCCTACTTAATACACTAAGTACAAGCCACTGACCCCAAAAGGGTGGCTAGTGTAAAGTCAATCGAAGTGGGCCAAGGTATTATGTTTTCAAAGTCGAATGGGTTGGTCCTCCTGGCATACAATATCTTTACAAATTACAAGTTTTATTAACCAGTATTATGGCTGAAATATCAGAGTTGTAAATTAACTTGTTCACATATGCAGCTGAAGTATTTTCACTTCATGCACTACTTGAACCCATGCCACACAATACTGTACTTGCGGCGTGAGAACCGCGTTGTACCAATATCGCTACGTAGCAGCCAACATTACTGATACCGACACTTCAATTCTCAGGATCGGCCAATACGATCCAATACCCATATTTGAGAAATGAGCATGCTTCACACTACATTGTAAGCTACTGAGCACTACCACTATTAAAGTTTTGTGCCATTTTTGAAGGGCAAAACATTGGAAATTACAGTCAAACGTTCAACTAATGTAGCATTTATATATGAAGTATAGAATGAGAAATATCTATTCATTAGATACTGCAGCATTTCCGGTAAATTTTAGCGATACTGATACAGGACAAAAATGGGTAATATCAGCCAATACTTATATTGAAAGTTGATAATTAGCTCAATATTTGTAAGAACCGCAAGTTTACAAAGCCCACTGTTAACTTATGCCAAGATTATAAAAGGGCCTAGGTATGATTGTCATACCCCGTAGGTGGAGGGGCATTTAGAAAAAAATGGGCAGAACAGAGCCTACAAGCTCCCAAAAATATAAAAAAATTACAAAGTATACCATAAATTCTAAATTTTATGTAACTAGCAAACACACTTTAACTGCAGACAAGGGCCAAAATGTATTGCATAGACCTGTACAGTATAGTATACCAATGTCAAGACAGCATTAATGCAATGGTACAAGTTTTTATTCATACTAAAAATTTACTGTCTGCAATTCCAATCTCTAATATTCTTATATTTCCATCATTTCTCAAAATTCACAGATACTAGCCCATTAGACTACACAAAGTCTTGATTTCTTGGTGCTTTCGTGCTATTAGTATCATAGCATTTTGTGACTCGTTTGGACTGTGCAAATCCCCCTTGCATAATATTCAGGAAGCAAGCATTTTTAAATTATTAATGACCTGGAAATGAACTTGCCTCCAAGCATCTACCTTTCAAACATTTTGTTAAAACACAATGGCATAGTTAGTTGGCAATCAGTGATTACTGATCCATGTTAGTGAAACATTAATGTGAGCACTGTTGCTGACGTCAGTTTTCCCCAAAAAATTCTATGCCTATTCATCAGAGACAATCAAATAGCTGGAAATGGTTATGAGAGGAAATAAACATATTCAGACTGGAGGCATAGCCTGAAAGTTTGATAATTCCATTGAAACCCTTTTCCAACCATCTTTCAGTTTTCTTTGCCTTGTAAATTGTGTTTGAATATACAGGATGTCATTTTTACATTTAATGCAACAGACTGTGGGATCTATAGCCTACATGTTCTCTTTTACAAAATGTTTTCTGAAGCCATGTACCCAGAACCCTCTAGCCTGGGGCAGCATCGTGATCATTTTTCAAACACACTGCTTTTGGAAATCCTGCTTATGTCCCTCTGGAATGAAGGTCTCCCCTCCTAATTTCCCTCCCAGTTCAGCCTCCCCCTTCCCCATATTAATACCATCTCATGTATTTCCAATCTTCTTCCCATCACTCCTACTGTTCCTGGATGTTGTCTGATTCTTGTCCTTTCCCCGTCAGGTTGCTCAATACTGTAGAGCTATTCACCTGTCAAACTAGCAAAATCCTACCACCCCTCCTAGCCTTTAGGAAAGACTGGGGATACGATCTGATATGATGAATAAATAGAGATGTTAAATGGCATTCCTATGCTAGCAGGACTGGGAATAATTAATAAACCCCAACCTTGTTACAGTAGTTATGAATGTAGTTGAAAGACCCAAGAATCTCACCAGGGTTCATCAATGATTAAATTGGTTATGGGGTATTGAAGAGTCCAATTGACTTCCTCTACATGAATTCAATGAACTACTGAATCCCTTGCTGGACAGTTACTGTAAGAGTCTTACTGGAAAATATTGCATTTAAAATGCACCAATTAGGCATACAAAAAAATTATCTATAACCATTATTAAACCATTCTGTCTCACCAATTAACTCCAGCAATAGCTTTATCTCCTCAAAATGTTATGCTCTGGAAGAGTTATAGATGTTGTAATCTCTTCCACAATGTAAAATATTGTGATAGGAAAGTTGAAAACAATGCTAAATTTAACTTGGACCCTTTCAAACTGGTGTGACATGACAAGATCTATTCACAACACAGTAAATATTCAAGTTTAACCCACTTGTGGCTCAGCAATGCTTTGCATGACCAATCAAGAGATAAAGTAAAAATTGCCTTTTTGTTAGACCACATGACTAACTGGGTAGCAGAAAATTGCTGAGAGGTGAAGACAATGTTGCCCGTAGCACTGTGGAAGGCTTGGCTACATTTTTAAAATGTCACATGGTGTCACATTGTTCTTATATTGTGTACAGTGAGAAAGGGAATTAAACCATACTACTATATACCTGAAGTAGACTCAGACCTAGCTCAATGATGAATTCAATTGATTCACTCCCTTTAAATTCATGTTTGAGCGATGAGATACACCTTATCAAAATGATGTAGCCTGCTACTAACAACTGTTAATAGTCTGTTTCAAGTTTTTAAGTTTAGCATGCATGCCTGAGTAATCTTTCTCTTTGCTATGTACAGTAATATGAACTATTTCCCAAAGCTGCATGGCATTAGATGGATATATCAATGAACATTTGCATTCACTGCAATGCCATAACTCACAGAGTGAGGACAATAAGCCAGTTGTGTATTCAAAATTACAATGCATGCCAGAAATTTAATTGTACCAATATCACTTGTTATTCACTTCCGCAATGTCTTTTTTTAAATTACATAAAAATGTTTACCCAGTTAGGTTTGGGCAACTTCAATGTTTTTGGAGTCAGGTACAGTAGTCAGGAAACTGTATGGAGTTCAGGGTAGTCAAAGTTTTTCTGAGTAGCAGGCTACACAGGCTCAAGTAGGCAGCGTACCTGGAAGCACTACCTTGTGCACGTGTAGCGTGCCCGGTGAGCGCGAAGCGGGAAGCCCATACGGGTGGGGTCCAGGGCCTGTCTTAAAGCCCCTGGTGGGCCCAGGGGAAACACTCCGGTGGGGCCCAGGGGGCAAAGCCCCCGGAAGCTCCTAGGTTTTAGTGTTTCATAAGCCCTAAAAGACTGTTTCTAGAGGAATATTTTAAATATTATTGCTGGTGTTGTCGACATACACTTCCAGCTAAAAAAATGCTGTTCTCCTCCATCTTTCAGTTTAGTTACTCCTCCCCCGGGTTTAAAATTCCTTGTTTAGTCGATTTTCTATGAACAACTCTCCACAGTGATACAGTAAAAGAACAAGTAGTCCCTGAACCTGACGCATGGGTAGGGCAGGATACATCCCTTTAACAAAAGGTACCAATGAATGTAAATTAATCCACTTCCAGGTATTTTTCTCAGGCATTGTACCTGCATTTCAGAATTTTGGTACAGAAATTTACCGATTCTGTGCATTCCTATTGGATCCCCTCCCCTTCTATTGAACATGAATATCACAGCCAATGCTTAGTCCAGGTACTAGTACCCAACCCCTGTGGTTTAAAACCCAATACAAGGCATCTGTGTATTAAGAAAGGTTGGGCAGGGTCATAGGGAGAAAAATTTATTCTGTACGTTCCTATGATATCCCACCCACTTCAATAAACCAGAAACATACATTCCATACTAAACCTACATTGTGCTAGTGTGAATGCCTGTTTGAAGGCATTGATATGCTGAAAATAATAGGTTGAATTTGCCCCTTTTCCCCTATGTACACATCTATGATTGAGGCTAATGTAAAAATGCTCCTAAGTGTTTATTTTAATTGTATAAACTTCTGACAAGCAAACTCTGCTTAACAATACATAAGAGAACAAGTAAAACACTAAGTAACACGTGAAAAACAAAAACATCAGAAACAGTGGGCACTGTTCTCCTGTGCACCTGTATGAATTCATGAAAATCACTACTTCAGAAATAAAGCTATAGGTAAAGTTCATAAAGTAGGCCTATACCTGCATATAACACGTTAGGCAATGGCAAAAGTGCAGTGCTACTCTGTGGAAAAATGCCCCGCAAGGAAAACCTCTCGAAGTAAATCATGCGAATATGTTACTGATTGTTATGTGAGAGTCTTTTATACGTGATATGAATCCTTTTGCCGTTCTTGACCACTTAGGGCTTTTTCTTTTCGATAGTTCCAACGAACGGTCTTGCTCTTGGAATGAGTGATGCTGTGTACTAAATATATGCAGAGAGCAGTAGTTCAAATGTGCGATCGAACCGTTAATTTTGGGACTGAAATATCCTCATTTGGGGAGTCAAAAAATCCGTGTACATGATCACACATGCTATTAACTATGGCTGAAGGAGTAACGATGGTTTAAATCATCTTTGCAAACTATTTCAAAATGATACGAACAGTTAAAATTTTAATTGAACGTTCGTCTCTTAACGAGCCCGGCATACTGTGTGTGTGATAATCAAGGATTGCCGGGGTGGCCTATCTTTATTGTAATGACAATGTGAGCATGCAGAATGAACGATGAACTGATTTAACATTAGAATGTAGTCAATGTACCTTTCGCGGGGATTAAATATCTCTCAATGCGACATTAGCACTGCAGTACGTACAAATACGCATATGTAGTCTGCATGTTGAAGGCAGCTGCTCGGTGTAATGTGTAGGCCAACTCTTTGAAGTATCAAAGTTGCATATGCGTGCTATTCTGCAGCCCGCATTTCGGCAGTGACGGTGCCGGAAGTTCTGTTACACGTGCGCGATCTCCGATCATCAATTCTTTTACGGGACTGTATTAGATGTCCCTTTTGGGGGTTGGCAATTTTAGAACCGATGATATAGTAAAGTATGTGATCAATTCATGTGCAGATTGTATTTGAAAAAAAAAGAAAAAAAAAAGAAAAAGTGGAAGGTTGCAACTAAATTTTTTTGACATCCAGTGAAGAGTAGGCGGCGGCAAATGAGGCTGTAGGCGGCGATTTACTGCCGGTGACCGGCTACTTTTGACTACCCTGGGAGTTAGCTGCAACACCTACAATAATGCCAAAATTGATGCAGGAATGTATAGATTGACAGAACTATAAGTAACTGTCAATTACTATCCTTCAATTAGTTATACTGTAGAAGCTTCTCAATGGCTGATGTGCTGATCTGCAAATCTCATAGCATCATATCAGCAACATGTCAATAAAGAAAAAGACCAAAAGAGCTAGTTTTGCTAAAATACTTCATTAAGTAAGACCTGCGAAACAACACAAATTATGTTAACTCACGAGTATGACTTTTGTGCGTATGGTTGATAGTACACTAAAAATCCCAAGGGCCAGTGATTCCAAGTTGATACTTGACTCTCAGTCAGCAGTTGCGACTCTGAAGAAGAGTCCGGAAACTTGCCCAAGCTTGCTCCCCATACCAGGTGTAAAGGATTTACTTCAGAGTTAACATTTACTTTCAAACCAATATTTTCACCCTGCAGTTTGATTTCCTCAACATTTAACATTCGACTTCCTCAACATTTTAATATTCGAGTCACTTTTTAGGATTTAATGCAAAGAAACATATATACAGAAATCAGAAAGAGATGGAAAAAATGACAGGAGGAACTCAGAGAAAGCTCCATGGAGCTTGTGGTATGAGTCCTCCTAGTGCTAATATACATTTACAGAGGATACAAAAGAAGAAGAAAATACATATATATAAAAGAAAAAAGAACAAAGTCACCTATATTTGTTCATTAAATGAAATTTCAGAGACTTCTTGAATGAGTACTTAGAGTTACAGGATTGAATTTTGGGGGTAAGGGAGTTCCATAGGCAAGGACCGGTGAAGCAAATTGATTGTTGGGAAGAGGTGAGTCTAAAAGTGGGGTTAGAAAGGGACGGAAGCACATGTGGAATTGAAAAGTGGATCAAAAGATACTGGGAAGGGTATTCTGTATCCATGAGTACATGAAAATACCAACTTGATAATGATAAACATCGAAAACAGGCAGAATAATAAGCTTATCGAAAGAGTCACGAGACAAATGTAACAGCTGATAATTAAATATTAAACAAATAGCTCTCTTCTGAAGAATTATGAAGGGATAAATCTTTCAGCAATAGGAACCACCTCAAAGAAGTACACAATAAGATAAGTACGGATTAATTAGAGTATTATACAGAGTAAACAGGGTCTTTCGGGTAAAAGTTGATGTCTCAAATCATGATGTCAATGTGAGAACTTTGTGTGCTCCTGTAATACCAAATACCACAGACTGCACCTTCAATGACAACTTGACGTCCTTAATCTTACATATTACAATTCAGGCCTCAAGGGTTGTTATTTTATGACGTCAGTGACCACTACTATGCGAGAAGCCCATGGCTTATAATTACAAAGTCTTCCAAATTGTGTGGTTAACCAACTTGAACAATTTTGATCAAATATATGGTTTCTTTTGAAAGGCCAGCTCAGATGTGACATTCAAAGATTGCTCACAGATGAAAACCCCACATTTCTTTGACCCTGCTGAGGATCAAAGCCCATCACCTCCTGGATGTTATGCTTCATTTCTCAAATGCCACCATTTTTATCCATCCTGCCACAGAACTTAGTTGACTGACTCGTCCTCATTTCTTTTTAGGCCAGAACGTGATGTTGCTGACACGTGTCTGGTCCACGAAGTTAGGATGCTTATTACAAAGCACTGAGTTGGTCTCCATCACCACTGAGAGGAACAAGGTCACCAACATAGTGCAATTCTTACTTGTACTATTAACGAAGTATGCGAACTAGATCTGTTGACAACTGACAGACAAAATACATACCACTTTTTGTATTACAGTACTTGCTCAGATGATAACTAATTTATGTATTATTCAAACTGCTAAAAAAATGCCATTTTGCAGTTATCTTAATTGAGTCCTTGAAATGAGGACTGGAGCTTAAAAGGGATGAAAAAACCCGTAGGTCAGAAGTATCATTAAATTTACACATAGCTGATGTGAATTATTAAGAGCAAGGAATGAATGGTGCATGATGCATAAAGCAACAATAGATTTTGATGAAGGTCATTCAAAAACTCCTCAATCTTAGAAGTTATAAACTTTAATTAAGTGTTGAAGGGAATTTACGGGGGAGGGGGATAAGAAATTTCCTTGGATTTCCTCTAAAGACCAGGGCAGAAGGTAATTTGTAGGATTTTAAAAGGTACCAAGGCAACTCCTAAAATTTAATTGGGACACCATCGATTCTGGCATTCTTGCAAGTAATGAGAATATACTGTGACTAGGCTATATCAAAAATGAAGAAAAAACAAAACTGACCCTTAGATGCAAGTGCAAAGACTACCTAATGGTCATAAATACTACTGCAAGGTACACATGAATTTCTTTTCACACAATGTTAGCTTCTACCCCTGTGTACTATTTCTTCCAACTAATTAATGCACCGTTACGTAAGTGTTGGCTACCCCAAAAGAAACAACCCAGTAGACTAGCCTACTGTAGATCATGACTTCACCTGAGCACAAGGTATGATATATAACGCTAATTCCTATCATTGGGAGAAAACGGCATGTACCGCCCTCTTGGTAGGGCGTCAACGTTATTTCAATGGCCCGTCATCTGTATGTAATAACAGATACTGTATGTGTCCATAAAGTTGTCCACATACAGTAGAAGTAATATTTAGCATATTGTGTGGTTAAAAGGACGTTACCATACATTTACATATTCCAAAGTGTGTGAAAAGCCAAGGCGAGAAAACTTTTTCACCCTGTTTATGGTTTCCCCCGAAGTGTGGGTTTTTAGCACATTTTTCCCTCTAAGTGGGGAATTACAGTACTGTTCTGAATTAACTGCCTGATCGCGGCCGCAATCCAACAAATTCATTGCGAAAGATCGCGGAGATTATCCATTGTTATAGCCAAGATGTCTGCACGAATCTTCGCGGAAACTTTCAGCTGCTTAAAGTAGTGGTTTTCACCTCAATAGCTTTGCCAGCACGTTCATGAACTTCAAAGAGACAAAGGGAAGGCTAAGCAATGAAAGGCCCAGGACACTAGAAAACCAATACTCTGACTAGACCAATTTCAATTGAAACAGCTCTAAAGGAAGGAACATATTAAATAAGGTTAGGCTATAGGCCTGCTACGGCCGTAATAAATGGTACACAAAGATGAGGCTTCACGTACACGATATACAGTACTATACACGTTCTTTGCAGCATGGAAGTATGGCGGGACGTTGTTATTGTAGGCAAAACGTAAGATCACATTTTAAGGCTTGAGCAGTTGGGCTAATCACCAAGTTCGTGAAAAACAATTATGTGATAAGGCCATTTCGTTTAACGTTACTGCGATACCGGGACCATATACTGTACTAACCTGCCGACTAGGCTGCATGGCAGTCGTCAAATTCGCCGAAAGCCGAAGGCCGCGCTGAGTGTACATTTTCTGCGCATGATGGCGGAAATATTCAGAGTCGAAACGTTTTTAAAAAGTTCCGTTGACCAGCCAGAAAAGCTGCGTCGTAATTCTTTCCGCAGCGTCCCGAATATTCCAGCAATTGTGAAATTTTGAGCCTTTCATTTAAAAAGATTGATGACGTTTAATAAAGGCCCCAAGCATGTGAAGTAACTCATGACACACGCATACACTACATAACCTTTCCGCAAGTTCTGCTAGGCTTGACTTTATTATAGCATACCCGCGGGCCAATGCCAGATGACTGCCCTACTTCGGCATCGGGCCTGTAGGCAAATATATAAGGCGGTAAAGTTTGGCCAATCTGCTCACAAAATACTTAATCAAAACTAGTCATGGCCAGGGTTACATGCATTTTTTCACAATGAGACAAATGCAGGTAATGCGAGTTGTGCGAGAAGGACATTGTAAACTATTATGCAATTGACTATTTCAGATTAAGGGAATAATTTCAACATTTTATATCTCAGAAATACAATAAACTATGAAGATGGGGTTGGATGAATGTGACTCACTTGAAATCTTGTAATTCTACTCTGTAGACTTTGGGTACCCTTTTTACTGCCAAGACGATACTCATCTGGTTCTTTCCACTGTTTCACATATAATTTGATGAAAAATGGGTAATTTCACAAAAGGGGACTTAAAAGGAAGGTCTAAGCTCAAATCAGGCTTTGATATATTAGAGGGGTACCTATTCTAAGCAATCTGGTGAAATTTCCATTGAAATCCGATGAGTGGTTCTCAAGGTATCAGCAGATAAAGTTGTCACATTTTCAACAGAAAGTGAACTTGAAGCAAGCACATATGATGTCATACCCTCACATTAATGTGTAGTCTTTTGTTTTTCTTTAAATTTTATCACCAATTTTCTCCTAAACAATCGGATGTTATCGCAATGTGATTGCATGAGAGGCATGGGAAAACTACAAACTTCACATTCCCCATGGGGAGGTTCTATCCCTATTAATTGCAAGGTCAACACAACAGACTGAATAAACAAAGGAAACAAAATATTCCTTATCAACGTGAGGAAGTGATATCAGGGAGCTGCCAACTGATATAACTTCCACTTGCCTTTGGGTCACAAATGTTGTCAAGTTCTTCTTTTGCTGATATGTCGAGTAATACAAGTCCGATTTGAATGAAAGTTTCACCAAAATGCATAGATTAAGTTCCTCTTTCACACATGAAAAGTAAATTTTTGCTTAAACCCTTCTTTTAAGTTTGCACAGACCTTTACATTACAAGCAATTTGAAACAGCCTGTAAATTATGTAAAATCAGTTTTGATTCCATTTGGTTACCCTGGGGGTTGGCCAAACGGTGCCATAAGCTATGTTCCCACTGGATCCCCCTATGCAGATCCTGTCACGGTCATTTTAGAACTCCTTCCTTGATTTGAATGACCTTAGCGTGACAGTTGTAGTCGTGTGATGCAGGCTTATTGTTTAAGGTGTCGCTGAGAAATCCGAGACGAAAGTATGTTCCTCACGCCCAGGCAATTGGAACATGCTAGTTATGCGAGTTACGTAATAAAGTATGCAGGGTTGGAGTAGGGTGAAAATGCTCAATTTGTAGGCACTGGTTTACAAGCTTCGAAGGCGACCACACCTAAATCCCAAAGGTCTGTTAGTCCAGGGCAAAATTGCCGGGAGTGGCTATGTATGACAGTACTAAGGGGATATGAGCTCCGGTGTAAGTTCTCCTCGAGTGGGTTCTCGGAGACGATGAGATGAGCTCTTCGCCGTAAGGTCGGAGTTACCAGTCAGCACTTTTTCACGTGAGTTTTAGAATTTCTGTTATTTTCAAGTATTCTGCACGTTTTGGAGGAAGAAATACGGGTAAAACGTAGAGTCGTGTACTATAACTAGAAATTATATTAAAGTGGACCAAGAAGTGTTTTCCGTGTAAGTAATTACCAGACAAGTTTTGCCGCACATTTTTCGTTGGAACTTGTAGGGATTGAGGGGCCACAAATTTTGACAAGAATTGTTTATGGTATGTTAAAGTATTATAGCAACAGAGAAGTGTAGTAATTGTTCCCACTTAAAGTAATTGTGGAGAGAAAGACGAACTTAGGCAATATTTTGCAGGTACTATAGTAGTATGTGAGTGTTCCAAGAAAAGATAATTAAAATCCTGACTTGTAAAGTTTTAGGGGCATTCATAAGCAGTGCGAAGTTGTTGTATTTGAAGGAAAATGCATTTATCATGTGTTGCATTGGGGGAAAAAGTTAATATTAACATTTTGAATGTATAAGTGAGCTTATACAAGGACATGTATTTCAAAACAAGTTATGTGTCTAAAAATGAGTTCCCATTAGTAAAATTTTGGGTTGTTTCTTTGCAGCCTGCTTTTTGGAGTTATGTTGAAGCCAGAGAGGCCATTTTTCTGTTGGTGACGAGATACGCCACGCCTTAGCTTATGTTACGGACCCAGGGGAGTCCAGCAGTTAAATTTATGCACTTCGTTGAATTTCACCTTAATTTCGACAGTGGTGCGACGTATGTTATAAGTTTCAAGTTTGTCATATATTTCAAGTTACTGAGGCACACCGTGGAAGACAGGAAATCCACACGTGATGTAAACCTATTTTGTCAAGACCAAGAGATATTTTTATTACTTATTTCAATATACTTTCAGTTTGTTTCTTCATAAACTTCGGTGTTGCTTTTACTTTGAGTACATGGAAGAACCCTGGCGGATGTGGGATCGGCGCGATTCACATGTCACAGATCCCCCCAAGCTCAGTCGACTGGAAACTTTTGTGGCCAACCCCAAGAGCATTTCCATTTGAAACCCTGTATGAGATCTGACTGCCTCCCCTGGTTCAAGCGAGAGGAAGTTGCATCATTAAAATTATGTCTGCAGGTTGTGTAACACAGGACATGAGACTATGGGAAAACCGTGCATTTAGTGAGCTGCGGAAATACGTCATTTGTTTGCTTTGATCTTAGGTCACCTTAATTCCCCGCTGTGTTCCCACTTGTTTTTTCTGATCGCCTACATGCCGTGTCTGATCCTATCCAAAGCGGTGATCATGCTCTCAAGATATGATCAGGGAATAAGAGTGTTCCCACTTGCAAACTGATCCCCTTCTTGGGGTCGGATCTGGATCTGATCTCCTGCACGTAGTCAAGTGGGAACACATACATAGAGTTTGGCACTGGAAGGCTGCAAAGATCACTGACTGCAGTGTTATCCAAATAATACTTCCCAGTAATTACACCCAATACCCAAACTAAAACATCTTAGCAAATTTCCTGACCTCTTTGTTAATTAAAACATCACACCATTTATTTTCCTTCTCTCATTGCCTGTTTCATGTCCCATGCATCAAACTACCAGAAGAACAAATTACATGTCATCCATACTCATCCCAAATGCAGCAGTAAGATATGAGGACTTGGTAACTTTAAATTAAACATAATAATTAGCAGCATTTGCCATTCATGAAGACTCATGTTTTTAAATCAGTGTTTCTAAGTGAGCTGCATGATTCATTTTCAAATTACTGTATATATCATACTGAAAAATGCAATTTCCTTCAAGGACTCAAGTCTGGCATTAACTCACAACCCTTTTGTTGCTCTCTACATGCACATGGAAAATGTACAATGCATACATGTACTGTGAACTGCCAGTTCTTAGCCTGATCTTTTATGAGCAAAAGCTGTGCATCATCGCGAGTTTTATCATTATGGACCTGTGATCGCTCCATGTCTTGTGACCGTGGCAACGAGGCTATTAAATCTTAAACCTTGTTCCGTACTTCAACTTCAGATGTACTAGTAGTACAAGTGTATGCCAATAAATACAGTACGTAGTAAAGCTAACATGGGACGCATTTAATATTACAATCACCCATAATGATCATGAGGTGATTTACTTAACTGAATGAGGCAACTGAATGAGTGCTTTAGTGTTTGGCCAAATGTGTGTGAAGTCCAATTACACTGCTTGACAGCATAATACCATAAAATATCAAATGCAGCTCTCAATTTGGCTAGGATGCTATAAAGCATACAGTATTATGTTATGCACCAAAGCAGATCTATCTGTTTTTAAAACACTGTCTACCTGTATGGAACTGAGAGCTACAGTACGTACAGTCTAATTATGTTTATTAAAATCCATTGAAATTGGACCAATGTAAACAGTAAACACAACCTTTAAAATAGTTCATAAACAGCAAAAGTGCCAGATAAAGCCCCTACTGCACTGGAAAAACAAAACAGTAGGTGTTCCTCTGTGACTAAAAATAGTGCCAGCTGCGTGATACAATCACTCTAAAAATTACAGAAAAATTCCTTCTTATTACACCACAGAGATGTCCAAAAATCTTGCAATATATGTCATCAAAGATAATGAAGTTTGTGTTCGTGGCCATACTGTCTATCCACACAATGTTACACAGCAGTACATCTGTAGTTACAACACATTACACTAGCATAATTGCGTATTGTTTAACTGTAGCACAAAGCAGCTTGTAAATCGCATTATAATTCACTACACATATTGCATATATGAGTAGACGTACACAACACGAGAATCGGTTGAAGGTTCCATGCCAAGTGGGCTTTGTTACTGCATACTGTACTGTATATCGAATGTGCTCACTAAAGACAGTTCTTGCATGCATGCGTCTGTAGTTACACCTCAAATGGGACTCCATGTATTCTACATTATTCAAAAGTTATGATTGTTCTCTGGTTATTTCAACTGCACAAAAGCATATATCGGTGCCTACACACATTCACAAAATTAAGTACTGTGATTACTATTGCATGCGTCCCAGTCTTAGAAACAGTCAGTGTGAAGGGCGAAATTACCCGGGCACCAGGTGCTGTTTTGTGCTTGTTTCTAGCCAAAAAGTGCTAGTGTGGGTAGGATTTTCATTGTCAGTGATCATTCCGCGGTATATGGACTGTCCAATAGTAGTTATAGGGGAGGTAAGTAGGTGCGAAATAGATTAGTGCTTGTTTCTAGCCAAAAAGTGCTCGCTAGATACCTACGAGGACATTACCAGGTGCCACTATTTTACCAAAGGTAGCTCACTTCATTTTGGAAGTCCCAAGGTACTGTACTGATATGAACCCAAAACTGACAACGCGTCCATTGTAATTTATCCCTCCGTATCAGCCACCTTCTAACGGGCAAGGTAAGGAGTCTCATCTTTTTATCTGGATGGCATGTTTGCATGTTAAAACTTGAAAAAAATAAAATTCACAAGCTTTCCTCCTTAGCATCACTGTTATGAGAAGCTACTAAAAACTCTATTCACAGTGCACAGTAGTCTCCAAGTTGATCCAAGCCCAATGGAGTTGTTGGGAACCTAACACCACTCTCAATCAAAGATGAGTCCATGGCCATACGGCAGGGGATAGAATATGAACCCTCCTCCCCCCCCATTCAAGGTGCTAAGAGCCTCAATTCCAAGAAGACTATGTCATAAACATGCTGCCAGCCCCTCCATCCCATTTCAAGTTTTTCAGAGCTGGAATGGAATGACCACACCATGCTTAGTCCAAAGACCTTGTGTTACACCAAATGTAAATGCTCTTTGTCTTATTTCCATTTCTTTTGCTGATTGTAATGTTAGGAGATGATTAGAGGATGCTACAAGCAGCGAACAGTGGTTTCTTTCAAAAATTGAAAACAGCTGCAGATAATGGTAAAAAAGCTCCAAAAAAGCTTCAAAATGAGGGTTGCCAGAAGCTGTTTTCAGAGAGAGGAAAAGCTCATTTTCAAGGCCCTGCTGTGAACGTTTAGCAAAATTACCAAACGTTTCATCGCAAAATTTTGCGATCGTTTAGCGATTAATCGCAAGTACCTATGATCAACGTAGAGACTTTAATAAACATGCTCTTGAACATGATGAATATGTAAAATGCGTAAGTGATGTCCAGGGAACATAGTTTCCATGAACCTCAAACACGGATCCTCATAGAAGCTTAACTTTGATGTCGTATGTTTACCTGTGTGCCAATTGTAAAATTATGTATTTCACTTTTTTGAAAAGAGTTTAATCGAACATCTAATTTTCTGTAATGACTGCAGATTGTATTTTATTTAGTAAGGAAAAACGGGTTTTGCGATTAATCGCTGGTGGCTTTGTACTAACGTTTATTACACATGTATGCGATCGTACAGCGATTAATCGCTAAACGGTCACAGCCCTACCCTGCATTAGTGGCTTCAGGTGGGGGGCAGAGGGACCATGGCACCTCATCAGGGAAGGCTGGCCCCCTCATCGGCAAAATTTCTAATTTCGTTGCAGAGCCCTAATGGATCTTACAACATATGCTGTCCCCAACAACAGCCAGTCACCCTTATGGTTTACATGATTTTGCTATAATTATGGATAATCCTTCAATGAAACCCTCAAATTTCTAATTTGTTTACAAAAACCCCTAAAGTTCCAATTAAGTTCCTAAACAGCTAATGCAAAAATGCATTATGGTTTCGATGAACAGCAGTAATCCCAAATAATGCCAAGATGCCCCATTTCTTTTAGTCATTGGTTGAATGTATCCTTAATACATAATTACAGTTTTGTGTTCATATTTGACCTTGGAAATTCTTGGGAACTTTGCTTTTTGGCCTCTGACCTTTGACATCTAACAAAACTCAAGGGTTTTCTGATGGATTAAATGCAACACCATGTGAATTCTCACCATAATGCATCCACATGCCAAGTATGAAATCTATCCAAGGTTCCTACCTTCATATATCATGTTGACAAGGTTTTCAGACTATGCCCCCTCCCCCCCCCCCCGTGACCCCAGATCTGACCTTTGACCTCCACCAAAGACAACAAGGTTCTACCTCTGACGGTAAGGCATTCACTGTCAGGCAAATACTGGTGTCACGCCTGGCCTATACCAGGGGATTTTTATATCAAAAGGAGGCTTTTATTCTGCTCAAGTTTGAAGACTCAATATGGCCTATGGTCCACACTGAACTGGTCTGCCCTGGTGCCTTGCATGTATACTTTACACACTGTACTACTTTAAAAATATTTACTATGGGTGAATGGGAGTTGTAACTTACTGAGTGATATAGTGTACTTCCTAATCTCTACTTATTGTATTCATACTAAGTATTACATCAATCTTAATTGTGTTTGCTTTACCAGATTATAAGTGAATTACAGTAAGTTGCAACTTACTGAGCTTATATGCTAGAGACAAGCACCCTCTGCTTTCTAAATTATGTCAAATCCTCCTTTCTTCTGCTTTCTGCAGTCTTTTCCCATTCATTTTGTACACATGAAAAGTGCTGTTTTCTGCTTTCTGAAAGTAGAAAGTTCTTGTCTCTACAGTAGCTTATGCCAAAGAGCAGTCCAGTGGTCTTAGAGACCCCCTGAAATTCTGTACCCTACATTAAGTACACTTCAGTGCAAGTACTTCACTTGCACTGTACTGATGATAACTGATCACCAAATTTGGATTACCGAATCTCAATATCATGGCTCACGTCCTAGTTCATATACTACCTCAACTCAAAACAAGACTTAAATGTACATCTGTTCTTTTTTAAATTTCTTTATTCTTCTTACGTTACCACACATTAAACACTTTCTCAAGATTGCAAATATCATTGACGTACTGTATGTCACAAAATGATGTATATTGTACAGGTATACAAAACTAGTGATCAAAGTACAGTGAAGTAGTCATGTGTGTGCTATTGTACCTGAAGGTTACAAAGGGAAAATGTGGCCACCTACAGTAAATTAAAAAAGTACAGGTACAGTATACTGTACCTAAGTTTACAGACTCATGAATGGCTCTTTCATGTCATGTGACATTTTTTAGGGCCAATGATTTTCCGGAAAACAACGGAATTTACTTTTCTGCACAGAATTTCACAGAATTGGGCAAAAATTATCAAGCTCAAAATACATTTAAATTTTTGATAAAAAAAAAACAGTTATTTTTCTTCAAAACTATGTCAAATGAATGCCTGCATATACCAAAGACATACACTGACGTTTTACCATCTAAAATGGTGACAAATTCACCTTAAAATCCTCAAAACTCCTTGAAGTTACGATCAGAAAACAAGCAGAACATTTATGAAATCGGCAAAATTTTTCCGGTATAGGCTCCAAATTGCCTATGCTATAGCGTGTTAGGTTAGGTCGTTTGTGTGTTACAAGTGTTTGCTGCCTTCAGGATCATAACCAGACAAGTTTAGGACTTGTTTTCAACATTATTACTCCAAAAACCGAAAATCACGAGGGGCCGGGTTATGCTTGAAATGGAATTCTGCGGAATTTGGAACGTCAAAACGAAATTTTGTGATTTGTGACTTCAGCGGAAAATCATTAGCCCTAATTTTTGTCAATGAATTGCTTAATCCATGTACATACAGTAACTCCTTGGTTTACAGTGAGTGCTATCTGTACTGCTAAGTGTTGTATTTATTTAATTCATAAAGACTCATACTTCTAGGGGATATACGAGGCGATTTGTAGTTTATCTACTGTAGTCTGATGCATCACAATAACTTGAGTAGTAGCCAGCTTTGTAACTTCATATGGTCTCTATTGGAAGAAAGAGAGAGGAAAGGATCTACTTTAAGCAGATTCCATTATATGACCTCCAGTTTGGGGAAGGTGATTAATAAGGACTTAATATTCTGGATAAAAGGGGTAACAGACATACTTTATGTATACATGTGCAGTAAATCATATGCCAAAAAATCAGAGTGTCCTTGCATAAAATAAGAGACAAGACTTTTCCATTTTCTAAAAGCCAAATCCCGTTTTGTAATGTCTTTTTGCACATTACTTCCATTGAAGTGGTGTACTACCAAAACATCAAATTCTGTTGTCTAATTCACACAAAATGCAAAACTCTTGCCTCTACTGTACTGTACAGTAAAGGGCAATTTCAGAAATGTTCCTATATATAGCACACATGTGCCTTTAAGATTTACTGTATATCATACACTTAGCCTACTGGACAAGCAAAAGTTTATAATGCTAGCAATTACAACAGACAGACAGAACAAACTTGTGGCAGTTTCTCGAACCTTACTGTCCTTTTTTTTTAAAAAAAATTTATTTGATAACCCTTCTTGCTCCTTTGAAAATCTCAAGTGACTTACAGTATAGGCATAATTAGGCCATGGAAGTACTTAACAGACTTACATAAAAATCACAGCATTGCCATGTACACTGAATTTACTGCAATATTTGTCAGCAGTGTACACACTACAGCTATGTGTGAATGCATATCATGAGTCCAATATCATCTTGTGCTGAGAACTATGCCGCTGTGTGCCACCTGTTACCAGCAAGGTATAAACTCCATCACTATTTAATCACTTTTTATAATCTCTTCTATAAACCTTTAACAAAGCATTAAGCCAACGACTCTTCAAAGGCAGTAAGTTGAATCCATACAAGTGCAGTCAAATTTGTCACTTTTTTTTCAGTGGCATTGTATAAATTAAGGATCAATGCTGTAGGGGAGGGCAGTGGTAGGAGTAGGTCATGATTGTTTTCTTTGGTGAGGGGGGCGTGTATTTAACCCTTCATGACGTAATCTAAACTGAGTTCAGCCATCTATTTGTGTACAGCATAAAAAGAAAAAAGGACCATTGCCTCTGTTTTCTTTAAACCCACACTTCTCAACTGTGCCACACTCTATGTCATAATTTTTGCATAGCTAGTGAGAAAACTTACAACTGGTCAAACTTTGAAGGGGTATATCTTGAGAATGGCAAAAAATAAATCAAATAATTCCGACAGATTCTTTATAAAGGGATTTAGTCTGTCATTGTTCAGTAAAACACTTGTTTCACTAGTTACATGTCCACAGACCTTTTAATGAAATATATGACACACACACACACATATTCATCTTACATAAACTTTGTTTTACACGAGCTTAGCAGATAGCAAAGCTTAGTTGAACTAGTTTACTTTTGGGGAGGTGGGATCATTAATTTCTGAAACTGCAACTTCCATTCCTGGACGGTGCCATTTCCATCAATCTAGGAGGCCAAATTAAATTTCTGAATATGCTAAAAACCAACTTATGATGGAGCCCCACCTAGTGTTGTTACAGTCCCCACTAGAAATTTCTTCAGAAGTCTCTGACATAACATGCTTGAAGGCATGCAGGATTCCTTTTTGAGAAAGTTAATGAAATCAGGGGAATGATTTATATAATAAAATTAGGTCATATGTCAAAACATTAAGTGGAAGTCTAATAATGTGCTATTTGGCACTTTAAAGACACTCTAATCTCACCCCAGACAGTTCAGTTCTCTCTACTAAGTTTACTTCAAGCCCCTCCTCCATGACACTTCCAATACAGAGCCACAGTACCCTGCACTGAGTTTAAATTGCTTGAGGCAATATTTTCACGGAAGTGTGCAGTGTGTGGGTTTAATTGGGAACACAACTGACTGTACAAGTCATTGTTGACCAACCAGGGTGGAGCTACAGTATGTTTGAATGAATGTCAATCAAAGTGAAGTCATCAACTGTATTTAGAACTCTAGGGCCATTCCTAAATATGCTTGGACAAAGAGTACTAGACTCCCTGGTTTAGGGGAATGCCATATCCCCTTTTTATGAAGGACATATATGGCCCTTAGAGAATGAACGGGAGGTAAGGGTTATATGTATAAATATGTGAGTCTAGTGCAAGACTCAATCATGCTACACTGTATACTGCAATGACCAATTTAGACTGGATAATGATGGATTTCTTCACTCAAAGGCTTGTAGGCTTAAAAGGATTCTGTAATCTAGCTCAGTGAGTCAGTGGCAGCTCTTGTCTGCTAGAGCTGTGACCGTTTAGCGATTAATGGAATTCAAACTGGGGTGAAAGCATAAATTCCCTTTTACTGTACAGAATATGCTGTATACTTTACTGGATGGGGTGCAGCCATGGGTCCAAAAGGTTCAAATGAACTCCCAGTCAGCAATATTCAGTGGTCCACCGGTGGCCACAGATGGCTCACAATCGGCCAAGAAAATGCGGCCAGTCTCTAGAGGACCAACAAAGGGCCATACGAGGTCCGCTAGCTGGAAACAGCATGGCACGATGGGTAAGTTTTTAACCAATCAGCATCACGCCCATTGGTGGACCACTGGCAAACCACCACACATTTGGCTGATGGACCATCGAAATGTACGACATCATTCCGTTGACAAGGCGGTCAAATTTTGCTGACAGGGCGCTACTCCTTTTCAACCCCTCCCCCCAAAAGTTAAGTTTGTTGACAAATTGTGTTGGGAAGGAGGATGTCTGATTAATTGGGTGTGTCATTCTGAACTGCATTTAATGTACCAACCAGATAATCGGACTGGGAGTATTTGATGCTCAGGACTTTCTTATCATTTGGGATAGACTAGATATATCCATGCCGGCTGGACTATCTAGCCGGATAGTGAAAAATTATTTGGTTCCAGTCAGATCTTTGAAGAAATCCAGCCGGACTTTTCTCAAATTTTATTCAGAATACTTCAGTGTTCGGGCTAAGGCGCGGGATTGCGTGAATCCCACTTTTGTCTTTCGAATTCCGCACAAAAATAAATCTTATGCGGGAAATCCCACACACTTTTCTGCAGCTGAGATTGTAGCTACAATTATAATACATACATTAAATTGTAATAGTATCTTTACCAAGTGATAAACCCCTCCTTGATTTTGAAAATCCCTCCCAAAAAAATTTCTAGAGAGGGAATTCCCTCCAGGTTCAATTCCTTAGCGCGAACACTGGAATACTTCCATCATTAAAAGATAGGGCTAGCTGCACAGATGAATTTTACACTTTTGCAAAAGTCTTCCCTTTTGCCTGTCCATGTTATATCTAATAAGAAATTGTCTCATAAGGCCAAGAGAATGAAAGTAAAAGATTTGGAAATATGGAAAACACATACCGTTCTTTTTCATTATTCATTAATCATTATATTTTTCATGGTCATTATTACATAAGTAAAAAGCTTGTGTGTGCACACTTATTTTATCTCCAAATATAATGTTTACAAGTGTCTTGTAAATCTGATGGAAGTGCACGATGTGGAAAGCCATTACCCGTAAAACTGAACTGTATACACTGTGTCTTGAACAAGTTCTACTGTCAAAGAAAGTATTTGTAACATGCTTGCTGGCTCACTAACACATATGGTACAGTGTAGGCTCTTGGCCTACAGATTGTAATTTATTTTAAAACATTTGGCAATTTAATTTGTTATGTGAATACTGTATGCACTTTTGGACAAATAATGATTTTTTTTTTTTTTTTTTTGCAAATAATGGCAATTTTGGGCGGTAAAATTTGGAACATGCAGGCAGTGGACACAAATCATTATCTAGGACTTTCATTCCCTTAGCCTTATGGTGGTGTGTATTTTAGGTGACCCTATAATTCATTGTGGCACTGACAGTGACTGTGTGACACAACATCCATTTCTTCATTATTAGGCCTAAATTACATAACAGGTTAATGGGCAAAGGAGGGCAAAGGCCCATAAGATGCCCTGAAGTGCAAATCCTATACTAAGATTAAGAACAGCAACCACACCAACATACATTTTGTGGTGTACGTTGGTGTGTGGGCTATGTTGACAGGTGTGACTCAAAAGTTAGAAGACAGGCTAACGAGTAACGTTAGGTCTACGGCTCACGATCCCCACAATTAAACTCGTACATAGCAAACCAAAATAATTATATCTTCTATTCATATTTTATTTGTACTTGAGTTTTCTCCGTGAAAAAGTACACAGCTTACGCTTATGCCACAAAAAACGCCGGTCGGATGGGCGTGATGAATAGCCTAAATATGGTCGGTTCAGTTATCACCGGTAGACTTCGTATCGCAAAGGTCACTCACGGTTACGGTTACGGAGAAAATAATTATTGATACCTAATAACTTACTCAAATATCCTTGCTTCTTTATCCTCTTCCTGCTTTTGTCTTTGGAGAACTGCCTGAATTTGTTCTCTTTCTTCTTCCGTGAGGTGACTCAAATCGAGCTCCGGCGGCGGGGGAACTTCGCTGGCAGTCGGAGATGAGGATGGAGGTTTCATCGCTTTATTCTGTCTTGTGGCCGCCATCTTCCCAGTGATGCTGAATTTTCTTACCACATTCGACGCTTACTTAATCCTTACGAGAGTAAATTTGTCCTTCATAATTCCTCATCTCCCATTTTGCCTATCGTGGTGTTCCATTGTATTATTCCGTGAAGACTGGAAAAGCTTGTGCGTTCGAAGGAGAAGCAGATGTTCGTGATGATTTCACACGTAACCAGCAATGTAAAATCATCTCGCCTATACAAATTCAATGCAGCCTACCGTATACCACACACAGACATACTGCATATAGGAGCATGTGGAGGAAAAAAAGTCGATGATCGAACTAATGAATAATGTATGAAATAAATTATTAACGATTTGATGAAGGTTCATTCCATTTCTATGGAAGGTATATTTTCGTGTTTGCGATTTGGATATATTGGCAAATATTGTGGGATTATAGGCTAACACAAGATAAGCGCCGCGGCATTTAATTGCAGCAGTGCGCTATGGAAGACGTTTGGCCACCGTCTAGTTCCAAGGTTCCCAGCAGGGGCGTTATCGCCCGCAGTGGGCGTTTTCGCAACCCGACAGCTACAAGCGCATATGAACGTCAGGTCGGGGTGCAAAAATGACATAATGCATTTAAACCGGGCATAAATATGAAATCATACGTTTTCCTTTAACTGGGCTTTCAGATTGGTATCTGTGGAGGATTCTGTGGGTGCACTTGCACCCCCAAAATTTCCAAGACTAAAATTTTCATTACTAGGGTGGATCTAGCCTAGGTTACCTAGGCCTAGTTCTCACGTACACTTTGTTCCCTGAACTAGGCCTAGGCTATTGCAACACAAACTTTTGACCGCATATTACTGTGAGAGTAATATCATCTGCGTGCGTTGCTGCAGTGATTGTTGCTATATACGCGTATGCGCGTGTATGAACGTAACTATAGCTATAGACTATGTCACAATTGAACAACAGTGCGTGCTATTTAGCACACAATAGTGTGAACGTCCTAGTTACACGATTTAGCAGTTTCATAGAATGTTAAAAAAAAACAAAACAGGATCGTTTGTGTAAATCAAAAGTTTTGGTCTTTTTTGGACACTAAGTGCAAAAAATCTTAGAATGAAGAGTCCTAAACATATAAGGCCCCGTAGAGGTCAATTATGTAGGAGTATACGTGAATTTGAGAAAGATCGAGACCATTCAAAATTTTTGAAGTTGCGGTAGCCCAACTTTGACAATGGGTATATTGCTGACCTAGTATGGGAAGCCCCAAAGCTTCCCAAATACTAGGTCAGCAGACTGCGGACTAGGGTGGATCATGCCTTTAATATTCTCACTGAAATCTCACTGTTGCTCTCCTGATCCTCGTCACGGTTTTGATATAGAAACTCGTACACCATATTATTTTTTTTATCTCAGTCCTTCAGATGGACGACACTCCCGCAATGGGTGATCTAGTGCATCCCCCCAAACAGAAATCCTGGATCCGTCCCCAGGATATGGGTAAAATGGAGGTAAAGTGGTGTCAGCAAGTCGAGTATAGTAGGTCTAACACTTCTCTCCCAAGATACAGTGCACCACTGTGATGATGATAGGAAGCTGCATCTAACAGTAATTCACTTTCAAAACTTTTCTTAGGGTGGACCCCAGGGCTTTAGCCAGGATAGTGAGATCAGGGAGTCCAAACAGTAAATTCTAGTGAACTTGAAGTTTGTGTATTAAAATGTATTATACATATGGGGCAATCCAAAATTTTGGGAGTCCAAATGACTCCTGGACTGCTCTCTGGCTTAAGCCTTGGTGGACCCTCATACTCCCTTCTCGTTTCTCAGACTTTTGGCAAAGATCATGCGTGGTATCTATGTTTTGTCCATCTTAATTGATGTTTAGCTATTGTCTTTGTTAAGATGTCGTCCAAATTTACTTTACCCTTTTCAATTTACCATTTTTGGAACGAACCGATGTCATTGTATACATTGAAGGCTTGTCAATAAACTCAAAGAAAAGTACCTGTTCTTTTTAGCCATCCAAGAACGGGACCACGCATGACAGACCCTTGATGTCGAGGTGCTGGTCGAAGGTTGTGGAAGGGGTGACTAAGCACGCCCTGACAATGTAGGCTATATGCAATAGCGTTTAGTGACCTGATTTGGAAAGCCACTATAAGACCTCAGAGTAACACACACACACACACACACAAACTGCAACAGTTCGGTTTTAAAAGGACACTTTTATCTCTCGCCCTTTTCTTATATCCATTAAAAGATCAGAGGTTTCATATTAACTTAAATTATTTACAAGTATATGAAGGGATTTTACGCGTGGGATTCCCAGGCACTGAAGGGCAGAACCCACACGCAGTAGGCGTATTTACAGGACACGCGCACGGCATAACCATAGACACTACTGTGACACAATGGACGGGTGTCCGTCAAAACCAAAGAGACGCGCGATTTTGCCCTTCAAAAAGTAAAAGACGCGTGATCACGTGACGTCGGTGGAACCCTTCTATACAGTGTGCCTTTGAAAGTTAAATAACTTTGTAATGAACGAAATCACTCTTGTTTATTGTACACTTCGTAGCATGAACACAATAAATACTGTGTAAATAAAGATGTATAGAAAAATAACGTTTGTTAAATTGAACAGTTACTTCTTTACAGTCAATTTGTGTATAATAAAGAAATTAAATAAACCTGATCCTTTACACTACAAAAGTTTAAACAAAGGAACGCTTTTTGATCCATACTTTATTAAATTTACCAGCGGTAAAAAATCTTTTGTCTGCTCAAATACGTAGCTTTACTTCTTTAATAATTAAAGGTTTAATTAATTCCCTCACCAGAGTAAAAACGGGACTGAAAACATGAATATGTCTCCATTTCCAAATAATAAATTTTGAAATACACAAAAAGTACCACAGCCTATTGAATACTATTTGGGGAAATTTGACCCGCGGGAAGTCCGTAAGACAAAAGTTAACATGGAGATGGAAGCTATATCACTTACCAGACTCTTGCAAACTGACTCAATCCATAGAACAATAATTGCACTAACTTTGGGGCAATCTCAAAAGATGTGTTCAATAGAATACAATTACAATTAACCATTGGAGTTTTTAAGTTATTCGAAACTATTAACATAGGTTATTTACATAATATTACAACAGTTTATGGCATGCTATTCACAAAGATTGATTATATTTTTTTATGCTTGTTGATCCTGATAAATTAAATTTTCCAAGTAATCACACATCGCATTACACACAAGCTTACATGTCACATCACTATTGTTTTATCTTTGATTTGTCATTGAAAAAGCAACTGCAGTTTTTAAATTTATTTGCAAACTTTTCACAAACGTGTTTTACGTAATTTTAACAACGGTTAATGACATACTATTTACATGGATTTATTACATATTGATTTTATATTGCCGATGTTGCTGAATTAAACTTTTCTAAATTATTTTCATATCGCAATGCATAAAGAATTACAAGTCACATCACGCATAGGCCTAATGTTTTGTTATTGAGTCTGTATAACTAAAAAAATTGAAAATAAATTTTTCGTTCACTATTTAGACGAAAGAAGGTCCTTCAAGTCAAATTTTCTTAAATTTTGAATAGGAAAACCGGGAGCGATCGGCCCATATCCTATTCATTATAACTCTTTAGTAATAAGAGGAATGATCTCATGGCCGTTTAAATAGAGTCATACTAATATGAACACCTGGATTTCCAGAGTTCAAATTTCACAACACAAAACAGAAACCAAATTCTATTGAACACAGTTACTTGCTTATTTGACCTTGGATAACCAAACAGAAACCTGCTTTCACTAAAGCTAAAACTTTTGCCTATTGAAATATGCAGTACTCGTTTCGTACAAGCTAGAACGGGGGTCACCCCTGCCCATGAATTTCCAGCCAAATAACCAATGGGCAAATACCAACTGCAACAATTCTCCAGTTCGGCAAAAAAAGACTCACTGCTCAGTCTCCGGGGACTTGAACTCACTTACTAAGCATTCTGAGTCGAGTGGCCCCTTTTTTATTTGGAAGATGAGCCCACTGGCCCACCCATTTAAAATCCTTATTTACAGCACTTACGAAATTAACTTTACATGAACTCCTGAAATTCATCTCAAGAGTAATAGCAATAAATAGACCCAACTTTAGATTACAAGGAGATCACAATATGTACAAATCAAGTAAACCGGGATCAACACAAAATGCAGCAAATCAAAGCAAATGAACATTTCATATGAACTGAGATACACAAAAACTAGATACAACGCAACACAAATTTATTTCTCCGGTCGATTAAGAAGTCAAAAGAATTATCCGACTCATTATCAAAGAGATTACTATCGGCAAAAATCTCTCAGAACTGAGAGGTTTTCTCTCTTGATTTATACACATGATACAAAAGTTTGATTTTCTTTTTTAAGGAGTTGTAAAAGTAATCGTCGATGTTTGTAACGGAAGCTTTTTCTAATAAATAGACTGAAGTGTTCCATAATGTTTTGTTATACGTTGTAAGAACGAAGTCAATTAAAAGACGTCTCTTGCTACTACTGCTCTTTTCGACACCAAGAAGAGTCATGTAGATCCATTCATTTGTAACATCATAACTGAGGGCACGCTTCAATTTATTTGTGACACCAGTCCATAGTAAATTAACAACAGGGCCGTAAGCAATGAAAAATGGAACAAGGTCTCGTTCTCTAAATTACAAAATGTACCGAAGGACTTCAGAATTTCAAATTTGTACAATTTTCGTTGGAGTATAAGGTGTTATGCAAGATGAAAAAGTTAAGTTGACATTCCCAATTTGAGTTTAGACCCTTGAAAACACAAACAATACACTTATTTCAAAGAATCGAGGGCCTTACCAACTGACCTACGACAATGTTGGAAATCAGTTTGACTATATACTGATAACGGTAATCTACTGTAAAGCGGTATGACATACAAGTACAAATGCGGGGGGGGGGGGGGGGACTGGACCGAACACCCCTTTTCTTCCCGCAGCCTAAGTATAGGTACCGTACTTTACGTTACTTTCAACACGCCCAAATGATGCTGTTACATTGCTTGAATGCTATATATTTTTCTTGTAAGTGTTTAGTGTGGCTTGTAAATGTTTCGTAGTTTGCCCCATAAATGACTTCTAAGAGGGTGGGGGACGGGCGGGGTGAAGGGCTGGGGAAACAGGAAGTCGTGGTCTTCCGTCGCAGAATTTTCCAATTCCAATTAGATGAGGTTTGCGTCCCAGTTTCCAAACAATTGGTTCAAGTCGAGACGACCACGACCTTTTTTCCAGTTGTGGCTCACTTGCTTGTTTTCCCTACTCCATTGCTTATGCTGAGCACCAAGCACAAAGACAGTAGGTTCCATTTTAGAGTCTTTGGTATGACCCGGCCAGGATTTGAACCCTAGACCTTGCGGCTGCAAGTCGGATGCTCTAACAGTCTAACCACTTGGCCACTGCAGTCGGTAGACATGTAGTCAGGATAGTAGGTACGATAAAATGTGTAATCCTGACGCTGGGGTAACGCCAGAATTTGCGTTTGACTGCACTTGAAGCCCCGACAAGGACAACAGGTTGCCGAAAGGTTACCGAAAGCAACATTTTTGTAGCGCATTTTGAATTCCTAGCAGTGGAATTGGAAAATTAAGGGGATTTATCACAGGATTTGCCTTTATTTAAAGTAAAATATCAACTAAATTACAGAAGCGGCTGGCCGTTGAGGGTTACTTCATATTTTATCGTTTAACGACGACACTGGAAAATTCACGCTACTATGTGGGCCATCCTTCCATTGCAGGGGACATGACTCCTGTCCCCTCCTGGCGTCACCCCTGTCCTGACGACGATCAGTCTCCCCGACTTTTTACTTTCTTGGTCCCAAGAGTACAAATTCTCCAATAGAAAACACAAAATTTTCGGCGCCCTTTGGGCGCTGTAGAGCTCTTGTTTTACGTTTGACATTAAAATGCTACAAGTTTCCAAGGCCTTTAAAAGGACCAAAATTAAGCACTTGAGTCAATGATAAATGGATTCATGCTCACCTGAAGGATAAAAAATGCTAACGACATGTTTCCAATTTGTTTGATACTTCACCCAACTTAAATGCCCTTTCCGTAGCGGGAGGATACAAGGCAAAACGTTGCCTAGATAAGTTGCCTAGATACCTCCAGTTTCCAAAATTTTTTCGTGATGAGTACGTACGTGAATACATTTGCTTCAACATCCACATCACAGGTTGAGCACATCCTTTGAAAGACTTGGTATACACTGCACCCTCCAAAATTTGAGCAGAGGAAATTTCTTGAATTAATGGAACCCTACTAACTGTATTATTGTACAACTTTTAAGATATCACACCTTCAAATAAATCCTAAATTGACTTACACACTAATTTGAAAAAGATAAGTCCCCTCTACAGGTAGCGGGCCACTAATTCAAGATTTTACTCCTCGGAAAGTTATTGACTACCCAACTTAGCCCCTTGAAAATTTTGAGAAGCCCGTTTTTGAATGTGTTACTTACTAGGTATCTTCAAATTTCAATTTAATTATTGTGGGATATGAGTTAAAATGCAGACTTTAAAGGCAATTTTACCAATTTTAGCGCCTGCATATTTTGATTGTAGGCCAATTACTTCGCTATGTGAAGTAAAGTCTTTGAGTAGTAATCAGTGCTGGAAACATGTTCCTATTATTCAAGGCTTTGAAGCCCTTGTAGCTCAAATCTCAATTGTGACGAGCCTTAACTGTGAGCTTTAACCAGAGAGGTAAAATGTCCAGGTTGAGCACTTTTATAAGGAACTAGGGCGGGGAACTGACCTGATTTAGTGTGTAAGTCAATGGGGGCAATAATTAGTGGTTCACTACCTAAAATCTCGTAGAAGTTATTGCCAGGTGTAAGCTTACCCCTCACAAGAAAACCGATAAGTTGGCCATTCATAGCAATTTCATTTTACCATACAATGACGGTGAAGATTTTTTCTGGCGAAGGTCAAAGTTACCGCACCTAAGCCAAGGCGTTTTTAATCACTCAAAACCTGATCTACGGCCGCCAGCTTCTGACCCCAAAATTTCTTCAAACTTGCTTAAATTGACCCCATTTTGGGAACAGTTTTAGTTCATCTATTCTTCTTTCTTCCACCCTACTCGGTAACGTATTGCAAAAGTCCCAATGTCTCCTCATTGTGATATTTTTAAAGGCGAACAAAGGGACTGTCCGTATTAATGGGGGCGTGCTACCTTAAAACGACAGCACGGACTTCTGATTTTATTGAGGCTGTCGTGTCAACCGCGAATTACATGAAATATGAAATCGGTTTCATCTCATAATGGGAAAAGATTCAGAAAACTATTTTACAAATTGCAACCGAAAAAGCTTTGTGGAAAGAGTGGGGGTTGCACGACTTGATAAAGAAGACCACATACATAATCGTGGAGTGACCTGATTTGGAAATTTCCAGCCTGCCAGTATAATTGGGTGGTGGTTCCTGTTTTTCACTTAATTCAAAATATCATCTGGCATCGCGGAAGGATACATTGCAAAAAGGTGCCGGAAATACCTTCGATTTTATTGATTTTTGTATGATGAGTACTTCAACTCCTTTCCTACCGCATACACATTACAAATTGAACACATCAGTTGAGCAACATGGTCAATACTGTCTCCCAATATTTATTTTCCAAGGTGTTAAATTCGTAGGGTAATATGCTTGGTGGGGATTCCCCTTGAATTAGTGTGGGAGAAAGACATGGTCAAGTTTATGGGAACCGCTGTCTTCCTTTGACAAATCAGTGCACCACCAAACATGGACAATGGTCAACTATTGTTAGCTAATGCTTACACCTACCCCTACGAGGATTAATCCATAGTTGCAACAGAAGAAAAGCTTTTTGAAGTCGATAACTTTTGAATATTCAACCCAAAGTGGCTTTCCAGTCGATCTAAGAGTTGCTTTGGAAAGTTTGGCGAATTCGGTCTCAATAAAATTTTATTGAGACCTTTCGTGCCAACTGCTAATTTTATGAAATATGGAATCGGTTACATCTTATAATGGGAAAATATTCGTAAAACTAATTGCAACCGAAAAAAAGCTTTGTGGAAGGGGTGGTGGTTGCACGACTTGATAATGTAAGCTACATACGAAAGCGTGTAGTGACCTGATTTGGAAATATCCAGTAAGATATAATTACCAAAACGAAGCCTGATTAAGAAAAAGAAAAAATGGGAACGCAGAGGAGTCAGTAAAAGCTAGAACAAGGAAGATATGAAAGAGAAAGCAACAAAAAACTCGACAGTCCCACAACAACAAAACGAGAAATGTCTCACTGCCAAGTCTGGAATTCACGTCCTAGGTAGTCGGAGTCCAGAGCCCTTACCGACAGGCCAACGCCAATGTTGCGAATGTGTAGCATTATAATTAATAAAAATACGAGATCTAGTATGAAGCTGTGTGACATACAAGAAGTGCCGGGTGGGTGACGGGCTAGACAGGACACCCTCTCTCACTCTAATCCTTAAGTATTAGTAAACTAGGCTACCCTACGAAAGTTGTTTCAGTACGCGCTTGAATTCATTTTTCCTGTCAATGTTTATAGCATGGCCTGTAAATGTTTCGTAGTTTGCCCAGTACAAATGACATCAACAAGGGTAGGGGTGGGGAAGGGGAAATTCAGGGAAAGCACAGGAAGCCCTGGTCTTCCCGGTCGCGGAATTTTCCAGTTTCTTCGGAAAACATGTATTCAGGATAGTAGGTACGATAAAATGTGTAATCCTGACGTTGACCGGGCTGACGCCAAAATTTGTGCCAAAGGGGTCCAAGCTTCCTTACGTGGGACTGCAGTCTGAAGCCCCGAAAGTTTCGACGGGTTGCCGACAGGTTGCTGACAGCAAAATTCAAAATTTTCGGCACGCATTGTGGATTTTTAATCGTGAAATTGAAAAATTTGGGGGACTGCCCTCTTTTACGAATCAAAATATCAAGCAATTCACAGAGGCGAATGGTTGTTGTGGGCTCCTTCATATTTTATCGTTTCCCGACTACATTGGAAAATTTACCCGTCCCTCGACGAGGGACATCCTCCCTAACCTCCATCTGGCGTCACCCCTGTTCCGACGACGATCAGTCTCCCTGACTTTCTGACCGAGTCCTTGGTCTCAAGGGCACAAATCCTCCAATTCAAATACCAAATTTACAGCAAACTTCGGGCGCTGTAGAGTATCTTGGTTTATTTTCTTGTGACTTTAACATCCAAAAGCCTTCAAACGGACCAAAATCAGGTATACGCAAATGAATGGAGGAATGACTGCTGGTACACGCGCCTTCTGAAGTTGAAATAAACGCTAAGACTTCTTTCCAAAATTCTGAACCGCCATGAAATGGTATTTCAAATATCTACGGTATACATACTGACGGCCAGCTTGTCGGCTGTTCTGTGATTGGTAGCTTTAACGAGACGAAAGTTTTTCATTCAAGGGAGAATCGAGGGAGGTGTGTGTATGTGTGGGGGGGGGGTACTGGGGGAGCCCTGGGTTGAAGTTACTTTACTATACTCAGTCGGCATTTGTCAAACTCGAAGTCAACCCCTCCCCCTCAATTGAAAGATCCTGCATACGCGGTTGTACAGGTAGCGTACCACAAATTATTGCTCCATTGACTTACACACTATATATAAATTATTTATATATATTTATATATAAAATATTATTTATTTTTAATTTAAAAACTTAAAATGTGGTCCGTTTCATGGCCTCTGGACCCTTGTAGAAGTTTTCAGGGTGCACCAGCTACCCATCATATGAAAACTCACGAGTAGGTCTTTCACAATAATTTCAAATTTGTGTACCATGACCTTTGAGATTTTGAGCTACAGCTTGTCAGTATAATTGGGTGTTGGTTCCTGTTTTTTGCACTTCATTCAAAATATCATCTGGCATCGCGGAAGGATATATTGCAAAAAGGTGCCGGAAATACCTTCGATTTTATTGATTTTTGTATGATGAGTACTTCAACTCCTTTCCTACCGCATACACATTACAAATTGAACACATCAGTTGAGCAACATGGTCAATACTGTCTCCCAATATTCAGTGGCGTCGCCAGGCTTTGGTGATTGGGGGGGCACAACAGATGATGTCGTAATGGCACTTCAGTTAACCTCCCAAGTCTGCGCAAAATGCGTTTTCTTCGCGTGCTCCCTGCTTTCGTATACACAGTACACAGTGGGGATCCTCCCTTTGTCAGGTGTCACTGCACTGAGGTACCGTCCTGGAGGAGGGGTCTAAGGGGAGGGGGTGTCCCCCTCCCGTTTGAGAAATTTTTGTTTATTTAAAGTTGCTTAGATGCAAAATGGTGCTATCTTTATGATATTTTTGGAGCTGATCACATACCTGTATGGCTTGAAAATGTCCATAGTTTAGTGAATTCTAATTTTTCCGACTGGCTGGATGTTTTTCCAACTGAGTGGCGACGCTTAAATATTCCCTTCTTATGCCCCCTGCGTTTTGAATACAGCAGTGAGGATATTTCCTTTGTCACTATATAAAGGTGCCGTCCTGGGGGAGGGGTTTAAGGGGAGGGGGTGCCCTCCCCTTTGAGAAATTTGTGCTTATTTAAGGTTTCTTAGGTACAAAATGGCGCTACCTTTTGGAATATTTTTGAAGCTGATCATATGTAGCTGGAAATGTCCATAATCTAGTGAAATTCTAATTTTTGGTTAGGTGAAAAAGGAGAGCATGTTGTCTACGAGAAGAATACGTTGTAAACAAACCTCCAAAGTTTTTACCCAAAAGTACGTGCGTGGAGTCCACAGAAACATTGTTGGACTATATAAAAAGGCATCTAAGGCTGGCAGATACCTTTATAGGGGCCTCCGGAAGCTCTGAATAAAGTACATAAAATGGAGCAATGACATAATGCTTATTACTTGACATCCAAATGATAACATAGAGTAGAGCACTTTATAACTATCGTATTTTTACTAATTCTGAACGAAAATCCAGATGAACAGCTTCCAGCAATGGGGAACGGGCGGGAGGGAGACTATTGGTGCAGGGAGGTGATATTAGACCTCCCCGATAGGTAAAGCAAAAGGGGTGAAGGACTAACAAAGGCGTTTTCAGAATGCTTGTTTATCGTAAGTGTATTAAAAATCACCATCTATCAAGGGCGTAGCCAGGAATTTGTCAAGGGGGCGAAGCCCATAGACAGACTCTCAGCGCTTTGCGCCACCATGGGTTGGCGCAAAGCGCAAGAAAATTTTGGCCCAAAGGGCCTCCCAGATCGCTGGAAATGGCACTTCCCAAGCCTATTTTACCGCATATAAATAGGGGGAACGCTAGCAATATTGTAAAAAAAAATAAAAAAATACCAAAAATATGCTCAAGGGGGCGGCTGCCCCCTTCACCCCCTTGGCTACGTGTCTGCCATCTATACCGATAATGGCTGCGCGCAGAGCGCTCGGTAAAGGTTTTTGGAAAATATATAATGGCAAATACGTAATTTCAACTTTCCAAATCATGCTGCAACAACTTAGATTGAAAAATCGCAAATTGATGCAAGGCCCCTACAGATGTTGTGTTTATAGTTCCACGTATTATTACGTTAATAATGGTCATGAGATGGAGTGCAAATCGTAAAGCATGCGCGCGCAAAGCGCGCGAAATTTTTCATTAAATGAGATTTCCATGACAAAACCTGCATTCAGAATCTGCATCGAGACACTTTCACTTGCCCAACAAACCTACATGCCAATTAAAAAGCCAGTCTTTTACCTGTTAATTCGTGAACAGCTTTCAACTTTTGCTGCTGTGCTTCTCCGGGAGTTGCTATCAGAAGATATATTGATAATAAGAACACAGTGGTAAGGACTGAAGCGCGCGGAGCGCGCAAAATTTTTGATAGTTTGCGAAGGATTTGCGAAAATTCTGATAGTTTGAGAAACATTTATCACAGAAAATGATTAAATAGATCTATCACTCGGTTGAAGCACACCTCACCCCACCCACTACAGAAATCTATAGCTTAATCGCCTTTTGGGATCATTTTAAAATTTTCACAAAATTTTCATTGGTGGGGGGGGGGTACGCGCCCCCCATGCCCCCCCCGTGCCGGCGCCACTGCCAATATTTATTTTCCAAGGTGTTAAATTCGTAGGGTAATATACTTGGTGGGGATTCCCCTTGAATTAGTGATGGGAGGGAGACTTGGTCAAGTTTATGGGAACCGCTGTCTTCCTTTGACAAATCAGTGCACCACCAAACATGGACAATGGTCACCTATTGTTAGCAGATGCTTACACCTACCCCTAAGAGGATTAATCCATAGTTGCAACAGAAGAAAAGCTTTTTGAAGTCGATAACTTTTGAATATTCAACCCAAAGTGGCTTTCCAGTCGATCTAAGAGTTGCTTTGGAAAGTTTGGCGAATTCGGTCTCAATAAAATCAGAAGCCCCGGCGACTTGGTCGCCGGGGCTTCTGATTTTATTGAGACCTTTCGTGCCAACTGCTAATTACATGAAATATGGAATCGGTTACATCTCATAATGGGAAAATATTCGTAAAACTTTTTTTACCAATTGCAACCGAAAAAAAGGTTTGTGGAAGGGGTGGTGGTTGCACGACTTGATAATGTAAGCTACCTACGAAAGAGTGTAGTGACCTGATTTGGAAATTTCCAGTAAGATATAATTAACAAAACGAAGCCTGATTAAGGAAAAGAAAAAATGGGAACGCAGAGAAGTCAATAAAAGCTAGAACAAGGAAGATATGAAAGAGAAAGCAACAAAAAAACTCGACAGTCCCACAACAGCAAAACGAGAAATGTCTCACTGCCAAGTCTCGAACTCACGTCCCAGGTAGTCGGAGTCGAGCGCCATTCCAACAGGCCAACGCCAATGTTTCGAATGTTTAGCATTATAATTAATAAAAATACGAGATCTAGTATGAAGCTGTGTGACATACAAGAAGTGCCGGGTGGGTGACGGGCTAGACAGGACACCCTCTCTCACTCTAATCCTTAAGTATTAGTAAACTAGGCTACCCTACGAAAGTTGTTTCAGTACGCGCTTGAATTCATTTTTCCTGTCAATGTTTATAGCATGGCCTGTAAATGTTTCGTAGTTTGCCCAGTACAAATGACATCAACAAGGGTAGGGGTGGGGAAGGGGAAATTCAGGGAAAGCACAGGAAGCCCTGGTCTTCCCGGTCGCGGAATTTTCCAGTTTCATCGGAAAACATGTAACCAGGATAGTAGGTACGAAAAAATGTATAATCCTGACGCTGACCGGGCTGACGCCAAAATTTGCGCCAAAGGGGTCCAAGCTTCCTTACGTGCAGGGACTGCAGTCTGAAGCCCCGACAGTTTCGATGGGTTGCCGACAGGTTGTCGACAGCAAAATTCAAAATTTTCGGCACACATTGTGGATTTTTGATCGTGAAATTGAAAAATTTGGGAAACTTGTTACTGCCCTCTTTTACGAATCAAAATATCAAGCAATTCACAGAGGCGAATGGCTGTTGTGGGCTCCTTCATATTTTATCGTTTCCCGACTACATTGGAAAATTTACCCCTCCCTCGACGAGGGACATCCTCCCTAACCTCCATCTGGAGTCACCTCTGTTCCGACGACGATCAGTCTCCCTGACTTTCTGACCGAGTTCTTGGTCTCAAGAGCACAAATCCTCCAACTCGAATACTAAATTTACAGCAAACTTCGGGCGCTGTAGAGTATCTTGGTTTATTTTCTTGTGACTTTAACATCCAAAAACCCTGAACCGTCATGAAATGGTATTTCAAATATCTACGGTATACATACTGACGGCCAGCTTGTCGGCTGTTCTGTGATTGGTAGCTTTAACGAGACGAAACTTTTTCATTCAAGGGAGAATCGAGGGAGGTGTGTGTGTGTGTGTGTGTGGGGGGGGGGGATTGGGGGAGGAGCCCTGGGTTGAAGTTACTTTACCATACTCAGTCGGCATTTGTAAAACTCGAAGTCAACCCCTCCTCCTCAATTGAAAGATCCTGCATACGCGGTTGTACAGGTAGCGTACCACAAATTATTGCTCCATTGACTTACACACTATATATAAATTATTTATATATATTTATATATAAAATATTATTTATTTTTAATTTAAAAACTTAAAATGTGGTCCGTTTCATGGCCTCTGGACCCTTGTAGAAGTTTTCAGGGTGCACCAGCTACCCATCATATGAAAACTCACGAGTAGGCCTTTCACAATAATTTCAAATTTGTGTACCATGACCTTTGAGATTTTGAGCTACAGCTTGTCAGTATAATTGGGTGTTGGTTTCTGTTTTTTTTTTTTTTTTTCATTTCATTCAAAATATCATCTGGCATTGCGGAACGATATATTGCAAAAAGGTGCCGGAAATACCTTCGATTTTATTGATTTTTGTATGATGAGTACTTCAACTCCTTTTCTACCGCATCCACGTCACATATTGAACACATCAGTTGCGCAACATGGTCAATACTGTCTCCCAATATTTATTTTCCAAGGTGTTAAATTCGTAGGGTAATATACTTGGTGGGGATTCCCCTTGAATTAGTGTGGGAGGGAGACTTGGTCAAGTTTATGGGAACCGCTGTCTTCCTTTGACGAATCAATGCACCACCAAAGATGGACAATGGTCACCTATTGTTAGCAGATGCTTACACCTACCCCTAAGAGGATTATTCCATAGTTGCAACAGAAGAAAAGCTTTTTGAAGTCGATAACTTTTGAATATTCAACCCAAAGTGGCTTTCCAGTCGATCTAAGAGTTGCTTTGGAAAGTTAGGCAAATTCGGTCTCAATAAAATCAGAAGCCCCGGCGACCTTCGTCGCCGGGGCTTCTGATTTTATTGAGACCTTTCGTGCCAACTGCTAATTACATGAAATATGGAATCGGCTACATCTCAAAATGCGAAAATATTCGTAAAACTTTTTTACCAATTGCAACCGAAAGAAGCTTTGTGGAAGGGGGGGGGGGGGGGATTGCACGACTTGATAATGTAAGTTACATACGAAAGCGTGTAGTGACCTGATTTGGAAATTTCCAGTTAGATATAGTTAACAAAACGAAGCCTGATTAAAAAAAAGAAAAAATGGGAACGCAGAGGAGTCAATAAAAGCTAGAACAAGGAAGATATGAAAGAAAAAGCAACAAAAAAAAAAAAAAAAAAAAAAAAAACTCGACAGTCCCACAACAGCAAAACGAGAAATGTCTCACTGCCAAGTCTCGAACTCACGTCCTAGGTAGTCGGAGTCCAGCGCCTTACCAACAGGCCAACGCCAATGTTGCGAATGTGTAGCATTATAATAAATAAAAATACGAGATCTAGTGTGAAGCTGTGTGACATACAAGAAGTGCCGGGTGGGGGAGGGGCTGGCGCGGACACCTTCTCTCATCCTAATACTTAAGTATTAGTAAACTAGGCTACCCTACGAAAGTTGTTTCAGTACGCGCTTGAATTCATTTTTCCTGTCAATGTTTATAGCATGGCCTGTAAATGTTTCGTAGTTTGCCCAGTACAAATGACATCAACAAGGGTAGGGGTGGGGAAGGGGAAATTCAGGGAAAGCACAGGAAGCCCTGGTCTTCCCGGTCGCGGAATTTTCCAGTTTCATCGGAAAACATGTAATCAGGATAGTAGGTACGATAAAATGTGTAATCCTGACGCTGACCGGGATGACGCCAAAATTTGCGCCAAAGGGGTCCAAGCTTCCTTACGTGCAGGGACTGCAGTCTGAAGCCCCGACAGTTTCGATGGGTTGCCGACAGGTTATCGACAGCAAAATTCAAAATTTTCGGCACGCATTGTGGATTTTTAATCGTGAAATTGAAAAATTTGGGAAACTTGTTACTGCCCTCTTTTACGAATCAAAATATCAAGCAATTCACAGAGGCGAATGGCTGTTGTGGGCTCCTTCATATTTTATCGTTTCCCGACTACATTGGAAAATTTACCCCTCCCTCGACGAGGGACATCCTCCCTAACCTCCATCTGGAGTCACCTCTGTTCCGACGACGATCAGTCTCCCTGACTTTCTGACCGAGTTCTTGGTCTCAAGAGCACAAATCCTCCAACTCGAATACTAAATTTACAGCAAACTTCGGGCGCTGTAGAGTATCTTGGTTTATTTTCTTGTGACTTTAACATCCAAAGGCCTTCAAACGGACCAAAATCAGGTATACGCAAATGAATGGAGGAATGATTGCTGGTACACGCACCTTCTGAAGTTGAAATAAACGCTAAGACTTCTTTCCAAAATTCTGAACCGTCATGAAATGGTATTTCAAATATATCTACGGTATACATACTGACGGCCAGCTTGTCGGCTGTTCTGTGATTGGTAGCTTTAACGAGACGAAACTTTTTCATTCAAGGGAGAATCGAGGGAGGTGTGTGTGTGTGGGGAGGGGGGGGGTATTGGGGGAGCTATGGGTGAAAGTTACTTTACTATACTCGGCATTTGTCAAACTCGAAGTCAACCCCTCCCCCTCAATTGAAAGATCCTGCATACGCAGTTGTACAGGTAGCGTACCACTAATTATTGCTCCATTGGCTTACATACTATATATAAATTAGGCTACTTCCCTGCTCCCTAGATACTTGTAGAAGTTTTCAAACTGGACATGTTATCCCTTTGGTTAAAGCCCTCAATGTGAGCCCTTATGACACTTTCAAATTTTTATATCTTGACCATTAAAATTTTGAGCCAGAAGGGTCTGAATGATAGGTACATGTCTTCATCCCTGATCTCTACTCAAAGACGGCACTTCGCAGAGAGGAGAAACACAATAAAAAACGGCACTAAACTTAGACAAATTGCCTTGAATTTTGCACAGTATTTCAATTCATTGCCTACAAAAGCATATGCAAAATTGATCACATATTATAAGTAGATGTCAGAAACAAGCTCCCCATAAAATTTTTAAGGAACTAAATTTTTCAGTTAATATTTTTCGGCGTAAGAACATTTGAGTTAGTGCATGGTTTGCTACCTGTTATAATACTGTATTTGACGAACCCGAGACCATTCCTTTATTATTGACTTAAAAACTTAATATGTGGTCCGTTTCGTGGCCTCTGGACCCTTGTAGAAGTTTTCAGCGTGCGTAAGCTACGTCTCATATGAAAACTCATGAGTAGGTCTTTCACAATGATTTCAAATTCGTGTACCATGACCTTTGAAATTTTGAGCTACAGCTTGTCAGTATAATTGGGTGTAAGTTGGTTCCTGTTGTTTACACTTCATTCAAAATGTAATTTTGCATCTCAGAAGGATATATTGCAAAAAGCAAATACCTTCAGTTTTCTTTATTTTTCATGATGAGTACTTCAACTCCTTTCCTACAGCATACACATCACAAATTGAACACATCAGTTCAGCAACATGGTCTATACTGTCCTCCAAAATTGACTTTCTAAGGTGTTGAATTCATAGGGTAATATACTTGGTGGGGATTCCCCTTGAATTAGTGATGGGAGGGAGACTTGGCCAAGGTTAAGGGCAGGGGCTAAGATTTCTTTTCAACTTTTGGGGGATGGAGTGAATTATCGTAAGTCTAGAAAATGTGCACTAGAAACGTGCACGACGACGAGCACGATGTGCGAAGCCCATGACGTGTGAGGTTCAGGGGCCCGCCTTAGGGCTTCTGGTGGGGTCCAGGGGCAAAGCCCCGGTGGGCTATCCGCCCCCAGAAGCTCCTGGGTTTTTAAGTCCCAGAAGTGCGAGGAAGACTTTTAAGAGGTAAATTTGAAAGGTAATGTTCTTGGGTATTGGTTTATTTATACATTTAGGAAATGCTATTTTGAGCACATAACTCATTGTTATGCTGCACTGGATTGACATTGTACAAGAGCAACAATTCCCTGTTAAGCTTAAAAAGGCAAGGATCAACTTATACGGTCATCCCAGACAACTGGACTTTGAACTCGGAGATCATCACAAGACCTGCAAGTTGGCTTGAGATCAGTGGCACCGACAGGTTTTTGTGATTGGGGCACCATAGATGATGACGTAATAATACCTCAGTTCCCCCAAGTCTGTGTAAATTGCACCTTTATTTGTGATGCGTCCCGGTATTTGTATAAAGCAGTTTGATCTTTCATTTGTCACTACATAAAGGTGTCGTCCTTGGGAAGGGGTACCTCCTCCTCCTCTTTAACAAATTTTTGCTAATTTAAGGTCTTACAGACGCAAAATGGTGCTATCTTTGGGATATTTTTGGAACTGATCATATATGGCTGGAAAATGTCCATAATTTAGTGAATGCTCATTTTTGGTATTGTAAAAGAGGAGAATATGTTGTCTATTAAGAGGAAAATACGTTGTCAACAAACCTCCTCAAGCCTCCTCCCTTTTGTCTATTTTACTGCTTTCTATTTTGGGAAAGTTTTTACACAAAAATACGCGCGTGGAGTCCAAAGAATCATTCTTGGACTATTAGGAAATATTTCCTTTCCTTCATTGTGCATTATGAAAGGGCATCTAAGGCTAGCAGATACCTGTATAGGACCTCCTGGAAGCTCAGCATTAATTATATTAAATGGGAGCAATGACATAATGCGTACTACCTGACATCCAAATGATCATACTGAAGAGTATGACGCCGAACACTTTACAGCTATCGTATTTTTACTAATTTTGTACAAAAATCCACACGAATAGCTTCCAGCAATGGGGAATGAGAGTGAGGGAGAGTAGGTGCAGGGGGTGATATTAAACCTCCCTGGTAGGTGTAGCAAAAGGGGTGAAGGACTAATAGGCGCGTTTCAGAATGCTGTTTTCGTCGTAAGTGTATTAACAATCCTTGTATACCGATAAGGGGTAGCGCGCGAAGCGCTCGGTAAAAATATTTGAAAAATGTGTAACGGCAGATTCGTACTTTCAACCTTCCATATCATGCTGCATATTAGATTGAAAGATCCCATATTGATGCGAGGTCCCCAAAGATGTTCGGAGATGTATCTCTGCTCTTCGAAAAGTGTTGGGATCAGAATAGTTTCTTGTCCTATTTCCTTAATAATGGTCATGGCATGGAGTGCAAACCGTGACAAATGTGCGAGAAGCGCGCCGAAATTTTTCATTAAATAAGATTTCCATGACAAAACCTGCATTCAGGCTCTACATCGAGACGCTTTCAATTGCCCAACAAACCTACATGCCACTGCCATAAGCCACTCTTTTACCTGTAAATTCGTAAACTTTCAACTTTTTGCTGCTGTGCTTCTCCGAAAGTTGCTGTCGGAAGATACTGATAATAAGAATAACACTGACGTAAGGTTTGAAGCTCGCGGAACGCGCGAAAATTTTGATAGTTTGAGAAGGATTTGCTAAAATTCTGATAGTGTGAGAAACATTTGTGATAGAAAATGAAGCAGAGATAGAAGAATTTCTTACGAAAATGAAGAATAAGATGTACTTTCCAGAATACACGTATCTGTAGACTGTAACATTGGGGGGATGATTACATGGACCATCCCCCAGAGTCAAATGTTGGGGGTATATCCCCCTATCTCCCGGGATCTACGCTCATGGTTAAGGGAACCGCTGTCTTCCTTTGAAATAATCAGAGCACCATAAAACATGGACAATGGTCACCTATTGTTAGCAGATGCTTACACCTACCCGTAAGAGTATGAATCCATACTTGGAACAGAGTAAAAGTATTTGAAGTCGATAACTTTTGAATATTCATCTCAAACTAACTTTCGATTCGAACAAAGACTTGCTTTGGGAAGTAAGGCAAATTCGGTCTCAATAAAATCAGAAGACGCGGCGACCTTTGTCCCCGGGCTTCTGATTTTATTGAGACCTTTCGTGTCAACTGCTAATAACATGAACTATGGAATCGGTTTCATCTCAGTGATGGGCAATTATTTATAAAACTGTTACTGATTGCATCCGAAAAAAGGAATGTGGAAAGGGCGGGGGTTGCACGTCCTGAAAATGTAGGCTATATGCATTAGCGTCTTGTGAGATGATTTGGAAATTTACAGAAGGACATGATTAACAAAACGAAGCCTAATTAAGAAAAGAAAAAGAGAAACGCATAGCAGTCGATAAAAGCTAGAACAAAGAAGATAAAAAAGACAAAGCAACTGCATCAACTTGACAATGGGGCAACTTTAATGCAAAACGAGAAAAGACTCACTGCCGAGTCACACAAGGAATTGAACTCACGTACTAAGAATTCGGAGTCGAGCGTTTCACCAACTGAACTACAACATTAGGAAGATATTAATACTTAATACTGGGCTAGTGTAAAGCAGTATGACAACCGAGTAGAAGAACCGGAGAGTGGGGGGGGGGCGGTGGGCAGTTGGAGCAAGCCACCCTTTTTGTCCACATCCTTAGTGTTGGCACATACTTTGTATTGCCTGAAACACGCCCAGATGGTGTTGCTTTAATGCATAAATGTTATACATTTTTCCTGTCAATGTTAAGCATGGAAATTTACAGTAGGATATGATTAACAAAACGAAGCCTAAATAAGAAAAGAAAAAGTGGAATCTTAGAGGAGTCTATAAAAGCTGCAACACGGAAGATAAAAAGGAAAAAGAAACTGGAACAATTGGCGATAGTTCGACAACTTTAAAACGCAAAACGAGAAAAAACTCACTGCTCAGTTTCCGGGGACTTGAACTCTATAAACATTCGGTGCCTTCCTTTTTATAGGGAAAACACTATTTCCATCCGTGAACATATTAACTCTATTTACATTTTTAAATACAGATTTGCATCACCCCAAGTATGACTTATACTTGGGGGTAAGCAAAATTCTCAATTGGTGACTGTATCCTCTTCAACAGATGCAGAGCAGCTCATATTACACAACATGAACAGACAGTGTTTTGATTACATATTAGGGCCTTGTATACTCACAAGGATGTGATCCTAAGCAATTAACTATGTTTGTGTCTGCACAAGGAGAAGCTAAAGACATTTACGGGCGGGGCTACAACTAGCTTAGTTGGGAGAATTGGAACTGTCTGGGATGAGAAGATTTCCCCTTTAAATAGTTAAGTGCATTCGCATTCACTTATCAATTTTGAGAGAAGAATTGCATTTCCATCAATGCAACAGTTCAACTATGTACAATGGAAAGAACATCTATTGTTTACATTCAATTGAATGAAGAATGAATTATTATGAAAGTAATTCACCTATGTAAAGACTGTTATTTTCACAGCTTGTACATACTGAAAACATGAATTTATAACGTCTCGTACGCAACATTTATAAACAATGATAAACAATACAGAAATAAATTGGGAGACGTTTAATCAAAATTAAAAGAAGCAGCTAATAATAAGTGGCTCCCAGACTACAAGACAAGCGCTCAACCACTTTTTAATAGACAGAAGAGTATGTCGACCCATGTCACAAATGAAAATTAAGTTTGTTGTTACACACGGAAAGATAAGAGCTTTGGTGAATCCAAAGCTTGTTAAAGTTGTCTATGTAAATCGAATTCTATTATTATTCTGTCCTTAACTTCACAGACTATTTTCTTTAAAACCATAGAGCTACTTATAGTTCATGACCCTCAACATGCTCAAAAACATGTATACACCCAGGGCCGTAGCGAGCGGGGGGGTGTGTGGGGGTGTCACCCCCCAATATTTGGTCTCCCGTCGGCAAATTTTCGGCCTGTCGGCAAAAAGAGGTGAGGGAAAGGAAAAGAACAGGAAAAGAGGAGAGGAAGAAAAGAAGAGAGAAGAAGGGAAAAGAAAGGGAAAGGAAGGGAGGGAAAGGGAAGACGGAGAATGAAAAGAAAACAGGGTAAGAGAGAACGGGCCGGTCTGTTATCGGCCATTTCCATTTTCGGATCTTGATCTAATTGGCCCATTCAAGTTGAAGGCCCGTCGGCAAATTGATTATGCATGTGACGGCCTTATACGGCCGTATCAACGGCCGTCGGTGTAATTGGACGAGTGACTGAGTCCGTCGGGAACTCGGGAAAAGAAAGGAAATTAACGGCTTCCGTACAGGTGCACCATTTCGGGTCATATGACATTCTTGAAAAAACACTTTCTGCAAATTTTTCCTCACTTTTATCATTATCATGGGAAGCAGCACCCGATTACCCATGGAGAGGGTATCCTTAGCCCGTCTTCTAAACTCTAACCTTGACTTCAAACACATTTTGCAAACTTCTGAGGATCCGGTTCCCACAAACATCCTGGGAAAATATTAATGCGTGCAGCGCGTGTCTTCCCTTCACTACTATCTCAGGCTTTTAACTTTTGAACACCGAAATGAAACAGATCCAGAACCCATATTCAGATCCTGGCGTTCAAAGCATATTTTGAACGCTTGTGTTAAGATTCTGAACACTTTTTCTCCCTTTTTGAACGTCGAACGCCTATCCACTTATCGTATTTGAACGCCTGACGAGTCTATAGTGTTCAAATGCTGAACACATAGTGTTCCAATTCTGGACGACAGGTTCAGCTCCTGAAGTATAGTGGCATGACGGGAGGAATAACCTAACACATTAGAATAAACTGAAATCTTTGCATTGGGATAAAACATTATGAACCAAAATATACCAATCCTGCATGAGACTTAAAGACAGACTGTCATCACCCCAAAGTATATTTTTAGTGTGGGTATATCAAAATCCTCAGTTGGTGACTGTTCTTTGATTGACATCAAAGTTTGAAAATTTAAAAGATGCAGAGTAGCTCACATTCCACACAAGGCAGAGAGAGTGCTTTTATTACATTTTATAGCCTTGTATGCTCACCAGGACATGGCCTTAAGCAATAAAATAGGTTTATTCCTGCACAAGGAAGAGCTTCATACAGTTATGGGAGGAGCTAGAAGATGCATAGTTGGGAGAATTGGAACTGTCTGGGATCATGAAAATTCCCCTTTAATTTTTTACCGAGAGATTAAACTAAAACCACAGAGCTTACGGGGGCAAAGCCCCCCGGACCGGCCCACCAGGGACCCTAAGGCCGGCCAGTGTTTTAGCCAGCCCCTACTTGTGGGATAATGTCGGATAAACGGCGACAAATGCCGCGCGCGCAAAAAATTCTGACAAGCAAATTCTACCCGGGTGTAAATTTTGAGGTTCCTCATTAGGGCAGAAATCCACTCAAATATTGCACCATTTGCGATCTAGGCACCTTTCAAATTCCAACAATTTCCAAAGGGCAGGTGGCACCCCCTCCCCTTAGACCCCTTCCCCAGGCCATAGATCAGTAAATGTCCATTGAGAAAACGTCCTAGCTAAAACACTGGCAGGCCTCTTGATCCCAACCGCTTAAAACTATAGCGGCCTGACTAGAGGGATAGCCTAATACATTAAAATTAGTGGAAATCTTTGCATTTGATGATGCATTATGAACCAAAACATATCCATCCTGGGACTTAATGTTTCACCCAGAGATATACTTAAATCTCAGAACTCTTGGGGGCTTCTCCCTCCGGAATCCACTAGGGGTCCTTAGGCCGGCCCAGTGTTTTAGCCAGCCCCTATTCGTGCCACAATGTAGCATAAACGGCGACAAATGTCGCACAAAAAAAAAATCTGACAAGCAAATTCTACCCGGGTGTAAATTTTGGGTTCCTCATTAGGGCAGAAATCTACTCAAATATTGCACCATTTGCGATCTAGGCACCTTTCAAATTCCAAAAATTTCCAAAGGGGAGGGGGAACCCCTCCCCTTAGACCCCTTCCCCACAGATCAGTAAATGTCGCATTGAGAGAACGTCCTAGCTAAAGCACTGGTGGACCTCTGGATCCCAAACCGCTTAAAACTATAACGGCCTGACGAGAGGGATAGCCTAATACATTAAAATTAGTGGGCATCTAGTTTGCATTTGTTGATGCATTATGAAACAAAGTATATCCATCCTGCGACTTAATTTTTTCACCCAGAGATATACTTAAACCTCAGAGCTTCCGCGGGCTGCGCCCGCTGGACCCCACCAGGGGTCCATCGGCGGGGCCCTGGACCCCACTCGCTAAAGCTCGTTTGCGTACTACACATTACCAGATCCGTCGGCAAAACATAATCTCCACCCCCCCCCCCCCAAGATAACACCTTCGCTACGCCCCTGTTTGGAGTTTAACAGTGCAACAATATGGGAACAAATATGGACTAAGTCGCAGAGTTTGGACGAGAATTAGAACACAGATGTGGAAACAAACCTCGCAATGATCTTACCACAAAAGAGTGAATCAACATCAAATGACTTTACTGTACTCTTTTAATGAAGAAAATATGAGTTTCACCAATAGGCATCCATTTTCAACTTCAGATTGTCCAAACCCAACCCGCCTTTATTTTTACTAGCAGGGTGGTTTTCCTCTTGACCAGATCACGCCTTTTGCGGTCCCATTAAAACGAAAGCACAATCTTCTTCTTCACTTCTTTAACATCTGGAGCAAGGATTGGGAACACAGGGGTCACGTAATGAAAATGAGGGATACAAAAAAGTGTTAATAACTAGCACCTTCCCAATCAAAGTTTAACGCCGGTTACTCCATCCGATGACCTGTTTCCTTATCTTTCCAACCTTTTCAGACCAATTAGTGGAAATTGCATCATCTTTTCATCCATTGGTTACACTTGTAATCTTGACGTGTTACTCCACTTTATTTCCTGCGGTAACCCTTCAGAAGCTAGCACGTTAAACGTCAGAAAGTACATCTTACCACCAGGCCCGTAGTCAAGTGGGAGGGGGCAAGGGGGGGGGACGAAACCCCCTTGGAAAAATTTTCGCCCCCAAAAGATCAAAAATTAGCATTGCCGTAATGTATTTTAGTATGTTTCGCCCCCTCTGGAAAATGTTTTGCCCCCTGGAAGCTTTTTCGCCCCACTTCAGTCCCTTGTCTGGCTACGGGCCTGCTTACCACGGATCTATTCCGTAATAGCTCAATAGCTCAATGGTCTTACACATATTTTTAAGTGGCCCATGTGGTACGTTCAAATAGGCTAACAATAGATAAGAAGTGGCTTATGTCGGCAGAAGAGATTGTAGCGGTGCAAGTCGCATCATCATCAGCCAGTGGCGTAGCTACGGGGGCATGAGGGGGCACGTGCCCCCCACGACAAAACCGTGCCACCCCTGGTGCCCCCGTGGAAAATTTTGGAATGCACAATTCTGTATAAAAGCCCTATAGAGAGGGAGAGAATTCAGAAATTGTACCCCCAAGGAAACGTTCGTGACCCCCAGTGCCCCCTGATCCAAAAATCCTGGCTACGCCACTGTCATCAGCGTATTGGAGAAACTTGATTCTTTTACCTTTCCGCCAGAGATGATAAATCCTTTAATTGCCTCATTCGACTGGATATATCTGGCTTAAGGTTCCATGAAACTTTCACACTATAGCCAGGGTTGTTCCCGTTACGCTTTGAAAGTAACTCGTTATAGTTACAGTTAATTCCGTAAAATTGTAACTCGTTACAGTTACTAGTTACAATGTTGAAAAAGTAACTAGTTACAGTTACTTTTGACTAAAAAGTAACTAGCTACATTTCAAAAGTAACTCGTTACTTCAAGGTGAATATACGGTACCTCGGTACCTGAAATGGAGGGGGGGGGGGGTATAGTTAGATAGTAAGACGGGGGCACATGAGACGACCGACACCTCATTTGTGCCGGTTATCCTTAGGTGTTCCCCAAAGAAAGTCAATGAAGCTAGCTGATCTTCAATGGGCATCGTCGCAGAGGCTCCTAATGCTCAACATGAAGCAGCGAATCATGATACTGTGTCGGAGCTTACGCAAACTATTTGTTAGAGGAATATGGTTATAACCAAAACTTTTCCAGTTACCAAAGTACTTCTTTGAGGGTTGAAATCTTTATACTCCCATCACACAGTCGGCTAATTTAGAGAGGTTAGCGGCTATTAAAGGGGGAGAGCGTTGTTTTAGCAGTAATTAAAGTCTTCACCCCTCAAGGGCATAAATATGGTATAATAAGAGGATGAATACATTTGTTAGCAGTAAAATTTTAAAACCTCACCGCTAAGGTTGGGCTAAGTGATATTTCCCCATAAATTTCAAGTTTCACATTGTGTCGATATAAAACAGTGCATAGAAATGGTGATACTATGCAGTTTATACATGCAGATCATGTGCACATAATTCACTTTCCCTTTACAATAGGTAAAGCTTTAAGTCGGACACTTCTCTTTCCAATTAGCTTTGTTAGGATACTTTTATTAACGCCATTGACCATTTCAATATTCTGCTGTTTTTTTATATTAACCGTACTATTATTCCAGTGTAAGGAGTTACGGACATTGAAAAGAATATGATATAGCCTAAATTCATACGTTTGATTCATCACATAAAGATACCATACATGTTAAATTAGATGCATAAATACCAACGCTTGGCACCGTATAGATTTACTGGGCTCCAACGCAAGAGTCCGGATTCGGTTAGCTTAATGCCGGTCTCAAGAGCGTTTTTCTAGATTAGGAATTTGCCCGGGATAGAAGGTTCCGGAATCGAAATTTTTACGGAATGTGATGTAACTGGACTCGGACTCGGAGTTCATTCCAGCCGAGTTCTCAAATATGAAAGTTACATTAAAAGTGTTTAAAGTTCCATTTGTGCACAATGTACAGATCTAAGGTATTGTCACATACAATCAACTAAATTACTCAGGAGGCCAGGCTATGGAAGTGAGTACAAACGATGACTTTGTTAATTAATGGTGGACATGTACGATAGAATTAAAACATCTGTATGTGTGATATGATATACATTGGCAAAAAGACTGGTCTCGGAATTGGTGCCATTGGAATCAAAACTGGCAGAAATTTGAGGATCCTGAGTAGTACCATGCTCGGAAAGATTCGGGAATCTAGAATCGCAGTTAGCTCCGACTCGGATAGGGTGAACACGGGTCCAGCCCTAACGTCTCAAGAGGCAATGATTAAACTTTCAAAGTAAGCTGGTATTTGAATGCCCATGGGCCAACCCGTTTCTCACGGTACACTGTCTCCACTGTGTCCTCTAAAGGACAATATGAGTAAACCAAGGCCCAGCTGACTTTACTTAGAATACATAAAGTCAGCTGAGCCTTAGAGGACCGTTCAGTATTTTTCAAATAATCGCACAAATCGGTCTCATGGATAATAAGCACTGATCTGTCTAATAAGTATTTTGACATACAGATCAATTTTAAACTTATTTCAATCAGGGAGTTGCTATTTGACAACTCCCTGGTTCAACAGACAATCAAGTGGCCCGGCCTGTAAGCCTGCAGCGTGTGCATCTAATATCAACTTCTGATTCTAATCGTGAATAAAATTTGATGTCGGTGAGGGCGACGTCGATAATAGCGATGAATGATAAATAGTCTATATCGAAAATAATTTTACATTTTACTACCAAAGTGTCATCAATTTGAAAATTTTCTGTTATTCTGTTATTAGCTCAAAGAAAATGCAATTTGTGGTCATTTTGACTATTTGTAACGGGAAAGTAACGGGACCCAAATGTAACGCCGTTACAGTTACTTTTACACAGAATTGTAACTAGTTACTTGCTCCGTTACTGAAATGCAAATGTAACTCGTTACAGGGTTCCGTTACACAAAATGTAACTCGTTACAGTAACGGCGTTACTTGTAACTCGTTACTTCCCAACCCTGACTAAAGCGGAGTGAGCGGGCAGTCCTGTATAACCCCTCGGGTTCCGAGAGTTTACCGTTAAGGAAATTGCATTAAAAACACAGACTAAATTAACCCTAATTAGGTCAATAAACTTTGCATAAGATCATAAGGAATGCCATCAACACCAGGTGCCTTGTTAGTTTTAACTAGCCTGTGCATTTTTAACCTCAACTTAATAGTGATACTCGAGACTGTTCCTGTCACTCTCACTTAAAGCGTCACATAAAGCGCCAGTTAAAGAGTCCTTAGTTCTTACGTCAATATTTCTATGACTTGAGGAAAGATCGGAATAAAAAGAATGAAAAACATCCATAATATCTTTCTCACCGTTTACAATTGTCCCATTAGAACTACGAATACAAGTTGTAATGTTTTTGATTGGCCCGGGGCTTTTCCTGTCTGAAAAAGTAAGCAGAGGGTTTTCCCCTTCCTCTAGGTACTAGACCCTTGAATAAACGCCCCTCAAACCAGTCATTGTTCGACATAGATTTGACATCGGAGCTACTCGAATTAGTATAAAGGGACTGTAACTGTTCAATTCTTGTTTAGCCGTATATTAACCATATCTAGCTTACAGACAATGTTCAAATTCTATTCTTAGTCTCCTCCCACCAATCTAACAAAGAGTCAAAACCTTCTTTAAGGGTTGACCAAAGATTATATTGGAAGTAAAGGCTCTTACAGAACTCTTTATCATGGTTTATGAACACATTATACTTTCAGTAACCCCTTCCGATCTTGGTAACATTGCATAATTTGAAGGTGGCATACACAGGGTTGTGACTGGGAAAGAAAAGAACAGAAGTTTCACCTTCTAAAATAGCGACATCACTCGGCAGGTAAATTCTGTCTAAGCCAGAGTTTTGATTCTTACCGGCGAACCCACTACAGTAATACCCGTAACCATTAGGATGGGTCTCTCTAAATGCATCCACTAAATTAAATTGTATAAAGTCACAACTTCTTGAATCTCCTTATGACCAATTAGTGAATGCTGAGTAGAACAGTTGGAATCGGCACGGTCAGAAATACGATTGAAGTTGCCATCAGCCAATTCCAAGTGTAAGAACCCCGGATATATGAACAAATTATTTAAAAAGGTAACCCTCACGGTTTCCTTTGGGGGCATTAGGAGCATGCACATTACAAAAACAAAGAAGAGTATTCTTGATGTTACAAACAAGGAAAAGGCACCGAGCTATGGAATCGTGTAAAATATGGGTAACAATACACTGTAACTTACTACGTAGAGCAATGTAGACCACTCCTGAATACTGGGATTTACTGGTATTGAATAAGATAGGATCTTCCCATTGATTACTGAAGGGCTTATAATCAGCGGCGGAATTGAGGAAAGTCTCTTGTAGTAACAAGATATCCGGCTGAAAAACTTTTCCACCGGGAAATTAGCTTGGAACATTTGGAAGGGTATTTCAGCCCATTTACATTCAGCGAAAACAGCTTTGAGATTGATCGAAGTTATAATGAAGAATAAAACAATGTAGATGAACAATTAGTACTCCAAAAAGGACCGATAGAAAAATTCTGGCTCTTTCTTCCTTCACAAAATCAGGGTGTCTGCTGGCGATGTGTAGAATCAATTCCTTATGGTGATCAAGCATTGACCTGCACGATTTCCTGGCACAAGGATAACTAGGGGGCTCATAAGGTATTGGTCTCCTTAAAACTACTAAAAGCCGCTTCCCCTTCTCTATTAACTGATTACACCAATTGCTTCAAGGCTGGATGTTGCTATTGTCCAGATCATGACATGTGATAAAGCTTGTTGGAAAGAGATAATTTATTGGCTCGGCGATGGAGATAGCCTCGGGCGTTAGAAAGTGACATATAATCCTACCCCAGAAAAGTCCAATTGTTGGGTGGGAAATCTAACATTTTTAACGGGTTCAGTACGGCATGTTTAGTTTGGGATGTTTCTTTGCTACATGATCCATCAGTGCTTCAAATTTTTAAAAGGACTCTCGACAACTTTTAGAAAAACACGAGTACCAAGGCTCATCTTACAAGAAATTTGTGCCATCTTTATGCTGTCTATCGGGTCCTCGGTAGGAAAATGGATTTCACTCGAGATCTCGATCTGCATTTCTTCTTACTATGAGTTGGCTGAGAAGAGCTCCTGCCCCTTGATATAGTAGCCCAATCACGTGAGTCTTGGCCATGCATACTTTCCGAAGCATCAGAACTACGGGCCTTGCTTATGGCTTGGGCAACACCATTCCCCTTCAACTGAGTCATTAGGTTAGAACTTTGCGTACTGGGAGAGGATCCCTGGTCAAAAGTCTTCTCTCCTAACAAGGACTTAGAAAATCGATCCTTAATACCATCGCCTGTGACTTGATTTGTGTGTCTATCCCCCTTGGGGGCATTGTCTTCCTTATGAACTGTTCTTCTCTAACTAATTTGGAGCTTGGGAACAGTTCCCTGTAATCCTTCGAAGAGGCTTTGACTTTGGCTTCCCGAGTCTACATCCATTTGTGAATCGGTTACACTGTCAAGCGAGCTCCACCTCACGGGTGTCAGTTCCTTCAGGGGTACACAGTTGATGAGGCATCACTGTCCCCAGTTTCACCAACAGAGACAAAGGGTGGGGAAGTCCACCCACTGGTTCTTCATGTAGCACTGTAGGATGGGGATCCTTACTCATGACCCGGGTTGTGATACAACTGAAGACCAGTCAAGCTCATTGTCCTCTGTAAAAGTGCAGGAGGGCTTAGGAAGCTCTGAAGCATTTGTACAATTGTGGGTGCTAGAATAAAGCATTTTACTGTGTACAAATGGCATACGGATCTTAACCATAAAATCGCCCTCTGTCCACATCTTTTCAAAAGAGCGTAATTCAGACTAACCGCCGGTCGATTTCCTCAAGCGGATTGATGGTGGGGTGTGTGGAGGCTCATTGAGTTTCCGACTGCGTAGTTTTGCAATAATTATACTCACTTTCCTTAGTGGAAGTTATGATAGGTTAACAAGGGTACAAGATTAATGCGCGAAAACGCGCCGAAAAATAACTGTTGCGGACATTTCAGTAATGCCTCCGATCCATTTTACACAGCAATTACCTATCTACAAAAAAACACTGAATACGCACTAAAGGACCTAAAATTACAATAAGCCCTTTTGTTTCACAATAGCCAGAACTAACGGCCATTCAATTTCTTCATGATGCAGCAGTTTTGAGGATTTATTTATTTCACGAAGGTGACTCGTTTAGCCGTGGCTAATCTTCCACGAGGCCTTCAAAAAACAACGTACCAAGCAGAGAATAAAAGGATTACAAAAGACCATAAAAACATAAGAGTATAAGATAATAAGAGAACTTAACGAAATTTAAAAGGAAATACTGTAAAAAATGCTAGGATTGGGAGCTACTGAGGCTGGGCAATCGCGAAGGTTGCATGGAGTTTTGCAATAATTCAGTACCGCTTTGTCCTTGAATTATTGATTGGACAATAAGCGCATATGAAGGATAAGAGCGAAGGGGGCCGAAAAATAGGAAATAGGCAGTCGCCCCACAATTGCTTTGAAAAGTCAGCAAACTCTTGCAAATGTCCTTCTTATCTGCCATGCAAGTCCTCTGAAGATGTTTTTGAACATAAATATTACAAACAAAAGTTAAAGAAAGGAGTGATTCTCTATGAATTTAACAATTAAGTATCAAACTTATTGTCACATGATCAAAAAGAGCAACTCATGAATTAGGAAGAAGGGGTACACTAATTCAGATTGGGGTGACTGCATTTTCCCTTTCCTAGGCCTTTTAGTAACGTTTTTAGGCACTGCATCTGCAGAAGGAGTCGGATAACGGAACATAGCGCTCCCGGCTCTCCGAACTCATCCTTAACTGTGTAGCGAAATTGCCATTTTTGGTAAATATTTGGTTACCAAAAATCGTTCGTTCACCCTATCATTCTAGTTCGCACGGAATTTGAATGTTTAATTTGTGTTCTTTCTACCAATAGTAAGTTTTTTCTAGAAGTGTTTCAGGAACACTATGCGAAATTCGAATAAAAAAGTGAATTTTCAGGATTTTTCAATGGGGCTAGTCGTCAAAATGCTGTTTTGGGAGTATTTTTACTCGTTTAAACTGCCGTAACTTTTTATTGCATTAAGCTAAAATTCTAGTTCGAACGGAATCTGAAAGCATACATATTCACGAAAATGATTACCAAATTTTGGCTCATTTGGACAATAGGAACACTCCGCGAAATTACAAAACAAAAATCAAATTGACTTTTGGGCGCAATCTTTTCTTTTGTTGTCGTCTGTTCGGAATAGCTACGCAAGGTCAGTGACGTCACCGGCTTCCTTTCAACACACAGGCTGTTCGTTCAGAACAATGCACAGGGGAATAAACTCTCTCACAGAGCTCCCGTTGAAGTGCCGTGAAGTGTGAAACCGCAAAGCAGGCCGTGCTGCCCCAGCGAATTTCGTGATAAAGCAGGAAGCGTTTTGCCCGAAATAGTTCCGGGCCGGGGGGGGGGGGGGCGGGCGGGCGCCGCAGCGGCGGCGGGCGGCCGGGGCTGTTGAAAAGCGAACCTCCTCAACTATCACAATACAAGTGTATGCACTTTCCAGTGTTTACAGGAAACACAAAAGCTCTTCGACTTCGAGATTTGAGTAAGCGGAAAGCCAGCCTACGCTGCACCGACCCGACTACAACCGAACGGCGAAGACTAGTCGCGTGGCAGACGGGTCGGTTAAGTGTGTTCCAAAGTTTGTTTTCTACCCTATTTCGGTCTCGATTGCCAACCGAAAGTCTACATTATGACCACATCGGAATTTGCAAACTGTTTGATATTCGTAGTGGAGTAGAGGGGGAGGGGGGCGCTTTGCACTTTTGTTTATGAACTGGACAACGAAGAATGGTTTGCAAAATCAGTCAAAGTGCTCACCCTGATGTGTGATTGATCATGGCGTAGGAGCCCAATTTGATGAGGGGGGGGGAGGGGGCTGTAACGAGCTACCGGGAAAATATAACCAGAAATTTCCGCTAGCCATTCAACATGTTAATGTACATACCGTATAGGTAAGCATCGGTTATCACACCGCATGCCAATTACATACAGTCATTTGCCGTGTTAGCCATCCTTCCATACTGATTATAATTTTTGAGGAACACCCTACGCAACTGACCACGAATACCCGAGGCTGCAATTTATCCCCGACCAGCAGTTAGGTTGAGTTGCATCACATTCCAAAAGACGGACATGGTGTCTGTTTCATGGCGGTTTCATGGCGGGTGGGGGCATGCATTATGTCGTGTGATCGCCGGCTTGAGGAGGGTCTAAGGGAAGGAGTATCCCCCTCTCCTGAATGTACTAAAAAATCGGCACCAGTGAGGAGGGACATGGCCCAATGGCCCCCCTTCAGTACACCACTGATAGTCATAATATAAGTTTAACCATTAAAAACACACTGGTGAGTTAATACCGACAGAACTTTATTTTAATTACTAAGGAAGTTTTTAAATTATTGGTTACCTTAAACTACGTCATTGCATTATTTTTCTTTCAGAAGGTGCCCGAAAAATTCTCAGCATAATGACCGAATTTTCAAAAAAATATTTGGTTGGCAGACCCCAACCCCCCCCCCCCGCCTCTTACGCCTATGTGATTGATGAGCAGAAGGAGGTAGTACTTCCATGGATAGACTGAGTATCAACCAGGCCCGTAGTCAAGGGGGGGGGGCAGGGGGCGAAGCCCCCCTGAAATTTTTTTGTCCCCTAGAGAGTTTGAATCTTACCATTGATTTAATACATTTGTACACATTTGGCCCCTCTGAAAAAAATTTTCGCCCCCTGGGAAAGTTCTGCCCCCCCTCCAGTACCTTGTCTGACTACGGGCCTGGTATCAACCCCTGCGGTGTGTTGCGTGGTTGATCTACAATCCGAACGTGACCCTTAGCAACTGACCACGAATACCCGAGGCTACAACTCATCCCCGAGAAGCAGTCAGGATGAGTTGCATCACATTCCAAAAAGACGGACATGGTGTCTATTTCATGGCGGGCAAGTATGCAGTACGGTACTAATGTCTATTTTCCCGACAGCCTGGATTTTTTCAAAAGACAATGGCTTCCCGAATAGTGTACAGGTAGTGATCACTGACACAGAACCCGCAATTTGTGACTGTGTGATAACTTTCCTAATTTCCCGACAAACAGAATAGTTTCACAGCAGTTCCATCTGGGAGGAGTTAGGGCCTGTTTAAATGTATCCAGAGCGATATTTCCACGCGACAATAATCAGGGGCGTATCCAGGACTTTCTGTATGGGGAGGGGGGCAAAATATACTCGGAAAGTATCTAAGCGGAGCGTCACCATGAGAGGGCGTGGAGCGTACCGAGAAAATTCTGACAAAAATACCTCCCAGATTGCAGGAAATGGCACTTCCTAGGCAGAGTTGCATTTAAACATTCCAGATTTTGATATCTCATGTTTTAGAATTTTACAAGTGAGAAAATTTTATACTATGAATTACATTTGTAAGAGAATAATTTGGATTTCAATTACTTTATTAGCTCTTTATAAACTAAGTGTTTATTTCAAAGGCGAAGGAAGCTGTTTTCTCGACTAGGTGGGGGGCTGGAAGTTGTTTTGCAGGACCGCCGTCTTGGGGGAGGGGTGTAAGGGGAGGGAAATGTTTGAATTTGGTGTAACATTTTGCAACTTTTAAGGATCTATTTTTGTTCTTTTCATTTTTGCGATGATCGCTACAGCTATAGGCTACATAATAATTCAGGCCTTGAAGGGCATTTGTTTTACGACGCTAAGCGACCACGGATGCGGGAGAAGCCTATGTGGCTTATGAATTAAAACTTCACGTCGGGTGGATAACCAACTCAACAATTTATAGATCAAATTTGGTATCTTTTGAAAGGTCAGTTCAGACAGGAAAGCCGTAGATTGCTCTTGGATGAAAAACCCACCTTACTTTGAACCGGCCGGGGATTGAACCCCGCACCTCCCTGTTGCTAAGCTTCATTGCTTCAAATACCACCGCCTTTATCCACTCGGCCACAGCACCGGTTCCACTCGGCCACAGAACCACAGCATTGTCACATTGTTAAAAGGAAGTGTACAGTAACCTGTCGTTGTGACTGACAATGCTCAGAACATATGATAATGGACCGAAAACAACACATTAAACACAGGAAACAATAGTCTTTCCAAATGTAGGAGGACAAGATGACCAACTTTTTTCCATCTCGTTTCTTCAGTTCAAACAACTTGGAGAGGATACACAAATAAATGAATGAATAGTTACGAATTTGTTTCATAAATTAAAGAGGGTCAAACACTTGTAAGTTATACTACTGTCAATTGTCAAATTGTTAAAAGGAAGTACACAGTAACTGTCGTTGTCACTGACAATGTTCAGAATATATGCTAACGGACCGAAAACAACAATTAAACACTGCAGGAAACAATAATCTTTCCAAAATGAAGACGTTACCCCACATAAATCCCAAAAGTCGGTGTAAATCGTGCATATTCGCAACGGTGGCAGTTTTTCACTAAGAGAAAATCCTTCCTTTGTCACCTCGTGCAGGTGATGTCTAGGGGAGGGGTCTAATGGGAGGAGTACCCCCTCCCCTTTGAAAAATTTTTGTTAATATACATTGGTTCAGATGCAGTGCTATCTTTGACAAATTTTCGAATTGATTTTTTATTTGAAAATTCACAACTTAGTGAATTCTTAAATTTTGGTTGATTGTAAAGGAAAGGTGTTGTCTAAGTGGAGGGGTAACAACTCCTCCCCATGAAAATTCTTGTTTAGGTATAAGGTGGCTTAGGTTGTAATATGGTGCTATCTTTGGCAAATCTTTCAGTTAATTAAATGCTTAGACATTATCCTTATTTAGTGATATTTTGGCTGTGGCGTATCACTCGTTCCAAAAAGAGGACATATAGTAATTCGTATAAGTTTTCGATTTCATAAAATGTGTCATCCCCTGAATTCCACTACGGTACTTTGCATTCTTGCAATGTTGTGCTCATCCAAAATTACTCCTATGAACAAGAACAATCTACGTAACTGTAGAATCCTCACCATTGAATAACGCGAATATATTTGAGACGGTATTGATAGTAAACACAGCAATGTGGTGAGGCTGTGAGGGCGCGGAGCGCACGAAAATTGTGGTACTTTGAGAAGTATTTGCGAGAATTTTGACTGTTTGAGAACGACTTGTGGATAAAAAATGATTAAAATAGATTTATCATTCAGTCAGAAACACACCTCACCCTACCCTCTACAGAAATCTACAGGCAACAATGCTTCTGTCTTGTTGCCCACAGTCAGGAGCAAATTGATGTACTTCAATACAAAACGACTGTTTATTTCTACCAAACAATCGGGTGCGCGCAGCATACTTCTGCTGTATGCAAATGAGCCAAAAAAGGCATGAAAGGCATGTCTTAATTTTAATAACTGATTTTGATCAGTCATATATATATATATATATATATATATATATATATATATATATATATATATATATATATATATATATATATATATATATATATATATAAGTCGTGATTGGTAGATCGAAGTTAGAATGTGTAGGTCGAAGAGTAATTGGTTAATACATTCGATCTTGAATTGAAACCAATCCTAGATAGAGCGTAGCCCTTATCAAAGAAGGAAAGGTTGAAAGAAAAGCACCAGAGAGGAAAACTAAGCAGCACTGGAACTTGAACTCGTGCGGTCAACGGCTTTCGCGGCCGTGCCTAGAACCACCAGCCAATGCAGCTTCTGATTTCCAGACGAGACAACAGACTTCTTATACCAGCGAGCTCAGTTTCTCTCTCCTTGTTACCATGGTAATCCCTATATATATATATATATATATATATATATATATATCTATATATATATATATATATATATATATATATATATATATATATATATAGAAATTAAAGAACGATCCAAAACGGAAGATGGACAAAATGAAGTACTAATGTTTTAATTAGCAGCCACATGTTTTAATTAGCAGCCATGTTTTAATTGGCTGCTATTTAAAACATCAGTACTTCATTTTGTCCATCTTCCGTTTTGGATCGTTCTTTAATTTCTACATTAAACGAAGTACACGTGGATATTCTACTCATTATCATGTTATATATATATATATATATATATATATATAAGGTCGAAATACTGCGGAGCACTAGAGTAGTATGTAGGTCGATAAAGGTTGTAAAAAGTGCTTAAAGTTTGCGGAAAATTCCACGACGTTTCGAGTATAGACTCTTTATCAGGTGGCAAAGAAATGCAACTGAATAACAAAGAAGTAGAAATAGAGAAGAAACACAATGAAGAAAGGCACGAACAAACCGGTCGCACAGAACGAACACGGTGTAAAAAAGCGAAAGAAGGCTGAAAAAACTGGTAAAAAGTAATGAAAAGGGGAACAGGTTAAAAAAGGTCCATTCTAATGTTAAGACCGTGTGGGGAGAGGGTCCCGAGTTTCATGATAAGCCGGTTTTCGGCGGTCTGACGATCACGGTCAGAACCTCTGCACATTAAGGCTGCAGTAACGGCCAAGTCTTTAATTGAGCACGGTGATGGGGGGTTGAAATGAGTGGCGACCGGATAACCTTGAAGGTTTTGTTTGATGGACCTGAGGTGTTCAGTGATTCGGTCAGCCAGGCGGCGTTTGGTTTCTCCCACATACAGGCAATTGCAACGTCCACAAACTAAAATGTAAACCAAGTTTGTGGAAGTGCAGGTGAAGTGTTGGTTCACACTAAATCTGTTGCCGTTAGAACCCAAAATATTGATAAGTGTGTTCTTGCCAACCACTGGGCATGTGTTGCACCTACTACGACCACAGGGAAATGTACCTGGTGTGTTGTCAGTTGGTTGTTGTGGGTGGGAAGCCCGAACTAAGTGCTTGGAAATGTTCTTTTCAACTCTGAAGGCCGTAATGGGGGGTTCAGGGAAAGGTCACGGGTTGAAGGGTCTTTTCGAAGAGTCTCTATATTCCTGTAAATGGCACGAATGATGGGGCGTACCGATGGGTGATGGGAAATTACCAAAGGAATTCGTAGATTAGTAGACGTGTTAGACTTCTTACTCAAAGCCTCCGCTCTGTCGATTCCTTGGATTCTATGTAGAGCACCGGTAAGGACTTTGGTGGGATACTGACGCTTCTCAAAGAATGATAGTATACTTTTTGAAGCGGCTGAAAAATCAGAATCTTCTGAGCAAATCCTTCTGGCCCTTAAAAGTTGTGAGTACGGGATGGATTTGGTACAGGATTTGGGATGGTTGGATGGATACAAAAGGTAGTTATGGGAATCGGTGGGTTTAAAATGTAGGTTTGACTTGATTTTACGGTCGCAAATTGACAATTGAAGGTCGAGGAAAGTGGTTCAGTGGTTTTCCTCGACCTTCAATTGTCAATTTGCGACCGTAAAATCAAGTCAAACCTACATTTTAAACCCACCGATTCCCATAACTACCTTTTGTATCCATCCAACCATCCCAAATCCTGTACCAAATCCATCCCGTACTCACAACTTTTAAGGGCCAGAAGGATTTGCTCAGAAGATTCTGATTTTTCAGCCGCTTCAAAAAGTATACTATCATTCTTTGAGAAGCGTCAGTATCCCACCAAAGTCCTTACCGGTGCTCTACATAGAATCCAAGGAATCGACAGAGCGGAGGCTTTGAGTAAGAAGTCTAACACGTCTACTAATCTACGAATTCCTTTGGTAATTTCCCATCACCCATCGGTACGCCCCATCATTCGTGCCATTTACAGGAATATAGAGACTCTTCGAAAAGACCCTTCAACCCGTGACCTTTTCCCTGAACCCCCATTACGGCCTTCAGAGTTGAAAAGAACATTTCCAAGCACTTAGTTCGGGCTTCCCACCCACAACAACCAACTGACAACACACCAGGTACATTTCCCTGTGGTCGTAGTAGGTGCAACACATGCCCAGTGGTTGGCAAGAACACACTTATCAATATTTTGGGTTCTAACGGCAACAGATTTAGTGTGAACCAACACTTCACCTGCACTTCCACAAACTTGGTTTACATTTTAGTTTGTGGACGTTGCAATTGCCTGTATGTGGGAGAAACCAAACGCCGCCTGGCTGACCGAATCACTGAACACCTCAGGTCCATCAAACAAAACCTTCAAGGTTATCCGGTCGCCACTCATTTCAACCCCCCATCACCGTGCTCAATTAAAGACTTGGCCGTTACTGCAGCCTTAATGTGCAGAGGTTCTGACCGTGATCGTCAGACCGCCGAAAACCGGCTTATCATGAAACTCGGGACCCTCTCCCCACACGGTCTTAACATTAGAATGGACCTTTTTTAACCTGTTCCCCTTTTCATTACTTTTTACCAGTTTTTTCAGCCTTCTTTCGCTTTTTTACACCGTGTTCGTTCTGTGCGACCGGTTTGTTCGTGCCTTTCTTCATTGTGTTTCTTCTCTATTTCTACTTCTTTGTTATTCAGTTGCATTTCTTTGCCACCTGATGAAGAGTCTATACTCGAAACGTCGTGGAATTTTCCGCAAACTTTAAGCACTTTTTACAACCTTTATCGACCTATATATATATATATATATATTTATATATATATATATATATATATATATATATATATATATATATATATATATATATTTATAACCCTAAATGGTCACTTTGGGCGACACGGTATAAAATGGTCACTTTGGGCGACAACCAGTTAATTAAATATATTTGCATATTCATGCAGGTAAAAATTAGACAAAAAATACCTTAATGATCTTCAGAAACGCCCTCAAGTTGAATATGTGTCCAATTACTTGTGTGACGTACGCACAACGTTTTATAAAATAAAAGAGAAATAAATTGGTATTGCGCAATAAGGGTGTGTACACCTAACATACCAATTTTTTACATGCATGATATACACTCCCAAATTTCAATAGTAAATTAATACATAATGGGATTCTAGTGGAACTTACCTATAGTAACCCCAAACAGAGGGCGCTAGGATACTTTTATATATTTCAAAACTTTTGAAATAACATCCAGGGAATGGTTGTTATAACGTTATAAACATTTAGGCGACACGTATATGTACACCTAATGTCAATGTCGCCTAAAAGTACCATTTTTTTCACCCGATATGTCGCCTAAAGTGACCATTTAGGGAAATATATATATATATATATATATATATATATATATATATATATATATATATATATATAGAATACATAGTTGTGAAACAACAATGGAAATAGTGCTCAACCGACGGGAGCGAGTATAAATCCAAACAATAAGTAAACTCTATGACATAGTTTGTTTCGTATGGGCACGGTAGCCCACACTCAGTCTTAAAATGTGATATCGTAACCGTTACACAATAATAATAATAATAACAATATGAAAACAATATGCATGCAACGCCGATAATAATCTGTAGAATACATAAAAGATGCTGTACTGTTGTTGATGACGCATCTATGGCTCTTCCAGGCGCGCTTTCAGATTGTCATATTGTTATTATTATTGTGTAATGGTTAGGGTATCACATTTTAAAACTGAAGCCTGAGTGTGGGCTACAAGCCCGTACAAAACAAATTTTTATCTTGAAAATTTCATAGAGTTTACTTATTATTTGGATTTATATATATATATATATATATATATAATAGAAAACAATTTCTTATTTTTCGTTCCCCCCCCCCTTTTATTCCCTTTTGTCGCCCTTTTTTCTTTTCTCTCTTCATTTTTTCTCCCCTTTTTCGCTTTTTTTTTTATTTTCCCTCATTTTAAATGGAGGCATGGTCTGCTGGCTCCCCTGGATATGCCACTGACAATAATTTACTAAAGTTAAACGTTGTTATCATGAATTTTCCGACATTTCTGTAGCCCCACATAAAAGATTTTCTTCTGACAAAAAAAATTGATTGCAAAAGAAAGTGGCAATTTTTTCTCCTACGGACCGCATACTGTTTTCCCGACAGACCGCACTTTGAAAATTACTGGGTGTAGGACCCCACCCCCACCCCCACCCCCGGTAGTGACGCCCTACTGCAGAGCCGTATATTTAGATTTACACAGCTCTGCTTGTACTCAGAACCGCCTAAATATACCAGGGAGTTGCTATTTGTCAAATAGGAACTCCCCTGAATATACGACTCTGCTTGTGCTCGAGAAGGGTATATTTCTAAAATCCTACTCTACAGCCAGGCTCTGCTTATACTTCAGAGCCATATCTAAGTACGCCCCCACTTCCACCATCACAAACTCGAGAGCGTTGTGTTTCCCACCAAGTGCAGGAAGTGTATTACCATCACCTACATGCACCCACCTGGACAAACTCCTAGATTTAAAGAGATACAACGTACTTAAAACCTGCTACGTAGGTTAAAGTTGTGCGTGCTGACTGCAGCTGCATGCTGACATGAGGCTGCTGATCGTAACCACTGATATGATCGTATCTCATAAACGAAGTTTCTAACATGAACGCTCACAGGTACAAACATACGTACAGTTCGTACGTACACGTACTGCTGGTGGTGCGCACTGTACTTGCAACTTGCTAGCATGCATTGTGTGTAATTGCATTATGTGTGCCTGTACGGAGTGAATGGATGTAAGTAAGAAACACTATCAGTTTTGAAGTTGGAGCCAACGTTGAAAAGTTACAATTTTCGTCAAAGAGGAAGATCAAAGTTATTGGAAGTACCTGCGAAGGTGGGTAAGCTTATGTTACATTAGTACTGGCTGCTAGGATCGTGTATTTACATACGGTTAAACTTAGTAAAAACATAACCTGCACATTTTTATGCGTGCTGTCTTGGTCAAGTTACCGGATAATCGAACCAACAGTAAGTTAATCAGTTAGGCTAACTTCGTTGAGTTCAATCGACCTTAACTCTGTTTAATACTGGTATGCTACACCTATTATTACGTTAGCCCAGTTTAGAGAACTAGGCCTAGGCTAGGCTATACTAATTACGATAGGCCTACCTAGTTGTAGTAACTGTTGGCAAAGTAAGTTAGGCCAATATTAAAAGACTAGGTACAACTGCCGGTCTGGAAAACATGTATGTTACGCTGAAGATCTTTGGCGTGCAGTAAAGACCTTATACACCAATTTGATGGCGTGATTTTCTTGTCCTTTACATACACACTGTACTTAAAACACAGTACAACAATTTGGCGTGGCGTAAAAATTAAGAAAAGAGGTGACTGGCGTAAAAATTCGGTGTAGCAGATACGAACTTTCCAGACCGGTACAACTGCAGAATACCCTGCCCCAAAAACTTTTCCTCTGAGATACCCAGGCCCAGGGTTGTGGTCGTGGCCCTACTGGTACCAGGCTGGAAAGTTCGTATTTCCTACACCGAATTTTTACGCCAGTCACCTGTTTTCTCAACTTTTACGCCACGCCAAATTGTTGTACTGTGTTTTAAGTACAGTGTGTATGTAAAAGATAAGAAAATCACGGCATGAAATTGGCGTATAAGGTCTTTACTGCACGCCGAAGATCTTCGGCGTAACATACATGTTTTCCAGTCGGGTACTGGTAACTTAAAAGTTAAAACCCCAGTGTTATGTCATGTGAGTAGGCCCCACAGTGCATTCCATGTCATGCCCACGCTGAAGTCACCCCAGCAAAAACAATAGAAAACATAAGGAAATGCCAAATCCACACCGAAGATTTTCAGATTGGAGTGCATGGAATGCACCCTGGTGTAGGCCTAACTTATTGTGGTTCCCAAGTTTTGGCCTAATTAGGCCTGGCATTACTAATATTAATAAGTATAACTGTATCATGTATGTCATACTGAGGACCGGAACTATGATTCCTGTCCCATCTACCCTACTGCTGCCCCAAAAGCTGTAGCTGAGTCTCTGAGTAATGTTGTTCCCAATAAGAATTGACTGTCTATTGTTGTTCTCAAAGTGTATTACCTTTGTGTAGTCGTTTTCAAAATAATAAAGCAAGACATGACGTCACAGCCATGTGTTCTCCCCACTGAGGACCGCAACTACGAGTGACCGCGATGTGGATATTAGCAAAGCTGCTATACCACTGTCACACAAACGGACCTTACTCTGTACACAATGATATTATACAGCCATGTTCTCATCACCGAGAATCATGACCCTGACTCCACTCAGGAGGTGGGAAAATTGAAGCTACCATACCAATCTTACATAAAGGGACCTTACACTGTACACAATGGTAAATCATAGGTGGAATGTTGCAATAAAATTACAGTCCTAATCTGGAAGATTCTTTTTACAGTCACTACAAGGCTATTGTAAATAGTGTTACAGCTTTATTGAACACTGTGCCATACAAATCGTTACGAATGTTGTCCACCATGACTCTGCTTTTCTCTCAGTGTTTTTTGAAAATTGGCTGGGGCATTCTACAGTTACTCCAAAGATTGATCACTTCTGCAGTAGCTTAGTGACAGTGGCTGACTATACAACTTAACACTATAGTTGGAAGGTAGGCCAGGTATTATTATTTTTACATCAGGTGCTTATATAGCAAAATTCCAAAGGTTCAATGTGCTTTACAAAGGGAGTACATAATGAACACTACATATACTCAGCTTCTCTCATAGAGTTGTTAACGAGTGGAATAGTCTGCCTGAGTGAGTAGTTAACTCCACATCTGTGCACTGCTTTAAGGTTAACATTGACAAGTTCTTCCATAACTGTGGTAGAATCTAATTGTGCTGGGCTCGTTTGGTGATGCAGCCGGTTATCAACGGGCGAGATAATGAGCTGAAAATCCAGATTTCTTGTAGCCCCGCCCGCAAAACTCAGAGCAACCGATGGAATTTCGCGAAACTGATACTGTACACATGCTAAGGTTTAAACTGATGAATAATGTAACAGAAGGCGTAACCTATCACGTTGACGAGATAATTTAAATTCTAAAACTCTTATTTTTCAGATAAAATTGAAAATATTCTATGTTTTACAGTAATTTTTGATAAATCACATGTTGAAATAAGGTAGCATTTTTGAAGGCCTAAAAAGTGGTCGCAAATTTGCCGTGAACTTGACTTCGTTACAGGATAAAAACGGAGAAATTTGGCGAAATTGATTAGCCAAGAATCTACGCTTTCCATTGGTACCAATTTTGCGATTGGAAATAATGTAACGATAGTATATCATCGCCTCGAAAATTCGTTTGCTATTCGATTATTTTCTGTGTACATTTACACACATTTGTATTGGACGTTAGTGTACGTACAGCGATGCACTTTGTGAGTACGTAATATTATGCATTTCTGTGTACTACACAAAAGTTCTATCACTTCATTTTAAGCCAAATTAGCTAGTTAAATGTTTTTGAAACTTGAGAATCCTTAGGATCGTGGCAAGTGCTAATTTACTTCCAGTGTTGCTCCTGTACTTTACGACTGTGACATGACAGGCCTACAGAATGGACAGTTGGGCCCAGTGTGTTGTGAAGTGTACTGTGTGCATAACATACTGCTAAATCTCAACACTGAGTGCAGTGGCTGACTGGGGGAATGGATTCTTAGTTTTTTCAGTCCATAGGGTGCAAAATATTTCCAAGTTAGTCTAACTTTATGCGATAAAAGCAGATGAGTCACTATGGCATTGCGGTGATTGACTCTCTTTCTAGTGTGGGTAGCTAGGCTCCTTTTCAGTGCAAATATCACGTAGGCTACCAAGGTAACTGGTCAATGATAAAGAATATTAGCCTGAGGTCTTAGAATGAAATGGGCAAACTTTGCAGTATAACTATATATAGTGTAATGCTTTAAAATTATGCTATATTGAAGAAATAGAAAATATGAGAGTTACTGTTAAAACAACTAGGTGTTTGTTAATGTCAATAATGATATCCTGGAATATTGTAAATGGAGTAGTGATTTGCTCTAGTAAACTAGTATCGGTGTTACTGAATGGCTGGCTTTGGGGAAACGTGTTAAAATTTGAGCTGACACTATACCCAGTACAGTCATGCATATCCTTAAAAGGAACCAGTGGCAACAAGCAACCATAGCATTATTTTTTCAGCATGTTCAAAGGAAGACTGACAGACAGTACTCAGCAATAACCTGCAGTAGCAGGATATGCATGGTAAGTGTGGCATGATACTCGAGTTTCTTGTTTTTCTAAAGGTGGGGGGGGGGGGGGGTAAAGCCGTTCCCCGTTTAGGTTTAATTTCCTTCTTCGGTGCTGGAAAACTGCTGAGGTTTTCTTGGTCTAATGCTTAAATCACTCATTCATGTCTCTTCTAGTAGGTTTACACTTTAACAGCCTGGGTTGTAATTTTAGTTTCAAAGCTTTGGCAAAGCCGTCCCATTAACTTATGATTTTAAGTAAGCTAAAAGTTAATAGAATCCACAGTCCATCAAGGACGTTCAAACCCCCTCTCCATTCACCCAAAAATCAAGGAAATGGGGGTAGCCTACTTTGTTGATATAACAACAAGAATGAGAACCAGTTTCATATACTGTATTAAATCTTGTAATGTAGCCAGTGTAGTTAGTAACAGCCTTACAGTATCAGCTCTAACATTATTTACATTCTTTGTTATTTGTCAAAAAAGCTTCCCTGTGAATTTAAGATATCTGTGGGGGTAGTTATGTGTAGCCAACTCCACATGAACACACTACACAGGCCTTAAACACTGGCCTACAAGTTGTCTCCCCGGGGTATGTAAAGCGCTGCTATACATTCACACAGTATGGCCCTATGGCCGGGCTATGCATTGTGAGGCTGGCTCCATATACTGTTACAGTATGTTGTGCTTTGTTTTTAGCCAGTTATTGGACATTCCATCTTTCTTTATCTGAGCCTGTAGTGTGTATATAACCATTTTATTCATTTTACCTATGTACCTCGTAACTGACATCATTTATCCAATTTTCCTTATTGATTGAAAGGGTACACAATTTTACCGTTATGCTGCGAAATTTGTTCGCGCATTCGGTACTTGTCATGCAATAGTAGACTGTGCGAAGAATGAATCGTGAAGAAGCCATTCGTGAATGAGTCGCCCTGTATTTACCGTGAACTTGACTTCGTTACAGAATGGTTTTCAAAGAAATTTTAGTAAATTGTGGCTGAAGAATTTTATCACCGAATATGCAGATTTTAATCATTGGAAATAGCGAGGCTAAATGAAAAAAATGACTTTTTTGAACAGTTTAGAAACAGTTACGTTGCGTTGTCAAAATATAGCCAAAATGCACCTTTTGTTGCTTGTAAATACCTGTCATTAAGAAAAATCACATCTAAGAATTGTTTTCAATGAAATTCGGTTAGCTGCAAGCATTGAAACGCCTTAATTACGTAAAAATCAACCTTCGAAAACTGCAAGTTTTATCTAATTATGTATTAATGAGCTATGACGTCATGAAACGTCATGCATATTCTCACAAGAAAAGAAAGCTCTTTTGGTACGGCTGATAACTGGCTGGTTGGTTGGTTGTTTGTTTTCAGTTAAGGCTGTATGGACTTCAGGGCATCTTATGGTGCCTTAGCCCTCCTTTGCCCTTTAATCTATTATGTTATGTTATGTTATGTTATGTTATACAGTAGATTTGCAAAGTAAAATGTTTTCAGTGCAGATTTGAAAGGAGTTCTAGAAGAAAGACTCCTTATGTCTGTTGGCAGCTTGTTCCAAGGAACTGCGGTGATTAAAGGCTTGATCACCAACACACTTATAAGAGGATGGAGTGCTCAGAGTGGATGTATCAGAGGATGATCTGAGAGGCCAGTGATGCTCGTAGATGTGAACAGTTCCTGTAGACTTATGACCTGGTGAAAGCTGATGAAGCCACGAACATGTACATATGTCAGAATTCTAAATTTTAACCTGAGATCACAGGGAAGCCAGTGTAGAGCAGCCAGAACAGATGAAATGCGATTACTGTGACCAACTCTTGAAATGATGCGAGCTGAGTTGTTTTGCACCCTCTGCAAACTTTGAATTTGATTTATGGGAGCCCCAGACAACAGACTGCAACAGTAATCCATTTGGGACACAACAAGGCCCTGAACAGCTGGCTGACAGGCTTTTGTGGTGAGGTACTTGCAAACCCTGCTAATATTTTGAAGGTGGAAGTTGTAAGTTTTAACAATGCTTGAAATTTGTTTAGACATAGGAAGGTGTTGATCTAAATAAAACACCAAGTAAGTACCATAATGCTCTCTGACAGGTGGATTTCATGTCCATCAATAAGAAGTGATTGCCTGCTATATCAGTGCAAGTGATGTGGAGACATTTAATTTGAGAAGTTCAGTTTTGTCAGGTACAATTACTTATTACCCTCCATGAAACAAGTTTATGGTGTAGCCAGTTATGGCGTCACAAGAACAGGAGGCGAACTTCATGATGCAGTTGGTGGAGCCGGCATAGCCATTCCAAGAGGAACGTTTTGACTAATTTTACAACAGACGGTACTGTAGCTTAAGAGTATTAATTTTCGCTGGCCTGTCAAAAATGGCTTCTTCACAATGTAGCCACTTGGAGGGATAGCTTTGGACTTCTCTATTTTTGCAAGTTCACTTGTAGACTACCTTCAGTGTAGTTTGAATGTTAGGCCTACATCAGCTCCATCATCTGTGGTGAGTCCTTCTCAGAATAATTCATCATGGAATTCAATGATGTACAGTAGCCAGGTATTTATTTCAAGGGGTGTTCTTTGTGGCTTTGTATTCTTTAATTACTCCACGAGCTAACGAAAGCTTAAAGGAGCTAAGCATTACAATGTTTATCATGGGTAGGTCGGCGGTAAAGGAGAAACTTTTGACATCCTAGACTATTGTAAGTACAGTACTGTAGGTTGCCAAAAAATGCACTCTGAAAGGAATGAATTTAACAGTTTCTACTTTCATCCTGCATTAGTGTCTGGTATGTGAGAAAACTCTCATTCTCAAAGATGGGATTCACACAGAGAAGAGCTGATGTAGAGGGCAGCATTCCAGAAAGTCAAATTCTAGTTCATCTCTTATAGCTCCCTGAGTTTGAACAGAGCTGTGGAGCAAGTAGATACAGTATAAAATGTCCCAAATGCATTGTTAGGTGATGCCACCCTGATAACATTTGATTTAGTTTCCTACAAGTATTGATCACTAGTTGACTTGCAGAGATATTAAATTCAATAATCAGTCAACACACTCTCAACACAATGTATACTTTTTTGAATTGTACAATCACCCCCTTGCAGCAATTACTGTGGGTTTCAGGGATATATTACTTTGCTGCAAGCTTTGTCAAGTGCTACAAATATACACGCACTCTGCAATGCACCACTGCATACTGCAAGTTCTGTACGCCACTGTGTACAAATCTACTTGCCATACTGTACTTGCCCGGCACATGATACAAGATTCCCAATTTGGCTAAATATTGAAAGGGCTACTTATTTTGCCATTAAAGAGATTAGGCTTCCAAATAGCAGTCTAGGCATGCATCAACCTAGCACCACTTCAGGAGAGCAAATTGGAAGGGAAACACAATTACTTCAAAACACACAATTTAAAGCACATGTCAGCATGCATTATTTGCCTTTTTTTCCTACTTTGCTATGTTTTCTGTTTTATTTTTACCTGTGGAATATCTTTTTTCTTAAAACATAAAATCAATTCAGGGACTGAACCAAAAGAGTCCAGGGGGCTGTGTATGGCCCAAAGGGCACTATAGAATAGGCAGATTGGAGCCTGCAGTGTACCAACAAAACTGCTGAATTTTGTTTAGTTCTTATTTTTTTTCTGATCATAACTGCGAAGGCTTTTGATGTTTTTAGGACGAATTTTGCCATCATTATAGGTGGTACAATGTCTGTGCATATCTTTGGTAAATTTATACAGGTATTTATTTGACATGGGTTTGACCCAGTTTTCTCTCAAAAACTTACTTGTTTTTTGAACGTGATAATGCTTCATGAAATTTCATGCAGAAAAGTGAATTCTGTTTTTTTCTACAATCCCAGAAAAAGTTGCCCTAAGCCTATGGTATGTGAAACTCAGTTACCAGTTTGTTAAGAGTGTAAATCGGCAGAGCAAAGAATAAATTAATCGATGTTAAGTTCTGAGTAATGCAAATGACCGTTCCACTGTTTTATTAACATTTTGTCATGTAGACAATTGTCAGGAAAACAAATCAATTTGAAAGAATCACAGACATCCAATATGCCCAGGTATAATTTCACAAAACAACTTGAAATATTCTTTCCAGTCATATAACAGTCTCTGCTGTAGGACTCAGATGGGAGTGTCCTGTCTGTCACATAATTTAATCTGTTGTGGGATTCTTTTTACTAAGTGTACTTTATCATTCACTTTTGCTAAACTCAGTGCTTACTACACTTCAGTATATTAGATTTCATGCTGTAAAGCAGATTTACGCAATCTTGACTGTTGAAAGCTTTGTACTTATTAACAAAGAAATCCGTGTGTGTGTATTGGATACATCATATTTCAGTTCTTTGTGATAGTTAGAATTAGTTTTTTTTCTAAATGACACAAAAAATTTTAAGCTCGTGGTTACCAGCTTGAGGTGATTTTGTTCACATGAACTCAGTTTCATTCACATGTTTATTGTGCTTCATGAGTCCTACTCTTAATATAATTTTCACAGAACTTAAAGCAGTTTTCAAAATTGGTGTAGAAAGTGTTGTGACATTTTGCACTTCACTCAATTTTATGCAAGCCTGAAGCCTGTAAGGACCATTGTTCATAAAATTCTATATGCAGGAGTTGAGTGATTACAGAACTATGTGCTCTGGATCAGTTAGTTAGTTAGTTAGATGAGGTTTAACGTCCCAGTTTCCAACCAATTGGTTCAAGTCGAGACGACCACGGCCTTTTTCCAGTTGTGGCTCACTGGCTTGTTTTTCCTTTGTGGATCAGAGTACTGTATTTTTTGAAGTGCAGACAAATATATTTAAAACAACCAATCATATGCATTTTTCTTTAAAAGTAATTGTGGTGTACAGTTGGGTTCTATACAGTAACTTCTGTATGTTGTGATACCAGTATGTGATGCTATGTACAGTATCCACTTGAGAGTGTGAGAATAGTCAATATAGTAGGCCCTTCACCAACTGAAAGTTGGGGTAGGGAGTAGAGCAGTTACTGTACACTTCATGGTGTGACTTCTGCTGTAAGTAGTATGGTACAGTTAATACTGGGAGTTTAAGGTTAAAGGTCACAAGCAGTCACCCCAAATTTATTTTGAAACAATAGCTAAATGTCACAGATTTCTTCTTATTTCTCTGCCAAGTATCTTTCATAATATTTTGGGACATAAATATTGCATATTCAAGGTAAACCAAGCAGTTGATCCTTGTAAATTTTACAATTGAGTGAGAAAAATACTGTCACATGATTCTCAAGAGCCATTCAGGAAATAGGATAGTCTACTATACAATTCTTTATTGGGGTGACTGCATTCTTCCTTTAAGGTTTCTCCTGCCTTGCTCTGTCTGCATGATTGAGAGGAAAAGTTGGCAGATGGTAGAGTATTTACCTAGGAGCCCTATGGGAGAATAAGAGAGTTGCTTCTTTTCCATAGCTTTTCTTCTTGATGGTAGGGAGTGGCATCTACCCACACTGTGTGACAGTGTGCATAATCTGTGTGAGGTGGTGGCTAACTTTGTGTTTCTAGAAACTGGAACTTTTTCATGAATTGACATTTTATATGATACTGTCTGTGCCTGTGAGCCATAGTCACAGTTTGTCAGTATGTTTTGCAAACCACAATGTCAATTTTCAGGATAATTGAATTTCAGCCACCGGAACTGCAATTTTAGCCCCTGAGCCACACTCAGGCCACCTATGGGCCACATCTTTTGTTTTATATTTTCATTACTGGTTTAGCATTGGTAAGTCCTGTTAACACCCAAGTATCCCAAGATCTTCATAAACTGACTACAGTCAGTGCCATAAATTCAGCTGCTGCATGTACAGTAAGTATGGTACTGTACATTGAGATGTAATGCAATATATTCAGGGCTTTCAGCCACTATTATGATGACATAAGGTAGTAGGCAAAACCAGGTAAAAATACTGTACAATGATCGTTCCTGTTTAGAATGAAATTGTAGCTATGAATAACATGTATATAAACCCTCAGGCTCTGTTGGCATGGCAACTGGAAACAATTGATCTTTCCTAATCAACTTCACATTTGTAGCTAGCTGTGGCATTGAATTCTTTGGTTACCGCTGCCAGTTGAAAGTTTTCTGTTTTATATAATTCTAGTTTTACTAATCTTGAAAATTCTGTGGATGTCCACACTGCTTCCTACAGGATATTTTGCTTATCAATTATTCAATTTAGAAGTTTATAGAACTGGAGGACATTCATCTCAGTGTATTCAAATAATAAAATTAAACATTGAATTATGAAGTTATCTAATATCTTTTGTTTGAATCAGGATTTTGGCAGAGATCAGTCGACAAAGCATTTGCACTCTCTGGATTTCTTAATATATTTAATCCTTTTCAGTACAAGTATTATACCAATATCACAAATTTGGACTACATAATCTCAACATCCTAGCTAAAGCCTTGGTTTGAATGAACAAATCTAGTTGCCTTTCATGTGAGCAGGCTGCTTCAGATCTTTCCAGCACTACAAAAGGGCATTTTCATGGTGTTCCAGCCCTCGAAAATAGCCTTGGCATTCGGCAATGCCTAGGTAAAATGCCGAGCTAAATTGACTTGACTTCGGCAAAAATTTTGCCGAGGCAAAGATTGCAGGACACGTGTACGGGGATTACCAGTTACGAAAGCTGCACACTAGGCCCACACGGCTCGAAATGAAGCTTCGAGTAGTGACTTGAAAAGAAAACGTTTTCTGACAGTCTGATAAAATTTCCACCACGATCGAAACTTGAGCAAATATATTCAGTATTATTGCTTTATATACAAAATGAGCTTACACAAACAAATTATGCCTACTGTAGAAGAAGTTTGTAAACAAGTAGATAGGCAAAACTTTCGTTAACTTGCCATGCACATGGCTGTATGACTTTTACTGCCGAGGTAAAGTGTATATTTGCCGAAGTAAATCGTTTTTACTTCAGCAATTTTTTTGCCGTAGCCAATATCTTATTCGGAAGGGCTGGTTCTGGTGTTCATTGCAAGTTTGTACAGTACAGTACCTTCTGCCACTAGCAACCATGGACATTGCTAGTTACACAATTTTTATGTATTGTCCCTTTCATGAAATTAGTACTAGTTCTGCATTTACAACTGAGCATTGCAGTGATGTTTTTTAAGATAAATGTCAAGTTTCAGTACTGGAAAAACTTTAAATATTCCTGGGAAATTTTGAAATTTAAGAGAATTTATCATTGAAAGAAAAGTCTTCAAGATTGTAATCATGAAGTTGAAAAGCATAAGTTGAATTAAGTTCTGAGGTGAAGCCTGTAAATTGCACATAGTTTTAAATGCAAAAGTGACCTCTGACACTAACATTTTGCACCCAGACTACTGAAGATTTTCTTAAGCCCTCATTTACTCTCTGAGGAAGGCATTGTTAAACTTAGCAAAAGCAATGTTATGGTAGAGGGAAGGGGAGAGGAGGGGAGAAAAAAGTCCTGTAAATACTCAAGTATCCTGAGGTCTTTGTAAGTACCTACAGTAATGCCATAAATTCAGCTACTGTATTTAAGTACAGTTAGTACTGTATATTGAGATGTTATGCAATATACAGTATACAGGGCTTTCAATTTCAGCAGTATTATGATTACATAAGGCAGTAGGTAAACACAGGAAAAATACTGTATAATGATCATTCCTATTTTGAATGAAATTGTAGCTAAGAATGACATGTTTATAAACCCTCAGGCTCTGTTGGCATGGCAACTGGAAATAATTGATCTTTCCTAATCAACTTCACATTTGTAGTTAGCTGTGGCATTGAATTCATTGGTTACCATTAACAGTGGAAAGTTTTCTGTTTTATGTATTTCCAGTTTTACTAATCTTGAAAATTCTGTGGATGTCTACAGTACTTCCTGCAGGATTTTTCTTATCAATTATTCAATTTAGAAGTTTATAGAACTGGAGTACATTCATCTCAGTGTATTGAAATAATAAAATTAAACATTGATTTATAAACTTATCTAATATTTTTGTTTGAATCAGGATTTTGGCAGAGGTCAGTTGACAAAGCATTTGTACTAACTAGATTTCTGGATTTCAGTAGAAGTATTTTACCACAATCTAAAATTTGGACTACTTAAACTTAATATCAATGTCCTAGCTAAAGCCTTGGTTTGAATGAACAAATTTAATTTAAGACTGGAGTAATTGTAACAACAGTATAAAATTTAGGGTTGTCTTTAAAGGTAATAGGCAGCCCCCCCCCCCCATGACTGCTTTGAAAAATCAGCAAACTCTTGCAATCTCCTCTTATTTGCCTTTAAAAGTACCCCTAGAAGATGTTTTTGAACATAACTATACAAACAAGAGGTAAAGCAAGGAGTTATCCTCTACCATTTTAACAATTCAGTAACAAAAATGTTGTCACATGATCAAAACAGACCAGTCATGAATTGGAGTGATGGGGTATACTAATTCTGATTGTGGTGACTGTATATTTCCTTTAAGGGAAGCGTTGATATAAACCTGTTACAAATACATGCTGGTTTGGATAGTACAAACACATACTATATTAAACAGCTCTTGTGTCAGAATGAGTTGCTGTTAATAACTCCCTCTAGAAGTGAATGAATTAAATACACATGCTCTATGATTATTTTTCATGCAATGAAAACTGCTTTGCTGGCTTCAACTGTGTCAGATGAAAAACAGTAATATGAAGCTGGGGTTTCACGCCAAATGGCTAATTAAAACAGACCATACATAGGGCTGTGACCGTGTAGCAATTAATCGCTAAACGATCACATTTGGAATAAACGTTAAGTACAAAGCTACTAGCGATTAATGGCAAAACCCATTTTACGTACATTTTTATCCATATGAATACTCGTTTTGAAAGAATTACAAATGGTACACATAGCACTGTAAGACATCAAAGTAAAACAAAGTAAAAGCCTTTACAGAAACCGTCCTTCACAGGTATTAATTCCCCTTGCATCACAAATTCATTCTGAATACTTATTGCGTAAATCAGCACACACCGAGTCTTTCTGTTGTGATAAGTTAATTGCGATTAATCGCTAAACGATTGCAAATTTTTGCGATTAAATGTTTAATTATTTTGCTAGACGTTCACAGCCCAAACCATACATGTACAGTACTACTAACGCTTTTACCATGACAACTCATCATGTAACTTTGGAACCTTCTGTGTATGGTATGCTGGTGGTGCTGTATGGGAAAGTTTGGAATAACCGATTTGTTGTTTCATAGCTATTATGGTCTAAACTGAAACTCATTATAACAGTTAGTATTTTTAACTGTTTCACTTCAAACTTAATTTTGTGTGAAGGAACAATGTTGGATATGTATGTAGCACTTCCTACAGCAAAAGCATAACCAGGTTGTCAAATTCAGTAGAGGGCAAAGGTGTGTATCGACCAACAAAGGAAGAACATGATTTAGATTGATTCAAGCCTGTTGAGGAAACTGACTTAAAGGGGAATTTTCATCATCCCAGACAGTTCCAATTCTCCCAACTATGCATCTTCTAGCTCCTCCCATAACTGTATGAAGCTACTCCTTGTGCAGGAATAAACCTGTTTTATTGCTTAAGGCCATGTCCTGGTGAGCATACAAGGCTATAAAATGTAATAAAAGTACTCTCTCTGCCTTGTGTGGAATGTGAGCTACTCTGCATCATTCAGATTTTCAAACTTTGATGTCAATCAAAGAGCAGTCACCAACTGAGAATTTTGATATACATACACTAAAAATATGCTTTGGGGTGATGACTGTCTGTCTTTAATATACAGGCTTTTCTTTTGAATTTTGGTTTGTTCCTCTCTGGGGTGGCCAGTTTTTGTAGATTTTATTATTTATCAAAGTAGGTTACTATATTGGAACACTGCAGTCATTTTGGTTTTAGCTTCCAAGGCCTAGTGTATTACTCTGCCTGACACACCATGCCCATCTCTAAAAGTCATTACTATTTTGCCAACAACTAAAATTTAATGCTACCTCTCTCATTAGTCATTACCCAATAGAGAGGTAGACCCTGACTAAGTCACTAATCAAAGGTAATCTTGAACTACACTTCAGTTCAAGAATACACCATTGCAAGATATTCTCTTTCTGAAGGAGGGGCCAAAGTATTCTGTAGTCTGAAATATTTACAGAACTGCCACCTTAAGGGATTGATAGTGTAATAAGATCTTCAGTTTCTACAAATTACAGGTTGCTTTCACAATCTAATTGGTATGTTTGATTTTATCACTGATCAAAGTTGGCTACTGTATTGGAACAGTCATTTTGGGTTTAGCTTCCAAGGCCTAGTGTATTAATAATCTACCCACGCCGTGCCCATCTCTAAACTTTATTATTGGGTGAGGCTAAATTAATGCCACCTCTCTCATTACCGTTTGAGAGGTAGACCCTGACTAAGTCACTGATCAAAGGTAATTTCAAACACTTCAGTTCAAGAAAACACTATTCCAAGGTTTTCTCTTTCTGAAGGAGGGGCCAAAGTATTCTGTAGTTTGAAGTATTTACAGTAGTGCCACCCTAAGGGATTGATAGTGTAATAATATCTTCAGTTTCTATAAATTACAGGATGCTTTTTATAGGGGCTCATTGAGGTGATATCATATGGATTATTTTGTGACAAGTCTGAAGAAATCATATCATGAAAATGCTTCTAATTTAAGCCCCATTAGCCATGTACCACTTCCCATAGTTACCGAAAACATAAAAAATGGTAATTTTTGTGGGCTTAAGAACTTCTAGTTCACGGTGCTTGTCCAAACCCTTGATAGACCAGCCTCTCTTGAATATGTAACATTTGAAACTGAAGACTTGATCACAACAGCTGTTCTTAAGAGAAGTTACAAGCCTGTCAACCAAGTTCGTATGTCACTCATTGGTTGTCTTTGAACGAGTTGCAGGTGATAAATATTTAGTGGTAAAAAGTGTCTGGTCACAAATTTGTAATTTTCATTTTAGTTATTAATTACCCTATCATTGTTGTTTCAGTTGTGTGTTAGATGTGCAGAATCTCCTAGTTTGACCATTTGCCATCAAGATGTGAGTAGAACTCAACAGGTGTGACAAAAATTCATGAAATTCATGCACCATCTCAATAAGCCCTTTTATTCCTTTCATCTTAACAGCACAGTTAATTTGAATGTTTGATAGTGTGTGTTAATCAGCACAGGAAAGATTACAAGATAGAGCTTATGCATATATGACGTCACTCTTGCCTCCAATGGAGGCAAGCGTGTATCATTTCAACTTACCCCTGCAAATACAGACAGCTGATTCGTGTATCGGTCAGATGCGCGCGTAGTATTCTACAGTCGTGTGCGAAGTGTACGTCGTGCGTGCACTGTGCTTCACTGTTTTAGCGCCTAAATGACGTCGCATGACGTCAATGCATAAGCTCTATAGGTTAATAGCAACATCCACTTGTATTATCGTAAACTGTAGCAGGTTGTGAGTCAAGTTGCTGTAGCTTGGAAATCGTGGCAGTATTTTAATTGATATAATATGGAATTCCCTGTAAAGTGCATTACAGCTAAATCTCCAAGTGTGTAGTAATCATTGCTACAGTTACTTGTACAGTACTGTGTAGTGGGACTTATAAATGAAACCAGATCATATGTGGTTGGTTGTTAATTTTCTGTAAAAATCTGAACTACTTGGGGGTGACTGTAAATTTAGAAAGTTTATGTAGACATACAGTTGGCATTATTGCACTGTCATACCTCGTACCAGTATGAGATTTCAGCTGAAACTATTAAATGTCCGGCTTTTTTTGTTCCTTAAGTAATCTTTTGTAATGCTTAGGGTCACTGACATCTACTGTAGTCCAGCATCATAAGTCTAGGCTGGGCATGTTACCTGCCTCATCAGAGTTGCAACTCCTGGCCAGGAATTGAGTCATGACTCCATTTTCTTTGTAAGTGCGACACCTGGGGAATATTCAGTGTCAAACTAAAATATGTTCAAAAGTCATATTTTGGAGTTTTTGTTCTTGGTATTTAATGAAGCAATGGATACAGCATAACTCTGGGTTTTGGTCTTTTTCTTTAAATCACAAGTTTTCTATTCAGTTGACTTCTACAAATCTCCCACATTGTCAGTTCACCACCTCAATCTTTAGGATGCCTTTTGTGTAGGCCTTCTTGTGGGCTAGCATTGGACACTATATATATAGCTGTCATGGAATAGGTTCCAGGGTCACTTTTGATGTCATTTTAGGAATCGCAACTCCATTTAGAGTCCCACCTAATACGGTTGTGGTTACCCCACTCAAAAAACATACGTAGGAGTAACCCGAGCCTACAGAACTCACACAAACCGTACATGTACAATGCTACAGTATCCTACAATGAAGTATATTCATTATGGAGCAATGTAAATATTAAATGTTTAGTTCCATTTCCTGAACTTTGAAATCCCTTAAGAGGAAAAGAGGTTTACAAAACTGGAAGAAGTGAAACTAATGAGTTTAATACTGTACATGTGTCATTTTGTTGTGTTATTTATGGAGCAGAAAGTGGAACTACAGTACCACTTCTTGTTCGGAAGGGGTGAAATACATTATAACAGCTGCAATTTTGGGATGCTTCAAGGTGTTTATTTTGCAAGAAGCTATTTTAGTTCTTTGAAAATAATCCACATTAAACACCAAACTAGAAACTAGCTATTAAGTATTCAACAGATAATTATAAAGGCTTAAAGTGGGCATGACAAAACCAAAATAGGTTTTGCATGATGTAAGATTGAATACTATTATGTATAGATATCAATTAACACAGTCACAACTGGTGCAATTTGGCAGAAATACAATTTGAAGAAAAACGTCAAACAATACAATTTCGAAAAATGCCGCAACAGGTTTTCTGACTTTTATAATGCAATTGGCGGCAAAAAACAATACACTGTATAAGGATGCGTATCTAGACATGGAACTAATGTTAAATGCTGAGGTAAAGTTATCTTAGCAACTTCATGAAAAGGCTAACATCATAATACCCATGCAACATACAGAGCGCAAAGCACAGACTGTGTTGGTGACTTTGAGGCATGTCGTTAGCCAATATGCATGCATGCATATGGACGGACTTTTTAACTTCCCTACATAAACCTCAGCTCTGTTTCTGTGTAAAAAACATGGGTCAGCGCACTGTACAAAAGAGCTATATGTTATGTATGGACAGTCCATACCAAGCACACCTGTACCCTGTAAACTGTTCAGTGATGGTGTTATTGCGAATGCGTAGCGGTCACCCCTCAATGACACATCATCCACAATGTGGTCACTGGTCACACGCACTGTTCTAGTATCGTAGCACACGTGTTTACAATGATGTAACTGTTAACAAGCGTTAGCATGCCCATGATTCGGTGGGTGGAACTTTGGGTGAGCCGCCTTGTAGAGTTGTGCTACTGACCAAGCCTCCAGTGATGTCATGTCATTAGATGTGCTCACATACATTTTGACGTGTTCAGATTTCAGATGGGCTGAGCCTGGCCTGTATTTGGGAATTCACATTGTTTAATTCCTGTATATGTGGACATAGTTTAGTCTGGAAAACATTTTTATTTTAAGCTTACCCAAAGATTTATTTACTGAGAAACGTTCTTTGGCCTTATCATGACCACTTTAACACAAGAAATGCAGACACTGTGCAATACTCCACATAATATTTTTTGCTTAGCTCATGAGCAATCTCAGAACTGGTCAAAAATAATATATCTTGAGAATGGTGAAAGAATTCTAATGGATTTAATATCAGGGGATCTAAATCTAACTTTGCTGAGAAGAACAACTGGTTTGTTTACATGTCCACTGACCTTAAGGGCAAAAAAAAAAAAAAAGAAATAAGTAAATCAAAGGTCTCCTTGCCCCTGTTAAAGAACTGCACCTGCCCTGAAAGGCATCTTTAGCTTTAGCAATTTTAAAATTTTGGCTGACATTGCAGGTGGGGGTGGGGGAGGGGTGGGGGGTGGGGGGCAGGGGTGGGGCTGTCTGATACCTTATGACTACCACTATGGCTGGGTCAATGAAAGATGCAGTATAGCCTAGCAATCAGGGGTTTAGCATCCTATACCCTGGGACCCTTGCTGGATCATTGGAAGTTGGTTTTCCATATTACATTTATGTTGTGGCCTTTTCATTCTCAACTGACCCTCTACATGAAAAAGAATACAAATTTGATCAGTTATGAAGTTATGATTGATAACCCACAGGTGTTCCCTTAGTGTTATTTATACCTACAGTATTGAACTTTTTTGAAAGAATCTTTTCAATGAAACCCTAACAGCCCTAATGAACTTATTCGAAAAGGTGTTCCCTACATTTGTGGTCACTTAATAATGGCATTGTAAAATAATTGTCCTTCGAGGCATAATTACTGTATGTACACCTATGTGTCAGTATGTTGAATTTGCAGTGGGGGTCACTCGACAAGTTTATGACTGCAAGTAGTTCATTCAACTTTCCCAGGAAGTTTAACTGCAACTTCCTTTACCCAATATGACTGGGTGGTGACCATTGAATCACTTGTTGTGTAAAACACATTACACAATGCACAGTATATATATACTGTATATATATATAGAACATACTGTACTGTACAGTAGTAACATGTCATACAGTACCTGCTTTATTTGATATTAATTTAACTTAATGTTAAAGCATATTAACCTGGAAAAGTGAAAAATAGCCACAATTTCTGTCAAAATCAGTTAAATATTAATTGAACAACTCCCAAGACAATTCTGTTTTACACACAATGAATAAATATGAGCTATTATACCCATTATTGTATATGGAAAGTTGCACTCAGAATTTAATTTTGTGTTATTCTCTTGCAAGTCCTTCATTCCGTAGACCCTTTTCTAAATAGAAATCGCAAGGGATTATGGGATGGACTTTTGGTGTGTCATTTTATGCTACAGTAGAATGCCATTGATAAAATCAGCATGTACCAAAACCCTATCCCACAATTCTTTGTAGTTGCTATTTGGAAAAAGGTCTATGGACAGTGGTAGTGTTCATATTCCATGATAGAGATGGTAGCAACTCAGTTTGCAAGTCCAAGTCAATATTTGCAAGTTCAAGTCACGTTACAAGTCACTAGTTGCAAGTCGAAATCTAAGTGACAAGTCATTTGGTTCAGTTTAAAACAAGTCAAGTAAAAAACTCATTGCAAGTCAAGTCAAACATTTTCACAAGTCATTTGGTTCAGTTACAAGTCAAGTCCAGTTAAAACTCAATGCAAGTCAAGTAGAAAATTTTCACAAGTCAAGGCGCAAGTCATTTGATCCCTGAACAAATCAAGTCACAAGCCTTTTTGCCCCAGTGTAGAAACAAAGTTGCAAATTTTTCAAGCTGTTATACACAATCAGGTGTCAACTTGAGCCTGTGACAGATTTGTAATTTAAACTTTATAGAAAACAAAAATGTTGTAATTTCATTTGTAAACAGGTGCTTTCTTTGCCAGCATATTTGGACCATCTTTGACAGTAGCTTAACAGAATGTGCAAACAGCAGATGGTTTTCTACTTGTATGGTACGGGTAGCTCGACTCAGCCAGTGCATTCTAAACAGTGGTATAGCATACAGGTGCGGTGTAATTTAATTGAGTACCACATGCAATGCACATTTTTGAATGAATAAGTTTTGTTAATTTTAAGTTCTCAGACAAACAATAAACTCAAATCCAAATTTTCAAGTTTTGGGCAAGAAGTTGCTGGCAAGTAATTACATGTACTATAATACGTACCTTGAATTAACAAAGGAAGTACTGACTGTGTATCATCCTGCATCATAAGTTTTGCATGGGTAATGACAGTATCAGAATGGAAACGAATTGCCAACTTTCAGCCATGGAAGTAGTACTTCCATGTTGCAAACCGGCAAGCAACACAGTTTTTAGTTGCAGTGCCTGCTGGGGCTGTGACCGTTTAGCGATTAATCGCTAAACGATCGCATGTGTAATAAACGTTTAGTACAAAGCTACCAGCGATTAATCGCAAAACCCGTTTTTCCATACAAAATAAAAAACAATCTGTAGCCATTGCAGAAAATTAGATGTTCACTTTAAGTCTTTTTGAAAAAGTGAAGTACATATGTCTACAAATGGCACACACGTCAACATACGACATCAAAGTTAAGCTTCTATGAGGATCCGTGTTTAAGGTTCATGGAAACTATGTCCCCCAGACGTCACTAACGCATTTTACATATTGATCATGTTCAAGGGCATGTTGAAAGTCTCTTAATTTGTGCATACAGTAGGTACTTGCGATTAATCGCTAAACGATCGGAAAATTTTGCGATTAAACGTTTAGTAATTTTGCTAAACGTTCACAGCCCTAGTGCCTACCACGCAGGCACTCGCAACTAATGTTACCGACACAAAAATCTGAATTTTGGCTTTGGTTCTGACTTTGTCCTAGATGGGAGGTTATATTGAAAATATGACGTAGTCCAAGTTGTAGGGATGATTTTTCTGTAATTTGTAAGTTAATGTTGGTGACCTTATGACCTTTTTAAGGGGGTATAGTCGGGACTTTTCTCCATGTGAATGCATGGGTGTCGTCTATTTTTAGACAATCCCCCTGTACGCACTAGAGAGCCTATGTGAGCATGGTCATATGCCATAAGTAGGTCAACTTTTTTAAACAGCTCCATCAAATTTATCATTGTGTTAAGTGTATATTTGTATTTAAAACAGGCTATTGTAAGTTCATTATGTGTTAACGATTTGCCTGCCTCATTTGTGAGTGTGGAAGAATATATCGCATCTACTGAAATGGATAAGGATGATGCATGGTCTATGGAAGTTGAAATATTTACAACTGCAAGACTTTTGGAAACTGATGTACACTTTTACAGGATGTGGTGATAGATGGAAGTGGTTGCATGCATTATCCACAGAGTGGTACAGTACTTTGAGTAGTATAGTTAACCCTGAAAATCGTACCATGGTCAGCGACAAGGTACCGCAACTAGTGTAGTCATGTGACTTGTTGTAGAGATGCAGTTTACCTGAGTCAGATGTTCATTCACAGCACAGTATCGTATATTTGTATTACCATACTTGCAGGTGAAGGTTAGTTTAACTTGAGGGGCTTGTAGGTGGCGTGGTGAAGACAAGCATCCAGTGGTTTAATTTTGTGTTTAGAAACATGCAGGTAACAGTTGCCACTTGATGGAATAAATATACTGTAACACAGTATTTAACTGTAGACCAAAATTTCTATTCAATTTGAGACAATTAACTGTCGGTTTGTAAAGATATTAAAGATAGTAGACTTTCTAGGCAAGGTTGGACCAAAGTTTTTGTTGTGCAGTTGTTCATGTTGTCCAGAGTAACCAAATATTTGAAGGACAAATTAAGTTCAAAAGGGCAAAATGTGGGTGAATATATTGAAGGATTGCTACTTCCCACCACCTAGCTGATTTTTTGCCATACTCAAAGTTAAAAACAAAGAAATATTTTTCCCACGGACCTACTGTACAAGGTACTGTATAGTACTTGACAATGCCGGGGGTAGTCCCAGTTGACTGATACCCACCCACGTACAGTATAATTAACACTTTGCAATAGATACAGTACTGTTACCATGGAAAAATGCCACTGTGCCACGGCACACCAAGGTTACACTGCCATGATCTAATACTGGCACATCCTCTCGAACATTGTTATCAAGGGTTCAAATCCAGGCTGGGTCATACCAAAGACTTTAAAAATGGAACCTACTGCCTTTGTGCTTGGTGCTCAGCATAAAAACAATGGAGTAGGGAAAACAAGCCAGTGAGCCACAACTGGAAAAAAGGCTGTGGTCGTCTCCACTTGAACCAGTTGGTTGGAAACTGGGACGTTAAACCTCATCTAACCTAACCTAACCCGAACATTGTTATCACAACATAATAATGAGAATTGAATATTGCATTTATTTGCATATATACATGGTATATCATACCATGCATCTGTGTGTGCGTGGGGTGGAAGATGGAAGAAATTGGGAGGACTAGAGGGGTGGAAGAATGACTTAAATGTTAGGAGGGAGGGCTGAGTATTTGAAATGTGTAAGGGTTAATACCAAAAACACTAATAATTCTTCAAAACATTTTAAAAATTTGTCCACTGTCAGTTACAAACAACTCTGCACTGTGTTGCTACCTGCAGTATACAGTGCATGTATTGTATGTTTACCTGATAACTTTCTCCATCTTTAAGTGGTATTGTGGTATAAATTACTGTACAGTTGTACCGTTATGCAAGTAGCCATTATTATAGATACCTATATTTCAGTTATCAATATTGGCCGATATCGATCCGATGCCAACATTTGGGAAATAAAAATTGGGCAACTCAGGGTTCTCCACTGGTCTGTTTTATGTCTGGGGGCTTGTGATCGCCGTCCTGGGGGGAGGGGTCTAAGGGGGAAAGGGTGTCCCCCTCCCCATTGGGAAATTCTGACAGTTTAGGAGGGCTTAGATCGCAAATAATGCAATCTACAGCCTTGTTCTTAGCCTTCGCTATGTGTTCAAATCTAGGCATTTTGTGGTATTTTTTTTTTGTTGCAGATTGCATTTTCTAAAAATCTTTGACTTTACTTGCAGATCTGAAGCTCCAGTTTCTACTTGCACGTATTCAATAATGAAGTAGTTCACTTTAATGGAAATTTTGGGTGAAAATCCGGGAATCTTTATTATACACTTTTGGTCATGAGTATTTGAAATCATATATAAAAGGCAGTCAAATGACTAAGTTGTGGTGTTTGTGAATGAGTGTACAAACTTCTTGACCGGGCGGGTCAATTTTCTGTGCGGGCAGCAAAGTTTTGTCTGGGCACTAAAGTTGTGTGGCAGATTTTGTACAGTCGGAGCCCCCGGACAAAACAGCTAGTGGAGAACACTGGCAACTAACCTTAGGTTATGGGACACCACAGCTAAGTGTTGCTTCATCTTGATGAGGTAAAATATTGGACTTGCATTAAAAAATACTCAAATTGTGTACCATTTTCATGACATGGGACAATTAATATTGGTTAGGTGATATCGGCATTTAAGCTAAATTTTACTGATACCAATTTAGGATGAAAATGGGAAATATTGGCCAATAGCAATCGTGAATACCGATAATTGTTACAACACTATATGTAAATGTTTATTTCCTTGCCAAACCAAAGTGGACCTGGGGGTGCTCTGTTTGGAGTGCAACTGACTTTGTGGGATGGACAGATGGTAGATATTGGCAGACTGATAAGTGTAACTGTAAAAGTAGGTTCGAGAAAGGTGGGGGCACCTGGTGTGTATTCTTATTTTGTGAGAAACATGTAAACATCTAGGGCTGTCAGATGTGAGGGTGAGGGGCTATGGCTCACCAAAAGTTTTCAGTTTTAAGGTTTTTGTCTTAAAATGTCTAAACTCACCCAGAAAATGACCAAAAGACTGGAGTTGAATGGTTCAGCCCCCTATCTTAGAGACCTTCCGATCATTCAAACTACATTGCCTGATGCCTGGAGGAAGAACTTTTTTGTAGCGATGATAACTTTTGATATTAACTATGCAATCCCACAAAGCAGGACTGGGAAAAAGTGTTTTAATATACAGTATTTTGTGCAAAGCAAGTCACATTCCACTAGTTTCCTTCCCAATACCAAAGGAATTGAAATTCTTTTCATTAACCAAAATTTCCCTGCAAGATGCTACACAAATTTCCAATTTTCCCTCCATACATTTTTACAAACTACAGTATCAGTTTTGTTGTTATTCTACATTATAAAGCCATTTCTGCTTGGTCTTCAATATGGATTTTTCCTCTAGGCTGAAAACTCATTTTCAGGTGAGAAAACATACCCTACGTTTTGGGAGTACTGTACATTAAACTGCCACAGTACTTTGACCTGCAGATAGTTGCAGAAGGTGGAACAATTATTGGACGACCAGAGAAATTTCGTGGAAACTTGGAGTAACATTAAGTGGATATTAAAGTGTACATTATTTCCTGTTGGCATTAATATGAATGTGTGTGTGCAGTTAATATTAGATGATGTATGGAAGGTGAGGATATGAATATGCAGTAGTCAAGCCTGATTTACTCAAAAGCAGATCAGCTGTATGTTACAAATCTCCTCAGGTTTCTCATACAAGTAACCATTATGATGTGTGTGAACATAAATAACGAAGGTTAACCACACGTGTACAGTATGACTTTAGGAATTTACCGTAGTAACAAAAATAGTGTCACATGATTAGAAGTAGCCATTCCTGAATTAGGATACTAGGGTACACAAATTCAAATCAGGGTGACTGCATTTTCCCTTAAATTTTTGCTAGTCCTTTTCGATCAGTATAAGGAAATCCTGTTCGTAGTAGTCCTTGCACTTTGGTTATAAACTAAAGTCTTTTTGAAGATTTATAGCACAACATATAACAAGATTATTTTCAGCAAATAGATTTTTTTAGAAAAAGTTTCAGGTTTAATTTAATATCTATTAAGCAGTTGCCCATGGTGTTTGTCCTTTTTGACAAGAAAGAGAAAAAATACTTTTTCTTCATTCCATCCCCTCCCTGCTCTCTGAGTGTACTTCTTGTTTTTAAAGAACAAATTACCTTTGAGTACAAAATATTGAGTTTTTACATTTTGATAAAGGGTATGTAGGTCTTTCCTTCCCAACATATGTTTTGTATTTTAGTAACAACAACAGCAAGAACAACAATGACAATGACAACAACAACAGCAACAACAACAACAACAACAGCAACCGCCTTGAAGGGCAGTTGTATTTAATACCAAAAGGTACCTCTTAAATGGAAGAAGCCTATGGCTTAAGAATTGCAACTTCATGTCAGGTGGCTGACCAACTCAAAAATTTAGATCAAATTTGATTTCTTTTAAAAGGCTAATTCACATGGAAAAACCATAGATTGCTTTTGGATGAGAAGCCCACCTTATTCTGATCCGGCTTGGTATTGAACCCTGAACCTTCAGGTTGTTGTCACTTCAATTAATGCCACTGCCTTTATTCACTCTGCCACAGCACTGGTCTGAATGTGGAAGTAAAAATGATGAAAAACAAATAAATAGATAAATGGATTAATTGCCTCAAAGCTGGGCTAATTAATCTTGGGCCAGCAGTTGATTTCATTGTAATAGATATTGCAATTCTAGGTCAAGTTAGTCAAGAATCTATTTATTAAATTACCCTCTGAGGCAAACTGAAGCTTTGTTGAAAATTCATGAAACATTTTCAAGAATGCTGTCAGTTTCAATGAATTTTAAAATCAAATGAAACTTACTTTAAAAGTCCATTACTTGCTTTTCTTAGCCATGAGAAAAATTCGGAAACAGTGCCTAAGACTTGGTTATACCACTTTAAAAACAAATGATGGTAACAAAACTAAAAGAAAGGTTTATGAGTTGTAATAAGTTCACAAAATTTAGTAGCTGTTAGAGTTAATTTTCATTCACAGTAGCAATCCTGGCTGCTGTAAATAGGTCTACTCAATGGAGTGGAGGAAGTGTTTGTAAATTTAGGGTTGTGGTGTGTGGGTCCTTATAAAGTAGCAGTTTTTTTGCCATTATCCAGTGTGTTTCAAGACTGTTTTGGTTTGAATCACACTTACATATCAACAATAATTTTTGGTCAGGACTAAGTCTTTTGAAAAAAAAGAAAAGATTGGAGTCATCTCGGCAGATTATTGCTGCAACACTTGGCTGTTAGGCATGTTTAGCAGTTAGTTAGGTAGATGAGGTTAAACGTCCTAGTTTCCAACCAATTGGTTCCAGTCGAGACGACCTGAGCCATTTTTCCAATTGTGGCTCACTGGCATGTTTATCAGATGTCAGCTTTCCCATAAGTTTGGCACTTCTACAGTACCATGGAAGCAGATGAGAATCTATGAGAGACTGCATACTTGGCAGGAATATCCAGGTCCTTACAAGGAAGTTCATGTTGTCCAGTTCCTAAATGAACTTGCTTGACTATGCTATTATTAACTGTACAGTACTGTACTTTAGGTCTGCCACAGCAAAAAATACTGTATGTTTGTTAACTTCACATTAAAGGGTCATATCTGGATATTTTTATTATCACTGCATAAAATGGAAGTAGCGCATCAGGCAAAGGCAGCCATCTGTTCCAAGGTGACATTCTTGGGGATAAACATCTTTTTTTCAGATGGATTACTTTACTAGAAATTTTAATTGTTGGACAAACTGTATGACTGCCAGACAGAAGCTGGGGACTGTTTAAAGTTATTTAAATTTAAAATATTTTATTTTATATTTTTAGAAAGAGTTTCTAGGGGGATTTCATGGTTACAGTACCCCAGTGTGAATAGGCCCTGACAAGAAGGTTTTGTGGTTTAATTGGGAAACCATTCCTCAACCTTTATAATTTAAGAGCTCATTCTAGAATTTTACCCTAATTCTGTACTATTTTAATATAACTATTGTAAAGAGGCATATTGTTTAAATTACACTGCATTGGAATGACATGGACAGAAAATTAAATTATCTTTTTTCATTTCTACAGGTGTTGTCCCACCAGTAAAATTCTTACAATAGCATTTAATACTTCAAATAAAAAATGCAAATGAATGTTGCATCATTTGAAAATCGAAATATTTCGAGAAATGAATTATTTGGGGAGCTAACTGTTTAGTAATAGTAATGAATTTCTTCATGCTAGAATATTTTTCTTGAAAAAAAGTTACCCAGCAACCCTGCATTGCCTGCCATTGTGTACAGATAAATCATGTTTTCCTTGAGGTTCTGATAAACACTGTTTTTACCCCAAATACTATAATTCCTATTCATCTTAATTTGTTCTTCAGTTAGAACCCCCAATTGCAGCACTCAGCCATTGGATTTATTTCAACCTTTCATTGGAACCTAGCTTTATCAAAGAATTTACCCTGAATGCTACAGAGGCCTTTTTAGGTATTGTGGGTCCTGGATGCCTCTGAAATTCCAAACTCTGGCTGTGGGCTTGAATCTTGATATTTGTTTTGCTTTCACCTTTTTTGCAGGTTGTCACTATTACTTTGTGTCACTCATCAGAAGGTCTGAGCACTGAAAAAGTAAGCTTTGGAGTCTGGGCACATGGCAAGTGATGGGGGTACTTCCCCTCGCAGGGAAGAACCTGCAGATGAGAGGGGTACAAGAGTGAAACCCAAACCAGCATTGAAGATTGAACCATCTTTGGTATGTTGTTTTCTTTTGTGTTCGTACAGTACCAATGTCATAGCAAGACCAGTGTTGTGCTGTTAGTGCACAATTGCAGTATCTAGCAGCTGTGTCAGATTAAAGGGTAAATGTAGTCACCCCCAAATTGAATTAGCCTACGAGGTATCCTAATTCATGAATGGCTCTTTTTAATCATGTGACTACAATTTTGTAATTGAACTGAAATTTATGCAAAACGGCCCCTTTGTTTACCTTGAGAATGCCACATATTTGTTCTGAAGGATTATGAAAGATACTTGCTATAGAGATAAGATGAGACAGTAACATTTAGTTAATCTGTCAGAGTACGTTTGGGGCGACTGCTTTTTTCGTTTAACAATCTACAAATTAAAAACTAACAGCCTGTGGGAAATTTCCACTGTTTTTAGCTGTTTAAATCCACCAACCATACAACAGGAACATCTGCAATTAAAAACTTGCAAATTTAAAGAAAAATTTTAAAAAACATTTCAAAAGCATACAACAAGATCCCTCTTTGAATCTGTTTCTCTCCTACTCACAGTATCCTGCTGGTGTTGCAGCACCATCCACTATTTTCTGTTATGCAGGCACTTAGCAAAATAAAGTAAATGTAAGAAAAAAAAGTAAATGTGGGACCGTATCAACACATGTTGGTAATTGTGTCACTGTCATCGTACATTTTGAGTACTGTATTCAAAGTAAAAACTTACATGACACAATATATGGAGATTTCAAAAAAAAAAAAAAAAAGTATCTTTCCCACCGTTTTAGTCACAGAGGAATTAACCCACATGAGTCACATACATGCACTGACCAGCGAAGTTACAGTTTGCAGAGATTTCAGATTTGTGTGCAAAAAGTAGGGTGAGTAGGATTGGGGGTGGATGGGGGGGGGGGGACATGTAATGCCCTTGAAGCCTTGATATCCAACAGTATGTGCACTTGTGTAGCTTCTTACTGGTATTACAACATGTGTAAATCGGGTGCTGCCATTTTGTTTTGTTTACTCCAGTGATTTCTTGCATTTCTTTGTTTTCTCTTGAGTACAGTATGTATGGTATGGCACTGTAAGGTTAGGTGTGTTATGGTACAATTGTATTTCATTTAAGTCTTCTGGGTAAAATTTTAAGATTGTCACTGGAGACTTGGTAGTGTAGATGTCATGAGGGTGCTCTCTGGGTAAAATCTAATGAAATCTTTTTCCAGTGAAGCCGTCTCTGGGCCTCAGAAATCAATTCATTTGAGCGGTCAGCATTTGTTTTTGACAGGTAAGTGTCACAGTTAGACAGATTAAGGGGGCCCTTTGCATTAGGCTAGATCTTAAGGATGTTGCATTAGGTGGGTTTTAATTTTGGATTGAAGTTACCTTTCTACTCCAAACAAGTAAAGTTTACCTTCAGAAGAAAGGGTTCCTGAAATTATGCAGGAAAACATATCTGGAGGACCCGTTTGACCAGGAGTATACTACAGTATTGTATATAAATCTGTGAGATCTATATGTAAAAGTGAAAGAGAGTTTATACAGTAGTTTTTATGGACTCATTGATGTAAACCCATTCTTTACTTGGAAGGGCAATTCAATTGAGACATGTCATTGTACAGTACTTAGTTGAAAAATTACGGAGATGTCTACTGCACACCTCAACAAATTATGTATATACAGAACATGTACTTGCATACAAACTGGGACTTTCCTTTGTAGGGAATTCCACTGTGTTTGTTGCATTTCATTAAGCTCTCTTTGACTGCTACAGTTGGCTATCTGCAGTTGTCATGGCAATACATGAAGCCAGTGCAAGCTCTCGGCATGTGGCTTTGAGAACTCATGTTTAAAACTGCAGGTATACTGTTTTGTGTATAATGCCATGGAGTTGCTATTTGTCAAATAGCAACTCCCAGATAAGTGCATCCTGGATATTTTATACAGCATCGGTTTATTGATCTTTATTAATTACTTCCTGGTAATATTTAACGAATAGTGCCATTTTGTGTGTTATAGAAACAGTTTTCTCCTTTGTTCATTGTCTATTAATGCAGTACAGTTGTCAGTGGTATGGAGATAAAGATTCAATTTCCCTGAAGTAACTTACATGCAGTATGAAAAGGATGCATGCTTTTGAAGCGCCAATGAATGTAAAAAAGTAGTTCTCCAACTTTGTATTCCTTGCAGGAGGTAAAAGGAATCTGTACAGTGGTGATATCGTGTGTGTATGTGTGTGTATGTTTGTTATGCTTTGCTGGTAAAGATGATATCTCAAGAAGGGTACCATTGGGGGATCTCATACATTATATGTAGATGACCCATATTGAGTAGCTGATCCCTATTGTTTTTGGTGGAGGTCAATGGTCATTTGTGGTTGCAGGAGATCAAAAGGTAAAACCTTGTAAACATGATATCTCCAGAAAGGTAACAGTGAAAGATTTCATACGTGGCAGGCTTCTAGCTAGGAAAAATGTCAAACTGGGTGTTAATTTGCATTGCATCATTCTCACGTGATGTTGGCCATATCTCAAGAACTAAATGACATTGTCTGTGGTCAGTTGCATGATTTTTGGTTGTTTCCAAAACAATATTCAACTGAATGATGTTTGTTTTTTGTCTGATACTGTCAGGGTTGTTCCCGTTACGCTTTGAAAGTAACTCGTTGTAGTTACAGTTAATTCCGTAAAATTGTAACTCGTTACAGTTACTAGTTACAATGTTGAAAAAGTAACTAGTTACAGTTACTTTTGACTAAAAAGTAACTAGCTACATTTCAAAAGTAACTCGTTACTTCAAGGTGAATATACGGTACCTCGGTACCTGAAATGGAGGGGGGGGGGCATAATTAGATAGTAAGACGGGGGCACATGAGACGACCGACACCTCATTTGTGCCGGTTATCCTTAGGTGTTCCCCAAAGAAAGTCAATGAAGCTAGCTGATCTTCAATGGGCATTGTCGCAGAGGCTCCTAATGCTCAACATGAAGCAGCGAATCATGATACTGTGTCGGAGCTTACGCAAACTATTTGTTAGAGGAATATGGTTATAACCAAAACTTTTCCAGTTACCAAAGTACTTCTTTGAGGGTTGAAATCTTTATACTCCCATCACACAGTCGGCTAATTTAGAGAGGTTAGCGGCTATGCCGGAAAGGGGAAGAGTGTTGTTTCAGCAGTAAAGTCTTCACCCCTCAAGAGCATAAATATGGTATAATAAGAGGATGAATACATTTGTTAGCAGTAAAATTTTAAAACCTCACCGCTAAGGTTGGGCTAAGTGATATTTCCCCATAAATTTCAAGTTTCACATTGTGTCGATATAAAACAGTGCATAGAAATGGTGATACTATGCAGTTTATACATGCAGATCATGTGCACATAATTCACTTTCCCTTTACAATAGGTAAAGCTTTAAGTCGGACACTTCTCTTTCCAATTAGCTTTGTTAGGATACTTTTAACGCCATTGACCATTTCAATATTCTGCTGTTTTTTTATGTTAACCGTACTATTATTCCAGTGTAAGGAGTTACGGACATTGAAAAGAATATGATATAGCCTAAATTCATACGTTTGATTCATCAAATAAAGATACCATACATGTTAAATTAGATGCATAAATGGATGCACGGTGTTTACCAACGCTTGGCACCGTATAGATTTACTGGGCTCCAACGCAAGAGTCCGGATTCGGTTAGCTTAATGCCGGTCTCAAGAGCGTTTTTCTAGATTAGGAATTTGCCCGGGATAGAAGGTTCCGGAATCGAAATTTTTACGGAATGTGATGTAACTGGACTCGGACTCATTCCAGCCGAGTTCTCAAATATGAAAGTTACATTAAAAGTGTTTAAAGTTCCATTTGTGCACAATGTACAGATCTAAGGTATTGTCACATACAATCAACTAAATTACTCAGGAGGCCAGGCTATGGAAGTGAGTACAAACGATGACTTTGTTAATTAATGGTGAACATGTACGATAGAATTAAAACATCTGTATGTGTGGTATGATATACATTGGCAAAAAGACTGGTCTCGGAATTGGTGCCATTGGAATCAAAACTGGCAGAAATTTGAGGATCCTGAGTAGTACCATGCTCGGAAAGATTCGGGAATCTAGAATCGCAGTTAGCTCCGACTCGGATAGGGTGAACACGGGTCCAGCCCTAACGTCTCAAGAGGCAATGATTAAACTTTCAAAGTAAGCTGGTATTTGAATGCCCATGGGCCAACCCGTTTCTCACGGTACACTCTCTCCACTGTGTCCTCTAAAGGACAATATGAGTAAACCAAGGCCAGCTGACTTTACTTAGAATACATAAAGTCAGCTGAGCCTTAGAGGGACCGTTCAGTATTTTTCAAATAATCGCACAAAATCGGGTCTCATGGATAATAATCATTGATATGTCTAATAATTATTATGACAAACAGATCAATATTAAAATTATTACAATAAGGGAGTTGCTATTTGAAAAATCACTTGTTCAATAGACAAACAAGTGGCCCGGCCTGTAAGCCTGCAGCGTGTGCATCTAATATCAACTTCTGATTCTAATCGTGAATAAAATTTGATGTCGGTGAGGGCGACGTCGATAATAGCGATGAATGATAAATAGCCTATATCGAAAATAATTTTACATTTTACTACCAAAGTGTCATCAATTTGAAAATTTTCTGTTATTCTGTTATTAGCTCAAAGAAAATGCAATTTGTGGTCATTTTGACTATTTGTAACGGGAAAGTAACGGGACCCAAATGTAACGCCGTTACAGTTACTTTTACACAGAATTGTAACTAGTTACTTGCTCCGTTACTGAAATGCAAATGTAACTCGTTACAGGGTTCCGTTACACAAAATGTAACTCGTTACAGTAACGGCGTTACTTGTAACTCGTTACTTCCCAACCCTGGATACTGTACATATTTACAGTTTAGAGTGTAAAAAAATTTCAAACTTGGTAGTGAGATTCAGATTGGGTGGTGATATTTCAAACTGGGTGCTGAGTTAAAAAAGTGAATTCAAACTGGGTGCAGCAGCCAGTTTGAATGGCCTGGCTAGAACCCTGTGTGGCATGTGGATGGCCCATAATAAGTAGATAATCCCTACAATTTTTGGTGGAGGTTTACCTTGAATTTACCTTGAAGCGCCACTCTCTCCATAACGGAACATCTCCATATGGTTGAGGCTGGCTACTAAATGATAGGAGGCCAAAGGCCCTTAATGATCATATTCTGTTCCAGTTTTTTTTTGAAACCATTCACAGATGTTTTCTTTACCACAGCTTCAGGCAGTTCATTCCAAATTTTCCAAATTCTATGAAAGTATGCATTTCTTCTGCCCTCTAATCTGGCATACTTGGGTCTTATTTTGTAGAAGTTACCTCTTGTTCTCTCCTTTCCAATAATTTCTATTATTCCATCCAGATCAATATCCATTTTCTTATTGATTATATTATAAAAGGTCAACAGGTCTTGTCGGATATGTCTCTGTTCTATGGACATTAAATTCAGTTCATTTAATCTTTCCTCATAAGTTTTCCCCCTCATTCCTGGTATTAATCTCGTCATTCTCCTTTGTACACTTTCCATTAAACTGATATCTTTCTTTAGGTGAGGTTCCCATATTGGTACTGCATAGTCTAAATGTGGTCTAACAAGGGATTTATACAATTGCAAAAGAACCTTCTTATCAAAAAGGTTAAAGGTCATTTGGGGTCAACAGAGATCAAACAGTAAAAAACCTGAAACTGTTTGTAAACATGACATTTCAGGAAGGGTAACTGAGAAATCTCATATTCAGTATGTAGATGGCCCATGTTTAGTAGATGTTCCCTATAGGATATTGTGTTTGGTGGCAGTCAAAGGTCATAAGAGTCATAAGAGGTCAAAAGATAAACTTTGTAAACCCAGTATCTCAAGAAGGGTAGCTGTGAGAGATCTCATACTTGGCACATGGATGGTCCGTATTCAGTAGATGTTCCCTTTAATAATTGGTGGAGGTCAAAGTTCACTAAAGGTCATGAGGGGGCAAAGGGTCAAAACTTTTAAATATGATATCTCAGGAAGGCTAATTGTGAGGGATGGCACACTTGGCATGTAGATGGCCCATAACCAGTAGATGATCCCAGTTGTTTTTGTGGGGTCAAGTCATTTAGGGTCACAAGAGGTCAGAAGGTCAAAACCTTGTAACAAGGTATCTCAAGAAGGGTAATTGTGAGGGAACTCATAAATTCTTGTAGATGACCTATACTTAGTTGATGATCCGTATCACTTTTGGTGGAGATGAAAGGTCCTTTAAGGTCACAAGAGCTCAAGTCAAAACCTCGCAAACAGGATCTCAAGAAACTTAACCTGAGAGGGATCTCATACTTAGCATGTGGATGGCCCATATTCAGTAGGTGCTCCCAAATATTTTTTGTTTAGGTCAAAGGTCATTTAGGGCCACAAGAGGTCAAATGGTCAAGATCTTGTAAACAGGATATCTCAAGAAGGGTAAAGCTGGGATCTCATCCTTAGTGTTTGTATGGCCCTTATTAGTAGGTGATCATTGTTTTTGGTGGAGTCAAAGGTCATTTGGTGTCAACAGAGGTCAGAAAGTAAAAATGTTGAAAAGTGCTCGTAAACCTGGTATCTCAAGGTAGGTTTGCATTGGGGATGTCATACTTGACATGTGGATATTCAATATGAAGTAGACAATCCTTATTGCTATTAAAGTCATTTCGGGTCATGAGTGGTCAAAAGATTTGTTAACTTGATATCTCAAGAACTCTGGCATGTGTGAGGGATCTTATAGTTAAGATGTGGATGGCCCCGATTGTTTTGGTGGATGTCAAAGGTCTCTTGGGGTCATCAGGGGCCAAAATGTGAAAAACTTGTAAACATGATATCAGGAAGAGAAACTTGTTTTAATGTCATGTATGGCAGGTAAAAATGCCCCACATTTTAAGTACAGTAGATGATCTTTGTAACTTTTAGTTGTGGCCAAAGGTCATTTGAGGTGGCTGGAGGTCAAACTGAGATTATTGTACACATGATAATCTCCTGGAAGAAAACTGTATGAATTTCGTACTTAGCATTTAGGTGTATCATATTGATTGCATATTACTATTGTCTTTGGTATATATAGGTTAAAGCTCTTTTGAGGTCCCCGGTGGTCAAATTGTGAAAACCTGACCAGCACAATGTTGGGATTTCATAAAGGAATATACATGTATTACTCTCATATTTTGCATATGGGTCCCTATAGAGGGATTTCAGTCACGTGACTTTAACCAACTAGACACAATTTTGAAGGGCAAGATCGCGCGTCTTTTTGTTTTGACGGGCACGCGTCCATTGTGTCACAGTAGTATCTATGGTTATGCCGTGCGCGTGAGCTGTAAATTCGCTTACTGCGTGTGTGTTTTGCCCTTCAGTGCCCGGGAATCCATTGCGCGTGACGTCACATGAAATCTCTCTATAGTGGATGATATTATCTGTATCATTTATTGTGGTGGTGTTTAGGATACCTGCCAGGAGTTAATCCGTGAAAAGCTCCTAAACATGATTTGTCAAGTTAATATTTTTGTGTTTGGATCTTATATCTGGCATGTAATGCCCAAAATTAAAAGCAAGAAACTGATATATTGCCATGCCAACATGAATCAATCTTTTTGATCTTTATCAATGGAATTCTAACTTTTGATACCTAAGTGTGAGGACAACTGTAGTAAATTCACAATGAAACTGTGTACCTTGAAACCACAGTACTGTACTATATATCTACATGGCAAGGACTCACTAAGCCTTTTGGCCTTCTGGTTCTTTTGTATATAATTTGTGGAGGACTGTTTATTTTTATTACTTAGTAGCATTGATATTCAACCCTTTCTTTTGTATTAATCAAGATTGAAAGCAGCTCTTCTCACAATTGCAGCAGTTAAATGGTTACAGTTACTTCATTGTCCCTGTCATTGTTTATATTGCCAAAACAAAAAACATAACAAATCTTTCCAAGTGTTGTCACAAGATCAATTGATTATAAATAACATTTGTAGAGAATTGTGAGAAAATTATCCTTTTATGTGCAAGTGCAATATTTGCTGACTAACTACTAAAGTGATATTTTTGACAAGTCAGGCTGTGTATTTTTTTACAGCAGAAATGTGTACAGTAGTCCGGTAATCACATATTATACTTTTGAGCATGATTAATCTGACTAAAGAGCAATCACAGCTACTGTCGACTAACCCATTACAACTATGTTGGCACTATTACTTGTTGAGGTAAGTGTCCATGTTCGGGCTTTTAATTTATGTGGTTCTGTATCATTCACAACATGTACAGTTTATACACTTCTATACTGGTGTTGCTCATTTGAAGCAAACTCATCTCTTAAATGCTCACATAAAAGCTTATATAGCAAATGAGCCAGCTCACTGTACCATATCAAAAGTCTGAGAAAGGTCTGAGAAAAGTCAGCTTTAAAAGTTGTCCTGTTTCCTGTAAAGACCAAAATTTGTGGCTTACAACCAAGAATAATAGGTTGGTTGTCAGATGGACAACCAAGTTTCATGAAAGAAGTGAAGGAGGTGGCACCCAGGACAAATTTAAAGTTTCCTCTAGCACAACTACAGTAATTTTCTTTCGCACAGTCAGAGGATAGGGTATTGTACAGTACTGTATATCTTGTGGAAGTCCTATGGTATAGCCTAGATGTACACATTGAACAAAATGCATATTTGCAACATTTTTTTCTCTTTTATTTGTCCTCTTGCTGAACATTCTTTTTCTCATACCCTGGCTCATCAACCAAAATGGGAGGACAGTGACCACTTATAACCTCAGAAGGAGTTCTGCTGCCTGAAGGGACTACATGTGATATTTAATAGGGACACAACACTTGACCAAACTTGAACCCTCAGACCCTTACTTACAGTTCATGATGGTTATGTATATCTGTGGCCATGCAGTGGACTGACAGAAAAGAACAGATACTGCATAAGATCTTTAAAAAGGGAAATATTGCATTCAGGGGTTTCCCTTAACTGTTTTTTCACTTACCAGCTTTACTAGTTATCCAAAATTTGGGTTAGTCTGCAAGCTATTTTCACTAGCATGTGTATTTTCAAGGGTACAGCTAACGCGACAACTTCAAAACCATGAATATTTTCGCAGTGATGCCTACTGGAAATGACTGAGTGAATCACATAGCGGGAATTACCTGACTGCGAAAAACCTGTAGTACGCTCAAAGGTAAAACATTCAACTGACTTAACCACGTCCGAGAGATTCTACACACTAAATTCTTACTGACTGTGTTGCGAGTGCTGATTGGTCAAAGTTTGTTGAGAGCTTTGATGCGTCTGCTTTTCCGTTCAATATGAGAAAGTTCAGGAAGTTGAACAACAATGAATATGGATGACAGGCAACACAAAGGGGAATGCAAATAGCCTTATGAATTAGTAGCATACGGAGAATCTAATTCAGGGAGTTCAGAAATGTAGAATCGGATAAGGTATGTTGAGAATGATGTCATATTTATGTCACATCAGTGTGTTAGGACTGGCAGTATCCTCAGTGAGAAAATGAGTATTAAATAATGAAACTAATCTGACAGCTGGTATTTGAGATGGAACTGAATAGGTTTTTTAGTGATAAAAGGTCTGATTGTGCATTGTAATAAATAATTTTTAACTGTGGATAGGAGGTAGGTAGTCAGATTTTTTAACTCACCAACCGGACTACCAGAAGGAGGGTTTTTACTCACCTGCCGATGTTTTCAGTTGCAGTGGCCAGTGGGCAAGTGCCAGTTTTGAACCCTGGCATTTGTTTTACAGAAAGTTTTTATATTTTTCAAAGCAGTATTTATAGATATAGAGTAATAGATATTCCAAAATAAGTCAGTGTGGTAGCTTGCTTTTCAAGAAATAAGGTCTCACAGAAAGAAATTTAGTTGTATATGTTGCTCAAAAACAATTTGTTGGCCCACACTCTCAAAAATTTAAATGATGCAATTCCCGTAAATACTGTATTATGCATATATTTGAGGAGATAAAGCTATCGCTTGGGTTTAATAGTGAGACTGAATGGTTTAATAATAAAGCTATTTCCTTTTTATGCCATGTTGGTGCATTTTAAATGCAGTATTTCCCTTTAACCAGAATTCTGAGAAGCACCCATGAATTACTAACACTGTGCTCTTTACTGGAAGGTTCAAGGTATTAAGTGCTGTACTACAGTAGGATCAAGAACATGCTATTCAAAAAAAGCTTAATTTGTAAACTGTTGTATACAGTAGCTTACCAGGTATTTCAGTGAACTATTTATCAAGTGCATACATGTGTGTGGTGGTGAAAGTGCAGTGACCTGCCAATCTTTTGCTTTTGAATATCATTTTGTGATTTGTAAACACAAGTAGTTTACCAAGTGTAGAGCACAGTTAATTATCTCGGTATGTGAAATGTACCATGCATAATGACCATAGGTACAGCTGGTTGTACTGTAGGAAGTCTGTACATAACCATAATTGGAATAAAGTGCTTTATGTGTACTTGTTTTGATGTGTCATTACAGGTAGGTGGTACTTGAAGAAAACAGAAAACCTTGAAAATCTAACCCGAAATAGTGAAGTATGTAGCAACTGAAATTAGATTTAGAGGGCCATTTTATTTCAAAATAGCACTTGATAATGAAATACTGTAGTATTTGGACCTTGATTAGCACCCTCAGTTAACCTTAAATGATTAATGTACAGTATAGCGACTTGGTTTTCATTAAATTCAAATAAATTGTCGAACTTAGTCTTAAGATCTATGATTAAGTACACTTGGGAATATGTTTTTGAGTAACTGACCTTTTGGAGGATATAATATTGTCAAAGCATGGTACGCATGATAGTACACAACTTTGTAGTATTACTGACATCACGCCTGCGGCCAGTAAAGTGCAGAAGTGGGGAGAGAAAGCTGGCTGGGGGGAGCTGATTTAGAAGGGTAAAGTGTGTTAAAGTGCATTTAAAGCAAAAGTAAATATTTGTTCTGAAAAATTTTCTAGGAGGTTCGTATTCTTCTAGGGAGTGCCATTTCCCCTGCCACATAATGGGCATAACTGAAATACTCCTGGAAATAGGATCATTTCTGTGAAATGGTTACCCTATGCTTTCATGTGTTACTTAAATTGAATAAAATTTTTGGGTATGATTAGCACAGTACTGTACTGTATGTCCGTAAGTCATCATTGGATGTTGTTGAAAAAGCACAGGTACAGTATGTAGAGGTAAAAACATTTCAAATATGCACTGCATACATATGTATTCTTCAGTTTTTAGGTAGTAATTCAAGCCTAATTTTCCCCAATTTTCGAGAATTCCCTTCCAAATACCCAAATTTTTGCACTGAAGAGCTTTCCAGATTGCCAATTTATCCACGCATGCACCGCTTTCTTATAACAGACATAAATATGTGTTTTGTGGCGAATACTATTCAGTTCCACTAAAGCCAACATAAAGCAGAAACTTGACACACTTTTGCTCAAATGAAAAAAAAAAAAAAAACAACCTCCCAGCTAGTTTCCTTGATATCAAATGTAGCCTTCCAAGAGCTATTGTACAGTACTTTGAGTAAACCCGAGTTCGTGTACCTGCTTTGGATTAGACATCATGTGCTTCACTACTTTTACCTTTCAGTTTGTTTTTTTTTCTTTGCTCATTTCTGCTTTTTTGATTCCTTGCCAAAGGCCAGCAAGGAATCTATGCAATGGTGAAGGCAAAAGGAGTCAATGCAGTCACAGTGGTGTGCATAAGTGTGTGTGTGTGTGTGTGTGTGTGTGTGTGTTTGTGATGCTTGGCTTGGAAACATGATATCTCAAGATAGGAATGATGGATACTTTTCATACTTAGTATATGGATATATCATATTGAGAAAGAACCCTATTGTTTTTGGTGGCAGTTAGAGGTCATGTTAGGTCACCAGAGGTCAAAAACCAAAAATCTTGTGAACACTACATCTCAAGGTAGAAAGTATGGATACTTTCCATACAGTACTTATTATGTGGATACTTTATAGCCAGAAAATCAATGCTATTGTTTTTGGTAGAGGTCATAGGTTATCTGAGGTCAGGGAAGGTAAAACTTCAAAAAACTTGGGAATTGCTGGTAACCACGATATCTCAAGATAGGAATGATGGATAAGTTTTCATAGTTTGTATTTGGATTTAATCATAATGAGAGAAAGTACCCTATTGTTTTTGGTGGAGGTCAGAGGTCATGTCAGGTCATCAGAGGTCAAAAATCAAAAACCCTGTAAACAAAATATCTTGAGATACTGTAGGAAACATGGATACTCTTCAGATCTGGTATGTGGATGCTTTATAGTCAGAAGATGAGCCCTATATAGCATTTTGTAGAAGCCAAAAGTCATGTGATACTGTATATATGTTACCAGAGGACAAAAACGAACCCTTTGTGAACACAATATCTCAAGTTAGGAACGGTTGGTACTTTTCATACTTGGTGCTATAGTTTTTGGTGGAGGTTGGAGGACATGTGTGGTCAGTGTCATGAGACGTCAAAAACAGAATCTTTTAAACACAATATCCCAACACAGGAAGCACTTATCCTTTTCATACTTGACTTTTGGATGTGTTATGGTCAGAAGATGAATCCCATTCTTCTTGATAGTGGTCAAAGTCACACAAGGTCTGTGTAGGTGAAACAGCAAAAACCATTGAAATTGCTGGTAAATTCAGTAGCTCAAGATGCAAAGATTGATACCTTTTGTCCTTTCAGCAGGGAATCACTAAACCTTTGGGCTTTCTGGTGATTTGTGTTAAAGTAATGTGGATGTCAGGGCTAGAAATAAGTCATCATTAAGACAATCAATTTTCCTAGAAGTGCATCTCAAAGGACACACTGTACAAGCTGTTCCAAGGCCAAAGGAGAGATGATGCATTATCCTGTCAGGGTTTGGTTGTATCTTGCTAGGAAGGATACAAAAGCCATTTTCCCCTGAAAGTGCTTTGTCCAGCAAGTTTAGGTCTGTTCTTGGGATGTTTAATGTAATTTTTTGTTGCGCTTTACATAAGACTTGGGTGTGAATTTCATCCGATTGCTTATTTTATTTCCTCTTTAACATGTCAAAACTACGTTTTCTATGTTTAAATCCTTCTTTTGACTTGATGATCACTATCCCAAAATGGTATATTTTCAAGAGATTCATAAAGTGAAACTGTTGTACTTGATCATATGCAATTATTCAATGGGTAACATTCATGAACTAAAAAATTTGATTTTATCGATCATTTTTTTAAAAATGCTTCCAGTATAGATGTAGAAAGTCAATACCTAGCTATAACATATTCAGACTATAAGCATACAGCAACTATTCCATAGGATAGTAGGACACTACTAGAATTGGAACACCATGCTGATATGTACATGTCGAGGTTTTGAATCGGTTATCTTTAAATAGCACTACACATTATTTCTCATCCACAGTATCATTCTGTCACCCTATGTTTTTGAAATTCTGTAAGGCTGTCACTTACTTCCCAGCTGGACAGCTGCATCGAGGGTTAATCTTCAGACAGTCTGTATGAATTTGCAAAGGAGACCCTACAGTAAATTTTTGCAGGTTTTAGTCATATTAATTCAGTCTGATGATTCAACATTTTAGATTGGCACAGTTAACTCAAATGTGAGGCTTTCAAATTATAGCCATATTCTTAGGTCTTCTGGGTTATTAGTATTTGGTTGGATTTCGTGACATTTATTTGGACAGTTCATGTATAGCCATATTATGTACAGTACTGTAAGCCACTGGGTGGTACATACCTGAAGTACTGCGGTGTACAGCTTGATTGTATCATCAAAGACAGTTGTTATTTCATCTAGGCACTTAACTATTTACAGTTATACAATGATGCCTTTGTACAGATCTCTCAGTATACTTTACGTGATAAAATCCATGTAAAATCTTCAATCTACTTCGCCCCTCCTTACCTCCTATTTAGACTTTGGAATTTAAAATTATCATTTCTTGTTGTTGAACAAAGTAATTTCATGCTCGATTGCCTTGCCATACCCTCAAAACTGAAGTTATATGTTCTAGTATTGGTATTTCTTCTAGGCCTACTGTATATTACTCCCAGAGGAATGCAGTCGAAGCCAATGCATACAGAATCTTGTTATGTGGACACAATTTCCTTACAACATCTAAAACGGGGATATAGCATCCCCCCCAAACTAGGCAGTTGCTAGCAACTAACTTCCCAAACAGATTTAGGAATAGCGGTAGGGTTCTAAATGCAGTTGGTACATTGTAACTGCACTTTTGAGTGACATTCATTTAAACAATATATAGTTAGTTAGTTAGTTAGTTAGTTAGTTAGTTAGTTAGTTAGTTAGTTAGTTACAGTAGTTAGTTAGATGAGATTTAACGACACACCAACACGTATGTGTCATATAGTGTCAGCCAACTCGATAAAAAGTTCACAGTTTAAATTTATTTTCAAGTATGGTTCAAGTTCAAGTTTGGTTTCCCTTTAGTCGCCTCTTACGACAGGTGGGAAATACCGTGGGCATATTCTACAACCCCCAGCCCACAGGGGGATAAACAATATAGTACTGTAGCTCCTCTGGTTGGTCAACAATGACTTCTACAGTCAGATGTGTTCCCAATTAAGCTCACACACACAGTTCCAATCTTACCTCTAGCAATATAAACCCAGTGCAGGCTACTGCGGCTCTGTCTCTGTGGAGTGGAGTGTACTAGACAGAAGGTGGTTTGGTTTAAATTGGAGGAGGGGCTAGAAGTTAACTTATAGTTGGGAGAATTGCTACAGTGGGGTGAGTTTGGAGAGCTTTTAAACATAAATGCTTGTGACACTGTAGAATTGTATGTGAAGTTTGCTGTACATGTGGTGCAACTGCAGTTCGTTTTCCATGCCTTACAGCAAATGTGTAGTACTACACAGTGCCGGATCCAGAACCTAATTCTAGGGGGGGCAAAGCATGATCCAGAACCTAATTCTAGGGGGGGCAAAGCATGCGCAAGAAGTATGGATCTTTGGGGCTGATTTTAATTTTTCCCTTGCTCTGAAAATTCTAGGGGGGGCAATTGCCCCCTTTGCCCCCCTTGGATCCGGCACTGCTACATACAGTAAACACAATCTGGTCAAAGGCATACAGTCGATAGGATTTCCAAAATTGGGATGCAGGAGGGATTAGGGGGTTTTACAATGATAATGACTCTGGCATCCTCCTAATCTAGGGATGTACATATCCAGCTGCTGTGCTTTCAAACAGAGTTGTCGGAAGAGGGGGCTTATTCATGAAAATCTTCTGGCTATGCCCCTGCTGGTATAATGTGAATTGCTTCCATCTTGTACAGTAGCAAATTGGTAGTCAGTACAGTACTTGCGAAGTACAGTAACCTGTTATGGTCACTCGATCCATTGAAGTACTACCTCCCATAGTTTCATGCTCGATCCATGTCTTGCAGCCATCTGAAGCACTTGTGTGGTGTGGTGAAAATGTTCTACTGAACTAAGACCTAAATATTTTCTACATAGTAAGAATAACCTCACTGCAGCTCAGGTCAAATACTCTGATCGATGAAGTGACACTCAAGATGTTGTCTATGACACAAAGCATTTCAAGCATGACTATAAAGCAAGCTCCATATTTTCAGATGAGTTATAGTCTTGTCTTCTACTAGATGTCCATGTCAAAACCAAGAAAATTAGACTCCCAAAGTATGATTTGGACGAAGACAAAAAGAACCTTTAATATTGCAAAACAATCCTCCTGCAAGCTTTTGGGTGAAGATCGAATGTGAAAGCCACAAGTCATAACACCAAGGACTTGATTAGAATTCAGTCAAGTGGCAAAAGGAAGGCCTTAAGGGTGAGAAGTAATTGTAAGTAATATGTGGAAGTACAAGACAAGCACTAAATGAGGTGATGACTTTCTAATCAAGAATGGAGAGAGCCCTGTTGTAAAATTAAAAGGTAAGGTATAAATCTTGTGGTGGTATTTTCACTGTATTTTGTTGCACCCTGCTGGCAGTAGCAAAAACGCAATTATCATAGCTCGATCTTTTCAAAGAAGGAAAGATTTGAGATATTTTATACCATAAGACCTTTAACCAAAGATGGACTAAGTGTTTACAAATATTAAGTATAAATGTAAATATCACATACTGTACCTTCTGATCTTGCTAACTACGGTAAAAAGGCCTATGCCACCTGTATGCTTACATTGAGGATGCAAAACGGGGGCTTCAGTGCATTTACTTTCAAAGCAATTTGCCTGGACAGGGGAAAAAATGTGCCAGGCAAGTCTTTCTCTTTTTATAGCAATACCTGATTGGGCAAGTGAGAGCTAGCAACTTCCAAATCCAAGAATTTTATGCAGAAAGGAAACAGTGATGCTGGTATAAAAAAGAGTGCTAGAAATTAATGGCAGTTGTGAAGAGAAGAGGAGGGATCCCTGCCTTTCCTGCCTCCCCTCCCCCCTTCCCCGGAACGATTGTTATAAGAAGGAGGCACATCTTGCAGGATTTCATCTATGATCTTTGATGTGATACCTATCCTGATGAGCAAGTGGCATTTTGATTGACTAACTGTTTGGTCCAACCATGGTTAAAGACATTTTGTACAGCTTCTGAAAGCAGAAATGGCCCAGAGTTATTTGCAGTCAGTAACTTGCGACATATGTTGTAATACATCTAAAAATAGCAACTTTTTTTAGTGCTGCACATGTTGCACACAGAATGCTCCTACAGTAATCAAAAAGTCCAGCAAAATTTTGAACCCATTATTGACAACACACTGCTTTTTTTGTAAATTTTGTTTTGTCAGTGTGATACGCACTGTGTTGCCATTCTTTTTGAATATGACGAAATGAAGCTGTGACACTCCAAACCAGGCTTAGTTCATGGTAGAAGCTTTTATGCTAAATATTCTTAATGATGTATTTCCATAAACTACTAACATTTCAAAAAAATATTAAGAAGCTTTTTTGTTATAAATGGAGAATGCAATTTAGAAATTCAGTCATGATAAAGCATTTAAAAGCTATTTTCCTGTAGAGAGCAATGTTGAAGCAAATATGTGATTTTGTTTTTAAACCTGAAAGATCTTAAGCTTTGAAGTAGCTTATACTGTCAGAGGGCCCGTCTCTCAAGACTTAAATTGCTACTTTGAGTCAATGTTAAGATGGAAAAAAAAAACTTAATGGCTTCTGTTTATATGTTATCTGACTATATCCTCTAAAGTGGCTTTTGTTGGCAGTTAACTACTGGGCTTTCTTTGATACAGGTAGCATGGAAGGCAAGCCTCTGATCTAACACTTTTGATTAGTGTTCGACCGATCATCTGTTAGATAATCGGCATCGGGCCGATTATCGCACAATCGGTAAATAATCGGCATCGGTAAAATTTTGTCCTTCAACCGATTACCACCACCGATTATTTGAAAACTGGAAACAGGGCTAAAATACACTTCAAAGTTTCTGCAAAAGCGTTTATAATTCTCCAAAACACGCATTTCTTTAAGTTCCCGCCCAAAATATCAGCACTGATACTCACAAAACTTGCAGCATTTTAAGCTCTCCAAATCATAGCAATCATCGTAATTGTTGCCATAACTCTCAGTGCAGCACAGTTCAGGTGCGTGAAAGGCCACACAGTATTACCTAGGTGTGCATGCCATGGACCATGCCGCACATCTGCATACAAATTGTACTACAGGAAGAAATGACTTCGCGCTACGTTTTTTTCAAGTTTCAGTGCAAACCACATCATCTGTACACATTTGTACACATTTGGTGCACGTACTGTACTGTAGCAACTTTGGAAACCCGAGGCTTAATATCCTGCATAAATTATGCCACTTCCCACATTCTTTTCGTTAAGTTTTTAATTACCTATGACCTGCACATGCGCACACGTAACTGCCGTACAGTTCTTGCGAAGTTGAAGTTCACCTACGAAAGCACACCAGTACAGTATAATACGTAATGCAAGGCTAAGTGCATTGCCTGCGCATTTACGTAGCATGTTGGTCATGAACTCCGTCCGTGCTCCTAACTGATGAACGAAGGGAAACGGGCCCCGTGTTAAATTCACGCCGGAACGGCAACAGTTTTTCGATAACGGGACTTTATCGGGAATTAGTTTTACGTTTCATTTGGAGAATCTTTTACATAAGACGTAAGTGTTGGGCAAGACGCATTACAAAAAATGTATCTATATCGTTAAGGGAGCATGGGATGAGTAAATCAGGCAAATTGAGTGGAATGTTTAGTGGCCCCGAAGTGCCAAGGTAGTTAGATATTTTTGCGTAAATCTGGGTGGATAGGCTACTATATAGCACTACTACAGTCCAGTGCAGACCTTTGCACGGGATCTTCCGACATGATCGGTGGATAGAACTACTGTAGGTAGAGCCGTATGTAAGCCGACAGACTCTTTGGCTAACGTTAAGCCTGTCACATCGTACGAAAGCATATATTTATGGTTGATTTTTATCATAGTATTTGGAAGGAAATCCTTCAAAAACATTTAATATTCTACTAGTGGATCGTAGGGAACTGTTCTTAATCGTTCATCTCCAGTGTGAAGGTTATGTTATGGTGTGTGTACAAAGTTAGAAATAAGCGACAGACGGCGAGAAAACATGACCATGCTATACATGTAAATAATCGGTGATCGGTAATCGGCATCGGCCCGATTGTGTAATTGAATAATCGGTAATCGGTGATTACCGATTATGGCATAATCGGTCGAACACTACTTTTGATATTGTAAATTGTAAAAATTCAGTGACTTGTAGTTCTTTGTGTTTGAAGAGTCTTAATAATTGTTGGTTACTTTTTATGTGACTCTACAGTACTGTTTTCTTTGGCTCAAAGTTGTATCTCTTGTATTACATTTTTAATTATCACCCCACCCCCCCCCCCCTCCCTCGCAGTCCCACCCCAACATCAAAAAGGATCAGGGCTAGATTACAGTTAATGTTTACAGTATGCAGTTACCATGTGGGACAGAAATTTTTCAGATGTGTACACAACTTGCCTTTAGTTTGTTAAATTTCATATTCAGGAATGAATATAGTGATGGTTTCCAAAGGTACCAAAGGACTTCCACTCAACTCATTTGTTGAAAGTAATTTTCATATACGCAACATTTACGGTACAGTATATTATGTGGATAGTATATATCTTCAAGCCTCAGAGACTTGATTCAGAGGCTCTTCAATTTTACGTGGGCTGTATAAATAGGATTTTGAAAACATCTAAAGTGGTATTAGCAGTTATATAATCTCAAGGGGCATTGCCTGAATCCTTGACCACTTGCGATGCAGAAACTTTTGCAGAGTACTCTGCCATCAGAGTTTTCTACAGTAAATTTCGAATGCTCTAAATTTTGAGTAATTCCTAACAAGTTATCTCAGACTCTACTGCCCTACTGTATCTCTTGAAGTGAGGATATTTTTCCACACATAAGTCTTCATGATGCGATCATCTCAGCATCAAGCTATTCTTCTTCATATTAATGGACATTTGTTGGAAGCCATTTTCATATACACAACATTTATAGTTAATGATGGGATAGATATCTTCAAGCATCAGAGAGTTGATGAAGAGGCTCATTTTATGTGGGCTGTATAAACAGGATTTTGAAAATATCTGAAGTGGTATTAGCAGTTATACAATCTCGAGGGGCATTACCTTGACCACTTGTGATGCAGAAACTCTTTTGCAGAGCATTGTGCCACCAGAGTTTTCTACAGTAAATTTTGAATGCTGTAAATTTTGCGTAATTCCTAACAAGTTGGCTCAAACTCGACTGTCCTACTGTATCTCTTGAAGTAAGGATATTTTTTCCACACTTAAGTCTTCATAATGCATTCATCTCAACATCAAGCCATTCTTGTTCATATTATAAATTGACGAAATCTATATTGATCTGTGAGAGTTTTTTACTGTCTTTATTAGATGAACATTTTCAGCTGTGAGTTTCGGTGATTATTCCCTGGGGTGATGATTCCGTTGTGTGACATTGAGATTTTGTTGGTACTGCCTGAGATAATTGTTATGATGATAAGGCTAGACAATGTTTACATTGTAGGAGAAAATTTGAAGATTGTTTCTTCTTTTCCATTTATGACTAAACATTTGCATGTATAGTGAAAATTTGCAACAGTGGCTGACATTTATTTCCATGGCGACACACTTTTTTCTACAGCACAATATTAATTTCTGTCAGGATGCAATGTCTCTTTGATTGATGCAAACACAGCAAACATTAGAAGTGAGAAAACTTTCATTAGAATAATCGCAAGTGGATCGTCAAGGGATGAAGGGATGGTATAAAAGTTGCTAGATGATAAGTGAAAGATGATAGAGTTTGGCCCGTAAGGGATATGCTGTAGCAATTTAGGGAGGATGGTTTGAAAATATGGCAGAATAAGCAGGCCAATGGCTTTGTGAGCACTAAATTGAACAGACATACAGTATGTAGCCTATTTTTTTTACCCCTTTCTACTGTACATCTAAATGTATTATTTCCCAAGTGTCAAGGTATGTAACTACAGTTTACCATTAAAATCAGTTACATACTGTAGCTGATGAAGTTGGTTGCACTCCTTGTCTGAAGCACCCTTGTGTGAACCAGTTAAATGAGCTGACTGCTTGGTTTTGCTAAAGCTGCTCAACTTTGTTGAAGCCATTTAAGTCAGTTCTTGCTCTCATTATTGCGTATGTGCTCTCCGATGGCTTCTCATTAAGTCTTGTTTCAGTTCAGGGCTGTTACTCTATTTGGGACAAGTTTCTGGTTTTAAATTTGCCTGCAGTTGGAGGTAGCTGGCAGGACTTTCCTTAGAGAGCACTTGGTGCTCAAATTGTGTCAATTTGAAACTCTGGAAAGTGAAAGAAGTACTGTATTTAAAGTGTTTCCAGAGGCAAGGAATCACTAAACCTTGTGGCTTTCTGGTTTTACTTAACAGAAAAGAGTAACATAGTAATTTAAAAGTATTGAAAAATGTGTGAAAGAGTCATGAATGCCATCAGCATTGCCGAGTATTGATCATAAAAGCTTGTAAAAGTCATGCAAACCCTACTTTTGGTCTACAAAATCTTTCTTTCTCCTGTTTTGTTGAGAATTTTGATCCTGCTGGACATACTTTTATCCCAGTTCTTCATCTGGGTAGACTTGACAGCCTGTGTACTTATTATTTCAGTTTTGTTCCTTTGCTGTACCGCTTATTGGAAGTTAGCACTTCAGTTTGATTGCTGATGAATACATGTAATAATCAAAGTTACCATGCTCACTATTTTTCAAGTTCAAGGAAAGGATCTGAATAAGTTTTGTCATAATTTTGCCTTTATGCTTCTTGTTCCATTTAATGATGTTATTAACAAACTCATGTACATGTTGACATTTGAAGATTTGAATTTCATTTTATGGCTGACGCAGATAACTTTAATAATCTTTTTCGGTCTTTTTTAACACCTGAGACAAATTCAATATAAAAATCATGATTTCTTGCGTAACTTACTTTTTACATTTTCCCTTCAGTAAAGTTCATTTAACATCAAATTTATAGTTTGAGCCAAATCTTCAAGCATATTTTGACAATGCAATGTAATAGAGTGAAAAATTTGAGAAAGGCACGTAGCTTTAACGATTTTTTTGTTTTCCTCACGTTGCTTTCAAGAATTTTGTCGCTCTACAGTAAGCCTTTATTTATACCAAAAGCTATTCATGCTTAGAAAATGAAATTGTTCATGGACTTTATATATTTTTCTTATCTAGTTTTTTACTGCTCTTTTTATGAAAGTAATGACATGTATGAAGGGGCTTTTCTTTTTCTTTAAAAGTTTGTAAGTGCTAATTTTGTAGTAATTGTTGGATTCCAGGCAAGTTTTATGATGCAAATCAGGCAGAAATGTGGGAGAAGCTTACAAGGGCTTCAGTATAGATTAAATCTTTTTGTTGGATGGCTTCCAGTGAGTGATATAAATATTAAAAACTTGCATTGCATTAATTCTCATTGCTGGGAATTTTCCTGTACCGACAGATAGATTCTGTGAAGTTTTGTCAGGAAACCACATGATCGTAGTGACTTTTTTCAATTCTTTGCTACCCCATTCAGTCTTTACACTCCAAGTTAAAAGCTAAAAAAATAATGTCTTCAAAGTTAATGATCACTTTGCTGCCCAGTTAATGTCCAAAATCACAATTTAAATAGTTCTCATGAAGATTGTGCATGCTCATATATATACCAAATACGGTACTGTAGCTGGTCTCTGTCATCACCAAAAGTGCAATGCACCTGGCATACATTGTGATCCTGAATTGTCAGTATGGCTTACTTAACAGTTAAATTTAATATTTAGAATATTTTGAATTTAGGTTAGTGTTTTACTCCTTACCTCCTAAATTTACATTTGTAATTTCCCACATTGCCTGCAGGTACCATCTGCTATAATTTGCAAGCACCAGGAAGGCGCCCTCCCTTTTTTAGAGGGTGACATGTTTATGTTGCTAGAGAAAACACATTGTACTTGGATGGAAAACACACATTTCTATAATCTTGGCAGGGATCAGACCCTGAACCTGCCAATTTCTTACCTTAAATTCTCATCATCCACCTTCGCCATTATTATAGCATTTATGAAATGTAAATGATACATCGCAAAATCTACATGTCACAGGGCTTGACGTAAGCCTCAAAAATGGCATAGCAAAACTCAAACTTTGAGAGGGACACCAAAAGCAATGCACGATGTAGGGCCCCCGATTTTCCGCTTCACAAAATGGTAAATTCCGTTTTCCACTTTTCAAATTCCGCTTTTTTCCGTTTTCAACTTTCCCTATTCCGTGGTTTTCCATTTCAGACATGAATGGCAATTGTAAGCTTCCGTGATCTTCCGTTTCATTCATTTTCTCTCGCAAGATGCCACGTGTGTGTCCCACACACAAGTTACAAGCCTGGTTTATAGTCAGATGAAAACACAACAAAAAAGAATACATAATCTACAATTTTTTTATTTGGACGGAACAAACGAGTCCCATGGCCCATTCATGGGTAAAATGCTGCTTTTAGTACGTGTCTATTTACAAATAAGGTTGCCTTTGGTGTTACTAATTAGTTTGGACGCCTTTTAAAATGTTATAGCCGTCACGCAAAGCAGCTTGTGAGCAGTTTATGCACAACAGGGAGTGACAAAAGTCCTGACCACTCCCATGAAAACGGCAAAGTTTGCGGGTTCATCCCAAGTGCCTAAGTGATGAATATCAACATGGAATCAAAATATTTAGGCTGTGCTTACAGGTACACACCATCTTGTTAATTGTTTGTTATTTAACAGAAAAACGGTGAGTCGAGAAACCCAGTCCCCTGCACAAAACTAGGCATAAACAGTTTGACAAAGAAGTAACGGTAAGCAGTCTTTTTACGATACAACTCCATTGACAATTGAACTGTCAGACGAAATTACGAAAGATGAACTTGTAACGCTATTGCTAGACTACAGTAGGCTAGCAATAATGTTACAAGTGCCTGTGTCGGAGCACAGCACAAAACTTTTCAAAACTTTTTCTGTCGCCCTTCACTGGGCGATGAGTAAACAGTAACGTAGTTTATTGTTGTAAATGTCCAACTCCCCCCCCTCCCCCACGCACACAGGCAAAAAGTCTCCCGAGTCCTAATAAATGGACTATTTGCGAAATACTCCGCAAAGATGGACGATGGTACATCTCCTCGTGTGTTGCAAGATAACGAACTCCACACTACTGGCGTGTCGTTTAATTACGCCACCGACTAGCTACAATATTGAACAAATAAATGATGGCATACGTACGTACCGTGATACTTTGCAATTGTAGGCCACTCCCACTACATGTAATGACGTCATAAGTGAATGCGATGTTCTGATTCGTTCAAACAAACATTACGGCATTACATTACAGTGAATGGAGAAGGACAATGAGGCTGATTCCTTAAAACACAGTTCATTGCCAAAATCAATCACCAAAACACTGTTCTGTGACTGTGACTAGCTATGCCATCACGCAGACACGAGGTTTTTGCCCTTATTACATTTCACAGAAATAATTCACAATCGTTAAATATGGTAGATAATCCCTGTGTTTCCAGTCACACATCAGTGATCATCGGCACTGGTTCAAACCTAGGGCAGTGATGAGCAATCATGGTGAGAAGAATGGGGGAAGGAAGGGGGGATGAACATTGATTGTAAGTCTGATCAGGAGCTCTCAGACTCTCCCCTGCCACCCCCTTCCTTCCCACTGGCTAGTACTACATGATGAAATGTAAACCAGTTCACTCTACATATTGTGAACAACTGAACTGAAAAAATTATGCATACCCCACTCAAAGACAAATTGCCACCCTTAGTGTAACCGAAAAATAACAAACCGAATGATAAACAAACTTTATCAGTAATCATGAGCATGCATCAAAACTTGAACACATAAACTAAACTGAATGTGAGAAATTTCATCACGATGGTCAACATTAAAGTATTTACAATGGGCTGGCGTTATGCTTAATCATGTAGCTCCATGGCTGAATGCACACTGGTGCAGTTCAGAATCTGCCCTCAATATCACCGTTGTAATATACAGTAGCTTAATGAGCTGCTTGGTATTCACTTCAGTGAGAGATTCCCTACGATCGTTTAGAAGATGTTTGTACTGTGAGAAGGATCTCTCACAATCCACACTTGATAGTGGCATCCAAATGCAATCTGATGCTATGGTAGCAAGGGCAGGAAATCGAACTTGGTTGGCCTTCCAAAACAAAGCTAAATCCAAAGGCCTCTCAGGGATTTCTTCAGCGGGAGTATTGGTGTACATTTGCCACTCTTCTCTGAGGGCGGGGGTGGGCTCTCGGAGTGCCTTCAAGGCATCCTGAAAAATTTGCCAGATTCTTGCTTGGTAGGAGTGGTAGCTGCCGAGGATAGAATACGCGGACAGCTTTGTAATAATGGAGGGCGGGGTGGTTCAAAATGTGGCCTTGTAGCTTTGTCAGACCAGCTTCAAAAACAGAGTGGAAGGTTTGAATCATCTTTGTCTGCTTCTCCCGCTCAAGCATGGACAGCAGACGATCGGTTTCCAATCCAAAGTCTGCTTTATCCTTTCCAGCAAGCATGTAGAGGCGCAGGTTTTCCATGTTGTTGTAAGCAGTACAGGCCAGTGGGTCATGGGTGGCTTCGAGGCTTGTTAAAGTGTTTATAATACGAGAACTGTTCTCCTTCATGAAATAGAGCATGGGTAGTATCTCATCACGATATATGGTCTTGTGCGTGACCAGTTCCAAAATGGTCTCAACCGCCATGCCTTTACTCTCCTCTGCTTTGAAAAATCCCTCATAGAGGTGTACATGTGTTGCATGGTAGGCCACTGCTTCGAACCAGGTGTTCCATCGAGTAGAAACCGGCACAGGGGGGAGCTTCACCTGGTCTGCTGGCAAATATTCCCCGATGTATTTCAGGTAGCGGCATTTCCTCCCTGGCTTTTTGAAGAACGCTGACTCCACCATTGATACGAGGGTTGCAATCCGACCAAACTCTGCCCACTTCTGAAAAATGTCTTCTACCAAATTGACAATGTGAGCCAGGCAGAGTACATGAACAGAATTTCGGAATACCGCAGAGAGGACGTCGCGATAGGCCTTTTTGCAGTAGGTAGCAGAATCGGACACTACAGCGATAATATTTTGGAACGGGATTTCTGCATTTGTCACAGCTTTGATGATGGCATCGGAGAAGGTGATATTATTGCAGGCTTCCAAGGTAACCACATCAATCAAGTAGTATTTTCCCCTAACACCTGCAACCACATTTAGGATACTTTTGTCTCGTATGTCTGTGGTTTCATCTGCAATAATGGAGATGGGGGCATTTTTAACTAAATCCTTTAAGGCGTTAAAGTGAGACGAGAATGAACGCGGCACGTACGTATCCCTCAGTGTGTTTACTTGGGGAAGTGCCCCTCCTTGGCTGCAGTGCTTTTTAACAAAGGGATGCATTTTTTCGGTTTTTTCAAGGGCAATGTCCGACACTGTACCCTTTTTAACGAAATCTAGTATGAATTCCTCCCTCATCGCCCTGTTGTCCCAGCAAAAACTTTATGCAGGGTCGCTTGCTGCTTTGATGGACCAGCACTGCCACTGGCTTTTTTTACCCTTTTCAGTCTTACTATTTCGTAGATGTTTTTTGCTCTTCAAATGGTCTTTAATGGTATCGATTCGTGAAAAATTCAGGCTATGGACACAAACTAATTGATCTGGAAATTGTCTGGCCCGCTCTGCAGCGGTTACACTAGTAAGGGTCCTCTTTCTCTTCTTTTTCTCTGCCATTTTTATCTCATAATGAACGTTAATATGGATGCATATTTCTCTTAATCGTATGGGATAAATTATAGTAAGTAATACTGTATGTAAACAGATATGAAGGCAGAAGGGCAACAAATACAGTATGTATCGTTCTACAGTCTACTGTGATGATACGGTACTCTCAAACTTTCGCGATTTGTTACATTCAACCATACAGTAGCCGCCCTGGTACATACAGGCGTTAACTGTGATTTAATGTTGAAAGTTCCATTGCTCTACAGTGCGGAGAATTTTCACACGCAATTTGCTATCTAACAGGTGATTACAAGTGTCGCGATCTCTGATTGGCTATCGTGCACTGCAGAAACATGAGTCACAGAGTAGTCTGTAGACTGTACACTTCAACACATGGTTCTCCTGGTATGGAAACAGTGCTGATTTTTCACAGTGCACAAGACATTTGCGTGATTTATTATGAGGAACTTGGTGCTCTGTGTGAAAGTCTCGAATAGTTGCGGCTTTGTTGTAAGTTTCTTCTCTTCACCGGGCTTAATTGGAGGTTCATTTTCTCTTGTTTTTGGTTGTACGTATCTCCGTCAGAAGTGTAAAAGCAAACTAACTGTGCTTGTTCCGTGGAGAATATGTCTATACTTCGTTAAAAAATAAAAAAAATTGTTCCGTTTTTAATTATTTGTTTTAGCGATAAAAAATCACAAATTCCGTAATTTTCCGTAGAAAATCGGGAATTCCGTTTTTTCCGCGATCGCGGAAAATCGGGGGCCCTACAGAAGATTATTTCCTCAGCATCTTTTTGAGGGGCAATAAGGCAAACATCAAGAGCACAGTGGATTTTTGCCATTGTACTGTCAGATATTGCGAACTCAGTTGTATAATTACAGTAAATATCTTCAATTGCCATTAGTCATGACGATTGCACTTATTAATTTTGCTGCGTGTAAGTGCTATTAAACTGATAATGACTCCTGTACAGCTGGGTCACGTTGCCAATGACTCAACTTTGACTGACCATGCCTGAGGTATTAAACTGATAATGACTCGTGTAGATGTGGGTCACATTGTCAATGACCCACCATTGAGTGACCATGCCTGAGGTTTTAAACTCATAATGACTCCTGTAAATGCTAGTCACATTGTCAATGACCCACCATTGACTGATCATGCCTGGCGTATTAAACTGATGATAATGACTCCTGTAGATGTGGGTCACATTGTCCATGACACACCTTTGACTGACCATGCCTACATGGGATATTAAATTGATAATTACTTCTGTACAGTACATGCGGGTCACATTGTCAATGACCTGGCACCTTTGACTGACCATACCTGGGGTAAGTTGGTGGAGTCATTCAACTGAGAAGTGCATGATAACAATGAACTTATATGTAAAAGGTATTAGGAAACAATGAGACTTAAATGATGACTACATTAGGTAAGAGTGTACATAAACTGGTACCAAAAGTAATAACAGTATAATAATTGTGATGTAACTCACCTTGGCCTCATTTAAGTGTGATTCTGTTTATTCAGTACGGTAGATACCTTTATCATAAATGCTTAGTATTCAAGTTTGCCAATGTACATCTGGACAGATGGCCAAGTGTGCAGTCACTTGCTTAGTTGCATTTTGCATCAAGTGTACACTGTTGAATCAACAATCTGTTGTTATGATGATGATGATGATGAGAGTATGTGCGCATCTGCTTTGCCATGTGTCATGGGTGTGACAAAACTGCTATAGTTCTGTCCCTTGATTTGAAATTGAGATCTCGATCAGATGGCAGTGCCATTGGTGGTATTGAAAATACATGTTGAAACGAAATGTTGAAACTTCTCACTCACCTTTTTACGCTAGTACATAGCTTCAGTGGATGTGTGCTTCAGTTCTTTTAATCATATCCCTTCCAAGTAAAATACTTGTTATTTCTACCTACAAACTAATTCAGTTATACCCTAACCTCCTGTCAAAAATTGCTTTTTTGGCACAGATAAACTTTTTAAGCCTATTGTAAATTTGACCTTTTGCCATCATTTTCAAGGTTACTCTTGTTTCAATTTGATTATCCCTGCAACAATTATATTAGGATAGTAGGATATCAAAAGAATTTGAGAAAGTTGCAAGAGGTCATGTGGCACAGTAATTAGCTGTGCTCAAATGCATGTCAGCTTTCTGGATAGCAAGGCAGATCTGATAAGCTCTTGTTTATTTAATTTTTTCCCTTTACCCTAGAAAGTTAATCATCCATGATGGATGTACACTGTAGGTTAATGGAGTATGTTTCGGAAATAAATTGTGTTTCCATAGTAAAATGCAGTAACTTGAGTGCAATAGGGACACATTCTGTGCCACACAAAACTATTTTTACCATGCCTTAGAGGGAGTATGTTTAAATCCATTGAAGTTTTTTTACACAGGATGACCACTTGGTAATATGTTGTTAAATTAAGAAATAATGATAATGATAACAATAGTGACAATGAATGTCTTTTCTGTAAAGTGCACAATTCTACTGAAGCTATCAAAAGCAAAGTTTAAGTAAGAAAAACAGAAAAAAAGTGAAACAATAAAGAAAACAATTGTATTTGTGTGGGGTGGAGGGGGAGAAGGTAGAAAGATGGATCAAGGGAGGGATGAGGGTCATCTTTATAGACTTTGTGATAGTCAGTTGAAGTCAGCAATTAAACACTTTGTCCCCCATATCTAGCATGTGTGTTTTGTCATGGAAGTTTGGTGTGTTTAACAGTAGACCATTTATAGTCAAAACCATTTCTAGTCAAAACCATTTCTATTTTCTAAACCATATACCTCCTCCTCCACAAAAATAGAAAAATTGAAATATGCCATTGTTACAACTTTCTATGTAGCTGACAGTGTGATTTCTCTACCAGACAGTAGTCAAAATAGGTCTGAAATGCATGCATTGAGAATCTAGATCCGTAATCTACATTCTAAGTTTGGTTGACTCCAAGATTGGAGTCTGGCTACCTGTGACCCTATTAGTCACAACTCTGAAGCCTCAAGCCTACCATTGAGTACTGTATTAATACACCAGTAGGCTTACACAACATGGTTCTCCATGACTGAGGTGCCTAATTGGTTGATTGGACGATTGGTATTGGCCAACTGAAAGGAAAACTAGTGACTGAATAGATAAAAAGATCAACAGAGCCAGTTGTGTTATATTACTGTACTTCCTTACAATCTACAAAATTACACAAATGTCATCTCCAAAATATAACTTTTGTGCCTATTTTTGACTGTATTGAAAATAACTCAGGAGTCATGATTCCAAGAAATATGGAGTCGCTACTTGACTCCAGCCAGGAGTGATCGCTTCTCCAAAGTAGATTTTGGATAATCCCCAAGCCTGTATCTCCTTTGTACTTCCTGTTTGCATTTGTAACCTTCAGTTACCCATATTTAGAATGTGGCAGAGGGTGGGGGTATTTTAGTTCTTCTGGCCATGTTATCTTTTCAGCAGTCACTGAAACAATGGTTTAGTTTCCAACTAGTGATTTAGAGTTACAGTACCCTGGGTCATTGCTTGCTCCAGGTAAGTACTGTATGCAACTAACACTAGCAGTGTCGTATGAACACTGACAAGCTGCAAGAAGGCTTAGTAGACCACCATAGACCTATTTCGTAACCAACAAGGAAGTGGATATATCTGCTCTGCAAGAATATGTGCTCCACACTACAGGCAGAAGTATCTGCCCAAGTGACTTGACTTGATCATACTAATATTACTATGCACCCTCTGTTGACAATGATCTGAAACCATATCTTTCAATAGAAGATGCGATTCTACAAATTTTGATACCAAACATGCTGGGAAATAATTTCGATCGAAAATGGCTAAAAGTTTCAAGTAATGAATGAGCATTTGCAAGTAGCCTGTGTAAAGGTAAAGACAGCTTTTCATAGCCACAGACACAAATTTAAGAAAGGAGATTTAAGGGGATATTTGGCTTTGGATTGGACAACAATGTGCAAATTCAATACCGTTTCATAGGATAAGGCCTAAGGTTGTTGAAAGTGACACATGTAGTGGCCTAGTCCCAGGCAAGTAAGCTACCCCTTCTAAGCACCCTTACCACAGGGCATCTAGTACTGCCTGTGTTAAAACAGAAGTAGGGGTTAGAGAAATGATGGTAATAGACTGAAGGGATAAGATATTTTATGAAATAACCTGGAACAAAGATATTCAAGTTATATACCACATGGAGAATTTAGTAGGCTTCATTTCTTCTGTGGAAGATAGATCAAAAGCATGTGCAAGAAAAAGTTATCAATAAAAGACTAAACATGTAAAATATGGTCGAAAGTACTGTACCAAAATTTGAATAAATTTGCACAATTTGTAAAGTTGTTTTGGTCTTGGTGTGTTACAGTGAATGTCTCAAGTTATGGCTCATTTGCAAGATATTGTAAAGCTCTGTAACCTTTATTCTTCAAAAAACAAACTTTGTCAGAGAAATTTGACATTGAAAGTAGGCATTTGAAATGAAAAATTAATTCAGGCATAGTGAAAGGTGCACAGTGAATTAATTCAGTGCTGAATGGGTAAAGGCCGTTTTTTGACTTATGATACACCTTGAGGGATCAACATTGGCTAAAAAACTCCATTAAATCCATTAAAAGTCCATTTATATAATACAGAGATATAAAGTGTTAAATATATATTGCCAACTTCTCTGGTAATTATATATTAAGTTGCAAAAATGAATCATTCACACTGTAGGCTTATTCCCTACTACAGTTGTACATTTTTTATGCGGTTTCTTGTGCTTAGTGAATACAACAGAAGTTCATGTGTTACAACATATACTCAGTATGCCTTGCAGGTACAGATGACATTGTGACTTAAAGCTTACCTTCATTCGATCTCTTTGGCTCTGATACAAAGCTCTGTTATAAAGTTGGGGTTGGGCATTTTTTCAATTGGATTGGTATTCATCCATATTTATGAAATGTTTCTCATCTTACTGTACTTATTGTAATTTTAACTTTTGGGGGGATCAACAATCCAGTAACTGGAGGAGGTAGAGTGACAGCTTTATATCTGTGCTCAGAACAAGTCAATTTCCTCTAAAATGCCCAAACACAGTAAGGCAACCTGATTTAAAGTGACCAAACTTCTCATCCACTTTTTTGGTGATATTTAGGTGTATTTCATGAGTTCCTCCTTACTGTACTCCCTATGTGTGTATGCATTTTCCCTTTTCTTGATTTTTTTTTCTTTTTTTTCTGATATTTATGCCTGCCAATCTTCTCACTTCTTGACATGCCTGTTACAGGAAGTGAATGTGCTTTGCAGTGTTGCCAGATCTTGTTCTTTGAGGTAACTGGCCAAAGTTGGCATCCAGTGTGGTCAAACAGTGCCAAGTGAAAAGTTTGTTTCGTTCTTGTTCCATTTGCACTAAAATCAGAATTAAGTTGTGAAATATCGACATTTTTATGGACAAGGATAAAAGACAAAAGTTTCGTTCATTTTTGCAGCTGGTGCAAATTATTTGTGAGTGTAGTATTCATTTTGATTAGGGGTTAACCGATAATGGGATCGGATATCAGATCGGGCCGATGTTTAGGACTATCGGTAAAACATCGGATCGGCAAAATATAGCAAATTGCACTTGCCAATGTTGGCCGATGTTCCGTGAGTCGAAAATACTTCTAAGAAGAACAACAAGGGCTTAGACGTGGCCACATTATTAATAAAAAACATCGTTTTGTGTGTAAAAAATCTCGCAAGCACGTAGTTCAGTCAATGGAATTTCCCCATTGAGTTTGTGTAATTGTGACACACAGTACAGTTTCTGAGTGAAAGTTAATGTGCAATCCTTGTGGTAATTTTCTATTCAAGAATTTACTACAAAGGTGGGCCCAGACTTATATAGTACTACATACAACATAATAAATATAGTACTACATATAACAATGTGCATGCACAGGCATGCTCATGAGGTATAAGGAATGTTGGATTGCGTTGTAAAATGATGTGAAAACATTGATAGCGAAAATATCGGATCGGATCGGATATTGGCCGATGTTGTGATAAAAACATCAGACATCGGATCGGCAGCGAAAAACCACATCGGTTGAGCCCTAATTTTGATGTATTTGCCTGGGGAAATTTTTGAGAAAACATTCATGTTAAGGAAAATAGTAAAATATGCATTGTTAAAATAACACCAAATTTTGATTGGCTTTGGTCATTATGACTTGTAAAACAACACTGTCCAAAAAGTGCCAATTCAGTGTTTTTGGTATGTAATGCCTGCATGGCAACCCTGGTTCTTTGTTCTCAGTATAATCAATTGGTATGGTAGTATTGTGGCAAAGAATTCACACTCCTTTGAGAGTTGAAAAGACACAAAATATATCTTTCTCAAGATTGTAATGAATCTTAAAATTTTGTCGTACTGATACTGTCCTCAAGAAAACAGTATGGATGGTGTACACAATTATAATAATCCCCACTGTGGTTGCTCACATGTATGGTGCACTAATTTTAAGAAAAATTTGATTATTGCATGACTTGTGTATCTATAGTCAAATTAAAGGCTGGAGGTAGTTGCCATGGCAACAAACTAGGATAAATATTGACACCTGGACTTTTGTGCAATGTCTTGTTTTTCTAAAAAAACGGTTTTTCTAAAAAAACTAAGAAACTATACTGTACCTGATATGTGTTTTTAAAGATGAAATTTCAGTTAGCATTGGCTACCCCCTGAAAATTTGTAATTTGATGTGAATATTTTGAAGTTCTCAGAGTTTGAGATGGTGTGTAAGCTGAGTTGCATGGCATATGACAAATAAGGCTTGTCTTTGCAAAGTGACAAAGGTCTATTTATTGTTTCATTGTGTCACGCAGTCCATGGATCACTAAGAATCTTAGTTCTTTCACAAAATGCATATGGTAGCTTAGAACTGTTCAGCTGTGGTAGCAAAGTGTATGTGATGAAGTCATGCAGTCAATAAGCACAACATCCCAAGTCTTGCAAAACTCCTTTGGGAGTCACATTTGGTTGGACCTTTGGCTCTTTGCCAGAGAGTTGAGGGGACTGGGGAAAAGTAAGCAACACCCCAAGTCTTTGAGGAATATAATTCTTATATCTACTCAAGCTCCCCATACATGGGTATCATGGTGTAACCATTGTATCCCAGTGATCACATCCCCCTCATAGCTGCAGTGTAGACCATCTTCAGAAAATGTGGACTAAATTTAGTCACTGTTGGGGTGGGGGGGGGGGGGCGGAGAGCTTGGCCCAGGTGACTGCAGGTTTGAAGAAGCTGTATTAAGGGGACCTGAGAACAAAGCTGGCCATAATCCAGGGCAATATGTAGAAATTTGTCTGTTCCATTGCCCTATGCATATCAGACATGGGAATGCAAGACCGTTGTGGAGTAAACAGTAGGCTTGGGAAACTCCAATATTTTTGGAGTTGGGTACCCACGACCCTATAAGTTGCAACTCTGAGTGGAGTTGTGGCTCCTAGAATGACATAACTGACAAAGAAACATTCATCTCAGCTTTTATACTTGGTTTTTCAACATCGTGCCAAATTGCCAATGTCAGAGAATGCTAGTGGCCTTGAAACTTGTGAAGGGATAAAGAAAAAGATCAAAAGAGTCATGCAGATTTGTTTCAATATTTCATTAAAATCTGCAAGTAACACAAAATGGAAACTCCAAAATATGATTTTGTGCAAATTTTGACAGTTAAAAAATTCCCCAGGAGTTACACTTCTAGGGAAATTCGAGTTGCTACTTGACTCCTGGCCAGGAGTCACAACTCTGAAGTAGAGTCAAGGAAGTCACCTAAGCCTAGTGAACAGTAATTTGATCATATTATTCTGTTGATAGTAGGGAGAGACTGGGAGGAAGAGTGTGCCAAGGTTAGAAAGCACTGTGATATTATGTTTAGAAGTTGCTTATAATACTTGTATGCCTCCTAGAATCATGGCCTCACTGTTACTGACCTTAGTAAGTTTTACATGAACATGATTAAATACAGACCTGTGCATGTTTTAAAATTGCAGTTCACTGCAAACATTGCAAGTGCTGTTCCACATTAACTTATATCAGTGGACATACTTAACTGCGTAATTTGAGCCTAACGTTCACTCTATGCAAACTTTCTTATTGTTTTCTTACCTTTTCTGAGTATATCACATAGCCATGTACATTGATCTTGATGCACAGCTGGAAGAAAAAGTAGCATGTAACAAATTTCATTGAACAAGAAGTTATTGGTAGGAATTGTACTCATACTTTGTTTTCTATGTTTTACTTTGAATGAGAATGCATACATTCTTTGTCCATATACCCACCACTAAAAATGCCAGACATTGACAAATTATTAACACACAAGTACAACTGACCACCATGGAAAGGTCAAATTTTCTCAACAAATGCCTTCACAAAACCTTGAAACTGCTGTAGCTTATTTGAATGAACTGAATTCTGCTGGCATATGTGGTAATACTTTCTCTTCCAAATGTTATCAATCAAATATTGAAAGATGAGTGAACAATCATATAGCAGACTAATCTGTATTACGCATACAGTATTTACTGTATTGAAAGAAATGGAGTGAGTCGATGATCTTCAGGTCATTGGTATGCTTTCAAGTGGAACTAGTATGGTACTTTCCATCTTCATGTCACCATGTCCACCACGCTGACCGTCAAGCTGACCATCAAGCATTACAAAATTACTCTTTCAATGAGTCCATGGCTTTAATTAAGAAGACCATGCGACTACTTTCATCTTAAGATTACAGTTACAATTATGCTGGTAGGTGTGACCTTACTCACAAGTGTCCTGGCAGGTTTTAATATTTACCATATGTTTGCTAAAACATAATAAGTATATTTAAATATAAGATACAGGGAGTGGTACCTTTAGGTCTGGTACATCTGGTGGAAGTTATGAGAACTGGGGTGTAATTGGAATAAGAACAACTGGGATATTTTCTAACATGGTAGCATAAATCAGAGAAAAGTGTTAAATGTGCACTCCACTGCTGCAAAATAATAAATTTGAAAGTCGTGTTGTCATCTTTTAACAGAATTTTTACAAACAGATGGGTCCTCAGAAGTTGTCACAGTCCTTTGGTGGAACCATGATGCAAAAGGAACAGTTTGGATCACCCTCTTATCCATCACCATTGGACAGGATCAGGACAGGAAAAAAGTAAGAACTTTTTAAGATTTATTTTAATTTTGGTTTGTTGAAAGAATAGCAGTGTGAATTAAACATTGCAGAATTTTATCTTAGCTTTTGTCAAGTGTAAGGTTCATAGGTACTTTTTTCTTCAAAGGACAGTGTTGTATAAAAAGTACGTGGCACCACTGTTCATGACACCACTTTTATGATGTCATCAGCAGCCATGACACTATTCAGAACTGTCACTCTGGGAGTCATAAGCACTCGATTCAAAAACTGATGGAGTGGCTCAAGCCCATGTTACATCTTGAAATCAAATAAAATACTAGGTGGCTGTTTGAGAGACCTTATGAAGTCACTGTTGAAATCTGCTTAAGAAGAAACCTGCACTCTAAAGCATAGCAGTAGAGTTCAGTCAATAAGTTCCATGTACTTTTTTAATTTTGTTTATTATTGAACTTTTTGATGAAATTTTTGTAATCAACTCCCTGGCATGTCCCCATTTGTGTTTTTTAACAGAACCTATGAAAAAAGGCGTCAGGATGCATAATATTTCTCTGTTTTATTACTAAAGTGTGATTTTTTACAGCATCATATTGAAACTCACCACTTATGATTTGATTATGACACCCTCTCAAACTTATACTGTCATTATTTTAGCCTTCATATTTAGAGATTTTGTAGCACTTCATGATTATTTTTTTCCCTTGTGGATTAAGATACAGAAGTTAAAATCAGCTGAGTGGCATCTTGCCCTAGTTCAGTCATGTTGTGGTGCTGATTTGAATTGAATTTCACATCCTGTACATGACTGTTGGGCTTCTCTTCTGATGATCAGTTTTATGTTATCTATTAGAGAAGAATAAAATCACATAAGACATATTTGTTAATGAGAATTAAATTGTTTAGTAGTATTCAAGAAGATGTCATAAACACTCAGAAGCTGGGAAAATTGACTGAGTAAAATATTCGTTAATCGTCAGAGCAATATTAAACTTCTTAATAGACTGCAGAAATTGGAAGTCGATCCACATCATGATCTTCAAAATGAGACTGGAAGAAGATCAAAATAAAGTATTAAAGACAGACAGTCGTCATCCCAGTACATTTTTGGTTGGGGATATCAAAATTCTCAGTTGGTGATTACTCTGATTGACATTCAAAAGATGCAGAGTAGCTCACATTTCACACAATGCAGAAAGACTGTTCTGATTGCACTTAGGGGCCTTGTATGCATGCCTATCAGGACATGGCCTTAAAATTAAGCAGTTAAGTAAGTTTGTGTCTACACAAGAAGGAGTTTTAGAAAGTTTTGGGAGGGGTAGGAGTAAGTTGGGAGAATTGGAACTGTTTGAATAAGAAAAATTTGCCCTTCAAGCCAAATGAAGAATGTTTCAAGCAAGGATTTTACCCAATCAGTTTCATGCAAGTTTTTGAGCTTTGACTCCTCCATACCTCTGAGTTAATACATTTTCCATGATTACCTGCAATTACAGTGTAGGTCACCTAACAATTGGTTTTTGCTAAATAAAGCAAGAATTTTTGAGCAGTGAATGTACCTTGTCAGTTTTCTGCCAGTTTCAAGTCTGTTTTATACTGTACGGGTCTCTTCATCTCCATTCAGTAACTGTCCCCTAAATGACAGCGATTTTTCTAGGGCAGAAGGATTTTCATGACTTGGGAAAGAATATTTCAGGCAAGGGTTGTCACCAAGTCAGTGCTTTGCAAGTCTGGAGTCTTTGCCTTCATTTTGCATTCCCTATATATTTACAGGTACCTGCAGTTCTGTGAAGTAGAGTATGATTTTTACCAAATCAAGCAAGGATTTTACTCAGTTTTATGTCAGTTTCAAGTCCTCATTACATAACCCCCTAATTTCTTACAATTTCTACCTGTCAGACTAAGGGTTAAACTAGTTAAGCAAGAACTTTTCCAGGGAGGATTTTACCCTTGCATGTTTTAAGTGGTGCAGTTTGGAACATAGGGATGATCTGTGCAGTAGTATGATGAGAGTTATTTTTGCTTCAATGAAGCATGTTTACAGCAACTGGCCAGGAATAGAGTCATTCATGTTTACAAACAAATGACATCACTGTTGGTTGGTAATAGAATTGATAAGGCACCTTTATGCTGTCATCATAGTGAAAAGTAGATTGTATTAAAGTGAATAAAGTCATCTACATTCTGCCTGTAATCGTGTCAGCATTTTCACGTGCAAGACCTTACACACACTCTTACATTCTTGCAAATGCTCTATACCAAGGGGAGCCGTCCAAACTTGCCTCCGCGGATCCGCGCGGAGCCAAATTCTCCTGTGCATCAGAGCGTGTCTCATTATCTCTCTTGCTCTCTCTGCCACTGCCGAGTCCTTTCCGAGATATGCAGATCTTCCCGTAACTACTAGTAATCCGATTACAGTGCACAAAGCCAACCAAGTCTGCAGCTTCGCGATTTCCGTGTAACAGTGCCAGGAACGTTTTGTTAGAGATCTCTATTGAAAGTTTTTTTCACAGATCGAGGCCCGCACACAGCCACTGTGGAGTGCGCTCAGGTGTGACAGCAACCATTTCATTTCGAGATGGCCTATTGTTCAACTCGCAACAGTGTTTTCAAATGAAAGTTTCAACACCCAGGAACCAAAATAAATAAACCATTTTTGTGTACGGTGTCTTCTTTTATCGAATTTCAACCCCTTTTCATTTTCCCTGAAACAAGTTTTCTGTTTTCAGATTTTCTGATGTGTATTTTTATGTTGAGCTCAATACAGTGTCAAAGATAAACTCCCATGTGCATTTTGTGCACTCTACTCCGAAAATCGTTGACGTAGACGAAGGAAAACGCTTGGCGTAACGGCATGAGAATTCACTCGAGTTGGCGTACAACTTAACCTACTGATAGGGGTTGGACAATGCGGGACCCTGCGGACTGAAAAATGCACCTCGATTTTGGAAAAAAAAACGCAAAATAGCACTACCGTAATTGCAAAAAGTGCAGTCACATAATACGGCCACTGAACCCGTCATTTGCTTGAGTAACAGTACTGTTCATGTATAGTTTCAATGCCGGTAAAAAAGTTCTGTTCGGATTTATTTCTCGAAAGGTTTCACACGCACGTAAGAAATTTTCTTTCTCGCAGATCATCTGTCAGTAGGTGAGAATACACTGCAGTACATCGGTACATTGCTTATCAATATACTGACATGTTTTCTATGGTAAACTTTACAAAGCAGTTTGTTCCCCCAGTTTCCACCAGAATATGCCAGGATATTGTTGCATTCGAGTTCGCAGGGGCGGGGCCATGTTTACAGATCGTTGTACTAAAGCACACATGTGCCTATTCTGTATGGCTGAAACCTTTGCAAAGTTCTAGTTGTAGCGGGCCGGCGACACATTGAGCAATAACCTCACACCCGCCGAGCATTAGCCTCACACCCTCCCTAATAATTAAGCAACATCTCCGTAGCCGACTGTCTCTCTGTTTCTTCGTATGTACAATTAGTGCAGTGCTAGTACTACAGTCAAGGAACTGCTTTATTTGCAGTCGCACGTAAATCCAGGCTAGCCGTACGCACTGCATGCTGGCACTGTGTACAGTACGGGGAAATCGTTGGAACAACGTAATTTTGCGAAGAATTCCCTTACATACAGTTAACTCAATGGAGAAGTCCGATTGAATTACCGTGTAAGCGTTCGTTGAAACAACATTCACAAGAATTACCTGTTGATATTTTTTTCATTTCTTAACCATATATAAATCATTTCAAGAATAAAAGGAAACAGTAATTTGTCTTCAAAAGTTTATCTTCCCAAATAAACGTACTTTTTATCTGAACTACAGCAACTGCGTGACATAAAAATGAGATCGTTAAAATCTCGATTTATTTCACCCACTGTAGGAACATAGGACTAAGCTCTGTCGCGTTTGCTGATTGGTCAATTGCCTCGAGGTCAGTCACAAAAAGCGAGATTTCTCGAAGCATTTTGAAGCAAGAAATAGAACTTGTAGCCTACAATTACTCTATTGTGATATGTGCGGAGAAATAGAGCTAGGCCCGTTGGCAGCTCTCTATGCTAGCGCTAGCTGCGCCACTGGGGTATCTATACTGATAGTGCATAGGCGGTTGCTCGTCACCGTATTAAGAACCGATGAAGGACCTGTATGCATGTGTACGTGTGATCCATGTTTCATATTCATAAAATGCTGGTAACAATGATCGCAGAGAAAAGAACAGGGGAGGGAGGGACAAAGCAGGGCAAGAGGACACCTATTTTTTTCAAAAATTTCCAAAGGGCCCGGGAGGGGGACCCTTGGATCCCTCTCCCAGGCCGGCGATCACACAACATACTGCATGGGGCCGCCCCCCCGACAGAAATTCTAGGTGCGCCTCTGCATGCCGGAATTTCATCTCATTTCGCTAAAGTATCAGGTTGATGTTCTCTTGAGTCTGTCTTTCGGTACGGCTGGTGACTCGTGGAGGGATGTACAGTGTAATTTGCGCCCGACAGGGCCCTATACTGCCTGGACAATTGACCTGAAGCTTTAAATAAGTGCAGATTCTTTTTTATTCTAAGCTTACCCAAAAAATTCGCGTGCTTTGCAATTTCACAGTTAAGATTTCAGGATAAACCTTAAATCGGGCCGAACTATTTTCCTCTAGTATATACAAAATTTTAATCAATATATGCCCGCAACGGCATGGTTTAGTACACAGGTTTTCTTCACATCTCCCGTCACCAACTCCTCGACAGCATGATCGGGGCTGTTGAGGCTCTGGGTTGTTGCCTGCCCTCCCCCCCCCCCCAATTGGGCAAATCCCGGCGGGCCACTATAGGTTGGACTAACGGTTCTCAGTTCTAACTGCATCGCTTATCAACACTTTCAGTCGGCATTTTTTCTTCTCAGTCGGCAAATACGGCACCACCCCCACCCCATGAGAAATGCTCTGGCGACGCCCCTAGAAGCACCCTCAAGTGCTCTGCAAATAATCCTAGTTGCGCCACTGAAGATACACAAGGCTGCCTTTCCTGGATCACCTATCACCTGTACCAACGAAATAAGTACACCAATACCCTATTTCAGACAGTTGAAAAAGCTGAAGTTTGTCAATAATGCTATGACCGTAGGGGCCTATAGCCTATGCGATTCAGAAAAACGAACGCGTATTTTGTGTTTGTAAACGTTTTAAAAAAGATTAATATTGGCAAGTGATCCAATATCTCTTGAAAGTGACGACTGGCTTCTAGCAAAACCAAGTTACTTTTATCATACATATACATCATACTTTCACTGGCACTCAGTTTATTCACCATTGACTCTGTGTAAGGCTGCTTTTCCGAATCAATCCGCGGCACCATCGCTGTTCCTAACTCTGATGTTGGTTTTTAACTAATTGAATACTCTAATGTAGCTTCGGACACCTGCCACGCCGTCTAACACTTGTTCTTATCACACGAACAACGATCGGAGATCGTGGTCGCCATTTTGATAAAAGTAAATTGCTCGAAAAAGTACCATATCGGGCATCTTTTCTAAATCTGTTTGCTTGGAATGTTAGTTTTAGAGATTTGATACATGGTACTGCGTGGACTTTGCATGGATTGCATATTTTCGCTGCAAATTCATGTCTCCGATATTCTGTCCATGCGGCATGCTTCGTAGTGACGTAGTTCGAACGCACTGTTAGGCTATGTTCACTTGATGCACATTCTGTGTTGACCTATACCCGGAAGGGAACAGGGTACATTCATCTCAAAGTCACTTACAGCCTTGCTAGAGATTTTAGCTGCCCAAGATCTTGGGAATATCATGCATAGGCAGGGAATTAAACAAACAACTTCTGGAATGTGTACTTCGCGAAACCAGGGTTATCATGTTGGCCCTGTCGAGTCACTTTTCTCCTCTGGTCCCGTTACTTGTCCATGGCCCCAACTAAACTTGTTTAGAGAGTGTTTCAGCTGAAAATGCCGAACCTGATAGCCTAGCACCACCTTCCTTATATCCCCCTAATTTATTTCAAGTAATTGCCGTAACATATTTATACACTTTTGTGGCCTGATGATGTAGGTGGGGGGGGGGGGTTAACCTTTGAAACAAAATTCCGTTGTCATACGCAAAAATTACTAAATCAAAACAGCTCAAGTTGCAGTGAATATTAAAACATTTTTGGGAAGCATGGAAGGTGATCTCAGCTGGTAAGGGGTCTGAAATGAGTTGTTTTCGACCACCGCCAAAGGGAATGGCTGTCGATCCTCAAGCCCATAGCCGCGGGTGAGCCCTAGAAAATCGCCCCAGTGCAAAATTCAAAATAACCAATTTCTCAACGCAGTTTGAATGTCTCCCTCCTAATAAAATGTCTCCTCCTCGGAAACTGTTTCTTCCTCCATCAGTACTTTGTCTGTTTACGGGCCTGGATTTCCCCACCCCCCCCCTCCCTTGGAGAATTTTTTTCAGTATGAGGGTCCCTACATGCAATTTGGTGCAACGTTCGTATTGCGCAAATTTGAAGGATAGTTTGTTCCCTTTGCAAAATTATTTTTCAGCACAGAGGGAACAAAAGAGACTTTTCATCAGTCCTGGAACAATACCTGGGGCATAAGCACTCTTTCATCCCCTCACATGTTTGACAAAGGGTGCTCGATTCCCCCCCTCCCCCCCCCATCCCTCTCTGACTTCTTACGTCTCTCAACAGATGGAAAGACTGCCTCCCACATTGAAAAGCTAAAAATTTTCATTCAGTTTCACACCATGCTGCCCTTGGCTCGTCGTTTGAAACGATCGAAAGGTAAAACGGGAAAATTTAACGCCTGGATGTACTTGAAAAGTTCCAGCAAAAGTATTTATTTTAGAAAGGTTAATTGTCTCTCAAAGAGCAATCATAACCTTTGGACGTTTTTCACCATTTTCGGAACGTACAAACCTACGTTGGTGATGGGGGTAAGGGTAACTTATGACAAGTTAAATGTGTCTTAAAGTTTGGTCTTTGAGGAAATCATTGGTTCGAAGGGGGAATTCGTTTGTATGCTTGAGAAAATGATGAAATGGATGGCCCTTTAAACTAGGCAGAATCGGATTTTGTGAACAGTCCCGTAATTTGCAGAAAACGACGGTGTTTATTCCGCTGGGAATAACGACCTTCCACAGTCATTGAAAATAACTCATTAAAATGGTTTCGTCCAGTAATACTGCAGATAGTGCAACTTTGCCTAGGCCAACTGTCGCAACTTTAGCAAAATTAGTGCGTTGATGCAGGCAACTCCCTGGTTGATGTAAACCTATCTTTGGTAAAATAATTAAGTGGCATGTGTAGAAGACCTTCAACGAACTATCCGTTATATTTTTATACGCTTCCCGTGAATACTTGCTTCGAACGGTACCATTTACTTTCGAGTACCATGCAGTCTCTAGCTCTACTGAAGCTATCCTAACGTGCATTATGTATGACCGTTTTGAACGGCCCTAAGAACGTTCCTTGCGAGAGCAGAAGCATCCCGACGCATTACTGTAGGTTATAATACTCGGAAGAGTTTCGTCTGCAATATCGGAAAATACTTTAGGCGCGTTATCTTAATTTTCTTATGCGTCTGCTCGCAGTTTCTTGGGTCTGGATGCAAAAAACAAAGCATTGCGTCCACCTGAAGTCGTCTTTTTCTGCCGCGTCCTACTTAAAAGATCAGTTGGTCATAGTTGAATGCTAACTCAACTGCAAGCCGACGCCCATTGTGCTCTGTCTAAATCCGCTTATGTGTGGGCAAATTACTTGCGTGGAAGAAGCAATAGTATCGATTGATTATACTGTATTGTGCCGACGATAATTCGATACAGAATTTAGACCCTGTAGTAGTTTAATTCATCGTCGATCATAAACTTCGGGTGGTGTTAAAATAGCTACCGCCTATTACTTTTGTGAGTTGAAAATTTGTGAGCCTGTGCATCGCAAAATCACGGAAATGATCGGTCCCAACCTGTGCGGTGTAAACGTTACAAGCTTCACAGATCGACCTGCAGAAGGCTGTAGAAGCATCCCCTGCTTTTGTAGCTACGTAGATTGGCTGGCAACAAGCCTCGAATTTTCGGAAATTCTCTCGAAAAATGCAAATTTGTGAAAAGTATTGCCCTCATAACTTTTACATTATGGATGACACACTCGGTTGAACTTTAGCGTTAAATTATTGGCAATGAATAAATAACGTTTTGATTTCCTAGAAGCCTGCAATCATGTTGAAACCATTACGATGTTTGGTTAGCTGAAGCCATCAACTGCTCAAAGCCCTATCTTACGGTATGGTTTGCAAAGCCATCAAACATCGTTGAAAACGATTGTCGTTTCATTGTAGAAACGAATTAAAAACACAACCTAAATCACTGAAATTATTTCAGTGCTCCTTTTGGCACTTTGTGATAACACACTCAAATTCTTTCATTTCCAAAAAGATGAGACCGAGGCCCTGAAATAAATGCTTCAATCTCAAAAGTAAGCCACAGTAATTGTTACCATACACTTTACACTATGGCATGTATGGAAAAATATCGATCGTCAGAAGAATCGAAAATAACCCAAATCAACCAAGAATATTAAAACATGCACATGGTATGTTTAAAAGACCTTAAAAAACACTTCGCAATAAATTCGCAAGCTTTAGTTCAACGGTTTCCCCTAACTTGGCATCCTTCGGTAGGGTGTTGATACAGCACTTCACTGTACTAGACATGTACACTATAAAGGCCTAAGCTACAATCCTCGACAAAAGTACATGGGACACCCTGCTCCCCGAATCAATGTTGAAGTCTCAGAACACGTTCGTCCGCTGCAACATTGAACAGGGGAGCGGGGATGCAGACAAGGGGATGACGACCTCATGCTTGCTTGTTTTGCTTGTTTTGTCCCATCATTTTTGTCGAGGATTGTCCGAGGCCTGTACAAAGGTATAGGGAGTATTTCACGGCTAAAGTCAATGTATGATATTTCGTGAAAAAAATTGGTCTATTTTGACCAAAGTATGTCACTCTCTGAATAAAAGTTTGAGGTTCACATTGAAAAGAAACCCTTGTCCCTGAAAACACGCCCACATGGGTCCACATGGACCCACGTGGGCCACGTGGGCTCACATGCGATATATGTGTGCAACATAGGCTTCGCATGGGTATGAACTCCATGGTTGCTTGGGAGGCGAGGTAGATTGCAAGGGGTGAAATATTTTTCGGATGGGGGTGGTAAAAATAGTCAAATACTTACTGGTAAAAACTGCACTGAACATTCGCGGGACCGAACAGCGAGGAAGCCCTGCTTGTTTGCCTAGGTTTGTTAAAATTTATTAGTCGAACTTAGAGAATATTGTCGCTACTTTACTAGTTCTCATCGTATCAAAATAGCGCCACGGTTTACCATTGACCTCAGCACGGTTTACCGTTGACCTACACACTATTTCAATGTACGTGGATGGTCAACCGTGCAAATCCACAAAAAATTCCACTATATGTAAAGCCTTTTATAGAAGAAAAATGGTTAACCGTTTCAAATCAGGGCAATTCTTAAGTACATTGTCATGTTTTCTAGATGAAATGATTCCACAGAATGTTAACTTTAACCAAATTGTAGTTTCAATGATTATTCAATGTTTATTTTCCCGAAAAATAGAAATCTTTGTGGTTGACCGTTTGGTATACCGTGAAATATATTACATTCGCCCCCCCCCCCACTCCCCTTCCCGACGTATCAAGAAAAATAAAATGTAAAAGCCTCTTTGGCTTCTTCCCATTACAATTTGTTACCATTCAATGTAAATAAAACACTGTCAAGCCAAAAATCCACCACCCCTACCCCTACCTCATATAAATCTGCTCTGTATAAGTGCATTCCTTTCCCCGAACTCAGATCAGGAAAAAAATCACGTAAAACTCTATGCTAAGTACTATATGGCTCCTTCTCATGACAAATTAATATTAATATGACATACTGACAAGCCAGGTTAATAGTCAGAAAATTGCAATTTTTAATCCTTTACCTTAACTTGACAAATAAAACGGCAACTTCCTCTTTTTAAAACACCTTAAAACCAAATTTGGTAATTCCTATACCTTTGTACAGGCTTCAGACAATCCTCGACAAAAGTACATGGGACACCCCGCTCCCCGAATCAATGTTGAAGTCTCAGAACACGTTCGTCTGCTGCAACATTGAACAGGGGAGCGGGGATGCAGACAAGGGGATGACGACCTCATGCTTGCTTGTTTTGCTTGTTTTGTCCCATCATTTTTGTCGAGGATTGTAGCTACATACAATGCAAAACGGTATTTGTAGGGCTGCAATGCTAATAATTTTCACAGATATTTCGCTAAAAGTTTTAAAAAGGCTTCAGTTGTTCTTCAGCACATTATTGTGTATAAATGGGTTCATCTGTAGGTGGTATGGCATTTTTTCTTGTCCAATGTTCATACATTAATAAAAGTTTTTTTTGCCATATATATTACTGTTACGTGGTGGTGAGCACATCTTCAAGTCAATCCAAGTTAACCCTGTATTGCTGTAGTAACCTAAAACTACTCTCAATCATTGATTTGTTCATGCCTGTGAGGAGTAAGATGTAATGGGCCACCTCTCCCCTTTTTCCCCACCCCTCTCCCCCACCCCTCATTCCGGCCCTCCCCAACCTATTTTGTATATAGCCTGTATTACAAGCACAGTCACAGAAAATGTTAAAAAAAAGGTTTCAGTTGTTCTTCAGCACATTATTGTATATAAATGGGTTCATCTGTAGGTGGTATGGCAATTTTTCTTGTGCAATATTCATACATTAATAAAAGTTTTATTGCCATATATATTACTGTTACGTGGTGACAAGCACATCTTCAAGTCAGTCCAGGTTAACCGTGTATTGCTGCAGGAACCTAAAACAGCGCCCAATCATACATGTGTACATGACAGGGAAGGAGGAAGATATCATGGGCTACCCCCGTCCCCCTCTCTCCCATTCCCCTCCCCCCTTTTGCATTTTTCATGTGCAATGCTCACACACTGATAAAACTTTTGTTCCCATATATATTACTGTTACGTGGTGACAAGGACATCTACAAGTCAGTCCAAGTTAACCCTGTATTGTTGCAGGAACCGTGACATAAAACTACCTCCCAATCATACATGTGTACACGACAGGGAAGGAGAGAGATATCATGGGCCATCCCACCCCCCTTTCTCTCCTTCCCCTCCCCCTTTTGCATTTTTCTTGTCCAATGTTCACACACTGATAAAACTTTTGTTCCCATATATATTACTGTTACGTGGTTACAAGCTCATCTTCAAGTCAGTCCAGGTTAACCCTGTATTGCTGCAGGAACCTAAACCACTCCCAATCATACATGTGTACATGACAGGGAAGGAGAAAGATATCATGGGCGACCCCCGTCCCCCTCTCTCCCATTCCCCTCCCCCCTTTTGCATTTTTCATGTGCAATGCTCACACACTGATAAAACTTTTGTTCCCATACATATATCTGTTACGTGGTGACAAGGACATCTACAAGTCAGTCCAAGTTAACCCTGTATTGCTGCAGGAACCTAAAACTACCCTCAGTCATAGCTTTGTTCATGCCTGTGAGGAGTAAGATGTAATAGGCCACCCTCCCCTGTTCCCCACCCCTCACCCCACCCTCCCCCTCCCCACCCGTTTTGCATATAGCTTTTACTACATACACAGTCACAGCAAATGTAAAAAAAAAAAGTTTCAGTTGTTCTTCAGCACATTATTGTATGTAAATTAGTTCATCTATAGACGGCATGGCATTTTTGTCCAGTGTTCTTAGACTACCGGAAATTCAATTCTACTGTATGTCGTAGCCTACACACACACTGTGTTGAGGTACCGCCTGTCCTTGTTTGGTAACTCGAAGGTATAAAAAAATATCAAGTTGGTACTTATTTCATAAAACAGTCGCAAGGCATGTGTAAAACAAGTTTACTAAGCCCACTGTCGTATTTTCGCAAATTTAATTTGAGCAACCTTACGGTGCGGAACGTTTTTCTTCAGCCCATTCCTGGAGCTTGTACGCTAACCTAACGATTTTAAAATAACTGCGTCATCATGACTATTCGCACGTCGACTAGCCGCCGTGCAGACAAGATGCAGTGATTGCTTACTCGCACGGCGACCGCATATACGTACGCGTAAGATTGAGGGACACAGCATGTACAAATAGGTAGCGCTGCCCAAATGCATATCGCAAGCAGTGCAATAACATGGAGGTGAATGAAGAAAATAAAGCTGTTTTGTTTGGAGGGATTTGACAACAGAGGAAACATCAAATAGGCTAAGCATGTGTCTTTCAAACTTCCTCTTAAAAAATACAGAATAGAGTACCTTGACTTGCATCGGTCGGTACTTTGTGTCGGTCAATGCATACAAAACATATCGCACATAGGCTCAACTACGTACGTACGTACTACCATGCGTACTACCTACACCAAATACCACGTAGTCGTATGTAGTAAAGTATGGTAGCTAGTCGACGTGCGAATAAGCGATCAATGCATCTTGTCCACACGGCGGCTAGTCGACGTGCGAATAGGCCTTACCTTTTACATATGGAGCTATAACACGTCTAGGCGAAGTCTTGTGAGCTGCGCAAACACATTCCGCCCCGCGAGCCTCATTTTTTTCCCCACAAGGTTATGGGTAAATTTGATTTTCAGAATTTTTCAAAGTTGTTTCAAAATCATGGTTAGGGTTATTACTTAGGTTAGGGTTTAAAGGACAGGGTTATCTGGCCTGTTCTTTCATAATCCGGTGTCAGAATTACAAGAAAAGGGTCGAAAAGCTGTCATTTTGGAATTAGGGTTGCGGCCTATTTCCAAGAAGCTCATTGGTCCATTGGCATAATTTGCCCATATCCTCGTGGGAAAAAAATTGCGCGCCCCGCGAGGTAGTCTCGTATTTGTAAAACGGTCTAATCAAGCGGAGGGGCCTTGTCAGTTCTTACACTGCATATCAGTCGTTATCGGGTTTGCTGTTCTCTGGTGCAAAGTGTCCCTGTATGTTGAAATGTCTTGACGTAAAAACCATAAGATTGTTTACCTCGGAGTACATGTAGTTTGAACGCTATTTAGTGCATAGTGTGTGCAAAATAACGTTAGAAGTAATAAGAATTCTGTGAAGGTGACTCGCGATGTATTGGGGTGTTTTTTTCTGTGCGAAGTTTGTGTACGTATGCAATATAGCTTACGTATCAACGCGACTAGACCCATCGTCTTTTTTTCGTTTAGTTCTGTAATCAAGCACATGAAGTTTAACATCTGTATTCGCCGCACTTTGCTGACAATCATGGGTAATTTTATCGACGATATTGCCAATGAAAGCAATTATCGATACCCTCAGCGATTTTAATCTGGACGCGTGTCTATCACACAATACTTGCACTACTGCCCTGAACGGTAAGAGGATTAAGACTCAAACTTGAAAGGAAATACGTCCACTCGCAGTTTTGAAGGAATTACCTGTGGGCAGAGAGCACAATAGCCTATTCACTGCGTCTCGAGTTGGGGATTTAATGCCGTCCTGGACAACTGCGAGGAGACGCATAAGAAAATTAAGATAAGGCGCCTTAAGAGTGTGGGACACCTCATATTGCCCAGAAACTTGCTTAAAAATTCATATTATGAAGCCAGTTAATACGTGGGCCAATCTGTTTGAAACAAGCAAAATCAAAAACTGTTGGCAAATAGTTCTCTTAAAGTCGAGAAATTTCCTGCTCAACGGATTAACCAAGGTTTGTTGTGATCTGAAAAGGAATCGCTTGTTGGGGCTATTGTGTGTGCTCTTTTGTCAAGACGTTGCTACTCGGAAAGGTGGCCTGTTAGGAGCCCTATTCAGGCCAATACACGCTATTGTGTGAACGTTCACTGAGCACAATAGTGCAGAGATTGAGAGGGCTCATTAAACATCGGGAAACTTCGGAGGTGTGCGTGTGACGTCAATAGGCATATTCATAGGTTATTGAGGAAGTCGACCTCCGCGCGGATCCGCGGAGGCGAGTTTGGACGGCTCCCCCAACCAGTAACAACCAGTGACGTAACTGTGCATGCTCTACAAGCTACAGTACTGTAATGACTTGAATTTGACTTCATTCTTGATCATAAATCCAACTGAATTTCTTGTAATCGAAGGACCTCAGAATTTACAGTAGTGCTGATATTTTGTCAATAAAATGGACTGGCTTTTTCATAATGGTCCAATTATAGTAGCAAAATACTTTCTTTCAAAGTCCCCAATTAACTGCTAAGGCAAAAGGTAGAAGCAAGGCCATCTTGCTAAGACAAAAGCAAAGATGTTTGTATATACATGTAACCTTCATGTTTTTACTACAGAAATTGTAACGACCAATTTGCATACACACTGGATTCAGAAGTAATCCCTGAGGTCCATACGTAGTTGTTTGCTTGGCATACTCTCTTGAATTTTTTTCTCCAGTGAACATGACAATACAGTATATGTGGTCTCACCTTAAAGATAGAAACTCATCTCGCCAAGCATGACTTTACTTGGGGTAAGCAAAAGTCTCAGTTGGTGACTGCTCTTTGATTGACATCAAAGTTAAAACATTCAAAAGCTGCAGCATAGCTCATATTACACAGCATGCACAGAGTGCTCTGATTACTCATGAGGGCCTTATGTGCTCATGAGGACATTGCCTTAAGTAATAAACTCTGGTTTGTGTTGGCTAAAGGAGGGGAAAAACTGTCTGGGATGATGAGTACCTTATCTTTCTCCAAGCTCACTATTGAATTTTTATCCATTTACTGTACATATAAAAAGTGGTTTTGTGCTGGGGTTACTGCATTTGTGAAAATTATATAACCAGTTATGATTTTGTTATCAGGAAATGCTTTTTCTCACAGAAGGCAATTGGGTTTGTGGGGCAGGGAAGTTAAGGTGGGGCAGGGGAGTGCAAGGAGTTAGCTTAACAGGACTTTTATACTAAACATTCAGATATGTTTAAACAAATTATTACACAATTATCTTTGCTTATGATGATGATGAGTGATGGCTTATCAGGAGAGTTAATTGTTATTTGGATTTTGAGGACTGACAGGGCAATGTGTGTTTCGTTTAATGAACAAGAAATAATGCTATGGTTACCTGAGGCTGATAAATTTTAGATACACAAGAATTCTTGTTAATCTTTTGTTCTTTTCCTTACATTACCCCATGTATCTAGGTATAGGACTTATTTTTTTGCAAGCTGTTATTTCCTTGGTGGTTGTGACCTCGTAAGTCACTTCTGGATTAGAAATCAGGTAATGCTGACATATATGCTATAACACCAGCCACTGTTTAATGTTTTTTTTTTTTTTTTGGAACTCCTTGTAATGAAGTGTTGAAAACAATGTAAATGTGCTCCATGGGATACTTTCAGCAGGGAGTTGTAACAGACTCTTCATGCTTTCAGATTGTCACTAAAGCTGATTATGTACTTCAAATTTAAATTGACCATGTACAACACAGCATTACAAAGTGTGATTATACTTCAAGAGCTGCACCCATGCACAAAACACCTTTGTATTTTGGTCTTTTTGGAGTTGTTATAGAATTGTATTAAAATTGCAGGGATTTACACTTTTTGTAATTCACACTTAGTGTCATTTGGCTGTGTAACCTTAGAGGGGAGAGGTGTACAATATTCTGCACATGGTAGTTTACAACATGTGATTAAAGGCCTATATCCATCCTCAGTGTACTGTAAAAAATTATTTTTGGAAGCTTTTACCAATATCACATGTCAGAGGTGTTAAAGCAAGATCAAGCATTGAGAAATTTGTATATACCCTAACCAGGCTGACAGTGCAAATTATGGATATTCTTGAGAAAAATGACAAGTTGAAGAAAAAAGGTGTGTCAATTTTAGCAAAGGTGTCATGTACAGGAAAGCATTGCGTTGCTAGAAGGATTTCCTGTGGATGTTTTATAGAAATGTCACGTTGGTTGAAGACCAAATTTAATATCTGATGATACAAAAAGATAAAATAGATGCTTGGTTGTTTGTCTTTATGGTCAAAGAGGTTGTTTCACACTAGGTATATGTACAGTACTGTAGAAAGGCTCTTGCTAAAGTAGCAGAATGCATTGGGAAGGCTCTCTTAAAATTTAGAAAAAGTAATGTAAGGTAACAGGTACCCCTAAAACAGTCCAGGAGATTCCCCCGTTTGGGGGAAAATAGTATTCCCCCAAAGAGCGGAATTTGTATTCATTAGGCATCATGAATAAACAAAGCCTTGCTTTCATAACAGCCGTTTCGCATGCACACATGGGGTGTCGGGTTGCAGTGTAGGTAAAACGAACAAAGGAGGCTGCGTATGGTTTGTGTGCTGAATTTTAACGAACAGCGGCATTGGTAGGCCGGGTTAGTTGCGGGTAAGTGGGGATTACATACTGTAGGTGAATAGGAGGTAAGTATTGGGGCTCGTAGATTCCCAACTCAGGTAGTTTTGGTGAATACATGTGTCGTTTCGTAATTTGACTGGTTTCGTAATACTGGGTACTTAATTATAGGGCTGTCAAAATTCATTGATAATTTCGATAATGGCGAATTTAGTGGTGATACTAACTTCCACGTGACATGGTCCTGGACATCCTCTAAGTATTGCAATATCAAGAAAGAGAAGAAAGAAGCAACGAATGCATTGTGCTTTGTAACAATGTTCCTGATTATTTACTGCTGTTTTTGGTGTTTTCAAATGCATGTCATGTTGCTAAAATAAACAGAAAAGTTACAAAAACAACCAAGCAATAAGGAGTTCGAAAAATGTGTCAAGTTTCTAAATTGAATACATTCACAGGTTCAACATCCGTTGGGTAATATCCCAATTCTACGATGTATCACGATTCTTTCAGTAGCGATAATCATGATGCCATTCTGCTGTACGTATCATGACAGCCCTACGTCATTTATGTTTTCGTACTTCCCAATGTGTCAATGTTGCCATATTGGTGTTTTAAACCCCCATACCACTAAATTTGGTGTTTTTTAGAAGTTGTTGGCATATGGAATTTTTAAAGAAATTCCAACCAGCATTTTGGTGTATTTTTGCTGCTTTAAAAATGCATGTTTTTCGTCAATTTCTTGAGAAAACTGTAGAAAAACGCATAGTCTATTATGCTCCTACTTACCTCCCCTGTTACTACTATTGGACAGTCCATTTACCATGGAATGATCATGGCGATGAAATTCCCTTACTTGGTGGCGCTATACTTACTCCTGCAGCAAACTATCCCAACTTGCCCTTGTTTCATGGCCAGCAGAATGGTTCACTTTGTTCTCAGTTTAGCTCTGTTTTAATAGTTGTAATAGCTAGGTGAGGTTAAGTAAGTAGGGCTAATAGATTTACAAAACAGGTACAGTAGGTTTCGGGTAAGTTTATGCCTCAGTTTGCATACTTGTAGCATAATTGACTGAAAAAATTTGGCCAGCACTTGCTCATAAAATGCATGGTTATTTTCCAACATATCCATGATTTTTATGCAATATGCATTTGGCATTTTTTGACCATACTCAATATCAAATTGGGCGTTTTTACCTCACAGAAAACCTGGCAACCCTGCAATGTGTCGTAACTTCAGTATCCTTGGTTTTATCGATCATTGCATGTGAAGTATGTGTAGCTCATCATTTACCGTTAAGTAACAATACCCTGAACAGCTCCATAAATTACTATGCAGTACGGTACCAGTAAAGTATCACGTTTTTAATATCAGTCTTCACATATGATTTGTTTCTTGGGAAAACTTTAGAGACTTCTCTTAAATTCAATCTTTTTCTCTGGAGATACAGTAATTTGACTCCTATAGAGATTATATTGTTTGTACTTATAGTGTACAGTAGCATATATGCAATGTCTGATGAATGCTATGACATTAATTGGTAAAAAGTTTTATCAATATTGCAAGCTTCATTTATGGCTTGAAGTCATGGCAAGCCATTTGTGGAGTCATTGAAGCAAATATTATTACTCTAGAGGGAAAGCTTTTTAAATCAATTAGGGGTGGCTTTATCAAAAAGGAGATTCTTGAAATATTGTTTTATCAGGTGGAAGACTATTATATTTACTTAAAAGAAATAGATACTCTTGGGAGGTTAGAACTGTAGTACAATGTAAAGTTAATTTGATTGGAGGCTAAGAGAATACTGTATGGCAGTATATATCATAATGTAGTCAAAACTGCAGACGAACACATGCAGTGTTGTCTTTCTGCATGGTTTTGACAAAATTGAAATATGGTGACGACCCCTGGTTGAAGAGCTGTATGTGACCTTGCAGTATTAACTGTTGTTGAGTATAACATATCCAAGCCTGTTGTGGATAAGAGAGGTTTCAACTTGGGGTAGAATACATGTGTAGGGTATGAGGGATCTTCCTAGAAAGTATGCAAAACAGCGTTTTGAATATGCATGAGTTTGTTGGAAAAGGAGTGGACTGCATGCTGCTCATTTGCCAGCAAGATGGACAGTCATCATGGGGTTCTGGGGGACTTGGCCACCAGTGGTGTTCTAAGGGATGAAGCGATGGTCAGGGGTTTATTCGATATTTCTAGCTCATCATTCATGACTTACGGAGACCTGGCAGGACTGTTGACTGCAAGTTATCGACAGAAATGACAGATGATTTTCGTTTCACTGCTAAATGATGTGCTACTTACACCCTGTATGTATAACAGTCCACAAACATGGTTGCATAATACAACTTACCTGAAGGCATACACAGTTACAATACTGTAATTCTGTCTTTATATTTGCAGAAATATTTTTCTCTCCAAAAAGTTGCTGCACATGCTGCTAAAATTAAGAATACTCCAGGGGTATGCCAATGGGAGAAGGTTGATAACCTGAAGTGTACTGTCTTGTACCTTTGATATTTTTGGTCTCCCAGGTGACCAGTCAAAATGTTTTATATAACACCTTATTTATTTCTCTACATTTGATTGGAGGATTGGTGGTCACATGCCATGGGTGATTCGGCACTATCATCATGGTCGTGTGTTATCCATCGTGCAATAGTCTAGTATAACACACGGTCGTGCAATAGTCTAGTATAACACACGGCTGTGACGTCACAATCACTGCGCGTACGTACAAACTATGCCGCAACTCAATAAATCAACGCAGCTTTGAGGATCGCACATTGCATACCGTACGTAGTAGACGCGTAGCTAGCAAACGACAAGCCATGGAGCTACCGCACGGCAAACGCCAAAACACAACTTTAACCAACGACTAGATAAAGGTAACGTTAGATAGTTATAAGGTGTTATATAAAACAAATAATGAATGTTTTTCATTCGTGCGATAGTATGAATGATTTCATTCGTTGAAAGATTTAACGTTCTATTCAACTCGGCTTCGCCTCGTTGAATAGAATGTTCAATCTTTCAACGAATGAAATAATTCATACTATCGCACTCATAAACATTCATTATTTGTATATTAATCTACATTCATAAACACCTTTATTGATTTCCTGCATTCTGATTGGCTGAAAACCATTCGAGACCAGTCTCGAATCGCGATTCGAGACTGGCCTTTGCCAGTTAGGAGAATTACTTTTTCAAGGTGAATTGAATGTCACTGTTACTACTGCACTGTGTACTATGCTTTGTCCATGATGTGTTACCATAGCAACATAAACCATAACATCTGAGTAAGAAAACCAGTTACTGTAAACTACTGTAGTATTACACTGTTAAGCCTAGCACCCCTGTAGCTATAACCATTCCATACCATAATGCTCATTTCATCCCATAAATGAATGCTTGCAAAAACCATATTCATCTTCTTGGATACTGGCAGTGGTATATGGCTAAAAGAGCGTATAACCTTACAGTATATGCCAAGGGTACATTTTATTAACGGTCTGCCTGTTACAAATGTTCCACTCCTAATTTTCCTAAGTTGGATGCATGGTAAAGAAAAGTGAATTTGGTCTCTGTGCTGCTAATGCCAGCATGGGGCCTGTGTTATTAACTATGACATGCAAAGCCAATGGTAAACAGGTTTTACTGACAGTGTCACTGACAGGTTTTTACGTTTGAACCAATTCCGCTAACATTAACAGGCACAACAGGCCAGCACGGTCTTCATTTCTAGTTCTACGCCGAGCTAGGCTTCTTTTGAACTAATGTTGTAAATAGTTTAAGCTAGGCGTAACGTTAGGCGGGCATAATCTATATTAAAAACTTGAACACTTTTTCAAAGTTACCAACACTATAATCCTCTTCCAAAGAGGCTAAAGACACCTTAAATCACCGTCTTGCTTATGGATCTTGAACGCAGTTAGTGCGTTAACTACTTACAGTCAAATGTCCGCATGCATGTCTTTGAAGGCTGCATGCACTGCACTGCACACAGTATATTGCAGTACACCGTAACTGCACAGCACTGTGTATTGTGAAACTTTCGTGTGTAGAACTTCACTTTAAACAATAGCCAGCTGGAAGTTAGTTTCCTTGTTTTAATGCTCAGCCTCATCTCTACAACGATGTATGATAATTCAGAGATAAACGATTTTGCGTTAAATTAATCCAATTAAATTTCGTTCGATGAATTGAGATTCCAAACAATATGTTAAGTGAAAATATTTGCTTGGTTGTCCACTTTCTTTTGGCTTGAAGTTGTTCGCTACTATTGCAAGAAACTAAACATGACGTCATAATAGAGTCCTAAGTTAGCTGGGAGAATTAAAATTTGATCTGTAAAATTTTGTCGAAAATTCAATGTTTTTGTCGATTCCCAACATTTTAATGTTGAGTGTTTATGAATGGGGATAAAAGCAGGGTGCCCGGTCTTAAATGTGATTCGAGACCTCCGATGACGTCATCACAGAGGCAGCGGACCTCGGCTGTCGCCTCGGTCCGCTCAGCCTCTATGATGACGTCATCGTCGGTCTCAAATCACATTTAAGACCGGGCACCCTCGCATTTATCCCCTAAGTAGTTTCGTCTGCACTTTTGTATACAGTAGCTTTTGAAAGTGCATTTCAGATTTGTCGAAAACCTGCCATGAAATTTTTGTAAGTTGAAATAATTCTAATAGCTGCATGAAAGTCATTTGTAGTCGTATGAAGCCATTTATTCTGGCACAGTATGAGCTGATCGAGGTTCATCCAGTTGCATTTTCAGTCCGTCTGTTAACATTTGTGTAAAAAGTGCTCCATCTGGCACGTGGTTCAAATTAATGGATGTTTTATACAAACTTTGGACAAAGTGATCAGTGGGTTGTGAGCTATGTAGGTTTGTCAAGAAATATGAGTTCAAAGATCATTCAGGGATCCTTTTGGGGCCATTATTTGCAGAGACCCCAAATGCTTCTTTTTAGTTAGGGAGCAATGGAATTTTTGAAATTGTGTGACACTATAATAAATCCTCTACCAGTGGCATTCATGTGGTCTATAAAGATTTAAGGTCACAGGCAAGAGTGAAATAAACAGGGTGTCAGGCACTGTTTGGTACAAGTTTCCAACCAAACAGTGTCCATTGACCCTAAAAAGAATGCTACCAGGCACCACTTTTTTTACTGAAAGTAGTGCGCCCATCATCTGTGAAGTCCCTAATATGCATACATCATTGTAGCTGGTTACTGTCTCCTGGTAAACACAGTGTCTCCTGGTTGCAACAAAACCCAGGGAACCAGGAGACGAGACACTTTTTGACTAAAAGTGGCTCCTGGTTCAGCTAACCTTAATTTTACCCTTGGTCACGGGTCATTTAGCTATGTTCTGTGGGTTAAATGTCCCAAAACACTTTCAAAGCTGCATGTTCCCTTAACATATCAAAACTTGATTAAATTAGCCTTAACCCTTCTTTTAATATCAAAATTTCAATTTTGCAGTTGTCTAGGCAACGGCTAGTAATTGCCTTGAAAATGGATATCATCATTACCCACAAACAAGACAGGTTGGTCAATGTGAAGGCATGCATGCTCTGAATGCTTTTGCCAACAGATATTAATAAATTAATGTGTTTGGAACTTGGTTGAAGTTATTGTTGAATAAGAGGTCTTTCTTTGTGCCTAGAACAGTTGAGGTCAAAGGTCATGTAAGAGTCATTTGGGGTCATGTTTTTATAAGCAGAAGGCTTCCCTATGCCCTATGCAGTATATTGCTAAAGCAGAAAGCTCCTCTGTGCACACACAGCAATGAATGTTTCTTTTAACTTACCAGTGTAAACTTTGAATAGTGGTTGAAGTATGATGCAGAGGAATTTTTATCTGGACATACCTGCACTTGTCTTTATTACTTTTTAAAGATCATTACAGCAACATGATCAGGGAGTGAGACTTTAGTTTGGCAAAGCTGACTGTACAGTGTATGTCACTCTTGGATGAAGTTAAGACACTTAATTAGAATTGGCTATTGAATATTGCCCGGCCCTGATTGTTAGATTTTACCTGTGGATGGAAGCAGTTGATTGTTTGTACTGTATTAACCACATATCAGATTTGCCTGAGCATGCATAAATTGGAATTGGCTACTTAATTGACCATTTCTTATTGTTAACCCTTTGGAGGAATAATTTTAAATTGATTCCTCCAAAGGGTTCTTAGGCTTCAAAATTGCTTGTAGGCAGGACAGATGTCAGTATTTTGGTGACCTGGCATGAAGACATTTTCAATACAAAACTAAAATGGCACGCATCTGAGAACAAACAGCAATTTCGAAACTCTTTGCAAAATTTGGATGGAAAATCGTACGCATTTGTTTAAAAATTCTTTGCTAGGACTCAGACCAAGTCAGAACTGTATAAGCTCTATCCAACTTAAAGCACGTAAGGATAATGAAGGCCCAGATTTCACTAAATCTGGAAAGAAAGTATTGCTGTGGGCTTTATTCTAAAGTAACGACAGTAGATCTTAGGTAAACATTGCAAATGGCTGTTGGAGAGTCTTCTACATATGTGCATCCAATATTTTTGGAAATTATGCTGAATTTATACTCAAGATAACTCTAGATCTTGTCAAGATTGTTGAGGCTTCTCTTCAGAGTGTGCACACATTTAGTGTGTGCAAAGCATGGGTCATCCAGAAGACTTGCTCGTAGGCTTGAAGTTTGGGAATAAAATCTCTAAGATTTAGAAGGCTACAAAATTGTTTGTCCTGTTGTCATGCAATCAAATAAAATAATAACAGAATTTTTTGAGCATTTCAGCTTTGTAAAATGAAGTGAAATATTTCAGAGATAGTAGTCAGTTATCATAAAGTGCTTGCCTGAAACAGTACTTTCCTGAAACAGTAAGTATACTTGCCTGAAAGAGCACTTTTGCAGTTATGAGTGGGATGGTGATTTTATATATATGTCTAGTAAAGTGCTACTTTCCAAAGCCCCTTCTGCATTTTCCAACATTTCAACTTTTTTTATTTGAAACTTAGTTGCCCTTATTGTTAAAAAGGGGGCCTTTTGCTGTGTCTGAAACACTTAAGGTCAGAAGGTCATGTAAGGGCCATTAGGGGTCATACTTATTCGGCAATTATAAGGATAAAAGGGTGTCTAAAGGTTACAAACATAGATACTGTACTGCATATGTATATAGCCACAGTTCAATTAAAAGGGGGTCTTTTACTGTGTCTGAAATACCAAAGGTCAGGTCCTGTAAGGGCCGTTAGGGTCATACTTCTTGTTCAGCAGTTATTAGGATAAAAGGGTGTCTAAAGGTTACAAACATAGATACTGTACTGCATATAGCCACAGTTCAAAGTGATAATGGGACTAAACAACTTTCCTTCTAGTTTATTGCCCAATAAAAAAAAAAATCTGTTTTAAACAATTTGGGTGTCGTCCACCAGAGGAGCATTACAATATGATATGGATAGAGAGGGAGCTTTGTCATCTGACTGCCTCGTTCAAGTTGCCTTCAGCCAATTCGTAAAAAGTGGGCAAAAGTCATTCTACACTGTATACATGTATTATTTGGCAGTGGTTTCTATCAACTTGGAAGATAGGCATTGGGACAGAATCATCCTTTTGATCTGTATCTGTTTAATCTTACCTACACTCCTGCAGGCCTCCATGTTCAGCTACTGTACAGTGTGATGTATCATTTGTGCTCTTGTTTATCCATAATTAGACTGCTTGTACATTTTACAAAAAGGAATAAATTTGAAGATCCTAACATTGGATAGATATATACATTATGTAAGCAGATGGTAGCTTTGTAATGTAGATGAATTTAATAGCCAGAATGTATCCTTACTAAATTGCTTTTTGGCAGATTAATCATGATTTTTACCTAAAATTATGGCCAACTTGTGATTATCCCGAAAACGAGGCTCTTCCCTCCTAACGTTGTAAATGAATACTGTATGATACCATAATATGTAATTTAAATGGATGTTACATGCATACAAGGAACTTTAAAGCCTGCTTACTTTAAACTTAATGAAAAGGAAAAATTTGAGATAACCATCAGTCTTAATTTCCAACCAGTTTGTCTTTGTCTTGGATTCATTTTGATATGAAAGAGAAATTTTTGTGCTTAAATGTTATGTTACAGTGCAATTATGAAGGGCTTGTTTTTGGCTTCAACACATGAATTGCTTTGTAAATGATTGAATCTCTTCACGACGCTTAATGTATCTTGGGGGGAATGCTTCGTAACGGAAGAATTTGATGTGTTTCGTTATTATCCTATGAAGGTGATTAGCGGATGACAAAAAATTGGAATGTGTGTGAAGGATGTACTGTATCGTTCATGGATATTAGGTTGAATACTTTTACAGAGATGTTAACTATGTGGGAGAAAATTTGGTATTTATCGTCAAATATCAGAGTTCATTTTCATGGATAAAGTATGGAAGGGCACAGTAGCTTTGTAAACAGAACATTGAAAACGGTCAACAAAGCTAGAGTAGTGATATTACATTAAAATGGTCCCGTCGACAAATTTGAATGGCACAGGAAGTGCTCTGCTTCCCAAGTTTGGTTTCTTAGAAGCAGATATATTAGAACTGAATGCGATTTTTGCAAAATGATGTGTACAGCTGGAAAATGCAGTCACCTAATTGGCTTAACTTGAATTAGTGTACTTTACCTTAGTGAGTATCGTAGTTCGGTTTTGGCTCTTTTCAATCATGTGATAATATTTTTGAAGACCAGTTATGAAATTCATGCAAAACACTGTTAGTCCTTGGTTTACCTGTACATTCAGTATGTATGGTTTGAAAGTACAGTAGCATGAAAAGTACTTTTACGGGAAATAAGATGAGATTTTTATCAGTAGTTCCCAAAATCTACTTCGCTTCTACTAACCTCCCCTATTACTACAATTGGACAGCCCATTTACCGCGGAATAACTCTTGGCAATGAATAAAACCCCAGTAGAGGGTGCCCTACTCACCTCCTAACCTCCTATCCTGCTTGCTATAATTCTCCCTTGCTTCATTGCCAGTGGAATGACTTACAACGTTCTTTTTTGCGCTCTGATATTTTCGTGTTTTTGCACCTCCCTTCCAGGCGCCGTGGTCACTGCCCTCGTAACCAGGTAAGTTTTGGGGAATTTCCATCATACTGTGTACAATATTAGATTGCAGGACATGAAGTGGACATACAGTAGTCATAAATGTATTGGACCACTTTCATTGGGGGTGGGGGAGGTGTAACACTGTTGTCTGCAATTGTAAACTACTGTAGCTGTTTGCCAGAAAAATAGTATATATTTAGACCCAAAACAGCAAACTTTCTGGCAGAATGGGGAGATACTACCTTGCCTCCCAATTCTCATATACCTATGGGTTCCAATAGTTAAAGGAAGTTTCATTTAGGGTTATGCTATTTCAATCTCTTCATTGGTGTTTGTTGCATTTCAACAAGCCTTCATCAGTCACTACACAAAAGGTATGTGTACACTTTTAATGAAGGGAAGCAATGAACTGCTTACTGCTTGTACTGAGTACTGTACGTTACGTAGGTAATTTTTGTTCTGTTATATCTGTACCACAATTTTAATTTGTAATAAATATTGTCTAGTCCAGAATTTTTTCCCCCTATTTAGGGTTGTTGGTATTGAATAAGTTGATAGTCACACCTGTGGGACACCACTTCTCCTGCATGAATTTATCTCCAGCACACTTTACTGATGGAGTACATGACTTCAAATTTTTTGTCTTTGTGTTTCTAAGAAGATGGAGGGGGAGGGGGGGGGGGAATGTTGGGGAATGCTGAATGTTCTATTTCTTGTGTTTGGTATTTTGGAAGGCAATTTTTTGCTGTAGTATGACATAGGTAAGTTTTGGAGGAACATCACCCCCATCCCTGTAGCAAGTTCTGTTAGCCCTGAGTGCATGTTTTCAGTTGAAGTACCATACTGATATGTTAAATACTGTAGACAATCTTATCCGTCCCAAAAGCAGCATTGCTTTATATAAACATAGATTTGTCAAAGATATTAAAGTGTGATTGAGTATCTACAGTAGCATCTCTGGGTAAAGTACACATGCACTTTCCATTATTCATGCAAATAAAGATACTGCACATAGTATGTAAAAAGTTTCTTCATACTGCTTTTTTGCTTTAGACATTTTTACATTTCAATCATGGCATGAAATTTGAGTCAAATTGGAGTGTGCCCAGCTCGTCATTAAAATGTAGATTTAGTCATTTCATCTGATATGCTGTCATATCATTTTTGTTATTGACAGAGTTTGAAAATAATGTCATTATGCAAGGAACTGTATAAAGTACACTTTAAAGGTCATCTTGTATTTTCAGTTATGTTGTTAGATTGAAGTGAGGCATTAACACTTTAAGGATCAGGTAAATCTACTATGTGTTCACATTTGAGGTATAAAGAATGTGGGTTACTGGGTGGGAGCTCTGTGTGGTAGGGCACCAGTTCTCCTCAATGCTAAAAAGGACTATCAAATTTGTAAGTCCTGTGTAACATAGAGGGCACCAGTGCTTATAGGTAACTAAGAGTATTTATTGACTAAAGACCAAGGTGTAATACATGCCCTGTACAAAATTTTGGCCAGTTTGAAAGCAAGAGTTAGGTCCAAAATGGTTTAGTCTCCGACGGTCAGTCGTTGCACTGTGCGCATCTTCTGGATGAAACATGGCGACAACATTTTGGTGCTTTTCGTAACTTAAGAAGAGGTATGTTTTCCCTCGCAATTCCCGAAGAGTAAAGGAACAGCAGTCCTTTTGTTGCTGTAGGAACACTATTTTACCTTTAGTTTGATTATGTAAGAGTTGGTGCTGCAAATTAGTGGCATGTTGCATATCTGAGATTTATTTTCAACTTTCAGAGCTGCAAAGCGAAGGTAAGAGATACTAAGTTGCCTACTGAGCCGCCTCACTTACTCATAGACTGTGCAACCTTTAACGTCAACTTCTGTCTATGTTTGACACATTACTAATGCATACAGGGCTAATGTAATGCTAAGGTAACAGATCGTTACCTTAGCAACAGGATTCACTACAAAACCCTAGGTGATGATGACAAATGAAAGCTTTAGTCGTCTAACATAGGTAATATACACTGGAATAGATAATAGGCACTTACCTTTGTGTGTCTTCTTGAACTACATATCCTAGGCTAAATATCTAAAAACGCCAAACGTACAGTACCAAAGTTCACACACTGACTGTAGACAAGTAAAACTGCTTGTAAGATCATACTATATGCAGAGCATATTTGAATGCGAACGCAACTGTTGCTATAACTTTTATGTAGGCTATAAGTGGTTAAACAGAGCGCGTTTGTGAGTGTGTACTTTAGCTTTCATAGACATGGGTATTTTTGTTTTAAGGAAGTGCACGTGTGCACGCACAAATGTTATCTTGCCATGTACAGCAATGTCGACACGCTGCAGATACTTGGTAATGTTTGTTTTGTGTGTGCACCAAAGTACTTGTGCTGTATTTCCAAAGGGTCCTTTATTTCTGTATGATTATGAGACGCACTACAGCGTACGTTGAGGTTAATCCTGTGCACTGCATATGCAGGCAAGCTCTATAAACAGCAAAGTGTTAGAGAAAGTACACGGAAGGAAGAAATGACTGGTTGGTCGAGAAACTGCAAATTTGGACCTAACTTTGCTTCCATGGGTGGGACATTCCGCCATTTTGACCTTGGTCTCTAGTCAATAAATACTCCTAGATAGGTAATTAGCAATGAGGGAAATATGAAAGGGTGTTAAAGCAGTGTTATAGATATACTTTTCAAGGTACAGTAATTGTGTACATAGCCTTTTTGATCAAGGCATATCATCAATAATATCAGATAAGAATCTTGTGTGAATAGGCAGAAAAGGATATGCTGATAAAATATTTAATAGCTGGATGGTATTATGAAGGAATATTTTACCATGTGTCTTTTAATTTTTGTCTGTTCATATGAAAGAATCTAGTCACAGCAACTGTTGTGAAGCATGCATCATTTATTCCTTCTTTCATTTTGGCAGTGCTTTACAAAATTTAAAAATAATAATAAAAAAAAAACAAAGGAAAAGAAGGAAATTTGAAATCTACATTGCTCCTCCTTTATACCTCCTATTTACATATATGTAACCCTCACTTACCTGCAGTTTTACGTGGCAAATGAAAGATAGCTTAGTGGAAGAGAGCCCTCCAGCAGACAGGGCTACTCAGTTTTTCATGTGGAATTTGCACAGAAGCAATTTGGATTTATATATTAATAAAAAGAGCAGAGAAAAGGAGAGTTTGGTATACTGTACATCATCTGCTTAAGATTTGTTGATCTTCATCTTCTGCCTTGCCTCCTGTTTACAGATGAAACATTCACCAACCCATCATTATTATCTAGCAGAAGTTGATAGCAGAGTGGAAGACTTGGCTGTCCATTGGAGGGCATCCTCTTGGCACCCTGCTTTACCTGCGATATCATTCAGACCACACACAAGTTTTTCTGCAGTGCTTTGCCCCATTTTCTTCCTATTTACCTAGAATACTCTTTATTGCTTGCAGAAACTGTCAGTAAAATTTAATAGCACAGTGGGAGAAATTATCCCCATAGGCCTCAACTCCCCCATTTTGTCAGTTTTTGCCAGCAAAACACATGCTTTGTCATATTTGGGGCAGTCTTGTCTTAGAGCTGTCATTGTGATGTCTCTGTGTTTAACCCTTAAAGCACTGTAAGTGGATGTATCTGCCATGCAAGATTATGCTCTCTAGATTACAGGCAGATACATCCATGGGAGTGACTTGTCATGATCAACCTTATATTACTATGCCTCTTAAGAAACTTCTGAAACCATATCATTTTAATAGCTAGGAGACTCAATTCTGCAATTTTTGATACCAAACATGTCAGGTACAGGTAATCTGTATAAAAATTTGATTGAAAATGGCTAATTAGTTTATAACTGATTGAGTGTTTGGAAAGTGGCCTAGCTATGGTATCATACATACATAAAGTGAATTCTTCACAGCTAGACTTTATGAAAAAGAATTCTAGGAAGCATTTAAAAGGGAAAATTCTGCTATCCATTTGGATAACAAGTGTACACATTCCATTTGGGTAACAAGTGTACACATTCGATACCGTTTTTTAAGGTCTAAGGTTCTAAATCGAAAGTGATAAAGGTAGCCTAGTTGAAGTTAAGTGAGCTAGGCTGTTTCTTAGCACATACTACAGGGCTTAGTACTGCTAGTGTTATAAACAGAAGGAGGGGTTAGGGAAATGATGATTATAGACAACATGGATGAGATATTTTACAAAAAAAGCCTCGGAGACATATACCACATAATAATAGATTTGTAGGCTTCATTTCCTTTGTATAGAAGACTAATCAATAAGGTGTACAGGAAGAAAGTTATTAACAAGGGACAGAACCTTAAAGGCATGGCAAATATTACCAAAATTTACATAAATTTGCATACTTTTCAAGTGTACTTTGTTTTTTGTGTATCACAGTGAATGTCCCAAATAGCTTCTCATTTGAGAAATCAGTTCAAGCTCTTGCACTTTGAAATTTTTGTCAGAGTAATTTGGCAATGAAAATAGACTTCTGAAATGTTGGAAATTGTGAAAATCAATTAAATGCACAGTGAAGGGTGCACAGTAAAATAAGTCAATGCTGAAAGGGTTTGTGGTGCTTCGAGGGAGTTAATCACCTTCGTGGAAAATTTTGAAAATCAATTTATGCACAGTGAAGGGTGCACAGTAAAGTAAGTCAATGCCAAAAGGGTTCATGGTGCTTTGAGGGAGTTAATCTATTACCCTTGTACTGACCTCCCCTAGTACTGCTATTGGACAGTCCATCTACCGCGGAATGATCACTGTTGACACATGCAGAGACACAGTTCACCAGTGGAGAAGGGAGTTAACAGTTAAATAATGAGGGTAACTGTAAGGCTAGGGTGGGAATCTGTGAACTTATTTTCAAGAACAAAAAATAAAAGAAAAGTGATAATTTCATTTTAATTACTTTAATTTTGCTCTCCAAATACCAAAATGTCTTAACATTGAGGAGCTTTACTGATTCCTTGTTTCTTTCAACAATATCGAGATGGTAGACGATGCAGAAGGTCGAGCTGTAATTGCAGTATGAGAGCTATAGTACATTCCTTCAACCACCAAGGATTTTATTGTTATGCCCCCCCTTTAAACCATGTTTTTTTCTGCCTCTATTTTTTCCAGTTAAAATTCATTGACATTTTCTTGATCAGATGGACATAGAGACTGATTTATACTCATCACTAACCATCTTTACAGTACAGATACAATTTTTTCCAAAAATACACAGTGTACAGTGCTTTAAAGTGATGCATTGCAGCAATTTGATCCAACTGCTGCATGCAAGCACCAACCACTTTTCAGTTCAGTTCTTTTAAGTCACCTAGTGTCATCTATAAAAAGCCCACTTGATAGAGACATGAAATCCCCAGGCCTTCATGCCTGCAATAATTCTACTAGTGGTCAAGTTTAAGAATCCTCTTTGTGCAAAAGATGAGGAATATGAAACCTTGTTTCCTAAGTGCAGTGCCTGGGATGAGTTTTTTCTTAATGTTTAAAGGGGTTGTATGGAGTAAAACTGTCAATGCTTCATTAATGATTGCTGCTTAGTTAAACCAGTTGAAAGCAGCATGTAAAATTTGGTCTAATGAAATATGATGTTGCAACTTTAACTTCTCATGTTCATGACAAAATCTTTTCTTGGTTAATAGTTGTATTTGCTCTCATGTTTGCATGGTCTCACTGTGAAAATCATTTTGCTTACAATAGGCCTATGCTGTAAAGTATTCATAGTGTATACATCGCCTTCCTGCTGATGCAAAGAGGTCACTTCTCTTTTCTGAGGTAATTAGCCCCAGTTGGATAATGTTCCCAGAGTAAATTTAACAGATTTATTCAATTGTGCAAGAGAGATTACACTTGATCACAACTCAGGGAAGCTGAGTTTAAAGAACTATGAATAAACCTAATTGGAAGACTCAAAGACCGTTATGTTACTGGCAAAACCAGGCTTAGCACATAGATTTAAAATGAGTGCAACACTCAGCACATATGGTTTTTAAGCATTTATAGTGTGAGAAGGTTTTAGCCTGACTTATGCAGTGTATGACTTGTGTCTGCCATGTGCTGTAAAGTATGCTGTAAGGATGATGTAAATACTACAACTGTATGTTGATCAGATCTGTTGGCAGTATGTTTAACATCAGCATAAGAAATATCCCAGATTAAAAATATATCAGATTTTGAAAATATTTACAATGAATTGTAAGTTTCCTGACAAGTTAATTACCTTCATCCAAACATCACCACAGAATAGGGCTGCAGCTAAGTTATAGGGTCATCTTGTTTGGTCGTGACTCTTCCTTTTTGCTGTGTATACCTATTCAGGTAGAAGTCAATTCACTTTGAAGACCTATACTAGTCTCTTGCTTCATGCATTATGTATGATTATTTTGTTGAAGGAGCTCATTATGGAAATAATGCATATTAAATGTTGAAAGAGTGAAGAAGAGTCACTGATGACTTTATTAATTTAAACTAATGAGTTTTGGGGAGACCTTTGGAAAGACTTACAGGAAGAATTATTTATCATTTTCTAAGCAGACATTATTGATCATTCCAGATGCACATTGCTTGTTAATTAAATTTTGTATTATTAATTGGTTCTTCCTTTTTTATCACCAAGGCATTTTATTACGCTGTACTTCACTTGCCTGGAACTTTACGATGAAAAGTGCAGAACTGTACATACCTCATGTGTTAAGTGGGCTTTTGCAATAATGGACTATTGAATTTTCTGTTTCAGAACCTTGGTAATTTACATTTATTTGGGAAAATTGTTTCAATCCTATCAAGGTTGTGTTTCAGTTAAAAAATTTTCAGGTTCTCAGTAGCAAAATGGGAAAAATCTTGAAGAAGTCTGGAATTTTGTAACGATTTTAAAAGGTTTCAAGTTTTGGGAGACTGCAGTAGGAAATTTGCAAAGGTCTGAAAGCTATAGATGCAATTAAATACTGTATGGATGTATAGACCTTATGCATATGACGTCACAGAGCAGAAAGTGCTCCCTCGTTTGGAGGCAAGCATGCATCATTGCAAGTTACACCAACAAATACAGACAGCTGATTTGTCAACCAGTGGGGTATATGCATAAGTTTACTACACGCCCATGCAAAGTCTACTGCGTGCATGCCATGTGCTTCATTGTTTTGCCTCCAAACTGATGTCAAGTGACGTCAGTGCATAAGGTCTATTGCTAAATTTTATAAAATATATCTCTCTAGATGTAAATGTTTATACAGTAGTGGTAAATGCAAGAAATGGAAAAATTTTCTGTGAAAACTGGACTGGACTTAACACAAATATACTTTTACATTCTAAGTGCTACAGTGGTTAATATACATTTAGTATACAAGATCAGTACTGTAAACAATTGCAAAAAGCTTTGCTTTCCAAACTTAATACTTCATTTTTGAAAAATGACTTTTTTGTCTTGAGAAAATGTAGAATTTCATGGTATCTTCAAAGTTTGGAATTGCTGATCAGATTCTTGGGTTGTTTGACTGTTAGCAAGAAATGTTGTCCTGAATTAGAGTATTTTTTATCTGTAGTTGGTTTTTCCAAAATCCATCTAGCTTCCATGACTTCAGGAAGATTTAAAATACTTAGCCCCTTTAAACTGTGATTGTAATTTTAACTTACAAAACCTGTATCACCTGAAGTTATGTTGTAGGTTTGTTTGGCTATGAGTGGAGTGACAAATTTCATTTTGAAAACTCTCAGGTGGCATAGTACTATTTCAAATTGACCTATTTTAAAGTCAGAGGCTTTTGGAAAGAAGTACAGTAATCTTATCTTAAACTTGGTCGAATGAAACCAAACATATTTGTGCTCTAAAAATTAGATCAACTTTCAAATAGGATGAAAGAAAAGAATCCATTAGTGTAAAAGCTGACCTGGGACTTAAAAGTAAGGCAGTTCTGAAGAAAGGTTTTGTTACAAATAAACACATCCGATGAATGCTTAGTCTTTTTCAAAAGTGCTCCAGTACGTGACAGATTGGCCTCCATGAAATGGTTGGCTCATGTTCTTTCTTAAAAAAATCCAAGTACAGCTATGGTTTGTAAGTATAGTTATAGCCAGTCATTTACATACAGTAGGCTACAGTTAAGGTGAAGCAGGGAGCTGCAGTAGAAGACACAATGTAATGATACAAACCATTTCTGGTGAAATACATTGAGGGCTCCTTGCCATTGCAATTCTACATAAACACACAACAGGAAGTTGTCATTACAACCTGTATTTTTTTTTTATTTCAAGTGTAAAGTGTACTCTTGATTGCTCTGCCTAATTGAATGTGTTCTTCTTTGTAACCTGTGTTACAAAAAATTTTAATGTAGTGATAAAAGATGGCCTAAGGCAATTGGGTTGGTAACATAATATACACATAGCATATAAAACATATATACCCCACTTGGGGTGTAAAATGGCTTTTTATTAGCATAGTCAGTACATAAATGCCTCAGTTTTCATCTTCAAAATGTATTAAAATATATCTTTGTGAAAATCTTGTCTGGGTAATTAGGTAGATACAGTTCACCTATGATCAGTGCCCTATTTCACAAGAAGTTGTACACAGTGTTAAGTTAGAAATAAATAGTACTGCATTATAAATCAAACTTAAGATTGATTTAACTCTTTGTGAAACAAGGCCCAGAACTGTCAAGTTGATGGTTTGTAGTAGTTACAGTCCATACATGGGTGTTTTTCAACCCTTTCTTTTCCAGACTTAGTTTTTTTTTTTTTTTTTTTTTAAACATTAACATGGACTTACTATGAAGTTAGACTTTACTGTAGGGGAGCTCCTGGCTCCTTCAACAGGAATCTGGATTGGACAGGGAGCTAGTGTTTTTCAACAGCTGCATGTACCTCTTTGTGAAAAGTTGGGTGAATATATTGGTTTCACCTAACATGTTTGTATTCTTGTTTTAGTTTTTACTATTCATGAAGATTTCCTTTCAGTAATTTGCCAATATGTTTTCCCTAACTTTTTACAGAATTGATAAGTTTTCATAATGCTGTTCAGCTGACTATTAAAGCATTAAAATTCCAACACTTGGTTCTTGTTTGAGTAGAACTTGGTACTAATGTGAAACAACTGATGGGTAAAATTTACATGCTTGTAGCACCACATATTTTGCTCCTTGGTAAACAGTCTCAACTTCTTCTTGGATTGATGTGTGAAATTTTTCTCCTCCCTTTGAATACTGTACAGAATGTAAAATATCATTGTATGTTTGCTCTAGTCTGACCAGGGGGTTTTCAAGTGTTTTGGGTAGAGGGCCACTTTTACTGGAGTTTTTTCTTTTGCCACACATAGCAAGGATATTACACAGCTTGTGTGTGTAATGAAACATGGGGCTCCTTGGAATCTTCCCCTGGACATTTGAGTGTGTGTTGTGTGTTAAATGGCCCATGGGCTGCCACTTGAGAATCTTGAGTGCCAGACTGCAGTCCCTTTGTGTAATGTATCCTTCCCATGATTCAATTCAATTGGTACTTCCCTTTACACATTTAAAGTATGTTGACCACATTTTGTCAGTCCCGTCATACATTTACAACTTGTTCGGTTCAAGACAATATAGTTATACAATTTAGAAGGTGGAAAAATTTTCATTTTTCGGCCTAGGGAGGCATTAATTTTGAACACCCACTGACCCACAGATGTAGAGAAACTTGATTGAAGTCGTTTGAAAAAGAAAAAAATGTCATAAGTAAATTCTGTTCTTAAAATTGAGACATTTTGGATTAATTTGGCAAGTAACACCTACAGTAGCTACTGTAGATAAACATTGTCTATGAAACTTTGAAAACAGTAATTACACTTGCTGATTATCATGCAAATTACAGTTTAGCTTGGAATAGCAGCTGCAAAATTGGCTATGAATAATTACAAAGTTTTTTCAAGGTAAAGATTACAAAAGTTTTACCAGGTTAAAGACTACTAATAGGAAGACTAATGAACATGAATGCAAAGAGGCAGGTATAAACAGTAGATGCAGGCTTCTAAGTTACTACTTCTTACAGTCCTTTTTCATACATTTTATAGAGGAAATCTCCACATGCTAGACAGTTCCATGTTGTTCCATGTTCTCCCAACTAAGTTAGTTTTAGCCCTGCCCACAACTGTCTTTTGCTTCTCCTTGTGCAGATCTTAAGGCCATATCCTGATGAGCATACAAGGCCCTAATGTGTAATCAAAACACTGTGTGCATGCTGTGTAACATGAGCTACTCTGCATCTTTTGAATGTTGTAACTCTGATGTCAATCAAAGAACAGTCCCCAGTTGAGACTTTTGCTTACCCCCAAGTAAAAGTCATACTTGGGGTGATGAGTACTGGTCTTTAAACAGGCCTGTCTCAGTCTCCTACAGTACTTCTTCTTTTTCTTCAATGTTAACAGTAATCCTGCTTTCTGCAAATTAAGTGTGATTTTTCATGCAAGTGGTTTACTTTCAAAACATGCAAATTAGGGGCAGTTGATTTGTCGTCATTATTCCTTTCCTCTCAATTTCTCATAAGAATTTATACATTTATGAAGCCATTCTTCTTACTTAATCTCCCAGAGAGGAAAAAATAATAGAAAAAGGAGAATGTAACATCTTCAACACAAACAAACAAACAAACAAACAAACATGCAAACAAAAGCAAAAGCAAAAAGAAAAAAATCAGCCAGCTGTTTTGTTGCCTAAGTGGAGGTAATTTCTTGCACTTTATAGTGTATAATAAAGATCAAATGTTCTAATCATGAATTTGGTTCCCATTGCTTTGAAACAGCTTTTCACCACTCAAATGTTCCAAAAAACCATTATTTATTTTTCATGTAAAGAGCTGTTAATATGCCATTTTTTTTACTCCCTTAGCATATCCCAGTACCATTTTCTGATTTCTACAGTAATCATTAGGTAACAAGACATTATATTTGCAAAATGAGTCTTGATTAATTGGAATTTTAGTACTAAATGACTGTTTGTTGGCTGTAAAATAGATAGTTCAGCTCTTGTGAATACTCTCCCCACAGTAGTGGGTAGATGCTTGTATGCACTCCTTGTGAATCTACTGTTAATGTTTGAGAAGCCTTCTGGACTGCAGTCTTACTTTCCTTTAGCCAAACTAGCAGAGTCATCAGTTACCCCATTCTCATGAACTTTAGTTTTGTAATTCATCCAGTGTGGATGGCTTTGTCCAGGAGAATACAGCCAGCTTGTACAATTGTTGACCTACAGCAGGTTAGAATATTAGTTCTTTGTGATGTGGAAAAACATAAGATAATGGAAAGTGGAAGTAAAAAGAACATGTGGAAAATCATGAAAAAATGAAATTTTACATAAAAACAACAAGGAAAAAAAATCAAGAAATAAGTCTTGAACATATGAGGTGAGGGTACTGGTAATGCTTCAAATTAAATATGTGTAAAAGCTGTTGATCTGAATGATCATCTGAATGGTGTAGGAGGCTCGAAATGAAGCAAAACACAGAATTAATTGGTGGTAAAAACATGACACAGGTCTAGGCTCTTTTTAGACTGGGCATGACAAACATGCAATAACAAAATGGTAAAGGATGCAGAGTTTGACCTTTGAGAACATGGAAATTTTTCGGAATTTATTCCACTTTCAGATCCAAGTGTTTTAGTAGTTAAAAAATAAAGAAAAGAAATTTCCACCATGAAGCTTTCACGTAATTTTTTCATTTATCAGAAACTTACTAGTTTCAGTTTATACCAGTGTATCTCTTTTTCAGTAATAGCACTTAAGTTTAGAATTGTGCAGTTGGAGACTTTTGAAGAACATTTGTTTGGTGTACAAGTAGTATGCACACATTTTTCTCTATGTTTGCTGCATTGGCCTACAGTACATTTGACTGTAGTTGCACTGTCTGATATTGGGAAGCCAGGGGGATTAGTTGGCCTGATGATGCTACTGGGATAGGTAGCAAACATTGCCACTGAATCAAGTAGTTTTGATTTCTAATCCTAGCCAGTACTCACCATGAAGATCACAATCACAGGGATAGCTTTTGTTGAACAAAAAGATGTCTTATAATGAAGTCATCAAAACTCAATTGCATTTTACTTTACTTTCTGAGGATACCAGTTTTTAAAGGGGAAATTTTCTCATACCAAACAGTTCCCATTTTCCACCTAACTTACTTCTAACACCTCCCAAAACTGTCCTTAGTTCCTTCTTGTTCAGGCACAAACCTAGTTTACAACTCAAGGCCATATCTTGGTGAGCATACAAGACCCTAATGTGTAATCAGAATACTTTCTCTTCATGCTGTGAAATGTGAGCAACTCTGCATCTTTTGAATTTTCTGACTGTTATGTTAATCAAAGAGTAGTCACCAGTTGAGAATGTTGGTTACCCCTAACCAGAAATGCACTTGGGGTGATGAGTGTCTACCTTTAAAGTTATTGACTCTTGGGTGAAGAAAATTTCATGAAGTTCTCAATCCAGTAAAGTAGTAATCAGTGGGAATGTTGTATCTCAAAGCAATTGACAGAAACAGTGTGTTAATGTAATTACTGTTAGGGAATAGGAATACTTTTTCCAAAGTCCCCTCAACTCTCAGGTGAAGAGCCAAGGGGTGAAACCAAATGTTACTCCCGAAGGAGTTCTGTTCCTAAGGGAGCTATGTCCCCAAACGGACTCAGATACAACCTCTCATCCCTCAGAACTCTACATCAAGGGTCTGCCTTGTATGGTCCCATTCTTGAATTACTGTCAGGAATAGGAATACTTTTTCAGAGTCTCCTTGACTTTCTGGCAAAGAGCCAAGGGGCGAAACCAAATATTAGTCCGGAAGGAGTTCTGCTCCCCAAAGGAGCTATGTCCCCAAAGGACAACAAACTTAATTGACCAACCTCTTGACCCTCAGACCTCTACATCATGGGTCTGTCATGCATGATCCTGTTCTTGACTGGCTGAAAAGAACAGATACTACTGTACACATGATCTTAGCCAAAAGGCCGAGAAGCGATCACCCTGGGAGCTCCGCCATCATGATCACGGATATTCCTGCACTAGGTAAGTATGACAGAATAGGAATAAACCGCAGACAGTTTATGCCATGCGAAGTTTACATGGGTTTGTTTAAACCAAGCCTTAAATAAACTCTTTCCCGGTGTCATTGTATAGTGAATTCATTACAGGTCTCTTGAATAAAATAGGAATGTGACAGCACATTGTTAACCACCATACATGCAAATGAAGATTTGTTATCAGGTGGTAAAAAGAAACACTTGCCATGTACGCCTAGAGGTTACTGTTCTCCGGGGAAATTAAAGCCAAGGAGTAATGATTTGAAGTAACATTCTAATTTGCAAATGTTCTTTTGGATTATTTTACTTTAGAAGAGGTGTGCAAATGAGTGTAGGACTCAGAGCAGGGAAGATTGTGTCTGATGTGAAATAAACTTTAATAAGTGACATTTTGAAAGTGTTAAAGGGTCATGTTTTTACAGCTTCTCATGAATATTTATGAGATCTTCAGTATTGGTCTGAATTGCTATGTTGATGAAGAAGTGATAGTGACAGCATTACGATATTCTCAGCCCATAAGGAATACCACCCGAGACCCCTGTTTTTGGCCAAAAACGGGAGACTAAATATCTACCAGAGTTTGTAACATTAGGCTTATTGAATGCTCTACTGCACAAATTGGTTCTTAGATAACCACCAGTTGACTTCCAAAGGTAGTGGACTACAAATGTTCAGAATAGCATAATGCACTATAAATAGCTCGTACAATTGGTCAGTATGTCTACAATTACACATGACTGGGTGCTATTGTTTGTATTCAAGGGTAAATTCTACTACAGGCAGCACTTTTATTGGTTAATTTCCTATCTAGTGTCAAATTATTACACCCTCAATGAATCTCAGTACCAATCTTTAATGGGCTGCATTGGCCATCATGAGTTCAGTCATGATTATGTCAAATTTATCAACTTTTAAGATGGTCTGTATTAATTTTAGTGAAACATCTGAAAAGTTTGCAGAGCTGAAGTTGTAATTATGGACAGTGTATATTCACATGTTTGAAGGCAAATGATCAAGGGTTAATAGAAGGAAAAGGTTCAGTGGAGTATAAAGGTACTGTATAAAGCTATGTGCAGAAATATTGCCAACTTCATAAGAGGCGTATGACAAGGTCAAAGGTTGTAAACCCCCAAACTAGTAAAAATTAGTATTTTCCCTCCTGGACCATGTTAGGCTCCTCACCATTCAGTTATGAATTTAAGTACACTTTTGGCAACAAAGATACCTAACCAAATATTATCTGCATGAAAAATCATACTTCTCTGGGTGAAGATCATTGAACCAGGAAAATGCAATGTTTAGAGCACTTAATCTTTAAAATTAGACTAAATGCCGTGTTTTTAATGCCAGATTCTTAAGATTTTGGGTAGGAAATACCCTGAGGAGGTACTGTATTTTTATGCTTTTCCTACTACCTTTGTGAAGATACTGGCCTTGAGTAATGACAGAAATTACAGATGCGCAAATCTGTCATGCTGCTAAGAGGGCCAGGGCCACTTTTTAATGGCTATAACTTCCAAACGGCTTGGAATTTTCACCTAATGTGTATTCTTTCCATTAGTAGAGGTTTGAAGAGAAAAAGTTCAAGCAAAATCTGAGTTGGTGCCGACCTGTTGAGTTGACAGAAAATGACCCAAAATTTTAATCCCATGTGGTACCAATTTACATTCATTTATATCACCACTTCTATTTATTCCTCTAGCTGGTATGGAAAGATTTTTATACAGCCCACAACATAGGCAAAGATTTTTGTTTACATTGCCACTACCAAAAAAATATATGCACAACCCGGCAGCCCCATGAAGATAGCCGCAGAGAACAGTTAAAATTCAGGATGTAGCCTTTGCTGTAGAATTACTCAACACAAAACACTTTGCTTTTATAATAATTGTCAAGGCACCTCAGAATGCTTTATGTTGCTTTTTTGGCAGGGTTCACATATTTTTAGACAAATTTTTCGATAGATTTTCTTTTTTCCTATTTTCCTCTTTAGGATCAGAGGAAGTCAACTTGGGCTCAGTGAAAGTTTTACATCATTAGATTTTAACAAAACATATCCTTGTAAGACAGCAAAGTCAAAGCCAGTGGAGCCTCTCTCAGCCCTTCCAGAGATTCGCTGTACCCTTGAAGACTTCAAAGGTATGAATAAAATCATGGTGATGACTTTCTCTATCCTTAGCCTCTTCCTCTCCCCTTCCTTTTCCCTTGGTCTTGTCTTCCCTTCCCCTTTCTGCCTATTTATCAATTTTAATGACAGACTTTAATGAATGTACTTTGAGCATAAGTAGGGGACTGGTTGGAGGCAAATGTTGATATCCCTGACCTGAGTGACCTCACCTACATCTGTGCCCTAGGAATTGCAGGGAATTCATTGAGAAGGCAAAGAGAGAATGATGCAAGCTGGATAGGAGCCTTGCCGGGTAGGATGGGGCGCCCTCTGTAGTGGGAAATCCTTGCCTTAGGAATTGCAGGCAATTAAGGAAATATAGAAGGTAAGTATCAGATGGGATAGACTCCCAAACCAGGTAAGTTTTGGGGAGTACCTGGTAAAGTTGAAAGGTAAGTGGAAGGGGATCCCTCACTAGAGGGTGCTCTTCAACTGCTCTTCCTTTGAGCTAGGTCTCCCAGACCTGTTTTGTAGGAAAGATTTTTAGGAACTTTTTATCTGTACTTTCCTTGGAAGTTTTGTGTTAATCTGTAGACTTGTCTAATCTACATCGCCCCTCTCTTACCTCCTATTTACCTATGTAATCCCCACTTACCCGCAACTAAACCCTGGTAAACTAATAGCACAGTAGACAGGGAGGGCGCCCTCCGAGAGGAGGCCGACCAATCCAGGGAGTTTTGGGGAATATGTTCTATGGCTCCTAGGGTTACTTACTGTGTATGGCATCCCCTTCCCCCTGATTGACTGTGTATCAGCAAAAACAAACTGTTAGCACAGTTAAGGGATGTCCTGGCATCACCACAAATTACCAAAGCACACCCTTTAGGGGGTGTCTTAACCTGGAATTGATTTGGTAGGTAACAACAATTTCTAAACCCTTGGTGAGAGGCAAAGGTTGGCTACCAAGTTTGCTTTAATGTAACCTCTGTAAAACTGGCCTAATTAATGTTGTCTCTCATACAGTGTACCACAGAAACAGATGGCAAATTATATTATTAAATTTGTTCATGGTTTCAGGCCACAAGCTAGTTAGATTTTATTTGCAGTAATATTATGCTGTCTGTAAGGTAGAAGGTAATCCTCCCCTGAGAATTCATGTTATGAACAAATACACATAGCTCAAAGAGAATAGATATTTATTTCCTGGAGTGCATTCTGATGTAATGTCTTTGGGTCTTCCAATCATTGCATTGTAAAAATCATGTGAAGTATTTGGTATAATCCCAGGAGATGTTTTTTCTGGGTGAAAAGATGTATGATGTTGCCTTGACAAGTGATTTCTGACGATAGTATGGTGAATTGAAGTATTTAAATATTGCGACCAAGTTTGATTAGTTTCTGTTATCATTGCATGTTTGGAGTGATTTGAAGTAAAGAAAATAGTGTCGTTCTGTGTATTAAATAAATTTGTGGTGAGTGATGCATGTGATTGGTTTTGGCAGCCATATGGGCAAATAATGTTTAGTTTATCCTAAAAGGTTATCTGGACATGCGACCAAACAATTGCTTCATTAAACTATTACTGTTCACAACTTGATACAAAGAACGAATATTTGTAATAGATGCATAGGAATTATTGGTTCCTTGCATTAGCAAAAGGAACCTATGTAGTCAGCTTGGCGTGTGTGTGTGTGTGCGTGTGTGTGTGTGTGACACTTGCTTCGGTACGCTGTATCTCAACAAGGGAAAGTTGGACTAAACTGAAACTTGGAATATCGATCTTTCATAGTGAGAAGGTGTGCCCTATTGTTTTTGGTGGAGGTCAAAGGTCATGTGGGGTCACCAGGGGTCAAAGACCGAAAACCTTGTTTGCACGATATCTCAAGGTAGGAAGCTTGGATAAATTTCATACTTGGTATGTGGATGCATTATAGTGAGAAGATGAATGCTGTAGCTTTTGGTGGAGATCAAAGGTCATCTGGGGTCACCAGGGGTCAAACACTGAAAACTTGTTGTTAGCACAGTATCTCAAGGTAAGAAGCTTGGATAGATTTCATACTTGGTATGTGGATGACTTATGGTGAGAAGATAAATCCTGTCATTTTTGGTGGAGGTCAAAGGTCATTTGGGGTCACTGAGAGTCAAATACTGAAAACCTTGTTAACGCAATATCTCAAGGAAAGAATCTTGGATAGATTTCATACTTGGTATACAGATCCACCATAGTGAGAAGCTGTACCATACAGTTTTTGGTGGAGGTCAAAGGTCATGTGGGGTCACCAAGGGTCAAAAACTGATAACCTTGTTGTTAGCACAAAATCTCAAGGTAGGAAGCTTGGATTAATTTCATACTTAGTGTGTGGATGCCTTATGGTGGGGAAAATGTTTTTTTGGTGGAGACCAAAGGTCATCTGGGGTCACTGGAGGTCAAACTCTGCAAACTTTTTCAACTCTATATCTCAGTGTAGGAAGCTTGAATAGATTTATGCTTTGAGGTGTTGCATTAAATCCAGCAGAAAACCCATATGAGTTTTGTCTGATGTCAGAGGTGAAATCACCAGATGCCAAAAAGCAAATTCCCAAGAATTCCTAAAGTCAAATATAAGCACAAAACTGTATCATTCCAGCACATTAAGATCACATTCACCCAATGACTGAAAGATGTGGGACATCTTTCAGAGATGCCAAGTATCTCAGTTTTAGTTGAAATTATAGTATTACGATTTTAATCCATAATTCTGCCATTATGAAAACCTGCATCAAATACCGCTTTTTAATATTGCAGAAGATTCTCTGCCCACAAAGCAGAGGACTTGTGAAAGTTCACTAGACAGACATTTGTCCTTAGATTAGGACATGTGAGCTTTGAGAAATTGGAAATTGGAATTGATTAATTAAATGCTACTATGGGTTGTTAGTTTTATAAAGAGAACTAAGTTACTGATCATTTGGATCAGATACCATTGAGCGTGCATGAATTGTGATTGCTTAATTGAATAAAACAAATTGTAACTGTATACTGTCTGTGTTGATATCCCATGAAGTGCCTGTATTTCTTCAGAGCAATTTATTTATGCTTGAATGTGTTAACACAAGATGTGCATTGTCTACAGAGCAGATTTTGTGCATCTACAGAAATACTGGTTCATGCAGTAGTTTATGGCACGCCAAAAGGCTCACCACATATGATGATGTACTAAAAATACACGTACATGTACTAAAATTACACGTTCATGTACCAAAAATACACGATGATGTACTAACTTCATACGATCATGATGTAAATTTACACCATCATATACTAAATATATATGTTCATCATGTTAAATGTTACGATGTATATGTAAAACCACACGTTGTACATATAAAAACACACGTTGTACATGTAAAAACTTACGATCATCATGTTATTATTGTCCTCCCTGCATGCCATACTGAGTGAGCCTTTCGGCGTTCACGAAGTCCGCCGAAAGGCTCACCGACATACGTTCATCATCTAAACTCATGCGATGTACTAAAAATACCCGTCCATGTACTAACTGCTTACGATCATGTACTGAATGCATACGTCCATGTACTGAATGCATACGTTCATGAACTGAAAAGTCAAAACTCATGATCAGCATGTAAAATACACAATATCACAACTACGTGATAGGTGTGCATGTGGGAACATTTCTGTGAAAAGTAATTTTAATTTATGCAAATTTCCTGAAAACATAGAATAACAACAACGGGGATAGCACCTCTTGCAATAGTCCGGTAATGCCGTCTCGATACACTACACGACTTTGCACACCGCAACTCAACTCGATCGTCGGATCTCCAACAGTCGTATAGTGTGCATGGGTTTACGACTGCGACTGGAAGTTTTAGGACCAGTTTTAAGTCGCGCCGACTGCAGTCGGGAAGAACGAACATGTTGGTTCTTCCCGACTGAAGTCGGCGCGACTTAAAACTGATCTTAAAACTGCCAATCGCAGTCTTAAACTCTTGCACGCCTCACGACTGTTGGCGACCCGACGATCGAGTTGGGTTGCGGTGTGCTAAGTCGTGTAGTGTACGGCTAGCTTAACACATTGGATTCGATCAACTGGATGACCAATCATAAACATGTGAGTTACACATGTACATCGTATAAATTGCAAATGCACTTAGTACATGAACGTATGCATTCAGTACATCATCGTAAGCAGTTAGTACATGAACGTATGCATTCAGTACATGAACGTATGCATTCAGTACATGGACGTATGCATTCAGTACATGATCGTAAGCAGTTAGTACATGAACGTGTATTTTAGTACATCGCATGAGTTTAGATGATGAACGTATGTCGGTGAGCCTTTCGGCGGACTTCGTGAACGCCGAAAGGCTCACTCAGTATGGCATGCAGGGAGGACAATAATAACATGATGATCGTAAGTTTTTACATGTACAACGTGTGTTTTTATATGTACAACGTGTGGTTTTACATATACATCGTAACATTTAACATGATGAACATATATATTTAGTATATGATGGTGTAAATTTACATCATGATCCTATGAAGTTAGTACATCATCGTGTATTTTTGGTACATGAACGTGTAATTTTAGTACATGTACGTGTATTTTTAGTACATCATCATATGTGGTGAGCCTTTTGGCGTGCCATAGTAGTTGGCTCAGTTTCATCAGGGAGATGCTACTCTAATGAGTAGCATCTCCCTGGTTTCATTACATTCAGCAAGGAACCACAGTGCCCATTGGGCTCTTGTCTTTAAAAGGGTGTTGTTTTCAAGATATTGTCTCTGTCTCTCCTAGCTCTTTCAGTATTCTTCTAGAAATTCCCCTTGAATAAGTAACAAGTAATTTCCTGCCTAAAATCACAGTGGGCTTATATACCTACAGCAATGCATGCTCTGTTTGCAACTTCATTGCCTCAGCCCCTTGTGGATATATATATCAGAGACAGTCTAGCATACATGCACTAACGATTTAACATTGAATTCAATTTATATTACAGCTGGAGGGAAGTTACATAGTCCTAAAGCAAAGTGACCTGCTTGTATCAGTGAAGTGTCACAGAACTTCCAAGGCCAAGTCATCAAATATTAAAGGGCGTGACTTAAGTATACCTTGAACCTCTTTGATAGGTCTTGTCATGTGAAGTCAAAACTTGTTATTTGAGGTGACCATTGAATCATAGATGCTTCCTAGAAGAGTCTCAATATCAGGGTTGCCATATCGACTTTTTAAATGCCAAAAACCTTGAATTTGGCATACTTGAGATGGCATTGATGTGCAGTATTTAAAAACAAACCATTTATTTTGGCAAATATTTTGTGATTTTACATTCAGTGTTCCTTAAAACTGCATGTTTTTTCCACAATATCTGCATGAAACCATGGTAAAAGCTAAATGTATGCCCTGAAGTACACACTAACACCTTTAATAATTGAATGGATAGACCCAGCAAGTGTCTGTACAAAGCATGGCTATTATACAACATATTGATTATTTTCTATAAAATGGAGTGTTCATGCTAATGAATTTACATTTGAAGTTTATTGACCATTTTAAACACCAAATGTGGCGGGTAGCCTCACCGAAAATCTGGCAACCCTTTCCAAGATAGGAACCTCATGGCTAGTCAGAGAAGAAAGTTAGAAGTTAAGATAAGAGATAGACTGCAGAGAGTCAGTTTAACTGAGAGGTGAAATTTTGCATCAATTCTTTTTACTTTTTGTTAAGTTGAAGCCTTTTGGAAAGAGTCTGAGGAGTAAAGCAAGGTAACAGAGTGAACTAAAAAGAGTAACTCATGGCCTGAATTCATTTTTGGAGAAGTTTTCCCCTTAATACACCAATATGCATACCACCAAAGTTTTGCCATTTCTTAGATGTTTTAAAAGTTTTGCCATTTCTGGTAATGAGAGTAGATGAGAGATAGACTTCAGACAGTCAGTTTAACTGAGAGGTGAAATTTTGCATCAATTCTTTTTACATTTTACAAAGTTGAATCCTTTTTGAAAGAGTCAGAGGAATAAAGCAAGGTAGCAGTGTGAACTAAAAAGAATAACTCAGGGCCTGAATTCATTTTTGGAGAAGCTCTACCCTTAACACAACAATATGTATACCCCTCCAAAATTTTGCCATTTCTGAGATGGTCGCTATATAAAGAATAATGATGTGGAGAATTGAAAATGTGTCTGTATAATTTCTTTTTTCAAACTATCAATTATTTAGGTGTTGGTTACTTCAAGACCACGAGTGCATGATACTTGGCAGCTAGTGTTTTTTCTTCTAAAATAAACTTTTAGGTTGTTTCATTTAACTGTTCTTGAAATGAAGTCGAAAGTCTGAACAGAGGATACTGTAAGAAATATTTTGGTCTTGCCTCTCTCCACGTCACACACTTTCATAATGAAATTAATGATAATTACTGTATGACTTGTTTCTTCTTGACATACAGCTGTAAATGTTAAACGCAAATTGGCACGTAAAATGGTCAGTATTGATAAATTTTGAAGGGAGCTTTATTGTTAAAATAGCTGTCTTACATTTTGAAAGTATTTTTCTTCTCAGAAAACAAAAGAAAAGAGAAACTTTTTAAACTTTTGTTTTTGAATTTTCCATATCCTTGAGGTGTAACATTGTCAGTAGCAATTTACTGGAGGACCCCCCAGTCTCTTTATGTATACAATATACTTTGAATTTTTTGTTAGATGTGGGAACCTTGAAGAAAATCTTTGTCCATTGGGTACTTCAAATACTATACTTTTTACTTTTTCTATTGTTGTCTTACTATACAAGTATCACAGTAGTGGATATGAATCTTTGCAGGGCTTAAAAATTTTAAAAGCTTTTCGAGTAGGTCATGGTCTAGGTTTAACTAAAAACATCAAGCTCATATTTTGTGTATTAACTACATATTTAATAACATTTGTGCTCTCGTTTGTACCTGTCTAAATCTAAAACTACATGACAGTATCACATGTCTCATTAAAAAGAGATTTAACAGCTTAACAGAGTTTCTGGCTTCTGTTAGAACTAAAAATAATGCTGCACCAGAGAATATGTGTTTTGTTACATTAAAATTTCATTGGTGAATCATGACTGCTATCAATCACTTGTGGGCTTTATAAACCAGAAGAGATCTTGAGTATAAATGCAACCTTTTTCTGGGCTGAAGGATGAAATTTCATGCTCTGTAAATCAGTGGGTCTGCTTTGTATAACAGAGAGTTTGCAGATTGCCTGGCTGTATCTGTATCATTCTTGTGATTCTGTATGGTATGGGGTATGAAGTAGGTGTACATGCTACAGAGCGTAAAAGCATCAGTTCCCTTAGGTGGACCCCTTATTAAAGCTGTGATGACACTAAGCAGTAGGCTAGCGATATTGCCAAAATGAAATATCCTGTATATATCGGTGACAAAATATTGATAATATTGTTATTATACATAATTTTGTTATTCTCTGCATATGCTGTATCACAGGGGTCTCCAAACTTTTGCTTGGTGGTCCCAACTTTCTACTCTGGAGTCTTAGTGGCCCTCAAATTGACAGGTCGGTGAGAGGAGTTTGATTTGACTTGGTTATGCAGTGTAAATAAAACAGATCACTGGTTCTTAGATTAGAATCACTCCCATTGCTTATTTTTAAAGAGAAAATCTATTTCGTAGTTATAGGTGAGGTAAGTAGGCTCATAGATTCGAAAACAGGTAGGTTTTGAGGATTTTGCAATTATTTTCCGCTCCTTTCCACGAACCTTTGAAATATTTTCTCGACCCTCAAAAGGGTCGCGACCCCTAGTTTGCTGACCCCTGCTGTACAGTATCAAACAGTAATTGACAGTTGGCAACTTGTAATTGACACGTGTATGGGCAATCAAATGTGTACATGGTGCATCAAACTCTTTCAATATTTTCCCGTTTCATAGGCTACATAGACTTACTATGTGCCAGTGTGCTTGTGGCGTACATTGTGGTTGACATGATCGTTCCTGTTGTGACGAACATTGAACCCACATAATGCAATACAAGGCCTTGGCTTCGCTTGAAAGTTGAGAATATCGATACTTTCAGTATTGGTTTGGATTGCTCTTACCTATCATAAGTGATAGGTCAGTGTTGATGAATTTCAACATTTTTGTACAGTATCGATATTTTAGAAGTATTTGTATTCTGAGGGTGTGATACCCATATTTTCTGTAATATCATGTTTACTATGTGTATATTGTTCCAAAGTAGATATATTGATAACATTACTAAAAGTGTATTACACAAATACATATTATCAATATACTGCTACTGCTTAGATTCATGACACATGGCTCTTTCTGATGTTCCTGTGATGAGAAATGGAAAATATAAAATATACCAATCAAAACTCATCAGATTAAAATAAACATTTTACACGACAATTTCAAATTACGTCATCATCGTGAAGAATATAAGGTGAATGTAAATGTTAAATGTTCCCTCCTACCTCCTGTATTGTAGGGTATGTATAAAATAATTGCTGCCAATTATTGCTAATTGGCATATAAAAATCAATACTGTTGCACTATGGGATCCCCTACTTCTAGAAGGTGACCTGTACCTTCAGAGACTTTAAAACTAGGTAGTTTTGGGGAGTTTTACCTTTTTTCACTTATCGAGAACCGCCTTGGTTCAAACTCAGTTCAAGTACAGTTGTGATGTTCTCATGTCCTGAAGAGAGTTTTAATTAACAGTTGCCTAATTTAAAAGTATTAGTATAAAACTCAGCGGCAAATAAGCTGGTACTCTAAGTAATTAACAAATATATGTTAATGAAAGCAAAGCATGCTGGCACTTTTATAGCAGTCTACATCATTCTTTTTGCATACTGTAACTATGCTTATGCACCATAGCAATAGCTGGATCAAAAGTCTTTATAGGATTTATTTGATGAAAGGAAAGGGGTGGGTGGGGTAGGGATAAAGACAGTGGGGATGTGCTTTGGGAATGGAGAGGGTGTACCATAGTCCCCAAACATTGGAATTGGAGAGAGTTACTCTGTATTAAAATCATGTCTATTCTACTCCCATTTACTTCGCCTGTTAATACTCCTTTTTGAAGAGCCCTATTAGCTAATAAAACTTAATTTGATAGTAAACAAAATGTCACTACTCAAGGAGCTTTGTAAAGAAGAAAAATTTCTTCACAAAAGAATTTTAATAGAAATGATGGCTTTGGATCACTTTTTGAAAATAGTGCAGATTTCAAGCAAAATTGCATGTTATTTATATGCATGGTTCCATGTTCCATCAGTAATATGTGAAGTATTGAATATTGTAGGTACTCCATTAAAGTTATGTGAAGAGGAAGCTACAGTATAGGACAGGTGTACTGTTTTCCAATTTTCATTAGAACAATCTACTGTATTGGGATACCACTGCAACAGGAGTATAGTGAGAAGCCATTACTAGTATAAAAAGATGTATTCAAGCTTGATTACTGAAAAAAAGTCATTTACACCCTGTTGTTAACACAGGACGAGACCAGTGGTCTGTTTGCCTTAATTGTTGAATTTACTCAAATTTCATGATGTAGTTAATATTAGTCGAGTTATATTTACCTTTCACTGTTTGAATAAGCTACTTCCAAGTTCTTTTTCTTCCTTTTATACCGTTAACAAATCTGTTCATAACAACTGCACTAGACAATCTAACCAACTTCATACTCTTTTCGTAGATAGAGATGCTTACAAAATAAGTCTCAAGTATAGATCTATTATGATTTGGAACACACTGCCCCAGAATTACCAGCTATTGTGTCAGTTGTGTCTCTGAGGAAAGGTTTACTAAAATATTTTATTAGTACCTATTAATGCTGTAGGCAGGGAATGGTAGGATGGTGGGTGTGTGGTGGGGGGTATGGGAGGGATTGTTTCTTTAGCTTTTCTCTGTTTATAATTTTGTTTACTCATTCTAGGAGTGCTTTTGTTTTTAAGCCCTGAAGGGTTTTTAAGAGTACTTCCATTCACAACACTGATGTTTTTGATCTGTCAATCTACATCGCCCCTCTTTACCTCCTATTTACATATGTAATACAGGGAGTTTGGGGGATTATATGTTTACATATTGGTGTGATAAAACAAAATAAATGAAATGAAACATTGGCACTGATGAGATCTATGCCTAACAGCATTTGAAGTCCTACTTTAAGTGTACACAGTCCTGCTTTTATCCTGAGTTTTGATGCTACTTATATCCCATTTTGTAAACTGGATTCACTTGAGAGCCTGAGCCCAGCAGTAGATTTGGCCAAATATGCATCCAGTTTATCTAATTAAAGCTGACAAGTTGCCTCTGTGGGAATATACTTTTTGGGACCATGATAAAATTTTCTGCTAAGCTCAGAGTTTCCATGTGTGTTTTAGACACTAGGCACCTGTCTGAAAACATTTTTTTTTCATTCTCAGATGTGAAATTTCAAAATGATCAAAATCTGGCTAGATTCCTCCCTAAGTCACATTAATGTTTATTTCTTTAGGCATTCAAAGCCAATTTATCCAGTTTAACATACTGTAGATTGAGAAAAGACTTTTGCATCTTAATTTTGGGCACTAGTGCCAAGGCTGAACACACTGAGTGGGGTTGCATGAAGTCTAATGTTAATGCATAAAAATGGGTTAAGAAGACCAGAGATTTGAGATCGCTACTTTAGGTGTCTGTGGTAAGGGTACATGGTACTTATGGGGGGGGGGGGGGGTGTTACCCTGTAAGATTATTCTAAATTAGGATATGTTGTGAGACTTACTGCATACAGTGATGTATCAGAGGGAACAGCTGGTACTGGATGGTGGCTATAGTAACCCCAAAATGTAATAATCATAGATACCATAAAATAGATAAAAATGATGGATCTTTATTGTGCACAGTTAAGGGTTATTAAGGGTTCATATGCCCCTGTAGGTAAGTAGGAGGTATGTATTGGGCATTGTAGACTTACATACCAAGAGTGTTGGGGATTCTTTACTTACAAATGCAAGAATTTAGGACAAATTTTGTAATGTTCTATGAAGGAAGGATCAGAATTATTAAATGAAGGTTGCATCTGTTAACTGGATAATGTTTTAAGTCTTTACCCTTGTACAGGGTATGCCCCCTAAAGTACTGATTTAAGTTGTGTTTATATCTCTCACATATTAAAGGAGCCATACTCCTTTCATTCATGAAGGCTAGAGATAGAGGTATTTCGAGGAATTTTCTCTGACATTTTCTTACAAACGAGTCTTGTACAGTATAATTACTGTTTTACGAGGGAATTTACAATATCCGTCATCTTCGTGCTGACCTCATCTAAACATTGCCCGCTTTTATCTACACGTTTATCACAGAAGCCATTGTAATTGACATTTGTTGGCTGTTTTTCCCCTTGGAGTTAACCTCTGATAATGGTTGTAATTTCTTTATAAGTCCGAAGTGCAGGCATGATAACGAGTGTTTTTCAGTAATTTGTTCATGCTGATGATATGGAGAAAGGTAAAATTTATTGTAAACTATATTTTAGCAGAGAATGGTCGACAGTTGCATTGCGTGTGACCGTGAGAAAGCATGTGGCCTCTGGTGTTAACTTGATGAATTGCAAAGCTGTAAGATAGAAAAGTGAATTTGCTGGAGGCCGTATGTTTACGTAGCAGTTGTTTTAGACAAAACCAAACATAGTGAATTGTAAAAACAGACCTAACGTGGAATTAAATTTCTGTCATTACATTTACTGATATTGGCAGTGTAGCAAGCTGTAAATTCTTTTTGTAATAATCTTGTTTAAGAGATGGAAGCCTTTTGAGAAGAGGCATAGGGAATTGAAAGTAATTTGAGAAAAAGGAAAAAAAATATTTTTTGAGGGGAATGAAGTGGGTCAAAGAGGAGTGAGAACTATGGCATGTTGATAAGAGAAAGAGGTACAGGTATTGTGATTTTTCGTCCTGCTTAGGTTAGTTTCTTATGTACCGGTATTTACAAATACTCAGATTCTGAAGCTATTTTATTCAAAGATTTCACCTTCATAGAAAATCTTTCATTAATTCAGGAAATTGCTTTAAAATTGTTTTCTTTAAGTTGCAGGAGAAATAAGTTTTTCCCTAACTTGGGGAAAGTGGGGCTTCCCCACAGCAAGCATGCCTTTGCATTGGCCAACCTCTCGTTTGTGCATAATGATGATATCCATTTTCAAGGCAATTACTTGTCGTTGCCTAGACAACTGCAAAGTTGAGATTTTGTCATTAAAAGAAGGGTTAAGCCTTTAATCAAGTTTTGATATGTTAAAGGAGCACTTATTCCTCTTATGAAATTTGCATTGAAATCTGGCTTGTGGATCTCGAGATATTAGGGGATAAAGTTGTCACATTTCCAACTACAAATGAACTTGAAGCAAGCACAAGTGACATAACCTCACATTAATGAGCTGTTGTTGTTTCTCTTTCATATTTGAACGACCAGTTTTCCTCCATAAGCTTATGTTAGTGTGATGTAAATGCACAAGAAGCATGGGAGCATTAAAACAGTTCCCCATGTGAATCTCATATCCCTATCAACTTCAAGGTCAAAACAAAGGAAACAAAGCATTGCTCATCAATATGAGGAGATGACATAACCCCTGCTTGCCTCAAGCTCACTTCAGGTAACAAATGTAGTATCTTCATTTGCTGATATCTCAAAAACCAGTGCATCAGAACTGAATGGAAATTTCACCAGAGTGCTAAGATTTACTTCATCTTTCACAGATCAAAAGGATTTTTCCTTAGACCATTCCTTTAATTTAGATAAATTTAAATACATTTTGATGTATTTTGTAAGCCTCATAATGGATTCTCTCATGAAAGTGCTGGCTTTAATTTTTATTTTAGGTTTATTTACTAATTGCCTGTATCGATACGACATACCAGTCAGTGTAGGCTCCATATTCCATATGTTAGTACTTGTTAGGATAGCGAAAGACCTAAGGTTAGTGTCACAAACTGTAGAAGGTAGCCTATAGGGCTAGCCTAACGTAATGGGCTTCGTTCCAACATAATAACAAGAAAAAATGGTGATCGACTGTTGAGAAGTTTCTTCACGTGTCTGCAACATTTTGGGATTTTTATGTCAGATTCTTTTCTGTATCCTCTTAAGATTGTTGTTAACGTTAGGCCTTATGTTACAGCTTGAGTGTACAATGTCAGACACATTTACAGCAGTGGATATTCTGACAACTTAAATGCTAACTCTGGCTTTAATTTCTGGAATAAAATCTCACATTTTTAGAGGAAGCCTCAAACAAAATTTTTATTGTTTCATCAATAAGAAAAAACTCATCACATTTTTGGTATAATTTTTCCTTCAATTTGCCTAGCCTAGCTGTGTCAAAATTATTTGGGGAATATTTTGCACTTTTTCTTGGGGTTCCTACTGTAGAGAACCGGTAGCCAACTTGAACTTCATTTGATCAGAATTTTTTGGTCATCTGAACTACCTTCGGTCTTGACATGTTTGGATAAATGGGCTTTTACTGTATTGTGTATTGCATCAAGTCTAGCCTAGGCCCTATTTACATTCAATATTCAGCAGTTACAAGTTGGAATGGTTAACAATATTATCACCGTGGAAGCCACTCTTCTTTCTCAATGTCTTATGATCGGATTTTTAACCTTTACTTGGTTCCTTACATATTCCTTACATCAGACTTAACCATTTGTTTGTTACTTACATATTCCTGAGATCAGACTTAACCATTCATTTTGTTCCTTAAGTATTTCTTACATGTAACTTCTCTCAGTTTTGCTTCCTTGCATGTTTCGTACATGAGACTTGAACTTTCGTGTTGTTCCGTACGTATTCCTTCTTATCAGACACTTTATTTTGTTCCTTACATATTCCTTACATCAGACTTAATCATTAATTTTGTTCCTTACGTGTCTCTTACATGTAACTTTTCTCTGTGGAGTTCCTTGCATGTTCCTTACATGAGACTTAACTTTTATTTTGTTCCTTACATATTCCTTACATCTGACTTAACTTTTATTTTGTTCCTTGCATATTCCGTATGTCTGACTTTTACCATTTATTTTGTTCCTTATGTATTTCCTACAGTAACTTTTCTCTTTGTTGCTTCCTTGCATGTTCCTTACATGAGACTATTTTTATTTCATTCCTTACATATTCCTTACATCCGACTTTACCATTTATTTTGTTCCTTACATATTTCTTACATTTAACTTCTCTCAGTCTTGGTTTCTTACATGTTCCTTACATAAGACTTACTTTTATTTTATTCCTTACATATTCCTTACATCCAAATTTACCATTTATTTTGTTCCAGGTTACATTTTCCTTACATGCAACTTGACTTTTTTCGGTTTCTTACCTAATCCTTGCATTCGATGTTGATTCCTTGCATATTTCTTACGTGGTCCTTAAACTTTATTTGGTTTCCTTACATATTCCTTACATAAACATGGCAGTCTTACATATTTCTTACAAAAACCTCACCTCATCCTTGCTTTAAAACAATTAAGCTCATAAAGTTGTCTGCCTTGCAAGGTCCTTGCACAGTCCTTACATAAATCTTACAGTCTTACTGTACAAGATACTTGTGCTTGCCTTGCATTATTCTTCCATTTTGATTTGCTATGGGTTGCCATTTTGCAAAGCTAGAAGCACGATGGGCAGACCTCATTCCAGTATGTGTTCATGCTTTGTCTTTCAAATTCAGCAAAAAGTGAAGAACAAATTGCATGTCCCCTGTAGAGCGATGCCACCCACTGTGCTATTATGGTGGCCAGGTGGTAATTCTGTAGGCAGTTGGCTGGTTAGTATAGGTATATATGTATACCGTATGGAAACAGGAGGTACCGTAACAATGGCAGCTCATAGACTCCCAAAAAAGGGCGTTTTGGTGAATTTTGTCGTGACTGTTAACAAAACCAGTCTTCCTGAATATGCCCATCTGGCTCCATGCAAATTGAATGTGGGCTGACATCCTTGGCCTTTAACAGGGCTGAGATTTTAACGGTCATCTGATCGTCCATGACCAGTGAACTTTGCATTGGACAACTAGTTCGTTTATTTGAGCTTGTGTGATGGAGGGATAGATTTTATTTGTAACTGAATAATGTACGGCACCAGGCGAGAAAGCAATAAAAAAAATCCTAGTAAGGAGTGGTTGTAAAACAGTGTTATTGCCCATTATTCATCACTGGAACATAACAATAAGAGAACAAAACATTTTGGTACTTAACTTGCACTTAAGAGGGATTTTTGTAGAAATTTTGATAGCACTTTTTCATTTGGACCATGCACCCATAAATATGTGGGTCAGGCAAAATTTGGTTCCAGGTTGTCCAAATGACAACTTGGAAATTTAAAAATCGGGCCAGTTCAAGTTAAAGAAAGCATTTCGGTGTTATGTTGAAACCCTTAGAATTGCAAGATGTGCCAGTGTGTAAGAAACTACTGTATTGCAGGTTGCATAAATTTCTCTAATAAATTGAGATTGTTTCAATTTGCCTATTTTTGTCAATTGCAAAAAAAAAAAAAATCATTGCCACTTTTAATAAGCTTTTCTTGTTTGCCAAATTTCAGTTTGTTTTGAATGGATAGTTTGTGTCAGGCTTTAGTATGGATATAGTCAGTCTTATTTCAACACAGATTTACTCCATGTAGAGTATTCCACAGTGCACTATGTGCAGAAGGAAATGTAAGAGGATTATAATCAATATACTGGGATGGTTGGATCTCCTTGTCCATCTAATGTTTTATCTTGTTTTATCACTCCATTAGGCAGCCGTCCTATTTTTTAAGTTTGCTCATTTTCCAGGCATCCTTTAAGCAGCTGTGGATCTATGACGACACAGGATTCCTATAATCAAGTATGCATAGCCGAAATCGATAAATGTTTCTTGTGCGAGAAGGTAGAAGTAAAAAGCTAGTGAAGTTGTTCTTCCTGTATTCTTATTGAGCACTGTAGGTTTGGTCTACCCTATATTTACTTAATTGAAAGATATTACATGGAATCCAGTTTATACCTGGGCCATCTGCCAAAGGAAGGATTATTTCCTTGAGTGGATGTAGTGTTAATTAATTAGAGTCTCAGTGACATTTGCTGAAACTTCCCTCCATTTGTGAAGTACTTTGATGTTTCATATTCCCATTGGAGGGTAATCATGTAATAATCTTTAAATTGTCAGCTATGACTGTTTTCTGTAAACGTGTAAATGTCAGAGGATCCAGGCATAAGTGTGCATGGTTACTTTCAACTGAAGGTATTAAGAACTAAAGCCCTAAATTTTAGTCACATGTTTGCCTGAAATAGAGCAAATTTTTATGAAAAGGTTGTATTTTCTGCCCATATAGGGAAGGGAGTTGGAGGAGGCGGCTGTTGCTTATCATACATTTATGGTAAGCTGAAAAGCTTATGATATATTAAAGCTTATTGTATGATTAACATGGGGAGTAGGTGTTGAATCTCCAAGTTGAAGGATTTCTTGCTTGAAATCACAAAATAAGAGGAATAGCATCAGTTTTATGGTTATAAAATGTGTAATGTTCATGACATGGCTTTACTTAATTTTGTTTAGTAAGCCAGAAAAGAGAATGAATTTATGGGAATGATGAAAATATGTGTAAGAATTGTACCGAATGATTGTTCAAAAGAAATCAGTTGCAGTTTTAACCCCTTTTGTAATGTACTGACTTTTCCAGGGGTGTACTGCAGTACCATAGGTACAATAAGAGTGCAAACATTTGGGTTACATCATGCCAGCCGGGGGGGGGGGGGGCATACAGTAATACTGTAGAAGAACCTCTCAAAGCTCAAACTTTTAGTGCTTATGATACACCAGTTTGAAACCATAAATGGCAACTGTACCTTTTACCTGAACAGCAAGTGTTTGGAGGCCACAAAAGGGGCCAAATTTATTTTGTAAGTCTGTGGAGGAATAATTGGTGGTGTGCTATTTGCAGCAGGCTTACAGTTTCCCAGTCTTTGCAGTACATTTGGCATTGTGTCTTTGAACGTTTTTTTGGGGGGGGGGGGCACCTTAAAGTCTATGATTTATTCATGGTTATCCTTGATTGACAAGTCTGGTTGGGTTTTGGCTGGCCAGGGACTAAGTTTGGTCTGTTTTGTTGCAAACCATGGGTATTTTTTGGCATATATCTTTTGTAGAAAGGAGAGATATTGGTATGTATTTCATCTACAGTATCCTATGCAAACTTTCATTCCGGATGAAGTTTCATTTCTGTGAATATCTGCTATGTGTTAGCCCTTGGCTTGTGTAGCAGGTAGAATCTTCTACACAAGGAGAGATTTGCTTGGATTTCATTTAGGTACACATCTTATTAAAACAAACTTTCATTTTGTATAAAATTTCATCTTTAGAATTATGTGATTGGTAAACTATGTGTTAGTGCCAACAAAATATTGATTCTGGACTGTTGTCCTTATAAACTGTGTTGGTGTGGATTTCACCCTCCTATTCCCTGCTCATGTATACAGTAGTTTCAGAGGAATTTAGATAAGTGTCCAGGAAAAGACAATTTGCATAACACTTCTAGAATGTTATCTTGTAAAGACTACTTTCAGTAATTTGACCTGTAGGTACAGTAACGACTTAGGGCTTCGCAGAAGATACAAAAGATTAAGGTATTATTCAATGATCTAATTGAGAAGCCTAAAATTTCTTACTTCAGGTTAATTTCCAACTATGCCCCAAGGCATACTGTAATTTTACAGGCAATGTGGAGATTATTCTGCATATGAAATAGCAGGTAAGTGTGGGAGCATATAGAAATACTAAATCACAGAATGTTGAAGAAACTAGTAAAAGGAGGGTTAAAGCCAAAATTTACTTTTCATATGTGGAAGAGGAACCAAATCTATGCATTTTGGTGAATTTTTCATTCAAATTGGACTTGTATTACTCGAGATATCAGCAAAAGAAGTTACAACATTTGTGACCCAAAGTGAGCTTTAGGCAAGTGGAAGTTATATCAGTAGGCAGCTCCCTGATATCACTTCCTAACATTGATAAGGATTAAGGAATGCTTTGTTTCCTTTGTTTTTTTCAGTCTGTTGTGTTGACCTTGAAATTAATAGGGATAGGACCTCCCCATGAGAAATGTGGTCCATTTCTGATCCATATCTGATCATGAAACTTGAAAATTTCATCACAATGAAAGTTAAATTTAGAAAAAAATAAGGCACTTCGCAAAAGTTAAAAAGCTTTCAAAAATTCAGAGGAATAAAGAATTTAAAAAGTGAAACCGTTTAAATATACTCACAAATGGAAGATATAAAAGTATCTGGATGAATTATAGGCTTTGAATCAAAAAGTTATGTGAGATGCTTCATCACTACAGCTTTAGAAGTATCTACAGGTCTACTAAACTTTGATATGACTTGTAAGAGCAATTTCATCACAGATAGCAGTAAAGTAAAAAGGAGGGATAACAGTGTTTATAAATTCATATGTGTAGTTTACATTTGCCCATGTGTCAATTAAAGGAAGGTGACTAATTGTGAATTCTTACAGCCTCACATCAAAAATACAAGTGGGGTGTCGGGATGAGCCCTCTAAAGGATGGAATTGAAGAAACTTTTAAAAACCTTGTGTTTCTAAACTTTTTACTGCAGAAGAAACTCATTGAGTAGAACTTCTGTGTATTCTTAATATCTCTGGTATACTTGAAATCTTTTGTGTGACCTTGTTTTTAAACTCCAGCCAGTAAAGATCCTACTTTGTATGTTTCTAGGGACTGTAAATGTCATATAAGCCAGGGGTGATGTATAGCCTGCCAAATTAAACTTCTTATTCATTGTTGAATGGTTGCTGATGTTCTGGCTGCAAATCTCTGAACTCTTTCAATTTTAAAATGGTCAATTCCTTTACCTTAAAAGGGTCATTATTTTCAAATGTCACCCCTCTTTTAGTGGTCCTGCCCACCTCCATGCAATTAGAGTCAGTACATCACAATTCTTAACTGTCCCCTATCACCCAGTGACTTTTACATGAATTAAAAAAGAAGTGGACAGTTTTGAAATGGATGGGGATAACATCCTAACATCAATTTAAAATTGTTTGATGCTACTTAATCTTTTATTGTAAAGATATACCCACGCTCTAAAACAGGTCTGGTCAAATTTGGACCAAATCTGATCGTAGGGGCATGGAGCAGGAATCTGATCAATTATTTGACCGGGTTTGGTTCAGAAGTGATAAGAATTAATTGCTTCATTTTTGAACCAGATCTAAGTCATATTTTTTACTAGGTTCCTGTTTGGTGCTCCTTTGATCAGACCTTTTTTTTAGAGTGCACAAGGTTGTGGTGACAAGAGACTGGAGACTTTTAATGTAGAGCCCTGTAGCTGTGATAATCCTTCCCTCAATACTGCCCTCTATTCAACCAATCTTCTCTTTAAATAGTGTCTGCCTTTGAGTGTAATATTGGGGCAGTAGCAGCATATTATTTTGTTTTTCACCCTAAAGGTCTCATTAGTCTATTCCCTCTTCCATTTCCCCAGACTTAACATAATTACGTAATTTCCCTTCTTGCTTGTAAATAGAAATTAAGTATCGCAGCTAGTAGTCTTGGAAGTGAGTTTTGTGGATTTCACATTACTCCTGTATTGTATTGCATTGTATTTCATCCTCTATAGTGGACTTATAATCTTTCAAATGCAAATATTTTCAAATACACCACTTAATTTTTCTCTAAGGTCTCTAAAAATGAGCAACTTTATAAAGAGGGCTAGCATTTACCACGTTTTGCTGCTACTAGAAATTGCTAGTGCATACAAAAATTGATTTGTCTGAAACCAACTTCCCATAAAGCTGTAGTGTCAGGAAAAATAAAATGTACTTCACCCCTCCTTTTGAACCTGGAACATTTATGTCTTTGTAACTGGCATGATGGTGGTACCATGAGTCGGTCAATCAAGGGAATTTTCACTAAAAACATACACATATGGTAGAAATATGTAATTTAAACTCATCCATTATTCTCATGAACATGTTTCATCTTGATCCTGAAAGTCTGAGTGAATTTCGTTGACAAACTTCAACGAGACGGAGAAATTCCTACCACAGGTTTCAAATGCCTTACGTTCAAGAACGGTACCTTGAGTCGGTCACCGAAATATTATGAAAGCCCATATGAGTGGTATCAAAATATATTCCACAGATGACATCATCATTATAAAAACAAATCATAAGATGTTGGAAGGAGACCATTTGCAGTGATTTGGAGGATTGTTTGAAATATTTTTAGGGGCCATTTAAAGAAGGTCTCAAGCCACCTTTCGTAACACTAGATGTAGGCTAGGCTGGGTGAATTTCTTCTGAAAATGGGAGTAAATGCTTATTTTTCACAGAGTTTGAGTTGTGGTTATGTAGTGCTGGAGTTTTCTCACTGTCTTATGTTTATTTGTTGGCCATAGCTCGCCTGCCTTACATTTTGTATGCGGTGACCGACTCAAGGTACATTCACTATACTCTTCACTTCAGTATGTTATCAGACTTTTCAATGGTAGTTTCCATTTTTAATTCAAGTCTTATTTTTAATCTCATCTTTAGAAAAATCAACTCCTCTCAATATTATGCACGTGCCTCATTCGTTTTGTCTTAATCAAGGAAATCTGGCTGCATTTCCCGAGTACTGTAAAATTGTGTTGACTTCCAAGTACTGTGTAATAGTTCTATAAACCTGTCAGCAGTCAGTGAAGTATGTTCTCATGTCATTCTGACTTCCTGACAGGTCTAATTTTTTGTTCCTTTTCACATTCTCTTCCAAAACTTACGGTAACCATGCCCTTTGCTTCATGAGATAAAAGATCTGAAGCATACATAACCAAGAACTGCCTCCAAAAACTTAAAGCTATCTTTTCCTCAATCTCAGGTTTCTAATCGACCTGTAAACACCATCGCCTGGGGGTCCTATTATATCTGCGGCAGATGAAAATGGTTATGTTAGCAAGGAACAGATACCATCAGATCTTATCAAAGAGGATAGAATTAAAGTTGGTCTGCCTGTCGGGCTTTGATTGCATCTCGTGTGGGTAGTTAAGAATGAGGTCATAGATGACTTGAAAATTGGAAAGCATAGTGTAGGTGTAAGCAGATATTTTTAAGTCGGAGGAAATTGAGTTATGGGGAGCATGAAAGAACATCAGATTGTTCAGAAAGGAAGCAAGGGGTTGTAATTTATAAAATTATGAAGTGCTCAAAAAGTCAAAATGAAGGAAACAGAAAAGCTAAGTGGATTTCATTTGTCAGAAATTTTGCATGATATTTAGATCAGTCAAAACAGAAATATATAAAATAGAAAGAAGACAGGCATTTAAGGGCCTTCATAGAGTAACTTTGAAGTGGCACAACAGCAAAATTTAAGGGTTTAGGCTTCTGCTGATTGGTTCTCTGGCAGTACCTTGAGTAATAGTGAATCCTGAGTCTTTGATGTGTGTTTAATGTGACTTTAATGTTGTGAATAGGAATGCTATAAATGTTTGTTAGAACAATTGAGAAAACTGAACAAATCATTTGTAATGGCTTTTACCACACAATCTTCAATTAGTACTTGTTTTAAGTCTCAGATAAGCTGTTTAAGTCTCAGACAAGCTTCTGCTCAAAATTGTTTGAGAGTTTCTGCGATAATTTATAAATATCTTCAATTGTTTTGGAAGACATTTCAATGTCTTAAACAAATGATATTGAAGGTTGGCCTATTATTTGCCTTGTTAATGATGATTAGGTCATCTTCCTAGGATGGCCATTTCTGCAAGAATTTTTTTTTTTATAAAGCACTGCACAATCTACATCTACAAAGGAAAGCTAATTTGCTTGACAAAGGAGGACATGGTCACCCTTCATGGCCAGCCATTTGTGCACTAATGATCTTTCTTTGTTGTTTTGAGATACATAGCTGTAGGAAAAGAAGAGGTGACATACTGAACAACAAGGTTGTCTTTTGTGTTGCTAATGATGTTGTGGTCACCTTCTATGGATTTCCATTTCTATAGTAAAGGTTTTCATTGATTTCAAATAAATTGCATTCTAAATAAAAAACAGGTAAATTGTCTGGTTAATGAGGGCATGCAAGCTTATCTTCCTTGGATGGCCATTTCTGTTTATCTGTTACAGAGGAGAAAGATTACCTGCATGATAATGGAACTAATTTTGTTTGAAAAGCAATCACCTCCTTCATTCATAAACTTCAGTACACAGAGCAGAAAAATATACAGTATCATACCATGTTTGCTGCAGCTGCAGTTAGAAAGAAAATGAATTACTGTACATTAGCATCAACTTCGCCCCTCATTACCTCCTATTTACGCCTACCCTCAGTAAGCAGTATGTGTACTACAAGTCCACTGTACTGAGAAACACCTTAGCGGAAGTTAGACCAAAGGAAAAGGGGCTACTTGTAAACTACTTAATCTTGGATCTTTTTCCATTCAAAAGTACTAAAACTCGAAGGAAATACTTGTCTCAAGGTGTGACTGAAATTAAAGTGATAGCCTAGAATTGACTCCTTTACAAAAAGATGGAACCTGTTGAAAGAAGGTGGATGACTCAATTGTATACAAGGCACAAGACTTAAAATTACCCGAGGACAATATCAAGCATTGTATTATTCATGAACTGCAGGTTCCCTTGAAGGGGAGTGCAAGAGTAGTGTAACTTAGTAACTTGGTGGTATTCTCAGAAAAGTTGAAAATAAATTCTTTCATTATTCCTTAAGTTTTCTTCCTATATAAAGATGCTTAGTGAATGTGCACTTTGTATAGAATCACTTAATATGGAAGTGGTGTCAATCTGGCAAAAGTTGGCCCAAATGTCCTAAATGTAACCTCATCCAGGCTCTTTAATTTTTTTTTCCCCCAAATCATAATTTTTTAATAAAAATTATTTTCAACCTCAGACTTGGAAAAAATAAATAAAAAAACAGTATGAAGAACATTTGATCAATTTCGCATAATGGCTTTACTGTTTTTTCCATCATGAGGTCCAATCCATCCCATTGAAGAACAGTCATCAGATTTACTGGGGGAGTAACAATTTGTCACTTAAGTGTACTAACTAACAAAAGTAGTGACGGTAGTAGGATTCACCACTAAGTGCTCAAAATTGACCCAGCCACTGTATGATTGCAGATGACATATCTGCTCTAATACTAACCAACTGCACCAGCTATGTAAAGTGTATTCCAGGTTTTCCCTTGCAGTCTTTTTGTGAGGCGGCCACCTCACAGTTTTTGGCCACCACCTTCACAGAAATTTGCTATACTTGCCACCTCTACTGTACTAGCTGTGGAAGTACTGATAGTTCTCACTCACTGATGATGCCAAAGCTGGCATCATATTACCCCCGTGAACTAATACCACCTCACACTCTGTAAAACCCAGGATAAACCCTGCATTCTGTATGCTCTATTATGTACTGTTTTACTCAATTAGTCTCTGTTTACTCTTGGAAGGTAATTGGTTATCTAAGAACGAATTTGTGCTGTAGAGCATTCAGTGAGGCTAACGTTACAAATTTGGGTAGGTATTAAATCTCCCATTTTAGGCCAGAAACAGGGGATTCAGTTGATATTTCTTATCTGCAGAGAAGATCGTAATGATTTTTTGGCAAAAACATGTCTTTACCAAGATTGTCTTTACCACTAAAAAATGCTTGTGGCAAAATCTGCCAACCCTAGATATTGCAATGTGGAATTTTATCTGTAAGTTTGCAGTAGATGTCTGAAAATAAAACTGTTTCAATGCAGTAATGAAGGAATTCTAAAATGTAAACAAACTACAAAATTGCAATCTGCAACAAACTTTTGCTCATAAAAGTTTTCATTGTTTCATTGATAACGTAATTTATAGCTGTCATTTCTAGGAAAGCTACATCTGCAACATCACGATCCATGATAAATTAACTTACGTAGTTATGTCTTTGACAGGGGGCTTTTATATCTCATGCTCCTTACATATCTTATCCTAAAGATCTATACCAATTCTATTTGTTTGTTATTAAGGCCGGTGCAGTTTTAGAAGAGCTTTGTACGTGTCAGTAAAAAGTGGTAAACATGGTGTTTAATTTTTAATGTGATATCTTGGTAACTGCTTAAGTCATGGAATCGTTGGATAAGATCTATTTTATCACTGCAAACTTGTTGCCAGCACAGTTGATGACTTATTATTTATACTGATGCATAATTTAGTTGCATCGGGTGCTGGTAACAAAGTGAAGATGTGCGAGTACTTTATAGCAGATTCTTGAAAGATAACTGAAGATTGTCAAGTAAGGCCTCTATTTTTTCAAAAGATTTGGAGGAAAAAGAAAATGTCCACCTTTTTGAGATCCTCATGATTCGTGACTGTATGGGCAGTTCCGTTGAAGGTTGCTGATTTATTACAGATAAGATTTCCCAACTAAACATTTAGGTAAGCTTTTCCCCCATTTAAGTTGTGGGCATTTCACAAGTTGACAGAGGAGCTGTAACAGTGGGAACAAAAGTGAAAGTAGTTATAGAAAAGGTGTAGATACTGAGTAAAAATTAGAAGTTATTTTTCTTTTTGAATTTTTGGATTAAGTCAAAAGAGGTTGCTTTAAAGGTTCATGAAACAGATTGAGCCATATTGCATTAAAGTTTGTGAGGCAGAGTGACCTTGCTATTGTGTAATACACATGGCTCTGTATAATTACCATAATATGGTAAAGTATCTTGCTTATTTTTAGATACACTTCAGCCAACACAGTATTAGCAATTTTTTTTAATCAAATTTTGAACAAGAGAGTTTGACATCAAAGACTACAATGCATGCTATTGATTTTACTATATCTAGATAGATCAATGTAGCAGTTTCGTTTTTGGCATACATATACATGCTTTGAGGAACTGCCTTCTTTTCTTTTACAACTACAGATGGTATTACATTTAACTTTCAGTGAACCCTTCATTCAACCTTTCGATATTTTCAGTCTTAAGTTTTAAAAGATAGACTGTTAAGATAAGATTTTCTTGGAAACGAATTTTCCCAGCCTTTGACTGATGTCCAATATAAATCATCCTCACCCCTCTTTACCACCTGTTTACATATATGTAACCCTCACTACCGAAAGAATTGACTAGCCCTGCCCGCTTGAGGGCTATCTTCTAACAAGCTTTTTTACATTTGCCAGGTAATACTGCGGGTAAGTGAGGGTTACTTGTGTAAATAGGAGGTAAGTATAGGGGCTCGTAAATTCCTGAACCACTGAGTTTGTGGACTTTATTACAAAGAATTTGTGTGGTAATGAATACAAAAACTAAGCCATAGATTTCTATTGTTGGCACAGCAAAAGTTCAACCGTTCCTGGCATGCATTGTAATATTGAATTCACTTACTCTAATTTCCATGAACTAGATTATCTCATGGAGAATTGACCTCCACCCACCCCACCCTCCATTTGAAGTGGCTTTCTTCCACTCAGGACTAGCCCCTTTTTTGCCTCCTTCCCTTTCGAAGGAAAAGTGATGTATGAAAGTTAGATTTGAAGCATCATCTTTCCTTCTGCATTAGATGTTCACTTTAGTTTTGTAGAAAGAAAGTTTAGAGAGCATGGCTTCCTGTATGCAAGCATTGTGTTTTTTTAAGCAATTTCAAGTCTATGTATTAAAGTGGACTTTGTATGTGAAAAAACTTGGGAAACTAAAAGGTCAGCAGATATGCCACCAAAAAGAGGTATTTCACTTGTCAGCTAAAGAATTAAGTCTTCTAGTGGAAGATCTGTTGGAATTATGTTTATATCTTTTACTGTTCTCAAAATACATGTTTTCAAAGGTTGATGGTTTCTGAAGTAACTCGTTGCCTATGCAAAAATAATGATGTGGAGTGTTGCACAGTGTTAAGATTTCTTTTGTTAACCCTATATAAATTATCTCTTATTTACTGATCAGATAGATTACAGTTTGGTGAGTGATATCAATATTTCTCAAGGAAACAATTTTAACTTTCATATGAAACCCCCTGGGTGATAACAATCCTACTGTTCAAGTGTCCTTGAAATTAAGGTTAAAAAACAAAGTCTAGCATGAGCCATATATGGTATGTCCATCTTTCGATGTTACATATTTGCATATTGCAGCTCATGTTTATTCATGATACAAGTGTGAAATAGAAATTACCCTGTAAAATGGTCAATATTTGATGGAATTTAATGGGAATTGCAGCTATATTCTGGATTTTTAATGCTTTTTACATCAAACATCCAACTATGTAATTTTCATGTCGCCAGACCTTTAAAGTGACATTTCAGGCGTAGCTGTATGAAAAGAATTGATTGATGGCGCTGTTAACGTCAGCTATTAGATGAAATGACTGTATTAATACCTCCAACGTTTCTCACCATGTCTCCTTTCTGGAATTGTAATTACTGTCAAAATTGTTGATGTTTAATCTTTTGTCAAACTTGATTGGTATCTCTGGAGGTAATTACAGTAAATTTTAGAAAAAAAAGGTTGTTTAAAAGCAATTTTTAGGATCGTTATAGTAAAGAAAAGAAGAAGAGAAGGAGTGAGATGTATAGTAAAGAAATAGCATCAGCAGGTGCGCCTCAAGTGAAATATTATTGCTATATATATCTATGGCAGAGGAACTGTGTTGAACCATAGTAATGCCTGCAGTATTACTTTTATTCCCTTCAAATTTCTGAGATCCTTCATGTTAGTCAATGGTCTAGGCAACTTCATTTTCTTTGACGTGCAATAAATTAAAGTAAACGTTATGACATTTTAGAAATGGCAATTAGTAATCATCAAAACAGTATGTTTATATTCCGTCAGCATTTTTAGCTCACACAATGTACACAGTACGTGTGTGAGGTTATAAAGTGGGGCTGATGGCGTCAACTTTTCAACAAAAAGTCTTCTTCTTTTTGATGTGAGGAGATTTGGGGCTGAAATTTTGGGATATGATTGTTTGTCAGCAGAGCATTAACACCTACCTATTTGCATTCCATTTATAGGAAAGTTAAGGTGGGTTTTAAAGCCGTTTTTGTAGAGCTGAGTTCACTGTGCCTGCTGAACAGTTAGCTGTTTATCCATTGTACTGATAGCAGTGTGCTTGGTTTTGTGTTCAGGTGTTATCTTGCAAATGGATATGCAGGCTGTTTGAAATTCAATCCATCAACACACATGTGTTTGTTCATCAAGTGGCCTCTACAGTCTGAAGCAACTCTGTGGTCAGTGTGGCTTAACACATGAAAGGAAATAGGCTTATAAATCATCTTATTAATTGTGGGGATATGTCCCATTCTGTTCTGTTCAATGGAGGTGGTCTAGTCAAGTAATTGCAATTTAACTGTTTTGAGTTCAAGTGCAGTAGGAGCTTTTTGAGAGTCTGTTTTATTTTGATCAGTGCAAACCCATGCAGTGTTTACTTGTGGAATCGAAGGTACGATTAAATGTACTTTGTAATACTTGAACAGTTTATAGGTACATCATACAAACTTTTTTTCAGTCTTGCTGCTAATAGAAGTGTATACAGCCTTTGCAGGCTTGCTTGATATGAGAAAATAATTATGCAGTGATATTTGTAGCTATCTGTCATAAAACGATGTCAGTTGCAGTTTTACATTCCTTAACACATTTGTGATTTTACAGGTGGATTTTGATTTCTGTTAATTTTTACGCTCCTCTCTTCCCTCCCATTTGCCTTTGAAAGATAAGGAGGTTTTTTGGAAGCAGATGAATAGATGATAAAATTTGGCTTTGTGAGTTTCTGTTTTTAACAGACAAGAGAAATTGTGTGAGCTACACAATGCTGTTGTAGTTTGAGTCTACTATATTTGTAGACAAATATCAGTGATGGCTGATTAAAATGAGACACATAATCAGGCCTGATTTTTAAGGAAATTTTCAGGTTGCCCATCGGACAACCTGAAGCTAAATTTAGGTTGTCCGAAATAGTTTTTGGTTGTCCGAATGAAAGTGACGAACAAGAGATGAACAATTCTATTTCCTGTCTCTGCCATAGAAAACAAACATTTACTTTAAATTCTGCATTTTTCCATATTTATTGGCATGGTACAATGATGAATGGTAGTCAATACCATTGTCTCAATGCCACTTTTTACGGGGATTTTTATGACATACTTTCCTGCTGATGTAGGGAACTGTTCAGTTACAAATAAAATCTACTCGTCCATTGGACAAGTTCAAAGAGAGAAAGTGGTTGTCCGATGCAAGTTTTACCCGTCACGGACGATCGGACGAGTGCTAAATTTCAGCCCTGATAATGTAGGGAGTTATATATCATAGGCTGTGAGTCACGTGTACATTTGGACATTGTATAGAGTGATTCGTGAATACTGTAGAAACTGTGGTGTCTGCATAAGTGTAGGTGCATGATCAGAAAACTAGAGGGCAAGGTATAATGGGGGGGAGGAGGGGGGTGCAATAAATGTGGCAATAATGGTGTCCATGGTGTTGCTACCTCTGGAAAATCTATACTTGTATAGTCTTTGAAAATGCACTTATAGTGGACCTGGTAACCTAAACATCAGGCAGTTTAGTGTCTTCTTTCCCATAGTTCTATGATTTTGTAATTCTGCCATACGCTCCCCTGAATGGGTGGTAGTCGATGGGTGGTTAAGAAAACGTATACAAACAGTTTGGCTGTCAAGTACAGTATGGTTGTAGAAGAGATACATGTTATACCTGCTAATATTTGATATAAAAAGCATTTAACAAAAACATTTCAAAAATAGTTAAAAATTCCCATCAAAATATATCAGATATTGACCATTTTACAAGAAAATTATTGTTCTTGCACTTACATCATTAATAAACATGAGCTACATAATATGCAAGCATGTGACATGGAAGGAGGGATTCAGGAGATATGCTGTGTGTGATATGTTATCCTTTGTTTGTTTAACCTACCTTCTAAGGACAGTTGTAACACAGGCATGCCCTGAAGGGTTTATTTTGGAAGTAGCTATTGACTTGCTTGAAAATATTCACACTATACACCAAACTAGAAACTAGCTGGTAAGAAATTGACAGATAATTTATAAAGCATTAGCAAACTACCCCACAAAACTCCCCACATAACAAATTTTGCATAGCTAATGACAAATCTCTCTGTTGTGATACCTCTTTTTTCCAACGTCTCCTATATTCCGACACTCAGCCTTCTTGAAGGTCAGAGTTAAGATAAGGGTGAGGTTAGGGTGAGAGTATAAGGGAACCTTGTATGTGTCAGAACATAGAGATGTCAGAACAAAGAGGTGTAGGCTAATCGTCAATGGGAGGTAAGTATTGAGGCTTGTAGATTACCAAACCAGGGAGTTTTGGAAATTAAATCACACTAAGTCCCTGCAGAGGTGAAAGCACAGTGTTGTAGAGCACCCTTCCTTGGAGGAGTGCCGCTTTCTAAAACTAGATTGTTTTGGGGATTCAGTATTGAGTACAATCTAATATTCATGCCTATATATGTTCACCATAGCCTGGTCTACTGAGAACTAATTCTTACCATACACATTCTTCCCTGAACTTGGCTTGGACTTACTGCCAGTATGTTTTACCGGTAGCACTGTGGTGGTACTGCATCAGCATGTGATTGTTATCATATATGCATATATATATATATGCATGTGTATGAACCTAATCATTGCATTTGGCCATTTCATATTCAAGCAATACTGCATTCTATTAAGCATGCAGTGTTGTGAACATCGATAAGATTTTAAGTTGGAAAAATATTGAAAAACACAAGAAGATTGCTTGGGGCAATCATTGTTTTGGACATGTTTAGGGTACTACTAAATGCCCTGGGAGAAGGTAAGTGCATATCACTCCAACTTATACCAGCAGATGCAGACAGCTAATTTGTATTTTGAGTGTAGGTCTACTATGGGCACTTGCAAATTATTTGATGTAGTACATGAGGTGTGCTTCATTGTTTACCCTCCAAAGTGACATCACGTGAAGTCAATGCATATTTTATTATTAAAATAATGATGTCTGTCAAATATGATGGATCTGTAAGGATCAATGATTTAGGAGTAGTGTGAATATGCAAACGAGTGAGATCAGTCAAAATTTTTGAAGACATGCAGCCAGCTTACTTTAGCTCAATTTTATAGTGGCAGTCGTTGCTGGGAAGCTACAAAGCAACTTTAACACTAGGTCAGCAGACTAACTTCACCTATGCTCATACCCATGAGAATGGCTGCACTTGTACTCAGAATACAAACAGACTTTGAAAGTTACAGAATGATGGTAATTAGTGAGAAATTTTGTACACATACAAGTAGATTCTGAAAGTAAGCCATTGCTACCAATGCAAAATTTAATACTTACGAAAAAGATGTGTACTGCTCATACACACAGGTAGGCAACCCATGTGCTCATGACTGTTTACACCTTAAGTCTGACAGCTTGCTTTGTAGGACAGGCAATTTTAGGTGAAGTTCCTCATAACTCAAAGTCCTACGCCTTTTCTGATGTAACCAGTAGTTTAGAAAAAGCAGCTGTTTCTGTTCTTAAGAAGAAAAGTGACAATTTTTTTTCCTTCGTTCATCCATTTTGGATGAAAGCTAGGATTGTCCCCTGAGCCATTCTTGTCCCAATTCGTGCTAAAACAAGCCAGTGAGTTGTTACAATCTGAAAGGACATCAAAATTTACAGTGATAAACTTCACCCCTTTGTTCAAAGTGTCAACCCGAGGATATACTGTCCGGCCCGTCCAATAAGTGATGCACGAAATGTGATTTTATGGTGTAGTTCTGCTTAAATTGTTTCTGTAAACTGATCGTGGTTCATGGTTCAGTGACAAAGGTAAGCTACAGCTAGGGAAAAATGTTTGGAGCAATAATTGGTATCATTCCTTCTGTTGGTAAGGAAGCAGGGGGAATTTTTTACTTTGACAAGATGGACTAGTTGAAGTAATGCAGTTGTAATAGTGCAAGGTTGGTGAGGTGTGTGAGATTTTTTGCCTTTTGGTTGCCTTGTCTTGACCATCTTAGGTATGATTCTGAAATTTGGTGGAGATGTCCAATGTGTCAAGCAAATTTTACCCGTAAAAATGTTTGCTGATCAGTGGTTATTTGAATTTGTTTGAAGTTATTTCCACATTTGGCGATAATTCCCTATACTTCTCCGGAGATTTTGATACTTTGTGCTCAGAACTTTGCACTGTCATTTACAGGTTGTTATAGCACAAAGTTTGTTCAAGAATAATTGATTTCACAAAAACCATGTTTTTAGGGGGGCAGTTTTGAATTCAATTGACCATTACAAGTTGGAAGAAATTGCTCCTAATAGGAACAAAAAAAAAAAAAAAATACAAATTTAACTGATCTCAGTTAATTGCTTTGAAAACTTGTCAGTAATCTACTTTGAAGAATTTGTTTCATTTCATCAAAGTATGGTGAAGAACATTTGAAATAAAATTTCACTTCTTGTCATCCAAAGACTGGAAACAATTGACAAACTTAGCTCTGGCATTTCGATTGAAGGGTGCAAGCCAAGGGATATTTCAGGGTACAGTAAAACCCTTATCAATCTGGTCTCATGATATTAGCACACTTACATTCACACAATGTTTGTCATATCATTGGTCCCCAAAAATTATATTTTTGTGCACATTTTCTGTAATTGTGCAAGCCTTTTGGAAATTATTTGCAAAAATTTTTTTGCACTCTATGGACCCACTGGGCCATTGTGCCATTCTTGAAGTGAAACCTTAGAGCTTTATGTGAATTTTTCCATTATCCTGATGAGTTTGGATAAACAGGGTTTTACTGTTATGCCGAAAGCAGTCACTTGTTCCTTGTTACACGTTAATTATTGTTACACTTGTCCAAAAAAAGCACAATGGCATGTTAGCTCAGCAGGGACAATTGAATGACAACTGTCTTGCCTACAGGTTTATTTGGCATTTGATTTGATGTAATAACAAAATGGTCATTCTCCCTACTACAAGTTGACTTAACCAATATAGTAGCTTCATGGCCAAACCTAACCACACTGAAACCAGAGAGGTCATATATTATATTAAACATGCATCCCTTGTGCGTGATTTTCAGCTGTTATGCTATTAAAGCTCGTGATTTATGAAAAGCTACCAGGCCATGTCACATGAGCCATATTATTTATGCATGATATCTTACAAATGATTTAGCTGTGTAGCAGGCTGTAAAACATAAGCTTAAAGAGGGGCTGAGCAAAAAGAGTGCTCCGTGTGGTAACAATCTATTACGCTCCTACTTAACTCCCCTATTATTACTATTAGACAGTCCATCTACTGTACCGCGAATGATCACTGGCGATGAAATTCGTAAGTAGGGCTAATACAGGTAGGTTTTGGGTAAAACTTATAGGAGGACTATAGGAGGCCACCCTCCACTGAAGGGTGACCTCCTCCACTGTGCTATTGATTTGTCAAGGTCTTACTGGGGGTAAGTGGGGGTTACGTATGTATGAGGTAAGTATCTGGGCTTTTAAATTCCCAAACCAGGGAGTGTTGGGGAATCTATCGCTGGAACCAGTACCTACATGGCCAACCTTGTAGTCCAAGTTTGCACAATTGATGTTTTTGTTTGAAATACTTGTTGCATCACACTGTATATTTTGGAAACCTAGTCAAAGAAAACTACAATTAGTGACTTTACTACTTTGATTGCCATAAAACTTTGAACAATATTTTCAAGTATAAGGCACTCTGATGGTCAGTGATCACTTAGTGGAAATCAATGAAATGTGAGATGTACTGTAAGTGACATTGTACAGCAGGCAGAGTGCTTAGGTTTCAAGAGGATGTTGTATTGAAATCATGTACAGCAGTGGCCTTCGGCAGTAGTTGTAAAAGCTGCAGGCCGTTGAGGGTGAGATGCCAGATAGGTTTTTAAATTATGGAGTTGGCCTAGAAGTATAAAACTTTGTTGACAAGAATTATTTTAATATCTTGTACCACTCTCAAGATATAACTCTTCAAAGTTTCACTTTTTCTGAGATTTCTCATTTGCTATACAGAAATTGTGATGTGGGGTGTTGTAAAGGGTTTGTATTTCTTTTGTTATGTGGGGTGTTGTAAAGGGTTTGTATTTCTTTTGTTAATGCTTTATAAATCATATGTCAGTTACTCTCCAGCTACTTTATAGTTTGGTGTTTAGTATGGCCATTTTCAAATTACTCAATAGCTACTTCCAAAATGAACACCTCAGGGCATGCCTACGTTACATCTGTCCTTGGAATGACAGTGAAACAAACAAAGGATAAAATAATTATCACATGCAGTATCTCATGAATCCCCCTTTCCCATCACAAATTTGCATATACATGTATCTTATGTTTATTTATGATGTAAGTGCAAAACATGTAGTAATTGTAAAATGGCCAATACATTTGATAGATTTTGATGGGAATTAAACTTTGTTTTGTTTTAAATGCTTTTTACATCAGATAAGTAGGGGTGACATTTACATGTCCATAGACCTTTAAGCACATGAAGGAGTGAAACATTCATTGTACTTGTTATCTGGGAGTAGCAGTAATATTGTGTGCCTAACTCAAGATATTTTGTCGGTAGAAGATGAGAAACCTTGTCTCTATCAAGAGCCTTTAAATACTTCCATGTGGGATTCTTTCCCTGAGAACAAATTGTACCAAGTCAAGCCAACGGTTGGGACTGGGGGTAATGCAGCCTCCAGAAAACGGAGAGATGATTTGGTAGTGACAAGGGCTTGCATAGGTCACACTTACCTAACCCATGCTTACTTCCTCCATGGGGATGAGAGACCATACTGTATCCCCTGTGAATGTGCTGTCACTGTTAGTCACATTCTCGTTGACTGCTGTGAATACTCCCATATTCATCAGAAGTATTACACTGTACCAAACCTGAAGACATTGTTTGAGCACACAGATCCTTCTCTCATTTTGGACATTATCAAAGAAAGTGACCTTTACAGGAAATTTTGACAGGACTCCCACATTTGCTCTTGTCTAGTCATTTTAGTAGAATTCTGCCCAATCTTTTTTCCTTTTAGGTGATTTCACCCCACCATTACCTTTTTTTCTGGCTGACACTATATAACACATTCGTGTTAGTGTGTCATTAAACCCTCATCTTACTAACTACTTAATAAGATCGAGTATGTGGTTACAGCAAATTAAATCCTGAACTGGAATTTTTTTTCAAAGTCAAATAAGTACATCAAAGTTACAGTTTGTTAATTTGATGTACTTATTTGACTTTGAAATTGTAAGTGTGATGGCAATGTCTGAATAGCTCTTAGCTATGAATATATGTTCTTCACACTTGTGAAACTTTAAAAGATAAAACATACAATATTCAAGTATGGTCAATCAACCTTATCTGATGATGTCACAGCTGGATTTGCCATCATATTTGTATTTCTGTATAAAAAGAAAATTTCCTCCCATAGCTTTTCTTCAATTTATATTAAGACTTCTCTTTTGTGATCTGTTGTCACTGACATTCAGGGGAATGTCCAGGGTTCACAAGAAGATGATGGACATAATTTGTTAAGACTAAAAGTATGGAAAGTGCAGATTGGATTATGGGGTGGGGGAGGGGGTTCATGGCAAGACTGGCCAACTTAAACCATTAGATGTAATTTTTGGGGTTTCAAAGGTCTGAATGTGATCTTGAGACGTTTTTATCAGTAGGCAGTAGCTACTTTCTAAATCTGCCAGAAATACTCGGCTTTAGGAGGCTGATCCTTTACTGGGGTCTGTCCCTTATTCCCTGAAATAAATAGTAGGTTTTCTTTAATTATGTTAAGAATTTAAGGTAGTTTGAAGCTTTTGTTTCCATTCATCCGCAGGAGATGAACTCAACACTTTCAGCTTCTCCCAAGGAGTGTCTAAGGGTAGCCTGTCTAAAACAGGTACCTCTCAGTACCTCAGCTCATCCATGGGTCAGTCATGGGCCTTTTACAACTTCCTGGGTGCAGACAACATGGGAGCATCATTTCCAACAACTGTGCACAACCCTAATAAGGCTATCCTTACTATTGAAGCCAGGACCACAACGGTATATTGATGAATCATTGTTTCTTATTTTTATGGAGCATTATTTTGTGTGTGTGGGTGCATGCATGTTTGTGTTAATAACTTGAGCAGACGTCCTCTGGGAAGTTTTTCAGGAGGCGTGGGTGACTGCAGGTAACAATTTTGGAGTAGCCCTGGAGTGGTGTCTCTAATGGAGTTGTGGCTCAATGAAGTTATAATTACTTCTAAAGGCATTTATGGCAGGACTGGAAATAGCCAGTATGGTACATACTGTATGAGCTGAAGTGTCTGGTACCATAGCCTTCAGTGAGTAGGATATTGATACAGCACTTGGCATAACTCTTCAGAATATATTGTGCACATATGTAAATAGGTTAGTATGGGTGTTTGTAGACTCTAGGAGGTTTGGATGACTCCATTAATTTTGAGTGGCCCTGAAAGTGACTGAATGGAATTGTTACTCAAGAAGGAATAAGTTGTAATTAAAGATGATATTCATGGCAGGAATGGAAGGGGAGCATGGGGGCATGGTCATCAACCTATGGTAGCTTAATGGGTATTTTTATGAGGCTTTGGTGCAAATCTCCAATATTTTTTTATTTGGGTACCCGCAGTCTTTGGCGGAATGGAATAGTGACTCACACAATGATGTTATAAAAGCAGCAGTCACATATGCAGCAGCTGAAAGTTCATTTAGTAGCCTACCAATGAGTATTAATACATGGACATTAGGCCGCCTCTGCAAACTTTCAATATGCCAAATGCAGGGTTTCCTGTGGGTTTTAGAGAGTGTAAGGTGGTATAAGTTCATGGGGGTAATATGATACCAGCTTTGGCACCATCAGTGAGCGAGAACTATCAATACTTCCATAGCTAGTACAGTACAGGTATGGCAAGTATAGCGAATTTCTGTGAGGTGGTGGCCAAAAACTGTGAGGTGGCTGCCTCACAAAAAGAATGTCAGGGGAAACCCTGCCAAATGTGTGAACATTGCTGATGTCTGAGAATTGCAGCACTCAGCTGAAGGGAATTCTGGTGGTAGAATGAAGAAAACGATTAGGAAATCCAGTTGCATAAAAAGACCATGTTTTAAAACTTGTAGATCTGCTCCTCCTTTCATTACCTTACCGGCATTAATATACATCTTTAAGCTTGTAAAACAACACAAATTGTAAAACCCATAAAAGGATTTAATGCACGTTATTGACAATTATTGAATATTCCCTAGGAGTCATGAGTATATTAAAGCGGAGTTGTTATTTGGAAGGAGGTTTAATGAAAAGTTTAATTAATGCTAGTACTCTAAGACCCACTAAATCCCGAAGAGATTATCAATGATGAGCTACTTATTCAGCTGATGGGGATTCATTTTTTTATTCATTGACTTCAATTTGATATCAGTATGTTAGCAACATCATTCAGGTCTAGTAATCCTATCACAATAGGCATAGTCAGGACAATGCTTTGATGAGTAGGTTGGCGCCACCACCAATTTAGGGGCAGGTGCTGCAAAACTCGAAACGACTTTTTCATTGTAATAAATCAGTGAGGTCTGCCCCTTGCTTAAGAACCAGTGTCATGCAAATGAGCTGCAGAGGCATAATTTTAATTTTTGTCACAGCAATTCGAAAAGTTTCCGGAAGTTTCCTGAAATGACAAGGTATAAAATCGTGTTCACATTTTCATATAAACCCTTATTGGTATGCTCTTATGCATGTCAGCGAGCATCCAGAGATGCAGTATTAATTTTTCAGTGACTGGCATTGCTATGGCAGTGGCCACAAACCCCCAGTGTTAATACTTCAGATGTGGCAGATGACAAACCCCTTTTGTATGAACCAACCAGTCCAGTGTAAAGTCTTATAGAAATGCCAAGGAAGATACAAGGTCAATAGAAACGCATTCAAGCTCATCAGTGCATGTTTACTACCGTAAGCATTTAAAGAAAGAAATCAAACACCAATTTATTCATTGTAGGAATATTAAAAGTACTGTGGAGTCATGACTCTCATCAAAGCAGAGTCTCTTCTTAAGTGTCAACTAGGAGTCTTGATTCTGTTATAGAGTCAGGTAACACACTCAATCCTGTTTTCCAGTATGTACAATAGTATAGGACAAAGCCATGTTAACATCCTGTGTGCCTGCATATATTGAAGCCAGACCTAGGCAGTAGAGCTAAATCACTTTCTATGTCTTTTTCAATTTGCCTTGAAGTCCATAAAACCAGCATTACATCCTTCACTTAATACGGGAACCATTTCTGATGAATCAAGGTACAGTAGTATTCATAAAAATGAAAGAAATTATTTTGCCCCACTAAAAAAGATGCTGCAGTATTTCCCAGGGTTCACATTAAATCATAATTGGTTTATATGAAATGGCAGAGGATGTATTCTTAGAAGCATAGCAGGATCAGTAATAATGTTATAAAGAAAATTGTGGTTGTATGTAAGAAAGGGTGATTTCACCAATATTCAGTGACTGCTATCTCCAACAGCGATTTTTAAAACTTTGTTGTTTTGTAGCTCATTTTTGCTCCTTGGCAGTTTCTTAAAGGGCATTAATGGTCTGACACCTCAACCTTATCAGGAAATAATAGGTCTATTTCGCTCCTCATCACCTCCTATTTATATATATAATTCCCCATCTTGCCTGCAAGTACCATCTGCCATAATCCTTTAGCACCAGGATGGCGCCCTCCCACTACTAGAGGGTGGCATGGTAGTACCACTCTTCCTCTCTCCAGCTTGCCTTGCTTCATTCAAGCTTTGACCTCAACCTTATCAGGAAATAATAGTTACATTTTTATTAAGCACTCTATCCAGGCCTCCCAGGGTAGCATAAATAATAAAAATCATAAAATATGGATAAATGGGCTCCAGCATAAAAAGCATGAGGGGAAAATTATAAATATTGTGATAAAAGTGTGACATCAAGTGTTTGTGAAGGAGCTAGTGTGTCAACCAAAATTAGTGTACTGTACATGCCCTATTACTCTTGACCATATCATAGTGTATAATTTGTAAGTGCACATATAGGCCTATTACTTGAAAGTGCAGTGAGTGCATACCTAATTACATTCTCTGCAATTAATATATTTACTTTGCCTTACAAGACTTCTAATAAGAATGGTATTTCATTTGATTTCGTTTATTTGTTTTTTCACTTCAAGTGCAGTACTAATTTCAAGTAACTACAAAATAATGAGAAGTGAAAGGAAGTGCAACTAAAAGCCAGAGGGCTTGTTGAGAGAGCACTCCCTAAAATAAACATGAAATAATATTTGTATGTCTCCTCATGACACTAGAAATTTGAACAATCTCACCAAGCTTGGCAACTCTACTAATACTTGTGTCATACAACACCAGTGCAAAAAGTATGTGTGGGAGTAATTAGTAGCCATTGCTGGTGAAAAGAAAAAGAATGTGCTCAAGCTTAATATCAAAAAAAAAAAAAAAAGGAAAAAAAAAATTGTCATAAACCCAAGCTGTATGCTGTCCACGTTGGTATTGATGTTTAAAAACAATGCCTAAAAGCCTGTGAAGTCCTTCGTTTAGTCTAGATACAACTCTATTATTTTTCCTACTTGAGTTTTGATTGATCCTACTTTCTAATCTGGGATTCACTCTAGAGCCTGCTCATGCAATGACATCTTCAGTATTCAGAAAGTATACATCCAATTCACAAAAGTAAAAAGGCAGTAGTGGTATAACTTTAATAGTCATTTCTTTATTCTTTGGCTCCAAGGGCACACGGTGCATCCCCTGTTCCTCTTCCATTGACTTGCATTGTTATATCATTCCTCATGAAAGCTTATTGAGCCGAGCAGAAGAAGTGTTGGCCAAATATGCCTCCATTGCCTTAATGCTGACAAGTTATTCTTCCAAGGTGCTTGTGATTTTTAGGACCATCACTGTCTACATTTCTGCGAGTAATGCTGTTTTTAAAAAACTGTCCTCTAAATGCAAGTCTTAATATTTAATTCAGAGTTTTGACCCACAAATTTGGATTGGTAGTATTGGATGCAGTATGGTTCAAAGATGAATGCTATCATGTTTGGTGGAGGTCAAAGGTCATATGGGGTCACAGGGGGTCAAACATTGAAAACCTTGTTAACACTAGATCTTCAGGTAGGAAGGTTGAATAGATTTTATTTGTGGTATGTGGATGCGTTATGGTGAGAAGATGGATGCTATCATTTTTGGCAGAGGTTAAAGGTCATCTAAGGTCACTGGGGGTCAAACACTGAAAATCTTGTTAACAGGATATCTCCAGGTAGGAAGCTTGAATAGATTTCATACGTAGTGTGTGGATGCGTTATGGTGCGAAGATGAATGCTATCATTTTTGGTGGAGGTCAAAGGTCATCTGTGTTCACCGGGGTCAAACACTGAAAACTATGTTAACACAATACCTCCAGGTAGGAGGCTTGGATAGATTTCATACTTGGTATATGGATGCGTTTTGGTAAGAAGATGAACCCTATCATTTTTGGTGGAGGTCAAAGGTCATCTGAGGTCACTGGTGGTCAAACACTGAAAACCTTGTTAACACGATATCGCCAGGTAGGGAACTTGGATACATTTCATACTCAGTATGTGGATGTGTTGTGGTGAAAAGATGAATGCTTTCATTTTTGGTGGAGGTCAAAGGTCATCTGGGGTCACAGGGGTCAAAAAGCAAAATTTTAAAGAATTCCCAAGATTGTCTCCTGGGTTCACCAGAAGTCAAAAAGCAAATTCTCCCAAGAATTCCCAAGATCAAATATGAACCTAAAATTATTTTTCCAATATGTTAAGATAGCACTTGACCAGTGACTGAAAGAGATGGGAAATCATGGCATTATTTGGAATAGAACATATATCACCGAAACCTCAACACATTTTTGCATTCTGGTTTAACTCAGCACCCAGTTTGAATCTCACTACCAAGTTGAAATTTTATCACACTCTTAACTGTAAATATGCACATTAACAGACACAAAACATTCAATTGAATGTTGTTTTGGAAACAACCAAAAATCATGCAACTGACCACAGACAGTGTCAATGAGTTCTTTAGATATGGCCAACATCAGGTGAGAATGATGCAATGTCGATTAACTCCCACCCAGTTTGACATTTTTCCTAGCTAGAAGATATTACATCATTTGAAAATTTGAAAGTTTGGGCCAACAAATTATTATAGAGCTACAAAGATCTGAAATTTGTTTTTTTCTTTAAGGATCTTATTTCTTTTAAAAAATAAAGCTACCATGCTGACCTATTTTGTGTTACCTATCTTTTCATTTCTAAAAATCATGATTTTTAAGGAATGAAAAATTTCTGTATCACAAATGCAGTATTTCCCTTCAAATTTTGGAGCTATTCACTGTCTGATTGTCCGACAGCAAAGGTTACTGTGTGCTGTTATCTTTTATTGTGCAAACAATAGAAAAATTGTACTGTACATGTAAGAGGTCAACTAAGGGGCTCTCTTCGGAGAATCTAACAGTTAGGTCACACAGTTCAAAGAATCCCATTTCAACTCGTATACTGAGAGTTATGATAATTCACATTGCAATGACTGCACTTGACATCAACTGTAAGCCTTCAATTAGCGTTTTTCGGACATCACTGACATCCGATAGTACTGATGATATATTCAATTTTCCATATTGTCAATATCACTCTGATACCAATTTTTGAGAAGTGAGGGCACTGCACACAAAACAGCTGTAAACCCTATTGTGCACTCCATGAATGATGTTAAATATGTAACAGCACCTGTACTTTAATAGACAGAACAAAATAATGGGTAACCATTGTATGAAGTACAGGCCAAGTAGTCTGGGACTGGTGGTAATGGCATTCTTGATTAATTATACTGACACGGATGTACATTTCGCAAAATCCTACAATGCCAAAACTCGCCAAGAGCTGTTATCAGTACCAATTAGGTGTTTATTCAAGCATTTGTCAATAGCCCTGAAGGTTGACATTTGATGGCAGTTTATCTCAGATTAAACTGAAAGGTGATCTAACCTTCAATGACCATGAGTAATTTGATCCCTTTTTACCAGTACTAATTTCAGGGCAGAATTTGTTCTTTGTTGTAATATAAACCCCACAGTACTGGGTGACTGTTGTACCAGAATGGTCATCAAAGTTTTTAACAAATCTGCAGCTCACTGGAGCAGCTAATTGAAGTAATGAACCAGTGGTTGGGTACTTTATTTGGGAACCACAGTTTTCCCCTAAAAACTGCAGTAGCTATACGACTGATTTCAGCAAAGGCAATTTTTGCCTTATGTAGGATACGGAGATCATCAGCAGGTGCCGATACTAAACACTGATAATTGGCTCAGTTGAACATTCAGTGCTTTATCCCAGTCGTCTTTTTTTCTTTACATCACAGCCCTCATTTCACATCCAAATTGGCAGGCTCAGACATTTTGTAGTAAATGTTTGAAATAAATGGTTCCTCTCATTTTATTTTGGTGAGACAAAGATACCCAGTAAGTAATTGATCTTGACTAGTGTGCAAGGCAGAGTGTCGCTGGAGAGCTCTGGGAAAGAGATGTCTCAGGGTAAATGGCAGTGCAATTAAGACTCACAGTTTAATGTACCATGCATCATTAAGCATTGCCAACAAACTCTTTAAAAAAAGGCACTTGACAGAGAAATCTGTGTTGGATAATTTTTCACTCGTATCACATTACTCACTGCTTGGTTGTTCAAGGATGAACGGAATTTTACGATGTGTTCCTAGTGTGGAAAAGCAAGAGAAGGGAGAAATCATAGTCACAAATTCCCAGGCTTGATTGGTTGTAAATTGAACGCCAGTTTTCTCAAGTTTTTATTTATACAGAGGATGATTGCTAAATACTTTGCTTGTGTCAAGGTTGGACAATGTTTTGCTTATGTACTTCACAGAGAGAGTCTTTGTATCATGTGTCTGGAGAAATTTTTCAAATGCAGCTAGCATGTCAAAATTGGCAACATTCAAATGATTTGATTGGTGGTCTACTTGCTGGAATTATTCTCTTTGGGGTTTTGAATTCATATTTCTGAGGGCCATGACTCATAGCCACAATTAATAGCCAATAGGGTATTTTGCTTATGATGGGAATATCACCCAGATCTTTCCTTATTGGAAGCAGTATACCTAAGGTTGAACATAGGCCACGGTTGGGTTTTATACATACAGGTATTTGCTTGTTTACATGAAAACTTCCATAAGAAAGAGAAAAGGCATCCCCCACCTCCCTCTCCTCTGAAACTGAAGATGATAATTCACATGTGAAAGATATGATTCTTAGACAGATTGTCCAATGTAACATCCATATTATTTCTAATTTATGCATTTTGTGTAGACATGCGTGTTGACTTTGGTTGGGATGTAAAGTGTAAAGTTTTGTTGCACACTGCTTTGTTTCCTCTCATCTTTGTATAGATTTCTGTGTTGAATTGCTTCCTTGCCATATAGAAAATAGGATTTAACTTTAGTTTCCCTTTTGCAGTCAGGTTTCTCAAAGTCAATCTCGAAGATTGATGTTTGAATACTTGTGAGAATTCCAACTCCCTCCCTCATGAACTATATCCATACTTATATAGATCACCTGTCATTTAACTTTATTCAGGACTTAAAAATGTACTTTTTCAAATTTTACATGACAGTTATATTCAGGTTAAGTTAGCTTGAGTATTGACCACATGAGTTTGCCCTGAGGAGTAGACTGTTTCCTCATGCTCTATTTTTGCCTCCCTTGACAACTGTTTATGATAAGATCATGGAGATGGTGCCCCCCCCCCCCCGTAAAGTGTTTCCATGATGATATGACTGATGATGATACAGTTTGAGAAACATCTCTTTCTTTAGTTTTGATTACTCAGGGAGTTGTAAACTGCTCAGTCCATTCTGCTCCTCCTTCTTAACTCGTGTTTACTTTATGTATACCATAATTGCCTGAATTTACTGTCTGGCAAAAATTAATAGTACTGTGGGATCGCTTACTACTAGAGGGCAGCTTGAACCCAAACTGCTCTTTCTTCATTTTTGCCTCTTCTGGATAAAATGCATTTTGGAGAAAAGTTCAAAAGATGAGAGTATATTTAATAGGAGTTCATATCATATCTGGCAAAATCTCTTTAGCACTGTTTCTAAGGGCTCCTATCAAAAAGGTGTCATTTCTTCCAATGGTACATGTATTCAATGGCATGGTTAGTCAATCAGTTACCTCCTATGAACAGATGTACAGTAATCCCCACATACCTGTAATAAGACCCTGGTAAATCAATAGCACAGTCAACTTTTTTTAAATCAACTTTTGCTCTGGTTTTCCTTCCATGAATTGGAAAATTGCCCCAGGATTTTGGTTCCCTATTGGGATTGGAGAGAAAAAGTTCTTTGTGTTGCATGTTTCTTGAAGTTTAGATGAGTTCACTTTTCTGGGGGAGAGTGACAGTGGGTGGGGGTGGGGGAGGGGGCAACTTTTGCCTCAGGTGTTTTCCAGCTCTTTTAGGATGTTAGCATCTGCAAGGTCCCTGATGGTAATGTTGTTCATTTGTGGGTGGGGGGGGGGGGTAGAATGTTATGGTTGAAGGAAGGACCTTGGTTAGCATTATTTTGGATTTAAAGGAGCTGTTGCATCACTGGAGACACATTTAGGAACCCCACAGGTATCTCTGTTCACATTTGGTTACTGCTCTTTGATAGAAATGAATTCAGATTTAGCTTCACTCTGATGGTCGATGATGACTGGTTCAGATCAGTGAATGTGATGTATAGCACATTCATTGCAATGACAGATCAGATTGCAGTGTCATAGATAGGCATAATAGGCTAGTATACTCTACAGATTATAGGCCTTGGCAATGAACTCAGTGTAGTCTACAGCTATAGTACTTTGAATGGTAGGTAGAGTCGACAGATGTTATATTTAAATTGGAGGAGGGCCTGGAAGTAAACTTTAGTTGGGAGAGTTTGAACTATTTGGAATGATATTATTGGCCCTTTATTAAAGGGTGTTGTCAGTGTGCCCTTCAAGCAAGCTTTCAATATTTTACAGACTTTCATCTTATTTCCACTTGTGAATGATGGATCTCCTGTGCACTACCCTCAAGCACAAGAAGCTGTCATGTGTTGATTTCAAAATCTGGTAAACCATCTGCTCGTTCCCTAAAGTTTCCTTTCCAGAAATAAACTGAGTACTTCATTTCTCTCTTGTTACTCTTCTCTCAGGATGGTGAAGGACTGATTTATTTTGTCATTTGCAAATTTTCCAAGTATTTTCCACCATGAAAATCACTTAACAGGTTGGTGATAATTGTTTTTCATAATTTCGTATACAATATTTTTTAATTTTGTAGATACTGGTGGTCAACAAAATGGCGTGTGAACTGTTTGGTATGACTGCTGAAGAGTTGACGGGGACCAGAATGACTAGCCTTCTGTCTGTCAAGGACCGTGAGAGACCTGACGTCCTCGAAGAACACCATCTAGACACCTCCGGTAGAGTGGTCATTGTATCAGGAAAAGTGGTAAGATCGATCTTCTTATCCACGAATAGCCGCTTCTTTTTAGAGAGGGTACTTGAAGACGACATTAGAGCATGTGGCTCCCAAAAAATCTCAAGTGCTTCAATTAATTTTTATTTTTTTAATTTTTGTTTCAACATTTGAAGATAGTACTTGACCTCTTTTATTCAAAGTTATGTGACTTTACAGCCTGGAAGTAGAATTTGATCCAAGGGGAGTTACATTTCTGCCCTGGGCATATCCTTGATAAGCACTTAACAAAAAAAAAAAAAAAAGAGAAAGAAAAAGACAATCGCATACTTTAGCTTTTTGACCTTGAGCTAATGGTGATGATGAGTATCTTTTCCAGGAAGCACAGTGTGTGTCATTATAGTGGCAAATTTATCCATTAGGCCAAGTGGAGGAACACATCCAAAAGAATTTTTTTTTAATTTGAATGATTTGAAAATAAGTTATAAATGGTCAGATTTCCTTGGAAATTTAACTCGCGGATGTGACAAATGTATTTTAGCTTTAGACCCTATGTCACGCTGATGTAATCTTTAGTAAAAGCAAGTGTATGAGCTGCAGGAATATATTTTCTAGACCAAAGCAATTTTGTGATGAGAAAATAACATGCAGTCAGGGTTTTAAATTGGTGGTCGCCTGCTAGCCAAATGTAGGGTAAAAACAGTGATGGACTGAGTCAAAAACAAATTTCCTACGAGTCGGGGGGAGGGATTAAACAGTGCTATTCCAAGACTGAAGTTACTATTAGTTCTTCATAACAGTGATCAGTAACAGCTATACAAATGTCAGTTGCAGTAAAGTTAATTTGTCATTTAAAGTTTCTAGTTGAAAAAACACAATTTCTTATATAGCAGCACAATTTTGGTAGAAAATTAGTCTCTGTGAGGTTTCTCCTTGACAGAGACATGCAGAGTAGTGAAAAATGGCTACCTGTTATGTTTGGTTTACTGAATCTGGGTGGTGATTGAAAAAATAAGTAAAGGGAAACCCATGCATATAATGGTACTTGGACCTATTTAAAAATACCAGATACGTTTCAGAACAGCTATGTTCATTTCTGGACTTGATAACTGCGTAAATTTGAATGGGTTTTATTTGAAAGGTATAGGAAGTGTTTGAATGTTCTATTTCAGGCAACAATAAAGGTCCGAGTTTTGTTTGTATAAAATCTGCCTATGTAAAAATGTTTAATGCATGAGAAAAAAGGACAATGTTTTAAACAATCAAAAAAAAAAAAAAAAAAATAGGGAAAAAAGCAAAAGCAAAAAATAAGTTGGATTGTGTTATGTTCAGTAACATTTTCTTCATGTTCTGAAATTATGGTAATTAATCAAATTGCTTTAAAAGTAAAATACTTGTCAGATACTTTTTTTCTGTGTCCTTGAAGATTGAGTACTTGACTCTCTTCAGAATTGTTCAGACTGTTACAAAGTGATAGTTCAAACAGGGTTTGTGTGGCTCAAAAAAGTCCTGGTTTTTGCAAAACTGATTGGAGCTAAGGAAACATTAGCTTTTGTGAAGACCATATAACTGCTTTTAAATGCATATTTGCAATTAACTTTTTTTTCAAATTTGTGTAGACAAGAAAATGTATGTAATTGTGGGCTTTTCATAACATGGTCATGAGCAGGGTTTAGAATATTCATGGATGTCATTACCCCTGTGTTGTAGGAACCGTGTTTAAATAATGCAAAAGTGTATCACCATGGTATTTCTTTCCTCTCCCACCAGTTTGAAGTGACAGATTCTAGTGGTCTTGAGATACCCGTTTCTCTGTGGATGAAGAAAGTTACTGAAGAGGAAAACCCCAAATGTCTGGTGGTAATGGAACCAGTTGAGAGGAGCACAGCGAGATTCATTTTTGATTCTAAAGTGAGTAAATCAAAACTGAGCTTTACGTAGCCAAATGTATTTTGCCCCCCCCCCCCCATTCTCCTTATGTTTATACGTAATTCCCTTACTTGTCTGCTTAATTAGACCCTGACATAATGTACTCTCCTTTGAATAGTAGCCTCCTAAAATAGAGGATGCTGTGGTAGATTCGATCCAAAGATACAAGCATAGATTCCAAGCTTTTATACCTCCACCGTTATGGATCATGACTCCTAATGGAGATGCAAATATCGGGGTGGAAGTGTGCATTTGGCATGCTCATCATTCCACTCCCAAGATCTGTGTACATAAATTTCAGCAAATTACATCAAACACCATTGTTAAAATAGCTTGGTTTGCATGCATGTGGTACACGCGCAGAATACATTTCTCTGTGTAAAATATCCGGAATACTTGAAGCACATTTCTGCTTGGGCAGAAAATGAAGGTGTTAGTTGCTTTCCCATTGTGAGCATGTAAGAAATTAAACGTGCACATAAAAGCGTATTTGTTGAAGATACCATAGAAACTGGCCAGTGAATAAGTCTATGGACTTGAAACCAGCCATCGTGCGTTAATTTTTAAGTGAACTTTTATGTGGAAAGCCATGAGAAGGGAATGAACATCTTTTTGTAAGTAAAATTTATTGAGGAGTGATTCTTCTTAGATTTAACAGTGCTCGGAAATAACAAGTCTGAATATTTTGTAAGACATTCAGTTGCCTGTTTGCTTTCAAAACGACTGGATAGTAATGTGCACTTCCACCCCGATATGTTGGCTCTGTGGGAAGTCAAGGCTCCATTTTAAGTTTGGAATCTATGCTAATAATATCTTTGATCCGATCCATCTTTCCATTCTTCCGTGCTTCAAGCAAGACATGATCTCACTGTGTGGCCTTTTGGAGAAGTTTGTCAGTTTTTTTCTACCTCTTTTGGCTTTAAATAAGCCAATCTCTGGAGCCCATAGCCCGTGGAATCTTTTGCTTTTATGACTCTCAACAGCTACCTTGCTGAACTCCATAATGGTCTTAGGGCATTTCTTCAAAAATGGAATTTTGAGGCAATTAGTTATGATAAATTTGGTATTGGTACTTACACTTGAGGCCTTTTATTACTCATACTGAAACCCTGGTGAGAGATGTGAGTGGGCTTGTGGGCTTGCATGCTGTAGGAGGGAGCACTTTGATAAGTCATGCTGCAAGTCCCCTGGAGTGTCTAATTGTCAGAATCGTCTTTCAGTGAATGCGCGTCGTTATCATGGGTTGATATTCATGCACGATGTTGATTGGTGAAATAGCCTTTAAAGCACTTGATTTAGTTATGGAGTGTAGATAGAAGATACCCTCAGAATATGTTTCAAAAATGGTGAATAACCCGAGGGTGTTGTTTGTAATACTTCTTCATATGCTCTTCAAAATGTTCTTAATGTAATGGCTTAATAAGATTTAGGTGCTTGAAAATGACATTCGTCTCACCAGTCTCTTAAGAATGTTGAAGGCAGAAACATTCCACATCTTTGTGAGCCTTAATTAGAGAGTGAATAATCAAGATTTCTCCAAGTAAACATGGGAGATTTAGAATCACAGAATTTTTTGTGGGACATTTATTTTGTGACCAGAAGTGTACAGAATAGAAAAGAAAATCACTTCAGTGTGATAATCCATCACTGGACATTCTCAAAACTTAAAAGATGCAACTTTAAAATGGAGAGTCTTCATTTAAACTTAACTAGAAGGTGAAAAAGAAAATGACTTTTAAGAGCAAGTAAAAATAATAATTTTGTAGAATATAAAGTGCCAAAGTTAATACTGAAATAAAATTACAATAGGTTCATAAAAGTTCCAAAAGCACAAAAAAATGACAGTTGAAGAAACATAAAGCAAGTAAAAAGAAGACTCAATAAGGCAGCAGCTACAGAAATATAAGGAAAGAAACAGGTTAACTTTAAAACTGCTGTTGTGAAGGTAAAGTGTTTGGGAAATGAAAGATGAGGGATTGTCTTTCTAGGTCTATCAGACTGCCACTTTATCTAAGTAGCAGCAATGCCATTTTAAGGGGTGACTGATGTCACGACGACGAAGAAGGTGGAAGTCTTAACTTTATGCAAGTATGAGGCAAATAGTTACTTTTTGCAAGTTTTTGATGTGGTGACTTGTGAAATTACACATTGTTTTAATATCGTAGATGGTATAGTGGATTACTTTCCATGCCAAGAACATGTTATTGACGCTGCTGTACAGTATGAAAGACTAAGCAGCAGGTGTATGGGAAGGTCCTGTACCCATAAAAGCAGCATGTTTAAAATATGTACATTGCACATCAATGTCTCACCCACCAGTATTTGCAGAAATAGATTGTTGATTCCTTGCCGTAGGCAGGCAAGGAATCTATGCAATGGTGATGCCGTGTGTGTGTGTGTGTATGTGTGTTTGTGACACTCATTGTAATCGCGATATCTCAAGATAGGAATGACCGATACTTTTCATATTTGGTATGTAGGTTTGTCATGTTGAGAGGAAGAACCCTATTGTTTTTGGCAGAGGTCAAAGGTCATTTGAGGTCACCAGAGGTCAAAGTCCAAAAACCTTGTAATCGCAATATCTCAAGATAGGAATGACCGATACTTCTCATATTTGATATGTAGGTTTGTCATGTTGAGAGGAAGAACCCTATTGTTTTTGGCAGAGGTCAAAGGTCATTTGAGGTCACCAGAGGTCGACGTCCAAAAACCTTGTAATCGCGATATCTCAAGGTAGGATTGACCGATACTTTTCATAGTTGGTATGTAGACATGTCATGTCGAGAGAAAGAACCCTATTGTTTTTGGCAGAGGTCAAAGGTCATTCGAGGTCACCAGAGGTCAAAGTCCAAAAACCTTGTAATCGCGATATCTCAAGATAGGAATGACCGATACTTTTCATAGTTGGTATGTAGACATGTCATGTCGAGAGCAAGAACCCTATTGTTTTTGGCAGAGGTCAAAGGTCATTCGAGGTCACCAGAGGCCAAAGTCCAAAAACCTTGTAATCGCAATATCTCAAGATAGGAATGACCGATACTTTTCATAGTTGGTATGTAGACATGTCATGTCAAGGGGGGGAACTCTATTGTTTTTGGGACAGGTCAAAGGTCATTCGAGGTCACCAGAGGTCAAAGTCCAAAAACCTTGTAATCGCGATATCTCAAGATAGGAATGACCGATACTTTTCATTTTTGGTATGTAGACATGTCATGTTGAGAGGAAAGACCCTATTGTTTTTGGCAGAGGTCAAAGGTCATTCGAGGTCACCAGAGGTCAAAGTCCAAAAACCTTGTAATCGCGATATCTCAAGATAGGAATGACCGATACTTTTCATAGTTGGTATGTAGATTTGTCATGTTGAGAGGAAGGACCCTTTCGTTTTTGGCAGAGGTCAAAGGTCATTCGCGGTCACCAGAGGTCAAAGTACAAAAACCTTATAATCGCAATATCTCGAGATAGGAATGACCAATACTTCTCATAGTTGGTATGTAGACATGTCATGTTGAGAGGAAGAACCCTATTGTTTTTGGCAGAGGTCAAAGGTCATTCAAGGTCACCAGAGGTCAAAGTCCAAAAACCTTGTAATCTTGGTATCTCGAGGTAGGAATGGCCGACACTTTTCATAGTTGGTAGGTAGATTTGTCATGTCAAGGGGGAGAACCCTATTGTTTTTGGCAGAGGTCAAAGGTCATTCGAGGTCACCATAGGTGGAAGTCCAAAAACCTTGTAATCGTGATATCTTGAGATAGGAATGACAGACGGTTTTCATAGTTGGTATGTAGATTTGTCATGTCAAGGGGGAGAACCCTATTGTTTTTGGCAGAGGTCAAAGGTCATTCAAGGTCACCAGAGGTGGAAGTTCGAAAACCTTTTTTTTTTTCCATTTTTTTGGTTATTAAAGTTTTGGTTCAAAGGTCATGTGGCATGAGCTGATGTGAGCAGGGGTGAAATTGTGACCACATCATAAAAAATGATGAAGTAGAGAAGTATAAATTTGATGGATGAACCTCAGTGTAACAAAGCACCCCCCTTTCGGCAAGGAATCACGAAGCCTTTTGGCTTTCTGGTTACAATTATTTTAACAGTCAATGACTTTTTGTAAAATTTAAGAACACTAAGTCTTTATTTACTCCTAAATTTTATCTTTATTGGTGATTTGTTAAAATACACCACTTTATTTGCAATCAATGATGCTCAATTCTCTTGAACTTTGCCCATTTAAAAACTTGTAAGGGGGACATCTCAGGATGAAGGGGCCGGGTTGAATAGGGTTTGTGATTGTCATCTCATTTCTGCATCGTGGTAAAGTCAGGTGTACATGTAAATTCATCATAATATGCTTACATTATTTGTAACCAGGTCTGGCCTCCTTTCCAACATGTCTTGTGCCATCCTTGTCTCCACTGGTTTTCCTACACTGCTGTGAATTAAATTAAACCAGTTCTCCAACATCTTTCCATTTGATGCAGTGCAGCACCACAAAATATTCTTATTTTTAGTGATTTGTTACAATTTCTCTGTGTATATTGTTTTACGTCGAAAAATGAAGAATTTACATACATTGCAGAAAGACATGCGGGGACGCCTCATAATGTTTGGTGTTGTATAATTTATGGAGGCCATTAGAAGATTAGTTTGATATCCTGCCTGTTTATTTTATCCTCTGCTTGTTTATGAAAAAAAAATGTAGTTGTACTTTTGTCTCTCAACAGGGAACAATCCTTCAAGCTGACGAATGTATGGCAACACTTCATGGTTATGGGAGTGAACAGGAACTGATGGGTTCCTCCTTACAACAGCTCATTCCATCCATAACTCTACCATCAAGTAGAGGTGATCTCCCACAGGTAATTAAATAAAGATCAGTTTCCCCTACCCCACCCTTTCTGCCTCATCTGTGATGGCATTCCTTAAAGTAAATATTGAGAAGGTCGTGTTGTGATTTAAAGACAGATACTCATCACCCCAGGTATGACTTTTACTTGGGGGTAAGCAAAAGTCTCAATTGATGACTGCTCTTTTATTGGCATCAGACTTTCAAAAGTCAAAAGATGCAGAGAAGCTCATATTACACAGCATGCACAGAGAGTGTTTTGATTACATATTAGCTCACCAGGATATGGGCTTGATCAGTAAACTAGGTTTGTGTCTGCACTAGGTGAAGCTAAAGACAGCTGTCGGCGGGGCTAGAACTAACAGTTGGGAGAATTGGAACAGTATGGGATGAGGAGATTTTCCCCTCGAACCAGATCTACTTCTGTCTACTCCTAGAAATTGCTTTCATGAGAAGTGGAGTAGGGATAAGAGAGGCGTAAGAGAGTATTTCATACTCATATTATTTTTATATTTTGAATTTTTTGACAGACTGTGGCTTGAATGTACTTGACTGTCTCACAAGTCTGAACTGAAGGGAACCACAATGCCATCAAAGCAAACCTTCAGTTTGGAAAGAGTATTTCTTTTTTTGTGACTTTGAAAGATGCTATTTTAGATTTGGTATATTTAAAATGACTTACAGGGAAAATTTCATCATCCCAGACAGTTCCAACTCTCCCAACAAAGTTACTTCTAGCCCCTCCCAAAACTGTCTTAAGTTCTTCCTTGTATAGACACAAACTTCATTTATTTCTTAAGGACATGTCTCGGTGAGCATACAAGGCCCTGATTTGTGCACACTCTTTCTGCATTTTGTGAAATGTGAGCTACTCTGCATCTTTTGAATTTTCAAACTGATATGTCAATGAAAGAGCAGTCACCAACTGAGAATTTTGATATCCCCAACCAAAAGTGTACTTGTGGTGATGAGTGTTTGTCTTTAATATAAACATTATGGTGAATTATTCATCTTCTACTCAGGAAGGTGTTCCATTAAATTTACTCTAAAATAGTCCCTTTAAGATCCTGTACATTGCAAAATTGATCAGGGTAATGAGAACGATTCCTTTGCTCCAGTCAAAGCACTTCTAGAAGAAAGGAACTGTGGTCTTTGATCTTCAAAATATCTTCAGCCTACAGGTGTTGATTAACTATTTATAGTGTTCCTTGGCTGTTATTAATTCATGTGCACGCACAGAAAAATAATGGAGCAGATTATTGCCATGGTTCTAGTTGTTAGCACTAAAATGTAGACAGCTTGCTGCATACTTTATGCTTGACAGATGGATGTGTCTTAATGAAATAGATCAGAACAAATTATATAGAGAGGAGACTTACTATTGTACCTAAAGTTACACCTTAGTCTATATTTCAAAGGATGTCATCTTCCCATGGATGTAGAATTTTGAATAAATTGAAACTTGCCTCCTAAAAAGTTTGTGAAGGCCTAGGTGCAGGAAACTTAACCTTCCTCTCAAAGGTACATTCTCATACTGCCAAAGATATTGTATGCCTGGGAAAGAAGCTGTCATTGTGTCATGGAAATAGAATTTTAAGATTGAAGAACTTTAAAATTGAACCTATTCTTCCAGTCAACCCCCCCCCAAAGGGTTTCATGGGGGTCTGAGTGAGGTATCCTCTTTTCTTTTCAATGTCTGTAGCAGAAAATTGTATCAGTAAGTTTTTAAAAGGTACCTTTATCCTGAAAATGTAATAGAATTTAGGTTCATGTACTGTACATGGTCAGTGTTGCATATAAAATCAGCCTTCTTAGTTTAGGTTGTAGCTGAAAATGATGCAAGTCAACTCTGTAGAACAACCTTGCCCCAAACTGCTATGTGACTTCTATTGTTATGCAATCATTCCAAGTTTCAAGTCATAGAGTGAGACAGCAGAATGTTGCTTTATGGTAGCTCTTGAAAGTTTTTGAATTTTATTTAACCTTGAGGAAGATGCAAAGTTGTTTAAGGAGACATGTAAACTTCTGACAGAAATTATTTTGTGAGTCCTAAAATAACAAAGACACTGTTATCAAGAGAATAGAATTTTGAAATTCAAAAGGGATTTGACAAGCTGCATTCCATGGATGTCTTCTTTGGTATCATGCATTTGCTGTCTGTGAAGTTTTACATGGTATTGAAAGTGTTTGCTTTTCTGTTCATGTTGAATTTTCAAAGATGTCATCTTTAAATATTATTCATCATTTGTTTATCCATCCGTCTGTCCGTCCGTCCATCCGTCCATCTCTCCTTCCATCCATTTTTGTCAGGAGTGTTGGTTTGGCAATAAGGGTTGTATTGAAATCCATCCTTTCTGTTATTAAAGAGTAAAGTTGAATTTGTGTGCTTCATATTAATTTTATTTAGTATGTTACAATGATGACATAATATCTGATACAGAATGTGTTAATGGGATGAGCATTATAAAGTCCTCTCTTCAGTAATTGCTTAAACATTCATGTTACTCTCCCAATGGAATAATTTTCTAGAAAGAAAAAAATACATTTATACCCCCTTGAGCATAGCTTAGTGAGATATATTTGTGACAAAAAAATATTTGTCATATTTTTGACAAGAAATACGTAAGGCTTGTAGAGTAGAAATCCAATTTGATTACTGCACTGAGATTTTATGTAGCCTACATCATTATCTAGGAATTCTTAGCTGAAAATTATCTGTTGACTTAAAGTGGGATTTCTCACATGAGGAAGAATGTTGCTGTCATTTAAAGTTTACTGTTCAAGCATGAAAGTATCCTGTTGCACTTACAAATTCACTGACAACATGCTAAAAGTTTGGGAAGGAATTCTGTAGTTAGCACCAGAAGGTAGAAATTTGCGTGGCAAAATGTTTATTGTACTTATTTCATGTACTGAAATATCATATTACGTGTACGAATTTATTGTGAGTGTGACTCAAACTACGTAACGAAGGTTTGAAAGAAATATTGTAGTTAACACCAAAAAGCAATAATTGGATTTGTAGAATGTATACATGCCTTAAGTAAGGAAGGATCGTGTTACAGTACATGTATAAATTTATGTTTAGTGAGACCAGGGCAGCATAACAGAAGTTTAGAAAGGAATGCTTGAATATTTAAAAATCAGAGAGTTGGAATTTGATTTGATGGCAAAGAACAAGAGTTGTAAATGTTACAAGCATAGAAGTTTGATAATCGTGTTTACATACATGTACATATTTATCCTAAGTGTGACACAGATATCATATTTCAGTCTGGAAAGGAGTAGTGTGGTCAATGCCATAAGTAAGTAATAATGAAAAAAAAAAAAAATTATTCTATGTTCGTACCAATCGTAGAAGACAATATGAACCTAAAAATCTTGATATGAAAGTGGTTGTACATAGTGTGAGAGTGCAGTTTTCTGGTATGTTAGTACTTTGTGGGAAAGTAGCCCTTATGTACTATGATACTGTAGAGTGCAAAAAATGTATGCTCACTATAATAGGGCTAAACGTTAGGGCTCAACGGTTAAATATTAACTTGTTTAAAACCGACTGACCGATCGGTTAAACATTCACCATGTGTCACATTCTTTCACCATGTTTCTCTCCTAATTAGTCACTTGCCACAGTTCAGCTTTGTACCTAAATCCATTTGCGCAATAAACTGCAGAAATTATGTGCTGAAAATCATGTAACAATGGCTACACTTTTCACCAAGAGATTACAGAAGGTTAAAAAAAGTTTTGTGAAAGCTTTTGTAATGCCAGTTGCATAGCTTTGTCGTTGGGCTGTGCATGTCTGGTTAATTTGCTATCCATTTAACCATTTTCATTATCTGAGCGGTCAACCATTACCGGAAAACAAAATCAAGTCAAGATATATCAACAAATTCAACATTAAGGAAGAGTGCCATCACTAGAAATATGAAAGTTTATACTCTCAGAATGCTGCAGAGAGTGATGTTGGCCGATGCAGCATGCTAGTCATAACTTAAACATTATTTGCAAAGTTTTGGTGATCAGTCCATAAGCAGAAGCGAATCACGCATTTATTCAAACTTTTCACAAATGTATGTACTTTTTTATTGCACTGATTACTATTTTTGAGATTTCGTTGATCTAACATAGCATTGTAAGATGACAAGCCTATAGATCCATATCACTGGTATTATTGCAGTACTAGGCACACTTCTCTGTCTACAGCAATACAGTATTACACAGATGTAGAGCACATATGTAGCACTGAGTACAATTAGTCATACCACATACCGGCAACTGTATTACATTGTGCCTTGTGATGTTGCTGCAGTTCATATGTAATGTGTGTCTGCTAAGAATTTCCAGCACCGTAATGGGGTAATGGTGTGAAAATTTTTACCAATAAATATTCGTGCAAGCTGTGTAAAATGGTGTAACTTTTATTTTAACCTGCCTTAAAATTTTCCTTTTGCAAAATCTTCCTTTGCCAAAACTTGTCAAGAGTTGTTATGAATACCAATTAGGTGGTCATTCAAGCATTTGTCAGTAGCCCTAAAGGTTGAGATTTGATGGCAGTTTATCTCAGATTAAACTGAAAGGTGATCTATAAACCTTCATTGACCATCAGTAATTTGATCCCTTTTTGCCAGTACTAATTACAGGGCAGGATTTGCTGCTTGTTGTAATGTAAACCCCCAGTGCTGGGCTACTGTTGTACCAGAATGGTCATCAAAGTTTTTAACAAATCTGCAGCTCATTGGGGCAGCTAATTGAAGTAATGAACTTGTGGTCGGGCTCTTTAATTGGGAACCGCAGTTTTCCCCTAAAAACTGCGGTAGCTATGACTGATTCCAGCAAAGGCAAATTTTGCCTAATGTAGCCTTTCTGCACAAAACCTTCTGAAAATACCAAAGTTTCTTCATGATTTTCAGAGGAGAAACTTCTTGATGTTGAAAGTTACGGTCATGCTGTATGTGCAGTATATGAGGATTGAGAGCTCGTTCAAGACGTACAGTAGTCTTGTTACTTTTGTACAGTATTGCATACTGTACTGTGCAATGCATGTACGTATATTGTTAACGATCGTTTGTGCTAAGCACAAGGCCGTTCCGGTTTTTTCAGTGAGCTCAAACAGCTGTGCTAATTTATGTTTGAAAATAACGTAATTATTCATGACTTCAACATTGAAATGCTCCATTTATAATTTTTGGGGTAAGTCAGTAAAAGAAGAATGAGAGAAGAAGTGAGAAGAATTTCACTCTTCTGGGCATATTTTTTGGGGTTGGAACTTTCCAGGAATCCTACTAACGAGGAAAAATTATAAAAAATGTAGATTCATCACTTGTTAAAATTATTCAGTCAACTTAAATGGGAGACTTATTAAAAAATATTTTAGTTGCGACCGTACAGGGCTTTAATACAAGCCAGGCCAAACATAGCGTGATAACTGTTTTGAGCAGATTGCATTTGTTTTGAGCCTGATGAACTGTAGGTAAACACACGCAGGCCTCCCAGCATGGCATAAAATATAAAAATGTATAAAATATGGATAGAAATGGGCTCAAGCATAAATAAGCTTAAAATTGGGGGAAATCATAGATTTTTGTGATTAAAGTGTGATATCACGTGTTGGTGAAGGAATGTGTCAACCAAAATTGGTGTACATGTCCTACAGTAATAAACCAGCATGTCTATATGTGTTTATATACATTGTAAATGCATGTGTAATCATATTTGGTCAAAAGTGCATGAACTTGTGCCTTACAATTCTTTAATTGATATATTTACCTTGCCTTTAATACAAGACCTACAAATAAGAACTATGAGACAGGATAAGGCTATTTGTGCAAAAGTATGCTCAAAGTATGTGTCCTTACACCTTTCATATTAGCAGGTGCTATTTCCAAATACTGCACTTATTTATTTGTTAAAGCATAAATAGCAGGTTTTCTAGTGACTTAGTTATTCTCCTTTCTGTTTACTTTTTCAATCTTCTTCCTACTTTTCCTTTTTCTTGAAAGTCTTACTTTGTCCTACTTTTTGACTTTCCATAGGTCCTAAAAAGTGTATGTCATTTTCCCCTGTTACAAATACTCCTAGTCTCACAGAGTTTCAGTATGTATCAGGATATTTATACCAACCTTTTTTGTTTTGGAAATTCCCTCAAATGTCACAGAATCATGATCAAACATTAAAACAGTTAGCACAAACATTGTAATAAGCCACTTACATATCTGACAAAAGATCTGGGATTTGTATTTTTTTGTACAATATACCCAGAAATTGCATTTTGTAGAGGAAATGTGTATGGGGAAATTTTTGTCTTAAGAATTTATTTCCTGCTATCTAGGTACATCTCAAACTGAAAATTTTCTCACCTCAGCTGGTGGACTTTGTCTGCTGATGTGCTCTAGAAATTTGAAGAACTCACCTTAGGGCCTCTACTAATGTGTAATTGTGCCATTGTGTCATCCAACCAAAATGCAAAAAGCATATGTGCAGGATTATGAGAAGCCATTGCTAATATGAAAGAGATGCGATCAGGCTCGAATATTGGCAAAAATGTGATGCACCTTGTATGCTGTAAACATTAGTACAGATGAAACTCTGGCTAGAAGCCTTTGAAGCCCTACTTTTACTTAAAGCATTCCTACTTTTGTGCTATTTGAGTCTTGATCCTAATGTCATCCTTCTTTCTAAACTGGATTCATTTGAGAACCTGAGTACAGGGGCATAGCTAGGATGAAATTTTTACGGGAGCCTAGGTATAAAATGGGGGGTCAAGGCATTGATTGCCGTCCTTAATTCTTACAAATTTTGTTAGGACACATACAATTTCTGGGGCCTAGCAAACATCTGGGGGGCTAGGTCCCCCCCTCCATAGCTACGTGCCTGCCTGAGTATGTAATAATCCATTCAGTGTGGAGAATTTTTACTTTCTCTTAGAGATGTGAAAAGGCAATTTTGGTATGGCTTCATTTATTTCTTTTATCTTTTGGCTCCTATATGTTGCATCACCATTTACTCTTCTATTGACTTGAAATACTAAATCTCAGAAGCGTACTGAGCCCAGCAGAAGATTTGACTAGAAGTGAACCTTTGTAATAAAGCTGATATGTTGTCCCTCCATGACACTTTTAATTTTTGGGACCATGATCTGTTAACATTTTCTGCAAATACAGCTCAGAGCTTCCATGTGTGATTAAGACATTGAAGCTAGAGCACCTGCCCTGGAACACCTTTTCTCTTTCTTATCCGTAAAATCTGAAAATCATCAAAATTTAGCTGGATTCTCACTTTTAAAAAGTCATGTCATTATCAACTTTAGGTATACAGAGTCAATATATCCAATCCAGCATAGGTTCGGAAAAGTCTTTGACCTGTAAAACTGAGGTAAGGGCACCAGTTTTGAGGGGTAACGCCTTGACTGAGTGGGCGTGCACCAAGTCTAATGGTACCATAGTGCATTCAAATGTATTAGGAAGACCATGGAAGTACTAGGCAGTACTTCCATGGGAAAACTAAATTTGAGATGCTTTTAGCCTGTAAGTACTAACTCCCGGGTAGTACTTCCATGCTTTTAGGTGTCTTTGGTAATAGTGTATTGTAGAGTACTTCTGGAGAGTGGGGAGGTGTTGCCCGGTAACATTACTATGTAATGGGATATGTTATGAGGTAATTGCATACAGTGGTGTACCAGAGGGAACATGATATGGAAGTTGGTTGACAACCTAAAATGTAGTTATCATAGATGATGACATTAAATAGTCATAAAAATCACAGGCAATGGCATGAAAAAGCATAAAAACCATAAACAAAAGAAGTATAAAATCATAAATAAAATTTCTTGAAAGTGGCAGGGAGGCCTGCACCTATAACCTTGGCAGTTACATTACCACTACGCCTGGGAAAATTCCCAAAGTACATTCATGATGAACAGTGTTTGGCATATTTTTCTGCTGACTAGTAATAACTTTTTAGTCTTATCTGTCAAGTTTTCAAAAGAGTTCCACACTTTAGGTGGTACTTTGGATTGTTGTAGCTTGTGATGTCTTTTTTAAACATACTTTCAGTATTTTTTAATGCTGTCCAAAGTTTGCTTGAAAGTTGTTATTGTGACGTTATTTTCAGCAAGAGACTCGTAGATCATTGTGCAAATGGATCCATGTACTAGATAAAGCTGCACCACGAAGACTGTGTAACTGGCATTAAAAAGGCCTTTTTGAATTTTTTTTTAACTTTTTGTAACTTTTAGTTTAAAGTTACCCGTTGTTACGCGATTTTGGGCAAGCAACTTCTGGGGTTCATTACACAAATGGATTTAGGTATAAAGCCAAACCGTGGCAAATGATAGATTAGGATAAACTAGAACAGCAATGCTGTTGTGTAGCTCACTCAATTTCTCTTGTCTGTTAAAAATAGGAACTCAAAGAACCAAATTTTATCATTTATTCATCAACTTTGACAAAACTTCCTTACCTTACAAAGGCAAAAGGCAAGAGAAGAGCATTAAAAATAATAATAAATGAACTCAAAACCCAACTAAAAAATCACAAGCACGTTTAGGCATGTAAACACTGCAACTGACATCGTTTGATGACAGATTTGCAAATATCACTGCATATTTTCTAAAATCAAGAAGGCCTGTAAAGGTTATATACTTTAATTAGCAGCAAGACTGAAATTAAACTGATGTTATTGAACTGTTCAAGTTTGCAAATTAAATTTAGTTGCACCTACAACTCTACAAGCAAACACTGCATAGGTTTGCACTCAATCAAACAAACCACAGACTCAAAAAGCTGCTACTGTTGTTGAACTTAAAACAGTTATAGTATTGCAATTACTTGACTTGACCATCTCAATTGATCCAGGAACAAAATGGGACATATCCCCACAACAGGTTAAACCACTTTCCTTTCTTGTAAGCCAAACTGACCACAGAGTTTGCGTCAAATTTTGTTATCATGAATCAAGTAGCTGCTCAATGCAGGGAGTTCCCATGGAACTCCTTGTTTAATGAACCTTGATAATACAATTAGTTATCCCAAAGCATTGTGATTGCACAGGCCACTTGATGAACAAAGACTGATGTGTGTGAATGGATCAAATTTCAAAACAAACCTGCACAGACAGTTGCAAGACAGCAACTGAACACACAACCAAGTAAACTGGTATAAGTGCAATGAATAAACAGCTACCTGTTCAGCAGGCACAGTGAACTCAGCCCAACAAAAATTGCTTAAAAACCAAACTTAACTTTTGCATATCAAAATGCAAATAGGCAAGTTTTATTGCTCTAACGGCAAACAATCGTGTACCAAAAGTTCAGCTCAAAATCTCCACACATCAAAAGGCTGAAAACTTTTGTTGAAAAGTTGACGACATCTGCCCCATTTTATAACCTCACACATGTACTATGTACAATGTGTGAGCTAAAAAGCGTTTAAACAAAGTGACATATGGGGTCATTTAACCAATCGATGGGTTGATTAACCGGTTAACTATTTAACTGGAACAGCCCTACTTTGTCTGGTATATTGATCCATTTACATGATGAGCTACGAGTCTCTTTCTGAAAACAATGTTACAAAAAGCTCTTTCACACAACTTTTGAAAAGGGTTCAAATTCATCCAGGTACCATAAAAGTAGATACTACATCCTCTAACAATTCAGTATGCTTTCAAAACTTGCAAGACTAAAAAGTTATTTCTAGTCTGCAGAAAAATATGCAATGTCAAGATCATTCATCATAAACGCACAAGGGGAAGTTTCCCAGGAGATAGTGTAACATAACTACCTTACCTCTGTTTACAGTTCATCAGGCACAAAGCACAATGCATACTGCATGAATCAGTTATTTGGCATTGTGGATTTCGGCTTAATTATGGAACCCCTGCTTTAAAACCCAGTATGGTGCGCATAAAATACTTTTAATTAAATCTCCCGGCTTAAGCTGCTGAACTATTGAACAAGTCACACCTCTGCATTTGCCATAATATTTTTATCATTCATATAAGTTTTCAACCCCCAAAATATACTTAGAAGAGAGAATGCTTTCCATCATTCCATTTAATATTTACCTAGCATTATAAATGGAGCATTCTGTAAATGTTGCACTTGGTTTGAAACATGAGACCCAATCCTTGCGTGATGTCATGTAGGATAATGTCTTCTCGAGACTTCTAACCCTAACCTTATTCCAGGCCTCCTCGTTCTAACACACCTTGTGATATGATATCCTGTAGGATATTCTTCTTGAGACAAGAATGTGACACTACAAAATAAAATATGAGGATATGGTGAATATTAATTAGACCAGCTGGTTTAGCTTGCTGAACAAATGGGTATGGCCATATGTGGTGCTTTGCACCAACGATCATTCGTGGTATAGGCCTATGTGCATTGTACTGCATTCAGTATCGTCCAAGTTCTCATGTATATACAGTATGAGGGGTAGTTGCGTTAGAAATATTTTCAAGTTTGTTGGATTTTGACATCGAGGAGTCTCTCCTGTTATGAACATAACAACGAAGACATGTATTTTCAGAAAATGGAAAAGCAAGCAGTTCAAGGCAGATTAAAATATGTTACAGTATTTTACAGATGCTTGCAGGAATAAACATGGGTGAAATTTTTACACCAGAGCTGAATTACGGTGCTGGAGATTCTTAGCATACAAGCATAATACATATGTACTACAGACATCACAAGACCCAGTATAGTACAGTGTGTAAGTTACTGTTTTACGGTACACGTACGTTTATGCTCAGTGCAACATACATGTGCTCTACTAGACCTGTGGGAAATGCATTGCTGCGACTGAACAAGTGTGTTGTTTACTGGGTACATGCTAATGATATGTGGTAGGCTTCTCATTTTGTGATGCTATCTTAAACTGCAAAATATTTCAAAAATACTAATTAGTGGAATAATAAAAAGTATGCACATTTGTGGAAAAGTTTGAGTAAATGGGTGATTCACTTTGCTTATGGACTGATCATCAAAACTGGGTAAATAATGCAAATGGTTCCACACGACTTGCTGCTTTGGCAAGCATCATTCACAGCACCATCTTGAGAGTATGATCTTCCTTGTTAAGAGTGAGGGCGCTATTCTGAAATGTTGATTTTGTTGATATACCTTGCTTTCATGTTTGGTTAACCAACTGTTCGGATAATGAAAACCGTTAAATGGACAGCAGTGAATGCGCAGCTCTACTGTACTATGGGTCATGTTATTTGGCTAAAGGAAATTTGTTATGCATAGCCAAATACACAGAAACCTGCAACTCTTTTTTGAAAGACTTCATCCCTTTATCGATCTCTTTTATGACTCTCGAAACTCTTCTGTGTTCTCATCATCTTGTGAGATTACCTTTTAATGCTACAGCATCCTTTCATTTTAGATACTTGTCATTTGGCTCTGCATGTCACAGACTACCTTTTAGAAGATTTTCGGTACGATCTTTATATTTTGTAAGACTGTACTGTCTCCAGATTTGGGAAAATCATGAACTCTGCTCATCTATGAAAACTTACTCCCTTCAGGGATTTATCACATAAAAGACTATTTGGAGTCTTGGTTTTCTCCTTTGAGAGTGATATTTGATACTTTTCCTTCCTTTTTTAGATTTTACAAGCTTGCACTTTCGTTTTATCCAGGAGGTGGATAAATGACTTGCTGTCGTAAACTGAATAATCATGAAAGATACATGTTTGCAAATTGTTCATAAGTTTTGTTGACGGAGGCCTGGCTTTATCTACTGGTGATGTCAGTTCTGTGCAGAGACATACAAATCTATATGAGAGAGAAGTCATTAAAAAATGTTTCATGGATAAATGTAATTGTCTCAGTTTATTCCTCATTGAAGATTAGTGATATGAGCAAAGACGAAAGTCATAGTTCATTGAACTCAGGTTTCTAGCCAGGCCATTCAAACTGGGTGCTGCACCCAGTTTGAATTTACTTTTTGGTTCCTTGCGTTAGCAAAAAGGAACCTATGTAGTCAGCTGGGCGTGTGTGTGTGTGTGTGTGTGTGTGTGAGATACTTGCTTCAGTACGCTGTATCACAAGAAGGGAATGTTGGACGAAACTGAAACTTGGTACATGGATCTTTCATAGTGAGAAGGTGTGCCCTATTGTTTTTGGTGGAGGTCAAAGGTCATGTGGGGTCACCAGGGGTCAAAGACCGAAAACCTTGTTTGCACGATATCTCAAGGTAGGAAGCTTGGATAAATTTCATACTTGGTATGTGGATGCATTATGGTGAGAAGATGAACGCTGTAGCTTTTGGTGGAGGTCAAAGGTCATCTGGGGTCACCGGGGGTCAAACACTGTAAACTTGTTGTTAACACAGTATCTCAAGGTACTGTAGGAAGCTTGGATAGATTTCATACTTGGTATGTGGATGACTTATGGTGAGAAGATAAATCCTGTCATTTTTGGTGGAGGTCAAAGGACATTTGGGGTCACTGACAGTCAAATACTGAAAACCTTGTTAACACAGTATCTCAAGGAAAGAATCTTGGATAGATTTCATACTTGGTATATAGATCTACCATAGTGAGAAGCTATGCCATACAGTTTTTGGTGGAGGTCAAAGGTCATCTGGGGTCATGAAGGGTCAAAAACTGATAACCTTGTTGTTGGCACAATATCTCAAGGTAGGAAGCTTGGATTGATTTCATACTTAGTGTGTGAATGCCTTATGGTGGGGAAAATATTTTTTGGGCGGAGACCAAAGGTCATCTGGGGTCACTGGAGGTCAAATTCTGCAAACCTTTTCAACTCTATATCTCAGTGTAGGAAGCTTGAATAGATTTATGCTTTGAGGTGTTGCATTAAATCCAGCAGAAAACCCATATGAGTTTTGTCGGATGTCAGAGATGAAATCACCAGATGCCAAAAAGCAAATTCCCAAGAATTCCTATAGTCAAATATAAGCACAAAACTGTATCATTCCAGCACATTAAGATCACATTCACCCAATGACTGAAAGATGTGGGACATCTTTCAGAGATGCCAAGTATATCAATTTTAGTTGAAATTATAGTATTACGATTTTAATCCATAATTCTGCCATTATGAAAACCTGCATCAAATACCACTTTTTAATATTGCAGAAGATTCTCTGCCCACAAAGCAGAGGACATGTGAAAGTTCACTAGACAGACATTTGTCCTTAGATTAGGACATGTGAGCTTTGAAAAATTGGAAATTGGAATTGATTAATTAAATGCTACTATGGGTTGTTAGTTTTATAAAGAGAATTAAGTTACTGATCATTTGGATCAGATACCAATGAGCGTGCATGAATTGTGATGGCTTAATTGAATAAAACAAATTGTAACTGTATACTGTCTGTGTTGATATCCCTTGAAGTGCCTGTATTTCTTCAGAGCAATTTATTTATGCTTGAATGTGTTAACACAAGATGTGCATTGTCTACAGAGCAGATTTTGTGCATCTACAGAAATACTGGTTAATTCACTAGTTGGCTCAGTTTCATTACATTCAGCAAGGAACCACAGTGCCCATTGGGCTCTTGTTTAACTCATTACCCAGTTTGAAATTTCACCACCCAGTACCAAGTTTTAAATTTCATCACACTCTTAACTGTAAATATGTACAGTATCACACACAAAACATCATGCAGTTGAATATTGTTTTGGAAACAACCAAAAATCATGCAACTGACCACAGACAATGTCATTTAGTTCTTGAGATATGGCTAACATCATGTGAGAATGATGCAATGTCGATTAACTCCCGCCCAGTTTGACATTTTTCCTAGCTAGAAGCCTGGAACTTAAACTTGAGTTTACTAGCATTGCAAACGGTATGTTTTGACTGAGACACACGTTCAGTCACATGAAACGAAGTACAAATGTACAATCCCTTACAAAAAAACGTGTGTCAATTGGTTCCAAATCCTCAGGTTTTCTCACGTGTCTGCCGTGGGTTTTCACAGGTTTTTGCAGGGAAACCTGTGTTTTCCCATGAAATTGACACAGGTTTGTCAGTTGCCACACTTTGCCACAGGTTAACCACAGGTTTGCCACAGGTTTGACACGCAAAATGCGTGGCAATTAAGAATAGTATTGACAAAGAATTCTGAGTCAAAACCTGTGGCTTAAAATTGAAAGCAAGAAAAGGTGTGTAAACCTGTGTCAAACCTGTGTCGAGAGGGTTCCAAAAACACAGGGTTGCCACCCAGGAACACGCGTGATTTCTTTTGTTTTTCACGTGTGATCACGCGTGGTAACTGACACAGGTTGATACACTATTTTTTGTAAGGGATGACACTTTACAAACTATGGATGCATAACATATCTGCAGCTGATCGACAAAAAAAGGTGTGTCAACCTGTGTCGGTAACCACGCGTGATCACGCGTGAAAAACAAAAGAAATCACGTGTGTTCTTGGGTGACAACCTGCGTATTTGGAACGCTCTGGACACAGGTTTGACACAGATTTGACACAGGTTGACACACCTTGCCTGCCTTGAATTTCAAACCACAGGTTTTGTCTCAGAATTCTTTGTTAACATTGGTTTTAATTGCCACTCATTTTGCATGTAAATCCTGTGGAAACCTGTGGCAAAGTGTGGCAACTGGCCAACCTGTGTCAATGTCAAGGGAAAACACAGGATTTCACCCAAAATACCTGTGATTACCCATGGCAGACACACGTGAAAATCTGAGGATTTGGAACAAATTGCCACACGTTTTTTTGTAAGGGGAAGAGGATGTTTGAGAATAAAATTTCATGTCATATGAATGTAACAATATGGAATATTGATTGTCTGCATGGTAGAATGATCAGAGAATGTGATAGATTACTGAAGAATTATTTTGATAAAATGTACCATTTTAACACTCCAGAAGAAGTGGATCGTTTCCCTCCTGTTTTTGTACCAAAAATGTTTGTATGTATTTCGAAGTCATCTCATTTACTTCACAAATGGACACTCCTAACTACTGTGAAATATCCCTGACAATGCTTTCAGATCCCTGTTGTATGTCAGTCTAATTACTATACTTCCTTCCTAATTTGTCTTTACAGGCAGTCAAGAAACAGCAGTTGACTGGTAAAACAAAAGAAGGCAATCTGTTTCCTCTGAGCATCCATATAAAAATGATATCTTCTGGGAGTAGTGAAGATAGTGCCTTTGGAGATGAAGACCCAGGTAAGTTCTATTCTCAGCAGATTAATCCAAGAGTGACATCACAAATTATTGGGCCATCAACCATTTTCAATTGAGTGAGTTAACTTCAACACTCGGTTTTTCAGTACAGGAGAATCTTCCAAAGAAGGACTTTTGACCAATGCAATTCATCATTTTTCAGCCTTTGCAGCATATATTTTTATAATTTTTTGACTTAAGGTACACTTTAATTGTCCAGTAAAGATGACTCACATGTAGAATTTGCAATGGATCAATTTCATATCTAATGGGGGAGAAATGGCTGGTTTATGTAAGAAGACTTTATCTGGCTTTGTTTTTCCTGTCACCTATACTGGTTTGACTAAAATTAGAGAATTGTGAGCATCTGCCTTCAGGTTACAAAAGAAGAAATCCAGCGTTGGTCGCTTGTGCAGAAAAATTAATTAATAAAGTGGAGTAAATGTCAGGCATGTCTCACAGAGAGAAACGGCAAAGTCATCGCTTTAAAGGGGTGTGGGTGATCGACAGAAATAAAAAAGACTAACAGAGCAAGTAGTATTTTAATGAAAAGAAATATTTCACATCTGTCCTTGACTGTGAGAAGACTGACAAATCCTTCGTCTTTTTGGAGTGTCTTCTAAGAAAAGTACAGTGATCCACAGGGGAGGTTGTTTTAATTTTCTCTCTCATTTGGAAAATGAGACAGTGCTCCTCTTATAAGAAATCAATCAGAGGAAGTATGACAAATTGTGAGTTGGTGTCTCTGGTTGTTAAAGTAACAGTGTTGGATTAAAGGCAGACTCTTGTCAGCCCAAAACTGCTTTTACAGTAACCTTCATCAAATTTTTACTTGGTCAGAGTGCACTGATTGTCACACAAACTGTGCCTTCAAAGGTATACCTGAAAGTCACCCTGATTGGTGGCATGTGCGGACTTGCAGGTCAGTGAGGTGCAGGTACCCTGCAGCAGGGTCAACACCTATAACAGAATGGCAACATATTCAGATGTCCGTAGGATGTAAAGAGAAAATTTTTGAAAAAGGTTGTGTAGCTGTATGGTACTGTAACTGTGTCCTTGCAAAGTTTGGCTAATTGTAACTGAAGTATTATACTGGTAAGATTGCCCAGGACAGATTGGAGGAATGGCTAGAAGTCTGATCTTTTGGGAAAAGTAGGTGTTGTCTTTGAAGCTACTGTGAGATAGAAAACAAAGTGAGAAGGGGACAGGGAGATGATTCTTTTTGTTGCAACCTTAGTGTGTGCTGACAGGGTATATGTTGGTTGTTTTATGCTAAACAAGCTTACTCAGCTCCTGCAGTGATATGGCTTAGTTGATAATTGTTGGCCATTACACCATTGAGAGGGCAAGGAATGGTAGGAACTGGTGGAATAGGGGAAGAGCTCTGAAGAGAGATAAGTGAAAGTGTATACTGAGAGAGGGTAGGGTAGAGAAGGGATGGGAGACAACAAGAGGAAGGGCCAAGGGACAAGATGAAAGCCGAGTAATCGGTTTACTATTTAGGGACAACAAACTCACTATAGGGCCTAGGTAAAATTAAAAAACCTTGCTCTTTCTATTTGGCCTGTGTCACTGGAGAACCAGGTGTTGACTGACATGGGCTTTAACAAGAAGTTCCTAGGCCTAATGTAAAGGAATCCCTCTCTCCCCCACCCCCATCCCCTTCTTCCTCTCTGAATTAAACAGCAGTATCTCATCCTAATGATTTATATGTAACATATTAAAAGGAAATATTGCATTTGTTGCATAGAAAATTTTCATATTTTTAATGCCAGTATTTATAGAAACAGATTGATAAAGTCCAAATAAGGCAGCACAGTTGCTTTTTTCTCCAAGATTAAGATTCTCACAGAAAGATATCTAGTTAATACTCTTTGTTCCAGAATAATTTGTTGGCCCAAAATTTCAAATAATGCAACATTAGTAACCCTTGTCCTGCATAATATTTTGAGGAAATAATGCTATTGCTGGATTTTATTTGTGAGACTGAAAGGTTTAATAGTGATTATAGCCATTTTCATTGTATGCCATATTGGTGCAATGTAAGTGCAGTATTCCCTTTAAGAGAAGATTTAGCAGTTGCTACCATCGGTTTTAGTATGTACATAAATTTTACTCACCTATTTGGTAAATGCACATAAACTTATTTTATATGTTTCATTGTATTGTTTGGAATTAGTATTAGTTGTTGTGAACAACCATGTCAGCCCACTCTCCAATATGCTCATTTCTGTTCACTCCAAACTCATCAGAAATGCTATCAAATACATGTAGGTCATCAACAGCTGTATATGAATATTGTAGGTGACCATGCATTCAGGACCTTCTTTGCATCTAGCCAGCTGGGATAACTATCCCTCTTGACAGGTTTGTACACCTTCCCCCTGAAGCTTCCCTAGAAAATAGGGTTTTGGATGGTCAAATTCAATTTGTTTTAAGATTTCAAAGTTTTTTCAAAGGTATCACCATCCTGCATGGAAGAAACCTTACATAAACAAATTTATAGCTAGGAATAAAAAAAATAAAAATAAATAAAAAAAAACAAAAAAAAAAAACTGGGTAACAGGTAAATTTAATAGTGTGTAGAGGTTAAATTAATTTGTGAGGCTAGAACATTCAGTCACTCAACTTTCTGTACAAATTACTCCATACCCATAAAGTTTAAGAAATTGAGGTTAGGGGTGGGTGGGGGAAGGGGATGAGGGAGAACTGTTGCATTTAGGCTGAGACACAAAGATTTGTAGTGTTCTATGAGCTAAAACAGCATTACCCAACATTAAATTAAAGGCTAGAATAAAAGTTTCTATGCTTTGATGGTCTTGTATACCAGGGTTTCTGGACTTTAGTTACTGGAGGACTCACTTTTGGTTGTTAATTATCTGAGGACCCCTTGGACCCCCCAGGACCCCTTTTTCCATAAACTGAAAATGAAATTCCACCTGCACTGTTTAGAGACAAGTTGCTATGTTATAAAATAATCATGAAAATGAAGATTTAAGCCATTTTTTCCTGTCCAACCCAGCAGCCCACCAGACAGCCCAGCAGTGGGCTAGGGCCCACTGGAAAAGAAATGCTGTTGTATGCAATTTTTGTGAACACAGTTTTTGAAACAATTATGTCTCTCTTCAAAAGCAATGCCATACCACTTTAAAGAGTCTGTGGTCTGTGATGTTAGAATTCTAGACAAAATTATGTGGGACAAATCCCCCTACTCCACTTCAGTGATAGAAGGCAAATGCTACTTGCTGTGCTGAAGGAAATATGCAAAATTCTCTGAAACCTTCCATTGAGTAGTTGCGATTTTTTTTCCTTGTCAGACTATTCCTTTAGGAACATCTCAACATCCCTACTCAATAGTCATCAACTGTGCACTTTAGCACAGGTTTTGTTGCATCCGTTTCTGTCAGAATTAATTCCTTCTCTCTTATTACTTGCCTATATTTGGTGAGTTTGTTCATCCGTGGATTATCAAACATCCCCTCGACGGTTTAAAGCGATACTAGATGAAGGAATGGTGCTTTTCTGTGTGGTTATATGCATTACTTCTAGACTTTGCTGATTTATAATTGAAGTTGCCATTTCATCTTCTGCTTTGACAGTTTTTAATCTGTTGTTTGGTGTTATGCTGAAGATGCTCTTTAATGGAGGCATAGTACTTTACCAATTAATTATCAAATTTGCCCTCTTTGTGTTGTTGAATTTAAATTTTGGGAAGGATTAATATTTAGTGTTCTAAAGAACTTTTTTGGCCTTGTTCCAAGAGAGAAATTCATGTGAAGTGTCTTGTATTTGTATTTCTTTTCAGCATGTCTGGTACATGGTTTGTTCATTTTTTTCTGTGATAATTGAGCAGTGGTGTCAAATCCTGATGGCACTGCTATCAGTAGGCAAGGATTTAGGGGTGAAGATAAATTGTGGAGGAGTTTGCTTAAGTGCTCTAGTTTTTCTGCATCTCATGTACTTGGTTGATGGCTGGGGGACAAAAGGGATAGAGGGGTGAAAAGGTGGGGTTCTAAACCCTATCCTAGAGTTCTTGCTTCTCTGCACAAAGTGGTTGTGCTAGCTGCAATGTTCTAGAAATACAGGGATCTCTGCTTTTACAGGAGATTGAAGAGGCAGGTCCAGAGAAGTTTTATATTTATCAGGAAGGAAGTCAAATTTTCCACATTTTCAACATATTTTCATGTCTATACAACAAGGCCAATTTCATTCTTAAAATTTCTTGGCAATGAGCTTTCCATGCTTGATTTTGCCACGTGTGATACACAAGAAATGCTTTTTCCACTCCGCACAGCTGTAGCACTTGACCTGCATATTTTATTGGGGTAAGGTAATCCTGTTGTATCTTTGTGCCCAGGCCTATAACTGTTGTCTTTGCATTGTGTGACTCAAGCAACACTGCACAGGCCTGGCTAGGGAGTTGCAACCCTAAAATAGGTTGAAAGTAGATTGAAAAGGTGACTATTTACCATTTACTAGAAAACTCCTTCCTCCTCTCACCTCCGACTTCTTTCCTTAGTCGTGGGAATCCCACTTGACCAAAGATTTATTAGATCGAAGGTTCACTAGACCAAAGATCCCTTAGATAGGAAATGTAGAGTTAGCTCTAGCATTAGGATTCAGGTTGGATGTAAAATTGAAATAAGGGTTATGATATGATTAGCCTAGGATAGGATTAGGGTAAGAGTTTAATAGGATTTTTGGCCTAGTGAAGCTTTGATCTAGTGAACCTGCAGTCACGTGGACCCTGCCCCCCTGCATTCTCAGCCTACCCATATTTGTCTCCCTTTGCTATTCCCCATTTCTTGATTGTTATTACAAGTAGTGTTGGACAGATCATTCAGTATTCAGTATTGGTATCGGCTGATATTACCCATTTTTGTCCCATATCTGTAAAATTTACCTCAAATACCAATACCATGTTACCGATATTTCTCATCCTACACTTCGTAAAGTTGTTACATTATTTTAGTATGTCTGACTTTATTAAGTTCTTTTTGTGACTCATGAAAAAGACGTATTTGTACGGACGGGTACAAAAACAGGAACTCAGTAAATGCTACGTATTACCTAACTTCCCGTGATATCGGTATCGGATCGGTATCGGCCGATATTGAGAACTGAAATATTGGTACTGGTAATATGTGCTACTTGCCATATCGGTACAACAGTAATTACAAGCATACCTCATTCAATGTACCATACTTTGAACCAGATGGTTGTCAATAATATTTGTACCCTGTCTGTCAGTATTTGTTTCACATTTTCCACAGATGGCTGTAAATGCAGACTTTGCATCTGTTAAGTGTCTGTGAAACATTTCTCGTTGACAGATGAAGATGCTTCCTTCATGCATCAGAGATATTGCTGTTACTTTTTATCTTTAATCAAAACTTCATAAGTTTTTTCACTGATCAGGCTTTGTCATTAGTTACTTCGTAAATCTCACATGTGACAAGTTTATAGCTATTTCTACACATTTGAAATCCAAGACAAAGGCTGGTGGATTTTCTCTCTTTCTGTGGGTGAAGTAGTTAATGTTTTTAGCTACAAAATGAGTTTAATGATGTGCATGATTAGTCTGTTTGCATTGTATATTACCTCTACCCCTAAAGGAAAAGAATATGGGATATGTACTACCTTGTGGCTTTCAGGATATGTTTTTGGTTTTTATCTACATATCATCTATTCTTCCTGTTTGTTATGAGGACATTGTCAAAAACAACTGCAGGCATGACTTTGATCTTTTAACGGATGCCTGCATTTTGTTTGTACCATGTACTCTTTTTTTTTTTTTTTTTTTTGTCAATTTCATTTTTTGTACAAATCTTGAACCAAGGAGTTCAGCATGCAACAACAGAATTTGATGACATGAAAAGTGGTTTCATGGCATCAAATATCGTTTTGCTTTAAATTCACAGTAGTGTTTGAATGCACATTCAGTGATGTAGACTAGTTCAGTGAATTGTTCCTGGTCTTTATACTGTAGCCTCAGTTCTGTAGCTATGGAACTTGAAGATGAGAAGTTCCAAGTACCTGGCCTGTGATTGAAAATAGTATGTCCCTGGCCTGTGGTTGAAGAGAGTAAGTCCCTGGCCTGTGGTTGAAGATAGTAGGTCCCTGGCCTGTGATTGAAGAGAGTATGTCCCTGGCCTGTGATTGAAGATAGTATGTCCCTGGCCTGTGATTGAAGATAAGATGTCCCCGGCCTGTAATTGAAGATAGATATTCCTGGCCTGTGACTGAAGATAAGATGTCCCTGGCCAGTGATTGAAGATAAGATGTTGCTGGCCTGTGACTGAAGATATGACTTCCCTTGCCTGTGATTGAAGATAAGACGTCCCTGGCCTGTGATTGAAGATGAGATATTCCTGGCCTGTGACCAAAGATAAGATGTTCCTTGCCAGTGCAGTTGAAGATAAGATGTTCCTGGCCAGTGCAGTTGAAGATAAGATGTTCCTGGCCTGTGATTGAAGAAATATTTAATGATGACATCTAGACCTTGTGCAGTTGGGATTTATGTTGAAGTAGGAACTGAGCCTCAAAGCAACACAATATCTGAAATTGAGATTTTGGGGGAAGAAAAGGGATTTCAACCTTGTGCAATCGCTTAAGTACCATGATTTTAATGCCCAGTATTGAAATTATGGATATTTACTCCAACTCCTGGTTGAGCTAATAGTCAGTCTTCTTTTGATATTAGAATATTCAGCTCAAAGTTTTGCTTTCTGCTGGGGTAGGGGCCATGTGAAAGTGCTAGCAACTCATTTGTTCCATCAAAAATTTATGAATGTTACAGCCTGATAGCTTTTGATTAATTGCAATCAGAAGTGAAGCTGTTCTAATTACTGAATCTGTATTTAACATGCACCATTGATAATTTTTCATGAACAGTTTTTCATGCAAACTTCTTCTTGAGCAAGAATTGAAAGCATTGTATATGTAGTGAATCTCACTGGAAGCAAGTGTTAATTTGATTATTTTTGCATGAAGGTATGGTAAAGTGAGTGAAATTTGCTTTGGAGTTGTTTTATAAAGGCTGGTGGCAGGGGGGTTAACATTTTGGTAGAGGAAGGAATGTTATGGTAGGGCTAAGCATGCATTTTTTGAATGGGTATGATGGAAGAATTGGTACTGAGTTAGAAAGTAGATTTTATGGATTTCATCTCAATTTATTTTTAGGGTGGGCAGATTCAGTGAATTACATATGCTTGAAAAGGGCTGCCGTAAAATTAGAGATCAGGAAGGAAGGTAGAGAAAGGGGGAATTGGGGGTGGGGTTAGGGTGTGAAATGCAAGGGATGTTAACATCTGTCCTATCTTCTCATTTGTTTTTGCGGGATGTATGTCATAGAAAGAATGATGGGGGATATTAGCCACCCTCAGCATTTTGCAAAAGTAAGTTATAGTAGGAAAAGTTGCCCAGTTAAGTGGTTTGCCACAGGCACTTCAGTCCCACTGGTAACTGACATCATGGGCTGGGCAGGTCATCTTGATGGAAGCTAGGCTGTGGTGGAGTGAAACGGGGGTGTTTGTGGAGAAACACACATGCCATGAGCAGATTAGAACCTAAACACGTGTGAGATAAGTTAGTGCACAGCAGCATAAACAGCTTGCTGCCTGAAGACCATTCCCATTTTGCATCCTTTTGTCAAATTTTCTTTGAAGTGTGGTACTGTAATAATTTAAAAAAGTTTTCATATCTGCAGCATAAAGTTGTTTTGTTAGATGTGAGTGTGATAGAACTGCCAGGGGCACCATTTGCTTTTTCCATTACATCTTAAAATTGTTGAAGTGAACTCGTCTCTCTCCAATTTTTTATGCATAAATCAACTCTGAATGTGTTTTAACTTTTAAATAATAATTAATGTTCGTGCTCCCAAATCGGGTTTTTAGTTTAGTTGGTGATGACAGTGCACGACATCTGTGCTATGTATTCAAGTATCTGTCAACTTGCACACCTCCCCCTAGGCAACTTCAGTCAGTTGGCCTAGCCTATACCATCACAGTATGCCTATTGTACTGTTACTAACAGCCTAGTGATAAGCTATTGCACAGGGTGCAGTACTGTTGAAGAAATAAAGAACACACAAATCCAAGGACTTCATCTCGTACGTACCAAACTAAATGCCCATGCCCACAGTATGGTATGATACAATTGGTGTACCATGGTGTCCAGTAAACTACGGCTGTAAGCAGGCCGAAATGCTTTTATACTGAACAATGAATGTAAGGAGATTATGCTTGGTATGATGGTACAGTAGTTCTGCAATGAGCTATATATGTATGGCAGGTGGAAGAATTTGTCCAATGTTTGCAGATTGGCTGGTGACACATATTTTTGTGATTTTATCATAAAAAAATTGAGTTTTCAGCCATTTTATTTAATTGAAACTATAGGTCGCAAGTTGCTAGGTGGGACATGATTTCACAGACACAATGCTTCCTTGCATCCAGCTTATTGCAGGTGTGGTCCTTAAATGTATCTGTTCTAAACCTGGCAAATAAATTAAAAGGGTTGGATGGATAAGCTAGGCCTGCTGCTACAGGTACTGTTTGATCAGTTATGGGGTAGCATCTTTGGTATTCTTGTGATCGAAGTTTTCTTTATTATAGTTGCATGTCTCATTGAGTGAACAAGATGAAATTATAATTTCTTTTCTCCTTTTATTAATCACAGATTTCAACCTTTCAACCAAAGTTCACAGCCGTACCCCTGATTTGCTGAGCTCTGCAACATCCTCAGACGTCAGACCATCTGGTAATGTAGAGTCACCTTAAAGCAAGGGTTATCAATTATTTTCATCCTGTCTGTACCCCTTGCAACTTTCAAAATGTAATTTACACCCGTCCCATGACCATTTATGCTAGATATACAAATCCCTTGAGAACCCCTGCTTTGGAGGAACAATCTCATTGCCCCAGAAATAAGTACACTTGCAGTGACATTCCTGTAACTTACGATCGGTCACTGTACTTTCATTAATATTAAAAGAGGGAAATTATTCAGCTATTGTATGCTTTTGCAGTGTGCACACTTTTCAGCAAAACCAAAAATTTGGCTAGCATGAAAATTGTTGTGATAAGTAATTTGTTTCTGTGGCTAAATAAGTACTTAAATACTTTGGAAAACCATATTTTAAGTGGTCTTTACAAATAAAAGTACATGGTTCCCTTGCTCATGTTGTATGTTATATTGGTCTATAGAAGTGGAGAACTTGTTAAATGTTTCAAGTTCTTTCAAGGAAATTATGTGGCCACCCCACACATTTTAAAACCTCTTGCGTCCAAACCTTTCAAAACCATTCTAAACTCCCCATAGGATGCCCATCATTAATGCACTAGGCTGCTTTCAGCATGTGTGTCAAAAATTCAGCTCATGTAAAGAACATTTTAAATGTGTTGGTCGGGTGATATTCTCATGGGCTCAATTTGGGTGACTGCACTTGTTTCTTTGGATCATTTTGAAGAAACAAGTGTTAGCAGATCATTGCCCCTTTAATGTTGCTTTAATGAAATGTAAATCACTTGAGTGTCCTCGTGGAAATTTGTCTCATTGTACCTTGAGCCTAGTCCTTGAAAACAGTTTGTCACTTCAGTAGAATGGTCCAGACTGATCATCATTTGCATAAAAGAAGTACATGAAAGTAGTGGAACAAGGTGTCTATGCATAAATATGATGCATTCTGGCAGATTGGGTGTTATGTGTGCATGGTTGCACATGATTGGCAGCTCAATTTAATGGAGTTTCTTGTCATTTTAATTCATTGACATAAGACCCTTTTAACCCTACCATTAGCATATATCATAAATGTGGGATTTTGGTTTCAAAAGAAAGTGTTATCCTTTTGTTAATACTAAAAACTCATTGTTGCATATGGAAGCAGAGCTATTTCCTTGGTGCCTCTAAGATATGTAGAGTGCCTTTTTCATACCTAGCAGGGCTGGAAAAAATGCAAATTTCCCGGCAAGCCGGAAATTATTTCCCGCGTGATTATAATTCTTTAACTAAGTGGAGCGCGACCATCGGTTCGCACATAGCGTACAGAAAATTTTTGGCAAAATGAAGCCTCCCAGATTGCAGGAAACGGCCCTTCCGGGCCTTGATAATTGCATCTCGGGCCAGGGCTGGGAAAATATTTTTGAAAGAAGTAGCCATCAGGCTTTTTGGTATTAGACTGTATGTGGTAGCCCGACAGGACTTTGTTTGAGCCCAGCATAACTAAATTCAGGCATATACATCTAGCACTCATAATGCTGTACTTTGACTTGTTTGTGCATGAATTACTTATGTAAAGTCTCTTTGTTACAGTTTGTTACAGTTTATTTTAGTTTTGTTCGTCTGTCAAGCGATCTAGGCTCAATTCTCTTTCGCCCTGTACAGTCAGTCCGTTAAGCTCAGCACCTACATTGTATGTATTGTACATATACAGGCTATATATGAACGTCAAAAGACAGCTCGCAAAGCGTGTGGATTGGGAGCGTTCGGATACTAAAGCCGAGAAGTAGTGTGAAAGAAAGTGCTGAAAATGTACCGTTACCGTAAAATACATACCCAGACAGATATGTCAATTGGCTTGACTTTTATGTTGCTAGATTTCATACTTATCACTTATATATTAAGATGACATGCTTTCATTATCTAAAGAAGTAAATTTTTTTTAAAATAGTTATGCTACATAAACTATGCACATATTTCAACCACAATAATATTCTCTTGTCTCAAATCAATCGCTAAGACTTCAAGTTTTTGGTGGAAAGACTTTTTTTGGAAACAAAATTTACTTCATCAGCTCTAGCATCGCACACATTCTTTCAAGGGGTATATTGCGCTGTGTACACAGAAAAAATCGACTATCCTGTCCTATCTATCCTGTTAATACCTTAAATACTACAATGATTCCTACCTTTATGTTGCTCATAATTTTTTATTGCTATTCAAACTATTTGTTTGCAAACTATAAGTTTCCAAATATATGGCAAAAACGGGCAACATATTTCCTATTTTTAGCTCATACCAGCATGCTGGTGTGAGCTATTGTGATCATGCGGCGTCACTCTATCTATCTATCTATCTATCTATCTGTCCACACTTGTTCAAAATGCTTCTCCTCCCATATGCTTTCATGGATTTTTTTGAAACTTGGGCACAATGTTCCTTGGGTGGTGGGCCATTTGGGGTGTTCAGGAATTTTTGGTCCAAGGTCCAATGTGGACCCTAGGGCCCATTTTATGAAATTCTACAAAATGCTTCTCCTCCTACAGATTCTCTTGTACAATGTTGATGGTTTGCCATAATGTTACTCTGTTATTGGTCCCTTTGGGGTGTTCAGGAATTTTGGGTCCAAGGCCCAAGATGGACCATTGGGTCCATTTTGTGAAATATTGCAAAGTAATTAACTTCTTCTCTATTTAATGTTTAAAGAGAGGTAACAGCCTCTCATTATAATGCTTGGTTAGTGATCTCATTGTGGTGTTCTTGAATTTTGGTCTAAGGTCCCATGTGGGCCCCAATGGCTCATTTTATGAAATTCTACAAAACACTTTTTCTCCTACAAATTGTGTTGTACAGTGTTGATGATTTGTCATAATGAAGCTCTGTTAATGGTCCTTACAAATTACTTCTCCAATTTGGGTTGAAGAATACTTTTGATACCTTTCTAACCAATTTTGTGCCACCCCTCTATTTTACTAGTCTCACAAAATCTCTTTTCTACCTATTTTTCTCTGTACTGCATCCTCTTTAAAACTGTCTGTGTAGAAGAGGTCAGTCCTGTGCAGTTGTTTAGGTTAGTTTAAAGGGAGCTGCTTAATGGGATTTCCATTGGGTATAATTTCCATTGTGTGTGCATTGTCAGAGCACGTGGGTGTGTTTGTCATAGTGATCCTCTATTAATGGTTAATGGTTCTTTTAGGGTGTACAGAAATTTTGGGTCCAAGGCCCAATGTACCTTAGGGTCCATTTTGTGAAATATTGCAAAATGGTCAATTCCTCCTCCAGTTAATGTTAAACAGAGTTGAAGGCCTGTCATAATGATGCTTGGTTAGTGATCTGTTTATGGTGTTCTGGAAGTTTGGGTCTAAGGTCCCATATGGGCCCTATTGCCCTTTTTATGACATTTTGCAAATTCCTTATTCCTGCAGATTCTCTTGTACAATGTTGATGGTTTGTCATAATTACATTCGGGTAGTGGTACCATCAGGGTGTTTAACAAGTTTGGGTCCAAGGCACAAGATGGACCATAGGGTCCATTTTGTTTAGTATTGCAAGTGATTAACTTTTCCTCCAGTTAATGTTTAACAGAGTTGACGGTCTGTTATAATGATGCTTGGCTAGTGATCTGTTTCTGGTTTTGTGGAATTTTGGTCCAAAAGCCCATGTGGACTCTGTGGTTTTATGAAGTGTGCAAAAGTGCATCTTCAACTACAGATTCTCTTGTACAATGTTGATGGTTTGTCATAATGATACTTGAAATTTGGGGTCCAAGGCAGAAAATGGGCCCTAGGGGCTTTTGCTTTCTTAAATTGTATTCGTGAAACAACTTACAAAGCAAAGATAGCATGACAAATTTTTTGTGACGTTCAGGAAGGTGCCATCAGGGTATGTGAGATTTGGGGTCATAAGCCATTTGACGTCATTTAAAGTCATATGACGCTTGCACTAACAGAGACTAGAAGCCAGGGACCCTTAATTGGTTGAAGGTATGAGCTTCAGCACCATTGGTGCTCTAGTTGTCTACCCCCATTTGCTAGTGGAGTGTGCCAAAGTCACGTGCACTGCTTCGGTGCAGCATATCGAAGAGAGCACCCAGGCAACGAACAAATGTCAGGATGTGAGAACGGCATGCACAGTGACTGCTGTATCGTACCGTACATAGTTAACGGTAATGTACGGGTGAAATCTCGGCCCAGGAGATGCATTAGAAAGATTTTTACTGTAATTATCACGAAGGATCAGATCAGTGTGTACAGTAGGTAGTGGATTTTGATAAACAAGAAAGTGGTTTACGAGAAATTTGAACACATGAAGTACTTTACAGTGTAGAAGTTGCAGTGACAAGCTTAACGTTATTTTTTGTTATGATGCACGTTACGGCACACTGAATACAAAGTCACAGTAGGTATAATGGTAGGATTGACTCAGTATCCGAAACATTTAACATCCTGTAGTCTGCACTGCATAAGCTGTGCGTACAGAAAGTGAGATTCGTTAGAGGTAGGCGGCCGTAAGGCCGCTTGCATGACCAAGAGATTCAGTTAAAAATGAAAGAATAACACTTAAACAAACCTCCTGGTAAGCTGGTAAATTAAAATGTTTCTTTCTTAAAGGTTTCAACTAGAGTAGTAATCAGTTATTTTTCTTCATGATGGTCTTAAAATCATTCCAAATTCTCACATCGTCATAGATTTTTTTTTTCTGGACGCAGCGGGATTTCCTGCGAAACCCAAAATTTCCTGTCAAGGAGCTTCCCGTTTTGCCGATATTTTCCCGCCGTTATAAAATGACTACACTGGTAGTGGCCTAAGCATTGCCTAGGCCACTACCAGTGCAGTCATTTTATCCAATTACAGTGTGTGTTTGGAACACACATTGATATAGTGAGATGCACTTGTTGATAAAGCTGCATGTCACATGCTACTGAACCTTAAAACAAAAATCCCCCCCTCTTTGTTAGACTGCAGATTTTGGTTAGGAATTTTTACTTCCTCTGTAATAAGGTCTCTACGTGCTGCTTTTCCATGAAACTGCACACTGATCCCCTTTAAGGGGCTTATTGAGTTGGGTCACAAAATTCATGATTTTTGTCACATATATTGAGATTTACTCACATCTTGATGGAAAACTGTCACTTATATAGAGTTAATAGTGATGTCAGTAAAAAGTCGTTTGTTACTTCTGGCTCTCAGCTCTGGAATAACCTCGATCCTCAGCTAAAAAGCATCTCCTCACTTCCTTATTTACCAAGAAATTCACATTATGTTTAATTGATAAGTATTAATGTCATTTTGTTACTTACGATCTTTTCCCATTTACTCTGTCATGGGTGGTGGGTAGTTGGGTTTAGTGGGAGGGAAGGGGACTGTCACTTTGTCTGTGTTATTTGGTTTCATTTTTGGTGTCTGTATTTCTTGTTAACTTTTTTTTTATAAAGGTGGTCTGCTTAGTACAAGCATTATGCTTTTTCCAGGCTTCCTCCACCAATTTCTGTAAATTTATATTCGTCTGTATTTTTATGATGTTTGTGGAAAATAAATGAAATGGTCAAACTAAGAGATTCTGCACATCTGATACACAACTGAAATGGCAATGATAGGGTAATTAATGATTAAAATCATTTATTAGAAATTTGTGCCCAGACACTTTTTACCATTAGGTGTTAACCACATGCAACCCCTGTCCACAAAAACTACAATTTCTCACGCTTATGGTCACGATAGGAAGCGATACATAAGTAGGAGGCTAATTAGAAACATTTTCATGCAATGATTCCCTTCAAACTTGTCACAATATAATCTGTATCAACTCAGTGAGCCCCTTTAATACTTATTGAACTCTCTTCTGGCAGATGAGAATCTCAGGACTGGTCCAGGTTTGAGGATACAGTAAGTGCAGACTCATAGAGTTGTTTATAAGACAGAAAGGAAAGGGGAGAACCAGACCTCATGAAAGACTTTGCAAAGTCTACCACCTTTCTCACTTCTGTTGCTGTCTTTAGATCGTTCACATCTATATTAAACTGTCACTCAGTCCTATTCCAGTAAATCCACCTAGTTCACTTGGATCAATTAGGTGAGAACTTTTCTACAGCTGGAGTGTCAGGATGGAAGGCCTTTGGCTATTATCTCCCGGTAACAACTGGCTGCTCTCACCAGATTGTTGTTGTGTCGATAATACAGCGGAGGAATTCTTTCCTTGTGTCATTCAATTATCTCACTAAATCAGGAGAGGCCTGGTTTCCGATTTTATTTTCATGGGCTCATTAGAAAAAGGGAAGAAAGAGGCCTAAGTAAAGCATGTAAAAAGATGTATCTCTGGAAGCAAGATGGGTTTCAAATACCTTTAGGTGATTTTATAGCAGCCTGCTTTTTCAGAGAGTGATAAGAAAAGACAGTGAAACTGTGGCAGGCATCAATGTAGTTGTCACCAGAGGAAATGAAGTAGATTGAGTTTCACTGATATTTACAGTTGTAAAATGCCTGAAACTTGACAGGTGGGGTCGCAGTAGTTCCTCATATATTTGTTAATTGTTTTTACAACTCCACAACCCCGGGCCGACCTTTGTTAAAAATTCTTCCTACTAAGTTTACTGGTAGCCCCTCCTCCAATTTAAAGACAGACAGTCATCACCCCAAAGTATATTTTTAGTGTATGTATATCAAAATTCTCAGTTGGTGACTGCTCTTTGATTGACATCAAAGTTTGAAAATTTGAAAGATGCAGAGTAGCTCACATTCCACACAAGGCTGAGAGAGTACTTTTATTACATTTTATAGCCTTGTATGCTCACCAGGAAATGGCCTTAAGCAATAAAACTGGTTTATTCTTGCACAAGGAAGAACCTCATACAGTTATGGGAGGAGCTAGAAGATGCATAGTTGGGAGAATTGGAACTGTCTGGGATCATGAAAATTCCCCTTTAAACAAACAACACCTGTATAGTACACCTATCTCCAAGACAGAGGCACAGTACTGTACCTAGCCTACACTGAATTTAATTTGCTCAAGGCCACATATATTGACACACAGTGACTGTGTGTGAGCTTAATTGGGAACTCAACTGACTGACTTTACAAGTCATCCGACCTTGATCAGAATGAAGCCATGTTGTTTGAATGAATGTCAATCAAAGTGCAGTCATCAACTGTATTTTGCACTCTAGGGCTATTGTTAAACATGTTTGGGCAGGGAGTGCCTGCAACTCTCTAGTTTTGGGGATGCCATGTCCCCTTTCAAAGGGGATATGGTCCAGTGGTCATTTGACTCCAGTGATGAAGTGCTCAAATTTTTAACCATGGTTGGTAACCTAGAGATCCATTTTCCATGTGACTTCAAGTTTCTTTGCTGCCCTGCATGTTTTTACAAATACCATTAGCAAGAAACTTCATTGAAGCACCCTTTTGGGGCTTACACAAAAAGTAAAGGTTAATATTATACAAATAATGAATGTTTATGAAAGCAATGGTATGAATTAATTCATGAGTTGAAAGATTGAAAGTTCTATTCAACGAGGTGAAGCCGAGTTGAATACAACGTTAATGTTTCAATGAATGAAATTATTCATACTATCGCACAAATGAAAAACATTCATTATTTGTTTTATATAACACCTTATAACAATCTAACGTTACCTTTATCTCTAGTCGTTGGTTACAGTTGTGTTTTGGCAGTCACTGTGGTTCGTTTTTGTCTGTGTGGTAGCTCCATGGTTTGTAGTTTGCTGGCTATGTGTCTATGTGCTTGTTACGTACAATATGCAGTGTGCGTTCCTTTAAGCTGCGTTGATTTCTTGAGTTGCGGCATAGTTTGTACATACTGCAATGATAGTGACATCACAGCCATGCGTTATACTAGACTATTGCATGGCCATGTGTTATACTAGACTATTGCACGATGGATGACACATGACCGTGATGATAGTGCCGAATCACCCATGGCATGTGACCACCAATCCTCCAATCAAATGTAGAGAAATAAATAAGGTGTTATATAAAATGGTACATTACATATCAAGGAAATGTAGTCCTGATAGTTCAAGCAGTAGCATTGGCAACCAATTTGCGAGCCCTATGGAGAGTTTTATATATCTTACAGAGAACATTTCCATGATACTGAAAAGCCGATGTCAGAACAGTAGCATCATTATATAACCTTCTGTAGACTTGCTAAGTCACTTATACAAAGATCAAATTCAGTATCTTAAGCCTTTTCTCTTTTTCAATGAGGTGTTTTGAAGAGCCTGATCCATTTCTTACCACTGTTCAGTTTTAACTAATTCTCGATACAAGAATACCCAGTCACCCTTAAGCTAGCTGTACACTACACGACTTAGCACACCGCAACCCAACTCGATCGTTGGGTCGCCAACAGTCGTGAGGTGTAGCTAGCAAACTACAAGACTGCGATTGGCAGTTTTAAGATCAGTTTTTAAGTCGGGCCGATTTCAGTCGGGAAGAACCAGCATGTTCGTGCTTCCTGACTGAAGTCGGCGCGACTTAAAACTGGTCCTAAAACTTTCAGTCGCAGTCATAAACTCATGCACACTATACGACTGTTGGAGATCCAACGATCGAGTTGAGTTGCGGTGTGCAAAGTCGTGTAGTGTTCGGCTGGCTTTAGAAAATGGCGGGCTAGTAGACATCAAATCTTTAGAACGCCTGCTTTGAAAAATGCACCTGGTTTTGTTTATCTTCAACTTTTAGTTGCAAGAGATATTAGACACCTATTTTCTGGCCACCTTCAAGTGTTTAAACTATTCTTCCCAAGCATGTATCATTCCCAATAAAATGAAATGTTTTCAGTTTTAAGAGGAAATAACATCTCCAAAGGCGGAAATGTGAAGCCTTAGAAACTGCACAGTTGATTGTATTCAACGAATCAAGTCTTTATATATGAATAGTCTTTTTATATGAATAATTTTATCTCTTTGTATGATGATCATGGAAAAGTGCTTGAACTCCATTGGTAGAATATTTACCATTGGTACTACTGTATCTTATATCCTATTTATGACCTTCTTCAAACTTCAGTGGAAATAATATGTGCTTTCGTTAAACAGTTCCTAAAAAAGTCCTTAGGAAGTACTTGTTGGAAAGTTGTGAGTACTATTTTCAAAAAAAAAAAAAAGAAGGTTTATTAGCTACTTGTATGTTAAGAGGGAGAGATCAGTTTCGTATTAGCCTTGGAATTTGAAGCCGGAAATAATTCTTATACTGCTACTTGTGTAGTCCCTAACCCAAGGTTCAATACTGTACAAGCAAAGGAGCAATAGAAACACTAAACAAAGATTTGTGAAAAATGATGTCTTCAGTGGTAATCTAAAAGAATCAATAGAAGAGAGACCCCCTTTTATCAGATGATCTCTTGTTCCAAAACAATGAGGCAGTTTGACACAAGGCCTTATGACCATCATGCTTAGTAAATGATGTTGCTTTAAATTCAAGGGAAAATGCAGTCACTCCAGTCTGAATTAATATACCCTGGTATTGTAATGCATCAACACTGTGGCCCCCTTTCAATCACCAGACAGTATTTGTGAATGTTACTGATTTGTCAAATGCATATCTCCTTGGTGTATGTTAAACAGGCAGCATTGGTAGCTTTTATTTCAATCACCAGACAATATTTGTGTTACTTACTTGTAGAATGTATCTGTTTGGTTTATAGTACTAAAATGGGCAATATGGATGTTAGAAAACATGAAAGTAACCTGTATGGGAATTTAGTAGCAAATGTGTAAGATTTAGTTGATGTTTAAAAGGAAGGTTTGGGCAGCTCCTTCAGTACTCCCAATAAAGAAGCACACAATTAGCTTTTGTGCTGTTTTGCTCACTTGTAGTATGTACTCATACTCACAATTTAGCACATTTGTCTGTGCTTGTATTTGTGAGAATGGATTTATACTCATACTCACAGATTTTGAATGTTTGAGTATGTGCTCATACTCACACTAGCACATTTGTCTGTGCTTGTATTTGTGAGAATGGATTTATACTCATACTCACAGATTTTGAATGTTTGGGTATGTGCTCATACTCACAATTTAGCACATTTGTCTGTGCTTGTATTTGTGAGAATGGATTTATACTCATACTCACAGATTTTGAATGTTTGGGTATGTGCTCATACTCACAATTTAGCACATTTGTCTGTGCTTGTATTTGTGAGAATGGATTTATACTCATACTCACAGATTTTGAATGTTTGAGTATGTGCTCATACTCACACTAGCACATTTGTCTGTGCTTTATTTGTGAGAATGGATTTATACTCATACTCACAGATTTTGAATGCTTGGGTATGTGCTCATACTCACAATTTAGCACATTTGTCTGTGCTTGAACTTGTGAGAATGGATTTATACTGATACTCACAGATTTTGAATGTTTGACATTAATGCTGAAGCAAACTTGGTACTTTTTTGACAATTATGTGTATGCCTGCTTGTATTTATTCCAGAGCACTATTGTGTAGTAGTCATCAGGGCTGAAAAAAATGCAAATTTCCCGGCAAGCCGGAATTTATTTCCCGCGTGATTATAATTCTTTACTATCTAAGCGGAGCGCGACCATTGGTTCGCGCGTAGCGTACAGAAAATTTTTGGCAAAATGAAGCCTCCCAGATTGCAGGATACGGCCCTTCCGGGCCCTGATGATTGCATCTCAGGCCAGGGCTCGAAAAATATTTTTGAAAGAAGTAGCCGTCCAGCTTGTTGGTATCAGACTGTACGTGGTAACCCGACATGACTTTGTTTGAGCCCGACACTAAATTTACGCATATACATCTAGCACTCATACAGTAATACTGTACTTTGACTTGTCTGTGCACGAATTACTTATGTAAAGTCTCCTTGTGTTGTTTTTCTTCAAAGTTTGTTTACAGTTATTTTAGTTTTGTTCCTCTGTCATGCGATCTAGGCTCAATTCTCTTTCGCGCAGTAGAGTCAGGCCGTTAAGCTCAGCACCTACATTGTATGTACTATTCATATGTAGGCTATATGAATGTCATGCGTGTTTTGCACGCAGTGCGTGTGGATTGGGAACGTTCGGATACTAAGGCCGAGAAATAGTGTGGAAGAAAGTGCTGAAAATTTACCGTTTTATAAAATACATACCCAAATAGATACGTCAATTGGCTTGACTTAAGTTCCTAGATTTCATACTTATCACTTACATTAAGATGACATGCTTTCATTATCAAAAGAAGTAAATTTTGGTAAAACAGTTACGCTACATAAACTATGCACATATTCCAGCCACTATTTATTGTCTCAAATCAATCGCTAAGACTTCAGATTTCTGGTAGAAAGACTTTTGGAAACAAAATTCACTTCATCAGCTCTACCATTGTACACATTCTTTCAAGGGGTATATTGCGTAGAGAAAAAAAATCTTCTATCCTGTTACTATCTTAAATACTAAAATGATTCCTACCTTTACGTTGCTCATAATTTTTCTTTGCTATTCAAACAATTTGTTCCAAATATATGACAAAAAAAGAGCAAAATATTTCCCATTTTTGTGTACACCCCCATTTGCTAGTGGAGTGTGTCAAAGTCACGTGCATTGCTTCGGCACAGCATATCGAAGAGAGCACCCAGGCAACGAACGAACGTTCGTACAGGATGTGATAACGGCAAGCACAGTGTACGGGTGAAATCTCAGCCCAGGAGATGCATTAGAAAGAGTTTTACTGTAATTATCACGAAGGATCAGATCAGTGTGTACAGTGGGTAGTGGATTTTGATAAACAAGAAAGCAGTTTACGAGAAATTTGAACACATGGTTGAGGTACTTTACAGTGCAAAAGTTGCAGTGACAAACTAAACGTTATTTTTTGTTACGATGCACGTTACGGCAGACTGGACACAAAGCCACAGTGGTAGGACTGACTCAGTATCCGAAACATTTAACATCCTGTAGTACAGTCTGCACTGTATTAGCTGTGCGTACAGTGAGATTCGTTAGAGCATGGAAGTACTACCTCGGTAGTACTTCCATGGTTACAGGTGCGCGGACGATGATCGAAGGCCGCGAGTGCATGACCAAGGGATTCAGTTGAAAATAAAAGAATAACATACATAAAGAAACCTCCTGGTAAGCTGGTAAATTAAAATGTTTCTTTCTTAAAGGTTTCAACTAGAGTAGTGATCACTTACTTTTCTTCATGTTGGTTTTAAAATCATTCCAAATTCTCACATCGTTATAGATTTTTTTCTTTATTTTTTTTTTTGGACTCGGCGGGATTTCCCGCGAGACGCAAAATTTCCCGGCAAGGAGCTTCCCGTTTTGCCGATTTTTTCCCGCCGTGGTAGTCATAACAGTGTACTCACACATCTTTTATTTAGCAAGTACACATTAATTGCATTTCTTGTTCCTTGCCTTTAAGGTCCTATATCTGGTGATGATGTTTATTTCCAAGCTACTGTCTGGGTATTTGCTAACATCAGTGGGATGCTAAGTTTTCTCCCCAATGGCAATATACACAGCATCAACAATAACTTCTCATTAATGTTGTTTGGCTTCAAACAGCATGACCTATCTGGTCAGGTGAGTATCAACTACAGTCTGCGTTACTAACTGTAGTGCAGGGGAGTGACCAGACAACTCCCCCCGACAGTTCCCACCAGAACAATTATGCCCTGGGATAATTTACCCCCATGCAGTTCCCAACCTGAACATTTATCCTCCCCCCCCCCCCCCGACAATTTCCACCCATGGCAAGTACCCTTCTGACAGGAATTGGGTTGGGAATTGTCCGGAGGCAAATTGTCCGTGTGGGATTTGTCGGGAGATAAATTAACCTGGAACTGGTGCAAAAGACCATTTTTGGAATGTAGCATGCACTAAAATGCCTGCAGAAGATTTGAGAAATCAAAAATTTGAAAAAGATGACCGCTATAGTTTAATACAATTATGATAGAGTAAAATCTTAGGTAACAGTGGCCCTTGGCCCAAGAGAAGTACCCTTCAGACAAACTCCCCCTCCAGAAAATTTAGAATTGCCCAGGGTGGGAATTGTGTGGGGGAGAATTCTCGGGAGAGGGTAAATTAACCTGGAACTGGTGCAGTAGACCATTTGCGTCATGCAGCCTGCTCTAAAATGCCTGCAGAAGATTTTGGAAACCCAAAATTTAAATAAGACAACTGCTTTAGTTAAATCTAATCTCATCATAAAAGATGCAGTAAAACTTTGGGCAGAAGTGATCCTTGGCCCAAAACACACAAGAATCCTTCAACCACAGTATAGTTTTTTTTTGAGGGGGGGGGGGGAGTTGATGAAAGGGGGAAGGAGGGGATGAGAAGGAAGAAGGATGAGAAGGGACACTGAAATGTGATGAAACAGAGTAGACCCAGGAAAGTGAAAAAATTGAATTGGGTATGGACATGGATGGGTGGTGGGAATAAATGTTTGATAAAAGGGGAAGGAGGGATGTGGATGGATGGTGGGGATAAGTGTTGGTAAAAAGGGGGAAGAGGGAAAATAGGGGAAAGATGTATCTTGATGAGAAGGGCAGGGGGAAGGGGAGAAGAAAGGGGAGAAAGGAAGAATGATTTGTGAGTTCTTAAGGGTAGACTACCAGACCTAAACTTTTCCCCTTTTTCATGAGTTCTAGATGTAATCTACTCAGATGCAGATCCTGATGGGAGCTTGATTGGCCCAAATAGAAATAATAATGATCATGATGATGATAGTATTAATGACAATGATCACGATCACAATCATGATCATGATCATTGTAATCAAAGTAGATTTTAAAAGTGCTTAACAATGAATCAAACCGAAAAGGCTGTACAAGATAAAAATATATCAAAAGTTAAACCATCCTTAAAGCCTGAAACAAATGCCTCCACCTCCTTATTGTCATACTCTTACTTTCCATGGCTACTACTGCTTTAAATGCTAAAATTCATGGTCCGTTTTGTGATTGTAAGGAGTCCAGAGCTGGTTAAATGGTACATAAGCCAAACTTTTTAAATCCCCTTCCCCTGTAGTACATAAAAGTTTTGTTTTGCCCTCACAATAAAGCCCCCTTCTTTAAATGTTGGATCCTCTCCTGAGGTCACACATACTAGAGACACCAAGCAAAGATTCGTGTGATCCCACTTTTGTTCTCCCCCCCCCTTCCAGTCACCTAACCCCCTTCATCTACTTTGTGGTGATACCAGCATAGATAAGGCAGTAAAATCAAAGAATTCCACACATTAGGAAGTCCTTGCAGCTTTTAAGCATTGATTTCCATGAGCTAAATATCATTGCTGGATATCCCCACACATGTAGAAGTCATACCATGTTATCCCAAAATTAAGGCATTGAGTGAGACATGACCTTAGGGGAATAGACTTCTTGAACATTCATGATCACTTTGCAGAGACTCTTAGAAGACCAAAAGATTAGTCTCTTTCACTTCTCCTCACCTCCTGTTTACATATGAATATTTTTTGAAATTTCCTGCAAGTACCATCTGACAGAAACTAATTGCACAGTGCATCCCCTACCCTCAGAGGGGAGCCAACACTGTCATCTAGTGAAGGCATAATGTTCTTTCCTGCAAATTTCTGATTGCCCTCAACAGCCAATCACAGAGTTGATACCAAATTTCTACGACCACCTTGACATCATAGACGACAGTTCCATGCCCCTCCCACCCTTTGAAGATGATGAAGATGAGACGGATGAAGACAATCTCCCAACGAGCAGGCCTGCCTCTCGTTTTCCCGACATTGTGGAGGATGAAGCACTAGATGGTGATGCTGTGGTTGATCACAAGGAGAGTGGTGAAGGGGACCACAGCAGGAATTCTGTCAAAAGGTTGGTGAAACGACCCACTGACAATGTATGAGATGTAATTGGTGGAATAGGTAACACACTGAAAATTTCTGATTTTGTTACAGACATATGAGACTGGGGACTGCTACATCCTCCCCCTCCCCACACCTCCCCATCCTTCCCATTGGGACAGAATATTTGCTTTATTTTGGCCTATGTGTACATTTTATGGATAGACGTTTGGTAAAACTTACCACCCTGAAGCTGAGCCCCTTCCACACTCCCCTCCCCCCAGTTGAAGGAAGTCCCATATGCTTCTATAAGGAAGTCCCACATGTATATGGATTTTGGTACATTGATTATAGCAAAACTAGTTTGACTTCAATTAGTTTTGAGATCTCCTTTCAATAAACTCTATGTCAATGTTTAAATGTTTCCATTCTCCATTCACAATTATCATCACATTGTTTATGTGTTATAATACTGTAGATATGGTACCCTGCAGAGTGGACTCTGATTGTTCTTTCCCTCTCAGTAAAGGTTTCCTCAAGGGATATGACTGACCAAAGAACAGCCTGCCAAGTAGGCAATAGGTTTTGTGGACAGGTTTGGTAGGTTGATATTTGTATGCACTAATGCTTTGAATTCATTCAAACAGGCCCAACACAGCAGACCTTTTAAAAGAAGCTGAGCATGTCATTAGAAGTCATCCTGTTCTGCCTGAGCTCCGTACCTCTAGCACTTGTACAGATGACCTATTGGACAGCGCCCCCAATGAAGATGGCATCAACCACAGCCCCTCTGTTAGTGTGGACATCACACCGCCAGGGAGCCATGCCAGTCTGGAGGTACAAGTTGGAAATCTGAGTATCCCTGGGAGCATTGGCAACCTCTCGTCCATCTCAGGAGTGGACGAAGTGGACCGGCTGTCCAATTCAGGTTGTAACACAGAAGGAGAGGACGCAAAGCAGAAGTTGTGTTTCACAAAATCCACCGATCTTGGGATATATTCGTTTTCAAAGGAGAAGCTCCGTAGACACTCAGATGGCACATCCGTCACTGTTAAAAGTCCCCCTGAGGAGCCCCTTATAAGGGAGGCCCTTTTGAGAGTCAGTTTAGATGGACCATGCAATCCCAAAGAGGCTGAACAGGATGGTTTGTCAGGGAAAGTGGATCATTATGCTGATGTTGAAAGGTGGGCCCACCAAGTTAAGCATCACTTTCAAATACAAGAATCAACTGAAGGGTTTGGTTCAAAGACAGTAGAATCAAACAGGACTAGTCAATGTCAAAATGACCTGAACAGTCTGAAAGATGGGGCAGATATGAATCAGAATATTCATAATTCAAATCAGGACAAGTGTGTTACAATAGAAGATGGTTATAGGGAGGGAGAGGGGTCAGGTAGTTCAGAGAGCAACCCATCGGTGGACCAGGCACCCCATGTAGGTTTGGATGATTTCTTTTCACAAGTGCATGAGCCAGAGAAAAAATTGGACATATTGGGAGGATTACAGGGAAGAATTACATCAACACCAGCAAGTAAATTGCCCAGACAGTTTTCTTTAACAACAACAAGCTCTATTCCAGAAGGTAGTTTTCAGGGTCAAGGGAAGCACAAGGATGGAAATTTGTTGGGTGAGTATTTAGCTATATTTTTCTTTTTATCTTCTATTTTCTTCGAAAAAGTAGTTGCCATCATCCCCAGACATCTTCCCCCCCCCCCGGACAATTCCCACCCAGATAATTCCTCCCCCATGATGATTTCTCCCTGATGATCCCCCTAGACAATTTGCAACCAGATAATTCTCACCTGTGACAATCACCAATTAGACAACTTCCCCAAGACAATTCACCCCACCAGAAAATTCGGAATTATCCCATTTGGGAATTGTCCGGGAGTCATCGGGGAGGGTATTGTGTGGGTGGTTATTGTCTGGGGGTAATTGCTTGGAAAACATTTGCCATAAAAGGGATTAGATCAATGATTGGTGTTAGTCATGTGTAAGGGACAAAATAATGTTAAAGAATTGATGAGCAATATAAACTGCTAGCTAGTGTTTCCTCTAAGAAATTATCCAGTGAGTCAAACTGTCCAATATATGCAACTTTGACTCATTGCTGAATGCAAAGTATGTGCACAATACACCTAAATGCCCATGAAACCCTCCTTTTTTGCTATTTTTCTCCAACATCAGTGCGTCAAATTAGGAAACCATTGGGTCAAAATCATGTCATAGTGGCTTAGCGGAAACACTGCTGCTAGCTCTGTTTGAATTTAATAGTTGTTACTCCATCTAAACTAGCAGTAATTCAAATTAATGACAGATAAAATGGTAATTCCACATACAGCTGTAGGCAGAGCATGAAAAAGTGCTGAATTGCAATCTTAGCAGATCTGAATTAAAAATATGATTCAATGACACAAGGGGAATTGCAATCTTAGCAGATCTGAATTAAAAATATGATTCAATGACACAAGGGGTTTTCTTGGTTACAAAATGTGATGAGTGCCTGGTCTTTATAGTATATTTGCTGTCATTACATGCCAACACATAATACATGTATGGAAGTACTGTGTTTAATATGTGTACAGATTTCATGTCAGTGTGACACTGATATATAAACTAACCAGTAATTTGGAAAGGAATACTTTGGTTAAAATTGTAAGTAATAATGCTGAAAACAATATCTTTATATGCTGATTGAAGAAAGCACTGTGAAATGTGTGACATAGAACTGGTTGTTCCTGCTGCCATGGTCAAGTTGTAAAGACAGCCTTATTGCATCACATATTCCAAATCAGTGTCCCCTTAATTGTTATGTGACAAACAACATTTGTATTGTCAATGAGGTGAAAGTGTATCAGACTACAGGCCTCAAAGTGATCCTATATTTCCTATAATTTCCTATAAATTACCAAAAATCCTATATTTCCTATATTTGTATGATTTTGGGCTTGTTTTCCTATATTTTCCTATATTTTTCTGATCTTGTCAAAAAACTTTTCTTTTGTATGGTGTTTTGGGGTGAAATTTCAAATACATTCTTTTTCCAAGATAGCTGTCTTAAACTCTGAGTGTTTTAGACTCAAGAGTGGCTTAATTGGACATGTAGCAGGGTATAGATGCCAAGTATCTTAATTAGATACAAGTACTTTACCGTACACAAAGACCAATTATAGGAGTCAGAAATATTCTCATATGAAACTGCATAGGGCACTAATAAACATTTATTTCACCACCCATAAATGTTCCACTCTCACACCTGTGATTTTAAGTACTCTATGATTTCATCTCTTTGAGGGAATTGTACCTGTAGTGGTATTGTCAAGGGGGTGGATTAGAGTCCAATTTGCCTGGTATCCCCTGTAGTCATGCAGTCCTCCACATTATCATATTAAACCCTTACCTACATTTTGCATGCACAGGTAGCTGGTCTGTGATACAGTAGAACTAATTCTTTAATTCAAAATATTGTAGTAAAGTGGTTCGAAATACCAATATTTTCCCCGTCATCTACCATCTTTCCTCAAACTGAGTTAGCCATTAGATCAGTTGATTGTTCAAAGTGTTGTACAATTACAATTCTCCCCTAAAGAAAAAGAACTTAGTGCTTTGAGAAAATGGTTACAAGTTTACAATGTGCAGATCTCTAAGTTGGTTTCCCTAAACTCCACAAGAAGCTCTATGGCAGGTCTCTGGTGCTGCACTGCCCATCACTGGTGGCAAGTGGGGACACTTGCCAAGTTGCCCTTTCCCTAATTTTGTGATGTAACTTTCTCAAGTGAGAATTTTAGATGTTAAGTATGTTAATGCACAGGCAGTTTTGCACACTGTAGGCATCAGGACATATGTGGACTACACTGTTCTGCCAAGTTGTATGGATTCAAAGTGAGCAGTGGCATTTTAGGGGGAGGGACCATTGTGCCATATGCCCTCTCCCCTTCGCTGATGCTGATTTTTTCTTTAATTTATTAACCCAGAATGTGTAAATTTTTGAAAATAAATTTTACTTCAAAAGATAACATATGTAGCACCAGATTGCATGTAATTCACCCAATCATTCAAAAAATTTTCAAAGGGGAGGGGGAACCCCTCCCCTTAGACCCCTCCAACATGCCAGCAATCACAGAATAATTGAACTACGTGGCCCCCATGAGACAGTTCTGGCTGTGCCACTGGGAAGTGAGTTGGAAGGTATTCGTAGCTACCATACAGTTGTCATAGGCCTATGATCTTACTGTCATCACCCACATGTCACACTTATCAAGACTGACTAGCAATACAGTGTTTAGTTTATAGCAAAATGTTGTATTAAGAGACCATTTCCTGCTATTTAAGCAGCAAAAATTCAAAAATTTCTGCATCCCCAACCCCATTATTATTGGAGCTGATGTGAAGTCTGTCTGTGTACTTTAGGACATTAGCAATTAAGCAACAGTTCATTGTCCACATGAACTACCCATCCATTCAAGCACCATCATGATCACATTCTGTGTTCTCAACTTCATATAGTGCAAATTTTGGTGCCTTTTTGGTATGCACAAATAATAACATTTATACTTTATTCCAGGGTCAAAAAATGCAAATACACCACTTTCAGGGGATTTACCCTTTCTCTTCCACCAAAATATTTAGATGGTTTTCTTTTCCATGTTGATGGCAGAAGCACACTGTTCTGCCATATGCCCCACACTTGTGATACTGTTAATCACATTTGTATCATTTAAACAGTATAGTTTATTAGTTTCCTAAGGTACAGTACTGTGCCTTCCTCATCCACAACTTTGAGGAATTTTGAAGATAATTAGAACTACAAGTATGTGCAATTCCTATATTTACTCTATATTTTCCTGGAAAAATCCTATAAAACTCTATATATTCATCAGTATCCTTCCTATAAAGCCTCCTATATTTCTGTGATGGACCACTTTGAGGCCTGAGACTATCATACAGCTGCTAATGCAGTTTTGCTAACAAATTGTGAATTCTAATTTACCCTTTATATTAGAAGTTCCGTATTTTAAGAGCCGATGAGATTGTCCCAGATGGTTAAAATTATCTCTCGAGACTAAGTTTGCTTCTAGCCCTTCCTTCAGTTTAGTAAAAGACATGTAGTATGTCAAATGCTCCTCCCAGACAAAGCTGCAACATTCTTAACTGAGTTTAATTGCTCAAGGCCATATCTGTAACCCCTTGTGTGTATGATTTAAATGCTTCTGCAATCTGACTACCCTCACTTGTACATCACATTCATTGATAAGCACAGGCTAGTCATTATTGACCAAGTAAAGTGAAGCAGTTATTTGAATGTCCGTCAATGTATAGTCATTAATTTTGTGTAAGGATACCCGTTGGTTCCTAGTACGTTTGAGAAGATGTAAGCTCCTGTTAATGTGTTTTCTCTGCAATCCAGTCCATTTTACTCCATAATTGAAGAAAACAGCAAAGGGAGGTAGTTTTAATGATGACACGTTTTCAGCTATTTTACAGCAGGAGTGATAGAAATTAACGACCTTACCAGCTTTACAATTAATCACCTACTCACTAGAACTAGTTGTTTTTGTGAGTTTACTGTGTAGATTACCTTATAATACATTTTTTATCCCAATTCTGTCAATGTATTACACAGATTGTAATGTTTTTCCACTTGCCTGGTTGCATGTCAATGCTATACACAAAAAAATCCTATACCAATTATTTACAGATGTATAGGTTTTCACTTGTGTTTGCCAAAAGTAAGCGCAGGTATTATGTTTGAAAATGTGTTTTCCCTGGATGTTGATACAGGTTGGCTAGCTAACTCAGGTTTGCTACTGGTTTCCACAGGTGTTACGTACAAAAAGTTTAGCAATTAAGTCCTATAACAACAAAGTATTCTAAGACAAACTTGTGGCATGGAAACTGAGAAAATATGCATTAACCTGTGTCAGAGGTTTGTCCAGTGAATCCAACACAGGTCTATCACTTGTTTTCACCTATGAAATCTTGTGATTTCTTTTTTTCATGTGTTATCTTGCTTGGTGACAGACACAGTTTCACCTAGGATTTTTGTAATGGTTAGGTTGGTTTGGTACAGCTTTGAAGTTAAATACTTGCAGCCCTGAGAATTGTAACTGTGAGTGGAGTTGCAATGGGATGCTTTATGAGGTCATACCTAGTGACTGTTAATGATGTCACACACCAAGAATATTTTAATTCACATTGTTTTTTGATGCTTAAACTACCACTTTTACCATGGAGTAGATACTGTTATTCTGGACTCAAAAAGTGTAGTTCTGAATCATTAACTAATATTTTATGTGCTATCTATGTTACTTGAATCTATATCGCCCCTCTCTCACCGCCTGTTTACACATGTAATCCAGAGCCTAGTATTACAAAGGCATTCACTGGCACTTCACAAAGAGAAAATGAAACAGATGAAATGCACAAAAGAAAATATTAAAAAAAAATGAAATTTCAATCAATTGAAAGTTCTAGTAAATAGCTACATTACTATTGTTGGTCTACGGACTGGTATAAATAGTTTTTCAAAGTTTAACATAAGCATGTCAAACAATTTTTTGACTAATTTCTAACTTATCATAGTCTTTTATTCATACAATCAAGCAACATGTATTTTTTTCTTCCTAGCAATTTTGTTTCAGATAAAGAGGGTCGAACTTCAGGATGGAAGCTTTCTATATTGTATGTGGTTATCAAGAGACCCTTCTGACCCCGGTGAGGGGGGTCGTCTTGCTTCTAGTATGGCCTTTGCCTCCACCTTCAACAGTACTGGTAATATATCAACAAGCAATAACAAAAGCCTAGGACAGGTAAGAAATTAATGTAGTACCCAATTCTAGCAACTGCTACTGATAAGCCATTGAATCATGAAATGAGTAGTTTGGGCTGGGTAGAAATTACTTCAAGAGTCCAGGCTGGAAAAACTCTGAATACCCTACTCAAGTAAAATTTTGTCTGCATTCAGTACACCCTGGAACTGACCATTTTGTACTGTGGTTGCATAGTTATTAATTGATATACTATAAAGACGTCATCACAGAGATGCCATATCAAAGTAGTAATTAACGCTGCAACTGCCTCAGCTACTGTATTGCCCTCAGCTAAGCTGCAGCAGATTCAGTCATTCATTACAACATTATGTTAATCCTTCTATTGTTTTTTGTTTAGTGCAACAAAGGATGGCTGCAGCCAATGTTAGAAGCCTTAATATAAATTGATATTTTTGTAATCACAATTTTTGGGACTTCTTTGACCATGGAGCTAATTTACATTTCTGTTGACTATGCTTTTGGGATATGGCCTGATCTCAGGAATTGTAGTAGAATGGTATTAACCTATGACCTAATTATTGCCTAGATAGTTGTCACTCTGAATACTCAGGCTGGAGTAACTCAGATGGCTTTCCTTGAACAAAAGTAATGTTTCTATTTCTTGCAGAAGTATTGCCTTACCTGAACTCAAAGAGATGTATTTATTTATTATACCATTTCATCTCCTCGTTTTAGTACTATTTGCCATAATATGGAGTCATAAATCTTTCTAGATTGGTTGACCAAGTATTAAAGTTGATGGTATAGATGAACTTTCATCTCCATGTTCTTCTGCTTGTTAGTGCCTGAGTGGCCTTTCATTGAACCTTTAGACTTGACTGTAAATCTCATCGTCATTCACAGGCAGTTGCTGAAGCAGCCAGAGCTAATAGTACTGTAATGGAAGAAGATCTGGAGAGATTAGGTTCAGGGGATTATAGCAGTTATTACAAAACCCTCCAGAGTATCGGCAAAGGTGCCTTTGGATTTGTGAAGATGGGGAAGAGAAAGAGGGATGATATCTCTGTAAGGACAAAAATTCTATCTACTTCACTCCTCCCTTACATTAACAAATTAACAAATGTACCCTTACTTACCTGCAGTAAGACCCTGGCAAACTTGATAGCACAGTGGAAGAGAGTCCACTGACCCAGGCACTTATTCAGTTCCTTATGTGCCCATCTGACAGGCATGATGCAGTCTGGGATCCTGGATTTTAATCCTACAAGTCCATTAACCAAGAATTTGCCCGATCCAACCATACCTTATCATCTTTAATAGCTAGTAAACTAAGCAGCTCAACTTCCTGCCAATTTTTGTTAAGTGAGAAGTTTGTTGGCAGCACAGGAAGTAAGGGGGAGGTCTGTCATGGGAACTTTGCCCCCCTGAAGTTTTCAATATTGCCCTCCAGAGGTATAGTTGTGGCTTTTTCATTTTCATTGATGGGGCTTAGCTTTTCTGTGAACATAAAGACCTGTCTGGCAGGAAAGTAATTAAATTCCACCCTTGTTTATGTCAGTGTTGAATCTCGTGTAGTGTTGCTGTCCACACTCTTGCTTTGTGATGTTAAATAGGTTACGTAAGTCTGCAGTTTATTTATCCATGTAGGACATTTTTAAGAGTTACTTGTTCTGAAATAGTTGCAAATGGGTGCATTCCAAAAATTTTACTTCATTTATAGAATTGATACATCAATTTTCTCTAAAATTTCTTCTGTTTCTTATTATAAAATTATTTGTCTGTGTGTTTTTCAGGTGGTTGTGAAATTTATACGAAAGTCCAAGATTTTCCAACAAAATTGGTCTGAAGACCCTAAGTTTGGGAAGTTGCCTTTGGAGATTGCTTTATTAGTTAAATTAGGTCACCCTAATATTGTAAAGGTATGTATAAAACATTGTTTTGTTTATTCATATTGCTACTTCATTTCATTTTAAAAGAAAAAGTTCTTTTTGTGAACTTAAAGGGGGGGTTTAATCTTAGCACTCTGGTGAGAACTTTCATCTAATTTCTGTGTTGTGTTCCTGAGATAGAAGCAAGCTAAATAACCCCATATTCTAAAAAAGTGAACTTGCAGCAGGCAGGTAAGATGTTATGGGTGCTGATAAATGACCAATTTTTGTTTTTATTTTTTAATTTGATTGTACGCTGCAAATGTCTGATGAATACAAACTATTGATAAATTCTTAGGCACTGAACTTTTCTAAATTTCACAATTCGATCGCGCAAACTAGCAACTCTAATCAATGCAAGATGAAAAGTAGAACAATAGATTAAAAACAGAGGAAAATTAAACATAGGTCACCAATATGAATCCTCAACATCACACAGATTTGTTTCAGATTGGCTTGTAGAATAAAATGTGATGTCTTCAGCTGCTGGTATCTCAAGAACTGACCAGGGAATCACTTGGATATTATCCACCAGAATGTTTAGATTAAGTTCCCCATAAACATATCAGAAATAAGTTGAGTCTGCATTATTCTCGTAACTGTCCATCTGGTTGTTATGGTATGAGGTGTGGAGGTTCTTATCTCTCTCTTGTTTTATATTTAATGGATTAAATTACATATCTTGAAAGTTTGTAGCTTTGCCTTCCAGTTCCTCTTAAAGGTAGTGTGACAGGTGATGGATTGCCCTCAAACTCTGCACAACGATTTCTGGGATTGAATGAAATTTTGATGCCTTTTTGGGGAACTGATTTGAGAATTTAAGTTCATTTAATTCAAAAAGAGGAACCCATTTAAGTATGTTTATTTAACAGATGTAAAAGCTGCTTCAATCTTGCATGCTTGCATGCCTTTGGTGCAGCATGAAAGGCATAAAGGAGGGTAGGTGGCAGGGGGAAGTGACATGGTAGTTTGGTGGCCCACCTTAGATCTGTTCGGGGAAAATAAGTTATATTGGGCAAGACTCACGAGTTGTCATTGACAATGTTTTTAAGAACAAGGTAAGTTAGGTAAAAGCTCAGTGGCCAGGGAGAAAGGGATGTGAATGCCCTGCCCTTCCTCCAGTCCCCCCCCCCCCCCTTCCTCTCTTTTTTGGAATGATGCTTGGAAGATTGAGGTGTAGATTATTGTGATGAAGTAGTTAGACAGTGATATCACAACCACCCAAAGTTCAGGTAGGTAAAAATTTGAAAATGAGACAACACACCTTGGCATTATGTGTTGGGTTGGTGGTGTGGGAGGGGGTTTGGTAGGTAGTGAACAATGTTTCCGGTAAAAACTCAAACAGTCATAGTATTTTTTGTTTCCTTAGTTTTTCTCTGTAATGGAGACACACTGGTGAGGGAGGGAAAACTGTGATCTTACTCTCACCTCACTTCCCTACCCCTGACCTTTACATGGTAGCTCCAGTGCAAAACTCAAAAAATACTGTATTAACTCTTTGATAAGTTCTTTTGCAAAAAATATAATTTTGTGAAGTAGCTTCAATCAAAAAAGAAGATTACAAATGGTCATAATATTGAAAACAGAAAAGAACAGTTTAATCCTTTGAAGCTGTGATCTACCCTGCTTACATTAAAATTGCTGTTATAGATCATTTAAATCCTGGTATTAGTATTATTATGTAGAAAGCATAACTGCTTGATGCCAGTGTGAACGCCATATAAATTGCCACTTGAGTTGGTTTTAAAGTCTGTCATTTCTGTTGGAAGACATCATTTTGGCCCATTATTCTCTCCTTGCTCAACATATTTGGAAAGTTCCATGTTGTATCTTGTTTGTAAGCAGCTCACAAATATCAAACTGCTGCAAACAGGTGCATTTTCTTTTTTCTTGGTTTTGTATTAGACTTGCCAATCATTTGTGGGAGAAATTTTCTCTGTTTTGCACGATTTTTTCCCATTTAAGAATATAATAATCACATTAACTCTGTGTTTTCCTGCAACTATTTAAATTTGATTTTTATTATATGTATTTCTGTCTTTCCTGTAGTGTATCTTTTTGCCTAATCTTGTTTCCAAAAACAGTTCATTAGTGAAAGATCGATTTTTAGCTCATACCAGCATGCTGGTGTGAGCTATTGTGATCACGCGGCGTCACTCTATCTGTCTATCTATCTATCTATCTGTCCACACTTGTTCAAAACGCTTCTCCTCCCACATGCTTTCATGGATTTGTTTGAAACTTGGGCACAATGTTCCTTGGGTGGTGGGCCATTTGGGGTGTTCAGGAATTTTTGGTCCAAGGTCCAATGTGGACCCTAGGGCCCATTTTATGAAATTCTACAAAATGCTTCTCCTCCTACAGATTCTCTTGTACAGTGTTGATGGTTTGCCATAATGTTACTCTGTTATTGGTCCCTTCGGGGTGTTCAGGAATTTTGGGTCCAAGGCGCAAGATGGACCGTTGGGTCCATTTTGTGAAATATTGCAAAGTAATTAACTTCTTCTCTATTTAATGTTTAAAGAGAGGTAACAGCCTCTCATTTTAATGCTTGGTTAGTGATCTCATTATGGTGTTCTTGAATTTTGGTCTAAGGTCCCATGTGGGCCCCAATGGCTCATTTTATGAAATTCTACAAAACACTTTTTCTCCTACAAATTGTGTTGTACAGTGTTGATGATTTGTCATAATGAAGCTCTGTTAATGGTCCTTACAAATTACTTGTCCAATTTGGGATGAAGAATACTTTTGATACCTTTCTAACCAATTTTGTGCCACCCCTCTATTTTACTAGTCTCACAAAATCACTTTTCTACCTATTTTTCTCTGTACTGCATCCTCTTTAAAACTGTCTGTGTAGAAGAGGTCAATCCTGTGCAGTTGTTTAGGTTAGTTTAAAGGGAGCTGCTTAATGGGATTTCCATTGGGTATTTCCATTGTGTGTGCATTGTCAGAGCACGTGGGTGTGTTTGTCATAGTGATCCTCTGTTAATGGATAATGGTTCTTTTAGGGTGTACAGAAATTTTGGGTCCAAGGCCCAATGTACCTTAGCTTAGGGTCTATTTTGTGAAATATTGCAAAATGGTCAATTCCTCCTCCAGTTAATGTTAAACAGAGTTGAAGGCCTGTCATAATGATGCTTGGTTAGTGATCTGTTTATGGTGTTCTGGAAGTTTGGGTCTAAGGTCCCATATGGGCCCTATGGCCCTTTTTATGACATTTTGCAAATTCCTTACTCCTGCAGATACTCTTGTACAATGTGGATGGTTTGTCATAATTACATTCGGGTAGTGGTACCTTCAGGGTGTTTCACAAGTTGGGGTCCAAGGCACAAGATGGACCATAGGGTCCATTTTGTTTAGTATTGCAAGTGATTAACTTTTCCTCCAGTTAACGTTTAACAGAGTTGACGGTCTGTTATAATGATGCTTGGCTAGTGATCTGTTTCTGGTTTTGTGGAATTTTGGTCCAAAAGCCCATGTGGACTCTATGGTTTTATGAAGTGTGCAAAAGTGCATCTTCAACTACAGATTCTCTTGTACAATGTTGATGGTTTGTCATAATGATACTTGAAATTTGGGGTCCAAGGCAGAAGATGGACCCTAGGGGCTTTTGCTTTCTTAAATTGTTTTCGTGAAACAACTTACAACGCAAAGATAGCATGACAAATTTTTTGTGACGTTCAGGAAGGTGCCATCAGGGTATGTGAGATTTGGGGTCATAAGCCATTTGACGTCATTTAAAGTCATATGACGCTTGCACTAACAAAGACTAGAAGCCAGGGACCCTTAATTGGTTGAAGGTATGAGCTTCAGCACCATTGGTGCTCTAGTTTTAATACCAGATGTGGATGTCTTCCATGTGACTCCACCATTGTCTGCTCAAACACAGTTCACACAAACAAATTGACTTTTTGCCAAACACGAATGTTTTGTATGAACTCTCAATTGCCTCAACACCTTCAGCGGGAGAACCTTTGTGGAACATTACTTATTTAAAGGAGCTGTTCCACAGGGAACTCTCAGTATTTTGGCCAAAATGGAGTTTTGTGAAGTTTTTAACACCTTCCCTGAAATAGGACCTAGGGAGAAACCCCAGGGCATTGACTCCAACTTAAGGAGATTGAAGGGTAGCATCTCGTAACAGTCAAGAGAGAAATGCTTTAATGTTTTGGGTGAAAACGGTGTGTTGAAAAAGGAAGGTTCACTTAAATTAACTTTTTACCCGACACAGAAAGAGGAATAAAGACATGTTCAGTGAGATCTTTTTCTTGAAGGACATGATGTTCTTCTTTGCAAACATTGAAACTAAAGTCAAAAGTGTTGGTTAAGAATTTGTTTCCCTCAATTTCAAATATTACCTAGTAGTATTTAGTTGGTGTAGATTAATTTTTCATGTTAATAATTTTGTCTCATTATTTAACAAATATTTTCTAGAATTTGTAGAGTCATGTGGTACTTTCAAGTCAGTGTATAAGATACAGGGGCAATGGACAGTTCACCCTAGCAGCAGCCAAAGCTGCCCTAAGATATGTCGAGGAGGGCAAAAGAAAGTTATACAAATTTTCTCCTCCCCTCAAAACTTATTGTTAATGAAACCGATAGCCTGTGGAGACCCAAGAGTGCACATGTAAGTTTTTAAGGGTTGGGATCTTGTTCCAAAACATTTGAAAAAAGCCACCCTTTGAAAAGAAATAAAATTTAATCATGGCTATTTTCCTTTGAGATATTTTAATGTTGAAACTGTTAAAATATTGAAACATAAGTTAGGTAAGTCTTCATGTCTAACAGCCTTAAATTATTCAAGACCAAAGTGGTAACACTACTAACATGTATGTGGGAATACTTTCAGTGGGGGAGGTGGGTGAGTGGGGGCCGGGGGGGGGGGGTGGGGAGGGGAGGTTGCTGAGCCGCTTTGCCTAAGATTTTGGTGATTTCATTATTGCAAGTTTATCCCAAAAAGAACATATTCAGATCTGTCCAATATGGAGGTAAATTTACTGTTCTTGCCTTTTGTGTTTCTGTCTTTTGGACAGGTTTTAGATTTTTATCAAAATGAAGAGTTCTTTCAAATGGTGATGGAGAAACATGGGTCAGGAATGGACCTGTTTGAATTTATTGATAGACAACCAAACTTTGATGAGTCTCTCGCTAGTTACATGTTCCGTCAGGTCAGTAGTTTGCCCTAGCATTTATTGCTCACTGTTCAAAGCAGTGAAAATTTTTACATCTAGGCATGGGGTGTTTATTAAGTAATGAAGTGTATAAACTACATTACTACAACTCAACCCCAGATTAGTTTCACATGCATCTAACATCACCCAACCCCCACCCCACCCCTAGTACTGCCCTGCACCCAACCTCACTCCTCCCATTATCCTACTCGACTACACCTCACCGCTTTTATCCTTTACATTTTCCCAATCATACCGTAGTTTTAACCTAAAGTAGCTTTCGCATGCTATTGGTTGGAAGGTTCAGTTGATGGTACATTGCCGTATATTGATCATTGTAAATAAAATGTCCATGTAAGCAGTCTATATGAATTTTTCACATAAAATCAGTGTTTGCCTGTAGTCTTGCTGCCCCCACAACTTTTGTATAAGGTCTGCTCATAGTCTGTGTGCACAGCAGGACAACAATGAATGTTTAATGGATAAATGTCTAACAATCAGGGGTGCTTGTATACGATGATGAAGTGACTTTAGTGAAAAAATTCTAAACACATTTTACCGTGTGGGCGATATTAAAATACCTTCCTTAATACATCGAAAGTGTAACTGGGACCCAAATACTTGGCGAAGACTACCATGGGATATTACCTTCAACCCACCTCTAGCCTGTGACGTCATCCATAAGCTTTTCACAATACACAAAACAGGAAAAAATCACAGAAATCGGAAATTGAGCATAAAATTTAAAATATCATGACTGCAATGCAGAAACAGTGTTTGAGCCAGCCTGTATTTGTGTGACAATTACTGCTCAAATGCAAAGGACTGTTGCATAAAAGGATAAAAACAGCAATTTCTGTGCAGGTATTTATACCAGACAAATAACCTTTATTCAGTTTTGCAAAGAGTCAGTAACTACAAGTTGTACTTCTCACCTCATTTACAACATAAATTTGGGTCAACTATTGCACCATTTGCCAGCTGGGCACCTGTGAAATAAGGGGAGGGTTTCCCCTTCCCCTAAGACCTCTCCCCCATCCCATCCATTCCAAATTGTAGAATTGACATGGTTAAGTCACTGCGCCAAAAAAATTAAATTCTTGGGAATCAGGAATCTATCATTCCACGTCAGCCCACTTTGCTCCAAATGCAATGTTTTAACCACCTTACAACTATGTAATTATTACATTAAAAAAATGCTTCAACAAGGGATCCAGAATGCTGTAAGATTGTTTTTTAAACGCTTTAGCATTTCTTCAGAAAACATAAAAGGGCCATAAAGCTGACTACAGTAAACAGCAATCTATGTCGCCCCTCCTTACCTCCTATTTGCATTATGTAACTCCTCTTTCTCCGGTATCCTCCGTAATAAATCCGAATATGATCCAAAATAATCCAGTTTTGGAGAGCCAAGGATACCGGAGGAGTTACGTAATGTATAAAATAGGAGGTAAGTATCGGGGCTCATAGATCCCCAAACCAGGAAGTTTTGGGGAATTTGTTTTACACAAGGGAGAAATTTATGATTTATGAACAAAGAATGGAATAACATGGTATTGATATTAGTAAAACAAACCTAGCTGTTTACTTAAATGATGTGACTTCTACCTTCACCCATAAACTGACAAACTTAATTTTAAATTCTTCCCAGTTGGTCGATGCTGTGGCATACCTTCACAGCAAGAGCATTGTTCATCGCGACATCAAAGACGAAAACGTCATTCTGGATGAAAGATTCCACATCAAATTAATCGACTTTGGATCAGCGGCCTACTTTGAAAGGGGGAAGCGTTTTTCCACATTCTGTGGTACCTTGGAGTACTGTGCCCCTGAAGTGATACAGGGGAATAAGTAAGTGATTGGGCATTTGTAGGTGTGTTTGATATTTTTAAGCTGCAGTTGGGTTGTTGTTTGGCTGCTGGGTTGGCTAGGTGATCAGATAATGAGGCTACACAGCTAGGTAATGTAGCATTTCTAAGATATGTACAAGTAGTTGAATGGCTCACTTTTAAGGCTCAATCATTCAGTTAAGAAGCTCATGTACATTAGAGCCATGAAATATAGTTCTTGAAACTTTTACCATAGTACTTTGTCAAAATAGCACAGCTGCAGCTGCTTCAACCAAGATACAGCTCCCTCAGCAAAGCTTCAGCAGTGTCAGCCTTTCTTTATGATTTACACATTACAGCATACTATGTGTTGCAATAATTCAGGCTTTGAAGGGCAGTTGTTTTATGATGCTAATCAACCACAAATATAGGAGAAGACTTTGTGACTTATGAATTACAACTTCACGTGGGTGGCTAACCAGCTCAACAATTTAGATCAAATTTGGTTTCTTTTTTGAAAAGCCAGTTCAGATGGGAAAACAGTAGATTGCTCTTGGATGAAAACCCCACCTTACTTTGTCCCAGCCGGGATCGAACCTGAATCTCCCAGTTGACAAGCTTCATCGCTTTTAATGCCACCCCCTTTATCCACTCGGCTGCAGCACTGGTGAAGCATGGCTATGCATGCTTTGTTGAAGCTGTTCAACTTTGTGGAAGCTATCAGCTCTTACTCTCACTATTGTTAGGCTCTCTGATGGCTCCTCATTAAGTCTTGTCTCAATTCAGGGTTTTTACTCTTTCGGGAGAGGTTTCGGGTTTTAAATTTTACTGTAGTGGGAGGTAACTTAGCAGGACTTGCTTAGGAGTGCTTTGTGCTCAATTGTGTCACTTTGAAACTGCGGAAAGTGAAAGAAGTACTTAAAAAATTTTCAGAGGCAAGGAATCGCTAAGCCTCTTGGCTTTCTGGTTTTATTATTTACACAGTACAACATACTATGTGTTACAATGAAGCATGGGCATTCCCCCATGCAGCTTTGCTGAGGCAGCTGCAGCCTGAGGTTTCCACATGGTGTTCAAGTAAGATGTGGTGATATGTGACAAGGGAGTGAACTAAATTTATTGATTCACCTGGAATAGCCTAGATCATACTGTAAACCTCATGTGCCTGTCATGACTTCACAGCTAGCAACAAAAGGTGGTGCAGGGTGGTGGTCAGACTGCACTGCTTATCATTTGAGAGGTCACTGGATAAATCTTGGTGGAAACACCTTGTGATTTTCAATTTTCTAATGATTTGAAACTGCTTGCTCCACATGAGGCCTTTTGCACTGGTACTGAGGAATTTCAAATTAGTGACTAACAAAGGCGTTTCTGTTTGTCTGACTCCGGTATGAGTCATCTGACTCAGAAAGTTGTCCACTTCCAGTCTTTGCTCAGGTCAGCCGGCTGTTGAGGAATAGTGCAGGGTAAGGATCCTCCCCTCTCCCTCCCAACCACTAGAAAAGTTGTTTTTAACACTGAGGATACACACACATTCATTGGATGAGGACATTAAATGGCAGTTCCAGGGGCGTGGTTTGGACTTATTACTCATTCATGTGTGATTATCCTTCGAGCTCTGTTTGAAAGGAGTTGAATCTTGTTGTATTCATCCATGGTCAATGTGGGATATGGTCCCTGAAGAGGTTTTTTTCACCCTGAATACTAAACTGCTGTAAAAAAACCATAAATTGGTTATTTTAAAGTTTTCTTGGCTTTGAATCACTGTAGCTACAGTAAAACTGCATCAGTCTGTCTTGTTGGGACTAAAGGTAGTTTAGACAAGTGGAAAACTTTGATAAAGAAGGTTCCAAGTCCTGGTTTCAAAGATTGTGCATGTGGTGTCAGAAAAGAGTACCAAAAAAGAAAAAAACCTTTCAAGTAAATTTGATTTGGGTGAAAAAATAAAAAAATGCCTCATTTGTATAGTAATTGTTGTTTTTATGATCAATGAATTTTACAATTTGTATATGAATAATGTGGACAGGGCTTAATATTGTCAGGCATTGTATTCTTGAAGTCAAAGTATCCATTTAATAAAACACCATCTCAGAATTGCCCTCAAGTCTTTTCTTCTCAAAACTGCCCTCAAGTCTTTTTTCTTTAAACCTCTGTCTTCTCTTGTTTTCCAGATATGAAGGTCCAGAACTTGAAATGTGGGCTATGGGTGTTACTTTATACACATTGGTGTTTGGAGAAAACCCTTTCTTTGATATTGAAGAGACAATCCAAGCTTCCCTAAAGCCTCCGTTTCCTGTATCTAATGGTAACTATGAGGCTTGGTAGAATCCAACAATGTTAAAGTAACTAGCTAAGCTGAGTAAGACTGTGACCTTGCACATTCTGACATCCAGTCGAAGTGGGGTCATCACTAAGGTATCAACCAGGAGTGGGGTGACTCCAAACTAGAGTGAAGTAACTTTCTAAACTAAGTAAGACTGTGACCTCTGACATCCAGTCATATTGGGGTCACTACTATTGAATCAACCAGCAGTAGGGTGACTAGAGGCAAGTAATTGGCTAAGCTTAGTAAGTCTGTAATCTCTGACATCCAGTTTTTGTGGAGTCATTCCTGGAGTATCTATCAGGAGTGGGGTGACGCTGAACTAGAGACAAGTAACTGGCCAACCTTAGTAGTCTGTGATCTCTGACATACAGTCATAGTGGAGTCATTCCTGGAGTATCTATCAGGAGTGGGGTGACGCTGAACTAGAGACAAGTAACTGGCCAACCTTAGTAGTCTGTGGTCTCTGACGTACAAAGTGGAGTCACTACTAGAGCATCAACCAGGAGTGGGTTGATTCTGAACCACAGTACAGTCGAGTATTGGCCAACCTTCGTAGTCTGTTGTTTCTGACATGCAGTCATAGTGGAGCCACTACTAGAGTGTCAAATGGAATGTAGTGACTCTGAATTAGAGTAAAAACTAACCCAAGCCAAGTAAGCGTGTGGTACCTTCTATCCTTTTGTCAATAAATGGAAGAGGCACTGTGGAATATGCTCGTTTCCTACCTTGCACATGTCTAAAAGGATGATCTACCCTGTGCATCTTTGGATGATTGTTATGACCTAGCAATAACTTGTGGGAATAGGACACCTCAAATATGTATATATACATTAGAACAGCAAGTTAGAACAAAATTTATATCACAACATGAAAAAAAGAGGATTTATTTTGGCAAAGTAAATATTATCACAAAAGAAAAAAAAGACAGAGGATTTTTAATAATTATATGAAAGAAAGTTCATACATTTTGAAGATGCTTAAAATTCTCTGATATAGTGAAGCAAGTTGCAGAAAGCATGATTGGACAAACAGTACTCCATAGAATTACTCACCCTGTACGATTGCAGTGTATGGTTAGAAATCACTGACTTTTTGTACATGGAGAAATGGCCATTTCTCCATGTGCAAAAAGTCAGTGTTTTACCATACACTGCAATCGCACAGACTCCTCAAAAATGCTGTCACTTTCCATGTTTAACCTTTGAGTGTACGGTTTCCAAATAATCCAGCAATCTCGGAGACACAATTAAAACGCACAAATAACTTCCACAGAATGCTTTAAGAGCTTTTTGAATTTGCCACAGCATTAGGCAGTGGGGTCAGTAACATGATATGCTCCAATTTAATGGAATGATGGGATGAGAAAAACAGCCTTAAGTGCAGTTAATACAGCATGTTATAAATTTGAGAAACAAAAGAGGAGGAGGCTTTCACATTGGGAATCTATAATAACCGATGAAGTTTCAACCATTGTTTGGTTAAAAGACTTGATAAGTGTCAAGCTATCGTCACAGCAGTTGTCAAATCCACTTATGGTGAAAGCTTTATGACAACTTTTCAAGTCATGTAATAACATGCTGGTTGAAATCTCATGGGAATTACAAAAATTTGCCCAAGCTTTAAACTTAACATGTTTACCTGTTAATTCAGCTTTCAGGTTTCATAATAAAATTAAAATGCATTGTTATATTTGATATTTTCTTCCTTCACGGGCAGATTTATTCCTGCATATTCTGCAGAAAGTTTAGTCAGACTCAGATTTTTTTAGAAATGACAGCATTTTGATTAATTGTAAGTCATTTTAGACTTTCTGCATTGACGTCACGCGACGTCACTTTGGAGGAAAACAATGAAGCCCACATGCACGTACGGCATAGATTTGGCACGCAAGTGTAGTAGACTTACGTGCACATCCCCTGGTGCACAAATCAGCTGTCTGCATTTCTTGATGTAAGTTGCAATGATACACGCTTGCCTTGGAGGGCGTACTTCTTGTTCTGTGATGTCATATGCATAAGGTCTATTGTCAGCTGGTCCATAAGCAAAGTTCTATACAGAGATTAATACTTCTGTAAGATGTTGGCCAGACTTGTTATGGCTGGTCTTCTTACAACAGACCTTTATAGTTTTGTCCTTTTATATGTAAATGTAAGTAGTGTTCATTGATCATTAGACTTCAGTTGAAAGCATTTAAGTTTAGGCCACAGCAGAGACATTTGTATACCTATGCTTTAGGAGGCAGTTATGAAAAATTCTGTCAGTAGAGCAAGGGTTGCCCTTTTTTAATCAAGTCACATCCTTGGATCGAAATGAACTTCATCCCTTCTTATGTACGTATTTACATATGTAATCCCCACTTACCTGCAATAAGACCCTGGCAAACAAATAGCACAGCGGTGGAGGGTGTCCTCCTACAGAGGGCCTCCTTTGTTGTCTCCTAGTCCTCACCCTGCTTGTTCTTTTCTAATCAGGTCACATTGTAGCATCAAATTCTGTCACCATGAAAAAGAGCTCAGTAATGTCACCCAGTATGTTAACAGAGTTTGGTCACCATGTTTACAGCTCTATTTTCAAACTATTTTGCTATATGTAATGGGATTAGTAACATATTACATACTTTATACTTTTTGGGTTTCATCATCCAATGGCCTCAAGGCTTCCTCGACTTTAGCATGACTCTGTGACCCAGTTGTGTTCAAACAACTTGTCGGAAATTAAGTTAGTATTAAATGAGGAACAGTAGTGTTTCTTATTGACGTAAGTGTGTTAGCCATGGGCTATTTCAATAATGAAAGAAGTTCTTTTCTTTCCTTTTTTCTGTTGGTACCTATACTTGTTGTATCTTAGAATCATTCTGAGGATATGATTGACTAACCATGCCTCAGTAGTACACGAGAATACTCATGAAAATTCAAATGTACATACATTCAAATGTTTACATTGACATATTCTTTGTTTTATTTACTGTAATTCAGTAGCCACAATTTTCTCTTTGCCATTTAGGTAAAGTACAATGTTGTAAAGAGCTGCTTGCCTTTTGTAAAAACTGGGGCACCAAACTCCAAAATTTTCCTACGCCTTTTGAAAATGACCTTCATTGTCTTCATTGACTTGAATTTCATTGGATACAAGTGAAAGAAACCAATTTTTGTGTTTTCCTAGTCTAGCCTAGCCTATACGTAGCAGGCTGTATGGCATATTCCTTGTTCAGTCAACTCCCCAACGCCTGCCAAAGTGAACACCGAACGAATTTTTTTGGATATTCATAGAAATATGTGGCCTCAAGACTGGTTAAATATTAGTGAATATTTACAAGAAGGCAACGTCTCGTCCCTTTTAAATCTTGCAGTAACCTATACCACCCACAGAGTTGGGATGTCATTGTAATACCCTCTCCCTGGTAATGCCCCTGCACAGGTGGTTGTGCAACACAGTAATGATAGGACTTCTCAGGTTTCAGTCTAGGCTTTCAGTTTACGACTACAGGAGTACACACACTCACTCAAAACCAATAGCATGAATAATGAGAGAGCACAGGAATAAGTCATATTATGGTAATGAAGTTTGCGTCTAAAATTGGACGCAGTCCTCTTTGCTTTGGGGGACGGTGGTTTGGGAAGCTGAGGAGCTGAGCAAACAGAGTCCACTTTGCGGGGTAAGTCTAGCCATACTGTTGCCACATTGCCCTGTTTATTAGAAGACAAAAATTTGCTCAAAAAGTTGGGGAAAAGTTAAAAAACTTTAAAAAACAAAAGTGAATTATCATTGAAGTTACTGACACAAATTTCATTTCGCAGAGGAAATCAGTTGTACTTCTATGGTGAGTTTAGTTTGCATGATTGAAGGTAATATACGTTATCTCCTCTCCTTTCTAGAACTAATGCAGCTCATAGCATGGTTGCTACACCCTGAACCAGAGCATCGTTTGACGCTTGCAGACATGGAAGACAATGTATGGCTCCACCAATCTTGCAATATAGAAGCGTATAAGTGGGAGGACGTAGTCCCTGAAAGTAAGTGACCATAAGCAAACTTTCCATCAAATTCAGTTTTAGTCCCATGGGTACCATTTACTATTCAAGTTGTGACAGATTAAGTATTCCTAGCCTGAAGTCATGGTGAACAGTTTCAGTAGCCTGTGAAGTCATTCCTACCATGTGAAGTCAAAATGCTCTGTCAGTGGTAAGTGAAGTCATGGTGAACACAGTTTCAGTTGCCAGTGAAGTCATTCATAGTATGTGAAGTCATACTGTTAAAACACTGTTTCAGTGGTCAGTAAAGTCATGGTGAACACAGTTTCAGTTGCCACAGAAGTCATTCATAGTATGTGAAGTCATACTGTTAAAACACTGTTTCAGTGGTCAGTGCAGTCATGATGAACACAGTTTCAGTTGCCAGTGAAGTCTTTCATAGCATGAGAAGTGAAATGCCATTTCTGGAATGTGAAGGTGTGGTGAACACATAAGTGACATAGTTTAATTGTGTCAATGTGCAGTTACAATGTTGTTTTATTGCTTCTTCATGAACTTTGAGGAAGAGAGCTGAAAATTTAAATAAGTAAGCTAACCGTACCTGAGTCACAGTGTCTGAAATACTTTTTCTAATTTTTAGGTGCTATTTTGAAAGAGAAATTTCCCCCTGTAAATCTCATTCTAGGTGCTGTTTTAGGAATTGGGGGCTACAGACTGATAAACACTGTGTCACTGACAAGAATGTGCAGGGGCAATTTTACTCATTTGTCATCATAATCCCTCACCCGGTCAATGGTGTCTCATATCAACAGCTCTTGTTGTCCAGAAGAATTTTTTTTCTGCCTCAATATTCTTTGGATGCTAGACTATCTCCACTTAGAAACTGGCCATGAGGGAAAAAATATATATAGCTAAAAGCCATCTGATTGGTTAAGAGTTCAACAAGCATTCATGAGGTGTACTTTGCTAGAGTAGCATTAGAAGATACATAGAGCTAGAAATTATATACTACAGACAGAGTACTATACCTAAATATGGTGCATGGGCGTCAATCTTTACTCGAATGTGGGGGGGACATGGCCACTTCTATCAAAAATTTACTGTGTAAAAATCTTAAGTCAATGGGCGTTTTTCCAAAATGTGGGGGGGGGACGTGTCCCCCTGTCCCCCCCCAGGATTGACGCCCATGATATGGTGTCTGTAGAATGCTGTTCCCATCTTAAAGCCTTTGGAGCAGGGTAGTAGCTCCATGATACACCTTCCCTGTCCTGTGGCAGTCTGGTTTAAGGCTAAGGGTTCAGTAGTATGAAATCATTGTTGCGTGTATGCATACCCAAGATTCTCTATAATGTAAAACAAGATTACTTCAATCTTCTTTGCATGATATAACTTCACAAAGATCGTGAGATTTATGACCCTAGCCCTCCACCAGAAGAGCGAGACTGCAGTGATGACGATGAGTATGATGCAAGTATGGTCCAGCGGTTGGCTATGGAATACGAACGCCGCCTGGCGGGTTCTGTTTAGGTGAAATGCAATTTAGTGTGTCTATAGTTTCCTTGCACTTTACATGTAGCTGCTCAGTTTGTCTAAATCATTACACACATTGCATTTAGGGCCTGTAGCCATATAGTCATATATTCCAATATGGCTATGGCCCCACAGAATATTTCAATATGGCTACAGGCCCATATCTTTTTCTATTTTTCTCAAATATTTTCTGTTGTAATTTTCTATCTTGCCACCAGAATCATTAACAAATCATTTCCATCACAAAAGGTTTCCATGATCTGTAAAAGTTTGACAAACATTTTAATTTTGTAGTCAGCTTTCTCAAAAGTGCTAGAGTATATTTATTGTTTGAAGTGTGCTTTGGTTTTTAACAATACAGAGTAGTGCCAAAGAGGCCAAGGATTAACAACAAATTTTGCAAGGGCTTTCATGAAAAATTCTCCAGCATCTAGATTAATCGCATGTGTTACATTGAAACCATGCTTCCTTTCCAACTGTCAACACCATCCACACATTCTAACAAGTGCTTCGCAAACAAAACATGTGTATGTTATACAAATCATTGTGAAAGTTTTACTGCATTGACAAGTCAAAAACCCATTTTTCAAAAGAGAAAGGAGATAATTTCATAAGCAAAGAAAAGATTGTAAACCCTCTACCCTGCCAATTATTCTAATGAAGTGGTTTTCATTTGTTTCATGTGACAATATTGAATTGCTTTGCAGGCCATGTCCATCTGGCAAGCGGCATACTGTGCATACCTTTAAAAGAAAATGGTGTGCAGCTTGAGACAAAAACCTGCAGCTATCTACTCAAGTTGTCTCCACAGTTATGAAAGTGTTAAACTGTATGCAGTTATTTAATGCTCATCCCCTGCAGAGCCTCCTTTTAATGTGATCTGTTAATGATGGCAAGCATTATTTTCCTTAATTTCAGTTTCAGGCACTGGGAATTTGTCTCTTCTCTGAATAATTATTTCTTTAAATTTGCTATTTGTGATGTGGCAATACACATTGTGTTCCTCTGGGGGATTTTCTGATGGTGTTCATGTATGCGTAGAAATTAGTTGTATCTCATCAAGAATTTTATTGCAGTTTTATCTAAGTTTTACTTTACATCTTTTCTCTGTGTAGTTTACTTTGTTGCTGTGCTACATGTTCTCTATTTTGTCGCAGTCAGAGATTTTCATCTTTCCAAGAGTTGACTCAATGAAATGTTAGGAAATTGGATAAGGGAAAAGTGAAGCCCATTTAGTAAGGGGATGCCCACTTTGTAGGGTGTTTGCAGGAACACCCACTGAATTGACTATGACCATTTGTGTTAAAAGAGACTCAGTTTGTGAGATCTTTGTGTCCTTCATTGACAGCTGTGACAGCAAAGCATAGCCCTCACCTTCAAGTTTTCTGGGTCCTCACATAGCAGAGTATCAAATTTATGTTGCCATGCACCAATTTGTGTGAAGGCTTTTCTCTGGGTACTTTCATTTTGCATCCCAATTGGATGCAACTTGCCATCAAAATTGGTCACCCAGGCAACAAGATTGGTTTGCCGCCAGACTAAAGTGCCCTGAAGTGGACCACTCAGCTTGCTGATGTTGGTAAAACAACCAATAGGTAGTCCCAAGTAAGGGTGTGGGGCTGAAAGGAACAAGGCAATTGTGGTGGCTTGGCTTTTGTTTTAGGACTTGAAGTCACCTGGGACATTACTTGGAATATTGTGACTATGAGGAGGGCAGCTTTTGGGGGAAGTTGGTGTCTGAAATTTAGGGGCACAGTCATATAGCCCATTGGCCCTTCAGCCTAGTGGTACTACAACCTGTTGGTCCTACAGCTATTTGGTCTTATAGTTTACTGGTCCCACAGTCAATGGGATTCTTACTTAAGTATTCACTGTAGGAATGATGGGCTGAAGGACCAGCAGCCTGTTAGTATACCAATGGAGTGTTTTACTGTAGGGCTAATGGCCTGTATCACCGATGGGTTACAGGACTGTTGGGTTGTTATCTAACCTGTTAAATATGGGTCCAATGAACTGTGGGACCAAAGGGCAGTCCCGAGATTTAGCACTGAGCCAGTGTTTGCTCTGCCTTGTTGAGTTGAATTAATGCTTTTCAAGTGGGGTCTCTCATGCCCTGTTGCTGGTCACATATGTACAATTCATACATATAGGTGCTAAAGATAGGCATCCTCAGATGAACCCTACATACAATTGTGATAAATGCCTGACAGTCCAATTGATCAACAAACAGAAAGATGCATGATGCATTGACAGTTACATCCATAAAAAATAAATATAAAATATAAAAAAACCTTCATACATGTAGCGAAGTAGAGAAACATCCTCTTATCTTTGTTAAGTATATTGAGATGTTCTATGTACATTGTAATCTGCTATACAACATTCTACCACCTTTAGCCATCTGTTATTGAGAATCCTGCATTCTGATTGGTTAAACACTGACCTGTTATGCATGATTCCCATGTAATTCCCATGGGGATCCTCGACTTCCCGTGGGAATTGAATGTTTTTTTTTTTTTTTGGAAGGGATATGCAGGTAGAACCATAGATAGGTTTGAGTCAGTCCATTCTGGATGGCAAAACCAATGCCATGATACCCACACATGTAAAAGTACATGTATGCCTACTATTAAAGCAGACCCGTACCATCCATTGTGGAGTTGTGCACAGCAGATGATGTAACTGCACCTCCCCTGTAGTACCTCTGAGTAATGGAAATATTAAACAGATGTTGTAACAGTTTGGGTTTCAAAGGAAATGAAAAAACTGCAGGTTGCATTGACAGTTCATTTGTTAGCATTTGTTTTTTTTTTTTTTTTGCCAAATGTTGTCAGGAGTAAGATATGAATGAGCCAATATTACTTGAGTAATCGTCATAAATTAGCATTAAATTATAAATTAGCATGAAATTATAAATTAGCATGAAATTATAAATTAACATGAAATTATAAATTGGCGTGAAATTATAAATTGGTGTGAAATTAGAAATAAGCATGAAATTACAAATTAGCATGAAATGATAAATTAACATGGAAATAAGAAATAAGCATGAAATTATAAATAAGCATGAAATTAAAAATTAACAAAAAATTATAGATTTGTGTTAAATGAGAAATTTCTAACAAAGTTGAGAATGTAGTCTAGCTTTAATTTAGTCAAACATGTGGGCCATTTTACATGTTTTGGTGTGTTAATTCTCCTTAATCAAAGGACTCAACTTTCGCTTCCCTTCAAGGTTTCAAGTTCACTTTCTGTCACCCTTAGTTTTCTGCTTATACTCTAGTTTATATTTGTGTAACTTGATTTTGATTGTAGTGTTGTGGTGTTCTATTAACAACCAAAAATGATGGTTATTAAAATATTATAAAAATGAGGTTTCTGAGGTAAATTTTTTTATTTTTATTTTATGAATGGTATTTTCTTTTTGTCTTGGACTGATCTGAAATAATGAAAACTTGTGCCTTTTATACTACTGTTTATGTTTTCATCCCTCAAGTACCAGAGATAAAAAGGGATAACAAAAGTCAAAACCACATAAACAAAATGTTCCTTTCTTACTGTTACAGTATGTTTCTCTGCTAAGCAGGATACAGTCTGTTTCAGGAGCTTTGTCCTTATCCTTACTATGAAAATATCAAAGTAAATACAATGTGGGATTTAGAAATCAGGCTCATTAAAAATTTATGATTGCCAAATGTTATTGGTTGTAATACAAGAAATATTTGAAGCAATTAATAACCAGTAGACAAGTAATCTTACAATAAATAAATGGTAAAGTTCAATCTTTTCTTGTCATTAAAATTGAAATTAATGAAAGGCACTGAAGAAAAGTTCTGGCTCAAGCTTGACCTGGAATATTTCAACAAAAAAAAAAAAATGCTTGCTGAATGATTTAGTTATTTGACCCTGTGCATGAGACTTGGACTTGCTCCGATTGAAAGCTTTTTCATCTTTACAGAAAGAAAATGAACAAGATACCACATTTGTGAAAATTTGTTTTAGGGGGAACAAAATGTTGCCATTCTACTTTTAATGGATCCTTATCCTTCATTCTTGACTAAAAATTGCAATTCCAGATTGGAAACAAGTACTTTTGTACTTAAGCTGAAGTCATAGTGACATGATTCAAGTTTTACTTGTGTCTATCACGTAAGTTCACAATGCATCATGTAAAGTGTATCTGTGACAAAGCTTTATGACCTTTGAGATGTTACATGCACCAAGATGAATGTTCTAATTTCGTGTGACATGGAAAGCAGGAATAAAAAACAACCTGCCAGGATAGGTAGATGACAATGGGTCATATGCAAACTGTTGTGTAAACTTGACTTCATGTGCTACAGCATTGCAAGAAGTCCTGAACGCAAAGCTAGCAGGTGCAGATCCAGAGTAGCTCACATTTCACAAATTCAGAGTGTTCTGATTACACATTATAGGGCCATGTGTTCTCAGCAGGACATGACCTTAAGCAGTAAACTAGGTCTGTGTGAACACAAGGAGGAGTGTAAGACAGTTTTAGGAGGGGCTAGAAGTAACTTAGTTGGGAGAATTGGAACTGTCAAGGATGACAAACGTCTCCTTTAAATGTCTCAAATTAATTATTTCCGTTTTCTTGTCATACCTCTGGTTCAGAGTTCAGATTGTATTATAAATTTCTTTTTTGGGGGGTGGGGTGGGGGGGTTGGGGACTTCCATTCTGGAATAGCCCCTAAAATACTTTATTGCAGCTGTGTTGGGGTGTACATGGGGTTTTCAATTTTTTTTATGAGACAATTTTTTAGGAGGGGAGAAAGTTGATATTTTGTAGTGTTTGACATTTTTAGGGTGATTTAAGCTGATGTGAGGTTACCCCTGTGTAATTTGTATGCTCTTCTGGTTATGGTGGATAATACAAGCAGTTTTGCACAAACAAGATGTATGGGTGTAGGTATATGAGTGATGACATGTAAATGAAGATAAATTCACATAGCATCCTCAAGGGTGGCCATAGGTCCAATCAATTTAATTCAGGTATGAAAGTGTCAATAGAGTGAGCTTTTCTGAAAGCAGATGGCAAGTAATTCCACTCATCTGTATGTTAGTGGTAAACACGTTATGCCATGCAAAGTTGAATTCTATCCAATTATTTTGGTTTGTTTTTTTCTCTCATTGTACACATCTCAGAGGACCCAAATGATCCATCAGTCTTCTGGGAAAATCAGGAATCTTCTGATGTTTCCTCATCTTTCGATGAAGAATATTTACGTGAAGAGTTGAGGTGGGTCTATGAAAACAATGAAGCTGTCAATGGCAACATGGTCTCCAAGGCCAAGGAAAATGGTATTAAACTGCACAGTAGCCTCTAGTCATAAATATGCAGTAGTATTTATACATATGAATGACAGTTTGAAGTAACTTTAGCTGTATTTATGAATATGCAAAATGACACTAAGCTAAGTGAAGATATTGGATAATGATTACCCTTCTAAAGCTGAAAAGTGATGGTGGTAGTGTACATGTTCAGAAATGTGTGTTCCTGTGGCTTCAGAATAGAAAACGTAAAGCTCACCTGAAAGAGATACACGAAAAATGCAATACTTATATTGTTCATAATTGATTTGAGTTTCATGATTGGATCTGATGTTTGTTCATGTATATGCAAATGAGGGGTGCTATATTTGAAAATCAAAACCTGCCTGAACCTTCACACAATTTTTATGATGCCTAAGTGTTTATAAGAAAAAGAAAAATGAAGTGAGAGGTTTGCAGCAAGTATTGTAGTTCATTTGCCTTGGGTGGAAAGAGTGCATAATTTTATGAAGATAAATATTCAACAAATAAATATTAAGGCTAGGACTGAAGGAGAGTGGCTACTCAACATATTTTAAGTATTCAAGATTTTTTTCACATGAATGCTCTTTGCCTTAAGAACTTACATTTATGATTAATACAGCACCACATACTATTGTAGAAGGGTGGCCTCTAAAAATTTAAGATAAAAGAAAACTAAATTGCATAAATTTCTCATGGATACCAGTCTTTAATGTCTTTTGTGGGTGGTCTTTAGGAGAGAATTATGGTGATTGTCTTGGTTTTACTCCCATCATAGCATTTTGGTTAACATAGTTTGTAGTGTTTACTTTTCAGTGAGATTGGAACCACATTTGATCAATGTAAAAACTAAAAAGATTTGAAAAATTGTCTGGTTCGGTTCAGATTGATTTAATTACAGAATTTTCTCCAGAGTGGCAAAGTCTTCACAAGAGACCCATAATTAATGTTTTAGGCCATTGCTATTAAGCTGTCAAAGGTCTGTTCTTGAAAGTGGTTAACACATATCTGGAGGTTTTTCACACTTGTAATAAAATTATAAAAAATAAAAAACTTAAAGAGTGACCTAAACAGATAAAGGACTTTCAAAAAAATGTAATTAAGAAATAAGAAATATATGGTTTAAATTTATTGAGTGCACATGTATACAAGTTGACTGAGAAGTTAACTTTTAAGCTCTCAAGTGAATGTGAACAGTAAATCCAGGGCTAATGGTGAGGGTACAAAACTTATTTTTGTTAAGTATTTTCTGAGTTTATGTGTGCTGGCAAATTTTCAACTTTTGTTAAATATTTATAGGTGAGAATGGGCTTTAAGTCCTTTTTGTTGTTGAAGATTTTTTCTTTGATCTGTCTTATTTTGTTGATAAAGCTTTTTGGTTCCTTGCGTTAGCAAAAGGAACCTATGTAGTCAGCTTGGCGTGTGTGTGTGTGTATGTGTGTGTGTGCGTGTGTGTGTGTGTGTGTGTGTGACACTTGCTTCGGTACGCTGTAACTCAACAAGGGAAAGTTGGACTAAACTGAAACTTGGTATATGGATCTGTCATAGTGAGAAGGTGTGCCCTATTGTTTTTGGTGGAGGTCAAAGGTCATGTGGGGTCACCAGGGGTCAAAGACCGAAAACCTTTTTTGCACGATATCTCAAGGTAGGAAGCTTGGATAAATTTCATACTTGGTATGTAGATGCATTATGGAGAGAAGATGAATGCTGTAGCTTTTGGTGGAGGTCAAAGGTCATCTGGGGTCACCAGCAGTCAAACACTGAAAACTTGTTGTTAAAACAATATCTCAAGGTAGGAAGCTTGGATAGATTTCATACTTGGTATGTGGATGACTTATGGTGAGAAGATGAATCCTGTCATTTTTGGTGGAGGTCAAAGGTCATTTGGGGTCACTGAGAGTCATATACTGAAAACCTTGTTAATGCAATATCTCAAGGAAAAAATCTTGGATAGATTTCATACTTGGTATATAGATCCACCATAGTGAGAAGCTGTGCCATACAGTTTTGGGTGGAGGTCAAAGGTCATCTGGGGTCACCAAGGGTCAAAAACTGATAACCTTGTTGTTAGCACAGTATCTCAAGGTAGGAAGCTTGGATAAATTTCATACTTAGTGGATGCCTTATGGTGGGGAAAAATTTTGGTGGAGACCAAAGGTCATCTGGGGTCACTGGAGGTCAAACTCTGCAAACCTTTTCAACTCTATATCTCAGTGTAGGAGGCTTGAATAGATTTTTGCTTTGAGGTGTTGCATTAAATCTAGCAGAAAACCCATATGAGATTTGTTGGATGTCAGAGTTGAAATCACCAGATGCCAAAATTTTTGAAAAAGCAAATTCCCAAGAATTCCTAAAATCAAAAAATATAAGCACAAAACTGTATCATTGACTGAAAGATGTGGGACATCTTTCAGAGATGCCAAGTATCTCAATTATAGTATTATGATTTTAATCCATAATCCTGCCATTATGAAAACGTGCATCAAGTACTACTTTTTAATATTGCAGAAGATTCTCTGCCCACAAAGCAGAGGACTGTTGTGAAAGTTCACTAGACAGACAACATTTGTCCTTAGATTAGGACATGTGAGCTTGCAGGAATTGGAAATTAGAATTGATTAATTAAATGCTACTATGGGTTGTTAGTTTTATAAAGAGAACCAAGTTACTGATCATTTGGATCAGGTACCATTGAGCGTGCATGAATTGTGATTGCTTAATTGAATAAAACAAATTGTAACTGTATACTGTCTGTGTTGATATCCCCTGAAGTGCCTGTAGGCTGTATCTCTTTAGAACAATTTATTTATGCTTGAATGTGTTAACACAAGATGTGCATTGTCTACAGAGCAGATTTTGTGAATCAACAGAAATACTGGTTCATTCAGTAGTTGGCTCAGTTTCATTACATTCAGCAAGGAACCACAGTGCCCATTGGGCTCTTGTTATAGTTTTATACCTGTATTCAGTATACCATACCATAGAATTGTTGGATTATTAAGACCAAAATGTTGATGGATCATTCAGTAGGTTAATAAAGACAGGATAGAGTGGTTGGGGGGGGGGGAGTGGGGATGGGTGTGCAACACACTCTACAAGCTTGGTTGGAAGAAGTTGGGAAGCTAGAAGGCTCTTTCTTGGAAAATTTGGGTATTTGAGGGAAATTTTGGCTGTTGGAATGCAGTTTACCCTTTTGCACATGAAAATATGGAAGGAATTGTGGAAAATTTATCTTCCTTTCTGGGATATTAACATTTTTTCCAGCCTGCCCTAGAAGACATTGTGCAGTTCCCATAAATCTCACTGAAAAATTTCACCAAGAGAATGGCTGGATGGGGAGGGGGATAGGGACTGAAATTAAAAATAAAAAAATCTCATCCATAAAGGGGTGTGGTATGAGCGATTAGATGAGTTTTTCTTGTGTTGATACATACTGTAAGAACAGAGTGTTTGTTTACACAATAGTTTAAGACTGAAGCATGATTTTCTTTAGATGTGTGCTAGATTGGGTGAAGGAGCTGTAATACTGGTCATGAAGTAAGTTTGGCAGTGTATTTTATCTCAGATTAGGAACTGAGTGGGAGATTGCATCATAAATGAGATGAAGATTCCACTTTTTGCATAAGAAGTGGAATTACATGAAATATTTTTTAAGAGTATATACACATTTCTCAGTTTATTTAACTTTCTTTGCCTCTGTGAGAGGTTTTGTTAGCATAAGAAAAGTTTTGAAATAATTCCATGCCAGTTGTAAAGCGAGTGACATACTGCAACAAAACATAACTGAAATGTTGGGTTACAGCCATCAACAGAGATATAATTACCAGTTTTCATATATAATGGGGATTCCAAAGTATTTTTTATGGAATTGCACAAACCTTTATTTAAACCCAGACAGTGGGTCTTTGTAATACTTGTTTGACGTCTTTTGAGGTTTTCAACATCATTGTCCACTTAAATTTTGAAAAAGGCACTGGCGATCAGGAAAGCCTTACTCTAACAATAGCAGGACATACAGATGACCCAATGAATTGTTATCATTGGTTTTATAGTGTTTGGTACAACAGTAAACCACAGTTGTTTCTCATTAATACTGATTTTCAAGAAGTATTCACACCACGCACAGTTTGATTTTTCTATGCTTGCTTTCATAGGGTCATCTATAAATTACCAACATTATCACAAGAGAGCATTCCATATGTGTGTGGGGAGGGGATAATGACCCATGCTCACTCTTTGTGATACAGTAAATGTTGAGATTCATTACATGTTACTTCATAAGGTTGTGACTTTTTCCAAAGTACATTCCAAAAGGGGCAGAAGAAAGAGATTCCATTTGCTTGTGAAAATATTAATAGTTCTTGACCCCTAACCAGCCTCTCCATTAAAATGCCCTTTTCAAGAGGTTGAGCCGTCATGGGGGCTGTTTTTAGAGGTCAGACAATAGAATGGAAGGGAGGGGGTTTGAGGAAGGTTGAAGGCTGGTTAAAACAGATGCAGCCATGCAGAATTATGTTTGAGGGGAACATACGTTACAAATGTTAAAAACGTTTTATTTGCCATAATTTTTGTAACTTTTTCATTCTCTTCCTTGAAGAGTAGAATTCATTTCACTTTGTTCCTTTTTCAGAGATAAGTTTTTCCAATATTTTTTGGTTAGTTTATGAGAAATTTTTATATTGTTAAAAGTAATTGTATTTACCCAGATATATATTATAATTACCAGAGATTATTTTCAAGGAAACTGAAAAATCCCATTTTCTGGTCCTTGTATGACTAGATGAGAATAAGCAAATGTGGGAAAGGCCAGTGAATAGATGTATCGATATACTGCACAGAATACTGAGGTTATTGTGAAAAAGTTTACCGTAAGTTGAGGATCTTGATTTGGAAAATGTTTTGGGCTGAGAGGGAGTAATTCTCCCCCCCCCCCCCCCATTCCTTCTCTCCACTTTTGAATCAATAATGAACTGTGACTATAACTGCCATCTCAGTTTCTGACCTAGCTTGTCCAATTTGGCAGGATGCGTTTAGGAAGAGAAAACCGGTCATTGGTAAGTTTTCATGCAAATTCCTGCTTGATATCAGGTGAAGACCTGACAATACTCCAAAAAGTAGTTAGTAAGCACCACACCTCAAAATCAAACCAAAGCAAATAAAAGGAAGTGCCATATCAAAGTATGGGTATACCATATAATCTTGTACAAAGATACTTAAAGCTTTCCTTCTGTGGAGGTATTCTTCGTTTCTTCAATAGGCTCGACACTTTGTGTTTTGTGTAATTTATATGTTTGGATACATTGAATGTCCCCTGGAAAGTCTGGTGTTAACTTTTGATGTCAAACTTTGTGACGAGAGTACTTGTAACATTCCTTTAGTTTTGATGAAATAGATGTCAAATATTCTTTCACTGAGAAGAGCATTATATTAAATGAAAATGTTTGCAATCTATGCATAAAAGGAAAGTTTGTTCTTTGTGTTTATTTTTATTTTGGATCTTCAGATAGGAGGTTTTAAAGCCCAGAACAGTGATGTTATCTTTATGAGGTTATAATCTAACGGAAGTGTGTGAGGGTAGTGTTTGGGGGGAGGGGGAGTACTAGCAGTGGGTGAGGGGGTGCATAATGAACTGATGAGTTATTTCATTTATGAGTAACATCAATCATCAAATATTGCTTCAAATTTATGCTTTGGGGAAATTTATCACCACCTTGTAAAAAGACAAATCCTTGCAGTAAGTGGAGGGGGTTAGCCTAGGGGGTATAAATAAACAAGAATTTATAATGTAAGGCTAATGTTCACATGACTTTTTCTTTTTGATGCAGTCATTGTCCATATTTTGGGTGATGATATTAAAGATGAGTATGATGTGGGCAGACTCAAAATGTTTAATTGATTAACAGTGCAGAACTGTATATATAAACCTTCCTGGATCCTATACCGAGCATGGTGAGTTGAATCCCCTAAAAGGAGTGTTTTTTAAACCTCATTGTTCTCTTATCTAAGTGTGGTATATCATATTACTGACCCCATCTTTCTAATTTCCAAGACCAATGCCCCTTGGCAATTCAATGACCATTCTGTTCACAGTACATCCATGGTAGAAATTAACACATGCTCAACTGAACTTTTTGTGAGAAACACACTCTTTTGTTCTAGCTACTTGTTACACTTCTTTGGTTAGACTATATGCTTGTGTTCTAGACCTCTGTGAGGCAGAGACTGCAGATTTTCCAGAAAGTTGTACAGATCTGGTGCCGCCAGATGTCTAAGCAGTGTCCTTAAGTGACTTTGTCACTGATGCAATCAAGGACTTTTTACTTCCGAAAACACATTTTATAATTGTTCCATCATGAGAGAGTCAGCGTTGCTGGTAAGAAAAGCCACATCATACATGAACATAAAATTCACATGAATACTGAAACAAATTGATAAGTTTATTACCTGGAATAATTCATGTGCAGTAAAATGTAGTAATAACCATTTTTTGTTGATTAACTGGCTCATAAGCCTTGTTCTTAAGACACCAAACAGAACACTTTTCAGAAGATCACAAACAGGACAAGTTCGTATATCTTTAATGTACAGTTAATAACGAAGAAACCTGAAGCAAGAGAGTACCATCATAACATTGTACATCAGTACTTCTTCACTATAAAGTTCTCAATAAACATAATTTCATTTTTGTCTAAGTTCCTGAAAGCAAAAGCAAAGTTTCTGTAAAACCATGAAGAAATTTGTTTAATATTATACAAATAATGATGTCTTCCATTCGTGTGATAGTATGAATAATTTCATGAGATGAAAGACTGAATGTTCTCTTCAATGAGGCAAAGCAGAGTTGAAGAGAATGTTCATCTTTCAACGAATGAAATTTTACTATTTCACCAATGGAAAACATAATTTGTTTTATATAACACCTAACTTCCTAAACAGGCCAGATATTGGTCAGAAGATGATTCAAGGACCAGATAGGGCCAAACACCGTGTGTTACTCTAGACCAGGGGTGTGCAACCTTTTCGAACACCGGGCCAGATCAAGCTGCTGTGACCACTGGGGGCCGCAGTGGAACAGAGATGTGAATACGAGGGTGGCGTCTCACCCTCAACCCTTGACCCACCCCTTCCCCTCCCCCACCCCTCCCCCATTAGTGAACAATGTATCCCATTTAGGCAGACCCACATGTACTCGAATAATATTGTAGTATGGGCCTACTAATTGTTGGCGAAACTTGTCCCGTGTATTGCATCTCTATTATGTCGACAAATATGTTACTTCAGATTCAGAATGCGTTTTACAAGTGAATTCTTTAGTTTATCAAATAATCAAATGGTTGAGAATATCCAACATACATCAAAGGAAGTGATCGTTTCTTTGTTTTCATGATATCCTGTACTTACGTCAAGTGTAAGGTGTGGTCAAATAACAACACGTATGAGGGCCAAAAATTAGTCAAATCGAAATTGGTCGCGGGCCGCAGGTTGCACACCCCTGCTCTAGACTAACCCACGATAGATAACACTTGACTGTGTGATAGTGCCAAAACCCATGGCATGTGACCACCAATCCTCCAATCAGATGTAGAGGAATTAATAAGGTGTTATAAAAATTTTTTCTAACACTAGGTGAATAAACTTTTGATTTGTAGCAGAACAGACTAATTGACACTGAAAAATGTGGCACTGTAACTGTAAGAATAGATGATGGGGAGAGGGGGGGGGGTTGCAGGAGGGGAGGGGGGTGGGGAAAGTTGGACATGGTGGTATACTGAAATTGATCTTAAATGGCAGAACCACCAATTTGGGTGAATTTCACAGATACCCCAGTGACACTGTATCTACAACTCTTTAACTTTCATGATTGTTCCAAGAACTTGTTGCATACCTTTGTCCACCAGACACAGCTATGCAACCATCATCAAATGGGATAGCTGCTTGACTGAATACTGGAGGTCTTGATGTAAAATCTGTCTTTGAATAAATCTTACACCCACACAGACCTAAGAGAAACCTTACACACTGTTGCTAGGAAGTCATCTGCTACTCACTCCCCCACCAAATCATGCATGAGAAGTGCCATTTTCATACACATTTGTTAAAACTGTCTTGTATCAACAAAGGGTGTCATCTTACCAAGTTGCAACTCCTACCACTTGGAGAATAAACACTAATTATTCATGATTATGAAACTAAGCCTATCAGAAACAACAGTAAACATAGTCAAACTTATTTTTACAGATTTGTTAAAAACAACGAAATTTCTTCTAATTTCATAACTGAAAGTTAAAAATTACAAACATTCTAGGCCTTGCACAAAACATACCCTTCATCAAGTTGTATCTGAGTCACGGATCAGTTAGTTACATCGGAAGATAATACTGAAAAGATTTATTCAAAATACTGCCACTTCAGGTTACCTCTGACAATGTCCTCTTAAATCTGAAAGCACATCTGTGAGTGGCAACAACTACAGTGGGAAAGCCAGGGACTCAGCAACCACACTTCTTGAGATGGAAGAGCCTGCCATGGCAGTTAAGACTGTTGATGGCAATGGACATCACCCTCTATTGAACTAGGAAGTTTGCTTCTATTGGTTGCCATCTAATTAAACTGCCACTTACATTTACAGCATGAATGGTGGCAATTTTGTAGCTCACCTCCAACTACAATGGCAAAGCAGGAATTGGTTGTTTTGCATCCACCATTGCTTCAAGTTGTCACATCAAAAATTAGCACACATTCTTAAGGCACAACAGGTAGCAATTGAGGCTTCCTTGGGACTACAATAGCAATGCCAGGTTTCACTTTCTCTTACACCATTTGCTTATCTTAGTTGCCATCTAAAGAATTGCCACCCATACTTGAGCAATTTTGGCTCAATTGCAATTACAGATGCAATGCCCTTGATCACTTGTGTCTTACATCAATGGTTTGTCTTAGTTGCCATCTACAGAAACTGCCACACAAACTTGGAGCATATTAACTTACAACAATTAAGGCTCACCTGCAACTACAGTAGCAATGTCAGAGCTTTCTCAAGGTCTGCATCCTAAATTGTTTCTCATATTTGCCATGTACACAGATTGCCACCAACATGGTTAAAGCATAACTGATGGCAGAAGTCTTTTAGCTGATTTAACATTCATCATGGTGGCATACAGATACAAAGGAACAATATATATTGCAGAAGCCAACAACTTCACAGGTGCAACTGAAATTTTATGCACCTGTATCAGACCAGCACCATTATTTCAAGTGCTATGACTTTTGAATTTAACCCTTCCTAGCTTCTCCCAGTTCACTACAAATGAGTCATGGATTCATATAAATAACCAAAAACCCCAAACTATATGCCAATAACCTGTCAGACTGTATCTTGTTAAAAAGAATCCGTCAAACTTAACCAGGCAAAAGGAATGGCTTTTAAGGATGACTGAGAAACCATTTAATCCTTTACATTTTAGTCCATACCCAAGTATTTATATGTGAATCATTAACAACTTATGCAGATGTTCTTCTCCCTCTGATTATTTTTGCAAAGTTGTCTTTTCTAGAGTCACTGACTTCACAAGCATCTGTCACCTTGGTCAGTTTCCCTTTATCTTTCCGGCAATCTTAGGGCTGGCTGTGCACACTTTCTGGTCAAAGCAATCACTGTACATCATTGTATATATTTGCAGCTATTAGAGGCCCAGCTGTTGGAAAAAAGGGACACATATATCTTGAGACCATATAAAATCACTGAAAGATGAAAAAAATGTACTAATCACACACCACAAAAAAAAAGAAAAAAGAAAAATTATAATTATAATTAAAAAAGAATAAAATAAAAAAAAAATCCCACACCTTGACCCAGCCTAAGAAAACTCCACCTCATTTGCCAGGACCTCTCATCTACCAATCAATGTATTCCCAATGATTCATCTTGAAGCATATTTAAGTAAACAAGATTTTAGCCAGGATTCCATGTCAAGGAATCCAAATTCACCGGTATGGTGGAAGAGTGAAATACATTACCCTAGTAGTTTTAGGAGGGACATCTGCCAAATATGAGGGATATCTGTCAAATATAATGTTGCTATAAAAAAAAAAAAAAATACACATACACACATGTACACACAATTTAATCTCTCAGCCTGGATTCTGGGTCACCCTGGGTCACAAGAGTGTATCTGGCATCTGACATATTTGACAAATATTATACATACAATAACTTATTATAAACCACTCACTGAATGATGCCTTTACACATCTATTCTCAGGCAAATTACCTCTTTGTCCATGCTGCCCCCTTCCAAACCCAGGAGGCGGCCTGACAATCCCACGTCCAATGCCTGTTGGAGCACTCTGTCCAGCCACTGGGAAGTTACCTGTTCTCTTTGGAATACCTCTTCCAATACCTTGAAAAGAACAATGGAACAAGCACGATGCTTTAACTAAGAAGAGTCGTACAACTTTACTACAATTGACCAATATGGGGTAATGCAAGTTTAAAATGTATTAACATTATACAGGCTAAATCGTTTAATCATTATTAAACCATTCAGTTGTACTAATAAACTCTGGTCATATCTTTTCTTCCCCAAATTATTTTGCACTTACAAGAGCTTTTGATGTTGTATCCAGTGTTCCCCCTAGAGTGTGCAATGGTGGGAAAGAAACTACTTTCTGCAGGAAAGTTGTGTACATTTCAGCTACACTTGGTTGTCAAGTGGCCCATTTTATCCCTCATTGCACAGATTCATAACAAGCTTTGGAACATGAAGGACAATGACACAATGACACAATTTAACTATCTTTAAGGTTTTCTATATTGCATCAGAGTAGTATATGGACACAAGAAGTTGCTATTGGCAGTCTCTCTCCATGTAGCCTACTGTGACTCCTGCTTTACTGCCAAATTTTTGCCCCAAAATACTAAATAGCTCCTTTCACTTGCCTATCTGGAGAAAAGGCCTCAGAGACAGTACTGTAAGTCACAAAAAGACTGAAATATGTTGAAAGATCACTTTAGTTGTCAACTTTTGTATTCTTTCTTCCTGCCAAATCAACAGATTTCAATGTCAACGTCAATCAAGATTTTACAGCAAAATTTACCCGAATTTGATAGTAAACAATACCAGTCTGCAGCCCTGGTCTCTAACAGCAAAAACAAAGTAAACTCTACATAGTCTTTTAAGCGAACTGATTGCACTCCTTTTGTCTCTAATAATATCTAATATCTGCTTCTCAATATGTACCTATACTATTATGTCATTATAAAGCCTTTCATAATACTGGTAAATCTTCCAGTCCACTAAAATCACTCCTACTGCACAGTCAATAATCAGATCATGGACTGTACATGTTTGGTCAAACTGTGAGACCATCAAAATTAAAATTCTTGTCCACAGGGACTGGGTTATATTTAACATGCTGACTAGACTGGGAATCAAAAGTAGAACAAATGGATACTATGACCAGAATGCAATAGGAGTCTACTGTCTTAAATGTAACAAGAGAAAGGCAAATAGCAGAGCTAACTGCTTTACTTGAGGGTGCTTCAATCCAGCCGGTAACTGAATTTAATGGCTTGGCAGCCAATTTTAATGGCTTGCAGAGCTAAGTGAGGTGAGCACCTTGAGAAAACACCAGACACCACAAGATGCATTCAAACTTACACACTTGTGAAACACACTGATACACAGCAGCATAAACCATCGTACCAATCGAGGACCCAAAAGATTGTTTGACTTTAGGTGGGATTGAACCAGGAATGCATTGGTCTGCGAGTAACAACCTTTGCCAACCTAGCTACACGAAGGAGCAAACATTCTATTCATTGAGACTTACCTGCTATTTGAGACCATGTCGGTGATGGTGCAGCTGGCAATCCTGTTTCTTGACCATCAGCAGATGGTTGCAGATTTTGTGGTGTCCCTTCACTAACCTGAGGGTAGCTCTGGTTATAACCTGAGGGTACCTGTTGGTACTGGGGTGCTCCCATAGAAGCTGGTTGGCTCCTTGGCTGTCTAAGTGAGGGTGGCTCCTCATGTAACCTCTCATGTCCATTGCTTCTAGCAGCCATCTGGTAACTTAATGACCTAAAAGAAAGCATCACATAAAGTTATCAGGGTTCCTGAACCTAACCCTAATAAAATTCTGTGACTTTTCCATCACAAAATTATCAAAAAGTCTTAATTTCATTTCCAAAATCCAGCATACAAAGGCAAATTGAACATGCATTTAAAGGTATGGTGGTGCATAACTACAAAAAGCTGCTTTACCTCAGCAGTTAAAGAACAAAATCTCCAAATGAGGGATTTGTTAAAATTATTTCAGCAACTTGATTGTTTTCATGATACACCTCTGCAAAGATGAACAGTTTCTGATAACTAACTGCTAATGTAAACCATGTACAAAGAATGATGGGAGTGTTGGAAGGTTCTTCTGTTGTTACCCTATTATATTACTTGCCAGATAGTTTACAGTTTGCAGAGTTCTACTGATACTGTTATTAGCAAATAGATGACTTAAACTTCCAAAATAAATCCTGCAAGATAGTATCAATATTACAACGGTCCTTGGAATGAAGGTTGACCAAACAAAGAACATTTGACATATCTTCTACTTCCACATAATTTATTTGGGTATTTCTATGAACTAGGGTACCAACAGTGTGACATGAGGTCAAAATTTGAAAATCATCTTTACTGACTGAAATTTATACTCATGATAGAATATTATCAGCATGTATAAAAAATACAAATATTTATACATACAGCATTACCTATGCATGAGGGGACTCATTCAAACATACAATTGACCAACATAACAGAGACACCAAATCAGTCTTTAAGCTCCTCTTAAAAGAATGGAAAAAAAATCCTAAATGGTTGAAAATGTATTGTTGAGTGTGATTTACATGTAGGAACATTTGTAACAAGAACAAAGGTATGAAGGTACCCTAGTCTATAGAAATACTCATTTCCATATTTAGCTATTAGAGTGCAACATTCCACATCATCAATCTTGCATAGGCAATGAATTCATTGAGAAATCTTCAAACTTCACAGAGGTTTATCTTGAGAGCTGTGTAAATTCTAAGTATCATTAATAATCCCATTGAGTCAAATGGCCCTCTTTGCCTGCATGGTACCATACCTTTAAGGTTCATAGCCCAGAATAAAGAACTTTTAAACATTCTACTAAAGCAATTGAAAATTTAAAGGTTACCTATCCAAAGTACACACATTTTAAACTTATGGTGGTAGGCCACCTAAAAAATTATTTTTAGAAGGCAGTTTACAAACAACTAAACCCCCCAAGGAAAGATCTATTTAAATTTCAATACCTTTTAACTTTTTATTTGTAAACCATACATGAATTATCTTCTAATTACTGATCAGGCAGTTTGCCATCTACTGAGTGATACTGATATTTTTCAAGAAGATAAGTTTACTTCCAAGATAAGCCTCTCTGATAAGTCTCTCTGTTTCAAGTACAGTTGTACTTGAAATGACAATTGGAAAAACAAAAGGTAACATTAGACATCATTTGTGAGTCCCTCTTTTCACACCACAAATTTGCATACTAAGCTCATATTTATACAAGATATAAGTGTGAAATACACCTGTATAACAGTCACTATTTGATGGAGTTTGTTGTCTACTTTATAGTTTTATTATGCTCTTAAATACATCAAATAATCCAACTATGTCATTTTCATGCCACCAGACTTTTGAAGGCTCTAACGTAATTATGATGGAAGGCTTGAGTTTGGAAATCAAAACTGTAGTGTCAATGGTTTCCACAAAACAAACTTTGCCTTCAAACTGTTCAAAGCGCATTTATGTTTTTTTTCTCAATAAGCCACATGTACTCAGTGAAGATAGTGATAGTTCAAAGAAGGGTCCTGGAAATTTAACAAAACTTTAGGAGAGTTTATATTAACCCCTGAAATGGGTGACCTGTTGTAGATGAAATGCCCTATGCTTCACAGGAAGTGCTTGCTCACAAAACTTAAATACTGCCTACTTTATGCAATGATCATTAGTATGTGACTGCAAAGATAAAGGTAACACAGGAAGCTCCCCCCTCCTCCCAAATGGGATCTAAAAAGGACCTGCATATTAGGTGACAAGGTCAAAGATCAAATCTGGTGATGCACTGGTTGCTGTGGAGAACAAACAAATACCGTGCAACACCCACCTGATAGATCTACACAACGTACATCACATTCCACATTGCAGTGTTCTCCACTGATTTTACTTTTGTCCAGGTCCTCCGAAGGTTAAAGGTTAATAGTGATTGCTGTCTATAAAGAGAAGGGGTGTTCTCTTTGGAAAATGTTTGCTAAAATGGATGATAAATATAATTATGGCCTTCTTTGATGACTAAGTACATTTCTGACTATAATTACTCAATGTTGAAACTGAAATTATTGCTGTTTGCTCTGTTTTAAGGTTTTGAATTGATAATTTCTGTCCGGGTGGCTCAAGTTTTTGTCCGGGTGGTACATTTTTGTCCTGGTGCTCAGCACCCTCTGCAAATTTTGTCCAGGCACAGCACCCTAACAAAACAGCTAGTGGAGAACACTGCACTGCATTGTAAATGAATGCAACAAACACTTGAGCTGTAAGTTCACCTGCATACTGTAGGTTAGGCATTTGTTAATGTACAGTATGTATGGGTTTGATTGCCCTCTACCACTTGGTTGCCAAACAACCATCAATTACGTAACCTACATAACGTGTACAAGGCCCCTATAGACCTTATGCATATAATGTCAGAGAGCAGAAAGTGCTCCCTCATTTGGAGAAAAAGTGCATATCATTGCAAGTTACACCAACAAATGCAGACAGCTGATTTGTCAACCAATCGTATACACAAGGAAGTCTCGGCCTACTATACGCACATGCAAAATCTACGCCGTTCGTGCTTCATTGTTTTCCTCCAAACTGATTACTCCAAACTCCATTACTGACAATGATATTTTTTATCAGTTTTAAGCTAACTGAGAGTTAAGAACAGCCTTTCCATTTCTCAGGATTAAAACAAATGAGTATTCAGTTCAGTTGCAAAGTTTATTATTCATGTAAATTACATGACACCTACCCAAAAATAACACATTTGCACACATATAATTAATAAAACTGAACATGAACTTTATTTATCACAAAATTTGCACCTGATGAACAATGAAGATTTGCAATGGCTGACTTACCCACTTGGATTACGTGCAGGTGGATACGAATACTGACCAAGATCATTTTCAATGTCTGTAGAAAAGTAAAATAACATACTACAGTATGTAACACTTACATGTGACACCACTTAAAGCCTGAACATATGCATATGTTTCTATGGAAGCAGTCTGCTAGATTTACACCACTTCTCTTGAAAATATTTAATTGTCTTTACTTCGATGAAGAGAGCCAGCAACTGTAAATGAAGGATTCCACTTGGAACAACAGAAAGTTTCATTAATTGCAGACAGTTTCAGCTGATGTGTAAGGCTAACCTGCACTATGGTGCACTACCCTACAACACCTTACAGTGCAGAGTCATGTGCTCGCAGGGCCCGAAATAACCAACGGCACCGACAGCCACGGTCGTCGGGCCCTTTCTGATGGCCATGATGCCCCTCAGTAAATGTCCATTGAAATAACATAGACCAACGGCCATTTTGCTCATTTTCGCCGTGCCCTTTTTCAAGCTTATTTCGAGCCCTGTGCTAGTATAATCCACTTATGAAGCCATCAATTCGATTAAAGGAAAAGCATGACTGCCACAACTGCATATCCTCATTCAAACAAACTGTGAACTGATGAAGTTTAAACTTACCATCGTCCCAGCTTTCTGATGTGTTTGGAACTTCCCGATCTTGTAAATATTTTGGAACACTTATGTTACCCTGGTAGTCAGGGTTGTGCTTTCTGACTGTGTGATACTCATGATCTGGTTCGATTAAGGCTTTGTCAGGACAGTTTGCAAAATGATGGCGCTGTTCAGGACGTGGAATCACATGGCGTGCATTAAATGGACAAGGCACCATGTCTTGACCTGCATAGTTCTATGTAAAGATGATGGAAGGGATAAAATAAGAGAGAGCATACATCAAAGGGTAATTTTGTTATGATCACTCATAGTTAGCACAACTGATCCACACATAATGCCTCAAGATGGTAAGTTGTCTCAATGGAATGCAACAAACATGTTAAGTATGACAGATTTCTGCAACTTCACATCTGTTCCTTTTCCTAAGTCTGATGCAGAGCTGATTTGTAAGAATTATGGCTATTGTAATACTACACATAACAGTTAAACAGTATAGACTTATTTTATGTGAAGTCATATGTTGTTTACGCAACCAAGTTAGAGGTACACAAAGTGGACTTGAAGCCAACCAGGGTAACGAAAAACAAAAATGATTGGAAAAAAGGGCGTGATGACTTTTGCCAAGAGTAAAAGCCCTAACTTTAGTCACTTGCCAGGAAAGCTAAAAAAGTTACACGTCTTAGCTTTACTACCTGCATGTTCAAGAGGCCTATACATGTACTTGCCTGCAAGGACAAAAGTGTCTAGTTAAACTTACAAATTTCTCAAATCATTCCGTAAATTCTACACTGTACTGAATCTTTGCATACATTTTCCTGAGCAATTTTCTTCATAGACCTCAATAATCAAAACAGCAATGACAATCTGGAAAGTGTGCAACATAACTAAACAGAATGCAAAATGCATTGAGGTTTTGATGAATTTTTTTAATTAGACTTTTTAAAGCATTATCCAAAACGACAGCTCTAGCTCTACAATGTTACCTGTTCTGGACCAAAGTGATGCATCCACACACCATGCATGAGAAATAGCTATGACTCCTACAGGTCTTGAGATATCATGCTAAGAGGTTTTCAGAGTTTGAGCCCTGGTGACCTGAAATGACCTTTCACCCAGCACAAAACAACAATAACAACAACAGCATAATTTCTGTATTAAATACGGTCAAAACACCACTTTATTCAAGCATAAAAGATTAAAGGAGAAGCAATCCCACAGATTTTGCAGTAAACCACTAGTAGAGCCTAATATTCTAACACATTTTCTGAAAAAGCTACAGTAGTCGAAACAGCATTGCCCCAAATTTTCATGAATTTTCCAAATATTTTTTCACACACATGGTGCTAATAGCCATTTTCTTGTTTCCAAAAAAGAGGGCGCTTCAAATATGACGTAAAAGAGCCACATTGTAAGTAACACGATGTCTCAGTCATTGCATATGGAATGCACACTAACATATACTAAAAGGATCAGTACAGAAACAAGTTCTGATGCTTCCCCAGAGCAGTTGAAAAAGCTTAATATACCCTACTTTGGCCTACAAGGACTAGAATCCATTTCCAACAGCTTTGACAATTTCAAGCGATTTCTAGGGCTTGATATAACTGACTATTCCATGTCACTAATGTAAGCCTGAACACTGCCCCAGTAACTGTCCTACCATGTCGTTAGGTGCACTCAGTCCTCTTTTCTTTATCTCAATAATTGATCAGAATGGGAATTCAAAAAATAATTTTCCTCAGATATATTTGTCAAAAACCACTGTCGCTCAAGATATGGTTAGCTCACTCCCCACTTGTGTAGAAAACACAAAATCGCACAGTTTCCCGATCAGTTGCAGAACTGGTACTAGTGCAAGTGCTAATCATAGGCAACCACCTTCACAACAGATCCTGCACTTGCTCTCTTTGTCTTGGTGTTTAAAATCCATCCTCTGTATATTCATGTTCCAAAGGATACAGTAAGATTTGAGTCTGTTTGCTTCCAATTTTTCTTTTACCAACAAGTAGGTATACTGTTTCGAGTTTGACCGTGTAAGGTAAAGATTACGACTACGTCCTGCTGAGTGCTGCCGTGGTTCTAATGTTACCCTGTATATAATGGCCTACAGTTCTACAGTGTACTATAGTCTGTGTACTGTAAGTGTAAATCAGTGTTGTAGTGTATGGTAAATTACGGTAGTGTTGCCAAGTCACGCAAACTATTTCTGCTACACTTGCGAAGACCTTTTTCTTTCTTTTCACCGAAGTAATGTGTCATGAAACTATATTTTATACAAAACTTTGAATTTTACTCCCTATTACAAGTAAGGTTTCACGGTACCGCAAAAATTTGGTACCGTCAATACCGCTACAAATGGTACTGGTAATACCGTAGTACCGGTACCAAAAGAGAAAATAGTCTGACTTTAAAAACAAGAAAATACCCGGAAAAACAACAGGTATTAACGTACGTGCCGTGTTCTGATCATCCCTGCCTTCCGCTACACTGTTAATGAATTAAGTACACTCAACACATTGGTAAACAAAAAGTGAAACCCGCCGAAAGCCAGCGTCCGAAAAACACGGGGAGCGGAGTGCGATTTTGAACCCGAAAGTCCCAAAAGAACACTCAAAACTGTACTTGCAGTTACGGAAATAATTTCTAAAAATGATGAAAATCGCCTTCGTAAATTATCACCTGAAGTTTTTAGGTGGAACTTTTCCAAATTATTCCCATAAAATATTGATTCATCAAGCCTATTTCCGACCGCAATTATTACTATCAAAACATTTTTTGCAACATTTCATGTTTTGAGTTCAAGATGCCAAACAGTATGATAGTGCCGCAATCTAGCTAGCTTTTACCCGCGTAAATCATTTACTGATATAACACTCGTAGGATGGGGACTCCTATTTTCGTGCAGATAGGCCAGCTTCACATAGATGTAGGCCTAACGATATAGGTACGTTCTGTACGATCTTTGGGACTGCACGACAATATGAGAGCGCCGTACTACTGAGTGTCTCAAAAATCTAAATCGACTTAAGCAAGTCTGAATTCACGCGACCTACGACGACATGTTCAATGGGATTTTACTGTGTAGTTTCTCTCACACACAGTTAAGTCAATGGACAAGTCCCATTGACTCACTGTACAAACTGTTGAAAGAACATTCTTCCCAAGATTTCTCTCACACACAGTTATGTCAATGGAGAAGTCCCATTATCTTACTGTGTTTGAAATCGTTGAAAAAACGTTCATGTCAGAGAGCCAGAGATGCAATGATTCTTCGTAAGCTTACAACGAATTTCTTAATGATACGATGCCTTGTGTAAGCATAGGCAAAGTGAATGATACCAACTGCTATTAGTACATAATACAAATGTATGTGCTGATAACGAACGATCGTTCGAAAACTGCACACAATGTCGAAAGAAAGCAAGCCACAAGTTAGTGTGGGAAGTATTGGTTGGGCGAAATTTCCTGTTACACGTGGTAATTTACATGCATAACAGTTAAAGGGCAATTTCCGAAATTACAAGGGGAAATTTGTGACAGAAATGATGCAAAATGGTTACAGAATGAACGTTTCATGGTTACATTTTTATATTTAAAAGAACACAAGGCAGTTATCATATGGATTATAGTATTTATATTTCAGTTATATTCCATTCAGTTGCAGTATTTTTAGATTTTTGTTTTGACGTACAGTATTGTCTGTTGTTGTTCTGTTCTCCGCGGTACTTCGGTACCTTGTAATTGGTGGTACCGTACCGTATCGGTACCGGTACATACCGGTACTCACAAACATACCGGTATACAGTGAAACGTTAATTACAAGTGGTGAAAAGAATTTTGTCAGGCATTTTATAGTTATTTACCACAGCATGTACAATTCAAATTACTTCGGGTAGGTTGGTAAATTTTCTGTTGTAATGTGATATGAGGCTCGCTTTCGTCATTGTACATCCGGAAACTGGTAGGATTCAAACAACAATGGCGCAAACCATTAGCAACATTAAAATCATTTTTAAAGGTTGAAATAAATGTATTCAAGCCTTCTGTGTGCTTCTTTCGGAAAAACCATACATTAAAATGTTAGTCTTGATGCAGAAAAAGCTAGGGTTTATTTCTCCTTTAAAATATCCTGTTGTGCAAATTTTTCAGATTTTGACAACTAGTGACCTCAGATGACCTTTGACCCAACCAAATACACCTGGGCAGTTCTACTCAACATAATGCACCCACATGATAAGTTTGATAGCTTTACATATGTATGCTCCAGTTCTTGAGATTTGTATTTACTAACTTTTCAGTTTGACCTCCCATGACCTCAGAAGACCTTTGCCTTACAAAATGATAGGGTCCCTTCACTCTATAAAATGCATCTACATGCATGCATGTAGAATAAGTGTGCATGCTTACTATCATGAACCAGCATATCACCAAGGTTTTCAGAGTTTGACCTCTGAAAACCCCAGATGACCTTTGACCTCCACCAAAACTAATATGGTACTTCCTCTCTGCATGTATGTATAATGCACCAAATACCCATGCAATTATCTTGAGATATGTTGTCAGGGTTTGTGAGTATGGTGACCTCAGATGACCCTCACTAAAATGGATAGGGATCTTCATCTCAATGTGGGACATCCACATACCAAGTATGAGAACTGCCAGAATTTCCCCTCTTTGTACAGTACTGTACATTGTGTTAACCAGTTATAGCATTAGAAACAAATAAACATATACACTCCACCATTAATGTATAAGTTCCTCTTTCATCTAAACCAAAATTCCGGAATTCTTTCAAATGCTTCCAACCTGTTTGCAGTCTAGATATTTTCACAATTTTTTGGAAAGCTTTGCACAACTTTTTGTTAAAGCAATCTTCAGAGTATGGCCTTACCTTCCTGCATTTCATAAGGTGATATTGAAATCTCTTGGCTCTGACAAGATGGAGTGGGTCATATGGACAAGGAAACAACTGTTCCTTATCCACCAGTTGCTGGCTTGCCTCTATGATGCCAAAGCCCTTTGGACCAGGTTTTTGGTATTTATCACCCATTGTTCTATAATTAAACTGTTTCTTTCACCTCTGTGTACAATGCGAAGGTTTCAGTTCTGTACCTGAAAAGAAGAAAGAAGCTTCTCAGTTGGAATGTTAGAGTTGACTTTAATACAGTGAATGTGAGTTTAATCTGCAATTCATAAACACCTTTATTGATTTCCTGCATTCTGATTGGCTGAAAACCATTCGAGACCAGTCTCGAATCGCATTCGAGACTGGCCTTTGCCAGTTTAGGAGAATTACTTTTTCAAGGTGAATTGAATATTACTACTGCATTGTGCACTATGCTTTGTCCATGTGTTACCATAGCAACATAAACCATAACATCTGAGTAAGAAAACCAGTTACTGTAAACTACTGTAGTATTATACTGTTATGCCTAGCACCCCTGTAGCTGTAACCATTCCAAAGCATAATGCTCATTTCATCCCATGAATGAATGCTAGCAAAACTATATTCATCTTCTTGGAAACTGGCAGTGGTATGGCTAAAAAAGCGTATATAACCTTACAGTATATGCCAAGGGTACATTTTGTTAACGGTCTGCCTGTTACAAATATTCCACTCCTTATTCTCCTAAGTTGGACTGCATGGTAAAGAAAAGTGAATTTGGTCTCTGTGCTGCTAATGCCTGCATGGGGCCTGTGTCATAACTATGACTTGCAGAGCAATGGTAAACAGGTTTTACTGACAGTGTCACTGTCAGGTTTTTACGTTTGAACCAATTCCGCTAACACTAACAGACATAACACTTAACAGGCCAGCACGGTCTTCATTTGTAGTTCTACGCCGAGCTAGGCTTCTTATGAACTAACGTTGTAAATAGTTTAAGCTAGTCCTAACGTTAGGCCTGCATAATCTGTATTAAAAACTTGAACACATTTTCAAAGTTACCAACACTATAATCCTTTTCCAAAAAGGATTAAGACACCTAAAACCACCGTCTTACTTATGGATCTTGAACGATCTTGTGCGTTAACTACTTGCAGTCAAATGTCCGCATGCATGTCGTTGAATGCTGCACTGCACTGCACACAATATATTGCAGTAGACCGTAACTGCACAGCACTGTGTATTTATTTACCTTCTGTGAAACTTTCGTGGAGTAGAACTTCACTGTAAACAATAGCCAGCTAGAAGTTAGTTTCCTTGTTTTAATGCTCAGCCTCATCTCTACAACGATGTGTGATAATTCAGAGATAAACAATTTTGCGTTTAATTAATCCAGTTAAATTTCGTTCGATGAATTGAGATTACAATCAATATGTTAAGTGAAAATATTTGCGTGGTTGTCCACTTTCTTTTGGCTTAAAGTTGTTCGCTACTATTGCAAGAAACTAAACATGACGTCATAATAGAGTCCTAAGTTAGCTGGGAGAATTAAAATTTGATCTGTAAAATTTTGTCGAAAATTCAATGTTTTGGTCGATTCCCAACATTTTAATGTTGAGTGTTTATGAATGGGGATAAAAGCAGGGTGCCCGGTCTTAAATATGATTCGAGACCTCCGATGACGTCATCACAGAGGCAGCGGACCTCGGCTGTCGCCTCGGTCCGCTCAGCCTCTGTGATGACGTCATCGTCGGTCTCAAATCACATTTAAGACCGGCCACCCTCGCATTTATCCCCTAAGTCATAACTAATCGTGTAGCATAGCTACACGTACTAGTTAACACATGGGACGGAACTGTAAGTCTGCGCCAGTACTCAGTGAATCTTTAATCACATTGCCTGTGTATCAATACTGTACAAACCTAAACTATAATAAAAGTGTATGAATTTTATCAAAAGAACAAAACTATTCTAGAAATACAGTACAACCAACCCTTTACCCCACTACTATAATAAATCAGACTTGAAAATGCATAAAAGCTGGTACAGTAGCAGAGCTGCACAACCAACATCACCATAGCTGCGGTGTGTCTGAGCTACTTGAGTAAAACTTAATTTCTCCATAGGAACTTTTCTTTTTACTGTAGACTAATTCATGTTTTCACACAGGTGAGTTACCTACTGTACATGTATATGGTTTGCTCTATAGATACTGTAATAGAGGCAGCACTGAATACCATTTATAAACAACTTTGAGATTACACAAACTCAGTTCTCATCCACTGGTCAATTTAAAGAGAGTACGAATGGATGGCACGTATAGGTGAGCTATTAAAAAGCTAGTTAAAAAGGACCCATAAATCTACATCGCCCCTCTCTTACCTCCTATTTACCTATGTAATCCCCACTTACCCGCAACTAAACCCTGGTAAACTAATAGCACAGTAGACAGGGAGGGCGCCCTCCGAGAGGAGGCCGACCTCCCAAGTCCTCTTCCTGCTTACCACCAGACGGTTTGAACGCAACTTTGGCCTTGGTTTTTTCTCCTGCCGATTCCGATAGGTAAATAGGAGGTAAGTATCGGGGCTCGTAGATTCCCAATCCAGGGAGTTTTGGGGAATCTTTGATTGTGATCAAGGATACAGTTTGTAATTACCCCATGCCAATCAAGCTAATGAGCAACTTTGCAGATAATGTGGTACTTAGTTTACACTATGGGATAGAAGACCACTTTTGATTTACATACAAAGGCTTTATTGAGCCTTGTATGATGTCTGACCTACATTTGTTCCCACACCTTTGGTACTCAAATGCTGTGAAGTAAATCCTTGTTGTATTGTATGTATTCGTACAGTATGTACAATATAATGGTAGGACTACCTTTAGCATGCACTTTAGCATGCACTTAGTGTTCATGTTGTCCAAAGTAACAATATCTAGTAGCCTAGCCATGATTGATCTTCATTTTGTTTGTTGATGCAAGTTGCCAAGGCACTACATAACTACATAAGTGTGTTTACAAAAGAAACATCAAATCTTCTGGCATGAAAATTGGAAGCAAGCTTTTGGCGAAAAAGATTCGGCCCATTACAAACTTTTATCTTAATTGCCACAATTTACCATTAGATTCTGTCAGGATTACCAAGGAGTTCCTCACACAAAGTTAAACAAAACTTTGTCAGTTCTGTCAGTGCAGAGCAAGATTTAATGAACCTTTTGGAGAATTGATCTCTATTTGTTGATTTCCATTAAGAAAACTCATCACAGTTGTGAACAGTTACTGTATTGTGAAGAGCTTTCAGTGATTAATGATTAATTGCATGTTGCAAACTACAGTATTTATCAAAGACTCACAAAAATGGGTTGGCATATATGAAATCTGTTCAATGGGTCCCATGCTACAGTCATCATTCACCTGAAATGTGGGATATGGTGTAAAATCCTCCCATGCCAATAATACTGTAGAATACTGTACTCCAGAGCAACTTTGATGATAATTCAGTAATGCTGCGTCTAAAAGGAAAGGCCATTTTATAACTTAGGAAAACTATGACATGAAAAGACCCTTCCATGTCTTTTGACCTTCACACCTCTCTGAAGGTCCCTCACCCTAAAAAAAGTCTGATAAATTCATCCAACAATGCACGAGATGTTTATTTTGTACGCCATTGCAGACAGACAGAGAGACAGACAGACAGACAGACACATGATACATGCTCACTCCAGCTTGGCTGGTACCGTATGAGCTGAAAATTGAACATGAACCTTAATGTTCAAACTCCTATCTTCACAGGACATTACTGTGCAGCACTCCACAGATGTGCAAGAAAATAATCTTTGTGTCCTATTTATGGGTCTATCTCAGTTGTTACAAAAGCAGAGAAGGAAGCACATGCCATTGCAATGCTTTATTGCAGATTTTCCAAATTAAATCTATCAAATCCAACTGAATTCCCACTTGATGGAACACAATTTTGTAAATCTTGAAATCTTTGATGGTGTAAAGTGTAGTTTGTTCACACTTTCTTTTTTACGTCCCTCCTTCACCCTTCCTCCTTTCCATTAGAGAAGCAATAAGTTAAATGGTAAGTAAAGGAATGTCTAATGAAGCACAGGAGGTTATCACTGCAAGTCAAATACCTACTAACACTGTACACTATGCATATCTTAAAGGGTCTGTTTTGAACGAAATCATGAGCACATAGTTTTAAGTATACATTCCACAGTGAAGTTTGTTATTTACTGTACTCCGTAAATAGCTCATCCCTAGCCCCCAACATGTCGCACACTATTCTCAATTTCCAATGACATTCCTCCATAAATATCAACCAAGGAACCTGTGTCTAGGTTTAACAAGCAAGTAAACTCTTTAAACCCTGTCCTAATTAGCCGAGTACAACCCAGTGTGTTTATGTTTAATTTTCCAATAACAGGCCACCTCTAACACAGGCCAAAAAATTCCCCTGGATGTCTCCACGGCAATTTCTGTAAAAAAATGCTGTGGAGACAGCAGCTCTCCACGGCATTTTATGGGATCTCCATAGCATTTTCAAAATTCCCTCACATGGCCACGGGAAGACGTGTTTCCACCATAAAAAGTGGTTGGGTGCTCTAATCATCATGCAGAATCCTTCTTTTGCAACTCCAGATGATGTGAATTTTTATTTACTCATTGCAAAGAATTTGATATTTATTTGTAAGCAGTTTAAGGAAGTACCCGACCCTGTACGTATGAGAGAATAAGTAAAGTCTACCATACACTGCACTGTTCAGGTGATATTCCACAGTGCATTTCATCCGATGTTCCGTACTACTTTACAACCAATAAAATTTAGTGGGCGCACCTATAAACTGCACCCCAAACATTCAGTGAAATTAGACCTGCAGTGGTATTACGGCCCCGCGGGTAATTTCCCAGTCATGACTGACAGTAAAACCCCGTTAATTCAAACACATCGGGACCAAAGATAGCACGGATAACGGAAAAATTCGGGGTATCACGTTTTTGCCTCAAGAACATTACACAGGGTCCATAAGAGTGTGAACACAAGTTCACAAAATAATTTCAAAAAAGCTGGCAAAATTGTAGACGAAATCCCTCAAAATATTTGGTTACCACGTTTGTGACCGATGATATGACAAATAAATTTTTAGACATCTAAAACACAGAGATTTTATTCCCAAAGTTCAAGCCTACGCTCTTCTGAATGACCAATGCTTTCTACACACTAAATGAGTACATGTGCTGAAGAGAAGCTATAACGATCTGGTGGGGTATCTAGAGTATAAATTGGGCATAAATTTCCAAAAATATTAGAGACACATGTGTAGGAGACTCTCAAACAGCAATTCGCAATGTTTTTGTAAGGTCTACTCTCGTTATTTGTAGGTATGAAGCTCATTACGAAACTATCTTTTCAGATTTAGTGAAACTAGGACTAACGCTAGCCTAACGCTTTTTAGTGTGAGGGGATATTGAGCCTATACCGGCTCATGGCTCCTAGCAAGAATTTCAAAACAAATACGTACAATTTTTTTTCCAAATTTGACAAAGAGATAACAGATTGTTTTCTATGCCCACTTGTCGGCTGTTTTAGTCATCACAACATCTTACCGTTACTTTTAAAGTCCCGTGAAACATTAGTAAATTTCTGGCAAAATTTACCTTGGATTTTGCCTTTTAAAAATTGGGATAGTGATTTGCGAATGTAGAAATAGATGATCGACTGACAATGTTGAGATTTATCGACGGCAAAAAAGTGCCGCCGTTACTAGGTATAATCAGCGGCAAAACCAGCTGCTACCGCGGCTTTTGCCATCGATGCCGTCGATTATCTTTTCCTCTGTAACAGCTTGAACAGACAAAATTCACCACGCTCAGATTGTTTCCAGACCAAAACAAGTCAAATCTCAGTGAGGTGGCCAGCAGGGGGAAGAGTAATGACGATGGAATCTGCTGCAGAATGGATGGCACATTTATTTATGCAGGAAGCATTGCCAATAGGCCTCCGAACAGTCGATCAAAACCTTGGATAATAATGATATCATAGCTTCTGGAAAAAGTGTACCGGATCTTTTCTCTTTTTCAGTCCCCAAGGCACTCACCTTATACCTGAGGTGAGACATGTATCTACCTTATCATGTTAGACTTGAGCATCTTGGGCTTACCACCCTGGAGTTGAGAAGGATTAGGGGAGACATGCTTCAGGTGTACTAGGGCTGAGTCTGGTACCCGACCGAATGTACAAGTACCTGAATCTAAAATGAACTAAACGGGTACCCGTCTTATGTTTAAAAATACCGTGGAACTGGTACGTCGCACTACACAAGCCCTCTTGAGACAGTAACTAATTTCCCATACATTAAAACACAACACCATGTCACACAGGCAATTTTTGATTTACTTAATTTTCTTCAATCGGTATTTGCTTACAAAACATATGCACACAAGCATAGCCGCCGGCCGGCCACGTGCGTTGGAACTTAATTAAAATCTCGAGCTCCACGGGTCTACACATTACACACAGCACAATCTTCCAGAATTCAGAATGCAGCTCTGTCATTGGTCAATGAAGATGTGGACTTTGCCCTCACAGCGCGGGAGTGTGATTGCTGGGCACAGTGTTCAGCGAATAACGTTGTTTTTCATTCTGTACCTATAAGGGCGAATTCTTGTTTACCGACATGGGACAATATTCCAATGAATTTTACCTGGCTCACTGAGCAGAAAGAGCGTTGAGTCAATTATGGAATTTCTCACGTATCGCGAGTAGCATACAGTACTAGATACAAAACACATACTCTATTATGTCCGCAATGTTTCCACAACGAAACATCGAATCGGTAAAAGAAACAGATTGCTAGTATTTCCTGTGAGATTTTTATTGCTTTTGTATTTCTTAAAATTTATTTATACATCAGAACATGACAATTTTTGGTTCATAACAGCATGAGTACTCAGTGTTCTCCATGAGGGCTTTTAGGGGGGGCTGCCCGCCCCCCTGAAAAAGCAACCGCCCCCTGAAAATAGCGACCGCCCCCTAAAACCAGAATGCAAAAATGCATTGAGGTTTCGATGATATATGTTCTATTCCAAATAATGCCATGACGTCCCATATCTTTCAGTCACTGGTCAAAATTTCCCAAGAACTCCCAAGATCGTCATCTGGGGTTACGAGAGGTCAAAAAGCAAAATTTCCCAAGAATTCCCAAGATAGTCATCAGGGTCACCAAAGGACAAAATGCAAAATATCCCAAGTATTCCCAAGGCCTAACGTTACAGTATAGCCTAGAGGCTATGCTAAATACTTGGCAAGGCCCTAAGTAACATTAGCCTAGGTCTAGCCTAGGCCCAGCTATAAGTATAAACCTAGCCTAGGCCTATGCACAGCTGGTCACAGAAATCTCTCTGTAAATACTACAAACTTAGATGATGAGTACCAACATTTGACAGGCAATAACTGCTTTGACTAGCCCTAGCCTAGGCCATAGCTATTACAGTAACCTAGGCCTACCTCTAATAAGTAATATCAGCCCATATATACTGTACTACAATTAGGCTAGCCTGTACTGTGGCAGTTAGGCTAGGACTTTGTCTAGGCCTAGCCCATAAACCTGGAACTCTGCATTAGATTTATGTACTGAGTCTAACGTTATTGTGTGTGTAGGCTAATGTTTGTTGTTGGTTCTGTAACAACACTTAGGCCTAACGTTAGGCCCTAACTGTTAGGCCTAGGCCTAGGCCTACATTAAAACTTGATCTGCCTGGTAAATTTTCCACTAAAGTTACTCATACTACTCTGCTACTCTGAAGAGGAGCCATATTACAACATACTGTGATATTCCTGCTGTAATTTTTATTATTCCATTTCTTGGTGCTATTTTTCCAATTCAGTTACAGTCAAATCTAACATTAACGTTGGGCTACTCAGCCAGCTCAACAGACCTTGGCAGGAGTCTGTCACTGCACTCAGAAACTACTGTAGCTTTTAACACAGTTTTTGATTGGTTGAAAGTGGATCTGTTTACAACTGATCAACCAATGATATGGTAGCTTATGGAATGTCATGGATCTGCTGCAAACTATCTACTGATTGGTTTAACATCAACTTGTTGACAAAAATTTAACCAATAACATAACAGCATAGATTACTGGGCTCAAATAAATACACTACAGTACTGTACAGAAAAGTGAAATACTGTAGTCTATTCTCAGTCTTTTGATATGTTGGCTAAAGAATAATAAAGTTCGTGAAAGGACCTATTTACTCATTCAAAATTTGGATTATCAAGGAAAAATCCGTATTCCCATATTTACAATGATTTTCCGTACTGAATATGGAAAGTCCGTGCTGGTTGGGAGCTCTGTCTCAGGGTTTGACCCCCCTGGTGACCCCAGATGACTTTTGACCCCCACCAAAAATGACAGAGTTCTTCCTCTTACTATAAGGCATCTAAATACAAGGTATGAAATTTATCCAAGCTTCCTACCTCGAGATATCGTGTTAACAAGGTTTTCAGAGTATGACCCCCGGTGACCCCAGATGACCTTTGACCTCCAACAAAAATGATAGGGTTCTTCCTCTCAATATGGGGCATCCATGTACCACGTTTGAGAACTGTCAGAGCTTCCCTTCTTGAGATATGGTGTTAACAAAGTTTTCAGAGTTTCACCCCCGGTGACCCCAGATGACCTTTGACCTCCACCAAAAGTGAAAGGGTTCTTCCTCTTACCATAACGCATCTACATACAAAGTATGAAATTCACCCAAGCTTCCTACCTCAAGATATTGTGTTAACAATGTTTTCAGGGTTTGACCCCCGGTGACCCCAGGTGACCTTTGACCTCCATCAAAAACAATAGGGTTCTTCCTCTCAGTATTGGGCATCCATGTACCAAGTTTGAGAACTGTCAGAGCTTCCTTTCTTGAGATATCGTGTTAACAAAGTTTTCAGGCTTTGACCGACCCAGATGACCTTTGACCTCCACCAAAAATGATAGGGTTCTTCCTCTTACCGTAACGCATCTACATACAAAGTATGAAACTCATCCAAGCTTCCTACCTCAAGATATTGTGTTAACAATGTTTTCAGGGTTTGACCCCAGGTGACCTTTGACCTCCGCCAAAAACAAAAGGGTTCTTCCTCTCAATATGGGGCATCCATGTACTACATTTGAGATCATGACCGCATAGGTTTCTCTTTTCATCGAAACCAAAACCCCAAAATGGTATCATTTAGCATCTCAATTATCAATATTTTTAAAGATGCGGGGAGGGCCACCCCCCTCTCTTGAAAATCTGTGGAGAACACTGAGTACTTATGTCATTTGGACTTTGGAGTTGTAATACAGTACAGCTCATGTACAAGTCCCATCGTGTCTACCTTCTACTTGTTTCTACCTTCCTCTGCGTGTTTATACTTTCCTCTACGTTCATGTCTTCGTTATTATACTCAGTGTATACGCACCGTCAACGCAGACACCAAGAGACCATGGTCACACATGATTTCTCCACAATAGGGATTAAATGGGCATACGAACGTTGAAACTCGTATAATACCTGACCGTAGGAATTTTTCAGTCGTTTTAAATCATGTTTGGTGCTCTTCGCAAGTTCTACAAGTTTTGTTTTTATCAAAGTTACAAAACGTGAGAACGACTTGATCTAAACGTGTATTGATTTAGTTTTGTTGTTATTAACCATGCTCACATCAACTGAGGAATTTGTTGCACCATTTAAGAAGTAGGCCGTATACGCCGCAACCTCACGATATAATTGTAATAGCCTAGCTAATTTATATTACTGTTTTCTTCGTTGTTTTGCTATTTGCAGACAACATTACGTTTCTACGTGAAGTAGTTTCACCGGTTGGAAGTCTAAAAATTTTCCTCAGTAATTGCAACTTTGATCGCGCAATAAACACGTTTAAATAACGGACGGAGATAACATTGTTTTTAAAATGATTTTTACTGTTTATGTAACTAAAGTTTTGAGTTACGGATAGAATACCACATGAAAATGCAAACAAAAAATTTTACTCGTTATTCTAGTACAAATTCGTATCAGTTATGTTTTGAACTATTTCATTCTTACCCAAAAGTTAATTTGTTTGACGAAGACGGCACGCTTCTACATGTACTGTTGGTTCGGAGAAATCTCCGTACTTACACAACATTCAGGATTTACTCTAACATGACTAAGGGGCAGTAAACTTCTTTTGTACATTTTGTGATAGGTTCTGAAAAAACTACCGATAATTGATTGCTTTAAAAAGTTACGTTAAAAATTGCATCATGTTTATTTGGACCAGAATGCATGCATATAAACAATTCAAAGGTCCGTTTTATGTATAATTGCAGCATCCGCGATTTACTCTCCCATCAAAGAGGGTAGTTTTTTACTTTTTGTTTTGTGTAAACTGAATGTGAATGTTTAGAGACAATCGGACTCAAAATACTACCGATCGACTGCATTTAAAAGTTCCTTGAAAGAATTACATCATGTCGGACCAAAATGAATGGAAGTAGGAAATTTGATGGTTTGCTCCCGGCAGCCAGCAGAAAAATGTGACAAGCTAAAATAGGCCCAGCCAAAAAAAAATAATAATTGAGTAAATATTGAGGGGGGAACATTGACCTACTTTGTGACCATTTCTCCGTCAGTTCCTCCGTCCTTAACGCTCCAGCGGAGGAGGGTTCTCAAATGCTCCTGCTACCGGCAAACAAATTGGTTAACAATACAGCGCGGCCTGCATTCGGCGAGACTTGTTAACCGCAGTAACTAGCTTATAGAATGTGACAAAGCATTTCTGGCTCGGGCATATTGGTTGAATGTATTCATTCTGGAATAAGTAACTAACACCTTACAAAACATTGAAGCAGGAAGTTGCCCACTTGCGAGTTATCGATTCAATTTACATTATTTTAAACAATCTGTTCTTTATACATATTTATCTGACACTGTAAGCCACGGCACGATCAAAGTCAGCCCCTAAAATTATGCAGAAAAACGAGGACACTTATTTCGAAATGTCTTCAAAGTCAATAGCATTTCACCTTCTATGGGGATCCCCACCCCCTTGTAATTAAATATAACTTGCAGTATGCTATCACTACTGCATTTACACGTATTTGGCAAGTTGTCGAGACTTAAAAGTCTTTCAACCATGCTTTCAAAAAGGGAATACACAAATTTACCCAAAAACTTTCCAACTGTAGGTTGTGACTTTATGTTTTGAATGGTATGCATATTCAAATGATATTCGAATCGTAAATAAAATGAAACTTTGTCGCACGAAAAAGGAAACTGCGGTGCAGTTAAGCTCATTCTAATTACGAGGACTGCTATGAAAAATAGAGATCGCTTTAGCTTTACTACCCGGGGTGGCTAAATTTGGGCAAATGAAGAGCAAAAGATAACGTTAGGGGCGGCAAAAAAATTTCGCGCGTAGCGCCTAATCGAGCTCGAAGCGCAAGCTTTAGCGGGTGGGGTTAAGGGGCCGCCTTATGGCAAGGGGGCAAAGCCCACAGGAGCTCTGAGGTTTAAGCATATTCTCTGGGTGAAAATTTAGTCTTAGGATACTGTAGATATAATTCCACAACTAAGGAATGCTTTGCATACTTTTGCAGAAAACATATACCACCAGCAAAAGCACGTTGTTTGTTTAAGAAAACTGAAAAAAGAAAAGAGTTCCGATTTCCCGCACAACCTGAAACACGGGAAAGACAGTCAACTAGATGTTAACTAAATTTTTAAATCGAGGAAGGGGCCTGCTTTTCGAGTCGAGCGAGCGACACGTATCTGCCAAGTTCTCCCAGTTACTGTATACAGTATGCAATGGCCAGGCCCCGCGGGCTCTAAACATAATTGTGGGAAACACCATGCAGTTTCACTGGCAACCTGCAAGTACAAGAAAACCGATCATGTAAACTGGTCGCCGCCGGCCCAAGGTACAGTCATGCTCATTTGCATACAACATAGACACAACATTCCTGGATGTGCGAGGGCCACGCCTGTAGCTGTTCTGTGCAGTGACTGAGTTTCCCACGCTGTACGATTCGCTGTAGCACGTTCGGCAGTGCACCGTTGTTTGATTAATTAATCGAATTACCAAATGCTAAGTAAATCTGATATGAGGTACGGATTTCGAAACTATTCGTTTACACTAGAGTGTTTCTATACGGCTCACTTTATAGAGAAACTTGCTCATGACCAACATTCATGGAATCGGATAATTAATGGATTAACATTTTTGTTTGACCTTGCCGTTAGGCCCCATGTTTTTCTGGAACTTAGCGAAAGGTCACCACGTTCACGGCAACGATTAAGTGCGAGGTGAGTGGTTCCGTTCATTTCTCTGCCTACAGTCTAACAGTAGTAAAATACTGTAATACTCTCGAAGTTCGGATTAAAAAATAATGAAAAAATAATGAACGGGACTACGTACGGGAGTACATTTGCAGTTTGCATTCTCCTTTGTTGTTCGACCTTTGATATTTAGACAAAGCTTTACAACCTGTTTTGCAGTTTCCATGTGTAGAATACTGTATTCTTCTCTTCTTACATCATTTGTTAGTTTGATTTTCCATTTTGCCCGGCAAGGCAAGTTTTAATATGCCTAGGCTCATGTGAATACGTACTGTTTTAGACAACCGAAATGCACACATCATTTGCTGAATGTAAGGAACTTCGGAAATTCTGTAAAAGTTAGTAAAATCAGGGATGCGGTTTTAGCGGGAGGACTTCTTTAATTTAGGAGGCATGGAAAAGTTGACAAAACGTTTTCTAAGATTAAAATGAAACTGACAGGATTCCAAGCTTGTAGCATACGTGTGCCCTTCAAGACAGTATTCTAACATTGTGGTAGTCGTGGACTCGTGGCCGGCCCGACTTGAAACCAATTGGTAAAACCACATTTAAATCTAAATTCATCAAAGTGAAGTTAAAGCCTCCAAAATAAGAAACAGCAAATTCAATGGATTTTCGCTATAGCAAACGGCAGAATTTTTTTTCAGCCGGGTGGTGTCAACCTCGACGTAACTGTACTACTGTACGTTTGAAATTTGTCGAGTAATGTCATTTCGGTCGTTCTCATCACAAATCCCCGGTAAATAGTTACATAAAAGGCATTAACTTAAATATCATAGATTTTTGGACCTGGATATTTCTTGCAAACAGTGAAACCTAAAATAATAGTGGTTACTTCAGGTTTCAAAAGACTCGGCACAGTATGACCTGAGTTCGTGTTCCGCCTTACATACGGTAAAAAGTTAGGACATTCCTACCGCTAAACTGTCGGCAATGTCGGCCTTGTCAAAGCAATGTGTGCTTGGTGTCAGAACGTCGATTAGAAAGGTCCTCTACATCTTTTTTTCTTTTGCCCCGTACTTTTTTTTTAACTGCAGTCACGAATAGGAACATTGCTTTCGATGACAAAACGTAACGGCAAATCATTTTGTGAGAAGTGGAATTCCTTTAAAATTATTTCATATTCCTAAGACTAATGCACTCGAGGCTTGCAATTTCACAAAATTATGCCCACTATCAAGAAAATTTATGTGAACTCGTTAAAGCCAATGCAGACTGTTTTGTACACGACTGACGTTTGCTTGAAGCTGTGGTATAATCAATCGGTACTATATTAAAGTTGTCGGCATATTACTATACTCAGAACTGTATTTTACAGTACTTCGATCGCGATTATTTTGAGAAATGCTGTACCGTGAATTTTCATCCTGGGGGACATCTAATACACCCAATTGTGTTGACAAATCATTGGAAGCTTTCTGGATGCCGAACAAGGGCATGAAGTAAATTACCGTTAAATAGCAAACTTAAGGCAATGCTTATTTGGCTCAGCGAGACCGAATCGCACGTTCCCCTCTGTGCTTACCTATACAGTAATAACTTTTGACTTGTACACAGGAGATGTTAAACAATATCGGTCTCACGGACCTTCGGCCTAGTGGGATTTCCCCGTTCATTTGTACCGAAACACTGAACTTGGGTTGGTTCTAACACGCATTGAATTGGATGCAGCTTCGTTCTTGAATTATTTCCACATACTTTCAAAACGACTGGGAAAGAGTAAGCAAACCTACACAGATCGATTCACTGCCTTTTGTGCAAACACAATGAGGCTTATCTGCGTAGAGGAACGTAGACGATTATACGCACTGTATACTCAGTGTCTACGCGGCTTTTTTCTGTCTCCGTGATTCAACTTTGTTATGCTTGTTTCTACGTTCCTCTGCTTTCCTCTGCGCGTAGACATGTCCAGTTGTACGTGAGCTGTACTGTACAAGCTGCCTTAGAATTAGTGTTCTACTGTCAAAGAAAAGTGTACCTTGTGTTCCACGATTTTTAGAGTAAGTCCTTAAGTTTCGGGCCCGTTTCCCGACCAGGTAATGAGAATGGGTCCCTGGGTCCGAAATTTTGCTACCCCACTCAGCCCTAAGGTGTACAAATTTCACTCTGAAAGGAATCCCTTGTCATCTTGTAGTTATTTATAAAAGGTTTAAAGTAATTCTAGGGTTTGAGGCCATTGTAAGAAGCTAGTGAAGTGTTTTGCATGGCTTGACATTTGGAAGTTCTGCTTCTCTCATAGAGAACTTTGTCAATGAGTGGAATATGAATACAGTAGTCCACCTGAGTGGGTAGTTAACTCCACATCTATGCACTGCTTTAAGGTTAACATTAACAAGTTCTTCCATAATTATGGTAGAATCTAACTGTGCTGGGCTTGCTTGGTGTTGGTTGGTTGTTTTCAGGTTGTATGGATTTCAGGGCATCTTGGGGCCTTAGCCCTCCTTTGCCCTTTAGCTTAACCTGTTATGTTAACATTAGGCCTCACTTAGGCCTACAGTAGGCCACAGGCGCCCCTTAACAATAACATTGTATAGTATACCATATACTATGTAGTATATATAGACAGAAAGGTATGTCACAAATCTCCTAGCTCGAACAAACGACTTACGTTTCTGGCACAATTACTGCACTTTTGCAGTAACTTAAATGGAAGGGTTTGCATTTACTATGAGCATTTGTGGCAGTTGGAGACTGTACAACAGTTACAGTTCAACTGTCACAAGTGCTTGTAGAAAATGCTAGCCCTTCCACTTTTCAAAAGGTTTTCAAATTTTATGAAATTTAATGTTCAAAAATTGTTCATATTGATGCTAATATATATCTGCAAGATTTGTAACAATAAAAAGTGAACCATAATTAAACAAATTTTGGCAGAAATTTAGAAAGTTAAGAGAACTTTTGAGAATATTTTAGGAGTATTTTTTTTATAGATAATCCAAAGGTCTTCTGGTCTTATATTAAGGTTCTTCGTAAGGAACATGTTGGTATTCCCACCCTTCGTACCAGTTCTGGCATTCCAGCAACTTCGGACCTTGTAAAAGCTAATGCTTTGAATGACCAGTTCTGTTGAGTCTTCACCCATGAGGATACTACTAACTTACCTCCATGTACTAAGCGTATCCCTGATATGCCCGATATCAGCTTCAGTGTCGAGGGTATAATTAAGCAGTTTAAAAGTATTAATCCCAACAAAGCTAGTGGTCCCGATCTCATGCCTGCTAGGTTACTCAAAGAATCTGCTGTTGAATGTGGTGATATGTTCCATCATTTATTTACCCAGTCCTACCGGTGTGGAACCCTGCCAACGTCCTGGAAACGTGCACTTATATGCCCAGTATTCAAAAAGGGCGATAAGTCTGTGCCTGTTAATTATAGGCCAGTCTCCTTGACTGCTATCCCTTGTAAAATTATGGAACATTGTGTTGTTTCTAGGATATGGGAACATTTGAATCACCACCATGTCATAACCACTAAGCAGCATGGTTTTAGAAATGGCATGTCTTGTGAAACTCAGTTGATTGAAGCTATGAATGATTGGACCAGTACATTAAACAAAGGAAAGGGCCAGATTGATGTTATTCTTCTTGATTTTAGTAAGGCATTCGATGTTGTCCCACACCAACGCCTCCTCCTTAAACTACGCAGTTATGGGATAACTGGGAAAACTAATGCTTGGATTAATGGATTTCTTACAGGCAGGTCTCAAGAAGTTGTTGTTAATGGGACTCATTCTACCCTTAGGCCAGTTAGGTCAGGAGTGCCCCAAGGTACCGTTCTGGGCCCACTCTTATTCCTCATCTATATAAACGATATTGAAAAAAATCTCTCTAGCTCTATTCGTCTCTTTGCTGACGATAGTGCACTTTACAGACCTATTAAATCCTTGAAGGATGCAGTTTTACTTCAGGAAGATCTATTTAAGTTACAAAATTGGGCTATCACTTGGCAAATGGCATTCAATGTTTCCAAATGTAAACTACTGCGTATTACATACCGTAAATCTTGTAGATGTAATTTTATCTACAGAATGTATCACCAAAATGCTTCTTCCTCTGCTCCTGTTTCTCAAGATTTGCTTGCGCTCGCGCAAAATAACATCAGTCTCCCTATGTCTGCCTCTGAATTTTGTGATTTGGAAGAAGTCACTTCTGACAGATATCTTGGTGTCATTCTTGACAATAAACTGAATTTTAATAAGCACATTGAAGAGATCACTAATAAGGCTACAAGGCTCTTAAATTTGTGTCGCCGTAACCTTCACATGTGTTCTAGGGAAATCAAAACCACTGCTTACTACGCTATTGTTCGTCCCCACCTTGAATATGCTTCCACGTGTTGGAATCCTCACACTAAGCTGCATATAGATAAAATTGATGCAGTCCAAAGACGTGCAGCACGGTTCGTTTTAAATTACTACGACTATAGCTCAAGTGCTGATCTTTCAACAAAAATTTCTCAGACCCTTAAATGGCAACCCTTGCAGCATCGTAGGGCCTTAGCTGATCTTTGTATGTTTTACAAAATTAGGAACAACCTTGTGAACATTCCATTCCCACCTATTATTACCCCTTCTGTCAGACATGCCCACTGTTATAACTACATACAGACCCTGCACTCCGAGGCGTTCAAATACCAGTTCTTTGTTAGAAGTGTTCGCCTTTGGAATACTGTTCCCCAACAAATTCTTATTAAACCATCTGTTTCATCCTTCCGTGCTGCTACCTCCAATTGGATCCTCCCCTTCAGTTGGATCAGAGACCCTGCTACAAACGGGGGCCGTGCCATTCCGCCATAGGTACTTTCCGCCATAGAAAATGTGTTCATTCCGCCATGAAAAACGTGACTTTCCACCATGGCAGTAAAGTGTTAATTATGATTATTTTACTAGTGAATGTGTCGTTCTCAAAATAACCCTTTGAAAATATTTTTGCAAGGAAAAAAGAGTTTTTGTTTGTCAGATTTTAAGAAAGAGCCTTTCCGCCATAGATTTTGCACCTTTCCGCCATGTTTTTGCACCTTTCCGCCATGGCGGAATGGTGCAAAACCCATGGTGGAATGTTATGGCGGAATGTACCGATGGCGGAAAGACACTACAGTCGCTACAAACACATGGGTCCTCACCCAGTCAGTTCATTAGCGCCATTGTCGTTTGCTTTTACTTGCACTCGTTACTTAGTGGTTTCCCAGTTTTGTGGTCTTGTATATATATTTAGCACTTTTGCACTTTTTGTGGTGGTTGTGTCTCCCTTGTTGGCTTTTCAATTGTTGACTGTTTACTAGTCTGTGATGGCATCTTTGCCTTTTTGGAGTTCTGTACTGAACACTGAAGACTTTATATAGTGTGGAAGTGCTGAATGCCCTCCTATCAGCAGCTACCATCCTCATTCTGTTACTCCATCGAAATTTCGTCCTTCAGACAATGCCAAGTGAAATTATTCGGGAAAAAGAGCTGCCTTGAGGTACCTTATGATCAAAAGTCTCGACACAGACAGATTTGGCGAGAAAAGTGCAGTAATTGTGCCAGAAACGTAAGTTGTTTGTTCGAGCTAGATTTTCACATATTAATACTTAGTAGCATGGTGGGTCCTAAGTTCGTTCACCTTAGCCACTAAATCCATCAAAAAATTATAAATATGTAGTACATGGTTCCCAGTTTTAGACATTTTATCTTCGGAAATAAGTTGTCTGTACAAAAACAGATTTTGCCCTGGAATATGTAGAGTGTAACTCGGAATTTGAATGATTTCATGTGACTGTCTCTGACCTCAGGAATTTCACTCCAGAGGGTCACAATTTCGTTCGCACATTTTCAATTGTCCCTTTTCGTACAAAATCAGGTAAATATCCATTCTCTTTGTCTAATTTCCCATGTAAGAAAAGGACTCGCACCAAATTATTACAGTGTTGCCGTCACTCCCTGTGAAATCACGAAAATATAAGCTCATTTTGAAAGTAGGTTAGGCTTGTTAGGTTAGTTGCCTAGGTAATTTTCAAATGTCAGAAAAATGTTGTATTCAGGCACATTGGAAACATGTGGTGGAATGTGTTTTACTACGATTGTTTATCAGTTAATGCTTGATATTTTGTGCAATTTCCCAATCATTTCATCCATTATTCATTGAATTACGGACAATGAACGAAATTCGGGGGTGAACGAACTTGTGTTCCCTAACTATATATGGTATACTATACAATGTTAAGGGGCGCCTGAGGCCTAGCCTTAGTTATGATTAAAACATAAGGCAGAATATCAACACATAATAATCTTTCAAAAAAGAACTAAAACACAGAGTAAACTTACGAAGGATATACCAGACTGGGTAAGACTATTAAACCGACTTTCTTCTCACACTGGACCAGACCCACATCAATTTATTTCAACTCAAAGTGAAGTATCAGCACCGTCGAGTCCAAGTCGCCACAGATATACGAAGTCGCAACATCGGTGCAAGCCGTGACCTACGTTCGAAGCAGTGCTTCCACACTCTAAATTCATTTTTATGATATGGAATGTAAAATTTCCTGAAATCGGTTTGGTATTTCCTGATATTTTCAATAACGCTTTCAATAACGCTTTTTTTTGTCTTTTAATGCAGATAAGTGCAAAGTCCTTCACTTTGGTCCTAAAAATTTCAGCTATGATTATAACATGAATGGTAGTATTCTGAGTGATGTGACTTTTGAGAAGGATCTGGGTGTAGTTATTACAGGTGATTTAAAGCCATCTAGACAGTGTGCAGCTGCTGCTGCTAGGGCTAATAGGGTGCTTGGATTGATCAAGAGGAATTTCAGTAGTTTTAGTAAAGAAATTGTACTAAATCTGTATAGGCAGTTGGTAAGACCCCACCTCGACTATGCAGCCCAGGCTTGGAGTCCCTTCTATGAAAAGGACAAGCTTCTTTTAGAGCAAGTTCAGAGGAGAGCCACTCGCCTTATACCCGAGGTGAGACACCTACCTTATCATGTTAGACTTAAGCATCTTGGGCTTACCACCCTGGAGTTGAGAAGGATTAGGGGGGACATGCTTCAGGTGTACAAATTTCTCTTTGAAAGGAATCCTTTGTCCTCTTGCAATTATTTAAAGGTTCAATGTAATTCTCGGGTTCGAGGCCATTGTAAGAAGCTGGTTAAGAATTTTGCAAGGCTCGACATTAGGAAGTTCAGCTTTTCTCATAGAGTTGTTAACGAGTGGAATAGTCTGCCTGAGTGGGTAGTTAACTCCACATCTGTGCACTGCTTTAAGGTTAACATTGACAAGTTCTTCCATAAGTGCGGTAGAATCTAATTGTGCTGGGCTCGTTTGGTATTGGTTGGTTCTTTGTTTTCAGTTATGGTTGTTTGGACTTCAGGGCATCTAATGGGGCCTTAGCCCTCCTTTGCCCTTTAACCTGTTATGTTATGTTATGTTATGTTATGTTATGCTACTAAATGGCTAATCCAGGGATTCATCCTATCAAGCCATACGTCATTTCCATACGTCATTTCCAGATTTCCTGAAATTTCCTTTAATTATCCCCCTTCCCGAAAATTTCCCGAAGAGCGGTAATTTGGGGAAGAGTGGAAATACTGGTTCGAAGTCCATGCAAAAATTTTTAGCAACGTTTCCATAAGTGAGAACAATTTTTCCCAAATATAGTTTCTAAATTAGGTTAAATTTGGAAATTTTTAGCAATATATCACAACAGCTCCTTCACTAATTATTTCTTCAAAATATCATAAAAGATTCCTCAGCTTACTCAGCCTGAAAGTCTCAAATCACAGGCAGATTGTAGTCCCCAATCCTAGTGTACATGAGAACTAGGTCTTTGTATGGAAACATAGACCATAGGGGCATTTCATCTGACGTCATGCGATTGGAATGGCAGATTCACCAAAAGCCATAGAATAAAAGTAAGGGAGAATGACGTCCGCCGAAATAGACTGAAGCCATTGATTTGGCCAGTCTGTACGGCAACAAAGCACCGGCGCGTCATACAAATATCTTCACGTCATTGCTTTTGCCCCAAGTATTGGCAAAGAAACTACAAGTTTTCAAGTTAGGAGTATAAAACAAAATACTTAAGGCACCATGACTTATTTCTGATGTGAAAATTACTCCAAATCTTTCGGAAAACGCATAAAATAAGCTATAACTTCTGCAGCAGAATGCACACTGTACGTACGGAGAGACATCAATCAACCGGTCTTTTTGCCGTACAACGGAAGCGTCCTCACATTTTTCGTGGCTTCATTGTGTTAGCGTTTTCCCTTGCTTATATTTCTATGCCAAAAGCAAACAAGAGCAACAACGTTGCCGCAGCTCAGTTTATCCAGGGAGCTGGAAGGGTTTATCCCTAGGTCATAAAAGTGTGCCAGTCAATATAACATAACATAACATAACAGGTTAAAGGGCAAAGGAGTGCTAAGGCCCCATAAGATGCCCTGAAGTCCAACCTCGGTTTCGGTTGAACCTGTAACTCACTGGTTGTCCACAAGTAGGCCTAGTTAAAAAGACAAAGAGGTAAATATTTATGTAAGGAAACATATTTATAGAACTCCTGAAGCACTGAAAGATTAATTGTGGTACACAAAATTATTGTTTTATACTGCACAGATGTTTGTAAAGACTGGACATCGTATCAGCATCGCAGCTATACTAGCTGGGGACGAAGCTGCTTGAATTACATTGACAGCAGCTCAATCGGTTGCGTCACGTATGTCGATCGCACGTGACTTTACTGCCCAGCCTTATTATTCCTTTGGTAGCTTCGTTGAGGCTTCAACAGGACCGTTACCTGCGGGAGGGGTTGGTTAGAGTCCAGGGAGCCCTAGCAGGCTGAGATTCCCAAGCCCTGAATCAAAACTGAATTGTGAAATGCTTTCGCCGAAGGGTTTGTGGAATGATGATTGAGAACGAATTTTCCCCCAAGCTGCCAACATTATATTCGAAGATGTCAGTCAGATTGGGATCTACCAGGTATAAATCGTTGCTCTAGATGATTTTAGGGCCGGTGAATGTGTCGCAACAGGAGGCCTGGCCGTATAACTGCTCGTATAGGGAGGGAAAACACGCGTAATAGGCGCAAAGACAATCTCACGTGGGCTTGAAATATCATCCTCCCATGGGTCCCCCATACCAACTTCTGGTGGGCTTTCTGTAACGAAGAATAAGCTTGAATGGTGCCCCTGTGGTGTTGGGGCCCCCTGTTACTGCACACTAATTCCTGCCTCCGAGACTGACATACATATACGCCTTCAGAATTCACGTTTTCCTTTCCGGAAAATGTTTTGAAATGTTGACACAACCCTAAAGCTTAAACACGTAGTATTGTATTTTCAATCAAAGCGCTATGTCCTACTAAAAAGACTGGAAGGGTGTTTCTCTTACCCTTAAATGAGTATAGAAATTACAAAATTCAGGTTTTGAAAGAGCAATTCATAAAGCCTTGTATGAGTATCTTACAACAACAACAACAACAACAACAACAACAACAACAACAACAACAACAACAACAACAACAACAACAACAACAACAACAACAACAAAAAAACCTTTTGTGTAATAATCAGTCAGGCTTTAGACCTAAACATTCCTGTGAAACCGCCTTGATAAATATTCTCGATACGTGGTTGGAAAATATTGACAAAGGGTTATGTACTGGAATTATACTTATAGACCTTAGCAAAGCTTTCGATACAGTAAATCACGACATCCTACTTAATAAGCTCAAGGTGTACGGTTGTTCAAATCATGCGTTAACTTGGTTTACATCATACTTGTAGGACAGGAAACAAATTGTACAAATTAAGAATGTGTGTCTAAATGTAGTGATATTAAAATGGTGTTCTACAAGGCTCGATCTTAGGACCATTATTATTCACACGTTATATGAATGACCTTCCAAATGTACTTAGATATGGTCGAGTTGACATGTATGCAGATGACACACCATTATCCGTAAGTGGTGGTAATATCAAATATATGTTGAGCGTAAACTAACCGTTGGTATGGCGGAAATTACGAAGAAGATTAATGAAAATAAACTGGCACTTAATGTCACCATGACCAAATGTATGCTATTGACAAGTAGTCAGAGACGAAGATTTCTAGACAATGGACGTGATTTAAATATTAAAGTTAATAATACGAAAATAGAATGCGTTGATCGTTAAATGTTTAGGTGTCATGATAGAAAAAGACTTACTTTTTCATGAACATGTCTCTTCTGTGTATAGCAATTGTTTGAAGAAAATTGGTTTGCTTAAAAAATCCAGTAGCTTGTTAGATACGGTACACACCATTTACCCATGCTATATAATGCATTCATACTTCCACACCTAAATTTTTGTAGTACTGTCTGGGCTGATAAACACAAAGGGGACACAGGTAAATTATCATCAACGTTGCGCGAGGATTATTAGCGGTGCCGAATGGGACACTCCATCTTCCAAAATTTTAAATGAACTACGTTGGATACCGATGATAGGTGAACAATTTTTCTTTAATAGGGTTATTATGATGTACAAAATCTTAAATGACATCTCCCCACCCTACCTAAAACGTAACTTTACAAAATTTCAAAGTGTACATTCTTAATGCACACGCCGGGCTAAGCACGACCTCGTATTGCCCCGATGTCGCACGTCACTTTATGCAAAATCTTTTACGGTAAGAGAAACTACATCATGGAACAGTATTAATGACAAAATAGGAGACAGTAAATCAGTTGAAACTTTTAAAAGACGACTAAGACAATAAATTCTCTCTAAATCCGTTTTATCTAAATAACCCTTCTTGTGCATCCTATCTTATCTTTGTGGCAATCATTCACAAAGGTCGGGCATTCATTGTACCGGCGAGCAATAGGCCTATCGGTCATTCATTAGTCCCGCTCGACATCATCGTTGTTGATATACTGCACTTTGCGTAAACGCTTCCACATGATAAAGCACCAGATGTCCTGTACATTTATGTGTACGGTATACTTTTGTACGTGGTTTCTTTGTACACTAAGTACTATTTTAGGCCCTCAAATGATAACGATAACAACTGGGAGTCTCGACGTCCTGTAAATCTAAATAGGAATAGTATTCTTTTGAATGTATATAATTTTTTACACAAAGTGTACGGTTTTGGGCCCTCAAATGATAACGAAAACAACTCAGAAATACAACATTGGTTCAGCACTATTCAAACTATCTATATGAAACGTTTCAGCACATTTAGTGCACAATTTTACGTTTTCAGAGGCTCTCGATCTCGGGAGGTCACTAAATATCTTTTATAGGCCTATTTATCGAAATGGTTGCATCATTAAGATATATTCCTAACCTACACGCCAGCCAAATTTCGGTCAAATCTATGAAGAAATACTGTAGTGAAATGCCACGCATTTAAACACGATGTCGAAGAGTGACAGACATTTGCCGCGTACGATAGCTGTCATGACTCTGAAGCTTTCAGCTGAGCTAAAAAAGCACCATGGGATCATTGTTGGAATGAAATATTGTATTGCGCTTATAGTCCAGGGTGTCAAGTAACCTTTTTGGAGTTATTTGTTTAGAGTAAATGTGATAAAATTAACAGAGTCTCCCACAACATACCGAAAGTCTTTCCCAAAATATTGATCCGTTTGTTAACCTGTTGAATGTGGTTGTTTTCGCCGAAAAATGGCAATTTTGCAATAGTTTGTTCTTCGAATATGTATCCCCACTACCTTACCTATTGTTTATGGGTAGGCCGTTATCCAGAAAATATGTGGGGAAAATTTTGACTCCCACTTTCAAACCTACATGAAATGAGTGGTACTGAAAATTCGCAATTTCTTTGTTTTTCGTTGGACTCAATCTTTTGGCATCTGGAATCATTTTTATGTCAACATTACCTTCAATTGAATAACTAGAGGTCCTGATAACTCTGCTATTAAAAGTAAAGTAGATTGTTAAAGACAGACAGTCATCACCCCAAAGTATATTTTTAGTGTATGTACATGAAAATTCTCAGTTGGTGACTGCTCTTTGATTGACATCAAAGTTTGAAAATTTGAAAGATGCAGAGTAGCTCACATAGAATTGGAAGTGTCTGGGATCATGAAAATTCCCCTTTAAGACACACATAAATTTTGAAAATTCAAAACTGCGCATGCACATCTTCCATTGGTAGCCCCTAAACAGCCAAAACATCAATATTTTCCTTTTTTTATTAAACAGATACATGATTTGGCACTACATGACAAGTTAGAGCAATGTAGATCTCTTTTAGAGCCATACGAGATGTTCCATTTTCACGAAATTGGTACTCAGTAGTTCACACAAAAAATTACACTCGCAAATAAATATCGAAAAGGGAAACCCAAATATTGATTTTTTCACCTTTTAGTGAAAAATATGGGTTTACTAGCATTTTTGGATGGTAATATCTCTGTGCATACCGTATAATATGTTATCATCTTCATGGAAAGGTCCTACAGGGACTTGGTAATTAATGGAAACACAAGTTTGACCTGCAAGCAAAACCAGGGGGAACGGGCGGCAATATTGCAATTTCTTCGTTTTTCAAAGAAAATGTGCGATGTCAGTAGTTTAAATTGAAGAATTTTAAAATGTGTGGGTTCCACTTATTAAGCATCCATTCAATATGTGCTACACCAAAGTTTTTCTATGTATTACAGAGGCACAACACTACCCATTCTGTGAGATCATAGCGTATGATATGGTATTTATGGTTAGTTGGTTCTTCCATTCACCGCAAATTACAATACTGTACGGTGAATGGGATAATCGATGAAAGGCATGCACGGCTCTCCCAAATTACCGCTCTACTCGGCTCGGTATAGGTCTATTATACAAGTTGTTTACCTCAGGAAAAAGCAAATATTGCGTTTAAAATGCATCAACATGACATATGACATGAAAATAGCTTTAATCACCATTAAACCATTCCGTCTCACCAATAAACTCCAGCAATAACTTTTATCTCCTCAAAATATTATGCATTACAAGAGTTATGGAAGTTGCATCATTTGAATTTCTGAAAGTTTGAGCCAACAAATTATTCTTGAGCAACAATTATTAACTGAATTTCTTCCTGTAAGAATCTTATTTCTTGAAATGAAAGCTACTGTACTGCCTTATTTTGAATTATCTATCATTTCTGTATCCATAAATTTTGGTTTAAAAATATTTCTGTGAAACAAATGCAATATTTCCCTTTAATCTTTTAATAGACAGGTCATGTAAACTGTTTCTCAGGTGAGCACCTCATAGACATTCCTTCCAGGACAGCATCCAGTTAGAGAAACATTGAGTAAGATACGAAGTCGGATGAACGGGGGGGGGGGGCTACACTCGACCCTAGGGGCTACACTCAAGTGTAAAGGACTCAATCTCTTCTTTTTACAAATCCTGGCCCATTGAAACGAGGAGAACAATGATCATGTATTGTTGGCAGATGCTTAGGCTTACCCCTAAGAGGCTTAATCCATACTTGCAATAGAATAAAAGCGTTTTGTTGTCGGTAACTTTTGAATATTCATCCCAAACTCGTTTTCCTCTCGAACGAAAGGTTGCTTTAGGAAGCTAGGCGAATTCGGTCTGATTTTATTGAGACCTTTCGTGTCAACTGCTAATTACATCAACTATGGAATCGATTTCATCTCAAAATGAGAAAGTATTCATAAAACTATTACCACTTCCAAACGAAAAAGAGCTTTGTGGAAGGGGTGAGGGTAGTGCGTCCTGACATTGCAAGCCATATGCAATAGTGTCTAGTGACCTGATTTGGAAATTTACAGCAGAATATGATTAAAAGACGAAGCCAAATTAGAAAAAGAAAAAATGAGAACGCAGAGGAGTCTATAAAAGCTACAACAAGGAAGATAAAATGGAAAACTCAACTCTAAACCCACCAAATGAGAAAAGACCCACTGCTCAGTCTGCTCAGTCTCCGGTGACTTGAAATCACGTACTATGAATTCGGAGTCGAGTGCCTTTCCAACTGACCTACAACAATTTTGGAAATCAGTTTGATTATATTAATAATAGTAATCTACTGTAAAGCTGTATGACATAAAATTACAACTGCCGAGGGGGGAGGGGACAGGTGCACCAAACCACCCTTTTCTCCCGCATACTTAGTATAGGTACCGTACTTTATCATTTCACTGTTAATGTTTAGCGTGGCTTGTAAATATTTCGTAGTTTGCCTTATAAATCAGTGGCGGATCCAGGGGGGGGGTCGCCGACGTCCGGACCCCCCTCAAATTTCCCAATGTGCCCTTTTTCAAAATTCGGTTTTTCCACACTAGCCTTAAAAAAATAAAAATAAAAAATAATAATAAAAAAAAAAACGAAGCAGTTGCACAGGTAATGACAGTTGTCCAATTCCGAGGAGATTTTGGTTACACCCATCCAGTATCGATGAATCCATCCGTAAAAGTCTAGCAGAAACTTTCGGCAATATATTTGACTACGGTAGCCTATATTGCCCGCCCCGAAACACAAACAGTGCAATCGTTTTACAGAGAACGTGACCTCAGTATGTCTTACTGCCTGCGTGACAGTCAGGCATTCTAATCACTTTTCGCTTGGAACCACGTGTGGCGTGCTTGGGCATTCAAGGTAATACAAAACACGCAGATATTACGTCCTACTAGCTAGCGCTTTGTGCAACGTACTACTATTGGGTTTTAATATTGATTCCAAAAGGTCACTGCTAGTTTTTTGGTCTTACAAAATAAGACACTCCCTAAACGCTACATCTACGAAACCTTCCCACCACCCGCAGTATCCCTCTTCTCATGAACAAGAGAGAGTAGGTAAATACGTTTCGCTATTCATGGTCTGGAATAAATCTCTTCTTTTATTGTGTTGCCCTAGTGATGGGAATAAAAAAAACCAATCTTAGGTTAAAGTCCATAGTCAAGAGTTGACCAGATGTCACAATAGACGAATCGGCGTTTGTTTCATTTTAAAAGTACTATATAAAATCACCACCAGGTCAAATAACGCAATGTCAGTCGGTTCAATTTTTTGACGTCTTTGGACCGATGACCTTTGGTCTGACGTCGCAAATAAAAAGCAAACATTCGACTTCAGTCATCTTCTCTGACAGAGTATTTTTGCCAGTCAAGCCGCAGCTATATAGGGAACACAACATACAGCATTCTAACCCCCTCCCCTTGTCGAGATAGCTGTGGCGCCAGGTGGGGAAAGGGTTCATGCCCCCCGTCGGGGAAGGCTGGCCCCCTATCGGGGAAGTTTTACAGTTTCGTCGGGGAATCTTAGTCGAAGGTATGCAGTCCCCGACGACAACTAGTCGCCCCGACGGTTTACCTGTTTTTTGCTCTCAAGCGGATAATTTCTCTACTAAGAACCTAAAATTTTCAGCGCGCTACGCGCGCTGTAGAGTCACTCTGTTTTCTTCAATAGTTCCATTCCACATAGCAGGATAGCGCAAGTCCTGTCCGCCTTACCAAGTAACGTATAGGCAGAGTACATAGCTTATGTAAAAGGTCGTAACTTTCATCCAATATCGCAAAGCCTAGTTGGTGGTCTCTTGTGTGAGTCATGCGGTACAGTCAGTTGGTGAGAGACTTACGGAGCAAAGTTTGGCTATTTTATCGTGTAGTCCAGGTGGTTTCGAATCAATACATGTTACACCCGATTCGGTCTACAGACCTCACAGTTTTTTTTTTTTTCTTTTCGTCATCTGATTTATATATAAGCCTATCAAAAATTTCACCCGCTTCCGGCACTTTTCAACTTCACGATCCAGATTCAAAAAAACACTATCAGTGCGCAACTCGGATCTTGCAGTATTAAGCGATATAATGCAAAATATGCCTGCAATGGCATGGGATAATTAGGCTCCTTCATTTGCCCTTCTCATCATCCCCTCGAAATAGGGAATGTCGGAACTTGGGGCAGCTGACATGGCCCGTCCCCCTGTTGGGAAAATTCTGCCGCCACTCATGGTCGCTTTACTTATTTTGGCTTCAAGTTAATAAGTAGAATACATGGATTTATGTACATGTCGGGAATCGAATCGCATTTCGCTAAACCTGGTTAAAGTTCACTTGTTTCTGTCGTAAGGTACGGCTAGTGACTCGAGGAGGGAAGTACAATAAAGTTATGACCGACAGGGCCCAACTATCTGGACAATTGTTCTATATAGGCTTTAAATTAGTACAAATTCTTATAAGTGTAGGCTTACCAAAAAAAAATTTCGCACGCTTCGCGCTCTTTGCAAATTCCCCGTTTAGATTCCAGTTTGTGCATGTCTCTTAGTTTATCCTTTTTTGTCAATATGCGGTAAATTGTATAATCGCTGACGTTTATGGGAACCAAAATTAAAAAAAAAAAGAATGTGCCCTTTTTATGTTGGACCCCACCTCAGAAAAGACCCTAGATCCGCCCCTGTAAATGACATCGAAAGGGGTGGGGGTGGGGTCGAGGTGAAAGGGGAGCAGGAAGCCGTGGTCTTTTGTCGCAGAATTTTCTAATTCCTTCGTGAGACATGTAGTCAGGATAGTAGGTAAGATAAAATGTGTAATCCCGAAAGACCGTGTCCACGGTCGTTTGAGGTGAATGGGGTCTAGTGTGGGTCACTACTACTCACCTTAAGAAGGAGTAAACTAGTAAAGGTTGTTGACCTCATTTTATCTCTATTTTTACACTAATTTGAGGACTGTATGGGAAGTGTTTCGTTTGTAGTTTCTTTTAAGTTCTAATTTTACTGGGACGCCCAACGATCCTATATTTCCTATATATTCCTTGTAGATTCCTAGTTATCCCAAGAGCACATTTTAGGCATTCCAAAACACCCAGTTTTCATAGTAGATGGTTACTAATTAAAATTTAGGAATATGATTTCGATTACATTTGTTAAATGTGGAGTGAAAGTTTTCCCTTCCACGGTTGGCTTCACTAATACGTGGGCGAGTTGCGACTTACCTACGGAGAAGGCTCCTGTCTCTGAGATGATAGCGGGAAGGGGATAACCCCGTCAAAAGGCCAGGCCACGCACTACATTGGCCTACCGTTCCTGTGAGTCACAAGCCTGTTCTTTCTCCTACTAGCTACGCTGTATGCATTAAGTTGAAAAAACGCATTTTTTCCATATATGCTAACACTAATTTTGGGGCCGTGCTTCGCTTTACTCCCGGGGAAGGTGCCTCTCTCTAACCAACCCTTAATTTACCCCTTAAAACTCGAAAGGTGATAGGCCTATATGTGTTCTGCATAACGTAGGGAAGACGTTTGGGGAGGCTGCCCTGGTTGGGTTTGGATTAATGTTAGCATTACATGGCGTTTTCAGCTTTGAATGCGCCCTGTATCTAGTAAGAGGGGCACACCCTAACAACCCTCAAGGGTGATATATGGAAGGAAAACTTTTACTCCACATTTAACAAGTGTAGTCAGAATCATATTCCTAAATTTTAATTGGTAACCATCTAGTATGAAAACTGGGTGTTTTGAAATGCCTAAATCTGCTCTTGGGGACACTGACCCTAAAAGTGGGCCTTTTAACGGCCCGCATGGTCCACTACGACCGAGAGACGGGATGACTGACTTCGGATTTGTGATCATAGTGTGGTCGATAACCTCTAGGACGCAATTCTTATCAGGCGTGAGTAGCTTCGATTTCATCCCCTTCTTCCCCTGGGGTGGGGAATGGGTGAGAGGGATAACCTTCCTTCAACTTCAGAATAACGATAATAACACTCCTGGGATTTCGGACATGCTCATTTCAAAAATATAATTTTCATTCCTTTAGTTTTTGAAATATCTGGCTTTATTAGAGAGCGCCCTCTATTGAGCCATAGACCTATACAAATAAGCTGTGACATCAATATGACCCACCTTTATGTAATAAAATATGTTGCAATCCTTTCATGATATTTTTTATCGTAGATATGTTCTTTTTGGTGAGCTTGCGAAACAACAGGGGAGTGAGGGCGCTTTAAGTATATGAAGGAGAAATATGATAGCATTATGTATTGTCCTAGAAAATTGAGAAAAAGTGACCTTTAATTCTTCTGCTGTCTTGCAATGTACCTTTTAAAGGGAAATATACCTGCAAGAGGGCGCTGTGAAATGGGGGTGAGAGCCCCTTCACCTGGGGTATGACCTACAACCTTTCTGAATTAACATATGACTTTTTTGATAAAATTCCACGGTTCAAATTCCATATGAAAACGTCCTTAGAACAGTTTTTACACTATAGGTAATTTTTTTTTACATTATCGGTAGACGAACTATTTTACATTATCGGTAATTTTTTTTACATTATCGGTTCAAAGAGTTTTTACATTATCGGTAATTTTTTTTAACATTATCGGTTGTTTTTACATTATCGGTAATTTTTTTTTACATTATCGGTCGTTTTTACATTATCGGTTGATTTTTACATTATCGGTTGTAACAGCCCTCCGTCTAACATTGAAACAGTTACCTTGTGAAACGGTTTAAAGTATAGGCGAAGGAAGCTTTTCGAGAATGGCGGGGGGGGGGGCTGAACCTTTCTCGGATCGCCGTCCTGGGAGAGGGTTCTAAGGAGAGGGGGTGTCCCTCTCCCCTTTGGAAATTTTTTGGGTATTTGAGGGTCCTCAGATGCAATTTGGTACAACATTATGGACAAACTTTAAAAAAATTGCTGAAAATTTTTTACATTTCTTACAGAAGAGACAAATTAGGGGTTTTTGCTCTTGGATCTGGGGGCGGAAGCATACTTCAAGTTCAGCCCCCCACATTTTTGAGTGGGAGCTTTAGCCCCCCCCCCTCACCCCGCTTCCTACACCTATGGTTTAAAGTTTATAATAAGTCCTGAAAAAGCCAAAACGCAGCGACTTACTTAACTCAATTAAAGACCTGAAACGTAAAATGAGACTACGCTTCTTATTTCACCACAAAGAATCAGAGCTTTTCTCAAAGTTTCGTTTACCCTCGGTATGTATGCTACCGTCAACCTACATATAGTAATCAGCGTCTTATGAAGACTAACTTGAAGCTACCTTAACTGAAATAGCAAGTCTGCCCATCCGCAATGCCAAAAGCAATATAACCAAAGTGTAATTGCATGCGCTCAAAGCAATTCGGAAGGATCGTTCCCTAGTAATTAGGCCGTTTGACAAAGGAAGAGGTATTGCTAATTTTAATCTTTCAGACTACAAAGCCGAAATTGAAAGACAGTTGCAAAGTCACCATTATGAACGTCTCCCGGGTGATTTAACTCCCGAAGCTGTAAAACGGTCCACACTACACTTCAAGATAATGTTTCACAGAATGAACTTGAGAAGCAAACGTTCAAATATCTTAGCCCATAGAACCCCAAATTCATACCCGGGTCTTATACGTCCTACCTAAAATTCATAAAGCACTTCCAGTTAAATCAAAATTTGCTGGTAGACCTATCATTAAGGGGAACGGAACCCTTTACCGAAAAAATATCCGACTTAGTGGATCATTTTCTGCTTCCCATTGTCTTGCAACAAAGCGCTTAAGTAAAAGACACCGGTCATATTTTAGAAATATTGAAAGCCACCCCCTTCCCAGAGAAATATTACTTGCAACACTCGACGTAGTATCCACGTATACAAATACTCTACAAGAGGAGGCACCACCTACAATCCTGTACGGGATAAAACTTATATTCCCTACTTCCCGGCTTCGCGCTCTCATAAAACTCATCTTTGAAAGGATGGTTTTGAGTTTAATGACCAATATTTCTTTCAAAAAATGGATGCTTAAAATCAGCGATATTGTCATGCATAGGCTTGAAAATAAAATCATATCGACAGAGTCCAACATACTAAACTGGCTTCATTAAAGGATGACAATCTACTGCTTTATAAGGGTAAGGCACTTGAACTTTCGAGTTTATTGGCTAAAATGAATGAAATTCATTCTTCATTGAAATTCACTGTGAAAGTCTCTGACAAAGAGGTTATGTACCTAGATCTAAAAATTTTCAAAGTACTAAATTTCAATCGAGCGGCATTCTAGACACGAAAGTCCTCACTAAGCCCACTGAATCCTTTCAATATCTAGATCGTATAGCACTGCACGCCCACTAGACACCTTAAAAGGCTTCTTAAAGGGTGACGAACTTTGTACGCTAGACTCTGCAGAAATGAGAACGATTTTCTAGAGAAAAGAAACTCCTTTACAAAGAAACTTCTTACAAAAAACTATTTGCCCAAAGAGATCGCCTCAGCCACTAACGGCATTGATTATAAACAAAGAACTTATAAATCTCTTTGCCACTAAAAATACACCAACAGCGCCACCACTTTTTCAAAACAAACTGTACGACACACACATAGAGCAGGATATAATAAAGTTTATTATATCCTGCTCTATGGACACACATCAAAACAAGGCATCTGAAGCAAGCTTTAATAGGGCACTGGAATATAATTCAGGTGGCCAGAAACTGTTCCGTTTGTTTCCTGACCGTCCTATTATAGCCAATAAAAGGGCACCAAATCACAAAGATTTACTTGTAAAACCAATGTTTTCCACAGACCATTAGTCGAACAAAACAGAAGAAAGTTATGACGATATTTTGCTTGATGCTCGCATAGCTGCATTATAAATCTTTCGACAAACCCTGCCATGGTGTACAAAGGCGGCTGTTGATGACGTTCTGCCTATAAAGCAAAGAACAGAAACCTATGTAGTTGGTTTCTATAAAACCTCTTAATTGTCAGTTTGAGAATGATTCACAGGCTCCAAAAGAGTGGGATTCCTTAAAGATTTTGCATCTATCATGTATAACATGTTCCGTCGGGTATTTTTTCCGAAAAATACAACAGTTCACACACGTGGTTACGTCAGATAGTGAACTGCCTATCCCATCTTTCACATTTCCTTCCATGTGCATTTGGCTGTTATATCTGCAGCGGTAATTGCTTCAGGATGTTCACATGGATGGTGTTTGGTGTATCTTTCAGGTATGTCATTCCTCCTATATCTCCTATAAATCAGCATACTTTTTCCTATATTTTCCTATATTTTAAGAGACAAAATCCTACATATTCCTCCAAAATTTCTATGTTATTTCTAAGAATTCGTCCTGTTGTCATTGAAAACCTGCACTATGTGTACATGTTACGAACATCCTATTGTACGGGGTTTTAGGAAGTCTAAGCTGCTAAATGCTGGAGGGTAGAAGCTGTAGCTTTACGCAGAAGGAGCCACTTCCCGTGGTGGGATGCTATGACTTGACGTTACCATCCTCTCAGCCTCCAGACCTGTGCATCATGGGTCCACTGTGCATGGCCCGGTTCTAGACTGGCTGAAAAATTGCACCCTCACATGATAAAGCTTGTGCATTGCAAACAAGACCTGTCCATCTTACATAGACTCTCTTAAGACGCGGTATCAACAAGGCAAAGAGAAGTGACTGCTCGTTTTTTAAATATACGGCTTCACTTTGTTACTGTATAACGTACAAACGGAACTCCCTAGTGTCCTTGGTTACTCAAAGTTTCTGTCAGATGGATGTGTATTCTGTCCCTCTTGTTTTCTATTCGGTGGTGCTTAATTACTGTATCTTGGTGCTCCACTTAATGTCAAGATCTTACTCTCAACCAGTAACGTCGCAAAAGGTACCAGAGAAAACGTCTTCAAAAAATTTGTCTTGCCCCAGAGATAAAACTTTGAGTATTAACAAAACAAATGACAAACAGGAGTGACCCCAGGGTTTCCCCGACAGGGTACCACGTTCCTCAACGATGGTGAGTCTGAAGTCTCGTGCATGCGCGAGCTTTCTTTTTGAGAAACTCAAAAAACATGAAAAATAACTGGATCCACCCTTGTTTAACTGTTTATCTTTTTAATGTTACTGTTGTGTTCCATATAGAAAATTCGAAAAAAGATGAACATGCTAACAAACTCTCAGCATAGTCTTTTGCAGTTTCATATATTCTAATAGCAAACGTGTGGATGAAGAATCGCATCGCTCTGTAGCTTGCATGTATAACGGCTCTCCTATGCTTCCTCCATAGAGGTCTACCTCCCTCCACATTTTAGGCATCATTTGAAGAGAATATTCTATACGTTAAATTCAGTGTAAGCTTTAACCTTAAAAACAATGCACACCAAGGAAGATTTCTATCCAGTGGATTTTTCATTACAGTAACTTTCTTGTATAGCCTTGTAGGCCTACTTGTTGATTCCTCTAAAGTGAAACGGACGATGAGTGGATTCAGATGAAAGTGTAACGCTCCGACAAAAGTATATGCTGTAGTCATAGGGGGCTTTTGTATCAGTCAAAACATGTTTAAAGGGAGAATGCAGTCACCCCAATAAAGAATTGTACAGTAGACTATCCTATTTCCTGAATGGCTCTTGAGAATCATGTGACAGCATTTTTCTCACTTAATTGTAAAATTTACAAGGAGCAACTGCTTGATTTACCTTGAATATGCAACATTTATGTTCTAAAATATCATGAAAGATACTTGGAAGCGAAATAAGAAGAAATTTGTGACATTTAGCTATTGTTTCAAAATAAGTCTGGGGTGACTGCTTCTGACCTTTAAGCGAATTCCTACATTTCTTTTCACAGATGGAGACTACACTTTGATTGATACAAATTCAAACAAGAGGGCAACCAAAGAGTTGCTGATCTCATCCCAATACATCCTTTTGCTTCTTCCGAGTCTGGTGTAGCACTCTGTAATTTTATTGTTATGGGTTGGTGATGATCGACATGGCCTAAGAAAAGCTCTACGAGGATAATTAATTCATGTTCTCAGTTCTAGGACTGCCGTTAGTTTGAACACTAAGGGGAAACTGGAAAAAGAGAATTAGGCTAATCTTGAGCTGGGGATGTTTGTTCATTCGGGCATCTTTACGGTACCCGCCAGCTTCCGGTTCTGATTGCAGTGTGGTATTAACACGCAGTAAGCGTATTTACAGCACACACGCACAGCAAAACTATAGATACTAATGTGACGCAATGGACGCGTGCCCTTCAAAACCTCCAGAGACGCGCGATCTTGCCCTTCAAAAACCATAGAGACGGGCGATCTCGTCTCGTGAAACCCCTCTATAGAGGTTCTTCACCGACGTCACTGCGCTGCGCGTCTCTCTATTTTGACGGCCAGACGTCCATTGTACAACAATTGTAACTAAGGCCGTACCGTGCGTACGTATCGATAACACACCTTCTGCGCATGATCAGTGACGAGCAGTATGCCAGACTGAAACGCAATGACGTCACGTGAAGAACCCATGTAAGACATGTGTAGGACTAATGTCAGTCCTACATTTAGATCAGTGGATTGCCCTCTGGCATCACTCCGCTCGTCTCTTTGATTTATCAGTGTTGTAAGAGTCACTCAGTTTTGCAGAATTAGAGTCGAATCATTTACTACTTTCAATGTAACTCGAGTCATTTTCCTTTTTGAAAATTAATGACTCGAGTCATGACTCGTTACAACAATGTGATTAATAGATGTTTTGAGTGCTTAATGTCCATACACCCCTTTTCGAGTAATTGCTGGTGGTGACAACGTAGCGATCAATGTCCCTTCCAATTTTTCAGGAGCCTCTTGTACTGGCCCTATCAAAACTAATGTGCTCTGAAAGAAAGTATGAAAAGCGCAGACTGGAAATTCCCGATATTACTGACAGTGCGTACTGTTTAAGGAATAAATCGCATTTGGCGGACGAGGCGAAACCGAGTCCGTTATTTTGCAAATTGGGAGTCCAGACGGTTTATGAGACAATAAAAGTCCGACAAATGTGGTTAATTTCTCTTCTACCACCGAAAATGTGTGAAAACTTCATTTTTATCAGTGCATAGGTTTACTGACCGTATGTTGTTGGAAAAGCAGGTCAGTGTTTAACCAATCAGAATGCAGGATTCTCAATAACAGATGGCTAGAGGTGGTAGAATCCATGATAAACGTCAAAGATGCAATTAGTAAGAGGCATAAGTGGCGAATGGGTGGGGGTTGGTTGACTAAAGCCTACCCCCGTCAAAAATGTGGTGGGCTCCTTCCCCTCATTTCCAGGACAAAAACGCTCTGTAAAAATGTCAAAAAAATTGCAGTCTTATTGCTTAAAATTTGCTCAAATATTGCACCAAGTGCATCTAAAATACTTTCTAAAGGAGATGGGACCCCATACCCTTGGGTTCTTCTCCCAGGACGACATTCCGAAACAGTGCACAATCCCCCACCTCAATGGATCGAGTACAGCTTCTACGTCCATGAGTTAGTCTGTTAGTCCCCTTCCCTGCTCATTCATGCATGGTAGTGGGAAGGAAGTTGCTATTTGACTACAGTAAAACCCCGTTTATCCGAACACATCGGGACCGAAGCTTGTTCGGATAACGAAAAAGTTCGGATAAACGAGGTTCCAATGTTTTGCCTTAAGTACGGTACACTGGGTCCATATATAAGACAGTGTGTCAACACATTTCCAAAATAATTTCGAAAAGGCTTAAAATTGCAGACAAAATCCCCTAAAATATTGAGTTACTATTTTTTGTGACCGATGATATGACAAATAAATTTTAAGACGTCTAAAACAGAGAGATTTTATTCCAAAAATTTGAGCCTTCGCTCGTCTGAATGACCAATGCTTTCTACACACTAAATGAATGTGTGTGCTCAAGAAAAACTGTAACGATCTGGAGAGGTATCTAGAGTATAAATTCTGCAAAAATTTCCAAAACTGTTAGAGACACATGTGTAGGAGACTCTCAAACAGCAGTTCGCAATGTTTTTGTAAGGTCTACTTTCATTATTTTTAGGTATGAAGCCCACTGCGTTACTAACTTTTCAGATTTAGTGAAACTAAGACTTACGCTAGCCTAACGTATTTTTGTATGAGAGGATATTGAGCCTATACCGATTCATGGCTTCTAACAAGAATTTCAAAGCAAATACGTACGATATTTCTTCCAAATTTGACAAAGAGATAACAGATTGTTTTCTATGTCCACATGTCGGCTGTTTTAGCCATCGTGACATCTTTCCATTACTTTTAAAGTCCCGAGAAAAATTAGTGCATTTCTGCAAAAATTTACGTTGAATTTTGCCTTGTAAAGCACTTAAAACTTGGTGTATACTACTGTAATTGTGTTGACTATTATTTTTGTTAAATCTGACGGCTAGTTCGGATAAACGGGGTTTCGGATAAACGGGGTTCGGATAAACGAGGTTTTACTGTACCTGGTTCATATCAGTGTGTTTGTGACGTCATTTGCTTGGAACTCGGAACTGCTGTGATGTTAGTTAACTTGGCCAATATCAGGTGTGTATAGCACTATTGCACTACGTACGTACGGGGGGGGGGGGCTGTACGCTTTCACACTTACTCGCGTACGTTGTGTATGAATGGCCCATGATGGAAATAGCTAACCACGTCCCAACACGGTCGTCTTTTTTTACTATGTCAGGCTGGAGGGTCTGTTCTACCGCACTTGAAGGGAAGTAGTTAGTGTGTGCATAGTTTATAGAAAACCCATTGCTGTCTTTAGTATAAATGCATTTAGGGCCATTTTTCAATGAATAGGAAATAGCACCCGAAAATCCCAAAGTAACACTCGGAATGGAATTGGGGGGCTAGTTTTTTTGAAAATAGCACCCGAAATTGAAAAAAGTATCTCGGACCCTGAAGTACAGTCAGTGTGGGTGCAGGAGCAGTACACGCCGTCTGCAGGGCGGCCAGATCAAAGGTAGCCTGCATGATTCACACGGTCTATTTGTGACGTCATTTGTTTGGAACTTGGCGCTGCTTACAGTATATGAGTGTATCCAGTGTACTAAAGCAGCGCAGTCGCTCTCACACCATACCGACTGTACTTGCGTGCGTGCATTGCTTGTGCGTGTGTGAATTGAACTTGGCCCCTGCGATGCACACGTACGTCGTTGTTGCCATGCAAGAGAAGAATAAGGCTAGGTAGTTCTTCAAGAGAAGGTAAGCAACAGCCTACAGACAGCCAAAATTCCGTGATGAGCCACAGTGCTCACAAACTTGGTCAAAGTTCTTAACCAGGCGTGTATTTCAACTAAGCCTATTAGGCCTAGGGTGTACCTAGCTTGTTAGCGTGATTACAGTAGGCCTACTATTAATAATTTAGCGTAACCTAGACCTAAGCCTAAGTTAGGCCTAGGCCTAACATCAGTTCCACCGTGCGCGTACTTAGTTATGCTTCATACTGGGACGCGCTTGGACTTTTACTACGGTGGGGACACGCGTATAGTTTTACTTTTATGGCGCCAAGAACTAGTCATGCTTGACACGCGTGATTGCAGTTCACTCTAGGCCTGGGTTTTTACTTAGACTAGAGGTGGTCAAGATTTGAGCAAGAGAAGCTTAGATAAGTGTGTATCTGATCATGTCATTGTGTGGCTTTTATGGTGGGGTTTGTTAAACCGCAGGTGAAAACTGAATTTTGAGTGTCAGGAAAAGACAGTGATCAATGTAACGGATCATTTACCTTTTCTTTCAGTGTTTACTGCCAAATTTAATAAAAAATTGTTCTTTTGAACATCTTGACCTTTGACCTTTGACCTATCATGCTGAGGGTACTGGAGGCACAAATTCCAAGGACTGTGCACCCCCACACCAAGTTTGGGGTCAGTAGTACCTTCAGTTTCGACTGAGCGCACGGCACACTTTTGACCCCAAAATTGTCGTTTGACCTTCTGACCTCGTGACCTTTGACCTCAGAAGGTCAAGTGTAAAGTTGTGTAAAGTAGGTGTCCATCAGAAAGTTATGCGAAGAAATGAGGATCGTTAAATGTTTCGTTCAGCTTTTGCAGCCAGATTAAAAAAATTGCTTATTTTGACCTATCATGACCTTTGACCTCTGACCTTTGACCTGTCATGCTGATGATATTGGAGGCACAAACTCTAGGGGCCATGCACCCCCTCACCAAGTTTGGCGTCATTAGTACCTTCAGTTTTAAGTGAGTGCGCGTCACACTTTTGACCCCAAAATTGTCGTTTGACCTTCTGACCTCGTGACCTTTGACCTCAGAAGAACAAGTGTCAAGTTGTGCCAAGAGCGCTTCAATACGAAAGCTACGTCAAAAAATCAGGGCCATTTACTGTTGCATTCAGGTTTTATAGCCAGATTTGGAAAATTGCTTATATTGACCTTTTTTGATGGTTGACCTTTGACCTTTGACCTATCATGCTGAGGGTATGTCAGGCACAAGTTCCAAGGACTATGCACCCGCCCACCAAGTTTGGGCTCAATCTTGTTCTTAGTTTAGGAGGAGTTCGCGACACACTTTTGACCTTGTGAATGTCATTTGACCATCAGAGCCTTTGACCCAAATTTTAGGCATATTTGGTCACATGACCAGAAAACAGGACCTTCACCACTCCATTTTGCCCCACCCTTGAGTAGCGGTCATAAAGCCCCAAATTTCCCTACCATGCATTTCCATGGTTATGGTTGCTATGGCGACTGGCAGAGGTAAACGTGTGCACTTTTCAACGGTAAACGAAGCACAATATCTGGGGATGAGATAATTATAGCAATCACTCTGGTTGGTCAAAGATGATTTCTTCAGACCAGTGAGACCACTCACTGTATAGCAAGCAGCTGCACACACAGTAGTGTGTGGTTATGGTCAATTTGAGCAATTTAAACTTAGTACAGGCCATAACAGCCTTGTACTAAAGGTGCACTCGACAGGTGTGTTTCTTTGAAATTAGAGGAGAAGCTAGAGGTAAACTACCGGTAAGTAGGGAGAATATTATATGTCCGGGGCGAAATATGTAGCCCTGTAAATATCGTTGACACTTAACCAAAACTGCTCATAGTAAAAGAAAGTACACAAGTTGATATTTTATCTCTATTAGTTATTCCGGAACAACTTATACAAACTACAATCAAAATCCAATCAAATAATTACCTCAATCTGTTAATGCTCAAATTAAATCAGATTGCTGTTCTCGGTCACTCCGGGACGGCCACGTCCAGCCCTATGAGGAGTCCAAGGCCTACAAGCCTTGATTGTTCTTGCAATCAATAGTAACTTGGCTTTTCAAAAAGACTTTTTGCCATCTTATCAGCATTTGTGATCCTGTTCCTACAAATAGTATAAAGCCGCGGTCACACTACAACGAATTCGGATCGGATTCCGATCCGATTTTTGTGAGTTTTTATTAAAATATTCTCCATTTCGGGTCGGAAAGAACCCAAAATTTTCCAACCTGTTTAATTATATGATTTTTATCGCAGGACTACGAAAATTAAATTTATGCGAATTATTTCTTGACGTCACATCGACAGACAGCTTTTATCGGACTACGCGTGTCCGATAAAAGCTGTTTATCGGTGTGACGTCACGAAAAAATCAGTAAACATTTTTATTTTCATATACCTCTGATGCAAATCATATATTTACACTGGTCTGTAAACTTTGGACTCTTCCTGACCAGAGATGGAGAAGATTTTAATAAAAACTCACAAAAATCGGATCGGAATCCGATCCGAATTCGTTGTAGTGTGACCGCGGCTTTAGACTGATAACCCTCAGTTTACGTGTAGGCTGTAACTTTGAAAAAGGAGAGTTCTTTTCGTTTACAGATTTAAATACTTCGCTATAGCCATCCAGGATAACTTAAAAGGTTTAGTTTGTATCTTCTTCGCGGGAACACAATCTTTCATCATTTCGGATATTACTTTTGGAGAAAGAGTAGACACGAATAGTTCACCTTCAACGGTCCTTACAGAGTGGCCCAGTCTACATTATTGCTCATACTAGATGTAAACTCATAACTGCCTCTATTATAACTTGCCTCTAGGAGGCTAATTGAAGCACTAGACTTAAAGGTCAGAAGCAGTCGCCCCAAACTTATTTTGAAACAATAGCTAAATGTCACAAATTTCTTCTTATTTCGCTTCCAAGTATCTTTCATGATATTTTAGAGCATAAATATTGCATATTCAAGGTAAGTCAAGCACTTGCTCCTTGTAAATATTACAATTGAGTGAGAAAAATACTGTCACATGATTCTCAAGAGCCATTCAGGAAATAGGATAGTCTACTATACAATTCTTTTTTGGGGTGACTGCATTCCCCCTTTAAACTCCAGCATAACGGACGTAGTCACATTTACCTAAATGGGGAATAGTGGACATATCTGATATCTCGCTCCTCAGCAATTATAATATGTAAGTCTTATTATACACTTGGTACCTGGCCAGCTGTGTACCTAGTTGAAAAGTTCACATTCTTATGTAAATAATGATTGTTTATTTACAATCCAAAATTTTGTTGCAAAATGGGATTCTTTTTCAGGTGACAAACAATTCGCCCATGTAATACTAGGACGAAAGGTTAAAGTCTCCATTTAAAAGCTAGAAACATCCTTTCGCGGAAGGAGCTTGGTCCAATAACAGGGGGCTATCATTCCTTGTTATCCTGACTGCTAAAGGGGCTCCTTTACATCCATCCCTCTACCAATGCTGCACCAAACACTATACTACAGAATGTCAACATCATTTGCTATTACGTTTTCATTAACAAATTAAAGCAGCTCCACGAGAACCAAAACTAGACTGAAATGCCCTATAACTGTCCAGCCTAAAGGAATTGGAGGCTTGCAGATTCCTATTCACACTAAAATTAGAATAAATTTCATTAACACAAACAATATCGGGATTTTTGTCGTTCACTCTAAAAAAGGTCTGATCAGAGGGGCACCGATTCGTTGAGAAGAACCCGAAGTTCATCACGTTTGTAGGTAAGCGAGTTTGCATTGTTGTAATGCACTTTTAACATGCTAGTAAATATCTAGCAAAATCTTTGAGAGCGAAAAGGACTATAACCTCACTTGAAATAGAGGCAGGCCTAGACAAACTTTAATCACTCTGGATCTAGGCATTAGTGGAGCCCTACTGACGAATTATAACATCTTCTCCCCCTGGCCTGCTTTTTCTGTTCCGGAGCTCCTCTCCAAGTGCTCTATTTTAGCTTCTCTTTTAAAGTGTCTAGTCAGGAGTAATAAAAACCTTGTCCCAGGAACTTTCCTTAAGCCTATGTAAATTTGGCGCCTTGGTAAGAATCTCTCATTTAACTTTCACTGAAGGCAAGGTCACTTTCAATAATCTCTTCTAAGATGTGGTTTGAGGATCCTTACAACATCTGTTACTGCCAATGGTTGACATACTGAAATATCGAAAACACTAACTGAACTAGCTTAGTGTTGTCTTCCTTTCTTACAATAGGATCCGCGCTCACCGAGAGATTATTCTGAATATGGTTACATACCCTTTCTCTAAATTTCTCAATGCCTCTCTCCATCATCTCATCAATATCTTCTTGTTCGCGATCAATCATTTTGTTTTATACTAGAGCTTTTATTTGAGTATCACATTGATCCTGCCTCAGTTTTAGCTCTTCTATTGAAGAAATTCTTTAAATGTTGGTAGGTGGTGCAAGGATGCATCGCTTGTCCACAGTATGTTAGCTACTTGAGTTTAATAATGTATCATATCATTCTGAGGTAAGCATTGAACATTTCAAACACGCATGAATCACAGACGTTACACTGAATAACTTTAACACTATCCGTAATTGGCTTTTTATATTCAGGTACTACGAAGTAGCACTCTTGCTGGCTCTTACCATGCAAGTACTACCTCCGAGATAGTACTTTTATGCTCTTTCTAGACTCTGAATCATCTCGCCTCATAAAATCTGACATTGTAAATTCATCCATTTGATTTAGTATGCTAGGACAACGACTGCTTTTCCTGCTTGGGCTCAAATTTTCTACCTGTTTAGGCTATTGGCTGGGTGCCTAGCGATTCTGGGTTAGGCTATGCTGGGTTTGTTTCACATAAGACCTGTTGTGAGCCATGCCTAGTAACGCGATTTTTTATGCAGTTGGTCATTTCGTGACAGTTTTTTTTTTAATCAAATTTTAGGAAGAGCAGCGTCATTTGTTCTTCGTTTTTCAATGCCGAGATCAATGTTACAAGGAAATAACAGGTGCAACGATGCACTCCCCGCTACGATACCTGCAGGGTTAAACCTCCGGGATACCAATGGAGAATAACTGGGGTTCTGCACAAACAATAGGTCTATATGCGTGTATTTGTACATTGATGTAATCGTTGATCATAATTTCAAGTTCGAATTCAAGTCATTGCCAGCTTAGTAGCAGTGACAACTCAGCCTATTTTTTGCTCTTCATCGTTATCACATAAGCTACAGCGCAAGCTAACCAAAGTCTGTAAGTGTTTTACATTATCTTTCCTTTACGTTCATGGGCTGAAAGCGTATGGGCGGGTAGCTTTCTCATTCCAATTTTTTCAAGACTGGACCAGGTTCGCACAGAACCAGTCAGCCTAGGCCTAGAGTTACCAGACGTCCGGATTTACCCGGGCATGTCCTCTTTTCGGAGGCTTAGCTAGGCATCCTGGCAGATTTTTAAAATTACCTTTTTAATTTTATCACAAAACTGGTCGAAATCTGACCAACTTTGCGAGCAAAAATTGCTATTAGAAAACATTTGGCCGGAACATCACTTACTGATCAAGTCTCTCGTTAATACTAATAGAGTGAGTAGTGCAGGAACATAAAGCTATAGGTTCAATAGCGACTTGGAGATCGAAAAGGCTTGTGTATTTTGTTGTGAACATGAGTTTCGGCAGGTGGTTAGTAAGCATTGTTGACAGTATAATATGTGGCTATGTGTTGCTACAAAAGTATGTGGAAAATATTTGTAGCTTACCAGCAGTGGCGTTGGCATGGGGGGGGGGGGCTTGCGCCCCAATCAGTCTAAGAAGATTTCCGAAAATATGTAAAATGAACTTATGTACGTTTAGGCTACATACTCTGTAGATTTCTGTATAGATTTCTGCTGGAAAAAAAGTGGGTGACAAGTGCCTCCCCCCGTTATCACGTCTATGTCCGCTTCGCAAGATTGCTTTGTTGCTTCATAATAATACTTTAACACTTTAGGTATTAATAATAGGCAAAGCAATGAGACTGAAAGTGCGGGGAGTATGAAAATTTAGAGTTTGCGAACGATTTGTGATAGAAAATGATTAAAATAGATCCATTACTCAGTCCAAAAGACACCTAACCCTATCCCCTACAGAAATCTATAGCTTAAACGTCTATATGTTCATTTTAAATACACAAGGCATCCAGCAAGAATTGTAAGGATTGCTCTAGAAGCGGTTGGAAATTTTGCATAAACTATAATTGACCGTGGTTAAAATCGTTTGTAAACTCTGCAGTGAGACTTTCTAATTTCTTACAAACTACGTCTGCAACGATGGCGAGTCTGAACTACGAATCTTTCAAAAAGCACGGAAAAGAAGATAAAGCACCTTTCTATCTATGTAAGTCTGTTTCTCCAAAACCCGCCTGCTCTGCGTGGATGAACAGCAATCGTTGAAGAACGTTTACCGTTGAATAAAGCCAACACGTTTCAAGCAGGTTATTAAAGCAAAAAGCATAATATACATGAAGATAAATGCTGGCAAAAATTTGGTACTTTTAAAGAAACGTGACCTATATATATATATATATATATATATATATATATATATATATATATATATATATATATCATGATAAATTGCGTGTGTTGGAAAGTAAAGTATGTCAGAGCCGCGACCACTTAATTATGGTGTGCCCCAGGGAAGCTGCTATGGTCCCGTGGCATTCTTGTTATATGCCAGTCAATTATTTGCTGTTATGCAGAAGCACTTACCCCAAGTTCATGTGTATGCTGATGACACCCAACTTTACTTAGCTTTTAACCCCAGTCAAGATGCAGACCAATGGAAAGCAGTTATTGAAATTGAAAACTGTGTGAAGGATTTGAGAGCTTGGATGTTATCAAATAAACTAAAAATAAATAATTCAAAGACTGAATTTATGCTACTTGGCTCCAAATCCAGCTTAGCCAAAGTGTGTGTAAATTCAATCCAAGTAGGAGAGTGTGTGGTGCAAAAAGTCCCGTATGTGCGAAATTTAGGGGTGTGGCTTGATGAGCACCTAGACATGCAGCTACATATCACCAAACAATGTCAAAAGGCGATGATGCACCTGCAAGATATTCGCTCTATTAGAAAGTGTCTTACTACGGAAGCCACTCGAAGTCTGCTGCACGCTTTTGTGACGTCATGTCTTGACTATGGTAACAGTCTTCTTATTGGTGTTCCCAAAGTCCACATAAGCAAATTACAGATGGTACACAACATGGCAATTCGTTGCTTGCACAACCTTAATAAATATGATCATATTACCTCCTACATTTCATCTGAGCATTGGCTCACAGTTGACAAAAGGATAAAGTTTAAATTGATGTTGATAATCTACAAATGCTTAAACAATCAAGGACCGAAATATCTCAATGACATGCTGATGAAAGATTTTAATACTATTCATAATCTCAGATCTAACAGCGACACATTACGATTAGTAGTTCCACGCACCACTTCTAAGTCATATGGTGACCGTGCGTTTATGGTAGCTGGGCCCAGACTCTGGAATTCCCTACCACTCTCTCTCAGAAGTGTCAAGGATACTTCAAATCTCGATTAAAGACTTACCTTTTCAATCTATAGTCATATCTCAATTAAGTTTCGTCTTTTTGTGGATTCTATATATTAATTATTATTTTTTGTAAAGTGCACGTGAATGACTTTGTCACATCGTGCGCTGTATTAAATCTAATGTATATATATATATATATATATATATATATATATATATATATATATATATATATATATATATATAAGTACACAAAAGTCAAAAGAAGACAAAACTGGATACATTCATTTCCGACTATAAATATAAATATATACAAATTAGTGAATACAAAATATTTCGGGCTGTCTCAGCCCTTCCTCAGTTGTGTATAGGAACTAGTGCAAATGAAAACTAGCCTCACATATGAATAGATACAAGCCCCTCTTTAGAGACCTACTGCTTGACTGCTCATGAAAGCCAAATCCCTATTTAAACCCGTCCTGTGAGTATTTAGAGAGATGATCGTATTTAGTTCTCTCCTGTGCGCTTTTAAAATTTCCGTACAACAAAACACATTTTAAATCGGACAAACTATGCTCAGGCAGATTAAAAAACACGAAAACTTCTCCCGTGTACAGTCAGTTCTTAAGATACCGACTACACTGTGTAGTTAGTGTGTTAGTCAATGGAAATGTCTCCCTGATATACAAACTAGGGTTAGTCACGTTTTTCAAGTGGACTTTCTGACAAACGTTTAGCACTGTTTACTACTTATTTGAATTTTATATATATATATATATATATATATATATATATATATATAAGTGTAAGAAATGTGCAAGTTCAAAGAGAGACAGGACATCAAGACATAAAGCGACGTCCTGTCTCTCCTTGAACTTGTACATTTCTTCACTTATATTATGAAGGAGAACCGAATTCGTGTTGGACAAATGGGAACATTTCTTTCATTTATATATATATATATATATATATATATATATATATATATATATATATATATATATATATATATATTATAAGAGTTTCATGCCAGTACGTTCATCGGGAAGTCTAGATGCATAGTTACTCTGAGCAGTTTGGGATAGTCCCCGTTTTGGGAAAATCTTATTTTTGCTTACAGGCGCCGCCATATTGCTTACTTTATCCACACTCCCAACGATTTCTTTGTGTACATTTTTATCAGTGGCGAATGGGTTTTGAACCTCCTTGCGGCAAAACTTGTCGGTCTAAAGTAATAGGATCTTTTGATTCTTCTGACCATTTTTATGTTTCAAAGAGCATACGTGGAATTTTAATATGATATATACGATATATAATACATGTATCTATATATCTATCTGTCTGTCTATCAATCTTTATATATATATATATATATATATATATATATATATATATATATATATATATATATATATATATATATATATATATAGATATAGATATATCTATATATATATAGATATAGATATAGATATAATATATATATATATATATATATATATATATATATATATATATATATATATATATATATATATATATAAACAAAGTTTCTGTTTGTAGTTGTTAGGAATTTTCAAGGGCAGGCTAGGGAAAAGGTTAGAATCTCTGACCATTGTGTTAGCTTGGGGAAGGAATTTTATAGTGTATTGCTGGGCTTGGGATGGGAATTTTGTTGTCTACTGTTAGCTTGGGAAGCAGGTCTGTAGCATGTCTGGGTTATGTTTATTCATTGGGCCCGCAGTGGCGCCGGCACGGGGGTGGCATGGGGGGGCGCGTGCCCCCCCATGAAATTTTTTTGAAAATTTTAAAATGATCCCAAAAGGCGATTAAGCTATAGATTTCTGTAGGGGGTAGGGTGAGGTGTGCTTCAACCGAGTGATAGATCTATTTAATCATTTTCTATGACAAATGTTTCTCAAACTATCAGAATTTTCGCAAATCCTTCGCAAACTATCAAAAATTTCGCGCGCTCCGCGCTCTTCAAACCTTACCACTGTGTTCTTATTATCAATATCTTCTGATAGCAACTCCCGGAGAAGCACAGCAGCAAAAGTTGAAAGCTGTTCATGAATTAACAGGTGAAAGACTGGCTTTTTGAGTGGCATGTAAGTTTGCTGGGCAATTGAAAGTGTCTCGATACAGATCTGAATGCAGGTTTTGTCACGGAAATCTTATTCAATGAAAAATTTCGGCGCGCTTTGCGCGCATGCTTTACGGTTTGCGCTCCATCTCATGGCCATTATTAACATAATAATACATGGAACTATAATCACAACATCTGTAGGGGTCTATAGCATCAATATGCGATCTTTCAATCTAAGTTGTTGTAGCATGATTTGGAAAGTTGAAATTACTTATTTGCCGTTATATATTTTCCAAAAAAAATTTACCGAGCGTTTTGCGCGCAGCCATTATCAGTATAGATGGCAGACACGTAGCTAAGGGGGTGAAGGGAGCAGCCGCCCCCTTGAGCATATTTTTGGTTTTTTTTTAATGTTTTTTATAATATTGCTAGTGTTTCTCCTATTTATATGCTGTAAAATAGGCTTGAGAAGTGCCATTTCCAGCGATCTGGGCGGCACTTTGGGCCAAAATTTTCTTGCGCTTTGCGCCAACCCATGGTGGCGCAAAGTGCTGAGAATCTGTCTATGGGCTTCGCTTCCTTGACAAATTGCTGGTTACGCGCTTGATAGATGGTGATTATTAATACACTTACGACAAAAAAAGCATTCTGAAAACGCCTTTGTTAGTCCTTCACCCCTTTTGCTATACCTATCAGGGAGGTCTAATATCACCTTCCTGCACCAATAGTCTCCCTCCCGCCCGTTCCCCATTGCTGGAAGCTGTTCATCTGGATTTTCGTTCAAAATTAGTAAAAATACGATAGTTGTAAAGTGCTCTACTCTATATTATCATTTGGCTGTCACGTAATAAGCATTATGTCATTGTTCCATTTTACAGTTTTATGTACTTTATCCAGAGCTTCCGGAAGGCCCTATACAGGTATCTGCCAGCCTTAGATGCCTTTTTATAATGCACAATTAGGGGAGGAAATATTTTCTTATAGTCCAACAATATTTCTGTGGACTCCACGCACGTATTTTTGGATAAAAACGTTGCCAATAGAAGGCGGTAAAGTAGCCAAAAGGGAGTCTTCAGGAGGTTTGTTGACAACGTATTCTTCTCTTAGACAACATGCTCTCCTTTTTCATCTAACCAAAAATTAGAATTCAGTAGATTATGGACATTTTCCAGCTATATATGATCAGCTGCAAAAATATTCCAAAAGATAGCACCATTTTGCATCTAAGAAACCTTAAATAAGCAAAAATTTCTCAAAAGGGAGGGGGACACCCCTCCCCTTAGACCCCTCCCCAGGACGGCACCTTTATGTAGTGACAAAGGAAAGATCCTCACTGCTGTATTCAAAACGCAGGGCGCATAAAAAACCGAATATTTAAGCGTCGCCACTCAGTTGGAAAAAGACATCCAGCCAGTCGGAAAAATTAGAATTCACTAAACTATGGACATTTTCCAGCCATACAGGTATGTGATCAGCTCCAAAAATATTCCAAAAGATAGCACCATTTTGCATCTAAGCAACTTTAAATAAACAAAAATTTCTCAAAGGGGAGGGGGACACCCCCCACCCCCTTAAACCCCTCCCCCGGGACGGCACCTTAGTGCAGTGACACCTGACAAAGGAAGGATCCCCCACTGTGTATACGAACGTAGGGAGCACACGAAAAAAAAAACGCATTTTGTGCAGACTTGGGGAGGTTAACTGAAGTGCCATTACGACATCATCTGCTGTGCCCCCCCCCCCAATCACCAAAGCCTGGCGGCGCCACTGCATTGGGGCTCTGGTTGGGTAACAAAATTTAAGTTGTCCAATGGGAATATGGGAGTTGCCACTTAGGGGCAGTGACTGCAGGCAGGAATACCTGCAGTCACAGGGAGTTGAAGACTTGAATTTAGGAAAGTTGCAGAGTTACTTTCAGAGAGTCAGAGGGATAGGAGGTAGTCTCAGTTATTTGGGGCCTTCTTAGTCTAGCTTGATTTTTTTAGGCCGACCTGTTAATTTACATTTACAAAGTCTGTTGGGATTCTATTTCTAATTTGATTGTAATTTAAAGGGAGAGCTTTATTTTCAACACGGACAAGTAACTGTTTTCAAGTGTTCTTCATTTTTTGTGTTCTTGTTTGGAGCCGTAAATTTTCACCGTGTTCGCCAACCACCGGACAAAGATTGCGACCCCTTCCTCCTGGACTGGCCGTTCGCCTATTAAAACACAAGACCTGAGGCCAAGGATACCCAAACCCCAATCTTCAGTAATTTTTCGTTACAATATATATATATATACTCTGGTATTCATAAGCAGTGTACCGCGAAGGGCTTGGCTGACGCAAGTTATGCTTGTGTCAGTCTTGTTTTTCAGTCTTGGAATCTACTCTGAGCTGCACTGATGAGATCTAACAAGATCGAAACAGTTCTGTCTGCAGATTGGGTATATATATATATATATATATATATATATATATATATATATATATATATATATATATAGGTCGAAATGCTGCGGAGCACTATAGTAGTATGTAGGTCGATGAAAGTTGTAAAAGTGCTAAAAGTTTGCGGAAAATTCCACGACATTAAGAGTATAGACTCTCCATTAGGTGGCAAAGAAATGCAACTGAACAACAATGAAGTAGAAAAAGAAAAGAAGCACATTGAAGAAAGGCACGGCAAACCGGTCTTACAAAACGAACACGGTGTAGTTAGTTAGTTAGATGAGGTTTAACGTCTCAGTTTCCAACCAATTGGTTCAAGTCGAGACGACCACGGCCTTTTTTCCAGTTGTGGCTCACTGGCTTATTTTTCCTACTCCATTGCTTATGCTGAGCACCAAGCACAAAGGCAGTAGGTTCCATTTTTAAAGTCTTTGGTATGACCCGGCAGGATTTGAACCCTAGGCCTTCCGGCTGCAAGTCGGATGCTCTAACCACTTGGCCACTGCAGTCGGTGTAAAAATGCGAATGAAGGCTGAGTAAAATTGGTAAAAAGTAATGGAGAGGGGAACAAGTTGAAAAAGGTCCATTCTAATGTTATAACCGTGTGGAGAGAGGATTCCGAGCTTTATGATGAGCCGGTTTTCGGCGGTCTGACGATCACGGTCAGAACCTCTGCACATTAAGGCTGCGGTAACGGCCGTGTCTTTAACTGAACACGGTGATGGGGGGGGGGGGGTTGAAATGTGTGGCTACTGAATAACCTTGAAGGTTTTGTTTGGTTATCCAGTAGCCATGATGGGTTTGACATATAGTCAGAAATCAAAAATATATGAAAAGGACGTTGACATATTTTACACTGGTGCGATTTGGTTGCTAAGGGGTCAAAGTCAAAGGTTAAAAGTAAGTCAAAGATTGAAGTTGCCTATTTGAGAAAAATTGTGTCGAGCACTCCTCCTTAACCATAAGTTTGATCTACTTCAAACTTGGTGTGAAGTACCTAACAATAAAAACATGTGCAGGTCTTATTGATGAAGTCATAGGTCAAAAGTCAAATTACCCAAAAATGTTTTTTTTTTTTTTGCTATAACTTGATTATCAGCGTTGGTAGAAAAACTCGTTAAACTACATGATGCATAAAGAACATGATGTTGCTAAGGGTTGAGGTAACAGGTCAGATGTAGGTCAAAAGTCAAACTGGCCTTAATTTTTCCACAAGTGTGTTGCAAACTCCTTAAGTTCCGACCACAGTTAGTCCCATAAGTTTGAGTATGGTAGGTAAGTGCATATGTGCATGCGTAATTGATGATGTCATTGGCTAACGGTCAGAGGTCAAATATCAGTATTTTACGAAACCTCATAAAACTACATGATATACAGAGAACGACGAAACTTATTTTAAAATAGTGGTTTTTGTCGCAAAATGGTCGAGGGTAATAATCAAACGTTGATCAACGGTGAACTTGGCCTAAAGTTTGGTAAAACCTGCTTCGTGACTACTCCTGATCTTAACTCGGACCAAGGCCGAACTTGACGTGTAGGTAACTGATTATGAAAATTGCTTTCACAGTTAAAGGTGATAGGTCACAGACATAAAAGAAGGGTCTAAGCTCAAATCAAGTTTTGATATGTTAGAGTTGTACTTATTCTCAGCATTCTGGTGAAATTTGCATTGAAACCCGATGAATGATTCTCAAGATATAGCAGTCAAAGTTGTCACATTTTCAACACAAAGTGAACTTGAAGCAAGCACATATGATGCCTTAGCCTCACACTAATGGCAGTCTTTTGTTTTTCTTTAAACTTAGTAACTAATTCTCTCCTCCCCAATCACATGTTATCTGAAAGTGATTGCATAAGAGGCATAAGAATTTTCCAAATTTACATTCCACATGAGCAGATGAGGAGTTCTTGTCCCTATTAACTTCAAGGTCAGCACAACAGGCTACCCCCCCCCCCCAAAAAAAAAGCATTTCTCATCAATGTGAGGAAGTGATAAAACCCCTGCTTGCCTCACGCTTACTTTGGGTGACAAATGCAGTAACTTCTTTTGCTGATATCTCGAGTACTACATGTCCGATTTAAATGAAAATTTCACCAAATTGAGTACATTTAGTTCCTCCTTTTTATATATTTCTGCTTAAACTTTTCCTTTAAGTTGTTTTTAGCGCAAATCTGCTTGTCAGTATGAGGAAAATTTCAATTAATATGTACAGAAGTTGATGGAAATGAGAAGTGTAACTCCATGGATAGCCTCTTTGCTATATTTGTGAGAATTACTCAATTTGAAAACTTTTCAGCTTTTAACACGTGGTGCAGGAAAAAAATAAACAGACAAGAGCCGTTTCGGAATTGACGAAGTGTTTTCCGCGCCATTGGCCTATGAGGTGGGCGACTGGGGACGGTAGGCCCCTCCATTCTGACAGAATATTTGCTATTCTTAGGGCAAAATATGTGCTACTGTCGGGCAAACATGCATTCAAATTTTGGGTAGAAGAATTCAACCCGGCCGCTTAATTTTTTTCCCACGAGGTTATGGGCAAATCAGAATTTTCATGAATTTTAAAAATTGTTTCAAAATAATGGTTAGGGTTACAATATAGGTTAAGGCAGGGAGTTGTTATTTGGAAGGAGATACATCGCTTTGAAGCGAGGTTTGACACCGCCAAGGTCACACAGTAATCTGTCTCTTGTATCTTTCTTGGCATTTCTATAGGGCTTACACTGGATTAGGTAGTTCATACAAGACAATTGTCGTCTGCTACATCTACGGTAAGACTGTGGGTTTTTCGCCACTTCCACATCATTACCAGTCGCTAGAAAATTAAAAAGTATTGCATGTTTGGACGCTTTTTGACGTGGATGAGAGTATACCAGTGAGGTTTTATGAGTAAATGTGAACATAATTCTATACCTGGTATTTCCGGAGACTTCAGGAAACTTTCAAGATTGTTGGGACAAAAATTGGACTTCTCCCTCTGCATCTCATTTGCATGAGGTTCGCTCTGTAGGAAGGGGCAAACCTCATTGGCTTATTTCAATTAAACAGTCGTTTCTAGTTTTGAAGCACCTGCTCCTAAATTAGTGGCGGTTTCAATCTACGCATCAAAGCATTGTTCTGAGAAGGTCAATTGTGACAGGATTTCTAGACGTGAATGATGTTGCTGACGTATTGATATCAAACTGAAGCTAAGGAATAAAAGAAAACATTCCCTTTAGCCGAATGCATAGCCTATCATTGATAATCTTCTCAGGGTTAAGTGGGTCTTACGTATTAGCATAAATTAAAACTTTCCGTTGTATCTCCTTCCAAATAACAACTCCCTGGTTAAGGTTACTTCCTCTTGGGGTATTTGACATGTTCTTTCATAATCCGGCGTCAGAATTACCAAAAAGTGTAGAGGGACTTTCATTTCGGGAGTAAGGGCCTTGGTCAATTTCCAAGAAGTTAATTGGTCCATTGACATCATTTGCCCATTACCTCGTGGGAAGAAAAATTGCGGGTCCCGCCCTACCTGAATCGGAAGTGGTCCCGTACGCCTGTGTTTCCACTTCAGAAAAACAGAGGATTATAATAGAATGATCATAATAACATAAGAGTCCTGGGCATACCGTTTTATGTTACAGCTTTGCTTTTAGAAAAATCGTCTGCTACTCGCTTATTATATCGTCTGATAGTGCGGTACTTCAAAGCTAAGAATGATTGATATCCAAACCTTGTGACTAAACAACGTGAAATCACTGATTGCTTTACTGCGAGGTTCTTACACACCAAGGGACACACACGAGAACGTCATACGTTGTAACTACTACAGTAAAATTGTTGTAGGTTCAAAGTTTTATAACATGTAGTCGACATATAAAGTATATGTCAACATTTAAAGGATAACTTTATTAGTATTTCATCTACCTATCATGACGTCTTTTTTTTACCATGTTCAGTGGATTGATACCACTTGAAACTTGAACCAGCAGTGATCGTTGCAATAGATGCTGGTAAGCTGGCTGCTGGCAATCACTTTGTCTTTTGCGATGTTTACAGTAATATTATATGGCGTTCGAGAACTTATAAGAGGATACCAGGCTGATGAAATCATCTCATTAACTAAGGACGTTGCTAACTTTTAATTATGTTTTAGACTTAGTGATAGTGGTTCGTTGATGTCAGTGGTACCGTAAGGTGAGTACAGATTCGGATGTAATGGGTAACTGCTTTCTGCAAACATTGTTTAAGCTTCTTTAATTAACAAACCAAGAAGCTGCCACTCCCCAGATAGCACATATCGTTGGCTTTATGTTGGGCCAGTGTTGGCAACCGTTGGCAACAATTGGTATTATGATGTGTAGGCAACTTAAGACAGAGCCATCATTTCACCAACCTTAGGCAGCCAACAATTGGAAATTACATGTATTGCCAACATATGCATTCAACCGACATTGAGCCAGCCATGTTTAGCCAACTGTCGGGCAATATGTAATAAACCAACGCTGAACTAGTTTTAAGTCACCAACTGTTGGGCATCATATATTGAACCAATATTAGACCAACACTTAAAACTATTGAAATATCTGTAGGTCGTTAACAGTAATACCGTAATAAAACAGTATAAGAAACTTTATGAATATACCTGTCAAAATAGTAAATCGAGGTTCAGAATTCATCAACTGGCACTTATCTGTGATATTATCATGTTAAATATAAAAGAGCAACAGCGTATGTGGATTGAAACTTGTTTAAATTAATAGTTATCCCTCAACTGGTGTTCTAAATCTGAATGAAACTTAAAAGGTCGGCCTACAAAATATGGCTGACCCAGCCCCAACACTGGATTCCGGTTGTGGGTTGCCTATCGCTGACATTTTGGTCTTGGTTGGTAAAAGGTAAGCGGCCCACCACTGGCCCAACAATGGGTCACTAGAAAAATACTATTCTGGTCATTTTGGTATCAAACCAAGTTCTAAAGTTTACATTCACAGTGAATATTATGAAAAACGTTCCTTTAATACACTGTGGGAATTTTTGCTAAGACAATTTGGGAAAAATTTTCAAAATGCCGTGAAATTCTAATGGAAAACCAGGTTTATGCACCTTTTATCTGAGTGGAGCATTCAGAACTTTTCAAACAAGATTTGTGTTTTTCACTTAATGCAGGTATAATTGAAATAAATTGTGGCAATCAATGGGGTTTCTTGCAGAAAATCATCATTGCTTCCCAGTTGTAAAAAACACAAAAAGAAAGAGAAATTGAAAAATCATGACGAAAATTATATAATTAATCGTTAATAAAAACAAACGAATCTAACTGAATGTTTAATAGCCAGACCAACACGTTCATTTAAGTATGAATTTCAGAATCACAGCCAACTACGTTTGAAAGTGGCTAGCATTAGCAATGTCAAGAGGATGGTCAGTTAAGTTTGTGTCCTTTCGGGGACGTAGCTCCTCCTTAAGGGACCAGAACTCCTTCGGGAGTAATCGTTTGGTTTCGTCCCTTGCACCCCTTGGCTCTTCGCCAGAGAGTCGAGGGGACTTTAGAACCAGAAAGCCCAAAGGCTTAGTGATTCCTTGGCTAAACGGGGATGCTTTGTTGCACTGCGGTATCCCTCAAATTTATCTTTGTTGACTATTTCATTTTATGATGTTTTAACATTTGACCTCTGCTGACCTGACATGACCTTTGAACCCCACCAAATATAACAAAAAAAGAAACACGGATGTGTCTTGAAAGGGATATGAAATCCAATCGATCTTGGATCTTGAAAATTCTTGAAAACTTTTGCTTTTTGACCTCTGATAACCCCATATGACGATCAGATTGGAAATTAACAAAGTTTTCAGTGTTTGACCCCCGGTGACAACAGATAACCGTTGACTTTCACCAAAAACATTAGGTTTGTACCTCTCAACATGACAAATCTATACACAGGCTAAATACGAAAAGTGTCGGTCACAGCTATCTTGAGATATCGTGATTACAAGCCATTTACAAAGTTTTGCAGTTAAACCTCCGGTGACCTCAGATAACCTTTGACCTTACCAAAAATAATAGGGTTCTTCCTCTCAACATGACAAATATATACACCAAATATGTAAGGTGTCAGTCATTCCTATCTTGAGATGTCGCGATTACAAGGTTTTCGGTCTTTGACCTCTGGTGACCTCAAATGACCGTTGAACTCCACCAAAAACAATAGAGTTCTTTCTCTCAACATGACAAATCTATACACTAAATATGAAAAGTGTAAGTCATTCCTATCTTGAGATATCATGATTACGAGGTTTTCGGCTTTTTACTCCTGGTGACCTCAAATGACCTTTGACCTTCACCAACCACAGGGTTCTTCCTCTCAACATGAGAAATCTGTATACCTAAATATGAAAAGTGTCGGTCATTGCTGTCTTGAAATATCGTGTTTACAAGCCGTTTACGAGGTTTTCGCAGTTTAACCTCCGGTGACTTCAGATGACCTTTAATCTCTAACAAAACAATAGGGTTCTTTCTCTTAACATGACAAATCTGTATACCAAATATGAAAAGTGTTGGTCATTTCTATCTTGAGATATCGCGATTACAAGCAGCGTAACAAACACACATACACACACCCATACGCACATTCATTGCCTTACGGGGTACTGGGGCAGGACCCGGTAGGGAATTCACGGGATTTCCCCATCAGCCTGGCTGACCTCCAACTAACCCAGCAGACGTACGTGTCTGGAGGGCGGGCTGCTTGCCAAGGCAGGCACGTGCAGCCGCGCGAGACTTCTCATTGCAGTGGCCGAATTTTCGGGCAGCTACGCCAGTTACGAGCCGCTCGTGAGCTAGGAAAGACGTGCGAGAGCGGAGGTCTCGCCGGCTGCCCATGTACCCGTTAAGGAGGTGTCTGTGAGTGCACCCATACACACACACGACACCACCATCGCATAGATTCCTTGGGCAAGGAATCAAAACGTGGCTAGCATTAGCAATGTTGGTAACTTTGAAACTTGTAGAAGGTAATCTTCTCTTAGATATTTCATTATGGGTTCCCATAATTAGCAGTTAATTAGGAGAAGTTTAGGAAAGCAGAGCAAAGTTAAGTTGTTGCAACATTGTGCCAACCATTCTGTGCACTGTTGGATATGAAATTTGGTTACATTTGCAAAATGTTATTGGCCCACTGTTAAAAATGGCCAAATGTTTACTAGCTAAACCGTTGGCCAAATGTTTGCCAGCTAACAGTTGACACCACTTATTAAGCAACGTTGACCAAATGTTGGAACTAACAGTTGGGGAAAATTACTTGCCAACGTTGGTCCAATGGTATAAAATTAGGTAGGCAAAATGTTGGCCCATTGTTAAGTTCTTTGTAGGCCCAACCTTTTCCCAATGAGCACCCACCTATTCAGATAACATTAGCCCAACCATCTGGCCAATCAATTGTGCCGTCTGAGTCTAACGTTAGGGAAGCAGATCCCTAAACAAACCAGATTAATTCGTCTGTTCACATCTGTGAAGCAAAGAGAGATGGTACAACCAGTTAAAATATTTTTATCCTATCTTATCATAGTGCGTGCCTACCCTGTGTAAGCGCTCCTCCATTCTGTGTGTAAGACATTTACAGTGCGATGCAGCCCTCAACTGAGAAAACTACCATAGAACTGACTTCTCAGCCAGAGATAACTAAACAGGTGGCTGTAAAGAGCCCTGATCATGAGAGGAGACTAGCTAGGTAAGTCGTCTGAATGCTGTAATTGCTGTCAATTATATAGGTAAGTCTGTGCAATACAGATGGGGCCTAGCTACAAGAATTGTTGCCCACGTAGGCCTGTGCTACCTGCTAAAAAGCTGGGCAGAGAAATACCCAAGTTTACAAAAACACCCATAATTGGCAAACTTTTGCCAAGCCGGGAACATTTTCAACCAATGTGGGATAACTCTTCATCCAATCGATAAGCATGAGGCATACGTGCCCAAACTGGGAACAATATTTTTAACGGATTTTAGAAAGGTGATTCATGAGGCATACGTGCCCAAACTGGGAACAATATTTTTAACGGATTTTAGAAAGGTGATTCACTATCCCTCGTTGTGACCACGCATTACTCTAAAACACCTCCTCTGGTTGCACTATCAGTCTCAACATGCCATTATTTGAAAGATCAATCACGCTTGATTAATAGAACAAACTGTCCAACAAAGTGGTGAATTTCTTTTCTAAGCACTAAATATCCACTAATGGGTCTAATTCTCGCAATTCAATGGCATGATTGTGGTAGTGTTGGATCCCATACGCAATATGGTCTCCACAACCCGCTTACGTGGTAGAGGGTGCTGTTACTGTTTCTTCGGGTATATATATATATATATATATATATATATATATATATATATATATATATATATATATAATATATATATATATATATATATATATATATATATATATATATGGGCTACACATAATAACACTAATTCGACACTTAGGGCAAAACCTGAATATATCCCTCACGTTCAGGCGAAAAAATAATAAAATACATAAGCATATATTTCACCCAACGTCTTCAAGACAAAATGTTATTTCAATGGCCCGCCATCCTTGAGTGTTAACAGACACGCGTCCGTAAATCTTTGTTATAGAAGTAACAGCATATAGGTTGTGTTTAAAAGGACGCTACCATACGTTTACGTATTCCTATATAAAAAGTGTGTGAAAACGCTAAGGCGAAATTTTTTTCCTGCCCTATTTTTTTCTTCGCTTTATGGTCGACTTTTCAACAACTTTCTTCCCCTAAATGTCGAATTAGTGAAATATTATATATATATATATATATATATATATATATATATATATATATATATATAGGCTATATATATAGGCTATATATAGGCTATATATATAGGCTATATATATAGGCTATATATATATATATATATATATATATATATATATATATATATATGTATATATATACATACATACATACTGCAATTAACGTTGTATACAGTATTCGACTATGATGGCATTCATGGCAATGAAAACCCATAGTAATGAGTTCTGACATGAGGAGCACCGGACCTTGAAATAAGGGAGAAGAGAGGGAGGGATATTGATAAAGATTATTCTTTGTAGCCCATGCATATCGTTTTGGAAGTCTAAATATCCGCTTAATGGGGCCGAGTAGTCTGTAATGATTAAGCTTATAGGTACCACTTGTAGTTAGACAGACAATTTCATATGATATCTGAGCCTTAGACCCAAATCCTACAAGTGCTTCATTTTATTCGTGTTTAACACAATCAGAACAGCTGACATCACTGGTTTTCGTTGACTCTATCCTGCCAATATTCATTCTGCCTGTTTTTTTCACATGGACGTCAATAGGTAGGAGACCTGGGGGATATGTTCCCCACTTCACAAAGTAAAGGAAGTATCATGTCGTTTGTTCCTCAACTTTTGACAAGAACCCTAACGAAAATAGTAGACACGTGTCTCATTTCATAGATTACTAGCTTATTCAATGATATCAGACTTGAATATGGTGGAAACAGCCATTTTATGGATTAAAAATCGAGGGGAAATGCCTCAGATTACACCACAGATGACGGATCTGGAATCTAAAGTTTCCCTGAACCCTTGAGCTGGGCACAGTGACGTCGTCAGGCTTTTCGAAGTGGGGCATTGGGGACACAACGTTCCGCAGGGAGGGGCACACCAAAATGAAGAACTAGCGTCGCTGGAGGCGTGGTGACGCGAGGAGCTCCTGTAGGCCCCAGGGACCCACCGTTAAGCCCCTCGTGGAGTCCAAGGACAATGCTCCAGTAGGGGTCGAGGGGCGAATCCGCCGGGTTTCCTTGGTATTTATACATTGTGACCATAAGAATGAGGCATGTGACTATCTCCAAAATGGCTTTGGATGCAGACTGAACAGGCCGCAAAACAGAAATCACAATTTGACCATTTTTGTTGGCCTTACTCGCATTAACAGTTTAAGGATGGGGGCGGAGGAGGGGGGTCAGTGGGGGCGACGGATTATGTTATGATTTTCATTAATCTTTAAAAATAAATCCACTGACGCTGCCCAATAGGAATTAATGTTCGCAACTACCGTCCAGGTATGTCACTGAGGGGAAGCCTTCACATTAGAGCATCGAAGGTGCATATAACGCTGAGGATCGGGGCTAGCTGGGAATCGTTGAAAAAGGAAGCCCTTGAATGTGGTTACTTGGGTTTAAGGTGCCTTAAAATTATAGTTATGGCAAATATATTTTCTGCTTTTTCTTCAGCAATAAACGAAAAAGGGTGGCTAGTGCCCGCTGACCACCTTTGGTGCACGCGCAAAAGCGAACAGAAAACCTGGTTTTACGTATGTATGAAAATTTTGTGCAAGTACTTAAACTCGGTTTGAAGGTACCATCAATTTATTATCCCTGTTGTGGTGATTGGCTCCCCCTCGGCGGGATTCAGGGGAGAAAAGTTCCCCTAACAAATTTGAAGGCCCCAGTATTTATAATAAACCTCCATTTGCCTATGAGAGTGAAGCTATTTATTAGTCCTTATATTAATAGGATACGAGTTGAAAATGCCAACGACAATCGCAGTTTTTACAGTTTTCGAATGTAAAATCCGACTAAAAGCTTATCGATGTAAGAATTGTGTTGAAAGGGAGGGATTTCACCGCTGCAGTTGTCCCATAGCTGTTGAAAATAGATGTTGAAATGATAGTTGTGGATTATATCTCTCAATAAGGCAGTCCTTAATAGTTCAACAGATAGATGCGGGACAAGCGCTTCGCAAAATTGTAGTGTTGAGGACACTTTGTGCAATTTTAGCTGCATGATTGACTGATAAAGTGACAGTGAGTCTCGTGTTCACATCGATTTAAAAACGGTGTGTTTGTGCATAATTATTTTAGTACCCAAAATCTCATTTGGGGGCATACGAGGGGCACAGCCAACTTTTCAGAGGCATGTTCCCCCTGTCCCCTGGCGACGCCACTGGCTGGGCTACGACTATGCGAATCGCGCTTGATTTAGTTCTGATAAAGGTCATACCCCTCATTTTTGACAAGCTGTTGATGCTCTTCCGTTTTCATATTCTTCGTTCCCTTCAACAGGCTCCGCGTGCTGAGGCTGAGGAGCATGGACAAATGGATCGTGTTCGCATCAGTTTCATGCCGAATGTTTCTCCTCAGTGGTTCTTTCAGATCAAATGGCGTTCTCCTTGACGATTTGGTACATAAACTGAACAGTAGCCACTCTCTTGTTGCCTGGGCCTTTTCTATACAGTCTGGGATTGCGTTCATGGCAGGTAAGTATCAATGACGTCACAGGATCTCCAGCAAAGTTGGCAAGTTCATGGGCCCTGTCATGCCCCTCAAAAAGTTAAAAGTCAATATTTTCGAATTGACCTCCGGCTAAAACTTTTGCAAACCCTGGTTATCCATTCTAGCAAGGGGTCATGCCTCATTTTTCGCATCGACAAATTCATCAAACAAATATGCATTCAACGTGTCCCATATAAAATTGTGGCGTTGACGTACACAGAATACTTTTCAAGCTTTAAACATGTATTACATTTTATATTTTTAGTCCGCACCTTTACACATTTTTTTTGGGGGGGGGGAAGGGGGCAGGGTGGAGAGAGGAGAGGTACATGTTATCATTATTGGAAATATCACAAGCAATTGTAGTTTCTAAAACTTTTGCCACGCCCATGAAACACAGACCCTCTTGTAAATTCTCCATAATATTGATAGGTGATCAAGAAATTTTCCTTGTGCACAATGCCATCAGTTTGAGGGCACGCATTTGAATGGTGGGCAACAGAACTAAGGGGCTGTGATACTAGTGTAAAGAACTTAACTTTAATGGAATATTTCTAGCACAAAATCTGTCAAACAAGGCCTACATTCATGACGCTTTGCTAACTTACTGGCCAACTAAGCCTCAGTAGCATACTAGAATGCTCAGAAGACAGCAATGGAGATGACAACTAAATTGGTCTCCATGAACCTTGCTAAATATGGTCGCATGCTAGAAGTATTTGGTTGCCACTAGAGAGTGAAATTTGGTGCTTTGTGATTGAAGTTGTATTTGAATTGAATTGTATTGAATGTGATGACAATAGATACAATGGTGTGAAAGGAGTATTAGTATAATCTATGCTCATCACTTAGTTGACAGCTAAAATATTTGCTAAGTACAACCAGGGAGGTGTTAGGACACCTCCCTGGTACAACGTTGTACATCATTCTTTTGGCCATGTCATCATGTCAGCTGCCAGTGGAACAATGGTCAAATTTCCAGCTAGTGATCTAAAGTTACCCTGGGTTACTGCTAACTTTAGCTTGCAACTTAGCACACAACTTACACTAGTAATGTTTCATGAATACTAACTAGTCGTTCGTTACCAACAAGGCTTAATTTAAGCCCCCTCTACATGATTGTCCTACTCGATGGGACGCAACTCTTTGCTGCGCGATCCCCCCCCCCCCCCCCGTAGCATCGTTAAGTGTGGACAACTAGTTGCAGGCAGTTTCAAGCAGCTGCAACGGCTGGCATGACCCAGTCCCGGTGACCGTCACCGGCGACCGCCAGGTGCATTTTGGCAAAATGACGGAGTTTTGGACAGTGTCGAGTCAGGATCAGTTTAACGAATTTATAAAAGTAGTATTAAAGCGATGTACGTACCGATTAAACAATTCAGTAAGATATCTCAACAATTTGGACAAATTCTTCAATCTTCGTCAACTAGTTTCACCATGAAATTGTGGAAGTACCCTTGCTCGTCAAGCCTTTTTAACAATAAACGAATCCACCACAAACTGCTAATCATCCTCCTCAAACGTTCGGGCCATCTTCTGCGTCTTCTGCGTTGGAAGAGGATCACTCTCAGGAGGATCACTCTCAGCCAGCGCTGTTGTGTGTCGTCTTTTTTATACCATGTTGGTCAATTAGTTGAATGTAGAGAGTCAATGAAGGTCAAAATTTTACTAGTATTACTTCAAAAACCTTCTCCTTGTTGCAAAGGGTGGATACTTTGAGCCTCACCATTAATTAGTCCGCACTCCATAACAACGACGACTAAATCTCGATCGTCAGAGTGAGTAACGTCGCGTAATATATTCGTAGCCTGGGGGATTTAGACACTGAAGCAACTACACATTTATTTAGTAACAAACTAAAGTCAGCTAGGTTTATGAACATAGTCTCTGTGTATGACAGGGGAGTGACAGTTTTATTAGTTAAATACACCCACAGCTATCGGCTGCTTTGTTGCCAATAACCCAATATCACCAGATAGCGCTTACCTCTATGACAAAGCCTTGGATATAAAAGGTCAGGGTGTCGTGAGCCCTGGCTTAATACTATAACCCCTCCTGACTTTAAAATCTGATCGGCGACCCATCCCTGTAGTCCTTACGCACGCTTCAGTCTCAAATTGTGTCGGAGATCCTTTGTCGTAGGAACTTAAAGATCTGTTAACAAGAAAATGACATGTAGTTGGATATTTGATGTAAAGAGCATTAAAAACCTAAAACCTAGCGACAATTGCCATTAAAATCCACCAGATATTGACCATTTTACAGGTTAATTTCATTTTTACACTTACATCATAAAAAAGGGCTAAACAATGCAAATTTGTGATATTGAAGGAGGGACTCACTAATAAGGCTAATGTTATCACTTTTTCAATGTTCATTTTAAGGACAGTTGTAGGATTGGTATGCCCTAGGGGATTTATTTTGGAAGTAAAATTGTTTCGTTGAAAAATATTAATCACAGTCACCAAACTGTAAGTTACCTGATGAGAAATGAAGAGATAATTTTAAATGGATTAACAAAAAGAAGTTTTTATTGTGCAACCCTCTACATCATTAGTTTTGCATGGGCAATGAGTTACTTCAGAAACCGTCAACCTTTGAAGAGGTTTAACTTGAGAACGTCGATGGCAGGGGCGGATCCAAGGGGGGGGGGTTTAGGGGTTTAAACCCCCCTTTGATTTTCGAGAATTTTTTTTATTTTGTATAATATATTGCTTATTTCCCTAGGTATGTTTTGATGGTTATTTTCAGTTACCACAGTGCAATTAACATGCCATAATTATAAGTTTGCTGACAGCGTATGTTTCCTTCTATCGTCCCGATTCTCTCTCATTCAAAATCCTTATAGAGTCAGTGAGTCCTTCAAGAAGAGGTCCAACTCTAATCTTGGTTCCCATATGCAATGAAATCGCATCCAGTAGTGCCTAACTCTCTTTTAAAAAATGGGAACGCGACTCCAGCTTTTCGCTTGTACTCTCGCTAAAAAATTCAAATATTGTGTTGTCTGAAAGTGGTTGTCGTTGAATTGGAATCACTTAATATAATCAGAAATCGAGAAGGCTAATCATACTTTGGACATGCGTTGGATGTAAAGACGGTCAGGGAAAATTAGACTGTTCAGTTGGAACATACATCTAAAGAAGTTACCATTGTTCTGGAAGGTATTATAATCCAAAATTCGCTTATATACTGAATCCCTTTCATTTGTTTCACAAGATATATTCCTTTTTTATCCAAGAGTACGTTATGACCAAGATCACGTTTAAACATTATTCCATGCAAAAGTTAGTGAGATGAGATTTTACGACACACCAACACGATTGTGTTACATAGTGTCACCTAGAGAAGAAAATGGTGCAATGTTGCGGTACAATTAGGTAAAAAAAGTTGGGGTACAGTTCAAATTCCTCTGAAATGTTCAGGCAAATGCGGGAGTCGTGTCAAAAGTTTCTATACAGTTTGCTTTCCGTGAGAAAGCCCAGAATAAGGGAAGAATCTGTCTGCTCAAATAGTTTTCATGACAAACATACAAAACATGAAACATGAAGACGGCCTAAGTATAGATTGCAAGGTCTGAGAAGGGTAAATTTTTCTTGGTTCACGCCGCGCAGTGATGGCGCCAGTTGGGGACAGGGGGGCCATGGCCCCCGTCGGGGAATTTTTACAGTTTTTTACAGTCGGGGAGTCTTAGTCGATGCGGCAAAGTGTGTAGTCCCCAACGGCGACAAGTCGCCCCGACGGTTTACCTGTTGTTTCTTCTCAAGAGGACAATTTCCCTTAAAAGAACCCAAAATTTTCGGCGCGCTAGGCTCGCGGTAGAGTCGCTCCAGTTTCTTCAATACTTCCAACCTAAATTGCTAGATAGCACAAGGCCTGTTAAACTTAACAAGTAACATGTAGGTAGAGTACACAGTTTATGTAGAGGTCGTAAATTCCATCCCATATCGCACAGTCTACTTGCTGTTGTCTTGTGTGTGTCATGCGGTATGGTCAGTTGGTGAGCGACTCAAGGAGAAAAGTTTGGGTATTTCATAGGGTAGTCCAGGTGGTTTCGATAAAATGTATGTTATCCCTGATATCGTCTACAACCCCTACAGTTTTTTTCTTTTTGTTCTTAATGATTACGTATATGTTTTGTGTAAAACCAAAAAAAAAAAAAATCGCGCGCTTTGCAATTTTACGTTTCCGATTCAAAAGTACACTATCAGTGCGCAACTCGGCTCATGAAGTATTCAGTGATATTATGCAAAATATGCCCTGCAATGACTTGGGATATTTAGGCTCCTTCATATCCCCTCCTTACCACCCCCTCGACATAGGGGCTGTCGGAACTTCGGGTCACTGCATGATCCGGCCCCCTGTCGGGAAAATGCTGTCGCTACCGACCTGGTCGGTTAACTTATTTTGGCTTTCAAAAGGGTCATTTCTGCGATAAAACCCAAAATTTTTGGTCCACTTTGCCCACTCTCCCTCAGTTCCGTTACTACTGATAGCTAAATATAGTACAAACCCTTTCCACCTTTTCAAGTAACTTAATATAAGTAGAATACATAGATTTATGTAAATGTCGGTCATTTCATCTTATTTTGCTAAACCTAGTTAATGTTCTCTTGTATCTGTCGTGCGGTACTGCTGGTGACTCGAGGAGGGAAGTTCAGCGTAGGTTATGCCTGATATGGCCCAACTGCCTTGACAATTGGCCTATATATGCTTCAAATAAGTACGGATTCTTTTTAGTGTAGGCCTATCCAAAAAATTTCGCGCGCTTCGCGCGCTTTCAAATTTCACAGTTTAGATTCTAGGAAAAACGATAAATCAAGGCGGAAATATAGTTCTCTAGTATATAAAAATATTATGAAATATATGCCCCGCAATGTCATAATCTAGTACACAAGTTTTCTTCAAATCCCTCCTCACCAATTCCTCGACGACATCATGGCTGTCGGGGCTTCGGGTCGCTGGTCCGCCGTCGGTGAGACTGCACCCCCCCCCGTCGGGCAAATCCTGGTGTCACCCCTGACGCCGCGCCAACCGATGGTCGCACTCCGCTTAGATAACGAGACAACCAAAAATCCCATGCATGCGATTAAGCCTACTAGTTGAATTTTAAGGCCCCTAATACCAAAATACTTTCAGAAGATTTCAAAAAGAGAAACCAAATTTTCTTTATTGAGCACAAGCGAGTAACTTTGAGTGAGTCACTGTGAGTGCCTAGAGAGACCACAACAAATGACTGAATGCTCCCAATTCCTGACGCCCAAGATCGTTATCGGGCTGTATAGCATGCATCTCTCACAAGAAGGAAGACAACTTTCTGACCGGACATTTATCATAAAATTTCTGACACAGGGAATTTCAATGAAAGCTTGTTTTTATACGTGATCAAACAGCCTAGGAAACGCGTAGGAAAGGCCATTTCCTGCAATCTGGGGATCTTCTGGACCAAAAATTTTCTCTGTACGCTTCGCGCCAACTCATGGTGGCGCTCCGCTTAGATAGTAACTATATCGCAAACCCCCCCTTTAGTCAAAACCTGCATCCGCCCCTGGATGGTATTGGAATAATTTCAATCGATCTCTTTAACTGCCACGTGAAAATAGCTCTTTTTGGTGGCATGTTATCGTAACTTTAAAGGGTGTTGTAATCTCAAACTCATTACCTTAAAGAGAACTAAGATACTGCATTTTGACGATAAATACTTGGTGTAAGCTTCACAGGCCCAAAGGAAACGTAGCCAGTCAATAACCAAATCGCACTAAAAGTCAATCAGTAATGACTTTCAAGACCACCCACATATAGTATGGAAGGGGTGGCTGGGGGAGCTGGGGGCTGTAGACCCTCCATTCTGGCAGAAAAGTTGCTATTTTCCGCCAAAAGATAGGCCTATGTTATGCCGGGGCAAACGTGTACCAAAATTTGTGGCAAAAAGGCTGCATCGCCCTTCTCCATAGGAAGATGTTCCATAGGCTTATACCAGGGGTTTAGAAGATACGGCCCTGGGGCCGTTTGCGACCCGCGAGACAATTTATCTGTCCCGAGAGGCAATTTATAAATGTAAATTCAGGTTCACTTAAAGTATATTTGATAGCTTACCGTTTATACTGGTCTAATACCATTTTCCAGATATTTCACTTAAAGGCATTTTGCAATGGCTTTTCATTAGGATCCTATGTGAAAGACAAAAATATTCCAGTTCGTGCCTTTCAAACCCCGTAGCAATACTCTTTTCCTAACTCGAGATATCTAACAATAAAGACTGCTTATTTTTGTCCAAAAATACCTCCACTTCTCATCAAGGTCACAGAATGTTTTGTAAAGTGGGCACATTGCTTCAGATTTCTTTTGTTTTTCTTTATAATTGAATGTCCTGTTGTCCTTGAAATTTAGTACTGCTGGAATGTTTGGATATCTTTCCATGTAGATTTAGCATAAATCTACTACAAGTGTAGGGCACAGTAAACAAAGTTGATAAATATTCCCTACAGCGGTGTCAATATCATAAAGAAATTCAAGGCTTTGTCAAATTAATGTGCCGCGATGACATCACAGTTTCCCATGATGCACTTCGTCTTGAGAAAAAAATTGCATTTCTTTGAAAATGTATATCTTCCAAACGCTACAAGCTATTGAGATGCGGTTTTCACCTCCTAGATGGGAAAAATTTTCTGCATTTTTTGAAGGTATTGATTTTTGTCACTAGCTGGCAAATCCCTTTAAGTAGGCCTACGATGCGAAATAAAACTACCAGTATAGTACCCAACACCCTTGCATGCACAGTGTAACATGTCTACCTAGACTAGGTGCAGAATACTTGTACTACGGTGGTGGCAACGGAAGCTTTGCGTGGCAGATAGGCTACATGACATTGAACAGAAGTGCACTATCACATGTGTAGTCCTACCTAGGAAAAGTGAAGAAAAGACAAAGTTGTTTCAAAATACACAGGTTTTTCGGTGCTCTTCGCGAATATTTCGTTTGTGCTCGTTTCCTTGTTAATTTATATACATACTAAATAGAAAGATAAATGGTAAAAATATGATACTTGTAGTCTGTGTAGCTTTGTATTCAGTGCCATTTAAAGATCGTAGAAGAAAATTCTATTGCCTATAATTTGGTACAAACTCCATAGCCTCCAGGGCTTCGCCTCAGGCCCTCACCTGGGCTTTTCCCGAAATCACCGGCGAACGTTTGGGGTCCCTAGCCTGCGTCCTATTGGGAAAGATTGTTGCGCCCGTTGGCCCGCGGGTGGAATATGGCCATCAAAGCAGCCCTTGAGAGGAATGTTCTCTATCCCTAGCTTAAGCAGTCAAATCGTTTGGAGTTGATTGCAGTGTCATTGTTTTATTACGTGGTAGGTTGATGTAAATATCCTGAGTTATAACTCAATATTTCGTTTGTAAACATTTGCAGAGAAGACACACGATTCTTAAATGAAACAAAAGGAGTGAAATACTTAACCGTTAAAAAGGCAAACATATCAACGTCATAAAACTCAACTTGTTGTGTTCAGACGATTTCACAAATAGGCACACCATTTCAGTTGCCTGGCTAGTTATTTTCTAGAGGGCTAAGGTCAAGTTTTCAAGAAGATTAATATCTCGAACTTGAAGAAAGACGTTTTCGTACTTATTCTGTTGTTACACTAGTGGAGTAGATTCTTTTGAACATGTGGGCCAGCTGAGACTTTTTGCTTAAAACTTAAGTGCTGTCGAAGACACCTTTTTCTTACATTATCGTAAAGCAGGGTGAGGGATCCTCTTTATATATTGTGTCTTGACTCCCCTTGGAAATAGGTAGAAGTTTCTGGGGGTGGCGGCAGAACTTTCTTAAGCACAACTGAGAATAATAACCTGAGAGTGGGTGCTGCTTCACCATGCCTTTGGTTGATAGGGAAGTACTTTTGTGCTACAGAAATAGTTCAACTTAGGACCCTTAGGTGGGTCCATGGATCACTCGCTCTCTGTTGGAGCTTCCTCGGTGCCCTCATCATTGTTCAACCTTTTCGCCTTACCTCATCTCCTCAGAAAAAATCCTGGCTGCGTGACAGTCTGTGTCCCGTGAGACTTATATGGACCGCTAGTAAATATAATAAGCCAGTAGGGTAACTCAGTACTTCCGGTGGGGTCACAAAGTCAGCTGTACCGTGACAACCCGTTAGTCACGGTAAGTGGTTCACTTGAACTTTGATCCATCCCATGATGCTTTGCGTGAGAGCATTTTCCCAATTGACGTGCATAACGGAAGAGGGGAAGCAGGGGGCAGTTCCCCGCAGAAATTTTCAAAGTTAAATTTGTCATAGGCCTATCTATCTTTGAAATATTTGGTTGTAAAAATGGCCAAAAGTTTGTTTGAATTCTACGAGTAATGCACGAGGACTTTCTCTGGCAATATGGGAAGCATTTTTGACAACTATTTTCTAGGTACACTAGGAGCCAACTGATGGTTGCGTTTTGCTTAGCGGTTATCCCCAACCGAAACGTTTTTGTGTACGACCACGGAAACACTGAGGAAGTCTTCTCTATTTATCTTTACAGCACCGATAACACGTATGTTGCTCAAGGCGTTCACCTATAGGCAGGTAGCGATAACTGGCGGGCTGATGGTTGGTGCCGGGTACGTCTACTGTGGGTTGTTTGCTGTCTCTATAGTGCAACTCTTTGTGGGCTATATAGTCTCAGGTAAGATTTTGAACTTTAAATAAACGCATGGTTTGTTACCCTGAGACAAAAGCCTGTTCCCTTGATTCTTATTTTCAATTGTCATTTTACCTCTCATGTACTGTCCACAACTCCTTTTCAGTGTATTCAGATATTCTTTTAATATATTTCAGAAACTGTAAGCAACAGGAGCCGGAAAAATGGCTAAATACTGTACCCCAAACCCACTATGTTGTCCATACCTACAATTGCCACTTCCCGCAATTGTTATACGTTTGCCTCTATCACACCGCATTTTAGTGCACTAAAACAGACCGAAAAAATTTACCATTTTGTTTTATTCTACTAAGGATTTAAGGATGCAGCGGGATTGTGGGTAGGAATGACAGCCTAAGTTAAAGGTTATATCGGGCATTCAACGATAATTTCCCTCATTTGCCTCATAGAAATGAATTACAAGGTAACTCCCGATGAGGTACGACACTGGGAGGACAAAGCCCTCCCATATGAGTATCCATGTTCATCTACTGCGATAGAACCAGTAACCCCGGGAAGGCTGGAAAACAGACCCCCATGCATTTAAACGGCTCAGGGGGTTTTCATCGCCTTAAAATCATAATTCGAAACAGAATTTTCATCTGCAATGAAGGAGGAAGGGGGTCTAATGTCCGCTGACCCTCCGGCTCGAAGGGTGCGGAAACTGTAGGTATTCAGTACAGGAGAGGATTACATTCGTTATTATGTTATATCTCCCTTTTTTGGGGTATCAACATTGTAGGGACCTTCATGGGGTGGTGTTCCGTTCCGCCTGTCTTAGAACCCAGCAGAGTAACGTTCCCCCTTGCAAGTTGACAAGCATTTCAAACTAAGGACATTGTGAGGTGTCCTTTATAAAGTTGCTCTCTTTTAAATTACTAGCGATTAGTTATACGTTCAGTTTACAAATGGATCTTTAACTTCGTTCGGGGATATAACACTTAGCTCAATAAATCAGAAATTTTGAGTAGGCGGCAGCCATTGAAATGATTGTACATTAGGAGCGATTATTTAAAAAGAAACAGGAAACCAGAAAGCCAAAAGGGTGCCTTTTTACACTGAGGTTCATCTCTAAAATTTTTACTTCTTGACTATATCAATTTTTACAATGTTGTAACAATTTGACCTCTGCTGACCTCACATGGCCTTTGAACCCCACCAAAATTGACTAACAAAAAATTAAACAAGTGTCTGTACTTTCTCCCTTGTAATGTCATGTTTACAAAGTTTCAGTTTGATCTCTGGTGACCTCAAATCACTTTTGACCTCCACCAAAACAATAGGGTGCCTCTCACCATGACATATCTATACCCCAAGTATGAAAAGCATCTGTTATTCCCATCTTCACATATCATTTAAAAAGGTTCTCAGTATTTGACCTCTGGTGACCTCAAATGACCTTTGATCTCCACTAAAACAATAGATTTCTTTCTCTCACCATGACAAATCTATATATTAAATATGAAAAGTGTCCCTCATTGCTATCTTGAGATAACGTGTTTACAAGCTAAGTGTCACATACACACATACACACGCACACACACACGACATCACCATCGCATAGATTCCTTGCCTGCCTTCGGCACTCTGCAAGGAATCAACAAATGGACGGTATTTATTTCATAATTTCTAGACTCCGTGAGTGTTGTGCTTCTGTTAAACTGTTTAGTTGATACCAAACCATACCATACAAAAGGAAACATCAACGTTTGTGGAGATCAGCAGGGCGTTAGCCAGAGGGGAGGTGCGGGCATGTGCCTCCATCTCAGAAGCACTGTCCCCTCTTGCCCCTAAATGAAATGACATGCAGAATATAATGTGTCTATGTGCCTATTAAGGCTAGTCTTTACCCTCTTTCCGAACTCTCACACCCCTTTTTGCTTAAAATGGAAAAGTCTTGCTACGCAGCACACTGTATTCACCGATCACAATAGGGCAGACTAAAACATTCATCAATTTATGGCTAGAACCAAGCAGTAAAATAAATGGATGTGTCAGCCACATAAATAGAAGAACACTACCTAAGCAGGATAACTTCATGTCTGCACAAATAGTCAATACCAAGTCTGAATATTGCCTTTAGTGCCAGCTAGGTGGCCCTCTCCTCGGGTTAAGTTGCACACCTACAGGTTTACTAGAATACCGTTTGGTGAAACAACGAAAATGTTTATCATGAATGTTTGAGTGATGGTGTTTTAACATCCTTGGCTTTGTAATCTATTTCATGAATCAAATAGAAAACAAAGGTGGACAAAGTTCATGTGTTCAGGTTTGTAATGTTTAAGGGAAATATTAATATTTTATCTTTATGTACTATCAAGGATAAGCAATACGTGATTTTGTTTTGCTCTTTACTGTAGAAATATCATAGTCAAAATAATCTTCACATCAAAATGCTACAAATTAAAATCATTCTAAAGATGGTGTTAAAACAAAAAAGAGCGGATAGAATTTTATAAAGTTCAAATGCTGTGTTAATTGTTCGCACTACGAGCGTGATAAGGATTTTTAGGGAAAAATCATTAGGTTTTCCTGCCCCTATGAAACGCTGAGAACTTTCCACACAACTACTATCCAGATATGCACTTCAATAAATGAATCCGATTATGACCCTATTTGTTCTTGGTCTTGTTCTTTAGGTAGTGTGTGTATGTTGGGACTGGCAGCTTGTATTACCTCAAGGGATTTGCAGCTATTGCGATCTAGCTCTCTATCGATCGATCCATCCATCCCGACCACTCCCATCCATACATTTCCTGTCCCTTCCCGTCCCTTCCCGTCCCTTCCCGTCCCTTCCCGTCCCTTCCCGTCCCTTCCATCCATTCATCTATCCACCCACCCAATTCTCCATCCATTCTTCGTGTCTGTCCTCAGATGTTAAGTAGTACTCTTAAACATATATTAATCAATGAATCAGAGTTAGTATGTCCCGATACTCTACTTCATGAATGGCCTATTTTAAACATGTGACAATGTTTTTGTTATTGAATTGTGAAATTCAAGGAGAATTTCGGCTTGCTGTACCTACTTTTTGTAATAGTTATGTTCAAGATGTCTTCAGAGGTGCTTGTAATGCAATAAGAGGAGATTTGCAAGACTTTGCTGATTTTTTTTCAAAGCAAATTTTGGGGCGACTGCCTACTGCGTTTAGCCTCTAAAAAGTCAAGGTCATCAATCATTTAGAGGTCAACACAGGTCAATAAAAGTTAATCATGTGACGATTTTAGAATTTTCTGCTCTCACATAGGGCGAGTAATTTTCGTGAAAGTCGGTCATAATTTCCCTTAGTGCCTTTATTGAGATATACACGTATATTGGGGCCCAAGGTCGTCTAACGTCATTGGAGGTTGAAAGGTTACCTAAAACTTGGTTTTTAGCCATTATCTGCTTACCAATATGTTGGAAGAGGTCAGTAAACCACTAGATGTGTTTAGAATGATTAGAGAAGTTTTATGTTGCACTTTGCGGTTGCTAGGGGATTCATATCAAAAGTCAGTTACAGGTTAAAGTCCCAAAGGACTAAACATTTTTTGGGAAATTTGTTACAAAATCCTCCTACACGGTAGTTCTGATTAAGTTCAAAGATGGTGGATAGGTAATTCACTCGTAGACTTTCTCAGGTGTCACTGATGATGTAATAGGGTAAGGGTCAAAGTTCAAAGTTGAAATAATCTAAACAATGCTTTTTGATATTGTTGGGCTTTTGGTATGGTAGAAAAAATTTTTAGAGTACAAGATACTGTAAGTAGAAGGTGATGAAGCAAAATTAAAGTACTGCTTTGTGGTTGCCATATATTGGTCAGTTAATGGCCTGATCATGTAAAGTTGTCCTTGCATAATGCAACATAGGTCAAAGGCCAATGGCTGCTAGCCTGAGTCAGTTAAAAATCATACCCGCCTTTTACCTTTTGGAATATTCGAACTTGTGCTTGCTTGGAATGTTCTGATTGAATGTAAGGTCAAACCATGGACAACATTATAAAAATTTCACTTGAAGTAGTTTTCTACTAAAACAGGAGGTGAGAGATGAGCTTTCTAAGTGTGTGGATTACCTTCTAAGTAAGCCAATATCTATAATTTACTCATCGTCCCATTGCATTATTAGATGTTCAAAAATGTCAAGCGAGCTGACTCCCAGGAAGGCATCAAACGTTTATCCCTTTGCATAGTTGAATACAGTTCACAGAATATTGTGCTCCCTGATCATGTTCATGTTTCAAAATGTCAGAAATTTTATTAAGAGATATTGCCTTAAGCAGTATTGGAAAGGTCTCTTACCCTTTATAACTCGGTCCATTTGAGACACTGCTTCTCTGGCAAAAAATATGGTTATGGAAAGTTCACAGTACTGCCCAACAATATCCGTTGGTAGTCCTACAAAGGTTCATCCTTGTTGGAACAAATGCCAACATATGACCACGACCGACCTCTGAGTTACTGCAGCATTGATGCTTTAGTCTTAAGAAGTGGAGAGGAAAAGAGGTTAACCCTATAATATTGTGTACATATTGACTTCTATAAGAAAAGGCTTTTACAAACGGCATTTTGCATTTTTACTTTCTAACAAATTTCCGTCTTCCTCATTTATTTTCAGGAATAGGTCATACGCTAACAATTCTTCCGTCTTACCTTGCTCTTCAAGAGCAGTTTTTGGGACACTTTCCAACTGCTTCATCTGCTTCAACGCTGTTTCAATTTGTCGGAATGTCTTCACTTCCACTCTTGGTGAAGGTTTTTGAAGATGCATATGGTGTCAACCAATCTCTACTGCTATTTGGCGCTATTATGTGGCATTTGGTTGCATGTGGAGTCGCCCTGAGAGTACCCCATCGCTTAAAGAATCTTCCCAATGTGGAAGAGAGTCAAAGAGAGAAAGAATATCACGAAAGTGAGAGAAAAGAAATGAGCACAAAAAGTGAAAAAGACGAGGAGGAAGAAGAGAAAGAAGAGATTAGCCCAAAGAACGACATTAAGCAACAACAAACCGTTGTCACTCGAGCACTATGGCTACATTGCTTTTCATCTGTAGCTGTTCACAGGAATTTTGCTTTTGTTTTGATCTTTGTAATGGCGGCATGTTTTTGTACATCTTCCTGGTCAATTTTTCTCGTCTCTCACGGAAAAGCGCAAGGTCTGACGGATGAATTTGCAGTACTGTTAACTACTGCTGGTGGAGTTGGAGGCCTCATTGGCAAAGTTACTGGTACAGTTTTGTTTCATTTCCACAAAATGAACCCTTATGTCTGCTGCTTCCCTTACGTTATAACAGGATTAGCGTTTCTCATTTGTGCTCTCGTAAGAAACGCCTATGTCATTTTTGGCTTTACGTTCGTGGCAGGTCTCACGCAAGGATTATCTTCGTGTGGAATGTATGGCACTGTTCCAATGATCGTCTGTAAATATCATTTGCCACAAGCCTTTGCTTTGCTTTCATTTTCAAGGGGACTTACAATTCAGTGCTCGGGATTATTTTCAGGTGGGTGAATTTAAAATAGTTTGATGTTTTAAGGATGGGATTTTATGCAATGCAATAAAATTGCAATTTTCCAATGATATAGTAATGATGGCTGTCCCCCAATGACTTCCAAGGGCACCGATCGAAATATAAAATGAGATTTAACACAGCTTACGGTAGCTTAATAATAAAAACCGCCCACCCCCGCAGGCAAGGAGAACATACAGTCAATACTCATTTGAAATTAAGAAGTCACACGATTCTCCAACGGTCATGATACGCTTTTACAAAATCATTCATTTTTCAGGACTACTTCACGATGCATTTGGATCAACTCGCTATGTCTTTGGTTTCAACGCCCTTTTGTGTTTTCTTGTTTCACCCTTAATGTTCCTTTGGATACGAAACGAAGAACCTGTTAAACAATGCCGACCAGATATAACCTCAAACCGACCAATTTCAGAAGACAACAAAGAGGATATAGATTGTAATTAAATCAACAGACGCAGTGTCATAGTCCGAGTGCAAACGTTAAACGTTGTCCCTGGGTTATATTGCTCTGGCTTTTGCAGGTTATGTTGGGTATGAGATAGACCTAAAAATTTTCGGTTTGTCTACTTCAGCTCTCCATTGCAACAATTGCCTTGGAATGGAAGTTAACTGACAGGTATCATGTTATACAAAACAACTTAAGCCGAACGCACACGGACGACAGAAAACGCGAAACACGAAACAGAAAACACGTTTCGTGTTTTCTGACGTCCGTGTGCGTTGGACAAAAACAGAAAACGTTTCGAGAAACAGCATTTCGCGAAACAAGTGTTTAGCTAAATTAGTGTTTCGCTAGTTTTCGTCCAACGCACACGGACGTCAGCGTGAGAAAACACGAAACGTGTTTTCTGTTTCTTGTTTCGTGTTTTCTGGCGTGCGTGTGCGTTCGGCTTTACGTGAAGACAGGAAATTCATTGACACAAACTCCTAGACCCCTTAGAGTTGCAATGAGCTCTCTTGATCCTGCAAGTGTGAACAGCTGCGGGAAGCTGTCACAAACGTGGTCCTGCTTAACATGTTCCGTTTGTCTTTTTCCCTTCACCATAGACCCTTCCAAATAAAAATTACAAAGAGATTGTTGGATAGAGTTTTGGTACGCGTTTTGGTCACAGTTATATGCTATTGACAAAAACAACGCATAACAAAACTCTTTCCCATATTTCTTTGCACTGTCTGTTTGGAAAAGGTCTATTACCTTAATTGCGAAGTGATGCTAAGTTATCTCCCCATCTATGGCAAATTATATAGGGGAGGTGACGATGGAAAATTAATTAACACAAGACTACTAGCAGAGGGATGCGGAAAGCTCCCTGATATGCCAGAACGTATAAAGTGAACAAGGATTGACGCTGCCGTGACACTCCTGACGAATTCAATGCGTAATTGATTGTAATCAGAGTAGGAAATCCTGAGTGAATAGAAATACGGCGTTAGGCAATGGCGTCGATTATTTCATTTATCTTAGTGAAGTTATCAGCTTTAGTTGGAAAAATAGCTTTTTCAGACAATTCAGTATGAGTTATATTGTTATATTTGACGTACGTAGTAACGTTACCTTTGTAGTTTTGATGTTCCACGTGAGATTCTTTGTTACAAGGTTGATCACTATGGATGTCAATAACGGTGGAAAACAGCCTAGTTCTACGTTGCATACGTTCAATGTCCAGGCATACATTTCGTTTTGAAGGCATAGCATCGTTAAATAAACAAATTCTCATAGCTTCTACTATCAGGAAACTACCATCTTTCAACACCAGCATGACATGAATTCTCTTTAAGCCCAAAGTTATCAAGGAGCTGACCACAGCTTATCTCTTGTATCAACACAAGGTAATGAATCTCAGCTCTATCAGCCCAATGTGCATCCAAGTGAGTAATTACTTGGTGCTTGCCATCTAGCTAGTGTAAACTGCATCTTTTGTTATCCCTAAACTAGACCATTGTTGAAATCACTCATGCATGTCTTGCACTCTAAAAGCTGCTTGCACATCTTGGAGGAGTTTGCTTATCCTGCCAGAACCAAAGCAGCAAGGAAACCACAAAACAAACGAAGCAGACTAATCCCCTTTTCCCGTGTTGTGCTTGCCAACACGGGATTTTAGCTATAAAAGAAGATGCACAGCATGAGTGATGACTATATATTCACAAAGTCCAGATCAGCAATGTTGTAGTTTGCGAAGTCAGGATTCAAACATATAATCACTTCGAAGAGCATTTTCCACAACTCCGATCTTACTAGAATAGATTTTGAAACCTAAATTACAAGTTTGGGACTCGGGTTTGCTAAAGTAGTCGATGATGACTTACAGGTTACGTTTTGCCCAACTTTACAACTCTAGCAAATTAGTAAAATCTATCATCACAGTCATTGTACTGCCTACCATCATGGTTCATCAAATTACTATGAGCTCGTTGAGGTCAGATGTATCTAAGTTTAACGTCATTTCAGAAAATATGACCAACTTTATATTCTCCTAAATGCCCAATATAATTTTTTAATCTGCTTGTAGACGGTTAATCTATTTAACACTGAAAAACTTCATTTCTGGCCTTTTATCTCGTTCGACTATCCGTTAAAGTTAACTCAAGTAGTACGTTACATAGCAATGTGATATTATCAAGCATGTCTGCTACCATGATAATTCTTAATAAGTAAAGATGACAGCAAAGAAAATATTTATTCATCTCCGGTTAAACACATAGATTAATCCTAGGACAATTGGGAAAGGATATTTAGTTACAACATCCTTAATATTTTACCACCAGGATACTGGTATGCTTTACTTAGAAACTTTAATTTTAATTTTGTCTTTTTGAAATGTCCAAGATGGTCACCAAATAGAAGTTTCTTCAGGTCTAGTGACCATATCTCCTTACAACTGAACATAAGGTTCCTGAAATTGCAACTTAGTCTAATGATTGTAGAATCAAACTTAGCTATCTTTAAAGTCTGAAAATTGATCTGAGAAGCACTGGTTGCATAGGGGCAATTTTGAAAACTCTTTAATGGCTTCAGTATAGGAACTTAATGTTCAGCTCTAGATTTCTGGGTTTGAAACCAATGCAGCATCCTCTATAGTGTAATTAAGGATCGGAATCAAAGCTGATCCTAGTAAGCATAAAATGAGATAAACAAAATAGGTGTTCAACTGTCTCTTGAAAATATGATAGCACGGATTTTTTGTCAGGCAGTCGCACTTAGAATCACTGTACCAAAACAAAATTGGAATGAAGGTTCCTGCTCCATAATAAAATCTCCACTAAAAGATGACAATTGGACTAACCAACATCTTTTTCAGGGCGACCGCTTTGAAATCTAAGATAGCCGCCTAATGGGGGCTTCGGGTCAAGTCCAACTTATGTATCATGTTACCACTAAATTCAAGGCTCCTGCATAGGGGAAATTTTGAAAACTGTTTAATGGCTTCAGTATAGGAACTTAATGTTCAGCTCTAGATTACTGGGTTTGAAACCAATGCAGCAATGTTCAGCTCTAGATTACTGGGTTTGAAACCAGTGCAGCATCCTCTATAGTGTAATTAAGGATCGGAATCAAAGCTGATCTTAGTAAGCATAAAATGAGATAAACAAACTATGTGTTCAACTGTCTCTTGAAAAATATACATAACGTTCAGTTACTAAAATCAAATTTCCGTCTTATTACAAGCTGACAATTGAAATAAAACATCATCTTCATAGAGGACATCTTGAAAACCAAAATGGCCGCCTAGTAGGGGCTTCGGGGTCAGTTCAAATTGATTGATCTTGGCCAGTTGTTTTCAGGACTCCTGGAAATGCAGGTTTTAGGGATCAGAATCAAATCTTGATCAGACTGAAAATTGAACTTACAACCATCGTTTCTGTTTCCATTATTTTGAAAATTTAAAATGACCACACAAAAACGGGTCCCTAGAAATGTAGGTTTCCTCTTAAAAATCAATCCCCTTTGTTGTTAACAGCTGAAAACTAGGCTAAAGTCATTTCGCTTTGTTTGGTTATTTCGAAAATTTAAGAATCATCTAAAAAGGACTTCAAGGTCAGGTATAACTTATTTGATGTTTTAGCACTTTATGGAAAGAGTACTCTTGAAAGCGTAGGCAAGGTTCAGCCTTCAGCTGAAGGGTTTTGAAGTTCAAACCACCCAATCAGTGGTCTAGACAAAAAGAGACTCGAGAGGGGGTCGGTTTTGGGGTAGACCAAACAACCAACACCGTCCAAACTCTTTCGTTAGACCACCAGCTTTATGCTACTTCCCGTACTTTTTCTCACTTCATATATATATATATATATATTTACGACTAGATTGAACAATAGGGGGAAATTTGTATATCTTGGTACGTTTAGGCGAAATAAAAAACAATAAAATACATAAGTGTATATTTCGCCTTTAAGTAAAAAGGTATACATGTACGTAAATTCAATGGCCTATTAGTTGTACGTGTTAACAGATAGGTGTCCGTAATTTGGTCAACTTTGAAGTAATTACGTATATTACGTACAGCCATATGTATTTTACCATAAAGTCACGTATTCCCATTGAAATAGTGTGTGAAAATGTTAAGGGGAAACGAATTTTTCCCCCTAACGGCAAATTCCCCCTAACGTTGACATTTTGACCAAAAATTTCCCCTTATTCCACAGTTAGGTATATATATATATATATATATATATATATATATATATACTGCATACGTGATTGAAAGAAGTGTTTAAAGTGACATATTGAAAATCTTTAAAAAAATGTTTAAATGGGTCATAGTGATGTTTACAAGATTGGTTAGTAGTGCGAGTACAAGGCCTCGAGTACGAGTATGACGAATACAAAACCATGAGTACGAGTACCTGATTTTCAAACCCTCTGAGTACGAGTACGAGTACAGAAAAATGAGTACGAGTATGAGTACATTTCTGAGTATATTTCTGAGTACATGTGTAGGCTAGTGTAATATAACAGTAGTAACATACAGTTGCCTTTAAGGTAATTTAAAGTCTTTCATGTCTTCAATTAAAGACTTTATTTGTCATTAATGAAAGACTTTAATTGTCTGTAATTGTCTTCAAGGTTGAGGGTTGAGTTAGCCTGGTAATCTGAGTGTACTGCCTTGGATACTAGAGGTCCCCGATGAGAATGAGATCCCGGTGGGTATCTGGCTCTCTGATAAGGGAAATTGTCCCAATCAGCAAGTCGTCCGCTCTGTTTGGTTCAGCTGTCTATCAGAAAGGGTAGAACAAGGAAAGTGGCTCAAGACTGGGGATACAGTTACGTCCGTCAGATGGGGATGTTAATTGGGAGCAAGATTGGGAGTGATCAGGTCACGGCTCCCTCGTTAAACTCTGAGCACTAGCCGAAAAGAGAAGCGAATCTCGACGGTGCTCATCTCTCTGGTATAGAGTCCTTGATGAGCCCAGTGGCTACCTGACCCTCAAACTTTACACATGAACTTTTCGTCTGTCTGAAAACCTATTACAAATAAATGTTGCTTTTGATTTTTATACACCACTATCAATATTACATTTTGTAAAAAAATGTGATGCTGGTTACTGACTTTAGACAGTCCTGGAGATTTCCCCGTTTGGAGGAAAACCAAAATTCTCCCGAACGGGGGAAAACCATAAAAAAAGTAAGGGAGAATGACGTCTGACGATCTGGACTGAAGCCATTCATTTGGCTGTACGGCAACAGAGCACCTGCGCGTAATACAAATATCACGTCACTGCTTTTGCCCCAAGTATTGGCAAAGAAACTACAAGTTTTCAAGGTAGGAGTATAAAAAAGTACTTAAGGCACCATGAATTATTTCTTTGTAAAAATTACGCCTAGTCTTCCGAAAAACGGATAAAATAAACTATAACTTCTGCAGCAGAATGCACACTGTATGTACGGAGACACACCAATCAACCGGTCTTTTGCCGTGCAACAAAAGCGCCCTCAAAATTTTCGTGGCTTCATCGGTTAAACATGCATGGATGCATTGAGTCAGCGTTCTCCCTTACTTTTATTTCTTTGGGGAAAACTTATGCCACACGTTGTATAGGCTTGGCAGCCTAACAAAGACAAGGTTAAGCAAGAATGAAAACCATTCAAAAACTCAAAAATGGCGTGGTGAACCACCGATTATACGAAGTAGCTTTTCTATAGCTATGACAATTAACCTTCCAAATTTACATTTAATTCCATTACATAAGACCGACAGTTTTTGCAAGGGGGTTTCAAAATCCATTCGCCACTGACAATGTCCACAAAGAACTGATGGGATTGTGGGCAAAATAGACAAAATGGCGGCGCCCATGACCACGTTTTCTTCCAATCGGGAGAAAAGTAGATTCTCCCGAATGGAGGAATCTCCCGAACTGCTAGAGGTGAATGAGATCATACCTGTGGTATAATTATGATTATTTCTGATGCTATAAAAACGCTTTGCGTTCTTCATTTTGTCGAAATATTAACTTGGAGTTTGAAGCTGAATGACCCACTTGCAAGAAAGGCCATTTTCTACTGCACAGATCGCAACTGGCAGAAGGTTTATTGTGAAAACTTTCGATGTCATTTGGAAGACATCATGGTATTTGAGCAGTTGTACTTAGGAAGTAAGGAAAAATCTAAATGTAATTACAATACCATTTGTTCTAAATGGAGACCCTTTGTTAAAGTATTTTATTTCAAAGTAACTTCTCTGACAAAAAAAAAAACATTATTTTTGGTAAACTGCGTTTTGCCACAAAACAGGTTTTCAAATCCAGTGGCGGTAGGGGAAAAGGTTTGTATTTACCAATAAAAAGAGACTAATTAAGATTGATTCCAGCCTGTAATGAAAACTGATTATAAAGGCTTTTGTTTTGAATTTTGGTTGTTTCTTACTAGGATTTGCCAGTTTTTGAAGATTTTAGCACTGATCCAAGTAGGCCATTCCAGCACTGGTCAGTTTAATATCAGCTTCTAGGATCTAATAAACGCTCTCCACAACCATGTCAGTCATTATCAAAACTTTGTTACTGGAAGTACACATTTCCCAAAAACTAAAACTAATGTCAACTGAGTCATTAGGTTTAGAGAGGTAGACTCTAATTTACTTACTGACAAAAGGTAATTTCAAACATTGTAGTTCTAGGCTACACCAAGGCAAGCTGATTTTTAGTAGGGGGCCATAGTACTTATATGCATAAGGAGATAATACTCTTAAGATTATTTAGTACCCCTAGTGAGTGATTAATACTATAGTAATTCTTCAATTTGTTAAAGGCAGGTTCCTTTTAATCCTTTGTTACTGCTCCTTATAGCAGCACAATTTACTTTTATGTGTTGAGATAGTCTGTGCTGATAAGCACATGCTTTAAATAATTACATTTTATATTAAATTAGGAAAGGGTCAATGAAGATTACAAATATTAACATCCTGGACTGAAATGTCTGTACTCATAAGAACAATTCTCAAATTACGAGTACGAGTACAAAATTCTGAGTACGAGTACAAAGGCCTGAGTACCAGCAGGAGTACGAGTACTTGATTTTCAAACTCTCTGAGTAGGAGTAAGAGTTCAAAGTAACGAGTTAGAGTACAGAAGAATGCACTCGAGTACGAGTACGTACTCAAGTACTACAAGTCTGGTTAGTAGTAATGAATGACAGCCCACAAAAGTCCTTCTTTTCACTTTGATTTGGCCTGCTTTATGGAAAATGTTGATGCTACTTTTAACCAAAGTTTCACCTGAGTCCACTTGAGAGCTTAATACAAAAGCTACATTTGTAGGATTTATGGTAATCTTTGCTAAACTGACATCCCATTGAGCTGGTGAAAGGTAGACTTTTTACCACCATCTGCTCCTGTTACAAGAGACGTAACAAGTACAATAAGTAGATATTTTCCTTTGTTTCAGTATGTCTTGTCTTTTCATCAGTTTTTGCTTCCCCCTTTGTGGAAGAACAATGCCTATCTTTCCTCCGTCTGGCTACTTCATTGGGTTATTCACGTGGTATGAGGATTCATACCTCAACCGGAAGGCACCGGGCTAAATCGTATCAGAGACTCTATCAATGAGCCAAAGGGCTAAGTGTTTCCTTGCCACTGGATGACAATATTAATACTTTGGTTTCAAATTGGTATATTTCATTGTAAAGTAATCACTTACTGTGTTAAGTTAAGATACAGAAGGTTACAGATGGAAAAGTAGAATATAGTTATAAAGGCACATTAATACCATGTTAAAATGGTCAAAATCAACCTTATTCTTTCATTTTGGTTCACTACATGACAGATATAAGATACAAAACATGTTTTATTATTGAAAAATCATAATTTACCACGTTTTACTGTCTGACTTCTGACGACCCCAAGTGACTTTTACCCTCTATTACAACCAGCGGGCATTATGCACTAGGTATGGGGCACCTACATGCCATGTACGGGGCTCAAAGAAGTTTGCGAGATATATTGTTTACAAGGTTTTCAAAGTGTGCCCATTGGTGATCTCAAATAAACTTTGACCTCCACCAAATTATAGAAGTCACTCAATATTGAGTGCTAACATAGCTAACATAGCTAGTATGAGTTTTATTAATATGATTTTGTTTCTTGAAATATCTTATTTACAGGGTTTTACATTTTCACCTCTGGATCAATGGATCAAGAAAGTAAGCCTTGGAATTGCTAAAGATTGTTTGTCCTATTCATTTCGTTGACTAAAGTCAGTATTGAATTTATTCAATCTGTTTTGATCAAACAAAGGAAAGGTTTACTTAGCTAAATGATTTATGATATAAACCCAGTTCACAACGTCCTTAGAAAGTGTCGCACTTTAAAATCATTAAGCTGTGACCCTCATCCCAGGCATGACATGTTAAACCATACTTGAATCCGATTCATTCCGTTGATCAAAGTCAGTGATGGTATTTATTCATTTCGTTTAATGAAACAAAAGAAAGAAAGGATTCCTTAGCTGGATGATTCATAATATAAAACCACTCCACAACATCCTTAGAAACCGTCCCACTTTAAAATCATGCAACATATTGTGACCCCCAACCCAGATATGACATGTTAAACCGTCCTTAAACACAGCAAATTATGCACTCCCAGCTGAAAATTCCAGTTGAGTCCAGTTTAACTGGACTGAACTGGACCAGTTGTACTGAACCGTTTCAACTGCACCATTTCACCTGGGCTGTTCTGGAAATTGGACATGTCCAGTTGGAAATCAACTGGTATACCACAGTAAGTCTCCTGAATTAATAACACCCTTGAAAGCTTGTACCAGGCATATATGACCCGTAGAAGGGTAATTCAGATGCAATTGTGTACTTCAAAATGCATTTGTAGCAAGCCTAACCATCAAGCTTACAATAGTGCATGAAATGTATGTGTAATGTAGGAATGTGTCAAGACATGTGTAAACTCATGTAGGAATGTAAATATACTTTACTAAACAAAATCATAAGTCAATTCAATGTAGGGCTAAGCCTGTTATAAGCTGTTTAAGAGTGTTAATTGCACGTTCTGGGAATAAATTTGAAAAAGGAAACCGTGAGAAAACATTATACAAAAAGTCTGATCTGATAAAATGATTTAACCTCCATTATGCAAATTAGGTAAACCAGTTGAATTCAGCTGGGCTTAACGGGACCAGTTCAATTGGATTTTACTGGACCAGTCCGGATGGAGTTTGCTAGTCCAGTGTTATTGGAATTCACTAATCACTAATCTGGTTCAATTCAAATTTATTGTACTAAGTCAACTGGACTTTCCTGGACCAAATAGTTCAAATGGATTTTATTGCGATCTTAAGTAAAGCTGGACTTTACTTGACCAGTTCAATTGAACTATATTGTGATCAGTTCAACTGGACTTTAATGGACCAGCTCAATATTTTGATCGGTTCAACTGGACTTTACTGGACCATTTCCATAGGACTTAATTGTGATCAGTTCAATTGAACTTTTCTGGATCAGTTCAATTGGGATTTATTGTGATTGGGTTAACTGGACTCTACTAGACCAATTCCATAGGACTTAAACTGTTAAATGTAATCAGTTCAACTGCACTTTACTGGACTAGTTCAATTAGAATTTATTATGGTTACTTTAACTGGACTTTGCTGGACCGTTTCAACAGAACTTAATTGTGACCAGCTCGACTGATCTTTTGTGGACTAAATCAACTGGACTTTAAATGTTATGATCAGTTCAACTGGACTTTACTGAATCAGTTTAACTTCCCTTTCTTGTGATTTGTTCAACTGGACTTTCCTGGACCGGTTCAATACAACGTCATTGTGACAAGTTCACCTGGACTTTGCTGGACCAGTTCAACTTGATCTTATTGTGATTGGTTCAACTACACTTTACTAAACCAGTTCGATTGGACTTTAAATTTCAACTGGACTTTACTGGCCCAGTTCAGAAGGGGTGTATTGTGATCAATTCAACTGAAGTCTACTGGACCAATTCAAAAGAATTTTACTGTGATCTTTAACTGGTCTTTCCTAGACCAGTTCAATAGGAAATTATTGTGATCAGTTCAACTGGACTTTACTAGTACATTTAATAATTGGACTTTTTTGATTGCTTCAATTGGAATTTACAGAACCAGTTCAATAGAATTTTACTGTAATCAGTTTAACTGGACTTTCCTGGACCAGTTCAATAGGAGTTTACAGTGATTTATCCAACTGGACTCTACTGGACCAGTTCAATTGTACTTTATTTTGATCAGTTCAACTAGACCTTACAGGACCAGTTCAAAAGGATTTTATTGTGATCAGCTCAACTGGACTCTACAACACCAGTTCAATTGGGCTTTATTGTGATTAGTTCAACTGGAATTTCATGGACAATTCAAAAGGACTTTAATAACAGAAACAGAACTGGGGACCCTATGCGCCGCCAGGTAGCTGAAGGTGTCTCCATAGAAACCATCAAACCCTTACTCAAAAGAAAAGAAGCATGGTCTACTGGTAGACTTATTGTTAGAACCCAACAACCATAACCCCTCCTGCCCTGTTAAGTCTCACCTCCTTCTTTGTTAAAATAGGATTAACTTTAAGATTAGCTATTGTAAGGCTTAGCCAGAAAGCTACTACTGTATATACTGTTACCCAGTTGTATATATGTACATATTATGCACTCTAGCTCTGACTGTCAGTATGACTGAGGAGGATCCTGAGGAGGATCGAAAATTTTCAAGAGAGACAAGATGATGCTACGATTACTACTCTTTCTGTACTCACTTTTACTAGATTCGAGATGGCTGAAACGAAAGTCAATATTACAGGGACGGCTCTGTCTACCATTAACAGAATTCTGTGGAATTCTCAAACTGTAATAACAGAACCAGTTCTCTGCTAATGCTGCCTAGTTCCACTTAAGGCAATCTTAAGTTGAAATTTTAGAAAACTTCCATCAGTACAGCAAATTCAGTCGCTTAAAAAGATGCATTGAAATGATTCTCGCTTTCTTTGGCTTTTTCTAAAGTCCCCTCGACTCTCTGACGAAAAGCTAAGCAGCGAAACCAAACCTTTACTCCTGAGGGAATTCTGCTCTCACAAGGGAGCTACGTCTCCGAGAGGACAACAGACTTAAGTGACCATCCTATCGACCGTCAGACCTCTACATCAAGTGTGTGTCATGCGTGGCCTCATTCTTAACTGGTTGAAAAGAACTGATACTACACAACCGAGACCTGGGATAAAGTCCAGTTGACGTCCAGTCAGTCCCTAAAGCAATCTCGCCATGTAACCGTGATAATAGAAAAAGTCCTGTTAAAATCACTGGTTCCAGCCCAGTCTAGTTGAAGTCCCTTTGGGTCCCGTTGGGTCCAGTTCAAATATGGGCAAATCCAGTCAAGTCCAGTTCAAATTAAACTATATAACTATAGGCCTAGTGAATAACGCTATAGGTACATTGTTAGCTACAAAACGAAAACAGGGGTACTAAACGTTGAGTATCTTCCCCAGGAGTTCGTGAGTCATTAGACAACATTACAAACTTAATTTCATGGCAGAATCCCAAGTTTAGTCACAGGATAGCACTTGATTATAAACTACATCAGTCGTTTTGTTATCAAATCGTACACGTCATGTTTTCGATAAATTAGTGGCGCTGTTTTTAAGTGTTAACTATTGCTTAGCAAAACAACCTCTAGTCCGACCTCATTTCGTTCATCAATGATGGTAATGACCCATTTCCTTTGAACTACACTCCCAAATTACCACGCCTGAAAAATTGTCTGAAGTCATGGTCAATTAGGGACTTTCTTCGTGTTTTCCTCCCTGACGTCTAGGGTTAGTAAAAGACCAAAGAATGCACGTCCCTCGAGTCAGGGTTACCCTGACAAGCTGAGTAGATCCCCCTACAACGTAGGGTATAAAGAAACGTAAATAGCGCCACTATTAAATATGTGCCTGACCAGTTAACCATTGAACCTTTAGGAGTTTACGGTGAAGCTGGGTGAACCGTCAGCTTTAACATCCAGTGGAGCAGATCAAAGGCTTTCTCATTCCCTCCATTATTAACCGCCGCGAATTTCTTCCTTTCGTGCAAATTTTTGAGACGTCCATGACAAGGCCCATTCCCTCCAGTATTAACCGTCGCGAATTTCTACCTTTCGTGCAAATTTTTGAGCCGTCCATGACGTCATCATGGAGAGTCCTATAGACATGCTTCAGGGTCGTAGGCTGGTCTGGGCCTGGGTGGGTGCGACAATTGAGAAGATGGAAATCAGTTCCAGGAAGCAGGCACGGACCCATGGTTAAGCAGCAGATCAATGGGGGAGGGGAGGAATCAGTCTCATGCTCCTACAGGAATATAAGACTATAAGTAGCCACGAACCCCCCATAACCTATTCAGAGTCGAACCAGTCCTTCGATCAGTATACTACAAGAATGAGTTCTCTATAACAATAATAGTTAAGATTTATAACCAGGCTTATCAAAACAAGGCCCGAAATAATAACTTTCTTAACTTTACGCCTTATGAGATCCCGTCCGAGAATGTCGCTTCCAGCTCTCATATAAAAGTTTCAAAGGTATGCTTTTGAGAACGACACTTAAAGGCATTTTCCAGTGGTTTTTTACAAGGGTCCCACGTGAAAGAGAAAAAAATTCAGATCATACCCTCTAAACCCCGTAGCAATACTCTTTTCCTAACTCGAGATATCTAATATTAATTAAATACCACTTATTTTTGTCAAAAATACTTCCAGTTCTCATCAAGGTCACAGAATGTTATGCAAAGTGGGCACATTGCCTCAGAGATCTTTTGTTTTCCTTTATAATGAAATGTCCTGTTGTCCTTGAAATTTGATACTGTCGGAATGTTTGAATATCTTTCCATGTCGGTTTAGCATAAATCTACATCATATCTACGGCATAACAATCAAAGTTTCTAAATATTCCCTACAATAGTGTCAATATCATAAAGAACTTCAATGCTTTGTCAAATTAATGTGCCGCGATGACATCACAAGTTTCCCATAATGCCCTTTACCTTGAGAAAAAATTGCATTTCTTTGAAAATTAGTATCTTCCAAAAGCTACAAGTTTTGAGATGCGGTTTTCACCTCCTAAAAGAGAAAAATTTTCTGCATTTTTTGAAGACATTGATTTTTGTCACAGGCAAATCTCTTTAACCCTTGCTTAAATTGCGAAAGGAAAAGTACTTTTGGGAGCGACACTCTAGACCTTCTGCAAATAACCTAAGGAAATTTAACTTGAATGTAGCAAATCATATATCTGTAAGAAAGAGTTTCTCATGTAAACCAACAGTAGCTTAGGAGGAAATACAAGGTACTGCAGCTAAAATCTCTTCAACGCAACCAGGAGTGGAGCCAGGACTTCACTCCCCGACTGGGGAAGGGGCAACCGCAACGACAGCCCCGATGCCGTCGAGGGTTGGTAAGGTGGGATTTGAAGTAAAGCTGCGTACTAGACCATGCAATTTGACCAACATGAAGGGGATGAGGAAGAAAATGAACTCGATCATGTCAGCTTGTTTCATTTGTTTGGGCGGCAATTGTAGCCTGATCACAGGGACCAAGCCAGTAATATTAAACCCTGATACAAACTCTTGAAAAATTCCTATAAAATTTGCCCTTTCTTTCAAATATGCAAAGGTTCGCTGACTACCCATATGACGTAAGATAGTACCCTTACTTAAAATTTACTATGGTTCTTATGGACATTTTACATTCCAAAATTTGCGGCAGCGTCGCAGCTAAAAGATGCACAATCCTTATCATCCCCAATATGGATATAATGCAATCGTGTCGTTGCGTGTACGAACGCTGTCAGGTAAATTCATATTTGCCGGCTTATATGCATCCTCTTGTAGGCATAGGACTAGTATGTGGGGACGGCGGTCAGGGAGTAACACGGTAGTCTTGAGCTTCTTTTTCATCAAATGTGTTTCGAAGAAAATTTTTGTCTCATTTTGAACGAAACTCCACATGGTGCGGGGAGGTGCGTCCACAACCCCCGCAGCACCTCAGCCTACGCCCCTGCGCTTCTCAAATCGAGAGATATGATTCTTTCGTTCAATGCTTCTTGATACACATTGCATATTTTGCGTTAAAGTTAAATTCATTGTGTCACATGAATCATGCAGACGGGAACGACTGTCTTGTCGATTTTGGTGTGAGTTTGGCTGTAAAATCGCTGTCCGAAAGTTTATGTTGTGTTTTGTTCTGTTTACAGTAACCTACTTGAGCAAGTCGAATGGACCGGGTGCACGTATTACCTGTTTTCTTTAGTTTACACTGTAGCAACTGTTACAGTAGCCCTGTTCCCTTCCACAATGATATGGGTTTTGTTCACAATTCCCGGACAGTTCCCCCAGAGCAATTTGCGCCCGGACAGTTCCCACCCATAACAGCTATCCTCAGTCATCTTGCCCACCAGAAAACACAGAATCTGTCTGAGTGGAAATTGTCCGGGGGTTATTGTCCGAGTGGAATTTGTGATGGTAGAAGTTACCGGGCGGGGGGGGGGGGGAGATCTCCGGTCACCTTCGTTCACATAGATCTCTGTGGTTTCGTTACAACTCTGTCATAGCAAGAGCAGGTCTGAGTGTAAGGTAATAAGGCATTACTTTTTAAACACTTATTATGGAGCTGTATGGATGCGGTGCACTTAGTTGTGTACATTAGCTTTTATCTGGGACTGCTAGAACCATACTGCCAACTCCGGAGGGGGAGGGGGAGGAAGTTGCCGTGATTATTTCCTTTTGTACAAGCCCATATTTGCATTCTTTTACTTCTTTGTTAACCAAGGAGAATGAAAGGGATGTTAAAGGGGGAAAAACTTTTATAAAAGTTGGAAACTTAAACCAAAATATGAGAGACAGAGAAGTTGTATTTCCCCCGAAGGTTGGGTCATTAACTTTTGTGGGATGGACTTAGAAATTACGCTGTAATTGACTTCTGTTTCGATAACGTTTTTCTCAGGCTGAGGGCAGGGGTCATTTCAAATTTTTCTTCTTATGATATAACTGAGAATGTAAGCCTCAAAGGGATTTTCAAGAGTAAAAACATCTAGCCAAACATTTGATCTGAAATATAAGAATCAACAAATTTTATTTTCTTAACATAAAGTCGAATAGGCCCAAATGGTGGCCTACCATGTCTATATGGGAAACTGACAAGATCATAAAAGCCACCTTAACTCCAAGAGAGGAGCAAACAGTTTTTATTCAATGTCTGAAAAAGTGTTTCGATCGCCACTGTCAAAAATTCCAAAAAAAAGTTTCTTTGCAAAGATGAAAGAAACTGAATGAGCAGTCGATGGTTACGATTTTCGAAACCACATTTGCTAGTTGGCTCAGCTGAATTTGTTCAAATATGGTGAAAGTTCCTAGATAACATCCTGTCTTGTGCTATTTGTCTGTGGTTAGTTTGCAAAAATGATGGGCGTGTTCTGTTATTTTGGGCATGTCATTTTGTGAGAAAAGTAAAAAATGGGTTAAAAAGTTAATAAGTTATAATTTTCAATATTACCATTAAGCTCAAAAATTCTAGAAACGACTAGTATTTAAAAGATAATACAACTATATTTCTAACCATAAAAACTTGAATGACTGTCAGAATGGGTTTCGCCCAAACCATTCTACACAATTAGCAGATTTGGTCAACATAATTATCAATATTTTCAATAATAAAGAATTTGAACTGAGCATATTTTTAGATTTGGCAAAAGCTTTTGATACTGTTAATCACAAAATGCTTTCAGATAAGTTATACCATTATGGTATAATGGTCTTTCTTTAAAGTGGGTACAAAGTTACCTAGGCGAAAGGCAGCAATTTGTACTTTTCATGTCCGGCAATTCAGATTTAAAATTTATCACTTGTCATACACGTCAGGAATCAGTTCCTTGACCTCTACTTTTTATTATTTACATTAATGACATTCAGTACACTTCTAAAATATTATCATATATATTATTTACCGATGACACTAGAGCGTTCTTTAAGCATCTTAATGTTTACCAAACAGTCGAAATTGTAAACTCTGAATTATGTTTGGTGTCTAATTGTTTCAGGACAAATAGGTTAAGCTATCTCTAAATGTTGAAAAAACTAAGTGAATAACTTTTTGTCCTTATCATGCAGACTAAAAAACTGTTGACAAACTCCTCCTCAGATCAAAATTAGTAATAAATATATACCAAACGTTACTTCATATAAAGTTAGCGGCATAGGGTCACGGTGTCAGGCCCCCCCCCCCCTCCCAAAGCTTGCAAAACTTGGTATTCAATCTTTGAAAGATTTGTTAGCTAGATGAGGTTAAAACGTCCCAGTTTCCAACCAATTGGTTCAAGTCGAGACGACCACGGCCTTTTTTCCAGTTGTGGCTCACTGGCTTGTTTGCCCTACTCCATTGCTTATGCTAAGCACCAAGCACAAGAGCAGTAGGTTCCATTTTTTAAGTCTTTGGTATGACCCGGCCAGGATTTGAACCCTAAACCTTCCTTCAATCTTTAAAAGAAAAAATAGCATGTCCTGCGAGATGGTTTAAATAAAAATTATTTCTAACTTTGGACGAAATCATCTCTTCTATCTCACAAATGATGTATACTTTTTATGAAGTTAATGTAGTTATGTGTACTATTGCAAAATTTCTCAGTAATTGTCAAGTATGTATTTTGCGATAATTTTAAGATTCATCCTAGCAATTTTACTTTTTAAAGGGCTTCGGGTAGGTTAGCTCTACCAGCTAACCAAGTTTACCCTTTTAAATGTTTAAATAAACCCGGGCTAATGGGAACCCGGGCCTAGATACCCTTTTGACACGATAACACTTTGTTTGAAAAACTACAATGGCTTAGGAAGATAGGTGGAAACATTTACCAACCTGACAGGGGCATAAAATTACGCTTCTGAATCAGATAACAGCCTTGAAGTGGCCGCACGCAGTGGGAGGGTGGACGGGTAGGCGTCAGAGCAACGGCCCTTTCCCGTAAATTTCATAGCAAATTTTTCTTTTGTAATGAAGATCGCAAAGATGCAGCCTGTAAGACACGGATAGTGCCATTTTTGGGCAATGCAGGGCATGCGCGTGGCAAAAGTTGATGGAACGAAGGAGAAACTTCCCTCAAGGGATATTGCTATTAATTTTTATTCTACTCATATCGCTAAAAATGTCTTAAAAATGGATTTTGCCCTATCTTCCCGCGCACCCCCTTGAGCTCTAGTTTTCCCCAATACTACCAGGCGTGGATCCAGAGGGGGCATTCCCAGTTCGAGCCCCGCTTCTTTTTTGGCACCACTTTTCATTCTTGAAATGGTTAGAAAGCTGCTGTACAACATGTATGTTTATGTTTGATTGCCAGATATCAGGAAGTACCATTGAAGTGTCTCAATTTCAAGTATTCTCTAGATCCCCCACCCTATCGCGTCTTCTTACTGTACGTTTGACACTCGTAGGTGCGAAGTTTGCCCTAATTATATTGAGTTATCCCCCTCTGTGAAGTCTTGGATCTGCCCCTGACTTCTTCCTGCAAGACAATTTGGGTGAGATTATTGTTTCAAAGTACCAGAAAACCCTCACCAGCATCCATTATCCATCCTGCCCTCCACCCATCAGACGCTGTATCATCAACCCTGCTGGCAGACGGAGTAAGGATAGAATTAAGAAAATGTCAAATCGTGGTTTTTGAGGTGTGTTCAGTTCCCATGTCATTTGACGAAGCTTAACTGCATAATTCTAAGACCCCCGATTACGCAAATACCGCATAGCTCTCTTCCCCAGACCCGTTAGCGTATTTCAAGCTCAGTTTGCTTCTTGACAAAATCCTGGTTACACGTCTGATATAGGAAGCATTTTTGGCAAAAGTTTTTTTTTGGGTACACTATGCGGGCCACCCTATGGGGCACTCTCCTTTACTATTGCCCCCAAACTACTTTTGACCCCCCCCCACCGGACATCCTGAACCAAAGTTACGCCATGGTAGTTCAACATATTATGAAAGCACTGTCTGTCTGTTTCGTTCCAAACATCTAAAGGCATCCATATTACTGAATGATGACTTGTAGTAGCGTAAGTCTGTTTCGATGTCAAAGTGCTTTTAATATCTACTTCCTTCTGGTTTGAACTCATTGCAATCTCAATAACATTCTTCCGATCGATGTTGCGGCATTCTGAACTGTTTGCCTAAGGTAAAGCAACTCGAGTCTAATTTAAAGTCAACAACATAAAAAAGCTTTCATGAAGAGCTTTCAAAGTTCCTTCCTATTGTAGTATGGCAGAATATATATTCGCTTCAATAGTTGCATTTGGTGTATCGCGTTTACGTGTGTATTATTTCTCATACAGGACACTATTTAACTTTAACCATGACTGTGCATGTAAGAGACGTCTTCCATTGTAAAGTTGTCTGCTTAGGAGGGATATTTCTACCAATGGGCGGTAACGTTGCCAGAGTTATTTCCCAGGGTGTGACAAAATGGGTACATTTGCTATGACATGTTGGTAAGACCATGATTACTTAATGAAAAAATTACCTACTTTACATGGTCACATGGGAGCACATGAAGGTCGATTTCAAGGCAAAATTGTTCTTTAAGGGGCAAATTAATTTTCTTCTTGTTGGACACTTGAGGAAAACTTCAGAGCAAAAATCCCCCCTTACTTGTGAAACATCTCATACACTTATGAGTGGCAATTTTGGTGGGTGGGGCCTTGTCATCGTATGGAGTATCGTCATTCTTAAAAAGACATGAAATACATTCAGTTGGGAGTTTGTTTCAGACTACTTCATGACTTTTATCTGATTTGTTTTTCTTTGTCCATCTTTAACCCCTTTACGTTCCCTTTTCACAAAACTTTATTACTTTCCATTTCTCACCTCTGTGCATCAATCAAGTACTTACGGAAAGAAATATTTGTTAACAACCTTTGCAATCACCATAAGCTTAATGAGACCACAATTACTAACAGTTATTCATTTATGATGATACCCATGAGACTGGAATCTTTTTTGTAAATCGACCTCTCAAAGCCGAGGGCTGATTTTTTTGTTTGATTTGGTCTTTTGCAAATAAGGTGATCCGCTGGGGGTCATGTTCAGTCTTCGCTGGGTTACATAAACAACGTTTTGCAGAAAAAGTTTAACTAAGTAATATATCTTTAGAGAAATTTCTTAAAAGATGAGCCCCTTGACCTCTGTTATTTTGTGTCTCATGAGTTGATGCTCTAAATAGTTTCTTTAAAACTACTTCACGTTAAGTGAAAATACTCAGTTATTTCAGCACGGTAACTTTTCTTGGATTTTTCAATCTAATTTACAAGTACTTCGCAAGTAATCAAACGCTTCACTCATTACGGTCGGACGGACTGCAGATTGTTTTACTGTCGTCCCATTCCATGAAGACCCTGGCCAAAGTGATGAAGCGTTATTTTTTCTCCAAGTTCCGAAGCAGGCGTGGGCAAAGTGTATCGCCCAAGGCAACTGAGTGAATTGTGAAGGAATGGGCTTTAACGAACTATCCATGCGGGACCATGTTCTGTTACAAAGGAATGGCTGGACAAAAAGGTTACTCGCTCCTATGACCACTAACATAGATTCTACAGTGGCGTTTTTCACAAACAGGCTGAACAAATGCATATCCGAGACGTGGGGGCGTTCGCGGACGCGGTCATATAATCCTGGATGTTCACGCCAGTCTATGTTGGCCATCATTTTTGATATGCGGGTGAATTCCTCCCCACTACCGGAAACAAGACTAGGAGTGTAATGTTCGTAAACGGTGTAGCGTCCTTCGTTAAGTGGTTCGACACATTTTGGCATACGCAGCGGTATAACGTCGTAGTCGCTCATCCAACCACCTCCCACGGCTGCCATTGCGACGTGGCGCAGAAAACAAGCCATTTCATATTCCTTCTGATTAATTGTTGGCAAAGCGAAAAATTTCTTCTGGAGCATATCATATTCAGGATGCATTTTTGCGTCGTCCTCTGAAAGGACGCGCGGATTCCATCCGGCTTGTGACCAAGTCCTTTTCCATGCATTGATGGTGTCGTTGTGTTCTTTGACGTCCTTTTCCGCAATATTGGTTCGTTTTTGGAAATAAGTATGGATTGTACATGATTCCTTGTCCTTCCGGAGTTTTGCCACTTGCAATTGCTTTTGCGACTCTAATCTTTCTTGGATGCTTCTCATGCAATTTCGGAAACGGTTTGAAAGACCTCTTTCAGTCCTGTTCAGGGAAGGAAAATTATCAATTTGATCCATGTTCCTAGAATAACCCAGGACGCAAAAGTCCATTGTGTAGATCTGCGTCATTTTCAACCATGTAGAAGGTGTGTACATCTCTTTGCATAAATTTCCAGATGATTTGTAACTTGAAAGTAAGTTGAAAGTATCTAAGTGTAAAGTATTACCAAGTTTTGTCATGCTTTCATTCCACCTTTCATACACCAACAATTGGTCGAGTCTAAACTCTTCTTTATCGTCAAATAGCATACTGACTTGAGTCCGAAGATGATCTTGATTCCCGATGTGCACAGGTCCTCCGGGAAACAGAGTGGTCATCACGAAGTCGTTAAAAGAGGTCGTAGCTGCCTTATCAAGGTAGCGGATCGCCCATGCTTTGTTTGCATCATCTGCTGATCCTTGAGTTAAATATTTCCAAGCAGAAATTAACCTGGAACAAGGGTGTCGCACTACGGAAAACTTGTGATAGTTCTTACACCGGTGTTCATCCAAGTCGGAGATCTTATGATCGTCATCATAATGATTTTGCTCTAGCTTCTTTGCTGAGTCATCAAACAGAAACGAGTTCTCTATGAAAGTGCCTCCGGTGTGCGGTAGATGAACAAACATTATCTGATGCTTTTCTGAAATTTTCCCGAAGAGTTGGAGAGATCCATTAGCGTCTGGTCCTTCTAAGAATTCAGCAGGTGGTTGCATAATACCAGTATACACGCAGTATGGATCTCCAACTTGGGCTCTCCATCCAGGAGCACACTTCCATTCTCCGTTGCCATTATTTTTACGACACACCTGGGCAGGCTGGCGGGTCCCATCAACACTAGCTCGTCGAACTAATTCCAGAGGCCAATCGACCGGGCAGTTTTCCATCGAAATAATTTCATTCTTTGCTCTAGGTGTACCAGACCAAATATCTAGGAAGCAAAAAGACATCAAATGTAACATTGTCTCCTCATACTATTTTAATCTTCTCAAAGATGTTAGAAATTGCATTTCAAAATTGAACGTTTTATAAAATAAGAAGCCTTAACGTTTAATTATTCCTTGACGAAAGGAAAGATTTAGTCCGGTGGCTTCAAATTTATACCGTTTTATCGTGACGTGTATAGCCATCGGTGTAAATTATTCAAGATCGATACTAACCTTTGAGTGAACCATAAATCACAGAATGGATCATGAAAGTTGTATGGTTAGGTATCACTTTAACTGTTTGAGATCTACTGTAGCTAATTCTGACATCCACAATAGCAATCGAGTTTCTTTAACATAACATATCTTCCTGCTAATTATGAGATTCACAACAGTTTTCAGTCTTGTTTACAACGTTTTTCAGTTTTACCTCTGTTGAATTCAAATAAACATTGACTTCCACAAAATATATAAAAAAAGTCCAAGTATGAGACTCACCAAAGTTCTCCTTCTTACGATATCGTGTTTACAAGGCTTAACAGTTTAGTCGGTGACCTTAAAAGAGTTAAAAAACACACTGCTGTACATCCTACATGTCCATTATATAAAGTACCCTTCCTTTCTTACTTGGGATAACATGTTAAGAAGGATTCCAGTTGTTTACCTTACGTAACTTCATATGACCTTTAACCTTTCACCTTTTCCAAACCAATAGGGTTGTTTCTCATCGCAATTCCATAGATTCATTAAAATATGCTGTCAAAAATGAAGGAAGTCCAACGATTTCACCCATGGTTGCAATTCCACTTTCACGAGCCAGAAGCCCCAACTTAAGGGCGGGTCACACCACAGCGATTTTCAATCCGAAATCCGGTCCGAATTTTTCTAAATCGGACCAATAGTTTTTTATTCAGACTTTGCTCTGAGGATGGTCACGCTATATCGATAACTGATCATAGTTTGTCTCACGATAAACTGTTCTGCTACCATTATATAACTTATACCGTTCAACAAAGCGGTATTTGTTCGAAAAGCAATCCGATTTTGCACGCGTGTCCGATAAACTTTGTCTGCCAATGTGACGTCACGAAATAGTTAGTTTACATTTCATTTTCGTAGTCCTCTGATGGCTCTTTCCGAACAGGGATGGAGAAGATTTTAACCAAAACTCACAAAAATCGGACCGTAATCCTATCCGAAATTGCTCTAGGTTGACCGGCGCTTTACACGTCTACCTCAAAATCCTACTGTACTTCCCTAGTATGGTCAACGGACCAATTGTTCTTGAAACAAACTGTCAGCTCGGCGGTCAGGTGTTTTAAAACTTATAAAACTGTCATTTTAGAAGTTCGGGAATGCTCTCCACAAGGACTATGACCATTCCTTATATTAGGCTGTCTTTACAGGACTAAACAACATGTAGTCCTAGGCCGTTTGGGGATGCTGTTAACGATGACGCACGTGGGAAAGTTGATGCAATCGGTCATCCCGTGTTGCACTGTATCTCATTACTGTGCTTATCATATTGAACATACTTGATCTTTTTCTCTTTTCATTTGGATTAAAAAATTGGGGCAATTTTCTGTGGGACATCCATTCCGATCGTTAAGGATGGGCCGATCATCCCTTAATCTTGGCCAATTATGAGAAAAATCAAACCTACTTTCTCTTTTCATGTGATTAAATATTCTGGTCTACCGTTTGGTCTCATGACGTCTGCGGACACAGTTTTTTGGTAATGGACACTATATGCTGACCTGTATTAAACAGCAAAACGATAACCTGAATGATTACATGTGCATACCATATTAAGTGTCCTCAGCCAGAATTGTCGTGTGAATAGAATAGACCTTACGCACTGAAGTCACGCGATGTCATTTTGGAGGGTAAACAATGAAGCACATTGCACACACGACATAGACTTCTCACGCGCGTGTAGTAGACTTACGTACATACTCGACAGGCTGACAGGTAACACAAATCAGCAGTCTGTGTTTGTTAGTGTAAGTTGCAATGATATGCGCTACCTCTGTCAGAGGACGCACTTTCTGTTCTCTGACGTCATGTGCATAAGGCCAATATCATGGACTAATCAAGGTTCATTGTTTCTCGTTAGTTCCGATAAAAAATACACGTCTACAATGTATGAGTAGGCTAAAAGATGCATATACAGCAATGCTCTACATTTAAAATATTTAATACGAAGAATGGTACAATCCTTTATCACAAGCGCGAGTACAGACAATTGTGGGGAAAGAACATACTCACTACAAGTCTGTCCTCGGCTTTCTCTGTCCTGCGGTAGTTTCACTGCACAAAGCTGAATGGGCTAACTAGAGTGCCTGACAAAGTTCATAGTCACGAAACTACAGTACTCACATTTTGCAGAGGTTATTACTGTAACTGCATCTTTGCTTCTGAAAATATATAAACATGGTGCTGTGACTAGATGTAAACGCCCATAACTACAGTAACCATGAAAGTCCCATTTGACGCATTTCTAGTATCCTATCAGTTTCATCCGTCGGGCCAACTGCACACCTCTGGCTCACAAGAGGTTTGCTGAATGGATTGCACAAAGACCAGGCTACCCAGGAACACATGTAGTATCTTTTTGATACAGGATATTGCTTAAATTTCATCGAATTACAACAGTACACTTCTACAACTCTGCCTCTAAAGCAGGGGCGTCAATCCGTATTCAAATGTGGGGGGGGGGGGGACATACATGACTTAGCACAAACCAGTCCCTTTGTTTTTGAAGAGGGGGTGTCTTCCTCAGGGTCGGCCAGGATTTCGGAAAAGGGGGGGCGAAGTTGTTCGACCTGTGATTGATGGCACGATACCACCTAAGCGGAGCGCCACCATCGGTTGGCGCGGAGCGTACAAGAAAATTTTTTACAAAATAGACCTCCAAGATCGCCGGAAATAGCACTTCCCATGTCTTATTTTTGCATTTTCTGCTTCATATTTCATTTTTCAGCTCTCAACACATCAATTTTTCCACAAGTTATTAACAAAAGACAGTTATCATAGGTACAGTGCCTTACTACAGTGCATCCTGTTCAAGGTGTCTAATCAGATATTTAGTAGTCATGTACTCACTTGGTTAATATTGAGGGACTTCCTTGAGAAATTTGTGACGCATATCTTAGTTCGACTTGATGCCAGGACCCAGGTACCTTGCATTGACATGTGGGAGTAAATAACGTTTTATCACGTGCAAGTTCCCCTCTGCCTAATTTCTTTTCCGTGGAATCAGTGAGAAAGTGACATACAGCAGTGTCGTTGTAGGTTTGACTTGGTGCCGGTGGGGCAATCACCGATCTATACTACTGTTGAATCTGACAGAAAGGATTACGAAAGATCTCACCTTCTTAGCCGGGCTTCTCAGCATAAGAACAGCTTACTGGTCGAAACTTGTTAAGTTCAGTAGTTAGTTCGCATAGCTCCCAAGTTCCGAGAAGCTAGATGCGGGTCCACCTCTGACCTGTCCGTTGGTGGCCCGCTGGCCTGGGGGAGGGGTATAAGGGGAGGGGGTGTCCCCCTCCCCTTTTGGAAAATTTTTGAATTTTATTGATGTCTACAAGCAAAATGGTAGAACTTTTTTGGCAAATCAGTCAACGTAATTTCATGAATTTGCCCCCCCCCCCAAATATCTGCACTGATACCCAAAAGCTCGCAAAATTAAACCCCTCCAAATGATAGCGATCATTGGTTGTTTATTGTTACCCGTAATTTCTGATGCAGCACAGTTCAGGAATCACGTAGCACGTAGCACGTTTGGCGTAAACGACACCGTGCTGCTGCTAAGCGATATATCAAGGGAAGCGGGCCGGGGTTAAATTCACACCGAAACGGCATCACACACTTTCCATAATGGGAATTTTTCTTGAATTAGTTTCTTTCACAAAAATGTGTAGCCTACATATCTTACAGGAATTACCACAGGGTGAGTGTAAGTTGAATGAATTGTTTATGCGGCCCTGATAGTACAAAGGTAATTACGTATTTTTCATAGGACTCAGTGGTTACAGCGCGGATCCAATGGGGGCTTTCCCGGCCTCAGCCCCCTCCCCCCCCCTTTTCGCCAAATCAACAATAACAAATACGCGAAAATTACCAAAATGTTACTCTAGGAGAATATTCAAGGGGGCTTTCAGCCACCCCCCCCCCTTTCGAAATGTCTGGATCCGCGCCTGGGTTATGATAAAGCATTTCGTTCGTTCGTTGGGTTGAAATTTTTGAGACAAGCCCTGCCTCTAACCCGCGAAACGGGAATTTGTTTTTGGTTTTGTAAGTTACATCGCGCGGCCATTAGACTCGATTTCTCTCAGGGTATTTTCGATACCTGCTATGGAGGTTAGCTATGCTGCTATAGTCTACGTAAAAAGAGTGCCTTTCGCAAGGCAAGCAGCGAAATGTACTATGATGTGATTGGTACAGTAATTTGCTAAATTTGTGGTTTAGTTGGAAGGTCTACTTCTGAAGGCAGGGGGGGGGGGGGTTGTGGCCTTATCATGTATTGAAATGGGTTTTTCAAATTGGGCGGGTCAGCGGGTTTGCATGGGTGTTCAATGCGGGTCACTTGGGAGGTATGAGTTCGCGGTTCCCCGGCTAACGCTTGCTGCAGTGGTTCGCAGTCGTTTGACTTATAGGCCACCTGATTTTTTCCTTCTCCGATATGGGCATTTTGTATTTTCGTAATTGTACGAAAACGTGTCAAAATCAAGGTTGAGTTTAGAACAGGTTTAAATTCGGCCTCGAACTTACGAATGTGAATGAACATATTCCAACCTCAAAATTGGGAAAGTCAACCATAAGTTCGTTAGTGAAAAAAGGGAGCGTGGTTGGATTCTAACAGTTTGATTGGTCAACGGCCCTCCATTTTTGTCGAACCAAAACGCTATAGGTTTTGACAAACAAGTCAAGGCGTTGCAAACACAATCATGTGTAGTAAGATTGCGTGCGTGTGAATTGTCCCAATCGACGTTCAAACTGATCTGCTGTGCGCTATGACTCCCATGCTTCGAGGTTTAATTGAAGCTTCATTCTCTATCACTCCACTCTCTGTCCTTCTCTCTATCTCCTCTCCTTTCCGTTTTTTCTCCTCTTTTTCCCTTTCATTTTTTTGCATTTTAAAAAGGGGGTTGGGGGGTTGGGCCGGGTCGGCCCCCCTTGATCCGGCCCTGTTGCTACAGGCCCTTTCCTCCTCCTCCAACTTATGATGACTGACGCCCTCTTCTAATAAGAATTATCATTTCAAAGTTAACATGACCATCATTGATGATCTGCCAGGTGAAATACACGGAGTCCACGGAATTACTTCAAGATGTTATTTTTACCATGTCCCAAAATAGCTGAAACCACGCTTCGCAGCGTGGATCATTGTCGGAGATCATGGACCCTACAAGGCCCGTTGCTAGGGTGATATGTTTGGGGGTGTGAAGGTCCCAAATTCTGACTAGCTGGATGTTTTTTCCAACTGAGTGGAGGAGTGTAAATTTGCATTTTGTTTATGCGCTCTGCGTTTTGTATACAGCAGTGTGGATCCTTCCTTTGTCACTACATAAATGTGTCGTCCTGAGGAGGGGTCGTTGAGAATTTTTTGTTAATTGAAGGTTGCCTAGATGCAAAATGGTGCTATCTTTGGGATATTTTTGGAGCTGATCGTAGTATAGCAAAGGTGTGAAGGATTAGCAAGGGCGTTTTCAGAATGCTTTTTAGTCGTGAGTGTATTAACAATCACCATCTATACCGATAATGGCTTCGGCGAAGCGCTCGGTAAAAATTTTTGAAAAATGCTTAACGGCAACAACGTATTTTCAACCCTCCACATCATGCTACAAATTAGACTGAATGCAGTGACGTACCCAGGATTTCTCTCGGGGGGCAGTATGTTGTGTGACCACCGGCTTGGGGGAGGGATCTAAGGGGAGGGGTGTCCCCCTCCCTTTGAAATTTTTAGGAAAGTAAGGTGTCCTTACATGCAGTCTGGTACCTTTTGAAGTAAAGTTTGTGTTCAAAAATTTACGTATTTTTAGAAACCAAAAAATAGGGATCAGTGAAGGGGCCATGGCCCAATGGGGTGTCCCCCTCCCCTTTGAAAAATTTTGAAAAATTTGGTGTCCTTACATGCAATCTGGTGCCAAATATGCTACCTTCTGAAGTAAAATTTGTGTTAAAAAATTTACGAGGGGGGCATCGCGGAATGGCCTTCCCCTCTGTGTACGCCACTGATTGAATGATCCCATACTGATGTGAGGCTCCTTTAGATGTTTGGATATGTATATCTGTTTTCGGAGAGTGTTGTGATCAGAATAGTTCCATGTATAATTACCTTTTTAATGGTCATGAGAAGGAGTGCAAATCCTGACGCATGCGCGCGAAGCGCGCCGAAATTTTGTCATTAAATAAGATTTCCCTGAAGAAATCTGCATTCAGAATCTGCATCGAGACACTTAAAAATTGCCCATCAAACCTACATGCCACTCAAAAAGCCAGTCAAATAGAGCCACGACACTACTCTTTTACCCAAATGTGGGGGGGGGGGCATTTGATATTGTGTCCCCCACCCATCGAAATGTGGGGGGACTTGTCCCCCCGTCCCCCCCCAGGATTGACGCCCATGCTCTAAAGTCTCAAGAATCGGTCACATCTACGCTGAAATAGTTAAAGTGTATAAGTCAAACGTTATAAAAACATGTTACAAAGGTTGAAAAGGAATCGCATTGGCTTAACCGACAACAAGGCATTAGTGTGCCGAAAGGTGAAATGTTTAAGTTTACTCACTCAAAGTAGAATGGTCGATTACGCCATAATTTGTGATGTTACTTTTGTACTAGGCTTACTCGAATTATATATATATATATATATATATATATATATATATATATATATATATATATATTATATATATGTTTATATACATATATATATGTATGTATATATATATATATATATTATATTGTATTATATTGAATTTTCTTAAACCACTACATCTTTCTTGTAAAATTTGCTCCCTGCCTTATTGTAAAAGAATAATTTGGCTATAAAACCCTCTTTACGGAACATGCTACTGCAAAGAAGGGTGGTAATTCCAAGGTAGGTCTCATAAGCATTTCTTTTCAAAAGGAAACGAATACAGGTAATGTGAGTTGAACAAGAAGGATATAACAGTTTATTGTGCAACCAACCGTTTTAAATTAAGTAAATAAACTGATACGTGTTTTATCTCAACGACTGACTAAGCTATGGTACGGTCGTTACACCGATAGAATTGGTTTTCTAACCGTTGTAATATATTTCCTAAAACAGGTTGGAGTGAAGACCTAATTCACAATCAACCAAGCATGGCCCATAGACCAGGGAGTTGCTAATAGCAACCCCCTTCTAAGACAAGACACGGTCAAGGCTCTGTTTGAGCATCTTTTACTATATATTACTGAATTAAACCACGTAAGCTCTGCTATTTTACTCTTTTGGTTTCCAGTGGGCAGCTTAAGGTTATGACCTTTACAAAACTATGATAAAGTAGTCTTCGTAAGTCTCAAATACTGTGGTGACAACACTACATTTGGCGAGACCAGATTTTCACACTAGGCACACCGCGACGCGATTTAACAAAAATTGACAGCAATGTTATTGCTTTAGGCCCTAGGTGCGATATGACGCGACAACTTTAACTTAAACTCTTCTGTCTTCGATCGTTATTTACCTATAACCAATTATGAAATAGAATCGTCATTTTGTTACATATTATAGTGTACTAGACATTGGAATATCACTGAGAAGAAGGGAAAGTCGTCTGTGGCGTAAAATGTCTGGCGGGCGACGCTTTTATCGCTTAATATCGCGTCGTGTTGTAAGCTTTCTCACATAGCGTGAAAGAAGCTTTTGTGCAGGCAAAGAAAATTTCCGTACAAGGATCACTGATCTCAGTTTTACTTCCTGGAAAGCTTGCCGTCTTGGTATATACTTCGGCAAAGCACCATTGAAACGTATGATGCGTGTTTGCCAGACACAGACTTGTAGTGGAGTACAAAATTGAGAGTACGAGTATGAGTGCATAGCCCAGAGCACGAGTACGAGTAGAAGTACGAGTACACCATATATGAGTACAAGTACGAGTGCGAGTACACAATTTAGTGAAGGAAGGTACGAGTACGAGTACAAATCACCTGAGTACAATTACGAGTACGAGTACACAGCTCACGAGTACGAGTACAATTTCAGAGATTGCTATTGAATTTTTCACAGCCTCATTATCACCCTATTATTACATATTTTGAGCAACAAGGACTGCATCTACTCCAGGACTGCATGTACACACAGTGTTAGATGTCTCTGTTTGACAGGTAGGCCTTCACCTCAACTCCGCAACCTCCAATCAGAGCACCGACTGACGCAGATCATGATATTAAAAAATCAGTTGAGAATAATAAAATGAAGTAAATTTATGATTGAATAATTGAAATGAAATGCAGCGGTTAATATGCAGTAGAATTGTTGTACTCGAGTACAAGTACGTGTACATACATGTCGAGTACGCAGATCCAGAGTACGAGTACGAGTACACGGTACCGGAGTACGAGTACTGAGGCCAGGTGCTCGAGGACGAGTACGAAAACAGAAATTTGTACTCGAGTACGGACTCGAGTACGAGTACGTACGAGAGTACTTCAAGTCTGGTGTTTACACCACTGGTGGAACATGCAAATATTGCAGAAATAGCAGTGCACTGGAAACAGCATGGAGTACGTTTGAGTCTAGGGGAAATAACCTTTCATATTGTACTTTTGACTTATTAGCTTGATAGCATAGCGTTGTTATACTAGCAAATTCTTTAATTTCCTTTCAGATTTTTTGCACGAGCGTAGGGTACGCTTTCGCTGACAGGACACTGTATACATACTCCCATTTTTAGACTCGAAGGTGATGATTTTCATCTCCTGAAGGTAAATTAAGCCTAAGATAGATCAGTTTCATGCAATATTGTCAATAGATGCAGTGGCGGCGCACTTTAATTTGTGATGTACATTGTGATCTAGAGTCAGAGTTAGATGAGGTTTTACGGCTCGGTTTCTAACCAATTGGTTTAAGTCCGGCCGGACGGCCTTTTTGCCAGTTGTGGCTCACTGACATTGTAATGTAAACATGATGATGGTCTTACTACGGCACGTACTATCTGCATCACACAACAAATAGAAAATACAGTTGCGATGAGGGGCACTTTTCATTCGACTTGCAGCCGCCGAATACCTACTTAATTCACAAATATTCAGGTTTTTACACTATGACTACAGACCCACACTATTTGCCAGTGTATGTTATGTCAGTACATACTTTAGGCCATAAAGTACAGCTTTTTTCGTAAACCTTAGCATATATTGCCAGGACACACTGTCTGCTTTCCGGTACACTGAAAGTAAGTAGGCTATAACGTAAAGCTCATAATGTTGCATCAACATACATGGGATGGTACTCACAGGGGTGATAAAGGACCCTACAGGGCTGTAAAGGGCCGGAATAAGACTACTACCCTAGATATAAGGCAGTGTAGTAAAGTTAAAATACGTGCGTGTTTTGTTTGACGTGTTCAAGTGGGTTACCGTAAGGAAAACAAAATCCAACATAAAGTCTACAATTCTGACGGCGATCTTCCCCCAAAGTCCAAGTTGAAACCAAAATTAACCTACAAGTTTCGTTCACGTTTCTATCTTTATCATATAAATGAGCTCATCTTAAGCCCTAAGTTAGATGGGTGAATCAAGAATAATTGCACGAAAGAAATATGTCGTTCGATTTAGCCAATTTTCAAAAAATGTGATTCATCAATCATAGACAGTCCAGATATGGAACTATTTAACTAAACACGTCAAAAGTGTACAACGCTTGTGCTGTGGTGAGGTTCTGATCCAATCTACTGTTGTCGATCGAATAAAATTCGAAGTCGTTTTGCTAACATTTAAATTGTTTTGCTAACATGTTACTGTTGCACATCTCTGCTCCTGCTTATCTGCAAGGTCTTGTTCAATAGTATATTCCATCTCGTTGCCTTCGCTCTAGTTCAAAATTGCTATTGTCATGTCCTCCTGTCTCTACGAGGTATTATGGTCATCGTTTTCTACAGTACTCAGCTGCTTTCTTTGGAACAACCTCCCAATCAAACTCAAAGAAGCTACAACAGTCTCAAATTTCAAGACATTACTCAAAACCCACCTTTTCTCCAGCCTTTAATTTTCATCTTCTGGATTCTTTTTCTAAGCAAAAAGAGACTTAGGCGTTTTTTAGCTCCATAAAACCTGTGTATTATTATTACTTTGAATATTAAAGCAACCCACCCGTCACCCTTTCTTGTTGCCATTTCGATGGACCATTTATTCACTAATCGACGGTTGCGGCGAGTATTGTTGATTCATTTGTGAAATGAAAGTAGGCCGTTACATCCATACATTTTGTTTGATAACAGTATAGTATACGTACAAGTTAGAAATACAACTACGTCAAAGAATTTAGTAATGTAATTTTGTATTGACATAAATAATTTTACACACACTGCAATAAATCCGTAAACTGAAGATTGTTATGACTTTGCCTTTTCGGAAAAAGAAGGAAGTTTGAATTTATTTGGTCCTTTACACCTTTACTAACAGTGAAACTATGTCAAAACAGTTTAAGATAGTTTCATTAGGGTCTTTAAACTGAAAAAATATGAGTGACAAAACAGGGTGAGGGAGTCGGAAACTTGCTTTGACGTGACGGTCAACATCCTGTCTACTAGGCCGAAATTTCTAGATTTGGCCTTGAACTCTTTGGCGAAGGTTTGTTGAGGCCCTTCTGGAATTATTGATTAACTAGAATTTCTCTAAGTTAGGTTTCGTCCTTTTAGGAGGACTGACAGGTTAGTGGATGACTGCAGGAATAGCTTGTAACCTCAAAGCCAAAAGGCTTAGTGATTCCTTGCCATATGGATATATTGTAACAAACATGAATCACCCACATGACAAGCATGAGATACCTCACAGTTACTCCCACTTGAGATATCATGTTATACAGTAAAAACATTTTGAAATCTTGTGACCCAAATGACCTACATGCTAAATATGAACAATCCACAGCCAAGTATGAGATCCCTCATAGTAACCCTCCTTGAAATATCATGTTCAGTAGATTTTGACCTTTTTTGACCTCAAATGACGTTTGACTTGCACGAAAAATTATAGGATCATCTACACAATACGAACAATCCACATGTCAAGTGTGAGATCCCTCAGGTATCCTTCTTGAGATGAAATGAGATATCATGTTTTCAATGTTTTGACCTTTTGTCCTCTGGTGACCCCGAATGACCTTTAACCTCCACCAAAAACAATACAGATCATCTACTCAATATGGGCAATACACAACCCAAGTATGAAATCCCTCACAGTTACCCTTCTTGAGATATCATGTTTACAAGGATTTAACCTTTTGACCTCTGGTGACCCCAAATGACCTTTGACCTCCAATAAAAACAATACAGATCATCTACTCAATATGGGCAATCCCCATGCTACATATGAGATCCTTCAAAGTTACCCATCTTGAGATATGGTGTTTACAAGGTTTTGAACTTTTGACCACTGGTGAAACCAAATGACCTTTGACCTCCACCAAAAATGATAGAGATCATCTACTCAATATGGGCAATTCACATGGTAAGTATGAGATCCCTCACATTTATCGTCCTTGAGATATCGTGTTTACAATTAATTCCCAAGATTTTACCATTTGACCTCTGGGGACCCCAAATGACCTTTGAACTCCATAAAAACAATAGGAATCATCTACTTAATATGGACAATCCACCTGGTAAGTATGAGATCCCTCACATTTATCGTTTTTGAGATATCAAGTTTACAACTAATTCCCAAGGTCTTACCATTTGACCTCTGGTGACCTCAAATGACCTTTGACCTCTAGCAAAAACAAAGGGGATAATTTATTCTGAATGGACAATCCATGTGGTAAGTATGAGATCCCTCACATTTATCGTTCTTGAGATATCGTGTTTACAACTAATTCCCAAGGTTTTACCATCTGGCCTCTGGTGACCCCAAATGACCTTTGACCTCTACCAAATATGATAGGGATTATTTACTTAATGTGGGCAATTGAAGGGGTAAGTATGAGATCCCTCACATTTATTTGTCTTGAGATATCATGATTACAATTAATTTCCAAGATTTTACCATTTGATCTCTGGTGACCTTAAATGACCTTTGACCTCTACAAAAAACAATAGGAATCATCTACTTAATATGGGCTATCCACATTGTAAGTATGAGATCCCTCACATCTATCTGTCTGGAGATATCGTGTTACAAACAATTACCAAGGTTTTTACCATTTGACCTCTGATGACCCCAAATGACCTTTGACCTCCACCAAAAATAACAGGCTTCATCTACTTAATATGGACAATCCACCTGGTAAGTATGAGATCCCTCACATTTATTGTTCTTGAGATATCGTGTTAACAACTAATTCCCACGGTTTTACCATTTGACCTCTGGTGACCTCACATGACCTTTGACCTCTACCAAAAATGATAGGTATCATTTAATTAATAGGGGCAATGCACATGGTAAGTATGAGATCTCTCACATTTATCTGTATTGAGATATCGTGTTTACAATTGATTTCCAAGATTTTACCATTTGACCTCTGGTGACCCCAAATGACCCTTGACCTCTAGCAAAAACAATTGGGATCATCTACTCAATATGGGCCATCCACATGGTAAGTATAACATCCCTCACATTTTCCCTCACATTTATCGTTCTTGAGATATCGTGTTTACAATTAATTCCCAAGATTTTACTATTTGACCTCTGGTGACCCCAAATGACCTGTGACCTCTACCAAAAACAAAAAAGACCATTTACTTAATATGCGCTATTTACATGGTAAGTATGAGATCCCTCACATTTATCTGTCTGGAGATATCATGTTTACAACTAATTCCCAAGGTCTTACCATTTGACCTCTGGTGACCTCAAATGACATTTGACCTCCACCAAAACAATAGGTATCATCTACTCAATATGGGCAATCTACAGGCCCAGTATGAGCTCAGCCACGATTACCCTTCTTGAGATATTATGTTTACAAATAATTCCCAAGATTTTACCATTTGACCTCTGGTGACCCCAAATGACCTTTGACCTCCACCAAAAACGATTGGAATTATCTACCTAATATGGGCTATCTACATGATGAATATGAGATCCCTCACGTTTATCTATCTGGAGATATCGTGTTTACAAACAATTCCCAAGGTCTTACCATTTGACCTCTGATGACCTCAAATGACCTTTGACCTCCACCAAAAATGACAGGCTTTATCTACTTAATATGGACAATCCACCTCATAAGTATGACATCCCTCACTTTTATTGTTCTTGAGATATCATGTTTGCAACTAATTCCCAAGATTTTACCATTTGACCTCTGGTGACCCCAAATGACCTTTGACCTCCACCAAAAACAATAGGGATCATTTACTCAATATGACCAACCCACACACCAAGTATGAGCTCAGTCACAGTTACCCTTCTTGAGATATCGTGTTTACAAGCTAAAGCGTCACATACACACACACATACACACACACACACACACACCCATAGCCACAGGATCGCTCACACACCGCGGGTGCACCCATAGCCACAGGATCGCTCACATACCGCGGGTGCACCCATAGCCACAGGATCGCTCACACACCGCGGGTGCACCCATACTCACCCTCGCTTCCTTAGCGGTACGCGGGAAATGTACCGGTAAGGAATTCGCGGGATTTCCCCATTAGCCTGGCTGACCTCCAACTAACCCAGCAGACGTACGTGTCTGGAGGGCGGGCTGCTTGCCAAGGCAGGCACGTGCAGCCGCGCGAGACTTCTCATTGCAGCGACGGAATTTTCGGGCAGCTACGCCAGCTTCGAGCTCCGCGTGAACTAGGAAAGACGTGCAAGAGCGGAGCTCTCGCCGGCTGCACCGTGTCCTGTTAAGGACATGTTGCTGAGTGCACCCATAGCCACAGGATCGCTCACACACCGCGGGTGCACACATAGCCACAGGATCGCTCACACACCGCGGGTGCACCCACACATACACACACACACATACACACGACATCACCATCGCATAGATTCCTTTCCTGCCTTCGGCAAGGAATCAAAAACAGAGGTATCTCTCAGAGGTACGTCTGGATGGTACATAAAGTGTAGACTATCTCTCTCTACAGGTCTTGTAGGCTATTTGCAGTGATTCGAGTGAATGATGACTCCTGGCTGGCTAGCTCTGTGTAGGTAGCGCACCACTCATTCAAGGGGAATCGCCGCGGGAGGCTATTACCCTACAAATTTCCTAGAAAAAAACTTTTGGGGACAGTTTAGGCCATGTTGCTGAAGTGATGTGTTCTATTTGTGATGTGTGTGTGTGGTAGGAAAGGAATTGAAGTACTCATCCTGCAAAAATAAAGAAAATTGAAGGTATTTCACGCACTTTTTTTGCAATAATCCTTCCGCCATTCAAAACGGCACTTTGAATGAAGAAAAAAAAAAAAACTGGAACCACCGTCCTATTATACAAGTTCTCCTAGCTCAATATCTAAACGTTACACAAGTTTGAAATTATTGTGGAAGGCCTACCCGTACGCTTTTGTATGAGGGGTAGCTTGTGATAGTTGAAAACTTCTACAAGGGTCCAGTGTGTAAGTCAATGGAGATATAATTAATTGTGTGCTATCTGCGTTAAAAATGATCAATCCCTCTCCGTCAGCAATAGGTCTAGCTATGCTGAGTGAATTAAAGTTAACGTTAGTCCTTAGCTGGGTGTTCTTTGTGGTAAATAAATTGTATCTTTCACTTTGTGTGAGTGCTACTGTTAGCTTTCATAAGACTAGTGAAATCGTTCTAGTATTTTCTCACTTCCAGAAGGGTTCGTCGTAAGGTCATTCCTTAATTTTTAACTATAACGTAATTAGTTCCCGGTTTGTAGGCTTCTAGAAGTTCGACAAAGGCTCTATGGTAGTCTGTAGACGTTTGAAGAAAATTTCAGAAGACCTGAGAAGGTTCTCGTTTGTCGATTCCAAGAAGGATTGGAATCGGGAATTCTTGGAACGCCGTTTGTGCCACGTAACACCAGCTATTTCATATCGAAGTATGTGGTATGTAAAACTTTCTACGAAAAGTACTCACTTTCTGGATGATAATCTCCTTCTTTTTTTCACTCATGAATATGACTAATAACGTCAATACATTGAACTAATAAATAACACACGGATTTGTGTTGTTAATTAAATGATTTGTATTCAAAATGTTCAGACAACACATATACACAAAGTTAAGGACAAAAGAAACATAACAGATTGACAAGAACATTTGTTTAACAGGAGATACACTCATTAGACTGACAAAATGTCTGCCATTTCCAGTGGGGCCCAAGAAACATAAAATTGCACTGACAAGCAAAGTAAGGTTTCAAGACAAAATATACAATCACTACAAAACAACACCAGAGAGCCAAAACGCCTTGAAAATGTTGAAATTTTCTCAGACAAGTCTTGACCTGTCTTTTGTGTAATGTAATGTAAGCAAACACCAAGTATAGTAGTTTTCGCAATTTTTCCTCTGGTGACCTCAGGTCACCTTTGACTGCCACCCCCAAAATAGGGTTGTTTCTCTCAACCTGATTACTGTGTACCAAAACATATATTTCCTTATCCTATCATCTTAATCAGTGTGATAAGCAGTGAGGGGATTGCTTGATGCATACAATACTCTACTTGAAAAGAATTCTCTAAGTATTTAGCTTTCCACAAATAACCATGCTTCGTACATCTATTTTGAAATTGAATTGAATCTTCTCATGTCTAGTTATGTTTGAAAATGAGCTTAGCTTCATAGTATGGTTGGTTTCCAGGTCTTTGAACATTGACATGCTACCATGACTGTACTTTATAGATTCCTATCATCTTGGTAAGTAATCAAAAAATAGTATGATAAGTGTCTGTCATTGCTATCTTGAGATAAAGTGTTTACAAGTCATTTACAAGTTTCCGCAGTTTAACCTCTGGTGACCTCAAATGACCTTTGAAATCCACCGAAAACAACAGGGTTCTTTTTCTTAATGTCATAAATCTATATGTCAAGTATGAAGTGTCTATCATTGCTATCTTGAGATATCGTGTTTACAAGCTAAGTGTCTCATACACGCACATACATACACACACGACATCTCATAGATTCCTTGCCTGCCTTCGGCAAGGAATCAAAATACACTTAGAAGAATAAAATTGAATAATGGGAAGATAAAAAGGGGAAGAAAGTATCATTACGTAAAAATATAATATAAAATATGTAAAAGAAATAAACGCTATAAGCGGAAATATTTAAGAAGTTACTTCCTCAACGCAGTTTTAGAAGTATCTACAGATCGGACAGATTTGAGCCGACATGGAAGTGCTTTCCAGTCAAGGAGTTGAGTAAAAAGTAGATCCAACAATACTCTTAGAATCTGTAGCATTGAAATTGTAACGAAAGTTAATGTTGATTATATGTATTAATTGGTGAACGGAGGAATTAAGCTTTTATGAAATTTGTCGTGAGGTATAAGAAGAACTACAATTTTAAGAAGTTTGGTAAATGTGATTTAACCTCAAGAATTTGGCAATACTCTCTAAACATAACATATCAAAACTGTAACAAACCATTTTGTTTTGAATCCTTTGAAGTTTCTTTTTGAGCGTTTCTCTGAGGCCAGTGTACCAAGAGGAAGAGCAGTAATAAACCAGAATGCCAAACAGCCAAAAGCATTGTGATTTCGATGATTAGCACATACATGTGTACTCCCAAATAATGCCAAGATACCCCGTTTCTTTTAGTCACTGGTTGAATGTGATCTGAATGTGCTAAAAAGATACAGTTTTGTGTTCACATTCGACCATGGGAATTCTTGGAAATTTTTGCTTTTTGGCCTCCAGTGATTTCAGCTGACCTCTGGCATCCGACAAAACATATACGGGATTTCTACCGGACTTTATGAAACGCCATGTGTAGTCTGAAAACTGTGTTTCCTAACTTGAGACGAAGTGTTAACAAAGTTTTCAGAGTTTACCTTATCCTCTCACATTAAGGCATCCACATATTATTACATCTTTCCAAGCTTCCTTACTTGAGATATCTTGTAAACAAGGCTTTCAGAGTTTGACCCCCGGTAACCCTAGATGACCTTTTACCTCCACTATAAACAGTGGGGTTCTTCCTCTCACCGTAAGTTATCCACATACCACGGATTTGGCAGAAAGGTAAAAGGCTTAGTGATTCCTTGGCTTTTAGCCATAATTTTAGTACATTGGTTTCTGATTGACACAATATCATTGTGAAGTAACTGTGCTAAAGGTTAGATAGATATAGAGACAGTAAAAAGTTCATGGGCATTGATCAAACAGATTCATATTATGTCAAAATTATCATAAATTAGCTTTTTGCTAAGTTTAGGCATAACATGCCAGCTTTAAAATCCATGTTTCATACTTGACAAACCATGTTTACAAGGTTTTCATGTTTTGGTCTTTGAACTTTGAACTTCTCAAAAGATAAAGAGATACAATACTGTAATTCTACTCAGTGCAGGTGGCAACATACCAATGGTGAAATTCATATAGGGTATTCCCATGTGATATCAAGTTGATAAGGTTTTCGGTAAGACATCAAGTGACCACAACCGCCTTTTGACCTCTACCAAGTATGGTACAGACCATAAGCTCAATATGGTGTATCCACATAAGCATAAAATCTAACCAAGCTGCCTAACTTGACACATCTTGTAAACACGGTTTTCAGAGTTTGACCCTCTGTGTCCACAGATAACCTTTGACCTCCACCATAAACAGTGGGGTTCTTCCTCTCAGCATAAGGCATCCACATTCTGCGTTTGAAATCTACCAGAGCTTCCTACCTTGAGATATTGAACAAGGTTTTCAGAGTTTAACCCCTGGTGACCCCACTTGACCTTTGACCTCCACCAAACATGACGTATGTGGCATAGAATAATGGCCACGCATAACAGTTTTCTGCACCGTTGATTAAACAACTGTAGTGGTTTGCCGATGCTGATAGAAGAGCCAGACTTTGGCTTTTTACTAGTATTGAGGGCATGCTCGTTAAATGTTAAACAGTTAAGTTGAATGATGCCAGATTATTAACAACATTTGATGAAGAAATGGAATGATTAAAACTGGTAGTAACTTTAGAGTCACCAACAGACTTGAGCTCACTGTAAGAATCGAAAAGAATCAACTCAGTTTTTTCAACGTTGATGGAAAGTTTGATACCACTAAACCAGTTACTACAAGCTTGCAGTGCTTCTCCAAGTCAGTGGGAAATCACCCTAGCGCTCTCATTTGATATATCGACAGTGTCACAAGCTTTACTTAGATCCACTATTACCATACCATTGAGAAGGCTTTGGCTTCGTTTATTTTGATAGTAATGTGTAATCAGATTAGGCACGTTTCAGAAGAAACATTTAATCTAGAACCAGATTGGTACTCCATCAAGCAAATTATTTCTGACAAGGTAGTTTTCAAGCTGGACAGAATCTATTTTTTTCTTTTTACTTAGAAATAGTCCATATGTAATATACTAATCGGGTGATACTTTGCGCAATCAGTTATACTCTTTTTTTCGTAAAGGGGGGGGGGGGGGCTGACTTTTGTAACCTTGACCTCAGCAGAGTCTTTATAATTAGTAAAAGACCAGTTGAAAATGTGAGTGTTATGGAAGCAGCTACAACACAAGCACCGTCCTTCATTCGTTTGCTAGAAGATCATCAAGACATGCACTCTTAAGACGGTTAAGGTTCCTAAGTACTTTTTCTGTAAATTCCTCGGTGACTTGTTCAAAGTACAAAGGATTCATTCACCTTTGACCTGTAAAAAGTAAATGATATAGTCTAAACAGTAAGTGAAAAGATGCTGCAATGGTGGTGATTTTCCCATCAAATTAGCAGCGCTGTTAAAGAAGCTATTGAAACAAGCAGCTTCAAAATTTTGTTCGTGAATCCTTGAGTTGTCAATGTTCAAGAAAAGTTATAGAGAAGCATTAGATTTAATGCTGTGAATCAGGTTCTTTACTTGTGTTCATAGCTTCTTTGAATCATCACATTTTTCCAGTTTGGACAACAACAAGTAGATTTTGCCATTTTCTGACACCACGCTTAACTTGTCTCTCATAAAGCAGTACTCTTTCAGAGAAATACGTTGTTTTTATCCTTTTTTGAGCTTTTTGTGTAGCTGAACTTTTCTTTGAATATGACGAAAACATTTCCATGAAAACAAATGAGTCAGGATACTGCAGGCGCGTAGCCAGAAAGTTGTCAAGGGAGGGGGCATAGTGGTAGATTTTGCGAGGGAGCGAAGCGACCGAGCGCGCTTGCGCGTGAGGGGGGAGAGTGTGTGAGGGGTGTCCCCCCTCCCACGGTGAGAAGCTTTTGTGTTTTTTAATGTGAAAATGTGTAATTTGGTGCATATTTTATATGGTATTTTGTATGCATAAGGAGACATATTATTATGAATTTTATGAAATATTTTGTAGGAATAACCATATTGAAATCAAATACACACATATTGCTGGCAAGTAATTTATCATTCTACAAGTATGCAGAATCATATAACAGCTTCAAACAAGTGTAAGGTGTTGCTTTTGTACAGAGGCCTACCACTAGATACCATGTGTTCCTGATATGGTAGCCTGAGGCTACAATTTGTCCCCTTACGGTATCGATAGAAATGGCAGGTATGCTGGCGCGGAGCGCGAGGAAATTTTGGTCCAAAATGCGTCGCAGATTGTTGGAAATGGCACTTTCCAGCCCTATTTACCGCATATAAATAGGGGAAACACTACTAATATTGTAAAAAAAGACATAAAAAAATACCAAAATTTTGCTCAAGGGGGGGGGGGCGGCTTCCCCTTCGCCCCCTTGGCAACTCGCCTGGGATACTGTAACTTGAGAATAAAAGTGTCATAACCGACCTTTTGAGACCTTTAGCCAACCATTGGTACCTATTTCACAATGAGCGTTGGAACAGAATCTTTACAATACACCGTTTTGCAAAGTGAAATTTGGCACACTTTTGGCCACATATAGCACTGGACGATGCGGCCACGTATGGGTGAACATACGGTTAACAAGTGTCACTGCATATTTTGGGTTTAAATTCCACTCTACTACGTAAACAAAATAGTTGTTAAAAACTTTACGTGTGAATTTGAAAGTAAAGTGGTAACTTTACAGGTATCACTAACGTTAGTAGCGCCTACACACTAAGGCCATTTTTAGGCCATATGCTATGTGCAGTGGTTATACATAGATACAGACTGTATAAAGCTCAGATGAGCGCGCAAAGCTAGTTATTTTTTGTTACATGTTTGATGCTTATTACGTTTTAAAAGGTCAAGGTCAACTTTCTTATCAATCTAGCCTTTATCAACAAAGATGTACATTATACGTTTATGTGTAAATGAGTACGTATGTGCGTATATACGTGGGTTTTTGTGCCTTTTCATCCTTTATGTTTATGTCCTTTGCATTACACAAGGTGCAAAAGACTCATATACACTTTGTGTGGAAGTACCGATTTTTTCCTTCTACGTTCACATTTTCCTTAAATTACACTTTTTGGGTAGCAATTCTTTTTTGGAGTCACATTTCCCCTCTGCAGTTTTACTCGTATCGACATCGTAAAAAAGTATAATAAAAAAAAAATAATATCAACTGCATTTGAATTTTTTACAACAACTATAGTGTTAGTAAAATCGAGGGGCGAACTGGTAGGTATCAGTGGGGGCGAAACGACTTCCACTTTGGGGCGAACTCGCAAGGGGGCGAAACGACCGAGTACTTACACTTGGTATGCTTGCACATATGCATTCACATTTATACCTACGAGAGCACCCGCCTTGAGTACGTACCGGTACATATGTACGCAAATATTGATACAGACGAGTGAGTCAAAATTCTTTCTGTGTACTACCAAGGCACAAGGCTGCCCATGTCATGATGAAGATGAAAGCATCTTGTATAAAACCGATACAGATATTACGGCTCAAAAGTGCCCCTAAACCCATATTTTGAAGGAAAAGTGAAGAAACTGCAGAATTTCGGTTTCTGTAATTTAATGCCCATTCTCATTTACAAGTCTACATTCTTTCTGTTTATTAATGAGGTAATAGGCTACAGATTTCAGGAAGAAGAGAGCGTCTTGTATAACAGTAATAGAGATAATACAGCTCAAAGTGCCCCAAACCCATATTTTTTAAAGAAAAGAAGTCGCAATATTTGGGTTTCCTTAATTTCATGCCCATTCTGATTTGCGAGTCGAAATCCTTTCTGTGTGCTACTGAGGCATAAGGCTGCCCATTGCATGAAGATCGGAGCATCTTGTGGCACAGTATCAGAGATATTGCTGCTCAAACATACACTTTTACCCATATTTTTTTACCAAAAAAGGAATAAATTTCAATACTTGGGTTTCCTTTATTCAATATTCCGTTTTCATCTGCCTGTGTATTTTTTCTGTGTACTACTGAGGCACGTGAGTACCAATTTTGTGAAGATGGAAGATCTTGTGTGGCTCTAAAAGAGATCATCATTGTTCAAACTTGTCTTGTCGTGCCAAAACTTGTATTTTGTAATGAAAAATGAAAATATTGATGTTTTAGCTATTTAGGGTCTACACCAATGGAAGATTTGCCGGTTTTTCAAATTTTCAAAATTGATGTGTGTCTTAACAATCTACTTTTCTTTTAATAGCAGAGAAACAGTAGATCAAGTTATTCCATTGAAGGAAATATTGGGCATGAAAAATGATCCCAGGGACCGAAATATCCCGACGAAAAACAAAGAAATTGCGAATTTTCGGTACTACCCATTTCATTTAGGTTTGAATCTGAGATTCCAAATTTTCCCTACGTTCTGTCTGGTTATAGGACTACCCATTAACAAAAGTTAAGGTGGTTGGAATACACACTTTAAGAGAAAATGGTACCGGTACTCAAATTGCTGGTACAGGTGCTAAAATTGCCAAAATTGCCGGTTTTGGCAAAAGGGCCATATTCGACAGGTCACTACAACAAAACGGATCAATATTTTGAAAAATAACTTTCAGTATATTGTGGGAGACTGTTTATTTTACCACTTTTACCCCCAAAAAGTTGTAGACCTCAAATGTTGGCGCAAAAGAGTCTTTTTTGAGCTAAATCAGCCAAAATGATAAAAATGGCGGCCATTTTGGATTGGCTGGCTATCCCTTGCACATGAAAAAAAAACATGGAGCACGTCCTTTACTGATTGTATGATGATCTATTCTTCATCTTGTCAAAGTTTTACCAAGTGTAGCAAAAACAAATGCATCAAATCAAAACGTCCCTGACTATAAGCGTACTGTTATTTACTAACATACATGTTTTTTAACGTAGTGAATTAGTTAAATAACATGAAGGCTCGGCCTTTTTCAAAAAACCAAACATTTTCAGTCTTTAAAACATGCCGTTTTGAAAAAATGTCGGCAAATTTACCGCTTTCTGACGTATGGAACATTAAACTAAAGTAAGCGGAGTCTATTTTTGTCCATATTCATCTTTCATAATGATTGCTACTTCATTACTTACCATTTTTGTGTTTGTTTTTATCAGGAACTTAACAACTAATTTACTGATATATTGGTATTACTTGTAATATTTATTTCGTAAAAAATGGTTACCTTATTTGAGAATTTTGGTAATGACCCAGTTATTTAAAATTCCCTTTACATAATCACTATCGTAATAAGCAAAATTACCAGTTTTGAGCAACTGTCTTCTCGGACTTTGGGCCAAAATTATGCCTCAATATGAGGAAGTCTAAAGGCTGAGAAGTCGCGTGACCCCTTATGGGACTTTTTTGAATCATAAGAAATAAATTTTAATTTTTACATAATTACTACATAATTGTTCAAAAATTTAATGTAATCGCCATTAATATGAACAGAAGAAATCTTTAAATTTTGCACAAAAAGTCATAAAATTAAACAGAACGATTTAGTAGTTTGGTTTTCTGAAATTGTTGGAAACTCTATTACCAAAGAATATTTAAAAATAAACAGATTTATTTTTAACAGTGTAGCTATACCAACTTATTCCAACGTATTTGCGGTCTATGAAGAATGGGTATTTATTGAAGACTTTTGCAAAGAATAAACATTCTAAAAAAGTGCTTATTTGTAGTATACCTATTTGGTAACACATACTTCCTTCCCTCTCAATCCTTTGCCAACTGTTCGCTCAAGTTTAAGTTCAAATTTTGTAAATATTCGGTCCTGGTGTGCCCTCAGTGTCATTTGGCTTGAAGGTCAGCTGGGTCTAAGAAGAGGTTGGTCCCACCCCCACACCCCCCTTTGGAAAACTTTTGAATATTTGAGGGGCCTTAAATGCAATATGATTCAAAATACTAGGCGAATTTAAGGAAAACTGCTACAATTTTTCTCCTGTTTTACAGAGGGAGCAAATAAGGGGGTTTCGTCCTTGACTTGAAGGGTAGGGCGGAAACATACTTCCGCTTTACTACATTTTTTTACTGAGGGACTTTTTCCCGCCAGTCCCCCCCCCCCTCCCCACCGCTTCCGACGCCTATGCCCACAAATATAATTCCACAGAAATTTTAGAGTTTTTTAGGCTATGCTGCTGAAGGGATTAGCTCAATCTGTGATACTAATGTTGTTGCAAATGTATTGAAGTATTCTATTCATGCCAAAATGAAGGCAATTAAAGGGATTTTATGCACTTTTTTGCTTCGTACATATCCCCTGTAAAAATGAAATTTTGAAGTAACAATGGGAAACCCCTTGTAATATTAAGAAGCCTACGTAACTAAAAACTCAATGGTCATTGCATACAGATGTGAAAGCAATGTGGAAGTCCTACTGGTTATTCGCTTGTACGAATTTCATATAACTGTTTACTCTTTCTATCCATTGCCTGTCATTCTCTATTAGGGGTAAGGGTGGTTGGGGTCTGCGATGACAGTGGGTGGAGGTTGGATGGCGAGGGATTTGAACAGATGTCCGGGTTTTTTGTTTTTGTCTGTTGTCTGTTCGCTAGTTTTTCTCCTGTCTATGTGTAAATATCTGTTATCGTGTCTCCCAGGGAGCGTCACTACTCCGTAAGCCATGCAGGGTTTCTTAATGCACTCCCTTCCACACATTTTGTTACTTATATGTTTCTATACTGGTTTGTCAAACTTGCTTTGTGATAAATCAAATCTAAATGAAATTAAAGGAATGGAATGAAATAAACAAGAGGGTGGCTGCATAGTGAATGACTAAAAGGCTTCAGATACTATTAAAAAGCTGAATTTAATGTTTAGTCCTAAGACAATGTAGGAATAATTAGTGAAGTCGTTCCTAAAGGGAATCAAGCCCTCTTCCGATGAAGTAAGATGCAAGGGAGGTCATCTCTTTACTACTGATAGACGGTGCATCACATCTCAGCTATAACGAATGAGATTATATAATCCCCTTTGGGGTTTCTTAGACCACGGCTAAGCACTGGTAAGAACACAATGACAACACTGGGACCATTCTTAAAGCCACAGGAGGATGCCGATTTACAGTCAGTCCACACACTTGTTTGCTCTGCGGATGGCGACCTCATGACTTTAGACCAGGACCACGGCCAGACAAGGTGTCGAATGGAGGCAAAAAAAGGGGGGTAAAAAAGGTAAAAAAACGATACAATCGATAAACTAAATGCGTTAAGGCAAAGATAATTTTTGATCTCCTAGGGGGCGAAAATGTCTCCGGGGGCATCTCACTCATTGCTTACTTTAGACATCACGTACATGGATATGATTGAGTCAGGTAAATTTTCTAATACAAGGCCCTCACCCTGGCTCGCTTAACAAAGGAGTTAGTTTACACTTGGTTGTACTGGCATAGCATAAGCTAGAATTTTGATTTCAAAGCCGCATTCAACAAATTTCGAACTCTTTAAGAGTTCAAACAATGACTTGAAGAGCTCAGGGCGTTTCTGGATATCTGTCAGGACAGAGAATTTGTACCTGTATATGCATAATTTGGCACCCATGCAAAGATTTGGGATCCACTACTCGCTGTACGTGCATTACGAAATGAACGGTAGAACGGTTTTACCTGCACGAAAGTATGGAAAGATACAATTAGTTTTATGGGTCTCACGAAAGTATGGAAAGATACAATAACGTTAAGAGTGAATTCCCTGAGGCAAGAAAAGAACTAAGGGTGATGAATGTGTGGTTAGCCTGGGTCCTCAATCTGTTATTTTATCTGAAATAAACGTTTGTATGAAGTTTTAAAGCAGTAATAACGGTTGATGATAAATTCATGGGTTTTGTCAAGTGCTAGTAATAGAGTATCGTTAAACTGTCACTACAGTAGTTGTGCTGTTAGCCACAACTGAATAATACCCCTAGTAATTATCACATCTTTACATTGTATTTATGTAAACATGTACATAACACCACTGTTTGGTACTTATCTACGGCTTGCTATTGTGAAAAGTGGCAAAGTCACTGTTACACAAGCAAAAGCATAAGCCTGTAGTGCAGCATTTGTCACTTCTAAGCTGTACTTTAACACATATAAAAATAATAACTTTTTTACTTGTTTCATAGTATAGGCTTTTTTCAAATTCAACAAACATGGGATAGTTATTCTGAATTTTCGTCAGGCAATCGTGCATTGTAAGGTTGTAGCATTATTACCGAATGTTAATAAATTCAAAATTTAGAACTGCACAAGTGGGGGTGGGGGAGGGGGGTATGCTTAACGTTAGAATAAGCCCTGTGTTGCTCGACTGTAATTCTCGGTTTCTGAGAGTGATTGTTGCTAAAGTTCCGCTTATTAGACGCAACGTCATTTTGCCATTATTCTATAGGCCTGTTTTATAATTACAATTTTTCACGCGTTATAAAGCTATAGGAATCAACAGTTGCAAAAGTGATTTAACCTGAGGAAAAATGCCGGGAAGGATCGCAGACCCTGCGACTTACCATATTCCTTTAAGAAAGACACCCACCTCAGACCACCCTTAGGAAAGCACGTTAAGTTTGAAGCTAACTCTCTGCCCCTGTACACACACTCTCATGCACATCCAAAAGAAAGCTGATTGAGGTTATAACGGAATTAGTAGCAAAGGTGTCAAATCGAAATAGTGCAGTGTAAGTGCTGTATAGCATTTGTTTTCTTTAACGTTGTTGTTTTATGGAGTTTATCGAATACGTAGGCAACTGCTGCACCATTTATACCTACTGTTTGTGTAAGAGAAAAACTCAGCTGACCATAATATTGTTGGACTGTTAAATGTTGCTTGGACTGTTAAATGTTGAACAAGTGTTGTTGAACAAGTGTTGCTGAACAAGTGTTGTTGAACAAGTGTTGTTGAACAAGTGTTGTTGAACAAGTGTTGTTGAACAAGTGTTGTTGAACAAGTGTTGTTGAACAAGTGTTGTTGAACAAGTGTTGTTGAACAAGTGTTGTTGAACAAGTGTTGTTGAACAAGTGTTGTTGAACAAGTGTTGTTGAACAAGTGTTGTTGAACAAGTGTTGTTGAACAAGTGTTGTTGAACAAGTGTTGTTGAACAAGTGTTGTTGAACAAGTGTTGTGTGGTGTTGAACAAGTGTTGAACTAGGACTGTCCATCCATTTACTTATAGCGTTAATTAGGAAAAATCTGATAAATAGCTGATCATCTTGTTGCCTAAATATAAAACCGAAGAGAGGCAATAAAAACTCATATCCTGCTAAGTAAAGATGTTTCGAACTTACTTTTGAATGCAAAAAGTCATCTTCGGGTGGCATGACCACACTTTTCAGAGTAGGGGCCTTAAAGTGTACCTAAAGTCCTAAATTCAAAAATATATGTTACAAAGCTTGAAAAATGCATCCTGATAGTCCAACTCCCATCTTCACAGGACATTCCTAAGCTGATATATAAAATCTTTAATCTTATTCACTCAATTTGAAATGGTAGATTGCGCAATAATTTGTGATGTCATTCTTGTACTACTCAAATTACAGTCTTTGTTTTTCTTTGTTATTTCGAAAGCCACTGTACTTTGTGCCAGAATGTGACCACTATCATACTGTTATAGGGTGACTTGGCTATATAAGCCCTCTCCCTACAACATGCTATGCAAGGGAATGGTAAATATTTCAAGGTCATATAAACATCTTAATATCAAAAGGAAACAAGAGCAGGTAATGTGAGTTGTCCAAGAAGGGCATCACAAATTATTGCACAATCAACTATTTCAAATTAAGTGAATAAATTTCAACATTTTATATCTCATCAATGGAATAAGCTATGAAAATGGGAGTTGGATGCATGGAATTCATTTTCTAACCTCTTAAGTATATATTCTTGTAATTCTAGACTTTAGGTACACTTTAAGGGGCACGCCGATATGTGGCTGTATGTCTCAGCACCAAGGGGGCTCAAAAGCCTCACGGGGAGGTGTAAGGTTCAACAGCCTGCCTTTGGGCCCCTGATGGGATGCGTTAAGGTCAGGGGCGTCCTTAAGGATTGATGTGTGAGGGTGGTGGGCATTTTCCCGACAAAATGACAGAATGCCTGTGTCAAGAAAGGTCGACTCATAACCCTCGTTTGAAGGTAATCTTTGCAAAAAAAAAAAAAAAATAAATAAATAAAAATACGCACAAACAATGGAAGTTTTAAATATGACGGGTGGACAAGAGAAGCATAAAAAAGACCTCGGTGAACCCGTTTTCATTTGTCTGCTACAACAGCAAAGTCGATTTCGACATGGAAGTACTAGAAGTACTAGCGCCAGGTAGTACTTCTATGGAAAGAGCATAGGATCTTTTTCAACTTGGTGCACGGTTGCCCTCCTTGGGGTCCATTTCAGTAATGTCCCTCTGTAGGGGACCAGTGGCGAAGTCCCCATAAGGTCTGAAACATTTACACAATTGTGGGCATCAGAATAAAGCATTAACTTTCTGTAAATGACATTGAATACGCACTAAACAGACCAGAAACTCTCAGCACTGTCTCTGTCTTTTCAAAGTAGCGTAATTGAGACTAAGCGCCCATCTATTTCTTTAAGATCCAGCGAGATTGATGGTAGGGTGGGTGGAGGGTCGTAGAGTTTCTGTGGAGTTTTGCAATTATGATACTTTGTTCGATGTAAAGTTATGAACGGTCAGCATGAGTGGAAGATGAAAGCGCAGAAAAATTACTCTTTTACGGACAACTTGGTTGTTTGCCTCCATTTTACCTAACAATTACCTATGTTCGAATATCACTTCATGCGCCCTAAATAGCCTTAAATATTGCAGCTTGCCCTTTCGTTTTATAATAGCCAGAACTAACGGCCAGACGGCCATTCGATTTCTTTTTGACGTAGTAGGTTTGAGGGTCGGGAGCTAGGATCACCAAGGTAACACGGAATTTCACAAAAATCCAAGGCGTGCTCCCTCCTTCTTGATTGGACAACTAGTGCATATGAAGGATGCACGTGAAGCAGGCCTAAAAATAGCATTTTAAAGGTCATTTGGTAATGATTTTTGGCACTGCATCTACAGAAGGAGTCAGAAAAGCGAGCCTCTTTAGAAATCATCGTAATACAAAGTGTACGCAACTGTCAAGTTTACAGCAAATGCGAACGAGCCTCAACTTCACAATTTGAGTAAAAGTGGGAAACCAGGACATACTGCACCTACCCGTCTACCAGTGATGTAGTCAGGATTTCTCCCACGAGGGGAGGGGAATACAGCATGTTCCGCGATCGTCGGTCTGGGGTAGGGGACACCCCTTTTAAAAAAATTAGGTGTCCTTACATGCAGTTTGGTGCTACATATGCTACCTTTAAAGTAAAATTTGAGTAAGGTAAAATTCACATATTTTAGGTACTAACAAATCGACATTAGTGAGGGAGAGGGCATGGCCAAATGTCTATTTTCTCTCATGTGTCACATGTGGGACTCGGGTATTTCCTAAAAAAGGGGTTTCCGACGGCTGTCACGTGACGTCAGATGGTGGTGCCGCCTACCCTTACTTTACTAGATATTTAGTCTTGACAGATTTGTAAGTATAAAAGACAGGCAAATGATCGCAATAGATTGACAAACCAATGTTATTAGTTCTTGAGTGGGATATTTGGTTATCAGAAATATCGGTGATAATATGTTCAATGCACGATAAAGAACTATCGGTTATTCTAGTTTTATCCAAAATAAGTTTTCTGAGGTTCAGAGATTTCAGAGTTTTGATATAATCTTTTGCCAGATCATGGCCATGCTGAAGTTCCCTAGGACAACAATTTCATGGTCTTGACAAACTAAAGAAATGACAGCTTCAAAGCCTTCAAATTTGACAGGATTAAATTTGGGTGGACGTTAAATAGTGCCAACAACAATGGGTTTATGTCAGGATTCAGTTCGATCCACACGGACTGGATCTCATCGCAGGTAAGGTTACCTCAAGGTGTAAAGGCCCTATTGTTCTTAATAGAGGTACATGCTCCACCGCCTTGACGGTCACGATCGGAACGGATAGTGTTTTAGTTCGGGATCGAGATCTTTGTCTCAGTACCGTTATCGTCAAGCCAGGTTTCTAATAAGGAGATAACCGTGGCTTGTGATTCTAATGCGGTATACCGTATGTGACTGAGTTACTGTATGATAGTCACCTGAAACAGAAGTGGATGAAATGCATACCCTTAAACGTTTAAAGTAAACATGTAAAGGTCAGAATCAGAGATGTTTATTTTGTCCTGCAACTCATCTTCAAGTTGGAATTCGGTTAAGTTATCAAAGTTATCATCATGGGCGGCCATTCTGGGAGGATGGGGGATGCGGATATATCCCCCATGGAATTGGATTGGGGAATACTGTACACTATTCCCCCCTGAACACTACCTTTTTCTAGGCCTTTTACAATAAGCCTATTTACTTTTTAGGAAATACTTCTGACAATTGTCATAGTATCACGTTTTAAAACCTGGAAAGAGTCATTTTCGGTGATATCGGGGGTATTTTGGCCAAGATTTTCTTTGTACGCTCCGCGCCAACCGATGGTGACGCTCCGCTTAGATAGTGCCACTGACTATATCCCACCCCACCCCTCTCCACACACACACACTCAAAGACGGATTACCGCCCATGGTTGTCGTCAAAGAGATGAGTATTATAGAATGACAGGTTTGAAGAGAACATGACTTACATACTGTGGGAATCGAGTTCACTTTGGGTAGTAATAATTTCCTCATAAAGTGACATGGAAATTTCGCTTTCACATATGACGTGAGTCCATTTGTCACACCCATCACAACTACTGTAACAGCTTAACTAGAATCAAAAACACCCTTTGGGCATGCAACGCAAGGATGTTTGTGTGTACAGTATGTTTCCTTGTTACGCCAGGATTAGTTTCAATATTCAAACTTCTTTACATACCTAAAATCAAGGTACTTACTTGGCTTGTTTTGGAGGACTATAAAAGAAAATTGTTTCACTCCGAAGAGTTAACCAGATGATCACTGAAGTTGAGAACAGAATTTTGCTCAGTAGATGGGAATTGCAACAATACATCAGAGATAAAACGGTACTGTAGTTACCAACTTCCCACACACTTTACATTTTTACCTTCATGTAATATTATCTTGCGCAGGGCTGTAACGTCCGAGTCCGGACTCGGGCTCGATTTCGGACTCGAGTCATTTTTCATCGGGCTTGGATTTGGCCCTGAATGGGAGGTCCCGGAATCGGAATTGGCCCAGAATGCAGCTGGACTAGGACTGGAAACCGATTCCAGGCATAGTCCACAGTAGTTAAATTATCATAAATTCTACTTAAGGCTGTATTGTTACTAATGGACAGTTCAACACATGAATAGCCAGATACAGTCAACTAAATTAAGGGGTGAATCAGGGTATGAGAGATAACTCGGGGAGACTGATTTAAACGCATACAACTCACCTTAAAGGGAAAAATTACTTTTAAAATGCACTAAAATGGCATACAAAGAAAATAACTTTTATCATTATTAAACTGCCCATTCAGTCTCACCAATAAACTCTAGCAATAGCTTTATCTCCTCACAATATTCTACATAACAAGAGGTAATTACAGTATGCTGCATCACTTGAAATTTTGAAATTTTGGACCAACAAATTATTTTTGAGTACAGAAAGCTAGATCCTTCCTATAAGAAGCTCATTTCTTGAAAAGAAGACCTAAATTATCTGTCATTTTGTATCTATAAATACTGTATACTGGTGTCAAAAATATAAAAATTTTCTGTACAAGAAACTCAATATTTCCCCCTTACAAAACAAAATTTATTCACTGGCGATGAGTACTTTCTCGAAAATCTTGGCTCCACCTTAGGAACCGCAATGAATACCTCTTTAATAAGTAAATTTTTTCATGGGCAATCTCTATAAAAAAAATCTTGTCCCGCATGCAGTGGCGTAGCTATTCACCTCCAGAACTGTTAATAAAGTACCGTACAATGACAGAACAAAAAGTAAGAAATACTGAAAGAACACAACAAATCAGAAAGCCCACAGGCTTAGTGATTCCTTGCCGAATGGGGATGCTTTGTTGCACTGAGCTTTATCCCTCAAATTCATCTTTCTTGACTACATCATTTTATGATGTTTTAACAATTTGAGCTCTGCTGACCTCACATGACATCTGAACCCCATCAAATATTCGGCAACAAAAAAAAAAAGGAAAAACGGAAGTGTCTTGAAAGGGATTCAACTCCACTAGATCTTGGATCTTGAAAATTCTGTGCAAATTTTGCTTTTTGACCTCTGGTTACCCCAGATGACGATCTTAGGAATACTTGGGAAATTTTGCTTTTTGACCTCTGGTGACCTCATATAACAATCTTGGGAATTGTTGGGAAATTTTGCATTTTGACCTCTGGTAACCCCAGATGACCTTTGACCTCCACCAAAAAACAATAGGGTTCTTTCTTACATCATGAAAAATCTATACACTAAATATCAAAAGTGTCCTTCATTCTTATCTTGAGATATTGTGATTACAAGCTTTTCGGATTTTTAGCTCCTGTGACCCCAAATAACCTTTGACCTTCACCAACAACAATAGGGTTCTGCCTCTCAACATGACAAATCTATATACCAAATATGAAAAGTGTCTGTCATTGCTATCTTGAGATATAGTGATTACAAGCCATTTACAAGATTTTCGCAGTTTAACCTCTGGTGACCTCAGATGACCTTTGACCTCTACCAAAAACAATAGCATTCTTCCTCTCAACATGACAAATCTATATCAGTCATTTCTATCTTGACATATCGCGATTTCAAGGTTTCGGTCTCACCTCAAATGTCCTTTGACCTCCACCAAATACAATAGGGTTCTTTCCCTCAACATGACAAATCTAGGAACCACATATGAAAAGAGTCCGTCATTCCAACTTGAGATATCGTGATTACAAGCTTTTCAGCTTTTTACCTCCGGTGACCTCAAATGACCTTTGATCTTCACCAAAAACAATAGGGTTCGTCCTCTAAAAATGACAAATCTATATATCAAATATGAAAAGGGTTGGTCATTGCTATCTTGAGATATCGTGTTTACAAGCCGTTTAGGAGGTTTTAGCAGTTTAACTTTCGGTGACCTCGGATGACCTTTGACCTCTACCAAAAACAATAGCGTTCTTTCTATTGACATGACAAATCTGTATACCAAATATGAAAAGTGTCGGTCGTTGCTAACTTGAGATATCGTGTTTACAAAGTTTTCGGTTCTTGGCCTCTGGTGACCTCAAATGACCTTTGACCTCCACTAAAAACAGTAGGCTTCTTCCTCTCAACATGACAAATTTATATATCAAATTATGAAAAGTGTCGGTCATTGCTATCTTGAGATGTTGTGTTTACAAGCTAGGCGTCACATACACACACATACACACCCATACACACATCACCATTGCATAGATTCTTTGCCTGCCTTCGGCAAGGAATCAAAAAGGTTTAATTGTTCAAGCTAATTTGCAGCACTAATTTTGTATTACTTGAACGTATAACACCCACTGTAAAAGGGACAGATATTTGAAATCTTTCATTAATAGCATCGATTCTCCCACGGTACAATGAAACCAGGAAGGTGTTGTAGCTAACGCCTTCCTGATTATCTATGGTGTTACTACGAATGGAGTAAAGGCCGGTTTATACTTCCAAATTTCTCGCGCGATAAAGCGATCAATAACCATATATGGTCAAAATATCTTTGCCGCCAGTTCGATTCACGGTCATCGCTTGGAGTTGAACATTGTTCAACTTTTCTCGCAAGCTCTCGAGATATCGCAAAGGAAACGGCTTCTGATTGTCTGCTTGGTAGGTGAACGACCTTTTGAAACGAGCTCACCATCCTGCTCGACAACAATGGCGGACCTTTTCAGATACCGGCTCATTACATGTATTCGGGTTCCGTGCGACTATCGGCGGCCTGATTGTGACAGTGAGAGCTGTCGGAATGGAGGGAAACAGTTATTACTTTCCACGAATTAAGACATAAAGGTTAGTAAGGCAGGATTTTCTTGTATTCCCTAAAATTATCACGGTAATCAATAGTGTACTTTGTCGTAGAGCCGATCAAACCGCATACACATATATGTGTACTGTACCTGGCCTTTGCATAGGCAGGTATTGGGAGACTGTGCATTGCATGGCAGTACTGCGAAAGTTGAGCTATGCGAGAAAACTGAAGTATGAATCAATTTTACATCGGCATATCGAGACCCAGCTAACATCCTTAAACACAGCTTTATAGCGCTATAATGAAGTATGAACCGGCCTTAAAAGTAAAGTCTTTTATACTCGGTGTTATTGTTCGATCCCAACAATTGTAACCCTTTAATCATATTCTCATCACCTTGAAAAATCCATTGAGTTCTTGTCCTTTTATTCTTATAATTTCTTTGTCACATTATTTTACGTAATCGCTCTGACCTTGTCATATATGTTCCAACTAACAAGAGTCAAAAACTTTGCTAATGTGAAAATAAAGACTGTTATCTTAATTGCTTGTCAGAAAATATTAATGAAAATATAGATTTGTTTTTCAAAAGACAGTGCGCAGTTGATGAATTTAGAGTACAATATCTAGAACAGTAGTCTACAATTACCTTAACAGCTACAACACCTCCCCAAAATAAAGAAAATTTACATTCTTTTCCAACGATACCACCAACCTCTCATTGAAAATGCTTCTGTGGCGATAAAACCTAAATACTTTGTTGAAAGTAAAACTTGCACCTTTTCGAATCCTACCTGATAACAAAACTTAGCTCATTGTGAAGCTGATCATTACTCAGGTTTAGGGAATTATCGGCATATGAGAGCGCAAGTGCGCATTCTAAGAAATCGCTTTAGTTCTAACAGGGAGTTGCAACAGGATAATTGGTCGATATACGGGAACTTCTCGTTGTTCGTTTAAGAGTCGTACGAAATGCAAAACAGAAAAATAATTACTTTTGAATATTCAACAAACGTTTCCATTTCCATGTTATGTAGTTAATGTTGTCGAGTCATTTGCATATTATTTAAGTTACCTAATAGTAGGTTCTATGCCATAGTCGTGATATGTTTTTGATGAGTTTGGAGGATAGTTGATTTGGAGAGAATACAGCTGAGTTCGTTTTCGTTCAGTCTCTGTTCCTCTTTATTATTTTGTTCTATATGTTTGTCTCAAGTCTAAAATACACCAACGCTCTAAAGTACTACGTTACACTGGTGGCAGCGAGTGTCACTAACTAAGACATACCGTAGTTGTGAAGGACTTTAATGGTCATTTTATTCTGTTCACCTGGAAGAGGACATTTTAAAAGTATCCCTGTATACGTGGAAAGGATGTTCTACAAGTATTTTATTAGTCCATACCACGCCTTTTAGTTAAGTTTAGACAGTAATACGTTACATAAATATTTACTTTAAAATATTTTAAATGTTCAAGGGTGGACACAACGTGGTCATATACACAGCAACACACATATTTACACACACACACACACATATATATATATATATATATATATATATATATATTAACAACAAAATGAAACAAGCACAAGACACACGGCATGCTGTTAAAACGATTCAAAAATGATCGTGTCCAATCTACTGTACATAGACAACATTAAGATTAAAAACCGTAAAATAGTAAAAGGCTAAAAACTTTCAAAAAGCAAACAAGCTAAATGAAGAGGACGCAACACGTTTCGGAGGGATACACTCTCCTTCCTATATATATATATATATATATATATATATATATATATATATATATATATATATATATATATATATATATATATATATATATATATATATATATATATATATACATATATATATATATAGGTAAATGAGAAGCTTGGATAACAACGATGTTCCGGTGTATGTCCAGGATCCAGAAGATTCACAGCATTCTAGTTAAAAGTTAGGTAAAACTTTAAAATGATAAAACTAGAACAGCAACTGAACACACAAAGATAAAAAGACACCCTGCATCGAGAAGCTTTCGGCTGTTTTATTCAGCCTTCATCAGCTCGAATGAAGCAGATAAAATGGGTTCAAAAGTCTACCTATAAAATTCTAAAAGACTTGCAAATACATACAAAGAATAAAAGCAGCCAGCACAAACTCAGGACAGTAAGAAATAAAGCTTAAAATCACTGGGTGGATAAATAGCAAAAGAAAGAGAAAAAACAGATTCTTAAAACCAGCTGTAAACATGCTGCACTAAAGTTAAGATAATCCTCAAAAATATGGTTAAAACCAACGGTAGCTGAAGGGGGCCTGGAAGGTGCATAGGAGAAGAACATTACGCATAGGAAACTACCAGAATGAGTAAAAGAAAGTTACCCTGAAATTTACCGTAGGTAGCTGATTCTTTTGGAAGAGTTAAATTCCTTCCGTTTGTTTAGGCCTAGGGGGAATAGGGTATTCAACTGGGCAAGCCAAAAACCTCTTTTTGTAAGGGCTGTGTCATTATTAGACTTGCTGTAAGTCTGCTCTATAATGATGAACTTAATGTCTGACAGTTGATGAGGAGAAGAATTATAATGGACTGCTAATTCGCATCTCCCGCGATTATTCAAGAGGTCGGATTTGTGATTTCTAAATCTTACTTTAAATTCTGTGGAAGTAGACCCAACATACTGCAAATTACACTTAAAACAAGTTGCTACGTAAATAATACAAGCACTAGTACAGGAAACATAACTTTTAATAGGATAAGTTTTCTTAGTGGCACAGCTAGAAAAGTTGGAACTCTGCAATAAAAAATTAGTACAGAGGTCACACCTTCTTCGCTCACATTTGAAACAACCTACAGTGTCCCGTGTACGGGTACGATAAGGAGATTTCGACTTCCTAAGTAAATCCTTAAGGGACTTACATTTTCTGTAAGCAGTGAAGAATGAATTCTCTGGGAAAAGATTGGTCATACGAGGCGAGCTATGAAGGATGTGCATGTGTTTACGAATGATAGAATTGGCATTGGGTAACGCTGGATTGAAATCCAGGACTAGTGGGTATTTACGACTGGAATTGCTCTTTTTAGCAGGATTGAGCAGGGCAGATCTAGGTAATTTGTTTGCTTTTTCAAATTGCTCTTCTACAAGTTGGGGGTCATATCCTCTGGCTATTAAATAATGCTTAAACTCAATAACTAAAATATAAATGACCATCAGTTCTATCCAACTATCTATCCAACTATCAATTTTGTACTGAGGTTTTCTGAGTCAAGGCTTGAATTTCTAGATGTTATGGTAATTTTGAATAATGGAATCATTTCAACTGATGTGTTCTCTAAGCCAACTGATGGTCATTTATATTTGTTACCTTCTAGTTCTCATCCTAAGGCTTCCTAAGCATCAAGTAAAAAGCATCCCTTACAGTATAGCCTTAAGGTTGAAACGTATTTGTTCTACCCCTGAGCTTTTGGCCAAGAGAGTTATTCAGCTTTAAGCATTATTTAATAGCCAGAAGAGCAATTTGAAAAAAGCAAACAAATTACCTAGATCTGCCCTGCTCAATCCTGCCTATAAAGAGCAATTCCAATCGTAAATACCACGAGTCCAGGATTTCAATCCAGCTACCCAATGCCAATCGTAAACACATGCACATCCTTCATAGCTCGCCTCGTATGACCAATCTTTTCCCAGAGAATCATTCTTCACTGTCTTACAGAAAACTTAAGGATTTACTTAGGAAGTCGAAATCCTCCTTATCGTACCCGTACACGGGACACTGTAGGTTGTTTCAAATGTGAGCGAAGAGGGTGTGACCTCTGTACTAATTTTTTATTGCAGAGTTCCAACTTTTCTAGCTGTGCCACTAAGAAAACTTATCCTATTAAAAGTTATGTTTTCCTGTACTAGTGCTTGTATTATTTACGTAGCAACTTGTTTGCTGGTCTACTTCCACAGAATTTAAAGTAAGATTTAGAAATCACAATCCGACCTCTTGAATAATCGGCGGGAGATGCGAATTAGGCAGTCCATTATAATTCTTCTCCTCATCAATACGTCAGACATTAAGTTCATCATTATAGAGCAAAGTCTAATAATGACACAGCCCTTACAATGTTCTTCTCCTATGCACCTTCCAGGCCCCCTTCAGCTACCGTTGGTTTTAACCCTATTTTTGAGGATTATCTTAACTTTAGTGCAGCATGTTTACAGCTGGTTTTAAGAATCTGTTTTTTCTCTTTCTTTTGCTATTTATCTACCCAGTAATTTTAAGCTTTATTTCTTACTGTCCTGAGTTTGTGCTGGCTGCTTTAATTCTATGTATGTATTTGCAAGTCTTTTAGAATTTTATAGGTAGACTTTTGAACCCATTTTATCTGCTTCATTCGAGCTGATGAAGGCTGAATAAAACAGCCGAAAGCTTCTCGATGCAGGGTGTCTTTTTATCTTTGTGTGTTCAGTTGCTGTTCTAGTTTTATCATTTTAAAGTTATATATATATATATATATATTTGTATGGAGAGACAGTAGGTAGATAGAGATAGGTAGCGACTTTATATCTTTATATGAATGAGTCGAATCAACGCTGTATTACTGTACATAGTCGCATAGAGACCTTAGGCCCATTTAACCTCTATTCATAAACACCTTTATTGATTTCCTGCATTCCGATTGGCTGAAAACCATTCGAGACCAGTCTCGAATCGCGATTCGAGACTGGCCTTTGCCAGTTAGGAGAATTACTTTTTCAAGGTGAATTGAATGTCACTGTTACTACTGTACTGTGTACTATGCTTTGTCCATGATGTGTTACCATAGCAACATAAACCATAACATCTGAGTAAGAAAACCAATTACTGTAAACTACTGTAGTATTACACTGTTAAGCCTAACACCCCTGTAGCTATAACCATTCAAAGCATAATGCTCATTTCATCCCATGAATGAATGCTAGCAAAACCATATTCATCTTCTTGGATACTGCCAGTGGTATGGCTAAAAGAGCGTATAACCTTACAGTATATGCCAAGGGTACATTTTGTTAACGAACGGTCTGCCTGTTACAAATATTCCACTCCTAATTTTCCTAAGTTGGACTGCATGGTAAAGAAAAGTGAATTTGGTCTCTGTGCTGCTAATGCCAGCATGGGGCCTGTGTTATTAACTATGACATGCAAAGCCAATGGTAAACAGGTTTTACTGACAGTGTCACTGACAGGTTTTTACGTTTGAACCAATTCCGCTAACACTAACAGGCATAACAGGCCAGCACGGTCTTCATTTCTAGTTCTACGCCGAGCTAGGCTTCTTTTGAACTAATGTTGTAAATAATTTAAGCTAGGCCTAACGTTAGGCCTGCATAATCTATATTAAAAACTTGAACAGATTTTCAAAGTTACCAACACTATAATCCTCTTCCAAAGAGGCTAAAGACACCTTAAATCACCGTCTTACTTTGGATCCTGAACGCAAGTGCGTTAACTACTTAACAGTCAAATGTCCGCATGCATGTCGTTGAAGGCTGCACTGCACACAGTATATTGCAGTACACCAGCGTAGCTGCACAGCACTGTGTATTGCGAAACTTTCGTGGTGTAGAACTTCACTGTAAACAGTAGCCAGCTAGAAGTTAGTTTCCTTGTTATAATGCTCAGCCTCATCTCTACAACGATGTATCATAATTCAGATATAAACGATTTTGCGTTAAATTAATCCAGTTAAATTTCGTTCGATGAATTGAGATTCCAATCAATATGTTAAGTGAAAATATTTGCGTGGTTGTCCACTTTCTTTTGGCTTGAATTTGTTCGCTACTATCGCAAGAAACTAAACATGACGTCATAATAGCTCCTAAGTTAGCTGGGAGAATTAAAATTTGATCTGTAAAATTTTGTCGAAAATTCAATGTTTTTGTCGATTCCCAACATTTTAATGTTGAGTGTTTATGAATGGGGATAAAAGCAAGGTGCCCGGTCTTAAATGTGATTCGAGACCTCCGATGACGTCATCACAGAGGCAGCGGACCTCGGCTGTCGCCTCGGTCCGCTCAGCCTCTGTGATGACGTCATCGTCGGTCTCAAATCACATTTAAGACCGGGCACCCTCGTATTTATCCCCTAAATATAGGCACTTGTCTTATACTGAAAGAGGTTTAATCTTTATACATATATATAGTTCTTCAGTTCGTCTCGTTATTTGTTGAGTGCTGGATTTTTCATGCTTTTATAATATATATATATATATATATATATATATATATATCAGTACATGTTCCAGCACGTTCGAATTTATGCTAACGTTAAATCGAATTAATGTCGACTTTATTTCGTGTCAGCCAATCAGAGAGGGCGGTGATTTGTGTTGGACATGGGGGGAGTGGACCATTAACCTCAAAATGATGATATATATATATATATATATATATATATATGTATGTATATAAGGAAATACCGGAAAAACAGGTACACACATGCCAACTAGTATATCGAAAACGAAACACACACTACTGGTCTAAATAGAGCTCTTTCTCTCTTTCATTCATAAGCATTCATGCACGAATTGCCCCTGACGTAAACAGCCTTTAAGTTGTCCCGTCATTCTGTATTTCAAACTGAAGAAGAGCTTTTGACTGTTCGAAATATTTGTATTTTCGTTTTCAATATACCATTTGCCATGTACGTATCTTTTTTTCCCTGGTGTTTTCTTCTTATCTATGGTGTCAACAAAAGCCTACCAATAAAGCACACACACACACACACACTTACATATATCTATATCTATATCTATATCTATATATATATATGTATATATATATATATATATATTTCATGTCATACACAGGCTTAAGTGAGACCCCTAATCAAAACGTATTGTACAATTATAGATGTCAAGCTGGTGTTTACGTCTTTCAAAGTTCGTAAGATGTTCTTCAATAAAGATTTAATCCCTTGTAGTATACAAGTTTAACTGTACAAGCTGTAAAGCTTGTTATATAGGGGAGACCCACAGACGTTTCTCTACACGGATCAGCAAGCAGCTTAGGACCATAGAGATAATACAGGTAGTAGCTCCATGTTAGGATAGATCAGAATTCACACATATACAAACACTTAGCCAAATGTCATAATTGTAAATCCCAGTGTGATCACAACTCTTTCAAAATCATTTAATTGACCGGGCACCTACCAAGCTCCAGCTAAGGATTAAAGAAAGCCTACACATTACGCGGGATACACCATATCTTAACAGAAAATAAGATAGCCCTTTGATCACTCTATTGGGCTAATTCTTTACCTTCACATGCGTCACTGCCTTCAACCGACAGTTGGTTTCAAGTCTTTACTATAGCTTTGTTGCATGATGATGAAAGTCGTTCTTTCGAAACATGTCGCATTTTTGTACGGAATAAATGTTATCGCTGAGAATTATCGAATTGTCAATTATTTTTCTCATATATATATATATATATATATATATATATATATATATATATATATATATATATATAAATATATATTTTTATATATATAGAAACTGAAGAATGGTGGGAAGTGGACACCGTCGCATAATTTTAGAAGTCGCAACGTCACATCTACACTTCCGTATATATATATATATATATATACATACATATATGTAGTTGGCCAACACACGCCTATCACCATATCGAACATATATATATATATATATATGTATGTATATATATGTATATACAGCAGGTGGGATTGATTTCAACTTCATGATCGAATACCAAACACAACTTTCGACCTGTATATATATATATATATAAATATATATATATATAATTATATATATATATATATATATATAACGCTAATTCCCACCTTAAGGGGAAATTGTTATATCTGCTTGTACATAGGGCGAAAAAAAGATAATAAAATACAAAAGAAATAAATTCGCCTTAACGTCTAAAAATATAATTAACGTTATTTCAATGGGCAGCCATCCGTTCGTGTTAACAGCTAGGTGTCCGTAAATTTGACAACTTTGAAGTAATGGCATCTAGTTTGTAAATCTAAGAGGGCGCCCTTGTAAGTTTACGTATTCCTATAGAAAAAGTGTGTGGAAACGTTAAGGCGAAACTTATATTTCACCCGAATTTTTTTTCCCCCTTAAGGTCGACTTTTCAACAACAACTTTCCCCCTAAGTGCCGAATTAGAGAAATATATATATATAATATAATATATATATATATATATATATATATATATATTATATATATATATATATATATATATATATATATACATAAACAAAATACAGCAAAATCTACTTGTCCGAGCTTTCGAACTCTGCACGAGTCCTTTGTCAAGGCAATACAAAGACCAAATAATAGAGATGACCCTGATATAAATCTATATGTATGTATGTATATATATATATATATATTCATTCATATATACATAATTAATATGTTGCAAATAGTTGCGAATTACATACCACTTGCTCGTTGCGTCCATGTGTTTCCGTGACCGTTCTTTGCTCTCTTAACTTTGGATGAATCACGAAGTACAACGTAATAGAAAGTAAAAGCGATCAGCAAAGATTCCGCAACGAAAGATAAAAATTTCACTTTGGATTTACACGGATACATGATTATAACGGCCTTACACAGTGGGCTTTTTGTTGGATCGAAATATTCAAGGCTCGGATACAACAACTTGTAGAGATTACAACATTTACAAGGAGTAAATTCCTGTCGTAGATTGTTCTCCTTTATCCGCTAAGAGCGACACAAACTACAACGAACAACGTTTACCAAGAATACAGGCAACACAAAACGCGTGGAATCGTTTTCAACATTGAAAACACACAGCTTTTTTATCACTATGAATGCGACTTAGGGATTCGGTTCAGCGGTATTCGTCTGAAAAGTATGTAGTAAACACATGTTGACAGGAATGCAAACTTATTTGGAGGCTAATTGGATTTCCACGATCACTCTGGCTTACAGAAGCTACTATTTTGTTCTATGTGGACAGACTATGAACAATGTTGACTCTCCGCTATGCAAGAATAGCCTTCAGACTATCTTTACGTTTGTACTGTCCTACGATGAGGCAAATTATACGTCCTGTCCTACTTGTACTCAAACCTTCTAGTCACATGGTTCAGTAAACTTCAATAGCCCAGATTCACTTAATTGGTACTGTAGAGTGTAGGCTATTATGCAGCTCTAAATTCTCTCATGGGGTTCAAGACTTCAACGATGAGAAGAAATTGCGAATTTACTGGACGAATGGCATATCACTGATGGTATATTGTTCCGAAAATTTAATGTATTAGATTGATTTCATTCGGAACCCAGTCTTTCAGTAAATTGAAGGTTGGTAAAGGAGTGAGAAGGTAGTTTGTGATGCATGGCTGCTCCATCCCGAATGACACAGTTTTACCAGGGAGCTGTAAGACATGAAGAAATAACGCTTGTTCTTCCTTCGAAACTAAGTGTTTTGCCGACACTTCAGCTTTGCATTGTCTTGTTTCCGAAATTCCTCTAAAACTTAGAGAGATTAGGAAGTAAAGGCAGTTGCTCTTGTCGCCTGCTACATCTGAGAGAGTTCGTAGGATGATTTTACCCATTGGAATAACATTGCCAGTCGTCGAGGAAAGTAAAATTTATTTCACCTTGTGCCGCGAGGTGCCACTTTTTAAAAGGGTACATGTATGTCTCTTTATGACACTTTTTGAACCGATATTCATTTTTCGCTATTTCAGGAACAATCCGGACTCGTTTGACATGTCATCATCAAAGTTTAGACTCGGAATGGTTCACCAACAGAATATATTCCTTACTTAATGAAGTAATTAGAATAATAATGGTATTGTGCAACTTAAGAGTACATGTACAGACGTTTTGATGTAAAACGGTGAAAACGTTTCACATTTATCGGCTGCACAGTTAACTTCAAAGAATTATCTTGACAATAGTCTTTGTTTCAGGATCACTGGGTTTTGAAAGAAGAGGATCATCATTAAGAAGAAAAAGTCAACCGTGGCGTAACAATAAGAATAAAGAAGCCTGTCAATCAAATTTTGCTACCTGAAAAGGATTAAATTAACCTTAAGTACATATTTTCTGACAGATTTTGTCGATGTTTCTCCATCTCTCACAGCTCCCTGGTTTTACTATCAAACTACATATGCTACGATTAGTTAAAATTTGGGTTGAAATTCAAGCGCTACGTAACGTCCGGGATACCTTACCAGGCCTTCCGTTAGAAGCTAGACTAGCAAAACAAAAGTAATCTATACTGAACTGTAAACTAATTAAAACAAACTAAAATACTATCGTTTCTAAAAGATCATTGTCATTTCGCAAGTGACTCGGAGAGTTTCCCATTAGTCGGGAAGCCAAGAAAGGTATAATGACTGATTCCCAAAAAGCCAAACATTAAAAATAAAAGATTTTAGGCTTAAATGAAATTTTGATATGTTAAAAGGGTACTTTATCTACGTATTCTGGTAACATATCCTGTGAAACTGATGCATGGTTCTGGAGTTAACAACATCATGAAATTTGAACTTAAAGTTGCACTTGTGACATCATAATCTCACATCAACGAACTGTCTTTTGTTGTTTTTCCCTTAAACTTTAGAACCAATTTTTTTCTTTTATAATCTTATATTATTGCCAGTATGAATGCATGAAAGGGATAGAAATTTTGAACTTAAATATCCTCATGAAAAGCCCAAATCCCTATATAACATAATTTCAAAGTCAAAACAACAGCCCTAAGTAATCTTTGCTTAACATTGTCAGGAGATGATGTAACTCCTGCTTGTTTCAAGTTCACTTCAGGTCACAAATGTAGTAACTTCATTCCTTCGCTAGTATCTCGAGAAATACATATCGGAACTGAATGAAAATTTAACAGAAATTCTTAGGTTTAGCTGTTATGATATTTCAAAAATTTGCTTAAATCCTTCCTAACCGGCTCATTGGAATAAATGACCTCGACAACATACAACATGCAGTCACACATTACTTTATTTTTTACCTGTAGTGTGTGGATCAGCGTTAACTTATTTGGTGACTTTACGGGTTCATCAACTTTTGCAATTTACCGCAGGTTTTTTTTTTTCATTTACACACCATTTGAAACGTTTCTCGAGAACTTCATGGCAACCGTTAGATCCCACCGATTTTGCCCATAAATTTCATGATATTAAGATCGTTAGGAAATAACCGGTGTAGGAATTTGAGTCTTGGAGAACCTGCTATTCTAGGCAGCCAAAAAGTGAACATTTTCTCTCTTTAGCTAGCCCAAACATGGTAGGGCAGACGTGAGCTGTGTTCACCTACACATGGATTCGAGAAATTCGAACTCCAGTCGGCATTTCTAGAGTAGCATACCTAGTGATGACTCATCAAGAACCTTAGACGAATTATAATAACAATAAAGATTCCTTTCTGTACCTGGCGATCCGACAGAAATTCGCATGCTCAGTACGTGTGCTAAATTACGTGATACATGAGCACTGTGCAACCCGAAACGATTTTGCTTTTTGCCTAGCCAAGGGAGATATTTTGTTACCTCTATTACTGCTGCCAGCTTCACCCTGATGGCCAAGAAAGTTTTCAAAATCCACATTTCCGAAACTCTGGCATTTCACACTTAGCGAGTACAATTTACTTACACCAGGGAGCTGGGTTTGAGTGGCAGCTCTGCTTATACCCATACAGTATGTCATATGCCCGTAAATATAGGGATTACTTTAAAGGTCGTGTGACATGAAAATAACATAGCTAGACATTTGATGTGAAAAGCATTAAAATCCAGAAAATAGCCGCAATTTCCATTAAAATCCATCAAATATTGACCATTTTACAGAAAAATTTCTATTTCACACTTGTATCATAAATAAACATGAGCTAAATATTTAAATATGTGACACCGAAAGAGGGACATACCATATATATGGCATATGTTAGCCTTTGTTTTTTCAACTTTAATTTCAAGGACACTGGTAGCATTGTTATTCCCTGAGGGGTTTATTATAAAAGTTAACATTTTTCCTTGAAAAATATTGATATCACTCACCAAACTGTAATCTATATGATCAGTAATTAAGAGATAATTTATACAGGGTTAACAAAAGAAACCATAACACCGTGCAACACTCCACATCATTATTTTGCATAGGCAATTAGTTTCTTCAGAAACCATCAAACTTTGAAGACATCTATTTTGAGGACGGTAAAAGATATTGAAATAATTCAACGGATCTTTGACTGGAGGACTTAATTCTTTAACTGACAAGTGAAACAGCCCTTTTGGTGGCATGTCACACGACCTTTAAAGGATAATTATGTTACGCAAACAATTCACTTTTTTATATAGCCCCCTCCTCCCCCACACACACATTAAATAAAAGTTTAGACCTTTCTGGCCGTTATCGAACCCACACCTGTGTCTCTATATATTGCTGTAGGAATTCTCTATCTGAGTCGACCTTCGACACATTCCCACCAAAGTGTTGTAACTAGATACCACGACAATATGCAAATAAAAAACTCCGAACCATTGCACTGAAAAACACGTGGGGATAATGAATCGAAGCAGGGAGCTGTAAAGGACGAAGAGAGTTTCGTTGCCAGATTTCCATTTTACTTTTCCCAAATAGTCATTTACCAGCCGTTTCTATGATTGTTTATTATATTGACTATCCATTATTTTATGTATAAATCATGCTCTTGATGGAATATAAATATAATATTTTGCTGTGTTTTTGTGACCTATTATAGAACGCAGGTGTTTTCTTGACTAACTTTAAGTTACGTGCAAATGCCCATTTTAATACCTGGCCCTGCAGCAAAGACATCTCTACATAGGTTTCCCAAGATAGCCGCGGTAAAGTGGAAATCGGCTTCATTTCGCTGCGCTATGAATAGCAATGTTATATTCCTTTCCATCAGTCCATGCTTTAGTTCGGGGCTCCCAACTGCAGTATTCCCGACTGGCCTTCACGGTTGGTTGGTTAAGTTTGTTGTCCCTTCGGGGACATAGCTCCTTTGGGGAGCAGAACTTCGGGAATAACTTTTGTTTTCTCCCCTTGGCTTTTCGATCGCTAGAGAGTCGAGGAGACTTTGGAAAAAAGTATTTCCGACTGGCCTTCCAGGCCTTTTGGCTAAGACCATGTGTAGTGTCTGTTCCTTTCAGCCAGCCTAGAACGTGACAATGCATGACAGACCCATGATGTAGAGGTCTGAAGGTTTAGAAGCTTGTCATGTTCAGTCTAAGTTGTCTCTTGGGGACAAAGCTCCTTTGGCAGTTTGGAGAGCAGAACTCCTTAGAGAGTATTAAACCCTTTGGTTTTCGGCGTTCGGGTCTTCGCCAGAGAAACAAGGGGACTATGAAAGTATTCCCGACAGGCATAGGCGAACGAACTGGGAGCTGTGCTGTAGTCCTCGACCCCGAAGTTCGGACAAAAACGGCTCAGCTTTCTTGAAAAAATATCCCACACGCCTATGCCTATACAGGACATCGGCTGATAGAAGTCTTGTGATCACCTCACTTAAAATCTAGAGGGCAATATACCAGAGCTAGAGTTCCTTTTAAAACAGCTGTCATGTTATGAATATATTATTATCCAACAACGGATTAGCCACTTTTACTACTTTTGTTTTATGATGCTTGTGTGAAGTAGACCTAAAATACCACTCTTACTACACTCTGCTTGTCAAAAATTGCCTTTAAATTCTTGATTCGAACGTGCCGTTTCTACAATTTAAGACTAGCCATTATAACTTTTTCTCATGCGAGGTAACAAAAGCCTGATTTGAAAAATACCACAGAGTTGTGTGTTCTTAATTTGATTGACCTCAAGAGGTGCGAAAGCGTTCAGACGGAGATGATTGTACCTTTCAACACTAAACCTTCCACAATAATTGCCATTGGGATGGGTGTCATACCGTACAGAAAGCAGTAATTGATTATTTGGCAATATATAGTTGATATGTAGGAAATGCTAATTCAAATTTGACGACTTACCTTCACAATTTTCGTTGCGCTATTTGGAAGATTGTGTGTGTTCTTGTCACCTTCCTCCTTTTAGCGTAAAGTGATAAGATGTGGGTTACGAAGCAATAGTTTAAACACCGGGTCTTCATAATTCACCATACAACTGAGCTGTCAAGCGACGTTGCACTTCACTTATACGGGATACAACCTCATATTCTTTCAAATTTTTCAAGTCCCCCCCCCCCCTAAAAAAAAAACAGACGCAAAACTTTTTTTTGATAATTTTGTGTTTTCGAGTGCAGTTTCCTTAACTCTGAGGGCTTCTGGATGACAGATTTTCTCAGCTCTGACCATGATGATGGGGCTATAGGTCGGCATCGTTTCAGTGCGACGCCTAGTCTTCGTCAAGACCTAGTGAATCTTTACCCTTCCTTCCCACATTCCCATAACACGAGTATATTTTGTTAGTGGCGCTATTCTAATATACGGCTCTGTGCGCTCAGACATCCTAATGTACGGGCTCTCTGCTCTGAGGTGCCTATCCTCTGATTGCTTTCGTTCTGTAGACTGTAGATGGTGAACAATCCGCACACGAGTGAGGGCGCGCTTTATGTATGAGTTTTGGAACTAAAGGATTCAGTAAGTTACCAGAAGAAAGCTACCATCGTCTTTACACAAAACTATGCGACGCCCAGTGAAGTGTTTTTAAATTATAGCGAAAGTGGTTTTTTATCTTGCATGTAATACTTCTGTTATATTTATAAACATGGGTGTCAGGTCTGAATGTCTGTATATATAATTGCATGTACCTATAAACCATGAGGAAGTTTGATTTGTCTAAATATGGATTATCAGTCGTGATTCTCTCACAAATTTTTACATAGGCGTAACTGCTCATGAAAGTGATAAGACAGTCTGAATTTAACAATTTGTGAAGTGATTAAAAATCTTAAACTTATGGATATAGAAATTAAAGTGAGTGTCATAGCCATGATTGGTGGAGGCTGGGCAGTAGCCACCATTCGGGTAGGCAATTCACTCTTTGTAGGAAAACACCTCTTTTTCGGACAAACTTTGACTTAAAGCTTGGGACAAAAGTGCTCAGCAACCTCTCTTCCGTATGGTAGTCCCGTATGCTGGTGGTGAGTGAATTTATGCTCATTTGGCTGCCTGTGGTGTAAATGTTATTGGACTTACAGTCCACTGACAAGGTCTTTCGACTTCAGATTAGAGATTGTCCGAGTTCGTATTTAAACGTCAGTGGCTGCAACATGGGCGGCTCTAAGAAATTTTGTTTGGGGGGCAAACTCAAGTCCGTATTCAGGGAGTTTCGGACCCCCCCAGCAATATTAATGGTCAGCTCCGGATAGTACAATAGCCTCAATAGGAGTATGCATAGGCGTAGGGGCCCCAAGTTGATGGGGGGGGGGGAGGGAGGGCTGTAACGATCTGCCGCAAAATAGAAACAAAAATTTCCGCGTTCTCCGCGCGCGTTCAAAATGTTAATTTACATATTATATAGGCGTGCATCCATTATCACACCGCATGTCATTAACATACAATAATTTGCCACGTTACTACCTGTTCCATATTGGTTATAATTCTGGGGGAAGTCGTTACAATAATGATGATAATAATCAGTAGTGTAGCCAAGATTTCTCTCATAGGAGTGGTGCAGGCACTATATTGTGTGATCGCCGGTCTGAAGGAGGGGTGTCCCCTCCCCTTTGAAATTTTTTGAAAAATTAGGTGTCCATACATGCAATCTGGTGCCACATATGCTACCTTTGAAGTAAAACTTTGTGTTTTATTTTAGGTACTAAAAAAATCGGCGTCAGTGACGGGGGCATGGCCTAATGGGTCCTCAAATACACCACTGATAATCATAATATATGATTTTAACCATTAAAAAACACACTGGTGAATTAATACCGAATATATAGGTCTCAGTGCAATCCAAATCAGAACTATATTTTAATTACCAAGGAAGTTTTTTAAAGTATCGATTTCCGTTAAGCTACATTATTGCGTTATTTTTCTTTCAGTGGGTTTCCCAGAAATTCTCAGAATATTGCCCGAATTTTCACAAAATATTTTGTTAGGGGAGCTGCAGCCCCCCTCCCCGCCCCCGCCTCCTACACCTATGGGAGTATGGTTATTATTATGTATTAGAGCGATGCCCCATGTAGTTTTCAAAAGCTCTTCAAAAATCATTTCAGGCAGTTAGTCATGAGCTGACTACTTTAAAAATAAATACAACCATATCAACCGATCGCTACCGTAGTACCATAGGGGTGGAGTAAGAGGCAGGTGAAATGGGCAAGGCTGCTTGATCCATTTGTATAAAACGAGCCCCACCTTTAAATATTTTATTGTTTCTTTCATTGTGTCACAATATGTTTCAGTTTTGCCAAGAAGCCATAAAATGTTGGTTTTCTGGATTGTTCTCTTAAAACTAACGAAAATTTTGAGCATGAAGACACTTGAAAACGATGAAATGATAGCACTAGTATTTTGGATCTCAGTACCGTTCCGAAACGAATTTTTTTTTTAAAGGGGGAGGGGAATTCCCCTAACTCAGAACGACGTCTCATCCTATATACAAATACCTAGACCGCTAGTCAAAATTCTCATCACACTGAGCTTAAATTGACTGTTTAGTGTGTTTATTTTAAATCAATTGAAACGACGGTATACTTTATCACAGAGGTGGAGAACCTTTTGCTTATAACAGGCCATTTGACAGTCATAAGACGGCTCGTGGGCCAACGGCGCTGTCAATTTGGACAAGGAAAGGGAAATCTCTCCTTCTATGGGAAACACAATACTTTTAGACTACATGCCCGTTACAACTTTTTGTAGACAGATACCTATGCTAATCTGGCCAGGTGACACCCGGGCAAAACTGCTTTCAGACGTGGATGATAATCAACACGGCTAATGGGTTGTGTATCTAATGACCCAGAAAGCTCTGAAGTGTCTGCAAAACTATGGGCATTTAACTCCAGCATTACCGCTACGCCCTGTAAATGACATTATCGATGCCTAATAAGCTAATCAGATTACAAATATCACAGCGTGATCTTTTGTTTTGATTGATTACCTTAACTCGCACTAACGGCAGGTCCATTTGTGATGTCTGAAGTATATATAGTAGAAAACAAGTAACTGAGAAAACGCGCGCGAAGCGCGCCGAAAAAATGTTGTTTTGAAAGCACTTTATTAATGTGTAACTTTCGTATTGCATTGGAAAGCAGGGGCGAATCTAGGGTCTTTTCTGAGGGGGGGGGGTCCAACATAAAAAGGGCACATTCATTTTTTTTTTAATTTTGGTTCCCATAAACGTCAGCGATTATACCGCATATTGACAAAGAAAGGATAAACCAAGAGACATGCAAAAACTGGAATCAAAACCTGGAATCTAAACGGTGAAATAGCAAAGCGCGCGAAGCGCGCGAAAAACTTTTTGGGTAAGCCTACACTTATAAGAACTTGTACTAATTTAAGGCTTATACAGAAAAAGCGGGCGAAACGGGCGAAAATTTTTGATAGGCTTACACATAAAACATATGACGAAAAGAAAAAAAAACTGTAGGGTTTGTAGACCGTATCGGATGTAACATACATTGTATCGAAAGCACCTGGACTACACGATAAAATAGCCAAACTTTGCTCCGTAAGTCGCTCACCAACTGACTGTACCGCATGACACACACAAGAGAACACCAAGGCTCTGCGATATGGGATGAGAGTTACGACCTTTACATAAACTATGTCCTCTGCCTATATGTTACTCGGTAAAGCGGACAGGACTTTTGCTATCCTGCTACGTGGAATGGAACTTGAAGAAAACAGAGTGACTCTACAGCGCGCGTAGCGCGCCGAAAATTTTGGGTTCTTATTAGAGTAATTATCCTCTTGAGAGCAAAAAACAGGTAAACCGACGGGACGACTAGTTGTAGTTGGGGACTGCATACTTTCGACTAAGACTCCCCGACAAAACTGTAAAACTTCCCCGATGGGGGGCCAGCCTTCCCCGACGGGGGATGAACCCTTCCCCCACTCGGTGCCACCGCTATCTCGACTGGGGGAGGGGGTTAAAATACTGTATGTTGTGTTTCCTATATAGTTGCGGCTCGATTGTCAAAAATACTCTGTCAGCACAAATGACTTAAGTCGAATGTTTGCTTTTTACTTGCGACAGCAGACCTGTCATCGGTCCAAAGACGTCAAAAATTGAACCGACTGACATTGCGTTATTTGACCTGGTGGTAATTTTATATAGTAATTTTAAAATGAAACAAACACCGATTCGTCTTTTGTGACTTCTGGTGAAATCTTGGCTGTGGACGTTAACCTAAGATTGGCTTTTTATTTATTCCCATCACTAGGGCAACACTATCATAAAAGAAGAGAGTAATTCCAGACCATGAATGTCATAGCGAAACGTATTTACCTACTCTCTCTTGTTCATGAGAGGAGGGCTACTAGCGGGTGGAGGGAAGGTTTCGTAGATGTAGCTTTTAGGGAGTGTGAACAGATCATTATTTCGTAAGACCAAAAGACTAGCAGTGACCTTTTGGAATCAATATTAAAACCCAGTAGTAATACGTTGCATAAAGTGCTAGCTGGTGAGTATGATGAATATCTGCGTGTTTTGTATTACTATGAATGGCCAAGCACGCCACACGTGGTTCCAAGCGAAAAGTGATTAGAATGCCTGACTGTCACGCAGGCAGTAAGACATACTGTAGTCACATTCTCTGTAAAACGATTGCACTGTTCGTGTTTTGGGGCGGGCAATATAGGCTACCGCAGTTAAATATATTGCCGAAATTTTCTGCGATTCATGGCTAGACTTTTACGGGTGGATTGATCCATGCTGGATGGGGGTAACCAAAGTCTCCTCGGAATTGGAGAACTGCCATTACCTGTGAAACTGTCTGGTTCTTTTTTTTTTTTTTTGCTAGTGTGAAAAACCCAATTTTCAAAAAGGGCAATGTGGGAAATTTGAGGGGGGGGGGTCCGGACGTCGGCGACCCCTTCCCTCCTGGATCCGCCACTGGAAAGTTATTCACTTCTTTAATTTTAAGCCCACTCAAGGAAAAGGGAGGGCCTAACCTATCTCGAATTACATATTTTTTTATTTATTATTTTTATTTTTGAAAATTGAAGACCATGCTTTGCAAACTTTGGGGAGGGGGGGGGGGGCAAGTGCCCCCGTGCCCCTATGGCGAGCCGCTAATGGGCTGCAAGGACTGCTTTAGTAACTTGTTCGTTACTTCATATTCCTTGTCGAAGACGTTAGGAATCTATGCAATCACGAGGGCGAGTGTGTTTGTATGTATGTGTGTTTGTGACGCTTGGCTTGTAAACACGATATCTCAAGATAACAATGATGGATACTTCTCATACTTGGAATATAGAACTATCATATTGAGAGAAAGATCCCCATTGTTTTTGATGGAAGTCAAAGGCCAAGCGAGGTCAACAGATGTCAAAACTGAAAACCTTGTAAACATACTATCTCTATTTAGGAAACATGGATATATTCAACCTTGGCATGTTGATGCGATAGAGTCAGAAGATATTGGTTTTGGTAGAGTTCAAAGGTGATCTGAGGTCACCGGAGATGAAAATACAAAATTCTTAAAAACTGCTTGTAAACACAATATTTCAAGATAGCAATGATGGACACTTTTCATACTTGTTATATAACTTTATCATATTGAGAGGAAGAACCGTATTCTTTCCAGTGGGGTTCAGAGGTCGTTGAGGTCATCAGAGGTAAAAATCCGAAAACCTTTAAAATCACGATATTTCAAGACAGGGATGGTGGACACTTTTAATACTTGGTATACAGATGTGTTACTTTTAAAGAGAGAGTGAACCTTATGGGTTTGTTGTAGGTTGAAGGTCATATGAGGTTATCAGAGGGGAAACTTCAAAAACCTGGTAAACTAAATAGACGGTGGGCGGTACCTCCAAATTGTGTCCGGTGTTCGAAAAGTTAGGAAACTTTTCAACCATTCTAAAGAAAATTACAGAGAACAACATTTACTTTTTCAGCAGCATAAATGTTACAGTGACAATTCGAATTTGAACTACCTAGTTATGAACACTTATGAACACGTTTAAAGGATGCTGTGATCATAGTATGATTAGAAATAACATACGCTTAACAAGTTCTTTGATGGCGTAGTGGAACAGCGCTCTGTTTATCACTCATGCAGACCACCCGGCTTGGAACCCCTTCCAAGGCACTTTCTTTTTTCTTCATTTTTTGTTATTCAATTATCGGTGGGGTTCAAAGGTCATGTGAGGTCAGCAGCGGTCAAATTGTCAAAACATCGTAAAAATGATATAGTCAAGAAGTATAAATTTGAGGGATGAACCTCAGTGCAACAAAACACCCCCTATACCTATGGGTTTTCTGGTTATAAGTACCATACTAGTTTAGTTTTTGATTCCTTGACGAAGGCGAAAGAAATTTATGCAATCACGCTATTGAATGTGTGTGTTTGTTTATGTATGTGTGTTTGTGACGCTTGGCTTGTAAACACGATATCTCAAGACAGGAAAGATGGATAATTTTCATAGTTAGAATATAGATTTATCATATTGAGAGAAAGATACCTTTTGTTTTTGGTGTAGGTCAAAGGTCATGTGAGGTCAACAGAGCTGTAAAACCGCAAACCTTGAAAACACGTTATACAGGAAGCATGGATGCTTTTCATACTTGGCATGTGGATGCGTTATAGTCAGAAGATGAACTCTATTGGTTTTGGTAGAGGTCATATGTTATCTGAGGTCACCGGTAAACACGATATCTCAAGACAGGAAAGATGGATAATTTTCATAGTTAGAATATAGATTTATCATATTGAGAGAAAGATACCTTTTGTTTTTGGTGTAGGTCAAAGGTCATGTGAGGTCAACAGAGCTGTAAAACCGCAAACCTTGAAAACACGGCATATAGGAAGCATGGATGCTTTTCATACTTGGCATGTGGATGTGTTATAGTCAGAAGATGAACTCTATTGGTTTTGGTAGAGGTCATATGTTATCTGAGGTCACCGGTAAACACGATATCTCAAGACAGGAAAGATGGATAATTTTCATGGTTAGAATATAGATTTATCATACTGAGAGAAAGATACCTTTTGTTTTTGGTGTAGGTCAAAGGTCATGTGAGGTCAACAGAGCTGTAAAACCGCAAACCTTGAAAACACGGTATACAGGAAGCATGGATGCTTTTCATACTTGGCATGTGGATGCGTTATAGTCAGAACTGATGAACTCTATTGGTTTTGGTAGAGGTCATATGTTATCTGAGGTCACCTGAGGTGAAAATACGAAATTCATAAAAACTGCTTGTAAATGCGATATCTCAAGGTAACCATGGCAATTTTCATACTTGGTAGATAACTTTATCATATTCAACCTTGAAGAAAACGATATTTCAAGACAGGGATGGTGGATACTTTTCATACTTGGTATAAAGATGTATATAGATGTGTTACTTTAAGAGAGAGCCCTTTGGCTATGGGTTTGTTGGAGGTCGAAGGTCATATGAGGTCATCACATCAGAGTTGAAACTACGAAAACCTCGTAAACTAAAATAGACATGGGGCGGTACCTCCAAATTTTGTTCGGCCTTTCTTGACCAACGAAAAGTTAGGATTGATTTTTCGTTAGAGAACAATATGTATTATTTCACAGACATAACTTTTACAGTAATAATTCTAATTTGAATGACCTAATTATGAGCACGTGTAAAAGATGCCGTGAATATAGCATGATTAGAAATACCATACGGTTAACGAGTTCTTTGATGTGAATCAGTGCTGGGTTTCTCATACAGACGGCTCTGGTTTCGAAACCCTTGTAAGACATATTTTTTGTTTCATTTTTTATGCAACTTTTGGCGAGGTTCAAAGGTCATGTTACTTCAGCAGTGGTGAAATTGTGAAAACATCGTAAAAAAGGATATAGTCAAGAAGTAAAACTTTAAGGGATGAACCTCAGAGTAACAAAGCACACCCTTTCGTCAAGCTTAATCACACACGGTGAAAGTAAAAGTGTAGTGACCAATTTGTCTCGAAGAGAGCGATTTCCTGCAAACCTGGCAAACTGGGGGGGGGGGGGGGGGTTGGAATACGTCGCACTCATGGTCTCTCTTCGGCAGTCCGGGAGATTCTCCCTTTGGGGGAAAACCAAAATTCAAAACAAAGATTAAAAAGAATGGAAACCTCTCAAAAACTCGAAAACGGCGTGGCGAACCACCGATCTGGACGTGGCTTTTCTGTAGCTATGACAACAAACCTTCCAAATATACATTTACTTCCTTTACATTAGACCAGGGGTGGGGACCTTTTTCCTCTGACGGGCCGTTTTGATAGTCATAATCCACTCGCGGGCCGCAGACAAGGGTGAAACAAGCTTTCCTCATAAGGCGCAGGCCAAGGGACTCCAAACAAGCCCTGGTGGGTCTAGGGGAAACGCCCAGGCAAAGAACTGGGAAGAAGCCCCCGGAGGCTCTGGGGTTTATACAAATTTGTAGGCAATGGAATCTTTATCCACTGTCATTAAATGACATTAAATGTGCGATGCTGCACGGAACAAAAGTATCATATTATGATAGCTTGTCTCTTTTTTATGTATAAAGTAATAAAAAGGAGCATACCTGAAAAGTGCGCGAGAAGCGCGCTGAAAAACCGTGTATTTTGAAACCAACTATTTTTTCTTCATTGTACATTGCAAAATGATGCACTTTTTATAACGTTTAATCCATTCTTCGGAGGGACAGTTGTACCCGTTACCTAATCTACCTTCGGGAATAAGTAAAGTGCGCACTGGGTTTCTCGTTTTAAGAAATCGCCCTGTACATGCGATAGTGTAATTCTGTCCCACGCGAAGCTTCCCGATTTAAGTCCAACGAGCTGATGGGCACGTTACATTGTGCATACTAAGGTTTTAGTAATATAAAAACTCCCTGATACCAGGGAGTTGCCATTAGAATGGTTACTCCCTGGCACTATACTGGTGGCGTTTCGCAGTAATTTTACGTGAAATATCCGAAAAGTGATATTTACAGAATAAACGGTGGGCACCGTGGGTTAAAAGATCATTATCATTTCCTTTTCAAGTGATTGGGTATTTGCATGTAAGAATTTCATCGCGGGCCCGATGAATGGTCTCGCGGGCCGGAGTTTCCCCACCCCTGCATTAGACGGACAATCTGCAAGGGGGTTCCAAAACCCATTCCCCACTGACAATGTATGCAAAGAACGTGTCGGATTGTGGGTAAAATAGACAAAATGGTGTCGTCCATGAACAAGTTTTTTCCCGATCGGGGGAAAAGTAGATTCTCCCGAATGGGGGAATCTCCAGAACTGTTCGGTGTAATTGGACTTGCAAGAACATACCCTATATCCCCTCTTCCATCATGGGTTTTGACGACCAGCTTGACAATTGGATACGCGCTTACGTCATGTGATAAACCTTCACAGCAGTCAAATTTTGTTGCTATTAGGAGAACGAAACTCCTGTATGATCGCAGTACGGCATGACGTCATTTTTTCGTTGACACACACACACACCAACACCGTCTCCTCTCTTAGCCAGTTTTACGAATCAGCCTTCATAACGTTTCTTCATTATTCCTTAGACTACATTTTAGATGTATCACTGCAAAAAGGCTTTCAGCTAGTGCCAAGCCCCTTACCACAGGGGTATAATACGAAAACCTCCTCAACGTAAAAACAAATTGATTAAGCCCTAGTTGTTATTCTTAATTCTTTTCTTTTTTTTTCTTTTTTTTTTAGTGGTGGAGCTGCCTTGTACAAGCTTTTATTTTGGCATTTTCTCTACACCTTTCGGTAAATAATTGTGGAGTTAATATGTAAACTTTGGAATTCAAAATGAAATAAAAGAAACAAAACAAAATGAAATTATATAGTTTCAGAAAGCACCCTATGATAGATCTAAGTAAATGCCCAAGTGTCCAACCCACTCCGTCTGTCCCCTTTCTGGACAGTTTCTGTTAGTAGGTCACAGCACCTTTTTAGTTTCATTTTGAATGATGGAGGCATGCAACAATGATTAGTGTTGTCTAATCTCAGACAGGTACGGAACAGAAGACATACTGCTTGAAAATCAACATGTATAAGTATTATCTTGAAAGAAGGGTCTAACTTTAAATCAAGTTTTGATATGTTAGAGGGGTACTTATTCTAAGAATTCTGGAGAAATTTGCATTGAAATCCGATATGCGGTTCTTTAGATACTAGCTGTTAAAGTTGTCACATTTTTAACACTAGGCGAACTTGAAGCAAGCACATATGACATCATAGCCTCACATTAATGAACAGTCTTTTGTTTTTCTTTGAACTTTACGACCAATTTCTCCTCCATAGTCCCATTTTATCGGAGAGAGATGAGAGGCATGAAAATTTTACAAGCTTTACATTTCCCATGGAAAGGTCCTGTATCAACTTCAAGGTCAGCAAAACAGACTGAAAAAACAAAATAAAGCATTTCTCATCAATGTGAGGAAGTGATAGAACCAGTTTGCCTCAAGCTCACTTTGCGTCACAAAAGTAGTAACTTCATTTGCTGATATCTAAAGTACTACATGTCCGATTTGAATGAAAATTTCACCAAATTGCGTAGATTTAGTTCCTCTTTCACATATGAAAAATAATTTTTGGCTTAAACTCTTCCTTTAAAAGTACTTAAACAATTATAGCATCACAGGTTACATAATGTAGATGTTAAAACTTACTATTGTGAGAGGGCGGTGTTTATGCCCTCTGACTTCTAGGATGCCAACCAAAGCAAACTGAGAGTTATCTGTTTCAGGTAGCTTTGTATGCTGCTGTTCTTGTACTGAACGACGTTCTTCTAACATAATTGGAACTTAGTATTGTAATTTTGAAAGATAGTTTCACTGTGTAGATGTATAATTTCAAGATCTGATTACAGTAACAGTTAAAACTGAGGACTTCAAAAATGAAAAAAAAAAAACACGTCTTCAGTGATATTACTTACCTTTTCTTTATTCTTAAGTCCTTCAAAATGTAGCCCGAGGCTATGAAAGAAATTGGACCAAGCAACAATATTTATGAATATTCTGGACGTAGCCTATTTTTCAGTTAGCAACGTATTTGTGATACAAGTGCAAAGTCGAACACAACGGCAGTAAGGAGCTATAGTAGACACAAGAAATGTAGCCTATTTGGCTGGAACTGAAATTCACACCTAAATTTGAGAATATATTACCCCCCTTTCAACCCCACCCTAACCCCCACGAAGATGTTTAAAATGGTGGAACTTTGGCTGGATGTTCAGAATAGCTCAGTGGCCATTGACCAAATCTGTCATGTGAATGGAATAAACTAAACATGGCACCCTTTCCCAAATAGCAATAACAAAGGATTATGGGATAGAGTTTTGGTAAGAGTCATTTTCGCCAATAGCATTTTAGTTTGGCCAAAACGACGCGTACCAAAACTCTATCCCACAATCCTTTGTAATCGCTATTTGGAACAGGGCCTATACGTGCAAATTAATGTTGATTTTGTCAAAGTGACAAACGGGAGAACTGCCATACCATACAAAACACTGTAATTCTGGCCACCACGTATTTGAGTATATCGGTGTGTAATATGTAAGTCGCTTTGGAAAGGTCAAGTAAATTTTCAGGTGCGGTCATACTCACTTAGTGATTTGTGGCGTTGTAGATTGGTTTTGACAGCTTTCTTTCAATTTATGTTCGTAAATGATTCGATGGCATACATTCAGCTTCTGGGAGGGCTGGGAAACATTCCTCGTGTATATATTGGGTGGAAAAATGTTTGCCATTAGGACTGGCTTTATGTAAAATATGTCCATTGGACCATCAATTAACGTTCAATGTTGTTTTAAGGATGACGATAGACCCATCTCATAATCTCATAATTACCAAACTTGTCAATCAAAAATTCGATGGTGCACAGTAATTAAGGTTGAGAAGATAGATCCTTCAATTAAGTTCCTCTATATTACTTTTGAAGTGAGCCGGTCTGACATTTTTACAAGTTTACCCTGATAATTTGGACATCGAGGATGCTCAACAAAATGGTCTGGAAGAATTAATTGTTATCGTTTATAAACATTCAAGCAGTAATCTGAAAGTTAAAAACTTTCACCTGTACAATATGAGAAATTTTAATGAAAAGTAAACTAAAGACGAGTTGGAGTTTTACTTCCGCTTTATGATATCCACCTAACATCGACACCCATTAATTGTGAGAGGACACTTTAACAGTCTTCCAAAATACTATCAAGGCGCTACAATAGGCTGGTGTCTTTTGGGTGGACGAACATTAAAGTAAGGGTGGTGGGCCTGGAAGACCGTACAAGACTGAAATGAATTTGCTAGGGGAATGTGATTTGTGTATGAGATATATCCTTTGCCCTCAAACTACCCCAGATTTATCTGTGACTTATCTGCGTTTCATCTGCGTAGACCAGTGTACAATAATTTATGTAAGTGAAGGCAACGTAGTATTTCAAGCAATTCAAGCTTGTCGTATAAGGACAATAACCAGCCTACTGTCGGTGAATCCTTTATAACTAAGTAAGTTATGTTACACGTACATTCATTATTCTTACTGTCTTAAAATTCCATGGAATAAATTAGTTAAAGTGTCCAGCTTTGCTCAAAAACAAAGAAATAATAATGCCAAAAATTATGCTTTTTTAAATCAGCTCACAAAAGGAGTGACTGTCGTAAACTATAAAATATTATCAACAACAACAATAATGAATCACTACATACTACCACAAAATAACGAGTTTACTATTTTTTATAAATGGAGTCGTCCTGTTCGGTCTGTCTTCATCTCGGTTTGTGAATTTTCTGTCGATCGAAACACAGTTAAAGTTCGCGGTGAACTTTTTAAAGTGTCCTGAAAGTGGCATGGACTAAAGTTCGGGGGTGGGGGATACGTACCTTTTCTTAAATGCACTGGGGTACTGGATATTTACTTGAGGGAAAGAGGAGAAGTGGAACGAGCCGTATTGGCCAGAGAAAAAAACCGCATTACAGGAGATCATTGCAGAATTTTTCCCGCACTCACACTCTTGCGTGATTACATAGATCCTTTTGCCCTCGGTAAGGCATCAAAAAGTCTGTCCAGAGTTCTGTCTGACGACGTACATCTTTGTTACCTACTGATTTCGAACAGGATATTGCTTCTGAATCGGTCACTCAGATAGAGGAATTTGTCTTGTTCGTTTAATCAAAGCAGGCCATGTCACATATTGCAAGGTTTTGTAATCGGTGTTTTGCAATGCTGGGCGGCTTGATTCAAGCTGTTTCTCTTTCCAAGTTTTTTGAGCTTTGAAGCTACTAGGAATATTGAATTCTAATTCTGACACCGGTCGCATTGTCCACCTTCAGTTAGAAATATCATGATTGCCAGACAAACAGAGTGCATGACATTGATATTAGAAAAATGTAGTCTCCGAAAGTATATGGAACCTGGACCATATGACGTCATCCTGGGATCTGTGTGCGAACGACCATCTCTTTTTGTTTGACAATTTTTTTCTTAAATATGCATTTACTACCTCCTAATTTTGCTACTATCTACTGTTGTGTTGGAACGACCCGTTTGAACATTTTTCTAATGACTCTCACAAGTCTTGTCTTTTTAGAAAGGATTTTGAGCCTCTTGAGGAAATTTACTATTCAATAACTTGAGGCCCGACATTAGATTAATCTTGCCTTTAGTAATGATTTGTCCTCAAATATCAAAGTATCGGCATACAAGGAAAACGATCATATTAATTTTGAACTTGGTCTGTGGACAAAATGCAAACTCCATTTGATTTAAAAAACGATGAAAATTTTAGAAAAAATAGTAGCCACAACTTTCACCAACTCCGTGAACCATATTTAACAGCATAATTTCCGTGGTAAACCGACATCATGAGTAAACAGCAAAATATCTATAAGTCTGTGATATCGATGGAGTAGACGGATGGACTCTTGAGATATTTCTTCGGTTATATATATATATATATATATATATATATATATATATATATATATATATATATATATATATATATATACATATATATATATATATATATATATATATATATTTGGGGGTTGGCCTTTATATCAAGGACAGTTGCCATGTTGACATTTCCTGAGTGTTCTCTTTCCGAACAAACAATTTTACGATCGAAACATGTAAACATCTCTCAAAACCTTGCTATCCTTATATTGCAGAGCTTATTGCTTTGCTCAGAACTGGCCAAACTTTCGGAGGGTTGCATGATGAAAAAACGTAAAAAAACATCAAAATAACTACTACGGATTTTTCATAACGGAATTGTAAAGAACCAACTTCCTCACTCAAAACAGTAAAATTCAAGTTTTGTTGTTGCCCTCCTCGAACTTAAAGGAAAACATCTTCACCCTTTAAATATCAATAAAGAGCAGTCACCAGATGTGTATTACGCCTCACTTTAAAATCAGTCCAGTCAACAGTGACACAAACCAGAATCTTGTCAAAAATTTGAATAGATTTGTTTCGAAGTTGACCAAATTTGGCTCAAGAGTAAATTCGGTTCATTTACAGCCTACGCATTCCAATATTTGATGAGATTCTGTTCAGTCAGTGCCCTTATTGCTTGACTACGGGTACATTCTCTTTGGATTCCAATATGACTTTTGCACGTGACGTCTCCGGGCCATAGAAACAGAAGTGCGCCACCGCTAAAAGGACAGGTTCGTACTCTACTTTTGTACACGCACCATCCCCACGATAGCAATTAACAACCTGGGGATGAAGTATATGCATAAGGTTTCCTGGACTTTTGAGAGTGGTTGGTTGTTCCATGGAGATACTACCTGAACCAAGTATTAGCTTCATGGTTGTTCTACAATAACAGAAACAATACATAATTACTGTTATCACATTTTCTTACTATTTTTTCGACTTCCTGGCCCAAAGCGAGCTTTCGACTTTAGAACGGGAGAGCTAAAGGACGGCGAGCTAAACGCATGCGCACGCAGCTTCCCTTCCAGATATTCAAGGCATTTCGATCCTTCAGACGACGGGGCGCACAGAAGGGTATCAAAACAAAAAACAGTCACTTGCCCTGATTTGTTACAGTTGGGTAACAGTTGAGCATAAGTTTGTAACAGTTAGGTATAACTCATTTTAAGCTAACATTTCAGTTAAGCGGCAAATTCGGGAATAAGGCACAGACAAAGGGTAGAATATACAACCAGGAAGTTGCAAACAGCAACTCCCTGATACAACTAAACTGACGAACTCTTTTGCTATCAAAATACACCTATATTTCTTGGTTTAATACGGAATCAACCCTTAGATGACTTTTTAAACCAACATTGTGTTGTTTGTCGATTCCTTTTTGTGAACTAGCAAAATAAAGTCACAAAGACCAGTACGTGCCGACCAATGTAATTGCCATGAAGACTGGGGCACTATCATGTATCCAGATGGGTCAAAGACCTTTCTGAAAATCAACACGACGGTGCGGTCTCCTCTTACACGCATGTGCACTCCTGTTTTTTGCTGTGCGTTCCGTCCTCTTCGTCTACCGTCCTGATATAAAAGACTCCCTTATATCATCTCCCACCCTTTCTTTCCCACTTTGTATCCCCAAAATGATGTAATCACCAAATGACTTTTCCAGCACCGTCCATCTCTGTCGTATTCAAGTGTACCTAAAGTCTAGAATTACAAGAATATATACTTAAGAGGTTAGAAAATGAATTCCATGCATCCAACTCCCATTTTCATAGCTTATTCCATTGATGAGATATAAAATGTTGAAATTTATTCACTTAATTTGAAATAGTTGATTGTGCAATAATTTGTGATGTCCTTCTTTGACAACCCACATTACCTGCTCTTGTTTCCTTTTGATATTAAGACCTTGAAACATTTACCATTCCCTTGCATAGCATGTTGTAGGGAGAGGGCTTATATAGCCAAGTCACCCTATAACAGTATGATAGTGGTCACATTCTGGCACAAGGTACAGTGGCTTTCGAAAGAAAACAAAGAAAAAAAAAGACTGTAATTTGAGTAGTACAAGAATGACATCACAAATTATTGCTCAATCTACCATTTCAAATTAAGCGAATAAGCTTCAACATTTTATATCTCAGCTTAGGAATGTCATGTGAAGATGGGGAGTTGGACCATCGGAATGCATTTTTCAAGCTTTGTAACATATATTTTTGAAATTTAGGACTTTAGGTACACTTTAAGAGTGAAACTTGCTCACTTTCTGTCAAAAATGTGATCAATTTACTTACAAATCAATGCTGATTACATAGGTTATTTAAGGTCAGTATCAGTCAGTGGGAATAAATGAATTAATAAAGTCCCTACAAATGTAAGTGGGATCACAATCTGGGAAACCCCACAAAGGCATTTGAATTACAAGTTTACACTCTAGGGCTCTCTGATATATTCAGGATTGTTTCAATAGTAAAGTCTACCTTATTCTTCAAAAATCACTTTTTCATAATCTGAACATTTACACTGAATTTGCTCAATCTGTCAATAATTGACATTTCAAACATTTCATCTTTCGGATTATCGTTAATTGCGGACGTGCGGTTCTTGAGGCAAAAATTATACTTCGTCACGTCGGTATTTGTTATATTCTGAAAATGGCTAATGAAGTCCTCGGCAGAGATGGTGCACGAAGGAAGTTGATTGAATTTTTCAGACCTGTTAACTTAATCCCCAACTTAAAAGGAATCATTGCGTTTGGCTTTACAGAAAAAAAAATTAACTTTTAAACCATGATTATACAGAGACAGAAACAAAGCAACCCAGAATGATGTCGTTGGGTAACGTTAGTTCCAAGAATTAAGGTTATCACAGACATGGACGGCGATTTGTTCTCAATATTTGAGTGGGGGGGGGGGATGACCCCATTTTCAAATATTTTACTGTGTGAAAAATCAAAGTCAAAGGGCGATTCTCAAATATTGGGGGAACATGTCCCCTTGCCCCGCCCTTCATGCTCACGGAGAAAATTCACTGCTATGTACCTCATGAATACTTTTTCTTCACCCATACTTTCCAATTTTCAAATGATGCATTAGTCATAACTCTTGGGATGCGTAATATTCTTGAGAACATTCAGTAATGTGAGTTTTTCATGGAACTGAATAATGCAATAAATGATAAAAGCTATTTTTATCACTATCTCAGTATCACGTTGATTCAATGTTTACAATATATCCCCTTAAACATTGTTTGAAATTGCTGAGACAACGATTGTTTTTTGAATACGAAAGTTGCAAAGTTCAATGGGTTTACTCTCACAATTTTAAGGTTGTTATTGCATTTGTCGTAGAGAATATTATCATACCTTTAAAACCATGATTTGAGCCTATATGTTTTGTAGAATGAGAGGTATTTCAAAAAAGATCTTATGCATATGACGTCACAGAACACAGGCAGAGGTAAGCGCGTATCATTACAACTTACATGCCCAACACAAATGCAGACAGCTGATTTGTCTACCTGTCGGATACGCGTGTAAGTCTACTACGCGTGCGCACGAAGACTGCGTCGCGCATACAGTGTTCTTTGCTCTCCAAAATGACCTTCTCGTGACTTCAATGCATAAGATCCATTAGTTTCCTACCATGGGCGTCCGCAGAAAAATTTCAGGGGGGCAAAATTTTTTAGGGGGCAAAACTTTTTGCATGGGAAATATTTTACTCTCAGAAAAGAGTTTAGATGCTACTTGACACAGTGTTGACAAAGGCGTATCCAGGAATTTGTACGGGGGTGGGGTGGGGAAGAAGCCCATAGACAGACTCTCAGCGCTCCGCGCCACCATTGGGTTGGCGCGGAGCGCAAGAAAATTTTGGCCCAAAATTGTTCCCAGATCGCTGAAAATGGCACTTCCAAGACCTATTAACCGCATATAAAAAGGGGGAAACACTAGCAAAATCATAAATACAAACTTTAAAAAATACAAAAATATGCTGGAGGGAGACCTGCTGGGGCCTGAGTGTAAATATTTTTATTCCATTCCTGTTTTGAAAGTAGAAATTTACACTGTTCAAACTGTTAAGAAATTTTGATGTTATATGTTCTTCGTTTTTTCTTGATTTTTTTCTTCGTTTTATCAAGTTTTTGATTTACGGAGGGGGGCCCTCCCTTGCCCCCCTATGTACGCCCATGTTTCCTACAGATTTTTGTTTTCAAAAGATAAGGTTAGCACTAAGAAAAAATTCACTCCTTCACAATTCACGAATAATCTGTTCAAATGATTCATAACTTATCTAGTGTAAAAAGCTTCAAGGAAGCAAATCTATTGCATAAGTTCTTTTAGGAGACTGAACCTGGATGGTTAAACAATAATAAAAGGTATTACCTATATATTTGTGTCACCTTGATGCAATATAAAAACACTATCCCACTTTTAAGTTTGTAAGTGTGAGAAAAATGATGTGAGGATGTTTACACCTATTAATTAGTTTTTTGAATTTGTTTGACTTTCAAATACTGAAGTTTCATCTCTTTACATTCAGATTTATAGTGAAGGTTACATACTACATCGGTTCACATCTTGGGCCCCTATTTAGCCTGTCGGTTCCAACGACAGTCAGACAGCTGCAAGGATCGTATCGAAAAATTTGAATAAAATAACGTCACTTCTCTCAATATTCGCAAATCATGCTTTGGGTGATATTCACACGTGATTTTTGGGTCACTTATAATCCCAGAACTTGACCTTACATTGAACTGGAGAAAGTTCCTTCTCCTACCCCACTTTTAACAAACATCTCTACCCGACCTTCAAGCTAATGTTTTGTTTCGGGGGTTGAGGTTCCTTGGAGGGTACCTTACAACGAGGCCAACTTTGCTTGCTTTGTAATTAAGGGGACATAGGTTAAAGACAGACAGTCATCACCTCAAAGTATATTTTTAGTGTGGGGGTATCAAAATTCTCAGTTGGTGACTGCTCTTTGATTGACATCAAAGTTTGAAAATTTGAAAGATGCAGAGTAGCTCACATTCCCCACAAGGCAGAGAGAGTGCTTTTATTAAATTCTATAGCCTTGTATACTCACCAGAACATGGCCTTAAGCAATAAAACAAGTTTATTCCTGGACAAGGAAGAGCTTCATACAGTTATGAAAGGAGCTAGAAGTTGCATAGATGGGAGAATTGGAACTGTCTGGGATCATGAAAATTCCCCTTTAAGGCCTTTGAAGGCGAGTATATTGAAAAGTTTGGAAGAGTTTCGATAATCTCGGGGAAAGTATTACAAAATGACTGTCTTTTTGCAATCTCATCTACAAATTTTATAAATGGGAAACATTTCTGTCATAGTGGTTTTCTGACCTACACATTATAAGCAGTTACATAAAAATTATTGAGGAATATGTCATGAAATAATCGCCTATGCATTTGTGTTGCATTCCTTAAATTGCTACCGCCGTCACTCAATTAAGCAATATCACGCTTCACTCTGAAAACTTCCAGATAAAATTTAAACCTTATCCGGATCGGAGGGGCACCGACCCAAACCCGTGTTATTTGCAGTAATCAGATTTCATTAAAATGACCCAATCCGGATCATTTTTTACCCAAATCTGATGGAATAAATGATCCAGATTTGGGGTCGGTGACCCTCTGATCCGGACGTTTTTGAGCGTTGTAACAGTTATTAATATAATCCATTCGTTGGGTAATTGGCCTAATGGTGGCATCAGGTGTCTTCGGGAGACAAATTATGTAGTTTCACTTTGGGAACAGCCGCCTGTTTGTTTGTTTTAAAGGTAAATATACCTAGCAGACCTAGAATATATATATATATATATATATTAATATATATGTATATATTAATATATATGTATATATTATACATTTTAAGACTGAAGAGTGTGGGCTACAAGCCCATACGAAACAAATTTGTATCTTGAAAATGTCATAGAGTTTACTTATTATTTGGATTTATATATATATATATATATATATATAATCGGTAAAGAAGAAACTGTAAAACAACAGTGCTACAAAATTGAATGGCTGGATCTCGGAAGAGATACAAATTAGCGGAAGGCTTGAAATTTGGTAAATAAAACAGCCAGAAATTGTTTTTTTGAAGAGCTTTCGAGCAATACTAGCTCTTCTTCAGTGCAAGGTCAGAGACTGACAAGGAGTTTGAAATTTTGGAAGCTTCTAATAGGTGGCGACAATGGTCCCACCCATTGCTTTTCAAAGCAATTAATCAATTGTGTTGACCGGGAGGGTCTAATCGGATTACTTGGGTGTTGTCCCCAAGAACAAGATAATTCCTTACAATATTATATATATATATATATATATATATATATATATATATATATATATATATATATATATATATATATAGGGCAAGTTTAATAAGAATGCTATGCATGGAGTCTGCACTTTGCAAATCAAGTCCTATTGATTATCATAACTAAGTCAATAAAAGGGACTGTTGCATCATACTTTACGTATTTAGGAACCTCCGGGTATCTCTTTTCACTATTGGTGACGGCACTTTAATTTACATAAACTCAAACATAGCTTAACTCTGATTGGTCAATAATGACTTGGGCATGTCACTTAATCATTATGAAGTGTAACCCATAACATTAACAGGCCTCGCAACATTTGATTTAAAACCATATACAGTAGGCCAGTGTACTCAACAGAACTTGGCCTTGAGCAATTTACATCGTTGCAATGTGCTGTTGCTTTGCTAGGAAGTCCAGTGAAGGAGCGGTAGAGGGTACCTTAGATGGAAGGATGTCATCTGTGTGCAACGAGATTATTAAAGACTGAATTCGTACCGATCGTAAAACTATAACAGAAGGTTCTCTAAAACATATAAGGCCTACTGAAACAGTTTTTAAAAACTGTGTTTTTACTGCTTCAGACCGGGGAGCTGGAAGACAGATCCTCACAAAAGATCATGAAGAATTTATTGCTCGGGGATTCAGAAGGCATGTTAAATGAAAAGAGTATGGAATCAAAACATATGAATGCATCTTTGTTATGTTCAATGCTATTTTGAAAAAAAGGAACATAAATTCTAATTCCACTCAGTTATCAATTTAAAGTAAATATACAACGAGACTTTTAATAGATATACACTCATTCTGATCGAAACGATCGTCATCAACAGAAGTTTTAATTCGAACCTTTCAATAACTCATCTCGTATTCTCGTAATATGTCCGGTGTATATTTTTATGTCGGCATCTTACGACCCTGTCGAAGCCCCGTTGGAAGGTAACTTGTTAAAAAGAAGCCCGAATATTTTCTAACAGAAGGAAGTAATCATTTCCAGAATGTTTTCTTACACAACAAACTTTATGAACTCTGTTGTTGGGGAGAGTCTCGCTCTACTTAACACTATCCGTATCAACAAGATTTGACGGCGCCTCGCTTTTTCTTACTCTACAAAAAATGAAAATTCGTCTCAACGAAACCCTGACAGCGCATTTCCTTACTAAAACAGTCTTATTAAAAAGTGCAGGAATCTTATCCTTTTATTTCAGATATTGAAAAAATTATGTCAAATATTTCATGGCTTTGTGTATTTTTATATTTTTTTCTGAATTATCAGTAATTAATTACCATAATTTTTGTGTTAGAAGACTATAGCAAATATTTCACTCCTAACCTCCAGTGTTATACTTTGCTTTGGCAAAAAACAACCAAAGGCCATTTATAGCGAAGGAAAATACGACATATTTTGATGTAGCCAAGAATCACGTCTAGTTTAGGTTCACTGACATTGATTTTAAACGTTATTAATAAGGAGATGCATGAACCCACTCAGGCCAGAGCAAAACCAATAAGATTATGCCTTTATATTTGTGCGGTGTTATTCTTTTGGTCCTATTCCGCGTTCCAATCAGTTTTATGAGGAGACTCATCTACGCTCATTAGCGGTAAATTAAAGAATTCTTTGTCATTCTCAACACTCAGATTATGGTGTCCTTGAGGCCAATTCAAGAAGTTTATTTACTTTCGTTGCTACTATAGATTCTATTGTGAAACTAGCCAAATTTCATAAATCATGTCTTCTTTTGTAACTTATGTTTTCATTTGATAATTCAATAATTTATATTTTTTCTGTCAATATTAGACCTTTGCTAATAACTTGATGAATCAAAATGAGAGATAATTTTAAGGAAACTGTTTTAATAAAATATTGTCTTTTTAGTGTGACTTTAATTCCTTACATCCAGACATTTGTGAAACATGAACTTTCACTACAACTGATATTAATAGCTATCCTAAGAGAGGTGCACTCTAAGATTTTGACATAATTCTGTGGTAGAGAAATGAACTTCAACCTACCCTACAAATTCTGTTTTACAGGATAAGTTATGGAGAAGCTTTTCTTCGCCCAAGGCTATGCTTTGAGACACATACCGAATGACCCACATACGAATCTTGTATGCGGTATCAATTTTGTCTCAATCTTCATGAACGTCACGAAGTAAAATAAGAAAACCTTGAAAAATCGATTTCCATGGCCTTTCCAAGTGAAAGCGGTGCATAATTGATTGTATAAATCTTTTTTTAATAAGACAAACAAAGAGTTATCCGTTCTAACACTAATTGTACTGATAACAAGAGTGTTGTAATTTTGGAGAACAGGGATGAAAGTCGTTATGATCCAAGGGTTACTGGTCCTTCGGCCAGATGCAAATCTCACCCTCGTTCTAGATGGGTACGCGTGAGGGAACTTCCCATTCGGCGCAGTTCATAACTGCATTCACTTCGAAGAATTGTTTCTTAGACGTGTTTACTAGGACTGTCCGATTGCCGCCTTTCAAAAGCAGCACACTATCGTATAATAATAGAGTAAATCATCAACCAACTAGGTAGTCCTGGTCATATACTGGAAAGTCTGTTGTAACTCACAGGTCCACAACTACACAATGAAAACACTTGTGTTAGTTTGACCCAAAAATGAGTCAGCAGGGAACCGACTAAAATTATAAGGTTATATAATGACCCAAATAAGAATTCATTTGACCCAAATTGGGTTAAAATGTGACCCAACATGTTGATTCAGTTCACTCGTGACCCAAGTGTTTTGGAAAAATGGTGGTTAGGATTTGGGAACCAGAAACAAATGGATGAGGTTAGAAACGCCTCTCTCTCTCACACACACACACACACACCCAAGCACACAAAAAGTGAGAGTTTGTGTATTTTGAAAAACTGGGTATTGATTTTAATACTTATATTTGTTTTGAAAGGTAGAAAATTAAATATCAGCCTGCTATAAACATATAGTAATACTACATTAAGAGGAATTCTTCGAACGGGGGCTCGTTCGAACTCAGGCCCCAAGTCAAAGGACTATTGAAGGTGCCCACTAGAAAAAGATTCGCAACCTACAAAGCTTTTGAGAATTACCATTGCATTAACAGCCTATATTTTAGCCTCTCCGCCGAAAATTGTCTCACCCTCAGAAGCAATTAGCTCCCTTCAGCACCTTGTCTGGATACGGGCTAAATGGTATGAGTAACATTTAAACCACTTTAAAACACAAGCTGTTAAACATTATTTTTCAAGCAGCAAATGATTTCAGACCTGAAATTGAAGAAAGTCTATTATTAACTATTGAAAGGATCTGGTTATTGCAGAGTAGTCTGAGGATTGTTTGACACAAGCGGCTAGGCCTGCACCCAGAATATTGCACACTATAAATACTTGTCACAATGTACGTACAAAAAAATTGTCCTTTCCTGAGGACGAGGGGCGTCTGGATCCTCAGCCCCCTCCCACCCCAGATGGGGGCCTTAAAGAAAAAAATGCAGTCACCCCAATTTAAATTAGTATACCCCTGCATCTTAATTCAGGAATGACTCCTTTCAATCATGTGAAAATAGTTTTGTGCTTAAGTTTGTTAAGATCAAGCAGAATGACTGAATTGCTAAATGCATGGAAAATAACTATATACTTGCTTTACCTTTTGTTTGTAACATTCAAAAACATCTTCAGGGGTACTAAAAGGACAAATAAGAGATTTGCAAGAGTTTGCTGATTTTTCAATGTAATCTTGGGGGCGACTGCTTTTAAGTATTCAATATTTTTTATTCAGAAACATAGTGAAAGATTACTGATGAGGGAAATAACAGAACATTTGTAAGATTTAGCTGATTTTTGAAAATCCTTGGGGTAAATGCTTATTCCTTTAAGGTACAATTTATTATCTCTATTGAATGTTACAAAAAAGATGTGTTTCAACTACCCTTTAATAAATGTTATGTTTAGAATGTTCGATGAATTAAGTTAATCACATGGAAAAACTTAAGAAGTAACTATCGCAGGGTGCGTTGAATTTTGCAATGGGATTCCTAAGTAATTTGCTCACCCGAGGGTAGAACTTTCTATTCAAAAGATTTTCGGGGGCATTTTAAGGACGATTCGTAGTGAATAGACTTAAAGCTAGTGGGAAAGGCTATTTTGAATTTCGTTATATAGGGAGATTCGTTTTGGCGTCCGACGTGTACAAAGGAAAACTAAAGCGTCTCTCACTGCGGGGAGTCCTGGTATAAGGAAAACCGGGTGGATGGAATGATTTAACCAAGTCACCTGTAAGTGCCTAATTTTTGTTTTTTGTTTTGTTTTTACTTGGGTAGGACCGTAGTTAAGAGATTTTTAGGAAAATATGAGGATACAAGGGTCGGGTGTTTTAGCCATAAGTTTATTCATGGGAATTGTGTGTCGTATAGTATTTCTCATAGCTCAAAGACTGGGGATCACACTTTAAAGAAATGTTAGGGGTAGAATATTGTAGTAAATACTTGTTAAGTATGTAGAGCCTATTTCGAATGGGATTGAAACGTTGCTACAATTTATGCAAATTCACGTGATGCTATAGCCTACGTAGCGCCTCTGTGGCTGCCGCCCCTTTTGTAGGCTGCCGTCCCTCAGCCCCTCAGCCCCTCAGCCCCTGTTTGTTTTTTCGCAGCAATGAGCTGAACGAAAAAACTTCGTCCGCTCCGCGGGGTAGTGATCCTAATACTGTACGTTAAATTTATTGCAAGGTTGTGTGAATGGAGGACAGACTTGTTCCAAGTCTTCAGTGTAACATATTTAGGTTATGTGTGGTAGAAAGTACAAAATAATGTTTAAAGTGTTTAACTTACGATGTAGAGCGCGTATCAGTTAAAAAGTGCTTCTGTCTTGAATTGCAGGAGCAGGGTTTTTCATGAGTAAGATGCGCTATGCATCTCCGTATTTAAACAAGTCAACGTTCGCTGCTCATGGTTGAGAAGTTCAGAGTCAGCTGGTTTGGTGCAGTGGTTTCAGCCATAGCTGCAAATGTTTTTTTTTGGGGGGGGGGCGAGGGGGACCAGTGGTAGCTGGGAAGGAGGATCTTGTTGATATTCAACATTCTGTGTATACTGTAAATAAAGAGAAAAAGACAACATCATCTTAACAACCAACACATCGTCACTTTTGTAATCATTTCTGGTTCTCTCAAAGCCCTGTAGACTGGCGACAACGGACACAGCGCAACACAGGCAAAGTTCTAGGAGGCGCTCTGTGACAGTAACCATATGAAAAACTGATGAAGTGTCTACAACTCTACATGGAAAAAATGATGAAGTAACCACAATGAAAACTGAAGAAGTAACCACATGGAAAAATAATGAAGTAACCACGTGGAAAAAATGAAGAAACCACATGGAAAAATAGTGAAGTAATCACATGGGAAAAATGATGATTTATCTCGTGTCTTCATACCTTGTTTGGTCACCGAGATCATTTAATTGGGTTATTGGTGTGGGGGGCAGGGGAGGCTTGAGGGTGCAAGTCCTTTAAGTTTTTCCAGAGATTTCCACCCCGATGTGTAAGGCATTCGGCCGCACAAGTCGCGTTATCTCGGTAGGGAGGGGAGGGGAGGGAGGGGAGGGAATGCCTACAGGATTGGGTTTAAGAGTTTAACATAAGTAGAACTGGAAGAGACTAATAAGGAGAAAATTAAAGGACCACTTTAATATGATTCATTTAAGCAAGATAAAAAAGTAAATGTAAATTGTACAAAATTTCTTTGAAAGGTTTTAGACGGATACTCTCTGCCCACCCAGCATCTACATATATGTCAGTGCAGTTCTTTCTGATTTTATGTTAGGACGCCTCACACGCCCATATCCTGAACAATTTCATGTTAAGATTGTATTGCATAGCTCATTTAAAATCTTCGATGTAACCACTTAAACTCTATACCACCCCCTATTAAGACCATGGGCCTTTCGATGAGCCACTGGATCCACGCCAGTGTGGCGAGCGATTCGTTTTTCCATCCGATTGCAGTGGCGGGGAACCGGGGGCTTTTGGGGCTCAGCTCCCAATGAAAAAGTGAGAGGACTAAGCCCCCAATATTTGCTAAGTGCTCCAAGAGGCAGGGAGATTGCAGACATGAGATCCATGTTTCAAGGCTGGGTACATGCAGCTTAGAGCACTCGGAAAGTGCCGTTTCCGACCATCTGGAGGGTTTGTAAAGCCAAAAATTTTGTTGTCCGCTCCGCGCCAGCTGATGGTGGCGCTCCGTTTAGATAGTCTTGCTAGCACTAGGCCCCCAATGTTTTTTTTTCCGTTGCGCCGCGCCTGTCGATTGTAACATATAACTTCTCCCAACCCCTCCTTCGCCCTCCATCCTCAATATAAAACACTGGCTGAGTACACGCACCTGAAAGACTCCTAAGGGTCATCAAAGATTTTCATGTTTACTGCATCGGTTAGCAGATGAATTCTATTTTATGAAGCTAACTGTGAATTCCTTTGAGGAGAATTTGCTGCATAAATAGCTTGACTTAGTGATACTTTGTAAGCTTTAAGAGTTTTATATAAATGACGAGAGTTATCATATTTAGAGAAATTGGAAAGAATAATAAATTACTCTCCGGCAAGATTAAAATCTTGTCCTACGATATTTCTAATCGTTCATGGGGGCCACAGACTGCCAAGCATTGCATATTTTTACTTTGACGATACCGGTAAGCAAAACGAATTAAATCAAAATTTATGACAAACAATCGGTTGGTAGTCTTCATGCGATAGGGCGTCATAAAATACGTTATTGTCTATATAAATACAACTCTTTTATGGTAGGCTAATACATCACAGCGATGGATGGTTACATGTAAGCAGTATATTTATATAAATATATAGGTAATTATGGCGAAACTGTTAAAATATCTCAAGCGCTACAATTCTTATGGGGACTAAGATAAAAGAAAAGAAAAACTGATCTATTATATATTTAAGACGTATGTTAAAAAAGGAAAATGTCCCATCTAAATTCCTTATGTGATGGTCTCTTTGGTGAACCAATTAAAATAAACTGCAGACGTACTAGCCTCTGACACAATTCTTGTAGATGTCGGATAATAGTTAAATAACAAACACTATCACCCAAGAGTGTATTTATGGAAACGGACACATCACCCATCAACGTCAAATTTGCAGCAAACAGCTGCCCAAATAAACTGTCAATCGGTTTACATAAAATCGGTTCTCATCTTCCAATCCTAATCTAAAACATGCTTAAAAGACGAAAAAATTAAAGAAAACCATTTAGCAAGCTGAATGCGATAAGCAGGGCAGTGATTAAGATTGGCTTCAAGGGGTGAGGTATTATCCTTCGAATAATTTTAGTGGAGAATAAATACATTTCCTCCCGGAACTAATGTTGGTTCAATGAGTTGTGATATCTGTAAACACAGGAAAATCTATCATCTATTGATGATCATAATTATGAAGGTCTTTCAATACACCCACCCATACTCAGACAGACACATAGCCTATGTATATTTACGGTACAGTTCATTTTTATCCTTCAGTACATATATATATATATATATATATAAATATATATATATATACATACTAAGAAGGTGTACCCGACACTGGCTGAAAAAAGTGCTCAACACATATATGTTATGTTATGTATATATATATATATATATGTATATTATATATATAAATAGATTATAGACATAAATAAATAAGTTTATTGAGTCGAGTTAACACATTTATAGATCACGACAAATTTGTTTGGTGAAGGAAACTTACCTTCACTCTTTAGGTGATATATATATATATATATATATAATGTATTAATATATTTAAATATATATATGTATACATATATATATATATACATATATACATATATATATATATATATATATATATATATATATATAAAATGTATTAATATACATACATATAAAATGTGTGCCAGCTTTACTGATTTTTATCGCAGTTACAGGCTGCTGTCTTGCTTTCATTCACGTTCATCATTTGTGCTCTTAAAGGTTTTTGTATCTCTTTAGATATCCGCGGGCGGGTTAATAACTGTGTTCAGCTGGATGGCATCATTCCTGGTCTTTGGATGGGGCTGCACGAAAGGAGAACTATGCTGTTCCAAATTAGGTGCCGGCTCAGGAGGTGAATTTCGAGTGCTTCATCAAGCGTTTGAACAAAAATCAAACCATCTTCTCTTCATGGTTGGTTAGAGCGTCCGCTTTAGCTAGCGGAAGGTCCCGAGCTCGAATACCGGTGGAGCCAACTTTGCTATTCACCTCATCCAGATTTTCCATCCAAGGAGGTGTTAGATTCTAACACCTCCCTGCTATCACTTACTCTTTATTGATTTCTTTTCAAGGGTCGGTTTGTCTACTTCTCTGTAGGCCGTTTTATTGATTTACTCACCAAGTATTTCGTGAGTATATTTTATCATACTTTTTTGAAAAGATGTTCAAAAGTCTTTCTTCGGGGTTCTTATATTTTTATAAAAAATGTAATCGACCTTGTTCGCAATCGCTTGGCGTCATTTTATTACGCCTGCAAACATGGCAATCGATTTAGAGAAATCTGCACCATTGACTGTTGTCTGGCATTCTCGGATTAAATGCTTAAACCTTAATATTAAACCCACATAACGTACTCTGCATACATTTGATGCCGTTGTTATTATTAGCCTCGAGTTACTATAATTTCTTGTTGATGTTTTCCACTGATAAATTCTTACCGCAGTGTTTAGATAACCTACAAAGCTGTCATACATTTTTAAAGTGTCTGTTATATGTTTGAAAAGAAATTTCCCTGTGGAATTATTTGTGGCATGTATTACTATACTTTTCAGTGTATTAGGATAGGATGATGCCGTTTGAATTTAAAACTTGTCAGAGAATACTGTTAAACGAAGTGCTAGTCTGTGGAATATTTTCTTGATGTGGCGCCCTGTATTTTCTGACAAATTGGGAAGCTATTTACGGCTGAGTTCATTCAGTCTCGAACAGAGGCGTAGTCAGGGTAGGAGGAACCACCGAATCACCCCAGTGTGCATATTAGTGTCCCACCCTTACTATCTTTCAGTGATGAGTGAGCAATAAATGTTTACAGAAAGATTATTTCATAACCCGAGGCCTTCAAATTTAGCAAGCTTACAAGATCAGAACTTGTTCTTTACAGAAAGATGTAGCTTCAATCAACATGTTGTACCCTGTAAAAACGCTAGGGTCAATTTGACCCATAATTGGGCCTGGAGGGAACCTACCAAAAGGAATGGGCCAAAAATGACCCAAATAAGGCTTATTTGACCCAGATAGGGTTAAAACTTGACACAAAATGTTGGTTCAGTTACCTCGTGACCCACGTGTTTAGAATATTAAGCCGGTAAAGTCTAACATCACCCTGGGTATTGATGTATATAACCTGTGTCGCTTTAGGACTTACTCTGGACATCTATTCCTACAGAAAACCCCCCTCCTACCTCGGAAATCTCCGACTTGATCAGTGGGGGTTGTCTGTGGGGTATGATTGTCCCTGTGAGAATTGCGAATTTTCCGAAAGTAGTTGTCCCGTTTACGTTTTACATAACAAGCAACACGACAATTCATATTTAAACATTTTCGTGCAAATACACCGGAGTCACTCCTTGGAAAGGTCTATGACTTAGGTATAAAATTTTGAATTTTTTCACTATTAAATTTATAAAAACCGAGGCAGTCCTGTAGTAGGGCACTTACTTGATCGTTTTTTTTTTTGTCGTGTATGACCAGCCGTGCAGAAGAATTTGAATAAGTTATTGCATGAGGTGCATGGTTATTTTATCCGCATCCTGCTGTGGTAATTTTGTTCCGTTCTGCATAATTATTGAAAAACAAGAAACCCCGGACTGGACTTTTTCATGGTTTTCATTACATCTTGTAAAGAGGTTTGTAAGGTCCAATAATATAACAAAGAACAAAGTAGTTTTAAAATCAGTATTCTGGAGATGTAATGACGTATTTGAAAAATATCATTCTCTTTATCTGTTTATCAGTGGTGTTTCTCAAAACAGGAGCTGCTGTTAAAACACCAATGTCTGTCTTTAAGCATAATCCCATGTGTTTCAAAGAAAGTGAATGGAGGAACCTGTCTCTACTTCGTACAAGGTGATAGGCATCGTAATTATAAGGCTATTATATTTTCTTTACAAACAAAGGGTTGCCGGAAATGTTTTCAAAATCAGATCTACACTATGACAGGTTTCCCGGAAAGTGTGGTGCGGAGCACAGGGATGTGTACGGCCTGCCATGAGAGGCGGATCCCCTTTTTTAGAAGTGAAAAAATCACTATCATAAGTCGGTCCCATACTATAAAATATTTCGTAAATAATCTAAATTTTTGTGCGCAGACAATTTTTACATTTATATCATCCAAAATCTCGTCTCCATTTTGTAATTACACCGGCCAGAGGTTTCTACAGCCGTTCTCCTAAATTAACTACTTATGTGTAAATCACTCAACCGTATCGTACCATTAACAGTTCTCGTAACACGTGTTACAGTTTCTGTAACACAGATCAGTTTAAACTGGACATGCTATGTGTATCGGGTAGTCTTATGCATGAGCGTGGATCATGGGGGGACGGGGGGACGCGTCCCCCTCACATTTTTGGAAGGGGGGACATTTCCAAAAAGTCCTCCCCACACACTTTTGCAAAATGATGAGAACTAAAACTGTCAGGGTACAAAAATAAAGCGATTTGATCGTAGTACGAGTAGCAAGAAGAGAATGGAATGTGACATTTCTGTGCACCCTGTGCGGCTTGGAGCTAAATGATCTCGCCAATCACCATAGCCTATTGGCTATTTTTAGGCACATTTTGATAGTATTAACAAATGTTTTTGGATCAGACGAGTATCTAAGCGCATGTGAAAAAAATAACGTGGTATTTATTAGGTTGGACACCGCCAAAAATGATGATTTTCATGGAATTTTTCATGATAATACGTTTTGACGATACTTACTGAACATCAGCCATCTGGTTTTGGATTGAGACATGACGATGGCAGGGTCCCAACGTTTTAAGCAAAAGGTATAGATAATATAACATAGATTGCGAATCGTCACTACATTATAAAAGCTAAATTGCCCCCAAATATGACCTATTTGCCATATACACACCTTGCAATTTCCTCTTTTTTTTCAAAGGGGAGGGGTGTCCCTCTCCCCTTAAACCTCTCCCCCAGCCAATAAGATCTCTGATTTTTGATTGAGACATGACGATGACAGGGTCAAAACTTTTTACCTAAAGGGTGTAAATAATATAACATAGATTACGAATTGATACTACATTTTAAAGGCTAAATTGCGCTCAAATATGGCACCATTTGCCACATAGACATCTTCCAATTTCCTTAAAAAAACAACAACAAAAACAAACAAACAAACAAACAAAAAAAAAACAAAAAAAATCGCCCGAAATTAGAAACATGTTAGATTACTTACCTGGAAACTAAGGTTTTCCTAGGAAAAATATGACGTCAAAAATGTAAAATATTGCACCAGATTGCATCTAAGGATACCTGGTGGTTGAAAAATTTTCAAAGTCCCCCCACCTTTGGAAATGGATCCACGCCCATGATCTTATGAACATTTCACGTACATCAAGGGGCAATTAATAGCATCAAGCACAAAATACATGCTGAGTCTGTACTTTAGTTTAGTTGCCTGCAATTGAAATAATTTTGTAGCAAAGTTTATGTACAATTTTGTTTCAATTCTCCTGGTATTCCTAACTTTATAACAATTTTAACGTTATTCAACCTCTCCTACCACAATTGGTACGGACTTAACGAGTTATAAAGCACTACGATAAAATAAGACAATGACTGTGACAGTACAAACATTACAGAAAATTACTTTATGTCCTGTGGTGTCGATCTATACCTGCAAGTGGGCTATAAATAAATTAAGTCAACACTATTCAGCAAATTTGTATTTGAATTTTAATTAAATAAACTGAACACATGATACTGTGACAAGCGGGGTGCGGTAGCATTATCCCATCATAAAAATACAGGGCTGACGCTTGCTTTTTGCAAAGAAGAAAATTCCTCTCTTAGACTCAACCAGGGGCGGATATCTCAGTGGCTGAAGTGGGGGGGGGGGGGTACCTGCGCGCTTCCCATGGTACCTTAAATTAAGACCGGCAAATGATTTATAATGACTTTGCATTTTTATAGCGCCTTATATGTGACACATCTCAAAGCGCTTCACAATCATTACCCCTGGTCATTGGTAACTTGTCAAACCCACATTATGTAGTGCACATCCCTTGCTGTTCGTACCCGGCACACTGAACAGTAATGCCACTTCATCGTGTCCCCCTGGGGACTTCCCATAGGAGCAGCCACATACAGCGCATCACTATACAAGTTACCTCACAGGTACCCATTTAACCCCTGGGTGGAGAGAAGCAATCGATATAAAGCATCTTGCTCAAGGACACAACGTAATGATCCAGGTGGAAATCGAACCGGCAACCCTTAGATCACAAGTCCAACACCTTAACCAATAAGCCACCACGCTCTCAAATGTGTCCAAATGTTCACTATTTTAATCGTCTGTAAAAGACAAGTCTCTGTCCTCACAAATTCTTCCGTGTCGACCATTTAGTTGCATCCCCACCATTGAAAACTCCTAGACACACCTCCTTGTCTGTAACTTTAGCCCCTCTCATTTCTTCCCACTAAACAGCTTCATACACCTATCGTCTTAGTGTCATTAATTAGATTTGTGTAAACAAAGAAAGAAGATTTTTACATTTCAGCAAAGTTTGATTGATTAGACAAAATGTTTATTATTCACATTACTTAGTAGACGTGACTTTCATTTACAGAGGAAGAAACAGGAAGAGGGTAATACAGGGGAAGATGATTCCATGTTCCCCGCTTTTGCTGTCTGTTGAATGCTGCCCTCTCTTTTCCCCCTCTATTAGACAGGTCTTGCAAGCAATAAACAAGATCTCTTCTCGGCCTTTGGCTTAGATGACGTGAAGCATGTATTCTTTCCAGCCAGTCTAGAACGGGATCATATATCCCATTTACACCCATGGTTAGACTGTTAGCGGTCAGAAGGCTGAGAGCTTGGTCATGTTAATACTGGTATCCTAGCTTGCATAGTACTTCACTCCTTGGGAAAGTAGTTCTGTTTAGTGCGCCCTCTGGCTTCGTTTGATGGATTTTACGGAAAGTACGGTACCATTTTGAGTATGGAGTAAGGTTAACAAGAGTATCTTTGCAAAGTTGTTGGCGAGCATCTATTTGTGTAAGCTTCAACCCATTGTTTGCTAGGTCAAGATTATCTCTGAAAAAGTTTTTAAACAATTATTTGAGTAATACTTTTTTGCAATTATGTTATAATTTCATCAACAAACATTTCTCATGATCCACATCTTATAAATACCACTGCTAAAGACTCATTAACCCCATTTCACGAATTTATCCTCCTTGTCAACACTTATACCATTTATAAGGGATACACATTGACCATATAAACCATAAACCAACACCGTTTCATTCCTCTTCATTACGGCTAGATCATTTGCAATAAAATGGGGACCGGTTTTGGATTACGTTGAGACCCCTTGAAAACTTGAAGGTACTATCAGTTCATTAATCTATGAATATTAACTGCTGATCAGACATAGCCTTACAACACGACTGGTTTTATGAATTTTATTAACAAAATATAGGCAGTCCCTCCGTGACATCTCCCTCCCTTCTTTAGCATTAAATGACATTAACAGGTGAGTACGCCTATTGATTATACAATGAACAGCTTACGGAAATAGAAAAGGCTGCAGCTGCCTCAGCCAAGCTGAAGCCGCTGCAGCCATGCTTTTTTGCTGCAAACTTTACAAAAACAAGATAAAATTACAATAGTAGGATCACTTCAATCCTACTATAGTTATGTTAACAGCAAAAAAAAAAAAATGCATGGCTGCAGCTGTGGAAGCTTGGCTTAGGCGGATGCAGTCTGAGGTTTTGACACAGTGCCTAATTTTCTTACAGGTGAGATAGTGTGGTGTTAAATTTAAGGTAGTTGCAGGAATCATTCTCGTCTGTCCTGGTGAATTTTAAACATATACCGGATCACTGAAAAGCTATAGTTTCAACATTTTACTCATTTTGCTTACGTTAACGTTTTCGAAGGAACTATTTCGTATACACAGTGAGATGATCCTTGGGTAGGCACAAGTACCGTACTACAGTAAAAATTACTTCAAAGGACGCGGGAGTTATTATTAGGCCTACTTGGTGGGATATCCAACTCTGCTATATGCTATTTTTAACGGGGAGATCGCCGAGACTTAAGAATCACTATTCCGTCAAGATGTCAAGATTGCCTTTAAGGTGTTGGACTTGTGATCTGAGGATTGCCGGTCCGATTCCCACCTGGGTCATTATGTTGTGTCCTTAAGCAAGATGCTTTATCTTGATTGCTTCTCTCCACCCAGGGGTTAAATGGGTACCTGTGAGGTAACTCGTATAGTGATGCGCTGTATGTGGCTGCTCCTATGGGAAGTCCCCCAAGGGACACGATGAAGTGGCATTACTGTTCAGTGTGCCGGGTACGAACAGCTAGGGATGTGCACTATATAGCGTGGGTTTGACAGGTTACCAATGACCAGGGGTAATGATTGTGAAGCGCTTTGAGATGTGTCACATATAAGGCGCTATAAAAATCCAGATCATTATTAATATTATTAAATCTCCAACAGCGATAAGTGTCGTAACGGTTCACCTGTTCTTGCTCACAAGGGGATAGGATCTTCAATAGGAAGGCTAAATTTTTAGTGCTCTGCTACTTTTCGTTGCTTCAGTTTCTTCAGTCTGTTTTGTAAAGCCAGGTAACTGCTCTAGTGGTATCTTCTTGGTATTTCTAAATAGTACTGCCCTACCGAGCACCAAGTAACATGTAGACAGCAAACACCATTTTCTGTCTGGAATTTTATTACTGATTGCATAGTTGCTTCTCTGTTTACTCGCAGGTCTCCTCGTCGTAGCGTGAGGCAAGCGACGTGCAGAGGGAGGAAAGCAATTCTTCAGACATACTAGTCGAATATGATATAATGCATATTATCTCCTATTCAGATCAGCCCCCTCCCAATCCCCCGTCAATGTTGATTCATGTTTGCCTTCAATGAGGATAGATTTTTCTAACTGAGTCTAAAAATTCTGGTGTGCTCCCACGCTATGCAATTCAGATTTTGCAAAAAACAACAACAAAAAATAAAGAAATAAAAATGAAAACAGAAAATAAAAAGTAAGAAATAAAAAATAGAAAATGGAAAATAAAAATAAGAAATAAAGTATTAAACAGTCCACTAAAGAAGCAGGAAACCCTGTACATGAGGTACAATATAAAAACAAACTTGTGAAATTCACTCCAAACAGAGTGTGCTGAGGGACCACTCCTAAGTAAGAGTGAATTTCATCAAATGGAGTGAAAATTCACTCCAAATAGAGCAATATTTTATTCCATGTGTATGTATCGCTCTATTCGGATCGAATCTTCACTCCACTCCGGGTGAAATTCACTCTTACTTAGGAGTGGTCCCTCTTGGAGTGAATTTCACTCATTTGTGTTTAGACTGTATATTCCTTTATTCAACACCATATGTTTTATCACAGAATTATTTACAGGTTCCCTTTCCATCACCTTCCCTTTATTATATTTACGTTGATTAAATTAAGTTTATGTTCTGTATTTCCACGTTAAGGAGAAAAATTACGTTTGTTGTACAAATGATGTAATACCTTTTGAAACCACGATTAAAATGTGCAGAAGATAGGCAATTCAAAAAAGGTAGCTGAGTAACTTTATTTGCCAAAGTAAGTTTCTCTCAAAGAGAAAGTCACTCCTTTATACCTCTTCAAACGACGGTTTTTTCGCCCAACATTTCTGACCTAACTCTACTTGACTAAGCAGCACATCATACACATGGTAGCTCATATAATGCATTATATCATTGTGAGAGGTCAATTTCTCAACTTGGCCATTTCAATAAAATAAGACATGTGAATACTACTATGCACCAAGAACCTGTTAAGAATCTTTCTGTTCTGAACTCGTCTGAAATTGGCTTCGAGTCCAATCCCTACCCCGTAGAAGCCCATTGCAATGCAATTCAATGATTTCCCTACTTACAGCTGGTATTTGTGTTAATTTCAGATAAAAATAGCACTCATCCTCTTAAATATGAGCCGAGTTCCCTCACAAGTAGCTTATAGGCTCTTGTGAGTTTTATTACAAACGTTTCAATAAATTTCCTATCATTTGAAAGGATAAACATATTTTCAGAATGAAAAACTGAACTATTCTCTAGTTAGCTGTAATGTTTAATTTTGTTTAATGGTAAAATATCGACGTAAGCGATGATATTCTGAATCCGTGTTTAAACTGTTGTATGCAATAAGCCCGGCAACGAGGCGTTACCCGTCATGGGAATTTTAACGTATAATTTTACTTGCACAGTTATCATCGAATGTAGAAAACGCCGTCACGGTTCAAGTTTTTGCAGAACTATAATACGAGTTTCACAGATACGCTAAATTTAAACTCACAATATGCAGGTTTATCTCGGTACTACTTTACTCAAGTTTTGTTTGGACCAAGGTTAAGAGATTGGAAATCATGATGATAAGTTGCAATGCCCGGTGAAGAATTTTTAAAAAAGTTACTTATCTTTACTGCCCACGAGCTGACGAGGAGGTTATTCAGCATTTGCAATTTAAATTAAGAGCAATGAATGTGTTAGTATATATTATCCACGTTTCATTAGTTCGAATATTTAATTCAGATTAAATTCATTGATAAACCTTGGAGCATATAATAAACGATGATAAATGGAAATTTGCAATTTCAAAGAACAACTTGCAGCAGTGACCAAGCGAACGGTGAAAGATTTGGATGGAAGTTATTCACAGTGGATTTCAAATGTTTGAAACTATTTTAAAATGTTTTCAGATTAAGTTTTCTTCCAACATTTCCAGACAGGCCTATATTCCTATGTGAGGACAATCTCTGCAATTTGTTTTAATATTGATGAATTGTAGTAATACTGGAAACATATCTATGAGGTTGGGGATGCTTCCTGCAGAGGTCTTTCAATATCGTCTGGGAGCCTTTGGGATGTGATAGAGTAGGTAATCCCGATGACGAAAAATCGTCCTGCGGTTTTTGTTTTGCTCCCACCAAAGGCAGATCCTTTAGTACAAACCCAATATTTTCAGTCCGCCTCTCAGGCAGAAAATTTGATCTCGCCATCCTTCTAGCATACTTTGGTAACTTTGGGTCCCCCTTCGGGCAGGCCCCAGACGCTACCGCTGTCTCAAACCTGAAGACCTCGACTTGAAGTTGGGGGATAGTGTCCCCTGTCCTGCGCCTATGCAGTGACCACTTCATCTAGTCACAATATAGAGAAAAGGTAGTTAAGTTCGGAAAGCTTTGGCAGTTTGGACAAACAGTTAGTAACGTCAGTGCTTTTATATTGTAGCGGTTACCTTTTTAAAATTACGGAGCGTGAAGCGGGTATGTTGGGGTCGTTGAGTAACAAAGTGGCCCGTTCCAGCTGCTGGGTACCAACGTGAAGTTTTACATGTGCTTGGGTTTAAATCCCGCTCGATGTACGTGGGTTTTCCCCGAGTTCTCCGGCTTTCCTCTCACCTTGGCAAATAGCCTGCCATCAAAATCGGTTGCGCAGCCAACGAAATTGTCGGTTGCGCGCCTCACTGAAGCGCCCCCGGGCGGACCAGTTAACAACCCGACTTTGCTTTTATTTTGCCTCCATGTTGGTATCCATAGTCGATGATGGTGTATTTTGATTGGCCATTTAAGACTTTCCTAGGGAAAACGCATAAGACGAGTACAACAACTGTAGAGGCTTCAACGATGTATTCACATTGATTAAAACGACTTCTGATGATTTGAAACATGTCAAAATAAACTGGAGAATATTAAGTGCACAGAAGTTGTCAACTTGTCAAAATATGACGGGAGAAGTCGGCAAACTTCAGTGGTGCCTTTTAACCCTGGTTGCATAGCTTTTGTGTTATGTATTTAAGTGTTAACACTCTTCTGACTGGATAAGCTGCTACGCCAGGTTATCATTTTTAGTTGTTAGGTACGTAATAAACTGACTCTAGGTATAGCACACCACTAATTATTCCTCCATAGACGTACCAACTAATTTTTGTCCCTTTCGTGGCCTCTGGAACCTTGTAGAAGTTTTCAAGGGGCACAAGCTACCCATATGAAAGCTCACGAGGAGGCCTTTTAAAATGATTTCACATTTGTGTATACCATGGCAGTTAAAATTTTGAGCTTGTATAATAGGGTGGTGGTTCCTTTGTTTTTTTTACTTCATTCAAAATGCCTTGCATCGCGGAGGGATTCATTGCAAAAAGGTGCCTGACATACCTTCAGTTTTCTTTATTTTTGCATTATGAGCACTTCAGTTCCTTTCCTACCACGTATACACATCACAAATTGATCATATCACTTCACTTCACCAACATGGTCTATACTGTCCCCCAAAATGCTTTTTCCAACGTGTAAAATTCGTGGAGTAATATCCTCCGTGGGATTCCCCTGAATTAGTAGTGTGCTACCTCAAGTGCGAAAGATAAGACGTTAGAAAGAGCATGTTCATTGGCGAGAAGTCCATGCTAGAAGGCTTTACAGAAGGCTTAGTGTTGCACATATAGTACATGTAACCTAAATTGGAACTTTCGACCACACGGGAAAGTTAGTAGGCTACCGTAGGCTGGTAGGACTTCTGTTTCGCTAAAATTAGATGCTAGGAGTAGTAACTGCAATCAGATAACTCAGGAAACTCAGTTATCCTCTCCATACTTTTACCCTAGCGGCACTTACCATTACTCTAGACCGGCGTACACGGCTGATTTGCATATGTGCGCAAGCTTATGCTTGCAGGTAGCATAATTTAGTCCTGGACAAGTATTGTCCACTTATGATGTCATCAGTAGATCGGATTTCGGGAAAATCACGCGACAATCGGCCATATAATGCTGAAATATGTGTTCACCTTAAGAGCATCAAAACTGGCTCTAATTTGAATATTGCAAAAACTCTTGTGTCAGATGTCTCAGATGTCGTTTACTAGACCGATGTATATTCTGAAGGCGTCACTTTCATCACAGTACTTGGAATTTAAAGGGGGCTTTTCACTTGTCACTTATTACGTACAACAGCCTAATCCTTGACACTAGGTGATATGTCGATGGTGCTCCGAAACGCCGATATTTTCAACAAATGGACTAACAGACCTTATGCACTAACGTCACGCCAAGTCAGTTTGTAGGCAAACAATGAAGCGCACGTGCACGCACGGCGTAGATTTCGCACGCCGTGTAGTAGACTTACGTGAGTATCCACCCGGTGCACGAATGATCTACAGGTGTATCTGCATTTGTTGGTGAAAGTTGCAATGGTACACGCTTGCATCCATTGGAGGGTGTATTTTTGTTCAGTGACGTCATGTGAATAAGTTCTTTTGTAAAAACGATGCTCTAAACCAAAAAGGAACAGGCAAGTGATAAAATTTAAAGGAAGTTTTAGTGCGTTTTGGTACAGAAAATCTTCAAGTCCTTACAAAACGTTTTATATCTGTAGAATGATTAGCGGTATAAGATTGGATGACTTGGTAACTTGTTCAAAAATAAACTCAGTTTTCACAGGTAGATATACTTCTCTCTGTGTAGGTTATGTATAATTTGTTGGCCCACGGGTTTAAATTTTTAGATAATGTAACATTCAAGACTTTAGCATTGTATAATGTTTGTGATAAGCAAAGAGCTATATTACTAATGTTTACTCGTTAGAATAGTTTAATGAATTGAGACGTTTTGTTTGTGCCTTGCTGATGCAAAGTAAACACGCCATGCTACGGAAACAGAAATTATAGACTGAAATTGTCGAAGTGTAATTAATATTAGTTATGCTTCTCTACATTCACTACATACTTTTGTACCAGCAAATATACGGTAGAGTTTCCATGGAATTGCATTTGTGTAATAAAATCTCATGTTTTTTGGGCACGAATACGAAGTAAACATTTAGTGACAGATCCTGAGCTTTAAAATGCTAAACTGATTCTACTCCCGTTTGTTTGCCTGATCTTGCATTTCCTTTAAGGCAAGTATAAAAAGATCTTGTTTCATTCAATTCGCCAAATGGATACATAATTGAGAAATGTGTACGTTTAAATTGATGACGTTTAATCCATTTTCCGGAGTTAAGTTTCGCTTTTAAGTTCGATTTCAGATTTTGATTTGATGTCTTTCTTCATGAGATTCTAAAGTTGAAAGGACACTTCATTTTGGATGTTTTTATCCAGGGAGATCCCACTCCGACAGCTTCTTGAACGATGACATTTTATACTTGTGTGCAGGTGCAAAATATCTTTGATTGCATTGACAGATCATGAAAGAAGCTAATGGAACTGAGACAGGCGAAAGTTAGTATCACTGAACAAAAGTGATATGGACTATAAATATTGCTATGCACAAAACACGCAGTGCAATGAAACTTAAATCCGCTTTTTCGTGGCCATTTTGGTAAACCAACTTAGTCTGGGCAGGTCCGTAACAGCTCCCTGGTCTGGGCAACGAAAATGTCAATAGAAGCTAAACAGCTACCTTATAAAACCCTACGGATTCAAAATGGGTCTTTAAAAATAACAATAAAATGTAAGAAGGAATAATTATCTTATCATGGACAACAACATTCCCTCCATCTCACTAATGGCATATATATATTTCTTAATTGGCCACTCCACCATTGGTCATATGGATTAATATCCAGCTCTATCCGGTAGAGGATCCTCGATGAGCCAATTGGCTATACTGATCCTCAAACGCTCAACTTCACATTGTGAGAGGCTTCATGACTTCAGTATATTTTCCCCACCCAAAAGAAACTTTCTTACAGCAGCTATATTGATTTGATTTCAGGGGTCTCCTTTTCTGGAAGTTTCAGGTTTTTGCCTGCTTTGCGATATATCCAGCAGAACTTTATCTTAAAACGCGATTCTTGCTTGCAATAACGCAGTTCTGTCCAAGAGCTTCTTGTCCAATCTCATATCCCCTCGGGGTTTCTTGTCCAATTACGTATCCCTTACGGGTCTGCAGGCAAACAGGGTATTGAAAGGGGCGAGACAGCTTCCAGGGGGCGAAATATGCTAAGATGTATTCAGGCAATAATTACTTTTGTTCTCAAAAACTGGTTTTACCTAGAAGTGGCCCTGCTACGGACCTGCTTCGGGGTCTTAACTCTTTTGGCAGTTGGAAGTAATTTTACTTCTCGCTTGCAGTCTACTGAGAGATAGTCTGCAGGACTTTTTTCAAGGCAGGTGTTTCGGTTGTATCTTTATCTTATACTATTGAACATCTTTAATACCAACTCTCTGGTATGCCTTAGTGGATACAGGTAGTGACATTGAAACGATTGAAGCCTATAAGCACTCGGGAGGTCAGTAATTTGATTCCTGCCTTTGTAAGATCCAGGCTGGGTGAGATGGGGCTTTCATCCAACAGAAGTCTATGTTATCCGAGTAGCAGCTCCCATGGATCTGTCAATCTGACATCATTTTCTACTCTGAAAAAATCCAGTTTTTAGCTAGAAATATTTGTTTAATTATATGTATACTTATATTCATATATACTTATACTTTACTCAGCCTTGAGATAGGATATATTGCCAATCTTTAATTCCTAATGATAACATATGATGTATACTCGTATCCATGAAAACAAATGTGATTGCTACGCTTACTCATACTCAAAATCAGAGACACTACATTTGTACCCATGAGTGTTTACTAACACTACCAGTCTTTGAAATGTAGTTTAGGAAGAGTTTTGTTCTTATATCTAAAGACCATTACAGTGCCCGAATAATTCATTCAGAATTCTAAACGATAAGTCATTGCAGTGATTTTACCCACAAATACTGTCCCCCAAAGCTAACTCATAGACCGACAAAAAGAAACAGAATTGCCAAAGCTGTGACAAGTTTCACTCTTTTAACTGCTCAAGATCAACTTAAACCACCCTCCCAATGTTGTGCCTCGTTTAACCGCCATCATTTTTGAGCCAACATGAAACAACATTTAAAGGGAGAGCTAGTTTGTTTCATTTACTTCTTTCAGGGAGTGATCCACGACAAAACAAATGAACATAATCGCCAAAAGTATGACAAGCGTTACACTCTGAAGATCAACTCACAACTGTCTCTCCCCCCTTTTAAATGTTGTGCCCTCTTCCTCCTCAAACTGTTTTGAGTGAGTCAATACTGAAAGCTGTAGAGAGGGCTTGTGTCCAATGTCAACTTCATGATCTCATGTACTTTCGTCGGGTGTCTGTAGCACATACTTTTGTCGGGGAGTGTAGCTGTCAGATCGCTTTTTCTTTAAACCGAAGTCGATCAATTCAAACCATTTCTGTCATATATTCATTACAGTTATGACGTTTATTTCAATTCGTCCAAATTTTAAGGTTAGCAATTATGACGACAATACATAGCAATTGGTGGCCCCAATTTCCCTTTCAATTTGCACTGTCAGTGAGTATGATTAATTAAATGTAATGCATGGTTACTCCTGTGTTGATTAATGCACGAAAGGTGGTTTCGTACTTCATTAAAGAGAGAAAAAGTTGGCTAAGTTGACGATGAAAAAGAAGTTTCTTTGTGCATTCAATAAATATTCATTTGCCGCTCTTCAAGCAGAAGTTCTTTAAAATGTGTTATTTATATATTTTCCACGAAATTTTTACCAGATGGATTTTAAAGCCGCAAACTCGTAAAATCACGTGTTCAGGGAACTGTGTGTTAGACTCCATTAACCGGACGTTATAGCAAACCTTGGGCACATAACTTTCATACGAAGGACCAAGTGTTTTCGTTTGAGTTGGATGTCTTTTCACTAGTTTAGTAACAGCAGTCACTATGTAGTCTACAAACGTATGAGTCAGGGGAAATGTATCTGTTATAGCCTTCCACTTTCACAGATCTGTAAAGGAAAAAAGACTGGAAGTCTCTCGAATTTTGGTTCATTTTGAAACGATTGAACTTTTAATTCTTAAAAAAAAGTGTCAATGCAACTGGCAGGCGTTAATGTCTACAGAAATAACACTTCGAAATACGACGACAGAACTACCGACAAAAATCAAACAAACAGATAAACCATTGAACAAACAAACAGAGTAAAGTTAGTCGTGAGTTCAATTTCTAAAGAGCGCAGGTGTATTGATACTAAATAAAAATGCTCGGAATAGTTTTATCTAAAATGAGTAACACACTTTGACGACTTACCTAGGGTCATGTAGTGTATATAAAGCAATCGTATTAGTACTGCGATCAGTAAACCTTATTTTGTAATATTTCACAGGAGACCTTATACTCAAGGGAAATTATGATTGTTTTCAACTTAAAATGCAACATTTACAGTAGGCTCTAAAAGCAAGTATGACTGAACATTATAACCGTGAAACAACACACAGGTAACGTAGAGAACGAGGTTGGGGGGGGGGGCGCCGAAGGTTCGGTTATAGGGATTGAGAGGGAAGCTTGGAGGTTTTGCGAAAAAAAAAACATCCAGACTTCCTGAAGCTGCAAATATTGTTCTACAAGGGTGGCTGTATTACAAACAAAGTATAAATGCATCGACTACTGGCAAACTGAAATCATAGAGCGTAAGTTAGTATAACAAATAACAAACACGCTAACTCTACTGCTAATGTGTTTACAGATTTAAGGAATGGAATTTTTATCTGTTGGTATATTATGGAACTGTTTTCACTTTATGATCTTCCTAGCTTTTACTGTTCTAATTTTATCTTTATCTGTTTAGTTTTAACAGCGGGACGTAGCTCCATTGCCCTACAGGTAGATGTTTTAGATATATTACTGCGTGGGCGTACCGGTACAGTCGACATACTCCCTGTGCATATGCTAGGCTACGGCCTGCAGGGTGCAATGGAAAAGACGCTGACCTCTGCTGCCATAAGCCTCCAAACAATTCACTGTGGAGTTAACTAACGTCATACACAAACAATCAGGCACGTAACCGCGGGAAAAGGGCAATGGTTCCCACGACTCAAGTGCGAAAAACAATGACCAATAAATCATCCGCAGTGGGAAAACATTCCCATTTGACCCCATGACCCCCTCACTTGCAATCCTCATTACGGAGAAGCACGCCCTGAGGCGGGCCCCTGCATCAAATGTCCATGCAGAGGACTTTGTCGTCCTGCGGTGTGTGTAGCGTCATTGAGTGGTCTGACCCCAATCTACCCCTTTGAACCAAATTCTTACCTTGCGCCTTAGCTCGATAGCCTCGATACACGTACAGCGAAGCGCGCAACGAAGAAAAGACCAGCCAGGTCGAGAACTTTCACATCTGCACCTTACATTATCTCCATGAATGGCCACTCCGAAATTTTGACCTTGGATTCCAGTAAATGATGAATCTGCGGTTTGGGTGATGGTCATTGTTGTATAAAAGTTCACTAATACGCACAGTGACTCACTTTACCGTACACGATACGTGCCACTGATTCAGGTAAACGTATATAAAGTCATATATAAACTGTAGATACAAGTGGTTTTGCATAAATGTCAATAGCACTTTACTCCTTCACGAGAAAGTACGTTAAACCGAGATTATTCTATTTACCCAATCAACTTTCACTCATGTGTGTTCAAGTGTGTTAATTTCAATATAACTTATTTGACGCTAACAGCCATTTCGGGTGTCAGTGACAATTTCTGCTCTGTAGGACGAACAAACGTAAAGAAGACGGTGATTGTGCGACTGGCTGATGATGGTTCTAAGCATCAAAAGTATTCTGTCTGAAACAATCTGAAACTTGAAAAATATCTAGGGGACTTTACTGCCCAGAGACATACGTCCCTTTTGTCACTACTTTCCTTTGGTTTTTCAAACGTTCCCAAAACAGCAAAAAGTTTTTGTATAGTTAACTTGATTTTCATATATATATATATATATATATATATACATATATAATATATATATATATATATATATATATATATATAATATGAACAAAAAAAGAGACAAGAAATATGTCATTGTTGACAAGAGGAGTACAATGATTTAATATCTAAACGAAATTTTCGACTCCCCTGGAGTCTTCTTCAGCGTATAATGACTACACTATAAATTTACAAGCAAAGGACTGGGTATGGTCAAAAAGCGAGCAACAGAAAACCAACATAACAGAAACAGAATTACAAGGAAGCAATAGACTTAAAGTTACTTAGCGGTCCCAAATCTCTGTTTAACCCGATCACATTAGATTTAAATTTGAGAATCCAGTGGATTTCGGATTGTTTCCGTTGTCGGGGGGAATTAAAGTATGAAGCTATCAAGGTGCATCGTAAGTTATCTATGGAGTGATTTGGAAGATTAAAGTGTTGGGCCACGGGAAAGCCTGGTTTATTGTCTCTAATAGATTTCTTATGGTTATTAAACCTTAAGCGAAACGGAGTTCCAGTTTCTCCTACGTAGATACCATGGGGACAAATATTACAATGAAAAATATAAACTAAATTACTGGAATCGCACGTGAGGGGAGGGGGTTGTAATGTGAGGTTAACACCACTAATGTGCACTCGAGAGCCAGTGGTGATATGTTTGCAAATATGGCAGCGCGGTTTCATGCAGCCATAGTTACCCCCTGAACCGTCCTCAGTTTCTGTGGTGGGAAGTTTAGTTTAAGTGAGAAGGGATCTAAGGTTAGGAGGTTGCCGAAAAGTAAGGATGGGTGGTTCCAAGAAAAGGTCCTTAAGATGGGCGTCGTCACGAAGGCTGGTAAACTCTCTCTTCAAATTATTAGAAAGAGCAGAAATATGGGGGTGAAATTGGGCAGCAAAAGGGATGCGTGAACTGTTGGGTTTGGCCTTGTATTTCAACAGGTCATCGCGTCGTATTGTGGAAGCTTTGGCAATGGCCTGTCGAATAAAGGTGAGTGGATAACCAGCAGAAAGGAAATACTGACACAGACTGATTATTTCTTGTTGGTACTGCTCCGGCTGGGAACAGATACGTTTGAGTCTGAGACATTGACTATAAATAATGGACTTCTTAAGAGCCAGAGGATGAAAACTATGGAAGTTCAGGACCTGGTGGGTATCAGTGGGTTTATAATATACAGAAGTGGAAATCTGACCATGATTTAGCTTAACAAGTACGTCTAAGAAAGAGATTTGAGTATAGGAGGACTCTGTCGTGAACTTGATACTGTGGTGAAAATTATTGACATGTCGTTCAAAGTCCCGGAGGGAGTCCTCGCCATGTTCCAGTCCCATATGAAAAATACATCATCAATGTATCTTAGGAAATGAGTGGGTTTAAGGTGATAGGAAGATAACATGTCTTTCTCTAGGTAGGCCATAAAAATATTAGCGTAGCTTGGTGCCATTTTGGTACCCATGGCTGTTCCCTGTACTTGTAGGTAATGTTTGGAATTGAAACTAAAATAATTATTGGTGAGGATAAAGTGCATATATATATATATCCCTCCCCCATAGAGTCTCCCTACATTTGACGATCGCAGGTTCGAACTTCGCCTTTAACTCCCGTCCACACAATCATATATTTCTTCAAAAACAGATCATCTTAAATTTGCATGACAATGCTCATTGACAAACATATGATAGTGTGGATTGTTTCCTAACAAACTAGAGCAAGGTCCAAATTTGTGAAGGTGTTCAAACTTTTAGCTGTACGTTTCATCTTCCCAATAGTATTCAAATATTTTCATGACAATGTTCATGGAAAATGTATAACCGTATATATATATATATATATATATATATATATATATATATATATATATATATATATATATATATATATATATATATATATATATATAGCCTGTCAAGAAATGATACGGAAACGTAAGGCTACCTTACTGTCAGTAGGAGTATGTAAATGATTGATGGACCATTTAAGTGTCCCTATTTTTGTTTTCGTCTGAATATTATGATAACGTACGATACAAAGGCATGTTAAAATATTCTGTAAAAAAATCTGAGTGTTATGTTCGATTGATGTACTGCGTAGAAGTCTCGGTACCATGGTAACATACTTTGCATAAGAATGATTAATGGATGAGTTGAGAATACTATTGCCGTAAAACGTGGACGACCGGGGGTGTAATATATTTAAAAATATCTAGGAAGGTTTCAGGGAAATTCAAGTAACTTCACTTGTCCTTACGACTGCCGAGTTGTCAGAACTGACAGAACAAATCTCGAAGTGCTATACTAGGCAAACTTAAGTGTGATTCGTAGAGAAAGTTACCTCGAAAGTTTACTACTCCAAGTGAGCAAAGGGTGTCAAAGAAAAGAGTACAATATATATATATATATATATATATATATATATATATATATATATATGTATATGTATATGTATATATATGTGTATATATATATGTGTATATATATGTGTATATATATGTGTATATACATGTGTATATATATGTGTATATATATATATGTATATATATATATATATATATAGTACTCTTTCCTGTGACACCTGTGTTGCAGCTACTCACTTTAATCAAAACTTCCATGAAATGACCAAATTTACCCTTTTCCCACTACATTGACCGTACTCACTGACACTGAAGAAATCATTAGGGAACTCCTCATCCGTGAAATCTACTGGACTGCCCAAATAAGCACCATCTACGGCCTCAAAAAAGAAATGAACTAACCCCTCATAGGAAGCGAATCAATTATGCATCTTAGCTTTATAGTTAACTCTGTATTCTAGTGCATTGTGCATATGTCAACTGAAGAAGGTCGCATGATCGAAGCGTATTCAATTTGAATTAAAGTGGAGCAGCAAAAGTTTTTTTCTTGTTCTCCTAATATATATATATATATATATATATATATATATATATATATATATATATATATATAGATTCTGTAAAATTATTACGAGCTGCCTTATACTAAGTTGGGCGTTGGCCAGCTTGGTGGGGTTCTGGTCATAATTATAAAGGCAAACATACTGGAAATACTGTAATAAGCAAATGTGGGTTAATAACATGGCATTCTCCTGAGTCATTGCTTGATAAAAACTGGAGGTGAGTCATGCAATTCTTTATTCGACTCCACTTTTGGACTTGTTTATTGTGATTGCAGGGATAGCTTTTTTCGATAATGTGGAGGGGCCACTGATTTAAATTATGGACAGAGCACCCTGCACTAATTTTCTATGCGTGGAGTGTCACCACCGCACGAACACATTTAGTCTTACCAATATGGCTGCCTCCTATGTCTTGTGTGTAAAATTTGGACGTACTCAAGTGTTCAGTATCGACAGATAATGAGAGTAACTTGGAAAACTTCGAGAAAAAAATGCAAGTGTAGGTCAAACCCAACAAACAGAATGAAGGACTGTGATATTGTTCTACCATTCATGTTTTTATTTTGTCTGAAATATTGCAGATTTATCCTCAAATTACCAAAATGACAGTGGTGTGGTAGCCATCTTGCTAAGCCTAAATTGTTTGAACTGTGGCGACGCTATTGGTAGCGTTATCCTCTGTCTATATGTATGGGATGTCTGTCGGTAGGAGGGGCCGAAATAGGATGGATTTTTTGTAGCATGACTATTCAATAACTCAACTCAGGGTGGAAAAAGTATGCTATAAAGTTTACATTTTTGGTTCCCTGCAGGCTCTGAAATGGGTACCAGCCTCTTAATAGTATGCCAGAATTTGGTTGGGTGTGGTCCTTAACTAAAGCTACTGTTCGGAAGATACTAAGCCCTGCTTATTTTCCTCTTGGTCTACTTGTGGACGCTGTCCTACTGAGTGTGTAGCCCTGTTCGGAACCAATTTGACGAACTGTGCAACTACTGGTTTGAACTTTAAACTTAAAAAATTAGGACATTTAGTCTTTGGTTGGAGAGCTTGAAAACGCCTTGGCGACCAACGACATCTAGTTGCATGTTTTAGTACTCAGTTTCCCTTTGGATAGCTTATATAAATGTGTGCAATGTAATAAGTACTGTACTCTTTATTTTTGTATCCGGCCGGAGCTAAATAGTAACAAATTTTGTAGACTTTAGAAAGTTGTCTTCTTTCATATCTTTTGTGTGTTGTCGTTTACCATAGTACAGTAGTGCTACGGAAGCTAAACGGATCCAAATTTTCCATTCCATATTGGCGACATCACATAGCCCATCTTGTGTTAAATCCTGGACAGAGGCGTCGTGCCCATTGGGGTCCGAGGGCAGCCCTCCAAATTTTGTCAAGGTGATATATAATTTCGTTTGAAAATGTGTTCGAAAACCCTTCACATGCCAGGTTAATATGTCTTGAGAAGTTAACTGTTTTCGAAAAATGTGGCACTTTGCCTTGGGTTGCGCTTCTTTTCACTTTCCCCTTCCAAAAATATGTTTCCGCACGACGCCTCTTATACCTTCACCCACAATCACCACTTCTCAAGACCCCCCCCCCCCGCCTCCAGTAAAATTTATTTTTGCACGACGCTCCTGATCCTGGATGCGTCCTGGATACTTGGACAAATTTGGAACGAGGGCACATTACCACGGAGAGTGATTCCCCCCAAACCTTAAAAGCTTTTACTATGAGCCAATTTTTAAACTGCCACGGTGTCGAATACAACTCAAGTCATGACTCCACGCAACTGCTTCTCTACACACAAATTCTTCTCCTTCCAATCCAGCGGGATACGACTCGACGAGACGACGAATTGGCTTCGCTACAATGTTCAGCTGTCTGTTCGTTACTTTCCTAGTCTTGCCTACGGGTGTATAGTCCAGGAGTCGGAATGAGCTCCAAGACACCTTGACAACTGATTGACACAAATATCTTTCACACAGATACATTTCAAGGTTTTTTGCATATGTAACAGCCTTATGCGATGGGCACCAAATCCTTACGTTTTGTTTTGTAAGGTGTCACATTTGTGTCTCGAGACATGCAAATTATGTCTCCAGGTTAGGTAAAGGTTTAAGACATGAGGAAGGTTAGAATTAAAAGTTTCTAGACATGTTATCATGCATGATATCATGTTACGAATTGGGTGCGATGGGTTACATAATATACCCCACTTAGATGATGGAATGGTAGGGGTTTGGAAAATGGATTTTTCTTGAGCAGTCAATACAGCGTCGATACCGATGAAATTTTTGTATATCTGCTTATTAGTATAACCCTGAGAAGCATGACCGTTTCGATGTTTTTTTTCAAAACCTTAAATGTTCAACACGTAAAATGAATACTCGTCATGCGATTCACATCAAGGCTCAAAAAGTCTCTCGACAAATCTTCAACAAGTTTCGTCTTCCTGTGACACTTTTAAGCCCATTTTCTCAACCCAGACAGTTAAAATTCTTTCAACTAAGCCCATCCTCCAAACATTTTTGGCCTATGGCACGGTCGCCTCTCACAGAAAGCTACAATCCTGGACAAAATTATCTGGGACAAATCCCCGTGTCCCACCTCAATGTTGGTTTTGAAGGGGTATTAAAGTTGACCGCTGAAGAAAAGAGCGCGCTTTTCGTTTTGCCAAACATTGAATCACCTCAATGTTGGTTTTGAAGGTGAATTAAAGTTGAGCACTGAAGAAAAGAGCGCCCTTTTCGTTTCTCAACATTTAACCACGTCAATGTTGGTTTTGAAGGTGAATTAATGTTGAGCGTTGAAGAATAAAAAAAAACGCGCTTTTCGTTTTCTCAACATTGAACAAGGGGTGGCGGGGAAGGTAAGGAAGTGTCCCAATAATTTTGTCCAGGGTTGTAGCCTGTACTAAACGGACATATTCTTCTGTGTACAATACTGTTATAATTTTAATGCTATACCTCCTCCTAGCTGCATGAAGGCCACTATGCATCTCAAATTTTACTGAGGCTGCGCAAATTATTATTAGTCAATCAGAGTGGATTATATAGAAAGGTACAGTTTGAGTTTTATGTTAATCAAATTGCTCTCAGCAACGGTAAATTTAGACACCTTCGGGTTCCTAAACATAATTGAAATGATATAACCGTGCTACTGAGAGAACTTACATTGTGCCGTCAGAGCCAAGCCCTCCACATAAAAGAGGCATTAGAAATATCTCAGAAGGACATGAGGAAGTACTTTGCTCACCCATGGTATAAGTAGAGGCACCAAAACGACCACCCCGTTGACGTTATGAACATAGGCGTACGAGGCGGGGGGGAGTCTGGGGGGTCTGGGGGGCTGCAGCCCTCCCAGAGCAGGGAAAATGCTTATTTCAGGGCACTGACACTTGTATTTTCAGGGCAATTGGGCAGTACAGTTGGCAGTGCGGCTGACAGCGGCGTTTGCCAACAGGGCAAAATGCTTATTAGTTGCACAACAAAATGATATCTCCCGAAATAATATCTTTCTTTATAGTTTGTGTGTGGGGGGGGGGGACTCATCCATACCCGTCCTGAGTGCTATCGTGGTAAAAGGGGAAAATCAGGGCAATTTACAAAACTTTCAGGGCGAACACCCTCCTCCCCCCCCCCTGTGAAATGTCTTCCCGTACGCCTATGGTTATGAAACTGTTTAGCAGGGCTCGGGTAAGTTAGTTCTTCATCTTTTCAGCAAGTTGTGATGACAAGGTTGAAGAGCAATCAAAATTTTACATGTATCGGAAACAACGCATGGAGGGAGTAAAAATAAATACATTTACTTCAGCTATAAAATTTCTATTAAATTAGAAGCACTCCATTTCAAAAAGTCAAGATCAGTGCCCTGGTTGTGTATGTTATTCCTCTGTAGAGTACCAACTAGTACTCCTTGGATGTGCATAGCGCCACCAGTTACTTCAAAAGCTGGCCATCCAACCTTTGATGTAGGTAATAGATGCGTTGCATGCAGGACAAATCACATCATCAAAGAATGAAGAATTCAGAATGTCTTCTTTCTTTAGGAGTCAAAATTTTTTTGTGTATTACATCATGATATCACGACAAGGAGACAAACCTGTTGATCACAAAAAGGAGCAGGAATTCACCAAAAAAGGTACCCGGTACCCCAGTGGTTCCCAAGAGGAGTACCGTGACACCCAGGGGTGCCAGAAAATTCTCTAGGGGTGCCAGCATAAGATTAAATAAATAAGAAAATCAAGAATATACGATCATTATACTTAGTAACTAGTAACTGCATGCATTGTTGCTAGGTAAGAAGACATGGGAAGTGCCATCTCCTGCAATCTCGGTGACGTGTTAGCCCCAAACGTTTTTTGGACGCTCCTCGCCAACTGATGGTGGCGGTCGCTTTAGATAGTGTTAGCAGTGTGCCACCTTATAACTCATCATTACCTAGGGGTGTGAGATGTCTAAAAAGGTTTGGAACCACTGCCGTACCCAATTAAGGTTGGTCACCTTCCCTAACAAAAGCAAACAATTGTGAGATTAAATGATAGATTTATTGTTTTGGAAAGTGCTTTCAACTGTAATTGAAAATATAGTACAATTTTCATAGCCATTCACACAATTACGATTTTTCGTGACATCCTTCGTGGTGAAATATTTTGGAGTTCAATGCGATGTCGGCGGTCATAACTCAAGCCCTCGCTTTCATCTGCCATATTTGTCTGTTTTGGTGGAAATAGAATATAGAATCCATAGAAAACCAGCAAAGATAGTAATAGCAAAAGTAAGACTATGCATGCAATACTAATCCTGATGGGGCGGTACCCGAGCGTTTCTGAGCTCCATAACAAAATTTACCCGCTGCTGTTGCCGAGTGGATAAGGGCGGTGTCATTTAAAGGGATTAGACTTGGCAACGAAAGGTTCGAGATTCGATCCCCGGCCGGGTCAAAGTAAGCAGGGTTTTCATCCAAGAGTAATCTATACAATTTTCCCGTTTGAAGTAGCCTTTTAAAAGAAACCAATTTGACCTAACATGTTCAGTTGGTTAGCCCCCCGACGCAAAGCTGTAACTCACAAGCCGTTGCTTCTCCCATATTCTTGGTCCCTTCGCTTAGTAAAACAACCACCCATCAAGCTCTGAATTAAGATTTTGGGGAAGTAGGTAATTTTGAAGGAGCACTTGTCTTCTTCAAACTGCAGGACGTTTGCAAAAGATCATTGAGTGTTCATTTCCAGCATAGTCGCACGACCGGGAGGCTGAGGTGTGTCCCCCTTTTTCTCCGGAGTTCGGCCAAACTCATTATCTGATAATTTTTGGAAAAGTGGAGCAATTTTCTCGGGTACTACAGATTTTTTACTTTTAATAGCCGCTCAGTTCCCTCAGGCAAAATCGGTGTCTTTGAAACCCAATGGAGTCTACAGGTTTGAAAATGGCCTTTTTCTACCATGTGGCCCACCTTCCTCAATGATTTTCTACACCTAGAACAATAACAGACATGCTAGTGTTGCTAAATGCTTGCCCCATTCATCACTCCTCACGTCCATATTGTTCGCTGTTCATCTACATGAACTATGTGAAGAAGACAGCCACACTATAACAGGAAAGTCCCTGCTATAACCATGCAAAGAAGGCTTCAAACTGGAAAATATCCTCAAATGTAAATAAACTGACCAAAACTGAACAGAAAACCCCCTAGCACATCCTCACTTAGAGATGTGGTTTACCCACAGGAGTATAAAGTAATAGTAGCGTTGGAGATGAGCATATGGCTGCAGAAACATTCTAGTGGCAGATCCCTGCTCTTACGTTGAAGACATTACAAGGAAGTTATATCTGCGTTTACGGTTGTTAGTATTATACCGGTACTACCACAAAAACACGCCCTTCTATGACTGTATTTTTCTTAGTAATTTGTGAAGTGGTGTACCAATTCGGCCACACCAGTGTTTTGGTTTTCCCTCATGATTATCAAATGCAGAGGTAGTGCTTCCATGCTCTGACAATCAATGTTTGTTCACCATTCGTTTATGAAGTTCAATCTTCGAGGCTGCCTTGATAAACTTAAATATATAGGAATCATCCAGTGGCGCCCCCTTCAAGTGGAGCCAGTCCAGTGTAGCTCAGGGCATTCGGCATACCTGTCATATATTACGTATACAAGCCTTTTGAATTTGTTTGACTCTAGGAATCATTGTGTTGACCTCATCAAGTATCTATGAGTACATGTAAAATATCAGACTCTTACACAGAAGCACGTACTTGAACAATAAACACAGGAAGCAAAAAACACAATAGAAGGTGACACATGGTTTATCACAAACAGAATAAAACTTTATTTATACGACTGCAGCTATCTCAAAATGTTTTTATTTATACGGTAGTCAGTTCAGTCATTTAAGGTAATGTTCTTTCATTAATGCGTACTTTTTCATTCAAAAGTCCCTAAGGCCAAGACTGAAAGGTGAAACACATCTCCGACAAGTGTAGCGAGCGAACTCTTCTCATCCTTCTCTTTTACAACTTAGTAATCAAAACTTAATTGTAAAATGCCTTCGGAAAGGTTGGTTAAATATGGACTGCCAGCGACATTTGTTCCCCAAGCAACATTTGAATCGTTGGACCGTCTCTCTCTCTCAAACCACCGTATTTCGTGGTTTCCGTATATTTAAGGTACTGCTCTGTTGTCCCTATTGCGTTACGATTAGTAGCTTTCTGAAATGAAACACCAAAAGCAAAACAAAAGAGAAAGCAGCTAATGCACAGCTATGAATTACTTCTCACATTCGAGGCAAACATACCTTTTCGTTCAGCTCATCGCTATAAAAAAGCTATCGGCGGCAGACCCGAATGGGGTAAGCCACTGAGAGCGGCCTGGCAGACTACTAAGAAAATGTTTCAAAAACTGTTATCGGCTTCAAATACTGTACAGTGCGGAGAAACGTGTGCTGAAGCCTGAATACTGAATAGAACCATAGTCGATACTGAAAATTCATAAAACCTTAGGTGGTTTGGCCAGGTCAGCAAAGGGCTATTATATAGTACATAGGTATTCAATCGCAAGGTCGCCAAGAAGGCAATAAGCTATGTTGTCAAATTACACTGTACTCTTATTATGAACTTATAAAGCACATGGGTCACTTTCCCCCCCCCCCCCGCCCCGCCCTCCCATCAAACGTCACGAAGGATGTTGCTCATGTTTTAAGTTCATTTTTTGTTTCTATATTTTTAAATGTAATACGGTAGACATCATCGACTCCATTCTCTCAAACATTTAAACGCGCAGAAAAATTCCATTTTCATTTTTTTTTTAAGTCTTCCTTAAGATCTTTTGTACAAATTGCTTTGAGGTTTCGAAGCTGTTCGCCATACAGACTTTTATTAACGATTTCATGACTAGCTTTCCTTGGAGAAACCTCACTACAACCCCGAAAAATCATATATACCCACAACAGTGTCACAGTTACCATTCCTCCGACACAGTAAGAGTCACACCGGTGGGTATACCGTCACTCATTAAGACTCACTTCAAATTGCACAAGTTTGAACGATCTCTAAAGCTGATTGACTGAATCAAACGCTTCTACTGACCAATCACACGGTAAAATCAGAAGAACACCTGCGGTACGTCACCCCCTCCCCCCAAAAAAGTATAGCTAAAGAGGGCAATAGACATTGTTTTCTATGAGTCTTCCAGGATATATCCCACTGTATTCATAAAAACTGAAACTGCTCTCAAAGAACTATAGTGCTACCAAGATGGGGAGGGAGAAGGGGGTTAATGCCTTTGCCCACCGCTCCCCCTTTTTCAAATCCTTGCCGCGATATTGTAACTTAACGGACTTACCTACCAGTTTCCGGAATTACACAGTGAGGCTTGTCACGCATGCGTAGCTCTCCTGTAGACTGACCCGAATGAACAGCTGCTTCACATTATACCGGTATCAGTCATTGCACTTAACTAGCTACGTAGGCTAATTAAAAGCGGTCAATGGCATGATTTTGAAGAACTAACCTCTTGGTAGATAGTACAACGATGATGACAGTACACTTAAAAAGTTAATTAATTTTACCATTTCAACCACGTCACAGTCTTTACGACACTATTTCTCCATATGTTATACTTCTGTGATCTTAATCAGGATCGGAAGTCACATAAAAACATAAGACAGTGAAAAGTAAAGCTGTTGAGCACTTCCGCCCACCGAGCCAAAGAAATTGAAAGCTGTTTATTTGCAGGAAGTGTATTGTCACGGCTTTTGATAACGCATATGTTATTTTGCAGGATACCTACTGTTATTATCTATCGTTTTTCACGTGGGTGATGCCAGTAATAAAATGCTGGAATTATTTGGACTAGGCAACCTTTGCAATACGCAGCTATTTCCTCGGAGATCTTGTCACAGATCTTAGTGTGTAAACTCTCCACCGTACAAGATTTTTTTACAAATTATACATGGCATTGCATCTTAGAGGAAGGGTTGCACCCCTTCCATTTGAGAAATCTTTGCTTATACGAACTGTCTCCAGGGCCGGATCCAGGAATATGAGAAACTGACCGGGGGCGTAACCGTCTGCAGTGCTGATCATACCTTTTTCATGGGCTTGGAGATGAAAAATTCTGGTTACAAAAATTCTTTGCTTTGCCGAAACTTACGCCCCTGCCCCTTTCTCATATGCCTGGATCCAGCCCTGTGTCTCAATTGAATGGAAAGTGGTGCTACAAACCATACCGTTGAGTCCTGTTAATAAATTCATTCAAATAGTTTGAAATGGTCCCGTGATATGGTTGCTGCATCCTGAGAATACACATGTGGATTGACTAACGTAACATATGCACATTTGCTTCGCCATTATTAACAATAGGCAAAGTTCCAGCTCACTCTTATTTACATTTTCAAACCATAATGAGCATTCTGCGTACTTTTACGTACTAAACTGTACAGTTCCAACAAAGCAAGAGATGCCTAGCCTTGCTAAGAAACTTCTGTTCACTCTTTTTAAAACCACGATATAATCCTGCAACTCAGGATTACTGGATCATTGGTAATCTCTTGCCACTGGGGCAAAAAGTTAGTCAGCCTCCCAGCAATTACGACTGGTATAGGCATTAAATCAACACTCACCTTACCAATGGATTTTAAGATCTTTGATTCTTCTGTTTTGGTTGCCCCTTGTTTTGACTGGGCTTCCATTGGCCTAAAAAAGGCTGGTAACGTCTACTTTGATAACTGCCTCTTTGAGTTCTGAATTTACCACGTCCCTGGCCACGGGTTCTACCCCTTATGGGGAACATGCACTTTTTGCTTAACTTGTTGGCATCATTGATGTCACGCAGTTGCTGTGACACATCGCCAAATAAAAACTTTGACACTGGTGTTGATTTGTCACAGAGGTTTTTGTACTCAGTGTTCAACTCTGGCTTGATTAGTTCACGCCGAAACAAATTAAAATCGATATTGGCGCTACCTAATAAAGCAAGGGCATCCGTAGCTTTTGCTAAGATATTCTGTTTTTCTAGCCCTGCCTTTGATATCATGCAATCGTTTACAAGTGTAGTGATTGCAGACATAGCTTTAACAATAATCATTTGGACCTTGGACCTTTTGTAATTTTATATCTCTGGTCCTGGTGGCAAGTTGCAAGTTGTCCCAAATCAATTTGTTAACTTGAGTGGTTTGTAAAAGTTCCACATTTTCCGGCCGCTTGTACTTATCACATTTCTCCTTAAGTTTTGCTGGTTGTAATTTGATAGTGCAAATATTAGCTACAACCGAAGCCAATTTCTCTGAAATTTTAGGGTCAGCTGTTGTTTCGTAATCTAAGTCAGAAACAAGAAAGTCAAAAAGTTGTTCCCCTTGCGAATTGCTATCTGAGGGAATGGTAAGATCAACTACCGATGCCATTGGTGCATCTAAAAATTTTTGTAATTCTTCGTCAATATCTTGACCCCCTGGATTTTCTTGGGGGTCATCTGAAATTTCCAGAACAGTGTTACCTGGAAAATTTTCTTCTGAGAAAGTATCAGCTTGATGGTATTTCTCAACTTCCAGGGGCTGCGAGGCCAACCCCACTTTCTCAAACAAAACTTTCATTTGTGCCTGTATTTGGGCAAAAGCTTTTTTGATATCAAAATCGTGATCAGGTGAATTATTGCCAATTGTACACCTGCCAGACGGAAGTAGCAAAGAGCTACTCCGCTGTGAACCATTACCAGAGCATGTTGGAGAGTTGCCCTCCTGCCCACAATTTAATTCTGGTTCCATATCAATACAAGTGTGACAGCTCTGTGGTAGCCTATTCAAACTGAAGTTTTATATAATGAGGCTAGTTATCCAATTGTGTTATCTCATGTGAAACGGAATGAATGTAGTAACGAGGTAAAATCCACTATTTATGAAAGACGTTAACAGATGGAACTTTAAATGCAGAGCACCACTTGTCAGTGTAATCCTGCTGTAAGTGGCGGGCTTTGTGTCCGTCTTTTCAGTTTCCCTTTGACGTGGTAAGCGAAAAAACCAAAAAGAAGGCAATGCCTTCATGGCAGGATATCCAGGCTTAACAACACTTGTTTACTATGACTTATTTCAAATTGTATCAAAGCATTTTGGGGGAATCTCCCCTTTTGGGAGAATCTATAGGCTATTTATTTCACGGGATGGGAGAGAAAAGTTGGCCACGGGCGCCGCCATTTTGCCTATTTTACCCACAGTTCCACGTGTTCTGTGTGTACATTTTAGTGGTTAATAGTTTTTGGAACCCCCTTCAGTTATCATGAGTTTAATAATGTAATGTAGTTAAATGCATATATAGGTTTATTGTCATAGCTACCAAAGAGCCACGTCCTAATTCACCACTCCGATACCTTGTTTATATAAGGTCAGCAAGTTTATAAAATGTTTTGCATAAGTTTTCCCCCTTTTTGAAGATTTTTGGTTTTCTCTCAAACCGGAGAATCTTCCGAAATGTAAAGTAGACCCGGGTCGCTGCCAGACTTATTTTGTCCATCTTGAGGGTCATCGTTGCTTAAAATCTTGCCTATTTGTCATAACCGATGTTATTGTGATCTTTACTCACCCCTGTATCTTAATTTTGAAAGTACACGTGTCATGTCTTTATTGTCTTTTCCCATTTAGAATTATAGCAATATAAAAAGGATGACACAAAAATTTGGTGTTCAGATCACTCACTTCTTTTATCATAGTCTTCATTTTAATGGCTTAAGGACCACCCGACACTCTTTAAATTCATCTGCAAATAGTAGTTCGATTTTACCAATTTATTTTAGGTTTTATAATTATTAGAAACACTTCCGTCCATATTGAATTTACTAAACGCATCCGTGTTTTCCCAAATGTCACTTACTGTTTTAAGTATTTCTGTTTCAGGACTATAAGATTCTACAAGGTTGAAACATTTATTAAGATCGGTGAAAAATGTTTCCAATTGAGAGATGACGCTTTTAAAGAAGCTTTTAAGGCTTGCGTGATAAAAATGATTAAGTAATAAGGAACACGAAAGAAAATTGCCTCTTAGAATGAAAGGATGAGATGCATAGGAATAAAGAAATATAAACAAAAGAGAAGAGAAGTAAAATTTGGTTGACCATTTGTCAAAGGACATTTTAATTGGACTTTGAAAGCATTGGGGAAAAATATAAAGGTTGGTCGGAAAAAGATCCCTTCAATGGGAGCTGACAAATTAGAAGTGCGTTGCTCTTGGGGAATTTATGGAAAAATTAACAAAAAATATTAAAAGAGGGAGATATGGACTTTAATCTCAAACGGCACTGCATGTCACTATATAATTGAGCACCTGAATATAGCACAGGCTTTTAGCGGGATCTTTGTTTCAAAAGCATATCAAAATGAAGAAAATTATGAACCTAGCTTGAAGGAGTATGATTTTGAATTTCTCTTAGTGTCCGCCTTTTGCGGCAAATAGTTAAGACTATTGGCTAATAAGCAATATACTTTTACCACTTCATCCGAATCACATTTTAGCATACCGGTAATTATTATACTAATAAGATATGAAACATCTCATTAGGCTATGGTAGCCTGATATTTTGCTTCATAGTGTTAAGTGGTGAACGGTGAATTTTTAAAGAATCTAATTACTTTGTTATGAAGGAATTGTAATAGTTTGACGTCCAAAATAATCCTAGGTATTTTAATACACTCTAAAACAATTTGGGTAAAAATCTCACCACCACTACTGGGCTCATATGTGGATATACTGAAATTGGGTAAAGTTTGCCCAATAATGGTTCATTAATGGGTTTATGAGATTAGTTACCATTTAAGTGGGTAACCTGCCTCTTAGGTTACCCAATAAACATCAATCATTGGGCAAATTTTACCCAATTTTAGTATTTTCACATACGTGCCCAGTGTCGGTGGGAGTTTATGTCCAACTTTTTTTAGAGTGTACATTCTGCTCTAAGAATAAATCACTGGGTGCCGAATCATAGAGCCATACAATGTGGGACTACAGCAAGGGTTTTCAAATGTTTTCATCACCGTAGCCCCAGGTCATATATAACCCATGGTATGTATCTCCACCAGGCCAACAAAGAATCCTTCACAAATATAATATACATTTTGCCACAGTTTCATTGTAAGTTGTAACTGTACATGCACTCCCATGTTGAGTATAGGCCGTAGTTAGCAGTGAGACGAGCGCCATCTATTAGATATGCTGATCATGCACATTCCACTCGATGGCACAAAATGACACACTGTCAGCAAAAATGTAGGTGTATGCCAGGTCCGTAGTCAAAGGGTGGCCAGGGCGGGGGGCGAAGCCCCCTTGGAAAATTTTTCGCCCCCCCTAGAACATCAAAAATCAGCATTGCTGTAAGGCATTTTAGTATGTTTCGTCCCCTCTGGAAAATTTTTCGCCCCCCTAGAAGCTTTTTTGCCCCCTTCAGCACCTAGTCTGGCTACAGGGATACACTGTATTATCTGCAAAGCTCCCGCGCAATCCCCAAGGATACGCCTACTCTAGACTGAAACCCGTCTAGAAGGATAAGCGCAGGTTATAAGACACACCCTCATATCAAAGTCAAGGAAACTTGTTAATAGATTATGACTAACTCAGTATTTATGTTGTAATTCACATAATATCTGAAAAACTTGAAAAAAAATTCATGGATTGTTTTAAAAATTTTCTTTGTTTTAGTTTCAACTAATTCACATAATAATACCTTACCTCATCTTATCAAATTGCCTGAAAACTCAATTAGGGGTTGTGAAATGGTACAAGTACAGACGGGAAGCTAAACAAGAAAGAAGCACTCGAATTTTAACTTTTATTTCATTTTCAAGAGCAGAGAAGGTAAAGTTTGAAAAGCTATTAGTCGTAAGCGTATTGTGTTTGTCTAATGAAAGTATAGTTACAGTATACTGCAGAAAACGGAAATACATTAAGATTAAATGAATAAAAAGGAAATGAGAGATGTTAAAATTAGCGAACTTAAAATAGCATATGCAATAACTTAGTCATCGAGAAATATTTTAGTAAACAATTTTATATACATTATATAAAATATTTGATTGGCAAACTTTTTAATCGTAATGTAAACAAGGTAGGCTAATGCTTAATGACGAGTGACAATAAAATGGATAAAAATAATTATAATGTGATATCTTAATATTTCTAATGAGAAAGAACACTAAATATAAATTCTCCATAAGTCGTGTACCATTTGAATACAAAGAATGAAAATAAACATTAGAACAGAACTATACATAATATTATACATTAATTAGCACATTCATTTTACCAAAACCGTTTGCTAAATAATTGACTATACTCAGTCTCATTTTATATTTATCTTTATAAACCATTCACCAGTCCAAGCAGCCTTGCTAAGAACAGTCTCGGGTACTAAAGCAACTATAATTTCACAACTGCGACATTTTAGTCAAAACCCTTCTAAGTTGAAGGATTCACATTGAAATAATTGGTTTTCAAGCTGTGATAGCTTAGATATACAGCCAATAGGAAACAAGAATAAAAAATTCAACAGCCAGTGAGAATCCTGAAAACATGTGTCAACGATGTGGTTAGGATCAATTATCGCTTCACAACCTTGGTCTCTTATTACTATCACTTCAATCAAGTCATCAATAGACCCTTTTCCAAATAGCAATTACAAAGGATTGTGGGATAGAGTTTGGGTGTGCGTCGTTTTTGTCAATGACATTTCCAAGTTGTTGCGAAAAACGACGTATTCCAAAACTGGAAAAGGTCGATAATGATGATGTAACAGTTGAAGACATTAGCTATTGTATATTTGTTTTAATTAAAATTATAGAGGAAATTCTTCCATTGTATTTTGACACATTTTCGTTAACATTTGGATACCTATTTAAGTCAATATAGTATTGTTAATATTATTCTTATCCACGGGCGTCAACAGATGAGGGAAGGGGGACACGTCCTACACTTTTGTAAGTGGAGAGGATTGTCCCCCACTTTTCTAAAAACCCTAAAAACCCTAACAAAGACAGTACCCACACATTTAATTTCATGGCTTACAATCATATAGCTGATTCAATAAAATCAAATTCGAAAATGGTGGAAAGCCATTTAATGGATAAAAATCGTTGGAAAATACCTCAGATTACACCACAAATCACGTGGACTCCAAATTTTTCCACAGGTCTTAAATGAGCCCCGGATCCTTCGCTTCTGGAGCTTTGCGATTCGCGCTTGTGGAAGGTCCGGTCAAGTTCATGTATCCTCTCTTTGAGAAACAGTGACGCTCTTGTTCAAATCATGAAGCTACAGTGACGTAGCCTGCTGCCTGGAAACATTTTAATGAGGGCGTAAGGGGGAACTTCACGATTTCATATTGGGCTGTATCAATATTCGACTCTTTGAATTTTCCAGTGGGAATGACTAGGTGCGCGAGACTTCACTTTGTGGGAGGAGGCTCTTGTCCTCAATCCTCTCTCCCTGTCTGTCAATGTAAAGCTACCATAAAGTTCGTGAGCTCCATGTTCTAACATGACCATTGGTGACGTTTTTCTTGTTAATGTTTTCAGCATTTGTTTTAAATTGGCACTACCCAGCTTAACATACTCCCAGTGTCTTTGGCAGGGTTGTTAGGCTCTAGACACACAAATTTAGCCGTTGCACATAACGAATTCTTAACGATATTACAGAAACTAGTTTGAAATATTATTGTGTTCTGGGTCGGTCTGGTCTTATATATTTTATTTAAAATCTTTTACGACAAACCTCGTTATACCTCCATTGTGACAAAAGTGCGGGAGTGGTGTGACGGGAGTGAGCGATGGTTGAAATGAAAGTGGTTATCGTAACAAAAATGGGTAACGATGGCAAAAGTGGTTGGTGCTACGAAAGTGGTTGCTACTTTGCACAACTCGCTAAGAGAGCTGAAATATTCTTCATGCTTTGTGGTTCAATAGAACTTATGCGCTGACGTCATCACCATCTTGATGAACTCCATCTTAGAAGCCATGTTATACTATCTAGCTATACAAAAGTATGTACAAACGTGTCCGCTGAGCAGGTAGACTTTTATGACCATACTGTCATGTGCTTAGGTCTTTTGTTATCATATTGCCTTTACTTTGGGGGAGAAGGCCTAATCTGAGCAGGCAAGTTGACAATATAGCATTAATCGTTTTTACACCTGTTTGAGTTGCCCTTATAGAATTGACTCGTGGCCTGGATAGATATTTCAGTTAACGAAGAGGAAAGACTCTTGGTATGACTGATAAGCTCTTGTACCCTTTCCTTGAAGTTGAGTAGAAAGCAGAACCAGGGAACTGTAACGGAGCAGCTCCCCGGTGGAACGAACATGCGACATACTACAGTACTTTATTTGGCAATAATACTGTAAATAGATCTGAAGATAATGTTTGGAGACAGATGGGTTATCCTACTTCGTATCTATATTACAGACAGTAAAACAGGATTTTAGTCAACGTCAATGCTTCGCGAGGCTATCTTTTGGACATTTTAAGCCAAGCGCTTAATGTGTCCAATCACACCTTGTGCGCATGAGTTGTGACCGCCAGCATAGTATTTCGGGACGTGCTGACGTCACGCCAAGATTGTGTTACACAATCTGCATAGTCAGACGCATTTGTGAGCCTGTTTTATTATATTAGGCGGTACTAATAAAAATACTTATAATTCAAAGATAAATAATGACATATAATATTGACGTTAAGTCTAGGTTCCAGTTTCACCTAAATGACCAAAAATTCTTTGCGGAAATAGACCGAAAGTGGGGCTTTCGAAAGAAAAATAAACCAATGCAGATTAAGATGGATTTAAATTTTAAGCGATAACTGTAAATTTTTCAGGGTATTTGATATCAACTGCTTATGTAATTTGTATAAAAATTAGAGTAAATTTGTCACAAAGAAAGTGGTGTGATGTATTGATCGATAAACCATTTTAAACACTCGTGGCACCGTTCACTGATGTCGAACGAGTCTCACAGACCACAGAGGTACCGTATTTTGCATCCCTACAGCGTATTGTAGCCCAAACTGCCCGTCTAAATCTCTTGGACATGAGGTTGTATAAGATAGGATTGACCACGGAACTCGTATAGAGGAGAAGAATTGAGATGTGGTAGAGCCATTTGTGGTAGAACTCGAGAAAACCATCCGACCAACCGTCGGAACCGAAGTGAGGCATCAAACGAATCACGTGGAACGGACACCAGCAGGCAAAGAAGCAGAAGGCAATGAAAGCTGAAAAGAAAAGATAACAAGAAAAGATATGTTATCAGTTTTCACATGAACAAACTGGACGGCATCCCCACTCCGAACGTTAGACCCATTGAAGAAAGTAAATTATGGACTATAGGAGTTCGTAAGTACAAACGGTACAACACTGAAAAGGATGTGCTCATGAAATGGAATATATTCCCATTTACATTCCCTCCAATGTGACACCAAATTTTCCGTGGCATTATACGGATCTTCTACAGAACACGTTGCACAGTGATGCTTGCTGTAAGTTAAAAACTTCAGGTTTAAAATCTGGTTAATTTCATCTGCTAATATTTCGAAAACCACACATCGGAATCAAATGAAAATTCCACCAAAATGTCTAGACTTAAGTTGGCTCTGCTGTCATATATCAGAAATATTCGTTAGCTCAAAATTTGTCTCTAAGTTATCCGTAGATTCAAGACATTTGAAGGTTATCATCAGTAGAGTAACCAAAGGGGGCGGGGCAACTGTCCATCTCTTTCAGTCCTAAGGAGGTGCGTCGGTACATTCACTGGTTTTGTGGGTACAAAAGAGAACTTATTACCATACCACACATATATGTCATGAAAGGTGCATGTGTTGAAACTCGATCTAGTAAAAGCTTGTAATTGTCCAGACTTGGCCTTTGAAAAGTATTTGGTCCGCGGGCTTCGCCGGTATCCGGGGTCATTCGGGAACTCGCTCAACCATGAGTCACACATATTTCCACACCAAATGTAAGAGTTTGATGTTTCTAGTCTAAAAAACATTCCATTAAACAATTTTCAACGCTCCACGCGGACAACATAAAAGCATATATATTGCACTTTCCCTGTGCCAATTAATTAAATATTTCATTTTGACCACAGCAGTGAAATTTTTACATTAATTTTTTCCAAATCTGTTGCCTTCGAACGCATCCCCTTCAAACTCACCAGGTAGTTGAAACTGACCCCTGATCTCACTAAATGTCCAAAGGTTTATTAATAAACCAGTTGGACATCGGAGTGACAACTCACTGCTATCACACCTTTGAGTCATCAAAATCCTGCATTTTTCAGCAGTGGTTAGGCTAACTGTCCTACCATTATACATTCCAAGATGTGCTAACATTGCTATTCCAATGATATACCTAACCGTATACTTATATCTTGACTGCCAGATGCCAAGAAATCGCAACAGTGTTTAATTTAAAAATTTCCCGAAGGAGGACCCCAGACCCCCACTTCTTGGCAATTTTATTGGATGCATGAATGCATGGTTAATAGTTGCCCCTCTGTATGCAGTGTAGTTACACTAAACAATACATAATCCCACGAAAATGTGTCTTTGTGTACATTGTTTTGATTGCTACACGCCAGGAAATTGCATTTTACAGTGTTTAGGTCTAACATGAAAATTTTGCCGGGCAAGAATCTCCCAAACCCCTCTTCAGGGTTCTGCAATTTTCGGCTCCAGTTTTACTCATTAAATATGTTTGCAACTTTTTATCTTTATCTCTTTTAGAAACCCATTTGCGTTGTCAAACTAGTTGAATGCTGTTTGATTTAGTATGAACGGACTTTTTGGTTTGTCGGTAGACATGTCGGTTGCCATTTTCCTCTTTGCCCCGCCCCCTATTTTGTCACCTTAGCAACGCTACTGTCCATCATAGTGTAAACATTCATGAAAACGTACAAAGGTAGTTTTACTATAGACATAAAATACAATCTGTATGCCTTTGTCATTTTTCGTAGCAGCTTCCAAGAAACGGAGTTGTGTAGCAAATATGTCAGAGTTGAAAAGTTGGTTGGAAAAATCACCTAATTTATCAATTTGGCTCATTTACACCTGAGCTCACTGAAATTGAGGAAAAAACACTTTGCTCCTTCCGGAACAGGTGCACATTGAAGCCGCTCGCCAAATCATCTAGCGGTTTCACGTCTTCAAAAGGTGGCGGTACTCTTTTGCCGTCGGTCATATCATTGATCTTTCACCAAAAATAAAGACGATTGTTTCAGGCAATCATTGCTTTAAAACTCCTTTAATACTGCTGCACTAAAAACGATCCACATTTATTCTCGTAATTAGCCTGTTTTTAATGTTTGAATCTATGGCTGAATATGTACAGCATGCTCTATGGTAAAATGTTTGTTTGAAAATGATGCAGGTTTTAAATACATATTACCCGCAAGACTGTTAAGAGCATAAATTATGACATGCAGACGCAGTTTGCTGGATATAGTAAAAGGTAACTAGATCACCACATTTGCTCGCAAACACGCAAACACAGTATGGTGTGCTTAGACCATTGCAACCGCTGAAGCTCTTCAGTTAGTGAGATGAGGTTTCACGGCTCAGTTTATAACCAATTGGCAGATTGGTTTAAGTCGGGCAGCTGGCCACGGCCTTTTTTCCAGTTGTGGCACACTGGCTTGTTTTCCTTACTCCATTTGCTTATGCTAAGCACCAAGCACAATGGCAGTTGGTTCCATTTTTAAAGTCTTTGGTATGACCCAGCCAGGAGTCGAACCCCCGACCTTCCGGCTGCAAGTCGGATGCTCTAACAATTTGCCCATGCAGTCGGCCAAGGAGCTGTTCCAGACAGTTCTTATGAGGGGTATCATGCTTACTTAATTTAATGGCCATTAAAACTGGTTGGACAGTTGACAAGATTGCGGAAAATGTACTTGAAAATATCCCAAATCGTGTTTTGATTAGGTTTGGAAGGTTAGCTATATCGAAAACTGATAAATTTTTCATATGAACGTTATTTCGTTATAAATTCAGTGTGGCCAAATGTTACAAAATTTGAGTGGTATTCTGTGTATATCCACTTCCTTCCATCCAATTTATAATACGAAGCTTGGCAACTGAGAAATACGCTGAAACATTCTGTCTAAAATGTGTAGTGTAGTTTAGTTTAGTTTAGTGTAGTGTACAGGGCTGAATCCGAGTCCACCTAACCCGAATCCGGGCCAATTCCGATTCCAGTAGCCACCATTCAGGGCAAATTCCAAGTCCAGTATCTTCCGATTCCGAGCAAGTTCCTATAAACGAGTTCGATAGTTCGTAGGCAGCATAATATTTTGGGATACACGCGGGATAAACTGAGCTCAGTACCTAGCATATACTCCATTCCCCTATTTCCGTGCGTCCGCAATTTTCGTGTAGTCCAGACCTGTGTCATTAAGCCTGCGTCTATTTGTGGCCAGCCTAACTGCACGAAAATACGGGTCTCCTTCCTACTTTAAAGCAGATTATAATACAATTTTTTACACCAAAGGAGGCAACTTATATGCAGTCCACGGCACAAAACTACACGTAAGAACCCTTCTTAAATTTTCGATGGGTGAAAGAAGGATGATTCGACAAATTTCTGAAGTAAACTCAACTTTTGGAACACGTGATGTAGGCCGGTGCGGATGTGTTATGTTTATCCCGACGGTGTGGAGGATGTGCGCATGTGCAGACGACTAATCGAACTCGCTTATTCCTGGTACTCCGATTCCGAGTACCGGCCATTTAACAATATGTGGCATCTCTTACAAATATTTTTTATACTCCTTTGCAATTACACTGTGTGCAGTAATACCATTGAATCGATCCCACTACGAAGATCAAAATTTGAGACAAACATCTCAAAAATGACAGAAAAGTTCACATGGTAATATTTTCATCATAATGCTTTCATACACCTATTTTAACATTCACGATAAATCCCCTATATCGCGGTTAAGGAAAAATCCTACATACTGCAAGATATTGCCATAGTACATTCGGTTGCTTACTAGGAATGACGCCATTCGTCCCCACCGACTGATGCAAAAGGATTCAATAGGGTGGTCGTATACGGCCAGATTTACTTCAAACCATCAGTGAAATAATACTAAGTTATCTCTTTTAACAGGCAGGTATCTGCCATGATGTTTCCGAACATAAATACTGAGTATTTAAAGGAAAATGCAGTCCCCCAATTTGAATTAGTGTACCCCGTCATCCTAATTCAGGAATGGCTCTTATCAATCATGTGACAATATTTTTGTTACTGATTTGTTGAATTCATTCACAGTAACTCCTTGGTTTACCTTCAATGTTCAATGCTTTTAACAGAAACGTAATGAAAGGTACTTGTGAGTGAATTAAGAGATTTTTAAGATTTAGCAGATTCTTTAAAATAAGACTTGGCGAGACTGCTTTCTACCTTTAATATAAAACTATAAGAGAGATTGTGCTTGATATAAAGTGTCGAGAAACAAAAAATTGCTTCATGTTTGAAAGATCCATTCATGTATTACGATATCAGGGCTTTAATAAAAGTCATATTGAGGTGGCTTTATCTTCCCTTTACTGTATTTTTTACACAATCTTCCATTTGACATCTAAATGCTTCTTTAAACACAAAGACTGTTTGGCTAAACTTAGCCACAGTGAGTGTATGCATGAAAGTACTACCTCGGAGGTAGGTAGTACTTTCATGGTAATTAGAGTTGCTTCATTGTTCTGAAAGAGACCGCCAATGCTCTTGTGACTTTCCTGTTTGACTTTCTTCAATCACACATTGCAAACCTGCCGGTTCCGAAAATAGCCCAGAAAGAGTCAAGTTCGAAACGTGTTAAGTGCAGCGAAACGTGATTGGAATGGGAATATCAAGCGGTAATTAATGTGGTCTTCATCATCAAAGACGAACAGCAGGTAAGATATAATGGCTAGTCATTTTACTTTTGTACGATTAGAAAAACGAGCAACTTGACTTAAAGGCAGTAGGCAAAATTTGCTTTGAAAAATCAGCAAATCCTTGCAAATGTCCTCCTATTGCATGCATTACAAGCACCTCTGAAGACGTTTTGAACATAACTATTACAAACAATAGGTAAAGTAAGGAAAAATTCTCCTTGAATTTCACAATTCACTAACAAAAACCTTGTCACATGACCAAAATAGACCATGTAAGTAGAAAGGCTTTCACGACGGGAATCCATACTAGTAAGATGATTTCAACGAGTACGACGTCGAAGGTCTTGAAATAGTCAAGCTTTTCGTCAGAAGTGGCTCTGACTTCTTCAGGACTGATGTCCTGAAGAAGTCATGAACAAGTCATTCATAAACAAGAGTGACGGGACCCAGTAACCCTGATTGGTGTGACTGCCTATTGCCTATAAAGGCTTCCTAATCTCACCCCGAACAGCAATTCTCTTTACTCAGTTAACTTCTAGCCCCTCCTCCAATTTAAACCAAACTTCTTCTTCAGTACACCTCCAAGACAGATCCACGAAAGCCTGCACTGAGTAAAAATTGCTAGAGGCAATATTGTCAAACACAGTGTGTGCGCGCTTAATTGTAAACACAACTGAGTGTACACGTCATTGTTGACCAACCAGAGTGAAACTGTATTGTTTGAATGTCAATCAAGGTGCAGTTATCAACTGCATTTAGAACTCTAGGGCTATTCGTAAATATGACTGGGCAGGGAGTTGCTAGCAACTCCCTGGTTTGAGGGGATACCACATCCCCTTTAGGTAAGCAGGAAGCAGTTACGTAGAGACTAAAATGCAGTGTCTGGAGTAATATCATATGAAAGGGGTTGAGGGTGCCGACAGCGTGCTGGTGACAGCCTACCCTGTCTCCACTTCTCTCGAAATGATCCAAAATTCTTGATATTTTCGGTGTTCTTCGGGTGATTTTCAGGAAAGGGTATAATTTCCAGAAATTTTGAAAAATTAAGAGATTTGAATGAGTTACTTCGTTTGTTTAAATCAGAGAGACGACCCCTTCTCTTTTTCTGGTTCCCCTCCTACATGTATGATGATGGATCTCTATTTCACCTTTTTTGAAAAAGTCAACTTTCGGGCAATTTAAGGCCATGTTCTGTTGAGCATACAGGTCTATAAAATGTAATAAAAGCACTCTCTCTGCCTTGTGTGAAATGTGAGCTACTCTGCATCTTTCAAATTTTCAAACTTTGATTTCAATCAAAGAGCAGTCACCAACTGAGAATTTTGATACCCCCACACTAAAAATATACTTTGGGGTGATGACTGTCTGTCTTTAATTGTTTTGCCTAGGATGTATTTGAATGCACACTGTGTGTGTAGTGTGGCTTGAACATAACTATACAGAAATAATATACTGATTTGAAAAAAGAAATAAAGGAAGCAGTACATTGTAAGTATACATAATAATATCCCGGGTCAATGGTCATTATATTTCAAGAGAGGAACCTGATATTTACAATACTCGACTATACGAAACAGTTGGTGTTTATTAAAATTGGTCAGGCTTATCAAGCATATCCGTGAAATAAAAAGACACCAGTCACGATGGCGTTTTATTGGACTGCGTGTTAATGAAATGCGGAACGACCCTATACGCAGCGTAATATTCAGTTTCAGATCAATACTGGGGCTACAGAAATTTTGTTTGGAGCCTGGAGGGGGAAAATATCTTGAATTCACGACGCCCCGCATAGTTGTCATCCATAAGACAAGCTTTGGTCGAGTAGCCCAATGAAAATATTTAGGGCGTTTGCGAGATGGGAAAAATAATTTGGTCGTCCCTAATACCGTAATACTATCTTACTATCTGTTATTTGTTTGGAGACCAAAATTCACAAAGTTTTATGGGGAAAATTTACCCTACGCCCATATGGTAAGCCGATTATATTTCAGATAGAAAGATACATGTATACCATAGACAGCGTACCAAAAAGTGCACTGGTATTTGCCGTTAACAGGTATCGGATCTATAGAGGAGAGGAGAGGAGGGGGAAATCCCCTTCCCGCCACCACAAACTGCCGCCCTACGCATAGTAGACGTAGAGCATAGGCTCCATGGAATCATATACTTACATTAATGCAATTTTACAAATAAAAAAATTCTCAGTTTAGTTAAAATGAAAGGGAAAAGTTGCGTTGAAATTGCACAAATAAGTCACAAACAGAAAATGGCTCTTATTGTTATTATTAAATCATTCAGTCTTCCCATTATGCATTACAAGAGTTAGGAACTTTGGATCATTTAAAAATGTGAAAGTCTAAACGAAAAAATGATTAAAGAACTATAAAGTGGTGATTTCATTTCTGCGATAACCCTATGTTACAAATGATAATGTAGTAATTGACCAAGAATGTATCATTAACCGATTATGTAGTAAAAATTGACCGATAATGTAGTAACTTTAACTACATTATCGGTCAAATGGTAATACATTATCGGTTAAAAAACTTTTACTACATTATCGGTTCGGGGGTAATACATTATCGGTTAAAAAGTTACTACATCATCGGTCAATTTTTACTACATTATCGATTAGTGATACTTTATCGGTCGATTTTTACTACATTATCGGTAAATGATACATAATCGGTCAATTACTACATTATAAGTTGTAACACCATGTTTCTTGAAATAAAATGATCCATCGAGCTTATTTTTAATTGCTGCCATTCTAAATCTACAAATCATGGTTATAAAATTAAAAACATTTTCAGTATCAAAAAAGCCACATGTGTCTTTAAATTGCAATAGCGACGTGTCTGGATTGTTCACAAATATTCTACTTGAAGAATATGGATGGTTTTGGCATTATTGGTATTATCAGTATTCAGAAAGACTTCTACCAATGTTCGCCTAATCTCTGGATTCTAATGGCAACCAGGAATGATGGAGGCGATGGACGTTTTACACGAAGAAACTGATTGAGCACAGAAACTTATTTGAGCCTATTCTGAATTTTTCTAGCATTCTATATTTAACTTATGAACCATGGTTAGAAAGCTAAAAACCATTTTATTCTCAACATCACAAACTCAATATTTTTCCTTAAATAGCATTAGCAATATTTTTGGATTGTTTAAAAAAATTTCACCTGAAATGCAAGGGCGAATTCTGTATTATTGGTATCCTACATCGGTATACAATGACGCAAAGAGCCGTCTACCGATATTTCTTAGTTTTATCTCCGGATTCTAGACTCCAACTAGGAAAGCTGTAGGAGCTTGATGTCCCCCCCCCCCCCCAAAAGAAAAAAAAACATAAATTGAATGAGGCAAGACCGATAATGAAATAGGATCCGCCTTATCTGTAGGAATATTTCTATCTTGCCTTCCTAAGAAAATGTTCGTTTCTCTCTGCATCGACAAGAAGGCAGTGTCTCGTAATAAATTAAATTTTGTTCATTGTTAACCCCCATTTGATGCTTTCGATGAAAAACTTAGTCGCCACATATATCAAATCTTTCTAGGAAGTCATAAAACATATGTTCTGTTACTATAATCTACTAAGCTTTATATCATAATGTTAATAGAAAAAAATCCCTGTAGAAATGAAATAGAGACCCCCTGCAGGAAATTTCAGATGAAGAACACATTTCGGAACTGACTTACAAACCACGATTGTAATTATTGCGCATATGAACTTTTTAATTACAAATTGTCAGATTACAATGGGGACGTTAACCTTGCCTGTTGGGTCGTTTACTTGGAACTCGGTGACCTAATTATAGGAGTTAAAGTGAAATCGAATGGAAGTTCAGCAATGTCTAGGTACTACAATTATGTCCTAATAATATGAATTTAAACAGTCGCCTAGTCGTAGCATCTCAAAGATATTAGCTGCCAGGATCTAAAGAAAATCCCTGCCGACCAACAAATTTGTGTTCAGCTACATAAATTTAACACGGACTATCCTTTACGAACACACGGCCCATTCTCTCAAGAAGGCGGTTTTTTAATCAACAATTGACTGTTTGCAATGCGGGCATTAACTGCTTGCAAAGGGGGCATTAACCTTGCCTGCTGGGCCTTACTTAAATCTCAGTGACCTAATTACGGGAGTTGGAATGACCAAAAACAGTGAAATGATATCTTCCACAGTATTTGTAGGAGTCATGTAAGGATTAAAGTAATTGTAAACAGTTATCAAGTCTCCAGACCGCAAGGATTTAATAGCCGTGTTTGTATAAAGAAATTAGCAAACCTGTAGACAAATAAACTGATTGGAATCTATAATATTACTTAAACACATATCATCCTTTAAAAGTAATCCAGCGTTTTCCTCAAATAAGATTTTAAAAGCATCAAGTGGTCGGTCCAATTATGTTTAAAAGCGTCCTGGATAAGCTTTCCTATACACGTGTTGTTTGAAAATAAAAATTGTGTGAAGATTGGGTATTCATCTTTTTCACAAGAGATTGACTTGACTTCAGTGACACTACCTGTCTAATCAGGGGCATAACAAGCAGATGGGGCACAAAGAGACATTCGATGAGTTAAACTCTGTTGCCCCAAAGTTGACATTACTGGCCCTACAAAAGATTGGGCTAACTTATGACAGAACGCAACTAAAAACTCAGTTATACCACTTTGCGAATAAATGCAGAAGTACACAGTTCCATTAGTAAACAAAACGAGTAAAAAACAGTCTTAACCGTGTCGTTACCATAGTAACAAGTGTTTTTAAAAGGAAACATTGCGAAAGTACGGTACCCAAAGGGACCGAACTGGTGGAGAAACTTCCTCCACCCAAACTTCCTCCACCCAAAATGTTTTGCCCGTGCACCCCTTCCCTCAATAACCAAGTTTGTCTAATGTAACGCATCAGTATATTGCTCATCTAGATTAAAACTCCCCACATTCAGGGCATTGAACTTAAGACACATAGTTACTAAGCCGCAATTTCATTTACTATGTCATAGCTCCCGACACCGAAAAGGGAAAAGGTTAATGCTTTTAGCCATTGATCTAAATGTATGCAAATGAAGGATTTCTAAACTTTGTATTACGTATTCATGGCCCGATAATCGGACAAACGGAGAATTAAAACACTTCTTCATTCAAGATTTTCTGCTCAAATTTTATTCTATTAAGAAAGTAGAAAAGCGGTACCTCAACTCTCTTTTTGAGCGTTTTTTTTTTTTTTTGTTCTCATTGTCGTTTAATGTCACATTTAAGATTTCATCATTAATACGAGCAAATATGCAGAACATCTCCAAAGGATATTGAAATAGAACCAGGTTGACTAAAAAGCGTAAAGTAAAACTTTAGTGCGTTATATTTTCTACATTTGCCTCCTGATGTTTCAATGGGATTGAATAAATTTAACGATATTAAACTAAAGATACATAGTTACTAAGCCACAGTTTCATTTACTATGCCACAGATCCCGACACCGAAAAGGGAAAAGTTTAATGCTTTTAGCCATTGATCTAAATGTATGCACATGAAGGATTTCTAAAATGTGTATTCCGTATTCATGGCTCGACAATCGGACAAAAGGAAATTTAAATCACTTCTTTATTTTGGATTTTTTGCTCAATTATCATTCTATTGAGAAAGTAGAAAAGCGGTTCCTCAACTTTCTTTTGAGCTTTTTGGTCATTATCGTTTAATGTCACATTTGGAATCCAGTGTTTCCAACGAGCAATACGCAGAACATCTCCATCGGATATTGAAACAACACTATAGGTTGTCTAATAAGCGTAAAGTAAAACTCTAATACTTCAGGGCCTATTAGCGTAATTGCACTGGGAACTACATCTTAAATATGTGATACATTAGATATTACAATTATGATATCTGCGATAGTTTGTAATTGTGATATCACTATTCTTCACTGTAGGCATTTCAAGGATATTCGAAACACTCACGTGGTAGTTATTTCGATGCTAAACAAAACGGCTGGCGCCATATGTTATAGATATTGATACCATCGCATGCGATTGTATTGAGCGGAAAATGAAGACGATAGGAATATACAACTGTTAGATGCATCAATAATAACACGTGGTATCAATTAGAACCGCACTAGGAGTTGTCACTTGAACGCACATAAAATAACAGGAAGCTTTCACAAACGGTGATATAATCTTCGCACATACTAACTCTTTTCAATTAACCGACGTTTAGTCATTTAATCGTTCCTTCAGGGACAGCATGTTTTTGTCCTCAAAAGTTCGACTGGGTTTATTTTAGGTTATTGAAAGACAGTTAAAACAGTTAAGAGAATGGTTCAGACATGAAGGAATTAGCACATACGTTACACGCTATTGCATTCTAATAAACTTTTCATTCAGTATATTGGATTGTTCGATTGAGCATTTCCAACCAAAGTAAACCAATGCAAGCTGTTGCGTTATTATAGTTTTACATTGATGACCGCTGTTTGGTAGCTTTTTGTTTGTTTTTTTTTTAACCTATTAGACCATTCACGACGGTTTATATCACTGTAGGCACTGGTTGGCATAGAACATGCGCAAGACGATATGCGTTCATGTTGGGCTTTGCACGTGGAAACAATGGCTAGATTGTACTCAAACGAATTAGAATCTATTTTCATTGTGACGCTGACCGGTATAAGCGCGCCTTATCAACTCATTTGCCAATCAGCCATGACGTCATTTGTTTGTAAATATTAATGAGCCTGTTGTTTTTTCCTTAATTTAACTTGTTAATTTAACTTGTTAATTTTCCCTAACATGGAGGCGTGTAAAGTTAATAGATACCCAATGCATATGATGCAGTCATATTACGCTCTATGACATCGATTTTGTAGAATAATAAAATTGACACGAATTTCAAAGAAAACATCTTTCATGAGTGAATAAAGTATGGCATGACACCGTATACCTTAAAGACAACGTTGAAATTTTTTTTTTCTCTCTCTCTCTGTCAAAACCGCACCTTTGTGTTGTTTTCCTTGACCAGCGTTGGATTTCTTTTTTCGTGTTTATTAAATCTCAGTAGAGCAAATTGTCCCACATTTTTATTAGTTTTAGTATTGTAAGAGAAATGACTTTGTTTACATGCCAGCGTTTGCAAAAGTTATGCGAGAAGCCGGATAATTAGTGTCTTAAAGTCATCTCGCCGTTTTAGTACAAAAGGAAAACAAATCATTAATTTGAGTACTATCTTAATAAAATATTGCTTGTTTTCACCAGGCTCATATCCTGCCTTGCCTGTTGTAGTGTAGAAAAAACAGACAACCTATATAGTATGACAGCGGAGTGCATGGTCAAGTGGTTAGAGCATCCGACTAGCAGCCGAATGGTCTGGGGTTCGACTCCTGGCCGGATCATACCAAAGACTTTAAAAATGGCACCTACTGCCATCGTGCTTGGTGCTCAGCATAAGCAATGGAGTAGGGAAAACAAGTTAGTGAGCAACAACTGGTAAAAAGGCCGTGGCCGGCCCGACTTAAACCGATTGGTTAGAAACTGAGCCGTAAAACGTCATCTAATATATATAGATATATATAATATATATATATATATATATATGTATATATATATATATATATATATATATATATATATATATATATAAAGACTTCTTTATAAATTGTTGTTCTATCGGTGTTTTCCAATTGATGAAAGTTTAAGATACGACGGCATCCCAACACAGCAGTTTATTTAAATGAAGTTTTGACTAATGGCTTTTCTGTTGTAAATTTGTAGTTTGGGGGACTTTGAAACATTAAATCACCTTGAAAAACATGACAAACAGTGACCACTGGAGATTCGATTCCGATGAAGATATGGCTACAGGTTTGTGTTGACAATTCGTGGGGCAGACGGTACACAATGCACCAATGACCAAGGTATACGTTCACGTACTCCTGTTGGTATACGTACCTACAAATGTGTATATTTTGTCTATTATGCTTATGTGTTAATGGGTGTGCATGAGAACAAGAAAAATAAAGTCACGGCAAAGCAATCTCGCTTCACAACATCAGCAAATTCTACATCCGTTAATATTTGGAGGGAAAGATATTCCATCCTCCTCACATCACATTCTTGGGGGTCACCACCTTTTAGGTGTGTAATAGCCTGCTGTAGATGTGGTTGCTATTTTTAGCCATAAGAATTCAGTCTAGTTGCTACTGCACATGTTCAAGTTGTAAAAAATATAATTTTTAGTTCTCCATCAAATTCGTATGACAATTTCCCCATCTTCATGTCTGAGTTGTCTGTCCCATATTTCATCACATTAAACTGAAATTGAAGTAAATACATTGCAATCAACTCATGAATCGTACAAACTTGATTAAACCTGTTTACATAATACCTGGGAGTTACTGATGAGAGTCACATGATTTATGTGATCTCGAGATCTCGACGTATCGGCTTGAAACTAAACACAGCTGTTTGAAGGGAGTAAATCTCTTAGTTTCTCAAAAGGCAGGCTGATCCAGCTGTCCAGTGGGATGATCATCTTACCACAGACGTCAGACATCTTCAGGATTATCACAGACCGTGTATTATACGCTTATGCGGTATCCAAAGAGATTTGCCACCATCCACCTGAATTTTTTACAGAACAGTGAAGTGCAAATACTTTTTTTGGTTTCTGTTTTACAGGTGACTACGAAGAAAGTATTTCGCTTTTCACTAGTCTGCAAACACATTACGCACAATGTTTATAAAGAATTATGAAAGTGATTACGTTGTCCTGCAAGTATCATATCTCACTGAACGACTCTTCTAAAATTAAAACCCCTGAGATTGCTCGCCTTTTACAGTCAAATATGATATCTTTCCTGTCCCTGTGGGCTGTGGGTCACACTCGTTGAAATGGATAACTCAGTTAAGATCTTCATGGAATTAAATCCATCCAGATGACGCTGACCTACATAGTGATAGGTGCAGTCTCTGACAAACCTTGAAGAATCATTCTCATAACTGTATTTCATCTCATTTTATTCACCATTGCAAGGTAAGATAACCCGTAAAAACGTCAAATTTGTTTAATTCGTAAATGCATTCGGAAACTTCATTACAAGTGGGTGGTAATGTTGCATAAGGTTCTTGAGGTAGTGCCAAAGCACTGGAACAGGTCATTTTAAAGTAACAACTTTGTTCAATGTTCCGTAACACTGGTTATGGAAACTTCTCCCCACCTTTATCGTAGTTTTAAAAGAGATATACATGTCATTCCAAAGCATGACATGTTTTATATATGGGTGTTTCATATTGCGCTCTTGAAATATGAAAAATAAAAACAAAAACATTAGAAAACAAGAAATGTTAATAATGATGATAGTCGCCTTTTAAAAATGTTTTGGGGACTTCAATGCTTTGAACCCAAAGCTTTTAAAGCGATGACAAAATAAGCAACAAAGCCTGGAATATTTTATGTTTTCAAATTTTTGAAGACCAGTTAATATTCCAGTAGAACGCTCAGAAGCTGCGCTTTAATTAGCCGGGTAACACAACGCAGAAATAAATTTTTATTATACTTCCCTAGGCCTACACAGTGTTTGTTTCTCGCTTGGCTGAGCTTCTGCAGTTAACAGTGCAATACACAGGATATGTTAACAGTCATTGCCAGCGGGCGTAATTGCAATGGCCATGTGGAATATGAATACAAGACTAATGGCTCTTAGACGAAGTACACTGATAACCGTGATAATTAGGCAAAAGTAAAATGAGGAAACCCTTACAATTCCCAACCTTTACGTCCTAATTCGTGAAAAGCAAGAACTATTTCCCTTCATCGAGATATCCAAGTTTCTTGCACGTCTTTGATAGTAACACGTGACCCGAACACTTGTGACCAACTGTTCACCTTCAAATGGTCCTGTTTCAAAGAGGACGCTCAATCTTAAGTTTTATGTATCATGGTAAAGTCGAGTTGGAATCAGTGTAACTCCTTATGAAACAAGGCCGGGGCTAGCGATGTCGCCTTGATCGTGGCCTCGTTCCTGAAAGGTCTTTTACTTATCAACCAGCTAGCTAATCAGTCGTGTTACCGATACGTTCCGCTACTGTGAGCTATTGTCCGTGAAGACAGGGCAGATGGCCAGCATTTTGACCGCACAAGGTGCTGACAGCTTTCTAAATTCTGAAATTCGGGCTGTGAAACAGCTTTTAGTCTATTGATTTGTCATGAGGACTTGACCTCCCTAAAATACTCAGCAGTTACAGAAACTTTCCTAGTTTTGCCTAGCATATATATACAATTCAGATGACCTCACGAGCTCGAATACAATTGATTGACATAATGATCTTTCATAGAAATGCTTTTCAGAGCTGTTCGCAGTTGCAACAGGATTGGCAACATGATATAACCCATTTTGACAAAAGAAAAGTGGGTTTAAATAACTTTGTTAGCTCATCAGCACTGCATGACATAAATGTAGCAATGTTGAATCAACACAAGTCCTTGAAGGGCAAATACAGTCACCTCAGTGTAAATTAGTATACCTCGTTATCTCAGTTTCTGGGTGGCTTATTCTCGTCAATGTTACAATACTTTTGTCAGTGAATTGCAAACCTTATGCAGTTAAAATGCTTCTTTTACATTTTGTGATCTGGAACGCCATGAAAGATATTTGTTCAGGGAATAAGGGGAGATTTGTAAGACGTAGAAGGTATTCACAATGAGTTTGAAGCTACTGGTTGTTCTCTTTAAAGTGTGTCTTAAGGTCTATGTACATGTAAACGTCATACCTCCCCATTTGATGTAAAAAACATTAAAAACGTTAAAAAATAGCTACAATTTCCATCAAAATCCATCAAATATCGACCGTTTTGCATTGCAAATAATGTTTTTGCACATATCATGAATAAACATGAGCTTTATTAGTAAATCTGTGACCTAGAAAAAGAAAATCATGACATACGTCTTATGTTATCCTTTGTTTGCTTAACCTTCAATCCAAGGACAATTGTAACGTTGTTTTGCCCTGAGGGGTTTATTCCTGAAGTAGCTGTTGACTACTTGGAAAATTCCTACATTACACACCAAAGTAGAACCTAGCTAGTACAAGTATTTTACAGATAATTAATAACGGGTTTATAAAACAAATACACACACACACAAACACACACAAACACACACACTGTGCAACACTCTACATCATACCTTTTCCATAGCTAATGGAAATCCCAGAAATGGTCAAACTTTAAAGATTTTTATTCTTGAGAACGATGAAAGATATTCAAATAATTCCAACGGCATCAGGGTATCTTACTCTACGACTGCTCAATAAAATAACTGTTTTAGCTTAATATCCACATATCTTTAAGTCTAGTATTTGAGAAATATAGTGTAAAATTGGAAAATTAAACCCCATTGTTCCACCTTCTATCTTTACTGGACATTCCTTTGCTGAGATATAAATATCTTGACGTTTATTCACTTAAGGGGAAAATGCAGTCCCACCAATTTGAGTCAGTGTACCCCGTCGTCCTAAATCAGGAATGACTCCTATCAACCATATGACAATACTTTTTTTACTTATTTCTTAAATTCATATAGAATGACTCCTTGGTTTACCTTCAATATTCAATGTTTTTTATACAGAAACATAATGAAAGATAATTGTGAGCAAAATAAGAGGAGATTTGAAAGATTTAGCAGATTTTGAAAATAAATTTGGGGCGACTGCTTTCTCCCTTTAATCTGAGATGGTAGATTGGCTATAATTTGTGACGTCACTCATGTAGGCTACTCCAATCAAGAATCAGTTTTCGCTTTTTCTTTATTTTCTCTTGAACTTTTTGCCAAAATGTGATCACGATCTATGCCATGCAGTGGACATGACTATAAAACCCCTCTTCTTACAGCATCCTAAGAAAAAGGTTATTTTCCAACGTGATATCAACATTTTCATTTCAAAAGGAAGAAAAAGACAGGTAGCGTGAGTTGTACAAGAAAGACATCACAAATTATTATGCAATGCACTTTTTCTCAAATTAAGTGAATAAATTTAAATATTTTATACCTCAATAATGGGATAAGCTACAAAAGTTGGGAGTTGGATGAATGGTCTCAACCCTGAAATATATATTCTTGTAATCCTATACTTAAGGTACACTCTATGAAAACTGTAGAATCATTTTGGAATAACGTTTGATTTTGATGGAAGAAAAGCCATATTAAAAATCAAAGCACGAGAGGAAATGTAATAGTAGGTAGGCAATGGAATTTGAGGGCGTTGAGGAAAGCGTGGGGCATGGGCCATTTTTCGAGGGGAAATGCAAACTGTATGTTAAAACAGTTATAATGTATTATGCCATTTCCTTTTAAGGAAATCATGGAAAAGGTTCTAAGAGGGGAAGAGGGCTTTGTCCGCATAGCTACACCCCATGTGTTTGAGACAAGATTTCATCTGCCTTGCTCATTTTACCGTTGTTGAGGAGTGAGGGCAAATCTTCTTTTACAAACTCACTAGACAAAAAAAGACTTGTACCACGTCATTCATGAACTATATCATGCATTTTTTCTGGTAGATCATTCCCGAATAAATAATACATCTTTGCGGTTATTGAAGTATGACTAGATTCTAAACTTACAAAAATCACATGATACAAACTTGACGAATAAAACCCAATAACTCTTTGTTATAACTCTCCAGCTTCACTAGACATTTCCCTGTGCTAGACATAAAATGTTGCAGTTTCTTTTCTCAATCGAAAATGGAGGATTGTGCAAAAATTTGCGATTTATCTCTTGTTCTACTCCAGTAACTGCCTCTAGTTTCCTTTTTCTTCAAACTTGGTTTCAAAGTGTAATCAGTATCTTATTAGCAGAGAGTGACTTGACTACACAAGCCCTCTCCTCCCAAATTGCTGTACAAGAATAAAGTTATTTTTCAAACAATGTAAATATTTCCATCACAAAAGGAAACATGAGCAGATAATTTGAATATAGATCTTATGCACTTACGTCACGTGAAGTCATTTTAGAGGGCAAACAATGAAGCACACTGTAAGCACGTGGTAGACTTCGCACGCGCGTAGTTATTGAACGAGGCAAGGATTTATATTTTGTAACTTAAGTTTGAACAATTGCTCAATCGCCTCTCATTTCATTTCGGCAACATGGCAGCTAGGCCTCTAAGTTGGGAAGTGCCCCCCCCCCCCCTTGCTTACGCTCGTGCGATGATTAATCGTAATTGTTATTGAACAAAAGGTTTTAGGTTTCTTTTCGTGATATATCTTGGTGGGGGCAGAAGAATCATTTTTGTTACCGGTACTTTAAATGAAGTAAACCATAACTAAAATGTGAAAACGCCTTTCTTTCGGTGCGCTTTGCGCGCTCCTGTCATTGTCAATTATTTCACTAGTACTCCATTACGGACAGCTTTGTAGCGATTATTGTTCGGCAAAGCTGAATGCAACCAGGAACGTGTCGCTAGAATCCCCCCAAAATCTTGGTATAATTGACAATAATTGCAAAATTGGAGTGTATGAGTCGGAAATTTCGACTGTTGCTCTCTAAATTTCCTGGAACAAGCCTATTCATAGGTTCCTGTAAAAGAAAAATCCAATCTTGGGGTCAGTGAAATGAGAATTCTGACCACCTAAATCATAAAAAGGACTCGCATGAACGAGTCTACCTTTTTAGTCTTGCTGGGTCATCTTTGCCTATAACACCAACCTCACTAGATGATACGAGTGGTCGGGGCATAGGTGATGGAGGTCCTACATTTATCTGAAACTTTGAAGTTGTACTGCTTTCCGTTAATTACTATCCGATAAGAAGAGATGACAAATAGGCAAACTGGAAAACCAAAGTAGACGGGAGCACTAAGAGTAAAGTGGTCTACATGTCTTTTCGAATGATCATTGATCTTTTCATTTCTTCTAGCAAAAATCGCCACAAACTACCACAATTTTCGCTCACTCGCCCCGCTTTTTCATTTAAAGACAGATTTGCATCACCCTACGTATGACTTTTACTTGGGGGTAAGCAAAACTCTCAGCTGGTGACTACTCTTTGACATCAGAGTTACAGAATTCAAAAGATGCAGAGCAGCTCATATTACACAGCATGCACAGAGAGTATTTTGATTACACTTTAAGGTCTTGTCATAGGCGTATGAGCTGGGGGGGCAGGGGGGGCAAATGCCCCCCAGTCGATTTTTTTCGGGCAGCGGTGGAATTTTGGAGCTGAACATGGGGAATTTTGAAGCTGAACATGGGGAATTTTGAAGCTGAACATGGGAACTTCAGGAAAAGATGTGCATTGATTGATGATAGTATCCGACTATTAAACTCAATTTATATGCTGTTAAATTACATCCATCCAAACATACTGTAAGCGCGTGGCAGTGCGTCTCATTTCACTCGTTTTGCTCGAACTTGTATATTCTCCAAAATTCGGGCAGTGCTATACTTTTCGGGCAGATTCGGTCTTGCCCCCCCCCCCCAAGCGGAGGGGAGCCCATACGCCTATGGGTCTTGTATACTCACCAGGATATGCTGACTATGATAATTAACTATGTTTGTGTCTGCACAAGGAGAAGCAAATCACAGTTATGGGTGAAGATAGAACTAACCTAGTTGGGAGAATTGGAACTGTCTGGGATGAGATTTCCCCTTTAAGTTGAATCTACAAAATTAAAATAATTAAAATAAGTCGACTAACTTATCCACAAGCCAGCTGTATAATCAAAGCGATTGGCCGTTTATCCGACATAGTTTGGCCAGATCGGTGAGGGTTGGGTAACGGGAAAACCAGGTTGACCAAGCAGCACGGGCTTACGAATTTTGAGGAGCGTATTATTCGTGGCAGAAGAAAGTGTATGCTTAAAAGTTATCTCTTATTTGTCTCTCTTATTTGAAGTTAAGAGCACGTGTTTGGTCTAGCGGTAGAGGATCCGCCTCTCACGCGGGAGGCCCGGGTTCGATTCCCTGGTCGAGTCATACTAAAGACTTTAAAAATGGAGCCTACTGCCGTTGTGCGTGATGCTCCGCATAAGCAATAGAGTATGGGAAAATAAGCCAGTGAGCCACAACTGGAAAAAAGGCCGTGGCCGGCTCGACTTGAACCAATTGGTTGGAAACTGGGCCGTTAAACCTCATCTAACTAACTTACTAACTAACTAACTAACTAACTAACTAACTAACTAACTAACTTATCTGAAGTGTATTTTTCTAAATTATGAGATGTCAAAATGAACCAGTGTTTGGATACATCTTATAAGGTTTGGTAAAAGCCATTTCCAAAAGTCTGAGAGATATAAGTTAGCAACTATATTCTTGGCACGCTACGAACCAACCGATGCCGCTCAGGTCAGAAAGTGTCATGATAATGTCCCTTGTCGCCACCCACACACACCCTCTTCAACGTGAATGTTCACTACTGAATCTGGTATGGATTTATTATCTGCTCTGCATGGCCCAGGGTTTATGTTATTCAAAAAATAATCATCAAAATGTGATACTTGTGATCATCTGCTTAGCGTGCCTTAAAGACTCTCTAATCTGTTCTGTTCTTTAACAATTCTCCCTACTAACTTCTAGCCCCTCCTCCAATATAAACCAAACCTCCTGTCTAGCACACACTCGTAGACAGAGTCACAGATGTCTGCAGACCTCGGGGGGGGGGGGGTTCGAGTGGTTCGTCGATGGGTTCGTTTTTGAAATCGAAATTCCCTTTGACATCGAACCCCTTCGTGAACTAGGGGTGGTTCGTCACTACTTATGACTTCTTCCTTCCTCTTGCAATGCAGAAACAGACATTGTTACACAGTGAAAACATTCCATATGAATATTAGGATAACATAATAAGCACAATTACGTCATTAAACACTTCAAATTTCCGCGCCCTTCAAAGGCATGCAATATCATTGGTTCGAGTAGCTTCGATTTTCAAAACAAGGTTAGGGTATGTACAATTAAGTTCTTTTGCACACCCATTTTCTTGTAATGACTGAGCTGGTTCTGTCTGATGTAAATTTTCGAGGGATGGCCACTATGTTTTTTTGTGGTTATACGATGACAAGTGGGTGATAAAAGGGGCGACTGCGACAGCTTCTTATCCTGATCATCCAGCTTAATGTCTCTTCCCACCATATTTGGTGCCCACGCATGATAGACTGCGTTGAACTATAATGAAAAATTTGTGCTTTCTAGCGCACTTTCCCGCTATCTAGAGCGTTTGTGATGCCAAATTTTCTCTTACCTGCTTACACTCTGGAAATTATGTATGATAGACAAGAAAGTCTGCAATGAAACGCTTGTGCTTTAGAATAAGTTATTCTGTATTCTAGGGTGTTTCCACTCTTTTTTTTTAGCCTCAGCTCAAACCATGGTGAAGGCAGAGGTCAGGTCGGTCCAAGGTGGTCAATGAGCCAAGGTCGCGTTTGATGCGATAAAGTGTGTAAACCCCTTCGGAGGACAGTCTCCTTGACAGATTACCAGTAGTTGATTGTAAGGATTCCGTTTCGTCAACAGGAACAAAACAATTGTATAACTTTTTCACTTTTCCCTCATATTTTGGTTAAATATTACTTGTGAATATTACAACGTAATGTTTGATCTACGTGTGCCCTCAACATGACCGCGTAAACAAAAGATGACGTCATGTAACACGCTTTATTCGAACCCTTTCTCGGAAAATCCTGCTTACGGGCCTGGGTCTGCACTGAGTCCAAATTGCTCGAGGTAATATTGTCAAACGCAGTGTGTGAGATCTTCACTGGGAACACAACTCACTGTACAAACCAGAGTGAAACTGTATTGTTTAAATGAACGTCAATGAAAGTGCAGTTATCAACTGCAAGTTAGAACTCTAGGGCTATTCCTAAATATGTTTGGACAGAGAGTTGCTAGCAACTCCTTGGTTTTTTTTGGGGGGGGATGCCATATCCCCTTTAAATGGATAATTATATGTCTTAGCCATACAATGTTTCCTTAATGCATGAGAGCTTCTGGGGCCTATTCCCCGTTGTTCCACAGGAGCGTTACCCTGAAGGCCTGGACCCACTAGGGGCCTTTTGAAGGGCGCATAGACACCCCGCTGTTAAGTAGGGGGCTTCGCGTTCCCGTCTAGTTATAGCAAAATGGCCCCTTACCTAGAATAAATCTGGGGACCTGCTTTGGCCAGCAAAATTTTCAGGATGAAAAATGTGGACCTAACAAAAATTATTACGAGCCCCTGCCGTAGACTATGCTCTGTAACTACTACACGTAGCAAAAAGCCAATAGGGAGTAGTGTACTGCAGGTCTTGTGAAGGACCAGCCTACATTTAGCTCTCTGTTCTAAATGATGGAGTGGGTAATGGGTGGTGACTTTTGATATAAACATTAATCCCATAAGCCCAATCAGAATTCTTTTGAAAAATGTTGCTGTTCCAATGAGCATGTTAATAAGATAACGTTTGCTAGGAAGACCTACAGATACGTCTGTAGGCACGTTGGCGACAAAGGCTACATATCCCTTACACAAAATATATGGCACTGTGAACAGCGGCGTAGCAAGACCCTCTGGGGCCATGGACAAGAGACAGCGAGGGCCCCCAAACCAATTGTACCATAAACCCATTTTCCTAAGACCCTTCCAGTCTCCATGGGGAGGTAGGGGGTAAGAGTGAGACCAGGACCGGGTTCAATTCCATATCCCATTCTTGCCTGGCTCTTCAAAAGCAGTTCAGCAGTTGTTGATAGCTTTGCGGTTCCTTTCAGGTCTGTACTGGATGGTTAGACGGTAGGCAGAGTTACAATTTTTGCGAATTTTTTTTGGCACATTTTGTTTGGACCCCGAACCCTCTGGGCCCCTGAACATTGTCCACCCAGTCCACCCGCTTGCTACGCCAGTGACTGTGAAGAAATGTCATGTGCACGTTCATTTCTAGGTAACACCACTCAACTGTTTCCTCTAAAATACCCGAGGACCTGGGCGGCATTTTTTCCATGACTAATGGGGAAACTGCACTTTTGTGACCCTAACCAGAGCATCATTTTCATCCTATGGAATTTCCTGAAAATTTCCCCATTTTCCCTGTCAAATATCAGCGACTGCATAATTACAGAACAAAAACAACTTTTTTTGTAAATCCCTCGGATGGATACGGGGGTGTGGGGGACTAAATGTTACCCGGAAGATATCCCTGACAAATGATAGCACATCACGACTTAATTTGCCAATCGATCCTCAAGGGCACACCCTTACATCACAGCTCTGTTCTAGACTGTCTGAAGAGAATGGATGCAAACAAAATCTGTGTTGATTGGCGAAAGTTCAAGAAAGACAGTAGCATGATAGTGTGTAAACTGGAAGAGCAGGCATCTGCCATGAGGACTGCATAGAATGAATTAATAGTAGGCAACGTAATAAACCGTGTTATATTCCTAGTTAATGATTTATGTACAGCAGATGGCATTTTTCCTCATGCAGTCATAAACAAACTTGTAGGCCTAATGTTACAAGTTATGCAAGTTTTTAAAACGCCCATTATCGAAAATTCTACGTCAGACAATTTAAAGTGGACCTGAAGTCTAGAATTACAAGAATATACATTTTAAAGTCTGTAAAATGAATTTCATTCATCCAACTCCCATTTTCATAGATTACTCTATTGCTGAGATATAAAATATTGATAATTTGAAATAGTCAATTGCGCAATAATTTGTGAAGTCCTTCTTGTACAACTCACATGAACTGCTTTTGTTTCCTTTTGAAATTAAAATGTTTATAGGACCTTGAAACAATTACAGTTCCCTTGCATGGTCACGTTGTACGAAGAGGACTTATATAGCCAAGTCACCCTATAACAGTAAGACAATGATCACATTTTGGCACAAGGTGCAGTGGCTTTCGAAAAAAAAAAGAATAACAAAGACTGTAATTTGAGTAGTACAAGAATGACATCACAAATTATTGTACAATCAACCATTTTAAATTAAGTGAATAAGCTTCAACATTTTATACCTCAGCTCAAGAATGGCCTGTGAAGATGGATGTTGGATCATTTGGTTGCATTTTGCAAGCTTTGTAACATATTTTTGAAATTTTAGACTTTAGGTACCTTTAAACAGTACATATTTAGATATGATTCCGTCTTATTCTTAAAATGACGCGGCATAATGAGAGTAGGCACGTAATAACAATCAGAGTTCGACAGAGCCACCTGCGTATCGGATCTTTTTGGTTCACACCACACCAGAGCTACAGCTTTTCCGAAGCTGCCGGCTTCTGTCAAAGAGTATGTTTTCAAAGATCCCCAAAATGCTGTATTTAATTATTAAATTAATATTTATAATATAAGTTACGGTAGCTTTAATTTAGCTATCTCCCACTTGTCAAACCCAGCTTTGTAGTGATGTACTACGCGGTTGTGATGTATAAGGGAGTAGGGGGATGTCAAGCTACACTGCCATTGACCTATCCAGTGCGTAGCGTTACTGCGATGGTATTTTCCTTCTCTGTGTAATAAATATTGAATAACCTTCATTGAGCCAATCTCCTTGTGGCTATGTAAATGAAGTTTTGGTAACTTTCCTGACGCAAATGAAACTTTTTTGGGCTATAACGCCTGCGGACGTTGATTTCTTTTTGAGCTAGACGCTAGAGGGCTACCGACAGAGTAGATGATAATATTTAATGAATTAAACATTTGGTCTTCCTTTGATTTATTCGCAACAGATGGTAACTTTTGTCTTTTGAAGTCGTAAATAAAGTCGTCAGTGTTACTCCTTTACATTTATTGTGATCATGAAGCGAATGTTTTAACGCACTTTGATAAAACAAGGGAGCTGCCACATGTCCAAGTGACAACTCACTTATGAAACTGAGATATCTGTTATAAAGTTACACAATACCATGCTTTGACAAAGCACTTAGTTACAAGCTATATGAAACCTTGGTAAATTTAACCTACGTTCTCGGTCAGTGGTTAGTAAACCATTTCCTGGTTAAAGATAACCAGGGAATCCGTGCGAAAGTTAACATTCGCCTAGTTGAATAAACGAATGGTTAAAAATGCTGGCCAAAAGCAACATTTTTCTATTTATATTTACCCGGGATTCCTTGCTTATTTTTAGCAGAATATTGTTGGAAAACGGGTAACCTCAATCCGAGTCGAATTAAACCAGGATGTGGTTAGAGTGTAAGGTACTCACCCAGTATCTTTACCACTTGTCGTCTGCTTTTCTCAATTCCATCTTCTTTTTCTTTCAGCTTTTTGGATCCTTTCGATTTTCGTTTCTGCATGCTTGCACTTCGCCGCATAGACACTTTAACGTTGTAACCGAACATGACTCTTGCAATTAGAGAGTACAGAGCAATGATAAGAAACATGGGAATAAAAAATAGAATTATTGAAGAGAAAATGTAAAAAGATTGGACTCGTGCTTCCCAAGCGTCGCTTTTCACTTCGCAGATAGTCGACTCTGGTATGCCTTCACAAGCGACCAGTAAATCGTAGGCGAAGAAAATCGGAAACGCTATCACAAATGACAGAATCCAGATGAAACATATGATCTTTTTCGTTCGAGATGCGCTGACGAGGGATTTTGCTTTCATCGGGTGACAAACTACAAAGTATCTTTCGATAGTAAAAGCAGCGATGTGAAGAACTGTCGTGAACGCACAGGCTTCGATCAAAAAGTACCTTAATCGACACAAAATTCGTGTATAATTCCACGGCCAGAAATGAATGTTGGCAGCAATTTCAGTGGGTCCCGTCAACACTAAAAGTAACACATCGGACACAGCCAGACTCACAAGATAGTGTGATGACGCTTGGAGTACTCTGTTTTTAACGATAACGACTATCGCTAAAGCGTTACCCAGTATACCTACCAGAAGCAGGAAAGCAATTACAAGGACGAAAGGTATGATGAAGGAATAACTGTAATGGTCATCAGGCATAAACACAGAGAGACGATCCTTGACGAGCGTAGGATCGTTCGCAACGCTGTATATGTACTCCGGACAAGTGTAATTGCAACTCATGAAACAGAACGCAGTTACTAGTGACATTAGGTCCCCAGTCTCTGACTCCGCCGTGTCATTGAAGCTGCTTGTAAAAGTCGCAAAAGTTCGATCGTCCATTGCACAGACTGTGCTCATCGGTGTGTCGAAAATCTCATCGTCTGTTGCAAACTCGGTGACGTTACTCAACGTGGCCCCGGAACACACATCCATTATGCCTATGAAGACAAAAATGAGAAAAGACACTGATTTCAAACTTGTATTATTTAAGCAAAATATCATAATTATACCACATGGAAAAATGTTTTGTGAACATGTAGAAACACTTAAAAATTTCCTTTCAGGTTTACACTTCAGACTCAAGTTTCTCAGGAGGTCGATTTGGCTGTCACATACAGCAAAATCCTGCGGATCTCACGATACGCTATGCAGGAAGTCCTGTAGTTTGTGTAAAAACAGAAGGTTAAACTATCTGCAAAACGTTGTGCTGTTAAGAATCGTGGTTGTTCTCAGCTTTTAGAAGACTTTCACAATGTTCAAAAATTAAACACAATTAGCACATGCCCGTTTCGCACAGCAGTACTTACTCATGGGGTACTTACGTCTTACAGAAAAGTACAGAAAGTACAGAAACACTTCAGATCTAAAGCAGGCTAATCTGGTACTCTCATTAGCTAGTAGGCATCTGGACATGTATAAATTTTCTAACAATAGCTCCATGACATATTACAGATTGAGAATAAGCTTAATTTATATCAGGAGAAAATTGTTTAAAAGTAGTCTTCTAATTAACTTTCCGAATTACAAGCAAGCTTTCTTTATTGCAGATTTCATACGCTCGAGGGCCAGAGCTAATTAGCACAAGGTCTGACCAATCTTTTATTAACCAGCTATCATATTTGATAGTATCTGTTGGGTAACACAATTTTTTAAAGTGTTAAAAAGACTTTACCGTCAAAACCACCCAGCTTTCCCTGGTATGCTTAAATTTGTAATTAACCTTTCCTTTAATAAAGAGGTGACGTCACTCAACTTCGGAAGATAAATAATCATAAAATTCTGTACTTGTCTTGCCTCCTAATTTACGGTGTTTGTAAACTCCTTGTAACGAAACAGGTTTTTTATGGTCTAAGTCACAGCTTCGATTGTAGGGATTGCTCTATAGGAGAAAAGTCCAAATTGTTGTCCTCTTTCACTGAGACAGTAAACGATACGACTTCCATGAAAAATGTACAGCAATAATTAGCACATATGCTGGTGCAGTTGCGCCAGCTTAATACGAATTATAATTGGAATCGGTGCAGTACAGATTTATCGCACTGTACTGTTGGTTCAATGGGCGAAGGTACGGGAAATGAGTGTTTCAACTTGGAATTGTTTAACATTTGATAAATTTTCGTGTTCTTTTAAGGAACAAAATTGTAATTGTGGGTAGTTTTTGTTTTATCTTCTTAATATTTGCCTGTGAGAAAATAACCAGCGACGATTGTTTTAAATAAGTCTAACATTGCAGAAAACTTTGACTCTTTTAACAAGTCTTTTGTTCAAGATGTGGAATTACTGTGCATAGCACACTGTGCTAAGCAAACAGTTGAAACGAAGGTACATGTTATTGTTAAGAACAAAGTATTCAAGCAACAAACTAAACGTCGACTATTTCCAACTAAAAAGCAATGGCTTTGGCAAAAGGTAGGTTCAGGCTAAGCCTGAGGTTACTTGTCTGAAAAGATCAGGGACAGCTGACGCACAGATCTTGACAGTAGCCTACGCTACACACTAGGCTATAACGTGGTACTTCACGCACCTGGTCAAAGCCTAACGTTAGTACTCACTTGCCAGGAGAGCTAAAGAAGTTACACGTCTATACCTTGTTATCTTTGAAAGGCTTCGATATGTACTTGCCTGCCAGTACAGAAATGTCTATAGTTTTGATTGTTTTTACTTTAATTCTCACAACGCCTGTTGGTTACCATTGTTTACTCTCAAAGTATACAGTCAGTGATTAATTGGATATGACGTAACTTGGTTTTGACGGTCTTTACAATCAGCTTAAAGGTGTGGGTACATGTAACCAAAACAACTGTTTTACTCAACATTGATAGATTTAGATCCCCTGACTTAAAGTCCGTTGGAAGTATTTGAATATCTTTGATCGTCATTCTCAAGATATACCTCTTCAAAGTTTGACCAATTGTGAGATTTCTCACTTGCATGCTGTGCAGAAATTGTAATCTGTAAATTACCTATCAGGTAGTATCTAGGTTGGTGTGAATCTGTAAATTACCTAAAAGCTAGTTTCCAATTTGGTGATAAGTGTGGACATTTTCAGAGTAGTAGAAAGCTACGTTAAAAATAAACCCTTCATCGCATGCCAACATTGAAACTGTCCCTGGAGTGCAGGTTTAACAAACAAAGGATAACATAAGAGGTATCTCATCAGTCCCTGCTCTTTCCACGTCACAAATTTGCATATGCAGCTCATGTTTATTCACGAGGAAAGTGTAAAAGCACTTAAGTAATTTTCTTGTAGAATGGGCAATATTTGATGGATTTTGATAGTAATGTCAACTAATTTTCCCGTTTTTAATGTTTTTACATCAAATAGGTAGGTATGACATTTGCATGTCCACAGACCTTTACGCAGGCTTAATAAAGCGTCCATGCAAAAATCACGTGAAATGATTCTTTCGTTAAGTGGATGAAATGATACTTAAGATAATGTCAAGTAAGATATATCCTTATAAAGGTAAAACGTACCACATTCTTTCCAATAGGAGTACGAAGTCTTCAGTGACAATTCAAATGAAAAATTTTATAAGTACCTACGATGCTGCGGTGATGTTGATGGTGAATTTCTCTAATACATGGCTTCAGTTTTCACTATTTCATGTTACCGTGTGTTAAGTGTTATTACCATTTACGCCTGCACGCTAACTCACAATCAAGTGAGAGTGCACTTGCTTCAGTGCATTGTTACTGTGCCCAACGATCCGAGCATTTGTAGTATTGTGGTTAAGCGTTTCATTATGCGTATGTTTAGAAATTACTACAAATTTATTATAACATTATTGTATTTTGTTATATTGACAAGTTCGGGGTTGCTAAGACGTTTCTTTGTGCCTTTCACAGGTCTTATTGTATGTTGTTTTTCCATTACTTGCTAATTTATGAAAAATGTGAGTTTGAGAGATTCTTCGTAATGGGATAGACGGGATATACGAAGGAAGTTCATTTGACAAATTGCTCCCGTCCACTACTTAGCGCCTAGAGCACATGTGAGATAATGTAATTTAATAGTAGGATATTGAAAGGTTAAGTTGCGCATTATTTTGATTGGATGGCTAAGTTAGATAATCTTGATTACAAACGGAAGGTGTGTTGTACAAGAGAGAAAAGCTGAAAGGTCAATGAAGGAAATGCACGTAACATACAAAATTAGTAAAAAATTTACAGTGAATCAGTCATTATTTTTTTACTTTAGAAAAACAAAATTTGAAAGTAATCTCGTGAAATGATCAATGTCACACACAGAGACACACAGACACAGCCAGGGGAGGGTATAGGAAAGTTCACCTTCCCTTATGTGGTAATAGATTGAAAAACGGTGATTAAGGCTGTAGAGAGTAACTCTTGTCTATGCCCTCTGTGCAGTGTCGGTTTCCCCGCCCCATGTCAGAACTTCTGGCAACAGATCTGCTGAAAACTGTTATATATTGTGCACTGGTTTGAGAACAATAGTCGGTATGTCTTTCTCTGAATATCCATAATCGGTTATATTTAAATTTGCGAGGGAAAGATGTGTTAAAAATCTAAAGATATCTAATGGCGGCGGTGCCCCATAAATGCGCTGATATCGTTATGAAGGTTGCTTTCACACAAATACGGAAAGATAAAATATAAAAAAGGAAGTTATACTGTTGCTCTCTTACTCATAAAAATACGAGACAAATTTTACTGGCAAAATGAAGTTAAGATTTCGTTTTTTATTACTATTATGTTGTATACCCTCTCGTCCCATCTTCCTCATATAACGAAGAAATACTAACAAATAAAATTACAAGCATATCTTCAACAACAACATTCAGGGCAAATTATATCTCTTTATATGATAAGCTGCAGTATCTATGTGCATAGCTTTATGGAAAGTACGAACGACTATTGGAAAAATCGGTCTATCTTATCTCCCATTCTTGTAACGTCCAATGAAATTTGTAACGTACTTCGTAATTCCAATAAAAATGTCACAAGCTTCAAATTGTTTACAACTTAAAAGTGTATACGATAACAGACTGCATCCAATTTTAACAATAGACAAAATACCATTGTAAATAACAATATACTGCTTTGCTATAGTCTTCATGCTGCATATTTCTCATTTCACTCATAGTCACTCTTACATCATAAATCACGTGACATTATTAAGGAGAAACTACAAGCTTCTATCTTGTCTCAAGACTTAAACCATCTTCTCCAAACTCGCTAAAGCTTCTGTTCTCAATTTTAATGGCAGCTGAAACGAATCTCAAACCACATCCATGCGTCTTATCATCTCAACTTTCGAATACATGATCAGCTGACGCTATCGTGAAGGGGGTACCAAATGGGGTTATAATGATACACCGGAAATAAGCAATGCCCTTGTGGCTATCAACTGGCACTGCAGACGGCGGGAAATTTAAATTCCTTGTTTCTTTGATCCATATGTCAACGATCTGAATTTTCATGAAATAACTTCCTATTCGTTCTTACTTTCTAAAGATGGTCTATAAAGTTTTGTGAATTAACGTAAATTACTCGCTGCTTCTGAAAGCACTCTCTGTGTTCGTCTAAAGCTTGCGGTGTAAGATGAAAAACACTCTGTTGCTGATTAGTCCTTATAGATGCGGTTTAATACATCTCCTCATCACGATTTACTCAGACCGCAGACAAGCTGGGAGGGTCCTTTCCTGAGAAACGGTGTTTTGCAGACTTCTTTAACATTCATGATGGATATGTTAAAATGTTGAAGCTTTACGCTAAAATTAATGAAAGCTATAATGTTTAGGATATTACTTCAATAATAGTTTAATCATTTAACTGTAGATATCTCAAATTAAATTAAAAGTAATCAGTATTATTCATAGTGAAAAATTGAATTCAGCTCTATCAAATGCAAAACACCTCTATACAAAGCACATCTGCAGTTTATTCCACAACCTAAATTTAACTTGAATACTTTTCATGCATTCACATCCATTTTCTCTTAAAAGACAGGTCTTCATATGACTAGTGACAATTATGATACTATGCTTCTGATGTCTTTTCTATACTTCATCTCTGAGACGAACTTTTCTTAAACTGGCAAATCCGATTCTTAAACAGACTTTTCCCACAAACAAGGCAACAAGCTCCTTAGCTTAATAGAAATTTTATAGCTTATATTATTTTTGCAGCAGGTAGGGTTCAGACTTAGGTTACCTCCGTAGTAAATGCCTTTATATCCGTTCTTCTGTTCGTGCCATCAAAAATGCTATTTTTACATCTCTGTTTCACATTTCAAATAAAGATAACGTTTTCAGTTTCAAGAGATATGTCTTATCTTTCATTTAAGCTTCGTTTTAGTTTTAGCATCGAGCGTTAGACAAAATTTCGAAGCTTCGTAACGAGTTAATACTACACAGGTTCATTTTTACAGGTATTACGTTTCCCGGGGAACACACAGATGCTTTCGCCATGGTCGTAAAGCTAGTAAACTTGAAGTTATCGTTGGTATGCCATTGAATTTTTTTCCAACTTAACGGCTCTGTTAGGTGCATGTTGTTTGAGCTTCAACCATCGTAGCTTTGCGTAGACTTGTCACGTTTGTACATAATTGTACTGTGCGTCTTATCAGTCTTCCCGTTCCTTGCTCTTTTTCTTTGACTGCTGCCGACATAGTGTTATTATTGCTTTTTCTCTTGCTTTGGTTTAGTTGTATGGACAAATGAAACACAGAACTGACAGAGTAATAAATGAAAGACAATCACTTAACACATTACGGTTATAGTCGTTAAGACATTTAGATTTTTTTTACTTGAACTACCTTTGAAAGTAAATATCTTGAGAAGCACTAAGTAAAATTCGACGTAGTTTTTGTTACTAAGTGTTAATTGTGAAGTATTAACATTTAAACACCATTATTACAGATGTATTTGAATGTTAGCTTGGCACGTAAATCAACGTAGTAGGATTCATGAATGAGACTTTTATTGTTGTCGCTGTCGTTGTTGCTGCAGTTGTTGTCATTGGTGACGTAATTCGGCATTGTTGTTGTCGCGGTTGTTGTTGCTGTCGTAGACGATGTTACTGCAGTTGTCATTGGTAACGTCATTTCGCCATTGTTGTTGTCGTCGTCGTCGTGGTTGTTGTAAGACACATTGAGACTTAGAGTGTTACATAATTATGCTTCCTAAAAGTCATTGCAGGGAATTGTTACTCCTAACAACTCCCTGTTTTCATAGTCCTGAGTGTCGAGTTTCACACTTGGGACACCCTGTCTGAAGCCTATTCAACTGTAACCGGACTGCAACTCCTCAAAATGCTTCTGAAGAAGTCTAGGCCAATTCTGACAAAGGTTATGTCATTCGACGGCGTATACTTTATTATTTATTTATTTTTTAGCTTTCATTGGTTCCCGTCGTCAGTAGGCCTACGAGACAGGGGATGTCGGCTATAGCCTTTCCTGATTCGGTCAGAAAATTTGCTCTTCCACCCCACCCTCCCAAGTGTGCTCTTCAGGGCAAACTGGTGATAACTAAAATTACTAAAATTTCGGCTACTATGTCAGCCACCCCGTTAACCCATTGAAGAGAGTGTCGTACACCTTAACCAGTCTTGAAAGCTTTTGTACCTAACTGCAATAGAGAAACTATGATCTTGAAAGGTCACGCTTCTGTGATTGTGTGGGGGAGGGGAGGGAAAAATCAAATAACACTGATATAACCATGCACAGGGAGAAAAAATTTCTACTTACGATTTAGAAACGGACATTTATATCTTGCTTGGTGTTTCATATATATACAGTTGTTGTAATAAACTTCAGTTTAAACAGTTGTTTTGTCAATGGCACTTCACTGTTGCACACTGTTGCCAAAATCGATGCGAACCAAAACTCTTATCTCACAATCCTTCGTAGCCTAATTGCTATTTGGAAAACTGTCTATGCAATAAGTTTGCTGGTATCAAATTACCCAAGTGCAGTACCAAGTCTTTTAGTTTGTGCTAAAGTCATACCCTCGATCATTTCCTCCTGTTAAAATGAACTGAAAATTAATGCATGTGGTAAGATGACGTTATATAGTTTGTAAAATAACAATAGACTTGCCACAGGTGGAAATTACACAAAATGAAGACATTTTCTACATTGCTTATGTGTAAAATTTTACTTTCAGGTTAGATTTTATTTTACTTAATAAAGGCTCTATAATTTCACCAAAGACGATAAACGTTCTCCCTACTAAGTTTACTTTAGTCCCTCTTCTAATTTCAACAAAACACCCGTGATATCACCTCCAATACAAAGCCACAGTAGCCAAACTGCTCAAGGTCATATTCACACGCAACTGTATGTGAGCTCAATTGGGAACACAATTGACTGTACAAGTCATCATTTACCAACCAGAGTGGAGCTCTAGTTTGAATGAACGTAAATCACAGTGCATTCACCACTTGTAGTCAGAACTATAGGGCTATTCCTAGATATGTTTGGAGATGTCGTAGCCCTTTATCTGTGCTGAGAGGGTAGTCGCAGTTTCCTGGACTTGGGGTATTCCAAGGAACTAAATTCTGTATTAATAAGTAAGAGTTTGACAATCATCTGACTAGACCAAGTTTAGTTTAGCTAAGATATACTGTATTTACCAACCATTTATAAAATAATCCTCGAATATCTAAACTTGCTGTAATAACTTTTTACACCAATAAAACATCACAAAACTACAAGGAAACTACAGGATTCACTAACCACTCATGTAACAATTGCTTTTCTCAAAATATGCGAAGAAGGCAAAGTTTTAGAAAACCTTGCCCCTTTTGCCTAGTTTGTTCTGTGCATGAAGATATTTTACCAGCCTGGATTTCATATTTTCATTTCAGACTGTAATCTCAGAGATAAAGTGAAAGGTAACATGTCATCTTCAACAGTTCAAAGAGGAATTTAGTCGGATTTCAGAAGGACAGGGTCCGTGAACAGTTATGTTACAAGCCAACTACTCGTATCTTGTTTAATTCGCTGAACGTGTGACAGCGATGTGTTTTGATTGTAATCTCACACACTTACATTTCACGAATGTATTACTAAGGAATCATCTTTCTCGTTTCCTTGGAGGATAATTTCGTTGAAGGGAAAGAAATTATCATTGGAGAGATCTCAGGAGTTCAGAGTTTTTTTTTGCTTTGAATAAGGGGTACCAGCATTCATTCTCCGTCCTGTCTATTGGAAATTTAATAAAAACAGGGAGTTAAGTTTGCTAGCATTCTAATAAAAACATTCGATTTTGGATTAGACATGACATCCTTGGTTCCTGCTTTGCCCAAAGACATGTACAGTTTACAACATTTTTATGCCCACGATTAAATCCTCATAGTATGATCAGAGTCTTGCATTCACTTCTTCTTTTTGTATGTACAAAACAATTGGCGGACTGGTCATGACATAAGGACATAAAATCAAACCTGTTTGTTTGAAGTTTACATTAAAGAGGGAAATCTCCTCATCCCAGACAGTTCCAATTCTCCCTACTAAGTTAGTTTTAGCCCCGCCCGTAGGTGTCTAAAGCTTCTCCTTGTGCAGACAAACATAGTTTATTGTTTAAGGCCATATATGCTGGAGAGCATAAAAGGCCCTAATGTGTGTAATCAAAAACCCTCTGTGCATGCTGCATGTGTTATACGAGCTACTCTGCATCTTTTGAACTTTAACTCTGATGTCAATCAAAGAGCAGTCACCAACTGCCAGAAACTTTTGCTTACCCTCAAGAAAAAGTCATATTTGGGATGACGATTATCTGTCTTTAATATAGAAACTGCAACATTTTTAGCTGCACATATGTTGTGTGTAACCCAAATATAAGGTAGGAGAGGTGGGGGAGATAAATTTTCTTCAAACATTGACAACCATCACACAGTATCGTCAATATACACCCTTTTTGCAAAGTTAGGAAAACTAGGAGGGGTGGTTATTTCTGAAGGGGATGGGAATATACAGTAATGTGGGTTTAACAGGTTGTCTGAAAGGAACACACCCTCCCCTTTAGCATTTTTTTATATTTTTTTTATCCAAATATTTTAATTATAAAATGACTTCAATGAACTTGACATGTCCATTTTCTATGACAATCGATTGTCTATAGTTCTGACAATTTACGAGACGGATAGGGTCCAGTCGACGGAGGGGAAATTGTGGGAAGGGGCAATCCAGCAGAAAATTCCTTTCATTTCCCTCTACCCTCATGTTGCTACCACTGACGAAAACAAGTTCATATTTTCAAGTAAATACTAAGTGTATTCTACTAAGTATAAATTCCTAACAGAAGGGGAGCAAACAAGGGATCCCTTTCCAAATGGCAATTACAAAGGGTTGTGGGATAGAGTTTTGGTACGTATTATTCTTATCAATGGCATTTTACCGTGGCCAAAAACGACGCACACCTAATTTCTATCCCACAGTACTGTGTAATTGCTATTTGGAAATGGGTTTATGACTATCTTGGATACAAGTAACGCCCCATACCGGTATCATGCCCATGCTATTACAATTTCGTTAAAGTTCATATTTTAAGTTCGAATCTAGTTTAGGTTATGCCGCTTAGTTTAAATAAATTTATTTTCCATGACACTAGGCCTATTTCCAAGTTCCAGAATTAGACTCAAGGATTATAAGAATTCACTCACTGTATCGAAGTCTTGACGATTTTGTAATGACACAGAGGTAGATCAAGGGGAACACAGGGGGGCATCCCTGCCCTTGAATTTTCAAAGCAAGTTTAAATGTACTGGTTGTGGGTCTCTGAATAGAAAAAATCCTGTTATTTAATGCCCACATTACTTCAAACCTTCAAAGGTTTGTAATTGTAATTTAAAAAACTCACGGCACCGTGGAAAGGGTTTCACAAGCTGACAAGCTCCTCCAGTGCTATATGCCCTTGATATATAAGCTTCGGGCATATACGTTGCTCCTAAAAATAAGTTTTTTTCGTGTATCAGTCGGAAACGTGTGTAGTATTTTACTACTACGTCGTACGTACAGTGTGCTTCACTGTTTTGCCGCCAAAATGACGTCGCATGACGTCAATGCATAAGGTCTATTACTATGATCGAATCTAAACGGGGTGTAAATGAAATTTGTACCTTAGTATGAAACAAAATGCTATCATAGAAATAAGTAGGTAGGTTACTTGCTTGTATTAGAAGCAAATCTCGATAAAATGCATTCGATTTTGGATCACCAAAATGTGTAACAAATGTTTTCCTCATAACAACTTTATTTAGGACAGCTTGAGTGATAGTCTTGAGTGATTTTATTGATGATAAAAATCTCCATGCAACTCCTACCATCATACATCCTCCCATTCACAATTCCCCTGCAGTATTAAAATTGGTCATCCATTAGTCTGAGTAAAGCTTTTTTAAAACATGGTCAAGTTCTGATTTTTCTGTTTAGTGAGCAAGACACGCCAGTTTATGATGGTTTAAGCTTCTTTCTGATTCCCATCACCCTTAATCTTTGCCTTCCGATCTCAGGGGCTCTAAGGTTCCTTAACCCAACGCCCTCCATGGGTGGAAACCTCTTAGGAGCTTCGCGCCCATGATACGACGACTTCCCTCAAATACTTTGCCCGGAAAAAATGAGTCCTCGATCTGCCTGTATTATATCATGCTTCAACGGCTGTTTTTATACCCTACCAGTCTACTGTATAAATGGGGTATGTAATGTTACCAACTCCATCACTTAAGGCGTTACAAATGGAGGAGCTCGGAAATGCATGCCTGTGGTTAAAGTGATTCTGTGAGCCTGCAAAAAGGACGAACATAAGATTTTCCTTCTTCTTATGTCTTTCTTTATTCTTCAAAATGCCACGAGTGCTATACAGAGTTGAAGAACACAATTTGAAAGCTCAAACTGACAGTGATAGTCTCGGGAAGTAACCTAAACAGCATAAAATCGGTAAATTTTTGAAGACCATTTTCAAAAACGGTCCTCATTATAAAGCTAGAAATCACGCCTACAACGAACCTGATGTTGCATATGCAATATTACTGCGCATGCGTCACGTCGTCTCCCTCGTCCACTATCCAAATCGAGAACGTGTCCACCGTGGTTTTGCCGTTCGTCTCAAACTGCAACGCTGTTCACACGTGTGACGTCACAGAATTTCTGAAAATGGATAAAGCGGCAACAAGCACTCAGCAACATTCTAGTTTCTCTCGCCATGATCTGTTTTGTACAATGCATGGTTGAGCGAATTTCGAAAAATTACGAAAGTCAGACTGTAGCACTTCCATGTTTTACACGACTCGTCTACGTCGACCCATGCACTGGAGGATCGAAACAGGCTATAACAGTTGACGTACGTAACCAGTCGACGCCTTCACTTAGACACGCTGATCGACCTGAACGCAGTCCACGTTCACTCAATCGAAAGCTCCTTATTATTGAGGTGTCACCAAGTTAAAAACGTACTATACCACTCAAGCCTACGGTACAGCTGTCCGCTCACGACTAGAGAATGGAGTTCTTGCATAACTGATAGCTTGATAACACGTACTTACTTGTATACACTCAATATAGCTTCCTTTTACTATGTAATTACAGGCCACGGTCTTTCATTCTTTGGTACGCGAATTTGAACGTTACAGGTTTACAACGAAAGTTGCACCAATACTATCTCTTTAATCGCCATTAATTTTTTAAGAATGAGAACGTCAAACACGATGGTAAGTGCAAATAAAAGGCAGAGCATCGTCTCTCGCTAGTAGTACTAACGTTAGCCTAAGTTAGGCTTAATTTACACAGAGGTACCACTAGCCAGTATACTATAGCCTAAGTTAGGCTACTACAGTAAAACGGGATAGTATAATCTAGTGGTATTTCCATGTACTGTGTACATTGCAATATCATAGTTACTTCTTGAAGATCTACACACTTAGTCATGTTCACTTGTGTTGTTGTGCTAAATGCGATCAGCTGTTTAGAGCTAGTGAATACGCATTAGTACTTCGTTCTCATTGGTACGTCTGCTCAACAGATTTTCGTTAGGAGACTTAATATGTTTGTCTGCAGCACATTTTTGAATTCCTCTAGTATTATCGTTATTCTTAAGAAAATTTTAAGGCTGCTGCCGGAATTCGCACAACAGACCTTATTTTTTCTCCCCTACTTTTCGTATGACTAATATTTAAACTCGATTTTTTAATGTTTTTTTTTCCTTTTTGCAACTCACTGCATCACTTTTTAAATGGTAAATGTCTCAATTAATTATGTCTTCGAGCTGTCTCTTTTACCAGAAGTGCACATTCATAGGTCTTTGAATTAATATGCATAGACAAACTATGGAAGTAACAACTGACCACTTTAAGGCAGGCCCGTAGCCAGACAAGGTACTGAAGGGAGGGGCAAGATAGCTTCCAAGGGGCAAAATATTTTTGGGGTAAGACAAAGTAAAAGGAACTTAGGCAATGGTAATTTTGAATTTTTTATGGAACGAAAAAATTCCAAGGGGCCCTCTCCCCCTGCCCTTTTCCCTTGGCTACGGGGGAGGCCAATCTGTTGGGGGAGGCCAATCTGTTGTAAGTAGGCAACACAATTTCCGTCCCACATTTACTTCATACATACTAAGTAGCCGCGGGTATGTTGTTTTGAAGAAAATGGGTATGCTGTTTTGAAGGAAAATGTAGCCATAACATACTTCAAACATCGCAAAGAATAAAAAACTATAGTTTATAATAAACGTCAAGCTTCTGTGTTACTAATTTTGTTTGACACAAACTATGCTTTTACCCATCCCTTTGAATTCCATAATTCCTTTGTGGAGGCGGCTCCCTATTTTCTAGTTATTTTAATTTGCTAATGTTCCACGGTTCGTCATTGAAATAACCAGTTCGGGTCATGGAAAGGAGTGTCCCTAAATCATCAATAACGCTTACTTCAAGGAGTTACTTCATTTCGAAAGCGACTCTCCTGGCTTGTTTCGACCAATCAAATGAAAGGTTTTTTACAGAGCATAAAATGACGTCATATGTTACGATCTGATCGCACTTAGCACTCTGCCGTCAACTTTCTAATCAGGCTGCGGCGTGCCCTTTTATTTTGGATTACATTCCTTCTTTTAGCCGAAGCGTCAAAGATCACGTCGGATACTTTTATTTGCTTGCGTCACAAATCGTATTCCCCGGGCACATTTTGAAAGTATTCGTCGGATAGTTACAAAAGACTGATGGGTCTGTCACGCATTTACATTACTGAGCCAGGGAGTTGCAAAAGACTCCCTCATTGAACTCATCCAGGGAACAAACACCGTCAATGTTTTCAAACAGTTTGCTCAGTAACACAAAACCCTCGCCGACATTGACAGCATCTTAGTTTAATAGTCTTTGCCTACATAGAAGTGTCAAATAGCCCAATACATATTTTGAAATCAACAGGTATAAAGAATGGAAATGTTCAACAATTTTCCTGTTTTACATTTTCTTAGGACGCTTGTATTTTTTCAGTTAAAATGCTTTTCCAATGATTTTTCATTTGATGTAGCAAGTACTGTTGTTTTCATGAATTTTATACTTTCTTTATACAGAGACGTCTTCTTCATGAGAGACGTGACGATAAGAGTTTAAACAATTGCTTCGAAGCTATAGGCTTGAAGTATACGCTGTCCGTATAGACACCATGTTGAATTCAAGTACTAGGATGGGCACCGCTCTTACCTGCGAAGCAGGCTGAACGGCATATTCCTTGTTCAGCCATATGCCTGTTTGAGAAGCCTTAAAGGAGGGCAGAGCCAACAGAGTCCGTTCCGCGGGGTAGCACGGTTCCTGATGGCCCATCTGCATCATTTCACGGTTTTCACGGTCTTAAAGAACAGCCGTTTTCCTGTGTTTAGAGACTACCTACTACCCTCCCAATACAAGAAGCCCATGGCTTTTTAACTTACCAAGTCATGCTGGATGGCTGACTAACTCAAGTATTTATTGTAAACTTGGAGTCTTTTCGCATTTAAGGTCAGTTCAAGTAGAAAGCCCTTTCTATTGGATGGAAAATCCACCGACCTTATTTAGATCCAGCTGGGACTTAAACCCAAAGTTTCTAGTCTTCTAGGTCTACAATTGCTTGGTTTGGTATACCTAGCTTTTCAAGTGGTGGCCTGCGGGTCATTTGGAGCACGCTACGTGCATTAAAATAGATCGTGGAAGATTGGAAGGAGCCCAGGTTTATTAAGGAAACAAGCTTCTTAATGAAGTCCTGACTAATACAAAATATTTAAATTAAACGCTCTAGTAAAAGTAGTCCTCGGCCCGAAAAACTTGAGAAACTCTGGTTTAGTAGTCAGTCAGGGGTCAGGAAGCTACTTGAGATTCACCAAGAGCTTTCATGATCAAGTTGACATGCAGTGCATGGAGGCAGTTGGAATTAGCTCTAAGAGCAGGGATCCACCTTATTTTGATCCAGACGGGGATCGGATCTAGAACCTCTTGTCTGTTGGATCTAATTGTTGAATTTGTAGCCTATTGCAGATTGGAACAAGGGCCCTTCATCACGTTGATCCTGGAGTGACAAGGCGGCATTTGCCTTCTCTTTCGACTAGTGTACAGAAGCATAGGCGTAGGAGGCGGAGGCTGGGGGGGGGGGGGGAGAGAAAAATAATTCAATGATGGAGCTAAAGGGTATGAATAATTTAAAACAACTTCCTTGGTAATTTAATATAAAGTTCTGATTTGAATTGCACCAGCACCTATAGATATATTCCGTATTAATTCATCGGTGTGTTTTTAATGGCTAAACTTGTATTATGATTATCAGTGGTGTATTTTTGAGGGGCCATATCTCCATGCCCCACCCTCACTGATGCTGACTTTTTTCTACCTAAAATACGTAAATGTTTTAACACAAATTTTACTTCAAACGTAGCATATGTGGCACCAGATTGCATTTAAAGACACCTAATTTTTCAAAACTTTTCAAAGAGGAGGGGGTAATGCCGATTTTTCTTTTTAGTACCTAAAATACGTAAATGTTTTAACACAAATTTCACTTCAAAGGTAGCATATGTGACACCAGATTGCATGTAAGGACACCTAATTTTTCAAAAATTTTCAAAGGGGGGGGGGAAACCCCCTCCCTTTAGACCCCTCCTCCAGGCCGGCGATCAACGACTTCCGCCAAAATTAAAACCAATAAGGAAGGTAGAAACAAGGCAAATTATTGTATGTTATTGGCATGCGGTGTGATAAACGATGAATGCCCATATGATATATACATTAAGATGTCGAACGTACGTGAAGCGCGCGAAAATTTAGGGTTATATTTTTCGGGTAAGTCGTTCCAGCCCCCCCCCCCCCCATCAGCTTGGGCTCCTACGCCTATGTTAACAAAAGGATAACGAAGCCGGAGTGTCATTTGTATCTCAAAACTTTGTTCCCGTGACTACCTGCGGACAAGACCGTTCCTCGAACCTTTAGTCACTTTTTCAACTGATTGGGAGGGTGGAGGACCCTGCGGCCTCAGCCATGTCGGACCAACACGGTGCAAACATTTTCTCCATAATCGCCCTGCACCACGACACATAATGTTCTGCTACCTAAGCCGAGACCAGCATTTTTCCCCACTTCGAATATTTCTTGTAGAACCAACAATATAGACCCCAGCGGGGTCATAGCTTGACCAAGCTTAGCGATGGTACGTTAGTATCCAAATAATTTTAAAAAGCGAAAATCAACTAGCCAGGGTCCAAGGGTTAGACTGACACCTCCCCCTCCCTTGGAGTCCCTTGTGAACCCTGGTGGCCTCAAAAACTCGGTATTTTTGAAAAACTGTGTATTTATCATTATTTCTCATATCAAACAGACATTCGTGCTCCATATCAGAATTGTTATTCAAATCTGTGAATGTTGACAAACTGCGAATTCAAACCGAGTACCGACCTGGCAATGTGACTTCCGATTGCTCCCGACTAGTGCCGACCGAGTAGCTGGTACACTGGACCCCACCATTTTCCAAGTGGTTTGAAACATGCTATTCTGACTGCTCCAGAAATTTTTTTCCCAGTCTGCCATTTTATTGTTTACATTTCCAACCACAATGCCAAGATCGTTGCAAATGCCAGATGCAAGGAGCTCTGTGACTCATATCTGTAGAAGATGTTTGTGTCATCCAGCTCACTGTTTTCTCCTGAACTGTACACACATAGGTGGAACAATGAAAGTAGTAGCTGACCATTTTTAGGGAGTTGAACTCGTCATGCAAGCATTTGATTCGATTACCTATCGGGTGCACTCTAACCAACAAGTCAACCCTCAATCCCAGATTATCATCGCCTTCATCGACACTGCCGTAACTGCTATCAAATACACGCTATATCAAAGTTCATCTCATCACATACGTAGACACATCTCGACCATCCCACTGTATCATATGGACATCAGGGGTATACATCTACCTTTGTCTATATGTCAACTGGAAATAACACATCGTCAAGCATTCGTCTTTATCATTTTCTCCAGAAAATAATAGACGATTGGCGGGCCTTATGTCTACTGCAAGTGAATAAAATCCATCAATGAAGCTTTACGAAGCATGACGGCAACTTTACACCGGCTAATTACGAAGCTGTCGAAATAATAATTACATCATTGACTGATTTTCATTCCCGTTTCGTGAGGGAATAGAATTATTTAGACGCCACCTGGTTTTTAAAAGTATATTCAAAATGATAATGCTGAGATATGATGCATTCAGGATGAAAAATAAAATTCACCAGGGCACCTTTGGTAGAAACATTTCACTCATGAGAGGATCGAAGACAAGAGTTGTCTGAGGTATGGACAAACCTTGAGTAAATTGATAGAAAGGAAAAGGTGTTTAGAACTAGGATTCAGAGGTATCGTGAAAACTTAAATCTGGATGGACATACCTTTCTCGAAGTACAGATAGTATTCAAAATACGAAAATAAGCGCAGACTTGCATGACAATGTACGTTTGTGTGTGATGATGGGGAGGGGCAGGGATCGAAAGGAGGGGTAGAGACTCTTGAACAAAAGTTACTGGTACTGAGTGAAAATTTTAAAGTCAATGGAAGCATCTCCAAAAAGTGTGAGGACTTCCCATCCCCCAGGATTTCCGCATAATGAATACAAAATACAGCAGCAACTTCGAAAGAAAATCCATACATATTGTATGTAAGGTTGAAGTAATCGTTTTCCAAATTTTTTGTAAAGACAATCTAGTCGGACTATGTAACTATGTTTGAGGCCGATCGGACTAGATTTGCTTAGTCCCTTATTAAGACTTTCCAGACCAAAGAAATGACTGAACAATATACCGTACACACAGCCTGCTATGTAAATAAGTCGGCGACAATTTTCAATCCATTGGACATTCCGTGCATAATACGCCGCTCAACTTGTGCACATGTCGATTTAATAAAAGCATTTAAAGATGATTTATTCAGTGTACTAGGTGTTACACAAAGATGCCCGTGCCGTCGGTATGACTAGGCGTAAAATACCGACAACATTCAGTGATATCGGTATACCGCCAGATCCCATGTGGAACAGGGTAGCATTTGAGCAGGTGCAGGAAGCAAGACGCAGGTAAGGTAAGACCATAACTGACAGTGACACGCAACGGACTTCCTATGAGCCTGCATTTTTTTGTAACCACTGTAGGGTTTACATTCTCCATCGATTTATTACCACAGATTTATGACGAATGCCAGAGTTTAAGACCGCTGACAACGCAGTCGGAAGGGATCATAGGAGTTGTCTTATTGATTAGAAGCATTTGGGCATGAAAGAGTAAGCAGAGGTAAAATGGCGGCGCCTTGAGTCCTGTTTGATGAATTATATTGCAAATTGATCACTGCTTGCACAAATATATAATAATTTGGAACCGTGTCAAAGAGAAGGGGTCTTCGTCAATTCATCTCTCTGCGTGTGATAAGAACCTTAAAGGGGCTATTGTATCCCTCAAATACATCTAGAAATAGCAGTAGTTTAAAATACAATGGGTGACCGCACTTTGATTGACATTCATTCAAGCAATAACTCCACTCTGGTTGGTCAATGATGACTAGTACAGGTAGTTGTGTTCCCAATTAAGTGCACACACAGTTGTGTGTCAATATGACCTTGAGCAATTTAACTCAGTGCAAGCTACTCTGGCTCTGCCTTGGAGGAGTACTAGACAAGTGTTTTGTGTAAAAGGAGGAGGGGCTAGAAGCAAACTTAGTAGGGAGATTTTTTACTGTCTTTAGTGAGCTTATAGAGCCTTTAATTAAGGAGTACAGCTACCCACTCCATTATAGCTATCAAAGATAGATCAGAATTGGATAGCATTAGCAGGACGAGTTCTCTTGGCTGAAAATGATGAACTTGTTGATGCTGTGGTAGGTAACAGGCTTACAGTTACAGCCAGAAAATCTGACCAAGATAGGAGGCGAGTTACCGATATGAGTAACTTTCTCGACCATGAATCGAGACACAGATATCCATAAAGAAGGAATAAGAATTGTTACTTTGGTAACACTTCTTTGTTCCGACATCTCTATGTTCCGACACACATACCTCTAATGCTATCACCCAACCTAACCCTTATCCTAACCCTGACCTTCATGTAGACTTGTCGGAATATGGAGACGTCGGAACAAAGAGACATCCCCCTTCATTTTAGTTTAATAGAAAGTATTATGCTTGTCATAAAGTAAGAACAATTTTATCAAGTTGATACGTAACGTTGTTCGTTCATACAGTTACCACCTTGGAGGTGGTAACTCCATGGTTCATTGATGGGGTTGTTACAGAAGGATAACAATGTTTTTCACTTTCTATAAACTGCCGACCGAATCAACTTGTAAAACTATGAAGATTTAAACAGGAAACGCAAATACACCTGGTCTTGATGTAAATTAGGTCTTATCTTTATCTGAAAATTTTCCTCAAGTCATGCACTATCGTAGATGGCAGGAGCAGAGGGCAGGGGCATACCCTATGCGAAATCACTCGGGGAGGGGACAGCTCACCACAGCGTCCAGTAGCGTACCTAAGATAGATGGCACCGAGGCGGATCCTTGCTTTGTAAGTCACCCCGCGGGAGGTTTCTTAGAGAATAAGAGAAGGGGTCTAATGGAGGACGTGGCATTTAAATAAGATGGCTAAAGTGCAATTTGGTGTTGGGGAGAGGTTCTCTAGGGGCAAGGGTGACACACGTACTCTCATTGAGAAGTTCCTGTGTATGTAGCAAAAGATGGCGAAGATGCAAATGGTGCTATTTTAATTCAAGTTTTGAACTATTTCCATATTTAGAAATTCGCCTTTTCCTTGTGTGGATGGTTGTAAGGGGATGGAATGCTGTCTGAGGTCCCCCCTCATTGAGAGATTTTGCCTTTGTAAGGGTGCTTAGTTGGGTAAAAAGTGGTGCTATCTGTGACAAAGCTTTGAAATGAATTAATGTTTTAGAAATTCTCGTTACGTAGTGCTTTATCAGCTGTGGCGTAGTACTTTGCCATGTCACAGCCGAAGACTGGTACCCAGTGGGGACCTTCCTCCCTCTTACGCCCCTCTTAGTGGGCTACTCAGAGAGCCACCATCGGTTGGTGCCCAGCGTAGGTATATTTTTGCCAAAAATGCCCCCAGATTGCGGAAATGGCACTTTCGGGACCTCTAACGTTACACCTAAACATTTTAAGTCTTCAACCTTTAGAAACTAAGACTTTAAGTAGCAAAGTTAAACTTGAAAAACTTAATCGATAAAATCCCTTTGTAGGAGCAGGGAGCTGTTATCCGAACAGCTCCCTGGTAGGATAACACAGGACTAAAAGACTTCACAAGATCATTGACTTTAGCATGTAAATTAAAGATAATCATAGGTTATTTTATATAAACGCTATGACACTGCGTGACAAAATCAAGATCTTTAACATATACTGACTTCAGCTTTGCTGTGTGCATCATGCACGAGAAAAGCGGTTCGTTTGTCAGTGGGAGTCACATGTATAAAAGCCCCTTTGCAAAGGACCTACAAAGGGCACACTTGTGTGTGATTTGTTAGGTTCTGAGGGCCTTAAACTACAATTAATGCAGTGCTTAGTGTTTCTGGTATTTTTCAAGTAGGCCATGTTTAATTTGCCGTTTGGTAATCTCAGGTGAGAGGGTAACTTCCCCTTCACCCACAGGCTACGACCCTGAAGGGGTGCGCTTTGGAAAAGGGGCACTTTGTGGAGAGTCACTATTTATCCGTATCACTATGAAAAAAGAGTAAACATAGCGTCTTATCTGTGGGAGTGGGAGTCACATGTATAAAAGCCCCTTTGCAAAGGACCTACAAAGGGCACACTTGTGTGTGATTTGTTAGGTTCTGAGGCCCGGCCTTAAACTACAATTAATGCAGTGCTTAGTGTTTCTGGTATTTTTCAAGTAGGCCATGTTTAATTTGCCGTTTGGTAATCTCAGAAGAGAGGGTAACTTCCCCTTCACCCACAGGCTACGACCCTGAAGGGGTGCGCTTTGGACAAGGGGCACTTTGTGGAGAGTCACTATTTATCCGTATCACTATGAAAAAAAAGTAAACATAGCGTCTTATCTTTTTCGAAAGGATACGGGGCGAAGAATGCGAGGACCACCCTGACGTGATAAACCCAGACCAGGGAGGTGGTAAAAGACCTCTCTGCTCTAGCTATACCACTGGTTCAAGTCGTTCTGCCAGTGAATTATGACATGGTGTCGATGCATTATGACTAAAGTGAAAAAATTGTAATTCAACTTCTCATGAACAGCCTAGTAGTAAACCAAGGTGTTACTTTTTTGAGAGGCCCGGGAATGTGAGATGCATGATTAATCAATAACTTGCTTAAACGTGAGAAAAATACCAGTCGTTAGTAAAGCTCATACTTAAAATAATACCTTCAAGTGACTGTAAAATCCACAAAATTGGAACTACTACGTTACACATGAATGACTGATTTACGACGCTTTCTTATCAGATATTCTCCGGCCTTACAAAATACAGTGATACTGTATGGAAATGCTCCCCCCAAGAAATATACATAAATAAAATAAATAAATTCTGAACGCTACGACGATGACAATTTGGAATATTTCCTGCGTTTTCCAGAAGTCATGGTTGCCAACGGTGTGTCAGTACTAAATCAGTCGAATTTATACTTTAAATTTTCGGTGGCTTACCGCTGTCTCCAAAGTCAAATGTTTACTGCAGCCCACATTCGACCAGAAAAGCCGCTATCTCCCAGCACACTTGTGATTTATAAAAGTGCATATAGCCCTCTCCCTCTCTTATTGAAAATAGTATCGTGTGCGTATGGCCAAAGTTTCAAAGCTTCAATGCTGAGCGACTGGAAATAATAACAATGGACGTTAAGATCGTTCCCAATTTTCTCCAAGCGATACAATACGACAAATAACCTTCAAAAAATTTTCGTTAAAACTCAGAATCTTCACAAACACCACAAAACAGAGACTGTCAATCTACCTTTCATGCAAAGAGAAGATGCGTCAATTGCATCTCCAACTAATTGAACCCCTTGTTGCCAGGATCTAAAACCACGCTTGAAACCATTTTAAAAGGATGCTCTTTCTCGTAGCTTTTAGTTGGGTGGTCCCATAATGGAGGTACTACGAAAGTTCCATCATTTTGCTTTCAACAATGCATTTAATGTACATATTCGGACTCTTGAGTGTCAAGGATGAACTTGCCGTAAGCGAGTCATTACAAAGCCAGTTAACTCCGTAGCCTTGGCCTTCATGTTACCTTGGGCGCTACGTGATTGTTCAAACACTTACTACATCCTTTAAAAGCAACCAGTCAATTTTTGAGCAAGTTAAACAAATTTAAGGAGGTAATGTAAATATTTTGAGCAACTTAGACATTATATATGAATTATCCACTTAACTTTGGTAAAAGAAATCGTTTTGTTTCAAGAGTCTGATATTCAATGACAGGATCTTCACTTCATGTAGAAGTACCTCTGGGGTAAAGCAGCATGATCATATCCCGAAAATGTAATTAAACCCATAGTTTCTATAGAATATTATACTTGCATTATTTTTTGGATAATTTTAAAGTGCCAGTCGAGCCATGCATGAGCCAACTGCGTGCGTTTTGCATAAGTATGCCGAATTTTGCTTCCAGGTTGAAAAATGAGCCTACTTCTTATTGAAGCTAAAGTGAACTTTCTCTTTGTTTGTTTCCTATCAACAGTTTACTTACAAATCTGTCAGCAGTGTTTCATTTCACACGCCGTCTGTCATCTTCTCAGTTCCTGCTTCTTTCAAAATGAACATTGTGTCAACTCATCGTATACTACATGTGCGATAAAGAACTAACATAACTATTAAATATTGAGTGAGTTAGGCTGCCTACGGAGCCTGGGAATTATCATTTTCAATTACATAAGTCAATAGACATGGGCTTTACATGTTACAAAACACAGAAACGAATGTATTATTTGAAAATAAACAGTCGTTGTATATGAGTCTTTTCATACAGTTTCGATAGCCGTCGGAAATTACGACATTAATCACAAACCATACTCATTCACCATGGATGATCAAGTTCATCACAATGATTTAAAGGAGCTGTTGCATCATCTAAGGTATATACCTATATCTTAACATACAACTGGTGGCTGCACTTTGAATGACCTAAATTTCAAATTGAGGCATCACTCTGATTGGGTCGATGATAACCTCTGCAGCCTCACTCACTATAGAAGAGTGTTCACACAAAAGAGTGTGGATATAGCCTTGAGCAATTAAAACTCAATACAGGCCTTGAAGCTTTGCCCTGTAGATGCATTAGACATGCGTTTTCTTATAAATTGGAGGAGGGGCTAGAAGAAAGCTTGAAAGAGATAACTTTTACTGTCTGGTCAACATCTGCTGCCTTTTAAAGACAGACAGTCATCACCACAAAGTAAATTTTTAGTGTGAGGGTATCAAAATTCTCAGTTGATGACTACATCAAAGTTTGAAAATTTGAAAGATGCAGAGTAGCCCACATTCCACACAAGGAAGAGAGAGTGTTTTAATTACATTTTATAGCCTTGTATGCTCACCAGGACATGGCCTTAAGCAATAAAACAGGTTTATTTCTGCACATTGAGGAGCTTCATACAGTTATGGGAGGAGCTAGAAGTTGCATAGTTGGGAGAACTGGAACTGTCTGGGATAATGAAATTCCCCTTTAAGTCCATTCGATATGGATGTACGAATCGGACTCACAACTCACAACTTGGAAAAATCTGACATTTTACCATGCTGATCTTCACATAAGCCTATAGTGATGCTGCATTTAAGGGATCATCACAAGATGTGAAGTACATCTTATTTTTAACAATCCTGAGTTCCCTACTAAGTTACTCTCTTTTTCTGTGGGGCTTCTGACATCTAAATGCACATTTTCTAAAGGATTATATTCCTTTGAATGTCACAAACAATCATAAGATTGACATTTGCTACATCACTTTAAAATTCACCCGACCATTGCTGAATAGGAATAATGCAAACTCAGAAGGAGGGAAGAGGTACCTTCAGAAATGTGTCCTTCAGTGTGAATGGCGCAGTGATTCCTTAAAATTCGTCTTTTTTCTTTAAGTTTTATAAAGGTTAGCATATCCTTGTAGAATATCTTCTTCGAAAGAACTTTTGAAAAGATGTTCTGATGTAAGACCCTGAAGTCTTGTATTGAAGCTTTCAAGGTAATTAGTTGAAAGTGTTAACCCCAGGTGTAGAAAAATCCTTATCACGTGGTAAGAATGTATTCCCTCCGTTTTCGGCTCTTTTAACATGTATTTTCGTGTGCGTGGGAAAGTCCCTCGAGGATTTCCTTGAAAGAGTAATCAGACTCCGTGCGTCCGGAGAAATGTGCTATCTTTAGCCTAGCCTGTATCATTAGACTTTCATGTTTGTACATAGTTTACTTTAGCGTTTCATTCACGTGCTTCGGTTTCGGTTGTTGGGACTTTTGAAAAAGACATAAACGTTACCAACAATTTCTTGATGGACATATTAAATACTGCGTTCTCTTGAAGAGTGAAAGTTCCTGGGATTGCTCCCCGATCTAGGTCTAGAGCAGCTGTCCTGTCTAAGTAGTAATTACTAATAACTCGTCAGAATTAGAAGTGCAGAGTATGATAGAGGTAAAACATCATTTGGGACTTCAAAGGTATCCGTCGAGGGAGAAGAAATTTTGCAAAGATGCAACTCATAGTTTTTAATTTTTTGTATTTTTTTTTTCTATTTTCTATTTTTCCCCTTTTTTACAGTCACTGATAGTTTAGGCCAAGGAAGAATTTCAAGGGTAAGTAAGGTTAAAAACCGGTTTGCTTGGATGAAAGATCGCGTAATGCAGAGGTTTTGAAATGGCAGAACTACGTCTAGTTGAACCCACAAGGAAATTAATCTGACTTAGAAAAAAACTTTGCCCGAAAAAAACATAATTGTAAAAACTTGGATGGCGGTAAATTCATATTCTTATTTTCATATTTTCGAGGGGTAGTGAAATGCAGTACCTGTTAGAATGAAATGCCCATCCAGGGCCTTACATACGGTAGTCGTAGTGAGGGGGGAGAGGATGCTTGGCACAGACTGATCGTCACTTAGACTATGTAGAGTCTGCTAGGATAATTTTATCCTTATCAAAATTTCACCCATTCTGTAATAAGATCTGCAATCATTGCTCTTCCGGGAATATGTTTTCTCCCTCGTTGAGTGTCAGCGGACGAGCGGAAACAGGACGGACGGGATTAGAGTAAGGGCACATACTTTAGACTGTGCATTTACTGGACTGGATGCAAATTGTGATTGACATGGAAACGTTAAATACATAAGACGGGAGGACGATATCGCCGAGAAAGACTTTGCAAAGTCTAATTGTCACCCGATTAAGATGCACAATAAAGTCTTTGAAATCCAAAGTGCCTGAAATTAAAACTGGCTATGCGAATAAAAAGATATGGTTTTAAAAGAATGCCTACCCTGGATAACTTGTTATCTAGATTCTAGGGTAGGAAAGACCAATGGAGTCGCCAGACTTTTCAAAGTGGGGATGGGGCACTGGGAGGCAAAGAGTTCCGCCGGAAGAGCATTCTAACATGAACGACAGAGCGGTGCTGGAAGCGTTTTGGGGCCGCAAAGCGTTACCCGGAGACGGAAGGGCCCAACGGCACAACGCAGGGCTCTGGTGGGTTCCAGAAACCACGCTCGTGTTGGGATCCAGGGGCGAAGCCCGCGGAGGCTCTGGGGTATTTACAAAATTGTGTCCTTAAGAATGAAGCATTTATCTATCTCAAAATGGCATTGGATACACACTAAGAGGACCACAAAAATAAACATCACAATTTTTGTTAGCCTAAGCAACGATTTAATGACTTGGGAGGGGAAGAGGTTGTGAGTAGGTACGACGGATCATGTTAAGGTTTGAAATGGACTTTAGAAGAATAAATCCGCCCATGCTGTCCAGTGCGAATTAACGTTGAGACGGCTACCTACCAGGTATGCCAGCGAGGGGACCCCCACATTAGAGCATCACTAAAGATGCGTTCTACGGAGACGGATCCGGGACCTCGGAGGGAAACCTAGAAAAAGCCATTATCTGATTACATGTGAGTAATAAGGATTGGTGTGCCTTACAGTTATAACTATGACACATACTTTTCCTTCATTTTTTTCAGCAATGACGGTAAATGAAAAAAGGTCACTGGCTAATGTCGAGGACACTTCTGATGCACGCGCTAAGCGTTCAGCCTAATTCTGAGCACGTCCCCCGCCACCCTTGGCGACGCCACTGGGAAAGACTACCCTCTGGAGACTCATCGTTGTACTCAAATAGTCATACAATGCCTGTTTTGCAAAAGACGGGATTCAGGGCCGTAGCTAGGGTCATATGTTTGGGGTGTGTGTGAAGGTCCCAAACTCCAACTGGATGGATGTTTTTTTTTTCAACTGAATGGTGGCGCGTATATTGCACCTTATTTAATGCGCCCTGCGTTTATATATAGCAGAGGGGATCTTTCCTTTGTCACTTCATAAAGGTGCCGTCCTCAAGCTCTTGGCCAGTGGGTGGTAAGGGAGGTAGGCGGCTCCCTAGATAAACCATCGTTCTTTAGAATTTTTTTGGAACAAAAGTAATACTGCCTTTAAATATCCCCACCTGAAGAGTACCTCCTCTGCCTGAAACATAATCTCGCCCCTTTCCGATCATTGCCTGTCCGGGCCCGTCTTTCAATATATAATTACCATCTGAACATGACCTCATGATACACGCTTGCTGCTTAATCAGCCAGGCGTTATGTTAAAGGTAAGGCTGCATTCAAGTCTTACATTTGGATGGCTTGGATCAGGCGCCTGTAGCTCCTGGGCCCTTTATCATTAAGGGTTAAGATCGATTTTAAGTTTGATTTCTATAGGGCGATTGCATGGCAGATCAAACTTAAGATCGATCATAAGTCTTTATAAAACAGGTCCCGGGAGCCTTTTTTATTCATTGAAATGGTGTTTGGTATGATGACAACGAAGAGACAAGACTCCGGGAATACTGTATTATTACAAGCTACAAAATGGACGAACTTAAAAAATGAGCCCATGAACTTATGACAGTGTGCAAAAATTAAGGAAATTTTACGTGCACAAATCAAAGAAGATGCTCATTCACTAATTAAAGCATTAATCTCAGTATTGGAAATAAAGATATGTGGGATACTGACCAAGCTCTTTGTAAGAAAATTAAAAGTCGCATTGTGGTACATTTTTGAAGTAAGCCAGGCGCTTAATCTTGGGGACCATGGGGTAAACATCGCGTGGTGCCCGCTTAATGTAAGCCGGCTTAGCTGCTGTAATATTTCTGTCTCACACAAGTCATTTAATTCCGGAAAACAACCTTTTGTGTTTTGGGGCTTTCAAGCAAACCCTAATAGCCTCCTCTGTAAGTATACTTGAGTGAGTTGTGTTTCTCGGTAGGTTTTTATGTTCGAAGCCATCTGGTCAAAACTTCATGGTCTTTAATACAGTGCACACGTAACGATTCACATGTATGTTGATGCTGAATGTGAACGTAAACTTGAACACAAAATTATCAAGCCAAGTAAGTGGTAAAAAGTTCCATGTAGTTTACATGAAATTCTCTTTCTATGGTAATCTATACATCGAAGGCAGAATGAGCACTGGTCACCTCCCATCTAATTGTGAACCATCACTTCCGACAACTTAATGTAGTAGTGTCTCTTCAGTTAACTTAGATGCAGAATGAAAATTACCCATCCACTGTAAAAGTTCTTGTAGTAGACAAGTAGTTTGAAACTACTAGGCAGACCAGTAGCCGACAAGGCACTGAAGGGGCGGGGTGAGGAATAGCTTTCAGGGGGTGAAAAAATTTTCAGGGGGAGATACACTACTAAATGCATTAAGGCAAGGATAATTTTTGATTTTCTACGGGGACAAAATTTTTCCAGAGAGGCTTAGTTTTCATGCTCTTCCCCCTTGGCTACTGGCTTGCTACTAGGTGATTGATTGTAATTGTTTTTTTTTATTTTAACTGGTTTTTCTCGAGATTTAATGGTCATCCTAAACTTCAAAAGACGTTCATAGTTTAATCAGTATCCAATTTTCAATAACATTGTCATCATGTCATGGCTTTAAATGTGTACCATAATTTATAAAAACGTCCTTCAATTGTACCAAATCTGCCTGGTACGTTGCTCCTAAACTGTTGTCACATGTATCTTAGGGTTTTTCGCCCTCTCTTTCTCTTCTTCAGGCGAGAAAACAACTTCCGTCATAAAGTGTAGATAGATAGCTGGAAGGATATGTTCTTCATTTTCCAAATTTTGGCAATGTCATTAATTTTGTGGTTACTCAGTCAAATTTATATGGAGGGCTTTTCAAAAGGGATTATCAATGTAACGTGTCTGGTCTCACATTTCACCTAGGACTTTCTAAGGCTGAAGTATCGTGATGGAAATTATCTCTTGCGAATATCTTATAAGTCTAGTAAATGACATCTGACACAATAGTATCTGCAAAATGCTAACTTTCGTTAATTTTTGCTGTCTTTTATTTTTTATTTTAATTGCTAATTTTTATTTATTTATTAAGTTTTTTATTTTATCTTTTTCTTTATTTTTTATGTATTTTTTTTTTGGCGAACACGAATTTTCAGCATTGAAGGGCCGGTTGTCGTGCTTATGCGGAAATACGATCGATGGCATCAGTACGGCAATGTACAAGACTCATGCAAGACTACATACGGTACTGACGGAGAGCGTAACTTGTGCATATGCAAGTCAGCCGTGTACGCTGGCCGGGAGGCATAATTTTTTCCCAAGGACGACCGTGGGCAAATCGAGTTTTCAAAAAATTTTAAATTTGTTTCAAAATGAAGGTTAGGGTTAGAATTTAGGTTAGGTTTACTTGGATTGGGGTTATTTGGCCCGTTCTTTCATAATCCGGCGTCAGAATTACAAAAAAGGTCGAAAAGCTGTCATTTTGGAATTAGAGGTGTGGCCTATTTCCAAGAAGCCGATTGGTCCATTGGCCAGATTTGGCCTGACTCGTCCTGGGAAAAAAAAACTACGCGGCCGGGAGAAACGCCAACTGCCGCTAGGCAACTGTAAGGAAAGGCTTTGTTTTAGGCCTACGTTTGTTACGGTCATAATATTTCACTTTAAAATCAAAGTAGATCATTGTATTTTTTGGTCTGGAAGCCGGCTACTTATGCTCCCTGGGCTACATGTTTAACAGTAACTCCTAGCATCTTCGATGTTAGCGAAGTAAAAGTCCAACAGCACACTACTAACTTTCTGGTATGGTATGATCTGATGATCGAACGGTCCAACTTCCAATTACAGAGAGTAGGCTACGTTGTCTGGTTGTGCTATTATACAACACTAAGCCTATACCGACGGTAGGCTTACCGTTATGCCTTTCAGCATGAACTGCCTGGAATGTGATCATGGTTTGTTCTGATCATGGTTTGTTCTGACAAATTTTCTTTCGTCCTAGAATCACTTCAGTAGTTACTTTAGTAGTATAGAAATCCGCAGATGATTTCCGAACATTAATCCAAAACATAGGCTGATAGGCCTAATATGTCGGGTGAGTTTGGATAGTTTTCTTCGGTGTAGCCTCACCAAACTGTCAACCGAGCAGTTAAGGCTCTACGTTGTGTACGTGTACAGTAGTACAGTGTCTGCGTACGTACGTACGTATATGTAAGCAGTGACGATGTGTACTAGCCTGACCAAGCAGCTTAGCCAGTTGCAAGATTCCTATAAGAGGTGAGCAATATACTGTAAGTCTTCGTGAGGTTGGAGGCGGACTTACGATTGTTGAAGATACCGTACCCTGCTAAAATGCGTGTGCGTATTCGACTCTGAGTATTCATAATTTAGACACTTTTAATTCTAGCTAAATTTTTCATACTAGAGTTGTAACTAACTGCCTATCTTGAACACTGACTTTTCACGCTCGTTTAATTATCAAGACCCTGTTTATGAATACTTCGGATTCTAAAGCCATTTTGTGGGTCAGTAAAACGTACAACACAACGGTAATCAAGAATGGCTAATGTCACCATTTTACGTATGGTAGAACGACTGTGAGACACAAAGATCCTCATGGTCCACTTGTGACGTCATAAATTACTTCCTGAAGTCGTAGCTCTTCGGAACTAGCATCGTGAAAGACCGTACCATTTCGGTATCTACCGGAAAATTTGGCTTTTTCTTCAGATGTTCTTCTCATTATTTTGAATGGGATATTTCACCGCCTAAAAGGTGAAACTGGGAGTGTTTTTAATAATTACTGAGATAAGATTAGGTGTAATATGAGATCTTTAATGGTCACCTTGGTCCACTCAGCCTATTTCATGACATCATTTATGGTCTTGAACTACATCTAAGGCTTCTTATCTTTTTACCTCTGATCAGGGAATTGCAACCTGCCCTAATTTAAGACTGTTCTGGAATTTTTCGAATCATAGTTATACTTTCAAGTGTATACGAAACCCCCAGATGTTCCTCTTCATGTGATCATTGAAGCAAAATTTTCTTCATTCTCTGCTTTGTAGCATGCTGTTTTCGAAACAAGATGCAACATTTGACAAACCAGCGAGCAGCTGGTTGGACAACACTGGCAGCAGTGTTAAAGACAACATTATCTCTTACTATTACTATTAACATTTACTTGAAAATAAGCAGAAATGTCTGGACAACGTTCAGTTTGACAGGAAACCGACATCAAACTTACATACCGTCAGGGCATGGTTTCCATATATGTTTCGAAAAAAAAACAACAAAAAACAAAAACCAAAAATAATAACAGCTTAAGGAGTCCGACTTCCCTCTAGTTATTACTTTTGCATAACCAAACGCTTTTGGTATATTTTATAAAGGCTAGGCTAAATTAAGCCTATCATTCTTCTTGATACTATTGCTTTGTCACTAGGCAGCAATCAGAAGGCTAATTATTTATGTCAGGAAAATTCTGCTAGGAATAAATGAGTCGTTCGCAACTGATTGTTCGTGAAGGCATGATGGAGAGTTTTATATAAAAATAAATTTACCACTCAAATTTCTCCGTTTCCTAGCTACTTTCACACCTACCAAAGGGGAAGTTAGTCCCAATGACGTCATCAGCACTAGCACACTATGCAATTGTTGTCAAGTCAAAGATATGTACAAATCAATTATTTACTTCCGGAGTTAAAGTAAAGATCAGGTTTGGTGTCAACACTACAGAAGATGAGTTTAAGAGCAGGATAAATACAAATAGTGTGCATGAATGTTACATTAAACGTAATTTCCCAGGGGATAAACATGGGGAAATAAACTTTAAAATAGATTGATACAAGATCACTTAGCAATTTTAAATTGATGAAGATAATTTATGATCAACTCATTATGACTCTTCTCCTCTCGATCTTACTCTATCTTCCTCAGTATTCCCAAACGTATTTAAAATGCATATCTAGAAAGGCTACTAGCCACACTGTCTTTTAGTTTAAATTGCCTTAACGACATTGCCATGGATCATTTAACTTCCCATATACATGCACCTTCTTTTCAATGTCATACCCGTTATTCGCCAACAAATACACTCGTATCACGTTGTTGCGACATTGCTTCAAAGTTAATCGAGTAACTTAAAGTAAAAGTTAGACTGGTTACTAACCTACAGAAAATGTAGAAAATGGGATATTGTCTTTATGACCTTAATATTTTAAGAAAACTTGAGTGTCATATGGAAATATTACACTAAGCAATTCCTCATAAAATTTGACATAAATAAAAGTTTCTTTGAGTCAATTGAATAGAATTGTTATTTAAAGCAAAATGTAACAAACATCTACAAAATGAAAAGGTGGTTAATCGCCAATCATGACTCCACTTTGATAATTCATAGTGTATTCAAATTCCATTTACCTTATTTACATGGACAGTATTAATTGCATTTGTAATTTAGTCATACAGAAACGGGTCTGTAGGCTACTCTACTCCATTAAACGAAAGAATCAACGGAACAGAAGGTCAAACCTGTCGAATTTCAAAAGAAAAATCGAAGAAAAACCAAATCAAAGATCTCCACCTTTTGACCTCTAATGACCGTAAGTGACCTTAAATCCAAAATCTGTATACACCCTGGAAGAAGCACTAGTGGAGAAACTTAAGATCAAATAGAGAAGAAAAGAAAAGAAAAGAAATTTTTATGATTTTCATAGCCAACCTATACTGACCCCTAGATGACCTTTGACCTCCACTTCCTGTTAGACAAAAGTGTGAACCGGTATGATATATAGATGGATGGATGGATAGATGGCTTTAAATTTTACAACTTTAAGACACACATGGGATTGTATCATTAAAATTAAGCAACGTGTTAGGCAATGAAAGGTTTCACAACAGTAACTGCTAAGTGATCTCGGAATCTTATTCCTACAGAGAAACGCAGCAGAGGAAACCTTTCGCTTTGATTATCTGAGACGGCTGTACTGAAATTCTTGAAAACGCTGGGAAAACGATACAATTTAACTAAAGGGTAGAAAATACTTTACCTTATGTGGCACAACTTCTGGAATGCCACTTGAGTAAGAAAAGGAACAAACGTCGACATTAATTGATCACTTACAGACATTTGGTTGATTCAATACATTCTAAATTATTCGATGAAAATACATTATAATTTGTCTCTTTCTTTGTTTTTGCAGACAAAGTAAGGAAGATATTTTGGAATCATTATGGTCAATAATATTAGCTTTTGGTGAATGATGATACGTTTAAAAAATACGAGATGAATTGTAAGCAATGATGGCCAATATGGGGCGATAATGAGCAGTTTGTTAAACGTGTTATAAAGGCAAGCGTGTTATAAAGCCATTCGCAACAACATATTAACAGGAGTGAATGTTGCGTTGGATAAGTTTATCGTATATATTTAGCATATCACATGATATTTTGTATAAGTTTTGATCAAATCACAGATATTATAAAACGACTCTTTCGCAGCTGCAAAACTGCGACAAGGTCGGTTGCACATGTGTTACTAAGTACAAGGTATCACTAAGGCCTCTCGCAGCTATGTTTCATCCTAAACATGCGCGATGTATACACTGCTCTTCCAAGCCTCTTTACACTACTTACAGTATTTAATATTCTTCCATTCTAGTAAACCATCTAAGGACAGAACTTCTGCAATACAATCAAGTTTACATAAATTTCAGATTGAAATTAGTTCAATTCAGTACATTCAATAGCTCAATGGTTCATCATTCAACTGGATAGGCTTTGAAATAAAAGAAAGTTGCCAGTGGTTCCGAAAGAGTGCTAGAAAAGTATCAGCAAACTGCACTGGTGCCCAGGGACTGGAACAGTAACGATGAAAAATTACTGGAAACCCTGCAGTGTTGTTTGCTTCATTACTTTCGTTATTTGACCAGTCTGCAGAAGAATGCTCTCTGTTGCAAGTCTATATATGCCGACAGCAATGTGAAAGCTCTTTCAACTGATAGCGACCGGTTTAAAAACCAGTGAATCAAGGCAAGCTGTCTTAAACGTTAGGTGACATCAAAGAGTAAATGAGAAGTATAACTGTTAGCATAAAGGAGAAATAAACCCCTTATCAAACAGCAAAACAATAATGTCCTCTGGCTATTGACTGCGTAATGTACTAAATGAGCCTTAATAGGACGAAGTTGCAACGTATTTCTTTGGTTTATGTGGTATATTTTTTAAATCTGGATAAAATGAAAGGACTGGTTTATCATTTTTTCTTAAAAAGTTACTACTTTAAAATTAATTATTTAGAAAGAAAATTCACAATGTTGATGGTATCAAATAAAGTCCTTGGGGTAGATTGTACAAAATCACAAAGATAGTTCCTAAATTGTTGTGGCTCCATATGACGCAAAAGCACATCAGGGGTGGGGCTGGGATTTGCCCGACAGGGGGGCCAAGCTCCCCGACGGGGGCCAGCAGCCCGAAGCCCCGACAAAGGCCAAAAGGACTAGTAAAGCAAAGTAAAATTTTTGGCTTTTTTTACAAAAAATTGAAAATTTGGGAGTTTTATTGAAGAAAATTTTAAAAATTCGGATTTTTATGGAAGAAAATTGAAAAATGTGGGTATTTTGTAAGGAAAATTGGAAAATTTGGGGTTTTTATTGAAGAATTTGCCCTTCCTACGAACAAAATCAAGCAGATCGTCGGGGCGACTGAAGGTCGTTGGGACTTCATATTTTATCGTACGGATTAAGGCTCCCCGACGAACCTGGAAAATTTCCCCGGCGGAGGGCCAGCCTTCCCCGACGGGGGCATGGCCCCCGCCCCGCCCCCGCTGGCGCCACTTCTGAAACAGATTTATTATATTTCATCATTTTGCAAATCATGTCACCCTGCAAATGAATAGCCCTATCTCGAGAATGGTGACAAGGTGCAATGATGTCGTTTTTTGCTATAATACCGGTATGAGAGCGTGGTAACCTATTGATTAAGGTGTTGGACTTGTGATCTAAGGATTTCCCGTTTAACACCCACCTGGGTCATTACCGGTACGTTGTGTCCATGGACAAGATGCTTTATCTTAATTGCCGTTCTCCTCCCAGGGATTAAGTGGGTACCTGCGAGATAAATTGTCATCGGACACGCCTTTAAAACTTTTGTCGCACTGGAGGTATTGTCTCCAGGACGATATATCATTGAGCGGGGTAATATGGTGCTGCGCCTTTGATTAGGATTACCCAGATATTGGCGCATTAAAATGCAAATATTATTAAAAGTCTGTCGAAATGTAAATGTAAAACCTGCCTATTTGATGTCAGTAAATAGCATTACAAACATTAAAAAGCAGCTGCAATTCCCATCAAAATCCATTAAATATTGACCATTTTACAAGGCAACTTCTGCTTTGCACTTACGTCATGAATAAACATCAGCTACATATACACATACGTGACGTGCAGAGGGGGACCTACAGAGGTGTGTGTTATGTTATCCATTATTTGTTTAGCCTTCATTCCAAGGACAGCTGTAACGTTTGGATGGCTGGATGGTTTTATTGTGGAAGTAGCTAAAATTTTTAGAAAATGTCCACATTAAAAGAAAGTAAAAACTAGCTGGTACTACGTAATTAACAGATAACTTATAAAGGATTAACGAGAGAAATGAAGACACTGTGCAACACTCACGTCATAATTTTTGCATAGCTAATGAGCAACCTCAAAAATGGTCAAACTTTGAAGAGAGATTTCTTGAGAACGGTACAAAGTATGCAAATAATTCCAACGGATGTTTTCTCAGGTGATCTTAATGTAACCTTGTTGAGTAAAAGAACTGATTTTTTTTTAAAAGTCCACGGACCTTCCAAATGTTACAATATTTGCTTTTATGTTTGCATGGTCATAGGCCTACGTATATGGTACAGAAGGTTTAAAAGCTGCCTCCACATATTGTAGGTTTTGCATTTAACTTAATGAAAATGCAACATGCGTTTTTTTGTTCATTAAGTTATATTAAGTCATTAAATCTTTAGTTTCAAGTGTCCGAATACGATCAAAGTTGCAATAAATTTCATTTTTTATCGCTAGCAGGAATTTTTTGTCAATGGGCAAAAAAAAAAGACATTTTGGACTATTCGCAAAAGTTTAAAATGGCAAATACCTATGCATTCTATGTGCTTACAGTCTAAAGAATTTTCAGAAGTTCCAAAAAAGATACCCATTGAAGTTTGATTCCTAGCTACCCCCTGGAAGGTGGTTTTCTACCTACAGCAACTCGTCGGTATTCAGTTATGAGCAACAAAGCTCAAAGAAAACGCTTTAAAGGTTTACAATAATATTGCAACAGACTAGTTCATTTAAAGCAAGTTTATTCAGAAAAGTGATATATATAACGCTTTACTTTATACACCAACTGCAAAGGTCACAGTGTGAAGTCAAATTGTATAATTACCACGTAAATAAGAAGTAACTTCGAAGGGAATCTGAGAGATTCAAACCTAAACTTGGCCTAGAATAGGATTGTGACTGTCGAAGATCATGGCTTATACATTTGTGACTAATTTACGATGTGACTTGTTGTGATCGTAACTCTCTCTTAACAATTTATATAAGAAGTAGTTGTAGTTCTAAACTTATTTCCAGTACAGAAGCCACTATAACGTTAATGCACAAACTGCTAGTAAGGTGCCAAAGGTCACAACGCCAATAGTTCAAGGCTGATTCACGGAGCCAATCTTTTTCAAGAACTATCAAAATTGTTTTCGTACTTCTGCCTTAGCGTGTGTGTAAAATGCAACATGACATCTTCACCTCTCCAGATTATGCTATTACAGTACCACCTTGTTAATTAGCTTCACAGAATGAGAGAAAAGTCTGTCAAGGCTTTTACAATTGGTACTTAGACAACGCAAAGCTCCTTCATTACCCTATCATGAGACATTTTAACACACATTGAAACGCTTCCTCTTGAAATATAGGTTGCAAAACATTATGCGACAAGGACGAGATATGAACCTCTTTAGTACCTTTGCAGATGTAAGGAAGCCCTCTAGTCAACATCAAACTCTGAAAACTTGGAATGTAGAATTGCTATTTAACCAGAAAGTCAAAAGGATTAGTGATTCATTGCAACTTGAATGTATGTTTAGTACAATGGTTTGAAAATGACAGTTTCATTGTGAAGTTACAGTGCTTAAATAAAGATAAAGAAACCTAATAATCCGTGGCCACAGATCACACAGACAGACATCATGTGAACATGGCGATACTCATACATCAGCTTCTGGTTTTTAAATTTGGGTGTTCCATGCCAGATGTTCGAAGAGTCTGACCCCTGGTGAACTCAAATGATCTTTGACTTCCTCCACAAACAAAAGAAATCATTCAATCAACTTGGGGCACCCGCATGCCAAATATGAGATGCATACTAGGTTTTTCTTGAAATATCATGTTTACAAGGTTTTAACAGTTTGACCTTTAGTGACCTCAAATGAACTTTGACTCCATGAAATATTATAAAAACATGTTCCTAATATTGAGCACCAACATGGCAAGCATGAATTTCATACATGTTCATCTTCTTGAAATACATATTTACAGGGTTTTCATATTTTGACCTCTGGTGACTTCACATGACCTTTGACCTCCAAAAAACTCATAGCGATCATTAGCTTATTCTGGGGCACCTACATGCTTCATATGAACTTTATACACATTTTTCTTCTTGAGATATCATGTTTACAGTATCAGATGACAATTGACCACCAACAACAAGGTATTATCTACTCAATATTGCATCAATATGCCAAGAATGTGATTCTACAAGGCTAGACAACTTGAGATATCGCGTATACCAGCAGTTATAAAGGTTCACAACATTTGACAGCTGACCCAAATGACCTTTAACCTTCAACACACTAAATGGGGTTCTTTTATTTAATATGGGACACTCACATATCAAGTATGGGATTCATCGAAATTTGTTTCCCTGATTTTCACAGTTTGGCCCCTGGTGACCAAATGATATTTGACGTTCACCAAAATCTATAGGATTCCTTAACTTCATATAAGACACCCACATGCTAATTATGAGATTCATGGGTATTCCTCTTATTCAGATATTGTGTTAACAAGCTTTTCACAGTTGATCTCTGGTGATCCTAATGACCTTTAACTCCACTAAAACTAATGGAGATCATTACTCTTCAAGGGGCATGAACATGCCAAGCATGAGAGCCCTGTGGTTACCTATCCCTTGATACCGTGTTTGCAAGATTTCAACGCTTACACTGCTTGACCTTTCGTCACCTACAATGACCTTTGATCTCTATTATGCTCAAGAAAGTTTCTTTTACTTAATGTGGGACACCCACATGCCAGGTATGACCGATTCACGGAAGTTTTCCATCTTGAGGTATCGTATTTTTATAGGGTTTTCACAGTTGACCTCTGGTGACCCCAAATGATCTTTGACTTCCACCAAAAAAAAATTGGATCATTGACTTAAAGTGTACCCAAGGCCTAAAAATTAAAAAAATATATGTTACAAAGGTTGCAGTTATGCATCCAAATAGTCCAACTCCCATTTCCACAGGGCACTCCAGAGCTGAGATAAAGTGTTGAAGCTTATTCACTCAATTTAAAATGGTGATTGCGCAATAATTTGCGATGTCATTGTTATACTACTCAAATTACAGTCTTTGTTGTCCTTTGTTTTTTCGGACGCCACTGCACCTTGTGCCAAAATATGATCATTGACTAACTGCTTTAGAGCGATTTGGCTATAAAAGCCCTCTCCGTGAAACAGCTATGCAAGGGAATAGTAAATGTTTGAAGGTTGTATAAACATCTTCATTTTAAATGCAAACAAAAGCACTGAGGTAATATGATTTGTACAATCTTCTATTTCAAATAAAGTGAATAAATTTCAACATTTTTTTCCCAGCAACGGAGTAAAGTATGAAAATGGGACTTAGATCAATGGGTATTCATATTCCAGTCTCTAAAATATGTATTCTTGTAATTCAAGAATTCTAGATTTTAGGTCCACCTTTAATATGGCTTATCCTCACTTCAAGTGTGAAATTTCTTAAAGGTCAAAAGCAGTCGCTACAAACTTATTTTGAAACAATAGCTAAATGTCACAAATTTCTTCTTATTTCTCTTCCAAGTATCTTTCATAATATTTTAGGACATAAATATTGCATATTCAAGGTAAACCAAGAAGTTGCTTCTTGTAAATTTTACAACTGAGTGAGAAAAATACTGTCACATGATTCTCAAGATCCATTCAGGAAATAGGATAGTCTGTTATATAATTCTTTATTGGGGTGACTGCATTCTCCCTTTAAGGCAACTCTTCTTGAGAAAGCGTGTTGACTAGCAAAGTTTCACATACAGACACATACACACAGAGACGACATTAACATCGCATAGATTCCTTTTGTCTTCCGTAAGAAATCACAAACCGTCCGCAATACATACGTTAACACTAATTCTTTACATTCATTATAAAACTGGTGAGACCTTGTGTTTAGAACATACGATTGGCTAGTAAACCGTAAATGTAGACTTTAAAGATTTTATGACAGTTTTCAAATGGACATTTCAAGCAGCATTGGTCCTTTCTATGCTTTAGACGTTACTCTGCATTCATTTTCCCTCTGACAAATGACACATAGGGAAATGGATACCAGCAATACCTATTGTTATTGCCACCTACAGACTCTGGTACCGTATGTTTGACAGATACCCATGAACGATTTACGAGCACTGCTACATCTGAAACAATTTATGTTTTTAAATGACAACACAGACTCATAGAAATATTAAGGGCTAATAAAACGCCTACTACTATTGAATTTCGGGAGGTGTAAAGTGGATTTTAAATTCGTTAAGAAAAATAAAGATGTAATTTCAGTAGCCTTGTTAAATTTCATTTCCTGATCAAACCTTCCCAGAAGCAAAGATTACCGTCCATTTTTTATCGTCGCATTGAATTTTGCGGATGTCTCGGCAGTTTCAACTTTCCAAATTTCAAAGCTATATAGTCATGTTTAACTATTACCAGTTTCAATGGCTTTAAGTTCAAAAGAATCAATAGACTGATGGTTGTAAATGGAAATTAAACTTTGATTACATGAAAAACTTCAAAAACTCACATCATTCTGTTATGTGTCGCTTCCGGAAAAGACTTATGGACTTAAAACTGGTATTTATTTGGAGCCAAGATGTCTGCTTATATGCAAAAGCAAACTCTATTATCTTGCCTTCGCAGAAAACTTAGAAGGCGTCTTATGTTAAAGACTGTAAGTGTTAAAAGTTTCGGCTATTGTTATTTGAATTGGGAAAAGTTTGACAACGTAACATTTTTACCGACTTAACATAGTTTACAGAGGCTTTTTTCTATCTTCATTGTCCGTGCACAGTATCGACTAAAATTTCTTCTTCAAGAAGAAGTTGATCACTGTTAGGCTATGACGTCACATGTGCTTGCTCCAAGTTCACTTTTGGTGGAAAACATGGTAAGTTCGACTGCTTATATCTAAAAGCAAACTGGACTGCAAATTGCACCAGCATCTATTAAGGTGACCACAATGTCACATTTTCGTTCGTAGAAGGCATATCAATAATTCAACAGCCTTGAACGAGAGTATCTTAAAAAGTTTAAATGTACAGTTTTAATTTTTACTATCTGAACTACAAATTGAGATGCTGCAAGTTTCTCTTTTTAATTCAGAAGATAAAAGAATTTTGTCATCAACCATTCCGATGACTCATGTACTAGGAATGATGTAAAACAAGTAGCCTACATGTTAAATAATGCACATTAATAAGAAAAATTGTTTTTAATTCAATATCTTTCAAAACTAATAAAACAGGCCAGGAACTGTCAAATAAATGTCTGGGCTCACTTCAAGATAATCATTAATGTTTGCACGACTTTCATCATCCACTTGTGAAAAGGTGGCGGCTTAAGTGTCGTTTTGGTGGCACTGGTGTATAAACAAGTTGATGCACTCGGGTAAAATGTTTATGACCCTCGAACCAATCTTCGGATGGAAAAAGCAAATACACTAAATGTCAGTAAATAAATTATAAATCATCATTCCAAGTCCCAAAATGTTTACATTTGGAGAAAACAGCCAGCTAAGACCCCATTTACTAGGCAATAAACACGAACTGAATCTACTTTTTAAAATGGTCGTTCACGATCTTTCTTATAGTGTATTTTGAGAAACCTTGTATGACAGCTGTAATTATCAGCATCAAACAAGAACATTCCCTGAAGAGCATCTGGAATTAACACGATTCTGACATTGCAAACTTTTAAAGGAACTTTTGAGTACACCATCGGTATTTCAACGGACTTCTTTTACAAGTTTAACACAAAGTGAAATTTTATTTGTCGCAAGCTTTCTGTCGGGAACGCGGAAACCGACCCCGCAAGGGAACAAACGATTTCTTTAGGAGCGTTCAGACATTCGCGATGATTAATGGGGACCGGGAAGTGTCACCATCCCTTTTTGGTATGGGTGGGTACTTTCACCAAGCCCTCCTCACTTAAAACATGCACAGAACTGTGATGTATTATAGGTTTAAACACAGAATAAAGTACCATATGATCAAACACGCACGTTTTCAGAGATTACTAGTGAATCAATGACTTATTGAAAACATGTTGGGGAAAATAATCGAAATCTAGGCCAGTCTTAAAGAAAAACGCGCTTTGCTGGTCCTAGCCTAAATTTATTTGCCTAGCTTTAAGAGGCCAAGACTAGGGACATGTCCTACAAGCTCACGGAGTAGAGGGTTGGAGCACATTGTTCCTCTCCCTTTGGAGAGGTATCCATGCTCTCGCATGCAAAGTCCGGCGTAGGAAGCAGGGGGCTTGGGCTAAAGCTCCCCTGTTAAAAATGTGGTGGGTGGAACTATGCTTCTACCTCCCTCAATCCAAGGACGAAAACCCCCCTTTTTTTCTGTAAGAAATGTCAAAAATTTGCAGTAATTTACCTTAAAATTTGTCCAATATGTTGCACCAAATTGCATCTAAGGACTTTCAAATATTCAACATCCCCCATCCCCGGACGGTGATTCGAAACATCTTTCAGTCCTCCCTCCCCCGTCTCGAACAACTTCCTGCGTCCCTGTGTACAGAAGTAGGTTAAACATCACACGCTTCCAGAATATTGAACGTTTTCACAATTTATCTTCGAAGTGTTATCCTTGTACGTGAGGTTATGGCTTCAGTCACAGCAAGAATGAGCTATACCGTGAAGCAAATAGCCCGGGACATGCAACGTCAAACTCATCGCATTGGCATAGACTTGGCCCGGAGTGAAAACAAGGAGGCACACACATGAGCTGTGCTACGCATTTCATCATGAGGGAGTGACATATCTTTTGACAATGTCTCTACTTGATGAACAACTGTCATTCTTACCTTAAGAAATGTGATCAAATGAGCCAGCCTATTGCTATATTGTAAACTCCTTACCTCGTCTTCTAACTTTTGTCAATCAATAAACTTTATAAAGTTCCTAGCTACAGCGCAGTAATGATTTTTCTTCTGTAGAGCCCTTTTCACGCAAAGTGATTTTTTTTTTACTGCACCATACGCTCCAAAGGGTAGTCAGTGAGTGCACACGGTATGCTGTACGTAAAGAGGGCGGCACTTTGATTGGTCGCTTCATATTGTGTGGGCGTCTGTAATTGCGCCTGACCAGGCCCGAAGTCAAGGGGGGGGCCAGGGGGCTTCCCCCTTGAAAAATTTTTCGCCCCCCTAGAAGATCAAAAATTAGCATTGCCGTAATGCATTTTAGTATGTTTCGCCCCCTCTGGAAAATTTTTCGCCCCCCTAGAAGCTTTTTCACCCCCTTCAGCACCTTGTCTGGCTACGGGCTTGCGCCTGACATTACATTCCATTATGAAGGCTTATGTCTTGTGAATATAACATGAAGTAAAGATGGAATGGGTTTATTTATACTTAATTTGCTTTGATAAACTTTAGATGCAGTCCAAGGTAGGGTATTCTAAACTAATCCGTCAATTATTGATGGTCTTGCAAGAGCAAATATGCCGTGACAGTTTTGGTTGTAAACATGCATCGACACTAAAAGTTCGGGCCCATTAAACCCAATGAACATTCGAATGGAACTGTCAAATATTATTAACACCATTACTCGTTATCTAAGTTTCAAATCCTAACTGAGCAAGAAGTTCAAAAAGTCTTAGAGCCATTTACAGTTGACGGTACTGCTAATGTTTCAATGAGTGGTGACTAGAACTACTCATCGAGTCCTCGCCGACGCAGACAAATCGCAGAACTTGATTTGATGAAGATTTCAGATGATTTAAATGACACAACTGAAAGGGACTTTTGTCTGTATATATCATTATGCATACGATGTCACAGAATCGAAAATGCGCCCCTTGTTAGAGGCAAGTGTGTATCATTGCACGTTATAAACAAATGCAGATTGTGTAACGGATAGATACGCGCGTTAAGTTTACTATGTGCGATTGTTAAGTCTACGTCGCGCGTACAGTATGCGTCATTGTTTACCCTCAAAATGACGTCACTTGACGTTAATACATAACCTTGGTCTATTTTGGGTCTCTAACCCGGTGATTGCCATTTTTTAAACCTTTTTACTTATTCATGTTCTATTTTCCTAATCGAAGATGGTTCTTTTAACTACTTAATGTAAAATCAGTTCGGTGCAGCACCGAGAAGGGATAGGGGACAGCGTTTGAGAATCACACCTTTAATCAATTCTGTAAAAGTTAAGACTCAACAAATACCTAGTCAACTTCACGAATAAGCTTGTAGACGTTAAAAATGTTTAAACAAAACTGCTTTTTAATTAGTGAGTATAATATTGAAATAATGATAGCCTTTCGGACCGAGATGAAAAGTGGTGTTGCGAGGGTAAGGCTTGTGCGGTTGCGTCCCTGTTACTTGGGAACAGTGCAGAAAAATGCAAATTACGAAAGGAAAAGGAAAGGATATCAAAGCTGAAAATGCAAGAATGCATAAATGCAATTACTAACTTTTCCAATGTGAAATACAACGTAGTACATCAAGGTGAAACAGAACAGAACTAGAAGTTTTCTAAAACTTCTTCTCGCACAAAAGGGCACTTTGGATCATTTACTGCCTGGTTTTTAGATAAATTTTGAAATTAGTTTCTTTTTTTTTTGAGGGGAGGGGCGGGGGTTTAATCTTCTGAACGTTTACATATCTTAACCTATTTTCTTTGTTGTGTTACATGTTTTATGCTGAAAAATTTACAATGGAATAAAGATTATAATTGAATTGATTGAAACTGATTCAAATACAAATCCGTTACCTAGTGCGTTTGTTTGTTCCCACCTTGCTCATGAAATTATTTCAAGTCAACCTCAGTTGAACTGATCGTTTCAAAATAATGGTGCGAATTCTTGGCCAGTCACTTAATAATTTTTCCTTCCAAGTTCCTATGCACTTTTTCTCAAACCTATCAAGTCTGACCAGCGTGAGGTCTTAAGTCACGGCACGGTTTGTTAGGTAATATTTACAGCATACTGATACTGTGCACCGGTCAGTGTTTTCTCTAACAAATTTTCCATTAAATCAAAAAGCCCAATGTCTTATCAACTGACTCATCATCAAATAAGAAACATGTGCGTACATATGTAATAGTATGTAGTTAGTTAGATGAGGTTTAACGTCCCAGTTTCCAACCAGTTGGTTCAAGTCGAGACGACGGCCTTTTTTTCCAGTTGTGGCTCACTGGCTTGTTTTCCTTACTCCATTGCTTATGATGAGCACCAAGCACAAAGGCAGTAGGTTCCATTTTTAAAGTCTTTGGTATGACCTGGCCAGGATTTGAACCCTAGACCTTCCGGCTGCAAGTCGGATGCTCTAACCACTTGACCACTGCATTCGTATGTATGTCATCGTATGCAGGTAATGGTACGTTTGTAATCGGACATATGTAATCGTAGGTATGAAATCGTATGTCAGTAATCGTATGTCAGTATACAATAAATGAATATCTATGAGTGCGATAGTATGAATTATTTCATGAGTTGAAAGATGGAATGTTCTATTCAACCAGGCGAAGCTTCGTTGAATTGTTTTAAACCTTTCAACGAATGAAATTATTCATACTATCGGACGAATACAAAGCATTCATTATTTGTTTTATGTAACACCTTACTTTGATCTCGTCGTTGGTTCAGTGAATTTGTGTTTTTGCGGTCACTATGGTTCGGGTTTGTCGGTGTGGTACTGGGTTTGCCAGCTACGAGTTCATGTGTCTATTGCTTACGTACGATATGCAATGTGCGATCCCCAAAACTGCATTGATTTATTGAGTTGCGGCATAGTTTGTACGTACCGCAGTGATAGCTGACGTCACCGCCGTATGTTATCATAGTTTATATAACACCATATTGATTTCTGTACATTTGATTGGAGGATTGGTGGCCACATGCCATGGGTGATTTGGCACTATCATCTCGGTCATGTGTTATCCGTCATACAATGGTCTAGTGTAACACACGGTCGTGTGTTATACTAGTATAACACACGGCTGTACTTGACGCAACTAAAAAAAATCAATGCAGCTTTGGCTATCGCACATTGTATTGTACGTAATAGGCACATGAACGCGTACGCATACCTAGCAAACGACACACCATGGAGCTACCACACGGACAAACATGAACCATAGTGACCGCCAAAACACAACTTTAACCAACTACTAGATCAGGTCGAAGTTATAAGGTGTTATATAAAACAAATAATGAATGTTTTTCATTCGTGTGATAGTATGAACAATTTCATTCGTTGAAAGAATAACGTTCTTTTCAACTCGGCTTCGCCTCGTTGAATAGAACGTTCAGTCTTTCATCTTATGGAATAATTCATACTATCGCACTCATAGACATTCATTATTTGTATAATAACTAGACTATTGCACGATGGATAACACCCGACCGTGATGATAGTGCCGAATCACCCATGACATGTGACCACCAATCCTCCAATCAAATGTAAAGAAATTGAAAAGGTGTTATAATATCTAATAGTACGTGGCCCGGGGCTCGCAAGTTCCCTGCTACTCTGGACTCTCACGTGTTTTCTGGTGTGGTATCTGGCACCACTTAAGAAAAAACGTAAGCATTTTTTCGGTGAAAATTTGGCATGTTTCTTCGTTTCCACCGTTCTAATTTAAGGAGTTCATGAAACACCTTTTTGATATTTTCACCGAATATTAGTACTGTAATTAATTGTGTCGAAATTTGCGGCATAGCGGAAACACTCACACCGATTGAAAGTTGGACTTTCATTTTCATTCCTATTGCATTAACTTGACGTAGCTCTCCAGGCGGTATTACTTTATGCCTATTCAGGCCCTGCCAGGAGCCAAAGGACACGACTATGGACTGCAACCTACGATGAACTGCAAGAAACTATGTCGCTAGGTGAATGGAGCGTTTCGTTATACCCCGTCGCTTCTCTATATCAAAAACCAGCGCATCCACGTCGGCCTCTCGTCTGAAAAACCTTCCTTCGCCCCTGCAACCTCATATCCGATAATAATGTTAAAGTATTCGCATATTTTATCTTCAAATAAAAACAAAATATCAAAATCAAAGGAATGAGGCTTAAAAGTAAAGCTAATTCTACCTTAAGTAAGTATCTAGTGAAACACCTCTAAACTTTCTTACAATACCAGTAATAATTTACAACGCTACATTCCCAGCGGCGACCATAAATATTCATACCGTTCGTTATGTAGTTATCCTTGTTGATCGCTTTCTTTTCCTATACGGTAGTTTACTGTAAACTTATTACATATTGAAATCTAAAAATCATGTGATGTCTTCTGCTAATCTAGACAGTGCAGTTTCATTCTTTTGTTACCTCCACGACGAATACCGGAGAACGTGCGTCTCTTCCTGGGTGTTAAAGTCACGTGTCAGTTGAACGTCAAACGTTTCCTCACAACCTTCTGGCAATTCAGTTGAAAAATTTTAAAGAAAATTCTCAATTGAAGCATTAATTTACAGAGAGGCAAAACTCTCAGGATAAAGAATCGAATTTCTTACTTTCAAGCGACAGATTATAATTTTAAGTCTAGCCGTCAAAAGATATTTGGGGGACAAAACATGAGAATTTCTGGGCTTAAAAAAGAAGACAGTGCACCTGCTCATTGAATATAACGTAGGCCTATCATTTCGTTTTGTATTGACTGCCAGATTTCAAGCACTAAAAATAATCATGATGTCGAATGCAATAGATTGTGGGCCCAGCTAGACACGCCGATAAAGAATCGTTTGTCTTTCGTTAGTGCATGAGTGAGTAATTTGAAGCGGTGATTGGAAATTTTGATAGAGTATGAACATTTCCATATCGAATGTAAAATCAACCAGTGTCGGCGGAACCATTCGAAACGCGAGGGGCCCCACCTTCCGTCGAACTCGCCTAACGACCGTAGTGAAAAGGCCTGCTGTCTGTGGAACGGGACAGGTATGTAACCTTGCTGTCCACTCTTCTTATCTTTGTCGTTACCATCCCTAAAACAAATATATAACTAATGAGAATGGTGTGTACGATAACTCGGCCATACATGTAGTTGAACAGGTCATCTTGTCTGTGTTGATGCACGGAGGTGTTAGGACCTCCTTGTTTGAAGTAACTACCTGCATTTCAAATACATTCAGGAACCAGGGTATTCTAAATTTGCAATTGATAACTACACTTTGACTGAAATGAATTCAAACTGTGCCCTCCAAGTATATAAGCTAGTGTGATTGGTCACTCATGACTGATGCAGATCAACTTAAAATGTATTGTTGCCTACTTTGCACAACAGACATGTGTACTCAGCAGAATATACAGTTTTAGCCAACAACGTTATCCATACGTCTTTGTCTGGGAGGTGCAAGTAGCTTTTTTCAACCTGGAGAAGGGGACAAGGAAATAGACCATTAAAGAGAGAGCAACTTGCAACAATTTATCCATCGCAAGAATTGCATACACTGTCCTGCTACTGAATCAAATGCCACTGCTCTGTTCCTTTCTCATACAACCTTTACTCCCCACTGTCCATCCCCTAAAAGGTTTTCGTTAGCTTTTGTCGAAACGACAAAACAGAAACACGTCTTGACAATGCTGTTACTATATATAGGAAATGAAGAAGGATCCGGAAGCAGGGCACTGTATTTTACGATAAGTACGCCTAAAAACCTATTTTCTTTAATTTCACTACTCGTTATAAACAAAGTATTCCATATATGGTAACATTTGTCACAAAGAAAACATCGGTTGTAATCTCGCTTAAAGCAAACCACAATGTCACTGAGTCAAGGGTAATATTCTGTGAAAGTCTCAAAAATACTGTCAGGTTCAATTCCCAATCTGCCCGTAACCTGAACAACCGACTCGTGCACTTAACACTTTAACAGAAGAATGGGTGACTTACACCGTCGAAAAATACGGTGGGATGATAATTGTAGTATAGTTCTCGGATGCGTTGAAAGCTGCCTGCGTGTAACTATCTAAATGCGGTACCGTTCATTTTATGGGTAGATTCTTTTTAAGTCTTTTATGTCAGATGAACGGCAAATAATGGGCAAATATCTTTGTGCTCAAGTCCTTGATATAGACAGAGGCCAACTAGTTGCCCAAAGGCGTCATTCAGAAGTGTGCTGGTTAGGGGAGGGGGTAATTGTATCCCTATTTTTCGAGACAACGAATCAGCAATACTAACAACGTTCTGGCCGAGCATCGGGAAAATATTGATGTTTTCTGCGAATGGCTTGTGCCATTTGTTTTATTTTTTGCCCAAATGCTTAAATTTATGCCCGAATTTTTCCGAGGATGAAATATGTTCAAACGTACAAGGAGAATCGTGCCCATCACCTTTTACTTTCCACCACCCGTCTGAGGAAAAAATCCGGCTAATGCTGTTTTGACCTCCCCCCCCCCCCCCCATCCACCTCAGATTTGAAGGATCCGTACCTTTCTAGTGTCCTGTAATGTAACCTAGCAAAAAGTTTCCGCTTGTTATTCATCCTCCAAAAAGACATATGCTAGTCTAAAACAATACCTTACATTCATCATCACAAAAACTAACTAGTAAGTTCCTTGAGTCCATTTCACTATTTATTGCCTAAATTGTGGTCACGTTTCATGGTCTTTTCTCTTATTCACGGTCTAATTTTGGGCACTAGTCCACAAGTGGTTCCAAAATTGGCTCCTGTGTATTGTTTAATGATCTGCGTCACCTAGTCAGAAGTATTGCAGGCAAGATGAATGATGAAGTCCAGTTATTTTTTATCGTCGAGCTATTACAAACATGAACAAAGTTACATGTCTTTTGAAAAATACCTTGAACTCGTGTAGATTAACAATCTAGAAGTAATGATGCATAATATGTAATATGTATAATATGTAATATTTGTACTAAGTATACAATGGAAGTAGTTAATGGAAGCCACAGCTTCGATTGTTGGGATTGCTCTACTTTGCTGCTCAAACTCCCTCTGTAACAGGAGTTATGAATCTCACATTGAACCACACATATCATTTTGTGTATTGAGCAGAACTGCCAGCTGTTACGCATGGGAAAAGTCCACATTGTTGTCCTCTCTTGCTGAGCCAGTTGAAGGTGCGACTTCCGTGAAAGATGAACAGTAATAATCAGCACACAGGCTGGTGGAGTTGCGCCAGTGTAATACGATTTATCATTGCAATCCGTGCAACACACGTTCATCGTACTGTACTGAATAGGTTCATCGGACTGAGGTGTAATGTACAGAAATCAGTGCTTCCACTTGCAGTGACGGAATTGTTCAACATTTGAGATTTTTTTACAGTTATGGTGGCATGCCACCAAAAAGAGCTGTTTTCACTTGGTAGTTAAAGAATGTAATCCCCCGATGAAATATCGGTTAGAATAACGTCAGTATTTTTTACCGTTCTAAAGATATACCTCCCAAAGTCTGATGGTTTCTCATTGCTTATGCAAAAACAATGATATGGAGTTTTGCACGGTCTTGGGAAATCGGCTAAGAATTGCGGCTATTTTGTGGATTTTAAATGCTTTTTACATCAAATATCCAAATATTCAACAATGTAATTTGCATGTCACAATTGTAAATGTAGTTTTATCTTCTTAATATTTGCTTGTGAGAAAACAATCAGGGACAGTTCTAGTAAATGCCTATTACATTGCAGAAAGTTTTGACTGTTTCAACAAGTCTTTGTTTAAAGATGTGGAAATACTGTGCATAGTATACTGTGCGAAGCAAGCAAAGGACGACAGCTGGACATGAAGGTACTCAAGCAACAAACTAAACGTCGACTATTTCCAACTAAAATGTAAGGATTCTGGAAGAAGGTTTTTCTGAAGCAGCATAACTCGTCGATTTCCCGAATTTTCTGGTAATCACAGTAGCCTCTGGATAATCATAGTAGGTCCAGGCAAGGCCTAACTGTTTTGAAAGATCAGGGTCAGCTGCCGCACGGGTTTTGACAGTAGCCTACGCTACACATAAGGCTATAACGTGGTACGTCATTCCTGGTCACTAACAGTAGTAAACAACATTTGTATCAGCTATCACCTCTAGCAATCCGTTACTGAGAATTCTGCATTCTGATTGCTTAAATACTGGCCTGTTATTCCACAACACACGGTCAGCAATTCTCATTAATATGTACAAAACACTTGCAACCAGAAGAAACTGGTGACCCTTGAGACTGTCCACTGTTGCTAAGGGAAACCTGCAATTGCTTTAGGCAGAACTGTGCACGACTGACTCAACAGTCCAAACATACAGTATTAATTACATACACACCAACACTAATCTGAAGCTCAACTGTAACATTAACGAAGGGAATGAATTTTGATTTAAACTTTTCACCATCCGGTTAGGTTAGATGAGGTTTAACGTCCCAGCTTTTTTCACCATCCGATCTGGATGAACCAGTGTATGTTTCTGAGCTAACCGAAGAATAGATTGGAAAAATTGAGCAAAACACAACGGAAGTTGCACCAAAAGAGCAACAAAATTGGGAATAAAAATATTTAAGGGTAAGAGTTTTGCAGCTTAACCAAGCAAATGTAAAACTAGCCTAGGGTAGCCTTGAGTACAGAGTTCCTATGAATTTCCTAATTATAGATAACCTAGAAATTTAGTAGAACACGGGGGACAAGTCAAAGCTGTCTATTATTTTGTTGAATAATGGACAAAGTGAAGCCAAATTCATCATTTTGTAGAATAATGGACGAGGCAATAAAAAGCTGAGTCCAATATTTTCTTAAATCAGTACTACAGAATAGCTTAACATAAGATACTGCAAGCGTCTCCCACAAACACCGTTTCATCGTTTTGCAGACTGGCTTCAAGAGCAAAAAATGGCCCTAGTTTGAAAACCTACTACCTGATCAGCTCGATAATATCCTAAGAAGTTCTACGGTGAAGTAAGATCACGATCTGGTGAAATGTATAGCAAATCGGCAGTGGCCAGCATAAGGTCTGCTATCGACACCTCACAGGAGCACCTCATAACCGAAAACTTAATGTCATAGTAGATAAGGAATTCAAAAATTCCAGAAAATACGTTTGTAGGGTTAATCAAGGTGTTGCAAAAGGCCGGAGGGAAGAGACACCACAATGCATCATTGTCCAATTTCTGAAAGGGGCCTAAAACAGTTCTATCAGTCAAAGACTCCGAGCAATGATACCCCAGAAAGTCTCCTTAGGAAAGTTTGGTTTAATGTTACACTGTATTTTGGCAGAAGAGGACAGGAAGGTCAGCGAAATATAAAAAGTGAATCGTTTAGAATTGGCACAGATGATGTGTCCCTTGAATCCTCGAAATGAGTGTGAATTATAAAGGAAAGAACCACGAAGGATCCATAGTTGACGGTCAGCACAAACAATCCAGAATATACAGTACCCCTGATGATTCAGAAAATTGCCCCGTTCTTGCTTTTAAGCTTTACATACAGAAGCTCAGTTCCCGAAAGGATGCATTTTAAATACCGACCTCTTTTGACCAAACCAGATGACGACCATTCCCCACGGTATACCAATGTTTTCCTTGGCGAGAAAAAAATTCATGGGATGATGAAAGAAATTTCTAAAATTGGCAAGCTTTCCAAGGTTTATGTACCACTACCTGAGAGCCACAGCATGCACAATTTTGGAGGCTGCTGGTCACTCTACACACCAGATTATGGCTGTAACAGGTTACAAAAATGAGACTAGTATGAGATCTTACACTAATAGACTAAGTTGTAATAAAAAACGAGAACAATAAACTAAGTTGTAATAAAAAACGAGAACTTTCTGAGTCCATTTTAGCGACAACTTTACAATAAGCCTAAGCCTACATCCATTGCAAATACAACTAATTCTTTCCGTCATACGCCTAACTTCAGTTCTGCCATCACAGAGCCTAATAGGCCTATGTCTATCGTTAGTCAGTGCTTCCACAGGCCTAACTGTAACTCCCAACTTCAGTTGTAATGAAGTAGCAACCATGTCAGTTGCAAAATCTCAGAACTCTGCCCTTGAAGCTACTTTTCAAGGCTGCCATTTCAACTCATCCGTTCATGTTAATGTTTGGAAAGAGTAAATATAGTAAACTTGCTTTCAGTTTGTAGACCTAATTTTACTTCAGTTATGCGTTTACCCCAATTTCGGGCCTTGCCACAGAACGTGGCATGCCGTTACTAACTTTGTAAGTCGTCTGCAACTAAGTACGGTAGACGTACGTACAGTAGTAGGCCTACGTTCTAGAATTATAACTTGTGACGTTTATGTGTTTATTGTAACCGTACGAACATACACAATGCACTATCAACCTTGACCTAAACTTGACCTTCAACCTAACGTTAGGAGTGTCAAAAGTTAGTCGACACCATGTCGTCTACATTTATTATCGTTACAAACGACCACCTAAAATTTGTTTTTAGAATAATTCACCGAACTTAAATGTTTTGCTATTATTATGTGTTTTTATTCAGTTTTAAATATCTTACAAATGTTTCTTACTTGATGAAAATGTGTTTCAGTGATCCAATAAAATTTAAAAGTTGACAATCTGAGCCGTAATACAGTTATGGCCAAATGTGTATGTTTTATGTTGGTTAATGTGTCACTTAAACGTAAGACCGCCATAGTGTGTTCGCGAGAGAACAGACGATGCTCGTGGAGATCTAGAGACCGTCAAATGTAGCACTTTTGATTGGTTTAACGATGGCCTGTCATTGTTTTAACTTGGAAGACATCTTCATTTGGCAGATCAAACGTAAACACTGATAAAAATGAAGTTTTTCACACATTTTCGGTGGTAGAATAGGATTTGCCTCGTCCGTTACTTTGCCACATTTGGAGTTTCGGCGTTTTATTCACCAATAATAATCTGCCAAATTCGATTTATTCCTTAAATAATTTTACACATCCAATCTTTGTTATCTCCAAGAGGCTTAGATATGTACTCGCTATAGAGGTTCTGCACTGACGTCACAAATACATGTGACAACAACAAAGTCGTCCATATTGAACGTCAAACCTATCGCCCACTGCATGTAAGCTGTGTACAAATGTATTGGTCAAAGGTTAAAGGTGATCAGTCGTCTTGAAATATTCTTTGTGACGTCAGCCTTTTCTTGACATGTTTCTGCAGTCGTCACTGTTCAAGGATACACCGTACAAGCATGGTATAGCTAATCGGTAAGCAAGAAGAGACGGCTTGTAGCTGTGTACCTACTAGCTATACCGATGTCATCATAGCTACTTGTACGGTGTATCCTTGAACAGTGACGACTGCAGAAACATGTCAAGAAAAGGCTGACGTCACAAAGAATATTTCAAGACGACTGATCACCTTTAAAATGTTTAGTACATTCTATGTAAAAAATGTTTTCTTGACGATAGCGAAAGTTAGTTGCATAATCGTCAAAGAAAATCACAGGGCCAACAGTTTTATTATCGATTTCCAGCAAATGTACAGCGTTGAGCTAGATGGGTTTCTGAAATTTTCAGAAGAAATATTGAACTCGGGAGTCCACATAGTGCATACTTAATTGTCTGGTGGCAGTACTCACTTCATATACGGTGAGTGACTAAAGATACTTTTTCAATTTTTTTTTTTTGTGTGTGATCGTTATGAAGCATTTAAACCAAACACATGTAGCCCACACGCGGACCTACATGTACACGTAAGTAAAATAGATCGTTAATAGTTTAGTTAAGAAGATTTTCTTTGCAAAGAGGAGCAAAACGTTTCACGCTTTTGCCGATACTGTGTGTACACAGTGTCTTGCGCGTGCACTAAGTTTGACGTCCAAAATGGCGACTACTTTCTTCCAGGGATGGAGTCGAGTCCACCCAATCCGAGTCCCCGAGTCTCTGTGTTGAACTTGTTTTGTTTTAGGTGCAAGAGGACGAGAACTACATTACAATAGCCTTATTCCAACCTTTATTCCTTCCCCTAATATTAAAGATGACCATAGATCCAAACAATAAGTAAACTTAACAAAACAAAGACCACTGAATTTCTTCATATGAACATAGACGGTTAAAGCCGAACGCACATGGACTACAAAAAATGCGAAACACGAAACAGAAAAGATGTTTCGTGTTTTCGGACGTCTGTGTGCGTTAGACAAAAACAGAAAACAGCGTTTCGCGAAACAAGTGTTTAGCTAAACAAGTGTTTCGCTATCTTTTGTTTGCTTCCAACGCACACTGACATCAGCGTGAGAAAACACAAAACGTGTTCCAGGACAGTTTACAAAATTTGTTTTTTGCTGTTCTTTCCCCACAGAGACCCCCAAATTTTCCTTGGTTATTGCCAAAATCTCATGGATTAGGGATACCCTTGAGTTTGATTTCTTCAAACTTAGACTGAGTTACCCCAAGTAGTATTTCAGGTACCAAGAGCTTTGCAAGAGGAGAACATGGTGAGTGCTGAAAGCATAAAAGATATTCTGATATGACTATGATGTTGCAGTACATGATTAGTCATTTATAACAGGTTAATCAGCCTGTAGGCTCCTGAAATGACCGCAGGTCTGAAGCAAAAGCTTGAGTACTGGGGCCTGGACAAGTTAGACGCCAGAATCTTAGTCCGACCCCGTCTGGTATTTTCAGCTACGATTTTTTTCGCGCAGTTTCGACCCGCGTTTTACGGTTGTGGGGAAAAAGTAGTCGGTCTCGTACCCGGTCTCGGACCGAGTCCTCAAGTCATGTCGGTCGAGTCCGAGTTTTGAGTGCCGAGTTCGCGTCACGAGTCACGACAATCGGGACTCGAGTCCGGTCTCGAGTCATCCAGCACTGCTTTCTTCATTTATAAACCTGTCAAACAATGATACTGTGGATGTTACAGGAGAAGTACACCAAACAACGTTCAGAGTGGTCTCTAAATTATAGTCTCAGTGTGTCAGTGACAATATGTGGGTAACGAGCTGTCCTTATCCACACTCTTAAAAGCACCCCGGTAAGTTTAACCAGGATCGTGGTCAAAGATTAGCCTATCCCAACAAAGAAATGACAAAAAAGTCCGCCAAAATGAACACTTTTCTGGTTTAATTAAAGACTGGTGAATAAAATCCTGGTAAATAAATTAACATATTATTGTTTAATTTTTACCACTCTCTTGGTTATTCTATTCGGAAATGGTCCTTGTAAGCATCAGGCCCATGAATTTCAGTGTCGGGTGTTAAGAGGGTTTCATCTTGTTTTTCTTTTCTGCTGGCTTTGTTAGTGTCACTCGTACATTAGGGAATTTAATAGAAAACCATGCATCGACGTTTTTTTATAGTGAATTCTTCCTCACGCTTTGGTACACTAGTTATCTGCATTTGCACTCGTGAGAACGGATTTGTACTCGTAATGGTACTCAAATATCATGAGAGTTAAGCACTTATGCCAATGGAGAATCCTTTGTTCGTACTTAAAGGGCGTGTACTAGTACTCAAAACTGGAACAATGCATTGGTATGCCTAAAGCCAGCCGTACACTACACGACTTTGCACACCGCAACTCAACTCGATCGTCGGATCTCCAACAGTCGTATAGTGTGCATGAGTTTCCCTGATAGCACACCATAGTTGGGCCAACGTTAGACCAACGTTGGCAGCAACATTGGATCATAGTTGGCTCAACGTTGGGGTTTGGTTGGCTGCTCATCGTTATGATGTTGGCTCCTGACGTATATCCAACAATGATCCAACACTGGCCCAACGTTGGGCCAACGTTGGAAGCAGAACATTGACCCAACGTTGGACCAACGTTGGAAACAGTACATTGGACCAACATTGGCCCAATGATCGGCTTAATGTTGGCATGATGTTGGATAGACGTTGGACTAAGATCTATTAACTGTAGGAGCATGCACTGACTGTTGGGGACCTTTGCATATGGTGACATAGCTATTTAAGTTCAAAGCATTAAAAGAGTTCACTCATTCTTTGTGCTTAAATACAAATTTCATTCAAGTAGAAGATACAGGATGACAAATAAATGTCTGCATGATTAATTGCTGATTGTTTAAGTTATGTTGCTTCTCTTAAAAATAACTATAGCAGCCCTACAACTGACATCCACTTTGCTGAGAAAAGATGAACATATAGTCCTTTTCTTTGTATTAGCAGTAGCACCTTCAGGCAGCTGCATGCATGCATTCAGTTGTCACTGCAGTTTAAAATTACTACATAACCTGACATGACAATATTGTAAGTTGTATGGTTTAACTTTAACAGAAAAGATAGTCCAGAGAAAATTGAAGCTTCAATTAGGTTATCCAGTCAATATGTCAGATTCTTCCAGTCTCTAAAGAATATCCCAAAGAAATAAACTACAGAATCAAATGGTTCCATAACACTGATTTTTGGATACTGCAGTCCAGAGCTGTTTTACAGCAAATGTTTTCTCCAGATTTTAAACACTGAGTGTCCAATACACAACCTTCTTTTACTACAACTACAGAGTAGCCTGCATCATACCACTACTGTCAAGGAGTCTGTCAATACACTAATGCAATATAACACTGCTTAAGCAGGCCCACACCACATACAAAGTCAAATCCATGGCTTCACACAGCACACTGCACATACAGAGGAAGCATTTCAAAAGCCCTTTGTTGTGACACAATTGACTTTGCTGATCAGTCACAATGGAGTTGAACCCGCCTCCATGCATCCACTGCATGAAGTAGACAGTATGTTTTGAATACACTCTTAATTCCTACAGGAATGATCGAGTCTTTCCTGAATGGGAAAGTAACATATTCTTGTACTGTAGTTAGTTTGTTAGTTAGATGAGGTTTTACGGCTCAGTTTGTAACCAATTGGTTTAAGTCGGGCAGGCCAAGGCTTTTTTCCAGTTGTGCCCTTATAAAAAAAACCCACATAATTCCCACATACTTCCTGTAGGAAGTATGTGGGGATTTGCAATTTCCTGTAGGAATCGGCAACTTCCTACAGGAATAATGTGGGATAATATTCACAAACGAGTTTTCCCACATGGAATAGTTGAATTCCCACATGAGAAGTCAACTTCCCACATGGTGAAACTGAATTCCCATATAGGAAGTTAAATTCCCATATGTGGATTTCAGTTCCCCATATGGGAAGACAACTTTCGATGTGGGAAGTCAAATTCCCCATATAGGAAGTCCAGTTCCCCATATGGGAAGACACAAAATGGCTATGTAAGTTGTGCAGTGAACAGCTTTGAAGGAAGTCTATTGTGATTGGTTATTCAAAGCCCTTTGGACAACAAAGGCCTTTTCAAATTTGGCTTCTCTGTGTTGGTACATGCAAGGGGTAGAGCTGTATAGTAAAGCAAGTACAGTGTCTACTTGAACACTGTGTTGTATTATACAGTGGTCAGCATTTGGTGTACAGCAAGCAGTGAGAGTGGTTGCTCACAGTTGTAGTGGAGCTAGTCAGTGGACTACATGTATGTTGTTTTGTAAGGGACTATGCTGTATGCAGTGTTATTTCTTTTGAGCTCAGTGGTATGGAATATTCTTATAGGATCTTGGCTGTCTTATTCAGACTATACTGGACTATATAAGGATGAAGCCTATAAAAAGAACCACTCCTAACTGAAACTGTGTGGCTCAGATAGGTAATTTTAACGAAGACATACAGGTACTGTAACCAATGTAAGAAGGACATATGCCCATGCAGTGGCCTAATTTGGATAACCTTATATCTTGCTGTCTTAAACTGGACTAAGGATGGAGCCTATAAAAGGAACTACTTCTAAACTGTGTGGCTCAGTTAATTTTAGCGAAGACAACGACACTGTAACCAATCTGAGAAGGACATATGAATTAAGTGGCCTAATTTGGATAATCATTTAGCTTTAAGGCTGCCACACTCAAACAAGTTGCTGGGATTTTTGTCTTTTGCATCGGGCTTTCGCACAGATTTGCATGCCACCTATATACTGTCCATCCGGTAAAATTTTTTACTTAAAAACAACACAAGTGTCACAGTTCACCAAGGACTTAAGGTGAAATTACATTTTAGGCCATAATATTCTTTTGGAATCACTGTAAATTTCACGGGAACATTTACTCTGACTGTACAATTGCAGTTTTATACATTAGAGGGCCTCCGAGGATGATGAATGAAAAATGATGATGAAGGCTAGAGCAAAGGCCAAATATCCCCCATTCTATAATGGAAGAACCCGATATGGGAAGGGATAACCAGCATGTGGGATTTATGTGGGAATTTTCCCCACATTTATGTGGGAATTTTTTCCCACATGCCCAAAAACCCACATAAATCCCACATGCTGATTTCATATAGGAAATATGTGGGACTTTTTTATAAGGGTGGCTCACTGGTTTTTTTCTTACTCCATTGCTACTCCAACAAGTTCCTGTAGGATCCTTACAAGAATATTGCTGGTAATTTTTTGGGGGCTGCATATCCATCCTGCATTTTTATTTAAAAAAAAAACTAAAAAAGATGAGTACTACTGAAAAGTCAGCTCCATGTAAACGCCCCGCTGGTTCGACGTTGGGCCAGTGTCGGAATTCCACCGTTGGGTGGTACATGTTGGTACAACGTTGGGCCAATGCATTTCTACCAACGGCTGGACACCTTATGTTGGCCCAATGTTGGCCCAATTACCATCAGCCAACCGCGACCACTGCCAACGATCGCCAACCATATGACAATGTTGGCCCAACGTAAGTGTGCTATCTGGGTTATGACTGCAACTGGAAGTTTTAGGAAGTTTTAAGTCGCGCCGACTTCAGTCGGGAAGAACGAACATGTTGGTTCTTCCCGACTAAAGTCGGCGCGACTTAAAATTGATCTTAAAACTGCCAATCGCAGTCTTAAACTCTTGCACACCTCACGACTGTTGGCGACCCGACGATCGAGTTGGGTTGCGGTGTGCTAAGTCTTGTAGTGTACGGCTAGCTTAATTTTATTCCTTCGATTGCACTGTCATTGTAAATCTTATTCCTTCGGTTGTACTCACTAGAGTACCATTATTAGGGCAAATTAAACTTTAGTACCCACATAACAAGTCTGCCCTCAACTATCCTGCGGAGCGAACTCCTTTAAGGCTTCCCCCTTTAAGGCTTCCCTTTTAAGGCTTCCCCCTTTAAGGCTTCCCCATTTAAGGCTTCCCCCTTTAAGACTTCCCAAGCTGTCACATATTTACTTCGTAACCGTCGTGAGCCGTTGTGACGGCATTACCACACTTACCGTACGTCCACATTATACTTCAACTGAATGCATTAGGCTAAATGTGCTAAGGCAAGAAACATGAAACATTCAAATGGGTTAAAACAAACTTTAAAAGAAAATTATGACATCTCGATTTTCGGCAAGGTTTTTTTCAAATGTGTTGAAATTTAAGAATGTAACACTATAAGCGGCTTCAACTGAGGAAAGTGGATCAAGCCGCACAGTTTTCGTTTTTGTAACTGGTTAAGTATATTTGTCAGTAGAAATTTTACTTTGAAATTTAGCAGCTGCTTTAGAACGACAGTGAGCATGTATTGATAGTTTTTAATCAATTGGCTCAGTTAAAACACTAACGTGAGAGAAAAAAAATCAATGTTGCAATTTACTGCATAAAAAACCCTAAGAATAGTGGCACCTAATGCCCATGGACATTTACAATTGATGTCTAAATACATACTAGATTCAATCAAACGGTCTACGGAGATTCAATCAAAATCAAAATTCCTCCGCTGAAAAGGTAACGCGGAAGACGTAGTTCCTTTGTGGCATGGATTAGTGGTGCTTAGTGTTAACCAATTTGCCCAAGTCATTGCCCAAACCATTTGCCCAAGTCATGTAAATGGTGCAGCAGATGAGTTGGAGTACGCTATTTAAAATTTGGGGATATTATAAGTACTTGAGAATTTTTTGACATAATCTGCTTCCACTGTGACTCGTTTTGAGTGAACATCAACGACGGAACCACCACCCTATCAAAAAACCTGCGTAGCTCAAACTTTTAATGATCATGGAATGTAAATGTGAAAACAGTGCATGTAGTCCTACTGTGAGATTCCATGTGCCAGATTAAAGACAGACCTTCATCACCTCAAGTACATTTTTGGTTAGGGATAACCAAAATTCTCAATTGGTGACTGCTCTTGATTGTCATCACAGTCAGAATATTTAAAAGATGCAGAGGTCTCTAGGATGATGCTGACCTTCAGCAGTTTACAAGGTTTGTGTCTGAACAAGGACGAGCTTAAGAGTTTTGAAAGGGGCTAGAAGCCACTTAGTTGGGAGAATTAAAACTGTCTTGGATGAGAAAGTTTTCCTTTTAATCCCAGTGAGCTCCCTGATGAATTGCACCAATTAAAAAGGTTTGCAAGGATCTAAGGGGCACCAAGCGGACCAAACGCCGTGTCTAGGTCAATAGCGGGCTATTTGATGGTGTGCTACCAGGCCCGTATCAAGGGGGTTGGGGGTCGCACGACCCCCGGCGATGCCCATGGTCCGCTTCGGATGGTACAACAGGGGTAGTATTGTGAGACGTTTGGAGTTTTATGATAACCAATATAACTTTCAAAAGCCCTTCAGAAACCATCTTAGGCTTTCACTCGTGCAATGTATATAGTATTTACTCCGATCTTTCATATATATATAAAATAAAATTATAAACAACAGGCAACATCCGACACCTTGAGCAAACTTTCCTCCTGTTATCTATTGATCATATTGCTACCTTGGTGGACAAATTTTGTATGAAAAATAAGGTAAAACTTTACAAAAAAATGTCTTAAAAATTATTACTTCGTTTAGGTTAACTCTGATGATATTATTTTACTCCGTAAAAAGCCCCAGGAAACCTTCATCATCACCCATCCACCCCTCCCCCCCCCCCCGTGCACGGTCAAATCTTATACATCATCAATCCCGGCCGGCATTTAGGCAGTCAGAGTGAGGCTATAATATGAAAAAACCCAGAAAGCCCAAAGGCTTAGTGATTCTTTCCGAAAGGGGGTGGTTTGATGCACTGAGGTTCATCCCTAAAATTTATACTTCTTGACTACATCATTTTTACGATATTTTCACAATTTGACCTCTGCTGACCTTTGAACCCACTAACATTGAATAACTAAAAATGAAAAAGGAACGTGTCATAGAACGATTTCGAACACGGCCGCCTGTGTGATAAACGAAGCACTACACCACCAAAGAACTCGTTAATTTTATGATTTGTAATCATGCTGTATTCATGCTATTGTCACAGCATCCTTTGAATGTGTTCATAATTAGGTACTTCATATTCGAATTATTACTGTAACAGTTATGCTTGTGAAAAAATAAATGTTGTTCTTTATAAATTTATCTTTGGAATGATAGAAAAATTCGGCCCGAACTTTTCGTTGGTCACGAAACGCCGGACACAATTTGGAGGTAGCCCCCGCTGTCGATTTAGTTTACAAAGTTTTCTTAGTTTCACTCCTGATGACCTCAGATGACTTTCGACCTCCAACAAACCCATAGGGTTTTCTCCCTCTTAAATTAACACATCTGTATAAAAAGTATGGAAATTATCCATCATCCCTGTCTTGAAATATCGTGTTTTGACCAAAATGCCTCCCTTACTGCTTTGCTCAGAAGTTAAATCATATTCTCACATTGATGAGGAACTTGCGTTGTTTTCTTTCTTTTTTTAAAGCTGTTGTTTTGACCGTGACATGAGCTTCCCTTGTAGAACGCCTCTCAAACCATTTTGTATAACTGTTATTTTTCAAGTGTACATTCAAGGTTTTGCAAGATTTCACCTTTCAAGGCAGAAACTCAAATCTCTTAATGAAACTTTTGTAGCTCGAGAAAAGCGTTTTTCGAATTGTATTCGTTTGACTGAACATTTCGCACAGTGGGCCTATTGAAAGCATAAGCTCGCTGTATGCACGAACAGAAATTAGCTCAGCAAAATGCCCCTCGTGTTGGAGAAGGTAACTTCTCTCGTGCTTCAGCCCTTGCTTACACAATCATAAAAAGATTTGAGACAAATGATCAGGTCCGGTGCACAAGGTAGAAAAAGTGTCATGCGTGTCAAACACTTACGACATCATGTTTGACATTTCTAATCTTACAAACACTCGCCCCTACACGTGTTGGCTGAGCAAAGCAGCAAGCGAGGCATTTTGCAGAGCTCATGCCTCTTGTTTGGGGCAGACTTCGTTGTGTAACTTTCAAGGAGTTATTCAAGTAGCCAGCCGTAAATGGGATGGGTCAAAACATTTTCAAGTAGTTTGTTGAGAATAAGCGATATCGATATTAAAGAATTACAACGCATTCCGGGAATTTTGTTGTACCAACAGACTGATTTCAAACTATTTTACTCAGGCAAACACAGGCATCGAGTGACTATTGTCGCTTCGTTTTACAATAAAACTCTACTTCAAAACTATTAGTCCTACCTTGCAATTGACGTCGAAAACCACGATTTTAACGCGAAAATTGTGCCTGCTAATGCCACCCCCCCCCCCCCGTATAAACTCCAGTTGAACCCAGTTACATATTTGACAGGGCTCAACTAGGATTCAGCTGTGTTGAACTGGAGTCTAACTGAGTTCAACTGGGATCCAGCTCGGTCAAACTAGGCTTTAACTGGATGTGATTAAGGGACCGTGGCATTCAACTGTGTTGAACTGGGACTGTTTGTGTTATGAACTGTGTTCAACTGGGAGTTAAATATTTTCAGTTAGGTTTTCAAAGCCAGTTGATATCCCAGTTGGATACCAAGCTCATCCCACTTGAACCCAGTTCAAGTCCTATGAAGTCGCAGTAGCCTAAGCACAGACTGGGTCTGATTCAGCAGGGAGCTACCACTGGATGCAGGAACTGTGTTTAGCTGCAGCTGGGACTGCTTGCTTTGTACATTAGCGACCTTGGGCAAATTACACTTAAAGGGAGGGGTGTGTCTTCGGGCTCGACTGTTAGACATACCTCCCATAGCAGTACCAGAATATACTAAATATGAAGGAAATTTCTTTACATATAATCATTTGAAATCTCTGGCTAAGGCACACAGCACATGCCCGCACAACCAGACGAGGTACGGGGTGGGAGTGGATAGCTTTCAGGGGTTCAGGGGAGAAATATGTTAAATATGTTAAGGCAATAGTATTTTTTCAGTTTTAAAAATTTTCTACGTGTCCATCCCCCTTCCTCCTCTTATATAATTAGTCTCCCCCCCCCCCACATACCTATCCAGTTGTATTACGATGGTGATATCCGGGCATTTTAAGGGGTGCACAACATTGTGTATCGCCCCTCTTTTGTATTTGTCCTCAGTAAAGGCCTGTATACGGTCGTTCACCCGGAGATCACTATACACAGTCCTTACTACGACCTTTGGAATAAGTGGAGTGATCGGCTGTCTGTAATGGTCGAAATTTACATTTTTGTCACAGTAAATTTTTGACCTAAAATCTTGATTTACTTCTATGTTTTTTCTTTTTATATCTTACAATATTGCAGTTGATCACTGACATCTTCTTGAAAGGGTTAAAAAATGTCAAGGGGACGGGCTTTTTATTCTAGGGCTGTCCATCTCCGATTACTCCGTTTATCCGTTTAACCGTTTTTATTATCGAACGGTTAACTGTGAACAGAAAATGAAATCAAGTCAACGAAATCAGAAGAGCGCCATCACTTAAACTTGCACTGTCAACATTACGCCGTGAGTGATGTTCGCCGATGTAGCGTGCATGCCAAAACGTTTGCATTGTTCGCGAAGTTTCGGCGATCAGTCCGTAAGCAAAAGCGAATCACGCAATTATTGAAACTTTTCACAAATGTGTGTCCTTTTTAATTGCACTGATTACTATTTTTGAGATTTGTCCCTCTAACATACCGGCAGCATCGTAAGGTGAGAAGCCTGTGCATTCCACTGGCATTATTGCGGGGCTTACTAGACGCACTTCCCGCAGCGATAAAGTATTACACAGATTTAGAGCACATGTATGTATCGTTGAGTACAATTAAACTTACCAAATATGCTGATAACTGTACTGGATCATTCCTTGTCAAATCTGCACTATACATATATGCACAAACATAAAATGTGAAACTCATTATAGTGTCATACTATGAGGGATTTGAACAGGAAAACTAGGCATTTAACCTTCAGGATATTTTAATATATGGAGATAGATATATCTTTCTTAGAAAAAAATATTAATTTTTTTTTAACTTGACCCACATATTGATCTTTTTGACCCCGAGCATGAGCTATTTTGTGCGACGGAGCAACTTTACAAGCTGATAAATGAAACCAAAAATACCTAAAACTCTGAAACTTTGTAGTTTGTAAGTAATTTGTACCTCAAGTACACAAGTAACAACTCACGGAGTTTTCATGACTCTTTCATGTATCCTGGCTTCCGTGTTGAAAAGGGTTAGTTATAAGCGTGTCTCCGAAATGTTTCATGGGCCGTAATTTGGTGCGAAATGCATTTTAAGGCAGCATTTCTTTAAAACCCAACACAGGAAATCAATGACAACAGCATTTTGTATTCTTTGTGTACCAGATAATTGCCTCCAAAAATTACAGGGATGTTAGTATACTGTTTACAGAGATATTGACACCTTAACGTGGCCAATTATGTGTCCGAAATAGTCAAAATGCAAATTTTGGCCATTTTAAGAAGCCCAACCTTTACAAAACAAAATTTGAAAGGCTTCATATTACAAAAAAACCTATTTTATGGGATAGTCTGATTCAGTTAAAATAATTACAAGCTGGTGGAATATGCATTTCCTCAGAAATGGGACCTCAAAATGGACAAATATGCCAAAATATCAATTTGCTGCCGATTTGCAGAATTTTAAAGAATTTTAAAACCGTCAAAATTCAACGAATTTCTATAAAAAAGTACGGATATGCTTTTTCATGACAGACTATTCACGCAAATATTTTGGAAAGTTTTTGAGTGGGTCGAGCAAAACCGTTCTGCCAAATTGGGTGATATGGCGTGGAATGACCCTGCTACATTGTGCCTTGTGATGTTGCTGCAGTTCATACCTAATGTGTGTCTGCTAAGAATTTCCAGCACCCTAATGCCATAATGGTGTAAAAATGTTTACCCATATATACCCCTGCATGCTTCGTAAAATAGTGTAACGTTTTATTTTAACCTGCCTTTTAAATTGCTTACCTTTCTACCTAATAACTACTGAAAATACCAAAGTTTGCTCGAAATTATCAGAAAAACTTCTCGATGCCGAAGGCTACCTTTGTATATAGGTATTCGTACAAGATGTACAGTAGTCTCGTCAGGGAGCATAACAACTCCCTGGTCTTGATACTTTAGTACTATATTGCACACTGTACTGTACAGTGCACGTATTGTATACCATGAACGATCGGTCGTGCTAAGCACAACTTCAAGTTCAACGTCATTCCAGCTTTATGACATACTGTAGAAACATGTGGTTTTCGATATTAAGATCCTCCCCACCCTACCCCCAGACACCTTGTTCAGTGAACTTAATACTACCATCTTTGAAACAATTTGCATTTACAGATATTTATCATTCTCTTCCCTACACGGGGTACAGTACGTTGTGATCATCCCTATGTGATCTTAGAATTGTCATACACCCTGTGCACTGTGTATGTACTCAATTCAAGCGTGGATGTGTAGACATTTTTCTCATTTGACTACAAAATGACATGCTGTAAAGGATATTGGCATACCAAACTTTTTGCAGCTCTAGTGCCATAGTCATACTGTAGGAGTACTGAAATGTATCTCATTTGGAGATTATTATAGAAGTTGAAGCTCCACGTAAATCTGTACAGGAAAACAACAGGCATGACTTGTTGAAAGTTAGTGTCAGGCATTGAGCCATATGGTGTCAGCACCTGAGCTTTTTACTGTGTTGAAACTTTTTTCATAAGGAACCCTTGTGATGAGAGTTAGACTATGGAACCCTTAATTTACAATGTCTTGAAAGTGGACAGTATCGATGTGATGAGCTGCAACTCAATGGAATACCGACATGCATCTACAATACTTGCAGTACTTAAAACAAGCGTCAAAATGAAGATATGTTATAAATGTATGTTTATCCATGAGCCTAAAGCAGCATGTAAAAAGCAGTGGACTTTCATGTGTTTTGGCGAAAGGCCTAGCAGCAGAACACCCTATACCCGTCTTATTTACATACTTTATATACTGGAAACTTGTTTGGCTCTTCTGAAAACTAAAAGACAATGGTCTCTCTAAGTTCATACCTAGAGATGCATGATGGGGAACAATACAGTATGGCCCTCATGTATGGAGTCGTCTGTCACAACACACTGCATTGTAGTCTATAAAGAAGACCACAAAAAGTGAGTTATGTGCTGCGTCATGTTACATACAGTAACAAACTGCAGCCGACTTATCAAACACTCAGCCGTCTGGGACTCGAGTAGGATTTGAGAAGCCATGAAGAGTACTTCAAAACCTGGAAAGCAAAATGTTTTAGCTTTGTTTCAATAAACCAGCATGCTTTACAACAGTCAGACTAAAAGATGGATGGATCCTTGAAGCAGTTATGAAATAACATGGATTCCATACTTTTTCCACATTTACAACAATCCTGTCAGCTGCAGACTGTATCCAGCTAATGTAGTATTTCAAACCAGCACCTAGAAAAGCAGATTTGGTGGATTACTAGTGAAATGCATGAACATGTGACACTATTCTGCTTAATGTCTTTATAAAGTTTCAGTACTGTACTATGCATTCAATGGCTCTGTGAAGGTGTTATTTTGTGCAAATACAGCACAGTTAAAATGCCATTTGCTTCTTTTCATCTTATGGTACTGACTGACTGCTTAATTAACCAGGGTTAACCTGTTTTTACCGGGACAGCGGTAGAAACTGGTAATAGTTGGTTATTACCGGTAAAAACAGGGAGAAAATGGGAAAAAACCTCTTCTGGGAATTAAGAGAGTGCAGTTGTTGTACCCCATTGTAAAGGAGGTATAAACCGGTTGAGAAAAGATTATTTACATTCGTTTAAACTTTCTATTTTGCCTAAAAAGTAAGCACTAAAACTTGCCAAACACAGTACTAAGAGTAAAATATACCGACAGTTGTCAACAATAGTACTGAGAGTCCTAACATGTTAAGTGTAACAACAAACACAGCAACTACATGCCAACAGGAATAGAATGAAAATTACAGTTGGTTTGCAAAATGACTAGATTTATCACTTGAGCAAAGTTTTACCAAATGAAGATTAATAAAATTTTGTTTTTATGAGTTTTTAATATGAAAGTTCAATCACAAAGTTGGTAGGGCACATCTGTTTCATATTGAGTTCGAGAATGAAGTGGACGAGTAACTTCCTTTATCACGACAGAAACTTTTCAGTTGGCACAGCAGAGAAGCAGATTACAGTGCCACATATGTTGACTAAGTAGCAACATGAAGTGAATGTTCCATCAAGGGAGCTTCTCAGAATATTTCAAGTCCACTATACTGAGAGATAACTAAGAAAGAAGTTATTCATTCAATGAAGCAGAATAGATTTTTCCCTTTTTACAGTTTTCCATTTTCGGCAAAAAACCTGTTTTTATTGGTAAAAACCACCGGTAAAAACCGCCTGTGGCACAAACTGCCAACCCTGCCTTAAAATTAGCCATGCAAAACAAGGTTGAGATACTGGGCATATTTGTATAGGGTAACACAGTGGAAGAATAAATTAAAACTATGGGAATTATGGGTATTTTTTGTGTGTACAATGTTCGGAAACCTGCTAATTGAAACGTCCAGTAGATCAGACAGGGAAATCCATACGAAAAACCAGTCCAGCCTAGCTATGGTAAAACAAACCCAGTTGGGTCTAGCTGGTGAAAACCCAGTTGGACCTAGCTGAAAAACCCCATTAGAAGAAACTGGTTGAGCCTATTTGAAAATAAAACTTAGTTACAAAGCCCCAATTGACTAAATACCCAGTTGAAGAACCTTGTTGAGCCCAGTTGGAGAAAAACCCAGTCGGAAAACCCAGTTGACTAAAACAAATTAGATGACTGAAACCCAATGGAGGACGCTCCAAAACCCATATTGAAACTAGTTAAAAAACCGAGTTCAACCAGTTGAACACATCCAACTGAGGTCAACTGGAATCTATACAGGGGAAGTACTGTAGACTGTCTTTGTCGTACAACAAAAGTGCAACCCCGGCATGTTTTGTAATCATGTATTGTCAAACTTGCTTAGTGGTAGCACCACCACCATTACACCACAAATGCACTTGCATTGCGGAAGGACATATTGCAAACAATTGTCTGAAATACCTTCAGTTCCCTTTATTTTTGCATGATGAGTACTTCAATTCCTTTAATACCACAAACGCACCACAAATTGACCACATCACGTCAGCAACGTGATCTATGCTGTTCCTCAAAAAAAATTTTCTTAAGGATTAAATTTGTAGGGTAGTATCCTCCGCGGGGATTTCCCTTGAACTACTGGTGAGCTACCTATTAAGACCGACCTTGTTGCTTAACGAAATTAAGTATGCCGCCCTCTTTTTGAGGCTCGGGGGAACAGCAAGTTGCTGTTTGTCAAATAGCAACTCCCGGGGAAAAGTCTTGAGTGGCATGTGAATGGATAGCCATAACCTACATGTACCTTCATAAGTAATATGAATACGACGTTCGATCCCCTAACCACACTGTGATTCTAGATGATTGAATGAAAACTGCAAATAAATTTATCTGAGCAAGGAAAACTTGTAAAGTATAAAAGCTAACAAGTTTATCTGAATGCAAGAAATGTCATATAATCAAATAAAACTCTTCAGGAGTGCTTGGAAATTACACGTTTTCCTTCATACCCTTCTTCTCTAACTTTGCATGCTAAACAGACATGTCAAATTCCTACACGTATTGTGTTGTAATGCGTCTAACTGCTTAACTTACAGAGTAAACTTGTTAAATAGTTTAGAGACCAAACGTGTTTACGAAGAGTAGGCAAAAATGTGTTCAATTAGTAGACACGTTTCTGATGTGGGGGGGGGGGGCTGCCCACCCACAAAATATTACCCTTATGTTACTAATGGTTAGGCCTATAAGTTAAGCAGTTAAAAGCTAACAATTTTGGCAACTCTACTAGAAGGTTTGTAGTTTAATTACTCAAGACCTCAGCTGAATGGACACAACTGGGCGTGATCTGCACAAATTCCGCGGAAAAACTGACAGAGGCGAATGTATGAATGGCATCGTTTAATTCATTGTACAGTCAACAAATGTGAATGTATTATTTGAATGTAAATGTGAATGTGTTATTGCAAGTGCTGGTTAATTTCATGCGTTTCAATGTTTCGTCTCTGAACCTTCTGCTGGTAATTCTTTCTGCATGTGTCATTGACGTTGTAATAGCATATTAATTACCATGTGTCTATCTCAAAAATCAATCAAGTTTTAAACTATTACAGGTGCTTACTGTGCATGCAGGGCAGACAAAGTGGGTGATTACACACATTGCAAGACTGATTTACCTCAAACCGTTCTCTTTGTTTAACGAGGTTATAGTCGCAGTGTATAAAGGACGCACGCAACGCTTGTTCGTGATGGCAGTACAATCTCCCGTTTCTTCGGGGTTCCTTTTTTGATACCTTGCCAAAGGCGAAAGGAATCTATGCAATCACGCGAGTATGTGTATGTGTGTATAAAAGTGTGATTGTGACGCTTGGCATTTAAACACGATATTTCAAGATAGAAATGATAGATACTTCTCATACCTGGAACATAGAATCATCATATTGAGAGGAAGATCTTTAATGTTGGGGAAGTCAAAGGTAGTGTGAGGTCAACAGAGGTCAAAATCGAAAACATTGTAAACAAGATACCTCTAGGTAGGAATCATGAATGTTTTTCATAATTAGCATGCGCTATAGTCAGAGAATGAACCCTATTGGTTTGGGAGAGGTCAAAGGATATCTCAAGATAGTAATGATATCTCAAGATAGCAATGGACAATTTTCATACTTGATAAATAACTTTATCATATTGAGAGAAAGAACCTATTTAAGGTAATCGGAGGTAAAAAAATCGAAAATCTTCGAAAAACATGATATTTAAGACAGGGATGGTGGACACTTTTCATATTTGCTTTATAAACGTGTTACCTGAAGACCCCTATGAGTTTTTTTGGAGCTCGAAGGTCATTTGAGGTCATCAGATGTGAAACTACGACAACCTCGTAAAGTAATAGACAGAAGATGATACCTGAAATTGAGTCCGGCGTTTTCTGACCAAGGAAAAGTTATGGCTGAACTTTTCTACCATTCCAAGATAAAGCTTTAGAGAACAACATTCATTGTTCACAAGCATAACTGTTACAGTAATAATTCGAATTTGAGTTACCTAATTATGAGTACGTGTAAAGGATGCTGTGACTATAACATGATTAGAAATGTCATACGCTTAACGAGTTCTTTGATGGAGTATTGGATTATTGCTCGGTTGTCACACAGAGGGCCCGGGTGCGAATCCCTTCTAAGACACGTTCTTTGCTTCAGTTTTTGTTACTCAATTTTTGGTGAGGTTCAAAGGTCATGTGAGGTCAGAAGAAATCAGATTGTGAAAACATCGTAAACATGATATAGCCAAGAAGTATCAATTTGAGGGATGAACCTAAGGGTAACAAAGCAACCCCTTTTGGCAAGAAATCACTGTTTTGGCTTTCTGGTTATTCTTTACTTTACAGAATATCATAGCCACGAGCGCAGTCTAATCCAAAAAATAACAATTAAGAAAAGTTAAGAGCAACAAAAGAAATTGAGCTGCCGTCTATACAGCTTTACAGAGATATTGACACCGGCCTTTGGCAGCAACATTTGACATAGCCTACATTAAAAACGATTCACAAATTCCATATCAAGCTATGAAGTCTCACGGCCTGTAAAACCATCACAAATGTTTGACAGTTTTAGCTCGATGATTAACATATCGATGACCAACATATTTTAGATTGGTTACAATCCCCAATTTTTTATTACTATGCATGTTAAACTGTTGGTCCCATTTTTGCCTGCTGGTATAGTTTAACCACATTTTATGTAAAGCGTTTAATATAGAGTTTTTATGTCTTTCATTTTCCAAACATTGCGATGTCAGAGCTGTCGAACAGGATTGCATAAAGAGTGATCTCTATACTCTAACTGTATTTCTTACCACCATTCAGGTATTCCATCACAAGTTTACTATCACAATAAGGTACAACACCTCTAAAAAGGCTGATAGAAAGAATGATGAGTACCGAAAATTAAATTTCTGTCACAAAACGACTGTCAGTAAGTATAATTATAAGTTGTGTCTCCTACTCGAGAAGGGCATGTTCCTTATAACAGACGAATAGCGGCTCGCATATGGTACTTGATTATTTAGGGATAACTAGTTATTGTTAAGTCATTACTATATTTTAGCCATTCCTTACAGCTTTACGTAGGGTAAATATAGAATTATTATGATTAAAGGCTACCCAGTTATACAATTTGTAAAATATTGAGGATTAAGATCCGTACGGAAAGAAATTAAAGAACACTGGCATTACGGGTCAGGTTTTTGTATGACAAATCAGTGATATCGATTCGTTGAGGTCCCAGTAATTGGGCAATCATGAACCGGGCTTTAGACTGACATACATTTATTACGGGGAAAGCTCAAATGGAAGGAATCAGATGAAAAACTTCGTTTGGGGCAAGTTGTTTGAAAGAAGATAATTTAACATTCGACCGGGATAGTGGACCAGCGGACAGCGGTGGTGCTTAGTTTGTAACTTTCTAGTGCCATATGCGTTGAAAGCTGTTCTTAGCTGAAAGACTGTTCAGACCGCCTACCTAGGGGTGGGATACCCCTACCCCTGTGGAAAAATTACTTGAATATTTAACTGAAGGTCCTTACATGAAGTTTGGTGCTACATTTTATATAGTGTTTTAACTACATTAACTGAAAAAGTTTCAAGTTTATTTTTCTTTAAAAAAGTTTGATATTTCATTGAAAGAGTTTGATACATTCTACGTAGAATAAACAACAAGGAGTTCTCGCCCTTGAAAAGTGACGGCCGAGCATTTTTAGCCCTCATATTTTGACTGGGGTAAAGCCTCCCGTCCTTCTTGCTTCCTACGTCTATGCTAGTAACTAGAGTATAGTAGGACTGTAGTTAGTATCCTCCTAACCCCTCAGCTTATCTGATCTCTAGCCCAAGGTCAACATTTTGTCGACCTTTGCAAGATTTTGCGAACTTCTTCAAAAGTTAAAGCAGAACAAATTCAAGCAGATAATTAGCCTGTTCCATTACTTTTGTAAGAATCAAACCCTGGGAGATATTTGGCCTTCAGAGAGTACCAGCAAATGTGCAAACCCTTGGAAGTTCCTTCACCTATTGTACATGTTAAACTTAAAATCCGAGGAATAAGTCTATTAGTTAGGCATTAACAATGCGACCACACACGTGCTAGGAGGGGGACTGGGGCCCATTCGGACAGAAAATTTGCTAATTTAGAGTAAAATACATGCTATTTTACCGGAAATGTGTTGGAAATTCCTAGCAAAATGTACTCAGTATCTCAATTGAGATTGGGTCCGTAAGCTTGTGTTTGCAGCAGAGAAAATTAGTACAGGTCAAATCATTTTTACACATCCAATAGATTTTCACCATTACTCAAAAGCATTCTTGAACGAATTTGTTCCCCCACCTGTTCCCACTTTTAAAGGCTAGAGAAAGTAGTTTCTTCAGAACTGCTTTTTTGGTGTTTCTAAATCGTGAATGTGGTTAACACGTGCAAGATATATTTGTGTTCGAAATACATAAAACTGGATTTAAAGACAAGTAACCGCAACATTTCTTCACGTGTGCACGCCTATAATATTATAAGCGACTTTAACTATCTTTGGGAAAACTTCAAATGTACCTGCTTATATTTTTTTAAATTTACGAGATCTGCTATTAACTACTCCACAGTCACAACCAATAAAAATTGATATACGTCCTACTTTATTTATATGAAACTGACCCGGAACAAGCATGAAACACAACCGAACCACTTTTACGAAGTGTGACAAGTAAGTTCCAACATGGAGCACTGGATTTGTAGTTCCATGCGCCAAACCCCCATGATACACGATCTCTGACAACTCCCTGATATTTCAGGTCCTCTTTATTTGCAAAGTTAACAGATCTATGGGGAACGTATAGTAAAAAGATACTAAATAGCCTAACAAGTTCTTGCATAAGTCTGTCCGTACAGGTAGGGCGTCAACAAGGCGATCAACCTCTTTGAAACCTTTCAGAGATTAACTAAAGTTGCATGTATCCGTCAACTTTCCATCTTGACGTTAAATACTCAAATGTATTTCAATACCAGACTGGAGTGTAAACACCACAGCTAGTCAGGTTAATGTTCATCCGCCTCTGAAATTGAGGTGCCTAATTATGACAGCTTGGGATTAGGTTTGTTCTTCACGATCAGGAATCATCGTTATTTATGTGGAATTATAGGCCTATGATTTGAAATACCAAAACTTGAACTACCAAGGTGTGAAGACTTAATAGGATCGAAAGTGACTCAGACGATTTCGAATTTCTTAGAAAGAGTGTCAAATCACACTCTGAATCGCTTGCAGGGGATGGTTTTTAGTCGTTAATTTTCGTATTCCCTGGGCTTAATATCTTAACGGGCATGTTGTCTGTACAGCTCATTCCTTATCGTTTCACGGGTAGCATGTCATGACTTTGAATCTCTGAGAGTGATCCGTTAAAGGGTGCATTTAATGTGCAGTCCAAGAGATCTTCTAATTCTAGAGTGAGACCGATATAACGTCATCTAAAGAGATATAACTATTTATACTGACATTTACGAATCCAAATGATTAAAATACAAAAGAAAACACACCTTAGTCTGTAAAATCTGTTATATAAGACCAGAAGTGTCTTTGTGGCTGAAATTTAATGTTGAAGACGAACGAGAACGTGACCAACTTTATAGCAAGTTGTTTACCATTCACATGAAAGGAACCAATGCAAACAAATGTAGGTGGCCTTCGACTCCAACTATTATAAGACATCAACCAGTAGAACACAGTAATAGAAGTCGTCTTGTATAGATTGTCACAATACTGGTTAAATTTATTGCCTTCGCAATATGTACTTCAGACGTGCAGGTATAGTCTACAGTGTGTGATAGCAAATACGGTACCGTGTTAAAGGACAAAGGAACAAATTGTGTGTGAAAAAGTGATAACAAATGGTCGAAGGATGAACTTCGTTTGTTTTGGGATTTTATTAAAGTCGATTAACGCTACGAGTGCTTACACGTACAAGGCACAATTCTTAACCGAGATAGACAAATCATTGAGGCCAGTTCATACTTTAGTGTAGCGCTGTAAAGCTATGAAAGAGTTGAACACTGCTCAACTCTGAGCTATGCCTGTGATTGAACCGGAAGAGCAAGGCATGGCCATCATGTGGTCCTTATAGTTTTATAGCGCGTGAAAATTTGAAAGTATAAACCGGCCTTTATAGCTCTATAACATCATCATCATCACGTTAAAAGAATAGAATATTCAACACAAATTCTACACAAGATTAAACAAAATCGTCGGTAACGAAACGCCATATTTCCACATACACCCTGGAAGGCACTGTGCTAACTATTTAATTAGGATAAGGCATCTATAAACAACCTTATACTGTCCTACGTACGTTTATAACAGCTTGATTACGGCTGTGTGCTACATTTATATTCTTCAACAAAACAGTTTTCATGAAAAGAATGGTACCACTTTAAATAGAGTGATATAGGTCTGATTCGTTAACTGGACATCATTTAAGGAACCAGCATATACCATTTTAGTCCTTACTCACTTAAAACCTAATTCCTAAACCTAACTCTAGCGTGGATGTGTTCGATTATTGCTTGACTGAAAATGGTAAGGCTTTGGAACTTACAGAGAGCGAGAAGGACGTTGGTGTTATTATAGACAATAAACTTTCATTTGACCATCATATAACAGAGAAAGTAAACAAAGCCAATTCAATAATGGGTCTGACTAGAAGTCTTTTATCTATATGGATCGCACAACATTCAGACTGCTCTATACTAATCTTGTACGCCCTCATATGGAATATGCAAACCAAGCTTGGAATCCACAATTAAAGGAGCACATCGATCTTATCGAAAATGTCTAGAGACGAGCAACAAATCTGGTTCCAGGAATGAAAGATTTCAGCTATGAGGAGAGCCTTGAGCTTTTGAACATACCAACACTTAGTTATCGCTGTCTACGTGGGGACATGATTGGGGTTTAGAAAATTGTCAGTGGGAAATACGATGAAGCAGTCCCAGTTTCTTTCAATGTTAACAGACTCTTCTACACGTGGTCACTTTTATAGAATCTACGAAAGTAGATCAATTAAATCTTCGTAAGAATAACTTTACGTGTAGAGTCATATGCTTGGAATAGTCTGCCACAGGACATTGTGAGTGCTACATCTGTCCAAAGTTTTGTAAAGAATCTTGACAAACACTGGAAGTATAAAAAACACTGGAAGTATAAAATGAACCTGATGGAGAAGACGAGCTGGTGTTAGAGGCACGCAGTGCCTTCTACCAGAATTCATCTTTGTATCTATGTATAATTCAGTTATTAAAGGGAAGCTATTAAAAGAGGAAGAAGTCTCCTGTGATCAAAGCAGCAACTTCATATTTAAGTTCATGGCAGTCCTTTCATACTGTATTGGGTGCGTTAGAAGCTGTTTTAAACCCCCACTATTCTATTGTCCAAGTGAGGCAGGGGCGTCGATCTTGGGGGCCAGGGTGGGCAATTCCCCCAAGAAAATATCGGGGAGGCAAACATATCCCTTTGCCTCCACAATAATTCGGGCTAAGTAAAAAAACAGGCAGAGTAAAAAATATAATATTGTGGAATACAGATGACTTTACGGCTTTGAGAAATCACCAATTTGAACCTTTTAAAGTATTAATGTGAATCTCCCATCTAACCCTTTCAACATAATGCATGTCGCTGTATCCCATATGCTACTTTTTCAATACGTCAAATAACTATTTATACATTTTCTATTGATATTAGAGTTTTCGGAAGAATTTTTCCCGCCAGTCCCCAATACCGATCTACGTCCCTGAAGTGAGGTATATTGTGTTACTAACCCCACATAGCCTAAGGCTATAATTGTAAATTATGCTGGGGGTTCTGTGATACATTCGGTTAGAAAGGTTTCTATCTGTCCATTTTTTCATCAAGATTACTACTTCTATTGATCTGAAACACCATAGGTAAAACTATGGAAGTAATCGTTGACCATTTTCGAGGTCTAATTCGTCATGCAAGGGTTGTTAATTTATTTTTACATCCTAAGGTGACCGCGTTAGTAACAATTACGACTTGCGTGGAATCTATGAAATCAACAAAGAGGTTTTAAACTGAAGCCACTCAATAAGTTTGGAAAACTATCTCGTATACTCTTAAAACACCGGGGTTAACTGTAACCAGGATCGGTGTTCTATTTACTCCAACACAATCTTAGCTAAATTTCCATAAAATCCTGGTTAAACTAATGCAATTTCTGGTTAAAGTATCTAGGATTTGAGTTAGTTTAACTAGGATTTTATGGAAAATTTAACCAGGATTGTGTTGGAGTAAATAGAACACCGATCCTGGTTAAATTTAACCCCGGTGTTTAAAGAGTGTAGTGTTGCACATCACCTGATGTACCCTGATCTTCTTCTTTAGGGCTATTTCGGCCTCAAAGACTTAACATAAATGTGTAAAAGTAATACAAACCTACAAGGGAAACACTGCATGACAGTTTTTAATTACTACCTTGAATCTCACTTTCCCTTCATGAAGACTAGCATTCTCTTTTGGAAAATCACCGTACACTTAATAAAGTTTTACTTCACGCTACCTTCCATGTATTTTCTCGCTCGGTTTCACTGCTAACAACACCAAAGCAAAGCAGACAACAGAGACAATTTTGGTTTGTTTTGTGTTTTTTTCTTGGGGATAACATGGCCACATTAGCTCTCTGAAGTGACGTAAGCTGCAGCTCAGTCTAAAAGCCCACTTAATATACATTACATCCACTGGGTGGGAATTCTTTCAATTTTCCCTACGCGACTTAACTCGTTACAGTGTCTCAAATTATCAAATACGGAAAAACAGGACGAGGCTGGCGCACTCTTTTGACATTTTCTTTCATGTTCTAACATTTACATAAAAGCTGGTAAATGTTTTCCCTCTTTGAGATAAATTAACTGTTTTTTATCAATCGATCAAATTTTGGAAAATTTTCTTGCAAATTTTTGCATCCCGATCAGTAAATTCAGTTGTGCAATAAAAATTATAGGGGCTTGACTGAATCATTCACCATACTTAAAACCCAACTTCCTTGTTCTTGACAGAGCACACGGCTAATGTTGGGGAAAATAGGCCCTAAGTACTTTCAGATTGTCACCCCATTGTGCTCTACTAAACTATCTCCCGGTTTCCTCTCGCTAAACACGTAAAGTAAATCTGTAAGCATAAAGCCCAACATTAATTTCTACCTTACGTTTACACTTATATCATTCCTGTACATATCTTTAGTTATAAATCCACAACTAAGGTACAACATTCCCATTTTTATAACATGGTAGCAGGTTTCTAACTTTTTAAAGTTCGAACCAAGGATTTTAACTGACTCAATAAATATTTTAAATAGCAGATCCAAAACCTTCTGAAAACTCACCGGCTTTAGACGTCAAACTCCTCAAAAATGTGTTTATCCTTCAAGCAAAGTCACCCAAAAGTACGATGGAAGGACGATAAAATACGATTGAAGTGTGTCCAAACTTGCTACAATAAATGTGCACTTGCTACCAAACATGTAATTGCTTCAGTCACACAAATCGGCTTCATCAAACAAGACAGACGAAGATAATCCTGCTTACATGTGAGATATCCCTGTTCGCTACCCGTTAATTATGAGGAATATTCTTTACATCCACGTTGTTTCACAGCCACAAAGGTGTGTGTAACTCGTACAATATGAGCTGGTTAATAACAGTAAGCTGAGCGCTGTGAGCACGAGCGAGCAGCAACGTTGAAACTATACTATTGGAACCACCAATCAAAACTCGTAAAGTGGCTTACGTAATTTGGTTTGAGATGAATGTACGTTTGGTGAAGACCAATCCTGGGGGAGAAACTTGGTAGCGATCGTAGAACATGGATAAATGTTGATAATCCTCAAAGCGCTGCGACCACAAATTTAGAAGTTTCTCTCCTACTTTCACGAACAAGAGGAAGAAAAGTACAGTGAGCATTAACACAACATAAATGCGAAAGGGCTTTTAAAAAGACATGAACCACGCACATTCCTGTACAAATTTATTTGTGCAAAGGATCGAATAATCAGATAATACATTGCAAAAGCATTCCTCAGATGTGTTAAATTGTAATTTACTCTGGTTGATAATTTTCTTGGCAAACGGATGGAAACAACTCATCTTCTTTGGACCAAAAGTCTGGCTAAGCAAACAGCTAATGAAGAGTACCTAAAGAGTACTATTAACTCACGTTTATTCACTCTAAAAACAAAAGAGGGAAGTTCACTTCAAAAAGAGTGTGGTCAGTGACCACCCCTAATAAGAGTGAATTTAACACCGAGTAGAGTGAAAATTCACTCCAAACAGAGCGATATTTCATTCCATGTGTGGAAAGTACCACTCTCTTTGAGAGATTTGTCATTCAACTTGGGGCGAAATTCACTCTTCAGTGTAAGGAGTCGTCAATGGTCACACTCTTTTTGGAGTGAATTTCACTCTTTTGGTTTTAGAGTGTTCGTCCATTCTCCTATGTTCTTGGACAATTCCTTCCAACTGTCCAATCAGTTTGTTGAAAGGAAAAATGCAGTCACCGCAAAGCTGAATGATATAATTTGGTGTCCTGTGTCATCAATGGCTCTTTTAAATCATGTGACAATATTCTTGTGACAGAATGGCTTACTGTACATGCAGAATAGCTGGTTGGATTACCTTAAATATGCAATACATATGTTCTGAAACAACAAAAGATACTTTCAACGGGCATAAGTAAGAGGATGATGATGAGATTAAGCTGATGTGTAAAGACAAGTTGAAGATGACTGCTTCTTTCCTTTAATGTGGCCAGAAAACTGCCAGGGGTTGGAGACAGCGAGAACATTGAACGTGGCCACTTGTACTTTAAGCCTTTTCGTGGGATGGTTACAACACGAATACTAAGGGTGGTCGGTTTCTGCATATGTCTTACAGGCAATTGGCTTCTTTAAAACGAAGAGTAAGCTTCCACGGGATAGCCACATCAAACCTAAAGATGATCACTTTGTACCATATACATTGTTAAATAACCTAACCAGTTTTGGCCAGCGAAATTTTAGGGGTTTGCGACAACGCAAACACCTACAGTAGATGGACACTTTCTGCCTCCAGAGGCAGCCATATTAGTTTGTTTAATAAGGTTGGTCATCACGCTGTGACGGGTTCCCTTGTTATGTATTTCTTTCAGCAAAAGTGTTTATCGTGTAAAGGTGTTCTGACGCGCTATTCTTGAAATGAAGCTGCCCGAGAGAAGCTGTCAGTTTGCTTATGGAAATGCTATAATATACATGGAAACGCCATACCTCCCTATTTGATGGAGAAAACGTTAAAAACGTTAAAAATTACCACAATTACCTTCAAAACCTATCAAATATTTTTCATTTTATAAGAAGACTTTTGTTTGTGCACCTACATCAAGGATAAACATGATCTACAAAGGCTTGTATATACAAATTCGAGAGGTAGGAGTGAATCATGTAATATGTCTACAGGTAACTGTTCTTTGCTATATTTTCACTGCATGGACAGCCCAGAAGGGTTTATTCTGGAAGAAGCTATAGACTATTTGGAAAGTGCCCCCATTACATAACAAACTAGAAACTACAGCTATAATTAACTAAAGGAGCTGAGTAGCCGATACTTATCAAAGTCATGCATGCAGTGTGTCTGGTGTAACAGTACACTTGTTACTGTCGTTAACAGTACTGACGTTAGCCTAACTTAGGCTAGCGTTAGGGCCTAGGTCTACCACGAAAAACAAACTCATTGATCGAAAAAAAAACAGTTTCAATACCTGCAAAATCCGCAATGTTCTTCATGAACCTCCTGCAGATGTTTCGCGAAATAGTCATGTGCCTTGCCATTAGTAACGCTAATATACTACAGACGTACGTACGTTGTGTACTACATGCCTGGGTAGATACATCGATCAGAACCAATAAAAGTGGAAACGATTCAAAATTGCCGGTGCCAGAAGAAAAAGTAACAAACTAGAAATTCAAAAATCAAATTGTAAAATATCTTGCAAGTGTAAAATCAAATAACCCAAGAATAGTGTAGGAACGTTATTGCAAAATTACTTTCCAAGATTATTTTAAATGAGAATATAAAACGCATTAGGATTAATATTTTTGAAATTAGCCTCGCGCAGAGGGTAATCATCTCGTTGATATGATGTATTTACTTTGGAAGTACGCCGCCACTACTCAGCTCCTTTAACAGATATTTTATGTAAAAGAAAAAAACGAAACAGACACAGTGCAAAATTCCACATAATAATTATTGTACAGTTAATAAGAAATCTCAGAAATGTTCAAATCTTGAGGAGGTATCCTGAGAACGGTGAAAGATATTCAAATCATTTGAAACGGAAATTTTATCAGGAAATCTCCGTCTATCACTGATGAGTGACAAAGAGCTTGTGGTTCCATTTCCACATACCAAGGGGCACACACCATACGCAAGTTTTTGCCAACAGATAGTTGTCGTGTTAAACATAAGCTTCTAAAATAATACAGTTGGGTTGGTAATAGAGTGCTACACATATCGCCAGTAACCCTCATATTTTTCAGTTGCTAGGCTCATAATATTGTAGTATAATTTTATGATTTATGATATTTCCGTATAATAATATCCTTTTCTCTTATTTTATATTCTCCCTTTCCTCCGAGACTTTATTTCAGCAATTAAACTTGCTCCAGCCTCTTCGCTAGCTCTCTAAAGTTACAATTATCATTTTGAACACACTTCTCAGAACTGAAAATGATTAGCAGTTTGAAGAATCTTATCAAGATATTGTTTCATTTCCATATGAAATGGTATAGTTACATGAGAAATATCTTGCCTTCCTCTGAAGGAAGAAAACGTATGGCATACTTACTAATTCGATTTTACGTGCTGCTCAGAGTAGACTAAAGACTTCATGCACATGATATTACAGGATCATAAAACCGAAGTGCGCCTGCGCAGAGGACGGGCTGTACACACTTTTACACACCATGTTCATAGTGGGACTTGTTCTCTGAGATAGCAGTTATCAAGTAGGTGATGACGCAAGTGCCCTTATAAGGTTTATTTTGCAACCTGAAAAGTATGACCATGTAATCGTTTGCTTCACCTAAATTTGGGAGCAGGGAATATCTTCTTCTTTGATTCGATGTGGAAATACTGTTAATATTACAGTAGTAAATTTGTAGCCTATGCAGAATGAAATGGACAGAAGCTAGCTGTGCCTTCTTTAAAAAGAGGAGAAAAAAAGAGAAAACATGGCACACTATGGATTTTTACTTATTGCGATATCTCGTTTACAAACAAACATGCATTTATAAACTAAAAGAAACATTTTGTATTGTGAAGCCATGCAAATCAGTGTTCCAAGTAATGCAAGGCACTGTTCTTTTCAACCGGTCTAAGACGCTGTCACACATCATGTCAGAGTGTGATGGCTGAGAGGAGGCAATGTTATGTCATAGTGTCCCCTAAGGGAACGTAACTCCCTTGGGAGCAGAACTCCGAATGGGTTAAGGTTTGCTTTTGGCCCTCTGGCATTCAGCCAAAGGGAATTTTCATTCCTTGACGATGGCAAAAAGAATCTATGCAATTGCACTGACAAGTGTATGTTTGTGTGTGAAATATATGTGTATGTGTGTACAGTATGAGTGAACGTGTGTTGGTGACGATTAGATTGTAAACTGTCTTAAGATAGGAATGATTTGTACTTTTTACCATTGCGATGTAGATTTTATATATTGCGAGGAAGAACCCTATTGTTTTTGGTTGTGGCCAAAAGCTATCTGAGGTCACCAGAGATGAAACTATGAACCCTTGTAAACTGATGGTTAACATGATGTTTCAAGAAGGGTAACATTTAGACATTTCATACTTAGCATGTGGATGCCTCATACCGATTTCAAGAACATTTTGGTTGAGGTCAAAATTCTTTTGGGGCCACTAGAGATGGCACTGGGAAACCTCTTAAACACAATGTTTTAAAGGGCACACTCAAGAGATTTGATGGTTGGCATGGTGATGCCTCCCATATTGCGTTCAATAAGTCAATTGTTGTTGGAAGAGGTCAAAGGACATTTGAGGTCATTAGAGGTTTAAGTGTTAAAAATTTGCAATACGGATATTTCAAAGAGGGTAGTCTTGAGATACCTCCTACTTAGCATGTGGATTTGCCACAATGAGTTCAATAAGCGAATTGTCGAAGTGGAGGTGAAAGGTCTGTTAGGTCACCAGACGTAAAATTGTGGAATCCCGTAAAACCATGATATCCCAAGGAGGATAACTTTGCAGGAAAAACCACAATGCAACAGAGAATTTCATATCGGCAAGGAATCAGTTGATAGCCTTCAGGTTTTATGGTTTGGGGTTGTTTTTGTCACAGTGGCGAAAGTTTGCCTTATTTCGTAACGTACAAAAGGGGAGGGGATTCTCTCTGCCCGAGCAGTTGCAACCCCTAGTGTTCCACCAAAAATGGCTGCGCAAACTAAAGAACAAGTGATAAATATTTATCAGTCATAATTTCAGTCGCGTACTGGAAGGGACAATGGAGTCCTTCCAGAGTGCCATCCACGGAAGATATCATGATAAACCGAGTCTAAAATGCAAAAATATACAATAACTATCTATTTCTAGTTTACATATCATCCGCTAACCGATTTTGTCAAAGCTAGCACTATTTTGCATCTAAGCGACTTGACAGTTATGAAATTCTCACTCTCCAATGCCTATCAAAAGGTCTATTAATACAAAAGAAAGATTCACTAAGTAATAAGAAGTTACAGAGACAAAATTAGCTCAAAAGTTTGCCAAAGCTAGCCAGTGACATTTTGCATCTAAGCAGGGAGTCCTAACGCCTCCCTGGTCTAAGCTACTTGACACTACCACAACTTTCTCAAACTGAAGGAAAAACCTCCCCCAGACACTGTCTAAAGAACGGCATTTTTTTCTGGATAAATGGGAGATAAAAGAAAGGTCTGCCAAGGATGCCAACTACCCTAGGAACGCCATTGCATATTAAGTTGTTGCTTTCGCCGTGAGGTTTCACACACTGTTTTGCGAAAAAATGGTACAGCTGGGTATATTATTTGCTCTCTTCCATATCTGAGAATAACCCCACCAACTTTGAATCTCGCTTTACGCCTATTATGATACTGTATTCCTTCTGACGGGTGACAGGAAACTTCTAAAATCCCCAGAAACTTGACAACACCGTGGCTTTATCATGAAGTATTCTGAACACTTACCTGTCCTTTCAAGAAGTTTCGGTTGTAGTATAGTGAAAACTCCACTGAACAAGCGAATCGAAAGTAAAATGAACCGTTTTCGGGCTGACATACAATCATTAGGCTTGAACCAGCGTTGTTCGAAGGCAAAACGCCTATAAATGAAGTATGACAAGTCATCATCATACGTTGCAGCTCAGCCATTGGAAACACTCAGGCCTATGAACCGGAACCATCGTGTGGGATATCTCCTAATCTTGTACTGGACGATGGGCTTGATCCGCCATCCATGCTTGAAGCTTTAAAAGACGGACGACAAAAGTATAATCAGTTAGAAGATTGCCTGAGCATTAGATGGAGTAAGGACTAAAACGTTTTCTTTGAAGTAGACTAGTTGCCGACAATAATCACTTCATCGTGGTTTTCTTGTAGATTCAGTTCAGTAACTTAAGTTTAAAAGGTCTGAAGGTGTGTAGAATTAAACAGAAAACGCTAACGTCGTCTCCTACATCTTGAAGACAGCATTGAGCGGTGAACAGTCGTTTTGAGTTTTAAAACAGGGAACCGTACTTGTAGGTCGGCAACTAGTTGGACAGCAAAGCATTGTTCAATGGAATCCTTTTGTTAGAGTAGTAGAATGAGTGTGAATGAGGCAAGGCAAGGTTGACTGAGAAAATCGAATGCTCTTAAATCAAATGACCATTCATTATAGAGATTTTCTTCTCTGGCTAAATAGGATTAGCATAAATTTAAGTTCTCCTCCTGATAACACCTCCCAGGTCTATATAAATGGGTTAGCTGTCAGTTAAAAGATTTCTTACACGGAATAAGGAGGGTAAGAAAATCTTAGCAGATGTTACAGATTGAGTAACTTGTGAGAGTGTCGTGTCTGTCTACTGTATGTTGAGATGACTTTCTAGTCTCAGGATCTCCTAAACTTTAGATAACAAACAATCCATCAAATAATTTATCTTCTTCTTCTTCTTCTTCTTCTTCTTCTTCTTCTTCTTCTTCTTCTTCTTCTTCTTCTTCTTCTTCTTCTTCTTCTTCTTCTTCTTCTTCTTCTTCTTCTTCTTCTTCTTCTTCTTCTTCTTCTTCTTCTTCTTCTTCTTCTTCTTCTTCTTCTTCTTCTTCTTCTTCTTCTTCTTCTTCTTCTTCTTCTTCTTCTTCTTCTTCTTCTTCTTCTTCTTCTTCTTCTTCTTCTTCTTCTTCTTCTTCTTCTTCTTCTTCTTCTTCTTCTTCTTCTTGATTTGCATCAGAGGTCTATGAAAATGAAATGTGAACTGATTTCTTCGTGACGTCACACCGGCAAACAGCTTTAACGGACACGCGTAGTCCGATAAAAGCTGTCTGTCGATGTGATGTCACGAAATAATTCGTATAAATTTAATTTTCGTAGTCCTGCGATAAAAATCATATTATTACACAGGCTGGCAAATTTTGGGTTCTTTCCGACACCAGAAATGGAGAAGATTTTAATAAAACCTCACAAAAATCGGATCGGAATCCTATCCGAATTCGTTGTAGTGTGACCGCGGCTTTAGTCTAGTAACTTTAAAAGGGATATGGCATTCCCCACAAAACCAGGGAGTTGCTAGCAACTCTCTGTCTAAATATATTCAAAAATATCCCCAGATTTCTAAATACAGTTGATAACTGCACTTTGACTGACATTCATTCAGACAGTACAGTTTCAGTTTGGTTGGTCTACAATGATTTGTACAGTCTGTTGTGTTCCTAATTAAGCTCACACACACTATGCTAGAAAATATTGCCTTGAGCAATTTAAACTCAGTGCAGGGTACTGTGGCTCTGTCTTAGAGGTGTACCAGACAGGAGGCTTGGTTTAAAGTGGACGTGGGGCTAGAAGTTAACCTAGTAGGGAGAATTGTTTATGTGTGGGGTGAGCTTAGACAGCCTTTAAACCAGTCGTTGTGCATTCATGTTCAAGTGTACTTATAATGCCGTCAGGAAGAAATAAACTTCTTGTAAGAGGAATTTAGTATTGAGGAATGATACTTCTTACATTTACAATCTTTCGAAATAACAAGTAATAATACTTTTGTAAGACATTCATTTCCCTGTATGTTTTCAAAATGACTGAACGGTGATCGGCACTTCCTCTCCGATATTTTGGGCTCCCTGTGGAGTCAATGAGCCATTTTAAGTTTGGAATCTGTGCTTATAATATCTTTGCTTCTAGTCTAATAGTCCAGGCCGTTTCGTACCTTTTTGGGGGTTTGCATTTTTTCTTGCTATATTTGGTAAAACTTTGATAAGATGTAGAGTAGACATCAGGCAATCAGAAAAGTATGTGCTCCATTTTTTTTTCAAGTGCAAGGGGGGGTAGCCAGCTAATTCAAAATGGCCGCCATTTTGACCATTTTGGCTGATTTGGCTCAAGAAAGGCTCTGCTGCGCCAAGATTTGAGGTCTGAAACTTTTTTAGGAGTAAAGGTGGTAAAATATACACAGCCTCTCAAAATATACTGAAAGTGTAGTGACCTGTCGAATATGGCCCTTTTCGCCAAAAATCGGCAATTTTGGCAAGTTTGGTGCCGAGGGACAAATTTGAGTACCAGATTCTCTTAAAGTGTGTATACCAACGACCTTAACTTGTGTTAATGGGTAGTCCTATTACCAGTCAGTACGTGGGGAAAATTTGGACTCCCAGACTCAAACCTACATGAAATGAATGGTACTGAAAATTCGCAATTTCCTTGAATTTCGTCGGGAAATTTTGGCCTCTGGGATCATTTTTTATGGCCAATATTTCCTTCAATTGAATAACTAAGTCTACTGATCTCTCTGCTATTGAAAGAAAAGTGGATTGTTAAGACACACATCAATTTTGAAACGTTTAAAAGCAGACAAATTTTCCATTGGTATAGACCCTAAACAGCTGAAACATCAATATTTTCATTTTTCATTAATAAAAAATACAAGTTTTGGCACTACAAGACAAGTTTGAACAATGATGATCTCTTTTAGAGCCATACAAGCTCTTCCATCTTATTTTAGTAAAAAAATATGGGTAAAAGGGCATTTTTGAGCAGTAATATCTCTGATACTGTGCCATTGGCGCAGCAGAGCCTTTCTTGAGCCAAATCAGCCAAAATGGTCAAAATGGCGGCCATTTTGAATTAGCTGGCTACCCCCCCCCCCCTTGCACTTGAAAAAAAAATGGAGCACATACTTTTCTGATTGCCTGATGTCTACTCTACATCTTATCAAAGTTTTACCAAATATAGCAGAAAAAAAATGCAACAAACCAAAACGTCCCTGACTATCTTCCTGGTACAGATAGCTCCATTCATTATGGGTACATAATGCATGCGCTTAGGATCGTAAATTGTGCACTGTGCCCATAATAACTCTAAACCGTCTTGTTGAAAGTCTTTTGTGTTAAATTTCGATAGTGTATCTGAAAGCACAGTTAGAATAATTAAACTTTGTGTAACTTATAATGAAATTTATAACCGCATTCTGTGCTCATATGACCGGCTGATAAGGGTTGAGCCGTGGTGGTTTGGCGGAGGAATTTGTATGTAGCACAGGCCGATAAGTAATTATCGGACCAAACTGCATATACTGAATTTTCTGCTGACCCCACTCCCAAAAGCTAAACCCTGGTGAAGACATTAACCAACATCACTAAACAACAATCAACTACGGTACCCAAATCAGCTACATCTCTACTCCACCCTTGCCCACAAATTTCCAATTTCTACCTTCGTCTCAAAATTCACAAGGCTAACAACCCTGACACACCTCCGTTTCCTCCTACAGCTGCCCCACTGTTATAATTTCCGAGTAAGTAGACTCCGTGCTCTTTCCATTGTTATCAGCGTTGCCGTCTTTTGTTCAGGACTCTCCCCATTTCTTGAGACCAATTCAAGATTATGAGTTTCTTGAAGACTGCGGTGAACGCCTGTTATTCACCATGGATGTATCTAGCCTCTACACATCCATTCCCCATCATGCTGCCTTGTCAGCCATCCACCATTACCTGCATGAACCAACGATAAGATCCCTAAATACCCACTACTACGTTCCTCCGCTTGACGAAAATGATATTGTGGGAGTAGCAACAGGGTACCGCCAAAATTTAGAGTCTTTCACCCAATATGTAGAGTCCTTTTGTCCTTTTCTGAAATTTACACATTGCATTTCAGACTCTTCAGTGGTCTGCCTCGACCTTCAATTATCAATTTGCTACCGTAAATAAAGTCAAACTTACATTTTAAGCCAACCGATTCTCATAACTACCTTTACCCATCCAACCATCACAACCCCGTGCCAAATCCATCCCATACTCACAACGTTTGAAGGCCAGAAGGATTTGCTCTGAAGAATCTGATTTTTCGACAGCTTCCAAACAAGTCAATATCCCACAATAAATCGTCTCTGGCGCTCTACACAGAATCCAAGGAACGAACAGAGGCGTCGAACAAAAAGACCAACACGTCCACCAATCTACGCATTCCTTTGGTTATTTCCTATCACCAATCGTTACGCCCTGTCATACATGCCATATACAAGAGACTCTTCGAGAAGACCCTTAAACCCGTGACCTTCTCCCAGCCCCGCCCCCATTACAGCCTTCGGAGTTGAAAAAATATTTCTAATTATTTACTTTGGGCTTCCCGTCCACAACAGCCTATTGCAAACACCCAAGGAACATTTCCCTGTAACCGTAGGAGATGCAACACATGCCCAGTGGTTGGCAAGAACACCCTTCTCAACTTTTTGGGTCCCAACGGGATTCACTGTTAACCAGCACTTCACCTGTAATGTACTTCCACGAATATGGTTTACATTTTAGTTTGTGGACGTTGCAAGTCACTGTATGTCACTTAACGTCACCTCGCAGACCGAGTCACTGAACTCCTCAGGTCCATCAAGCAAAACTCCCAAGGTTATCCGGTAGCCACACATTTCAATCCCCCGTCACCATGCTCGAAAAAGGACTTGGCGTTACTGCGTGCAGCCATGATGTACAGAGGTTCTGACCGTGATCGTCTAACCGGCTTATCAAGAAGCTCGGAACCCTCTCTCCACAAGGTTTTAACGTTAGGATGGACCTTACTTGTTCCTTTTTGAACTCGCTTTTTAATAGTTTTACTCGGTCTTCATACGACAGTTTCTCGTCGTGTTCTTTTTTACTATCGGTTTGTTCGTGCCCAGTTTTTAATGTGGGTTTTCTCTACTTCTATGTCATTATTGTTCAGTTGCATTTATATATGTATATATATATATATATATATATATATATATATATATATATATATATATATATATATATATATATATGTGTGTGTGTGTGTGTGTGTGTATATATTGCCCTTCGAGAAATCCGAACTCTTTTGCTGGGAAGGGGATACTGCCCTAAATCCCCGTCCCACACGGGCGTAGGAAGGAATACAACAACAAAAAGAAACTTACTCTTATACTGAGGGCAGTAACGTAGGAAATAACCAAAGACAATAAGTATTAATTCCAAACTTAAAATGGCGCATTGACTCCCCACGGAGCCCAAAATATCGGTACCGATCACTGTTCAGCGGTTATGAAACATACAGGGAAATAGATGGTTTACAAGTATTTCGAAACATTGTAAATGTAAGAAGTATCACTCCTCAATAAATTCCACTTACAAGAAGAAGTTTACTTCTTCCTGGCGGCATTCCCAACAAGTGCACTTGAACATGAACGCACAGTGATTGGTTTAAAGTTAACAGACTCATTCATCGGTCAGTTCATATGATACCTTTAAGTAACGCACTTTTATATGCGCGTTTATTTTCATACGCGCTCACAACGGAAATCAACTAGCTTGTTTGCTTCACGCGCGCGCAGCAGTGGGCTTCAAGTATTCTGGATAATACACAAAGAAATATATACTGCGCGTGTAGATCGTGTAGCAAAAGGGCACGCACGCTAACCTCTTTTTACGATGGAATTTTCGGTAACGCGTTCTCATTTTTGTACGTATATCGCCGAATAGAACGGCGCATATGCAATCAGTGCGCACATGTCAAATTTACACTTCCCCCCAATATTTGTTGTTTCCTTGAGGAGTCACTGAGCATAACAGTGTAGAAATAGGAGTAAGGAATCTATGCTTATAATATCTTTGAGAAAAGCTCATGTGTATATTTAAGGTAATTGTACCTTCGAGGATTTAAAGATAGGGACTTATGAAGACTCAAAGTCTCTGATTCACCCTAGACAGTAAAATTCTCCCTATTAAGTTTACTTTTAGCCCATCTTCTAATTTAAACAAAAATTACCTATCTAGTACACCTCCAAGACAGAGGCACAATACCAAGCCTACACTGAGTTTAATTTGTTCAAGGCCATAGTGACGCACAACCGTGTGTGATCTTAACTGGGAATACAATTGACTGTACAAGTCATCGTTGACCATGTGAAGTCATCAACTGCATTTAGAACTCTTGGGCTTTTCCTAAATATGTTTAAGTTGGGGCAACTCCCTGGAGGGGGGGGGGAGATGCCATATCCCCTCTAAAGTAGTCGCACGTACATGAAACTGTTAGATCAAAAACGTAGGGCAGTTACCATCATTGAAACTATCAGGGCTAACTTAAAGAGAATGAAATTCTGCATGGGGAAAGTAGAGTGAACTGTGTACAAAAAAACAGATTCAAAATTCGGCATAAACTAGAAAACCAAACATTCTTCTTAACTAAGAAGTAAAGCTGAAGGGAAAAACTATTTAATACATGACAGGATTAGGACCAAGTTAGGCTCTCTGCGGCGAGTAAGCATCTCCAAAATTTTAGCAACTTTATTTGTTAGGCTATATAGCCTACTTACAAGAAGTTTGATACGTGTCTTATCGAAAGGCAGTCATACAAGTATTGTAAGCCGATTGACATTTATTCTAGCTTGTTTTCGGTTTATAGGTAACTTATGGAGCTCTCAATTATTGTTTTGAAATAATTTTCTTCCTTCCCTTCTGTTTCCATTTTTATTAAGGTATTGTATCAATGATTCACAACAAGCATTTTCCATATGTCGAGTAAAATACGAGAAATGGCTCAAAATGAATCGACTAAAAGACCAATACTTCGCCGCTCAAATCTCCTAAATCTTCTTTACAAATAGACCCGTAAGCCAGATATGATTGTTCCACGTCTGTTCGCAGCTGAAGCCGTTGACTGGACAATTCATGTTGGATATTGCGTTTTACCAACAAATGATAAAATTCATATAAATATGAAGGCATATCTCCACGGTACCACATCCGGTGTGGGGTAGTAAATCAAAAGACAGAAATACTCTGAAACTACTTTTGACAGCCTGATGTAGGAAGCAACTAGATCTACCAATAACATAATTTTGCAGCAAATACGTACTGTCAAGAGTGAGTTTTCAAAGTGTATTTGCAACCCCTTGACAGACTACGCTAGAAGGATGGAGCCCAGGCTGGCAAGACTCTATATTCAGATATAACGATTCGAAGAGTACCGTTACTGGTTTGCTCATGAAGAATTAACTGTATCACTATTTATTGTGTGCTGTATATACAAATCACTGAATCTCTACAAATCATCATTTTGACACCATATGATTTACTACTAACATGAAATGCATGTTGTCAATTGTCATTGTTGAATTAATTGTCAGTATCGTTATGATGCTACACATATAAGCACACTTTTCAAAATTCTAATATAACACTGTGACTGTACAGCGATCGTTGCATTTGAAGATCCCTTGAATTACACATACTAAGTTGCCCGTTCGTGGTGCCTTAAAGGGGAATTTTCATGATCCCAGACAGTTCCAATTCTCCCAACTATGCATCTTCTAGCTCCTCCCATAACTGTATGAGGCTCTTCCTTGTGCAAGAATAAACCTGCCTTATTGCTTAAGGCCATGTCCTGGTGAGCACACAAGGCTATAAAATGTAATAAAAGTACTCTCTCTGCCTTGTGTGGAATGTGAGGTACTCTGCATCTTTCAAATTTTCAAACTTTGATGTCAATCAAACAGCAGTCACCAACTGAGAATTTTGATATACATACACTAAAAATATACTTTGGGGTGATGACAGTCTGTCTTTAACTCTTGTAGTAGTTGCAAATAGTACAGGCTACCTCGAATAAGAAAGTTCACGAGAAGGCCATTCACACTTTTTTCAGACTCGTGTTCAATGACCTTTGCAATTTGGAGCTTCGAGAACTTTTAGAGGCAGCGTAGTCCCCACCCCTGCTTCACTCAATGTACGATTTAGCACAGCCTCTAAAACACTTGATTTCGTTCCTGTTTGCATAAGGCATACTTCGATTCATTTGGTACAAAATATTCTTCAGTAACAAGACCTATACTTGCCCCAAGAGTCTCGAGGGACTATATTTGTCAGGTAACATTACTAGCGAAGAATTTCACTCAGATTAGAGCTAGCTCTACCTTGCTCGGAGGAACACAAACTATCCAAGAGGAAGATACCCAATTTTCAAAGGACAATTGTCTGGCTCTGACTGATTAATCGTAAACATTTGCCCAAAACGGAAGGCTGTTATTTTCTTTAAAGTAGAGGTACATTTCCCAAACATGACACCTTTCACATTTTTCACTAAAACACAACTCAACAATGCCAATATCTCTCCCGTTCTCTCCATTTGTCACAGATGTGTGACACGCAGGTCATTTTTATTTTCGTAGCTAAAAATAAAGTTTTAGTCCTGTTACAGTATGTAAGCTGCAGTATTCTTCTACCTAATTCAGTTACATCAATTAGTAGAAGTTTAATTTGTTTTAAAAATAACGAAACAAAAATCTATTGCTATTATCCCGCAATCTCAGCCAAAAAAATCTCGTATTGGTACTTATTATCCTTGTTAAGACGCACGACATTCAATTTACTCTCGTTTTATTCAATACATTTCAATTATTTCTATTACGAGTTTCTTTCGCATTTAAAAATATTGATTATTCACCTTATTCATCGGCTTTGCTTGATTAACTCCCTAAGTCTGACGCAATTCGTGCTCATTATTGAACGCCTTCGGTTTATTCCTATGATTTAAGGCATAAGTCACAATACCAACTTTAATAATTGAAATTTTAGTTTCCTTACATTCTGAAATTGATGTATGCTCCCGAGCATTGCATCCTCTCAGCCAATGCACTCTTCCACAAAATATGTTTTACGTTTACGGACATTTTAATCAATGTGCAGCCGTTTCCTGTACACGACCTGAAGCTGTTAAAAGAGAGGTGGATGAATAGACTTTCAAACATAGCGTGATTACTTTTACTACCAGGCAATAACCAAGTAATTGACGCTTGGCTATTTCTTAACAAAGTTCCTCATAAGGGGCTCGAAAGATGAACAAAGACACTAAATCATAATTATGGTTACTGAAACTACCGACATGTGCGAATGGGAAATTTTTTGAGGGACCCAACCGTTTTAGCCCGCATAAATTGCCTGATTTTTCTAAACCTGCCGGAAAAAATAGGTTATTCGAGAACTCAGTGAGGTTGCAAACCTTCATCGCACTGGCTAGTACTCCTATGATTGACGAGGTTATGATTTGAAGCGTCAGGAGTGCATGGCTCAGTAAAAGTGCATATTGTCTCCCTTGTTTCCCGGGAATTAAACTTAGTCCCCTACGATCTTAAAACTTCCGATGTGTTAGTCCCTTTTTCATGTGGTTCGCGTAATTGTGAATTGCGCATTACATTCTTGGAGTAAAGGCGAACCGTTTATGATTCGAGAAAAATAAAACAAAATATATTCAATATTTCAATACGTAATCAGTCACGCTCTTCTTTGACTGACAAAAAGTGTGCCCTCCGGAGGGCAGTTTTGCGCATTTAAACCCACTCTGAGACATATGAGTTTTATTTTGTCGTTATAGCTTAAACATTGTTCAATTTGAAAAGTAAAACGAATACTGAAACTAGGGAAGTGATTACAAGCAAACACAAATAAAGTGTCGTATTTTGTTGCTCTTGTAAAATTAAATTATTGGCCGCAAGTTTTAAAGCAGTTAGGAACGAACCTCAGATTTTGTAGTACCTTAGATCTGTCAGTCATAAGGTGAACACGAACGCGATAAATTCAGGTGCACAGCTTGTAAAGATTCACTTGGTTGATTTCGTCCATTTATCTCCATACGGAGGCCGATTTTATGCTCTGTCACCTGCGTTTTTAAACTCATGTCTCTTTTGTTTTTCTCGCAGGTATTTCGACCGAAATCCTTTCTATCATATTAACGGCAAACATTGTTTACATCAGATTTACGGCCTTGTAGATTAATATTCTTGACTAAGGGGAATGGGTAAATTTAAAACATGGATACTTTTGGGACATAAAAAACTATATAATATTCTATGTAACGTTTCTGCTATCGCTTTCCGTCCCATAAGGATAAATCCTGAGACTTCCTGACTACGGTTAGTAATTCGGAGATGTGACCAAGAATTCTCACTTTCGCAATTTTCCAGTTGAACGGTCCAGTTACAGATTAAAGTAAATGAGCTTTGGTCACCATGGTTATGCAAAGGGCAGACACGCAATAATCCAAGTTTTACTTTTGTAATAATATAACATATGTTCCCATAATTCGCATTCACACAAGATATAGGACTGAGATAGCATCTAAGAAACAACCTTACGACACTTTTTCATTCCCTGACGTTGCAGTTACCAAACCCTTAGACTATGCAACCACGCTGTTGCTTAGAAGCACGTGATTACAAAATGGACGTTATTTGTTTTGCAGTGTTCCCGATACAATCACTTGCTCTCAGCCACCAATGGCGATGGCAACAGGTTTCTGTTTCTTTTTGCTATTTTACGTGTTGTACACCCAACTTGAGACTGAAATATGTTCCGACTGTAAACCGGATTCCCCCCTCCCCCCTCTCCCTCCCTTCACTACTTTGAATATTCAATTACCCTGATAGTTTGAGCTGGCTGTTCCCATCAAAGTTCCGTATGATGCACACTTCCTCCCTTGACCTTTTTTGGTGGCATGTCACCATAACTTTAAATGGACGATGATTACCGTCAATTAGATGTGAAATCGGCCAAATCACAAGTATGTGAAGTAATACTAAGTTTGTGTTCTTATGACTTTCAAATTTCTGCATATTTCTAATAACTTACAGGAATTATAGATTTGCTTTTTAAGGACTCAATTACCATGGGCTCGGGTTATTTGTAGACCCTTCCTGCCCTTCAGCTGCCAAAAGACTTTATGCAGTCACGCGAAGTGATTTTGGAGGCAAATCAATGAGTCACACTGCACGCACAACGTAGACTTCGCACGCTCGTGTAGTATAGACTTGCGCGGGTATCCGATTGGTTCACAAATCAGCTCTCTGCATTTGTTGGTGTAACTTCCAATGACACGCCCTTGCCTCCAATCGAGGGAGCACTTTCGCTCTGTGACGTCATATGCATAAGGTCTATTGAAAACATAAATCGTATTATTTCACTGTACCAAACCAAACTATGAAAAATACCAAACGACTCTCGTTCTAACCGTGCCAACATTTTCGATGTCATTGAAAAAGGTGACCATGCTCTGACTTCCGGCGGTGGGACTCTTATGGGATCTTTACCGATGGAGATTGGCAAGGACAGAGGGTAATTTATATCAGGTTTTTACAAATGTAGTACTAAAAATAGGCGGGATTCGGAGCAAAGTTCGGGCAGTACTTTGTTCATCGTTCTTACTCCTGTACTCTCTGCGCATTTGAAGGGCACTTCTGTGACCGACTTTCCCCACGGATAGTCTATATTTCCAGACAGGGTGGGCGAGGACTTTTAAGGTTGGTAGGGGGTAGGGTTTCCCTCAAGATACACAGAGGCGCTCTGGAAAAGTGAGCTTGGTATGAACTCTAATCCACCTTCGAATCACGCTTCTTCTTTAAGACTGGAAAGGGAATGGAGTTCTATCTTGATTAAACTTTAAAATGCCTTCCATTAGGCGGAATTAATGTAAGGGTTCTTTTCGCTTATTGTGTTTACTTTGCTTAGTATGGCATTTCATTGCCCATTTTTCCGCAGAGAGGACTACTACACAAGTTGTTTACTTCTCTTTGTGAACACTTCATCTGCTCCTTTTTCAGATGATAAACCACACACACATCCCCACGAAGAAAGCTTTCAATTGTAATGCAGTTAGGTGATAGGTCCTATGTAAGGGGAGGAGGCTCGCTGGAAGTAGGGTCCGCCCGAACCCCCTCCCTCGCTTACGCGTCTGCCTGGTAAAATTTATGAGTAATCTGGATTTCTTATCAAATATTAATATTTCTTCTATGATTACATAAATATGAAATGGCTAATCTGTGACGTCTATCCTATGGTTGGCTAATCTATGAAATCATACCAGGCTGTATTTAGAGTGTAAATGCCCTACTGATTACATAGAAAAACTTGAGCAGTAAAAACAGAAAGCAAAGCGTCTGTACCTTACTTGAAAAACGTTAAAAATTGTAGTAAGAATTAATATATATAGCCGAAAGATTGTTCACTTTAATTCATCTTTATCGAGAGATGAAAACTTGATTATCTGACTGACCACCATATACCATCAGTTACAGTACATGATCATATTATTCATTCCTTTCATCGTTACCTCTTTATGGTGCAAGGACAGAAAACACAAGCTTTCATCTTGTAATATCTTCATATCTTAATATCGTTTGAATTTCAATTCATTTATTTCTGTGCAAAGCACCTTCAAACTATACCTTAGGCTTATCGAGTTCTCACAGATTAAAGATAAAAACCTAATAACAGTAATGCTGTGGATGATTTCAATCACACTAGTCTTAAAATGTTTTCATCAAAGTACTCGAGTCATAAAATTGTGCTCACGTCACCTTCCGAATGTTTATACAACATGACCTGAAATCAATTAGCTAAGAAAAACTATGAGAATTATGAAAATGATATTACCTTAGGAAAATCGTTTTAGGCTATAAACGATAGACGTTTACGCCAAAAATATGTTTACACTTATAAGCAAAATTGCTTTCGGAAGAGAGACTGTCAAACTGCAGGGTCCGTTGAAAACATGGGTAAAGAGGTTTACTTGAGTTCAATGACAAGCTCAGGTACATCTATGGTAGAAAAATCATAGATGGTTCAATAGAGCAATAGGAAAGATGAGAAATAGCTGTGTCAGTGACTAAAAACTATGCATTTTCATTCAAATAGTTTATAGATTTAAATATGATATTTCATCTTCATTTCGTTCATTTTTTAATCACAATAGTTCAGTGGACCATATGATGTCATAGAACAGGAAGTGCGCCCTGAAATGGGGGCAAGCGCGTATCACTGCAAGCTGCACCAACATATGCAGACACTTTATTTGTGTTCCGGTGGGATACGCGCGTAAGTCTACTACGCGTGCGCGACGCGTGACGTCCATGCAGAAGGTCTATACATATACAGGGTAAAGTTAATTTGATTTACATAACAGACAGTTGTGAAAGGAAGTGCTCTAAAAAGATAAGAATCTTATCAAAGTAGAAAATTCCCTATAAAAAAACACTTAGCTAAACAAGAAAAAAGGGAGAAGGAAAGTAAAAAAGTCTGTCATTGTAAAAAAAAAAGAAGTAATGAAACAAAGTACTCATATGTAAGTCACAGAAATTAATAAAAACATGTCAATTAAAACCAAAGCTAAGATATACTTTGCTTTCTGTTTTCTTTAAGTTTTATTCTAACCATTTGTTACTTGAATTTGAAAGGATTTACGGTTATAAATATCTTTCTGAAAAAATAAGCCGAAAAGTTTGAATAAAGCTGACAGATCCTGTTATTCAATGTGGTGGCCGGGAGTAAGGAAGGATGTGAAGTCTGCTCCAGGTTTTCGTCGACATCATATGCGACGTACACAGACTCTTTAGAAGATCTAATATCAATATCGTAGTTCAAAGGCGTGGAAAAGGCGGTTATGTGGATAAATTGCAATAATTATATGCTTGTTCAAACAACTCAAAGTTGTACAGTTGCTTGAATATAGCCTATATCAACAGTCTGAACAGTTCTGACGTAATTTGGGAGAGCATTCCTTTCTCTTGGCTGCTACGTGATCGATAGTCAAATGCCACGCTATAGGTTTGAGGCAAGCTTTGACCACAATAAAGAGCTATGAAATTTTTAATTGTAACACGGGAAGCCAAAGGCTGACCACCAGCGGTTGTCGGCTACCATAAGGTGTATGGAAAGTGGTTTAGCTAGTATTGTCCACAATTGGCATAAAAACTTGACATCAAGTTTCCCCTGGCTAATTCTTTCTTCCTGAAACAGACAGTTTTGGTCGGTACTCGGTATACCGTCATCACCGTCTGATACACCTTTATTTGATAAAATAACACATTAAACGATTACTGCTACCAAACCAAAGCTGAAAACAAGATAGCACGCAGCCTGTCATTCCAAAATTAAAACTGAGTTTAAATTCTCACAACCTATACTTATTTGTGGGAAATTTGTTTTTAAATCACTTTAGACAGTAAAAAGAGGTGGTAGAGTTTTTAGACACTTTTTTAGACCTGATCTTCTATTTTATTTATTTATTTATTTATTTATTTATTTATTTATTTATTTATTTATTTATTTATTTATTTATTTATTTATTTATTTATTGATTGATTGATTGATTGATTGATTGATTGATGGATGGATGGATGGATTGATTCATTCATTCATTTATTGATTGATTGATTGATTGATTGATTGATTGATTGATTGATTGATTGATTGATTGATTGATTGATTGATTGATTGATTGATTGATTGATTGATTGATTGATTGATTGATTGATTGATTTATTTATTTATTTATTTATTTATTTATTTATTTATTTATTGATTTATTGATTTATTGATTTATTTATTTTTTAAATAAATCATGTCATTTTGAATAAATTAAGCTGTTGGCTCGATGTTCGAGTCGAAGTTTTCTGGTAAAACGTTCAACTCATATACAAAGTTTTAAGGTACGTTCACATTTACCGGCAACGTCAACTGTATCGGTAAGGGTAACGGTAATCCGGTGTAGCTGTTCACATACGACGGCTGAAATGATTACCGCATGGGGTAAAAGAAACACACCGAGTGCGGTTAAAAAGGATTAGCGGGAAATTTTATCAGCTGACAAGTTTATTTCATGACGTAGAGAGGGCAAGGTGAACATGACGTAGAAAGTTCAAAATAGATAGGAATGAGTTCATAAACAGACGTAAATTGACGTATAATAACAACCTTCTGCCTCTGTATTGTCTAACGCATTAAGAACTTGTAAAGTAAATTGGCCTACATTTCTACTGAATATCTTTCTTGGTTTGCAATTCCCTTACATGTATTTACATACTGTTAAGTTCTCAGTCGGCTTCTAGTACATGCTGTATTTGGGCAAATCATCACAGACGTTATCTGTCTAATGCCAATCGTGTTGTGACGTCGAATGTGAATGGCTGCAACCCTCTAGCCTAATTGGATCGTGCCGCCCGGCTTTCACAATTTAGTATCACAAGGGAAAAAAGGGCGAGGGGTAGAGATGACTCACGGGGGCGGGGGCAGGCTTACTTGTCCCTTCATCAACATCGAAGAAACACAAGAAAGGAAAGGTTTGAAGCTGAATGGAAAGAAGTGAGAATAAAAGAATTGCATAGAATTTTGTAGTAAAAGGAACAATCAAAACAACTCCATGCAAATTGTGTTAAAAAAAGATTGCCTCATCAGCTAGTGGTTTGGTCTTATTAAATAATCTAACTTCCGGGACATTTTTACGCAAATGATTTGTGCACTGTCTTAGGCGCTATCACAGTAAATCCCTGCCCCGTCAGTTCCCGCGAGCAAGGCAGCCAGTTGCCTGGTACCATTTACACCTTAAATAAATACCGTGCTGCAATGGCTGTGAATAGCTTTGAGGGCCGTGATCCCTTCTAGCCGCCGGGACGCACTTTTACCGCAATGACGGATTGCCGCATTGCCGTTGCTGTCCTATTGCGAACAGCCACTTTGTATTGAGAGGGATATTTTTGCCCAGTGTTGTTCCCGTTACACTTTGAAAGTAGCTCGTTATAATTACGGTTAATTCCATAAAATTGTAACCCGTTCCAGTTACTAGTTACAATGTTGAAAAAGTAATTAGTTACAGTTAGGAGGGGGGGGGGGCTTGTTAGGTGGTAAGAAGGGGAAACATGAGGGGACCGACACCTCATTTGTGCCGGTTATCCTGAGGTGTTCTCCAAAGAAAGACAATGATCTCTGCTGATCTTCGCTGGGGATTCAGGCAGAGGCTCCTAATGCTCATCATGAGGGAGCGAACCATGATACTGTGACCAGTGGGCCGCCAAGGTTTGTTGATGGGGGGGGGGGGGCAGAATAGATGGCTTCGTAAGGCCTCCTCGGTTTCCTCAAGTCTGCTTAAACTGTACCTTTTTGGTGCGCCCCTGTGATTGTATTCAGCAGTGTGGAATCCTTTTGCCACTACATAAAGGTGCCGTCCTGGAAAGGGGTCTAAGGGAAGGGGTGTGTCCCCCGTTGAGAATTTTTTAATTTAAGGGAGCCTAGATGCCAAATGGTGCTATTTTTGGGGTATTTTGGAATTGATATGGCTGGAAAATATCCTTATTTAGTGAATTCTAATTTTTGGTTAGGTGAAATAGGAGAGTGTGCGTCCCTGCTATTGTATACAGCAATGTTGGATCCTTCCTTTGTTATTACATAAAATGTGCCGTTCTGGTGGAGGGGTCTAAGGGGAGGGGTGCCCCTACTCTTTGAGAAATTTTTGTTAATTTAAGGTTGCTTACATGCAAAATGGTGCTATCATGTGGATATTTTTGGAACTGATCATATATTGCTGGAAAATATCCATGATATAGTGAATTCTAATGTTTGGTTAGGTAAAAGAGGAGAAGATGTTGTCTTAGAGAAGGGTATGTTGTCTTCAAACCTCCTGAATCCCCCTTTTTGACTACTTTAAAGCCTTCTATTCGGGGAAAGCTTTAACGTGAAAGTACCAGCGTGGAGTCCACAGATACATTCTTGGACTATTGCCAAAAACATTTTCCTTTGCTTTATTGTGCATTATAAAGGATATCTAAGGCTGGCAGACACTGGTATAGTGCCTCCTGGAAGCTCTGGATTAATTATATAAAATGAGGCACTGATATGTGATTATTACCTGACATCCAAAATTAATGATACTATAGAGTGTGATGCCGAGCACTTTACAACTATCGTATTTTTACTAAGTTTGAACGAAAATCCAGACGAACAGCTTCCAGTAATGGGGAATGGGAGGGAGAGTATAGGTGCAGGGAGGTGATATAAGACCTCCCTGATAGGTGAAGCAAAAGGGGTTAAGGACTAAAAAGCGTGTTTCAGAATGTTTTTCGTCGTAAGTGTATTAACAATCATGCATCTATAACGGTAATGGCTGCGCGAGAAGCGCTCGGTAAAAATTTTCGAAAAAAGTATAACAGCAAAATGCGTAATTTCAACCTTCCACATCATGCTACAAATTAGAATGAAAGATCCCATCGGCCCCTACAGAGGTTGAGATGTGCTTCTGTTTTTCGGAAAAGTGTTGTGATCAAAATAGTGGCATGTATTATAACCTTAGTAATGGTCATGAGATGGAGTGAAAACCCTGACGAATGCGCGCCAAGCGCGCCGAAATTTTCCGTGAAATAAGATAACCATAACAAAACCTGCATTCATGCTCTACATCGAGGCACTTTCAATTCCCCAACAAACCTATTTGCCATTCACAAAGCCAGTCTTTTACCTGAGAATTCGTAAACAGCTTTCAACTTTTGTTGCCGTGCTTCTGCTGGAGCTGCTACCGAAAATTATTGATAATAAGGACAATATTGAGGTAAGGGTTGAAGCGCGGGGAGCGCGAGAAAATTTTGATAGTTTTCGAAGGATTTGCGATAATTCTGTTAGTTTGAGAACCATTTGTGATAGAAAACGATTACAATAGATGCATCACTCGGTCGAAAACACACCTTCTCCAACCTCCTACAGAAATCTATAGCTTAAACGCCTTTTGGGATCATTTTAAAATTTTCAAACAAATTTTCTTAAATCGATTGGGGGCACGCCCCCCCCCCATGCTGGCGCCACTGATACCGTGTCGGAGCTTACGCAAACTATTTGTTACACGAACTTTGGTTACAACCAAACCTTTTCCAGTTACAACAGTACTTTTTTGAGGATGGAAATGCTTATACTCCCATCACACAATCGGCTAATGTAGAGAGGCTAGCGGCTATTAAAGGGGGTTGTTTTAGCAGTAATTAAAGTCTCCACCCATGGAGGGCATAAATGTAGTAATGCAATGCTCTATATTCGGTCATGGTAAAATTCTAAAACCTCACCGCTAAGGTTGGGCTAAGTGATATTTCGGCTTAAATTTCAAGTTTCACATTGTGTCGATATAAAACAATGCATAAAAATGATGAGACTATGTAGTTTAAATATGCAGACCATGTGACCATAGTTCACTTCCCCTTCACAATAGTCACAGCTTTTAGTCGGACACTTCGCTCCTCTTTCAATGAAACGCCATTTGACTGTTTCAATATTCTGCTGTTTTTTTTTTAAATTAACCTTACTATTGTTCCAGTGTAAGGAGTTACGGACATTGAAAAGAATATGATATAGCCTAAAGTCTTACGTTTGATTCATCAAGTAAGGAAATCGTACATGTTAAATAAGACACATAAATGGATGCACGGTGTATACCCACGCTTGGTACCGTATAATTTACTGGGCTCCGGATTCGGCCAACTCAATGCCGATTTCAAGAGCGTTTTTCTAGATTAGGAATTCGCCCGGAATAGAAGGTTCCGGACACGAAAGTTTTCCGGAATGTGATGTAACCCGACTCGAACTCGGAGTTCATTCCAGCCGAGTTCTCAAATATGAAAGTTACATAAAATTGTTTAAAGTTCCATTGTTATTTGTGCACCATGTACAGATGTAAAGTTTTGTCACACGCAATCAACTAAATTACTGAAGAGGTCAGACTATGGAAGTGAGTGCAAGCGATGACCTTAATAATGGTGGACATGTACAATAGAAGTAAAACATCCGTGTGTTTGATATGTTATACTATGGCAAAAAGACTGGCCTCGGAATCGGTGCCACTGGAATCAGAACTGGCCAGAACCCAAAATTTGGGAATCTAGAATCGAAGTTAGCTCCGACTCGGATAGGGTAGACTCGGGTCCATCCCTAACGTCTCAAAAGGCAATGATTAAAACTTCGTAAGTAAGCCTAGTATCTGAATGCCTATAGGCCAACCCGTTTCTCGTGCACGGTTCACTACCTCAACTGTGTCCTCTAAAGGACAATATGAGTAAACGAAGGCCCCGCTGACTTTCCTTAGTATATAGTCAGCTGACTTTATTTAGTACATAGTCAGCTGGGCCTTAGTTTGCAGGAGGAACGTTCAATATTTTTCAACGAATCGCACAAAGATTCGGTCTCATTGATAATAAGCATTGATCCGTTTGATAAATAATTTGACACACAAATCAAATTTTAAACTTAGTTTATTCGACAATCAAGTGACCCTGTAAGTCTGCAGCATGTGCATCTAATATCAACTTCTTATTCTAATCGTGAATAAAATTTGATGTTGGTGAGGCAACGTCGATAATAGAGATGAATGATAAATATATCGAAAATAATATTACTACCAAAGTGTCATCAATTTGAAAATTTTCTGTTACTACTTCGAGTAAAAATGCGATTTGTGGTCATTTTGACTATTTGTAACCGGAAAGTAACGAGACCAAATGTAATGCCGTTACAGTCACTTTTACACAGAATAGTAACTAGTTACTTGCTCCGTTACATGATTTCAAATTTAACTCGTTACTTTCCAATCCTGTTTTTGCCTTTACCATTACCGTTAACGTTGCCATCACCGTACAAGTGTGAACGTAACTTTATCATTTCAAAGTTAGTCAAACAAAATATTTTGGATGGAAGATGCAACGCCTCTTTGAAGTTTAGATACAAAAATGAGGATTGATCATCAACGCCCCTAATTCAAAACATATATGCTTTGATTTCTTTCAAAAAGCCGTAAGTACCAAACACCAAGGCCAAAACAAAAAAACAAACCTACGAAGAGTACACCGAATGAAAGCATCTCAGCCATCGTTTCATACATCTCAGTTAACACATACATATACAGTGCACTGACCTTACCGAAAGCATTTTAACCGCTTTTCAGTTACTACACTCACAGCAAATCAACATGACGAACCGTTCCACCTTAAAATAGGCAGCTGTTATTTTCCTAGTTTTGGCAATGGGTGCACAGTTTAGGTGAAACAGTGAGCTCGAAGATGCAATTGAATGACATAAACTCTTCCACAAAAATCGATTTCAGTGCACATTACATTTGCAACGGCCTTAGGCAACGGTGGCTGCTGGTATGATATACCCCACTGAGACAAAAGAATGGTAGGGTTAGATAAACAGCTTTTTAGCGCAGTCAACACAGTATCAATGTATCTGTTCTTAAGTGTGTAACGATGTATTTCTGACTGTGTAACAGAATACCTTTACAGACAGTGATATAGGAAAAGGATAAGCATGCATCCAAGGTGATTCAACCGCCTCCAAAACCCTCCATAACAACCAGTTCCACAACATATGATCCCTTTTTGTGATTTCCGGGATTCCAGCATAATCCTATTCACTTCTGAAATAAAGCTATAAGCTAAGTAAAATATTGCTACCGTAAATTTCAGCCATGGTAAAGCCAGGAAATCCGTTGCAACTCCCTAGTTAGGCTACACACTACATGGTACAGGTGGGGTATTACAAAAGCCAGCTGAAATGAAAAGAAATCAGGAGAGGATCCCAGGCTAAGAGCAGGGATCACGGGGTCCGGACCACGTGTGCTCTAGGCGAAAAAATAAAAACAATAAAAATTAAGGGAAGGGAATTAGACGATAGAAATAAAGGGGAAATTTAAACTAGAGTAGCAATGCTACAGTGGCTCAACCCTTCTGAGTTGTTTCATAACCGCATGCACTGCACCATTCAGGTTTCAATACCTTGTTTTGGAATTCCATGGAGGAGGGGGGGGGGGTCTTGTGGATATGCATGATTGTTATAAGGCTTTGCTCTCGGAGGTCATCTTTTCATCTTCATCTGCTTGATTGAATGAAATCTTGTAAATGTGTGGTCAATTCTGGCCAAATGTAAAATGATGATTGTTGGAGGGAGGTGGGGTGGGGACAGAGGGGTGAGACAATTTAAGGCCAGACAATATCTGGTGAGAGATCTGTATAGAAGTGTTTGCTTGGTTTATATTTGATCTCAACTTTATAACGGATCCATGTGTGATTATGTACAGAAAGAACAAACGGAGGTGTTAGTATGTTGGGTGTCACTTGAACATGTCAAAGAAAAGTCCAGTGAAGAAAAGAAAGTTTCCCATTCATAGGCGGTGTGTCAGTGGTCTAAAAAGTAGTCTTTCTTGACTTCTGTATAGTCCCCCCCCCCCCCCAGAAATTCTTCAGAGGTTGACTACTCTCATCGTTATGTCGATGCTACCTAAAATATAAATTTTCACATACAGTGACAGCTACCTACGATTAATATAACATTCCACCCTTGTCATGCCATGAAAATTGGTGAAGCAGCGTCTGGACTTATTCAGTATTCCTTACTCGTATTGAAGAACTACCCGTATTAATACTGTACCTTATATAGCCTACATATATTGAACATAACTAACACCTTAATTAGGTCTTGTCAGAAACATCAATTCTTATACATCAAACCAGCAGATGGTTGAAAATCTTACAAGTAACTTGATCGTTGCCTAATATTTTCCAGTCCAGCAACTTTCCTGAAAAATACTCTCATGTTTCAAACTTTCCTTGCTCTAAGGACTGTCATGAAATTCAAGCTTTCACTTCGAGAAATGAACATACTCCCTCCAGATAAGGCTCACCCCAGACACAAACAGCATACACTATAAACACTGTACCAAAAGAGTCAGAGCTGTAAAAGGAATGTCATGACTGTCAAATGTCAGAAAATTATCAAAATTACCCCAATTCCTACATCCAATCTTTTCTAGAAGAACAAACTGTTGCCATCCTTGTGAGGGTCCTCCACTGAAAATTTGTAGGAAATGAAAGCTTTTGAGGAGAGAGAGACAAACATTTCCACCCCACAGTACCACATAAGCTCTCCTCACACTTCGTGGGTTGAGCTAATAAACTGAAGAAAGACATTGCAAAAATTGACCAACTATCTAAGTTAAAAATGCTACTTCTTGTGTGCCTTGCTTGCGTCTTTATCACTGGTAATAATGAGACGGCCTTAGGCTATGGGGGTTGTAAACAAGATATCCCCATTAAGGCAATAAAATGGTGGGGTTCGAAAACCAGCATTTTAGCTAGTAAAGCCAGGGAGTCTGGTGCAACTCCCTGGTTAGGTTACACACTATATGCGAGGTACAGGTGGGGAACTGCAAACCATCACGCCAAAAAATGCTTATTTCTTCATTGCGATGGTTTCTTCATTACCTCCTGTAGATAAGCTTGAGTGGAATTACCGTTAAAAAATCTGTACAACCCCTACCATCAATCCTCCTTCCCCACCCACCACCCCCGGCACAACCAAATCGAACAACTATAATTTCGAGTTAGGTCATTAGAAATGATCAAAGTTAATTTTTTATGGTCTAGTTTGTGCTCATCGAATGCTTTGCTAGTCTGCTAGTTTAATTAATGGCATTTTAGAGCATTTAGATTTTGAAATTTCCTGGAGGATATATCGACAGGTATGTCGCCGAGATCTCAAAATAACTTAATTTGTAACTAATAAGTCCAGGCAGGTGTCATTGTCTGCGGGAGGGAGCCGCTTTTAGCAAAATTTTCTTCGTACTTTCCGCTTACATAGAGCACTAATGTCCCCTTGGGAAAAGAATTTAGACCCATCTTTGCGAAATCTTGGATCCGCCCTGGAAATGACCAGCCTTCAGTGAGATGACGGAAAGAAAAGCAACATAATTAACCCGGTGTTACAAACCTAATCCTTATATCTTAAACTTCATGGTTGTTGCCGTATGGCCATTCTAATGCTTGTGGTAAGTCCATTATAACGTCAAAGGCACATCACTTCAGTACGAGCTATTGAGCCATCGTTTATGATCTCTTTTTCCATAGGACCTATGTTGATCATGCAAATGCTACTTAAAAATTGGTTTCAGAAATCCATTTAAGTCGAAGAGATGTTTTTGATGTCGGCTGCTTTCTTGCGTGGGGAGAAAAAATGGCTCACATAAAGGATAAAAAACAACCTCACTACCACACATGTACATAGAGTATGCATCGCTAGAATAGGTTAGACTACGTAGACTTGTTACAAGTCCCCCAAGCTAGATCATATCCACATGCAGACCACATTAAGGAGGCGACGAAGAGAATGATTTGTTATTAATTAAAGTATCTGATCAATTTTTGAACTTCTTTTTTGTAAAAAGAAACCACATGTTCTGAGTTTCCTTTCCCTTCAAGTTCATACTTTATGGAGTGACGGTTTGGTTAATAAGCTGCCCAGACAAGCCCATTCGAGTGGAAAAGCGATCCCCGGGTGAATGATTTATGGTTACTATAAGTGTGTGACATATGAGTCGTGAATCAAACCATGAACACACCTCTGGCATTATCACACCATTCAGTTTCAAAGTAAGGGTACTTTAATGATACCAGTAGCTTGCACGAAATATTTTATACACACATTTTGAATTTATGATAACCTGACTTATATTATAAACTAAAGCTATTGAACATCGACGCTTGATAAACGATAAAAATTAAATTAGTCTGAGATACCAGCTACATTGTGTAAGACTATGCACACTAGATTTGTTAACGTGAACTAAAATGAAACAACTTGCTGACACAATATTTAGCCTTAGACAAGCAATGACAGTTACTACAACTTTGATGCAGTTTATTAATAATAAAAAACTAACTAACTTTAAAGTTGAGAAAAACTTTTCAACTCCCATGAGCAATGCTGCCCTTTTAATGTTAGGGAGGAGATAGCAATTACCAACATTTTCCAACGAAACGGCTTTCTATTTTATAAACTTTTATTTTTTAATTTTTTGTCTTCTTCGCGGTCTGTTTTTAAATATTTATACAATGTATCTAACCGCGATAACTTATAGCCAATGCTACACTGTTCTCCGTCTGATAATTATAGTTCAGAAAGATCATTTTGAGATTCTTACAGCGAAAAGATCATTTTGAGATTCTTACAGCACCCAGGGCAACTTATCCATTTGTGTAAAACATCCCATAACGGTAACACATTTTCTCCATACTCTGGCTAAAGTCTTTGATGCTCCCTGTACGTCATTTACAAGATCACAAATTGACGCTATATATGTCTATGACCAATGAAATGATAGCATCTATACGCCTTTTAGCTTACAAACCAAGTAGCTTTTGTAATATATATCATTGTCGCTTAAAGCTAGACATTTATATCTATCTATTTATACCGTTGTGTCTTTCAAGGAACCTAATAAACTGACTTCTTCAATAAGCAATTCATCACACCCCCAAATTTTCACAAAAATCTCTTTTCGCATTAAAAGGTAAAAATTTATGAGCATATATTCCAAGACCGCCGAATGACTTGTTGAAAAGCCTGTAAGTGTCAGTCGACGAATTAGTGGCTAAATTTGACGTATGTGATTCTGTATCGGATTTGTACAGTTATACGATTGTTTCACCGTATACATTCGGCATAAATATTAAAGTACTTGTCTTGTGCATATACGGGTTGGTAATAATAACGGCGCATACAACATATCAGATAAACCAGTATTATTATCAAAAGCTTCCTTCTCAGTTGATAAAAAATACAATAACGGAGAGAAGAGCTTTTCAGCAGTAATCTCGCCATATTCTTTTTCATTTATGTAGTGATTGATTACTGAAATCAACCAAGTAATGTTACAAACCCATGAACAAACTAGTTCCATCAAGAACGGGAGGGTGGAGCATGGAGGGGGTAACGAAACCCCAGACCTGCAATGGGAAACAGTCACATTGGATCAGCATAGTCTGTTGACTTTAACACATGAGGTATACAGGTTTGAATTAGCTTTGTCAAAAATCAACCAGTGTTCGATACTTGGGGAGGTCATACGTAACTTCATATTATAGAAAAGTTGCCACCATGTGGTAAGATACGTGGCCACAAAAAGGGCCGTTTGAACAGGTCTAAGAAATCACTGTGGTTCTTTTATTAAATGTGGGACACCTATAGATACAGAGTATGAGATTCGTTGTTTTTTTTTTTCTTTTTCAGTCATCGTGTCCGCAGTGTTTTTCACAGTTTGACCTCTGGTGCTCCAAATGACCTTTCACTGCCATCCACAAGATGGAGATCGTTTACTTCATAAGGGATATCTACATGTCAAGTATGAGATCCCTCATAGCTACCCATCTTGGGATATCGTGTTTACAAGGTTAACACCATTGGTTTCTGTTGACCTAAAATGGCCATTTTTCTCGACCAAAAACAATAGGAATTATCTACTGAATGAGGGGTATCAAAATGCCCAGAATGAAATCCATTAAGATGCTAAAGATGCATTTGCCAATAACAAATATTTCTAGTTTAGCATAATATTTATTATTTTATTGGCTTCAAGCCACAACCTACATAAATAAATACGGAAGCGCCTACACTCGTTGGGTAACTGTTCAGCATGCCAATGGGTGAAGACGGTCGTGATCCCAAACCTCTACTTTATCTAAGGGTATTCACGTAAAAGTTCCCTAATCTAAGGTTACAACTTTCCATGAATGTTAAAGTAACGCAACATATAACCTTTTGTACTTTGTTAACGCAAAGACTTTCCAAAAATGCTAAGTTTGGCAGCAAAGACCATCATCCATATTAAGTCCCTTTGGGCCAGTTTGCAGTAAAAACCGTAATCCATTTTAAGTCTCCTGGGGGTAGTGGTTAGTGTAACCCCCCCCCCCACACACACACACACTTCCCCCAAGGAACTTAATCTGGATGATGGTTTTTACTGCCAAAATAAGCATTTTAGGAAAGTTTGTTAAGCTGTACTCTTTACTTGCTTTATTTAATTCTTGTATGTTTTTACTTTTTTACCATTTTCGTCGGTAGGTTTTACTTTCCTTTTTAATTTTTATTCATTTTACCTTGCTTGTCTTTTGGTTGTTTCTTTTTTATTTTCATTTGCTTGTTATTTTAATTTCCATGTTTATTTTTTATCCTTTAATATTTTTGATGTTCTTAATTGCGTTATTTGTTGCTGGGTTCCCAGACTCGGGTTTTATCCTTGGCTTCGGCGTTTTGGTATTCTAGTCTTGTGTTATCTAGGTTTTAAGTTCTAAGGTTAACTTTCCAGTTTCCTTGGTCTGTTATTGTGTTTTGGGGGATTAGCTTTGGGCTTAGGCTATCTTTTACTAGAGCTTTCGTTCTTCTCTGTGTTTATTTTCTCCGTTTTAAATGCTTGTTTAGACAGGGAGCTGTAAACAAAATAACAGACCAGGGAGCTGTCTCACAGCTCCCTGGTTTAGATATCTTAGCTATCATATGTACATATATATATATATATATATATACATATGTGTGTACATGTATATTTATATATGTTAAAATTTTAATATATATATATACATATATTTAAATGTAGTTATCAGGCCGTTAATGACACGGATGTGATATTGTACACCAGCCTATATCTGTCCTCCAGATATAAATCTCCGAGGTATTGTCTGTCATAAATAGCATTGTCAATGCAGAACAAATACGAAAATCAATCATCGTGAAATAGATTTTTATGTACATATAGCTATCGTGCCTACTTAATACAACCTCGACGTTCTGATGCATTGTGCGGACTCTCCACACTGTATAAAGATAAAATATAACCTAGTGCAATAAAAAGAATAGCAGTGAACAATAAAGATCGGATCATTCACCGACTACAAGACTGTCGTGATGACCAGTTATTAGCCGCAGTTAATGTATTTTAGCTTCGTTCATCATATCAGCCCCTCATGCATGACACACACACATTTATGAGACGATGCCTCACAAAAATTAATGTGACGATAGGGTGGTTAGTTTTGTTATTTTTCGTTGAACATATAAAAGCAGCACACTTTGAACAGTTGAAGATCCTTAGCAAGGGTCTACGACGGTTGGGGAGGGGGACTAACACCCCGAGTAAAGACAAAGTCTGCATCAGGACACAAAGTGCCGGTTCCAGGGAACTAGCTCTTTATTTATAGGGCAAAATTCATGTTATGAGTGTCAGACAATCAAGAAAATTTCAGTGCAAGCACCATTGGCGCTGGGCGTCAGGCAGAGGGCGGGTTGTGGGCTGCTACACCCATCCGGGTAAATGCTTTCAATTTTTGGGCGAAATATATGCTATTTTTCTAGCAAACTTACTACATTCTTGCATTTAAACTTCAGGCAGAACTGCTCGGCCGGCCGAGCCTCATTGAAAGTAGTCCTGTACGCAAGTTGTGAAATGTCTTACAATTATCCTCAGAATATTCAAAATGCCATAAAAATATCCTTGGTACTTCTGACCTGCTTGAGATGTTTACGTGTTCCTTTCCACCACCTCCAGTGAATAAATGTGAAGTCCCAAATACATTTCATAACTTCTTTATGTTATACCCAAGTTATGGTTATGTGGCTAGACACGAGCCTGAATTGATACCCCAGTTTTATCGCTTGCAATGTAGCCAGCGTTTCATTAAATACATAGGTCTCAAGCTCTGGAATTAACTCCCTGTAGATATGAAGGACACCCATACTTTTGGATCATTTAAAGGTAAACTCACACTTTTCTTACTGTCCAAATATAACTAATTTAACACGTCTAGTTTATTTCGTTGTTCATATCTGAAATTCTCTTCAGTGTAATTATGTATTTTTATTGTAATGTTCAATAGGGGTCCATCCATATACTCTCCTGAGCTTCTTTGGATACCCCTTTGCCATACGTGTTAGTCTTAATGTTCCGTATTTTTTACCTTGTTTCAGCACATTTGTATCATTTATGTAAATGTTGATAAAGTATTCTTTTGACCGGTATAATACGAAAAACTGTTACGTATAATCATGTAATTGATGCTTGAATTGTTATGGTTAAAATAAAGTTCAAGAAAACAAAACAGAAACAAATTCAAACAAAACTCACGTGACTGTTCCCTTCAATGTCACACCTCAATTTGCTGGAAATGAACAGCAACCGAACAAAATTTAGCGCGCGCTCTTTTCGTCAGCGCTAAAACTTTGTCAATATAGGGGTAGGGTTTCGAAAGCGCTGAGTGCACAAATTCTTCAATTTAATCATCTAGAAAAACGCCCCGAGAAACAAATGCCTATCTAAATACAGAAATAGGGGAGAAAGCACGTAGGTTTCTTAAGCTCTAAAATTCATTTGTCTCGATGGTGTGTGTTCTTTCCTTTAACTCAAATCTTTGTGCTTTGTCGTAAAATAGGTTGAGAAAACGTGCTACGAGGTACGTAGATGAGCTGTAAATGGTAAACCTCATTTGTTAACGATTTAAAACTATGAGGTATGTTCAACTTCTCCTTCAGCAAATCTCAGTTCCCTGCAGTTCCATGCAGTTCCCTGCAAGCAAACGTTGAAGTGTGAAAGGAGAGTACAGAACTTCCGTGCAGGATTTTTACTAGGTGTCACTTAACCTGCAGGTGCTTTAGTTTCACTACCCCGCAGAGCAGACGACGTTTTTCGTTAAGCTCATAGCTACGAAAAACCAACGGAGGGCGGAAGGTTCGTGTGGCTAAAGCTAAACAGAGCGGCTGCGCAGACTTTAATTTCACCAGCACCCAAGAATCTGGTGAGTGCGTTCTAGCGCTCATGCTTTGGCATATTTTGTCTGTGTTAAAGTTGAGCTGAGGCGCCAAAGTAAACTTTGGAATCACGAGTAATAAATAACTTAAGGTTTTCGTCGTGCTCATGGCGCAACTCTGGGTCTATCGTCTCGTTTCGTGAAAGTACACTACCCTATGTTGTTTTTTGAGAAAATGACACTTCCATATAGATAGCTCTAAAGTATTGCTTCAAATAAAGTACAGCATCTTATGATCGGTTTTTATGTTTGAGTAGAAAAAGTTTTCTGTAAGTTTCCGTTTTATTGACGTGTTTTTCCTGCGTTGCAGGTTGATAAGTTGTACACTGTAGATCGTTTACACTTTATTTTATTGATCTGTAGGCTGGTTTTGTATAGCTAGAAATATGAAGATGAAGTACGATGATAACTAAAGAAAAACAACAATAGGAGGCTTTGTAGCAACTTTTCTCTTTGTGCCTTATCGATGTGTAAAACCTGAAGTATTATCTAGCAAAAGCTGCAAAGCAAGGCTCACGAAAATATTATTGCAACTTGCTTGTATTAAAATTTCAATGAGAACTATGTAAAAACTTGAAAATATCACAAAAGGTTCTCATGCGAATTTTTATATGAACTTTATATTTCAAATTAGAAAGTACTACGACCCGAGTGTAGCAGAGGGAAAGACTACAGTGACTGTGCTACACAGGTGGCAAATAGGGATTTTATAAGGGAACGTGGTAACGACCCTGTAAATATAGTGATAACTATGAGTTTAATGGCAACTCTGAAATGGAAGAAAAACAAAGACTTTAAGTGCCATTTTTAGTAGGAAGGGTCACACATGACACAAAATTTTGTCTACGGAAGACTATATATAATTATAACATTTTCTCACTGCTAGGTTATGTTATATATAGCTTGATCTAAAGGATTGAATTGGTAAATTACCAGTTGGAGTTGTAAAGTCAAAGGCATTTCCCATATTCGTGTTCGCCTAGCGTCGTAAACTGCCCTTCAAGGCCTAAATTTTAAAAAGTGCTAGGCTTACAATTCTGACGTTACGTGTATGTATAGTGTTCTGTCTAAAAGGTCCATGTAAACAGAACTGACGCAACTGCACATAATATATGATTGACAGTTGTGACCGAGTCTATATACTTTCTGGCAAAGTAACCACACTCCATCTTAGCGCAACTCTAGCCATTGGTGTACGAGGCGTGGGCTAGGAGAGAAATGTGATCATTTCGGGCAAAATAAATGCTATTAGCAGTCAGAAGTGCTCATCACCCTTTCCCTCCTCTCATCCAATTGAGGTTCCAGTCCTGTTTCCATGTGACAATACCTTTCGAAGTTATCATGCATTTCCGGAGTCCCTCTATTTTGGGGCTAAATTCTAAATTGAATCAATGTAAGGTTTTAAAAATAAACGGTCACGTCGCCTTATTTTCTACTGCTTGATGGAAAAACCTCTTTGTCGGATGAAACATTCTAGGAACTGACGTTTCTTATAGCTCTTGGGCTGTAAACAAAATTACTCTATTTATTTATCCTTCACTTATGATCAACATTGCTATAGTTCTAAACAGTGATTTACCCCCTCACCAACAGATAACTCCTGCCAACTTAGAAGTATTGTTTAGTCTTAAGGGTAAATTGAAAGTATAGCCATCCCTTCTTGTAATTTTTCACTCGCGTGGAACATAGCTTTGAGGAGAGGGCTAAAAATATTCTAAGAGAATTGCTAGTATCTATCTTTTCGCCAACGCTGAATCTAGTAGCTAAACAGGAAACAGTTCAGAGGGTAAGCTTCTATACTATATTTCTTGGTCTTTGAAGGCGTGCAGTCGACGTCACTGATATGTGTAATCCCACGTTGGACGGCAAACAAACTCTATTCGATCATACACCCCGAAAACACGAATAATTAGCACAAACGTTTGGTATATTTTCTTTTCTGGTGGTTCTGAGAAAATCCTGATGGAAATTCTCTCTTGGGAGCAAAGTACCGGCGCTTTCCTATTAGCCTGTCTACCATAAAATTGCTCTTACCTGCTGTACGCCCATGAGTAGGGGCAGTTATCAAGTTGGTGGCTAAATTAAACTGCGCACTAGCGTACAAAGTATATCGTGTCGCCGTCCAACTTGGTAATCGGGTATTTCCAAAAACTATGGGTCCAAAAATGTAACATGAGGTCAAAATTTAAAAATCCTCACAACTGATTGAAATTTATACTCATGATAGAGTACCATCAGCATTTATAAAAGATAAAAATATTTTTACATACAGCATTATGTATGCGTGAGGGGACTCATTCGAACATATACATGCCAGTAAATTAACCAAAATAACTGGGACACCATAGCAGTCTTTAAGCTCCTCTTAAAAGGACAAAGAAAATCCTAAATGGTTGAAAATTCATAGTTGAGTGTGATTTAGGACCCTTTGTAACCAGGACATGGAAAAAGTTTGAAAGAATTCTCCAAAACTTAAAAACAGTCAGTTTCATTTTTCTCAACAGTTTCACATGTCAAAAGTCCACACTTTTCAATATTTTGTAAATAATATTGACTGTTTTTAACCAGTAAATGATATTTAATTGTTCAAATTTTCCTCTTTGACACCCTTAGATTGTTAGAATTTCCATTTTGTATCTTATTTTGCGTCACTTTATGGACGTGTGTGATATTTGCAAGATATTTCACTCCATTTAGTTTGTCGTGTGTAACAGGGACACCAAGAATTGGTGTCCCCATTACACCTAACATGCAAATTGTCAGTTTAATTTTTAAATGTTGAGTTGACCTGGAAACTTTCAAATACAATAACAATCACTGTTTGTAGTAATAAGATACAATTGAAAGCCCCAGTTTCATTGAATTTTTGTTCTTCATACATTGAGAATGACCAGCATAACTATGGCAGCATGGGGAACACCAAAAAAATCAAGTGTCCATCAGCATAAAACACTTGGTTCAAAATACATGGGATTATATTTTCTAGTAACACTCTGGTATCTTCTTTTCATGTGACTTAATTCACAAAAACTTAAGCTGTTTGTGCAAATGGTGAAGAACCAACATAACTCACTGAGGGGGGACATCAAAATTCTGTCGATTACAAATGATGCCTTGAACAATCTTTGCTTTGAATATTTCTTTCCAAATGTGCTACTATCTCAAAGAGTTTGACCTAATTCGTATATCAAATGAACTTCTGCCACCTGAAAATGACCACATTTGTAAAAATGATGAAAAGTACATAAGAAAATCATCATAACTAGGGGGACACCTCAGCCGGGAAAGCCCCCCCCCCCCCTTGGATCCGCGCCCGGTTATCTTGGCCAGGTAGATTACTATGTTGCTGTTTGAAAAAATGGGTAAAGCAATAATACTCATATTTTGGAAATGTTGACTATTGGTGATATCCTTACCATGATAAATGAGCAAAGCAATTCAGTCCATGATAAATGTTTTTCAGATATAAATCAAATGTGTATGCTTGTATGTCACAGCATTACACCAAAATCATGGGGACACGAAAACAAAATAGTCTATTTTCTAGAAAATACTAAATGTTGAAAATTCAATTTGTATATCATAAGATAGCCATGTTGGTAAGGTATAATAAAGTACATGACACACTGGTATGTTGTATTCCATGTCTTTAAAATCTAGCATTACATTGGCAAAGTCAGTAAAAACCCCATTAGACCCCTAGTTTTTGGAAATACCCAATATTTCTCATAATTTAGACATGATTATACCATTGTCTTCCTTTGAGATGGAATGAACGACGTACATGCTAGCGTGCTGATGCGCGGCTAGAGCTGAAGGCGCACTTTATACACCTGGCTCTTACTTCACAGCGTAATGAAGCCATTGCCTCCATCACCTTCTTAGCTATCGACATGGGGCTAGGCTGCCATGACACTTGAAAATTCGGCAAAGCTACTGATTCCGCGAAACAGTTGTCCCACGAACAAATGCGGACTGTAAGTTTCAACAGAGAAGGAACTCTTATGAAGGTACATTTGACATACCAGTTAAATCTTCGATTAGGCTGGTTTGCTCGATAAATACTCTTAATTATACCGCTTTTCACCCACATTTTGGTCCGGATAACTTCTCACTGCCTTATATGTTTATATGTACATGCATACTGTACAGGCTACATGTATGAAGTCGTGATAGGCTAAAATACTGTGCCTCGTAGGCGTAGGAAATTGTTCCCGCTGGGGCTGAACATCTTCTCGGACCGCCGCCTTGGGGGGGGGGGGAGGTCTAAACGGACTAAATGGAGGGGGTGTTCTTCTCCCCTTGGAAATTTCTGAATATATGAGGGTCCTTAGATGCAATATAGTGCAATGTATTGGGCAAATTTTAAGGAAAATTACCGCAGCTTCTTAAAGTTTTCACAAAGGGAACAGATAAGGGGTTTTCGTCCTTGAATGGAGTTAAGCGAAAGAATTCATCCACCCACCACATTTTTAACGGGAGGGCTTTAGCCCCCCTCCCTACCCAACCACCCCTTCCTACGTCTATGCTGTACCTTTTCACTTTAAGAATAGTCATGTATCTAGTGCTTTCGGCGAGAGCGATCTAGCGTGCCTTCCATTGGCTAGCATGTTTTTGTGCGTATAGACCTGAAGTCACAATGTCATAAAATTAGAAGTACGCATGTCAAAGAACACGCATGTGCACACTTTTGTACAGTACCGGTAGTGCAGCATGTCCTCGATGGAGCATGGAACTACTACGTCGAATACTTCCATCTATGGAGGGCGCTTGTCAAGAAGGTGATGACGTCAATGCGTAAAGCGCAGGTCACACTAGAGATTTCGGATAGGGATTACGGTCCGATTTTTGTGAGTTTAGTTAAAATCTTCTCCATCTCTGATCGGAAAGAGCCAAAAATTTGCTAATATATATATATATATATATATATATATATATATATATATATATATATATATATATATATATATATATATATATAAAGTACAAACAAGAAAGAAGAGACCAGTCTCATAGTTGACAAACAAGAATACAGATTAAAAAAAAATGAATTATATTGAAATTTTCGGTTCCCCTGGGAGCTTCTTCAGCGATGACTAGACTGCAAGTGCGAAATTTATAGAGTTCAATGTACAAGAAAACTTTCTATTAAACTTAGCAAACATGAACTGTTCGTATATATATATATATATATATATATATATATATATAAACGAAAATGAAATGTAAACTAATTATTTCGTGACGTCCCATCGGTAGACAGCGTTTACCGGACACGAGTGCAGAAATCGGATTGATTTTCGAACAAATACCGCTCTGTTGAGCGGTGTACGTTATATAGTGGTAACAAAACAGTTTATAGTGCGACAAACTAGGATCAGTTATCGAACGTGACCATCCTTAGAACAGAGTTTAGAAAAATTCGAATAGGACTTCGGATTGAAAATTGCTGTAGAGTGACCCGCCCTTAAGACGTATACGTAACACATGCTCACACACAGTATTACACTATAACAAAAAGAGCTTAAAACAGAAGGTTGTGGGACACGGTGAGATGGATGAATAACCACTCTTTTTTATATGAATCAACGAACTGATCGTATACGGCAAAGCAAATGGAACGCTATCATATAGGCAGGCGAGGGCAAATTGAAGCAATCAATCACGCTGGCTACACGCACAAAGCAGATAGACATTAAGTTTAATTCAGGATAAGAAATAAACATTTGTAAAAATGATGAGAGTAAACATGGACAACATTTCTTGTCGCTTACCTAGTATAATGGGCGAATTTATGTCTCAGTATTCTGTTATCACCCTTTTTAAAGAAGATTTAACCACTTTCACAAATTACTCTCATATTTTAACATATATCATATTCTTGAGTAAACAAACAACCGATCATATTAGGATCTACTAAAATATATACCTTCCCTAAGACTAACTAATCTCTCACCTCGTAAATCAAACATTCATCTTTGGAATTAAAAAACTTGTTTTATTTATTCTGTAAATGAGGAAAATTCATCAGTCCAGAAATTTATTACTTTCAAACGAATTTCCTGTCATGAACTATCACATTCATCGGATTTTCCCAATCACTCAGACATGTGAGACTCAGACATGTAAGACACGTGATTTCGGAGCACGTCTAAATGGCACTAGATACTTCGTTAAATCCATTTCGTTCGTAAACTTCATTCGTTTTACATAGAACGGTAGAGACTAATTTGTAATTTATGGATTTGCTTTCATATCACACACCTTTAAGGCTTCGTGTTCATTGCTTAAAGACGTTTTTCGATAAGCAACTAAATTTAAATGCATGGCTATTTTTCCACATTTTCTCTTAATAAGCCAGTTGGGTAATTCAGTACTTCCGGTGGGGTCACAAGGTCAGATGAACCGTGACAACTTATTCGCCAAGGTAGGTGGTTCACTTGACCTTTGACCCATCCGATGATGCATTGCTTGAAAGCATTTTCCCAATTCGTCTACTGTAATTGGTCAAACACAATCTGCCAGCGTCCTTCACGCCTACTTACTCTTATCTGTATTCGTTTGCCTTTAAAATGTAGCTATATCAATATCATAAAACCTGGCGCAACACGACGATTTCCCTCAGGCTGGTAACATGCTGACCACCTCAAAAAATGGAGGTGTTAATCACAATCGTTTAAAAGGTAAATGCATTCACCCCTGTTTGAAGCATAGTATACCTTAATGTCCAAATCCATTTATATCTCCTTTCAATCATTTGATAACATTTTGCCAACGAAATGATAAATCCATACGAAAAAATGTCTTAGGGTACCGGTATCTTTTATCGGTTTTCTAAAACACAATAAAAGATACTAGTAAGGGAGGAAAAAGGAAGAGATTTGTACGATTTAGCTGATATTTTAAAGGGAAAATGCAGTCACCCGAAAATGAATTAGTATATAACTGGGTATTCTTATTCATTAATGGCTTTTCTGAATCATGTGACAACAATTTTGTAACGTTTTTTTTTTTAAATTTATGCAAGACAAACCTTTTGTTTACCTTAACAATGCCCCTCTGTGTGCTGAAACATTATGCAAGATACAACAGAAATAAAAGGAGAACTGTAATATTTAGTTCGTGTGTTAAAGTAAGATTGGAGCGACTGCTTATGCCCTTTAAACTAAAGTTGGGTTGACTATTCATTTTCTTAATATATAAAATCCTCTTGGGGTACCTTACTGCATTTTCTGACAAAATATTCTAGAATTTTATGTTTACAGGTTTCAGTATAACATGTTAAAGGGAAATATTGCATTAAAAATGCATCAACATGGCATACAAAGGAAACACCTTAAGTCATTATCAAACCATTCAGTCTCACCATTAAACTCTAGTAATAGTTTTATCGCCTCAAAGTATTATATATTACAAGAGTAACGGATGTTGCATCATTTGAATTTTTGAAAGTTTGGGTGAACAAATTACTTTCATGCAACAAAGAACTGAATTACTTCCTGTTAGAGCCTTATTTCTTGAAAAGAAAGTTACCGTACTGCCTTATTTTGAATGGTCTATCATTCTATATCTATTAATATTGGTTTAAAAATATGAATATATTCTGTAAAACAAACGCAATATTTCCCTTTAACATCCCTTCTTACAAGGAACCAAAATGGTAAATCCACATGTAAGTAGCATCGAACAGAGTCATTAAAGGAACTTATTGCGTTTGTGGTAGAGAAAATTTCACTCCCGCGGTAACTTTATTTTCAAGATATAAAGTTTACATAGAAAAAAAAATCACTGCTTGGTAAATCATGAGTAATTTGATCACCCCTTTTTTAAAGGACGCAGCACTCATCATCGTAATATTTTTTTAAGGGGGGATAAAGCTATTGCTAGAAGGTGTTGGTAAGATTGAATAGTTTAATAGCGACTAAAGGTATTTTCTAGTCTGTGTCATGTTGATACAAGGTAAACACAAAATGCTCCATTAGGCGCGAGAAGTACACCAATTGCTTTTTGGATAATGTGAATGGTAGAAAATAACGCTTACGTTAAATGATTTGGCATCGATTTAGAAAGGGCTTTTCAAGTGCCATGGAGCACATGTCTCCAACTGGAGGATATTTTGCCATGCGCTGGGTGCATGAGAAGGCGTCCTTTGCCAAGGCTTCTTAACTCATAAAAATGTGATGAACGAATTTTCTCTCTAGGTTTTCTTTGTGACATATTTCCGAACTTACACCAACAAGAATGGCAGACAGCTAATTTTTGTACCGGTCGGATACTCGCCTGCGTCTACGTGCATGTGCGAAGGCTACGTCGTGCATACAGTGCGTGCAATCAAATACCTTATCTAGCTAGCTTCAAGTTTTTTTTTTAGCTACAGTTTTTCACACTATTCCAGCAAGTTTTAGCCTGAGGCATCTCAAGTTTTCATAGTTTGACTTATGGTGACCTCAAGTGAAGGATCCCCATGGATTAGCTTTCTTTATTTGTTTACCCAGTTATCAAAGTCAAATAGTTTTACCCAGGCAAGGATTTAGGGAAGGGGCCTATAGGGGGCCAGGTGCCCCCGCCCGAAAAAATGATGAAAACGAAAGAAAAGTGAAAGACGCAAAAAGAGAAAAAAAGAGAGAGAGAAAAAGAAAGCGAAAACAGGAAGAAAAAGTAAACTTTTCCTAAAACACGCCTATGATGTTTAATGTTCGGTAGGTTTAGGAAGGAGTTTTGTGTTCTGATCAGGCAAGGGTCCCATTATTAGAACTACCAGCAATTAATTAGAGAAGTTGCAGACAACTAAGGGCTACAAGGTACAAAGGGCACCTGAGTTGCATGGCATTGACAATAACTTGAAATTACAGACCGTTGGATGTCAACGTTTGGAATTAATAGTGTATTACGAGGAAGGGGGGGGGGGGGGCTTGGCACACTGTACAAGTAAAACGGAAGTGACAAATTTGTCTTGAAGGGTGAGATGTCCTGTAAACTAAGGAGTTTGGAATGCTGCACACTCACGGTTTCTCTCTTCGGTGCAAATGAAATTCGCCATCATGGTCCCCTGCCTTGAAAATTCCTGGAGCTGGGTCTGCTTTCACCTCTGGTGACCTCAAAATGACCCTTGACCTCCACAAATACAATATAGACTTAGTTCTCAATATCGGGTATCCAAATGCTAAGTGTGAAATTGTAACGTTACAAGGTTTTAATCTTTTGAGCTCTGGTGACCTAAAATGACATTTGACCTCCACCAGTATCAAACGGGATCAACTCTGCACTATTGGGTACACACAAGCGAATTATGAAATCCTTTGCTGTTTCCATTTTTTGAGCTATCTTGTGAGCAAGTGTTACAGACATGTCTTAAAAGAAGGGAACCGTTGAAAGCTCAAATTAAGTTTTGATATGTTAGAAGGGTACTTATTCAAAGCATTCTGGTAAAATTTTCATTGAAATGCGATGTGTGGTTCTCAAGATATTAGCAGTTAAAGTTGCCACATTTTCAACACAAAGTGAACTTGAAGCAAGAACATATGACAAGTTTTATTGTATGTCAGGGTTAAAAGTTAATACAGGAAAAACAAACGCCGTGTGGATTGGTAGTAAAAGAAATTGTAGCCCGATATTGCCGAGGCATACCTTGAACTGGGTAAAGGATAATTTTAGTATTCTTGGTGTGACCTTTAATACAGATTTAAAGCAAATGGTTGATCAAAACTATAACAAAGTCTTTGAGACTATAAAAGGAGTTTTAACACATTGGTCCAAACGTCAGTTGACGGTATTGGGTAAAATCACTATCGTTAAGTCACTCGCCCTTTCAAAACTAACATATATCATAATGACTCTTCCAAACCCAAAAGACAGTTTTGTAACAAATTTGCAGCGTTTATTTTTTCAATTTATCTGGAATAAAAAGCCAGACAAAGTTAAAAGGACCCAGTTTTATAATTCGTATGAAGAGGGCGGAGTTAAGATGGTAAATGTTAATGTATTTATCAACTCTATTAAAATTTCATGGATAAGACGATTATATAATGGTAATAATGATTGGTGCATTTTATTTCATCATATGCATAGAGATCTAGGAGCTGTGTTTAGTAAAAGTATACACTACATTACATCTTATAAAAGTACAATGAAAAACGCCTTCTGGGCTGATGTGCTTGCTGCTTGGGTGAATCTCAATACAAATATGGCTATAAGAAATCCAGCAGAATTCTTGAGTCAAAGGGTATGGAACAACGATCTTTTCCAAATGGATGGCCATCCAGTACATATTCCTGCTTTCTGTAACCAAAAATTCTATTTCGTTAATGATTTTTTCGATGAAAAGGGAAATTTCTATGACTATGAGACCATTAAAGATTACTTTGGGGTGAATGTTGATTTCCTTACTTTCTTTGGTCTTCGTAGAGCTATTCTTTCAGTCAACGACAATTTCAAGATTTGTTCTAAAGTCCCTATGCCTATAAGACCTCCAATTTATAGTGTATTGCTACAGTCTGATAAAGGCTGTCAAGTATTTTATGATATTATAGTGAAACCCTATGTTACTTCAAATACTTATTCAAAAGAAAAGTGGAATGGTATCCTTAATGTTTCTATTACGGATGAGATTTGGAAATACTACAATAAATTGGTTTTCAAAGGTATAACTTCGGTACCCCTTAAATGGTTTCAGTATCGAATTGTAAATTCCTTCTTGTGTACAAATGTATTGCTTCATCGTATTGGATTAAAAGAAAATGATCTGTGCACTTTTTGTAAGCAAGAGAAGGAAACTATTTTGCATTTATTTTGTATGTGCCCTGTTGTAAAGAATCTAATTGATCAACTCAATTCGTGGACAAGAGAAAAGTTATCAAAATTTTTTACTACTCAAATGAATGTTTACTTTTAGGATACCATGATGGCACTGATATCCGGGCACTCAACTACTTAGCTGTCATATTTAAGTATCATGTCTACAAATGTAGACTAAAGTCTGTAAGACCCACTCTGTCGTCTTTTCTTTGTGATTTAAGAGAATACTTGAAGGTAGAAAAATATGTCAGCAGTATTAATTGCAACTATAATCATTTTCTTGAAGTGTGGTCGGAGTGGTGGAATGCGATACGTATGGAGTCCCCCTGAGTTGAAATTTCATGTAATGTTCTCTGTTGTTAACAGGATCCCCCGAATTGTAATTTAATGAATTGTAATTTCATATAATGTTTATTTTTTCTTGTCACTGAACACAACTGCAAATGCTTTTCCATATGCTATTTTTCATCATATAATTATGTATATATGTTTTTGGGATTCACTCAAATAGAATAAAAAAAAAAAAAAAAAAAAAAAAAAAAAATATGACGTCATCGCCTCACATTAATGATCAGTCTTTTGTATTTCTTTAAACTTTACAACCAATTTTCTGTTCCACAATCCCATTTTATCGGAATGTGGTGGCATGAGAGGCATGGGAATTTTACAAACTTCACATTTCTCATAGGGAGGTCCTATCCCTATTAACTTCAAGGTCAGCACAACAGACTGAAAAAAACAAAGGAAACAAAGCATTTCTCATCAATGTAAGGAAGTGATATAATCCCTGCTTGCCCCAAGCTCCCTTTGGGTCACAAATGCAGTAACTTCATTTGCTGATATCTCGAGTACTACATGTCCGATTTGAATGAAATATTCACGAAATTGAAGAGATTTATTTCCTCTTTCACATATATGGAATTTATTTGTACGCTTAAACCCTTCCTTTAAATACGCTATACGCCCCTTTATCTGCTATTTATCCAGCTATTTTTTTTTTTTTTTTTTGTTGAGTCAAAGCGGGTTGAGTCTACATGAAATGAATAATCATATGGAAAAAGAAAATGAAGGCAAAACTTAACCCTGTTTTGTCATTTTGAAATATTTGTATATTCTTCCTGAAAAATCAAAACGCAAACTCATGATCATTTTTTCACAAGAAATCAAACACTTTCTTGAGAACTCGTCATCAGCTGTCCAAACACACACAGTAAATGGGTCTTCACCGGGAGACCGGCAATGTTGTGATGAGAAACACGTTTATAACTAGTACCATAAACCGAGATGCAAAAGTAGGACTGGGCGGTTTGGTGAAAAAATAAACATCAGTATTTCGTTTTCTGAACACAGATAATATAAAAATAGGCTATGTCGGTATTTTACAGGCTAAAATTTGGTAAGAATCTAGTAAAGATGTTGTTTGTGCGACTTAAGTGAAAAATTGTATATCCTTTACGCTATGTTCCGTCTGCCGTGATAGTCTCTTAGGTCTTTATTTCAGGCAGTACATATTTTATTGTTTCCTTTCTTTGGGGGGGGGGCAAACTTGCCGTTACGAAACCACTAAAATTTGGGGTAAAAGTGCCACCCCCTTACTCTCCATTGAAAGGAGCCCCACATGCTCTTGCTACACAGCAAAACGAAAATGTGGGTTTGGTGTTTTCATTTCAGAGAAAATAGATCTGATATACTTCAGAATTTGGTATACGTGACACACCTACATGACTAGTGTTATTCAGTGGTAGTTTCAGAGAAATGGTGAGCTTTAAGACCGATTCATATTAAATCTTCAATATATCTTCAATAATTTTTCAGTATAGGCCTATTTTCCAAGATAAGTCCAGAGGAGCAAGGGATGACCATATGTGGGTCTTATAGCTCTGTAGCACGTGAAAATTTGGAATTATAAACCGGCCTGAAAGGCCAGTAAACTTTTTTTCTTCTTCTTTTAGCACGCGAACGCCGGTCTGCACTGAAACTTTTCATTACCATAGTGCACACAAAATTCAACCATAATGAATAAGGTAGGCGCATAACAAGCCTATCCGAAAACTGTCCGACATCCGATCTGGCATCTTCATAAATCGATTGGATAGCAATTTTTTGGATGACCGTGATGGTACACGCGCAATATTTGATGGTTTTAACACCCAGTAAGTGGAACGCAACATGCTCCCCAAGCTGTGAAAATCTCAACATTGAGAAACTAACAGAATTAGTTAGAAAGTTTGAGAGACCCCCCTTTTGCAGGGATTTTGGAAGCCACTTTTTGTTTTACCTACAATCCCAAGTATCCTGTCTGTACATTTTCAATGGAGAATGGCTTTTGCAACCCTTTTGCAAAGTCTATCTGTCATATGGAATGGAACTAAACGCGTATTCGTGTATTGCTATAGCTACCGAAAAGCTACGTCCTGTAATTTTCGAGAAACGCTAGTTTTTGAGAGGCTTGGTTTCTTGTAAACTTCTATATCTTAGGCTACCAAGCCTTTATACTGTGTTATACTACAAATACATAAGTTTTCCCCCATTCGGGAAAATTTTGGTGTTCTCCCGAAAAGGAGAATCTCCCTGACTGTTAGAGAGCGGGAGGAACTTTTAATTGTCAAGCAGATTTTTAGTTAACGAAGAACATTTGGCAGTTTAGAATTCCGTCGAGGGTATTTTGAAAGTGTCAGGCGAAGTACATTAGCAACCATACGAGGTGTCTGTATAGTACTCAGTAATCACAGCAAACTGTGTGATGTATGGCGGGTTTCCGCAACACGACAAGAAAAAAGAACTATTTATGAAAAGGGTATGTTTTTCTTAAACCAACTTTAAAAGAAATTTACCTTCTAATTATTATGAAGGACTGCAGCTGCTTCTATGAGAAGGATAGGGCTGGGATATATGTTATATGCGTGCAAGTTCACGAATACTCCCCTGTGGATCTGCAGATCGATCTGCAGATCCACAGGGGAGTATTCGTGAACCTGCTAGTATATAGAGCACGGTGGCACAAGGAGTTTCTCTACAGGAGCAATATCTTCCAAGACAGAGGTTTACAAAATTTACAATAAAACTCCAAAAAGAGCAAATTTTAAAGGTGTCCAACCTTCCACTGGTATTGACAAAACGAGAAGCATACTGGATGGCGCAACTTTGTACCAGCCATCCTCATAGTCTCAACAAAAGGAAAGAGTACAATTCGTACAAAAGAGTCTGTCACCTATAATTACTCATTGTTTTAAGTTTTTTATTATTTATTATTCTTTATTATTTATTTTTTATTTTTAATATTTTTTTATTTTTAATATTTTTTATTTTTAATATTTTTTATTTTTAATATTTTTTATTTTTAATATTTTTTTATTTTTAATATTTTTTATTTTTAATATTTTACCATTTGCGTATAGTTCTTTTATTTATATTTTAACCTGTATTTTTACATTTATTTTCTACTTGGTTTTTTTCTACACTTTTAAGAGGTAGCTTTCAGTGTCCATGCTTACATTCCTTCTTTTAAATCAACCTGTTGACTACATTTTATCTTCCTTAATTCCCGTTTTAGGTTTTTACTTGCCATTTTGGACTGTTTTAATCCCCTTTTTTCAAGGTATTTGTATTAGAATAAGCCACTGGCTATCTTCTGATGCATTTTGGTGCTTGGATCTCGTATTGTCAAAGATGTTACAAGCATACCTTAAACCTTTTTTAAATTGTGCTTTTTGCATCCCATTTTTAGCCATTGGTATTTAAACAGTTTTGCTTACTTCTTTTTTCATTCCACTGAGGATGGCTGAGTAGATAACCGAAAGCTTTGACAAAATTGTGTAAGGATCCATCTTTTGCCTAGTAGGTGGAAACCTCCAATTCCTATACACTTGGTATTATCATCACCGTCCTTTGGAGGTTCCTGCGAATACGTAATGGATCCTACTGGCATCTAAGAATATCGTTGGCTACCAGTACTTGTATTCCGTATATATATATATATATATATATATATATATATATATATATATATATATATATATATATATATATACTTAACAAAGTAAACCAGTCAATGGTAGAGTGCTCAACCTATGAAGGGAGCCAACCTTTCAATATATATATATAAATATATATATATATATATATATATATATATATATATATATATATATATATATATATATATATATATATATATATATAAATTATGATCACTCGAAAGTTCGTAGACGGGAAAACGTGTGATTAAATGCCGTCACGGGCAGTGAAGACTCATTGCCAGTTTCTCCTAATTCAAATTTAAGTGTCTTGGCAGTGCAGAAGCATGCAGTAAAGTGTGTAACTCAAAGCATTTAACAGCGCAGACGCGGTAGTGCATGAGAAATGATGCGACAATATGCAAGCCTGAGCAAAAAAAAATAAAGTTACTATTAGCCTTGGAAGATGAAGGCACAGTAAGCTAGATGCGACGATGCAGAATATGTAACTCCATACGCTGGGGGCTACTGGTGATGTGAGTCGATGTCGCGCTGCGAGCACGTTGAGTGAAGTATGCGTCGGCGATGAAATGTACAACTTTGTGGATTGCCCTCTCGGTTCAAGTTTCAGGTACATAATTTTTTTGTAGTCAAGATGAAGTCAAACTAAAGATTACTGTTGATGCCTCCTCTTGCTGCAAAGAAATTACTGTATCTCCCTTTCTCTCTCTCATCTCATCACTCTCTCCTTATACGTTTACACTTGTTACAGTAATGCCCTGTAGTTACTTTCAGGTCACCTCCTGATTAAGTATGTGGTACTGTTTGATGCTTCTTAATGAAAAGTAGTGAGAGAATTTTTCCATCCTAGACGAAAAGCTGAAAAATAATTCAAAGGGTTCGGATCCTGAAGCAACCAAAAGTTAACTGACGCCTTAGTTGCTAGACGATTGTGTAAGCCATTTTTTTCTTCGCAATGGTCGTATCATCTCTATCAGACTATCGGAACTCCGCATATGTTATTGGATCCAGTAGTATTCCATGCATGACTGGTGTTACAATAGCATACACCAAATTATCGGATTATAGGATAGCAAAGCTCAGTCCAACAGTATCGGATTGATATAGTAGTCTGGATGGGAGGCTCTGGGAGGGGCGAGAGATGGGACGAAAGCGGACCTCAGGCCCACCATGGTTTGTACTGAGGTCAGAACAATTGATATCCTAAACGCCCCGTTATGTAGGAAATCACATTCTAAAATGGATCAGTGCAGTCTACGTCTTCCATCCGCGAGACCTCTGTAGGGGAAGTTTGGGCATCACCCGAAATGAACTAGATTACAACAAATATCGCTTTAACACACACATTTGTCACTATGAAGTGGTGCATTTACCCTTGCGTCTGGGGCCAGTGTAATCAGTTCGGGAGATTTCCTCTTTTGGGAGAATCTAGTTTTCCCCAGATAGGGAGAAGATTTGGTCATGGGTGCCAACATATTGCCTATTTTACCCACAATTCCATCCGTTCTTTGTGTACGTTGTCAGTGGAGAATGCCCTTGCAAAATTTGTCGATCTAATGTAAAGAAATTAATATTCGGTGTGTGTATTGTCATAGCTACCGAAAAGTTACGACCTAATCTGTAGTTCCCCTGGCCGTTTTTGAGAAAAACGCCAGTTCTTGAGTGCTCTTTGTTGTTTTTGTAAGGCTAGTAAGCCTATACGAGATGTTGTATAAGGTTTCCCCCATTCGGGAGAATTTTGGTTTTCCCCCAGAATCTCCCGGACTGATATTAGATAGGTACTCCTTCAATGTCAATGACACGAAGGATCCGTACCATCATGGACACACCCCTGCTGCTCCGGTTGAGTGCATTATTTGTCCTGTTTCTAACGGTACCCTCTTTTACACTGCTGCCTTCTTTACAATTTTATACTGATGATCCGGGGTTGGTCAGTAAAGAGTCAAAGACAGACTACTGGAGGCACTAATCAAATAAAATCCCGTAGAATTATGACACTTAAGACTGATTAATTTACTGCTTTGAAAGTAAACACATATTTGAATAAATTTACTCGAATGAATTAAAACCTGGTTTTCACTTCAAACCCATAAGGCCCACTACTTGTTGCATTGTTTTTTAGATACTGCACAACGGGCGTTACTTTTCATCTGCTTTCACGTGAGGGAGAACGTAACCTTTTAGTTGTTCACAGGTGAAGTGCACTTTTGCTGATTTTGAATAGGCACTGCTTCTTTTATAACTTTTCCTTCTTTTTTATCTTTTAATTAATCCTGTAGAAGTATTATTTCCGATATTTGTAATGCTGGAGGGTGGTACTTTGGAATATATTATTGCCCCTTGTTTAATCTCTTTCTGTCAACAGTATTATATTTTTCGAAATGCTTACTGCGATCTACTGACAGCAACCATCTGTCGATGGCAGAAGGCAGTGCATTTGTTATCAGAATTGTAAACTAATCACATATAAAAACCACTTGCACGATTGAATATATTGAGTGGGCTACACTTTTTTAATTGAATTATTCGAACCATATTCCAATTGATAATCGACAAAATAGATCAATAGAATACAATCAGTTGATAGAGTATCTTTTGTGATAGAAAATATATACATAGCCAGTATAAATGAAAGGTTAAGGGGAAATTATAAGAAGCTCTAAAACGCTTGCGTATGGACCCCTTACATAACAGCACACAAAGTTACACAATAACGTTTATATTTAAAGCATGGAAGCACGCAGGTAAAAACCATTCGATGCGAATTAAAAATACAGTATAGAACAACACAAGTTGATTTTATGAACACAATTAGTAATGAGGAGACGCTTCAAGTTGCTTTAAAACAATTAAAGGTTTTGGCTTATGACAGTGCGTATGTTTTAGTAGTTTTTGTTTTAGTTCCGCAGACACAAGTAGCACACAATTTCCTGCAATATAGAATGTTTTGGGATCATAGCCGTATGGGTAGAAATTTTACAAGGATGGCAGGCGCGGGAAATTTTCCAGGACTGATGGCAAAAAGGGATGGTATAAATATGCACTGAAAATGAAGTGGCTGAGTGTCCTAATATTAACCCTTTTTGCCCCAAAACAATTATCCACCACCTAAACCCCTCCTCATACGCCAGGTGCCAAATATTCTTTTATGGTGGCGATCCTCACATTGCAGACGCAAATCTGTATAGTCACAAATTGCGTCGTGAAATGCGATTTCCCGCAATGTATGACACATCACCGACACATGATGGGCGAGGTAATATAGTATCAGGACTGTGTTTTAGATTGCTAAAGGCTACCTCCAGTAATTTAGGCAGGCCCGTAGCCAGAAAAGGTGCTGAAGAGGGGCGAAAAAGCTTCTGGGGGCGAAAAATTTTCCAGAGGCGCAAAACATACTAAAATGCATTACGGCAATGGTAATTTTTGATCTTCTGGGGGGGTGAATAATTTTCCAAGGGGGCTTCGCCCCCCCTTGGCCCCCCTCGAGTACGGGCCTGAATTTGGGACGTTGGGATACCAATTTTCTAACCCATAGCCGTGGTGGAGCTGAAGTCGGCTTTGTTCCCCTAAAGCTTGGTCCCTCAAGGGGTGTCTTATGAGAACTACCACCCCGTACAAAAAATTGCTGGATCCGTTACTGTCCGCTATAGATGCGCCTTGGGTCCTATTATCATTATTTAAGGGCATCTCCCCCTCTAAGAAGCCCCTCCTCTTTCCCCATTCCCTTCATCCACCCCTGCTGGCAACTAGAATTATTTAAAGATGGGTTTGGGTTTGAATCAAGTTTTGATGTTAAAGGGGTTCTTAGCATTCTGTTGTAACTTACATTGAAATCCGATGTGTTGATCTCGAGATATTACTAGCTGAAGTTGCCATAATTTTCAACCCCCAGAAAACTTAAAGTACATGTGTCATTATAACCTCACATTAATGAGCTCTCTATTGTTTTTAAACTTTACAAGCAATTTTCTCCTCCATAATCCTATGTTATCGCATTGTGAATGCATGAGATGGAATGGGAATTTTACCTTTAAATTTCTCTTGTGAAACTTATACCCCTATCAACTTCAAGGTCAAACTGAAGGATAAAAAGAAAAAACAAAGGAAACAGGCACCGTTCATCAATGTAAAGAGATGATATAGACCCAAAACTCACTGCAGCTCACAAATTTAGTACCTCCATTTACTGATGCCTTGAGAACTGTTGGTACATATATCCAGGGAGTTGCTATTTGACAAATAGCAACTCCCTGATATATCGGAACTTAATGAACATTTCACCAGATTGCTTAGATTTCGTTCCTCCTAACACGCCAAAGATAATTTTTACTGTAACCCTCCCTTTAAGTATAAATTGTGTTTCTTCCATTAAGTTATTCCAACAACAAAATAAAACGTTTCCTCGTTAAAATTTAGTTTAAACGTCACTATCAACTTTTCCTAGTAAACTTTAACCAGAATTTCTTGATTACTTTTTACCAAAATATGGTTGAATAACCGGTGATCGCAATCCTGGAACTGAGACTGAAATAGTGTGTAAAAATGATAAATGGTTATTTTAAAAGGCTTTTAATCTCTTATTACGAAAACAAAACCGATGAAGGTAAGCATGGAAATTATTTTGATGCTATAAAAATTTAATTTAGTATGCTGCATATCCCCTGTCAAGGTCGCACTCGCAGGCATATATATTGCCGTATTAATGTGCATGGTGATCTCATACGCCGTAAAGACATCGAATCGTATATAACTTGAACACTGAAGTTATCAGGAGTTTCCACCACTTTTGTGAACCTTTGAACGAGCAAGCAAAGTCCACATTAAAAGAAAGTCAAGCTAGTGATCATGGCTTCATGTCGACGTAAGGGAGTAGCTTGTGTTGAGAATGGTTTCGATAAAGGGTGGATTTGAGAGAGTAAACATGAGAATTATTACTCGAAGCAAGCATTGTTACCGCGATTGGATGCATTCAAATATCGCATGTACACGGTAAAGTTTCATATATAGTATAAACAGCAATCACCTACTAAATGATTTATTTTGTAAACTTTCTTTGTGACAAACAGGAGTAAGACAAAGAAAATTGTCCTCAAGCTGCTAGGGATCTAGATTAGAAGAGTGTTTAGGAAAAGAGATCGGTTGAATTGAAAAAAAAAAAATATCTATGTTTTTCATTGGCTACTAACTCGCTGATTGGCTAAACAAACTCTTGTGGCTCATGAAACCACCTTTATCGCAGTCTGTTCCCTGACGTCAAGGGGCATATTACAAGCCCAAATGGCACACTGCCTACCACGGCAGGCGTTACCCTGACTACAAATGAAAAAGGATCACTTTTCACTAGTTTAGGAAATCTCTGAACATTTTCATTATGTGTATCGTTGATATGATTGTCACACTGATTTAGCCTCTTTTATGTGATTGATTTCTCCAGATACCTGTGGTTCTCGCCTCTTCCATCTTTTTATCCTCTAAGGCAAAAATTTAAGCTCATTTAGTGTATATATTTCTTCTCAATAGACGTTGCAGTTATCAGAGCGTGTATTCCCTATGCGTGCACCTTATCTGATATTAGACACAGGGGTGACACATTTCAACCAACCTTTTGAAGATCCCTTACATCTGGAACGAAGTTGCATCTTTTTAAACCCAGCGGGACTCGATAAAATCATAAACATTTTACTGTCTTACGGGAATCCCCAGGAACATCTCGAGCTCATGGTAAACAAAACGTCCTTTACATTTAAAGGATACTAAGTTGAGAATAAATACATGTAAGTATCATCAATTTGTCGTAGCTAGGAGTTGCAACAGGGACTCCCTGGTCGTGGTAGGCAATATGTAGTAAACAATGCTGATTACACGATAGCCTACCTCTGAATGCCTTCTCTATATTCATTTCCACGCCCCATATTATAGATATGTATCATGATAACTCTTTTCAGTATACACAGCATTGATGATTTACTACACAAGAAACACATCGCCATGGAAACAATCATATCACATAGTTCAATTTTAGATGTCAGATAGACTGGAATGTGACCATTTACTTTAGTTACGATTCCCGAAAACCTTTTCTCGACCCAGCGGAATTAGACCTAAGTACCCTCTCCAACAAGGAATTCCCAGCACATGACATAGATAGGTCCACACCTCTCACAAATTATCTACTTAGATCAGGGAGTTGCTAGCAACTTTGACTATATACTATCATGATGGTGGTGACAAGCAGTACCGGCCCTGTAGGCTAGTTACAGAATAAACCACGTAGATGACGTTATACATAGGAGTTTGGGCAGGCCACTAGTCAACGGGGTGTGAGGTTTCGCCCTTGAGAATTGTTTTCCGTCATAGAAAATTAAACAAAGTAATTTTCGTTAATGCATTTTAGCATATCTTTCCATCTGACACAACATAAGTTTCACCATCTGGACCTTAGTTTCGCCCCCTTTAGTAACTTGTATGGCTACGGGCCAGAGAATGGGAAGACATTTCACAAAGGGTGGAAGTTGTCCTTACTAAAATTTTATTTAATTGGTCAGCAAACAATTAGGACATGAATTTTGCCGCCCTGGATAAGGATACTAACACTGATTTTGTTCAGGTGGCTGTCGCCCCCTCAGACGCCCTGCCTCATACGCTTACAACAGGGTTGGGGAATCTTTATCCTCCGGCGGGCAGCTTTGATAGACGGGCGGCAGAAGTGAGGGCGCTACAAGCCTCCATGAGGCGCCGGTCATGGGGCCCTAAACAGGCCCTGGTGGGCGGGTTTATACACATTTTTAGGCAAAAGAATGTTTATCCACTATCTTTAAATTGACATTGAATCCCAAAGGCTACGCAGACCAGAAGCATCACAATATGACCATTTGACTTAGTAGTAATAGTTAATGAGCACATACGAAAAGTGTGCGCGAAGTGCTCCGAAAAAAAACGCGTATCTTGAAACCAACTTTATTCCACTTTTTAACGTTTAATTCGCTCTTCGGTGGGACAGTTCTTACCCCCACCCAGTCTACCGGCATAAATACAGTGCCCACCGAGTTAAGTACTCAATGTAATAGATAGGCCTTTACACCTGTTAGTGTACATCTGTTCACTGCTATGTTGCCTTCCACACAAAACTTCCGATACCACCAAATGTACAAGGATTCTGCACCTGGTTTGTGTCTAAAGAAACGGTGGGGATGTTGCATTGTGGATACTAAGGTTTTCAGTAATAAACTGGTAGTGTTTCGCAACAAGGTTTTAAGTGAAATATGCGGAAAGTGGTAAAAGCAGAAAAACGATAGGCACCATGGGCTAAAATATTATTATCAATTACCTTTCAAGTGATTCTGAATTTATATTTATGAATTGCCTCGCGGGCCGAATAAAGTGGACTCGCGGGCCAGCTTACAACTTCATAGTACATATTAGACGGTCACTCATTGTCAGAAAAAAACTTAAAAAAACGTCATTGGGGCATTTTTAGTACAAGCAGTCAGCAATGCTAGATCCAGTCTACATTAGTAAGGATAATGTTAAGGGGATGGCACCTTTGGAAATCAACTTTTGGGCCTTTTGGGCCTTTGGGGCCAGGTTTTGTCAAAATATGATTTTTATGATTCTGATGCAGTTTGTATTTCAGAGTAATTTACTATCAGGGAGATATTAATTTTTTTCAGTTTGAACCCTAATGCGGTCAACATTGACAAGATAAATTTACAAAAAACAGATTAAATGAAAAGATTCTATGGCAAAAAATGCCCGGAATCTCAAAATAGTGTTTATATATATATATATATATATATATATATATATATATATATATATATATATATATATATATATAATGTGTTATATGACAGACAAAGTCCATGCGTTACCTAACATGCGGAGGAGGTCTCGAATATATACGCCTCTTTTCACGTACATACTAGTATTATAAGTGCAGTCAATGTAGGTACGAGTACCCCATTTTCGAAAACGGTGGCTATTTTAACTGAGACCGATGACTGTATCTGCCGCATTATCTACTCTACCGGCTAGAGGTAGTTGTCTCACACACCCGTGCATGACTTTAGTAACTAGGTGCAGGAACACACACGGTCAGCTTTGTAGACTGTATCTTACATTACCCTACACCTGTGTCTCTTACCTTAAATTAAGACCCTCATAATTGTATCCTTTTACTTTCATGTTTTTTCTTTAATTGCACACGAGATTCGATGACCTGTTGTAGATAAGCGTCATTTCCTTCCGCCACGGAAACACATATTAAATTTCCTATATGATTTTGTAACCTATAAATCATCCCAAAATAGAAGACCCCAGTCGACCGTCATTCTTTACGCATGGTTGGACCAAGATGGAACTTTCAACACCCAACCGTGTCAGACCACCGCTGTGTCCACGACTAAATTACAAGGGATTAGTTACCGCCTGCAATTTAAGTTAATCTTGGGGTGGTGGACGTATTAGGGGTTCGGAGTAAAGTTCTCACTATCTTTCGGTGGCTAATTACGCTGAATGTCCAATGGGAGCCATTACGTAGTCTTGTGACTCTATGCCAGCGTTCAAAATTCAAGGGGCGACAAAAACCATTTGCCCTCGGGGCAGCCAACACCGCGCCCTAAAAAATGTCGAGGAGGGGAAGAATACCAAATGTTAAGAAAACTGGCCAACATCTCTTCTTGAGTAATTTTCACCTAAGTCAATAAAAATAGCCTCCACAGTTTTAGAGGCAGTTTTCCCAAACCATATGAAGATCTGAAAACTTAAAATTGAACTCTGGTCTGTGCTCGAGTGCAAAGAAGTATGAGCAGGAGTGCACGTGCATTTTTCAAACGTAAGTATGACTTAAAGCCAGTCAAGTTTGGTTAGTAAAAAAAACCAAAAAATAGAAATGATGGTTTCTCAGAAAAACAGAAAATACTTGTTACACGACATTTTTTAACTTAGCAATACAAAATTGTCTGTAAATCTACGGCAAAATTCTGTTTGCCCAAAAAGAAAAAAACATGTTAAAAAAAGTCTGTAAGCTGACAGATATTTTTAAACAGTGTAGGCATTTAATTTTGGTAACGAGTAAACCATTTTTATTTTATTTTCCAATCCTTCAAATTGTCCCACTACTAAATTAGAACTGTATAGGCGAAGGAAAGGTTGGCCGTAGCATACAAAACGTGCATGGGAACTGGAAGTAAAATAATACAGTGGTAGCGCTACAGCTAAGTTAGCAGGTTCTCCGCTCGTTGTTTATACTCTCAGTTCCCATCATGCATTGCAATCAGCTAAAGCCTGCGTATGGTCACGTTGGGTCAAATTCGGTATGAACAATAGATATTACCGAATTCAGTCTTCCGTATGATGCAAGTATAGGCGTTACTAGTCTGCTTAATTCAGCTGGGCATATGAGGTCTTTCTGTAAATTAGTGAAGTCCCTTGTGACACTACAGGGGTGATGAAAAACTTGCTTCTGCTTCGCGGTTTACGTTCTTACCTGTCTTATATTAATGACTGATACAGGGGAGTAGCTAGGATGAAATTTGTAGGGGGGCACAGGTATCAAATGGGGGGGACCACGGCATTGATCACCGTCCTTAATTCTTACATATTTTATTAGGACACAAAAAATTGGGGGGCTAGCGGACATCTGGGGGCCAGCCCCCCCCCCCCCCCCGTAGCTACGCGCCTAGGCTGATAGCGTTAATAGAAGGCTTTTTCTTTTTGAAAAGTGATATAATTATTATGATTGGCGCGATGCTTGCTAAGCCCTAAATAATTACAAGAACCTTCCCGCTGTGTAGTTTTCCCTGGTTTCAAATGTTCTGAAATATTATATTGAATGAAAAATATGATGATCCAAACCCCTGACGATATACCAAGATGCAACTTCACAAGTGCTGCAAATGTTCATTTGAGGGAATCTCAATAAACTGATAAAAGAGAACAACTTACCTTTTGCTATAGGAAAACATAAGTATTGTTCCATTTTGTGGAAGCGTTTACAACCATGCAAGTGGTATTGTTATTTTTCAATATGGTATTGTTATTTTTCAATACTCTCAACTGGGATATGTATTTTAAACTCGATACCTTTTGCCTAACGGATTATTATACATACGTACCCACGAGGGTAAAAATCATCCCAACAGTTTGTAGTATATTCAGTAAACAGTAATTTCCTTATTCCGAAATAATTTTGCATAAAGGAGGAACATTGTGACAAAGCAGATCATAAAAGATTAATCCTTTGTGGATGACTTAGTATTATGTATCCTGTGCTTTATGTCAAGTTGACGGTAAAAAGTAACGTGATAACTCATAGCTCTACAATCTCACCTCAGACAGTTAAAATTCTCCCTATTAAGTTACCTTCTAGCCCCTCCTCCAATTTCAACGGACACACCTGTCTACAACATCTTCCAGAAAAAGTTACAGAAGCTTGCACTGAGTGTAAATTACTCAAGGCCATATCCTCGCACTAGTGTGTGTGTGTGTGAGCCATGGGCGTGGATCATGGGGGGATTGGGGGCGCGTCTCCCTCACTCTTTTGGAAGGGGAACATCTTCAAAAAGTCCCCCCACTTTTTCAAAATATAGAAAATTGAAACTGTGATGAATTGTAATATAACATAGATTACGAATTGACACTACATTTTAAGAGCTAAATTGCGCCTTAATATGGCACGATTTGCCATAAAGACACCTTCTTATTTCCTTTTTTTCAAAGGGGAGGGGAACACCCCTCACCTTAGGCCCCTCCCCCAGGACGGCGATTCGTAAGTGGTGAAAAGTCTCCTCCCACTTTTGGAGATGGATCCACGCCACTGGTGTGAGCATTGGGGAAACAACTGACTTGCACAAGTCATCAATGACCAAGCAGGGAGCTACTGTTTGATCAATGTCAATCAAAGTGCACTTACCAATTTTATTTAGCGATATGACCATATTGCTATTGGGGTAACGCAATAGCCCCTTTAAATTGTTCTTTATGGTTGAGAAAATTTCAAAGATCGTGTCAAAAGAGCTTCAAGATGTTTTACAAATTGGAAAAGGCTTTTTCGTTAGTTTAAACATAATGTTGATGGTTCCGGCTCACCAGTAACTACTTACAGTGTTTGTATAACAGCGATTAAAGTTTTTATAGTTATTACTGTGCTAACACAACATTTACTAAGACGACGCAGTAGTTGCGTTCTGCCAGACTTCTGGTGAATAAAGGCCATATCTTGAATACACGATATCATCATTCAATGTCGGCCTGATCTCTAAGAGGAACATTAATTTTTATCCTGAGTGTCGTTTCATCACGGAGTTAGAATAAAAAGATGAGGCTTACATAATTCCATTACAATGACAACCTTCATCTCGTCGACAGAACGCACTTGCTTTCTTTCTTTTTGATTCCTTGCCGAAGGCGAAAGGAATCTTTGCAATCATGCTCGTGCTTGTGGGTACGTGTGTACGTGGGTGTGTGTGTGTGTGCATGTAGGTGCATGTATCTATGTGTTTGTTACCCGTGCACGATGTCACAAGATAGAATGATGGATACTTCTCATACTTTGTGTACAGCTTTATCATACTGAGAGAAAGAAACATACTGTTTTGGTGAAGGTCAGAGGTCATTTGAGGTCACTATTTAGATCTAAAATCGAAAAACTTGTAAACACGACATCTCAAGAAGGGAACTTGGATACTTTTCATACTTAGAATGTGGATACGTTATGCTTAGTAGATGAATCTTATTGTTTTTGGAAGAAGACAAAGATTATCTAAGGCATCGGAGTTAGAACTTTGAAAAGCTTGTAAACTGTGTTAGTGTATAAACACATTATCTCAGGATAGGAATGATGAATACTTTTCACACTTGAAACATTGATTTTTCGTATTTAGAGAAAAAACACTACTGCTTTGTGTCAAGGTCAAATGTCCTTTGACAAATATATATATATATATATATATATATATATATATAAGTCAAAAGAAGGCAAAAAAATGGATACATTCATTTCTTTCCAACACACGCAACTTATCATGATATATATATATATATATAAACTGAAGAATAGTGGGATGTTCTATATTTAGAAGTCGCAACGTCACATCTACACTTCTATATATATATATATATATATATATATATATATATATATATATATATATATATATATTATATATATATATATATATATATAGTTGTTCAGTACTGCTTATACTTAATGAACTTCTCTGTTTTCTTGTAAAGCGCCTTGAGCAGTAACTTTTGGAACTGATTGGCGCTATATAAGCCTAATTTATAATATATATATATATATATATATATGCGGAAATATGCGGAAAGTTTATACTCAAATCGCAACTGATAGTACAAAGATAAAAAGACACCCTGAGTTGAGAAGCTTTCGTCTATTTATTCTGCCTTCCTCATGAGCTCGAATGAAGCAACAGAAAATACATACAAATGTCCACCTATAAAATTTCTAAAAGACATGCAACCATGTTAAAAGGATAAAAGCAAGCAGCACAAGTTTTTGAAGGGTTGTTGCTTGGTAGCTTGGAATTATGTGAGAGATGTTGTGACAATAAGATGTCTAGAAATAGGTAAGACTTAGTAGTTATCGTGTATGTTTATGCTGTAGTGGGAAGTGCACGGTTTCCCTATTTGACGGCCCGGGCTCGAATCCCATTCAAGCACTTATTTTTTCATTTTTGTTACTCAATTTTTCCTTCTGTTACTTACAATACTTGGGATATGGATTTGTCAAATTCAGAGGAAGAACCCGATTATTCTGGTGGTCAGAGGTCATTTTATGTCAAAACCGAAAACTCTTAAACCCCATATCTCAAGTTAGGAATCTTCTATGCTTTTCATATGTAAATTTGAATGCGTTAAAATAACCCTGTTGTTTTGGTAGAGTTTAAATATCATCTGAGGTCACCGGGGTGAAACTACGTAACTTTGTAAACTGCTTGTAAAGATGATGTTTCAAAAAGGGTAAAATACCGATTACAATAACGACATTGGTTTTGGTGGAGGTCAAAGTTCACTAGAGGTCATATGGTGAAAACCTCGTAAACGCGATATCTCCTAAAGGGTAATCTTGATGGATCCCATAGTTTGCATGTATGTGGATTCCCCCATATTGCGCCCAATAATTTAACTGATTTGGAGATGGTCAAAAGTCATTCGAGGTCAAAAGAGGTCACACTGTAAAAACCTCGTATGTATACGGGGCATGTGGACGATCAATGTTGTTAACAAGAGCCCCTTCTTCGGAGGTCAAAGGTAATGTGAGGTCACCAGAGGTCAAATTGTGAAAATATCATAAAACATGGTATCTCAAGGAGAACAAGTGTGAGGGATAAATCTCAGTACCAGAAAGAATATCCTTTCGACAAGGAATCACTAAACCTTAGGCTTTCTGGTGTAGTCTTATTTCAATGTCTTGTAACTTGAAACCAGGCAGTTAATATTAGGAGACACATTTGTTGAGATTTCTCTAAACTGAACTGGTTTGCCGACAATGGCCCCTTTTTAATGTTGCTCTTAAATCTCCAATAAGCTTTACCATTGTTGGCAACTGAGTAAGTCCAGATGCAACACGACCAGGCCGTCTGCTACACCTTGAACAGTTGAAGAGCAAGTCAGAAAATTTCACCCATTTCCTCGGCAGTGACAGTAGAGGGATTTCAAGTGACGTCACGCGCGTGGGATTTCCAGGCACTGACGGGCAAAATACTCAAGCAGTAAGCGCATTCACAGCACACGCGCACGGCATAACCATAGATACTACTGTGACACAATGGACGCGTGCCCGTCAAAACCAAAGAGACGCGCGATCTTGCCCTTCAAAATTGCGTCAAGTTGGTTAAAGTCACGTGACTGAAATCCCTCTATAGGGGATAAATTCAGTGCAATCGCCTCCCGCCCAATGCAAAGTTTTTTTTTTCTCGCATAAGTCAGGTTGTACACTGACATCAGCTCAAAATCGAATCACATTGGCTAACTCTATAAGATATTAGACGCAAGTATATACAAAGATGTCAAACAAGGAAAGCGCAAACGAATGCCGATAAAAAATGAAACTTAAATATGTTATATTTCAGGCCTACTACAAATTGACAATATTCTGTCTAAATTACATTGCTACGGTGATTTGCTTTTCTTAACATGATTTAAATACGATACCTGCGCCTAAGAAAATTTATTAAATAGAATGATTTACCGTTATTTTCAAGTAATTACTCCAACTGACGTCCTAAAATTAGCAAAGTACTTACAAAATCGCTAAGGAGAGCCTAATTAGCATAGTTTACGATTGTCTTATTTCCATTAAACACAGCCTTTATCAATGGAGCGTTCCATCGTTGTGCTTTCAGCTTAGAAGTTTTCTCTAACCAAACGACTAAATTTAGAGGTTCTTAAACTCATCAGTTTGCGAAATAACTAACATTGTAAGTAACGGATCGATTTCCCATAGGAGGAGTTTTCCTCTAATTGAGGGCCGTGAAAGTGAAACCAGAGACTTTTAAATCAATTTATACCAATTAGTTCATTCAAGAGGCATGATTGAGGAACAGCTACCCACCTAATGAAAACACAGAGTTGTTTCAAGTTTGAAGAGGAATCATTACTTCGGTAAAACAGAAAAGTACAATTTGAAACGAATGATGGGAAGTTGAAAGTAATGAAGTAGAAAACAAGCAGAAAGGAGGTTGAACCATAGGCATAGGAAGCGGGGGCTGCTGATGGGGGCTTTCGTCCCCGTCAAAATGTGGTGGGTGGACGTATGCCTCTGCCCGACCCCCCATATAAGGACGAAAACCCCTTAAGCCTATTTGTTTCCTCTGTAAAAATGTCAAAAATTTGCAGTAAATTCCCTTAAAATTTGTCCAACATGCTGCACCAAATTGCATCTAAGGACCCTTCAATATTCCAGAGGGGAGGGAGACACCCTCCCCTTATTTTCCTCCCCAGGACGGCGGTCCGAAACAAGATCCAGCCCCCCTCTCCCCGTCTCGGACAGTTTTCTACGCCTATGGGTTGAATTGTTTAAACCACCAACGTAAGATTAAGCCAGGCCTTCCTGGTTTATTCGCCTCAATGAATAACAAGTTTTTTCATCACCTTGAAGCAAGATAAACATCCCTCCCTTTTTTAATCCACCGTTATCATACCCGCCTAATTTGGGTCGTAAACGTAGAGCGATTCATGTTTAATGTAATCAAGCTACCCAGCTAGTGTAACGTTACGGAATAACCTTCTTTTTGTATTTAATCAACCTACAGACATATTTCATAACTTCAACGTATACCCTATAAAGCAACAAGTTTTATATATATATATATATATATATATATATATATATATATATACATACATATATATACATATACACACAGATGGAGATGAAAAAAATATATCTAACCATTTAGTTCGGGCTTCCCATTACAACAGCCCATGGCAAACACCCTAGGAACATTCCCCCTTAACCGTGGGAGATGCAACACATGTCCAGTTATATATATATATATATATATATATATATATATATATATATATATATATATATATATATATATTGTATATATATATATATATATATGTATATATATATATGTATATATATATATATATATAGATATATATATATATATATATATATGAATACGTTGTACACCAAAGGCATAGTAGGGTGCTCAATACAACCAGGGAGTTGCTATTTGATACAACGTTAGTTGTAGAGCAATATAGAGATAACTATTCAACTATAAGCGGCCGGTTAACAATTAGTCGTGTTATTTCCGCTAGTTCTAAGTTCCACGAGCGAGACGCGATCATCAATTAACCTTCATAGCAGGTGTCGAATATGTACTCTTCTATTGACATAAATACTCTAACTGGTATTACGAGTGCAGCCAATATAGGTGCAGAGTAATACACACGCCCGCGAAGCGGGCAAGATCATCAGGCGAATTATATTGCGAATGAAACGAAAATGAACATATCAACAGGTCAATACAAGAAGGCAGTAGGCATACAGGCTACATACTTTAGTACAAGACAAATCAGCGTTAAAAGTGGAATAGCACAGCTTGATATTATGGGTTTAGGAAATCTTTCTCGAGTGCCTACATGTTGACAAACTGATACATTTACCCCGTCCGTGTATTAGTTTCTTTCGCCAAGGAATCATAGAATCGGACATTGTGGTATGGGGTGAGATACATTTATGAATGGAAGTATTACCCTACTTCCATGATTTATGTGGACTGTTTATGTTTGGGGTTTAAGAATTTCGTCTTCAGTATACTGACGTCATACACAATTTACCAAATCTAGACTTTTTCCACTCACGTTGTTATAATACCGTTTTCCTTCGATGTACAAAACAAGGCACTGCAGGCTACTTGTAGGCCTACATTTAGAATTGTGTCTTCACACACGATCATTTTATTTAACTACGCAACAGTTCGGTTTACTGCAGTCTTTAATTATAACACAATTCATTATATGGTTGGCCTAAATTCCGGGGCAACCCTCCGGTATTTCACTAAAGGGGCCCGGCCTATCTTATCATCTCCCAATGTTATAGAAACGCGATGTTACTGATTTGCCTTCTATTGGTCAATGTATTAGGATGGACGAATGTAACGCAAAGCTTGTCATGAGACAAATTTTCGTTCGAGATCAGTACATAATACGTTCAAAATAACCCCTGAGATTTTCGGCGTCCTCCGCGCTATACAGAATTCCATTTCTATTCTTTCACAGTTTTGGATCGCCCAGTGGTGCCACCAGGATTTGGTGATGGGGGCACCACAGATGAGGTGGTAATAATGCCACCTCAGTTCCCTCCCCCCAAGTCTGCGTAAATTGTACCTTTTTTATGGGCCCTGCGTTTTTGTAAACAGCAGTGTGGAATCCTTTCTTTGTCATTACATAAAGGTGCCGTCTTGGGTCTAAGAGGAGGTGTGTCCCTCTCCCCTTTGAGAAACTTTTGTTAATTTAGGGTTGCTTAGATGCAAAATGGTGCTATCTTTGGGATAGTTTTGGAACTGATCATACATGGGTGGAAAATATCCATAACTTAGTGAACCTTAATGTTTTGTTTGTTGAAAGAGGAGAGTATGTTGTCTGAGAGGAGGGTATGCTGTCAACAAACCTCCTGAAGCCCCCTTTTGGATACTTTAATGCCTTCTATTCGGGGAAAGTTTGTACGCACAAATTCATACGTGGAGTCCACAGAAACATCCTTGGACTATTACGAAAATTTCCCTTTGCTGAATTGTGCATTATAAAAGGGTAGCCTGTTAAGGCTGGCAGACACCGATATAATAATGTAAAATGGGGCACTGACATGCTTACTACCTGACCGCCAAATGATACTACAGAGTATGATGCCGAGCACTTTACAACTATTGTATTTTTTCTAAGTTTAAAGGAAAATCCAAGGGAACAGCTTCCAGCAATGGGGAATGGGAGGGAGAGTATAGGTGCAGGGAGGGAGGGACAGCAGCGCCAATTTTGTAGTGGGGGGCTAATCATCGAAGCGGTCCAATATGTTCAAGGGAGAAAAAGGCAGTTTAAGGCGGCCCAAAATGCGCACGGCAGAAGAAGTGTATTTATTAGACCTCCCTGATAGGTATGGCTGCGCGCGAATCGCTCGGTAAAAATTTTTCAAAAATGTATAACGGAAAATACGTAATTTTACCTCCCACATCATGCTACAAATTTGATTGAAAGATCCCATAGGCCCCGACAGAGGTTGGAGTTATAATTCTGTTTTTTCAGAAAGTGTTGTTATCAGAATAGTCGTATGTGTTATAACCTTAATAATGGTCATGAGATGAAGTCCAAACTGTGACGAATGCGCGCGAAGTGCGCCGAAACTTTTCATTAAATAAGATTACCATGACAAAACCTGCATTCATGCTCTGCATCGAGACACTTTCAATTCCCTCATCAAACCTGTATGCCAGTCACAAAGCCAGTCCTTTTCCTAAGAATTCATAAACAGCCTTTAACTTTTATTGCTGTTTTTCTGCGGGAGTTGCTACCAGAAATTATTGATAAGGACAATACTGAGGTAAGGTTTGAAGCGCGCGGAGTGCGCGAAAATTTTGAAAGTTTGCGAATGATTTGCGATTATTCTGATAGTTTGAGAACAGTTTGTGATAGAAAATGATTATACAATAGCAGTGGCGGATCCAGGATTTGGCAGAAGGGGGGGCCCAGGTCATAGTGGTTTGTATAAAAGTCCGATCTGGGGGAGGGATCTAAGGGGGGCATCTAAGGGGGGCGGTGCGCCAGTGATGGTGCCAGGGTATTTTGATAGGAGGTAAAGTATGTGATGAGTGATCACCGTCCTGGGGGAGGGCTTTAAGGGGAGGGGGTGTCCCCTCCCCTTTGAGAAATTTTTGTTAATTTAAGGTTGCTCAGATGCAAAATGGTGATGTCTTTGGTATATTTTTTGACTGATCATACATGACTGGAAAGTGTTCATAATTCAGTCAATTTTAATTTTTGGTTGGGTGGAAGATGCTTTTCTGGAGAGGGGTCTAAGGGGAGGGGTGTCCCCTCCCCTTTAAGAAAATTTTTGTTAATTTAAGATTGCTTAGATGCAAAATGGTGATGTCTTTAGAATATTTTTCAAACTGATCATATATGGCTGGAAAATGCGCATAATTTGGTGAAATTTAAATTTTTTGTTGGGTGAAACATGCTTCTCTGCGGAGAGGTCTAAGGGGAGGGGTGTCCCCCTCTCCTTTAAGAAAATTTTTGTTAATTTAAGATTGCTTAGATGCAAAAAGGTGATGTCTTTAGTATATTTTTCAAACTGATCATACATGGCTGGAAAATGCTCATAATTTGGTGAAATTTATATTTTTGGTTGGGTGAAACATGCTTCTCTGCGGAGAGGTCTAAGGGGAGGGGTGTCCCCCTCTCCTTTGATAAATTTTTGTTAATTTAAGGTTGCTCAGATGCAAAATGGTGATGTCTTTGGTATATTTTGGACTGATCATACATGAATGGAAAGTGTTCATAATTCAGTCAATTTTAAATATTTGGTTAGATGGAGGATGCTTTTCTGGGGAGGGGTGTCCCCTCCCCTTTAAGAAAATTTTTGTTAATTTAAGGTTGCTCAGATGCAAAATGGTGATGTCTTTGGTATATTTTTTGGACTGATCATACATGAATGGAAAGTGTTCATAATTCAGTCAATTTTATTTTTGGTTGGGTGGAAGATGCTTTTCTGGGGAGGGGTCTAAGAGGAGGGGTGTCCCTCCCCTTTAAGAAAATTTTTGTTAATTTAAGATTGCTTAGATGCAAAATGGTGATGTCTTTAGTATATTTTTCAAACTGATCATATATGGCTGGAAAATGCGCATAATTTGATGAAATTTAAATTTTTGGTTGGGTGAAACATGCTTCTCTGCAGAGAGGTCTAAGGGGAGGGGTGTCCCCCTCTCCTTTGATAAATTTTTGTTAATTTAAGGTTGCTCAGATGCAAAATGGTGATGTCTTTGGTATATTTTGGACTGATCATACATGAATGGAAAGTGTTCATAATTCAGTCAATTTTAAATTTTTGGTTAGATGGAGGATGCTTTTCTGGGGAGGGGTGTCCCCTCCCCTTTAAGAAAATTTTTGTTAATTTAAGATTGCTTAGATGCAAAATGGTGATGTCTTTAGTATATTTTTCAAACTGATCATATATGGCTGGAAAATGCTCATAATTTAGTGAAATTTAAATTTTGGTTGGTTGAAAGAGGAGAGTAAGTTGCCTTTGTTGTCCACATATTAGGATGGCAGTTTCCCGAATTGAGGTCTCCTTTCCCCTTATATTACCCTAAATTCGAAGTATATTTCATTAAAGTAAATAACAAAGCTTAAAGAAGATGCTAACATTGCAGCAAGTTATAGTTAACTTAAGAGCCTGAGGTTGTTGAAAATATTCCTCTAAATATTAAAGAATTCTGAATTTCCCTTGAAAGTAGAAGCAGTGTTCCCAATGATGTGGGCCCGGCCGGTAATAGACTGAAGTTAGCAGTCCAGTGCAGCGCTCATGAGTAACCCCTTGCAATGCCCGGAAAACGTTATTGTGACCAATATAAGCCAAAATTTTATCAGCCGGAGGTCAGTAACAGAATATTAACATAAGACTGATTTTCTGAAGTAGAAATTTAAATAATGAACAAATTTGAATTTCACTCTGACACATCACAAAGGCCTATTTAATTGGAAATAGGGCCTAGTCATTTGTTGAAAAAAACTTCAAAAATTTTTGGAAGGGGGGGGCCCGGGCCCCCTGGGCCCCCCCTAAATCCGCCCATGAATAGATCCATTACTCGGTCCAAAACACACCTCACCCTATCCCCTACAGAAATCTATAGCTTAAACGTCTTTTGAGATCATTTTAAAATTTTCGAAAAAACTTTCTGAAATCGATTGGGGGGCATGCGCCCCATGCCCCCCGTGCCGGCGCCACTGGGTATCGCCACTCCTACTATGACGCCATAATTAACACAGGGACTACATCTCAGCAGCGATACATAGACAGTCAATGACAAGCCTTCCAATGAGTATCAATACATTCATAGGCCTACACTAATGGTTTCTCAACGTCTGAGGTGCAGAACCGCCAATGTCGAAGAACCGTAGTTACTGGTGACTGAATAAAGAAAAAGACCAAAAGAGCTAGTTGTTTAGAGTACTTCATTAAAACCTGCGAAATAACACAAATGGAAACTCCAAGACATAATATGGTGCGACGTCACGCATGCACTGGCAACGAAACCAGCTCTTGAGTTCACACAGTCTCTAATAGATCCTGTGCCGATACCCAATTTGAAAGTGTTTACCTAAGCTTATCATTTTTGCTACTCGCTTTGTAAGGTGGCATTTTTGTTTCTAAAGATGAAACACCAATTTTTCGTCTGTAGAAAACATTTCCTTTTTCAAATTATCTATTTCAAATTCAATTCTTAACTTCGCATTAAATGCAAACACTTTCCGCTTGAAGTCACTTGCAAACATTAAGTTGCGTAAACCGTATAAAGGTGTGCGTTGCGATCAAAGTTCCGCTTGTCTAAGTTTGTTTGTAATATTATCACGCTTCGTCGCTCTTCAGTTTTTATTGCCTCCTCAAAACAAGTCATGTCCCTCGGGAAGCATGCTAACGTCTTTAGCAGTCATCCTTTACCCATAATGCACTGCTTACGTCCTCTTCAGTCAGATCCCTCAGGAACATGTTTATCAACGGTAAATTGCTTTCAAACGGAATGCGTTATTTCAAATGTGACAGTAATTTTGTTCTCTTTGACTCTCTTTTACCAGGATAGTATCTGGGATATGACTTTTTTGTCTTTGTGAATGTTTTTCTCTTCAGAGAGCTTTTGAGGAACATTCTATATGTTTGTTTAAGTCCGTCCAATTTAATATCGGCGACATCTAAATGGCATAGATTCACCAAGGACCACATTTCTATGTGAATTTGTCATGAACATATAACTACGAGCTAATAATGTGAAACATCCCGTGTGTTTTGCTGCGTGTGTTCTTTTTCGGAACATGACATATTTCTAATAGTAAGTCCTTGACTAACGACTGAAAACAGACTAACACAGAAAGATTACGTATCCCGGTCAATTTCCAAGATAACCATATCAGGGATCGAGCTATTACGTCATGTTATGGCTTCCTTCCTGCATTAAGTTTATCTTATGACCTCAAGTTCACAACTTCCCTGATAATAACCACCCCACGAATTTCCCCTGGACAACCCCCTAGAATAATTCCACCCAGGAAAATTTCCAACCAGGACAATTCTAAACTAAACTCGAAAATGTTGGAAACAGCCGTTTAATGGATTAAAGTCGTAGCAAATGCCTCAGATTACACTAGAGATCATCTGATTCCAACATTTCCCTGGATCTGGATCCCTCGCTTTTAGAGCTTCACGACTCGCGCTTGAAGCGCTTGAATTAGTCCTGGTCAAGGTCATGTAGCCCCACCCACAGAGACACAAACTCATGCCGCCCCCACCCACAGAGGTACACTTTTGAGAAGCTTAAGGCATTCGTGTATGTTCCAGCACCAACAGTGCATGTGCAAATAGAGACCAATGGACTCCTTTAGAGATAAGGAAAATCAAAATTACAGGTCTATCAAGGAAAATAGGTTCGTCCCAGGAAAATGAGAGCCCGACATTACTGGAAAATTAAACACCGACCGTTTGGTTTTTTCCTCTTCTTCTGAACAGGCTACAACTTAAACCAGTTTCTGTGAAAAGGAGGTTTGATAATTGGATCACGGATGGAGATCCTACACATGTCCCACTTTTGAAACTAGGCCTATGAGATTTGCCGTTATTAAACACCCTATTGCTTTACTTTTGAATACTGTACATTACTTAGAAGCAGGCGCCGGATTTGTTGTGGGGGGGGGGGCGGGGGAGGTGGTCAGAAATAATTATATTACTTTTTGCTTTGGGTGCGCGTGAAGTGCAAAAAATGACACTTGTAAAGACATTTTGGTCATGATTTACTTTATTTCAGAATTCACCAACTATGCATATGTTAAAAAGGAAGTCATACCGGAACATTTTTCCAAGAAACGGGTGATTTCGAGCATGACTTTTTCGTCTTTGGGTCTTGGAGGGTTTCACCACAACCCCCAAACCCTCCCGTAGCTACACACTTGATTAAAAGAAATTACAAGGGGATGAAATGGTTCTTATCAAATGGTTCTTATCACCTGCTAGATCAATTTGTTCATTCATACTTAATAAAAACTCTCAAGTCCTATTGGCCCATTACGATCATTGCGCACTGCATTTTTTTTTATTTTTGCAAAACAGATAGTTCAAAATTGTGTCTGCTTATCTGCGCTACATGAAAACTAACGCTGGTGCAAACCATGATCACTGGAAAGTTGTATAAGTCCCTGAATATATGTGCATGTAAATGTACACAGCATGCGCTCACATAACGTACACGTACAGACGTAGTACCATGCTTTGTTAATTGCGTACGAACATTGTTTCAGTGGTTGTAAGAAATCGTCATCTTTTCTCGGGGTTTTGCTTTCAATAAAAATGTGATTATTTACAAACACAAATTTTCTTTCTTTTTCGTATTTTTCATCAAAATCTTGTTGTGTATGAATAAACACGGTTAATCAACGCTGGACCTGTGGATTAATTAGAGGATAACGCACTCCGGGGGTTAATGCTATCGCTGGATGCACTCGGGATGCGACCTGGTGTATCGCTTGCATTAACCCCAGATCGTGCTTTATCCTCTGCTTAATACACGGCCCATCGTTGATTAACCCTTCACTGAACCATTGCCAGTTGTCAAGTAAAACAAAGAGTATTTTGTCTCTTTTCACCAGGTAACACATTCTTATACAGCTTCAAATAAGTTTTTGAACATGGATGCATTTCTCCATGCTTTTCAGGAACAATACTGAAACTTTTGAAATTTTATAAACAAAGTTTGACTTACCTGCCTTGCTAAAAAGAGGTCTAGATTTACTTTCAAGGAATCAGAATAATAAAGTAATTAGATCACTTAAAAAACATTTATAGTTGTTTAAATTACAAAAATGATCTACTCCATCAACTTTTCGGTAAAGCAAATCATTTTGAAGCCTTGTCCTTACAGTGGTGGCTCCAGGTGGAAGGCCGTGACCTTGCCCCTTCCACCACCCCTTCCCCGTTGCCAAAATTTTCAGTTTCGTTGGGGGGCCTTAATGGGTACTATAAAGTATGTTATCCCCGAGGGGAGATCAGTCTCCCCGATGATTTTGTTCATTTACTCTCAAGGAGGACAAATTCTTTAATAAAACCAATTTTCATATGGTCTTCAATAAAAACCGAAATTTTTCGAATTTTTCGAAACTCCAAACTTTCAAATTTTCTTCATAAGAAATCCAATATTTTTATTCTTTTTTTTTTGCAATAAAACTCCAAATTTTCGGCTCTCGAAGCTCGCCAAAAAATCTTTGCAGCCAGTCGCATTTGTCGGGGCTTCGAGTTCCTGCCACCCTGTCGGGGAGCGTGCTCCTCATTAGGCAATCTTGGGTCACCCCTGTGTCTTTATCAAAGATTTGTTCGAGGATTACGTTGGCATGAAAGGATCAAACCCTCTTTTGGAAGTTTTAACAAAAAAAAATTAGGAAAGGAACGAAAGGACCCGTCATTTAAAGTCTTTTCTCAGGCCTATCATCTTGTTTTCAATTGCGTATTGTGGGACAGATATAGTTGGATTGGGTATAGCACCTTCATCAGTAACAGGTCCCTGGTGCGTGGGCGTAAATCCTGGGGGACAGGGGGACATGTCCCACCACATTTGACTTAAGATTTTTACACAGTAAATTTTTGACAGAAGTGGCCATGTTCCCCCCCCCCCCCTCATTCGAGATTGACGCCCATGCCCTGGTAAGAGTTTGCTGTCGGAAAACCTTGATGGTGGTAGGAAGGTAATATCACCTACCTGATGGTGGCGGGTTAAGAAGCGTCAACCCTAGAGTGTCTGGTTAGTTTGAATGTCGCAATAAAATGCACTTGATGTAACTATCGTACGTATTGAAAATCAAATTATATATTTTCTTATTCATGTTATTGGAGCAAGAGTAATACGATGTAACAAGACGGGTTCGTTGAGAAGAGGGGGAAGAGTGCCCGTCTGTAACAACTAGTTTTGTCACAATAGCACTTTGTCTCACCAACCCACTTTTGTCATAATTATTGCCCACCTTTGATACAACAACGGTACCACTTTTGTCACAATCATCTCAAACATTTGTCACAATGGAGGTCACAACTGTTGTCACCACACTCGCCCATATTTGTCACAACTTTACAGGGCACCGCTTTTGTCACACACCCACACACATTGCTCACTTCTGTCGCACATCGCTGAGTAAGTTAGGTGAGCTTTTAAGTCAAACCTATACGTTTCATTTAAGTGGTTGAAGTATGATTCAATTCCAAACAAATCAGCTTATTTACTTCTCATACACACAGGGAAGGGGGTAGAAGCCCCCTCACCGAATAACTTTACCAAGGTGGTTTCGTACACCAAGTAGTGCATAAAAATCATAAGATTTCGATTTTACCCCCCACCCCCGGACACCTCCACCCGAACTTTTGAAGAAACATGAGATCTCTTCTGTTAGGGCTTGAAACGAGAATCCTACTCACATTTTGAAGCAAATTGTAAGGCTTTACCAAGAAACAAATTTAAGTCATTATTTCTTGAATTAAACTTAAGAACATCATATTGTATATGGTTGATGGCGAAGGGGACAAAGTGTCCCTTGAAGATCGTATGAGGGTACTACAATTTATATCGAGCTCAAAAGCGAGACGAAAGGAAGAATAAGGAAAAGGGGGAAAGAGAATGAGACGACGGAGTTTAGAGAAAGAAAGATAAGAAGAGAGTAGACCCGTACAGACAGCATACAGAAATCATGCAAACAGGCATGTTTCTCCACGTCTTTATTTTGTAGATCATACATGCATATAAGAGATCCAGGCACATAACCACGGGGGCCACAGGGGGCACGTGCCCCCAGTTTTTTCAATAAAAGGTCTTGCACTGAAGGAGAAAAAATTCGTTACGAGAACAGCCTTTTTGGAATACAAATATAGGAAGAAAAATGGAAAATATAGCACCATTTTGCATCTAGAGTCCTTAAAATAGGCAAAAATTTTCAAAGAGGAGGGGGACACCCCCTCCACTTAGACCCCTCTCCCAGGTCGGCGACACTCCAACATCGATGTGCCCCCCAAAATTGCTCACTCTGACTATGGGCCTGAATAGATCAAGGGGAAAGGGGAAAGGGCCCTAGAAGAAAGCGTCATATAAAATGATGAAAATGACAGACGAGTCCTTATATTTCATTCCGTCATCTGGTGCCAGTCCCGCGTCTACGCATACACTCCTCTACTATAATCCTTTCTGAACTTTCTGAGTTGTAAGGTGAAAACTACTGGAATGCAAGCGCTAAACAAGGGTGGAGAGGCTTAGCTCCTCAGCAAAGGTTTGATCAGTGGGTGTAATCTGTTCCACAGGAAGTCACTATGTGGGAATTAGGAGATATCCGCCGGATTTTCCGCGTACCCTCTCAGATTCCCTTAGGGATTCCCCAAAATATACTAAACTATGCAAGTGACATGCTCTTGCCCACAACAGTTCCTTCTCCCCCACCTCTACCCTCCCCTAACGCCTTTCCCATGTTCAATAAGTTATGGTGCCACCAATGAGACACATTGAATGTAGTTGAACCTGGGAAAGTCTCCTGGTAACCCTCGGAGCGGACTCTGTTTGCTCAGCTTCTCAATTTCCCAATGTGATTGAACAAGGATATATGCCGTATGCCGTATAGCCTGCTACGTGGGCAAGTCTCCGTGCGAAAATCGCTATAAATCGTTTCTTTCACACCAATGCCCCTGAGGACTATATCATTTCACGAAGCCTACCTGGAGTCAATACAAGTAATTATTGAGACAAACTAGAAAAAGCTTTCAACAATGTCAAATTATGACATCATCTAGACATGTAGGCGATGCATTCCAGGAAAACGATTCCATGTAGAAATGGAATAAAATAATATAATAAAATAGTAAAATTTGTGTCCTCAGCTTAACCGAGCCCTTGTATTGGTAAAACAATCTAAGCTGCTTTTAGCGAGGGCAGAGTGTCAGTCCAAAAATCTACTCACTGATAAACATGAAGTTTATTTGCATACAATATGACAGTTTGCAGCCAGCGGAGCGGACAAAGATTTTCGTTTCGCTTGCTATGAAAAACAAAGAAGCCTTGTTTGTGGCTGCAGAGCCCGAGTGGCGGTAGCAACAGACGACTGCCACGAGGTCTTGCTATACAAAGTTGTTCGCTTCGCATCTCTTTCATGACACAGGATAGGACGGAAGTATAGATAGTTCTCACATGACGTCATAGGAGCTTTTCACGTGCAGTGCGTCAGCCATCTCATAGGGCAACCCCGGCATGTACGTACAAGCTTGTCCTATGACATGGCGGTTGCCAACCCCCAGTTGTGACGTCACTGAGAACTATCTATTGTGCCCTGCGTCTCCACTCATTACAGTAGGCTAGAGGTGGACGACAAAAGGCATGATCCTGAGAGCGTTTCAAAGCAACAGTTTACAAGTAGGACCTAATGGCTAGGATTGATTCCATCATATAATGGTGCTGACTCCTCTCCTCGCACATATGCTTAAGAGGCTGGGAAGGTCCGAAGGTTGCACCCCCATGGGACCAGAAAATTTGCTATATTCTGACAAAAGGTGATGTTTTTCGGTCATACTTGCTTAAAAATTTGGGCAGACGTTCTCAGCCCTCAAATGGAAGAGTTCCCGTAGCCTAAGCTTAGTCCATCGCATGCCTCTGCCCTTAACCCTGTATGGTTCAAGTGCACACCTCCGTCAGATACACACAGACCAAGCTACGCAACTTCAAACAGGTAGAAAACCCCCTATAAAAATCCCCGCCCCTTAAAAGCAAAAGTACCACACCTTTAAGATATTTAGCCAGCCTGAAAAAATATCTCGCCCCTTTCAACACCTTGTCTGGCTGAGGACACCAGCGAGCGACTATTAACCTGCCAAACCAGGTCGAATGTTTTACAGAATTCAGCGGAAATCGGGTTCAGTCACATTTTCCATTTCAAGAAACTCACCATCTACGGTATGGTGGATATAAACTTATTCATTTAAAAAGAGGCTTACAGATCAAATGCGGTCACGTTATTCTTTAATTTAAATTGTGATATCCCCTTCCCCCTCAATATTAAAAGAGACCAGCGTCACAATATTTCTGTCTTCTCACTTACGGAGGTGGTTGCTGTATTCCATGAGCTTTTGAAGCTGAATACTGCATACTTCATTAGATAATGTTTATTTCTTATTTCTTATTCTGTCGTATGAATCGGTACATCCACTGAGCTACTTAAAGACAGCTATTCATCACCCCAAGTATGACTTTAACTTGGGGGTATGCAAAAGTCTCAATTGGTGACTGCTCTTTGACTGACATCAGAGGTACAAAATTCGAATGATGCAGAGTAGCTCATATTATGCATGCACAGAAAGTGTTCTCAAGGTATCACCTTGAGTAATAAAGTTTGTGTAATAAGGTTTGTGTCTGCATAGGGAGAAACTAAAGACAGTTGTGGGCGGGGCTAAGACTGACCTAGTTTGGGAGAATTGGAACTGCCTAGGATGATGAGTGTCTGTCTTTAACTGGATGACACAAGTAATGTGGAATATGATTGTAAGAGAACTTGGTACTTACCGGGAAAGATGAGCAGACTCGCAGCAGTCAGTCAAATGATTTGTGTCATCACACGAACCCGTCATCGGAAATTGACCTTGATCTCACCACTCCCGTAGCCAGACAAAGTGTCGAAGGTGGCGAGACAGCTTTCAGAGGAGAAATATTTTTTTCAGGGGGAAATATATAAACTTTATTAAGGCAACGGTATTTTTGTTCTCAAAATTTTTCAAGGGTTTGCTATCCTCTGGTCCAGCTTGAATGCTGGCCTGAACCCCACCTGCACTCTTAGCTAGATCTAATACCCTTCCCCTTGTTTTTCAAATATCACCTTCGGGTCTGGGGTTAATTTGTTTCTACAAATATCTCACAACGCAGTAGTCAAATAATTTAGCATGGATGAATGATCTAGGGATGACTGATCCCCCTACCTATTCCACAGTTTTGATTCACAGACTGTGTTAACCTAGCTTTGACGGTGTTTATGTACCCGGACATTCCCTCTCGCCACTACTCTAAAACAATCCTGGATCAGCCGCAACAAGACACGGTTGAGTTACGTCTCCCTATTACCAGAAAAATTGGAATTTTCCTGGTCTGGAATTGTCCGGGTGGAGGTTGTCCCGGTAGGAACTCTGCTCTGCTTATTCTGGTTCCTCTACCTATCACATTTCAGTATCTGTATCATCTGATTATTACAGTTACGAAGTACCGTACTTCACCATTACTTACGTAAGGATCTGTTTCCATTTCCGCATAATGTACTATTAATTTACACTACATTATGTTGGAAATCAATCTATTTTTGTTGTATGTGATAATAGTAGAAATAAAATTGAAACTTGAAACAGTCCGAGAATCGTGTGAATTGCACTCCATTGCAGTCAACTCATCATGTTTTCTGTGTATCAGAGTTAAACATCTGCTACACTTTAAATTCAAATACATACTTTGGATCTTTGACGCTGAATTAATTAACATTAAACGTTGTACACTGTGGGAACCAAAAGATTATTTTCTACATATTCTATGAATTTCTACATATTCTATGAATTTTCTGAGAGCAAGGCACTGATTCACCTGTTTTTACAAATCGAATTCCTCAGTTGAAGTTTGTTAAAGGTTCCGGAATTCTAATCACGCGAACATTACTGCCAAACAGTGGCGCCGGCACGGGGGAGCATGGGGGGGGGGCGCGTGCCCCCCAATGAATTTTTTTTGAAAATTTTAAAATGATCCCAAAAGGCGATTAAGATGTAGATTTCTGTAGGGGGTAAAGGTGAGGTGTGCTTCAGCCGAGTGATAGATCTATTTAATCATTTCCTATCACAAAGTGTTTCTCAAACTATCAAAATTTTCGTAAATCCTTCCGCAAACTATCAAAAATTTCGCGCGCTCCGAGCGCTTCAAACCTTACCACTGTGTTCTTATTATCAATATCGTCTGATAGCAACTCCCGGAGAAGCACAGCAGCAAAATTTGAAAGCTGTTCACGAATTACCAGGTAAAAGACTGGCTTTTTGAGTGGCATGTAGGTTTGTTGGGCAATTGAAAGTGTCTCGATGCAGATTCTGAATGCAGGTTTTGTCATGGAAATCTCATTTAATGAAAAATTTCGCCCGCTTTGCGCGCATGCTTTACGGTTTGCACTCCATCTCATGACCATTATTAACATAATAATACATGGAACGATAATCACAACATCTGTAGGGGCCTAGCATCAATATGAGATCTTTCAATTTAAGTTGTTGTAGCATGATTTGGAAAGTTGAAATTACGTATTTGCCGTTATATATTTTCCAAAAAAATTTACCGAGCGCTTTGCGCGCAGCCATTATCGGTATAGAGGGCAGACACGTAGCCAAGGGGGTGAAGGGGGCAGCCGCCCCCTTGAGTATATTTTTGGTATTTTGTAATGTTTTTCTTTACGATATTGTTAGGGTTTCTCCTATTTATATGAGGTAAAATAGGCTTGGGAAGTGCCATTTCCAACTATCTGAGAGGCACTTTGGGCCAAAATTTTCTTGCGCTTTGCGCCAACCCATGGTGGCGCAAAGCGCTGAGAGTCTGTCTATGGGCTTCGCCCCCCTTGACAAATTTCTGGTTACACCCTTGATAGATAGTGATCTTTAATACACTTACGACGAAAAAGCATTCTGAAATACGCCTTTGTTAGTCCTTCACACCTTTTGCTATACCTATCAGGGAGGTCTAATATCACCTTCCTGCACCAATAGTCTCCCTCCCGCCCGTTCCCCATTGCTGGAAGCTGTTCATCTGGATTTCCGTTCAAAATTAGTAAAAGTACGATAGTTGTAAAGTGCTCTACTCTATATTATCATTTGGATGTCAAGTAATAAGCATTATATCATTGCTCCATTTTATGTACTTTATCCAGAGCTTCCGGAAGGCCCTATACAGGTATCTGCAAACCATATATGCCTTTTTATAATGCATAATGAAGGGGAGGAAAATTTTCGTTATAGTCCAACATTGTTTCTGTGGACTCCCCGCACGTATTTTTGGGTAAAAACTTTGCCATTAGAAGGCGGTAAAGTAGCCAAAACGGAGTCTTCAGGAGGTTTGTTGAAAACGTATTCTTCTCTTAGACAACATGCTCTCCTTTTTCACGTAACCAAAAATTAGAATTCAATAGATTAAGGACACTTTTACAAGATATATATGATCAGTTCCAAAAATATTCCAAAAGATAGCACCATTTTGCATCTTAGCAACCTTAAATAAGCAAAAATTTCTCAAAGGGGAGGGACCCCTCCCCTTAGACCCCTCCCCCAGGACGGCGCCTTTATGTAGTGACAAAGGAAAGATCCTCACTGTTGTATTCAAAACGCAGGGCGCGAAAAAAAGGGGAATATTTAGGCGTCGCCACTCAGTTGGAAACAAACATCCAGCCAGTCGGAAAAATAAGAATTCACTAAACTACGGACATTTTACAGCCATACAGGTATGAGGTCAGCTCCAAAAATATCATAAAGATAGCACCATTTTGCATCTAAGCACTTTAAATAAACAAAAATTTCTCAAAGGGGAGGGGGCACCTTAGTGCAGTGACACTTGACAAAGGAAGGATCCCTAATGCGTATACGAAAAAAGGGAGCACACGAAAAAAAAAACATTTTGCACAGACTTGGGAGGTTAACTGAAGTGCCATTACGACATCATCTGTTGTGCCCCCCCCCAATCACCAAAGCCTGGCGGCGCCACTGCTGCCAAATAAGTGTCACGGCCTGTTTCAAATCAAGCAAATCAAAAATTCTTGTTCCTTTACTATGGAGATAAAACCAGGTAAGTTACTTTTTTTCTGGCTGGGGAAACATAACTGTTCTCATATTGTATAAAATCTTTATACTCTTGCAGGTCAATTGAGGTCTTAACGAAATATGTAAAGTGACAAGGGGATAATGATGTATGGTCTTGTCATTACAAGACATGAACAAACCTGGCATATGTTGTACTTTTTGAAGGCACCTTACGAGTAAGTTAAAAGTTCATGATCAAAAGCAAACCTTAAAGCAATTGCATGTCATTTTGTTTATGAAATAAGCATACCAGACGGTACCAGACGCATTGTTGTGGTTGTTGCTGTGTGACGTTTCGAAGTAACTTTAAATTATCTCATGTTATAACCTTACTTCTGTGTGGACCGTTCAGACCAAATGGCGTAGCTGTCAAATTTTATCACGACGCGAAGACGTGGATGTTGAAAGTTACATGCATTAAACCGTGGTAAGATAATTGTGTGAGACAATCCGGTTTGGTATGAATTGATGAAACAGCCGCAAATAGTTGACCTAAATGCGTAACTCTTCGAAAGTATGTACTAGTGGTGCATTTTTATTGCGAGGCAATGTTTCCTTCGATATCAAGTTACCTTCTCCTAATCAATCAACTTTAGGAAACAAAAAAAAAAAGGTTCCCATGAGGTTTTTTTTAGAAAAGACCATTTTTTGTCAGGAATATAATTGTAGCCTACTTGTTAATGTGGTAAAAACCTTGTACAGAGAGCGTGCAGTTAGCGTCGGTTTGCGTACATGAGCACATTGAAGGCATTGAAGTTCTAGTGGCACAATGCATGGTATATAAACGTAAGTACGTAAGTAATTAACTCTAAAAGTACAACACAGTTTGTGTGAAGAATGTGTTACCTTTGCTCTCCAACATATCTGTGACGTAATCTACACATCGCCGTACATCATCGCCGCACATCAGCAGTCGACGAACTTTGAAATCGCAATAACACGACACGCGGTGACTTTTTCATCTTGAATCCGTCGTTACTCCTCTTTGTGTGTGAGCGTGTGCAGTGGCGTAGCTAGAGGGGGGCAGGGGGCGGTCCCCCCCCCCCCACAAAGCCTCCGAAGGCTTCTGTACGAAATATCTAGTCTCTGTCGGAAATAAAAACAATTGATTTGAAACACAACACTTCTTATGTTTTTAAGCAGAATTACACATCGGTATGTCAGCGTGAAAGTCAAAAGTCGGTCTCAAAATTGCCCGGAAAGCAAAAGGTCCCCAGACTTCCGAATCGTACAACTATCAAGATAATAATCTGTCAGAACTTTTTGCTTTTGCCCCCCCCCCCCCACAAAGTATATCTAGCTACGCCACTGAGCGTGTGTGTGTTTGCCTGCCTAAGGAGGATTCATAACCACAACTTAGATTTCGAATCTTTTATTCAATGTGTGTTTTGTGCCTATAGCTCCAAACTGTGTGTACGCCTTGTTCAAGTAAATTTAAAATACTGCAGTAATGGTATGATGTGCTAAAAACTGTTAAAAAGTTTTCAGTCTAATTTGCAAAATAGGAACTATATTTATATACGCATTGCAGTAAACTTTTCAATCGAATCCGATGTGTGGTTCTTGAGATATTACAGCATGTAGTTACAATAATCCAGCCTAAAAATAAAGTCGAAGGAATCAGAAGTGATGCTATATCCTCTCATTGATGGGCAACGTTTTTAAAAATGTAATCTTGTTTCTCAGATTGAGATCTTGTTTGACCTTGAGATGAAGGGGTGTGAGCTTTCCATGCTAAGTTTTCAAAATTCCCATACCTCTCATACATTCACATTAAACGCATAGGATAATTATAGAGGAGAGAACTGGTTTTTGTAAACATACCAGTGTGAATAAATGTGAGGATTTAATATCATGTTTGTTTTTTCTTCTAGTTTACTTTAGGTTGAAAGTGAGACAACTTCATCTGCTGACCTTTCGAAAATTACAAATAGCCTAGAAATTGAATCCAAACATCACCGGCTTAGATTAAGTATCACACCAATCTATAAAAACTAGATTTGAGCTGAAACCCTTGTTTTAACATTGACTTATCCTGTTTTGACTTGCCACAAACCGTTTCCTTCCCAGTAGTGACCCTGACGACTCTAGTCTTTGATACATGCGGTTGACTGCAGCGGTACATACCGTACAAGCATGCCTAGACACTAACCTTTACCGCTGCAGTTAATCGTACGTGTCTTTGATAGTTCTATTCAGTTTCAGTATCCCCCAGACAGCGATACCGATATTTTTGCCGCTTCTCAGTCAAAGTAGTTTCGTCTAACAGTCTAAGGTAACCTATAATGACACACAACGCCACGTTATTCAACAAAGAGTCTGTCATTCAATGCAAATATGGCTTCTTTTTTTTTGGGGGGGGGGGCTTTCTGAAATTCCAAACAATAGGCTATGCTGCAAAACCAGTGGACAGTTTATTATGCACAGGGTGCAGCATGAAGCAATTCAAAACGACTGAAACTAAGCTATGTGTGTCGCAATTTAAAGCGACTGCAACTATACCACTGGGCAGCAATGTACTTACAGTCAGGGGCGTAAACACGGGGAGTGTGGGGGTGTGACACCCCCCGTGAAAATCAAAAGTCGGTCTCTGAGCTCCAAAAATTCGGTCTCAAAGCCAGTTCAGTATGCCGTTGTAACAGTGGACCAGACATGAACAACATCTGAAGTGAAAGTTCTTTAAAAATTCGGATCGTACTACTATGTGTCAAAGCAAAATTCGAAAGTCGGTCTCAAATTGCCCCGGTGAAAAGATAAAAAAGAGAAAAGGTCTCCAGAATTTCGGATCTACAACTGTGGCAATGGAATTCGGTCTCCAAGAAATGTAGTCGGTTCCAAAAGTTCACCTCCCCCCGCACCCTGCAAATTCAAGAATATACGCCCCTGCTTACAGTCTGCAGCCAACACTCCGCCATGAGAATGCCTATTTTCTTTTGTAGTTGCATTCCAATTATGGGAGTTGTCGTAGGTACAACTACTATGTATTATCATGAAAGCAAGGAAAATACAAGTTAACCATGCCCTCTACATACTGGCATATGCATTTCCCTCTGACGGTGGGTCATCTACTTTCGGAAAAGGAGAAAAACCTCTCAGAGCTTTTAAAAGATTTTGTCAAGGTAACAGAGGCTGATATATGGCCATTGTTTATTACGATAACAAACCGCCACTTACATTTTCAATTGAGTTAGTCAAGACTTCCGCACACTCCAAAAGAATCTAAGCAATAGCGACAATAATAGTAATGTTTTCAAATATTTGACGTAGTTTGGTTCAAAACTGACCAAATTTGGTTCACAATGAACCAATATCATCGTCGAGACAAATCTAGTCAAACATTTGACAAGGTTCCAGCTCGTGCTCCTGCAGGAAGATTCTCAAGAAATGTTTGAAAACTAAATTCTGACAGAGGGCAGAAATACAACAATGCCAATACTTTGCGTATTGATGATCGGCTTCAGAATTTGTTTTAAACATTCTCTTCGATTCCACATGATGAATCAACGGCACTAAATAAACCGTTTGTCACACCCATGATTACAATGTCTCAGTGGGTATGTCATGTTATCAACCTCATAACTTAAGGCCATTGTAATGTCAGTGTGTTCTGAAATGCATTCCTCTTGAAGATATTTGCGTCTATAAAGTTATAGACTTTATGGGAGAAAACATTTGGCTCAAAAATAAGGCCAAATGTGCTAGCTAGCACCCGGTAACCTATGTTAAAATCTGCAGTAAACTCTTAAAAAAGTCTGTGCTAACTAGCACAGTTTTGCTCATATTTGAGCCAAATTATTTCAATGCATCGATTGTGCTTTCGAGATCAATATCTCAGCTGAGCGGAACACCCATAGTAAAACTAGAAAAGTAATAGTCGAACATTTAAGAGCCGTCGTTTCGTCAGTTTCCAGAATATTCTCCTCGACATTTCTTTTGTTAAAGATGTGACGTTATCGAAACGATTGAGACAGACAACTCATCCGTGATTTCTATCAATGTCAATCTCGACGGAGCAGGAAAAAAGAAATACATGATATTCAATTGTGTCTTTTTATGCCTCATTTAATTACATTATAAACCATCCTCAGGTATGACTTTAAAGGTCATTATTTCACATTCATCTCCATCTGTCCACCGAAACGGTGTACTCTGTAGAGTCTGTTAAGAGAATTCTACCCGCTATTCCCTCTCTGTTTCCTGCTCTTCCATGAAATTGTCCACGACCCTCACTGACTCTTCTCCTTTCGGATAGTCAGGTTAAACCTGACAGCAGGGACGTGCTTTCTTTACAGTCTTTCATCTAGGGTGCAAACACGAAGAAACTCACTCCCCAACCAAAAAAACAAAAACAAGCAAACAAACAGGGATAAGAACACTCAATTATATGAATATCCATGATGTTATGAGTTCAAAGCCAATGAAAAGTGTGGATGGAAACAAGCTCCTCTTAAACCAAAACAACATAATATTTTCACTGACTCCTCTACTTATTCTGTTATTGAGATGTCAAGCTTGAGAGGAAATTAAAAATTGTTTAATACCTTAATAAAAGTCTAAAAACCTACATCATCATCAGTACTTGAGACAGGTCTAGGACTCGAGACCGGTCTCGAGCCACGATTTAAAGGACTCGGATTCTGAAGGTAAGGACTGGAACTCGGACTCGGTCTCTTACAGTCCGGACTCATGACTCGACTCTAAATTTCCCTAGACCGGGCTCGCAGAATTTGGGATTCACTTTTTTGCAATTAATCGTCACATAGTAAACATCTTGTCCTCTGCAGTTCCTGTACAAATCTACACAGTATCTACGTCTTTGCAGTTTGCGCTGTCTTAGGTAGATGATATTCGTAAAAGTTCTACAGTAAAATCGTACACGAAAGAGGGGGAGGGGGTCCTTAATTATTTTTGCTGGCGGCCCACATTTTTCATCAGAAAGACCTCACGGGCCACAGCCAGACGCGTACCCATGATGTAGCCTTTGGGCCTGATTTTGAAATGGTTAACTTTCTACCTGAATGTGTGGTGCCTAAGGATTCGTGTTAAGGCCCCGGGTTCAGAGCAGAGCAGAATGGAATAAAAAGGGCTTAGCCTCGGAAGCTCTGGGGGTATTTACAAAATATTGGACATAGACCTGAACACTTACCTGTCTGTAAATGATATTAAATGCTCACTCAATACATGATCACAAGTATCGCAATTTGACCATTATTTTATAATAGCCCCAATCCAAACTGACAGAACGGGTAACAAATAAGATCCTTTCAGATCAGGGAGGTGTTAGGTCTTAACACCTCCCTGGTCAGATTCAGTGGAACAAATCTATGTTACGAAGTGAATATGGATGGGGACAACGTGGTTTGTTGTGACTTTATCTGAGTAGAGCGTTGGCTCATACAGGGTAACAAGGAATTTTGTTGCCACAAGTGCCTCCTAGATTCCCTTTAGTGGCAAGTTATCAGGCTGTGTAAGTGGTATCTTGATACCGTATTCTACTTTTAAATATCATTATTTAGCAATCCACAGTTCAAATAAGAAAAGGCAAATAAGAGAAAAAAATATTCCGTCCACATATGTTTCTATCAAATGGCATATCGTCTCAAATTTCGTAAATTCAGTTCGACTGACCTGCCTACCTTCCCCTCATCACCTCTGGATTACTTAGGTCGGACCAATGACCAGTCGATTTGACTACACAGCAGGGACCGCGACGCCAATTTTGAAGTGGGGGGTAATCATCGAATCGGCCCAATATGTTCAAGAAAATAAAAGTCTTTTAAGGCGGCCCAAAATGCCCACGGCAGAAAAAGTGCGGAGGCCGTCTCCGTGGTCCCTGCACAGTGAGTATGTGACTGAGTAGGTGGGGATTATTGCATGATAAAGCTATGGTTTGCAGGGAAGGGTGTAACAGGGGGCTTGGTGATGATATGTATATGAGCTGAAATTGAAGGTGGGTTTGAAGCCAGAGATTTCCAACTGCCGAAGTCTGTACCCGTCAACCTTACTTCACTTTAACCAAGATGTAGTCAGTCACCTCACTTCGAGCGCACCCACTTTGGTTCCAAAACTGACATGATGTCACGTTATTGGCACAATTGTTTTGTTTAGTTGTCAAATTTGTATCCCCAGTGTGCCCTCTTTACAAGAGTTTGGTACTTGTCACCCTCAAAAGCGGAAACGGTTTGCAGAATGGGGCTAATTCGTAAGGAAAACGCCCACATGTAAAGAGTACCAAAGATATGTCTCCGAGTGCAGGGTCCGGTGGGCTCCCGGAACATTTACAATAAAAAAAGGCCAATGCGATTTTCATTTTCCGATGTAAAACTTCATAAGCAGAGCAATAAATGCAAGAACATTTTGACAGTTTACAACAATTTTAATAGAAAATAATGAAAGATCGATCTTTTGAAAAGACAACCACCCTACCTCTAGCCACAGCTTCCACGCCTATACCGATTTTCTCAACAAACCTATTCGTCAATTCCTGCCTTTCCGCCTATACCAAGTAAGAAAGGAAACAAAAACAGTATTATGTTTGGCATAAACTGGCCTATAGTAACACCACATGACTAATAAAAGGGGACCAATCGCGAGCGAAGAATGCGATGTTTTTTTTATTTTGGCAGTCAGAATGTTCATTTCCCTGCCAGTAAACAGAAATTTTTCTGTCACAGGCCTGTAGTCGGAGCTGGGGTTCGGCCGTGGAAAATTCAGCTTTCACACCTTTCACAAGGCCTACTGAAAAATGTGCCAAGTCGATGGAACCCTCTGGAGACATTCCTGGCTGAATGAGGCGTTGGAACTATAACTGCACGGCTGTCCTAAATGATTTAATAGCAAGATGACATTTACAACAGGTGTGGGGAAATTTTTCTTCCCTTTCATTAAAAAAATGTTTCTCTTTCTAAAATGCCTTTAATAGTGATAATTTTCGATTGTTGGTGCATTTTTTAGGCCCCTCTTTTCGAAGTCAGTTCGTTTGACGGGCTGTACTGGAACACCTTTTGGGCCAAGTGTAGCCCAAGGGCTGCCATTCAGACCCTAGAACCTATATCACGACACACAACAACATTGCATAGAAGGTAGTGTAGAAATGATCATTTTTTAAATTCCTATAGTGTATACTTTTCCATACGGGGAATCGTATTCGGACTCGCACTCTGTCTTGGACTCGAATCCAGTCTCGGACTCAGACTACAGAACTGTTCATCGATGAACACTAAAAGTATTCTGGATAGTACGCACCTGGGTCTTTTGGCTAAGATATCATGTGTAGTATCAGTTATTTTCAGCCAATCTAGAAGGGGGCAACGCGTGACAGACCCATACTGTCAAGAGGTTGGTTATGTCGAGTCTCAATGTCCCCTAGGGACGTAGCTCCTTTAGGGGAGCAGAACACCTTTGGGAGTAACGTTTGGTTTTCGCCCTTCGGCTGTTGACAGAAGAATCCAGAGGACCTTGGAGGCTACGGCAGAAGCTTGACATCACTGTTCACAACTAAAGGTACCCTGTGCGATGGCATTGTTATGGTTGAACTCTTATAGTGACCAATATCAGTAGCGTTTCTAATAGATATGTATGTTAGCCTTGATACCCCACTTCCATTGCGAGTGAGAATCAGTGTAAAGAAAGGCTAAAAGACCGAAAGTAAGCACGTCCCCTCGTACTCCGCGAAGCGAACTCTGTTTGCTTGGCCCCAAAGGGATATGACTGAACAGGGATTATGCCACACAGCCTGCTACGTAAGCAAGCCCCCTCGCGGTAAGGTGACCATGCATGACTATCTTTCAGACTCTGAACTCTCATTTTGTTAACGTATAATTAACTTTTAAGAAGCCTTTACACATTTTGCTTCCAAAATCTCCGTAGAAGCCAAGATCAAAGCTCCTACCAAAAATTACTGAGGGTTTCATCCACGGACACTGAGAGATAAACAGTATCCAGGCACTGTGGACGTGAGTGTATTAGTCTATGCTGTGGACAATTGGCATCATGATCTTGTTACATGATACCTGAGTGACGAGGCGTTTGCTCTCGGTATATAGAAGAAATACGTGTTATGGGAGTTCAAGAGAACACATAGGCCTATCTTTGAGTACGGATATTTAGAAACAGGGGGTAGCCAATTGTGGAAGGAGGGTGCAAATCTCCCATGACTGAAGTGAGATTAAATAATGCCCTAAATCACACGTTTCTTCGGAAAATACCCTCATATGACTTCCTGATGTCCACAGGGGCGTTGTCCCTGAAACCCACCAGGGGCCTTGAGGCAACTACAGATCCCTGGTGGGTTTCAAGATCTCACCCCTATACGTAGGCTTCAGTTGGGGTGCGACGGTGCTAGTGTCATAGTGTGAGTGTGGTCTAAACCTCCCTCCTCCCTCCTTTCAAGACAAAAGCATAGCTACGCACATGTCTTGAAGTCCAAAGAACATCTTTCATGCCTGTTTGGTGTCCTTGAAATGAAGGTTGAAAAAACAGAGAACAACATTATCAATATTACGGTAAACCTATCTTTTGATGTCACAAATTTGCAGAATGAGATCGTTTGTTCATGATATATGTGAAAAAAAATAATCCTGTAAAATGGTCAATATCTGATGAATTTTGATGGAAATTGCGGTTATTTTCTGTTTTTTATTGCTTTGTACATCAAATATCCAGCTAAGTCATTTTCATGTCACCAGACCTTTTATTTTTATTTTTCAGAAGTTTCTGGATTCAAACTTTGTACCTGCTGACTGGCGGATTGCTAATGTTACTCCAATTTTCAAAAAGGGGGATCGGAGCTTGCCTTGCAATTATAGGCCAGTCAGTTTAACCAGTGTTGTGTGCAAAGTTATGGAATCTGTAATCAAGGATTGTTCGCTTAAATATCTTTTAGATAATGGGTTACTCAATCTGTCACAGCATGGTTTTTTACCGAGTAGATCTTGTGTTACTAATTTACTGAGCTTTCTTGAAGATGTTTCCTTATCTCTTGACTGTGGTCACAGTGTTGATGTCATTTACCTTGATTTTTCAAAAGCCTTTGATAAAGTTCCATTAGGTAGACTTATGGTTAAACTGCATAGGTTAGGCATCAAGGGCAGTTGTGCTGACTGGATAAATTCATGGCTCAATGGTAGATCTCAGAGAGTTGTTGTTAATGGTAATTTCTCTTCTTGGAAAGAAGTTACAAGTGGAGTTCCACAGGGTTCTGTTCTTGGCCCGCTTCTTTTCTTAATTTTCATCAATGATATTGATAGCTCTCTCACATCTAGTATTAGTAAGTTCGCTGATGATACTAAGCTCTATAGGAAGGTTAGTGATAAGGATGATGCCTCATTACTGCAAAAAGACTTGGATAGGTTATTTTCATGGTCTCAGACTTGGCAAATGTCTTTTAATGCAGATAAGTGCAAAGTCCTTCACTTTGGTCCTAAAAATTTCAGCTATGATTATAACACGAATGGTAGTATTCTGAGTGATGTGACTTTTGAGAAGGATCTGGGTGTAGTTATTACAGGTGATTTAAAGCCATCTTGACAGTGTGCAGCTGCTGCTGCTAGGGCTAATAGGGTGCTTGGATTGATCAAGAGGAATTTCAGTAGTTTTAGTAAAGAAATTGTACTAAATCTGTATAAGCAGTTGGTAAGACCCCACCTCGACTATGCAGCCCAGGCTTGGAGTCCCTTCTATGAAAAGGACAAGCTTCTTTTAGAGCAAGTTCAGAGGAGAGCCACTCGCCTTATACCCGAGGTGAGACACCTACCTTATCATGTTAGACTTAAGCATCTTGGGCTTACCACCCTGGAGTTGAGAAGGATTAGGGGGGACATGCTTCAGGTGTACAAATTTCTCTTTGATAGGAATCCTTTGTCCTCTTGCAATTATTTAAAGGTTCAATGTAATTCTCGGGTTCGAGGCCATTGTAAGAAGCTGGTTAAGAATTTTGCAAGGCTCGACATTAGGAAGTTCAGCTTTTCTCATAGAGTTGTTAACGAGTGGAATAGTCTGCCTGAGTGGGTAGTTAACTCCACATCTGTACACTGCTTTAAGGTTAACATTGACAAGTTCTTCCATAAGTGCGGTAGAATCTAATTGTGCTGGGCTCGTTTGGTATTGGTTGGTTCTTTGTTTTCAGTTATGGTTGTTTGGACTTCAGGGCATCTAATGGGGCCTTAGCCCTCCTTTGCCCTTTAACCTGTTATGTTATGTTATGTTATGTTATGTTATTTGAACTTGGAGGAAGAAAACAAAAACGTCATTTGGCTTATAAATCGTGTAAATTTCCAGCGCTTATCAAGTACAGTAGTAGCCAGTGGCTTCACCAGCTGAGTGAGAGATACATCATTATGTCAGGTGTATGTGTAAAAACGTTCATATCCTTCAAAAGGAATGGCCTTTCCAAGTGGACAGCTGTAAGAAACATGACAACTGGTCCGAATGATGGATGACAGAGGTATAAATCAAGCGTATATAATCGCCAACGACTAAATCATCACGGACTCGGTCACGAGAGAATTTCGCCATCTGTGCCATAATGCGAGTAAGATTCTGGATATACAGATGACGGATAGCCAGTCAGATCTCCTTAATTATCAAGGGACCGTCTTTCCATCTTTCGTAGCTGTTATGGCGAATTCGCTCATGTTCCCTATGTCAATCTGAGGTGACACAGGCTAACACCTTTCTTCAGGTTCGATCTTACTCATACATATGTAACTACCGGTACCAGAAAAAAACACTTGAAAAATTTATTACGTATCGTACAATTGGTGCAAATGTGTTTCTGTTTTGTTTCTGAAATGTCTACAAAAAGTCCGCAATCCGTTAAGTGTACAAGTTGAGGTTGGCAAGTGTTATTTCTGGGTTATTTTTAAAAAGGGGCTCATTGAGTTGATATAGATTATTTTGTGATGAGTGGAAATCAAGTTACATGACAATGTTTCTAATTTGCCTCATTACCCATGTATCACTTCCTATAGTTACTAAAAATGTGAGAAATTGTAGTGTTTGTGAACAGGGGTTGCATATGATTAATACTTAATGGTAAAACGTGTCTGGTCACAAATTTGTAATAAATGATTGCAATCATTAAGAACCCATCATTTCCATTTCAGTTGTGTGTCAGATGTGCAGAATATCTTAGTTTGACCATTTATTATCAAGATGTGAGTTAATCTCAGCAGGTGTGGAAAAAATCATGAATTTTGTGAACCAACTCAATAAGCCCCTTTAACATCAACAGAGATGAGCATTGTTAACCAAGAGTAAATGACGCAATTCCACAAACCCAAAACGTACATGCCAAAGGGTAATTATAGAAGAACAAGCACGACCGAAATTTGAACTTACGCATATGATAATATAACCAATTCAACACTATAAAACAGCCGACAGTAGCTAAACATCTGTTTCTTTGTTGAGGTACCAGTATGATCGATTATTAACCCTGTCTGTCATTCATGCGGACTTGTATCAAGTCTAATCTTCAAACAGGGACACAAAGTGAATATTTTACCTGCTTCTTTTACAAATTGCTTCAATATAATTAATACAATTAGATGAGTAAGGACAGTGGTGTACTCATTTTTTTGTGAAGGAGTGCTCGGAATTTCAAACTTCTTGACATGAAGCGCCACCATCAGTAAACGTGCAGCTTACGAAGAATACTTTACCTAAAGATACCTTCTAAATGACCGACAAAATGGCACTTTCAGAGCGGCAGTGTTACGTCACTGGGAAAACAACCCCAACCAATGTTGAGAAACTATAGCTTAAACGCATCTTGAGTTATTTTAAAATTTTGCCTGAAAACATTGAGAAAAGGGCTCGATCTAAGACATTAGCTAGCAGTGTATCTCTTTGCGACGGTTAATTTACATATGGCGGCTTCTGAAAAGGCCAAAAGTTGCAAGTCATAGGTTTCCAAATTAAGCGTGTGTTTTTCAGCTATGGGGAAGAATTCAAAACTCGCTATGCTATTAGACAAATTTATCTTTTTCAAATAGATATAGGCTAACATAAATATTTTGCGTTGGAGTAGTCAGACCTACTACCATCTTTAATACATTTGGACCCCACTTGCAGCACCACTGTGACTGGAGGCGCTTCAGAAACAACAATTGAGACTCCCAACTTCTGAATCCCTGGCCGAGGACCTGGATCCTTAGAGTCCGCCTCCTGATAGGCCACTGGGGGAGAGTAGGTTCCAAATGTTTTAAAAGCATGTTCTAGTGACCAAATTTGATGTTTTCAAAAAATGCAGGGAAATTTTCTGTGAAACTAACCTCAATAGCACCTTGCATTTGCAAGACACTACTGTTTTGAAGAATGCCATTTTCCATAGAAACTGAAGAAAAGCAGAACCCTACACAGTGTAGCCTATCCCTGCGAAAATTGTAAGGGCGCTTTCGTTGTACGGCAAAAACCAGATGAAATGGCAACTCCCTGATGTGTGTCACCATGTGTACAGTGTACCTTCAACTTTGGAAGTTACGTGTTTTCTATCGAATTTTCGAAAGATTAGGAGTAATTTTTACAACAGAGATAAGTCACGGTGCCTTAAGTTTTCGTTTAATTGGCCTACTCCTCACTTTGTAATTCCTCCGGTAATAACTAGGGCAGAAGCAACGACGTGTAATGTTTGTATCACGCGCCGTTGCTTGCTCGCCGTACAGAGAGCTAAATGAGTGGCTTCACTAAAGCCGTCCAGATTGCAAGACGTCATTCTCCCTTACTTCCATTCCTATGATTTTTTTAGCTTCCGCAGTGCATGATGGTTAACCTGTGATGTCATCTGGGCATTTGACGTAGTCTTTGTATTTCTTTATATTGTTGATAACCACTATATTGAATATTTCATAAATTCGCTATACCATGGTGCAGTTTTACACCAGATCTAGACGGAAAAATATCTAAAGTTCTAAACATTCAAACAGTGTGTCATTTCCAGGACAAACAAGGTATTCAATTATAAAGAATAACGAAAGCAATCTGAGGCAATTTGCCCACATTAACCTTGAGAAAGCCTGGAGGTATTTCTTGATAAAAGTAACCAATCTTGTAGAAGAGATATTTAAGCCAGAAGAATGGAGTTTTGGTACAGGGTTTGTATGACATGTATGAAAATTTTTCTCTTTCACATTTTCTACAGAATACCACCAAGACAATAACTTTGAAAGTTTGTGGTCATGTAACCAAAACACTAGCATGCTCACTGCAGTAACCACACACCTCTATGGGCAGATGCCAAAAGCATTGTTAAAGTTCAACATTTAGGGATGCGGCTAATTAGGGAGGCGCTAGATTCTAAGGGCAATGAAAAATCCACTATTAGCAGGGTGGATGGGAAAGATGTCAGCCACATGTGGAACAGTCTTTTTGCATCCACTCATGGTCCTTTCTCACTTGCCTCATCCAATGAGGCCACAGATAAATCGGCCAATCAGAGCACAGAATCCTCAATTCAACTGCCCAATCAGAACGCAAACAAATCAGCCAATCAGAACACAGAATCCACCAATCAGGGTTGCAGCATAACTATATAACTTCACTGCGCTTGCTTCCTTGCATCGGTCCTGAAGAAGTCAGAGCCACTAATTCTGATGAAAGCTTCGACGGCGTACCCGTTGAAATCATCTTGTTTTACTCAACAATGATAGATTAAGGTCCCCTGGTACAAAGTCCGTTGGAAATATTTGAATATCTCTATACCTCTTCAAAGTTTGATCATATATGAGATTACTCGTTTGCTATGAAAATATTGTGATGTAGAGTGTTGCACAGGTCTGAATTGTTTGTCAACTCTATATAAATTATCTCTTAATTACCTACCAGCTACTTTCTTATTTAGTTTTTAAAGTAGACTCTTTCAACGTAATAAATAGCTACTCCCAAAATAAGCATCTCAGGGCATGCCGCCAGTATAACTTTCCTTGGAATAATGGTTGAAACAAACAAGGGATAAGATAACACACAATTCATGGGTCCCAATTTTCACATCAAAAATTGCATATCGGTATGCAGCTCATGTTTATTCATGCTGTAAGTGCAAAAACAGTAACTGTCTTGTAAAATGGTTAATATTTGATGGATTTTGATGGGAATTGCGACTATTTTTAAAGGTTTTTTAATGTCTTATACATCAATTAGGCCGGCATTAACATATCTACAGACCTTTAAAATATTAATCATGAAAAAAGGTAAGACATACTGAATAATCAGCTGGTGAAAATATGAACAAGAAGAAAGCAAATACACTGCAAGTAAAATTTATGTCGAGTAGCTATACATTTTACAGCCCGGGTGGGTCTTGACTTTTTGACTCCTGACAGGTAAAGAATGTTTTAATTCATTACCATAAAACCTACCCTGCCGCTCGCAAAATAGTCATCGGGGGCGAGCCGCCCCGTTCCCCCCTCTAGCTACACCAAACTTTGGACTTGTTTCTAGTACTAATATTTCGAAACATCATAACAAGTTTTTTGTTCTGTCTTAAGGATGTTTTTCATTCTAAGATCTTAATGTTCGTAAAGAGAAGATTTCAAATAGGAAATGTCTACTACTATTTTTTCAATTTTTGTTGAGGTTATCTACGTAGTGTCACTTCAAAGCTGTCTTACTTGTTTGCAGACATCTTGGCTAGGCCAATAAAATGAGACCTCGATACTTACAAATGACATATCTACAGAATGTAGTTTACATGCACGGATGACGATAACTACGATTTTTCCTCCTTATTGATCTTGAACTCTTGAACAAGTCTCCTTTTGACACCCGTATCCGTAGTTCCTCCTGTCAAAAGAGTTCACAAGATCACGAATATTCTATCGTAAAATATATCGCTCTAATTTTTTAGGGGCTCAAAGTTTTTTGCTACATCTTGTCTCATCCTCATTGAATCAGTTTTACAAAGATAGGACACTTCGCTTCCTTCTTGTGTTTTGTTTTTATTCAGAATTCCTCCCCTATCACTCCCTCCCTAGCTCCCCCCCCCCAAAGTAATTCCTGGTTTAACATTGTCTGTTATCATGATACGTATCTAGAATGTGTCATTTTACATCATTAACTTGATTTTATTTAATGTAAGCATTTCCCCCTGGCTCTGTCTGTCATCCTATCTCGACAAGGATTTGTTTCTTGACAAATTAAAAGTCCCGTCTCGAATGAGGGTTTCTACCTTAGGTAGTTGGAAGGTGTCATACGGTATGTTTGGAACGCCAAATAAGCCCATAAACCTTAGCGAACAAATATAACATATTTAACAATACACTCGACAGACATGACAGAAATTAATGGATGTTTATAGTCACCTTAGGGGGTGGGTCCTTCCAACTTTTATCTAAATCGCTGCCTGCATCCTCCTGAGAAAGCTAATTAAGTAATTAATGAAGGAAATTAATTTCATTGGTCAAGGTTACATCCCATTTTCAATCAAATTCTTACGCCTTTGCCCACAAAGTATATCCCTTTGATAATGTTTAAAGATTAATTAACATATCGTATTCCATTTTCCCTGCATTTTGCTGACACTAAAATAAACCCAAATTGCCCATCTGCCAGTTAGGTATGTTGAGCAATTACAGAAGGCATAGGTAATCAGACTTGCAGCATGAGGTGCCAAATGTCAGTGCTTCTAGTTTTATGTAAGAGTGCAAGCCTTTTGACAAGTGAGAGCCAAGTAGGTTTTTGGAGAGACTTCACAAGAGGGCGGTAAATGCTTGCCCTGAAAGTTCCCGAATTGTCAAACTGTAATGACATGAAAGTTCCCTGAAATCTGCATTTTTTAGCGGCGGGGGATTGCCATAGACCGTCCTACCTCAAACGCCTGTAACGAGCTATGACAAATTTTGCACCAAAAATTTTGTAAATCTATGAATATCCTACGAGCACGAGTACAAATCCTCTCTCATAAGTATTATGAGCACGTAGGCTTCCCTATAAGTCTACTGTTTTTTTTTTTTTTTTGGTTCTTCCTTTCTACACCGCAACTGCTTTGCAAGGTTCTTTTTCTTTGCACGGTACTAACCCTACATTCTTCACTTCACTATGTGTAGTGAGCTTGCACCATTGCTCAAGTATACACATACGCCGCGGAACGGACTCTGTTTGCTCAGTTACTCTTTAAGGCTTCCCAAACACCATACTAGCCTAAAAAAGGACTATGCCGTACAACCAGCCTGCTAAGTACGTACGGAAGTCTACACACTCTGCACTCGTACTCGTGCACCCAAATTCTAAAAGTGAAGCACTGCTACTTATGTAATGCAAAAGTTTGTGATGGTACTTACCATACAGAGGCAAAAGAAAGAGTACTAATAGGCTACGAGTCATACTCATTACCACAGACAATGCACCGATACCACCTATTCATGAAATTATAGGAGTAGGAAGCTGGTCTAAGTTGGGGGGGGGGGGGTGAACGTTGTTTCGGACCGTCGTTCTGGGAGAGGCGTCTAAGGGGAATGAGTATCCCCCTCCCCTCTGGGCAATTTATGAATATTTTGGGGTCCTTAGATGCCATTTGCCACCATTTAGCAAATTTTAAGGAAAAGTGCTTATACTTTTTACATTTTTACAGAGGGAACAAATAAGGGGTTTTCGAAAAGTAGGAGAAGGCATACTTTCGCCTTTCCACATTTCTGACTGGGGATTTAGCCCACACCCCCTCCCTCGTTTTCTTACCCTATGGATGACATTATACTTACACTACAAGTCTGATTGACACACACTCTAAATTCACTATGGTCAAAATTGACCATTAATTGGTCAACTATGCACCGACTCAAATATGGTCAATTTTTTGAACGTAATTTACATTAAAAAAGTTGACCATATTTGGGTCGGTGCATAGTTGACCAATTAATGGTCAATTTTGACCATAGTGAATTTAGAATGCAGCCTTTTCACACACTTTGCGCCTAACTTCGAATCTGCGTTTGTACCCTTATCTGTTCACCACATAGGTTGATCAGAAACGACTTCAATTTGTAACATCTTAAATTTTACGCTGTAAACAGACCGTGCGACCTGCTACGTAGGCAAGATTCTATCTAGTCTTGGAAAGGTGAAACGCTCTGCATTAGTTCCGCTTTGGGAATTCATACAATCTTCATGGAGTAAGCAGAATTTATACTTCTAGCTTACCTTTTGATTGGATAGTACACATTGTACTGAACTTTTGAACCGGGTAAATGTTGAACAACCTATGAATGGACCCCTCAAATTAGAGTCTTCATGGACTGTTCACCATTAGCAAGGAGAAGAAACCTTTTCTAGAATTCCCTTGTCTCATCACTGAAAGATCAATGACCTACATTCTTTGGTCGCTTTCCTTTTTAGCTGGAGATCATTGAAACTCTGTTGTTAACCTGTTGCATGTGCACTTAAGACGCAGAGGTACAATTACAGTTTGCCCTTGCATTACTCGTTTAACAATGCATAATCGCCGACATGTTGGGCCAGCTGGACCCCAAGATTCTCAGTAACTGTAATGTACTGTACGTTCTTTCCCAATTAGACTTTCACTAATGGAATATTTAAAATTTAGCCCCAAATGATTGATTAGCACTATCGCTGGCTTTTGCTATACTTTACCTGCAAACTAGGAGCATGGTCATGCCGTAATGAGTGAAAACAGTTTGTAGCTAAAGGATCTTTGGCATCCCCCAAACATATTTAAGAATAACCATATAGTTCTAAGTACAATTGGTGAATGCACTCTGATTGACATAAATTCAAACAATAGCATCATTCTGATTAGTCTGTCATTGATGAATTGTGCTGATCACTGAGTGTACCCAGACAGCGCACACACAGCCTGTGTGGGATATGGCCTTAGACCGGCAATTTAAACTCAGTGCAGGCTACTGCTGCTTTGTCGGGTGAGGGGGGGGGGGTGCAGACAGGTGCAAGTTCTTGAAATTGGAGGAGGTGTAAGAAGTTGGAGAACTTCTACTGTTTATGGTGAGATTTGTTGCCCTGAAACAATAGCCCAGGGCTTCTCAAGTGTTTTCGGCCGCTGGCCGCATTTCCTTGAGTCTATGCTTTATCACTGCTGTAGACAGGTAGAAGCCAACAGGGGCGAAATCCAGGGTTCGGAGAAAGAAGCTCATTCTAGAATGCCAAGCCCATACGTAATAAAAGCTCCGGAAGTGCCCGCAGATTACGCATTGGCAAATCTAGGGATTCTCAGTTTTTGGTTGTGGTTTCTTCAATTGATGCATCTTACAGGATCACAACCTAAGAGTATTTACTTAAGCCCCTCTCACACAGAGATACATACACCTTTCAACGATCTACGCGACCATACCGACTTGACATCTTTTTCAGGATCGGGGTTGGGTCGGGGAAAAATGACCGAGACTTGGACCCCGACCGTCAGAATCACGACTGAAATAGGAGCAAGCAACGACCATCCCGACCGAAATAGCACCAAGATAGGACCAAGGTAGGACCGAGGTAGAACCCTACCAGGAACTGATCCGACCCAACTAGGACTGTACCCCGATCATCATGACCGAGAGAAGACCGAAACACGACTGAACTACGACCGAGATAAGACCTAATCCGACCTTACCCCAATCATTATGACTTGGCTACGACTACCCCAATCGAGATAAGACCAAGAAACGACCACCCAGACGAAGATAAGACCAAGGCATGTGTGGCTTGTTCATTTCCAGTCAGAAATAAAGTTTGACTTCTACACGTGTGCTTCATCTGAACTCGAGTTCATCATTCATGATAGCCATGGCAGACAGTCAGCAGATTCTTGCCTTGCTCTTCGAGGAGTAGGCCATTCTACTTGCTGCGAATGGGTTAGCAATAAAGAAAAACACATTCGCAAAGCAGTTTCAGGGGTGCTAAGAAGAGGAGTGTGTGGACCCGAAAGTGGCTGCTTAAAAGACCTGAATATGGTATGTACGAGCACCTGCTTGCCGAGCTTGCACGGGGGGATCAGACTGGGTTTCGCAACTTTCAACGAGTGGATCCCAATATGTTCAAGGAACTTCTCAACCGCGTTGGCTCGGTCAGTTTGTTGTCGGGATTGTCGAGTGGCCGTCTTAGTACGGTCGGAGTGATCGTAGTCCAGTCCTATTACAGTCTCACTTGGCGTATTTGGTCTTGGTAGCCGGGGTGACGTCCTAGAAAGGTCAGGCAGGTAGTGAAGAGGTCCTGGTACATTCTTGACAAGGTCCTGGAACAATCGTGTCTAGGTCGGATCTCGATCGTGGCGCAGTCGGCACTTGTGAAGAACCCACCGAACTGGCTTGATTTGGAATTGTTGAGTCTTCACAAAGTTGTCATATAGTCGGAGTATGGTCTTAAAAGTCGTGTGATAGTCTAAATCGTCTGGTCAAGGTCCTCTGAGTTCCATTTACCCCAGATCCTACCCCGACCACGAAGACTGAGACAAGACTGAAATACGATCGAGATACAACCTCCCCGACCGAGATACGATCGACTAACGACCAAACTACAACCAAATAAGGTCATCGTGCTGTTGGCTCCTGGCCCCAACCATTTTGAATATTTCAAAACAGTCGGGGCCAGACGTCGATACTCTGACTTCACTAGGATTTATCAGGACCTTGCTGGGACCTTATAAGGACTGTACGAAGACTACCCCGATCAAGCCAGCTTCGCGCAGGTCGGGATGGTTGTGTTAAGGTCCTGACTGTCAGCCTCACCAAGGTTGGGGCTGAGGTGAGAAAATGTGACATTCTAAACGCCATAGATAGCAGGAAAACGCACACTGCAACGCAAATTTGTCACCGTAATTCCTCGTCTCCCAAGTTTGTGTCGCCAGTATGAGGAGAAAATTAAGCAACCCAATCCCATAGATTGTTGGAAATTGAGGGTTAAAACACACATTTGTCATTAGAACTCTGCGTCCACTATGCGTGGGTCACCAGTATGGAAGAAGGAAATTGGCACCCCAAACACTCTACATTGAAGGAAATTCCACTTAAGCATGAACTTGTAACCAGACTTTTTGTGTCCACTATGTGAGTCATCAGTTGGCCTGTGGGAGAAATTGTGGCATTTAAACGCTCTACATTTTTCTCAGAAAATCTCACGTATAAGTGTTCTTGCTTCAGGAATCTTCGGTGGACGTCGCGGGCCGCTACCTGAGAACCTATAGCCTAACTATACATTTTAAGAGAATGACATCAAAAACGAAATTGTGATCAACAAAGTCAAATTTACCTTTAAAACTCTTTTTCAACCATCAAGTAAAAATGTTTTATAAGGCCAAAAAATCCTGTTCCACAAAGTTAAAACTTCTGCCCACTAATTAATTTCCAGCCCCTACCCCAGTTTAGGAAAATCGGTTCACTGTAGTCACGTGATGACGAGCTGAGAAAAGGGGGTCTAGAATTTAACTCCCCGTACCATTTTGTAAAATATAGGCTCAACTCAATGTGATGCTGATAACGTGGCCTGAAGTGTAGTAGTCACTATTCAAAACTTACCGAACATGCAACTTTCGTGGTTACGAAGGTGAAAGGGTCAAATTTGTCATCTTTTGCTACATTTGACACGTCCTCACAAAACCTTACAAGTCAAAATACATATTTTGTATAAATTTAAAGATTTCAAATTAACTAAATGATAAGATAATTATTGACCCCTTACAGTGTGTTTAGCGAAAATTTAGTAGCGACATTTAAATACATCCTTAACCTTTGGAATGGTCTGTTTTACACAACTTTTAATTCTAGACTTCTGTAAAATATGGAAAGTGGTACTTATAATGTAACCTGAACTTTTTCAAGCAGTTCCCGAAAATGCAAAGTTCCCAGGTCGAAGGCCATAAAGGGTCACATTTTATAAGTATTGTTTTTACAAGGGTCCTTACAAAACAATGAGAGTTCAAATAGGTATTTTATGCACATGTCGTAAAGCTTGCACATTTAGTGGGATACAAAGGAATTATGTACCCCTTGTAATGTAGTTCAGAGCTATGCAAAGGGAATCTGAATGCGGTTAGGCTATATCGTCGTTCAACGTTTGTTTCGGTTGTTCGTGTGTCAGTATATGTAGAACCAGTGTATTAGAGTAAAGAGCAAAGGAAACCATCACACAAGTGAGTTGATTAATAATAATGATGACGACGACGACGACGATGGTGATCGACCTCATATAGCAGCGCGCACCATAAGATATGTTCGTCTGCCCTTTACACAGAAAGATCTTCAAAACCAAGAGCTATTTAAGCTTGAACTTAAAAGATATAGTACTTGTGTGAATGCCTTATATCAGCTGAGAGTCTTTTTCACAGGTGATGGAGCGGCACAAAGAAAGGCACGGTCACCGGCGTTAATATGGTAGGGTATAGCAATACCACTGGCGGGTGGACTGGGTGGACAATGTCCAGGGGCCCCGGGGGTTGACGGCCCCCAAACAAATGCGCAAAAAGTCTCAAAAATCGTAACTCTGCCTACCGTCTAACCACCCAGTACAGACCCGAAAGGAACCACAAAGTTATCAACAACTGCAGAACTGCTTTTGAAGAACCAGGCAAGAATGGGATACGAGATTGAACCCGGATCTGGTGCGTGCAAGGTCTCTCTCTTACCCCGTACCTCCCCGTGGAGATTGGAAGAAAATGCATTTATGCGTTTATGATACCAGTGGTTTGGGGGCCCCTCGCTTTCTCTTGTCTATGGGCCCCGAGGGTCTTGCTACGCCGCTGAGCAAATACCCGTTGCCTGGGCAATATATTCCCATTCAAAAAATTTCAAGCGTTATATCTATTAGTAACGCAGGCAGTGCCTTTGTGTTGTTGATTTGGGTCAAAAGGCATGCAGCAGCGCATTTTTAATATTGGTATGATAGGGTTTTAATTTTTCATCAGATATTTTTCTGCTTTCGGATATTTAGGAGCGGCGCTTTATAAAAGGACTTTTAGTTGGTATCTTGTTTGTTTACGGGTGATATCAATCTTCTTTATGGATCCTCGATTTAAAGGGGATAAGCAGTCATCCCAAACTTATTTTGACAAACGAAGTAAATGTTACAAATCTCGTCTTATATTTATTGCATATCTTTCTTAATGTTTCACAGCATATAATCTGTGGCATCATCAAGGTAAATAATGTTGTTTTGCATAAATTTCAAAATTCAGTTACAAAACTGTGGTCAAATGATTAAGAAGAGTCATATGAATTACCGTAGGATACCTGGGCACACGAAATCAATATTGGGTGACAGCATTTTCCTCTTAAGCATCGAGATACTAGATTTTTTTCATTTCACGATTTTTTCCAGTTCACCGTCATCACGAAATCCGGATTTGACGAGGTAGGCAAGCTGAAATATAGGCTTAAAATGGTGTACAAGTTAGAAAAGAAACATAAATTGGGTATTGTTAGCGACGATATCTTAGCAAGGTTTCTTTTAGAGCTTCAGTGTTTGCCAGTGTACTTAATTTTGATAGTTAGCGGCATATCTTTTAATTTATGACGTAGCCCCCATTGGAGTCGGGAGATACGGTTGGCATTTAAAATTAGTGTGACTTCTCGGAAGTTAAACAAGAGCAAAAGCGTTGCCGCAGCTCAGCTTATCCTAGGTCATGGAAAAGTGTGCAGTCAATATTCCGATTGAGTATGTAACTCAAGTTGTCCATAAGTACGTTAAAAACGAAGAGTAAATATATGTGTAAGGAAACAAATATTTATTGAACTCCTGAAGCACTGAAAGATTAAATGTGGTACACAAAATTATTGTTATATACTGCACAGATGTTGGAAGTTAAAAAATTACGTTTCTTTGTGAGCATCCCCTTTTAGAAACTCCCCACTTTTGTCTAACGAGCATATCTAATAACCTCTCAATTAACACAAAACAAACCTTTTAATGTTGCGAGTGGGTGGGCATAGGTTAAATATCAATACTGATATTCCTAGGTCTCTGTTGGCATTGTGAACAGACCCTCTTAATTGGCCAACCATCCGGTTGCATAATTCTTACCTTTGGAAGTTGTTAGATCTGAGGGTTTAATAAATTCTCAAGGGATTTCGGTAGTATAAACATAAATGTTCAATAATTATAAATTCATTTTGTTTACAAGTGAATAACGTCCAATCAATTGCCGATGTAAAACAATTAAGAAGTTGTTTCCTCTATATCGACGATTCTCGGATCGATCGATATTGTTTTCAGGCTTGTACGTGAAAATATCGCATATACTCGGGCAACTCGGCAAGACCTCTCTGATGGACGCATAACTTTTTAAATGAAATTATCCGTTGTGATGCTCAAAAGAACGTCTTTCTTAGATGAGTTTGAGGAAGCTTCGTACAAAATCCGTTGAGATTTTGAAAACATTAGGCGTATAGAGGTTTTGCTCGCATTTTCGTGAAAAGTTATACAGATGGTATTTAATGAACCCCATGAGGATTTCTCGTATACACAAAAGCTACAACTAGCATTACTAGAGGCAGGGCGTTACCATTAGATGACAAATCCTTGCTAGAAGGATGTATTTAGGAAACAGACTTATTTGTAGGAGACTAGAAATTATGATTTGTGTTTGGCAGATAAGTCTTTTGTCGTTTGACGATCGGGAGCAAGAAATTATCAACAAAGTGGTCGGGGATCCGTTTCCCCCAATTGAATTTGGATTGACAACAATTTCGTATTAGCTGGTACTGTCTTGTGCATCGTGGTAGTATGAAAATGATCGGAGTTCAAATTCTGTGTTTATGTTTGACGCAATTATATAAACGTGGATTTCTCGATTATTTTTTTTAAACCAGATACTTTGATTCGTTTGTTAGGTCATGGTTCAGTTTATCGTAATTCATCGAATTCTATTAGCTTCCGATGTCATATATCAAGACATTGAAGCTAGCAATATCTTTCACTTCGTCAAGGAGTTAAAGAAGTACAATAGGCCTACGGCGTTTTTCTGCCTTTAAAGTGTTACATGACGCATTGGTAATATCGGGCTTTTTGTCCAAGTTTTGTATTTCGGAGGCTTGAAAAAATCCTTGTAGGTTTCGCTGTCACGTCACAGGAACAAGATCTTTAGATTTCTAAGGAAACCTTGGAAATCGTTTTTAATAAAGGCTTTTCGTTCATTAGGCTACATACCGCATATCTTCATTTTTTCTTAGCCTTTTTAACGAACAGGACGGAGGAATTCTCTTGTTGGTATTACGGGTAGTTATGACATTAAATTCCCTGTATCTACTTTCTTTACACCCTTGGGAGATCTATCAGAGCTGTTTTTGGCGTTTTCAATTTTTCGATCAGTTTTGATTTAGTGCAGCCCCTCAAGCATCCGTCATAAATTTGGAGCTGGCCTTTCGGAAAACTCACTCCATTTCGTAAAAGAGATATTTCTTAAAGTATTATCCTATTTTGTTCATCTTAAACTTTATAGAGGATAATGCGTCAAATAAATGGAAAGATGAAATGCTTTACCTCCCTCCCCCCCCCCCAAAAAAATGTTACAAAATTATGCAAAGAGTTTATTAAAGGGGTTCATTTAGTTTATATTATTTTGTGACATGTCTAAAGGACATAATTTCATGACAATGCTTCTAATGAGTCTCATTACTTATAAATCACTTCCTATAGTTACCAAAAGTGTGAGATATTGTAGTTTTCATGAATGGGGATTTACATATGATTAATACCTAATGGTAAAAGGTCTAATCACAAATTTGAAATAAATGATTTTATTCATGAATTACCCTATCGTTGCCATTTCAGTTGTGTGTCAGATGTGCAGAATCTCTTAGTTTGACCATTTACCATCAAGACGTGAGTGAAACGCAACAGGTGTGGCATAAAATCATGAATTTGTGAACCAACTCAATAAGCCCCTTTAATACTTACTTTTCTGAGTTCTTTTCACTGAGCACTACTCTCTTAGACTTACCTACAGTGAAGGAGAGTCCATATAGTAAGGGAGTCGTTCGCCGCCCCACCCCCTCACCCACCGACTCAAATCGCCCAATGGCGCCCTTTTCAGGTTTTTACCGTACTTTACTCTTGCACCATCATTGACATTGCTTCCAAGTGACATGATTTAACAGTGTTATTTTTAGGCCCAGATAACAAAATGCCCAAACAGCGGCCATTGACTGCACTATATTCTAATGAGAAGGGTCATCTTCTGTGGGGAGGAGGAATGAGAAAATAGTATTCTACCAGGTGGGGAAATCTAAAAGGAAAGGGTGAAAAGCCATGACTGAGATCGTGTTGAGACAAAGGGTATCTACTTCAAAGCGCCCCTACAACAGATCATTCCCGCCCCCTCTGACCGAATTCCCTAGCTCTGCCACTGCAACCAAGTGTGATTACCTCTCCTTATGAAAAGAATCTTTGGCCCAGATGATCTCTCTAAACTTTAAAATCATCTCCGTATTCTGAAGACAATGTTATGGTATGTGCACAGTGAAGCACATTTAGTACACTTATTTGGATATGCGTGTTTCTTCATTATTGCTTTATAATGCAGGTATTTACAATTTGCTCTTTTTTGTTCTTTTTGTACACACGTTCTTGTTATTCTTTTTTTTTTCTTCTTCTTCTTTCACACCTTTTCCATCGTTCCATTTTACTTGTGGGGTTTTTTTTTTCTTCTTCTGTGTAATGGGGACCAATAACCGTAATGCATCTCAAACTGGTATTCCAAGTGTTCTTAATAGTTCGTATGCTAATGTAATCGATAACTCTATTACTATTGATGACACCGTTACGTATAATAAGCAGGATTCTTGTCTTTATATTGACCCAAATGACTTGTACAGTACATCCCTTAAAGATGCGTTTGATTTATCCATCGTTCATCTAAATTGTCGTAGCTTAATCAAGAACCACGATGCAGTTTCAGACCTCTTGTATTCTCTCACACATTGTTCCTTTACAATTGCTGCTGTAACCGAAACTTGGCTTCATGATAGTATTTCTGCATCGCTAATTGACATCCCAAATTACACCTTTATTAGAAACGATCGTTTAGACAAGCGGGGAGGAGGGGTTGGCTTTTACATAAAACATGGTTTCTGCTATTCCGTTCGTAGCGATCTCAGTAACATTTCTCCGCATTTTGAATCTTTATTCATCGAAGTTAAAAACTGCAAGGATACTGTAATTATTGGTACTATTTATCGTCCTCCTGCTAACTCCATTCCATCTTTTAATGAGGATCTATCTAAGCTTTTAACCCTTATTAATACTGAGAACAAAACTTGCTATCTTGTTGGGGACTTTAACATTGACCTTATTCAGTATGGCGAGAACAGACATGTAAATGATTTTCTTGACCTACTTTACTCCTCTTCTTTTCTACCTCGTATCTCGAAACCAACTAGAATTACTGATAACTCATCGACTCTTATTGATAATATCTTTTGTAATAACCATAATGTACAACTTACCTCTGGTATAATTGTGTGTGATATAAGTGACCACTTACCTATTTATGCAATTCAGCACAGCTTTAACCCAAGGTTTTCTACACCTGATAATGATTTTTTCTTTAAAAGGGATACTTCTACTACCTCGTTGCGAAAATTTTCTGATGAACTTCGTTTAGTAGACTGGCATTTTATCTACAATATCTCTGATGTTAACAGTGCGTATAATAATTTCATTCATGTTGTTTCTACGTTGTATAACAAGAACTGTAAGTTTAAAAGACTGCGGAAAGGAAAATTAAAAAGTAACTCCCCTTGGATGACCCGGGGTATCTTGAAATCAATAAAAACTAAAAACAAACTCTTCAAAAATTTTCTTAATATGCCTACTGTCAGTAACAGGACCAGATTTACTGTTTACAAAAATAAATTAACTAAAATTATTAGACAGGCCAAAGAAATGCATTATCAAAATCTTTTTGATAGTAATATAGGTAATCTGACTAAAACATGGCAGATAATTAAAGATATCATTGGATCTAATAAAAAGAAGAGTAATAACATCTCCCTTATCATTAACAATAAAATTGTAACAGATAAGCACGAAATTGCAGATGCCTTAAATAATTACTTTACTACTATTGGTCCAAACTTAGCGAGCAAAATTCCTGATTACTCTTCTACGTCTTTCGACTCAGCGACCAAAATTTCTAACCCTAATTCTTTTTTTCTGTCACCGACAAATGTCTCCGAAGTAGTTAGTGTGATTAATAAGCTTCCAACCAAGGCTGCCCCTGGTATAGATAACATCCCCGTGAGTGTTCTTCAGCATAATTGTCTCTTTATTGCCAGGCCGTTGACCCACATTGTTCATTTATCTTTTGCCAATGGAATTTTCCCCGATCATCTTAAACTTGCCAAAGTCACACCTGTATTTAAAACTGATGATCCTATGAGTATCTCTAACTACCGACCTATATCTGTCCTCAATGCTGTCTCCAAAATATTAGAAAGGCTAATGCATACTAAGCTTTCTCAATTTCTTGATAAACATAAGCTCCTCACAGACAACCAATTCGGTTTTCGTAAGAAGTATTCTACGTACATGGCCTCTCTAGATTTAACAAATTATATTGCTGCTGGGTTTGACAATAAAGAAAGTACCTTGGGTGTTTTTGTGGACTTATCTAAGGCCTTTGATACTGTTAATCATAGCATTCTCTTACGTAAACTCACTCATTATGGAATTAGAGGTATAGCTCATGATTGGTTTGTAAGTTATCTGTCTAATCGTAAGCAACTTGTATCTATTAATAACTGTTCTTCATCCTTCAAAGATATTTCTTGTGGTGTACCCCAGGGGTCTATTTTAGGACCCCTGTTATTCCTCATCTACATCAATGATCTTCCTCTTTTTTTAATAAGTTAAAATTTGTACTATTTGCAGATGATACTAGTATCTTATTTAAAACCGATGATCCCACCTTTAATGTTTCTATAGTAAATGCTGAGCTTGCCCGTGTGTGTCATTGGTTCAATGCCAATAAACTATCTCTGAATGTCAAAAAGACGCATTTCATGCTGTTCCAGTCTAGTAGAAAGAAACCACCCGATATAAGTATTTGCATTGACGGTTCTATTATAAGACAATCCGATTCTGTAAAGTTCTTAGGGCTTCTTATCGATCCCCACTTGACTTGGAAGTGCCACGTTAACTTATTATGTAACAAAATCTCTAAGACTTTGGGCGTCCTTCATAAAATCAAGCATTTTGTACCTCCTCGTGTTCTGCTTTCTTTGTACAATACTCTTATCCTTCCTCACTTATCTTATTGCAATATTGCGTGGGGAAACACCTTCCAATCTTATCTTAATAGACTTTACGTACTGCAAAAAAGGGCCATCCGTTTAATTACTTCCTCTCACTATAGGGCTAACACAGCTGACCTTTTTAAAGAATTAAATATTTTGAATATTTTCGACATTTATAAGCACCAGATGGGTATCTTTATGTTTAAAATTAGTCATGAGTTATTACCTCCTATGTTTCAGAATATCTTTCATCTTAATAATACTGTCCACAACTATTGTACCAGGCATTCGGAAAACTATCACTTATATAGAGTTAATACTGATGTCAGTAAAAAGTCATTTGTTACTTCTGGCTCTCAACTCTGGAATAACCTTGATCCCCAGCTAAAACACATCTCCTCACTTCCCTTATTTACCAAGAAATTCAAATTATGTTTAATTGATAAGTATTGATGTCTTTTGTTACCTATGATCTTTTTTATTTTACTCTGTCATGGATGGTGGGTGGTTGGGGTTTAGTGGGAGGGAAGGGGACTGTTACTATGTCTGTGTTATTTGATTTCTCTATTGTGTCCGTATTTCTTGTTGACTTTTTTATAAAGGTGGCCTGCTTTTTACAGGCATTGCTTTTTGCAGGCTTCCTCCACCGCTTTCTGTAAATTTATATCTGTTTATATTTTATGATGTTTGTGGAAAATAAATGAAATGAAATGAAATGAAAAATGATGGCTAACTCAGGAATTGACAGCTACACCAGGCTTAGTTATAGCCATAAGCTTACGAGGCGGGGGCAGGGGGCAGGGGGCATATGCCCTCCCAATTCGGACAAAAATAGTGGGTCCATTCGGGGCAAATGAGACAGCCAAGAAAATAAATTATGCCCTTTTTCAACCGACACAGCGGTATCAATATTCGGGCAACTTCGTCCAAAATTTGAAATCTGGGTAAAAATTATCCCTGACCCCCTAGAAATATTGATCCCCGTACGCCTATGGTTATAGCCTCGGTGGCGATGGAGGAAGTATCCTTGCTTTGACCAATGACCAATGAAGGACGGTTACTGTCTCTGCTTTCGATGAATGCAGGCTAGTAGTCGAGGGCAAAAAGTTTTCATTGACGTAACACATTTTACACTTTCTCTCCCCCTGAACATATCTTGCCTCCCCCCGATCGACAGGAAGTTCATTTCTCACCTCCTTCAGCACCTCGTTAATGTTAATCAAACCCTCCCACGGAGCTAAAATGCTTACTGATTCTGATCCTGATATGTAGTATCAGGATCATTTAGTATGAAGAGCAAATAATTCTGTTAATTTATAATTACGTAAATGAAAACTCTTAGGGGTAAGATTGCTTAAAGTATTCTAGGTTGTGCATTACCTTTCAAAACTTTAAAGGCAATAGGTAGTCACCCCAATCAGAGTTAGTGTGCCCCCGTCACTCTAGTTCATGAATGGCTTATTTCGATCATGTGGCAATGTTTTTGTTAGTGAATTGTGAAATTCAAGGAGAATTTCTCCTTGCTTTACCTATTGTTTGTAGTTATGTTCAAACTGTCTTCACAGGTGCTTGTAATGCAATTAAAGGAGATTTGCAAGAATTTGCTGATTTTTCAAAGCCAATTTGGGGCGACTGCCTACTGCCTTTAACATCGGATACAATGAAAAAACTGAGATATAAGGTTTTACACTTACTTTCATTACTTGTAGAATGCTTTTGACTTGGTGGTAATTATCTGTCTGATTTTTCGCTTCTCGAAGCTCACTATTAATAACATTTAGGGCGTATTTAGTACACTTGCTTCAACACTGGGGAATATCTCATCATGTTTACAATAAACCAAACCCTCGAGCTGCTTTCAGTGTAACAGGTCCAAGGCTTCTAAATTTAACTAACCTGCGGAGCGGAAGAAGTTTCATCGTGTAGGTCACAAAATTTTACAGGCAGAATTTTGTCTAAAGAGAGCACTATTTCAGTTCATACAACAATACAATTTTTACTGTATTAAGAGACAATTTTTCCAGATGGAAATTTTGGCAAAAGATGCATAATAAGAAACATTAAATATCATAAGATGTAATTTACATTGAGTTGTATTGTATTTATCTCTTGATTTTCCTTTTTCAGCTTATTTTGTTTCTCCGTTTCGTCTTTGCAATTAATTTGCACTTCCAGTTGCCGGCGAAACTTTTGGGGCGATGCGCACTGTCTAAGAAGAATTTTAATGACTGGCTAATGCTAACCTAATCCCTAACTAATCCCTAACCTTAACAAAGGATACAATCGATACAATACAATAGAATCAGCCAATCAGAAAATACCTTCTTAGACAGTGCGCATCAGCTGAAACTTTTTGTAGCATAGGTTATTACGTTTGCTTTCGTGTTATTTTCTTTGCACATTTATTCTTGTTCGTATTTCAAGTACGTGAGAAAGTTGAAGTCTTTTCGTCAACGAAATAACCAATTGGCGGATGTTCTTCACACGCACGGGAAAAGAAAGCTTTGACCTGTCGAAATATGACCAAAATTTGTAGCCTTGGGCTAAATTTATCTACACCCATCGTGTAACTCCAACTGTGTAATCATGTTACATTTAATATGGAAAGTTCAAGTCAAGTACCCTGACATTTTAAAAGGAATTTAATCGAGACAATAATGATAGAAATAAAATTCAAAGTTTACAACGATACAGATTTTTTTGGTTAATATACACGAGTAAGGACGATAAAGATAGAGAACATATTGCTTAACTATACATAGTCAGCTCTCACTTCTTCTTTACGTACTGATATATTGGGCTAGCGCTGGTGATAAAACACATATATGTAATGCAGGGCTTAATCTAAGGGGGCGTAAAGGGCGTAAGGACCCTATATTTGGTCAAGCAATGATTTTTGTAACCAGAATTTTACAATCCAAGCCCATGAAAAAGTTTGGTCAGACGAAATCCTTACAGAATAATTTTCTAAACTGCTGAGAAGTGCATTGATAATCATACAGTACTCATATTTTCTGGAAAGTTCAGACCACCCCCTTCCTTTGCGCCATGCACTTTCTGCAGGCGGTTACTCCCCTTTCTCATGTTCCCGGATCCGGCCCTGTAATGTTAGGCTATTGTCATCAGGCGACCCTAGCCACTACAATGGAAACATGATCCCAACTTTGAGTTACTATTCAAGTCTTCAGTATCAATCAAGAATCTCACTCTAGGACCCTCGTGAAACCTGTAAAATCGTATAGATATAATGTTTAACTACCATAGGTGTACAAGGCAGGGTGAGAGAGGCAGCCCCGCCATTCTGGCAAAAATATTGCTCTCTTTTAGGGCAAATTCCTTTTCGGGCTAACTTACATGACATTTTTTGCATTGAAATATGCGGCAAAAGTGTTCAGCAGCTTACCCTCAGTCCCTTGCCCCATTGGAAGTTGTATAGTAGGATTGTGAAGTCTGTCGTCATCAAATGAACCTTCTGAGCCACTCACTGCATCCATCATCTTATTTTTGATCTTAAAGACATGCTTACACTTTTCAACTCTCATAATATACTTACACTGTAAAGACAGAAGATAAAAACACATCTTGACAATCGCCTTGATCGATGTGACAGTTTTCCCCTTAATGTTTTGACATTTGTCGCTGTTTCGAAATGCGTTGTTATTAACCTTGAAGAAGCTGCAAACCACACTCTTATGTTAACGTTGTTCAAAAGAAAGTTTAATGGGGAAAAGAAAATCAATGCACCAAAATAATTTGCTCATATAAGAGTTCTGTCAAATCTCCGGAGGGGTAAGTTTCGTCCCTTTTTGGGAAACCGTAAAGGCCTCTTTCAAGTCGACAGGACATTATACCGATTTGACAAGAGATGTCATTCCTCTCCGATGACCACTCCTGACCTTGACGGTAACTAGGATTAAATCTTTCGTTCGAAAGTGTTCAACTTTTCTCAATTTCCATGACAACTTATCCCCGTCTCCAATGTAAAACATGCAGAGAGACGTATCTCACCGGAAAGGGCCTACCATCGAATCACGTCAGTGGGAGATCTTACAGTGGCTCAGTTGGGAAATAGTAAACCTACGGTTACCTTTGAGCTGAACGTTTTCCGTCAAGAATGAAGACATGGTCTGGATATTGTTACATATCGGATGGAACTTGAGCATCATGAAATAAGAACGTACAACACTGGGAAATCAGAGACGTTTGAGTTGAATTAGGGTCCCTTGATATTTGGAAATCAAATTGACTTTGATCTGATGTAAGTTATATTGTGCAACGAGCAACATTCATTTACAAATAAGAAACATGCACAACATGAGTTGACCGCATGGTATCTAGCAGATTCAACTATCTTTTTCATTTTTGTACCGTGCTGGCAGTAACATAAATCTATGCTTGAGTTTGTCGTAAAGGTACTCAGCAGCATCAAGTTAGGCTGTCATTTTGCAGTTTCATCGAACAGCAAATATTATTATTCTTTATTCTTGCCCTCAGTCCAGTAGCATAGGTTTGGAGATTATGATGAACAGGCCCCACCCCAACTCGAACAAATTTTTCAAAACTGTCGTCCCTTTATATTCGTTTTCCTTAATAGATGAACTTATCCACCAAATTGATCTCGGGGATTTTTAATATCGCTGCCCTCGGCTTTAGAACCTTGCTACGCCACCTCTTTCAGACCTCAAAATGAGACTAGTTTTTATACCGAAATATCAGGAAAATCTCGTGGTGTAATGGTTTGAATACATTATACGGTTTCAGAAGGAGAATTTCACCTCCGTTGTAATGACATAGCCACACCTGTAGTTGCGAATCATGTACGGGAAAGCGCTTTATCCTGGCAATCAGACTTGTAGTACTCGAGTACGTACTCGTACTCGAACTCGAGTACATTTTCTGTACTCGTACTCAAAGGGTTTGAAAATCAGGTACTTGTATTCGTACTCATGGCTTTATACTCGTACTCATACTCGTACTCTAGGCCTTATATTTATCCTCGTACTCGTACTCGGGAGTTTGTACTCGCACCAGTGGCGTAGCCAGGGGGGACAGGGGGCGAGTTGCCCCCTCTGGAAAAATCTTGGGGGAAATTTTGAAAGTGAATATATGGTGAAATTTGCGCATGATCTGGTAAAATTTTAAATTTCTCAACCAGTACACTTTACTTATTTAAAAGTATATGCCACACTGGCACAACCAGTCCTATAAGGTTTTCAGAGATGGAATGATGACACCATGCTTATAGTTGTACTAGTTATGTTTTAATATCTGTTTTATACAGCATGGGATCTCTGGACCTCTGACAAGGGACTCTGTCCTTTTACTGTATACTTCCAATGTTTCTTGATAATTAAAGCAGCAGCATTGTGGTATATGCAGTTTGTTAGAATGGGTCAGTGCTACAAGGGCAGGTCCTCGTAAAATTTGGACTGATTGTGGTGAATGTGGTGAACTGATGAAGGGAAAGGTGTATCAGGGTTCACTTAATTACTGTACTTCACCCATTGTGATTCTGATCTACCAGTAGGACTCAAGAAAAATTCACCAAGACCTGAAGACAAGCAAGATAAAAAAGAAGCTTCCTAAAAAAATAGGAATTCTTGGTGATGTATTCAGTTTACATTTAGCACCAAATGTGGCACCACTTTGCTTCTAGCCCACCTTATATGAGCAAAAATTTTCCAAAGGGGAGGGGGACACCCGCTCCCCTTAGACCCCTCCCCCAGGACGGCGATCAGTCTCATCAGCCAGGTCAGAGGAAAGCACCGGGACAAAATCTGGACCTGCGGAGAACACTGATTATTAGGAAGCAGATCACTAATTGGGGAAAAACTTGGTGCTCTTGCCCCCCCCCCCCGACAAAAAACCTGGCTACGCCACTGACTCGCACTACTTGATGGCAACTATTGCAGGTTATTTTGAGTATGTGCTTTGCAACGTAGTAGCCCGGAAATATCAGTTAGCATGCAAGCTGAAAGAGCATTGATATAATCAGTAGAACCAATCCTTATTGAAAATAGGTGTGCAGCACAGGAGACGGAACATGCACTTTTAAAACATCCTCTTCAAATCTGAAAAGAATTTAGTCTGTAAAGGCACGAACCGAAATTTTCGAAAATGTTTAACTGTTGGGCTCAAACATGAAAGTGAACGGAACTGGCTCTTTTTCAAACCAAATTTAGTCAATTTTCAGTCAAACATAATCAAATATTTGACAAAAGTTTGGTTCGTATAACCCGTATTGAATAGATTGTTTTATAGTGTGTGGATAAACCTATAGGGGTGTCTGTGAATTTCGTCCTCAATCTTCAGAAAGTATATTTCACTCTAAAACGGCCGGATAAAATTTGATCCCAGTCCAGATCGGAGGGGCACCTACACGAATCCGGATCAATAATTTTATCAGACATGGATTGGATAAAAAATGATCCGGAGTGGATCATTTTCATCCGGATTTGATTTCTGCAGATTACCCGGATTAGGGTAGCTGCCCCTCCGATCCGGATTAGGGTCAAATTTTACCCGGACGTTTTAAAGAGTGTTGTTTCCTATTCCTCCCCATATTGACCACTGTCCAAATTTTTTCTGTATAATTTTTTAAGAATTTGATAGATTCACCGTAAGCTGATGAAGGTGAAGGTGGCAGCCAACTAACAGACACATTTCTCGCAAAACTGGGTATCAAAGGAATTCATTTAACAGCATGACTAGAAGGTGCTTGTTGTGCGTGCAGTGAAAGACTTCTCATTCCAAACGTTCTTTCTCTGGATGCTGCTAGGGCGATAACTTTGGAAAAGTTCGAAACAAGAATAATTATCTAGGAAAGATCTCCTAGGAAAAGTCACCAACCAAAGTCACCACTCCACTCGAGTTAAACTCGTGTTGATGTTTCATAACGATAAGTGAGGTTGGGGCCAATAGTTGGGGGAAGGTATACATCACTAGTCACCCTTGATTACAAAGCTCAATACTTTAGTTTGTAGATGATGCAGACTTCTATAAAGGCTGCGATTATAATCTGAGTAAAAGGTTTCAGACAAGTAAAGTACCTCACTGGAAGTTTCTTCTACAAAGCTCTTCAAATGAGCTAGCTTCTTGGTATGATATGCATAAAGTGATGCAATTGCCTGCGGTGCCTACGTTCTAAATTATAGATGCACAGACCATTTGGTAACCCTTGAGCACTGGAAGTTCATCATAATTTCCGGCTCTGATGGACATATACTACTCTAAACTGTGATTATCTAACCCTACACCGACATTAAAACAAATATTTAAAGCACATTAATTGGGAATACTGCAATTCATCCCTAAATCTGTTTCTATAGGCAACTTAAAGGTAATTTTGCTGTCCTCGCCTGAAGTATTTTTAAGAATTTTTGCGAAGAATATTTATACACAAAAAGCAGTAAAGGATTGCGATTCCAGGACGATGCAGCTGGTTCTTTCTATTGGAAGACCGTTTGAATGCATTATAAGATAACCAGTAAACTAACGTTGTATACATAACAAAGTAAGGAAGGGATCGTCCAAGGATTGTAATATTTTCACAAGCTAAACCGTAATGCGTTAGGGGAGGCGGTAAAAACTCATTTGCGCTTTTCAAAGGATAGCAAATGTAGATGATTAATTCATTTAATTTTCAATGATAATATAGTTAATTTAATTATATTATAATTGAAAATATAGTACATAAATTAACGCTATACTATATTTTCAATGATAATACCGGTAGTTAATTTAACTATATTATCATTGAAAATATGGTATAGTGTTAATTTAATTATACTATATTTTCAATGATAATATAATTAAATTAACACTTTTCGAATTACTTTGGGGTGGGTGGGGTAGAGATGGGGAGTGCAAAAACAGAATACGCTCAGAGTGCATGATAAAAATAGTGCATATGGGTAATTCTCTAAATTAGGGTGTCACTGGTGATTTCACTACAATTACCAGTAAACAGGGGTATATAGAACATTTCAAAAGCATGGAAAACAACAAACTAGCATAATTGGTATTTTATTATACCTTAAGAACAGGGCTACCATATAATATATAAACTGAACCTTTCAGCGTTAAGTATTTTTTAGAAAACAGCCTTCTTTGGTATGGTGTCTCCCCATATTTTGGGGTAACAGGTGGGACATACAAGCATACAAATTGAATTTATCTGAAAAACATATTTATCATGGATTGAATTGATTTGCTCATTTACCATGGTAAGGATATGACCAAGCATTCACATTTCTAAAATATCAGTATTATTTCTTCACCCAATTTTCCAAAAAGAACCACAGAACATTACCTGACCAACGTAACTCTTTGATGTCCCCCTAGTTATGTTGGTTTTCTAATATCTTTTTTACCATTTTTATAAATATGGTCATTCTCAGGTAGCAGAAGTTCATTTGATGTAAGAATTAGATCAAACTCTTTTAGAAAGAAGCACATTTGTAAAGAACTAATCAATAAAAAACATTGTTCAAGGCATCATTCATAATCAACAGAATTTTGGTGTCCCCCTTGGTGACTTGTGTTGGTAAACTTTAAGGCTTCACCATTTGCACAAACCACTACATTTATGGGTGAGTTAAGTCTCATGAAAAGTAGATATCAGAATGTTACCAGAAAACATGATCTCCAGTCTTTTGAACCATGTATTTCATGCTGATGGACATTTGATTTTTGTGGTGTCCCCCATGATGCCATAGTTATGTCCACCGTTCTTGATGTATGACAAACAAAAATTCAATGAAACTGGGGCTTTTGACAGTATCTTATTACTACAAACAGCAGTTTATATTACATTTGAAAATTTTCAGGTCAATTCAACATTTAAAAATTAAACTGTTATCATTTGAAAATTTACATGTTAGGACACCAATTTTTGGTGTCCCTGTTACACCCGACGGTCTAAATGGAGTAAACGATCTTGCAAATACCATATATGTCCATAAAGTGATAAAAAAATAAGATACCAAATGGCAAGTCTAATAATCTGTGGGTGTCAAACAGAAAAACTGAAATAGTTGAATACCATTAACTAGCTAAAAACAGTCGCTATTGTATAAAATATGTAAAAGTGTAGACCTTTTGACATGTGAAATTGTTGACAAAAATGAAACTGGCTTTTTTCAAGTTTTGGAGAAATCTTTCAAGCTTTTTCCATGTTGTTGTGACAAAGGGTCCTAAATCACACTCAACTATGAATTTTCAACCATTAAGGATTATTCTTTATTCTTCTAAAATGAACTTAACCCTTGCTTTGGTGTCCCTGTTATGTTGGTCAATTTACTGGCATGTATATGTTTGAATGAGTGTCCTCATGCGTACACAAGGCTGTACGTAAAAATATTTTTAATTTTAGTAAATGTTGATAATTCTCTATCATGAGTGTAAATTTCAATCAATAAAGATGATTTTTAAATCTGGACCTTATGTCCCACCACTGGTACCCTAATTTAGAGAAAGACCCATATGGATGACAGCTCAGCGTATAAAGTATGCGTAATGTGAAGATTATGATGCAGAAATTGTAGGAAGTGCATTAGCAGAATAACGATGGCACAACCCGAAATAAGTATACTAAAAACAAACCGGTTGTTACGTCACAGTTCAGTACGAGGTCTCGGGCAACGGATGTTATTGAAGCTGTCGAGTGTGACGTCAGGCTGTGCAAACAGAGGTTTGTTTTCGTAATTTCGGATTGTGACGTCAGAGGTCACCGTCTTAATTTGTTTAAAGGGACAATTGAATGAATCCCTCATTAGCATCTGTACCTGGAACCGTAATGAAAAGTAGTAACATGAAAAATCTGTGGCATTGCCCAGAATTTCTTCTTCACTGAGTCCAACACCCCCCCCCCCCTTGAATGCACATTCAACTTAAGGTTCAAATTCTCACCAATATGGTAAACATTATGCTTTCCGAATGTGATTTCAGTTCTTTGTATTAGTCCAAGAGGCAGCTCCCAGGCTGGTATGAGTACATTGTTATGTGGTTATGTCTGAATTGCAACTTGAATCAGAAACATTTTATGTGGCGACAGAGAAGTCTTTAAATCTGTTCACATATGGAACGTATAGTTATAATAATAATGTAATGAGGGGTAGAAAAACTGTCTGTTGGACAGAGTGACGACAAAAATTAATCTCTCCGATTATTAGGATATTTTCTGTCATAGATACTAAGTATTAGCAGCAGGACTTGTGTCTTGGAAAGACTTCAACTGTATCATGACAGTACTTAATTGAAGTATTGGTAAATCGATGCAGACGGTAACCATGGAGCTTTTGCAAAAACACTGTGAGATGTAAAATCTGTAGTAAACAAAACTGTGATGTTCAGAGAAAGATGGCTGGTTGAAATCGAATACCCGACTGTCAGCAATGACCGCTCGAGGGGATGTCGGATTAACCTCCCCTGGCCGTGAAATAGTCAATCTACCCCGATTGCTCCCTAGTTATTCCGGAGCATACTAAGTATCCAGCTCACATACAGTGCTCTTCTAGACCCCGCCATATAGAATATTTATGCGCTCCTCCCCCACCATTTCCTCCAGCTTTCAAAACGTTGATAACGACATCGACGGACTAACTGGCTCTCATCTACCGCTCAATAAGTAGACCAAGTTTTCAAGACAAAGATTTAGGGGGAAGCTCAGGGCCAAATTTGAAGAGATTTTTCTGTATGTAATGGTATGCCTGAAAGGGGGGCCTGTTCATTGCTAAAAAGTGGGTTCCAAACACCCAGTATTCCACAGCATCCCACTTCTCCTATAGTCTACTGTCTATCTAAGTGTAAAGTGTATAATTGACCGGTAAAAAGTGGCTTCAGTAATCACTCTTTTATCGAGTGGAAATCGATGGAATTCACGCTCTGGTAGAAGTGATATTAAAGTTTAATTGGGGTGCAAATGTCACCGGAGGAAGAGTGCAATGTCAACCGATATAACATGGAGTGGTCACTTTAGTCACACCTTTGATAGGATTTCCCTCTTTTATACATTTAGAGAGTATGTTAGACAGGACGCCAAGCGACCACGAATGTGGACAAGCCTACTTGGCTTAGAATTACAACTTCACTTCTGGTGGCTAACCAACTCAACAATTTTGATCAAATTTGGTGTCTTTTTAAAGGCCTGTTTAGATGGGAAATCCGTAGATTGCTCTTGGGTAAAAAGGCCACCTTATATTGCTAAGCTTCGTCGTTTCAAATGTCACCGCCTTTATCCAGGCTGGGCCACGGCAGAATGTGCCCACTCTGTTCTACTTCCTGTGACCTTGACGAGAACTGGAGGTATTTCTTGATAAAGATAACCAATCTTTAAAATGAGATACATTGAGTTAGAAATGGCGTCGTTCAACAGGGTTGGGAGCGATGGACTGACTTCTTTCCCTTTCACATAGGACCCTTATGAAATGCCAATGTAAAAATACCTTTTAATGATTAACTGATTACATTCTTTTGAAGTTTCTTCATAGGGAACATTTGTCTTTACAAAAGAAGTAACCAAATGAAATTGTATTAGGGGCTTTCTTTTAATAAAATTCAAAAGGCTTGCACAGCTCAAGTGTCCGAAAGTAAGCTTTTTAAAAACTCTTCATTGTACAACTGCTTTAACCGTTTGAAGACAATTTAATTGAAAGCATAATCAGCGGTTACCTTAAGCTTTTGAAATAAACCATAGCAAAGGATCATAAATTACCGCAAAGTGTAGTCAATTATCACGAAGAGTCATGTTTATAGTCATACCAACTACCAGCAGCATCACAAAGAATTCGTCCTCTTTGGAATTGTCACACCACATTTTTATTTCAACTGATCTGTCTCTGTCAGGCGTTTTTGTTGTGAACATTAAAGTGTTTAGAGCATTTCTCGGTAGGTGTAAAATTTGAGGTTTTGGCTTGTCAAAGTTGATTAAAGCGTTTAACACTGTAAGCTTAACAAGATCTGTAATTACTACGACGAAGACTGACATTAATTACCGCTAACAGCAAGTTTGTGTCTTCCAAATCCAAGTTGACATGAAAAAAGTTTGAATGGATGCTTGTATGTGTCATAATATTGGCCATGTTCAGTATGGATACCCGTTAATGCCATAATCATGTACCTACATATGGCATATGCAGGTACCTGCATATATGGCATTAACATTAGTTACATGCATGCCAGTGGTTAGGTATTTTTTTGGAGGAAAGGGGCCCTTGAAGCAAAAGTAATTATGTTAGAAATGTTAAAGGCCAATTCTCATCATTCCAGGCAGTTCCAATTTTCCCAACCAAGCAACTTGTAGCTCCTCCCATAACTGTATAAAGCTCATCCTTGTGCAGACACAAACCTATTTTATTGCTTCAGGCCATGTCCTGGTGAGCATACATGGCTATAATGTGTATCCAAACACTCTCTCTGCATTCTGTGGAATGTGAGTTGCCCTGCATCATTTGAATTTTCAAACTTTGATGTCAATGATCAAAGAGCAGTAACCAACTGCCAGAATTTTGATACCCCCACACCAAAAATGTACTTTGGGGTGATGAATGCCTGTCTTTAAAGTCAACTGGAACACAAAAACAGGTGAGATATATCCTCCCCCATTCTCTTTCCAGGATTTCCCCCTACTGATGTAGCCAAGGGAAGCTGCTCGACAACTACACACACAAACACATTGGCCAGTCAGCGTTTAATAAACAGTACATGCAGGGCTCTACTTTAACACTTGCCCACTTGGTCGGGGCAATGAAAATTTCCAGGGCAAGCTCTCTCTTGTTCCAACTTACCCGAATGGGCAAGAAGGCCTAGTATAAACCATATCTCAAAGTTTTAAGTACAAAGAAAAGATATTTTCCCACAGTAAGAAGGAACTAGTATTAAAAAATTTCATTTCACAAATCACACCACTCTGGAAAAAAAAAGGTTGAGGGTCCCCAGAATCTTTGGTTGACAAGCCTTAAATTAAGACAATTTATACTGTAAATGTGTAAAAACTTTTTCAACTCAAAGATGGAAGGAGGGGGCAATCCAATAATTGCTAAGACTAGTTTCAAGGACTGTTGTCATCTGTGTAACTGTAAACAACCATGTGGGAAATCAATATTTTATCTGCCCTACTGCAAGGGACAAGTGAAAAAACACCAGGGCAAGTGAATTTCAGTGGTCGCTTGCCCGACTTGGCAAGTGAGTTTGAATGTAAGTGTAGAGCCCTGTATGTATGTGCAAAATCCAGGTCTACATACTCATTAGCCTAGGCAGCCGCTCTCTTTGGCTTCCGCCACACAAAGCTGTTCCATTCGTAGCGATGAGCCTAACGAAAGACCTCATCCGCTCCGCAGGCCATGTCGACATTACAGACAACGTAATCATCATCGTCGTCGAGCCGAATTCTACGAACTGTTTTTTTTTTCAAATAAGATGCACAATCTACTTTGATCTGAGGGAGAAGAAAGCACCTAGGTTCCGGCCAATGGCCTGGGTGATAGGTGGATGCAATGGGGCTATCATCTGAGAATCTAGTTTGGAAGACTTTTTGAAGAGTAAATAACCTTGTAGTTGTCCTAGTATATTACGCATACCATCCTAATCCAACTGTTGCCAAAATTCAAGCAAATTCAATGAAACGTTTCAAGCGTGCGGCGCCCCTCCCCCCACGAAAGCTTTATCACCTAAGCCGTACCAGCATACGTCGTGTGTGTTTGTGTTGTGCTGTCTAAACAGGATATGTTAAAGGTGATGTTCGGAGCGCCCTTCGGTGGGCCATGAAGTCACCAAAAATAAAAAATGGATATTTATTTCTGCCATTATTTTTGATCTACAGTTTAGCTCATCCGAAACAAGTATAGCATAAGTTGCTTAGTGCTGAAACTTGTCTCGTGTGGTTATAATTAAAGCCTCATTTTAAGGTGGTCCTCAGGCAATTTCAACAGGGAGGTGTTAAGAAGGAGATGCAACGGTCTATAGACTCTTTGAAGTCATGTTAGTTTCCGACGGTAATGTTGCTTTTCTTCTCAAAATTCTTATCTCAATGCCTTAATCAATTACAGGATTAGTGCTGCGTTGCCAAAATACCAATGTGAAGACACACCCCTTAAGTGAACTCGTTAACTTACCATTGCCAGCCGTCATGAAAAAATATAAAATTTTAACCATTCGTCGTTATTCGTCGCACTTAATATCATTTTATTTAAAGTCAGCACAGAATTTCTTTAAATCTTTCTTTACAAAGATATTAGATAATGATGGAGAAATTTGCTGAAATGAGAAAAATGTATAGACTTGAACAATGTTTCCAGCAGATGACGTATTTCAATGGCGGAGGCACAATTGACATACATTGATTAAATGTTTTTGCCAGTCGTTTTACTGAAAATCTTGTTTAAACTTTGGTCATTTTCGGAAACTAACCTCACTTCAAAGCAGTTACAAACAATGGCCTTTGTCTCAGGATTACTTGGAAAAGAAAGAGGGACATCACCACCTAAAAGGCTTTGTCAACAGAGACTTAACAATAGGAACACAGGGACCTGTCAATCAAATGACAGTGCATGAAAAGGATTAATTCATTTTCAAGTACGTATTGTCTGACAAATTTCTTCGTTGGATCTCCTTCTTTACACCTCCCTGCTCTAACCAGGGAGGTTTTATTAGCTAATAACACCTCCCTGCTCTAACGTATGGGCTACACATACATGTTGTTCGTATAACATCTCTCCGAAATATAAAAAAGTCAGGTCTCCGATATTAAAAAAATCGGGTATTGACTACTTTCAAGGACGCTAAAGATTTTGTGTAAAACGGGGATGGGAAGAAGTGAATTTAAATCAAAACGTCTTTTGTCATCGTCTGCTCTTTTTTTCCAACGGTGTTCATGTACAGTATTCTTGATACGGTATTGGCACGACATAGAACAACATCGAGATGTCGGGTGCCAAAATAATTGGAAAACGTGACGTTGGAAGGTCACGTGATGGGCTGTAAGAAGAAATGTTGTATCTCATGGCTAAGATTAGACCGACTTACATGAATTTACTTCGGAGACTGAAATTCACTGAAATCTTCAAAAACAAGACGGGGCGTCGAAGGAGACAGAGGGTGGAAATACGAACCGATTTATCGATCTCAGGCTGACACTAATGTGATAGGCATATATGTGTGTGACTTCTACGATGCCACGATTCCTCGAAGAATAATAACGACCACACAAAAAAGTTTACGAAAAGTTGAAAAACAAATCCTTTGGAGTTTATAGACTGGAAAGGTTGCTTCATGCAATCCTGGGGTTGTTGCATCATATTGCACAACAGGACAGGATTGCCTGAAATGGTATTTCAGAAAAGGCCATGTTTGTGAAAGGAATAAAAGTAGGTTCATTCATGATATTCCTTTTTTCATATTTATTCACATTGAAGGACACGTGCAGTCGTTGTAAGCTTATTCCGAAGTATCAACTGCGCTGTAAAACGCTCTTAATAGTGCTGCCCTGGAAGCGATTACCCTCGATTTCCTAAACAAGGGCGCCAGCAGCTTCTCAAGAGTGCCAGTGATCAGAGCTAATTCTAGAGCGAAATGCGAAGTCTTTATGGGATGGGATTCGGGACAGGCCTAAAGCATTGTGATCTGCCGAACATAATATATGCGTAATATTTGCTAGGGTTCTGGATAGCATGTGGCTTGGGTGGGGGGTAGCAAACGATATGGTATCATTTCCCCCGGCCGCCGCGCCTGTTCACGTCCATGATGACAACTCAAATAACTTGAGACAGGCGACTTGGTAGTTCATACAGAGCCGTAGCCTGCGGGGGGGGGGGGCAACTAAAACAAATTGAGACAGGCGACTTGGTAGTACGTATCATACTCAGGCTTTCAAGTGGGCCCAAGTCAAAAAGTAGGATAATAGTAGAATTACACTTCTCTACAAAACAGAAGAAAGAAAGAAAGTAGGATTTTAAAGAGTTAAAGAAGGAAAAAAAGAAAACTTGTAGTTTTGTAGGAGTGCAGTAGTTTCATCAGTACATATCAATGTGGACAGCATCCAGACATGTTTCCTGTACTCACAGCTTACATTTTGAACCTGCAACAGTAACTCACTACTTTTACACCTATATCTTTGCATTACGTTACAATTATTAGCATAGCTGTCTAGCTTGCACTGTTCAATTTGTTGACTTCAAATCAGGCGCGTAGTTATACGAAGGTGGGACCTAATAGGTGCTGGAAAATAATACTGTGTTTCTAACTCAGTTCCGGTTTCATGTAGGAAAAACTGACAGACAATTTTATTTTTGCCCTATAAATAGATTGACCACACTCTCAAAAACATGTATGTCTTGTATAACTATAAGTTAAAAATGGAAAGCAGTGCAGTTTAAATATAAACTGTTTAATTCAGTGAATATGAAATACACTTGGTGTGTCTCATGACCTTTGAAATATTGTTGGGATGACTTTTTCTTGCAGCAGATTACAGAAAATAAATGTCCCTTCAAAGAGTACCAAACAGTAGGCCTTTGGGCTTTTTAACTGAGTAAAACAATTATGAAAGGTTATGGTAAAATTGTTCTGAAAACGGTGCTGGAAGATGTCGATAATAATGACATTATAGAAAGTCAAAAGTCACGTGATGTGTCTGTCCAAAGAGGTTATAAACCTGTGCTAGTATACTAAGAACACAGTGCATCATGAGCAACACACGTGAGAGGTATTTTTGTTTGTTGCATCTGCAGTATAGTTTGCCAGCGACTTCCTTAAACAAAACTGCGCAGTCACCACTCAGGTATGACAAAATACATGGTTCTCTTCTGTAAGTTCGCTGCAAAGTAACAATATGTCCATTCAATTTGTTATATGTGCAATTGTGTTATATATGACACACTTTCCTTAGCATACAGAATACGTCAGAATAAATATATAAGAAAGAATTAGCTTACTACTACTACTACTACTACTACTACTACTACTACTACTACTACTACTACTACTACTACTACTACTACTACTACTACTACTACTACTACTACTGCTGCTGCTGCTACTACTACTACTACTACTACTACTACTTAACTACTACTACTACTACTGCTGCTGCTGCTGCTGCTGCTATTGCTACTGATACTGTTACTGTTAATGCTACTGCTACGGCTACTACTACTACTACTATACTACTACTACTACTATACTACTACTACTACTACTACTACTTCTACTACTACTACTACTTCTACTACTACTACTACTACTTAACTACTACTACTACTGCTGCTGCTGCTGCTATTGCTACTGATACTGTTACTGTTAATGCTACTGCTACTGCTACTACTACTACTACTATACTACTACTACTACTATACTACTACTACTACTACTACTACTTCTACTACTACTACTACTTCTACTACTACTACTACTACTTAACTACTACTACTACTGCTGCTGCTGCTGCTATTGCTACTGATACTGTTACTGTTAATGCTACTGCTACTGCTACTACTACTACTACTGCCGTGACTACTACTATTACTTCTTAACTACTACTACTACTGCTGCTGCTGCTATTGCTATGATACTGTTACTGTTAATGCTACTGCTACGGCTACTACTACTACTACTACTTAACTACTACTACTACTGCTGCTGCTGCTGCTATTGCTACTGATACTGTTACTGTTAATGCTACTGCTACGGCTACTACTACTACTACTATACTACTACTACTATACTACTACTACTACTACTACTTCTACTACTACTACTACTTCTACTACTACTACTACTACTTAACTACTACTACTACTGCTGCTGCTGCTGCTATTGCTACTGATACTGTTACTGTTAATGCTACTGCTACTGCTACTACTACTACTACTGCCGTGACTACTACTATTACTACTTAACTACTACTACTACTGCTGCTGCTGCTATTGCTATGATACTGCTACTGCTACTACTACTACTACTACAACTACTACTACTATTACTACTACTATTACTACTACTATGCTGTCGTCTGTGCGTGTTGTGTGCAACGAGAGAACTATCGCTGCAGTGCTTGCACATACACGAGGAGAAGCACGCTAACTTTTCTTCAACTTTTACACATTTTGGTATACAAACAAGCAAAACATCCCTTAAATTGTAAAAATTCCCACCAAACAGCAGAACTTCTAGGGGGAGGGGCTACTTCCAGCGATCCAATTTGTTCCATTCACATGTTACATATAGCTGGACTGAAGGCAGTATACCTCTGCGTCATTGGAGGGTCATTTATAAACTTTATAGAATGCTACATATATAATTGCTGCATCAAACCACTTTGTTGGGAAATATTTTGAATTATTAGCCTATGATTTCATAGTAGATACATGCAGTCTCGCAAGTTTGTGCGCTTCCAGTTCACATGTCTGTCCATGAGTTATGAGTAAATTGCACACATAAGTATTTGTCTCTTCAATCGTGTGAAATTAAACATAAAAGTTGATAATGTTTGAAGGTCGTGTGACATGCCACCAAACAGAGCTGTTTCACTTGTCAGCTAAAGAATTAAGTCTTCCAATGAAAAATCCGTTGTAGTTATTTCAATATCTCTTATTGTTCTCAAAATACACTTTTTCAAAGTTTGATGGTTTCTGAAGTAACTCACTGCCTATGCAAAATAATGATGTGGAGTGTTACACAGTTTTAAAATTTCTTTTGTTAACCTATATAAATTATCTCTTAATTACTGATCAGATAGTTTACAGTTTGGTGAGTGATATCAATATTTCTCAAGAAAACAATTTTAACTTTCATACTAAACCCCTCAGGGGATAACAATACTACCAGTGTCCTTGAAATTAAGGTTGAAAAAACAAAGGCTAGCATTAACCATATATGGTACGTCCATCTTTCGACGTCACATATTTGTATATTGTAGCTCATGTTTATTCATGATACAAGTGTGGAATAGAATAAACCCCGTAAAATGGTCAATATTTGATAGATTTTAATGGGAATTGCGGCTATTTTCTGGATTTTTTTATGCTTTCCACATTAAATATCCAACTATGTAATTTTCATGTCACCAGACCTTTAAGCCAAAACAACACTACCCAGGAAGTTTTTGCAGTTAGTTGACACAATACAAGTATTGTTTATAAAATAAGAGTATATAAAATTCATATTGCTCCTAATAAATGTTTTATGTTATACAACTATAATTTGGATTTTGTCAGAAATGTTCATTCTAGTTTGTTTGCTCGGATGATATGTGCAATCTTTGAGACGGGTTTCTTCACACAAATCACTGTATATCGTCTTGTCCATTTCAGTTTCACGTCCTGACGTCATTTACATGCTCTGCCAAACATAAAATGCATTTTGCAATAAACATCACAATGGCTAGTTTTTGTGATTTTGTGAGAGCTTTAGGACCTTCTAACTTTGAAAGCTGTCTGAAAGGTACGTACGAATTTCTTGAGACTCTTAGAAAACCTGTGAGACAGGACTGCAATGTGTGGAAATTATAAATACAATTTTATTTACTATTAATAATTATTTTGAGTGATAAAAAGTCAAAAAAGTAGGATAAAGTAGGATTCAAGAAAAAATAAGAAGTAGAATGAAGGTCTAAAACGTAAGAGAAAATAGGATAATTAGGAGTCATTTGCAAGGTTAATTCCACTTGAAAAACTATAACTGAAAAATTCTTCAGAGGGGTAGGGGTGGATTAAAAAAAAACCTTAACCTGTTGGAAGAAACTGTCTTTTTCATTCAACTCGAGACGACCATCTTTACATGTCACTGTTTTGTAGTAGAGAGTACATATAATTATGACGATGCGACTTTTTGTAAATAAACAAATAAGAAGCGACACAAGGCAAAATCCTTTGAACAATAGGAAAGGTTGACAAGGGCATCTTGAGGCCACATGATCGATGAAGAAGGACATGGCCGGAGGAAATGCACATTTGACGTGACCTAGGTATTCAAATAGGAGGCAATCGATCGGACGATGTTATTCATGAAAAACTGACAAAATTCTGCCTGAAAGCAAGGTCATTACTTTAGAACAATTTAAATGCAGCTAGATTGACTTTTCGTAAAGTTATAGGTTCATACGTTTAAGTCATATGTTTTAGTTTGAAATTGCATTTGCTGAAATCCAATAACCTGATTTGTTGACAGACTTGAAATCAAGCTTCTCCTGAACGTGTTTTAGAAAACTGAATATACTGTATCAAGTTTAGCTCGATTGGCAAATCAACTCCGTTGAGGAAACCGTAACTACGGACAAGGGAGGTGAAAAGGACCCGTAACAGCTTTCTGTTACGATGTACGGAATTTATTCCACGACCAATTCAAAACATGAACTCTTTTAGAGACGAACATTTAGTAAACAATCGGTTGTCAACTTTCGTGAAATGAGACAAATAAGGACTGATAAGTGTCAAATACGAGGAACAATGCAGAAGCAGTTTAATTAAGTAAGTGCTTTAGTTATGGAGCAGGGTACCTTATGAGGGGTATGAGATCTGTAAATTCCTCTTTGCTGGCAGGCTAATCTGCTTAAACTGTTTAATAAACTCAGACAAAACACTCTCTGCGGAAAGTTTTCTCCTTCAGTTGGTTGTCTTTTGTAGTTAGTTCTCATCGCAGCAAATGCACACCCGTAGCCAGACAAGGCACTGGCGGGAGCTATGACAGATTCTAGGGGTGAAAATAGTTTTAGGGGACGAGATACGCTAAAATGCATAAAGTTAATAATACTTTTTATTTTTCTGGGAGATTTCTCAAGGGTCCTATGCCCCCCCCCACCCACCCGCTGGCCACGAACCCGCAGAAATGGCTCAATTTTTTCAACAAAGTTTACATTAAGCAGTCTCTTCGAAACTCCATGTTATGTCGCACAGATTGTATCCTATGTGTTTCATTACCCACTGCCAATAGACATTTTGGGAAATTAGGTACTTTCGGTCGGGTCACAAGGTCAAGTGTACCATGACAACGGACAACGTGTTTCTGCATGTTCAGCGTGCAACGCTGTAAGCGTGGTACACTTCACCTTTGACCCATTCCCATAATGCATTGTCTAGAAACATTTCCCAACACGTCTATTCTTTGCTACCAGTGACACTGTAGATAATAGGTTCTCAAGTGGCGGCCCGCGACGTCCATTAATACGACCCGCGGTAGATTCGAGGAATCGGAGTATTCTTTACGAGCAATTTCCTGAGTTCAGAAATTTGGATGCCACATTTGCTCTCATACAGGCCAACTGGTGATTCTCACTTGATGGACTCAAAAATCTAGGAGCAAGTTTATGCTATAAGTGGGATTTCCTCCAATCTAGAGCATTTGGTGTGCCAATTTTTCCAGTAGGCTACTAGTGATCAGTCCACAATTGGCAGACGTAGAGTTGTAATGACAAACTTGTATTTTAAGGATGCAGTTTTCTACAATCTAGGGTGGTTTGGATGTCAATTTTTCTCCCCATATTGACGATGGAAACCTGGGAAGAGAGGGGATTTGTGTCAGTGGCGCCGGCACGGGGGGGGGAATGGGGGGCGTGCCCCCAATGAAATTTTTTTGAAAATTTTAAAATGATCCCAAAAGGCGATTAAGCTATAGATTTCTGTAGGGGGTAGGGTGAGGTCAGCTTCAACCGAGTGATAGATCTATTTAATCATTTTCTATCACAAATGTTTCTCAAACTATCAGAATTTTCGCAAATCCTTCGCAAACTATCAAAAATTTCGCTCGCTCCGGGCGCTTCAAACCTTACCACTGTGTTCTTATTATCAATATCTTCTGATAGCAACTCCTGGAGAAGAACAGCAGCAAAAGTTGAAAGCTATTCACCAATTAACAGGTAAAAGACTGGCTTTTTGAGTGGCATGTAGGTTTGTTGGGCAATTAAAAGTGTCTCGATGCAGATTCTGACATGCAGGTTTTGTCATGGAAATCTCATTTAATGAAAAATTTCGCGCGCTTTGAGCGCTGTGCTTGACGGTTTGCACTCCATCTCATGACCATTATTAACATAATACATGGAACTATAATCACAACATCTGTAGGGGCCTATAGCATCAATATGCGATCTTTCAATCTAAGTTATTGTAGCATGATTTGGAAAGTTGAAATTACGTATTTGCCGTTATATATTTTCCAAAAACTTTTACCGAGCGCCTTGCGCGCAGCCATTATCGGTATAGATGGCAGACACGTAGCCAAGGGGTTGCCCCCCTTGAGCATATTTTTGGTTTCTTTTTTAATGTTTTTTACAATATTGCTAGTGTTTGTCCTATTTATATGCTGTAAAATAGGTTTGGGAAGTGCTATTTCCAGCGATCTGAGAGGCACTTTGGGCCAAAATTTTCTTGTGCTTTGCGCCAACCTATGGTGGCGCAAAGCGCTGAGAATCTGTCTGTGGGCTTGCCCCGCTTGACAATTTCCTGGTTATGCCCTTGATAGATGGTGATTTTTAATACACTTACGACAAAAAAAAAGCATTCTGAAAACGCCTTTGTTAGTCCTTCACCCCTTTTGCTATACCTATCAGGGAGGTCTAATATCACCTTCCTGCACCAATAGTCTCCCTCCCGCCCGTTCCCTATTGCTGGAAGCTGTTCATCTGGATTTTCGTTCAAAATTAGTAAAAATACGATAGTTGTAAAGTGCTCTACTCTATATTATCGTTTGGATGTCACGTAATAACATTATGTCATTGCTCCATTTTATGTACTTTATCCAGAGCTTCCAGGAGGCCCTATACAGGTATCTGCCAGCCTTAGATGCCTTTTTATAATGCACAATGAAGGGGAGGAAAAATTTCGTTATAGTCCAACAATATTTCTGTGGACTCCACGCACGTATTTTTGGATAAAAACGTTGCCAATAGAAGGCGTTAAAGTAGCCAAAACGGAGTCTTCAGGAGATTTGTTGACAACGTATTCTTCTCTTCGACAACATGCTCTCCCTTTTCACCTAACCAAAAATTAGAATTCACTAGATTATGGACATTTTCCAGCTATATATGATTAGCTCCAAAAATATTCCAAAAGATAGCACCATTTTGCATCTAAGAAACCTTAAATAAGCAAAAAATTCTCAAAGGGGAGGGGGACACCCCCTCCCCTTAGACCCCTCGCCCAGGACGGCACCTTTATGTAGTGACAAAGGAAAGATCCTCACTGCTGTATTCAAACTGAAGGGCGCATAAAAAACAGAATAGTTAAGCGCCGCCACTCAGTTGGAAAAAACATCCAGCCGGTCGGAAAAATTAGAATTCACTAAACTATGGACATTTTCCAGCCATACAGGTATGTGATAAGCTCCAAAAATATCTGAAAGATAGCACCATTTTGCATCTAAGCAACTTTAAATAAACAAAAATTTCTCAAAGGGAAAGGGGACATCCTCCCCTTAGACCCCTCCCCCAGGACGGCACCTTAGTGCAGTGACACCTGACAAAGGAAGGATCCCCACTGTGTATAGGAATGTAGGGAGCATACGAAAAAAAAAACGCATTTTGTGCAGAATTGGGAGGTTAACTGAAGTGCCATTACGACATCATCTGTTGTGCCCCCCAATCACCAAAGCCTGGCGGCGCCACTGATTTGTGTTGTAGAATGAGTTTTTCTGGGTATTAAGCGCTTTTAAAACGTCAAATTTTCTCACCTCAGCGCTAACCTTGGTGGGCATGAGGTCGGTTGTGATCTAGGTTGTGATCCAGTAAAGCGCCGCCATTGAGAAACTACCACCCAAACTAATTAAGTATCCTTATGGACTCATCACTGCCTGCAGGCACTTTCGGAACTCTTGTGGGTGGGCTTCGCCCTCACGAATGGGATACTACTTCTTCCGAAGCCCGGATTCGAACCTGTTGGTAGTACTGCAATAGTGATAAACCAGAAACTCAAGTAAGTGGCCCCCGAAGGAAACACTCGGAACCAGGGTGTCGAACCTTACCTACTCGAGACAACAAATTAGTTATGGTGTTGTTAATATCAGAACTTATTTTCATTTGATAGTAAATTTTGAAATAAGACATGTTTTTGTATCAATCAGAGTACTGCTACGAATCACAGATTTGAGGGACGTAACTAGATATGCACATTGAGACGATGGGCTTCTGCCTGTAAGGGAAGTGTTTTGGTTTGTTTTCTATAACAATTCCTTCTTTTCTTATAACTAGGTCTAACTTATCTACTTTAATTGGATTGCCCAGATTTCATAAATATTTATCAACATTTTATCAGCATTAGTTATTGAACTACGTTTTTGAAATTGAAAGAAAAAAGAACGTTAACTGCTAATGGAAATGTCCCCTCAATTGTACACGTTCAACTGAAACGCCCTTATTTTGTCTGATACTGAGAGTATGTGGTGACCTCACTGCGTGTTTTGGAGAGAATTTGACCTTCAAAACTGTATCAAAACCATCCGTCCTAGCTTGTGTTATAAAGATCTCATTTTTTCAAAATCAAGTTAAAGAAAGGATCATACGATCAAATCAAAATTCCAGTTTTTAACTGATAGTTTTTTACAAGGATGATGATATTAAAGGCTCTATAATCTCACAGCAGTCACATGGGGTGTACATTCCTCTTCCACTGTTACAGCAAAACTCTAATTTTACTCTTCCGAGGGAAATGGCCCAGAGGGGTCAATTCCTGTATGGCCAATAAATTAAACAGGAGTTCTCCCGTCCTACCAAGGAAATGCAACCTGATCACTGCTCAGTGTGGCCAAGAAACTTGTTTATCATTTATAAATGGCTCGGGAGTTTCTCACAGTTGTTCTCATAGTGTTATGTAACATAGGTAACATATAAATACAAATAACACTCGGCCAGCCCGAGTGTATAGAGCCTTGGGTACTTAACGAAGTTAAACAAGTTGTAACAGTCGAATCCCTGTACATAACTTGGGTCTTCTGTTTGTTGTAAAGCGGTAAGAGCCATGTACACACTGTGAATAATTCTCCCTACTAAGCGTAATTCAACCCCTCCTTCAATTTAAAGACAGACTCTCATCACCCCAAGTTCATTTTTGGTTAGGGTTACCAAAATTTTCAATTGGTGACTGCTCTTCACACAGTCAGAAAATTCAGAATAACCCACAGCATGCAGAAAGAGCATTCTGATTACAAACTAGGGCCTTGTGTGCTCACCAGAATATGGCCTTAAGTAGTAAACTAGATTTGTGTCTGAACAAAGAGGAGATTAAAACAGTCTTGGGAGGGACTATAAGGAACTTAGCTGAGAGAATTGGAACGGTCTAAAATGAGGAAATTTGATCAAATTTTCCCTTTAAACAAACAACACTGGCTTGTGGAGTACCCTTCGAGACAAAGCCACAGTAACCTGTACTCAGTTCAAATTGCTCGAGGCCATATTTACACACTTGTGTGAGCTTAATTGGGAACGCAACTGACTGTTCAAGTCATCATTGACCAATTAGAGTGACGCTATTGTTTAAATGAATGCCAATAAAAGTACAATCATCTTTTGTATTTAGAGATACAGGGATATTCCTAAATGTTTGGGACGATGGCAACAACCTCAGGTAATGTCTCGTAATAAATCTATTGAGTTGAAGGCTTATCACAATTTTATTCCATTCATTCATTCATTCATTCATTCATTCATTCATTCATTCATTCATTCATTCATTCATTCATTCATTCATTCATTCATTCATTCATTCATTCATTCATTCATTCATTCATTCATTCATTCATTCATTCATTCATGCATGCATGCATGCATTCATTCATTCATTCATTCATTCATTCATGCATTCATTCATTCATTCATTCATTCATCAATTCATTCATTCATTCGTTCGTTCATTCATTCGTTCATTTGGGACGAGCCTAACATGTCGACCAAGGCAGTTTACAACGCTAAGGGCTATAGAAGTTTTTGGAAAGTTTATCCAAGTTCTTGACAAAGAAGTTTTCGCATACATTTTAATATCTCTTCTCTTGTGGGTTCAGCATGGATATTCCGCCAAGACAACCCAGAGGTAGGCCGTATAGCAAGCCATTTTAACATTTACTTTGCAATTCCACCTTTGTAACATACGTTACACTTAAGTGGATTCAATTCCACTCAGAGTTGAATACATTTCACTTAAGTGGAATACAGTTCCACTTAAGTGAATAGAATTTCAATTAATTGAAGTAGAATTTCGCTTAAGTAGAATTCAGTTTCACTTAAGTGACATGGGATTTCACTAAAGTGAAATACGGCGACTAGTTACTGCAGTGAATTCCACTTAAGAGAACTGCATTTCACGTAAGTGGAATTGAATTTCAATTACATTCCAATTGATAAATTTGTAAACGGCTTGCCATAACTTGGCCTCCTGGTAGTGGAAAGAAGAAAAAAGGTGAGTAAGCCAACACCCAGACTAGCCTCATTGGTAGCCTAGCCTTTAGCCTATCTAACTTTATTATTTTACCTTTAGAGGGTGAGAGTGACATTAAAAGTGTTACCGGGCCTATGGTCTCAAACCTGGACTCATTAAAATAGAGAATTTTCAAGGAGCTGAGAGCTGTTAGACAGGAATTTAAGAAAACACTAGAACAGCATGAAGAATAAACTAACAGAGCACTGCAGGAAGAAAATACTTCATTAAAAGGGAGGTATGGGGCTCTTGAGTCAAAGATAAGTATTTGGAGGCCTCGCAGGACAAACATGCCAGCTTATTAAAAAGCAAAAACGATTTACACGTCGAAACAACCTCCGCATCTTTTGTGTAAAGACTGGAACAGGTGAATATTTGATTGAAATTGAAAGAAATGGAATGAACAAAGTTGAGGTTCTCGGCTGCCAAATTAAAAGAGGCCATCGTGATAGTAAAGAGATATAGATCGACATATCCTTGTAAAACTGCCCGCATTCTGTCAAGACAAGGTGACAGCCCTCCAGTACAGACGTCATGCCCTCCAAAATGAAACGTCCCATATTACCGATGACCTTACCCTTGCCGGCCTTAACTAGAAACGGCATTGGTCGAACGTGGTAGCTGATCTTTTCGGGGTCAGGTACCAGACTTCGCTTTTCCTCAAGTTGGTGGCGCTCATCCTATGGAACACCGTACAATTTCAACAAGCCCAACGCTTCATACCAAAACTACATTTGTGCATATTTCATCGATGGTATACATTCCTTCCACCAATCCTACTGATCGATCACTGTTCTACTATTTTCCTGTATTGTTTTTGGTCTTGCCATCGTTAGCCGAGTATCGGCATCGTCCTTGTTCTTCCAGCGCCAGACTTTTTGTGTCGGTTTTTTATTTTTCATTAAAGAGGACAACTACTAATGTTGAAACTTGAAGGATTTAGGCAAAAAGTAATTTCCATTTGTAAAAGAAGAACTAAATCTAACCAACTTGGTGCATTTTCCATTCAAATCGGATATGTAGTACTCGAGATATCAGCAAATGAAGTTACTACATTTGTGACCCAAAGTGAGCGTGAGGCAAGCAGGGGTTATATCACTTCCTCACATTGATGAGAAATGCTTTGTTTGCTTGTTTTTTTTTCAGTCTGTTATGCTGACCTTGAAGTTAATACGGATAGTACCTCCCCATGGGGAATGTAAAGTTTGTAAAATTCCCATGCCTCTCATGCAATCACATTCCGATAAAATGGGATTGTAGAGAAGATAATTGGTTGTACAGTTTAACGAAAAACAAAAGACTGCTGATTAATGTGAGGCTATGACGTCATATGTGCTTGCTTCAAGTTCACTTTGTGATGAAAATTTGACAAATTTAACTGCTTATATCTTGAAAACCATACATCGGGTTTCTATAAAGAATTCCACCAAAATGTTAAGAACAGGTACCCCTCTAACATATCAAAACTTGATTTGAGCTTGGACCCTTCTTTTAACCATGTGATTGGACTGCTTTTTATTCCTTTTCAATTTCCATTGAGAACTTTATATTCCATAATGTGTAAGTACAACTGTCTTTATGGCCCCCATTATGGTACTGCTTTAAAGTCCTGCCTATTTCCTTACTTTTTTTAAAGAAAGGTTCCGTATGTTAGGGATTTATTTGACGCCGGTAGACCGTTACGTTTTGAAACGTTTATCACGTAGTACAATATGGGTACATTATGTTTCACTCAGTACTGGGGTCTAGTACATACTATCCACATCCAGCTCAATTGGAGAGAGTCTATTCATCCCTTTCATGATATGAATCCTAATGAGGAATTATTTGATAGAGTGCTGCATGTGAACAGTAGTTCACAATTTATTTACAAAAGTTTGTTGAAGAAAGTCACAGAAGTACCCGCTGTTTATCTAAAATGGAATACCACTGTTAATAACATTACAGTGGAAGACTGGTCACGTTTTTACCATGTTCCTTGGAGATCGACTTCTGACTCAAGCATTCAATATTTTCAGATTAAGTTCCTTCATAGAATTCTTCCTATACTAATAGGCTCCTTTCCCTAATGGAAAAAATAGACATCCCTCTTTGCAGATTTTGTAAAACTGAAATTGAAAGTATCGACCATTTATTTGGGACTGTAAAGTTAGATTTGTTTTATTTTAGACGTTGAAAATATGTTCTCGAGAAAGCATTTTTTTTCCTTTTCAACACGGGTTTATTATTTTTTGTTATACTCGTTCTTGTCATCCTTTCAACTTTTAACTTAGCATATGGAAAAGAAATTTATTTTTTATTGTTAACTCAAAAGCCATAACCCGAAATTTGAGCTATGGAAACGAATTTAAGTAAAAACGAAAGTGAATTTCAATGATCTTAAACAATTAAGCTTTTGCATCACGCCCAAAACTTTTTATTTGATGTACTGATGTACTGTTTTCGACCATGTGATCCTGCTGCCTCTTTGGCATTGCGTTTTTGGTATTAGTCCAATGATATTGTGTACTAAACAGAACCATTCATTTTTTAAAAAGTGTATAGTCTTTTCTTCTGAGTGTTCATTTTTATTGTTTTTTAGAATGCAAAATAAGAAAAGGAAAACCGTTATTTTTTTTATTTTAAAGACAGGCAGTCATCACCCCAAACTATATTTTTAGTGTATGTATATCAAAATTCTCAGTTGGTGACTGCTCTTTGATTGACATCAAAGTTTGAAAATTTGAAAGATGCAGAGTAGCTTACATTCCATACAAGGCAGAGAGAGTACTTTTATTACATTTTATAGCCTTGTATGCTCACCAGGACATGGCCTTAAGCAATAAAACAGGTTTATTCTTGCACGAGGAAGAGCCTCATACAGTTATGGGAGGAGCTAGAAGATGCATAGTTGGGAGAATTGGAACTGTCTGGGATCATGAAAATTCCCCTTTAAATTCTCTGTTAAAGTTGAAATGCGGAAAAGCATACAAGCAAGAAGATGGCACACTTCCAAGATTTAGAGCGAGCCTTTGTATCATCTCAAAACCTTTAATGTGATTAACTATTCTTAATTATGTTATTATGCTGCCTCTTTGGTATATAGCATCTTGTTGTATTATTCTTATGCTATTGTGTAACAACTAAGTACCAATCAGTTGTCAAAATGAATACCATTTGAGAGATGTAATAAAGGAGAAAAAAATGTTAGACTGATATGATTTTTGACTGATTGATTGATTGATTGATTGATTGATTTTTTGCGACAAAAATGAAAGTAAACTCTGTTAGATGTGATTTCCTAACATCTGGAAATCAAAAAGTGACGTAGTATAGCATTGAGTGCTAATTAGTATGCAGTGTCAGGTGACCACTCTGCACATTCGGATTGGGCGTGCAACTCAGTTATCTGGTTATTATGATCATGTATCTTCCAAAATTGTCTCTTGGATAAAACAAAAGAGGAAGCTGCTCATCATATTGGAATCAAGTACTTCAGGTTATTCCCATCAGGGTTCTTAATTTTATTTAAAACGAGGGGGCTCTTTTCAAATGTTTTGGGAAAAAGTTTGTGGGGAGTATTTTGGGATCTACATGGGATATTTTCATTGCTCACTAAGTGAGCTGACAAGTATGAGGGGGGGGGTTCGTAACAATTAGCAATTTACCCCCACCCCCCACTTTTCCCAACATTTTTTTCGGCTACTGCAAAGGCCAATCAACCCTTACTACTGTACATGTATTTTGCACGCTTATTACCAGGGCTGTAACGTAGGGTTTCGGACTCGAGTCCAAATTGGTGGTCATGGAGCGTATACTGTTATTTTCTATGAACGTTCTACGTCGCTTTTCAATACACATTTCAAGCAATTAATACAGGGTAACAAACTAATTGGACGATAGTTCTCAGGATGGTTACGATTCCTTTTTTTTTAAATATTGGAATAACTCTAGCAACTTTAAGAGCATCGGGATATATCCCTGAGGTAAGTACAAGCAGGCGCGGATCCAGGATTTTGAGAAGGGGAGGGGGCGTACACACCTTCGGCCGAAAGCCGACGAGCGAGCCCCGAAGGCGTGAAGCCACGGCGGGGGGTCCTCCCCAAGAAAATGTGAATTCTAGATGCGCTTAGATGCGATTTCCCAGCATCTGGGAAGCAAATTTTCCATATCTATTTGCTCATTTTTTCGGCCAAAAAAAAAAAAAAAAATCGTTGGTCATCGAAAAAAGTGGGGCGTGCGCCGGGTGCGCCCCCACCTGGATCCGCCCCTGACAAGGTTAAAATGTGACATAAGATTGTTATAATAACATTTGATATAGATTTTAAGAATCTTGGGCGTAATTTCGTCAATACCAGGAGATTTGCATCCTTTGAGGTAAGATTCCTTTAAAGATTTCATCATCTGTGGTAGGCGACAAAAATATAGTATTAACATTACTAGCGTGCATAAACCGCCCAGGGTCAATGTTACTAGAAATACTTTCAGCAAGTTTGTTTCCAACAGTGGAAAAGAAATCATTAAATGCATTTGCTATGTCAGTGTCATCACTATAGGTTATATTGTTATGCTGAATACTTCTTATTGCAGGAGTCTTTCCTTTCCTGATTAGTAGCTCATTCAACACAGCCCATGTTTTGCGAGGAGTGTTGCCTAGCTTTAATTAAACGCTTGTAGTAAGAAGATTTGGAATACCCGATGGATTTAAGATGCTTCTGTACTTTGCCAAAACAGCATGCTTTTCAGGAGTTGGGTTGTCAATATATTTACAGAGCAGGTTTTTGCGCCGTATTGACTTTGTAATGCCTGGTGTAATCCATGACTTGTTTTTAAGGCTCTTTCTAGACATTTTAACTTTAGTGAAATGAAAATCGTGTCAAAGAATTAAGTTTGGACATAAAAGTGCTGTAAGCATCATTAGGATCCCTTGAAGCATAAACATGTGAAAAGTGCGTGCATTCCACGGATTGTATAAACATCGTTAAGTTACCACCAGTGTAAAGCCTTGTCATAGGTATGTTTGTGTTGGAGTTAGGTCCAGTGTCACTGATGAAACAAAAAAATTTCGCTGATGATCAGTAATGTCGTAGAATAGGTTACCGGATGTAATTTCTGAGGTGATAAGTTGCCCTGGTAATCAGACAAAAATGTGGTCTATGAAAGACAAATAACTGTCAGTTCATGGTTATTACGGGGGTGAACAAGTTACATCTCACAAGATTAAGATACTTATTTCACTGCTGAGATAGTGTTGGCTTTAAGGAGGTAGACGTTTAGGTCACCAGCAAAAGTGAATACAAGATTGGGATCTGTAGTCATCAAGGCAGACTCTAAACCCTTGATGAAATGATTGACATTACCCTTAGGGTGTCGCTAATACACAGCGGATATAGAACTCTCATTATGACACTTGACTTCCAGCAGTAAGTCTTCAACCTGACAGCTGGAACATAATTAATTTAAACCAGAGCTAATTACATTCTTCTTGACAGTGACAACGACGAACTCCCTTTCAAAGAAGATACCAACACTGCTGCATTTGGTTGGGCGGAACTACAAACTCAAAAGTCATACCCAGAAAGAACATTACAGAAAGACTGTGCATGACAATTACCTATATCAAATTTGTGAGATATCATACATTCAAGAAAAGCTTCAAGGTCAATCAAGTTTTTTTTTTGAAATACTCCTGTTTATGTGATAGACGGATAAGCCACTGGTAATTCTGTCTTTAGCGTGAATAAATGAAACTGTCACCATAAAAGTGACAATTTGAATTTGTAAGCTCAGCATCTTGATTGGCAACGCCCTCAACATACATCTTAAAAAATCAATGTTATTGAGGCAATGCTTAATACGATCACTAGAACCACTGAGTAATTTGTGGAGTTGACAGTTGGAGATACAACTAAAAGAAAAATCAAACAATTCCTCCTCAAGATAGTATTCATGACTGTGAGCTTTGCATGGTACTATGTGAAGTGACAGCTTCCTCTGCGCACAAGTCATTTCCTTTTTTCACATTTCGATTTGGTCTGTACCATCGGAAATAAATGCCCTCAGGCCAGATTTCAGGATCCATAAAGACAGACGGATCATCACATTCGGGTCTGATATAGAAGGAACTATAATGATCACCAAATTTGCTTATGATGCGTTCACACGAAACCTTGAGACTAAGTTTCTCTCGACATAGGTCTTCATTTAATTCTTGAGTTTGTAGATTGGGGTCAATTTTAGTTGAAACGGAAACATTTACTACAAGCTTTTTTCTCTACCGATGTGATTCCATGGCATTGGCCTTGCCCACCGGTGGTTCCTAATTTCTAAACTTCTGTTCCTTTTGAATTTTCATTAGGAGCTTGTTTTCTTGTGGTTTCTCGTGGCCTTTTTTAGAGTTTCTTTTAGTGGAAGCTTTCTGCTCAATAGAAGAAAGTATCTCATCCAACTAAGACGACTTAATCATGTTAATTAAAAACAGTTTCAATAATAGCACAAGCACAGCAAAACCCTGACAGGAGGGGGGTTATGGAGTAAACGCCCTCCCCTTGATATTCTCTTCTCCCCCTGACTTCATGGAAGCTCCGCCTCTGTGCCCCACCTACAACTACATCAGGATAACATTGTTTACATTTGTGACTTGTAAACCCATACTCAGTATGAATGACATGAAACGAGGTTAAACACAAGCATGTGAGCCGCTGGGATTAGTCAATGACACACGCAGATCAGCAGAAGATAAAACAGCATACTTGCTCAGTGTATATTAAGCAGAGCAGATAGTGACATCATTCAAATTATCAGATTACAACAGGGTATGAAGTACAGAAGAAAGCAGATTGTTTGCAAAGGGTTGAAAAGCCGTACTATCTCCGGGTGTATGAGAAGATTTCATGTAGATATGTTTGTCCTGAAAATATTTTTTGATAATAATGCATTACAATATGAATTTTACACTGAAAACAGGGCAAGTATCCTGAAATAGACATTTTTGGCCCCTACATCGCCATTTTTGCTGCCCCTCCTCGGCCCACCTCTTGTGCACTGGATTGTCTGCAGCAGTAGATTGGCCGCCAGTGATTGAACAGTCCATCATAAACTGTTGTTGATATTTGTTGATACTAGGGGACAGGCTAATGGAAACAGCGTTCGGAGAAGAACTTGGAATGAATAAACAGGGTTTAAAATGTCTTCTTCTTGTTCGTACTGTGCACAGTTTACAGCGCAGTTATACACACTGAATGTAAGAACTGTAAATACTGTATACCCTTCTAGTATACATCAATTGAAGTATTGATAGTTATTCAATAAGTCTGTAAATCAAGCCCATCCAGCGAGATCCCATTTTCAATATTTTCTGTTGTTTTTCTGTGAAACATGCCGCCTACCTTTTTTGCATCAGCTTTCTTTATGGAGTAGTATAGTGATTCACGGACATGCAGTCCCCTTACTTTCAATTGCATACCCAAATATCCTAATTCTTGTATACCTCTTGTCAATCATCTTATTAAACCATTTTTCTTTCCGAACAGACGTTATGCATTGACGTTTCGTATTTTTTGGAGGATAACAAATGAAGCATACTATACGCACAATGCTGACTTCGCAAGCGTGCGTAGTGGACTTACGCACGTATCCAACATTTCAAAACCTTCGATGGAGTTTCATCATCTTACCAGTATGGATTCCCGTTGTGAAAGTCTTTCTACTTAATATATGAACTATTTTTAATGTTTAAATATTATTCTTACTTTGTTTAAAGTTTACAGCTTTGAACAGAGCATATTCCAACCCCAATCTACCAATTACCCTGGGAATTATCCACTAATACCATCCTTATATGCTATGGAGATATTCTATGTCATAAGGCCGTTCAGCATTGGACGACAAAAACCACATGTAAATGTATCCATAAACATGAGTTCAAATACATATACAGCTGTGCGCAATGGTATAACACTCATACTAGATGATGTCCAATGCCTGCCAATCGAGATGTCAAAGGAAGACCTCTATAGCTCGTACTCAGAGACAAAAACTTGAAAACAAAATTGTAATTCATGCCATGTATTTACTGAACCCATCATCACCTTGGATATATGTATGCCTTCTCCCATAACCTCAAAACTGTCTTGGAAAATGACAGCCCAACCTAACTTCTGGATAGTGTTACATTTCACAAAACTTGATGTTTCTCTCATCATCATATCTTGTGTGTACAACAATTTAACAATTCTGACAATTCCTATCACACTGAAGAAATACTCTAGGGTATGGCCCTTATATATAAAAGTCAATTATGTACAGGTGTATTTGAGTCATCGATATTTTTAACTTTCATTTGGCCTGGGAGTATGAGAACCAAATTATAGCTGTTTACAAATGGAATTATTACAATATAATTTAATTTTAGACAGATCTGTGTCACACAAACATTGTTGCTCACTGGTTTGTCTTTATCTAATTCCACATACAATTCACAAATCCGTGTCACTTACTGGAAAAATAAACCCAAAGACAACAGCCGGACATTGCTCCAAACGAAACGACAATGACAATTAGCTTTAGGTGAACAAGATCCCAGAATGGAGACACTCAGATATCAACATTCAAAACTAACATTTTAAACCAGGGTTCCTACATCTTATAAGAACAATACACATCTATAAATTTTTCATGGCTCATAATTGACTAAATTATGGATAGCATATGATCTAGTGCACTGAAACATTTTTGAACAATATATTTAAGCTGCTGCAACCAGGGGAGTGGGGGGATGAGATATTCTTCCAACAAAAGAAATTTTGCTTTAGATGTCTTTCATCACACCACCTCCTCCCAACACACACCCATTTCAGACAAATAAAATTTCCAGCAATGACTCCATAGTTAAAAGGAAGGCCAGGTAAACAAATACCTATTACAAACATGCATAATGGGGTGACCGTCGCATCTTGTGTTTTCTACAAATTCTATCAATTCTGAACACTTGGCAACTGAAAATAAAGTTGAATGAGTTTTCCATACAATGTATGTTCAGAATACAAGCTTTGCCCAGAAGGTGCACTAAATACATTGTTTTTCTCTAAATTGGAAAAAGGGTTAAAAGAAAACTTTATAGCTACAGTTATTACAGTCTGGGGACAAATTTGTTCCCTTTAGGCTACCCTTTGAGTTTAACATAATTGAATGTGTATACATTTGTGTAGTTCTGGTACTCATGGCTTTGCATATCCTAAATACAGTCACAGTGCTCAAACAGATAAAGGACTCAACACCTTGTACTCCAACTCAACACCTTGTACTCAAACTCAACACCTTGTACTCCAACTCAACACCTTGTACTCAAACTCAACACCTTGTGCTCCAACTCAACATCATGTACTCATACCCACCACTTTGTAATGGAGAAATCATATAAGAACACAAATTGGAGTTGATATTTTTAATATGTAAAAAGTGAGTAGTACTTACAGTAGGAGAAAGACCTTTACGCCTTAAGATTTAAAAGCAAGTGTCAAAATTCATAGATTTTAGTGCATGGTTTTTAACATATTCAGTTACACATGATAAAGAGAAATGCTCAACAAAACCCAATACTAAGCTTGGGCAACTCCAATATTTCTGGAGTTGGGTGCCTATGGCCATATAAGTCACAACTCTGAATGGAGATGCGACTCCTAAAAGACATCATAACGGAAGTAGGAATATGTAACTAAGCAGATTAATAGCAGAAACACTGGTTGGGTGCCTATGGCCATATAAGTCACAACTCTGAATGGAGATGCGACTCCTAATGACATCATAACTGAAGTAGGAATATGTAACCTAAGCAGCTTAAACTTATCTATTACTAGCCTGCTAGTGATTATTAATACACCTCTTGGCTTACAGTGCAGGCTTCTCAATGAATGAGGTGCCCAACTGCCAATGTGGAAACTGCCAATGTGGGAGAGTCGAAGTGGTCAACTGAAGAGGAATTTCGTGATTTTCATACAGAATGAAATCAAAACTGTCAGTTCTGGTGCACCACTTCATGAAACCCTGCAAAACAACATGCATGCAACTTCCAAGCTAAAATTTTGGTCTTACATTTAGCAACATTGAAAATTTCTCTAAAGTCCCCATTCCAGGGAAAGTGGAGTTGTTACTCAACTCCAAGGCAGGAGTTGCAACCCTGAAGTAGATTCAGGTAACCTGCTAAAGCCTAACCCCTACTCATCACTGTAGTTTACTTTCTATGTCATTTTCATTATTATGCAATGAATGGCAATATGTAATAACTCAGTACAACCTTAATTAAGAGGACTTACAAATGAAAGTAATTCTGCACAAAGTTAACAATATTATTGTACATACTGTAGTTTCCCTAAGTGTAAACCTGCTCATAGAGATAAGATGCATACATGTGCTGTGCAAAAATAGAAATCTTCATTAAATGATTTTAATATTTGTTTTATCCTGAATATGTCAGGGCTTGACATACGCATCAAAAATAGCTAAGAGAAACTAAATCTGTGGAAAAGAAACCAACATCTACTTCTACCATTGCTTGCACCAGCTACAACCCTATAGACCTACTGTACATGTCAATAGTCCCACAGTCCATTAGGCTGCGTAGCAGCTCTGTGGCTGATGAATCCTTGGGCTGCCGTGGTTTTCCTAGTGATAAACTGAATGTAAAACAGTCATCTGCTCCACAGGCTAACAATCCATTGGTCCTAATGTACCTGTCCATATCCAAGGGGAAGCATGGCCCCAAGGTTGAAAAAAAGGAAGAAAAACTTGCTACACTCTCTCATAGGTCGCAACCCTCCACGTTTTTCAAATCTGAAGTCATGCCCTCGCACCATGACAAATATCAGGTGAAAGGCAGCATCCATGGAATCAATAAATTCAGCTTTATTTATTTCACATCAAAAAGGATTTGCATTAAGACATGTACATGAAAGATCCCTGGATTATGTAAAATCACTGACTACCAAAAGCACTGGCATTTTTACAGATGGGGAGAACAGAAAATAGGGTACAAAGTTTATGTGAATAGATAAAGTAAATGGTGACTATCAAATCTGAACATGTTTAACCTGGTATCCATCTCATGTATGGCTCCTGTTATTACTTTTAATCATGTTACATCTTTCTTACTGGACATACAACTGTTCTGGAACAGCAAACTGTAGAGATAAGTATGTATCAGCCTTTTAATGCCGGTGTTTCAAACTGAGGTCAGGTAAACAGCTTCTGAACCTCAAAATGTTGTCAAAAGTTTCTGTGATGCTTGGATCACTCAGAGTACTCAGAGTAATTTTCACATTGCCCCATACTGTACAGGATAAAGTATACTTCTGCTCAAAGTTTTACAGTTTGTGAAGAAACAAACTCTATTCAGATTTAAGTACTTCCATAACACCTTCACCAGTTTTCTTACTTGTATTAGTCCCAGCTTGATCAGTCAATAATTCCATCAATTTATCAGTCCCCTGCTGTCACCTGTCTGTATTCTGATCTTTATGCTGACTGTCACTTTGTTTGGAATGTTCATTCATCTTCATTAAAAGTGTCCTTTTCCATTCCTCCTCTGCTACCGATGAAGCCCACTTTGGGACAGAAGAGGCAGGCAGTGTGAAACCTAGCATGGCTGTCTTGATTTGTTCATCCTCTGCCATGGCTTGTTTCCTGCTCTCGTGTTCTTCTTGGTTATCTCGATAGCTTACGCTGGTGGATGGATCTGGCTGTGGTACCTGGGATGGTAATAGACCAACCAAATGGCTTGGAAGGTTAACACCTGCTTGTTGAGGTGATTCTGAAGGATCATCTGCTACATCAGCATTCTGTCATGGTAAAAAAAAAGTGACAACATCAGCATTTTGTCATGATAAAAAAAAAGAAGACATTATTAACATCTTCATAATAATATATTATGCAACAACTTACGACACAAAGTATTGAACATTCAATATAATTATTTTTTAGGTCAGACCCTCTTTCAATTGCTGCATATTCAATGGTGATTAAAAATAACAGTTGAAGTTATAAGAATATTGGAAAATGTTTGCATGATTGTAAGCTTTAGTTCTGCCAAGTGAAAGTCCCAAAAATTCAAACTGAATTTGTTGCCATTCAAGACCCCTTCCAAGCAACACCTCTTCCTCCCTACCACCGGAAGTACTGATGTACATCAACTCTCTCAGAAATACGTAGTTGATTTCCAGTACTTAAAATCTGGTTTCTGTTAATAGTCCTTTCTCTGATAGTTGACTGAAACCCAATTCTGTGAACTTGTACAGTACTTCTATTGCAATCAAGCATATGCTCCTCTAGACCAATGAATTAACAGGTCAGGTAGCAAGTTCAGAATTGAAGTGTGAGTACACTGTCATGAGTATGAGTACAAGTGGAGTGTCTCTGATTGTAAGTATGAAAACCAGTACATGTCTTTTCATGAGTAAAAAATTTTGCCTGTAGCACCAATTCACCAAAACTGTGAGTACGAGTAAATACTCACTACAAGTCTGTTTGCTAGTATACTGATATGTAGTATACAGTATGGTGCCAGCCAGGCTCTGCATGCTTCTATGCGTACATGTACAAATCCATTCTTACAAGTACAGGTACAAACAAATGTGTCAAGGAGTGAGTATGAGTACATACTCACTACAAGTCTGTTTGCTAGTATACTGATATGTAGTATACAGTATGGTACCAGCCAGGCTCTGCATGCTTCTATGCGTACATGTACAAATCCATTCTTACAAGTACAGGTACAAACAAATGTGTCAAGGAGTGAGTATGAGTACATACTCACTACAAGTCTGTTTGCTAGTATACTGATATGTAGTATACAGTATGGTACCAGCCAGGCTCTGCATGCTTCTATGCGTACATGTACAAATCCATTCTTACAAGTATGCATACAAACAAATGTGTCACGGAGTGAGTATGAGTACATACTCACTAAAAGTCTGTTTGCTATGTAGTATACTGATATGTAGTATACAGTATGGTGCCAGCCAGGCTCTGCATGCTTCTATGCGTACATGTACAAATCCATTCTTACAAGTACAGGTACAAACAAATGTGTCAAGGAGTGAGTATGAGTACATACTCACTACAAGTCTGTTTGCTAGTATACTGATATGTAGTATACAGTATGGTACCAGCCAGGCTCTGCATGCTTCTATGCGTACATGTACAAATCCATTCTCACAAGTATGCGTACAAACAAATGTGTCACGGAGTGAGTATGAGTACATACTCACTAAAAGTCTGTTTGCTATGTAGTATACTGATATGTAGCATACAGTATGGTGCCAGCCAGGCTCTGAATGCTTCTGTGAGTACAAGTAGAAATCCATTCTTACAAATGTGAGTGCAGGCAAATGTACAAAACCGTCAGTATGAGTACATACTCACTACAAGTCTGTTGTCATACTGGTAAATGATGAATTTAATATTAAGTGGATACATCCTCTGAAGCATCCAATCTGTAACATGACATCATGCATGACAATAAGTCTAGAAACTTCTAACCCTAATCTTTCCTCATGTCTCTAACCCTAACCTAACCCAGAGACATGATAGAGATGGCATAATATGCATGTCTTGAGACACAAATCGTGACACCTTTAAATACAAAACAACACGTAAGGATTTGGTGCTCTGGAGATGAAATTATGAAGTCTACAAACGAGAGTAAAGAATATACTAGAGTCAACATCATTTGTAAATTTCTGCTTAAAATCACCAAACATCAGTCGAACTACAGTACTGTGTTTATTCATGAAGCTAATACAGTACCAGGGAGGTTTTAAACGAAGGAGACACAATGACCAAATGTGTCACACAATGGGTACTTGAAAATGATTTAATTCTTTTCAGCCATCAAAATTTGATTGACAGGTTTCTTTGTTCCATTGTGAAGCCTCTGCTGACTATTAAACCCTCTTGCTGATGATCTGCTCCTTTCTTATCCCAGTAATCCCAAAACAGAGGCCATTATTTAGACATGCTTTGAAGTGTGGTGTGTTTCTGCCAATGACCAAGCTTTAGTCAAGATCTTCAGTAAATTCGCCAGTGCTAAGGTCTGTTTAAAATCTTTGCACTGGCTTCCAATTAATCAACGTATTAAACATAAGGTGCTATCCTTAGTATTCAAATCTCTCAACGGTGACGCTCCACAGTATTTAAAGAATTTACTGTGCGAAGCACCCGAGTCAAAGCACAGATTACAATCCCGTGACCAGGAGTCAATATACCTTACTGTACCATTCACATGCAATTCCACATTTACTGACAGGTCTTTTTCCATCTATGGTCCTAAGTTGTGGAATGCCCTGCCAGACAGCATCAAATGTAGTTCAAGTATTGAAATATTTACTGTAAGGCTAAGTTAAAAACCCACCTGTTTAACAAAGCATTTAGTATGTAGTGGATTTATTTTTATTGTAAAGTGCCTCAGAAAACCTTTGAGTGTGTAGTGCACTATATCAAGTGTCATTAACATAACATAAAACAACTGTCAATAAATGATTACACAATGTACTTGCTGTGTACCTCCACAATTCTAATATGTTGTTTGCTTGAAACATTGTTTAAGCCTACAAATTTCTCACAATTTTGGCAGATTTCCCTGTCAGAAGGAAACATATTTGAAAAGTTAAGTTCTGGAGAAATTCTTCACCTAGGTTAACTGAAATGAGATTTATTGTGATGAATAATGGCGAAATGTTAAAATTTCACATTTTTCCATGGTAGCTGGCAAATAATAGTTAATGAGTTAATAAACATGAGGAGTAGTTCTTATCACTGTCATTTTGACAATGCATCACTAAACCTAGTTGATCTTGGTATTAAGATAAGAAATTTGGAGAGAAAAGCAAGATTATCATCCGAAACAAACAAAGAGTCTATAGAATGTTGTATCTATAGAATGGTGTATCTCCTTCCACATTTTCCTACTAATAACCTTCAAAAGGGTATTTATACTGTAGCTCTATGATTTATTCTAGGGTCTGAAGGGCAACAATATTTTTGCTTTGGGCTACATTAAAGTAGGACAGGTTTTTCAATATTTGTACCTGCAGGCCCACTTTTGATTTTCAAAACTGTCTGGCAACCACCTTCCACCAAAAATGAAAAATGAATTCCACAATTTTATTACTGAACCATATGAGACAAGTTTCAACACTATGCTATGTTTACTACTACAGTAAAACTCCATCTGTGTCAGATGATAAACTATTAAAAAATCATAGAAATAAAAGTATTTTACTGAGAAATGCTACAGTAGGCTACTGTAGGAACTGCAGGTCTGAACTGTACTGTTTGGAATTATGTTATTCATCAATTATTTTATGTAGGAGCCATTGGTGACATATTGTGGCAGTATAAATGAAATTTACTGTTTGAAAATCTGCAGAAATGAGAACTTGGAAAACTTTTCTTGCTTTCAGAGCCAAGTGGGTCACAAGAGTATGACTTTTAAATATCTTGGCTTGCTGCATGAAATAGGGCACCAGGCCATATGCCTTTTAGTCAGTTCTGCACTTTGTCTTACCTTCATAGCAAGTGTTGAATTTGTACTCCTCTCTTGTCGTACATATTATGAGGGCAGCCAAGATAGGTGCAGGAGTAATAAACACCTGCCAAACAGGCAAAACTTTGCCTTACCTACAGAGTATGATCTAAGACAAGCAATACAACACCTGCATTGTAACAGGATTCCCAACTGGCATTAACTGGATGAAGTACTGTAAATGGGAATGGTATTATAAGGTACCAAATATTTTGGTTTTTCTAAATAAGCTTTTTCCTTTACGGAACTGATCTTCTTTGTTAAGACCAGAAGAGTTTTAAGTTCACTTTCATTCACATATTATTTTGTTTGATACTGCTGTGTGCATAATTTTGATAAGGTGAAAAAAATGAGTGAATGAATTTTGCACTGCCAAATTTGGGAGTAAAAATCTAATCTGGCATTGAAAATAAATTCTTCACTTGGTAGTGAATATTGGATCCAAGTTAGAAACAGAGAATACAACTAAATTTAAACATATTGTTTTGTGCCCTAGTACTGATTTACTGTAAACTACAAATTAGCAGTCAGTGGAAGATGTACTTTTGGCAATTTTTGTAAGAATTTTGCATTAAGGTGCCGATCACAATTGGAAACCCTCATGCAAAATACTGTATACAGTAGAACAACCAGTAGACTTAGAGATTCCAATATTTTTAGGGGTCCGGCACCCAGAACACTGTTCAAGCCTGTAGCTGGGGGGGGGGCAGGATTGCAAAGAATATGCCTTTTAAAATATCTTGGCTGGCTGCATGAAAAAGGGCACTAGGCCACTCTTTCAAGTCATCACAGCCTTAACACAAGTTTACACATCTCAACCCCTCCCCCCTGAAATATTTTTCCCGCAGGAAGTCATCCTGTCCCCCCCCCCCATACCTTGTCTGGCTATGGGTCTGGCCCTGTTAGTCACAACTCTTACAATGATATTATACCTGACACAGGAACATGTATGCTGTACCTCAGCATCTACTACCATTGAAGCATCCCACCACAGAGTAATAATACACCAATAGCCTTACACTAAAAGTCTTCTTAATGGCTAAGGGGCCTAAATGTGGCAAGCTGAGGAGAAAATTTGCAACATCAAAAAATGATTTTTTTTTTTTTGCACAATTTTTGGTAGTCTTGAAAGTCACTCAACAGTCATGATTCCAACGAAGAAAATTTGCTACTTGATTTTGAAGTAGAATCGGGTAAAAACCTGCCCAAGCCTAAAAACCAGCATCCTTTTGCCAGAAATTTTGTTATTTGGAGGGAAATTTAGCTTTTTGTACATAAAAACATGTAAAAATGTGGGAAATTTCACCTCCTTCCCAGCAAATCAGTTTTTCTTCAGACACCAGCACAACTACTGTAAAACAGCGAGTCATTCCAATCCTGCACAAAATTTCAGCTGATTCTCTCAGAAATTGAATGAGAACAAACACTTCTGTAATTATCTCTATGAAAATACTGCATACAGTATCAGAACTAAATGTAACCATACTGTACAATGTGACTGGCATTGGTGAAAGGCAGCCTTGTGCACAGGACTTTTTGGGTACAGATGCACTGTCAGTAGTCATCTAGAGGGCAGTCTTGTCCGGTATTTGGTGTCTGCTTTCTCTGCATTAATTTGAAGTTGAACCTTTCATCTGCAATCAGGAAGGGCCCATGCCAGATGGAAATATAATGCCAGATGAGGTTCTTAATTTTTCTAAATAGAGCTGGACAAAAATTTTTAGTGCCAGGTGGAACAATCCCATGCCTCCCAGCATGGGCGTATCTTTGGAAAAGTCAAATTTGATTAAAGACCAACGTCATCACCTATCATTGTTCATATGCTCAGGTTTCTTGAATCTTTTAAGGACAATGAATTCCATGATCCTTCCATGACAAATTTATGAATCCATGACTACAATATGTGTACTCTACTGGGTGTAAAACTCCTACAAAAAAAAAATGCATTTTCATGCATTTATAAAAAAGAAGACACAAACAGTTCTTACAAAATTCCATGGCTGCAGACCCAATTGGCTGCTGAGAGCTACTATGCAGACTAGTACAGAAATGTATCAAAGAGTGTCATCGGCTTCAAGTACTGTACACTGGCAGGACATGGCAGGAGAAGGAAGGCTGATCAGAACACCTATGACACTAAAATACACAAACGTACACTACTGTACAGTGATTTAAATTTGCTTACTAGGTATTATTATAGGAGGTATTCCATTCAGGAAATTAAAAAGGAGAGGTCAATATACATGGTCTTCAATAATACACAGTACTAAATGACACAGCATGAAAAGATTAATCCAGTTCTTAAATTCTCACAGCCATTTACAAAAGTTTTATTGATACATATAAACCTTCGTAAAGGTCTGGTGACATGAAGATTACATACCTGAATATTTGATGTAATGCATAAAAAATCCAGAAAATAGCTGCAATTTTCATTAAAATCCATCAAATATTGATCATTTTACAAGTAATTTCTATTTCACACTTGTTTCATGAATAAACTTGAGCAAAGCATGCAAATATGTGATGTCAAAAGACAGACATACCAAATATGGCTAATGTTAGTCTTTGTCTTTCCAACCTTTATTTCAATGACACTTAAAGAGGGCATGACACGGCCAAAATAACTTTTATGTATTGCAAGATTGAATACAGTATGTTATAAATATAATCTCACACACAGTTAAAACCGGTACCATTCGTCATAAATGAAATCTGAAGCAAAAACGTTCAAAATCCAATTTCGAAAAATGCCGCAACAGGTCACATGACTGTTATGACGCAATTGGAGGCACAAACACTGTGCTATTAAGGACGCGCATCTAGATGTGGAACTGTTGTAACGCTCGGTAAAGTTATCATATCTTAGCAACTTCATGAAAAGGATTACATCGCAATACCCGCCCAACATACAGAGGGCACAGTGCGGACCATGTTGGGGGCTTCGAAGCATATCACTGGCCAATATGATCGCGTGCATATGCGACCGTGTTTTAGCTTCCCTGCATATAATAAACAGCTTTGTTTTTGTGCAAAAAGGACGCGGTCCGGGCGCGCTGTACAGAACAGCTATGAACATGTATGGACAGTCCATAACAAGCGCGCCTTTACTCAGTGAGCTGTTCAGTAACGTTGCTATTGTGAATGGTAAGCAGTCACCACGCAACGACGCATAGTTCACAATGTGGTCACTGGTCACGCGCGCTGCTGTAGTATCGTAGCACAGGTGTTTGCAATGATGTAACCGCTAACACGCGTTAGCATGCACATGATTCGATGTGTAGAATGATGGGTGAGCTGCCTGGTACAGTGTTACTAACCGTGCCTCCAATGACGTCACGATTTTTCGCTTTCGGATTTCAGATGGGCTGAATCTGGCCTGTAATTGGAAATTCACAAGGTCGTATTACTGTGTTTATGGACGTACTTTAGTCGGGAAAACGTTCGCTTCATTTCAAGCTGTACCCAAAGAATATTTACCGAGAAACGTATTTTGGCCGTGTCATGCCCACTTTAAAGCATTGTTATCACTGGAGGAATTTATTATGGAAGTTAAAATTGTTTCCTTAAAAAATATTGATATCACTCACCAAACTTTAAACTACCTGATCAGTAATTAAGAGATAGTGTTTATTGTTTAGAATGTTAACAATGTGCAACACTCCATATCATTATTTTTGTTCAGGTAGTGACTTAATCCAGAGACCATCAAACTTTGAAGAGGTATATCTTGACAAAGGTTAAAGATACAGAAATAATTCCAAAGGATCCTCCATGGGGGGATTTTATTCTTTAACTGCCACTGCCAAGTGAAAAGAGCTGTTTTAGTGGCATGTCACCATAACTTTAAGTTTTCCAAATTTTTCTGCTCCACTTCCTGCCCTACTTTCTTTGTATGCTTAGTATCAAGGGACAAGGTAACAGGCCCCAACTTTCCAGTATGTGGTATGCCCTGACCAGGATCCATTTAAACCTCATACTCCAGGATGAACGGTGGGGGTTCTTAAACCACTAGGCCATCTAGTGGGTTAAAAACTGGCATTTACAGCTGTAGTCTGCAGTTTTTGAAGAGCTCTGTTTGAGGGTGCATGCATGTGCAGTTGAAATTTGGAACAAGCCTACTGAAGAAGAGCCATTGAGTCTCAAAATTTCCTCAAAACACAGCACATCCACAGTTATTACTGAATTATGCACAAAGTTCATTTATCCACTGTACTGAGTGTCCTGCATCATAATGTAGACCCCTGATACAGTATACTTCCAATCAATGCCTTCATATGACAATGCTTCATTCCTCTCTACACTCTGGTCTCCTGTTTGACATCTACTCAAAACCCTGCACTGACAATTAATATTTTAATGTACATGTTATGCACTGATTCATTAATTTCATCCTGAGGCAGTCTATTTTCCGCCTTTTTACCAGGCAACCCATGAGATATGAGCCTCTGGGATGAACGATGATATTTTCACACAAGTGACAGTCACAAAAAAACTGAAAAGTAGTACAGTTCATACCACCAGGGAAAACATTCTGACAAAAGGAAGGATCGACTTCAGATTTAAAAAAAAAAATGAAAGGGAAGAAGTTCAATTTGAAGAAACGCTGGCAGTTAACTCTATAATTTATCTTACTTAATCTTATCATTGTCATTTTGACAATGCATCACTGATCCTTGTGCTGATCTTGGTATCGAGACTAGAATTTTGAGTAAAAGCAAGATTACCATCAAAAATGAGCGTTGCTTCAAAGAGTCTATACAATGCTGGATCTCCTTCCGAACACCTCCCTGGTATGACCTTTTCATATGTTGAGGGCATCCATAGTTCAGCAACTTATAAATATTTGATGGCATGAACATTGGTTTCTCTTGAACTGAACTGGCTCTCTAACTGCAGGGGTCAACAACTTGGTGATATACATGTACTGAACGTAATTTGCACTGCACAGTGTGTAGAGCAACACTATATTCTGGTATTTGCCCTTTTTCATGACTAAACAATGTTCAGAACTTGAGTTAGAGTGATGATACAGTATTACATATGCATGCAATATAGATGTACAGTATGCACTGCTTTATTCCATTGAGCAGTTTATGCTTCAGTTAAGGTAAAAAGTTACTGTGCACCTGCAGGACAATGTTTCCCTTGAGAAAATGATTCAGTGACAAAATACCCAATATACATACAGGACCACTTCCAATGGGAGTAGGGGGATGCAGCACTTTTGCCTGAAATTTTAATAGATGCTGCCCAAAATTAGCATAAATGTTGCCTAAAATAGCAAGTTTTAAGCCCGAATGGGAGGGTGTGGAGTGCATCCCCCAGCCCCCTGCCTTCAGTGCCTGTGCCAATATCTGAACATTTAGCTCAGTGCTAATACCAAGCCTACATGGGCTAGCATGTATGCAAGCATGTATGGTGAAGCTCTTTGGGTCCATGTGTGGCAGATTTGTGTTGCTACCCTGTATGCACCAATGTGTTCTTCATATCCTTGGATTCAAGTCCCACTTGGCTTTTTCTGGCATGAGGTTTACTCCAGACACTCCAGATGGCTTTTTTTCCTCTTTGCAAGGCTTGCCATCATAATCACTTACCCAGCCAACAAAGTTATAGGTTGCCTACCAGACTGAAGGACCTTCGGGTGGACAAGTTTTCTTGTTGACTTTGCCTTTTGCAAAGCCCTGATAGCTGAAATCTGTGTAGGTTTTAGGTGCTCTCTTGGGCCGTATGTTGTGTTATCATATGCAATAGTTTCACCTTCTGGTGGATACTGTATTTGGTATGTTCATCAAAAATCATACTGACTTCAGGAACAAATGAAACCCTCTTTTTACACCTAGGTCTTTTCACTTCTGAGCATCAGTCATGATCAATGCACCAAATGATTCAACAAGCTACTGCATCAAACCACATGCTTTGCACAAACACCGGCCATAGACCATTTTTCAAAAAGCACATCCAAAGGATTATGGGATAGAGCTTTAGTGTGCGTCACTTTTATCAATGGCATTTTACTGAGGCCAAAAACAATGCCCACCAATGTCAATCCCACAATCCTTTGTAACTGCTTTTTGGAAAAGTGTCTATGGGTGTGGTGTAAACTGCAGTACAACACCTACTGTACCTGTGTTTCATTATCTTGTGACAGAAGCTGATAGCCAGCATACTCTGGGGCTTCCCCATTCTCCTCCTCCTCCTCCCCTTCACCCTCATCAGACCAGTCATCATCACTCCCTTCTATGTCTGCATTTATGACACCATTGGGCAAGGTAGAAAGACCAAGTTCATTATCGGTTTCATCCATTGGAATGTCGCCCCCAATCAATGGGCTCATGGTTGGTGAATCCAAAAGGTGCACCCACTGTTGGTTGGTGCTGTTGATTTGGTCCAACTAGTTCTGAAAATTTAAGATAAAATTACAGAAGAAAATGCAACCAAATGATATATGGGCCTGATCATCCTAATCTCAATGTTAAGTCTAGACCTTAAAGGGAAATACTACATTTGTCAGACATTTTGTTTCATCTTTTCTCTTTTACATATGACCAGGTCCCTTTTGATGAAACAGAGGTAAGTGGGAAAAAAATTCTACCCGGTGAACACTAATTAACGAGTATTAACCTTTCTGTAACAACTGACAAATTTGTTCACCCAAACAAATTATGCACGCAAAACAACACCTTCATCACCCCTGATTTGAAATCCACCAATCACATCATTTTATGTTACGTCAGACAATAACAAACGCCTTCTACAGCATTTACAAACTGTTCGTAAAATACGCACAACCTGAGAATTATTACTAAGACACTCTGCACTGAACTACAGGTAGTACACTAAGGGGGTCTTATCAACTCCGGTATACTATACACAAAGTTATTGCTACTGTAATTCGAACTGTAGCCGTTGGGCCTTAGCAGTTTGCTTCACTTCCAAAACAGCAGGATGTAAAAGAGATTGTTGGTGCTTGAGCAACTGCTACTATCGGTTTAAGCCCTAGTAGAAAATGAAAATTTTAAGAACCTGTGATGCCACCCGTAAAAATTAAGGCTTCCTTTTGTCCATATTTTGTGAGATTAGTGTTGATTTGCTGCAAGTTATTTGTGATTCAAGTTTGAAAAGGGGAAAAGACCATAATGGGATTACATTGGTATCCCTTTGTGATATTTTTTCAAACACAGTATTTCCCTTTAAAGGTGGCTTTGTATTTCTCTTCCCACTCAACCCCAATATTTAGGAGTTTAGCCCTATAGCTCTAAGTACAATTGGTGACTGCACTCTGACATAAATTCAAACAATATACCATCAGTCTGACTGGCCTGTCACTGATAACTTTTGTACGGATAAGCTCACACACAACCTGTGTGGCTATGGCCTTGAGCAATTTAAGCTCAGTACAGGTTATTGTTGCTTAGTCTTGGATGACTGCACTAAACAGGTGTTCTTTTTTAAATTGGAGGAGGGGCTAGAAGTAAACTTCATTGGAAAAATTTTTACTGCTTGGGGTGAGATTTGTTGCCCTTTAAGACTGAGGATTCTTGCTTTTAATAGACACCAAATGTTAGAGGACAATGCATGAAAACCTTTTTTACAAAAAAATTAATTACTGACTGGTATTATAATGTGCATGTAAGTCCCATTTCTTTCTCAATGTTGACAGAAAGTTGGAGGCATTTTTACTTAACCTTAACAGAACGTTACTTAAAGACAGACAGTCATCACCCCAAAGTATATTTTTAGTGTAGGGGTATGAAAATTCTCAGTTGGTGACTGCTCTTTGATTGACTTCAAAGTTTGAAAATTCGAAAGATGCACAGTAGCTCACATTCCACAAAAGGTAGAGAGAGTGCTTTTATTACATTTTATAGCCTTGTATGCTCACCAGGACATGGCTTTAAGCAATAAAACAGGTTTATTCCTGCACAAGGAGTAGCTTCATACAGTTATGGGACGAGCTAGAAGTTGCATAGTTGGGAGAATTGGAACTGTCTGGGATGATGAAAATTCCCCTTTAAAGCAAACTTGTTGCAAGTAAGGTGCATGGAGTACTCATGCTCACACTACGACAAAATAGCAAGTACTGTAGTCTCACTTGTGAGAATGAATTGGCACTTTCTTTAAAAGACTGATCAGCAATGTGATAGCTATTTTGCCATTAGCTCAAGGGTGCAAATTTTACCTCTTTTAGAACCTCAACTCACTAAAACTTTGTCTTTCCTGCACACACACAAAGCTCAGTGAGCTAGAAAATGGTTCACACTTTGTGTGTCCACCTTGGACAACTTGAATGTCCATCTTGTGACTGAGATATCTGTGTTATGATTTATGTGAAAATTATAAATGGACATGTACAATAGCTTATCTAATCTACCAAGGTGGGAATTAAAGGCTGTGATATCATCACTTGGCTATATAAACCAACAAGAATGGCCCAAACAGCAGATTGTGGAAAGCTACAGTACCTTCTGTAGGCCTATAGCATGTGCACAATTTGGCAGCATGCCAAATGCAACATTTTGTATTCACACTCATGACAAAAGATGTCTCCTTATAATGGTTTAGAGTTCATAACCGCAGACATCAGATTTGATCTCTTCTTATTCATGACATTATAATACTAAAGCCCTTTTGCTTTTACGGCAGAATTCATTTGCAATAAAAGCTAGAATCGATCAATGCAATGACACGTCCTTCATACTGTTTTTAATAACCTCCAAATTGAAGCTTTGTTCGACTAGAAATGAAAGGAGAGGTTCCCACTTTTCTAGTTATTACCAAGCAATCAAATGTTTAAATTTATTCTGACTTCACGAGAACCACCAGAGTACAGTACCAGTTCTCTGAACCAAGACATAATATCAACAACACAGTAATATTATCTCTACTCTGCTCTTTATTAAAGATTTATCACAAAAGGTTTGTTACAGTACATTACATTTAAGTATCAAAGGCTTGAGTGAGCCAACAATATTATCCTGCCAATCACTTCAAGCTGACAACCACTTACAAACTGAACTGTAACATACTTCCTGCAAGTCTTTCAATAGTAGAACCTGCAGTCTGTGTATTAAATTATAATTTGCCATCTCAAAATCCCAACTTGCCAAGTAATTCCTATTTCAGTGAGCAGCAGTTAAATGGCCTAAATTGACAAAACAGCATCAAATAGGCCATTTGCAAATTTCCAAAAAGGAGGACACATAGCCACTGCCTTAAAATAAAGCCAACATTTTTCCGCATTAGGGAAAACGGACAGAAATTTGATAATAGAACATGGACTTTGCAATTTTGAATGGCAATGATAAAACCATTAGACATGTGAGCAGAAGCTGTAAACTTTCAGTTTTAGAACACTCAAAGCGAAGAACAATGGATACTGTTACTGTTTATCAAGGTCTTCTAGACTCTACTACTACTCTACTACAGTTTAGCAGTGAGACAAATGTATACATACACAGGACTACCAAGACACTGTCCACAGCAAACCTTGAAAATTCTTGAAAAACTGACAAAACACAGAAAACTGCTGGAAAACAGGAAGATCATGGAAAATGAAAAAAAATAGCAAAAACGGGAAAAAAAGGAAAAATTTTAGCTTCACCATAGGATCCCATATTCAGGAACTGTGCATTTAAAAATGATTCAAAAGACTTCACATGAACTACAGTAATTAACAAGAGGGCAATCAAGGAGTTGCTGATCTCATCCCAATACATCCTTTTGCTTCTTCCGAGTCTGGTGTAGCAGTCTGGAATTTTATTGTAATGGGAACACTAAGGGGAAACTGGGAAAATCGGATCGGATTCCGATCCGATTTTTGTGAGTTTTTATTAAAATCTTCTCCATTTCGGGTCGGAAAGAACCCCAAATTTGCCAACCTGTGTAATTATATGAGTTTTATCGCAGGACTACGAAAATTAAATTTATACGAATTATTTCGTGACGTCACATCGACAGACAGCTTTTATCGGACTACGCGTGTCCGATAAAAGCTGTTTGTCGGTGTGACGTCACGAAAAAATCAGTTAACATTTTATTTTCATAGACCTCTGATGCAAATCATATATTTACACTGGTTGGCAAATTTTGGTCTCTCTCTGACCAGAGATGGAGAAGATTTTAATAAAAACTCGCAAAAATCGGATCGGAATCCGATCCGAATTCGTTGTAGTGTGACTGCGGCTTTACGGTACCCGCCAGCTTCCGGTTCTGATTGCAGTGTACTTACAGCACACACGCACAGCAAAACTATAGGCCTAGATACTACTGTGACACAAGGGACGTGTGCCCTTCAAAACCTATAGAGACGCGCGATCTTGCCCTTCAAAAACCATAGAGACGCGCGATCTCGTGACGCCGTGAATGCCCTCTATAGACCTTATGCATTGACATCACACTGACGTCATTTTGGGTGAAAACACTGAACTATATGCTAGGAAGGATCATTCCACAATAAGGTTTTTTTAAGCCACCATGAAGGGTCACGTGATGTAGGTTAGTTTGCTTAAGTCGATTCCACCGCGTATCTAGCGCTGATGCAAAGATGTACATGTATATGCTACCGCACCGTAGCGGGCCTTAGCGTCTCTTCTGCCTCTTGTACACTAACTTGCGCGCTATCACGCGTCAGCGTACACACCATTGCGCCGCCTCAGCAACTTCATGAAAAGGCTTACATCACAATAGTCGTATAACATACAGAGCACCAAACGCGTACCGTGTAGGAGGATTCGAGGCACATCATTGGCCAAAATGCAAGCGTGCATGTGCACGCGTGGGTTAGCTTTCCTTCATGCGCCTTGGTGTTTTTGTGTCAAAAGGACGCTTTCAACGCGTTGTGCAGAACATCTGTGCACATGTATGGACAGTTTACTGTTTAGTGACGGTGCTATCGCGAATGTTTCAAAGTCAACGAGTCTCGACGTATTCGAAATGTGGTCACACGCTCTGTCCTTCGAACAGGCAGGACCACTCCTAAAATCAAGAAAAGTTTGTGAAAAACAATCTTTTGATCACACAATCATAGTGTAAAGATTCCCTATTAATTACAACAAAACACTAGAGACCTAATGAGTATAGTAACAACGGATTGCTTTAGCGTGTACATCAATGAATCTGCGTTACATTACTTTCACTTCTAGATACGCGTCTCTGGGACAGTGGAATCGACTTGAGTAAGCTAACCTACGTCACGTGACCTCCCAAGTCGGCTTCAATCTCGAGGCGTATTCCGCATTGAGGTGCGTCCTCCAGTTATATAGCTCAGTGGGTGAAAACAACGAAGCACACGTGCATGAACGGCGTGGATTTCGGCTCACGTGTAGTAGACTTACGCGCGTATACGATTGGTTGACAAATCAGCTGTCTGCATTTATTGGTGTAACTTGCCATGATTCGCGCTTTTCCGCCATTTTCCTCCAAAAGAGGGAGCACTTTCTCCATTGTGACATCATATGCATAAGGTCTATATTCATTGGTCAGTTTGTATGGTATCTTTATCGGAGTAACGCACTTTTATATGCGCGTTTAATTTCTTACATGCAGGGGCGGCGCCAGGGTGGGCATAGTATGCTGGTTCGGACCCAGGTTTATTGTTTGGGGGGGGGTGCAGGCATTGAAGACTTCCGAGCCTCACCCCCCCCCCCCCCCACCCCCCGTGTCAGAACCTGCATTTTTGGCGTTCTCATTTTCTTGGACTTTATTTTTCTCTCAAGATCGTGCGTCCTTTTTGTATTGAAGGGCAAGCATCCATTGTGTCACAGTAGTATCAATGGTTATGCCGTTCACGTGAGTTGTAAATTCGCTTTACTGCTTGTGCGTTTTGCCCTTCAGTGCCTGGGAATCATTGTGTGTGACGTCACATGAAATCCGTCATAGAGGGATTTCATGTGACGTCATGCCCAATGGATTCCCAGGACACTGAAGGGCAAAACACACAAGCAGTAAGCGTTTTACAGCACGCATTTGGCGGACGAGGTGAAACCGAGTCCGTTATTTTGCAAATTGGGAGTCCAGACGGTTATGAGACAATAACAGTCAGACAAATGTGGTTTATTCCTCTTCTACCACCGAAAATGTGTGAAAACTTCATTTTTATCAGTGTATAGGTTTACTGACCGTATGTTGTGGAAAAGCAGGTCAGTGTTTAACCAATCAGAATGCAGGATTCTCAATAACAGATGGCTAGAGGTGGTAGAATCCATGATAAACATATAAAGATGCAATTAGTGAGAGGCATAAGAGGCGAAGGGGTGGGGGTTGGTTGACTAAAGCCTACACCGTCAAAAATGTGGTGGGCTCCTTCCCCCTAATTTCCAGGACAAAAACGCTCTGTAAAATGTCAAAAATTGCAGTCTTATTGCTTAAAATTTGATCAAATATTGCACCAAGTGCATAAAATACTTTCTAAAGGAGATGGGACCCCATACCCTTGGGTTCTTCTCCCAGGACAACATTCCGAAACAGTGCACAATCCCCACCTCAATGGATCGAGTACAGCTTCTACGTCCATGAGTTAGTCTGTTAGTGCCCCTTCCCTGCTCATTCATGCATGGTAGTGGGAAGGAAGTTGCTATTTGACCCCTGGTTCATATCAGTCATATAAGCAAATAAAATGCTTGGGTTACTACAAAGAAATCTCCACTCTTGTAGCAAAGGTGTCAAGGAAACTGCCTACAAAACGCTATAGTCCGCTCAAAGCTGGAATATTGTGGGGCCATATGGGATCCTTACATCAAAAAGTAGCAACACTCGAGAATGTTCAAAGACGTGCAGCCCGTTGGGTTTGTTCTCAATAACTATAATTACAGGGATAGCCAGTGGCGTAGCTAGAGGGGGGGCAGGGGGCGGTCGCCCCCCACAAAGCCTCCGAAGGCCTCTGTCGGAAATTTCTAGTCTCTGTCGGAAGTAAATAAAAACAATCCACTTGAAACACTTACAACACTTTTTATGTTTTTAAGCAGAATTACACATCGAAACGTCAACGTGAAAATCAAAAGTCAGTCTCAAAATTGCCCGAAAAGCAAAAAAAGAAAAAAAAAAGGTCCCCAGAATTTTACATGCCAGGTGATGGTATCATTACTTTAGGATAATTATCTGTCGAAAATTACTTGCATTTGCCCCCCCCCCCCCAAAAAAAAATATCTAGCTACGCCACTGGGGATAGCGTCACCAACATGTTAACAGATCTCAAATGGGAACCACTTAAGAGCGCCGTACCAGACTTCGTCTCATCGCTATCTATAAGGAGGTTCATAACTCCATTCCCCCCACCATCCAGTTGCAGAGTAACCACAGTAGGACCACTAGACATAATCAAGGCACCCACATAATTGTTCCCCCTCCTTTTAGTAAGAGATGTTATCAATACTCGATGTACTCAAAACCGCTCGTGAATGGAATTTCCTTCCACCAAACATACGTGCAGCACCTGATGTTTGCTCTTTGAAATCTAGCCTAGCCAACGTTAATCTTCGAAATCTAGTATCTAAGGCTCACTCTAAAATCTAGGCAACTCCCCTTCCACACTGACCTGTGCGTGATAACCGATTTTGGACTCGGGTGTTTGAACAATATGAAGCAGAAGTGTGTTTATGACGTTATTTGCTTGGAACTCGGAACTGCTGTGATGTTAGTTATAAACTTGGTTGCTTACAAGCCAATATCAGGTGTGCATAGCACTATTACACTATGTACTGTACGTACGGGAAGGCAGGGGGGGGGGGGTAACGCTTTCACACTTACTCACGTACATTGTGTATGAACGGCCTATGATGGAAATAGCTAACCACGTCCCAACACACTCGTCTTTTTTTTTTGCTGTGTCAGGCTGGCCGGTCTATGTTCTACCGCACTTGAAGGGAAGTAGTAGTGCATTGCTGTCCGTCTTTAGTAATGCATTTAGGGCCATATATCATTTATCAATAAATAGGAAATAGCACCCGAAAATCCCAAAGTAACACTCGAAATGGAATTGGGGGTGGGGTGGGGGGACTATTTTTTTTTTTGAAAATAGCGCCCGAAATTGAAAAAAGTGTCTCGTACCCTGGAGTACAGTCAATGTGGGTGCAGGAGCAACACTAGCCTAGGGTACCTAGGCCTAGTTCTCACGTACACTTTGCTCCCTGAACTAGAACTAGGCCTAGGCTATTGCAACACAAAGTTTTTCCCGCGTTATTACTGTGAGAGTAACATCGTCTGCTTGCGTTTCTGCAATGATTGTTGTATGTGCGTACATGATTGTAACCATAGCTATGAACTATGTCACAATTGAACAGCAGTGCGTGCTATACAGCATACTGTACAATAGTGTGAACGTCCTAGTAACAAGATTTAGAATGTTTTAAAAAACAAAACAGGATCGTTTGTATAAATCAAAATTTTTGGTCTCTTTTTGGAGACTGAGTGCTAGTATCCTTAAAATGACGGGTCTTAAACATATAAATGACCCATAGAGGTCAATTACCCAGGAGTATATGTGAATTTGAGAAAGATTGAGACCATTCAAAATTTTTGATGGTGTGGTAGCCCAATTTTGACAATGGGTATATTGCTGGGATATTTAGGGATAAATCAAAAGTGACATCGTTTTCATCTGTAAATTTCCTGCCAGATCAATTAAGAACATTTCTAAATCTACCAAAGATCATTCCTAAACCTAGGAACAAGTTCAGCATAAAGATAGGAATGAATTCTTCCTAAGTCCAAGATAGGAATATTTCTAACTTTTATGAACTAGAGCCCGGCCCCTGGTATGGGAATCCCGTACTAGGTCAGCAGACTGCGGACTAGAGCAACACACGTCTGCCGGGCGGCCAGATCAAAGGTAGTTCTCACGTACACTTTGCTCCCTGAACTAGGTCAGCAGACTGCGGACTAGATCAAAGGTAGCCTGCATGATTCACACGGTCTATTTGTGACGTCATTTGTTTGGAACTTGGCGCTGCTTACAGTATAATGTACACTGTATCCAGTGTACTAAAGCAGCGCAGTCGCTCTCACACCATACCGACTAGACTGTACTTGCGTGTGTGCATTGCGTGTGCATGTGTGAATTGAACTTGGCCCCTGCGATATGGGATGCACACGTACGTCGTTGTTGCCATGCAAGAGATGAAGAATATAGGTAGTTCTTCAAGAGAAGGTAAGCAACAGAGTTACAGACAGCCAAAATTCCGTGATGAGCCACAGTGCTCACAAACTTGGTCAAAGTTCTTAACCAGGTGTGTATTTCAACTAAGCCTATTAGGCCTAGGGCCTACCTAGCTTTTTAGCGTTATTACAGTACTATTAATAATTTAGCGTAACCTAAGCCTAGGCCTAACATCAGTTCCACCGTGCGCGTACTTAGTTATGCTTCATACTGGGACGCGCTTGGACTTTTACTTCGGTGGGGACACGCGTATAGTTTTACTTTTATGGCGCCAAGAACTAGTCATGCTTGACACGCGTGATCGCAGTTCACTCTAGGCCTGGGTTTTTACTTAGACTAGAGGTGGTCAAGTTTTGAGCAAGAGAAGCTTAGACAAGTGTGCATCTGATCATGTCATTGTGTGGCTTTAATGGTGGGGTTTGTTAAACCGCAGGTGAAAACTGAATTTTGAGTGTCAGGAAAAGACAGTGATCAATGTAACGGATCATTTACCTTTTCTTTCAGTGTTTACTGCCAAATTTAAAAAAAAAAAAAATTGTTCTTTTGAACATCTTGACCTTTGACCTCTGACCTTTGACCTACCATGCTGAGGGTACTGGAGGCACAAATTCCAAGGACTGTGCACCCCCACACCAAGTTTGGGGTCAGTAGTGCCTTCAGTTTTGAGTGAGCGCACGGCACACTTTTGACCCCAAAATTGTCGTTTGACCTTCTGACCTCGTGACCTTTGACCTCAGAAGGTCAAGTGAAAAGTTGCATAAAGTAGGTGTCCATCAGAAGGTTATGCGAAGAAATGAGGATCGTTAAATGTTTCGTTCAGCTTTTACAGCCAGATTTAAAAATTTGCTTATTTTGACCTATCGTGACCTTTGACCTCTGACCTTTGACCTATCATGCTGATGATATTGGAGGCACAAATTCTAGGGGCCATGCACCCCCTCACCAAGTTTGGGGTCATTAGTACCATCAGTTTTAAGTGAGTGCGCGTCACACTTTTGACCCCAAAATTGTCGTTTGACCTTCTGACCTCGTGACCTTTGACCTCAGAAGAGCAAGTGTCAAGTTGTGCCAAGAGCGCTTCAATACGAAAGCTATGTCAAGAAATCAGGGCCATTTACTGTTGCATTCAGGTTTTATAGCCAGATTTGGAAAATTGCTTATTTTGACCTTTTTTGATGGTTGACCTTTGACCTTTGACCTATCATGCTGAGGGTATGTCAGGCACAAGTTCCAAGGACTATGCACCCGCCCACCAAGTTTGGGCTCAATCTTGCTCTTAGTTTAGGAGGAGTTCGCGACACACTTTTGACCTTGTGAATGTCATTTGACCATCAGAGCCTTTGACCCAAATTTTAGGCATATTTGGTCACATGACCAGGAAACAGGACCTTCACCACTCCATTTTGCCCCACCCTTGAGTAGCGGTCATAAAGCCCCAAATTTCCCTACCATGCATTTCCATGCTTATGGTTGCTGTGGCGACTGGCAGGGGGAAACGTGTGCACTTTTCAATGGTAAACGAAGCACAATATCTCATCCCCCACATACTACGTATGTGGGGATGAGATAATGACATCAGCAACTATTGAACTATATAATTAGGTAACGTAGTGTTGAAGCTCCTACAGACATCCTACTGTACTTAGCAATAATGTGAACCAACCACATGAACAAGTTTAGGCTTACAAAAATTACATTATTATTTATTAGGCAATTGTAAATCTGAATTAAGAGGGTCTGGACTTACAGAATTCAAGTACAGGTATGTAGGTTTCGTTCATACAAGATACACAATAAATGATGAAAAGCAACATTTTGAGATACACTGTACCAAACTACTGTAGGAAAACTTTTATTGCATCAGTTCACTTCACAATGGTAGAGATTATAAAGTACGTTGACAGTGCTTGGTTATAAACTTTGGTCCCTATTGTACTGAAGTAAATTATGTATGTGCCCAAAGTAATGTATATACATGTAGGCACCCGAAGAAATTCTTGTAAGTTATAGTCAGACAAAATATGAAGGAGATAGAGGTCAGGTCCAACCATGGAGAGAATGCCATAAACCCAGATGTCTGGCCACTTTTGTGATAATTATACGTATTAGCAAAACAAAGTCTCCCTTCTTGAGGCCCTGCACACTGCCCAACTACACCTTTTTTTCATTGAGCTGGATTCCGGTATTTCCTAAGGACATCACTAAAGACTGCCATCAGTTTGAAGACATGTCACCTTTAGTTGAGCAGATACAAAATGATCAGCCCAAGTCGTAAGCAGATATGACTTAATACAGGAAATTTGGGAGGACTGTCCAGAAACCATTCTGTGGTTGGAATTGCTTTCATATTCAGTTGGGCAGTGTGCATTGTGCAACAGGCCAAAACTGTTGCCACTAAATTTTTGCAAACAGAAGAACTAACATAAACTTTTCCATACGTACAGACTGAATTGTTCCAGGATCAGTTAGTCTGTTTATATATTACCAACCTACTTTTGCTAGTTTATGTAATCAAACTGCTTTTGCTAGTGTATGTAATCAAACTGCTTTTGCTACACACAAGTTTCCTTACTTCGTACCGAATCATACCAACACCAGAATTTTTTTTTGCTACTTGAGACAGTTGACGCAGCTTTCAATTGCCGAACCAATGTGTCTTATGGAGCTAGAACAGTCTTCATCATGTTCCAGTGTTTACTTTACTAAAGCAACATTAATTTTAAGCAGTATGCTGAACAAACATATCCTTTGCATCTAGAAATTAAATTACACTTCGACACTAGAGCAGTTTGCCAAGTTCATGTTCGTCACTGTTGCCATAGCAACAAGTTCCAACAGTCTGATTACAGGCATATCCTTCTCACTAATGTTTTGCCAACTAATTACTCCTGTAATAGTAGAATCAGAAATGTTGTGATATCTTAATCATATATGAAGTAACCATGGCCTAGAGGGCAACAGACAAGTTGACTGCACCCAAGTTTCTATTGTTGCTGTCGGCTTTACAGTTGTGGGGCAGCCAGAGAGTACCTGAGGATACCTGAGGACATTCCACTCAACCTGGTAAAGAGGATAATATGTGAGGAAGCATGGAATAAAAACTATAACTGATGCAGCAAAATACTCATTAGGGTGGCAAATTTGTAAAAGAAAGACATACCGAATGACAAACAACTGTAAATTGTGTAATAAATTGGCTGGATTTTCAACAAAACATGGATAATGAGTTCATTATTTGCATGTTGTGCTGTGACAAACTTTCGTTTTTCTTCTTGGATATTGCATTAACCTTTCAATTACAGAAATTCCACCCACCATAAGATTGTACTTTACTTCTCTATCAAGTTGTTTAAGGCAGTTCTGCAGCTCAGGTCAGATACTGTTCAGGACAATAACATAACTAGTCTTGGAAAAATAACATGCCCCTCATTAAAAGTTGCATGGGGGTTTTACCATTATTCAAAGTTCCACTTTACCGTTGAGATAATAAATTAATAATCATATTAAAGAAGTCCTAAGTTTTAAGGCAAAGATGGCCACTTTCAAGACTCAAAAGAGTTGAAAGAATCATGTTTGGCATCAAAATCTGTCTGCAATAGTTTTTGATGTAATCCTCATGTACATTCTAAGAGTACCCTCAGACTCACCCCTGGGGCCTTACCACAGCTCTTAACAACAACAACTTAATGGTGCAAATATGTTTCTGTAATTCAAGATTACAATTACACAGAATTTATATCATATATCCCTGCAGGTACTTCAAGCAACATGGTCTAAAGGACAGCAAGTACAACTTGCAGGTTTTCAGTTTTTCTGCAGACTGCAGGATTCTTCTAGACCAAGGACTTTCAGGACCATAACTAAATTACAGGCTTTTTCTCAGCCTGGTATTCCCTATTTTCCCACTGTGTGGAAATCTTGAGAAAACCAGTTAACTAACTTTTACTTGATACATCTCACATCACAAGTACGAATGGAATAAAATTTACACTGCATTCTATTTTGACAACTTCAGTACAGTACATACTGTACTTTAAAAGGCTCAGAACTTTATACTTTGATTTACAAAGGGACAACAAACTTAGGTGGCAGCATACAGCAATCCAAATGTGCTCTGTATTTTTACTGTATGCACTATCTCATACTGTACTTTGGGTGTATTAGTGTCTGGTGCACTAGTTGTGGCATTCACCTTTATCATCAAAGATAGGGTAAAAGGCCTTTAATAAAAAAATAATTTTGATATTTCGAAGATGAACTTAATGAAAGTTGTCTGGTGATAATTTAGCTCAGTTCCCATGTGGGTCATTCAGATTTTAGCAGCTGAAGTACATACATTTGTAACCTGAAATTAACAGGAATGATTTCATCTCCTTACATTGTAACAAATGCTTAGATGTCTTGTTTCTCAGTCAAGCATTTGGAAGAACATAGGGATTTAAGGTTCCATGAGGAAATTATATGTCTGTATAAAATCCACATGCCTTCAAAGCATTAATATTATGACTAGAGCAGCATTGCTGCTGTATCTCAATACAGTTGAACAGTACTTAGGATGAGAAGGATATGAAGGCAGTTCTCACAGAATCAGTAAATGTCATTTTTAGGAATAATTCATGCGCACAAGTGACTTTATGTCCAGAGTTGTGTCAGAATACTTCATGACCAGTGACCAAACAGTTCTGAATACCCTGAATGATGCAAATTACTACCAAAGTCACAATGTTAAACACCTACAGCTATCACCGAATCATTGGAGACAACACTTGTTGCTTATTTATGAAATGACCCCAAGTGCCCCCTGTTGTAGCTTTGACTCCAATCACTGACCATCTCTGATAAATCATTATCCATTCATCACTGAGTCCAAGTTACATTCCAATTTGCTCAAGTATTTGTTGATGGGCCAAGTCTTAGTTTTTATCGCTTTCTCGTAACAATGTTATATGTGACTAATAAAAACTTATAACACTGTACTGTACTGTAAGAACAGGGCTAGAAATAAAGTTTGGTGAGGGCAAGGCCATTTGATCTTGATTCAGGGCACGAAGGTCAGAATAACTGTGGGTAGCCTACTGTAAGGGCACGTTAAAAAAAACTGCACATAATACTGGTTTGTATCAGGAACAAATCCGTTACAGCTTTTGCTCATAGACTCCATTCAAATCTCATGTTTAAAAAAATTAATTGGCAGGGCAGGTAATATCATAAATATGATACAATACACTTACTGTAGGTATAGGCCTACAAACATGTATGCAATCAACTTTTTAAGAAATTCCCTAGCCTTCTCTCTGGACTATGTGTGGTGAGTTGGCATTGGGCCGAGTTGGTCTGGGCGGACTTGGGCTGAAACGACATACATAATATAGGCCTAACCTACTGTACATACTGTACTAACAATGCAGATGTGGCCTGCACTCTTACGCTGACTGCAAATCTCTCTCTCAGTAACATTACCTATTAGAGCAGTGCATCCAAAACCCCTTCAGACACATCTTGGTACATAAGACCCCTGGCACTTCTAAAAAGGAAAAATCCTTCAAAAAGCATAATTTGCAAGTCATCGTTATGCTTCTCAGAGAGGACAATTACAGATGCATGCAAGTAACCTGCTCAGCTTGCTATCCCTTTGGTTAGGTATATGTACAGTACACAGTACATCACGGACAAACCATGAAACACTTTATTAAAGCTTGCAGGTGGCTTCAACAGCAGACTTAATGCACCCAAGGGATCATGGAAACTGGAAGTATAGACAATAGGCTGCCATTGTTCTGATTTCATTTTCGTAGTTTTTGCCCACTAATCAGCCAAAATATCCCAACAAAGTCAACAAGTACAAGTCTTACCCACAACATCTTTTTCCTCTACATCAAAAGTACATGCTCTCAAAATAGGGTCATAAACAGCTACAAAAAGGCAATGTTATAAAGAATTCTGGCTACAGCTAGTAAATGGCTAGTGTGACAACATCTCAATACATAATCCCGGTCCGCAATAGCCGTATTGCATAGCAGTTTGTGATGCACATAAGCACAGTAGTGATACAAAAATTTTAAAAATAACCATTAATTGGTATACAACATAAATAATGCATAGCATAGCTGTGCAAAACAAAATCCTTAATGCTGACCCTGTACATAATAATAAATTAATAATCATATTCAAGAAGTCATAAGTTTTTAAGACAAAGATGGCAACTTTCAAGACTTAAGAATTTAAAGAATCATGTTTGGCAGCAAAATCTGTCAGCAATAGTTTTCGATGTAATCCCTAAGAGTACCCTCACCCGTGGGATCCTCACCGAAGCTCTTAATTAGAACAACTTAATGGTGCAAACACATTTCTGTGAGTCAAAATTAAAATTACATAGAATTTATATCATATATCCCTGCAGGTATGTTGTGCAACTTCTCTCAGTATTTTCAAGAAAAAACTGAAAACCCACCTTTTCTTGGACATTTAACTTTGGTTGTGACAATGGAAGTGCCATGAGCATCATCTGACGGACACCGGCGCTATACTAAATTGCCTAAATCATCATCATCATCATCATCATCATCATCATCATCATCATCATCATCATCATCATCATCATCATCATCATCATCATCATCATCATCATCATCATCATCATCATCATCATCATCATCATCATCATCATCATCATCATCATCATCATCATCATCATCATCATCATCATCATCATCATCATCATCATCATCATCATCATCATCATCATCATCATCATCATCATCATCATCATCATCATCATCATCATCATCATCATCATCATCATCATCATCATCATCATCATCATCATCATCATCATCATCATCATCATCATCATCATCATCATCATCATCATCATCATCATCATCATCATCATCATCATCATCATCATCATCATCATCATCATCATCATCATCATCATCATCATCATCATCATCATCATCATCATCATCATCATCATCATCATCATCATCATCATCATCATCATCATCATCATCATCATCATCATCATCATCATCATCATCATCATCATCATCATCATCATCATCATCATCATCATCATCATCATCATCATCATCATCATCATCATCATCATCATCATCATCATCATCATCATCATCATCATCATCATCATCATCATCATCATCATCATCATCATCATCATCATCATCATCATCATCATCATCATCATCATCATCATCATCATCATCATCATCATCATCATCATCATCATCATCATCATCATCATCATCATCATCATCATCATTAGGTACTGCAAGCAACATGGTCTAGAGTAAAGGACAGTAAAGTACAACTCGCAGGTTTACAGTTTTTCTGCAGACTGCAGGATTCTCCTAGACTAAGGGCTTTCAGGATCACCACAAAATACCAGAAAGCCCAAAGGCTTAGTGATTCCTTGCCAAATGGGGATGCTTTGTTGCACTGAGGTTTATCCCTCAAATTTATCTTTCTTGACTACATCATTTTATGTTTTAACAACATGACCTCTGCTGACCTCACACGCCCTTTGAACCCCACCAAATATAACAAAAAAGAAAATCTGAAGTGTCTTGAAAGGGATTCAACTCCAATGGATCTTGGATCTTGAAAGTTCTCGGAAAATTTTTGACCTCTGGTGACCCTAGATGACGATCTTAGGAATACTTGGGATATTTTGCTGTTTGACCTCTGGTGACTTCTGATGACTATCTTGGGAATTCTTGGGAAATTTCACTTTTTGACCTCTGGTGACCCCATATCATGATCTTGGGAATTCTTGGGATATTTTGCTTTTTGACCTCTGGTGACCCCATATAACAGTCTTGGGAATTCTTGGGAAATTTTGCTTTTGCTTTTGCTTTTTGGCCTCTGATAACTCCAGATGATGATCTTGGGAATTCTTGGGATATTTTGCTTTTTGATCTCTGGTGACTCCATGTAACAATCTTGGGAATTTTTGGGAAATTTTGCTTTTTGAACTCTGGTGACCCCATTTAACAATCTTGGGAATTCTTGGGAAATGTTGCTTTTTGACCCCAGTGATGCCAGATTACAATCATGGGAATTCTTGGGAAATTTTGCTTTTTGACCTTTGGTGACCCAAGATGACCTTTGACCTCCATCAAAAACAATAGGGTTCTTCCTTACATCATGACAAAATTTATATACCAGATATGAAAAGTGTTGGTCATTCCTATCTTGAGATATCGTGATTACGAGCTTTTCAGCTTTTTAACACCAGTGACCTCAAATGACCTTTGACCTTCACCAAAAACAAAAGGCTTTCTTCCCGTCAACATGACAAATCTATGTACCAAATAAGAAAAGTGTCGGTCATTGCTATCTGGAGATATCGTGTTTACAATCCGTTTACGAGGTTTTCGCAGTTTAACCTATGGTGACCTCAGATAACCTTTGACCTCTACCGAAAACAATAGGATTTTTCCTCTCAACATGACAAATCTATATAGGCCATTCCCATCTTGACATACGGCAATTTCAAGGTTTTCGGTCTTTAACCTATAGTGACCTCAAATGACCTTTGACCTCTACCAAAAACAATAGGGTTCTTCCTCTCAACATGACAAATCCATACAGGCCACTCTTATCTTGAGATATCGTGATTTCAAAGTTTTCGGTCTTTGACTTGTGGTGACCTCAAATGACCTTTGACCTCCACCAAAAACAATAGGATTCTTTCTCTCAAGATGACAAACCTATATATCAAATATGAAAAGTGTCCATCATTCCTATCTTGAGATATTGCGATTACGAGCTTTTCGGCTTTTTACCTCTGGTGACCTCAAATGACCTTTGACCTTCACCAAAAACAATAGGGTTCTTCCTCTCAACATGACAAATCTATAGACCAAATATGAAAACTGTCGGTCATCGCTATCTGGAGATAGCGTGATTACAAGCCATTTACGAGGTTTTCGCAGTTTAACCTATGGTGACCTCAGATGACCTTTGACCTCTACCAAAAACAATAGGGTTCTTCCTCTCAACATGACAAATCTATATACCAAATATGAAAAGTGTCGGTCATCCCTATCTCGAGATAACGCGATTACAAGGTTTTCAGTTTTTGACCTCTGGTGACCTCCGATGACCTTCGACCTCCTCCAAAAACAATAGGGTTCTTCCTCTCAACATGACAAATCTATATACCAAATATGAAAAGTGTCGGTCAATCCTACCTTGAGATATCGTGATTACAAGCAGCGTCACAAACACACATACACACACACATACGCACACACACACACACACGCACACACACACACACGACATCATCATCGCATAGATTCCTTGCCTGCCTACGGCAAGGAATCAAAAAGGCTTTTTCTCAGGTTTTCCAATTTTCCCACTGTGTGACAATCTTGACACATCTCATATCACAAATATTAATGGAGCAAAATTTACAATGCATTCTATTTTGAAAATTTCAGTACATATTGTACATTGAAAGGTACACAACTTTGTACTTAAATTTACACAGGGACAACAAACTTAGGGGGCAGCATACAGCAATCTAAATGTACTCTGCATTTTCACTGTATAGACCCTTTTCCAAATAGCAATTGCAAAGGATTGTGGGATAGAGTTTTGGTACATGTTGTTTTTGACCACAGTAAAATGCCATTGACGAAAACGACACACACCAAAACTTGATCCCACAATCCTTTGTAATTGCTATTTGGAAAAGGGTCTATGCACTATCTCATACTGTACTTTGGGTGTATTAATGTCTGGTGCACTGTGACATTCAATTTTATCATTAAAGATGGGGTAAAAGGCCTTAAAAAATAATTTTGATATTTCAAAGATGAACTTAATCTAAGTTCTCTGGTGACAAAATTTTGCATACAGTTCCCATGTGGGTCATTCAGATTTTAGCAACTGAAGTAGCTACATTTGAAACATGAAGTTAACTTGAAGCAAGCAGGAATGATTCTATTTCCTTACTGTACACTGAAAGCAATGCTTACTGTGTAGATTTCTTGTTTCTCAGTCGAGTGTTTTGACCTATAAGAAGATAGGGATTTAATTTCCTTGAGGAAATTATGTCTGTCAAATCCACATGCCTCCAATGCATTCACAATATGAAAGTATGAGATACGCGAAGACAAGAGAGTTGTAAAACTTTTTGAAAAAAAAAAAAAAAACTGTTGATAAATGTGGGGTTACAAAGTCCTGTGCTTACTTCATGTTAACATTTGGCAGAGAATACAATAACTTCATCTGCTATACAGTACATCTCAATAACTACAAAGAGGAGCCTATTTCACCAAGATGCTTCATACTGTAGATTAGCTACCACTCTAATATTTCAAAACTTATAAGTGTAAACCGTTCTTTTGAACTTTGTCCAGTCCCCCTTTAAGTTGGCACTGGTATGAGAGGGGAAAGGGGCATGGAGGGGGTGGGGGAACTTCACAATCGAAATTGGAAATAGGCTTTAATACTGCTTCTTGCTACTTCATAATCAAGCTATTGATTGATAATAAGGGTACACCATTACACTGCAATATTAAAATCACCGATCAACTTACAACAGTGACCGCAAAATAAATGAAGTGAAGGTGAAAGTGGAGAAAAATAAAAAGGATCTAGAAAAGGTAAAGGGAAATGTCAAATGTCCACTAGGATGAGATGGAGAATTGGAGGTTATCAAGCAGAGATAGATGGAAGCAAAGTAGAGATCCATTTCCTAAAACTGTGTTATCCAGGACTGTCAGCCTGCTGGACGGGTCTAAGGCGAGGACTCCCCATTGAAAAACCTTTTCACATCAGCAGGAGGCCTAGGTGCAAAATAGTGCTATCTTTTTTCTGTTTTTCAAATATGTTCATGCAGTAGAAATTGACATTTTTTTGCAAAAAGATTCAAAAAATGCCCCCAAAATTCTACCAACACTTAACCATACCACCCACCATGACCACTATGGAACTTTTTGTCTAGCAAATGGATTTCCTGAGAAATTTGTGCAACACTTCCAATCTCCTGAAATCAGGAAATTTCTTGAACTCTTACATCTTTGAATTCAAGGAGTCACTGCATAGGATTGAATTACATCCTAGTGTGGTTGAAGATGAAGGAAAAATCAGAAGGGAAATGACAAGGGGGGAAGTCAGTGGAGTGATGGAGATTAAAAAGAAGAGAAATAGAATTTTCATTAGTAACTTAACAACAGATGAGATAGGAGAGGCTCTACTGGGGAAAGTAAAAGATTTATTACAGGGCCTGGGTTTTTCAGAATAGAGAACATTTAGAAAGGTTATGCAGCTGCAAGACAAGAAATTTCTGAGTGTAGAACTTGAGAACAAGGATGATAAAAGTAAGGTGCTGCAAAGAGTAAAGAAATAAAAAATCAGTAAGATGATTTCAACGAGTACACCATCGAAGGTCTTGAAATAGTCAAGCTTTACATCTTACTAGTTATGGATTCCCATTGTGAAAGCCTTTCTACTTACTTAAATAAAAAATTGATGTACAGGTTAGAGATGTTTATACACGACTAGACCTGACATACGGGCAAAGGAAGGAGGAACAAAAACTTAGGGAAGGAATAAAAGCAGGGTCCATAAAGGAGAAAAGAACTTAAGAATAATAAAAGGGCAACTTGTGCAAATCATAGAAATACCAGAACAGCTGCAGGAAGGAAGGCTGAGAGAGGGAGGATCCCTTAAGTAGCAATTAAAAGGGAAGGAAAATGTACATAAATTGACACAGCAGGAAACAGTTTTGAATTGCTTTTATTTTACTGCAAGGAGCATCAGGAATAAGACTGAGTTACTGTACTTTACAAGTGTATGCAGCTGAATGTAATTTTGATGTTGTGTTTATTACAGAAACATGGTTGAATGAATCAATTAATGATGGAGAAATTCAACTACAAACTGTTTTAGACAGGACAAACTGTATGACAGAAGTGGTGGAGGTGTAGCAATGTTTGTGAAGAAAGAAATACAAGGTATAAGAATAGAAAAATAGAAAAATAAAAGAAAAATTTTGGTATAGACAGCACTAGAGTAGGAGTGGTGTATAGAGCCTTATCAATAACTTTTGAAGATGATGAGAACCCAATAGGGACCTTAAGGCAACTGGAAAAGTACAAGCTAGTGATGCGGTGGGTAATTTTAATTTTCCAGATATTAAGTGGCAAAGCTTGGAGGCAGATACAAGAGAGTCAAAGAATTTTCTGCAGGTACAGTAATACTGTACAAGACAATTTCTGGTATCAGCATAACCAGCCTTAACATTTTGGACTTACTGCTATTAACATTTGGAGAAGAAATGGTGGAGTGTATAGAAATTGCAGAGCAATTTGGAACTGCAAACGATAATTGTATGATGTGGAAATGTGTTGTGAATATAGAGGGCTAAAATTAAACATGAGTATAAACAGATAAACTGGGACGATTATACAAATGTGGCTTTAGATATCATACCGTAAGTTATAGGGCAACTGGTTGCAGGTGTAAATAACGATCACATTCAAAAATATGTACTGTACCAAAGGAAGTTATTCAAAATCAGAGGCCTACCAAGCTAAAATGGATGACAAAGAAACTCAAGAAGTTGATTCATAAAAAGAGGAAAGTATGAAGAACTTACAAGGAAGATAAAAAGTCAGGTTCAATGGGAATTAAGGACAACCCCCAAATACTTTATTCTTATGTAAGGTCTAAACAACATATTAAAAGTCAAGTTGGGCCTTTAAAAGACAAAGAGGGAAATATTGTTGCAACAGGTAAAGATGCAGCAGAGGCCTTTAATAAACAACTTTTCTGAGACAGTTTTCACTGAAGCAGATGTTAATATGCCTATAGCTACAAACATTTATAAAGGTGACCAAGAAGGAAAAAGTTCTCTACAAATAACTGAAGACTGAAATGGTTTTGTCAATGATTGGGAAATTTAAGCAAGGGAATGCAGCAGGACCTGATGGATTGAGGCCAGGTTATATCAAATAATTAGCTGAGCAAGTAGTGAAACCACTATCAATGATATTTCAGTACTCACTACGTGAGACTAAAATTCCTAAGGAGTGGGAATGTGCCAACATAAACACCACTGTACAAAAAGGGGCCAGTTTCTGATTTTAGTAATTACTGACTGGTGAATTTAACATCAGCACCAGGAATTCTTATGGAGAATATGTTGATGCAAGTGAATATGAGATGCAAATGGAAAACACCTGGAGGAGAAATTATTAAGCAGTGGTGTGTGCAGGATTTCAAAGGTGGGGGGGCACAACCTGTGATTCCCCCGACTGACATGGAGGGATGTGACAAGTGCACCGAAGGTGCACCACGAGCGCGAAGCGCGAGTTTGCACGCGTGGGGTCCAGGGGCAGGGCCCCGGTGGGGGTCCAGGGGGCGAAGCCCCCGGAAGCTCCTGCAACATAAGGTAATAAGACCGCCCTAAATTGGTTCTAGAGGCCTTATTGATCAGGTTTCGTTTGTTTCAGATTTTGTAAAATTCGATGTCAGTGACGGAGAGTTCAGGTTATCCTCTATGTGTTGAAAGCCGCAGTGTGCTACAGTATGTGTCACATACATTGACAGGTACTACGTTAAAGATCACGAGGCCAGTGAAGAAGGCTGCTTGAGATAATTGCCAAAGTTAGCAGCACTGTTTCATCCTTAAACCTATATAGTTTACCATTACAGATGGTTAAAGTGACTAGCGCGAAGGGCGAAGGGAACTTAATGATAGGAGGCCTACCTGCACCATATGAGACAGATATTGATATTGATAGCATCCTGTCTGATTATTCACTGTAGGGCAATTGGAAGAGCTCTATCCTTTGGTAAACGACCAAAAAATGAAAAAAAAAATCTCTTCTAATATCATTCTGTAGGCTACTTCTAAGTTTTGAGTGCCAGGGATGGGGCCAGGATTTGCCCGACAGGTGGCCAGACGGGCGGAGGCAGCGACCATAAGCCCCGACAGCCCCGATGCCGACAAGGGGATAGTGAAGATGGATCTGAAGAAAATGTGATCAAGAACATAAAGAAAACAAAAAAGAAAAACTGTAGGGGTTCTAGACCATATCGGGGATAACATACATATTATCGAAACACTTGGACTACCCTATGAAACAGCCAAACTTTGGTCCGTGAGTCGCTCACAAACTGACCGTACCGCATGACACACATTAGAGAACAGTAACTAGGCTTAGCGACATGCGATGAAATTTTCGACCTCCACATGAACAGTGTTCTCTGCCTACATGTTTTGTGGTAAGGTTGGCAGGACATGTGCTTTCTAGCAATGTGAAATGGAACTGCTGAAGATCCTGGAGTACCTATACAGCGCGCGTAGCGCGCCGAAAAATTTGGCTTCTTATTTGAGAAATTGTCCTCCCTCAGTCGCCGTCGGGGACTGCCTGCATACTCTATCGTATGATTAAGACTCCCCGATGGGGCTCCCCGCCCCCACCTGGCGCCATCCCTGTTGAGTGCTCAGTGTCTCTTCAATCTTTTTCTCTTCCCCTAACCCTTAAATCCCCCGACTAAGAGATTTTCCCCCGACTGGCTTCAGAGGTGGGGGGGCCAGTGCCCCCCTGGCCCCCCCTTTGAACACGCTACTGTTATTAAGTGATACACAACACTGATTTATACAAGACAGGTCATGTGTAATAAATTTAATACTGTATTGGAATGAGCTAACAAAGTTTATAGACTGGTGGATGTGGTGTATCTTGACCTAAAGAAAGCATTCAATACTGTACCCCATAAGAGGCTGATACCAAATATTAAAGGGCATGGGACTGATGGCAAAATACTGGAATAGATCAAAAAAAGGTCATCCAACAGGAAGGAGAGAGGTCAGAAATGAAATGGTCAGAAATCAGAGTGGAAGGAAGTCACATGCTCAGTAGTGCAAGGGCCAGTTCTGGGTCCAGTTTGCTTCATAAATATTTAAAAGAATGATATGGATAAAGAAATTGAATCAACAACAGTATGTTTGCAGATGATACAAAAATTATTAGACCTTTATTAAATGAAAGAGACAAGGAAATTTTGCCAAAAGGATGTGGAAAGACTTACTGTATGAGCTGGACAAAAACGTGGCAAACAAAACAAGTTTAATGTACACAAGTGCTATGTATTACACTTTGTACACCAATCCAAGGTATAGATACAGTATGTTATGGATGGCAGGTACTGTATTTACAAAGTTAAGAAGAAGAGAAAGATCTCCATGTGTATGTGAATACAACAATGGAATTTAGTAAACAATCTGCAGAGTACGTAAAAAAAAAAACAGTGATTGGAATAATCAGGAGAAATTTTACAAATTTTGATAAGAATGTGCTTCTGAATTTGTATTTAAATCTCTTGTTACTGTAGACCACATGTAGACTGTGCAGTACAAGTATGAACACCTTGCCTAAAGAAAGACATTATTAATTTAATGGAAAGTGTACAAAGGTGAATCACAAGACTAATTCCAGGAATGAGGGAAAATTTAACTTTTGAGGAAAGATTGAATGAACTGAATTTAATGTCACTTCAACATAGACACATCACACAAGATCTACTTACTTTTTACAACAAAATCAATAAGAAGATGGGTATAGAACTGGATGGAATAATAATAATTGTTGAAAAGAAGAGAACAAGAGGTAACTCATTTAAAAAAGACCTAAATATGCCAGACTAGAAAACACCTATTTTAACAGAATTTGGAAATTTTCAAATGAACTACACACCTGATGATGTTATGAAGAAAACATTGTGAATAATTTTAATGTGGTAGTGGGACAGTTTGATCATTTAGGGCCTTTGGCCTCCTATCATCTAGCAGGAAGCCTCAACCATATGGACATTATCCTTCACAAAATGGGTGGCACTTCAAGGTAAAATAACACAAACTTCTGGTGGAGTGCTCCCCCCCCCCCCTCCCTACTTGGCAACACCACTGAAAAATGGGCTAGCCTAGGAATTTGGATACAATACAGGTTACACTTTAAGGTAGAGTACCTTTGCCCTTGAACAGTGCTGTGTGTATTCATTGCTCTCTTCCAACACAGCCCTTATGTGGTGTGTACAAATTTTTCACATCCCCTGGTGTGGATGTCTGGGGGCCTCTAACACCGTCAAATGACAATATTTTCTCACCAAACTTTGTCCATCAACTCTAACATGTTCTCACACTTTTCCCAAAAGATGTCATTTGAAGCCGAAAATCTGTGTATTCGGAGTGAAGTCTGTGGTGTGTACACTTAGAACAGGTCATTTTACCCCACTACCAGTTCGCTTCCTTGATTTAACTAGTTCAACCATTTTACAAAAATTTCCTCAGTTTTGAATGTTCATATTTGTTATGAACTTGAAAGGGAATTCCAAAAAAGACATTTGCTGGAATGAACAAAAACAATAGGCATTTCAAAAAAAGAGATACGCCACAAAAAAAAAAAATACAGGATTGAAAGGCATTCTGGAACATGTTGACCTTGCTTACCCTGTGCTTCACGCTCACATCTGGATACCCACTGCAGTTTGTACAGCCTGTGCTGTACTGTGGGATATTGCAGCTCACCCAGGGAGATGCAGTGTCATCTCCCTGGTTCACCATGCAGTTCACATCTCACAATGTGTGTTAGTCATTACAGGACTGTAAGATCATGGAAGTACTACCTAGGATCATGGTACTTTATCTGCAGAAGTCTTAATTATTTTTACGAGTGGCATCACAGGTTCATAAAATTTTCATTTTCTACTAGGGCTTAAACCGATAGTAGCAGTTGCTGAAGCACCAACAATCTCTTTCACATCCTGCTGTTTTGGAAGTGAAGCAAACTGCTAAGGCCCAATGGCTACAATTTGAATTACAGTAACTATAACTCTGTGTATAGTATACCAGGGAGGTGATAAGACCTTAGTGTACCAACTGCAGTTCAATGTAGACAGTGTCTTAGTAATACACTGTAATTCTCAGTTTGTTCGTATTTTACAAACAGTTTGTATATGCTGTAGAAGGCATTTGTTATTGTCTGATGTAACATGATAAAATGATGTGATTGGTGGATTTCAAATCAGGGGTGATGAAGGTGTGGTTTTGAATGCATAATTCAGGCCTAAACATTTGAAAATCGAAGGTGAGTGCATAACAGCTCTCCCAGGAGCTGCTATGGCGAGCTGTTTCCTAAATTTTCACTGAAGTAACATGCAACAGAAAGCTTGTCAGGCTCTTGTAGACAAACTTTTTTGGTGATCAAGGTAAGTAGTAAATGACTCGCCTCAAATTAATTTTAGGCGAGTTTACTGTAGGTGCTGCCGTAAATGAAAAGGCCTGGAATTGTTTGGGTGTCGAGAACAAATTTGTCAGTTGTTACAGAAAGGGTAATTACTCGTTAATTAGTGCTCACCAGGTAGAATTTTTTTCCCCACTTACCTTTCTTTCATTGAAAGGGGCTTGATCGTATGTAAAGAGGATAGATTAAATAAAAAGTCTGACAAACGCAATATTTCCCTTTAAAAGAACAAAAGGAACAAATTTCATTACAAGGCAAATTTTAGTTGAGTGCGCAAGAAAATCTCTAGCCTACATTCACAACAAATTTCATTGTATGATGAAAAAGCTTGGCAGACCTATTACGATGGACATATATACAGTACAACAAGAATTTGGGAGTATTAACTAAAAAATATAGGGCCACTCGAGGGCCGTATCAGAGCATCTGGATGTGCTGAGGCGAAGTGGAACTTTGGGAAAATCAGTAGTCTGTGAAAATTTTCTAAGTCCACAGAAATCACTCCCTGGGTGGATGCTCAGATGCAGAGTCAAAATTTTTACCGAGATACTGTATATACAGTAAGGGTGTCTTTACAAGTATCTATGCCTTTTGAGAATGACACATCGTTGATCTGGAATGTCTTTGTACATGAGCAACTTTCCAAAATTTTTTTCTAAGTCTACTTCAAGTATTTTTGGGTGGATGCGCGGATGCTCGGATGCGGAATCAAAGGGAAACTTTTCCAGAATTTTTTAAGTTCATTTCAAGCATCCCCTGGGTGGATGTGCGGATGCGGAGTCAAAGTTGGGACTGTCAGATAAACATGGAAGATTTAATTATAAAATGGGAATATGAATACAGCAGCTAAGTTTAATTTGACAATGACTTATTGTTGTCCATTTCTTACTAAGACCACAAGCAATATTCTGGAGTGGATGCACGGATGCCTGGATGCTCTGATGCAGTCAAAGTTTAGGGTGCAAGATAAACTGTCACACTGCATCCGCACATCCGGATACTATGCAGTGTTCAAGAGTGGCCCTCTATTCTATAGTTGTACCAGATTTTGAAGGAGCCATTGCAACCGGCAGTATTACTAGTGCAAATTGTAGATACAATAGGTACAGGGTTTTCCCTGGGTTTAGAATTGAACGTCGCGGCTCTGCCGCGTCCGACGGTGGATCGCCGGCCTGGGGGTGGGGTATAAGGGGAGGGGGTGTCCCCCTCCCCTTTTCGAAATTTTTTGAATTTTAGAAGTGTCTAAATGCAAAATAGTGGCACTTTTGTGGCGAATTAGTCAACAGAATTTCTTTAAGTTTCTGCCAAAATATTCACCATTGGTGCTCACAAACTCGTAATATTTTAACCTCTCCAAATGATAGCGATCATTGGCTATTGTTAGTAGTTACCGCAATTTCTAATGCAGCACAGTTCAGGTACGTCAGAGCGCACACAGTACTTTACTACTGTAGGCTACCCGGGTAGAGTTTTTCAGCCTTTCCCTTTTGATCTTCGCGAAATAGTATGGTTATTGCAACTAACAAAATGTATTTACCCCATCTCATTCACGATTATGTTGAAATGAAGTTGCTTTTGTCTGTTTCGTACCATGCTTTTGTTACATTGCATTTTTCACCAGAAACAAGCCCCGCGATGCGTGTTTCTAACATCAAGCCGCCCCTATACTAGACAACGAAACAACATAGGCCTACTATACTGTATAATAGCCTAGCCTATCTCTAGAAATGAACCTCGAAAGACAGCTCATAAATTTTTGCACGCAGTGCGTGTGGATGAGTAACGTTCCAAAACTAAGGCACAGAAGTAGCGCGAAAGACCGACTAGAAATTTTACACGTATCTTTGCCGTATAAACACACATACCCAAATGGATATAGGGCACGTGGCTCGACTTTCGATGTTGCTAGATTTCATACTTGTCAAGTTATCACTAACATTAACATGACATGATTTCATGATCTAAAGAAGTAAATTTTGGTGATACAGTTATGTCTACATAAGATGCGCACTTATTACAACCACAATAATATTCTTTTGACTCGAATCAGTCGCCAGAACTTCGTATTTTTGGTGGAGAAACTTTTTTCTGAAGCAAAATTCACTCCCTCAGATTTAAAATCGTACAAATTCTTTCAAGGTGTATTTTGCGTTGTCTGCACGAAAAAATCTTCTTTCCTGTTACTTCTATCCTGGTACTACCTTACATACTAAAATGATTCCTATCTCAATATTGCTCGTAATTTTTTATTGCTATTCAAACTACTTGCAAAAGTTTTATGTCCAAAGTTTCCTAAATATATGGCAAAATAAGAGCAAAATATTTTCCCAGTATTTTACGTACCCCCCATTTGCGAAAAATGGAACTTGCCAAAGTCATGTGCTAACTACAGCAGAGAGAGCACTCCGGCAGCGAACGAACGAACGTTCGTACGTACACGGTGTCTGCCGTATCTTACCGTACATTTTTAACGGTGCTGTGCGGGTGAAATCTCGGCTAGGAGATGCATTAGAAAGTTTTTTACTGTCATTATCACGAAGGTGGATTTTTCATAAGAGTAACAAGAAAACAGTTTACGAGAAATTTGATCACATGGTTGAGGTACATTACAGAACAGAAGTTGCAGTGACAAACTGGATGTTATTTTTTGGTTCCGATGCACACGTTACGGCACACTTGAACACAAAGCCACAGGAAGTAGTGATCAGTGGCGCCGGCACGGGGGGGGGGCATGGGGGGGCGCGTGCCCCCCCATGAAAATTTTTTGAAAATTTTAAAATGATCCCAAAAGGCGATTAAGCTATAGATATCTGTAGGGGGTAGGGTGAGGTGTGCTTCAACCGAGTGATAGATCTATTTAATCATTTTCTATCACAAATGTTTCTCAAACTATCAGAATTTTCGCAAATCCTTCGCAAACTATCAAAAATTTCGCGCGCTCCACGCGCTTCAAACCTTACCTCTGTGTTCTTATTATCAATATCTTCTGATAGCAACTCCCGGAGAAGCACAGCAGCAAAAGTTGAAAGCTGTTCACGAATTAACAGGTAAAAGACTGGCTTTTTGAGTGGCATGTAGGTTTTTTGGGCAATTGAAAGTGTCTCGATGCAGATTCTGAATGCAGGTTTTGTCATGGAAATCTCATTCAATGAAAAATTTCGCGCGCTTTGCGCGCATGCTTTACGGTTTGCACTCCATCTTATGACTATTATTAACATAATAATACATGGAACTATAATCACAACATCTGTAGGGGCCTATACCATCAATATGCGATCTTTCAATCTAAGTTGTTGAAGCATGATTTGGAAAGTTGAAATTATGCCGTAATATATTTTCCAGAAAATTTTACCGAGCGCTTTGCGCGCAGCCATTATAGGTATAGATGGCAGACACGTAGCCAAGGGGGTGGAGGGGGCATCCGCCCCCTTGAGCATATTTTGGGGTTTTTTTAATGTTTTTTTTCAATATTGCTAGTGTTTCTCCTATTTATATGCTGTAAAATAGGCTTGGGAAGTGCCATTTCCAGCGATCTGGGAGGCACTTTGGGCCAAAATTTTCTTGCGCTTTGCGCCAACCCATGGTGGCGCAAAGCGATGAGAATCTGTCTATGGGGTTCGCCCCCTTGACAAATTCCTGGTTACGCCCTTGATAGATGGTGATTTTTAATACACTTACGACAAAAAAGAATTCTGAAAACGCCTTCTTAGTCCTTCACCCCTTTTGCTATACCTATCAGGGAGGTCTTATATCACCTTCCTGCACCAATAGTCTCCCTCCCGCCCGTTCTCCATTGCTGGAAGCTGTTCATCTGGATTTTCGTTCAAAATTAGTAAAAATACGATAGTTGTAAAGTGCTCCACTCTATATTATCATTTGGATGTCACGTAATAAGCATTATGTCGTTGCTCCATTTTACGTACTTTATCTAGAGCTTCCGGAAGGCCCTATACAGGTATCTGCCAGCCTTAGATGCCTTTTTATAATGCACAATGAAAGGGAGGAAAAATTTCGTTATATTCCAACAATGTTTCTGTGGAATCCACGCACGTATTTTTGGATAAAAACATTGCCAATAGAAGGCGGTAAAGTAGCCAAAAGTGAGTCTTCAGGAGGTTTGTTGACAACGTATTCTTCTCTTAGACAACATGCTCTCCTTTTTCACCCAACCAAAAATTAGAAATCACTAGATTATGGACATTTTCCAGCTATATATCATCAGCTCCAAAAATATTCCAAAAGATAGCACCATTTTGCATCTAAGAAACCTTAAATAAGCAAAAATTTCTCAAAGGGGAGGGGGACACCCCCTCCCCTTAGACCCCTCCCCAGGACGGCACCTTTATGTAGTGACAAAGGAAAGATCCTCACTGCTGTATTCAAAGCGCAGGCGCATATAAAAACGAATATTTAAGCGTCGCCACTCAGTTGGATAAAAACATCCAGCCAGTCGAAAAAATTAGAAATCACTAAACTATGGACATTTTCCAGCCATACAGGTATGTGATCAGCTCCAAAAATATCATAAAGATAGCACCATTTTGCATCTAAGCAACTTTAAATAAACAAAAATTTCTCAAAGGGGAGGGGGGACACCCCCTCCCCTTAGACCCCTCCCCCAGGACGGCACCTGACAAAGGAAGGATCCCCCACTGTGTATACGAACGTAGGGAGCACACGGGAAAAAACGCATTTTGTGCAGACTTGGGAGGTTAACTGAAGTGCCATTACGACATCATCTGTTGTGCCCCCCCAATCACCAAAGCCTGGCGGCGCCACTGGTAGTGATAAGACTTGTTTAAAATTTGTACTAACTGCACTAAAATATGGTCAAATTATTAATTCCCGTCTGATTTCTAAACTCACGAGGTTAAGGACCAACGGCACATTGTAGATAGGCCTATAGAAAATGTGCCGTATTGTTTTCAACAGATCGATCCGACCAGAGATAAGGGGCCGATGGGTGGTATCTTGAATTGTATGTGCATACCATGCACTAAACTTAGGCTAGATGTTGCAAGGTTTACGGTCGGGTACCCGACGGGTAATGCTTTTTGGGTACCCGTGTACGAATTTTCTACCCAGTTTCGACACAAAAAATGTGTTCATATTGTGAAGATTTGAAAGCAGAAAGATGCGTAAGTTGAGTAGATTGTTTGGCGGCCCTGATAATGCAAAGTTACGTATTTTTACAAAGGACACGTTATCAATAATATTTTCGGTCAAATGCTGATATTTCATTCATTCGTTGGGTTGAAAATTCTGAGACACAAGCCCCGCCTAACCTATAACCTGCCAAATGGGGCATTTGGTTTTGGCTTTGCAAGTTGCGTCCACAGAATTATAATACCTGTGGTTGCGTCTCACGGTATAGTTTACTCGACTGCTCACGTTGGAATGTACATAATCATTACCAAATAATGACATGTAAACACTTGAGGGTTACGTGTGAATGAAAGAGGGCTTGCTGAACTCCGTGTACGTGTGTGGCATGCATACATACCGAACGCTTAGCTTTCTGTTTGCATCTTGAGACTTGCGTGTATGACTGTGGGTACGTATGAGCACGAAAGTATTACCGCGAAGGTAGTACTACATGGCTCGTAATTTTGCCGTGAAAAGGTTTCGGAAATAAGCTTGTGGTTTCACTGCACATTGTATTAACAAAAAGGCGATCGTTGACAAAGTTTAAGTAACATTTTTTCAGGGTACCGGAGGAATTTTTGAACATCGCGGCTGTTTTTTGAACGTCGCGGTCTTCCTGTTTTTGAAGTTTGAACGTCGCGGCCCGCGACGTTCAAAAGGCCCAGGGAAAACCCTGAGGTACAGTAAAGCAAGGAGAAACTCTCCTTGAATTTCACAATTCACTGACAAAAACACTGTCACATAATCAAAATTGGCCATTCATGAACCAGAGTGAAGGGGCACATTAACTCTGACTGGGGTGACTGTCTATTGCCTTAAAGCCTCTAAGAGGCCTAACATTTGGCCTAGGCCTACATCAATCTTCAATGCATTATTTAAGTTAAAATAACTAACAACTCAGTCCAGTCTAGGCCTAACGTTATTTGTATTTCAGAACATAGGCCTAGGCTACTATAGTATGGGCGAACTTGTCGGCACTTAGGGGCGAACTGGTTGACAGCAGGGGGCCCAGATTGCATAGTTTGTTAATTGCGCGCGGAATGTAATTGTAAAGTTCGATATTGCGCGCCAATGCCGCTACAAACTGAATACACACAATACATTTAACTATAGTGTACATATATACGGTATCCGGTCGTTTCGCCCCCTTGCCAGTTCGCCCCCAACCAGTTCGCCCCGGTCGTTTCGCCCCCTTGCCAGTTCGCCCCAAAGTGGAAGTCGTTTCGCCCCAAAGTACCTACCAGTTCGCCCCCTCGATTTCACTGAGACTAAGTTGTAAAAAAATTCAATTTTCATGTATTCATATGCAGTTGATATTGTTTTTCGGTTACATTTTTTACTACAGCAGCAACAAAATGGCATGAGTAGTGGAAAAGAAATTGATTAAAGGACTCACTTGAACTGAAAATGAAATAGGCCCTTCCGCCACTTACACATGATCTCTGTGCTAGTTGAAGTTTTGTGTCATGAATAGTAATTTCTTGCTTTTTACATCAAGTAAAAAAAAATTCAAGGCAAACGAATAGAAAATGGTATTTCAAAAAAGAAAAAAAGAAAAGAAAAGGATGCCGATAATAAAAGAGAAGAGGGATGTGATTCCAAAAAAGAGATCGGTGCACTGCACGAAAATAAAACGTTCTTATAAAGAAAATAGGGCCTATGAACGCAAAATTAAAAAAAAAATTGGTATTTTTACACCAAAAATAAATGTATATGAGCCGTTGCTACTTCTATACATAGGGCAAAGAACGCAACAAAAAGGAAGAACAGGCACAAAAATGCCGAAAATTTTGGTATATTGCCAATAAGTTGGGGGGGGGGGCGAACTGGTCAGCACTTGGGGGCGAACTGGTAGGTCTTTGGGGGCGAACTGGTCATCGCTTGGGGGCGAACTGGTTTTGTGGGGGCGAACTGGTTGGGGGCGAACTGGCAAGGGGGCGAAACGACCGTAAACCATATATACATATACGCATATGTATACTATATTTATGCATACTACATACTATATGTATGTATACTGTACGTACGTACGCTACACTTCTACATATCATACTATTGCCAAAATTTATGTACATTTTTCCTATTTGGCAGGAAATAATCATATTTTGTGTGGTACTCAGTGGGAATTAAGTGGAGGCACATTACAACACAAAATTGTACGGCTGCCGTGTGTGTATTGGATAAGGCTAGTTTGCATTGCACAGTACGCCAACAGACCGAGGTACTGTAACCGTTTTGCCACCGCTATGCCGGGATGGAGTCTTGCTCTGCGCGCCGCACACCAAACTGAATTATTGCGCGCCAAATTCGTGGTAAAATCAGTATGTAAATTGAAAATGCGTGCGGAACTTCTTCCGCGCGACTGACAAATTATGCAGTCTGGCTGGGGGCGAACTGGTTTATTGCCTTTGGGGAGAAATGGTCAGGGCGAACTGGTAGTGGGGTGAAACGACCGTAGACCGGAGTAGCCTACTAGCCTAGGCACTGACTGAAGGCAAAGGCATAGCCCAACGTTAAACCAGTGTAACAGTAACAGTTACCCTTGGTTACTGCCTGTTTAGTGTTTAGTGCAGCCTGAGACTGCACTAACAGCAGGCTGTCTGAAAAATACCAAGGCTAGGCCATAGGCGCCGCTTACACTGTATATAGGCCTAATACACCATTTAGGCTAATACTAGGCATATGTATTATACAGACGGACCATACAACGCAAGGGGCGCCTATGGGCTTGGCAAATCATTTCTGGTAAATTAACACGAGACTAGGCCTAGCTAGATAGGCTACCTACATAGTAAAAATCAATTACCGAAAACGGATTTAAGTCGTGCAAAGGGCGACTTCTTCACCCTCTAGGCTATATTCTTGATAATCATTCAGACTTGAGCCAACAGCTTCGAATTTGCGCAGCCTACGCTAGGCCTATGTAAAACACGAAAATCTCAGTACTGCAGTAGTGACTATACTGTAAACAGTGGATCTTGATACTACGAAGCAGTGGTCAGTTTGTAAATCAACTATATCACCATTGCTTAGGTATCATTCATAAGGCTAGCTATGAAGGCAAGAGGATGAATACCGTACCGTTGCGTCGGTTTACCTTGGGATGTGCTTGTTCACGAAACCTCGTTGAATATGACGGAATAAAATAAAACAATTAAAAATCACCGAAACCAAGTTTCAGATCTGTAAAGAATTTTAGATCAATGAACGAATAATGTTCTCATGGTGTGAAATTATACGAATAAAAACGTCACATATTTTCTTTGTTTGGAACTTAAAAACTACCGTATTCTACTGCAATTTCGTATGGAAAACCGGTTTACTTTTTAATCTTTATGTAATGATATCAGTAAATATTGCAGATATAATTAACTCAGTCAATGACATCAATGACATCATTTTCACATGATCAAAATAGGTCATTCATGAACTGACGGGGCATACTAACTCTGATTGGGGTGACTGCCTATTGCCTTTAAAGATGGCGCACATACATAGAGCAGGATGATCCTATATCCTGCTCTATCATGTAACACCCTCTACATCGTGGAATGGCGCTGCGGGATCTTTTAAAAGGCAATTATTTCGTAACTCCCCTTGCATACTCTTGGAATTATAACAATTAAAACTATACCCGTACCACAACAGACTTTCAATTACGTCTGTGGTATGCACTTAGTATACATATAACCAGTGGTGCCGCCAGGCTTTGGTGATTGGGGGGGGGCACAACAGATGATGTCGTAATGGCACTTCAGTTAACCTCCCAAGTCTGCACAAAATGCGTTTTTTCCCGTGTGCTCCCTACGTTCGTATACACAGTGGGGGATCCTTCCTTTGTCAGGTGTCACTGCACTAAGCTAGGTGCCGTCCTGGGGGAGGGGTCTAAGGGGAAGGGGTTCCCCCTCCCCTTTGAGAAATTTTTGTTTATTTAAAGTTGCTTAGATGCAAAATGGTGCTATCTTTACGATATTTTTGGAGCTGATCACATACCTGTATGGCTGGAAAATGTCCATAGTTTAGTGAATTCTAATTTTTCCGACTGGCTGGATGTTTTTATCCAACTGAGTGGCGACGCTTAAATATTCTTTTTTTTTATGCGCCTGTGAATTGAATACAGCAGTGAGGATCTTTCCTTTGTCACTAAATAAAGGTGCCGTCCTGGGGGAGGGGTCTAAGGGGAGGGGGTGTCCCCCTCCCCTTTGAGAAATTTTTGCTTATTTAAGGTTCTTAGATGCAAAATGGTGCTATCTTTTGGAATATTTTGGAGCTGATGATATATAGCTGGAAAATGTCCATAATCTAGTGAATTCTAATTTTTGGTTAGGTGAAAAAGGAGAGCATGTTGTCTAAGAGAAGAATACGTTGTCAACAAACCTCCTGAAGACTCCCTTTTGGCTACTTTACCGCCTTCTATTGGCAATGTTTTTATCCAAAAATACGTGCGTGGAGTCCACAGAAACATTGTTGGAATATAACGAAATTTTTCCTCCCTTTCATTGTGCATTATAAAAAGGCATCTAAGGCTGGCAGATACCTGTATAGGGCCTTCCGGAAGCTCTAGATAAAGTACATAAAATGGAGCAACGACATAATGCTTATTACGTGACTTCCAAATGATAATATAGAGTAGAGCACTTTACAACTATCGTATTTTTACTAATTTTGAACGAAAATCCAGTTGAACAGCTTCCAGCAATGGAGAACGGGCGGGAGGGAGACTATTGGTGCAGGAAGGTGATATTAGACCTCCCTGATAGGTATAGCAAAAGGGGTGAAGGACTAAGAAGGCGTTTTCAGAATTCTTTTTTTGTCGTAAGTGTATTAAAAATCACCATCTATCAAGGGCGTAACCAGGAATTTGTCAAGGGGGCGAACCCCATAGACAGATTCTCATCGCTTTGCGCCACCATGGGTTAAATAGGACAAACACTAGCAATATTGAAAAAAAAAAAAACATTAAAAAAAAACCCAAAATATGCTCAAGGGGGCGGATGCCCCCTCCACCCCCTTGGCTACGTGTCTGCCATCTATACCTATAATGGCTGCGCGCAAAGCGCTCGGTAAAATTTTCTGGAAAATATATAATGACATAATTTCAACTTTCCAAATCATGCTTCAACAACTTAGATTGAAAGATCGCATATTGATGCTATAGGCCCTACAGATGTTGTGATTATAGTTCCATGTATTATTATGTTAATAATGGTCATAAGATGGAGTGCAAACCGTAAAGCATGCGCGCAAAGCGCGCGAAAGTTTTCATTAAATGAGATTTCCATGACAAAACCTTCATTCAGAATCTGCATCGAGACACTTTCAATTGCCCAACAAACCTACATGCCACTCAAAAAGCCAGTCTTTTACCTGTTAATTCGTGAACAGCTTTCAACTTTTGCTGCTGTGCTTCTCCGGGAGTTGCTATCAGAAGATATTGATAATAAGAACACAGAGGTAAGGTATGAAGCGCGCGGAGCGCGCAAAATTTTTGATAGTTTGCGAAGGATTTGCGAAAATTCTGATAGTTTGAGAAACATTTGTGATTGAAAATGATTGAATAGATCTATCACTCGGTTGAAGCACACCTCAGAAATCTATAGCTTAATCGCCTTTTGGGATCATTTTAAAATTTTCAAAAAATTTTCATTGGGGGGGCACGCGCCCCCCATGCCCCCCCGTGCCGGCGCCACTGCATATAACCATATTCAGCTGTCGACGTGGCGCAATAACACCTTGACAGACCACGAAGGGACGTTTCGAGATTTTGCTTTTTCGTTTCGATATTTCCAATGTCTCGTTCGAAATTTCGGTCTTTCAACTTTTTATGTTTCGAAATCATGTTTCGAGATTTCCATCGGATGTTACGATATTTCGACTTTGTCGTTTCGATATTTCGACATTTTTGTTTCGAGATTTCGATGTTTCGAGACCGTGATTTTTCTATGTTTTGTCATTCCGGTGTTTCGGCTAACTTTGTCACAGTTTAGAGAGACGGTCATTGTTCAAGCTTTAGACCTAAGGTCGGAAACAATATGATATTGACTCACATGGGGACTCAAAATGACTGAAGAAACTGGGTTAATCAGGATACAATTCCATTTAGAACTTGTGGTCCTTTTCCACACTGTTAGCGACATTTCACTGTCTGTCAGGCACTAAAATGCGTATTGTAGGACACATATCGACTGAACCTTGTGTATTCCCCCGTTTTACCTTGGAGACTTACCCTTAACTTGATCTACATCGTATTTAAATGATTAAAAGAAGGAAAAGGGAAGCCGCCACCACACGTATTGATGGAGTCTTTCCCCTGGTAGCTATAGAGGTCACTGAGACATTGGCAGAGGGGTACCAGAGTTTTGGAAAGGGAAAAAATGAGGACAAAAGAATTTACTGGGCAAAAGCATGGAATGAACGAATTAAGGCAAGGCGCGCTGCAAAAGTGTGAAGAGCTTCCCCGTAGAGTGGGCTCCAAAGGCCCACTTAGGCCCACTTAGTCCTTGAAGGCGTGGGGTCCAGGGGCCCGCCTTAGGGCCCCTGGCGGGTCCAGGGGGCGAAGCCCGCAAAGCTCTGGGGTATTTACGAAATTGTGGGCATTAAAATGATGTATTTTAGCTTCAACTTCAAATGACATAAGGTGGGCAATTAACATAGGTCTACGACAAAAATCACAATTTGTCTTTTTTCAATTATATTCTTACTCCATGAGACTATAACAGTCATATGGGATCGACAATGCTGAGGGCTTGAGGAAGTAGGGGAGAATGGATTATTTTGAGGGTCTCCAGGGACACTGAAGCAATAATTTTAAGAATGGGAGATCAAATATTCAAAATGGGTGCGCGCAAAGCGCGCTGAAAAAATGGCATGTTTTATACTTTTTAGTAATATGAGTAACAGAATGCTAAGAAAGAAAGGAATCCTCAAGGAGAGGGCTCTTGCCCCCCTCTTATTACGGTACCGAAAATGACACTTGGGCGGTGTCTTACAACTTGCATCTAAACAATCTTTAAAGAGTCGGTAAATTTACACAGATAGACAGTGATAAAAATTTTGCTTTGAAAATTTCTGGGAGAGGGGGAACTTTCCCTACACTGGATACGGCCATGGGGGCATTGATGGTTTCAATGATAATAGGAGAGTTTGTACAAAACTATGAAAAGCAGGAAACCCGAAGTAATATTTATAACGGGTGCGCGCAAAGCGCGAGGTAGAAATCAGCGTTGAGACATTTAAATGTAACCCATTGCTTTCTTTAGTTTTAAATGCAGTATTTTTATTTCATCAAAATTTTCCTTCTTTCTTTAGGTGCCTATTCTTTCCATAGAGCAGGATATAGGAACCTAGGGTCCTTCCAGAGAAATCTTTCTTAAATTTGACGGCTTTTGCGGCAGCATTCTGGACCATTTCTTGGGAAAATCCTTCTTTCCCCAGGTGTAATTTGAAATGCTAATGAAATAGTTTTCATATGATGATCGAAAATTTAGGATAGTAACCGTCAGTCAATTTGCTGAGGATGGTGGTGTTGGACAGGAATTTGAACAGCGAGAGATTTAGCAAGGGTTTTGAAAATGGTAATTTAGTCAAGCTGTCCTACAGTAAGAAGTAACGAGGCGATTCCACCAAAGTTTTCCTAGGCACAGCAGTACAGCAGCACTAATGAGACATCGATTTTTATAAGGCTCATGGGAAGCACGCCGATTTTTTTTTTTGGAAATTGCGGTTCTCTATACATGGGTAGGGTTTGGGACTTCGCAAGGACCATGGTGAATTTTATCACGTACATTAGTAATTTCAGTGACCCTTATTTCAGAGTTTCAAGTCATAATCGTGTGGCAGGTAGGAGGAAATAATTTTGCGGTGACAGAAAACATTTTCAACTCTTTAGTCAGTTTTCTCTAGAGGTGCGCGCGAAGAGCGCCGAGAAAAATTTTCCTAGCAATTTTATGGTTTTTGATATTAATATTTTCCTTCTTTAAACATTGCAAAATTTAACATAATAGGCTATTGAAAAATCTCTTATAATTTTTCTGGTCTCGCTTACTTTCGCTCTTTTCTATAATTTTTAGTTTTTAAGCTCTGGAAAAAAGTGGGGAGCAAGTTCCCCCGCTTACCGCCCCCCCCCCGTAACCCCGCCTATGCGATAACGCGTAGTCCCACCGGCGATCGATCACCGCAATCATCTTTCTGTTCATGTTATCGGTGAGATCAGGTTTTTTCAAACATTAAAAACCTGTTCTAACTGAAGGTTAGAAAATAAAAACCACAGAGCGCGATTAACCCTGTCTCCTGTACCATTTGGAAACCTTACATGAGCATGACATTAGGGACCAACATCAAGCCTGAAAATATCCAAACATGGAAATATCGAAACGAAATGTTCCTTCGGGGCCACGGTACATTAAAGGTCTACACCAAAAATGCGTGGGTCGCCAGTCCGCCAGCAGGACTGAAATTTTGGTGTCATAATCACTGACAGTTATGATAAGCTATTTTTATCTCAAAGATAATCAGGAAAATAAAATATTTTCAAGTTGGCTACCGGTCGCGACAGGGCGGTAGTCATCATATGCGCACTAGGCGGGGCTGAGGGTGCAGTCCTTCCCATTAGGGCAGAAGATTCGCCCTCTTCGGGCAAAATATATGTTACTTGTGGGGAAACATTGCAGAAAATTCGAAAATTGTCCACTATACTTATGGTACTACCTGTTCTCTAGTACCGTACCAACCCCCCCCCCCCCCCCCGCTGTGTATTGATCATGTCGCGGATACCCTGCATGACAAACTTGGTGATAGGCACTCTTGAATATTTGAAACGGCGAAATTATTCTAATAATAAACTTAGGAATTTTGTCTTTGGGAAATTATTACGTAATAACTGGTTTCGCCGTTTCGAAGGGGCCTCTTCTAAAAAAATCGAAGCCAGAAGGTACGAGAGAACCAGGCCGAGGCATTACTTTACGCCGTCTGTGGACGAGGCCGAGGCCAGAAAAGTTGATTTGGGCTGTCCTCAATTCTGGGCCTGGTCTTAAGACCTTAAATAGTCTTCTTGAGACTGATAGCCATTCACTGACAGAAAAAAGAACGAACAAAAAATATGCTTTTTACAAAATCTTTATAGGCAAATTGAGTGACTGTATTTTACTACATTCTATCTATATTCATCGTCACATTGGGAATCCCTCTTTACTTTCTTTTCTTTAATTTTGTGTAATTCCTCGACCCTTTCTTCTCAGGGTATTTGACCCCCGGGCTTCACCTCTTCTCCCGTCTCCACTGAAGTATAGCTTTGGTTGTCTCATCGATATGGAACAGCAAATATTGGCTGATAAACAGTGGCGTAGCTAGAGGGGTTCAGGGGGGAGGTCGCCCCCCCACAAAGCCTCCGAAGGCCTCTGTCGGAAATTTCTAGTCTCTGTCGGAAATAAATAAAAACTAAATAAAAACAATTCATTTGAAACACTTACAACACTTCTTATGTTTTTAAGCAGAATTACACATCGATATGTCAACGTGAAAATCAAAAGATCAAAAGTCGGCCTCAAAATTGCCCGGAAAGCAAAAAAAAAAAAAAAAAAAAAAAAGGTCCCCAGAATTTCGAACCGTACAACTATCAAGATAATAGTCTGTCGGAATTTTTTGCTTTTGCCCCTCCACAAAAAATATCTAGCTACGCCACTGCTGATGAAATCAAAACATTATATTTAATCATATAACAAAACCCGCATCAATCAGGGCTAACTTGAAGGCTAATTGTGGACTATGTAGAAACTATATGGGGCTTTTGATTTGGGATACCTGCTGGGTGTTGATTAAGTGTGGCGGGGTTTTGGACAAAACCCTGGCACAGTTAGCCTTTCATAGTCCTTACAGTGATTGCTGAGCTAGTGAAATTTAAGGAAGGGAAAGTATGGAAAATTTCAAGTTTTACAACACTCTTCTATGGCAGAGCTACGGGGGTATGAGGGGCATTTTCACCCCCAAATGTTCCTTTTACCCCTCTTGCCCCCGCCTACTCACTGCATGTATCTGGTACTTATCCAAAATGGTGCAATAAATGGCCAGTCTTTTGTATCGGAAATAGCCTAACATACAACAAAAAACCTGATGACTTTTTATTTCTAAAACCAGGAAAGGTTGTAAATACAGGGCCCGATCAAAGGGGGCGTAAGGGGCGTACGCCCCCTTTTTCGGCAAAGCAATGAGTTTTGTAACCGGAATTTTATATCTCCAAGCCCTTGAAAAGGTAGGATCACTTCCTGCAGACGGTTACGCCCCCGTTCTCATATTAATGGATCCGGCCCTGAAATAAGCATTTTTCTGCGAGCTTCGTACACACCCCATTGCTGGTGCTTGGCATAATAAGACCTACCGTACTTCCCGCAAGGCAGTGGTGTTTCTTTTCTAAATCCCCGTCTATTCCTCACATCCTCCGATCTCTTCATTCACAATTCCCTTATATCTTCAAATCGACCGGCTATTAGACCAACTCATGCTTTTGTAAGAAAGTGTTCAAACCGAGATTTTGGTGGTCTGTTTAGAGCGAATCAAACGCTTTTAAAGAGTTTCTAAATCCCATCGATAATACACTTAAAAATTTCTGTAAATTTACAAACATTTTTACCGCAGTTTTGTGTACTGTTATTTAACTAACATAGCCTACATGTTTTTAATGTAATAAATCACTTAAATAACATAAAGGCCCAGCCTCTTCAAAAAACAAAAATTTTCAGTCTTTAAACATACCGTTCTGTAAAAACGTCTGTAAATTCACCGCTTTACGACGTATGGAACATTAAACTAAAATAGGAGTTTATTTTTGTCCATATTTTCCTTTTACAGTGATTGTTACCTCATTACTCAATGTTTTTGTGTTTGTTTTTATCGGAAACTGAAAAACTAATTATTTACTTTGATTGAAAATGTTTATAACTGATATATTGGTATTTTTTGTAATATTTATTTCGTAAGCAATGATTACGTTATTTGAGAATTTTGGTAATGCCCCCAATTATCACTATCGTAATAAACAGAATTGCCAGTTCTGGGCAACTGCTTTCTCGGCCTTTTGGATAAGATCATGTGCAGGGACGTGAAAATCAAAAGTCGGTCTCTGAGCGCCAAAAAGTCGGTCTCAAATCGAGTTAGTTAAAATGTTGATTGATCTTTTACCTGCCCTGATTTTCGTCTGTTCCCGTGGAAAAATTGGGCAAGTTTTAGTTGATCCCAAAGTAGTTCATCCCCCCCCCCCCCAGCCGAGAATCCATGTATATACGCCCCTGATCATTTGTAGTATCTGCTCTTTCAGCCAGTCAGGAACGAGACCACGCATGGCAGACCCATGATGTAGACAGGCAGAGGTCTGAGGGTCGAGAGGTTGGTAAGTTAGGTTTGTTTTCTCTAAGTTCCAGTTGGCATTTCTTTCTTCTCAGTAGGCAAATACGGCACCCCCCCCCCCCATGATAAATGCTCTGGCAATGCCCCTGCTAATGACCTCTTATGGGATGTAATTTGAATTAAAAAGAAATGGATTTTAATTTTTACATAATTTTCACATAATTGTTCTAGATTTACAAGTAATCTCTGTTACTAATTTAAACATGAGAAACATCTAAATTTTATACAGAAAAATTGAAAAATGAAACTGAACATTTCAGTATTTTGTTTTTACAGAAATTGTTTGGAAACTTTTTTACCACAGAATATCTGTAAATGAACAGATTTATTTTTAACTGAATATCCTAGAATTTCGAGGGCTTTCCCCTTAGTTATCTTCCAGTTTGTTGAACCTGGCCCCATCAGGGGGCGTTAACTTCTTCATTGTATAAGCAGGTGTTTTGTAAATACCTCTTTCGTTTTCTCTTTTCTTACCTACGGTCACTAGCCTCGATAAACAATTATGTTTTTCTAGTGTCCAGCATATGTGCTACTGAAATCTAACTTAAGATCAATCTTAAGTATTTATGAAACAGGGCCCAGAAGTATCACAATATGGCCATTTATCTTTTATTATGAAGCAATAATTTAAAATGAATAAGCACATGCAGAAAGTGCGCGCAATGCGAGCCGAAAAAATGCAAATTTTTAAACCAACTTTATTTTTTCCTCACTTTACATTACAAAATTATACCCTTTCTAAAATTTATTTTACTCTTCGGGGACATTTCTAACCCTCCCGGCCCCTTCCCGAATGTACTGGAATAGATAAAAATGCCCACTGGCTTTCGAACTGTAGAAAGACCTGCACATGTGGTTATGCAAATCTGTATAATGTTATTTAGCCTATCTGCCACGCAAAGCTTCCGTTACCTCGTGCAGTAGCGTAACTGGGTGCTTGAAGTGGTGGGACAGGGATGAAAATAAGGTAAATGTACCGACAGCATATAGTCAATGTACCGACACTTAGTGTCAGAAGATTATCACGTACTTAACAAGTCACCCCCGCACCCGTGACCCCCATCAACCCAGGATGCCAGGGGTGGTGCCAGGATTTGCCCGACGGTAGGGCCAGAGATCCGAAGTCTCGGACAGCTCCGATACCGTCGAGAGATTGGTGAGGGAGAATTTGAAGAAAACCTGTGTACTATACCAAGTCATTGCGGGGCATATTTTGCATAAAATTTGTATTTACTAGAGGAAAATAGTTCCGGCCGATTTAATGTTTTTGCCGGACTCTAAGCTGTGAAAAAGCGCCCGAAGCGCGCGAAATTATTTTGGGTGCGCCTATACACTAAAAAGAATCTGTGCTTATTTAAAGCTTACATAGGTCAATTGTCCTGGCAGTTGGGCCCTATCGGGCACAACTTACATTTTACTTCCCTCCTCGAGTCACTAGCCGTACCGCAAGACATACAAGCAGACAAGAGAACATTAACTACTGTAAGTCTAGCGAAATGAGATGAAATTCCCGACACTTGCATACTTCCATGTACAGTATTCTACTTATGAAGTTACTTGAAAAGATGGAAAGGGTTTGTAGCCTACTATATTTAGCCATAAGTAACGAAACTGAGGACAAGTGGATAAAGCGTGCCGAAAATTTTGGGTTTTATTTCAGTAATGACCCTTTTTTGCAAAGCCAAAATAAATAAATTGACCATATGTGGCGACAGAATTTTTCCGACAGGAAGCCGGGCCATGCCAGCGACCCCAAGTTCCATCAGCTCCTTTACCGAAGGGGTGGTGAGAAGCAGATATGAAGGTGCCTGACTATCTCATGCCATTGCAGGGCATATTTTGCACAATATCACTTATTACTTCAATAGCCGATGGTGATCTTTTGAGTCTGAATCGTGAAATTGCAAAGCGCGCGAAAACTTTTAGTAGGCTTACACTAAAAACATATGTAATTATTAAGAACAATAAAGAAAAATAGAAACTGTAGGGGTTGTAGGCCGTATCGGGGACAACATACATTGTGTCGAAAGCACCTGGACTGCCCGATGGAATAGCCAAACTTTGCTCCGATAGTCGCTCACCAACTAACCCTACCGCATGACACACACGACAGAACAGCAAATAGCTTTGCGATATGGGACGAAATTTATTTACGACCTGTACGTAACCTGTGTGCTCTGCCTACATGTTGGGTGACAGGACTTACTGTATGCTATCTAGTTATGTGAAAAGGAACTATTGAAGAAATTGGAGTGACCCTACAGAACGCGTAGTGCGCCAAAAATTTTGGGTTCTTATTAGAGGAATTGTCCTCTTGAGAGCAAAGACTGGTAAACCGTCGGGGAGACTAGTCGTCGTTCACACCGGGCAGATGTACCGACAAGATCAGCAAATGTACCGACAGACCATCCCAGGAAGCCAAGTGTGGGGGTGGGGTGGGGTGGGGAGGGGAACCGCCCCTGCCCCCTTCAGTTATGCTAGTGACCTCGAGACCTCCGAAAGTACAAGGATTCTGCCCCTGGTTTAAGTCTTTCGAAACGGTTGGCATGTTATATTGTGCATATAAGGTTTTTAGTCATGTAGGCCTTCTGGTAGTGTATCGCAGCAGATTTTCGTGAAACACCCGGAAAGTGGTATAGCCTAAGCAGGATGAACGGTGGGCACCGTGGGCTAAAAGATTATTATCAATTACTTTTCAAGTGATTCTGAACTAACATTTATGAATTGCCTTGCGGGCCGGATGAAATGGTCTCGATGGTCCCACACAGAGGTTCCCCACCCCCTGGTATCATAGCCGGATTTACCATCAGGGGGGCCCGTAACCTATCATATGGGGGGGGGGGCTTCTACTATTACTTTTAGTGTCATTATTTGTGGGTGGGACTAATACCTGACACTATGTAAGTGGAGCGCAATTACCATTCGCTTGCAGCCTGGCAGCTCAATGTTCATGTAATTGTTGGGTCCGGATCCAAGATTCTGAAAAAAAAAAAACAAAATGTTTGCAATGGGGTTCATGGCTCGTTTTGTGAGACTGAAGATAAAAGGCAAGAAGAATTCCCAGGCAAATTTTGAAATGAAACGCTGTTTGACGCAAATGTAGCCTCACTTCTTATGATTAACAGCCTACAGGGATTGATGATACAGAGAGCTCAAGGAAGCGCCGGGAGGTTGGATTATTGTGAGATTTTCCGCGGCTAAATCCCACAGAAAGTGAGGAGGGGAGAAGTCAGTACTGAGAATGGTAGCGCGCCGAAAAATTGCTTTTTTAGAAATTAATAGCGACATAGGTAAAAGAAAATACCCTAAAGGACGAAACGGTTGCCCTGCCCCCCCCCCCCACCACGTACCTGATCCATATATTCAAAAGTGGAACTTTCTGTGACTTACAAATTGCCTCTATATGTTATTTTAGAATCTCGGAAATTAATTAAGACCAATTTCATAAAAAAATGGCTTTAAACATTTCGAGGGAGGGGCACTGACACCAATCCCGCTGCCTGCTACCATGACTCCATGAGTATAGCTATGACTATAACATACCTTTCAAAATGTCAAAGACGAAAAGAGTGGACTCACCCCGGAAGTTAAAGACTGTCACTGGTGAATTTCTTGCTTATGGAAATTAAGGTACGCAAAATGCAGTTCATCTGTTCATGGCACAGTTCATCATTTTAAAGTGTCAAGTTAGTAGCAACTGACCTGAAGATCATGTGCAGGTCAATTTGATCTAAACGAAAAGGACGAGGCAACTCATCGATCAGAATCCAGAACTCTACAATCAAACTTGACCAATCCCCATTCCTCCTCATGCAGTTAACCCAAGGTTTTTGTGGCCTGACTGAGAAACACTGTTCTAACCGAAGAGTTTAGAATATTTTGGGCTAAACTATTTCCTTCACTCTAAAAATGCCCTAGCCAAATTTGAATAGAATCTAATCAATAGGGGCACGAACCGGAATCTCGTCAAATCTTTGACTAGATTCGGCTCATAAATGAAACGAATTGTTTCATTTTTGAACCATTTCTAGTCAATTTTGAAACCAATCTTGTCAAATATTTGACAAAATTCCGGTTCGTGCCCCAATTGACTAGATGTTTTTTAGAGTTTTAATTTTCCGAAATTAATCCCCCCCCCCCCCTTGCTTAAGTGCAGATAATCAGGGGCGCAAATCTCTGTTTGAGAGTGGGGGACGAAAACAAATTTGGTGTACGCCTGGATTTGAAACTGTGCACGCGTAGCGTGCACCGCGAGCGCGAAGCGCGAAGCCCTCGTGGGTGGGGTCCAGGGGCAAAGTCCCGGTGGGGGTCCAGGGGGCGAAACCCCCGGAAGCTCCTGGGTTTTAGTATTTCAGAAGCTGCAGAAAGATTATTTCGAACGGAAGTTTTTAGTGTAAAGGCTCCTGGGTTTTAGAACATTTACACTTGTCAAAAGGGTTAGTTAAGGCACCAAGTTAATTAATACTACTGAAGTGCTTCACGAACCGGGGCACAAAATGCAGAGATAGATCGCTCTGGCCTAGATTAGGAAACGAAGTGAAGGTATAACTAAGACATGTCTTAAGTGTTTTCGACTGAAAATTGATTCGTCTGCGCCGGGTTTCAGCTTCAGATGATATTCCATACGGCCTTGGTTAACAGACATTCAAATACTATGTCACTTATAGCCTATAATTGTATTGTTGTCATGTGTTGTTATCAAAGGGATGTCAAAAGTGACCAAGCGTCGAAAAAAATGAGTATTGCTATTCACATTTTTTTGGGGGGGGGGGCCAAATTAGGGTTTGGCCCCCCACTTTTTCACTTGAGGGGGCAAAGGTCCCCCTTGCCCCCCCCCCCCGGGATTTGCGCCCCTGCAGATAATGATCGCCTTTGGGGTATTTTGTTAATAAGGCCTCAAAAATAACGCGGTTCTGAAATTCTGTTCATTAAAAATTCCAATAATACAGCGAATATAAAAGAGTCGAAACGAACCTCTAGAACAGGCATGTAGGCCTATAACCACGTGTCATTGTTAATACAATATCATACCCGACGACAATGCGTCATAACAAACATGACATGACTCGCAGTAGCTTTGTTGGTACATACCTTGGAGTAATAATTACTCCAAGGTACATACTATCACTAATTTAAACTTAATGAAATTTCCTACCAGCTAATGTTATAGATTAGAAAATGAAGACTAGTGCTTTTGAGTCTGTATTTTGGTAGGAAGAAAGGTGAGGATTTCTGGTTTTACTCAAAAGTAGATTTGAAAACTAAGCTGAAAAGAAGACTCGTTTATGGAAATTTTCGGGGGGCCCCTTACAGTAGGGGGAGGGGGCGTAACCTATAGGTTACCTCGATTACTGGGTAAATCCGGCTATGCCTGGTATAGATGTTCAAAACAGAAGGGGTGAATACACGGGTTCCGTCGATATAAGGTGTCTGTGCCCGTGGCTGCGTTACAGACAGTGAAATGCCACTAACAGTGTAAAAAGGACCATATTCTTCAACTGTACCCTAATTAACAGTCTCTTAGAAATTAACGACCGTCACTCTATACTGTGATGAAGTCAGCCAGGAGAGGTGAAAAGCAGAAATAAAAAGCCGAAATATTTCAAATCTTGAATCACAGAAATCTAGAAACATAAAAAGTAAAAACTTAGAAACTTGAAAGTCCAAACATCGAAATATCGAAAAGTCGACAACTCAAAATGTCTCCTCAGAGCCACGGTAGTGTGTTAAAGGGGCACATTGAGTTGGTTCATGAAATTCACCAAAATTGCCAAACCTGTTAAGTTTTCTTCACATACTAATGACAAATGGTCAAAATTAAACGATCCCCACATCTTGGGTACAAATAAATGTTTCATAAGTGAGTAATAAACAATTCAATTCGGTTTTCAAAATATTGTGACCAGACACTTTTTCAAATTATGCACACAACCGTTACGAGCTAGGATACCAAAAAATTTTCAAAATTTTAACTTAATGGTAACTATTGGATGTGAAACTTGACTTATTATGCTAATAATAATCATTGTCATGTTGTAGTACCCTTCAACACCCTCGTTAAGTTATCGATATCAACTCAATATGCCCCTTTAAGAATTCAAAGTAGTGATATGTCGTTAATTCGAATTCATCATATCATTAAAGACGGCATAATTCTTGATATGTGCGCCATCTTTAATGGTATCAAGAACTCAAGTTAGTGATATGTACATATCTTTACTTCCAATTTTTGATATTATTAAATCCGAATAAGTAATGTGTACATACCATTAATTCCAATTCTTGATATTATTAAAGATGGCGGAATTTTGATGCACCATCTTTAATAATCTCAAGAATTCAGATTCGTACATATCCATTAATTCGAATTCTAGATATCAGTTAAATCCGAATTACTGACGTGTTCATATCATTAGTTCGAACTCTTGATATCATTGAAAGTGGCATAAGTCGTGATATGTGCGCTGTATTTAAAGATATCAAGAATTCGAATAAGTGATAAGGATTCTTGATATCACTTAATCTGGCACAATTAGTGATATGAACGTAATATTTACCGATTATCTGGAATCCATTTATTGATATGTGTAAACGAATTCTTGATATCATAAATGAAATATATCTGAAAAACCGTCCTTCACTATTTTAAGATATCAATAATTCTTTATCTGATATCAAAAATTCAATTTCGTGATATCATTTAATGATTTTATGATATCAAAAATTATACAGCACTGATTACAAATATCTCTAAATAATTTCGGATATCATTACATGATTTAATGATATCTGCAATTATTTGCTGATATCATAAATTCGGTTTACCATAAACCCGGACCGACTGGTTGTGTTTCGTCACCTGGTGCCGATCACTGAATTAAGTGAAAAAAATGGAACCCCTTGGCAACCGCTTAATACACAAAACGTCACAATTTGTTCAATATTCATATTCATTGCAGCTTTCGAACGAGCAGCAAGTGGTGCCAGTGCTTGAAGTTTTCCCAAGTGTTGTAAGTTGTAACAGGAGCATGGCACTTGATTCATTATTGGGCGATCTTTGCCAAGGCTCTGAACTGAGATATGTCACAGAATTGTCTTAATTTATAGAAATGGGACACATGTTGTCACAGGGAATCGATGGCCTTTTCCCTTCCCCAGTGGCGTAGACAGTCTTCTATGTGGGGGGGGGGGCTGGAGGGGTGCTGGATATCCAATGGGGTAGGGGCTGGTGTATGTTCTACTGATATTTTTTCAACATATCTCCAACCACCAATGAGGGGCAGTGGCCGGGGGCTCTGAGATCTCGTGGGAGGGCTGGAGCCCCAAGCCTGGCCACCACCCGGAGCTCTGCCACTGCCATTCCCACCCAGTCCCCTTCTCCCCTAAGAGTGTAATTTCTTGGAAATGTAAAGTTCTTCAGATTCCAAATGGTGCATATCTTTTGCAAAGCCGCTATTAACCAATGGATTTTGTTTAAAAATTCATCTTCAAAAGTCAATTTTTCTTTTGGCCAAATGGTACTAGGAGCTCTTTATAAGGGTATAGACTGACCAAATTTCTTCTACTCACTATTGCAGCTGACCCTCCCTACACCATTGAAGCTGACCCTCCCAACCCCTTAATGCATCTCGATGCAAATTCATCATCACAGTGTTACATGTTGGTACTCAAACCCAACTTCTGACAAGCCAGTTATATGTCCTGGTGAATATTTCAGTTGTCAATTTATCATATGGTCATAATTTAAATATAATGTGGGACTATAACTTTAGTCAGCTTAATTGCCAGTATGCGAAAAGAGGTATCTTACAATTTGCTTCCAGCAGGATCATACACATGCACAACTTCCTTGGAGTGGCAAACATGCAAATCAAATAAGTGAGAAAATACAAAACCTGAGAAATAACATTGGACTTCACTGTGGATACCACTTTATTGAAGTTTGGAATATGCTTTTATGAATTAAAATGTGTATCGTGACAGATAGAAATTAGAGAAAAGGCTGTAAAAATCAATTTCGCTTAAGTATTGTATCATATTTTGTCAGTGCATTAATCCATTTGCACTGAGGTGCAGCATTTTCACATATTTAACAACGCTCTGTTTTCATCACATAATTCTAATCCAGGGAGTTGATATCACTGGGCTTTAACGCAAATTTTCCCCTTTCCTAGTCGCAAATAGTAATATTGTGTGTGCGTTCAGAAGTCAATAACAATCAAACTTTTACCACGCAGTTTTATATCCAACAGTCAGATTATCTGAGTGGTTGACAGGGCGGATAAAAGACTGGAAATAACAAGAAAGTTCCATACAACATGAGAAGACTACAGGGCAATGCGCCCAGAAAATCATCTTTTTTGTTCACATTGGGTACCATCGAGGTGGGGGTGCTGAGGGGAGGGGTACATGTAAGGCCTGGTTTAGGTTCAAAATTGTTCTATCGTTGGCAAAGCTTCGAACTGGTTACATTTTTACAAATAGTCAGTATGCAGTGATATTCTTCCTATTTTGTGGCTGCGTGGAAGGCAAGAGGTGCTGTCTGAGAGAAGAGGTTGTAGGCCTTGCAAGAAAATGGGGTAATGACACATTTTAGACCTTTAAGTTGCATAGACCTAAGCATTCCTTACTTTAAAATGTCATGCTTAATACATAAATGTCAAATTTTAAGAAGAAAAGTTAGATTTGATTTCATGGGGAAATGCAGTCACCCCAGTTTCAATTGTACCCAGGCATCCTATTTCATGAATTGTTCCTGAGAATCCTGCAGGCTTTCTACTGCTCTGCATGCATACTGTATATAGGGGGAAATAAAGGGATTTTTCATCACAAAATAAGGGTTTATAGGGATGTTTTGTAGGGTAACTATATTTGACATGATTGGTACAGTAAATCAAGCCACAACCAGGCCTATATGGGCTATAGGGCCTTGTCTACAGAACTCACAACTGTAGATCTGACTGTAGACCCAAAAGTTATATGGGTCTTTCTCTAAATCAGGGTACGAGTAGTGGGACATGAGGTCAAAATCAGCATTTATTAAAATTAAAAATATTTTTACATACAGCCTTGTGTATACATGAAAACACTCATTCAAACATATACATGCCCATTAACTGACCAACAAACAGTAGCAGGGATACCAAACCAGGGTTTAAGCTCCTCTTACAAGAATGAAGAAAACTTCTTAATGGTTGAAAACATACTTGAGTCTGATTTAGGACCTTTGTAACAACAACATGGAAAAACTTTGAAAGAATTCTCCAAAACCTGAAAAAAGTCAGTTTCATTTTTCTCAATACTTTCACATATCAAAAGGTCAGCACTTTTACAGATTTTATACAATTTTAACTGTTTTTCACTAGTAAATGGTACTTAACTATTGAAATTTTCTTGTGTGAAACCCATAGATTGTTAGAATTGCCATTTGGTATCTTACTGTCTATCACTTTATGGACAAGCATGGTATTTGCAAGATCTTTTACTCCATTTAGACTGTCGTGTGTAACAGGGACACCAAGACTTGGTGTCACCATTACACCTAACATGTAAATTTTCAAATGATGACAGTTTAATTTTTAAATGTTAAGTTGACCTGGAAATTTTCAAATGCAATATAAACCACTGTTTGCAGTAATAAGATACTATCAAAAGCCCCAGTTCCATTGAATTTTTGTTCGTCATACATTGAGAATGACCAACATATAAACTATTGCAGCATGGTGGACACCAAAAAAATCAAATGTCCATCAGCATGAAACACTTGGTTCAAAAGACAGGGGATCATGTTTTCTGGTAACATTCTGGTATCTACTTTTCAAGTGACTTAACTCACACAAAAAATTAGTGGTTTGTGCAAATGGTGAAGCATCAAAGTTTACCAACGTATTAACTCACTGAAGGGGACACCAGAATTCTGTTGATCATTATGACTGATGCTTGGAACAATGTTTGCTTTGATGAGTTCTTTTCAAATGTGCTAATTTCTAAAAGAGTTTGACCTGATTCTTACATCAAATGAACTTGAAACTGAGCTTCTGTCTTTTTTAATGTTGATTCATTGTGAATATCATGTTTGTAATTTCAAGCTGTTGGCCTAACCTAGTACTGTACACTGCCAGTCCAATGTAACAGCTTGCAACAACTCACTAGTGGCTTGTGTGTATAAAAATTAGGGGTGTACTGGATTTCAAATCAGGCCAGAATTCCGGCTGGATTTGAGGATTTTTCCAAATCCAGCATCTGGCCGGATTTTTCGGATTTGTAGGTAAGCTACAATGTACAATACACCTTACAGCTGTACAACTTAATTTCCAGCAAGTCTTAATTAGATATAATAAAATGCCTAGACCAGAATTGCAGTGTGCTTAAAAAATATTATTTAATGATAGGGTTTATTAATAGTTACAAACTTTCAACATGCATGCTCAAGGGCTTTGTCACACCGACTCAGTAAAGAGAAGTAGGCATGCCACATAGATATAAAGTTACTCACAAGGAGGAGTGATGTATTTTGTTAAACAGTTGAAAGTGTCAATGAATCAACCCAAAACTTATCAAATTGAAATGTTTACCAAATAGAAGTATTGGAATCCAATGTGTTTAAACAATTACTGGGTCAAACAGTCCTTGAATAATACAATAGTGAGTATACAGATATCTTGAAAGTCCAGAAATGTAGCATTGCAAATCGAAGTGGAACTTTCTCAAGCTTCAATGCATAAAGTATGTCTAATACATATGATAAGACACACATAAAATGATGTTAATATATCTAAAATACATGTTAGTGTACTGTAACTGAATTAACAAATGTTACCAAACCACATTACATTACTGTAGTACCGTTTCTTGTGAACTAAAAACACCAAAAAAGTGAACCAGAAAGCCAAGAGACTTACTGCACTGATTCCTTGACTATTAAAAGCCGTTTTACAAATCAAGGAATCAAAACTGATGAAATATAATGCCAATGATTGATACAGTAAGAATATTTCACATTTACACAGCATAGTCCTATATTGTTTGGCTCTTGGACAACTGGATAACTTCCTGAGATACTGTGATTACTACCAATGAAACTGCCCATCAGAGACAACCAAACATTTGCTAATTTTCAGCATGTTGCATAAATTAAGAGAATAGAATTGAAAGCATGGGGAAATATAAAGGTGTGCCTATCCCCCCCCCCCTTCCCCCTGAAGATGTTGAATCCTCACTCAGCAGATCTGCCCAGAATTAAAAGAAAAATAAAAGCATAGGGAAATAAGGTGTGCCTATCCCTCCACCCCCCCCCCCCTAGTAATATAGACTCCTAGCTTTGCAGGTCTGTACTAGAAGAAAAAATACAGGTTAGTACATTTCTCAGTTTTTGTAAGGTGTAAGGGGAATGAAGTTGAATGTCAATATAGCCCTGTAATAGAGTTGAAGGGTTGTACTGCTGAAGGCTTAATTGGTTCCACATTTTCAATTTCTAGCCCCCCTAGAATTTAGAGAATACATTAAAGTGAACATAAGAAATGTATTATTCATTAACGAACAATTTGTAAACCCTCCCCCCCCCAAAAAAAAAAAACAATGCCTTATCTATACTAATAATAGGGTCGGTATACTGTAAACATTTTGTCATTTTGTCAATTAACCATGTAGACATGCCACTTTTCAATCACACAAATCCAAATAGACTTGAATTCCACAGTTTCTGTGGGGGGAAATTACCAACATAGCCTAATAATGGTAAGATTTATAGGCTACCTGGTTCTATTACCAATAAAAATGTCAAAATTCTACTCACATAGAAACAAAAATAGACATAACCCCACCTAGTAGATTCTGGATCTTTCATTTGACTACAATTTTGTATAAGAATTTTTGTACACTGTAAATCTGGCAAATCCGGTTCCGGCCGGATTTTAAAATTCCAAATCCGGTGCACCCCTAATAAAAATTATAAAAGGGTTTAGGTGCCATTAAACCAGCAATTGACTTTCATCCTCTTGAGTGAATTGTCTGCCCCAAGATAATACAATTTATAGTATCAAAGTACGAGTTATATGGTGGATGTGTCTAGTTGCCATTATATAGACCTCTTTGCTGGCAGAATAAATTTTCAAACAGGTCTGTATTGAAACGTGATGGCATAACATACCCTTTAGGGAACTCTTCCAAATGCATGCGGCAAATAGGGCTGTGACCATGTAGAGACTAATCGCTAAACGATCGCATGTGGAATAAACGTTTGGTACTAGCTACTAAGCCATTAATGGCAAAATCTGTTTTTCCTCTGTTTTCTATCCATCTGAATACTCTGTAAATGCAGAGTGCATAATTTTGTCCACTACATAGTATGTAGTATGTCATCATGTTGTGATAACTGTTTCAACTATGAACAAGCCTTTACAGGAATCTTGTTTGAGGTTCACCAGTATTACCAATTCATTTTGAAAAGGCCTATTTATCACGTCAATCAACACACACCGAGTCTTTCTGTTGTGGTAGGTAATCGCGATTAAGTTTTTGCAGTTACAGTAAAGGTTTAATAGTTTTGCTACACGATCACAGCCCTAGCGGCAAACTTCTGGGAAGGCATACAATAAGGCTTCTATATAATCACAGCATTCTACAGTCAGAACAGATTTCTTATGTTCATTACGGGGTACACCTTCAGTAAGAGCTGCTTCCTTCCTCCAAACCTTGAACCACTTAAGCACATCCCTAAGGAGTTCTAGTCTATCATCTTTAATGTCTGTGATGGGTAATCTAGATCTGAATACTTTTATGATGCTGCTGGTCTGTTCCAGGAGTTTAATTGTACCATCCAGGTATGACCAATCAGGAAGAATGGCTCTGTAACATTTCATGAGATGGAGAGCATTGTCTAACATCTCTTCTGCCAGGTAATTGTGCATCTTCTCTAACTGGTTTGGAAAAATGTGAGCGTTAGTTATCTTGTGGTGGATTAGGCAGCTGTTAGTGTCTCTATCCCACTTCGCTGCGCTTATCCACATACTGCTCCCATGAAATTTCTTTGTTTTGATACTGCAATTTGCGAGTGTGGATGGTACCATCCTATTGTATCCACTTTTGATGATGCCATTCTTGATTTCTTTTCACATTGTGGAAAAAATCTTGGCAGAACAGTTTTTAGCAGATTTACTGCATTGGTTGGTACTGTATAGCACTGTCATTTGGGTTTCCAGAAAAGTGAACTTTCATAAATTGCCTGTTAGCAGCTCCCTGTCTTGAAGTACACAGTCCACTGTAAAGCCCCAGTCTTGCAATTTGGCTGTAACATCCCGTAAGCAATTCGCTTGCCTTTACACTACAGTTGGATAGTGGCAGACAGGGAATCTGAATCTTGTGTATCCTAGGAAGTAGTATTGCAAAACCTCAGTAGCCATGCAATACCTGCTTTGGCACTCCGTCCCACAGAACCCTAATATTGTTGCCCTTTTCCCACTGTCGATCCATCCTATGAGCTTCAGGTTACCATCTTTGTTCTTGAACACCAATTTTTCCTATATTTTGGTTTCATCATGAAGCAATACACCAGCAAGTCCATCAGGGCCCACTACTTAAGCATCCTTAGCACTTTCAAACATCCACCCTAAAACATCAGTCTGGGGTCCTGAATGATCTTGATGGACAATGTTCTTATATTGCTGTAAATGCTTTCCAGAGGGTAAAATTAATATTTTACTGTCCCTCAGGTCTTGGTATGTACAGTACAGTATGTAGACTTCGTGTCCACAGAGACAGACACAAACTTCTAATGTTTCTGTCCCAACGATGAACTTGACCATTTTTTGCTGCTAGGATATCCTGTTGGGCTTTTAATAATACTTGCATCTCATAAGATGCAGTAGGAAAACACTGGTTCAACATTTTTTCATGTCATTGTCATCTTTACCATGAAGGTGAATCGCATTATCTTTCTTGACTTTGAAAAGATATTGACAGTTTCTGCAAATACCAGTCTGGGACATCCAAGTGATTATTTGCTTACAACTTTTAGAACGTGCTGCATAAGATACACTTTCATTACCATTTTTGTATTTCTCTCTAGTATAACTATTTCCATCTGCCCAGATTAAGTCAGTGTATGGAAATCCTCTGCATAATGACATCTTCCTTACAGTATCAATTATTTGGAGTGTGTATTCTTTCGAAGGGATGAAGGAACAATCGAGGTATAAAGACTTAAGGTCCACCTGGTGTCCTCTCACCCACAGTTCCCACTTCTTGTGTGACAACTTGATTGTTTTGAGAACCATAATGTCATTTATATAGACTGAAGAGCCAACTCTCAATGTTAAGTAGTTTTCAGATGACTGTACCATTATATCAAGTGGCATGTGCTTTGGTAACTCCTCCAAAGAGCACTCCATCACTGGAGCTACGTTTTCTTTAATTTTGGATATTCCTCTGTAAACAGTTTCAAGTTTTCCTGGTACTCTTTTCCGATGGACTGTAATCCGAGGGAACACTTTTCTCAAAATAAGTGCAAATTTTCTCCTGCCAACTATTCTTCCACCCTCAAACAAATCACTGAAGGAGACGACTCCATCTGGATCTTCTTTGACATTTGCTGCTAACCTGTATGAACCCAAAACAGATTGATCTTAGGTTGTGCACATTATTAAATGCGTACCTACAGTACTGTACGTACGTACATGTACATATGTACATTCATTCATACGTACGTACGTACGTACGTACATACATAGATACAATATTTATAAAGTGCTAACAAAAAAAAGAACAACGAAAGGAGAATAATCAGAATATGAAGGTTAAGAAAACTCAGTTCATCAAGGTATAGTATGTTAGTTATTGTAAGGACGAAAAGTGCTGGACTTACTTGTCTAAGTGGCGAATTCAATGGTTTAATGGTACAGCTGTAGCTACAGTATAAATGATGGGTTGGCCTTATGAATTGATACATACAGTAGTAGGATATGGAGCAAAAATTTTCCACATACTCCATCAAGCCCACAAGTTTTGACTTACAATCCTTACAATAATAAAAGGAGAGCATTTCTGGTAATTACAAAGAAGTGGGCATCTACTGTACTTTGCAAAGGCATACATACAGTATGTGTCAAACTCTGTATCTGGGGGGAGGGGTATAATTAAGAAATGACTCCAATTTAAGGCAAAAAATTCCTGAAACCTAAGTAACAAGGGGAGTAGGTGTTTGAACATAAATTTCCTTGTAATCACATCAGTGGGGGAAGGGCTACAACATTTTCTCAAGTCTGTTTGACCTTTCTCTTTTAAGTCACAAATGAGTTTTTCATAGACAGAGCAGTTGGACCATGGGCCAACTTCTAATATTACCCTCCCTCCATCCAACAAGTTAGACCAAAACCCACCATTACCCCTGATAGAAAAGTGTGGGTTACTGGGTGTCTAAAAGCATTGGGTGTTTGAAGTGGTGGGGCTGGGACACTAACCCCCCACTTCTCCCCCACCATCAAAAATGTAGTGGAAACAAAGCATACTGTTCGGGTTAAAGTATGTGTTCACTTTCTCAGTTCAAGGTCGAAAACCCCGTATATTTCTTTCTTCTGAAAAAATTGTCCAAAATTTTCATTAATTTTTCTAATCAGGACCCCCAGATATTTGAAAATTTCCCAAATGGGAGGGGGATAGGGGTAACCCCTCTCCCTCCCCCAACTGCAGGAGAACTAAAAGCTTCCTATGCCTGTCTTATATCTCCTGAAAATTAAAATTTTGACTTGATAATTCATGTAATAGTAACAATGGATTAGAAAAAGTGCTCCACGTGTATGGTCCCCTTTGAAGGGAAGGGGAGGGGGGTAGTCCAAGGGTAAATAGCCTCTGCCTTCTTTTACAGCACTGTACTGTCTCTCAGGTAGGGCCAATGATTTTCTGCTTCACAAATCACAAAACTCCCTCTTTAAAAAGTGGACCTAAAGTCTAGAATTACAAGAATATATATTGTAGAGGTTGGAAAATGAATTACACTTATCCAACTCCCATTTTCGCAGCTTACTCCATTGCTGAGATATAAAATGTTGAAATTTATTCACTTAATTTGAAATAGTCGATTGCGCAATACTTTGTGAAGTCCTTCTTGTACAACTCACATGAACTGCTTTTGTTTCCTTTTGAAATTAAAATGTTTATAGGACCTTGAAACAATTAGAGTTCGCTTACATGGTATGTTGTACAGAGGGGGCTTACATAGCAAGTCACCCTATAACAGTAAGACAATGATCACATTTTGGTACAAGGTGCAGTGGCTTTGCAAAAAACAAAGAACAACAAAGACTGTAATTTGAGTAGTACAAGAATGACATCACAAATTATTGCGCAATCCACCATTTTAAATTGCGTGAATAAGCTCCAACATTTTATATCTCAGCTCAGGAATGTCCTGTGAAGATGGGAGTTGGACCATTTGCTTGCATTTTCCAAGCTTTGTAACATATGTTTTTGAAATTTTAGACTTTAGGTACACTTTAATTAACTTTCCAATTCTGTAAAATTCTTTTTCAAGCATAACTGCTTTCCGTGATTTTCGAATTTTAGAGTAATTATGTTGAGAACAAGTTCTAAACTTGTCTGGTTATGATCCTGAGGTAGCTAACACTTGTAACACATAAGCGACCTTGAACACACTGTAGCATTGGCAAACTGGAGCCTATACCGGCAAAATTTTCATGATTTTCATAAACATCCTACTTGTTTTCTGATCGTAACTTCGAGGGGTTTTGATGATTTTAAGGTGTATTTGCCACCATCTCAGATCTGGTAAAATGTCTGTGTATGTCTTGGATATGGGTATTTCCAAAAACTGGGGGTCCAATTAAGTGTGACATGAGGTCAAAATTTAGAAATCATCACAACTGATCGAAATTTATACTCATGATATAGTATTATCAGCATTTATAAAAAATAAAAATATTTTTACATATGCATTATGCATGCATGACTGGACTCATTCAAACATATACTGTACATGCCTGTAAATTGGCCATCATAACAGGGACACCAAAGCAGTCTTTAATCTCTTCTTAAAAGAATGAAGAAAATCCTATGGTTGAAAATTCATAGTTGAGTGTGATTTAGGACCCTTTGTAACAAGAACACGGATAAAGTTTGGAAGAATTCTCCAAAACTTAAAATAAAGTCAGTTTCATTTTTTTCAACAGTTTCACATATCAAAAGGTCCACAATTTCAATATATTGTATAATATTGACTGTTTTTAACCAGTAAATGATATTTTATTGTTCAAATTTTCCTCTTTGACACCCTTAGATTGTTAGACTTGCCATTTTGTATCTTATTTTGCATCACTTTATGAACGTGTGTGATATTTGCAAGATATTTCACTCCATTTTGTCTGTCGTGTGTAACAGGGACACCAAGAATTGGTGTCCCTATTACACCTCACATGCAAATTTCAAGTTGACCTGGAAACTTTCAAATACAATATCAATCACTGTCTGCAGTAATAAGATACAATCAAAAGCCCCTTTTGCATTGAATTTTTGTTCTTCATATATTGAGAATGACCAACATAACTATGGCAGCATGGGGGACACCAAAAAAAGCAAGTGTCCATCAGCATAAAACACTTGGTTCAAAATACATGGGATTATGTTTTCTAGTAACATTCTGGTATCTTCTTTTCACATGACTTAATTCACAAAAAACTTAAGCTGTTTGTGCAAATGGTGAAGCACCAAATTTTACCAACATAACTCACTGAGGGGGGACACCAAAATTTTGTTGATTACAAATGATTCCTTGAACAATCTTTGCTTTAATTATTTCTTTCCAAATGTGCTACTATCTAAAAGAGTTTGACCTATTTCTTACTGTATATCAAATGAACTTCTGCCACCTGAAAATGACCACATGTGTAAAAATGATGAAAAGTACATAAAAAACCATCATAACTAGGGGGACACCAAAGAGTTACATGTTGGTCAGGTAGTTTTCTATGTTCCTGTTTGAAAAAGTGCGTGAAACAATGATACTCGTATTGTGAAAATGTTGACTATTGGTAATATCCTTACCATGATAAATGAGAAAAGCAATTCAGTCCATGATAAATATGTTTTTCAAGTACATCAAATTTGTATGCTTGTATGTCACAGCCATTACCCCAACAATTTTGGGGGACAAAAGCAAAGTAGTCTATTTTCTAGAAAATACTAAATGTTGAAAACTCACTTTGTATATCGTAAGATAGCCATGTTGGTAAGGTATGGTTTGTTGTATTCCATGTCTTTAAAATTAAGCATTACATTGGCAAAATCAGTAAAAATTCCACTGGACCCCTAGTTTTTGGAAATACCTATATGCAGGCATTTATTTGACATGGTTTTGAGGAAAAACAACTCAGTTCCTTGTCAAAAATTTACATGTATTTTGAGTGTGAAAATTTTTGCTAAATTCCGTGAAATTCTGTCCATAAAAGTAAATTCCATTTTCTTCTGCGTTTTTCTGCAACCACGAAAAATCTTTGGCCCTACTCAGGGATGCATCCCAGATCCAATTCAGCTGAAATATCTAGCTGGAAAGTGCAGACAAATTATCTGGTTCTGGATCCAGACAGATCTTGGAAGATATCCAGCCAGATTTTGCTAAAATTCTAGCCAGAAATATCATGAAATCATAGGAGTAACTTCACAGATGAATGAAACACCTAAGTTGCAATTTTTTGTTTTGTTCTATAGTAAGAAATTGTCTTATTAAGTTTTGTATAGGTCAGGTGGTCCTAGCTCATTGTGCCTCTAACAATGACTCAATTATCATTTTGTAGTTGCAGAGTAGCCTTTCTGTAAATGTCCAAAATTAGTGGAGGTACTGTACATTAACAATGAAAGGCAAATCCAAATACTTAGCCTAGTATCCACAGCAATCCCCCAGAAGTCCACAGGACCCACATTTGCAAATGATACAATGTCTAAATATTTAAAGGTTAGTCAATTATTTCTTCAAACTGTATTCACATTCTGAGTTACATTAACCAGAATGTGCTTCCATTAACATCTACAGTGCTGCCACTCTGATAATCAAACATTTGGACTTTTGTCTTTTAAAAAGGCACAGTGTGTTATTTAAGTATACCATAGCTTTTCAATAAATTTGTCTTCATCATTCTAAAGTCTAAACCCTACCAAATGGCACCAGCTTTAATAGTGCCTTCCTGTAGCGCCACAACGCTAACCACCAGCACACCCTGCCTTCGAACACCTACCCCACCCCTCCCCCTGATCACAGTACTATTTTTTCTCCTTTTTTTCTCTTTAACAGTGAAAAATTTGGTTCCAGCAGCTCCAAGTGGACTTTATCTGGCCAGATTTGGCAAAATTCGATTCTGTCCGGATCTAAAAATTTGCATCCAGTTCATCCCTATTTGAGAGTCATTAAGCTGCACTACTATTAGTTTGTACTCACTTATCGGGATTGTCAGGTACCAGAAAATTGCACACATAGTCATAACTAAGTTACATGTAAGACTCCCAGATCTATGCCCTTCTCTGCTCATGTTGAAGGGATATCAGATCATTGTCTGGAAACATATTTCGAAAATGTATTCTTTGGTGCCACTCTGCACTGTATTATACCCAATTCCATACAAACTGTTTCTTGGAAAAAGGGGACAAAGTTGTGCTGAAAATCCTTTCAAAGTAGCATATACACTCATTTAAACAAAGACATCTCCATAGTATGTGCATGCATGAGTTATATCTTGTCCTGTTTCAAGAGATCTCAGGAAAACACCCTGAACAAATTTGTAAAATTTTCCAATTAACCCTGGCTGGTGTTGGAATGGGGAAACATAGTTTGGTGCAAGCTTTTAGACTTTTTACTTCTCAAGGACAAAAAATAAATTTGGCTAATAGAAAGTACAACACACAGTATTTCACTGTGATTTCCCACAAATGCACAAAATCTCACCTGACATTCTCTACCGGAAGCACTACATTTTGATGCACCATGTACCTGATCAACCTCCTCGGTCCAATGTTTTCAAAACACAGTAGTGTAAAATGATGATGCACATTGTACTTTGATACACCTTTACAATTTACCTAGCCAGTTCAGAAAATGTAAGTTATTAGCCAGTTGCACAGACATCATGTAAATCACGGTGGTTATTAATACTAGGCCTAGTACTACATTTTCTCCAAACCCCCTTATCCTACAGCCTAGGCTGGCAGGGAGTTCTTTACGAACAACTCCCTGAGTCTATAGGTTCCGTGCACAGGTTAATAATTCATGTTAGCAAAGTTACAAACAGCTGATTTGGAGGCATTTATGTGTTTTTGTTCATCTACCAAGCACCTTATGTTTGAAAAAGTTAAAAGCCTTTGTTTCGCACCTTTCGCACCTTTTCTCCATGACGGAAAGGTGTGAAACTTATGGCGGAAAGGCACTTTCTAAAAATTTAAGAAACTAAAGAACTTGTTTTCCTTGCAACTATCAAAACATTTTGGAAGTCCAGGGCCCCATAGGTCAGACAACAAGAAGGGGAAATGTGACATGTTTCGATGGACACTGAGATTGAATGGAAGTGTAAAATGGATTTGAGAAAGTGAGAAATAGTCTTGACATGTGTTTAAAGGAATTAAATTGTAACCACCGCCCCCTCCCCACCCGGGCCATAGCGGGGCTGTTGCAACAGTTGTGCCTGGGATGTGCACACAGTTTAGTTTGCCCCCACTATGCCGCTATGAATGTGATGAGACTAATCTTTAATCTGGGATGTGCATTGCAAAGAATGGGCGAGGATTGTTGCCAGTGATTTGCAAGACGAATAAACAGGAAAATCGCAGGGATCTGACAGGGACTGATAGCACTGTATGTAGCTACAACTGTATGTAGTTATTAATGATAAACTAGGCCTGCACACATTGTACAGGGGTAAGTGCCAAAGAAAACCAATACTGTATGTATGTACATCACATGTCATCAGAGCATTCGACTCAAGAGTGTCTATCATACTCTCGGGCACGTACTCACTGCACTCTACTGTTTGGTTCATATGTAAGTAGGTAGGTTATTTTGGAAACCACATGTACTGAGCAAGGATATTTGTTCGAACGTACAACTGCATACAGATTACAGATGTAGATGACTGAAAAAAAGCAAACAAAGAAATATTTAAAATAAAAATAAGTGCGATGTTATATGCACAATCTGGTGCACACCACTGATTACTGTAAAACTATATTTGTATAAAACTGATTTTCAACCTTTCAAGATATTGCACGTGAAAATATCCTAGTATCCTAGGTACAGAAGGAGATAACACTTCTTTACCATCTCTGATTTTAAAGTGCAGCCGAAGCAAGGTAGATTTTAAAATGGCATGTTACCAATGACTGTTTGGCTTTTTGGTAAGTTGTTATTTAAACACTAACATGTTCCAGTTTTATATGATATCTTGCCTGGAGTGAATAGTTTCATACAATTACAGCTTGCTTCGGGATGTCTGCTCTTGGCCTGCATTCACATATACAGGAATATATAGAAGTACCTTTTGGTGAGCATATTGCATAGACAACAAATATTCAGCCAGCCAGGAATACTGTATACCAGGATGTTTGGTTGATTGCTGTCCCACTGTGCAGAGTCATTGCATTAAAGTTAGCAGGGATGTGCAGTTAAATGTTGCCCCACCATACCAGGACTGTATCCAGATGTAGCCTGGAAGGAAACACTTGTTACCTTTCTGTAAGTCACATTCTGGCCAAAGTCCCTGCAATGCCTGGGTATGGGGGACCGTGGTTACAACTGACAAGTGCATTTGTGTTTAAAAGTCATGTGACATGAAAATAACATACAGGTAGTTGGGTATTTGATGTAAAGAGCATTAAAACTCCAGAAAATAGCTGCAATTTCCATTAAAATCCATCAAGTATTGACCATTTTACAGGGAAATTTCTATTTCACACTTGTATCATGAATAAACATGATATGCAAATATGTGACATCGAAAGAGGGACATACCATATATGGCACATGTTAGCCTTTGTTTTTCCAACCTTACTCTCAAGGACACTGGGTAGCATTGTTATTCCCTGAGGGGTTATTTATAAAAGTTAAACTTTTTCCTTGAAAAATATTGATATCACTCACCAAACTGTAATCTACAGTATATGATCAGTAATTAGGAGATAATTTATATTGGGTTTACAAAAGAAATCATAACACTGTGCAACACTCCACATCATTATTTTTGCATAGGCAATTACTGTAGTTTCTTCAGAAACCATCAAACTTTGAAGACGTATATTTTGAGAACAGTAAAAGATATTGGAATAATTCCAATGGATCTTTGATGGGAGGACTTAATTCTCTAACTGACAAGTGAAACAGCTCTTTTTGGTGGTATGTCACACGACCTTTAATATAAAGTCAACCAGTTGTGTAACAAAAAGCATGTGCTCAGGTTGAGGGGGGCTGAGTGAACAAAATGTGCAAGTGATAAGTAATAAAAACAAATCCCTGGCTGTACCAACAACAGAACCAAGTCTTCCCAAAGTGGAGATCATTGAACCCCATGCACTTCTCACTCCAGTTACGCTGGAGCATCCAGGAAAGCAGGAAACTTAACTATAGTCACCCCAATAGAAGTAGATTGTAATCAATTATGATAACTGATTACGATTACCCCAAGACTGGTGTCCATTCCGCCATAGGAATAGTAGTGTACTTTACCGCCATGGTGGAAAGGGATGTTTTCTATGGCGGAATGAACACATTTTCTATGGTGGAAAGTACCTAGGCCTATGGTGGAACTGAAATGACACGGGCCCCCGTATAAAAAGACAATAGCCTAACGTTAGGCTAAGTCTCGACCTAGCCTAACTAGTAACTATTGCATTTAGATTTTAGACCGTGATCTGTCATGCTCTTTCGTGTTACTTCGCAACATAACATAACAGGTAAAAGGGCAAAGGAGGGCTAAGGCCCCATAACTGCCCTGAAGTCCATACAACCTTAACTGAAAACAAACAACCAACCAACACCAAATGAGCCCAGCACAATTAGATCCTACCACAGTTATGAAAGAACTTGTCATTGCTAACCTTAAAGCAGTGCACAGATGTAGAGTCAACTACCCACTAAGGCAGACTATTCCACTCGTTAACAACTCTATGAGAGAAGCTGAACTTCCAAATGTCAAGCCTTGCAAAACACTTAACTAGCTTCTTACAATGGCGTCGAACCCGAGAATTACTTTGAACCTTTAAATAAAATTTTGCAAGATGACATAGGATTCCTTTCAGAGAGAAATTTGTACACTTGAAGCAAGTCCCCCCTAATCCTTCTCAACTCCAGGGTGGTAAGCCCAAGATGCTTAAGTCTAACATGATAAGGTAGGTGTTTCACCTCGGGTATAAGGCAAGTGGCTCTCCTCTGAACCTGCTCTAAAAGAAACTTGTCCTTTTCATAGAAGGGACTCCATGCCTGGGCTGCATAGTCGAGGTGGGGTCTTATCAACTGCTTATACAGATTTGGTACAATTTCTTTACTAAAACTACTGAAATTCCTCTTGATCAATCCAAGCACCCTATTAGCCTTAGCAGCAGCAGCTGCACACTGTCTAGATGGCTTTAAATCGCCTGTAATAACTACACCCAGATCCCTCTCAAAAGTCACATCACTCAGAATACTACCATTCATGTTATAATCATAGCAGAAATTTTTAGGACCAAAGTGAAGGACTTTGCACTTATCTGCATTAAAAGACATTTGCCAAGTCTGAGACCAAGAATATAACCTATCTAAGTCTTTTTGCAGTAATGAGACATCATCCTTATCACTAACTTTAGAGCTTAGTGTCATCAGAAACTTACTAATACTGGATGTGAGAGAGCTATCAATATCATTATATCATATCAATATCTTTTTTCTAATCCATATTTGGACCCCATTATTGTGAAACATGCCTTATGCTACATTATCTTCATTTTTCAAACTGTCATAAAAGTTTTTAACTGGTTTAGACGTACCAATTTTGCATTAGAATTACAATGACTAATGTACTGTGGCACTGTACGTATTAGTCTACATACAGTAAATCCAAACCTCATCTCTTTGAAATGTTTGGATTTACCTGAGGGCACAGCCACATGATATACGTATAAGGGCCACTGAAGTCTGAATACTAGGAAGTAGGCTACTTCTTTACACAAAGGGTCATCAATGCCTGGAATCACTTCACATCTGAAGCTGTTGACTGCACATCCATCAATACCTTTAAGTCCTTCCTTCCTTCCTGGGGGATTATATGAATCTTTGACTCCTTCCCAGTCAGCCACCTGCTTAGTCAGTTCAGGCCAAAAAATTCCCCTGGATGTCTCCACGGCAATTTCTTTAAAAAAATGCTGTGGAGACAGCAGCTCTCCACGGCATTTTATGGGATCTCCACAGCATTTTCAAATTTCCCTCACATGGCCATGGCAAGTCGTGTTTCCACCATAAAAAGTGGTTGGGTGCTCTAATCATCATGCAGAATCCTTCTTTTGCAACTCCAGATGATGTAAATTTTTATTTACTCATTGCAAAGAATTTGATATTTATTTGTAAGCAGATTGAGGAAGTACCCGACCCTGTAAGTATGAGAGAATAATTGAATTCTACCACACACTGCACTGTTCAGGTTATGTTCCACATTGCATTTCATCCGATGTTCCGTACTACTTTACAACCAATGAGATTTAGTGGGCGCACGTATAAACACCCCAAACATTCAGTGAAATTAGGCCTGCAATGGTAATACGGTCCCGCGTGTAATTTCCGAGTCATGACAGACAGTAAAACCCCGTTAATTCGAACACATTGGGACCAAAGGTAGCACGCCTAACGGAAAAATTCGGGGTACCAAGTTTTTGCCTCAACAACGTTGCATAGGGTCCATAAGAGTGTGAACACAAGTTCACAAAATAATTCCGAAAAAGCTGGCAAAATTGTAGACAAAATCCCTCAAAATATTTGGTTACCACGTTTGTGACCGATGATATGACAAATAAATTTTTAGACATCTAAAACACAGAGACTTTATTCCCAAAGTTCAAGCCTACGCTCTTCTGAATGACCAGTGCTTTCTACACACTAAAGGAGTATATGTGCTGAAGAGAATCTCTAACGATCTGGAGGGGTATCTAGAGTATAAATTGGGCATAAATTTCCAAAAATATTAGAGACACATGTGTAGGAGACTCTCAAACAGCAATTCGCAATGTTTTTGTAAGGTCTACTCTCGTTATTTGTAGGTATGAAGCTCATTACGAAACTAACTTTTCAGATTTAGTGAAACTAGGACTTACGCTAGCCTAACGCTTTTTAGTGTGAGGGGATATTGAGCCTATACCGACTCATGGCTCCTAGCAAGAATTTCAAAACAAATACGTACGATTTTTTTTTCCAAATTTGACAAAGAGATAACAGATTGTTTTCTATGCCCACTTGTCGGCTGTTTTAGTCATCACAACATCTTACCATTACTTTTAAAATTCCGTGAAACATTAGTAAATTCACCTTGGATTTTGCCTTTTAAAAATTGGGATAGTGATTTGCGAATGTAGAAATTGATCGACTGGCAATGTTGAGATTGATCGACGGCAAAAAAGTGCCGCCGTTACTTGGGATAATCGGCGGCGAAACCAGCTGCTACCGCGGCTTTTGCCGTCGATGCCGTCGATTATTTTTTCCTCTGCAGTTGGTACACAGGTGAATAACAGGTAAGTTTGTACGTGTTAGAAGATTCGTGGAACTAGTACTTGTAATGAATTGTGTGTGACCACAATAAAGCTAAAAAGTTCACTCTAAAATTTCTCTTCGTAGGCTAACTCTTTCGCTTTTGGTAGATCGGTGCTATGTTCACAAGGTTAAAATTAACCTTTCTGGGTAATTTTCATTCAGTCCCTCAGTTGTGCGTCACAAAATTTGAAAACGAAAGCACATATTTGGGTACGGCCCGCTGTCTAATTAGACTAGAAACTAGGCCTAGGCGGTCTACATTACTGGAAAGAAGCCTGCACGTAACTAAATGGCAAGAAGTCTCAACCCAGCAGTTTCATACTTGGAACAAAGTACAAAAGTTCTTAATATTTTTTAGTTCAAAGCCACATTTCAAATTAGCTTACCATGTCATGAGAAAATGGTTTGCAGCCATAGTTCCCAATAGTTGTAACTTGTAACACAGGCGTTCGAAAGTACATATACTACATATATATATATAGTGTGTAGTATATGTACTTTCGAACGCCTGTGAGTTGTAACTATTCTGTGCGTTGTGTTATTATTGTTGCAGAGCTTCCACACTCAAAAATCAGTTTTCCTGAAATGGAATGCAACATTTCCTGAAATCGCTTTGTATTTCCTGAAATTTCCAATAACGCTTTTTTATGCTACTTTAATGGCTGATCCAGGATTTCACCCTGCTTAACTCACGAATATCAATACGATACAAAATTAATTTAATACGAAATCGAAGACATGATCACAAGATAAGTACAACATATACAAAGTATCGGGGGGACTTCAAGTTTGTTGTGAGGGGACCCCTTGGGAGCCTGAGAGAAAGGTGATGAAAGTAAAAGTGAAGTTAGAGTGAGGTCTACAAGAAGTATTGATGTTAATAATGTAAACAATATTAGTCTAAATCGAGAAATGATGACTCAGTTTGACATTTGGAACTGTTTTTACACAAATGCTGATAGTCTTCCGAATAAAATTGATGAACTTAGATGGAGGGTTAAAAGTAGTAAAGTGCCAAAAGTGGATGTTATTGGTATCACTGAAGTTTATCCTAAAAAATGCAGATTTCTTCCTGGCAAGTCAGAGCTTCATATTGAAGGTTTCAACATGTTTCTGTCAAATCAGACAGGCAATTCATCAAGAGGAGTTGCTTTGTATATAAGAGATGGGGTGTTGGCTGACGAGTGCCAAGTACATTCAAACTTTAAAGAAAGTGTTTGGGTTAACATAAAATGGCAGGGTGACGATAAATTGTTGATTGGTTGCATTTTACAAGAGTCCAAATTGTGATGAGGACAATTTAAATGAGTTATATGCCCTCATTTCGAAGGTTTCCAAAATTGGCTATTCACATATTTTGATCATGTGGGATTTTAACTTTCCCCAAATCAACTGGTGCTCTCTAAGCTGTAATGCATGGTGATGATGCAAGTGGTAATTTTTAAGAATGTGTTAGAGATAGCTTTCTCTATCAGCATATTAGGGAGTTTACCAGGAAAAAAGTTAATAGTGAACCTAGCATGCTGGATTTAATTTTCACTAATGAAGAGGACATGGTCCAAGATGTACAGTACTTGAGTCCATTAAGACATAGCGACCATTGCGGAATTCAGTTTATTTTTAGATGTTATTTTGATCCACATGTGATAATGAAGTACAACTTTTTTAAAGGTAATTATGTGGGAATGAGCCAGAGATTAGGTTGCGATTGGGACAATCTTATGCAAGGTGACGATGTTAATAAGCTTATTGACAAATTTTTGCTATTATTTATTCAAGCTGTGAACGAGTTTGTACCAAGTACAAATCCTCAAAAAATTACGAAAGTGAAAAAGCATACTTATCTTCCACCTGATGATAAAATTGTCCATATGATAAAGAGGAAACATCGTTGTTGGCAGAGGTATATGGAAACAAGAGGCCAAAGGAAATATCAGGACTTTACAAGATTAGAAACCAAGTGAAAAATTTAGTAAGAAAGGCCAAGATAACAATGGAAAAGGATATTGCAAAAAATATCAAGAGTAACAATTAAAAAGGTTTGGCAGTAGGCCAACTCGAAGCGTTAATTTTTCTTCTCAGAAAAGCAGGGACTACACAATTTAAAGATGAAGAAGCTGATCTGCCCTTAATCCTTCCCACTTCCTCTGAAGTACTATATATGTTACACTCAAGAATTACTTGGCCTAGCTGTCCTTCCAACAGTCAAAAACAAATTTGCATAAATTAGTTCTTTGTCTACCATCATGGAGATCTAGTACGTTGGAAGGGGGGGACCACTCAGGGCTGATGGGGGAGGCAGCCACCTGGTCACCTTAGTAGTACTTCTGAAGTCTGCTACTTTTTAGACATTGTTGTATACATGCATGTAGTGAAACTATATATATAGACTCTTGCTTTTAATTTTCTTCCTTGGGAGAAAGGATTGAAGAGAGGCCACAAATTGTGAGAAAATAATCTTAAAGTGAAATCATTGTTCACTAGTAATTTTCATACCATAATATAAAACTTGGTGCAATTTTAGTTGGGGCCTCTTTTATTTATTTTTTCTCAAATTGCCCCCTTAAAACTTTCTCATGTGTAGAGATTTAAGACTTAAAAAAGTGAAAAGAAATGAATAAGATTGATCTTACTGGTGACAGACTTCTTAAGATCCATTTCAGACAAATGGATGGAGATTTTCCAAAAAAATAAATTTTGTTTATTTTTTCTCATTTCAGTCTTCACTATCTCCTGTTGCCCAGAAGTGCTACTATTACCTGAAAAAGACCAGCAGAAGCTTTGCAGCTGTGATTCAAGCCCTGGATGGAGATTTAAGGTATCAGAAATGTGGAATTTAATACATTTAAAGGGGCATACTAGCTAATGTAAAGGATAGCAGTTTACTTTAATGGTTTGAGGTACTGTAGCCTATTATATTAAAGAGGACTGGTCATCATTTCGGCAGACAGCAGGCTCTCTGAGTGTGCTTCGCGTTATCTCAGTGTTTGTTAAAAGATTGAATACACGCAGCAAGCATGTCAAAACATGTTTCAGATGGTATAAGTTTCATTTGTATATTTAACTTTTGTAAGAGCATGGAATAAAGCTGTTGAAGTTTTGGGGGATGCCACTCACAAACTAATTGTGATGACCATTCACCTTTAAACATGATCCTGTCACTCATTCAGTTTCACATCATACTGTACTTGAAAAGATGTAAAGGGTGGTTTCCATTTCAAACAATGAGGCTCATTTTTTAAAAGACAAGTAATTTGAATTCCATTTTTAACAATTTACACAAGCTATATTTTATCCAAGAGCATATTATCTGCTTTTGTAAGTTGACCATGTGATTTAAGAGAATGTGAGGAGTTGAAGTGTATTGAGTTAGTTTACTCTTTAAGCCACCTGATTTAATGGTAATTGTAGCACAGTAACATGCCATGGGGCATTTTTGGGCCTCAAAATATTTATCCTTTCTGGGTAGAACAGAGGATGCTTAAAAACTGTCTGCAAGATATGTGTGCAAAGTGTAAAGCCTCCTCAAAGTCAAGGGTACTAGAAGGATAGGGGTTCTAGAGCTGTCTGGTGCAATTATGGTATTTTATGGCATTTTGCACAAATTTTAATACCATTTTTTCCCCAAAGACAGTGTGAACTCTTTCTACCCAACAGTTTTCAGGAAATGATTTTTAGCTCATACCAGCAAAGCTGGTTTGAGCTTTTATCATTGTGGTTGTCCATCTCTTTGTCTGTCAATTTCAGGCTCCTAGTCAAGGGGGGCAAAGCCCCCCTTGGAAAATTTTTTGCCCGACTAGAAGATCAAAAATTAGCATTGTCAAATGCATTTTAGTATGTTTGGCCCCCTCTGGAAAATTTTTCATGCCCCCCCCCCCCCCCCCCGAAGCTTTTTCACTCCCCTTCAGTACCTTGTCTGGCTACGGGCCGGATCTATTTACAATAAAAATTGCATAAAAAATAATATCTTGTGCAGTGATCAATGAATTTGCCTGAAATTTGGTCACAATTATCTTCAGGTAAGGGGCCTCCAGAAGGGTGTGAAAAAATTAACGCCAAAGGTTATGTAAGGGTCAGTTCATGCCATAGTTTTGTAAATTCTATATACAGTCTCTCCTCCTTGATGTGATAAGGAATTACCATGAAAGTTACCCATAAGTATGAATTGCATGTGAAGATAAAAAACTGTATCCCCAATTTCAGATCAAAGCTTATCTTGGGACCTTTGAACTGGTTTTGTTTTGGCTAACCCATTTTTATCAGTTTGATAAAATCTTCCTGCTGCATCTTCTTTAATTCTGGGTGTGAATGAATGAAAGGTCACCTCTGTGAGTTTGTTTAGATTTAATTAAGTGAACTGTTTATGATTGGTATTTCAAAGCTGCCTCTGCTAAAACCTTGTGCAGGGATCCCATGTGAGAACATGAAGTGTTTATGTAAGGTTCCAATGGAAGGTTGTTGAAGTTACCCCAATAGGTCAGACACTCAGCATTTGTGCATTCTATGTCAACTGAGTCGGTGCAGCTACAGCACAGGGTGGTGTGCCACTATAAGTTTTGATGCATTTTAATAGTGGGATGAAGGGTTGCACTTCTAGGATTATCTTGTTTGTAGAGAGACTTTGGAGACATACTTCTTAAATTTTATCTGGTATGAGCTTCTGCACCTCTTGGTGTGTTAGTTACTCATTTCCAGGGAGTTTAAAGGAGTGACATGTTATTCCAGACCTGTATTAAGGCCTTTGATTTTAGTATGAAAGTTGCCTGGAAATTACAGACTGTTTATGGACATGCGGTTTGCCATATCACATGTTAAAAATGGACAGTACCAATTCATTTCACCTAGGGAAGTATATTTCAGGAGAAAATTTCATTCATTAAAGTGGACTGATTCATTCGATATCTGTTCCCTGATTCCATTTTTTAAATCTAACCACATGATAGATGAAAACATTAAACTGCCAAACAATTTATGGCACCAGGGAGAAATGTGATTGCATAAAACCACTGATAATAGTATAACCTTTAACAATCACATACATGTTCATATTTCTTTCCTTTTACTAAATTTGTGCTCCAGATATTTATGCCTGGTTTGGAAGGGTTTATTACCATGTGTCACCTTTTTATGACCAGCAGGTTCTAATTTTTCCTTATCCATTCAGTTTCCGTTGCAGTTAGATCAAAATTAAGGAGATAGCAGACATTGTATATGACACCATGTGTGCCTGCAGTATATTTCAGGTTCTAGAATATGACTTGTGAATGTAAAATTTGACCAACCTTGACTCTTTTCATAGTGTTTCTGAATTGAAAATACTAATGCTTTTGAAAAAATGAACAAGGTAGAGGGCTGGTCAGTTGTATTTCACATGAGACAGTCTGCGTCATGCTCTTATTACAGAGAATGTTATTCTCAACTTTTTATTGTACTAACAGTATCGATTGATTTATGGTGTTTATCAAGGTGTTAATCAAGAACACAGTAAGGTAACGTTATACAGTGTCTTTCATCATTATTAAACTTTTAGTTTCACCAACAGACTTTTGGCATTAACTTTCCTTTCCAAAATATTACCCATCTCAAAAGTTGTGAATGTTACATCCTTTGACAATTTTAAAGTTTGGGGGCAACAAAGCATTCATGAGCTACATGTGAGCATTAATTTCAGTAAAGGTTTACTCAAAATCAATTTTATTCCCTTTAGGCATGCTGTTTGCATATTTTACTTGGTTCTGCGGGCGTTAGATACCATTGAGGATGACATGACAATTGCAATGGAGGAGAAGGTTCCTTTGTTACAAACATTTTATCAAAAACTGGAAATTCAGGAATGGAGTTATCACAAGAGCCAAGAGAAGGACAAAGCTGTATTGGAAGATTTTCCTGTGGTATGGAACCTTTCATTTTATCCTGCAATATGGTTCTCATAAAAGGTGAAATTAAGGTCAACTGAACTGGGCCACTTTTTATCCAAGGGTGGACCCAGGTTCCCTGGTTTGGGTGGAACTAGGGAGAAGTTGATGTATCTCAGGGCCAATTGGTAACCAATTACAAAAATGTAAACCTGGACTCAATGGATTTTTTTTACTTATTTTATTGATGTACAGGGACCGAACATACAAAAAAGATAAATGAGAGTTCAAATACAGTACCTGGGGACTTTTTTTGCCAGAAGTATCCATGATTTATAGACATTTTGGATAAATTTTGGGGGCCACTTTGAATAAACCGAGGTTCCTTAATTATTACAGTACTACAAACTTTGATTGTCTTCAAAGTTTATGTGGGCTAGTGTGGAATGTTGGCTATTTGTTTACTTATGAGAAAATAAAACTGGGAGAAGAAGGGGTACTTTGCCTATAAAATGTTCCCATACAGGGAACAGTTGTCACTTGGGGCCAATCAGGAGTCTTAAGTCCTCTGGACCATTCTTTTCTTTCAGCCGTGGTTATTGAAATAATGGGATTCCCAGAAGAGTAACATTTTGAATATCATGTGATCTCGGGAAGAGAATCATCATATCATATATGAGCCCAGGATTGAACCTCAGCTGGGGGTGGGATTCTAGACTGGGAATTATTCCCCATCTGGGTTAAATTACAGTATTGACATATTTTTTTATTCAACTGAAAAGAACCAAAGTTTTAGCTGAAATGTTGAATTGGAAGTCAGCCAACATGAAATTTTTAGCCTGCTTTGCTCTTTGTTTCCTCTATTTAGACAAATATTCGAGTAGTTCTTTAAAGTAGGTTACAGTACGTAGTGTTAAAAATATGGGAAATTTCATGTCAGTGAAATCCACTTGGTCATTTTTGTGTTTTATTTTGTTACCACTTGTAATTTAATTACATAATACCTCCAAAATTAATATCATTGGAATAAATCTTCCTTTATTTTGACCAAAAAGAGCCTAAATTAGGACTTTTGGGGGCCAAAAATATGACATTATAAGTTACAGTACCATTTAAAAAGCTGGATTTTCCTTGTGTTGGGGTTCAACTTGCACAATTTTTAAATCAAAATTGTTGATGACTTACCATTTGTGACCAAAAAACCATGCTATAAAAAATATTTACATTTTTCCAATAGAGATATTTGGCAAAAGAGAGGTTCCACTTGAAAACTTTGGTCCCCCTGTGCATAAGCAACTTTTGTACCTTTTTTCAATTATTTTGCCCAAATTAACTACTCTATTAAATTTTGTGGATTGTAAAAGCCTGGACATCGATACATGCACTTAAAGGTTTGTACAGAGAATCTTCAGGAAAAAAGAAAAAAAGACCAGGGATGTAGCTACAGTGGGCGGCACTGGGCGGTGACACCCAGCACTCAATATTCCCGCCCGGCACTCCAGGCAAATACACGTCTCCCCGCCCACCACAAATCTGCCTACCGAGACCTAAAACTAGCCCTAAATTTACTCCCTAAAGTAGAATGAAGGAAAAATGAAAAATTAATGGCTGAAAAATGGGGTAGATGCCATGGGGTGGGGTGAAGTGCTTTCCCCAGATCAGACAATTACCCAGCACTCAAATTTGGCTAGCTACATCCCTAAAAAAGACCATTTTCATTTTCAGCACAATAAATTGGTGTGCCCTGAAAATTTGGCATACTTAGAAACCCTTTACTCTTGAAAAAACACATTTGCCAAACTTGGCATTCAGCTTTTGTAGCTGAGCACGTTCTTTTGTATGGCTTTTAAAAATTTGCACTTCGTAGAAGTTTGTCAACTTTATTAAAAATCAAAATATCAGGCAGTTTACTTTGCCCCTCTTTACACTTGGAACATATGCCTTTGCCATTTGAAATTGAGATAAAATGACGAACTGAGTAAAGAACAGATTTTTTAAACCTCAAATTATTCATATCATCTTTATATTAAAGAATACACGTAAATTTTATGAAACAGATTCATAAATGAATGTAATGTGGTTAAAGTATTTTGGTGTCCTGCTTAACATAAGGAAGGGATATATTTCCCTAACTGAGGCCATTTTGAAGAAATTTATGATTCCTGCACTCATGAACAGAACTTACTCAATATTATTTTCCAAAAAATTAGTGTACTGTCATGAAAATGTCCAGTCAGTTTGATTCAATGAGGTGCATTCAAAGACTTAGGGTGTTTGAAAATATATATACCATGAGAAAAGGGAAATACACATCATCTAATGGTTCTGGACTCTCAATGAACACTGGTTTCAATACTTCATTGGTTGAAACCCTCCTGCGTACATGTACAAAATAATTTCTGCATGTATAATCAAAGGAAACTATATAAAGGCCTTTGAATGGCTCACAGCACAGTTCCACACATTAAAATACCACCCCGTATCAAACTCTATAAAGTCAGTTCATTTACCTCAGCAGTTTGTTTGGGGATTACAAAAAAACTTCACAAACACAAATTTGATTCCTCCACAACATATGGGTATACAATTTGATTCCATGGTCATCAGGTACGTGGTTGGCATACCATTTGGACTGCTAGTAAAAATGAGGGAACTCAATGGGTATGGATGGTTTGCTCAGCCTGTGTGAGTGGGCTGTTGTTGTTGGTGGACTGTCACTAGGTGAGGTGTGGCAAGCCTTATGCTATGCACTTCTCCCTCTTGACTACATCCTCAGACCAGGAGACTGCAACACCGTAACACATGATACTGTAGCATAAATTTGAATGAATTATATTTCTAACACACGTAAAATGATTAGAAAAATAACAACCCCCATAGAATTTATCTGTAATAACACATGACCATAAATATAAATTAAATATGGGATATGCCCAAGATTTTTGAGTGCCAGGTGCACTGATCCTAGACTCTTGTCATCCTAGGGGAGAAGTCTAAGGGTGTCTGCTTTCTCCATATGAAATCAAGAACCTTTAAATTGTTCTCAGACATAAGGAGAGGAGATGTGCCTGTCCCAAATACAGGCTTTGTGCCTTCTGCATAATATTGGGAATTCCCACCTTGGCCAAATTTAGTTTCGAGGGGACTCCAATCACTTGGAATTTCCAACAAAATTAGTAAAATGTTGTATCTGTCTAGGGTATACAGGTGTAAACAGCAAGAGTGATGTAGCTGCACAGCACCCGACCTTGCTTTTTCATATTTGTAGCCCTAAGTTGATTAGATGGTCCTTAGTGGTATGGAATTAACCCTAACCATTAAACTACACATTAAGATGCTGTCACTGATTCTAAGAAAAGGCCCTGTCTGTAATAGCTCCAATATCTGTGGATGTGCAGAGAAAATGCATCAAGTGTTGGCTTCAATTTCAAATACTGTAGGTACTGCTCTGTGCCATGCTGTAATAGGTAGCCCAGAAAGCATGACAAAACATTCATCAAGTAAACTTGATCCATACAGGTAACAAAATAAAACTGTGTGTTTTTCATGATCCATGATAAAGCTATTTGTATTCTTCTAAAGTCCTGGGACTGTCCCTCAATTTTTAGCTTATGATCCCTGTAAAGTTATGGTGACATGACACCAAAATGAACTGTTTTCAAGTTGGCAGTTAAAAAATAAAGTCCCCCAATGTATGATCTGTTGGAATTATTTCAATATCTTTTCATGTTCTCAAGATATAACTCTTCAAAGTTTGATGGTTTCTGAAGTAACTCATTGCCTTTGCAAAAATGATGTGGAGTGTTGCACAGTGTTAAGATTTCTTTTGTTAACCCTTTGTAAATTATCTCTTAATTACTAAACGGTTTGGTGAGTGATATCAATGTTCTTCAAGGAAATAATTTTAAGTTCCATAATAAATCCCTCAAGAGACAATTAATGCGACAAGTGTGTTTAAAATTACGGTTGAAAAAACAAAGGCTAACATTAGCCATACTGTATGTGGTATGTCCATCTTTCGACGTCACAAATTTGCATTTTTAGCTCATGCTTATTCATGATACAAGTGTGAAATAGAAATTACCTCGTGAAATGGTCAAAATTTTATGAATTTTGATGGGAAGTGCAGCTATCTTTTGGATTTTTAATTAAATATTTTCAATTAAAATACTATTCCCTTCCTGGATACCGTCTAAGCAGGATACGCTTCGCAAGTTTGACTTACGCAAGCTTTTGTGCATAAGTATTCTTTGTGAATCTGGCCCCAGTTTCTCATAACTGTATAGGCACTTGAATTCCTATCTCCCTAACAAAACTGTGTTACACATCACTCTCACTTTTCACATTGTCATTTCGCTCACTCATGCAGTCTTCTCATAGACTTAAATCAATTTTACTTATCGTGTGACTTGTCTTCTCGTAGACTTAAATCAGCTGAACTCTTTTACATTTAAAATTTTGAAGTAAATCACCCATGAAAATATAACCTGTCTGTATCACAGTGGGCCACTGCTCTTTGCCACAAATAAATGTTCTATTATGACCTTGATTCAATTTATGTATCCATAACTGATGTCATCAGTGATGTTTCATATTTACTTTCAAAACTAGAGCCTTAGCTACCCAAACTGCCTTACAACAAAAGCTTTTACCCTTTCACACTTCTTGTAGAGTAGCGTGTCTTCCCTATGCTTCTTTCATGCATACCTTTCTTGTCTCAGTCATATTACAGTTAAATAAAGATATTCTTTTTTATCATTTTAATGGCAGTATACAGCATACAAGCTGCTTTCACTAGTCTCCACTCCATGCAGGATCCAGTGTCATGTTTTCCTTCCTAAAGGCTTTTACCCAAAACCTCCTACAACACTTAAAAAATAAGGCAAAGCTACATGCCGAAGGCAGAACTATGTCAAACTCCTACAAGGCCCACCTTTTTGAAACCAGACTACTCTCATCTTGACCTTGTTCTGTACTGCCCTCATCTATTTTCTCAGTACATTTACTATCTCCCCATAATCTATGGAAGGAATATGGTGCATGCAATCTGCTACTAGCATGTTACAGTAATAGTCAAATTATAGTTATCTGAGCTACGCTCGGATATGATCCTCAAGTGCCTATGTCACAACAGGTATCCCCCTTTCACTTGTGACATATACATGAGGAATCCAAAAATTTTGTCTCATAAAAAAGGATAATTCTTAAATTTTGGGCAAAATATGTCATATATGCGATGGTTTGGTACCCAAATAAATGGAATCCAGTCATTCATTCCCTCATTGCCTGTAATTCCTTTCGCTACATAGCAGGCTGTATGCCGTATATTCCTTCATCAGGGGCCAAGTAAATGTAGTCTGTCCCTTAAGATATGGGTATCATCAATTTCTATCTGGCAAACAGGCCTGATTTTTAAGGAAATTTTCAGGTTGCCCATCGGACAACCTGAAGCTAAATTTAGGTTGTCCGAAATAGTTTTTGGTTGTCCGAATGAAAGTGACGAACAAGAGATGAACAATTCTATTTCCTGTCTCTGCCATAGAAAACAAACATCTACTTTAAATTCTGCATTTTTCGATATTTATTGGCATGGTACAATGATGAATGGTCGTCAATACCATTGTCTCAATGCCACTTCTTAAGGGGATTTCTATGACATACTTTTCTGCTGACGTAGGGAACTATTCAGTTACAAATAAAATCTACTCGTCCATCGGACAAGTTCAAAGAGAGAAAGTGGTTGTCCGATGCAAGTTTGACCCGTCACGGACGATCGGACGAGTGCTAAATTTCAGCCCTGGCAAAGCTGTTAGTGTAGAGGGTATCCAAATACTGATTGTCCTTCCCTCAATGCCAAGTCTGAATATACATGTCTACCACTGCTCAGTAATTCCCTTTAGTTTATGTCCTCAAAGCTATCTTCCACATTATGACAGTGGTGGCATAGCATTGTACAATACCGTTGACTGTCTTCAAGGCTTGAAAAACAAGTCAAGTAAACCTGGCATCCTCTGAAAGATTACCTATGTTTGTTTCTTGTTGAAGATATCTAGTGAATACAGGAATCTGGCAGAAGGATACAGGGTGGTGATCTCAGACATCACAAGGAGAATGGGATGTGGAATGAGTGAATTCATTCAGAAAGAAGTCATAACAATGGCAGATTGGGACATGGTGAGCAAAATATTTGAAATTTTATTTTTTTTAGTGCAACAAGTTTCAAATTAAAAAAAAATTAAATACATGATGGAAAGTGTATTACATAAAGCAATGTGTAAGTCTATGGTGATGTGGTGCTTTGAGAAAGTGAATTTGGGATATGTTGGGTTTTTAAAATATAGGCATTTTAGATTCCAGGTTTTTAAATGGTTTAATTTGGCCTTGGTCATGTGTAGGAATCAGATTTTTCATTTTCTACATCATGTGTAAAGATACATTTTCACAGCCTGACATGATAATAACAGACAGGGTGAATGCTGCCTAGACAGTAGTACCAGGGTTGGGAAGTAGTCAGCAACCTCTACTTCTGCAGGGAGGTACACATTAAGTGTAGAAGTAGGTCCAATTTGATTTACATATAATTAGAAGAAAGTGACTGAATATAAAAAAAAACAATTACTGCCCCACTTTAGGTTACACAGAATAAAAGGGAGAGGGAAAGTATTAATTGGGGTGCCATATAACGATCTCTCAGAGTAATTGGTTGAAATATTAAAGTAACACCTTGGGTTGTGTTCAAGAAAAGGATTTGCAAGGGTTCTTGATCTGTAATGGTCAAACCTCAATCATATCACACCAAACCTACATTTTTGTAACTGCTTACCAACCTGTGGAGTTAGAGATAGAGTTAGATGAGATTTTACATCTCAGTTTCTAACCAATTAGTTAAAGTCAGGCTGGCCACAGCCTTTTTTCCACCCTATGGATGCACAGCCAGTTATACATAAAATTTGCTTGCTTTCAGTGTAGTGAGGTGGAGTGCAAGTGGGTGGGGGGAGGGGGCAGGAATGGGTGTATGATAATTTACATGCAATTATATGTATTTAGTTAATGTGTGACAATGATGTTTGCATGTGGTTGTTTCTCTTCATCAGTACTGTCACTACGTAGCTGGCCTCGTTGGCATCGGTTTATCCAGATTGTTCTCAGCCTCCAAACTTGAAGACAAAATTGTTGGAGAGGATAAAAAGTTAGCCAACTCAATGGGACTGTTTCTGCAGAAGACAAATGTCATCAGAGACTACTTGGAGGATATACGTGAACAACGGGAATTCTGGCCCAAAGAGGTGAAAACATGTAATATTGTTGGTTGCCCTGATAGCTGAATTGACAAAATTGCAAGTCACTTTGTTTAAAAGTGTGATGTAAATTTATGAGTACTGTCCGTAAAGGAATGTTCAGTGGTAACATTGTCTGTTGATTGGTGAAAACTGTGCCTTGATAAATATGCTGCCTTTGAGAGGTATACTGCATACTAAAAATGGTTCCTGGATACCCCCTCCCTCCCCACCAGTTGGACAGTTCCCATCTGGACAACTCCTCCCCACCCCCCTCCCCAACAACTACTCTCAGGACAGTTATGACATTGGAAAATGCCTAGTGAGACCATTCTTGCCCTAGAAAGTTATGAATATTCGGGTGGGGGCATGTGTGAGGGGCAAGAGTCTTGGTGTGGTTGGTTATTGTAAAGGTGGGAAGCATGGGTGGAAAAAGTTGGGAAGCTGGGAGGCTTCTTCCTGGGAAATAAAGATATTTTTCGGCCCTAGTGGGAAGTGTCTGTTGCGAGAACTAATTGTCGAGGGGGGAGTTTACCTTTACCAGGCAGATGGTTGGAGTTGTCTAACCACAACCAAGAATTATATGAACATCCAAAAGCAGAGATGCCAGCTAGTACACCTTTCCTATATTTTGTACGTATTTTGGTAGGAAATACTAGAATACGCTTTGCCCAGTAAAAGTACGGAAATAGGATCGCTAAAAATACGGAAATCCGATCTCTAAAAATAACTGTTAATAAAAGTGCGACTGGAGTGGGAGACTATACTGTACATCAGAGGTCACAATATCACGACCCCGACCTGCTGCCCGTAGTGCACAGTAACCAGTTCACTCATTGGACCAATTCACTCATTGGCCGACTGCAGTGGCCAAGTGGTTAGAGCATCCGACTTGCAGCCGGAAGGTCTAGGGTTCAAATCCTGTTCGGGTCATACCAAAGACTTTAAAAATGGAACCTACTGCCTTTGTGCTTGGTGCTCAGCATAAGCAATTGAGTATGGAGAACAAGCCAGTAAGCCACAACTGGTAAAAAAAGCCGTGGTTGTCTCGACTTGAACCAATTAGTTGGAAACTGGGATGTTAAACCTCATTTAACTAACTAACTCATTGGTCTGTTTATGGCTGCCTCCCGAATACGACCAGTTAGATACAGCGATGTTAACTTTGACTCCGTTTCGTTACTTGTATACACTGGAGACGCAGGCATGTGTACTGCTAGTGCCAGTGCTGCCTTATAACTGTGTAATATTGTTATGTAATGTACCGTGATGGACTCGGTGAAATATGTCGCATATGGAACTGCTTTTTCTGGATTGATTAGGCCATCAATGTTTGTTTCATAAATGACAAAATAATTCCCCCCAATCCAAGGAAAGAAGCATTCAAGCCTGAATACATCAAAATGTGGTATTTCATCGTTAAAAGTAGTCCAGATTATGTAGGCAAAGCTGTAACATTAGGCCTAGCCTAACAAGTAACGTCAGGTGACTAACCTCAGAATGTGGCTATAGTCTAGGCTTAGGCTAGGGTAGCATATGTTAGTTTGAAGAAAATACTCTTTTGATGTCCAAAATATGCTTTTTTGATGTGATAAATACTGGAAGCCATATTTGAAAGTTGGCATCTCTGCAAAAGTGTAGTGCATGATGAGAAATCGGTGATGTACTGACAAATTTATTGGACACAGTTTTCTTCAAAATTTTGACACGTATTCAAATGAAATGTTGATACGCTATTCTTTTATGTTTATTTTCATAACATTCTTTGCTTAATTTTCACTAAATATATTGAACAAAACATTAAATCTTTGTCATATTTCAAGTAGAAGTACATATTTTAAAGAACTACAGAAGATTTTGGATGCAGTCTTTCATTATTACATGCAGGGCACAAGAAGTCAAAATATTGTTTAGGGAAACTGCCTCACTCTGCAAATGTCTGATTCATTTGCATCATATATATTTACTTATGTCATAGTATGGTGGGCTACAAAGTACCTTTGAGATGATATTGAATTGCATGAAGGCATTTGTGGCATTTTTTGCAGGCATGGAGTAAATATACTGCTAAACTGAGTGACTTCCAGAAACCAGAGAACATTTCACAAGCTGTTCACTGTCTTAATGAGCTCATCACCAATGCTCTTTACCATGTACCAGATGTCCTTGTCTACATGTCAAGAATTAAAAATCAGAGTGTTTTCAATTTCTGTGCAATACCGCAGGTGAGTAGTATCAGTTTCTTTACCTTGTTCGCAAATGCTTTGTCACAGTAGAAAGATACTTTCAAACTCTATGTCTTGTAATGCCACTTATGACAAGTAAGGATTAAAAAATATGATGTAGAAAGTTAGAACTTGCCTCTCAGGGAAGAATCCTTTTCTGAATCTGTTGACCAAAGAGTGGTCATCAGAATTGGGACAGCAGGGTTTCCTATGATACCTGCAAGCTAATCCATCCCAAAAATTGATCCTTTTAGGAATTTTCAGTCCTTTTTAGCCAGCCTTTATCAACTACTTGTCCAGATGTAAATGGGAGTTTTGTCCAAATAAGAAAACTTACCTTCAAAAACCCTCATGTGATTTTACTTTATAATTTCAACACTGTCATCACACACTTACATATAGTTATTTGAGTTGTAAACTGATGCTCAGCTGTGCCTTGCTGGCCTTCCATGGAGATGGAGAAGAGTGATGTTGGAATAGGGCAATCTTTTAGCTAGCACAATGTTGGATGATCCCCCATACCGGATGTGACTTGCAACTGATGCTAGCAAACACTTAATGGCTTGATGTTAGAGCATGGTATAGTACCCCATGTTTGAAGTTTGGTATGGTGTTTTAAGCAAAATGTTGGTCTAACTTTACATTATTGTATATGCACTCTGGGGTACCTTTTTTGAAATTCTAATGGGAAATTAGAAAAAGTGTCTCCTTGGGCAAAATTTTTGCAAACATTCCAGAATTGGAAGTCCTTGAGAAGGGACATTCTGGAGTGTTTCCGTTTGCTCCTCTTCATGCTGATTGGTCTACAAATAAGCCAATATTCAAAATGCACTTCTCAAACCAGCACATTGGCTCTTAGGTGTTTTCTTGTCACTACTGATGGCCTCGGTAGTGAGATGAAGATTTGTATATTCTTGAAGTTAAATGAACCCAAACTGCAATTATCTGTTTACCCCTCGGCCATGGTCTATCTTTTAAAATAAATTCAAGAGGAGCTTTATACACGGTGGATGATATTTTGTAAAAAGACAGCTTTAGGGCCTTGATAAACTTGAATGTACTTGAACTAAGTGAACCTATTTCCCAAGGTTTTTGAAAATGGTTGAATTTGAAAGTTTTTTTTTTCTTGCAGAAAAGTTGTTGCATCATTAGAGATGTAAAGCAAGCATTCTTCTTTAATATGCTAAGAAACAAAATCCTAGGGACTAATTTTTTTTTTTTTTTTTCAATTCTGTGTGAGATGACTTTGACGGAAATAGCAGTTAGCTGTAGCAAAATCTTTAAAAGGTTGAAAATAACATATTTATATTACATATGTTATAACATGGGGATGTTTTGGTAAAAAACAGGGATGTTTTGGTAGCTAAAAAGCGGGAACATTTTGGTAAAGGGATGTTTTGACTGGATACCCATGCAAAGGGCATTTTCATAACCCCTTCCTCATTTTTTTTATTTTCAGTGTTTGGCAGGCCATCTTGATTAACCTGGATTCCCATAGAAAAGTTCACAAAAATAAGTTTGGAATGTTTATCATAAAATATGAACAGATATTAAAAGCAAGCATGTAAAAAATATTTTAATGATTATTTGCCTCATTATTATAACATATTATTATTGGTTTCGATGAAAGAAAAACCTATGCAGTCGTGATGGCATGTGTGTGTGTATGTGTGTGTTTGGCGCTTAGCTTGTTAACACAATATCTCACAAAGGGAAACTCCAACAGTTCTCATACTTGGTATGTGGATGCCTATATTGAGAGGAAGAACCGTATTGTTTTTAATGAAGGTCACCTGAGGTCACCAGAGGTCAATCTCTGGAAACCTTGTTAACATGATATCTCCAGTTCGGAAGCATGGATACTTACCATACTTAGTGTATACATGTATTACATCAAGAGGAAATACTGTTTTGTTTTTGAGGGAGTCAAAGGTCATCAGAGGTCAAACTGAAAACCTTGTTAACACAATATGTCCAGATAGGAAGCAGGGAAACTCTGTCATACTTAGCATGTAGATGCATTCAATAAAGAGTAAGAAACCTCTTGATTTTGGTGGAGTTCAAAGGTCATGTGAGGTCACCAGAGGTCTAACTGAAAACTTTGTGAACATAATATCTTGAGAGAGGAAGTGTGGATACTCTCCATAGACCTTTTTCCAAATAGCAATTACAAAGAATTGTGGGACAGAGTTTTTCGTACGCATTGTTAATGTTAATGGCATTTTACTGTGGCCAAAAAGGATGTGAACAAAAATTCTATCCCACAATCCTTTGTAATTGCTATTTGGAAAAGGGTCTATACTTAGCATGTGGATGCATTTCATCAAGAGGAAGGACTGTATTGTTTGTGGTGGAGGTCAAAGGTCGTCAGGCCATCAGAGGTTAAACATTGTCACACTTAGTATGTCGATGCATTATATCAAGAGGAAGAACCCCTTTGTTTGTGGTGAAGGTCAAAGGTCATCTAGGGTCATCAGAAATGAGTTCATCAAACCTCAATACATTATTGCATTCTAGTTATATTGGGGGCTGGTTTGTTTTTGTGACCATCTTGGTAGACCTTGATCTCAACAGAAAATTTCACAGAAATTAATTTTGAATATTCATTATAAAATTTAAACAAGTATTGTAGGGGCAGTTCTCTCAAAAAATATTTTGAATTATTTTCTGTATTAAATTATGAAATTTGGCAGCCATTTTGAATTTTGCTGTGTACAGGCAGGAATGTCTTATTTAGATCAAGAACTGTATGAATCAGTCTTAAACTAAACTTTAAACCTCATATTTGTTTCAGTTTAAGTTCTGCGTACTGTTTGCACATGTGCCTCAGGTACATATTGGAGAATGTGGTCCGTCAAAGCGCATTTATTTGAGACTGAGTCTGCCTTCTCAAAAGTCACTTTGAAGTGGTATCATGTTCATCCAGGCTTAAAGGACATCTGTTGTGGTCGTTACAGCATGTTCAACTGTTTGCAAATTATATTTTGGTAGATCTGGCCAGTGGTGGCCTTGAATGTTTCCACCTTTTGTAAATGGCAAGGACAATATATGGCATGTGAAAAAGTACAGTTCATAAATAGACTGTTTGCTTAGTGCATAGCTTTCAGTTGCAGAGGGTTTGGCAGCCAGTCCTATGATTACGAGTGGTGACCATAGACCTTTTTCCAAATAGCAGTTACAAAGGATTGTGGGATAGAGTTTTTGTGTGCATTATTTTTGTCAGTGGCATTTTACAGTGGACAGGAATGATGCAGACCAAAACACTATCCCACAATCCTTTGTAATTGCTATTTGGAAAAGGGTCTATGATAGGAAAGTGGACCAGGATGGTCATGTCAAGCTACATCTTGTTCAGACTAGTGGAAAAGAAAAAGTGATATTGCTGTTGTTCATACACAATCTGCTTGATAGCTCTTCTTGATGGCATTAGGTTAAACTCTCCCAATGGAGAAGTGGCCCACTTACAGATATGCTAATGTATGCTAATTATGAGGGTAGTGTTGAGTTTTCAAGAGAAAAAGAGCTCATTTGGCTCACCTCTCTTTCTGTAGCATGAAACCTTATGTCTAAACAGAGGTACTGGCATTCCACAAAATAGCCCATCATATTAACAAGCGAGGAGTAAAGTGTCCTGAAAGTTCTTGCTTGTGGTATTTGCTTTATTAAATAGAAGAGTACTTAATATCATATCTGATATGAAACAGTGATGGCAAAGGCTATAGAAAATAAGCAGACAGAGATAGAGAACAGATTGGACCAAAAAGTTGTAGGGAGCCTTTAACCACACAAGCCAAAGATGACTTTCCTGACCTGGAGTGAAACAAACTAATAAAAATTCTTGCTCCTCATCTTGTTCTCTGTAGGTCATGGCAGCAGCTACTCTTGCCAAATGCTACAACAATCCTGATGTATTCTCGGGAGTTGTGAAAATTCGTCGAGGCCAAACTGTAGGCTTGATGATGGAATCTACAAGTATGAAGAAGTTACGTCAAGTCATGCGTCAATATGCTCAAAAGGTGTGTATCTTTACAGGTCACATTGGCAAGGCTACTGGAAGGATATGAGGGGCTATGTCCCCACCCCCAACCCTAAAGTTTTCGATGTCTGGTCTTTGTAATAAGAACTAGAGAAATGGAATACAAATGAGAAAATGTAATGCACCATTTGGCATCTCACAACCTGAAATAGGCATTGCCACCCCTCCAACACCCCCACTCCCAGCAATTTTCCTGCAATAATGTGCCCCACCCCCAGTGGGCTACTGTAGACCTGCATATTGGCCCACATATTTGCAGTGGATTGGCTTAGGAGAGCATCAGGGAGATGGCTCTGCTCAAGGTTTTTCTCCAAAAGTAGCCCCTTTTTGGATTTTCTAATTGTGTCCTGTGAACTTTAAAGTAACTTTTTGGTATCCTTGACCACTTTGGTATACTTGCACCCTTTTACTTAATTAATACTTGGCTTTGTCCATGCAAGTTTGAATTTTTGTTTTGGATTGTTCTGTAAGTTGCATCTGGGAAATTTGAAATTCAGGCCTTGAAGATAGAAGTTTGTCTTATAAAACAAGAAGTTTGTTTTATAAAATGCACCCACATTGTGGGAGTTGTTTGTAGATGATTAATTTTTTAGTAGATGATTAATTTGTTAGGTGTTTTTCATTTCAACATTGTATTTTACATCAAATCTGGGCTGTTTTCACTAACTATTGAAATGATCCGTTATGTCAATATTCTTCCCTAAATCATGAATCCATCCCATTAATTGCCATTTGCAGTAGATTTCACTAAACTTTTAGCGATATGTTAGGATCGCAAAGTTTAGTCTTTTACAATTGGTTTAAGCAACGATCTGTTATAGTTGACACAAAGAAATAAACTCACTGCTGTTGGTTTAGCTATAAATCATTACCAAATTGCTATTAAGGATGATTTCAATTAGCAAGTGGTTTTGTAATTATCTTTTTTTTATGGTACTGAAATCACTCCTTGGATTTTTCACAAGTCAGGTCAGATAAGATGGAAAAGTGAGATTAATCTTGGATCAAAAATTGAAGCCACATCACTTTGACCCAGACAGGAATAAAACCCAACCTTCTGATTGCTCAAGGTTTATTGCTTCAAATGCCACTGTGATTTGATCATGCCTGATCCAGGCAAGGAACCTGTAAACAGTCAATGATAAATCTTTTCCTGTTGTAATTTTTTAAGATTCAAAATACCTGAAATTGCCCATTTATGACTGCAGCAAAGCTTCAACACATGGTCTTGCTTTTTCTCTGAAAACGTTCGCATAGTTTAGATTATTTTGTGTTCTGAGATAAATACTCATTGACTTGATTCCAGTGCATTTTGTGAATCAGGACTTTCATCCTCTGTACCAACTTTTCATTGTTATGCTTTAGTATTGGGGTCATGTTCCTTGGAATTGATATGCATGTAAAAGTAGTATATGTGTGTACAAGCCTAGGCTAAAGTGAGTATACCCTATTATTTTCCCAGGTGCACAAAATAGCTTACTTTTCCTACCACACACTGCTATAATGCAATAGGCTCGTTTAGCCAAAGTTCCCCGGGAAAAGGCCATTTTCCCGGGTGAAAAATATAGACGTCTTATGTCGCCTGATGGCTAAATCCTTCTATTGAATTCTAGCCTCATGATGTACCTAACCTCAATCTACATTTGCATGACATTGCTGGCAATTTGATAAATATTAGATTATATCTTGCTGATGCAAGTAAAATATCAATTTCAAGCATACATAAGATGGATTCTGTCTTGTCAGTCTATTTCACTCCTCCATACCGCCTATTTATATATGTATTTCCCGTAATTACCTGCAATTTTTGAGTTTGAGGGATTTGCAAACTTATATCTTTTCAATTGTAGAAATATTTGTTTGTTTGAAATGTCCCAATGGCCAAAGTAAAAGGGCACAATGCAAAGTACTACACATCAGGTGGAAGTACATCCCAAAAGGAACACAGAATTGAACATAGCCAAAGCAACAAAGACCTCTGCATCATGGGTCTGTCATGTGTGGCTTAATTCAAGATCCACTGAAGGAGAGAACATATGATTCTGTGTTCTCATTCTACAAAGTCTTCGTACCTGATGGAGTCTTCGTTCAAGGTTTTGCTTAAAAATGCAAATATAGCCATAATAAAATATTAGCTGTTTCGCTCAGAATTTCTTGTGAAAAGTTGATACTTTTTAATAGTCAGTTTATGCTTCTCTTAGAAGACACTAATTATACAAACTTGAACCAGAACAAATGATTTTAGCTTTGTTTAAACACTGAAAGACCATGGGTGAAAAAAATTGGGGAGCTGGGAGACACTTTCCCAGGAAATTTGGGTATTTGCGGGGAAGTTTTGGCAATTGGAGGGAAATTCTCCATTTTTGTACATAAAAATTTGGAAGATTTGACCGCCTTCCCGGGAGACAACCATTTTTTCCAGCCCTGCTAAAAGACACCCATGTTTGTGCTTGGCAAGGAAGACACTCCTGGTTATTTTGTGCAGTCTTCTTTTTCAATTAATCAGGTTTTCGACACAGTCAGAAAATGGAAAACCTGCAAAAAAAAAAAAAACCCTGAATTTTCTTGTTGTCTTGAGATTTCTTGAGTGTTGGGTGTGTGCCATGAAAAAACTGTCACATGGTCTGAAAACTGTACACTTCATGTTGCTACATGTGTTAAATGTTCTTTTCTGTAAATTTTTAAAAGAATAAAATTTTATCCTTCATGTTCGTGAGAATTGACTGGACACATGAACTGGTAGTTGTTAGTTATAGGGCTGCAGTGAATAGTTCAGTGGGAAATACCCTCGGTATACCAATCAAATCATGAGAGGTGAATTCCATGGAAATGTTGCATTTTTGACCAAAATTCAACTTCAAGTGATAGTCAGGTTTGGTACATTGCTGAAATATGTAACAATTACTTTAGCTAAAACAGGTTTTACTTTGGCAGTATCATGTTCCATTCTCATACTAGAATGCCTCAAACTTTCTTGTGCTCCCAAGATAAAAAACCCATGAATCAGCCAACTATGCAAAGACTCTTTTAATACTTCCAACAATTCCAAGAAAGAGCAAATTGTCTTTTGACATGACCATGGCTTGTGAGTATATTCACTTGCTACAATGCAGCAACTGCTTCTATGGGTAGAACTGGCTGCATGGGTTCTAAAAATGGTAGTGTTAGGTGTGTCCCATCAGTCACAGTTTTTGGACATTTGTTTTTGTCACAAGTTGAAAAAAGGATTTCAGGTGCTACTTTGTGTATTATTATCTAGTCCTGGTGGGAACATTATCAGAGATGGGTAGCATTTGTACAGTAGTGTGCAGGGTTTCTTGCTGGGTAACTTGAAACTTCAGTCCCATCAGTCACAGATTTAGATGCTAAGGTGTAAAGAATATATATCAGAATAGGAAAGTCTAGTGCTATGCATCAGCAAAATATGAGGGTAGGTTCTAAAACAGAGTGAAGACATGAAGACAGTAAGAAAACTCACACAGTATACTCCAGACAGTAAGTCAACAAGAGGAAAGAGGCTGTCTTCACAGCAGAAAAAGTGGAGAGAATACAAAGGCAAAAGTAATCTGTTGTGCCTGTGCAGTAATTTATTATTGTGATTGAATAAATCATGGGTCATTGCCATTTGACATGCCCAATTATTAAAAATGGTTTCCCCGAAGAATAATTTCAGTAATCATTGGTAAAATGGTACACATTTAATGATGGGTATTGTATCTCCTAGCATGTCCCATCAGTCACAATCAAATGAGCTTATTACTGTATCTCAATGTTGGGTAGGCAAGCATTTGAATACTGCCAAGATTAGTTGGCAATGAAATTTTCTCCAGAAACTTTCTTTCCACTGCCCAAAAGGAGAGAAGCTCCATGCACAGTATGAAGATTTCATCACTGTCTAAGAGAGAATGAATTAAGCAGAAAACTGAGAAGTAATACAGCCTCATAATGGAGAATCTTTTGAACAATTAAAATTGTCTTTTCCAAATTGTGAAGATAGTGAAATCAAAATGTGCTGAGCTCATGCCCATTAGGGTGTGTCTCAGCAGTGCAACACTGGCAAACATCTGCCTGTGTCTATCACAAAACTAGCAGACACATTCTTCAACAATCCGAGATCTCCCAAACTAAAAAGACGACTTTTCTTTGAAAAGGGCTTCTTGAAATAACTTAGATGAAAAATGCTTATTGAAGTGGTTTGTTTAATGTGTGGTACAATAATCTGAAGCTGTATGATATTAGATCTGGGTTATGCAGGGAATCTGATGGGAAATTTATGAAACCTAGCCCCAGATGTGTTAAGTGATTGTAGATCACTTAATATTTTTCAATAAACCCCTTTCCTTTCTGACAGTTATTTGTTGCTTGTTCCAGTGTGATGCCCATTGCATTCAAAATGAATGACCTCATTACATAGATTCAATGAGACTTTGAAAAGGTTTGTGCATGTTCAGCTGGTATTACAGCTTCATGATCAAGAAATTTCATTGGCATATGGTTTTAGTGTAGCTAACATTTCCATAGTGTGAAGATTTGGGGCAACAAATTCTTCCGTTTTTTTTTTGGGGGGGGGGGTGGTGGCAGGATGTCCCATCAGTCACGCAGAGATAACTGATGAGATGGTAGTGTGATAGGAAATTTCCCCCCAAAGCTGTCTGAACTGTTTATTTGCAAGGTAGTTAGTGTCCATCACCATTCCCACAGCGTTTAAACTGGATGACTACTGTACATTTCGATCAGTGTTACAGGTACAGGATGTTTGAAAGATAGGTTGTGTTTTGTTACATTCAACTAGTTTTGTGCTTGTTGATAAATAAGATGAAAATTACAGTCACATATGGACTAATCTTTCTCTTTCAAGTGGTCTGTTCAAACTTATGTTGACTTGGGGCAATATGCAATCTTGCAAATATTTTCTGGGGGATAGTGTCCCATCAGTCACAATCATTTTGTCCCATCAGTCACAAGGAAAATACAATCTGATAAAATGGTAGATAAGAGATGATCCTCCAGGCTGATCTTTTCACAGAGCTACATCAAGTGGCTACCTAAATGGGTGTATACCCAATACATTCAATCCAATCTGAGATAGTAATTACCACCTGACCGAACTCACCGGAAAACTGTGGTCCCCAAATGTCCCATCAGTCACAAGGTGATTCTAGCAGCCTCCCAGCAAAGAGGGAAAAGCTTTCCTGAACAGATTTACCATAATTCAATTGTTTGGAGGTAGGCCCATAAATGGGTTACATTAACAGGATTTTCTCTGTGTTCATTTCTTTGATCTAATACTTTTAACAGTGGAATTTGTTATCAAATGTCCCATCAGTCACGCTGGAATTCACCGAGAGTATCTATGCAGTGCAAAATATTTTCCTGTTCAACATAATTTTTTATTCTCTGGTCTTTGAAATTGTAATTTTGGGCACAGAAAGTCCCAAAATTTTGGTTATCTCAAAGTGGTAGATGTAGTGTCGGTGTGAACATGTGTATGGGATAAGACAGAATCTTTAATAAAGTTAGTTTTACGTATTTTACTTGCAGATAGGAGAGAAAGTTCCAAAGAGCGATCCCAGTTATATTGCAACGAAACAGATGTGCCTCTTGATAAGTGATCTCTGCAGGCCAGAAGTGAACTTTGAAAAGCAAGTAATGCAGCGGACACTGTTGGGGGTGGTTATAGCTATTATTGTACTTGTTTTTGTACTGTGGTTCTGTTAGATCAGACATGGGCTGAGTGCGGCTTGCCATTAATCTGCAGTCCAGTGCCTTTTTGGTTGTCTCACTGAGATATTTTGAAAAGCCTTTTTGTTGGTACACTTGGATGAGATGGTAAGGAAAGCTTTTAAACCCTCTTTTCTGGAAGTTTTTCAGAATCGCAATTTTTACTTACATATTCACCTTTATATCAAATAACTCTAACAAATTGTTACATTAGCAAATAGCACAACTTGGGTCTTTGACCTCTCAGCTTAACCCACCCATATTTTTGGCCCTATATGTTTTGGGGGGCATGTCAACCCTTTACTAGACAATATGTGATGAAACTTATTTTTTTAAACTGTCCAAGTGCATTGCAGTATGGCTGTGATTTGCTTCAATGGACTGTGAATAGTACTGCCGAAAATCATGCACATTGAAAAATATTTGTGAAAGGCTGTTCTGAGATTGAAGATTGTGGCATACTGCAGGGTGTTGTGGCTTATTACAGGGCACTGTGAATCATCAAGTATTTTACATAATCATCAGCTGGCCTTATATTATTTCATTCCCTTTATATGGTTCCCATGCAGTGGGGAGATTGGCAAAGGTCTGGAAAAGTTTGTACCTTTTTCTGGTTTTGGCTTTTGGGTGCTTAGTCTGGAAAATTTGTCATATGGTCTAGAAAACTTTAAAAAGATTACATTTTAATACTTAAGATCATGATGCTAGATGTGTGCAGCGTACACAAATACAAGGGCAGTATTTGATTCTTTCCTTCATAATCCATTATTCGTCAGTTATGAAAATGGCCGTAAAGTTGTAAAAACATCTTCAGTTTCAGTATCTCAAAAGTTTGTAACGCCTGCCTATATATTCTTTTGATTCCTTACGAGAATCCTAGAAAGTTCAGTACATTTTATGATTACAAATTTGCATCAAAAGTTTATAGGGTAAAACCGGTCTTATAACCATGGACAAAGAAGTTAAAGGGTCTCTGTATACATTTCTGTATACTGTATCTGCCATGAGATTTTCTTCAAAACTAAAAATTCTAAATCTAGACTTGGGCAGTTCTAGTATGTTTTTAGAGTTGAGTACTTACAGCTTTAGGAGAGATGACTCTGAATGGAGTGGCAAATCCAACTTCATTTCTTCCCAATGATTTCATAACCAATGCAGGCATGTATACAACTTTGTATTTTGGCTGGGAAAGATCATCTCAGTACCCAGATTTCATGCAGGATGGACCTAGAATAAAGACAACATTTTCCAGATAATTCAAAGCTTGGGGTTTGAAAGGAGCTAGGATTTTTAAAATACCTATTTAAACTGTGAAAAAAGAAAACAGATGCAAACCGTGTAGAACACAAAAATATGACTTTTGTGCGTATTTTTGACGGAACTGAAAATTCCACTGGGGCAGTCACTGCAAGGTAGAGGAAACCTACCCAGGTGTAGTCTCACACACAATCAAATATGCTTAGTACAAACACATGTGAAAGTTTAGAAAGGTTTCTTTTTCTTTTTCGTTCTTGCTGAAGACAGCATTCTTATCTTTTCCATTAGGCCCTCTCCCTTTGCATGGTTGTGTCGCAAAATCTCATGACACATGAGGGTTTTATAACGCTCTGTACAGAGGGACTGCCTGTCATTTGTCTGTGGGAACAGGCTTGTTTGCGATCATTTTTCAAGTCGAGATCTACCTACCACCCCCTGAGGAGGATGTACACAATATGAAAGCCTACACAGTATTGTCTTCAATTTTGTTCTAATACTTGGCTTTAGCCTTGCACAGTGTTGAAAGTAGTAACACATAAAAAAGACACTGAAAATCAACTGTAAACTTGCCCTCTCTGAATTCATTTATGGGACTGAAACTTTACAAACAATGGGATTTCATACATGTAAACATTGTGGTTATTCTGTCAATGGGGTTCAGGAAAGGCATGTATCCCAACCTTGCATACCAGCAAACTTAGATCTGTAGCTGGAATTTAAAATAGGAGGGGTGTGAAAGTATTTAAATTTATGCTTAATGTGTGGTTGTGTTTATTGCTTAATGTCAGTGCTTGTTAGATGGGCAAAATCAAGAGGAAATATTGAGATGAGCATCATAATTGCTAAATATGTTATTAATAATCTGAAGGTGGATACTTTTTTTTTGTTTTAGTTGCCAGTTTCTTGCACATTGTTTAATAGAAAACAGGGTTTCCTGTAGAAATTTAGTTTTGTCAGCCTTTTTTTCGCAGTGTACAAAATGAAAGTTAAAGTCCATTGGCATCATAAAGTAAACTGTCTCAGACATGTGCCTAATTTATGAAATTTTCTGAATTTTACAAATTTGATTTTGTGTCTTATGTGCTAGAAAGGGCAAAATTTGATTTCAGAGGTTGCATTATGAATCAAAAAGAGAAAAAAAGAGTTTACTGCTATTTTATTCTGCATTTTTAAGTAGCAGTACTGCTATATTTTTGTTGAATCTATATACCTTGCTAATGTGATAACGTTATAAATCATTTGCTTCATTAAAAGCAATTTATTTATTTGCACAAACAGTACTTCTCTGATTGTCACCCTCTATAAAATATGGTGTAGGACTTTTAATTGGTATTCAATACTGGTTTCGGCCAATATACCTTACAGCATGTTTGTTCTATATCAGCATTAAATGTTGATTCTATCAGACACATTTTAAAATTCCTATACTTCATACAAAGCTATATTATTATATTTAGTCTGACTCTAAGTCTGTTTGCTCATTTCTAAAAATATAATCAGCATCCACTAACATTTTGAATTGAGTAACAGATTTTGGTAATGTTGACTGTTGATGATGTCAGATGTCAGTTCAGCATAAATTAGACAAATCAGATACTTGTAAATGTTAGCAGATCACCTTGTATAAATATATTATATTTAGAAATGTTAGTGTTTTAAGTTTCAACATTGGTCTGAATTTCAAACAGAATCACTAGCACAGTGATTGGTCAGGAGACTAGGAGTGCTGCCAGATTAAGTTTCACATTCAATTACCCTAGGGTGGGGAAACACAGGCTAGGAGGGTGGGGAAAAACTTACATATCCCTTTTCCTTCTTTTTCAAACTGATTGAAAGTTAGTTCCCACTTATGTTGGTAAACTGTGTTGAATGTTTTGGAAAAGGGAAGGGAAGGAGGATGGGAGAAGCAGAGCTCTTTTTGAGTGGAGGGGATGGATGGACATTTGTTAAGGGAGAAATGGCACCATCATAGGTAGAAATCGGGGGGGGGGGAGGGTTATCTATCCCCCAACTTTTGGTGGTTTTATTTTCAACTGTCACATTTTCACACAGTAACTTTTGCCTCAAAGGCCCTTCTTGACCCCTCCCCTCCCCCCCCCCCCACACTTTTTCACTCAAATCTCCAATATTGGGTTAGTTAGATGAAATTTAATGACACACCAACACAAATGTGTTGTATAGTGTCAAACAAAGTTTAAATATGGTGCAATTCCTTCCCTTTAGTCGCCTCTTACCACAGGCGGGAAATATCGTGGGCATATTTTGCAACCCCCAGCCCACAGAGGGCTTCAGTATTGGGAACCATTTATCAAGACCCAACCAGAACATTAAAATTATGGGATTCATCAATGGGTATGGAGTACACTTTATAACTGATCTTTCAAGAGAACATAACATTGTTTTTTTAATGCTTAAATTGCATGAGTGACATGATAATTTTGAGGGAGGTCATTTTGGGGAGGCAATCTTGTTGGTGATAATGATTATGGCTACAATTATATTCGTTGTCATGAGTTGTCCATGGACTGTGAATAGACACACTAACATTTATACCACTCGGCCATGGAAAACCCCCATCTTTTGCATGGAATGGTATTTTCAGACTCTGTTTGTATCCTAATTATAGTAAATTGATTGTAAAAGCTAGACACAGATGGCTAAATAGTTGTTTTGTTGAATAACAATAGTACAGAAAAGAATTAGCAAGACAAAAGGTGAATATTACTGTGCTACTTTTATTTGATAGGTGTATAGAGGCTGAAACCATCCCACCATTCTTTAGAAGTGCAATAAATTATTTCTTTCAAAAACAGAAAAAAGCACAATTCACTTTAGAAACCGTTTTATCTCCCATAATGTGGCAGTGCTTTTGTCATTGCATTATGTTCATCATACTCAATGGGCATGACGTAGTGACATTGTTTAAATGTGTGCCATTTGTGTTATACATACTGGAACAGAAGTTTTTCCGGGGTTTCATTAAATTATATCCATTCTTTCGAACACATCAGAGCAATTAATTTTGGGGGGTTTAAATATTTCTTTGTAGGAAAGTTTGGCTGTAGAAGTTACAGTTAGACATGGGGTTACTCAATACAAATCAGAGACCAATCTGAGTATAAAAACTGCATGGTCTGAAAATCACATACCCAAACCCAAATTGTGCAATCAATGTTGTCCCGATATAATTTTGTTACAGTTTCTAATTGAGAATATTGTGGTACTTCTTTGTTCTTTTATATTTGATGTATATTGCACAATTTGAGAAAGACTATGCTTTTCATGTTCATTGGTCTTTGGGCTTGTCACTTAATTTATATTACTTTTCACCCTCTTTTCAAGGACAGGTTTTAATATAGGCGATAACTTTGCACTTAATTAATAACTTAGTTAATAATGATCCTAAGCTAAGCTTTTACATTTAGTTATGTGGTAAGTTAATGCAAGTAACCAACTTCTGAGCACTTATTTACGTAAAGGTAATAACTTCTCGCACAAAAATAGTAACTTTGTTCATTATCTTAAGCTAGGTTTATATAATTGTGAAATTATGATGCAAATTGATGCAATGTGACTTACTTTAACATCTCCTATCAACTCATTTCAACAACTCGGCATGAGAACTTGTTTTATTAGTTGCAGCACTTCATAGTAGGTGTCTTGGGATCACACAAATTTAGAACATAGTATTCAAAGCAGCTTGGAAAAACTCATGACACGCTCTTAAGGGTTAGTTAGTTAGATGAGGTTTAACGTCCCAGTTTCGAACCAATTGGTTCAAGTCGAGACGACCACGGCCTTTTTTCCAGTTGTGGCTCACTGGCTTGTTTTCCCTACTCCATTGCTTATGCTGAACACCAAGCACAAAAGCAGTAGGTTCCATTTTTAGCTCACACATTGTACACAGTACATGTGTGAGGTTATAAAATGGGGCAGATGTCGTCAACTTTTCTACAAAAGTTTTCAGCCTTTTGATGTGTGGAGATTTTGAGCTGAAATTTTGGGACATGATTGTTTGTCCATAGAGCATTAAAACTTGCCTATTTGCATTTTGATATACAAAAGTTAAATTTGGTTTTTAAGCAATTTTTGTAGGGCTGAGTTCACTGTGCCTGCTGAACAGGTAGCTGTTTATTCATTGTACTTATAGCAGTGTACTTGGTTGTGTGTTCAGTTGCTATCTCGCAACTGCCTGTGCAGGTTTGTTTTGAAATTTGATCCATTCACACACATTAGTCTTTGTTCATCAAGTGGCCCATGCAATCACAATGCCTTGGGGATAACTAATTGTATGATCATGATTCATTAAGCAAGGAGTTCCATGGGAACTCCCTGCATTGAGCAGCTACTTGATTCATGATAACAAAATCTGAAGCAACTCTGTGGTCAGTTTGGCTTACAAGAAAGGAAAATGGTTTAACCTGTTGTGGGAATATATCCCATTTTGTTCCTGGATCAATTGAGATGGTCAAGTCAAGTAATTGCAATACTGTAACTGTTTTGAGTTCAACTTCAGTAGCAGCTTTTTGAGTCTGTGGTTTGTTTTGATTGAGTGCAAACCTATGCAGTGTTTGCTTGTGGTGTTGTAGGTGCAGGGAGTTGCTATTGTCAAATAGCAACTCCCTGGTAGGTGCAACTACATGTACTTTGCAAACTTGAACAGTTTAATAACATCAGTTTAATTTCAGTCTTGCTGCTAATTCAAGTATGTAACTTTTACAGGCCTTCTTGATTGAGTGTCAGTTGCAGTGTTTACATGCCTAAACGTGATTGTGATTTTTCAGTCGGGTTTTGAGTTCATTTATTATTATGCTCTTTTCTTACGTTTTGCCTTTGCAAGGTAAGGTTTTGTGGAAGTTGATGAATAAATGATAAAATTTGGTTCTTTTGAGTTCCTATTTTTAACAGACAAGAGAAATTGTGTGAGCTACACAACAGCATTGCTGTTCTAGTTTAAGTCTTTGGTATGACCCGGCCAGGATTTGAACCCTAGACCTTCCGGCTGCAAGTCGGATGCTCTGACCACTTGGCCACTGCTCTAAAGGGGCATCTGCACATCTTATTGTACATGGGAGTGGCTGCTATACATTTGGAGGTGTGGTTTGTTTATATCAATCAGATAACAATGACCAATTACAAATATAAGGTATGTTACCTGCAAATTTATGTTGGAACCATGAGCATCTGCCTTTAAATGTTTAAGTTGCTGTCTGCAAATAAGTGGGTCCAGTATTTCAGAGTGATCTAGGTGATTACCCAAGTGATTACCCATGTGATTACCCAGGTGATTACCCACATGTTTTAGACCATTCTGCAGTTCAGGCTCACTTCAAGGTTTAAGGGATACAAATATTTTTGACACGAGAAAGAGGAACTACACATAAGCAATCAGGTGAAATTTCCATTCAGTTTCGATGTGTAGTTCACGAGATATCAACAAATGAAATTACTACATTTGTAAACTGAAGTGAGCTTGAAGCAAGCAGGGGTTATGTCATCTCCTCACATTGATGAGCAATACTTTCGTTTTCTTTGTTTTTCATTCTGTTGGTTTAACCTTGAAGTTGGAGTACTAGGGATGTGAGCTTTTATGGGGAATTTGAAGTTTGTATAATTCTCATGACTCTCATAATTCAGGTTATGATAACATGAAATTATGGAGGAGAAAATTGGTTGAAAAGATAAAAGAAAACCAAAATAGGGCTTATTAATGTGAGGTTATGATGTCACATGTGCTTACTTCAAGTTCACTTGGAGTTGAAAGTGTGACACTTTCATCTTGAGAACCACACATCAGATTTCAAGGCAAATTTCACCAGAACTCCCAGATTGTTTACCTCTAATATATCAAAACTTGACTGAAACCTAAACCCTTATAATTATAAAAAAATTTAAAGACAGTAATTTTGGATTGTAATGAAGTTTTATGTGGTGTGGATCATGTTTTTGGCCACATTTATGTGGAAGACAAAAGAAAGTTTTGAGAAGATATATCCTGTGTAATCCCTTTTTGTCTATATAAACCATTTTTATATGTCCAAGTAATGAAAATTTTTTGTTTTCCATCCTAAGACATGGTTTAAAAGAAATGTATAATTTTATTTTCTTTGTTGTGATGCATAGTCGTTTTATTGTATAGATATCAAAGATATTTTATATGAATAGAATGCCACCATTTCTACAGTTTATTGTCATACCATCTCCCTTCAGTGTAGTCATTTAAGTAACAAATTTGATTGTGTAGAGGTGGTATTAATTGTGGATGAGGCTATGGGTAGTGTCAGTTGTGTACTGAGAGTGGGGGAGGGTCTAAGGAGAAGTTTTCACCCCACATTTGCCCCATGCCATACCCTAAACATAAAAAATTGTACAACTGACCAGCTATTCTTCCCCATCCCTCTTCCCCCTCCCCCTCTCTCTTCCCATCTCCCTCCCTTCAAAGTTATTTTTAACCCACCTATTCACTCCCAAGTTTTCAAATGCTGTGCAGCCACTAACCATGGATATATCATTAGAACAAGAGACAATGGTTTAAATAGGCAGCAATTGTAAATTTTGTAAGGGAGGTTTAATCACAGAGCTATTACATAATAGTTTTCAACAATTTGCCTATCAACATTTTAAGCGCTGAGCCCATTAGGTGTTATAATATGATACCACTGTGAAAGAATGGGTCACAACAGTGTGGTGTTACATGATCTCTGTGTAGAGTGTAACGTTACCCTGTCTAACCATCATTAGCAGATGACAGCAGTAGGTGGGGGTGGCATGGGGGAATCCCCATGGTACAATGTCTTTCTTCAGTCATCTCCAAAACATACAACTATGCAGCTGACATGCCACCCCCCCCCCCCTCTGTTTTTCCCTTACTAATACCTTGAGGACAGAATGCAAACAAATTTAACATAACTATCAGTTGAACACCCTTCATTTAATGCAAAATTGATACACTGTCAAACAGTTGTATCGATTCATTTGTTTTATGTTGGGTTCATATTTACTTTATGTCATGTACATGATCATGCACTAATGAAGCACAAATAAAGAAACTTAAAGAAACAAAAGATGTGTTTTTGTTTACATTTTTCTCTTTACTTTTTGGGGCTTTCCATGCAGAGAGATACCCTGTTCAGATCTGTCAAATGATTGTTGCTGCTTATGCAATGGCCAAATCATGCAGCATAATTTGATCTAAGTAAGATTAAATTTTTTGGTTCATTTTTACAAATTGTTTGCTAAGGATTTGTGAAAACCTTGGTAGTTTGTGAAACATTTGTCATTTTTTGATAGAACTTGGGATTTATATTCAACAAGATACCCCAGTGACTTCACCCCACTGCCTACAAAAATCTAGTTTAAACACCTTTTGGGGTCATTTTTAAAATATTTGGTCGAATATCTGGCAATTGAGGGCACACCCCACCCCTCCAATGCTGGCTCAACAGGGGCTCGTAAAGAGCCCTATGCGAATAGTAGGCATTCAGTGTATAAATAGGTAGGGGTATGCTACAACTGTGCTCAATTCCACTCCCAGGACTAACAGTAAGTGTCCCCATCCAATAGACAGAGTGTATCCCCAGTCTTTAGCCATTCACCCAAAGGTCGAGTGGGGTGGAGGATTCTTGCTCAGTACCAAAACGTGACAGCTATACCCAGCAGCCTGAAACAGGAAAGACCTGAACTCCGTAATGCCTTAGTCGGACTAATCGAAATCTTTGACTTCTTGCTGATGACGAAAGGAGCCAGTGCAGTCAAGTGCATAAGTATGGGAGTGTGTTTGTGATGGCTTTCTTATAAACATGATATGTCGAGAAAGGATTCATAGCTACTTTTCATACTTGCTATGTACATGGTTTGTATCAAGAGAAAGAACCTTATTGCCTTTGGTTACGTCAAAGTTAATCTACGTTCAGAGGTCAAACAGTGGAAACCTTATAAACACAGTATCTCAAGAAGGGAAACGTTCATGGATCTCTCATATACTTAGTATGGGGTTGTCACATGCTAGTTAAAAGGATCCTATTGTTTTTGGTGACGGTCAAAGGTCACTTTAGCTCAACTGTGGAAACTTTATAAACACTTCGTTTGAGGAAAAACTTTTGATGCATCTAACACTTTGTGTGGGAGTGTTCGATATTCAATAGAAGTCCTATTGGTAGCATGGGCGTAAATCCCGGGGGGGGGGGGATGGGGGATATATCCCCCCAACATTTGACTAGGGGGGATGGCCTATGTAATCATCCCCCCCCCCCCCCCCCCAGTGTTTCAGTCTACAGATACGTGTATGATGGAAAGTACATTTTATTCTTCATTTTCGTAACAAATTTTTTCAATCTCTCTTCACTTTCTATCACAAATGTTTCTCAAACTATCAGAATTTTAGCAAATCGTTGGCAATCTATCAAAATTTTCGCGCGCTTCACGCGCTTCCAACCTTACGTCAGTGTCACTCATATTATCAATATCTTCCGATAGTAACTTTCAGAGAAGCACAGCAGCAAAAAGTTGAAAGTTTACGAATTAATAGGTAAAAGACTGGCTTATGGCAGTAGCATGCAGGTTTGTTGGGCAATTTAAAGTGTCTCGATGTAGAGTCTGAATGCAGGTTTTGCCGCTAATGGAAATATTATTCGTCACTGTTTACACTCCATGTCATGACCATTGTTAAGGTAATAATGCACGAAACTGTTCTCATCACAACACTTTCGGAAGAACAGAGATGCATCTCCAAACATCTGTGAGGACTTCGCATCAATATGGGATCTTTCAATCTAATATGTAGCATGATGTAGAAGGTTGCAAGTACGTATCTGCCGTTATACATTTTTCAAAAATTTTTACCAGAGCTTCACCAGTTCGCGCTAAGCCATTATCGGTATAGATGGTGATTGTTAATACACTTATGACGAAAACAGCACTCTGTAACGCTCTTATTAGTCCTTCACCCCTTTTGCTACACCTATCAGGGAGGTCTAACATCACCTCCCTGCACCTATACTCTCCCTCCCTCTCATTTTCCATTGCTGGCAGCTGTTCGTCCGGATTTTAGTTCAAAAGTAGTAAAAATACGATAGTTGTAAAGTGTTCGGCGCCTATACTCTATATTATCATTTGGATGTCAGGTAGTATACGCATTATGTCATTGCCCCCACACCCGCTCCAATTAATTTGATTAATGCAGAGCTTCCAGGAGGTCCTATTCAGGTATCTGCTAGCCTTAGATGCCCTTCATAATGCACAATGAAGGCAAGGACATATTTCGTAATAACTCAAGAATGTTTCTGTGGACTCCACGCACATATTTTTTGTGTAAAAACTTTCCCGAAATAGAAGGCAGTAAAATAGACAGAAGGGAGGGGGCTTCAGGAGATTTGTTGACAACGTATCTGTCTCTTAATGGACAACATACTCCTCTTTTCCATTACCAAAAAAATAGCACTCACTAAATTATGGACATTTTCCTGCCATATATGATCAGTTCGAAAAACATCCCAAAGATAGCAACATTTTGCATCTAAAAGACCTTAAATTAATAAAAAAAAAAAAAAAATCTTAAAGGGGAGGGGGAACCCCTTCCCCAGGACGATACCTTTATGTAGTGACAAACAAAAGATCAAAACTGCTGCATGCAAACGCAGGAACGCATGAAAACTAAAGGTGTAATTTACGAAAAACTTGGGGGAACCAAGGTATTATTACATCATCTATGGGGGCCCCCAATCACAAAAAACCTGGCGACGCCACTGATCTAAAGCCAACTGCAGGTCTGGTAATGATCTCAGAATTCAAAATCCAGTTGTCTGGGATGACCCTTTATGTTGATTCCTGCCTTTTTAAGCTTAACAGGACATTGTTGCTCTTGTACAATTTCAATCCAGTGCAGCTTCTCAACGAGTTTTGTGCTCAAAATAGCATTTCCTAAATGTATGAATATACAAATAGCCTTCCAAAGAACATTACCACTGAATCTAACCCCTTAAAACAGTCTTCCTGGCACTTCTGAGACATTAAAACCCAGGAGCTTCAGGGGGCTTCGCCCCCTGGACCCCCACCGGGGTTTTGCCCCTGGACCCCACCAGGGGCCCTAAGGCGGGTCCCCGGACCCCACCCGTCATGGGCTCGCGCTTCGCGCTCGCCGTTCACGCTTCGCGTGCACATTTTCCACATTTGCGATAGTTCACTCCATCCCCCCCCCCCAAAGTTGAAAAGAAATCTACGCCCCTGATTGGTCACGTAGGGATCATCACAAAAATTCTTAGTTGAAACTATTGCAAACACAAAACAAGAGGTTAAACATATCTAGAGATAATAATTGGATGAAATGTCCAAAATAAAATACAAGAAGCTGATTTACGACCATGTTATCACGACGTGAAGCTAATTAATTAAGTCCGGGTCTTAAACATTTTATACGTAACCGTCACAGTGAAGCAGTGTACATTACGGGCATGGATATCACTAGGCCATTGAGCTTTCTGGTTAATTCCCAAAGCAAGACCAACTCACCCTCCTCCCCTCTTCCCCCACCCAGCGCCACCACGAAGAACTTTTTCAAAAGAAATTTAACTCTAACCACCATTGCCAAGTACCGTAATCGTAACAATCGCACCTGTTAGTGTACTATAATCTACAGTACTAGACGAAATTACTGTAGCGGGATATTTTCGGTCTTGTGAAATATTTTTAGGATGTTTTCCCCTTTACCCCTTCCCCAATGTTGAGAAAAGGAGCAGGGGATATTTTCGTAAACAGATGAAGTGACATTCAACTTCAAAACAACACTAAAGAAGTGATGCAGGGTTGTTTGTGTCGTAGGCTGGAGAAAGGTATACAAAGGTGTGTATTGTGGAAGATCTTGCGATGCATAATTGATCGGAGTTTACCAACAGCTTGAGGAAATTTCGGGCAGTGATTTACTTTAGGTGGCAAAGTTTGAATCGAGGCTGTTTTAAATCCTGTATGTTCACTATGTCTGCAGGGAAAGTGGAAGCAGTGTGTGAGGATATTGATAGGAGGACACCACGACCGCGCGTCCAAGTTAAACTCGTGAGGACCGACCGTGGAGAAAGGTGCATAGTCACTAGAAGCTGGGTTCAGTTGCTCTCTCTAAAATCTGTAAAGAAAAAATTGTATTACAACAAACTGCGGTTTGAATAAAGGGCGTATATAAATAGACACTCAGGCGACCAGATTTGCGGCATCGTAGTGAAGTAGACGGCGCTACCACTATTACAGCTAAGATCCGTCCTTCCCGGGGATGGACAGGTACACGCGCGGATCCAGAAATTTTGAGGGGGGGGGGGCCAAGATGGAAAATCTCATGTGCACCGAAGGTGCACCACGAGAGCGAAGCGCGAGTTCCTACGCGTGGGGTCCAGGGGCCCGCGTTAGGGCCCCTGGCGGGGTCCAGGGGCGGAGCCCCGGTGGGGGTCCAGGGGGCGAAGCCCCCGGGAGCTCTCGCAATATTGCATTTTAAGAGCACAGAAATCGACCTCCAGTTCTTATGTCAGTGAGATTTTATACCTTTTCATGTTTCATGGAATTTGATGTGTATGGCTCAGTATAAGTTACTATATGTACCTGCAGAAGTTCCGGAGAATATAACTTATCTTAAAACTTACACGCCAACATTATGAGCCCTTGTAGGTAACTTGAGATGATTTTTGCCATAATGAGTGTTTGGTTTTCGTTATACGGTATCGGGTTTAGGACGTTAGATGAAACAATTGCGCGCGAAGCGCGCCGAAAATTTGAATTTACATTTAAAACCATTGCGATGACTGACGGTGTCAATCCCCTCTATGTGTGTATATCAATTAGAAGGTGGGTTCGATACTAAGTTTCAGTTCTCATAAGGAGAGGAGGGTGAAAAAATGAATATCAGTTGCTTTACATCCTTACAATGCTGGCTCCTCTGAAATCACGTTTATGCACACGAATAATTGGCTTATGGTAGAACCCCACCGATGAGTAATGCGAATACGTTTGGGACCTTATTGATAGTAAAAGGAGCAATTCAAGGCTAAAAGTGCACAGATCAAGCGAAAATCAAGAAATATTGAGAAGACTTTGCAAAAATCGTGAAAGATTTCAAATGATTTTTGGTAAAAAGTGATAAGAATAAATCCATCACTCAATAAAAACGTACCTCTCTCCGTAAGTGTAAACAATTGCGCGCGAAGCGCGCCGAAAATTTTCGGTATTAATTGAGCTCTACAGTAATTGTACACTGAAAAGGGGGACCAACAGGACTCTCACAACCTGACATCCATATGGGAAGAGAGATGATATATCACCTTCTTTATGGATTTCTGAAGGTTATACCCTTCAGAAATCTATGACCGATGGTGCCGGCGGGAGTTGGTGATTGGGGGAACCGCAGATAACTGCTAAACCGTGCCTTTTAGGCAGTGGGATTTTGTATACGCTATACAAGAGTGGGAGAGCCTTTTCTTGTTAGTACATGAGAGTGCAATCCCAGGAAGGGGTTTACCCTTCCCTTTGAGAAATTTTTGTTAATTTTAGGGGGCCTATATGCAAAATGGTGGTGTCTTTGGGTCATTCTAAAGTGATTGTATGTTTAAAAAATGTCCAAAATTTAGTGAATTCTAACTTTTGTTCGGGTGAAAAAGAGAAGTAAGAGACGGTTAATATATTGCCTTCAAAGCTCTTAAGTCCCAGGAAAAATTATGGGCGTGGATCCATCTCCAAAAGTGGGGGGGGGGGGGAGGGACTTTTTCACATTTGTGAATCGCCGTCCTGGTGGAAGAAGCAGTGGTGGTAACCAGAATTTGCGTCACGGGGAGGCAATAAGTTTTGTAATCGTCGGCATGGGAGAGGGGTCTAAGGGAAATTTTTCTAAAACTGAATGCCCTCAGATGCGATTTGGTGCAACAAAAGTGTAGGATTTTTAGGTTATTTTTCTTCTAAAAATTTCGTTTTCCTAGGCATAGTTGCAGTCTGTTCCATCATTTTTGAAGAAGTGAGGGGGACTTTTTGACGATGTCCCCCTTCCAAAAAGTGAGGGGGACGCGTGCTCCCGTCTCCCCATGATCCACGCCCATGGAAAAATTGTACACGCAATTATACCTGCGTGGAGTCCACAGAAACATTCTTGGACTATAATAAAATTTTTCCTTTACATTTTAAAAGGATACCCAAGGTTGACAGAGAACAGTATAGAACCTCCCGGGAGCTCTGAATTAGTTACAGTATACAAAAGAGGGACCAACGGGATTCTTACTACCCGAAATCCATATGGGAGGAGATATGATATATCACCTTCTTTTTAGGTATAGCAAGAGGGATGGTGGACAGGCAAAATTCGTTTCAGAAAGATTTTCGTCGTTATTGAACGTCGCGGTAAAATGTTTGGAAAATAAGCAACGGCAATTACGTACTTTGAATCTTTCAAATTATGTGCTAGACTAGATTAGTCAAAGATCCCATAATGATGAGAGCCCTACAGAGAAGGAGATGTAGTTTTTACAAAAATGTTTGCACTGGAATAATTTCTTGCGTCATAGCTTTGTCAATGGTATATGAAATCGGGTGTAAACCCTGTCGTATGCGCGCGAAGCGCGCCGAAATTTTGAGTAAAATATTAGTCCATGACAAAACCTGCATTAAGAACCTGCATCGGACACTTTCACATTCCCACCAACCTATGCTATTCAGAAACGAATCTTCTGACTGAGAATTCTTAAAAAGCACTTTTGCTCCTTTGTTCCTCCTTGAGTAGTTACCGAAAGCTATTGATAATAAGGAAAATTCTGACACAAGGCTTGACGCTAGCGGAGCGTGCGAAAATTTGGAATTTGTCAAGGATTTCCAAAACTTATGATAGTTTGAGAACAGTTTGTGAAAGAAAATGGTTAGAAAAATAAACCAATCATCAAAAATACATCTCACCCTACACCCTCCACAGAAATCTGTACCTTAAACGACTTTTGGGACCATTTTAAAAATTTTCAAGAATCGATGGGGAGGGGGACACACGTCACCCATTGCCTACTGTGCCGACGCCACTGTCTGTAGCTTAAAAGCCTTTTAAGTTCATTTTAAAACTTTTCAGACAGTTTCGAAATCGAACAGGGTATGCACGCCGCTACTTTACTTGCAACAGCTGGTGCCACTGTGCACAATATCACGTCACCTGACAGCTTGTCTTCTGTATTAATTTTGCAAGGTCTGTATGGCGAAAACTTTGCCTCTCAATCCCTCTAGATTACAAAACTTTTCACTCTTTAACGCAAAATTGTTACTACATTTCAGTGCAGCTAACCGGGCCCATACTGCATATGTCACGATGTTTACTTATTTAGATCTTAAGTCAAGGATCATTGATCAGCTATTCACCTGTTTTCGAACATTGTAGCTCTATTTTTGGTCGCCAACCACTTTGAAAGATATCTAAAGAGATAATCCAGCTATAGCTTCACCCAACCCCTACAGAAATATATACTTTGAATACGTTCTTAGACACTTCTATTCATTTTTTGCTCTTAAGTTTTCTTTCTCCTTTTCTTTTTTTTTCTTTTTCTTCCTTTCGTTTTTTTTTTCGTGGCGGGGGGGGGGCCGGGCCCCCCAGGCCCCCCCCCTGGATCCGCGCCTGGACAGGTAACCCCACGGTCTAACACCACCTTTGCGTCCTTATGAAATTACTGGATTACCTAATGAAGGCGTGAAAGATGAAATAATACAGGGACAGTTATGTGGAATCTATTATAAAGAGCAGTAAAAGAAACTTGCAAAGGAAGTACATATTCGCGACCATGTAGAGGTCAATGGTTAATCGTTAAATCGTTCAGGCAATTTGTGAGCCGTGGCGCTATTTAGGTTTCATTACACCCTACATTGTGTCCGAAACGATAGATCTACTAAGGTGTACACCCCTGTCATGTCTATTGATGCGTCTCATCACAAGAAAAAGACGCTGGGGCAATTTTTTTCGATAGATAACCAAGTAAGATGGGGTCTTTTATAACACTGGCGTGAAGTAGACTAGATGCAGCGTCAGTGGTGCAAACATAGGGTCAATTGAAGTATTTGGGGGAAAATTATGGGCTTCCAAGCTGGCGAAGAATAAGTCGATCTTTGAGAGATTGTTAAGGCCTGGGTGAAGGAAAGAAACGTTTGAGCCTTTCTAGGCAGATCGTCATGGTCATGGTGCAGTACATTGAAAATGTCATAAATGGCCAACTTGTCACCTATCTTGAGAGGGGTCGCTTGTACCTAGCGAAACCTTTTGCAAGGCTTCAGGGGCCTCAGTGCCCTAGACAATTTTGTCTAGGACTGCAAATCACAGGTGAGCAAAGTGCAGCACGATAAAGGCAAGGTTAAGAGGAAAAGGCCTCCTTGAAATATTTTGACCCCTGATCCTTCCTTTGTCACTACATGAAGGTGCCGCTCTGGGGGAGGGGTCTTAAGATAGGGGGTGTCCCCTCTCCTTTGAGAAATGTTCGTAAATTTAAGGTTGCTTAGGGGGTGTCCCCCTCCCCTTTGAGAAATTTTGTTCATTTAAGGTTGCTTAGGTGCAAAATGGTGCTATCTTTGGGGCATTTTTGGAGCTGATCGTATATGGCTGGAAAATGTCCATAATTTAGTGAATTCTTATTTTCCGTCTGCCTGGATGCTTTTACTAACTGCAGTGGCGACGCGTAAATTGCACCTTTTTGTGCAAACTGTGACGCATGCGCGCGAAGCGCGCCGAAATTTTTCAATAAATGTGGTTTCCCTGACAAAATCTGCATTCAGAATCTGCATCGAGACACTTTCAACAAACCTGCATGCCATTCAAAAAGCCAGTCAAATAGAGCCACGTCACTACTCTTTACGAAGTGTGGGGGGGGACATTTGATATTGTGTCCCCCACCCATCGAATGTGGGGGGACATGTCCCCCTGCCCCCTCCCAGGATTGACGCCCATGGCCCACTACAAAGAAGACGCAAAACTGTAAAGTTCAATTCCTTGCAATCTAGGGTTTTCAGAAACCCAAATTTCTTACCTCGGCCCCAAAAAGATTGAGATGAGGCGGCTTTGGTCATGTGTTGAAACAGCCGCCCCACGATAAAATCCCGGATCCATCACTGTGAAGACTTCTGACGCGGTCACACGTAAAATACTAGACCCAAATTGTCACCTGTCGACACATGTGTTAATGGGGGAACGCCTAGTTACGCTTTAATTATGATAAAAGGTTGAACCACCACGCAGTGGCGCCTCCAAAAGTTAATGATTGTGGGGGCGCCAAAGAAGATGATGCCATAAACCTAGTACCCAGACTGCCAGATAAACCCAGAAAGTCGGTGTAAATTGCGCATGTCCGTACATGTGGTAGTTTGCACTCGGGACGGTTCCTTCCTTTGTCCCTTGTCCATGTGACGTCCTGGGAGAGGGGTCTAGGGGGAGCGATGTCGCCTCCCCTTTTTGGAAATTTCTGTTCATTCAAGATGGCTAACATGCAGAATGGTCCTATGTTTGGCAAATTTTAGAACTGATCATATATCGAAAAACTGACAATATACTGAATTCTTATTTTGGTTGAGTGTGAGGGTGTGTTGTCTAAGTGGAGGCTGACAACTTTTCCCCTTGAGAAATTTTTTTTTTTTTTTAGGGTGGCTTAGAAACAAAATGATGGTATCCTTGGCAATTCTTTCAATTAATTACATGCCTAGAAATTCTCATTATTTAGTGACATTTTGGCTGTGACATTGTACTCGTTATGCCAAAAATGTATAACGATAAATACATGCTGAGCCTGTTACTGTATATGCTACCCATGATGTTAGGTTGCTCTAAGATCCTCTGTTGCTGCGGGGGACCCTACAGAGGATGGATATGTACCTCTGTATCCCGCATAAGTGTTTTGGTCTGAATAATGTATTATTGTCCTTATAATGGTTATGAGATACGTAGTGCGAACCGTAGCTTCAATAAGCTTGAAGGGAGCCGAAATTTTGCATTGAAAATCACTTCCGTAACAAAAGTTGGATGTAGACTCTACACCGAGACACTTTCAGTTCCCTTACAAAATTTAAATGTTAGAGGGCGAGTCTTTTGCACTGTAATTCGTAAAAGCTTTCAATTTTCATAAAAATGTCTTCCCTGAATTCCTCTGCTTTGCATTGTTACGATGCTGTTCTCCTCCGTAATGACTGCCATGCACACTAAACATCGGCGTAATTGTAAAACCCTCAACGGATGAAAAGTGCGAATATGTTTGAGAAGGTGTTAATAATAAAGACGGCAATGCAGTGAGCATGGAAGTGCGCGGAGCGCGCGAAAGCTTAACTAGTTTGCGAAGGATTTTCGAAAATTTTGATAGTTTGAGAACGATTTGTGATGCAGGATAATCTAAATAGATTCATCACTCCGTGAGAAACACATCTCACACTAACACCTATAGAAATCGATAGCTTAAATTCTTTTGGGCTCATTTTAAACATTTTCGGAAATTGATTGAGAACACGAGCCTGCCCCCACCCCCACCCCCGTGCCGGCGCCACTGCCACCACGAAAAACAAGGGTTTGGCTTAAAGATCTAAAAAAAGGCATGAAAGAGAGTAGCAAAACACAAATTTCAGCGGAGATATTCCCTGTTTGTACGTTCTATGAAAAGGAATGCTCATTGTGTCTGAATGTCGTTGACTCTACCCTAGCTCTGTCACACCAGGGAGGTATTAGGTGTCCTAACAGCTCCCTGGTCACACCCTGCAATAACAACGTCCTTTTTCGGTATCGTTGCTATTTCTCCTTGATCTCTTTTTTGTTGGCGTGATTACCTTTTGTTACCGTACTATAGTTGTCTGTCCTTTCGGAAAATGGTGCATGAACCAGAGAAGAGGAACTTGACAATTTAAACGAACTATCGCTTGGGTGAGGGTGGGAGGCCCGGGAGATACTATGATATACCTTTCGTCTGGATTAGTCGAAGTAACAAGTTTTCATGCCTTACCAAAGGCTGTGACTTCTGTTGGGTATTGAAGGGTGACGGGAAACGAACCGATTACAATATTGTATACTTAAACGTATACGTCATAAGTATACGTACGCACTTTCATATGCGTATACATAAGAAACACGCGTAGGCATGTGCAATGGCGTCGATGGGCATTTGTGGTACGGAAGGCAAAGATAAAAAACATTCCGACAGATTACTGTCTTAAAATGTAAATTTTGTTAATTTTACTACTAATGCAGTTGTAACAGGGATTTCGATTTTGTTTCGTTAGCGCAGTTTGGCTTTAAAAAAATGAAAAGTTAAGCGCTAAGATGAAAACGGTGGTAGTTTCAATATGTAAGAGTACAAAAATTACCTCATGGTTTCTTTGCGGGAGTTTATTGTCCCCTTCCCCCTCTAGCTTGTGTATATAATTGCTCTTTACATGTATACAAATAGGCGTAGGAAGCTGTTCTCGACTGGGGGATGAAAGTTGTTTCAAACAGCCGTCCTGGGGGAGGGATCTAAGGGGGAAGGGTGTCCCCTCACCTTTGGAAACATTTTCAATATTTGAGGGTTCCCGGGTGCAATTTGGTACAATATATTGGGCAAATTTTACGGAAAATTACTGCAAATTTCTGACATTCTTTACAAAGGGAACAAATAAGGGTTTTTCGTCCTTGGATTGAGGCGGGAGCCCTACCACATTTTTGATCGGAGGGCTTTATCCCCCCGGCCCACGCTTCCTACGCCAATGTGTATATAGGCTATATGCTTGCTTTACATGATGGCAGATACGTACAAAGTACGCCTGAAAAGTATCTTCTTGTGATAATCAAATGATGACAAAGTCGCAGCTTGCTTATAAAATTAACACATAAGTTCCATGACCTACTACTGGGGTGAGTGACGGACAGTATTCTGTCCTGCAACCACCCTATTCCCCTCCCCTCATGGTAGCCACCCCCTTGTCTCTCACACTTGAATTAAAACAAAACGGATTTGGTTGTTGGACATCGTTACGAGCGCGCTCGTTGCCAGCACATCTCGTTTCTCTTTTTTTTTTTCTTTTTGTCTTTCTTTTAGGGGTAGGGGGATCACATGGATCACTTAAGGTTTTCTTCACTGCGACCTCAAAATTGGAAACCTACGTTGGGTGGACAATCGAAATTTCATAACCCACCCGAACAGATGTAATATAAATGTGACCAAGCTCTAATATATCAATAACTCTGCCAGTGCCACGACTTGCTTCTCCGTAGGACTGGGTGTGAGAGGGGTTACAAGCAAGGTTCAGGGCTGCACAAGAGGGACAGAACTTGGTCAACGTTTCCTTCGACATATCACAGGCATGGATGGTGAGGTCTCACATAAAGGGGTTATTTTTACCTTCGTTGACATAATCAATCTGTCAATAAAATCGCCAAACAATAACTCTATTGTCTTGATAAGTTTTATTGACGACCAACCATAAACAAAGCAAATAAATCAACGTAAAAGACAATTAATAGATAATTACCATCACTTCGCTTTTATGTACATTCAAACTCACAGATAATATTACTCTGAACCCACTCTTTTCCTCCCACTCTTCCCTTTACCCAACTTTACCCACCATCTTTATATTTCGCCCACTTTTACCCACCACCTTTACAGATACCTGAGGACAAGTCGACCACTATGAGCAGCAAGTTTCCTTTCGTTTTTAAATTTCGTTAAAATCTCAAACAGTCGGATATTTGACTTAACAGGGAGATACACCTCCCCGCTACAAGCATACGAAAATTTCCTTTGACACTCGATTCCTTTCAGCAACATGTAGTAGTTTTGGACGACGATGGAACGAATGCCGGTGTAACGGCACTACTTCAGGGTGTTCTTTATTACCCCCTGACCTAACCTTAACGTACCTATGCCTTACTTTCCCCCACACATCCCCACGGTACGTCAGCTTCAACCCTCTTCCCCTCTCCCGTCCCCTCCACCCCCTCCCCCATTTATACACCAAGCCAGAGTAGGTTCGTGCGGTACAATATGACAGTTTGGAGATTACTCGAGTGACGCAACGGAGATGCAGCCGTGTGGAGGGTAAATGTCTTCAAACAGTACTGGTAGGTTACACCGAAGCAACACGATTATCAGGAAATTTGCACGAGAACCTGACTTGTTTCACTGTGTTTTCATTAAGGGGTGGCGGGGAGTTCTCCTGACCCGTCTCAGTTATTGCTCTTCTGTATCAGAAGAAGAGTATATTCCTGAATACCATATCCTTGAAGTTGCATCACTGTCCTGAACAAAGTTATGATGTGTGCAGACTCGTAGATAGACGGGGCCGAGCAAGCCGCACCATCCCCTCCCTCCCCCTCCCTCCCCCTCCCTCCCCCTCCTCCTCCCCCAGCAACCGTGTTTGACTACCTGGCAAATCTATAACCAAAATACTACTCGACAATCAATATTCCCAAGCGATGCCCAGCTTTGTGGTGCAGGGCCCACCTCCCTCTTGCCCCTTCCCTTCACCCCCCATACCCTTCTCTTTTAAATTCCGGCTACGGATCCATATGTGCTGGAAGGACCTCCCATACTAAGCATTACTTAATAATTGTAACACGTGGCAATCCTTTGCCAATATTCCAACAGATTGTCATTATTCTGAACGCAGCAAGCTGGTCATGCGTGAGTCATTAGAAAATTCAATGAGGCTTGCACACGCTGAAATCGTAGCACAATCATATCGAAACTACTGTAGGACAGTAGATGGTTACATAACACTATGAATGCAATATTTTTGAGTGGTTACATAAAGCGCTTTACTCCCGCAAATTTCTAAAATAAAACACTCCGTTGCTTGCTTTTAAGCTTATAATACGTCATGGCATTGCTGACGTTTTTATCTTTGGTTGAGCGTCGCACTTCCCGCGCGATAACTTTCCCGCCTTTTCTAACCAATTAAATGTTTACGTGACTGCGTTTCATTTAATGGCAAGAAAAATTAATTGCACATGTAATTACGAACATCAAAAACTAAAATAATGTTTATCCAACCAAAAATTATTAAAACTAATTTCTAGACAAATCACCTAAGCAGTAATAAGCTTCGTGTGTGCTTCTTCGTCAAACGGTTGGCATTGCCTATAGTGATTGTCTGCAATCGGCACCTAATCATAAGACTGTACATTTACAGCGATTTCATGCAAAATGCACGTTTGTGTATACATGTACTTTAAATATAATAATGCAATGTTGGTTTTTTGTGTGTGTTTAGTATAAATAAAGTGCTTTCACTTAAAACTTCGTTTTCTTCAAAGAAAAACATGGTCCACAAATCTGATATTTTCAATTCAAGGCTTGCTTATGAATGCATGGCATGTGAATTGTTTTAGCTCGTGAAAGATTTTTGTCACAGTCAAATTACAGTCCTGAAATTCATGAAACTTAAACTTACAAAAAAAATTAACAAGAAATGAGGAATAGAACCAACTTTGCAAGTCGATTATAAACCGTTTTAGTGTTATATTTTTAGCGCTGATGTAAAGGAAAGAACATTTAATTTTACTGATCAGTCCAAGACGTGAAAGGCTGTATAGCAGCATCTGCTTCCCAGCCGTTTACGGTGAAGCAAACAAATCAGACAAATGGTCGTTTACGTGTGAAATGGATATCGTTATGACAGCATCGAACGGAAAGCGTCCTCACTATGCTAACATAGTCTTTGGAATATGAAAACAGTAAATTCAACAGTTCCTGGATTTTTAAGTTTCATGATGTAAAAAGAAATTAAAAATCACCAATTAGAATTACATTGATGCCAGCACTTTTGTCTAAAGTAGTGCACTTCGGGCTAATTTGAAATACATGCATGCCTGATTGATATGTAGCGACATGTTTTGACTTTATTAGCAGTGGCTTACCTACGGGGAGTGGGGCAACTACATAAGAACTTGCGCCTGACGACCCCACCCCACCAAGGCAATTCCACAGTCACAAATTACGCCCCTTTATAATCTATATTATAAATACGACCCCATCCAGAAATAAAACTAAATTTCAAAATGGCGTCTTACAAACTGGGCTTTCACGAAAGAGTTATGCCGATCTTAAAAAGATGTTCGGCATTCTATAGAGGGCGCTATCTGGAAAGAATGAGTGGTCCGACCCTACGTCTCCGCTGCACCCTCCCACGAGAATTACAGACTACGCCACTGCTACTTTGTATCGACCTACAGAAAGACATGGATTTTGCAATTGCATGGTACTGTTTTTTCTGTATCCAGCAAATCCATTTGTGTGCAAGTGGTGTAGACCGATTCCGCGAAAGACTTGAGAGAGATGTAAATAGAATGAATCTCATGCAAAGGGAAACAAATATTTTAATAAAAAAAGAACAAAATAATTATATGCATGCACCCAGGTTGCCGTAAAAGCTATGGCTACCCACACCCATACCGTAGGCACGGGAGACACAATCCCCTACCCTTGTGTAGGGCTCCATCTAGAACTTATTTTTTATATCGAAGAAAAAGAATACTGATCGGCAATAGAACACTTACTTTCTCTCACTTGCAAATAAGCAAGTATAAAAATACACATATCGCCGTTCAAGGCTGACTTGGACTGCATGGACCTGTTTCCTACATCTTTATGGTTTTTTAAAGCTTCAAAGAGGTCAAAAGTTAATTGTACATAGCTTTTTGCGACCATGTACCCCCCTGAATTTTTCAGTGGTTTCCATTTTCCACACAGTTAGGTTCATTTGTCTTTAAAAAAAATTAACTGGTTGTGTTTAGACTTAAAATATGCCAGCGCGATGCTATCCCATTAGGTTAAGATCAACAAGCTTGTATTCACTAAGTCTCATTTGATTACCATGATCTCTCTCTCTCTTTCCTGGAGGACCTTATCCCGCCGGCAGATCTCGATTTGTTGAGTGAACGTTTGGCATTGTGCCACCTGTCTGCAAGGTACTTAAGATTATCTCGAGCGCGTTCTCCAATCTGAACGCGCTTAGGGTGGAAGTGATTACCTCCCTAGACTGCGTCATGGTCCCATAAATTACTGATCTCCTTTACGTACATAAGTCTGAAAAGTACCAACGGTTGATATCATATATTCCTTTCGGTTAATTGTGACTTGAGACGTATCCATTATATAAACTAAAATCGTGCTTCTTCCAATTTTTATCTTATATTTTGCAAGCATTTCTGTTTTACATAAAATTAATTCTGACACCTTCGAATGAAAAAATTCAGCTGCCTCAATTTTTACTGGGAAGTCTTTTTTTACCCATCACCTTGCGTATTTATGATTTTTAATATCAAATCCCGCCACGGTTTTGTTGCTTTGTGGCAAATACTTTACATACAGAACTTTATAATTTTCTATAATGTTGACAAGCAAAGCAAGAAATTTAAGAACCTTGAAAATCCAGTTTTAGAGATAAATAACTACAAAGATAAGCAATGACAGATGGTAGTACGTCAAAAAACAAAAGGTCGAACTATTGTGATGCTATACTTCCGTACATAATTTAATGCATTGTTTCTTGTTCTTTTCATAATATTACTGATATATGAACTCTCAAGCAAGACAGTTATTGATGGGCTCAGTGTTCTTAAAGGGCATAAACAGCAACCCTCGCCATTTTTTTTAAATAATAATGGCGCCTACTTAAAGGCAATAGGCAGTCACCCCAATCAGAGTTAGTATGCCCGTCACTCTAGTTCATGAATGGCCTATTTTGATCATGTGACAATGTTTTGTTAGTAAATTGTGAAATTCAAGGAGAATTTCGCCTTGCTTTACCTATTGTTTGTAATAGTAATGTTCAAAATGTCTTCAGAGGTGCTTGTAATGCAATAAGAGGAGACTTGCAAGAATTTGCTGATTTTCCAAGGCAAATTTAGGGGCGACTGCCTACTGCCTTTAAACTCACCATGCCTTCTCCCCCGCCCTCATCTTTCCCTACCTTAACACAAAAAAAGATTCAAATTTCATCTCGAAAATAGTGAGTTATCCAGTGTGCTATAGTTTGAGCAAACTTCTTCGGAGGAGGTTATGGGGGGTTAAGAAATAAGAGGGGTATTGAGAACATTCAAAACACTTGGCTTCTCGTAGCTCATGAAATTCGTAATACTGCATATGCCCTTTAAAGACACATTAAAAACGTGCTCAACAGGTTAGTGATTCCATCGAGTTGAAGTGAAATTAAAAACTGTTGGCACGATGTAGCAACTTTATCAAAATTTCATTACTCTTAAAGGTTCAAGCCTATTTAAACCTAGATTGCCATCAATCGTGGACAAATGACAACATTTTTTCCACTTTTGGCAAATGACTTAAAACTGATAAAGTTGACCCAAGCTGACCTTTGATGCAAACCTCCAAGCAAGAACTTTGCACAACCTCAAAAGTATGATTGAACACCTACTTTGGAAATTATATTTAATGCATGGGATGCAGCAGGTGGCGCGCTACTAATTCAAAGGGATTCATCCGCTGAAAAAGTTGCATCACAAGTTTTCTCCCTATAATTAAAAGAGCTCAAAAGTTACCACCTGTATGAGGGGAGGAACATAATTTATGAAGTTGCTTCTGTAGTAAATAAATTAAAGTATTTTGGGAAATGGCAGGCCCTTAGGTACATTTTTGCTTTATATTTTTCCCCTCTTCAAAATTGCGTTTTGAGTAAAGGGTTAAGTGAGGGACCATCATCCTTTTACAGGAGCTCTCGTAGCCCAATTAGGATTCAACAAATTTTGGTACATGAGACTGAAAATAGTGTTAAGGGACTACAAGTGAGCATTCACATTAGGGGTGGCTTGAATATGCTTAAAACTTCTTTCAAGGGTCTTAAGTCAGCATAACAGTTAAAATTTTTAAGAGGCAGTAAACGGAGGAATAATTGGTGCCCACTTCCATCATTATTGTCAATGAAAATAGCGGTTGATGTACCAGCAACGTTTGTTTTTGGAGTTTCTATTTGTGTGAAAGGCTCAAAATGTTCTAAAACAAACATTTTCTAAAGGACCTGTTTTAAAAAGATATGGCCAATTTCGTTTGTAGTTTAATTGCATATTCTTTCAGAGGTAAAATACATCTAAGCTTATCGGCACCGAGGTAGCCTAATTTTCTTCGTATGCAGTTTCACTCCAGCCTTCTACAAGTTCGTGACGTGTTAGGCCTAAGTAAAATTTTATCTCCATGACAACCCGTCAATTTTTTCGCTTCATTCTGAGGACACTTCCCGCCCAACAGTTGACTCCAGCGAGACCCCAGAAGGTGGAGACGACGTATTATACAAGCTGGCGTGTGTACTGGTTGTATCCGAACCATTCGGTTGGAGTGCTACGGGACTGTGATTGGGGGCGCCCTGTTGCTGGTGATGGTGTGCCAAATTCAACGGGTTGGGAGTTCCACTGGATGCCGAGGTCGAAGTTGACATCAGGAGACGCGTTTGCATAGAATGGTCGCTGGTATCCAAGAGACTGTGATTTGCAAGTCCAATGTACGGACTAAGATTAGAGGCCACGGGAGATAAATTGCTACTCAAGTTCATTCCGTATCGATATTGTGGTTCCGCCTGAAAACATGAAAAACGAAAAAGAGATTCTATAACTGAAGGGTACGGTTGCCTTTGAATCAGTTGACATTATAATGAGAAGCAAAGAGGTACGCAGAACTTCCACTCGGACCCATAGATATAAGAGACTTCTTATGTCTGTGATCCCTCTTGTTAGTTTCATACAATACTTGCTTTTATGGCAAACTAATTTCATGTTTTTTTTTTTTCCGAACGCTAGTTGCAGGTACTGGATGTATACTTTTGGCCTATGTAGGCCGGTGGTCGGCAACCTGGAGCCCGCAGACCAGATTCAGCTCACCTTTAGGATAAGTCCATCCCAACGATTAATGGTTAAATTGTAAATCTGAAGGGCGGAGGGGCACTCGTGCCCCCCCCCCTTCGTTTAGAACCTACCCCATGTATATCATGGGTCAATAATATCACACACCCTCTCTGAAAAGTTGAAGACCCCTGATTTAGACCATCAAAATATATCAACGCTCTGGCAAAGTTTTTACAACAGACCTTTAGCTCAACCCTCCTCCCTTTCCAGACTCTTTACAGTTGAACGTAAGCTGGCGGAAGATGGAGAGGTCCTTTTCCTAGGTCACGCACTAAACGCAACCTTTTTATCACGTATGTTGTCATAGTAATCTCTAACGTTTTTCCTTATATAGAATTTAAATCATAACTCCACGTGGAACCAAGTTTGGAATCATGCTTATTAATTTAAAAGAAAAGCCTAGCTAAACCCCATCTTACTTTGATATATGGGAAAGAGGACCATAATTCTGATGAAACTTCCAATCAGTTCCTACCCTCGGTTCCCGAGATATTTGCAATTTTTTATACTTTTTAAAGGACCTCGGGGGAGACAGCTCTCCTGGCTAAACGAGGTTAACCTTTTGAATATTTAAATAAAAATAAAGCTGATTTATCACGAGTATTCATTACATGTGAACTTGAAGCAAGCAGATTCGTCATCATGGTTTTCACATCCAAATTTTTGTGCTAACTAGCAACTAAAACTTATCAGTGGCTAAAAAAGTGGAAAAAGTAAAGAAAAGCAAAAATAGTCCACCAGTATGAAACATTTTCTCTAAAAGTCCCAATGACGAAAACAACTCTTCGAAGAGTACAGCGCATAAACGAGTCTCAGCTCTGAAACTTTACCAAGCTTCAAATATCCCAACGGCCAAAACCGCAAAGGCGAAACTATCAGATCCTGTACATAAGTGCTTTAGGTGCTTTTAGAATATGTGATAACTTAAAAGGACTATTGCATCTACCCAAACATGAATGATGATTGGTTAAGATCACTACTGTAGCCCACTGCACAGCAGACAGCTCACACTCAGAAGAGGGTGTGTGTGTGTGTGGGTGTGTGTGCGTGTGAATTTGGCCTTGAGCAATTTTAACTCCGAACAGGCTAATCTAGCTTTGTCTTGGAGGTACCACAGACGGATTTTTTATTTTCATTTTTTACTTTCTTTTATTTTTAGAATTGAAGGAGGAGCAAATGGTGAATGAATTTGGGAGAATTAGATCTGTCTGGGGATTGATAATTTTCCAATTGAGCTTATCTCGAAAAGGGAACACAGGGGTTGAATAAATGTTTGGGTCTGGACCAGTCTTTTAACTCAATCGATACATTTAACAATTCACTAGACAGACCATGCATACTACGGTACCTTGATTGGAGTGCTGTAGCTCGTTGTGGTTTGCAAAGGGGATGGCTGACTCTCTTGCTTCACACTAGACTTTCCGCTTCCGCGGGATTGGCTACCGGCACCGGTAGTTTGTCCAATCACAGATGAGCTGCCGTTGTGTTCGGTTGTTGACTGGCTGGTTGGAGTTTGCTGTTGTGCTTGCTTCTTCGGTTTTCTTTTTCTTGTCTGAATTCCATCTTTTTTCATCGCTAAAGGTCTATTAACCTGCAATGGAGATTGTTCAAATAAGTATTCAAAGGATTATTTTCTGGCATGACACAGGCGGAATGATGAAAGCGTATTTAGCCATACACATTACCAAAAGTGCCTGTCATTTTCCACTTAAAATGTTACCTACGCACAACGAACAGTCTCGTGTTCCATCGGAGGCAGTGCAAGTGTGCTCGTGAGAGCAGTTTTTATTAGTATTTTTGGTTTACCGTACGGATAACTCGTTTCACCGTTTTGGTCGTGTCCGTTTAATGCGCGTAAAAAGAGCACGTGTGCTTTTGAGTGGTAACTTCTTTTGGAAGTTCTTGCGTACACTATTGTAACAGCTTGCTGAGGGCTTCTGTTTTGTTTTCTTTCAGCGTAGTAACTCCTTTGGGGAGCAGTGACAGGCGTTCTCATGCAGTGGCAGATAGCCCACAAAAGTTTCCCTAAAAGCCTGAAGCATACTTATGCTTTAAAAGGCTATGATCACCAAGATGAGGCACATATCTCAAATTGAGATCCTCGACCTTCTGCTAAGATCATGTGAACCACGATTGCATAAACGGTCCATGAGCATTTGATGGCACTCATAAAAAATACTCCTTTTTGATATTGTTTTTTGTATTATTTTCTTCAAGTTAATATGTGTTCCTTAAATTTGGAGCATTCGTAGAAGACACTTTTAGGCTACAATCTTGGACAAAACTCGTTGGAACACCCCCTGCACCCCCGCTCCCCCGTACAATGTTGGAGATAATGATTTCAATTCGAGATATATCGCTTTCCTTTGGACACAACATTGTACTGGGGGACGGGGGTTCGTAATCGTGCACGACATCATATTGTACATGGTACAACGGTGGGAGGTGTTCCAACAGTTTTGTTCAAGATTGTAGCTAAGTCATGCATCGCCGTACTGTTTTTCATCAGCGTCTAAAATCGTGTCATAGGAGGAGGTGAAAGAGATGAGCTAATTATTTAAGGCGTGACTAACGTCTCAATATAGGGAAAATGCAGTGTTCCCAATTTGAATAAGGATAACCCCCTATGCTAAATCATGTATGATCGTTTGAAATCATGTGAAAATTGCGTCACGGGGTTTTTACTGAATTCAGTCAGAAAACTAGTTCGCTTACATTTGATTAATTTGTTGTAAAACATCATAAAAATACTTGTTATAGGAATAAAAGTGATATGAAAGACTTAACTAAAGTTTCAGAGTAAAATTGAGGCAATTCCTTAAAGGGAAACTGCAGTCACCCCAATTTTAATTAGCGTACCCCGGTATCCTAATTCATGATTGGGTCCGTTCAACCATGTGACAATATTTTTTAACTTAGTTTACCTTTAATAAGAAATGTGTTTATAAGACACATTGTGGAAGACATTTGTAACGGATATTGGAGGAAATCTGTAAGGCACGGGTGATGTTACAAAGCAAGTTTAGGGTGATTGCTCACGCCCTTTAATTAATGGCTTGTGTCCTTTAAAATGCTTGAAGCTTTTGCGAAAGAATAGCAGGTACTTAATTTAAGTCTTAGCGGTCCCTCAATTGCATCCTTAGTCTGCCTTGTATGGTTTATGATTTACTGTCCAAGATGTCAAAGTCTCAAACGAATAAAGATCATTCAAGGATAATGTACTTTGATCAACATGAATGTATCCCTACACTCGGCAAAACGGTAGAAGAAGCTTGCACCAGAGTTGTTTCAGTTTTGGCCACAAACTTTCAGACCTCTCGAGAAGTGGCTTTGTGCTTATGGCAGTCAATCAAAACACACTTAAGGGTAAATTGCCCCATTAGTCACTAGGTACAATACGCCACTCTGATCAAAAAGGAATTCTTTTGTTTACAGAAATAAGACAGCGGCGTATTGCCCTTGCCTTCCTTGTCGCTAAATTTGAATAGGGGGGGACTTGTGATTAATGATCCCTGCCTCCAACGAACTTCACTGACATAGACTCACGCACCACATATATATTTTGACGGTGATACGTGGGGTTACGAGTTCAACGGTTTGTTTATTGAAAAGTTATGGAAATTACCGCCCTCTGCCAATTAAGTTCACGATTCACGTTGAGATAGGTACCACAGGTTGAAACAAAGTTCGCTACTAAACCGAAGAATCATCAACAGCGACAAATGTCTTTGTTTTTGGGGGATTCTTTGCCATTAAAAGTGAGGATGGATAAACGCCGTATGCTACCACCATGTAACCTCTGATTGAGGTACCACCCGCCTGTAAATGTTCTCATATAAACTTACAATAATCGACTCGTTATTCAGTTTCACAATACAAGGTTCATATACTTACAACTCCGTATGAGCAGCTCTGCATTTACCAACCAACCAGGTTGCAATTTTTCGGGGATTGGGGGCTCTTTTTAGACGTTTTGAAGAAATCGGTCCTGGAGAGTTCAGGTGTCTTTCTGGGTTCAAGAAGAGCTGTTATTTTTATTGTTCTTTGTTAACAAATATTTAGGAGGGGGTGAAGGTAGGCGGATTTTCGCCTCCTCGTTATCTCTGACCTTCGATTTCACTTTGGCTAGGATATCACATGTCGCCTCGTGTATTTGAGGGCTACAACTATCAAACTTGACCCCACCACTAATTCAGGCTCAACTTTTATTTCTTCACACATCGCATAACTAAATTGAAAAAGTACTCCGTAAGTTATTTCCATCTTACCCCTCCTCCACCATGTGAAGACTATAAGACGTCACCAATGAGACGTAGGGGAAAGATAAATCAATTTTATTTTCGTCGTGCCTGTGTACAACCCAACTGAGATCGAAGAATGTAAACTGGTAAGATTCAGCCCAAAGTTTGCTCCCGATCAATATTGAACACAAAGCATTACGTCCCTGGACCTCTATATTTTGGGGCCATTTTTTGCATCGCAAGCAGTCAACATCTTCATGTGACTTGAGTTTTATGCTACAGGCCTACCGTTTTATACCCGGTTTGTCAACTAGACTAAACGTAGAATTTAGAAGTGTTCTCTGCTACAAACTGTCATGACATGGGGAGTGAGTCCCTAGGAACTGATTATTCCCCCTTCCTTATTTTGTTTCGCTCTCTTCAAGACACCGCGGTCCAACTTGCCGCCGGTATACGGTTCTAGATGCTTCCAAAATATAATGGCTTTCTAGTCCAAGCTTTAATCAATTTTTTGTTGAACAGATGTCAAAGGTTGTTATATCAAATTTTGGAACATGCCATACGTGACCTATTTGTTAGCCGTCACTTTAAAAAATGAAAAATACAGTGGACAAATTAAACTAGGATCGAGCTAACGGGTCAGCAAACGTCCTGGTTAAAAGTAGCCAGGAAAAAGGGTTCAAATTAACATTTACACTTTTTTTGAAATCAATGACTGACTAAATCCTGGTCAAATGTAAACATTTCCAAGGTAAATTTTAACCAGGCTTCCTTGGTTACTTTGACCAGGAAATGGTTGCTAAGCTGTGACTACGATATTGGTAAAATTTAGCCAGCAGGGTGTTTTCAGAGTGCCATAAATTTATGCGAGCCTCCCGATTTTCAACCCCCATCTCCATCCCTCCCATTCCCCCCATTTATTCAATGTCATAACTTCAGTTACAAATGCCCACGATAGATCCATACAAGTGCTCATCCAAACAGACACGCTGTCCCTCTAAATCTGAGAAGCGGACTACCACTCTGCTTTCATGTGAGGAGAAAACTATCTCCTGTCGAAAACTTTAACCAGGGAGTTACAATCCTCAGACTAGTAGTCAAAGGGGCAAAGGGGCACCGTCCTTAAAAGTTTTCACCCCTAGTAAATTTTGAAGAAAAAATACTGCATTAACAATTCTCTTTCCAGAAATATTTCTCCCCTTGCAAGTTATCTTGCCCCCTCACCCTTAAGTGCCTTCAACTGCTAAATAAAGAGAGAATTGGTGGTGTGCCCCATACAAGAGACATACCTAAGTCCTTTAAAGTCACGTGACAAATATAAGGTTGACATTATCAGCGGAGTTTTTCTTTGACGTGTTCACCGTAGATGCAAATACGGACGTAATCTCTCATATTTACAACTGAGATGTGATATGAAGCCCACCTTAAAAGTTAACAGTGACAAATTGTTCCAGGGTGAAGGGTAATTAAACCGTTCACCTAACAGTAAACCACACCGTCCCCATGGTATGCATCAAACCTCATATTATCTTCGCTTGGTGTCAAAGCGTAATGGCGCCTCTAACCAGTTTTTCACAATGTGACAACTTTGACAATTGAATTTCATCGAAGGATTGATAAGGCTGGAAGCACTCGACTAAATTCGACACACGTTTTCTTTATTGTACTTACTTGATTTCACGGTTCTTTTTTGTTTTCCCTTCTTTTTCTTCCTTTTTTTCCCTTTTTTTGGCAAGCAGGATAACCAAAGTATTCGATCGAAGACATCCAAGGTTAGAAAGAAGAACCATAATATCTATTCTGATCATTTTGAAAATAATATTTGGACTTAGTTAATGGTTATATACCTTGTAACGGCGCTTGTTAATTCTGTCTCACCCACTTGCTTCCTTTCTTACATTTTTGATGGAAATCGTTGTTATCAATGTAGAACTTAATGAAATGTTGACATGGTTAGGGCGGGTAATGGAATTGGAAAATTTATTCAAAGAGGATGTTAATCTTAAGTTTGTTTGTTGACATTGAAGGTGACGTCACACACTTGTGAGACGATTCACGTGTACCTGCTAGTGGACCTAACCATCCCAGTCAAGTACTATTTCTATTATTCATTGGCTTACGTCATGTAGTCTTGTCACTGAACTCCACTGACCCCCACCCACCCCCCGAAAAATGAAGTAATATTATCAAACAAAGACATGGGCTACATTATGGTTTAGTCACCTTTTCCGCGGAGGTACTCTCTTGACTTTGTGGTGTGCCGCCTTATGTTTTGTTATATTAATCTATGGACATGTAATCAAAACAGCTGCTTTACTCAACAATGGTAGATTAAGATCCCCTGATGAAGAAAAGTCCATCGGAGTTATTTGAATATCTTTTACCATTCTCAAGATATTCCTCTTCAAAGTTTGACCATTTCTGAGATTTCTCATTTACTATGCAAAGATTGTTATGTATAGTGTTGCAGAGAGCCTGTATTTTTCGTTAATCCTTCATAATTTATTTGATAACTACCAGTTAGTTTCTAATTTGGGTGTTTAATATGGGCATTTTCAAAGTAGTCAATAGGTACTTTCAAAAGTAATCCTCCAGGGAACACCAACATTACAACTATCCTTAGCAATGAAAATTAAACAAACAAAGGATAACTTAAAGCATATCTCTTGAGTCCCTCTTTTCACGTCACAAGTTTGCAAACGTAACTTATGTTTATTCATCATGTAACTACAAAAACAGTACTTGTCTTGTGAAATGGTCAATATTTGATAGATTTTGATGAGAATTGTGACTATTTTCAGGTTTGAATGCTTTTTACACCAAATAGATAGGTATGACTATTAACATGACCACAGACATTTAATATTAGCCGACAAGATATAAGGCAGTACACCACTAAGTCAAGAGAGAACCTCCGCGGAAAGGAAGCTTAACGGAGGTGATGACTTACACTGTGTAACTTATAGTAGAGTCCGCATGCATTGCACACTGGTTCACCGTCTTTGTTTCTTCTCCACAGTGTTGTTGTACTGGTGTGGCAGTTAGCACACGTGATTCCTTCCCTCCTTGACCCGGACTAGGATTGAAAAGAAAGAGCGATTCATCTTTTATGAGAATTAAAGAAATGCCTCTCTTTTTAAGTCATACACACAAAAGACATACAGCAATAATGTACTATGTAACAAACTAAAAGAAAGCATGTTTGTTGGAAGCTCTTGTTGTGATCCCTATGATTTAAGACCAAAAGTTTGGTATGACTGAGGCCGCCATTTTGCAATAATGACGATTTAGGCGTAAACTGTAGTCATTTTCTTATGATAGAAAAGGATCTCAACCATTCAAAATCTTTTTGATTTAAAGGTAAAAATGCCGTCTTCCAAATTTGAATTATTGTACCGGTATACGGCTCGTTTTTATCCATATGACAATGATTTTATCATTTTACTTAATGAGTTTCTAAATTCATGGGGAAAAACTCTTTGCTTTTCTTTTAATGTGCAATATGTACGTTTGAAAACATCCTGAAGATGCTTGGAAAGCAAAGAAAAATCGATCTGAGAATGTTAGCAAATGTTTCATAATAAAGGATAGGGCGACTGGCTTTTTATAGACCTTCTGCATATGACGCAGAAAGTGCTCCCTCCCTCATTGCGAGTTACACCAACAAATGCAGACAGCTGATTTGTCAACCAATCGTATACGTGCGTAAGTCTACTACACGTGCGGCGAAATCTACGCCGTTCCTGCACGTGTGCTTCATTGGTTTTCTCAAAACTGACGTCGTGTGACGTCAATGCATAAGACGTCTCAATGGCATTGCATGCAGTAATCAGCTTTGAAAGTTAAGCGGCGGAGTATACTTCCAAAATTTTGTACATAAAGATGGTAACGCATAAATTGTAAGTAAATATGACAATATTAACTGCCAAAATTGTCAGAAAACAAAGAAGTAAATTTCCCTTTTTGGGATTTAATCAGAGTGACCGCTTAACAAACACTGCAAAACCCTAAAAGTGAGATAACTTTTGGAACATTGAGGTAACTTGCCGTATAAATCTTTCTACAAAATCATTCAATTGAGATACTCTTATAATATTGAAATGTATTGTCGTAGAAGTTCAGTACAGTGAACTTAAACAAGTCCCTGCAGCAAATTGCCTCAATTTTTTTCTAATTTTCATTGGGTTTTATATTGGACATCCTGAGATAGGTTATTCCCGTGTTGTGGTTATACCACCTTTGCCAGTAGTTGATCTTCGTTAATCACTAGCATGTTTGATGAAAACAATGTGATAAAAGCGATCTTATTTCCTTCCAGAAGTTTTTATATTTCCATAAAACTGTAAAAAAATAGGTTTGATGTTGCCGTTAAATTTAACTGGTTAACTTTGGCAAAGCCTGAAACCACAGAAACTAAAGTAACGGAGAATGACGTCTGGCGATCTGCACTGAAGCCATTGATTTGGCTTTTTGTATACAACAAAGCAACGTCGCATACAAACAAATACAAACATCACGTCCTTGCTTTTTGCAACAGTTGAGTTATTGGCTGATAAACTACAAGTCTTCAAGTTAAGAAGTATAAAACAAAACACTGAAGGCACCATGACCTATCACTGTTATGAAATTTGCTCCTAGTCTTTCGAAAAACGGACTAAATGACATTTAACTTCTGAAACTGAATACACCCTGTACATATGGAGATACGCCAATCAGCCAGCTTTTTGCCGTACAAAGTGACATCACAATCCGTGCCTTCACTGGTTAAACAGGCAGCGATGCACTGTGTCAGTGTTCTCCCTTACTTTAATTTCTATGGTAAAACACATTGACCAAGGCACATAGAATAGCTAACGAAACAAACTAAATTCTTTAGCAATTTCGTTTAATGTAAATCGTGTGAAAACAATTTGATATTTTAGGTACACTGTAAATGGACACCCCATTAACTCACGTAGAAAGAATACAAAAGTATCTTCTAACATAAAACTCTGAAATTTATTGTCCCCACATTAAATTTGTTTTCTTAAATCTAATGTAAATATTTTGCAATTGTTGTAAAGTTGTTTTAAACTTTCGACTTCGGTTCGGATGGAATACCAGGATGAAGTATCATCTTGACACCTCGAGGAGGAGTTAAAAACTCATTAAGCCAATCAAAGGAGAGTTCCGGGCATCTCCAAGGAGAGGTGCTAAAATTTGACAATCCCATCACAGTTAAGGAAATCCGGGCATTAATTATAGACATTGGAGGACATTTCGCAAGGGGAGGGGCGAAAGGTCCTTGCCCCGAGATTTTCCTCAAAAAAAAAACTCTTTTTTTCTTGAAATCGACAAATTTGGCTTAGGGTGGACTGCCGATCCCCCAGATCCCCGCTTCGTAGGCTTTGGCGCTTATGGAATGTTTTTAACGTACAAAATTAAGACTTCTTCGTTGTATAACTACAGTCAAGAATATTGGGCAAACTTTGCGTCATGTTCGATGTGATATACGTTTGGGTTTCTTCTCGCGATTCACGTTTTCTTAACTATTGTACCAAAATAAGTGATTGTCAGCATGAATTCTGGAAAGATATCATACCTGTGTACTTGTGACATCTGTGTCCTAAGTTGTATGCCAAACAATTGGTAAAAGTTTGTTGATGTTGTGACATCATCTTAGACTTACCACAAATCGTTTGTTTAAATATGAGTTTTTAAAACAAGATTGCTCCTTTTCAACCACCAAAGAGAAGTGTTACATGGAATGGGTTTATACAATTCGTGTGTTTGTAGCAAGAGCGGCGATTTGTTCTCAATATTGAAGGGGGGGGGGCATGACCAGATTTTCCAATAATTTACTGTGTGAAAAATCAAAGTCAATGGGCGATTTCTCAAATGTTGGGGGGACATGTCCCCCGGGATCGCCGCCCATGGTTTGCAGTATCATCTTATTAAATCACGTGAACGAATATTTGAATAGCATTGGAGGTATCAAATTACTGATTTAAATCACCATTTAAGTGGCTCTGTTTTGTAAAAAGAATAACATTGGTTTAAATTTAAAGTTAGGAGTTTCCTGCTCTTCCGTGAAAAGAAAGAATTCCGAAAAGAACTTGTTTCAAATATTTCATTCAGCATATGAATGCGACAAGAAAATCAAGCTCGTACTCCGTAGTCACAAAAGGTGTTGAAGGGGCGTGACAGCTTCCAGGGAGGGGTGAAATATTATTTAGGGGCGAGATATGTTATGCATTAAGGCAACAGTAATGTTTGTTCCCAAAAATTGTCTCGAAGGCGAAGTATCGTTTGGGTGTGGGGGGCCCTGGGAGTCACTTTGTGTGGGGGTTTGTTTGTGTGTGGTGCCACCCCTGCCCACTTGACTAAATGTGCCTGAAGATATCATGTTTCACTTCGTTTTATTTCCTGATTTTTCAGAAGGCTTAAGTAGTTCAGTTTGTACACCCTTTCAGCAATGGTGATGTTTAAGTTACTAAACTTAAACAGAGCAGAAAGAAGCCCTTGAAAGGTACTTTGCTTTGGTCTGAGTGCACCCTGTGACTGTTCTGTGGCTGTTTTTTGTTTGCTTGTGGATGTGGGTTGCGATTCCGGCACAAAGTGCCAACTAAGATGTAAACGTCATTGCACAGTGTACTGCATGACTTGGCCTGCATGCATACGTCACCCTTCCTATGTGGAAATAATCTGCTGTATCTCTTTACAATTGTACATATGTCACCGAGCCTGTGGTGTGACGAATGCTCTTTGTCTTAGAACACCGCACAACTTATTCAATTTTACCGGGACACGACAACCTTGACATTCATGAGCATAATTCTCTTTTTTCGTGGATTGGGAATGAAACTGAAGATATTAGGTCTACCCAAATTTTTGTACAAAGGAAGAAAGAAAGGAAAAAGGGTAAACGATCGAGCAGGAAAAAAACAGAAAGCGGAAGTTAGTTTCAAAAATGAATTTCTGAATTGTATGCATTTTGTAATCAATTAGGCGCGCAGTGCTGTAAATCTCAAGGATTTATTTACTGATAAGACTTTGTTTTGATGCCAAATATGATAAGAAAGCGATGTTCTTAACAGCTAAATGGATTCTGCAATAAACTGCTGCTAGTGAGTCAATACAAAAAAAGTTTGTACCTAAAATTTCGGCAAATTGCCCCGCAAAGAATTTATGAGAATAGTTTATGTTCGCTTCAGTCCCCAACCAATTCTGCTAATTTCCCTCTTTTTCTTTTGTGTATTTTGGTTTTCAAGTGAATTCTATTTATAAAAGATGTCTACCCTTAATTTTTTGTGATTTGCTTTGGGAAACTTCATGTATCACTACTGACACCGTAGAGATAAAGAAGGCGTTGATTTCATGCCCTCTGAAAAACGACGTGATAAAGCCGGGTTTTGCAGATCAGGGAAGCTCTTGTAAATTGCAGCAGACCGAGCGCCGGACCGTTGCTGACTGTGACAAGATTTATTCCACTCACGAGTGAAAACAGAATGTAAGTTGTTCAGATCACTAACGCGACCCAACTCATCCAATTACAACCATTTCTCCTATTAAACTTACTTTAAACATTGAACTACGATCCTTGAGTTGCACGAAGACAAAAAGATTTTCTTGAGCCTGGTTTTGTTCATTGAAACAATTTTTTTTTATCAACTGTAAGGTCACATCTTTGTCCATGGAATAATGAAGAAGTATACATGCAACATAAGATAACCGTACAAGATCCATAAAATTAATATATGAGACGCCGTAAGGGCATTTATCAATGAAAGCTTCTATCAAGCAAAGAGGGAGTGCTCAGCAGACGTCATTGCCTGCTTAGCAGGCTGTACGGCATATTCCTTGTTCAGTCGTATTGGAAACCTTAAAGAGGAGATGGGCAAACAGAGTGAGCTCCGCGAAGCACCGACGTCCCAGCGATATGCGTGTTTCTGTTCTGCTGTTACCCGTAGGGTATCCATTGTATCTATAGGTCCGAGTGTATCGTATACAAACACACAGCGCATGTGCTGAAACCTACATCATGGCAACTAGATACGAACTTATGACGACAAGATAAACACCTGTACACGATATAAAACTTGTCTTAATATGTTAACGGTACCAAGATGCAGACAATTCTCCTGTATAGTTTTAAGTACAGTACGGATAAAGCGTATGCATTTTGTATTCGGACTTAGCGTTCGCAAACGCATTATAACATGCGATTGAAGGACTCGCGCAATTAACAGGGACTAAAATATCGCAAAGTACATACTCTTATGGATAAATTTGTATAAATCCCTTTAGCCAATATTCCAAGGGTATCAGTGAAATCTGTTCAATTAAATCAGTTAAACATTTAATATTAAAACAGGCACTGACTCAGCTGAAAGAAGATAATCCCTTCAGTTAGACTTAACATATTTAAGAGTAAACACTGCAGTTCCAGCTCATTTGTTTTCTGCTCTTTTTTGTCATTTTTGGCCAGTATCTGTGAAGCATCACCATAGTAACCACTGTTCACCAGTTACTCGCAGGGCTAAGTGACTCCTATTAATACCCTTAAGAAAGTATACGTATAGTTTGCCCATGAGTGAAGCAAGGTCCATTGATCCCAGTGTTGAACACCCTGCGGAGAAGAGGTCACTTCAGTAGCACAGGCTCAGTTTCACGAATCAAGACTGCGGAGAGGAAAGCTACGCCCGCTAAATGTGACGCGTACGAAAAAAACACTTACCATTCTACGTTGTGGCTTCAGAAGCGGTCTGTTGTACCCATTCATTTTGTGGTAGAGTCCGCAAGCATTACACAGGTAATGTCCGGTACCGTCTCTGCGCCAAAGAGGTGTTGATATTGCTCCACAGTTTACACATTCTCGGCCTAGAATAGAAAAAAAATTAGTTCATATACTGGGGCTTTTATTTCATTTTTACAGCAAGCCCATCTTTGCCAGAAGTGCATTCTTCAAGAGCTTTGATATGACAATTATAATAGTAGTTATGCGAATCATTTGCGGTTAGCTGACATAAATACCAGTAATCCGGTAATGCAATGCCTCTAACATTATTTCCATCATTCATGAACGAGGGTATTTTAATATGTATTTGATTTACTATGAAATTAATTTCTACACTAAACGTCTATACTTTTTAAGTTATTTGCTTTCGCAAAATTCTTAATTTTTTAATCAATCGGTCTACATATTGCACGGCTATTGGGTGTAATGCTGGCTCACTGGACAACTTTGATGTTTATCTGAATAAGATTAACAAAACGTTTTTTAATTCTTGTAATGTTTCACTTGGAAATTATGAAAACTTGTCTAGGGTAGGTCTACACGTGCACGAAGGCACCGTATACTGGTATGTGCCAATCTCCTGAAAAACATGCACGTTTAAATACTACCGACTAATATCATATTTTACTCATTGTCATTAAGTCTATCAATAATTACATTTAATTATTACAATTTTGTGTCAAATCAAAACATTCATCGTAACTATGTAGGTCTATACTACCGACTTGTGATTAATAGATTAAAAATAATTATGTCTATAATTCCAGTGGAATATATTTTTCCACTGGCTTAACAAACTTCTCTGCTTTTAATGGAACGAGAGACAAAGATTGAAAGCTTTTAGGAACTTCTTTCTTCTTGTCTTTGGGGTTTTGAAATTTTATCACTTTCTAACAACCTTCAATGTAATACACGTAGTAAGGATAGACAACTACAAACCATTCCTAATATCATTTTTTTTTAAAACATTTATCGTCCTTTTTACATCGTGAAACAGATGAAAAAAGTTCAATTCTACCCAAGGGTGACTAAGGTGTTTACTGATTACACTCTGTAATCAGGTGACATTTCACTCTTTTTCGAGTGACATCTCCACCCAAATAGAGTTAATTATCACTGCGAGCAGAGCAGAAATTCAGTCGGTTACCACTCGATTAATAAGTGACTACTATTGTCTCTCTTCCAATAATGAATTTCACTCTTTAAAATTAATAGAGGCATGGTAATAAGGCGTTTTCACTTATCGCCAAAATTTAAAAAGTACGCATTACATTATCAGATTATTGTGACAATTGTTTGCCCTCTTAAATGAAAAATCGGCGGTAACAAACGTTTCGTACAAAGCAAAACAGAACACGTGATTGAACATAATGAATGCCCCTTTATATCACAAGACGGAGGCAACAAATGTTTCGAGAGAAAAGTTTAGAAAACATGATTGATGTAAATGTTTGCCCGCTTATATTACAAAACTGTGGTCACACTTTTCTCTCAGAAATGTACATTTTTGCAAAAGAATACGTCTGACTTTAAAGTAAAATGTTGAAAGCGGACTGAAAGATTTACCAAAGTGCATAAACGTTACTTTATAGTATAAACGGATAGAAATAGAATGAAATTCAGCACTCTTCGGATTAATAAAACTGACTGCAAATGGTTGAAAATGTCACTGGAAGAAGAGTGGTATATCACTTCATTAGATGGTATCGTAGTTATTTTTAAGGGAGCGAATGCGAGTATGTCCCATAGCAGGAAAAATAAGTCACAAAGAGCAAACCTCTTTCATTGTAAGTCCTTTGTCCTGTTGTAACAGAGCTCATATTCTTTACGGCAGCTGTAACATCACAATGTTTCTCAGTACAGTAACTAATTTTCACTTTTATGACACTTTAATTTAATCTGAGTGAACATTCATCCTTTGAGAGGGACTACAATAATCGTTTTACTCCAAACAGAGTTAATGTAACCCTTATTGAAGGCTAAATTTCTATGCACAATTTGTAAATGATTAAAACGAAACACTAGCCGGCCTAAACATTAAGTCCTCAAAAGGAGTGAAATTCATTCCTCTGTACTCTCAAGGGTGACATTTCCCTTGAATGGTTTTCGAATACACTTTGCTCATATGACTTGCTTCACAAAGAAAATGCAACTATATACCGTTTGGTGTTTGTCACATAGCATAACTGTACTTACATTTAATTTTATCCTGCCTGTTGTATCGATTAGTGTGAACAGTTTAAACAATTAATGCCCTACTTTTTCCCTAAAATAAGTTTTTTACAAATTTATATTGTTTTAAGTGTGGAATGTTTAATAGCACAAATATTAAGACCGTATTCATTACAAAAAAGTGTTTTTTTCTTTTTCTTGTCCCTTTCTGTTTTTATTTCAGAGTTTCTGACGGTGCATCACACCGCAGCACTGATTTTTCATTTTCTCTTACAGTCTACGTCAGTATACTTATGTTATAGGCTGAACAAAAAAACACAAACTGAGCATGATACTAAGCCTATACATTTAAACCTGCATAAAGGTTTGCCTTCAAAACTAAATGATACACATAAAACGTACCGTACTCTGGCGGACCAGTTGCCCACATACTACAGGGATCGATAGACTTGATTCCAACAGGGGAGTCGCCATCTGGAAAGAGATAGAAAGAGATAGAAAGATAGAGAGAAATAATTACACATTTCACATACCCATCAAAAATGTTTTGATTCGGTCCATGAAGCAGGTCCCTCTCTCCATAAAATTAAAGAAATGTTATCAATTTAATAATAAAAAGCTGGCGGTCGTTTTTACGGTACATTCTGCGTTGGATTTGAGAGAGAAAATCCATTTACTACCAAATTCAGATCACGCATTTCTGGTGCATTCTGTGGCATAGAGCTATGTATTACACTCCTGGTTTTTGTAGAAATCGTGTCAAAGGGTCGGGGACGGGGTACATGCCCACAAACTTTTTTAAAGTGGGGATATCATATCATTTTTCTGACGAAAATAGTGGGTACATTTTCAATTCCATGATGTTTACATTAGCTGGTTCAATTAAAATCAAACTTGGAAATGGTGGAAACAGCAGTTTAATGGATTAAAATCGTGCGATACACTGCAGATCATTTGGAACAGAAAATTTACCATGGCTCTATGGGGACAACGCGATATTCATAAGGTTATTTAGTCATAAGGGTCACTGTTTCATTAGGTTCTGTAGTCATAAGGTTCGTTTTTCTTAATAACAGAAAGGGTTTGCTATTCATAATCGAAAAACAGGTTCTTTATTCATAATAGAAAAATGGGTACGTTATTCATAATGGGGGAAAGGGTTTGCTCTTCATAATAGGAAAAAGGGTTCGTTTCTCATAATAAACAGGGTTTGTACTGCATAATAAAATGTATGGTTCATTATTCGTAACACACAACGCGTACGGTCAGGGGAGAATCAAGGGTTTTTGAGGTGGGTATTCCAGAATAACGAATATTTCTTCTTTTTTTGCCACTGGGAAAAGAGAATTCCCAGTTTCCTATTATGAATAACGAACCTTTTTCTCTTTTATGAATAGCGAACCCTTTTACCCATTATGAATATCGAACTCCCTTTTCTCCTTTATGAATATCGAACCTGTTTGCGATTATGAATAGCGAACCTCTTTCTTTAAATTATGAATAGCGAATGTTATGAGTAACGAACCTGTTTGATCCTTTATTTTATGAATAACGAACCTTATGAATAATGAACCTTATTTTTGTAGAAAAGCACGTTATGAATAACGACCCTTATGAAAAATGACCCTTATGACTAAAAAACCTTATGAATAGTGGGTAGACCCTGGCTCTGAAGCGGGCCCTGGATCCCTCGCTGCTTGGGTGCCACGATTTACGCTTGAACCAGTTTTGGTCAGGGGCATGCCCCCTCCCACTTTGGTCAACCTCTCCACTTTCGAGAAGCTGCTGACGTTGGAAATTACTACGTTTTATTCAATCCGTTGCATAAAAACACCACTTTGCATGTTGCTGGCGGAGGCTACAGTATTTTTTGTTTCCAACAATTTCAAAAGCAAGAGTGGTATTGCTGGTGCGCTGGGTTGGGTTCGTGAAGTGCAGGCCTATAGTGCAGTTCATATTATTTGTTAAGGTTGCCTACCATATGGCTGTTCAACTGTGTACGCCAAAGCCATTTAAAAAAATATATTCCAGCATTCATCAGACCGAGAAGAATTTGTAAGCAAACGCAAGGAAAAGTTCACCGTCAGCTTATAGTGTAAGTAACTCTGTGTTGATCTTTATTAAGTCTATATTGTACTGGTATATACTTATGGACATACTGTTTATTAACGTAGCACGGAATGAGATAACCGTTGTTAAAGTTGCTGGAATGAACGAGGGGAGTGTTAATATAAATTTTTTAAGCTTCCAAGGAGTTCACCGATAACAAAATGTCATCCACGAGGTATGGTTCCACAATTGATGAAGATGTAATTTAGAGAAATGCTAGTAACAATTTATTAGGGAGTGAGAGTAGACGGCCTTGGCATCTTTCAGATAAACTGACAACTCTGAAGAGGTAGGCTGTTATCTTGCTACGGTTGTTAGCAGTCATGTGACAAACTTGACGGTACTATGGTAGTTACTGATAAGAGACAAAACGAGATAATCCCTCATAGACCCTGCTCGACATTAGTACATCTATGCTATGCAGTGTTGTGTTATAGATGAACACAAATTTTGTTAATTTTTCATCGTACGTTTGGAGAATGCTATGAATGTTCAGCCTTCACTATCCGTCTACAGTATATCACTGTTTCCATGTACTCTCAACATGTCAACAATATGTGAACTATGTATACGAAGTTCCAGGAAAACATGACTTTTCAAACGTTTTCATCTTATCAAATATAATTAAAAATATCACAATTAAACCTTTGACTGATAATGCTTAAATATCTAGGAATCGTGACGTGTATTCTCATAGTATATGACTGTTTAATACATCTACTAATGTTACAGGTATACACATGGGCGGCGATTTGGGGGGACAGGGAGACATGCCCCCAAGATTTGAGAAATGTCCCATTGACTTTGACTTTTCACACAGTAAATTATTTGAAAATGGGGTCATGTCTCCCACAATATTGAAAATAAATCGCCGCCCTTGGGTATACAAATCAGTCGCGTAGTGAAGAGGAGGGGGCTCTTTCCCTTGGGTACAAACTAGAAAACCAATTGTGATGTCACAAATATTTTTAACTGTCCATTGTGCTCCAACTTGGCCAACTCGTGGACAAAAGTTAAGTTTGCCCCTGGGTGCCCTATGTGCCGATTATTCTCAATTCGCCACTGACATAGACATTTCACTTATTGTAAGTGTGACCGTCGTCGTGTGAGAAAATACAAATGTATTCAATGCATCATTTGCACCATAAATAAAAAAAAAATCTTATACGAATGTATTCGGTTCATCCAGGAAACCATAGAAATGAAGAAACCACTTTTCCTTCTCACCTGTTGTCTTTTTGTTTACTTTGTATTTTAAAAAATATTTAAACACGTGCATGAAAACTTATCAATTAATTCAGTTTTCATTATTTAGTTGATCATTTAATTTTTGTGTCAAAATTTCTACCCCGCTATCATCATCTTTGTTTTTGTCACTGTAAGCAAAAAACTTCTAAAACTTGAAAATTCTGGGAAATTTTTAAGTTACAAGCTTGCGCTTTACCCGTCCTCGTCTACTTAAATTTTTCAAAGACAACAATAAATTTCAGAGTGCACCTCATTACACAGCAGCATCTAGGGCATTTTTCAATGGGCGCAGGGGGTGAGGGCGTTACAGTTTTCATTCTTGTGCTCTTGTGGGTGTGCCAGCTCCCTCTCTTAGCTACGCACGTGCGATTGCAGATTTCAGTACTTTGCACAAGAAAAAAAAAATGCTAGGATTGTAAGCTTAAACCATGTTCCAAATTGAAGAAGTACAAGGAGGAAAAATCTTGGACAAAACTATTGGAACATCACCGTTGTACCATGTACAGTATGATGTCGTCAAGATTTACCAAACCCCGTCCCCCAGTTCAATGTTGTGTGGCAAACGAAAACCGGTGCGCCCCTGAATTGACATTATTTTCTCCAACATTGTACTGGGATCGGGGTTGCAGGTGGTGTTCCAACGAGTTTTGTCCAAGATTGCAGCCGTATATACCGTGTTTTCCTAAATTACAGGATTGTGAAGGAGGTATGCAAATTTAGTCAAAGGAGTTGATATTAGCAACTCCCTGATTAGTCTATATTCCAAACGTTGATATTGACGCGCAGTATAAGAGTTAGGGTAGGCCTATATAAATCAATCTGGTAGTTCATACGTTTCTTCATTGTTTTCATCACGATCGGATGTTGGTTCGTTCTGTCTCGAAGTTTAAATTTTTCTGAACTTCGGTCACGCGATTAACTCTCACAATAACATCGAAGCGAAATCTTCTCGTAACTTTTATTCTCTTGAACAGATAAGAAATTAAATTGAGACAGACATTTTATAAACGAAATGTGATGCAACCACACACTGCTTATCGCATGGAAACAATTTCAACGATGTCGAGCAGTTTGCTAGGATAGGATATGTCTGTTTAGACAGCATAATTCTTTGTTTACAAACGGTGAAATCCCCTGGATCAACTTCTTTCTTGACAAAAAACATGAAATCATAAGGGGAAATTGAACAATTAAATTTTCTAGGGCTCATCGAATATTATCCACTCTGTTACATATTTTTTGTACTGGTTTATGGATATTTAACAAAATGCCAGTGATACGTACAATTTACGTAACTAGTATATATATATATATATATATATATATATATATATATATATATATATATATATATATATATGTATATGTAGAATAAATCAAACTGGAAATCTGCCTCGACGAAAAATTGACTGCCTCCACTGGGACTCGAACCCAGACCTTCTGCTATACGTGCAGACGCCTTACCAGTTTGGCTATAAAGCCAGTCCTGGCTGTTCGAGCTTCCAGAAAGGAGTCAATGATTCGCCGAGAGGGCGCTACATAGAGCTGTGGACATTATATCCATTGCAAACTCTAATCGGCCTTGTGACAGAGATCACTTCCGGAAACCGGATCGATGCAACCAGTTTGAAACACCGCATAAAGCATGGATCTCACTAGGAGATGCAAACCTGTAAAGAATGTAGAGTGAATTAGGAAATAATCCTAGAACATGCTTATGCAAAGTGAAAATAATGAAATATATGTAGAATAAATCAAACTGGAAATCTGCCTCGACGAAAAATTGACTGCCTCCACTGGGACTCGAACCCAGACCTTCTGCTATACGTGCAGACGCCTTACCAGTTTGGCTATAAAGCCAGTCCTGGCTGTTCGAGCTTCCAGAAAGGAGTCAATGATTCGCCGAGAGGGCGCTACATAGAGCTGTGGACATTATATCCATTGCAAACTCTAATCGGCCTTGTGACAGAGATCACTTCCGGAAACCGGATCGATGCAACCAGTTTGAAACACCGCATAAAGCATGGATCTCACTAGGAGATGCAAACCTGTAAAGAATGTAGAGTGAATTAGGAAATAATCCTAGAACATGCTTATGCAAAGTGAAAATAATTATTTTCACAAGGCCGATTAGAGTTTGCAATGGATATAATGTCCACAGCTCTATGTAGCGCCCTCTCGGCGAATCATTGACTCCTTTCTGGAAGCTCGAACAGCCAGGACTGGCTTTATAGCCAAACTGGTAAGGCGTCTGCACGTATAGCAGAAGGTCTGGGTTCGAGTCCCAGTGGAGGCAGTCAATTTTTCGTCGAGGCAGATTTCCAGTTTGATTTATTCTACATATATTTCATTATTTTCACTTTGCATAAGCATGTTCTAGGATTATTTCCTAATTCACTCTACATTCTTTACAGGTTTGCATCTCCTAGTGAGATCCATGCTTTATGCGGTGTTTCAAACTGGTTGCATCGATCCGGTTTCCGGAAGTGATCTCTGTCACAAGGCCGATTAGAGTTTGCAATGGATATAATGTCCACAGCTCTATGTAGCGCCCTCTCGGCGAATCATTGACTCCTTTCTGGAAGCTCGAACAGCCAGGACTGGCTTTATAGCCAAACTGGTAAGGCGTCTGCACGTATAGCAGAAGGTCTGGGTTCGAGTCCCAGTGGAGGCAGTCAATTTTTCGTCGAGGCAGATTTCCAGTTTGATTTATTCTACATATATTTCATTATTTTCACTTTGCATAAGCATGTTCTAGGATTATTTCCTAATTCACTCTACATTCTTTATATATATATATATATATATATATATATATATATATATATATATATATATATATATATATATATATATATATATATATATATAAGCTGTTTTTTCTTTTCTTGATTGCTTCCTTTTCGTTTTCGTTTTTGCGGCTTCTTGTGCTGTCGGCCTTTATGGCATGACAACATGTCATATGACAGTACACCTACACTTATCACGTGATACATGCAACACATTTTATGCTGCCAGAACTGTGCTCCCACGTTTATCCCTGGACTTAAAAAATGCAAACAGCGCCGAAGTTTGAGAAGAAAAGTCCATTATAAGATTCAGAACATACTGGTAAACATGGGCGTCCGGAGGGGGAAGGCAAGGGGTCACTTCCCACTGGAAAATCAAAAACTTGAAAAAACGAACAAAAAATAAAGAAAAAACGAAGAAAATGTAACATTAACATTTCTTAACAGTTCACTCAGTGTGAATTTCTACTCTCAAAACAGGAATTGAATAAAAACATCAACACTCAGGCCCCAGCAGCCCCCCTCCCAGCATATTTTTTGGTATTTTTTAAAGTTTATATTTACGATATTGCAAGTGTTTCCCTCTTTATATGCGGTAAATAGGCCTTGGAAGTGCCATTTCCAGCGATCTGGGAAGAATTTGGGGCCAAAATTTTCTTGCGCTCCGCGCCAACCCATGGTGGCGCGGAGTGCTGAGAGTCTTTTCCGGGCTCCCCTCCCCCCGATAAGTTCCTGGTTACGCCTTTGTCAACACTGTGTGAAGTAGCATCTAAACTCTCTTCTGGGAGTAAAATATTTCCCATGAAAAAAGTTGGGTCCCCCTACCAAATTTTGCCCCCCTTGAATTTTTTTCTGCGGACGCCGATGCTGGTAAATGTCTCGAAGTGCAAATGTAAACATTTTTATTTAATACACTGGAGAACATACGTCATCTAGTAGAATAATGGCGGCGGCAAATTTCAAAATTGATGGGGTCAGCCAACCAGTCATCTTAAATACGCGCTCTGACTAAATGCAACAGCCAGCACCAGCTTTTTTGCCTGCAGCATGTACATTCGAGGGATATTAGGAGAAGTTACGAGCATTACGTTAGCACGATGGAAGATGAGCCGCCTACCACCCCCTTCTCACCAGACGCCACCATTCGTGTCCTCCTGCTTTTCCGTGGAATTGGTACTCTCAGTTGTTTGGGACCGTAAACCATTTTCCCTTGTGTTTTTATTTTATGTTAAATAAGTGACGTAGCCAGAGCTGAATCACATGCTTTGATTTTTATTTACCATTTTGATTGTTCAAATACAACTCAGGCCATTATGTGTACGTCGTGGGCCGTAAATGGCCACTTGGGCCGTACGCTTGGGTCGTGGGCCGTACGCCACTTGAGAACTGTAGGCTGTAGAGTATACAGTTCTTGACAATTATTGACAATTTGTGACGCTTACTTGACGAATCAAAGGCTCTCTTATCTCATTCCAGACAGAAACACTTCTCCCAACTAACTTAACTTCTAGCCCCTCCTCCAATTTAAACCAAACCTCCTGTCTAGTATGCCTCTAAGACAGAGCAACAGTAACTTGCACCGAGTTTAAATTGCTCGAGGCAATATTGTCAAACACAGTGTGTGAAAGCCTAATTGGGAACACAACTGACTTGTATATGTCATTGTGACCAACCAGAGTGAAACGGTATTGTTTGAATGAATGTCAATCAAAGTGTAGTTATCACCTGTATTTAGAACTCTAGGGCTATTCTTATATATATCTGGACAGGGTTTGGGTGAATATCATACCCCCTTTAAGTTGAATTGAGGGCGCACCTTACTTAACTTTGAAGGGGGTCACATGCTTGTCTGTACAAATTTCGACTATAGTGGGGCAACTTTTCAAATCGTACGTGGGATGTGTCACATGGCCAAACCTCTTCCATCCTCTCTCCGGCGGTTTTTAAAGTAAACGACGCCAAACAACAGTAAATTTCTGGCAGTCAGTGTGAAGGAATCATTCGTCGGCCTACCCACAGCTCTATTTGTTTTTAATTGCATTTTACGATCGCTTAATATACTTAAAGAAAACCCCCACCATCCGGGCGAGTGAGGTAAAAATGTGAATAGGTGTGAATGAAGAAAAACCATCGTTCAAATTAGCTCGACGGGATCGTAAAATTGTGTGAAATACGACTTTCGGTATGTAGGATATAGTGCAACACTTCTCGGGAAAGTGTTTTTGTAGTTTGCTTCCACTATGAAGACCGAAGGGGGTTTCGTGGTCGTAACTCATGCTACGTAATCCGACCAACCAAAGCAAGATAGCAACAACGGTGTATAAGGGCAACTCATTAGCGTTAAAACTTCGTCAAGTGTTATCAGTTTTTATCTTCGAATGAACCAACAATACCCCATCTGCTTGACTCAAGTCGTTTTCTTTCATAACAGAAACGGCCTCAAACACGTAGGCCTATGCATAGACGTCTTTAAAAAAACGTTCACAAAGGAGGGAGAAGAAGGTGTTTGCCCTAAATATTCCCTTACTGGCAAATAAACGTGACATAAATTTTGCCCTGAAATTGACGATTTTTGACGGGGGAGGGGAGGGATTGCCTTGTACACAAGACTTTCATGCAAATTTGTACTGGAACATAACACCAAATTTATCATCATAACCGTTACAAACATGATAATCGTCAAATAAATCAATTTGTTTCTAAACATATTTCAGGCGTCAAGCTTAAAATATTTTGACAAAATCTGAATATACTAAGTAAAGGAGAAGGAAAGTCGAGAACAGACAAGTCGGAAAACAAATTTTCACGTTTTAGTACTCTATGACGTCACTAATGATCACATAGTTTCAATGCAACAAATAAAATATTAAAACAGAGCGATGGTCAGTACAGACTTTGAAAGCGTTGGTTTAAGGTAACGGATACCATTGGTAATTTATTTTATTCAGGAAAAATATTTTCTTAGGCCTATATAAACCTTTGCGATCGGAAACTTTATACAAGTGTGCGACCTTATGATCATTTTCTCAATCTAACGAATAAAGGCCTTTGTCCTCTGCTCTACTCTTCTGTTATACTCCTATCCTGTATTCGATTTATTTATTGATTTATTTAGAAACATTAATTAAGAGAAAATATTCAGTTCATATGAGAACAATTTCTTTGTCTTGTAGAGAACATGGCACTCCGACCATATATAGAGCAGGTACAAGCAAGCCAGCAAATTGGTTTCTTTAGCTTCTTTCTTTGGCCGATCATGTGTAGTATCTGTTTTTTTTTCAGCTAGTCTAAAACGGGGCCACGTATGACAGACCCATAATGTATTCGTCTGAAGATCAAGAGGTTGGTCATGTAAAGTCTTGATGTCCCTTCGGATCGGGGACGTAGCTCCTTTGGGGGAGCAGAACTCCTTCGGGAGCTAAGTTTGGTTTCGCCCTAGGCTCTTGGCAAGAGAATCAATGGGAATTAGGAAAAAAGTATTTAACTTCCTCCATATGGGACTGTCAACCCTTCCCTGCCTGGCTTTTGTTCTCGTAGCGATGTGCTGAACGAAAAGTTCGCGGTGCGCTCTGCGAAGGAACAAGCCTGATGAGATGTAGATCAAACCACAAAAATATTTTAGAAGTATTTCATCTGGCATATTGACAAAGAAAAAGCTCAGAAGAAACGCCTGTCGTTGAGGTTATGCATCCCCAGGCTGAGACGCTTCGAACATAAATATGTTACGTAACTTATATTTTTCGAAAAGTTGTCGTGCAGAGCTGTGCATTCTGCTTTGTGCTGATTACAACGTTATGAAGCGAGACGGTCAAGCACAACAAAGGACCTCACGCTGACCAGTCACTGATGACTCCTGTGTCTTCGCTATGAAATGAAAATGTTTTATCAAGATGGGGCAGATATGACGTCACCTCGTATCTTGCGGCAATCATAACAAATCATTCCCTGAATCTTGTAGGAAGACAACCTACGGCTACCGTACTGTTGTGAGATGTTATCACCTAAAATAGTACATGTGTAAAGCTGCCAATGACATATCAGAAACTTCCAAAATAAGGATCATAATTATTTAGAGTAAATTTTTCAAAAGCGCCGTTTTCGTGTTCTGATATGGGGACGCGTTTAGGCACTTATTAACGATTTGGAAGGAGGACATGTGTCCTAACGGATCCCCTTGCCCCAATTCCTTGCCACCCCAAAGACAATAATAACAAGATGTTAATCCTTGAAGGTATCCACGGAATATTAAAGACAGACAGTCATCACCCCAAAGTATATTTTTAATGTACGGGCATGAAAATTCTCAGATGGTGACTGCTCTTTGATTGACATCAAAGTTTGAAAATTTGAAAGATGCAGAGTTGCTCACATTCCACACAAGGCAGAAAGAGTGCATTTATTACATTTTATAGCCTTGTATGCTCACCAGGACATGGCCTTAAGCAATAAAACAGGTTTATTCCTGCACAAGGAGTAGCTTCATATAGTTATGGGAGGAGCTAGAAGTTGCATAGTTGGGAGAATTGGAACTGTCTGGGATCATGAAAATTCCCCTTTAAATGATAATGTATAAACGTGAGAAGACTTTAAACAAGTCTACATGACACTTTAGTACGTTAACACTACTTTACGCATTTCTCATTTTTAACATTATTAGGTTACTGTTGGCAGATATTGTTGACAGATAAATTGATAAATGGTTTCAACATTAACGAAAAAAGTCTATATGAGAATGATGTAAATGCATGGTATATATGGCACACACATACGAACACCTCTCCTCCCTTTACTTTTTGTCCCTTTACTTTTTGTCTCAATCGAAAGGAGGCATAAGACTTAACCTGAGAGTTTGGTATTATTCTCAATTTTCTTTGAAGATGATATCGTAATGTTATATGGTTGGCCTCTCATTCAAAGCAGAATAAAAAAGTACCGTATAGATTCCCTAATATATTAGTTAAGGTGTACTAGGTATCACCGTCTCTGAAGAAAGGGTAGTTTTAGCTGTTACATGGAAAATTAGAATTTTTAACCGTTTTTACGTCAAATTTTCATAATTTTTGGTCAAACGTGTTTGTCAAGTCTGCACGAATAGCAAATTCGTTCAGTTACAACGATATGAAGACACTCAGTTTAGGCTAATATGTAGAACCCATAAGCGTACGAGGCGGGGGCATATGCCCTCCCAAATTGGGCAAAAATAGTGGATCCATTCTGGCAAATGAGAGAGCTTAGAAAATAAATTATGCCCTTTTGCAACCGACATGGCGGTATCAAAATTCGGGCAACTTGGTACAAAATTCTAAATTCGGGCAAAAATTATCCTTGACCCCCAGAAATATTGACCCCCGTACTCCTATGGTAGAGCTTGGTGAATTAAAAAGTTCACTTGACTTTGTTTCAAAGGTTATTTCAGTCTCAAAGTTAAGCTGTATTTTTACTGCTTTCAGAATAACACTTAAATAGTTTTACTTTGAACCTATTCGAATCTAAGTAACTCTAATTTGAGTCGTTAAATCAATTGATTTTAAGTTAATACTTAATCTTTGCAAACTAAAAGATATTATATGTAAAGTTCTTTGATCACTCCATCATGCTACGACTGTGTACGTGCCTGCAAACAACATTCATCTTAAACGTTTTCAAAATTTTGTTGTTTACTTTGTAAAGTTTGACGGTCAGAACAAACAACTCGTACTGTAGTTCGAGTTAACATTTCACAGTTAAAACGGTAAACATTTTCTACAGTATATAGTTTATCATGACTCTATCAAAATTTTTCAAGAGTACCTTTTACATACACGACATGTAGGCTACGTTTAACGACTTACCGGTATATCCCACTGAACTTAAACGCCAAGTTAACCGTGTTGACGGCAAGTTGCTTACATTTAGGGATTACACGTTTTATAATTATTTCCACATGCTTACAAAAACTACGTTGGGGTAGTCAAAGACCCGTACATTTTTTTTTTCAAAATTTCGTAAATGACCATTTTTGATTAAAAATCATTACTTCTCAAATTTTTTAAAGTACACTCTGGGAGGGGAAGGGTGTCCGAAAAAAGAGTACGTTTCGATCTCTTGTGAAAATGAAGAAGAGGATGGATGATTCCTTAGGAAGCTGCAGTAGCTTCTCCCAGTGTATATGGAACCTGAAGAACTTCGGCAATCAACACATGTTCTCTTACATCATTACAATGGCTTCATGTAAATACACATATCATTAGCAAAATTAAATACCCACCAATAAAGCAAGGTGGTCAAACAACATCAGTTTTTCAATTACTATAAGTAAAAGCCTGAAAAAACGCATAAACTTCGCAATTGTAAATTTCACGAAAATTGTGAAAGTTAAAACACAACTAAAAATTCTATGACGCATTTTCTTCTCCCAGGGAACATAAGGTAGCAAGGAGTAAATATATGGTTACGAAGTGAAGAAATAAACTTTAACAACACTTAGTAAGTTTTCTGAACTCCACAACCCTTTTAACTTAATTTTGTTATATGACATGAAGTAGCAAGTCCAACAGTCCACGACTCGTGTCTCTACACCTTAAACAGAAGGTACGGTCACCCTTTACTTAAAATTTTTGACAAATCAGCTAAATCTTACGTATCTCTTCACACTGCCTATACATCCCTTATATGTATCTTTTACTGTGTTTCATAGCACGATTATTACATACGGAAGGTAATCGAAGACCTTTCTGCATGAATTACATAAAACAGTGACAAAATTTTGTCACATGATTTTTAAGAGCCATTCATGAATAAGGACACCAAGCTATACTATGGTATACCAATTGAAATTGGGGGCGTCTGCGTTTTCCCTAATTGTACTTGACTTGTGTAATTCTAACAGCCTAAGAATTTGGAGTAAGTGACTTGATTCAAGACAAGATATTAGCTATGAATGACTTGGATGAAACATAAGAGATTCACAAAATTTTTTAGAAGACTGGGTGTGCAGATGTAATCATAACTTCTAAAAGTACCCTTGCTATTTCAGATACCGTGTTGTCCAATTTCTCCATGGAAATGACATTTGTGACAATAATTCTTTTGTCATAGATGTAAGGGAGATATTTCACAATGGGGGAGGAGGTGCTTGCCCTGAATTTTACCTAATTTTTAAACCATCATGATATCTTTTCGTCCCGAGAGTAATATTTGTTTTGCCCTGAAATCCACATTTAATCCACTTTTTGCCAAATTGGGGGGGGGGGGGGAGCTGCAGCCTCGCGACCCCACCTTATACACTTTGAGGTTTTACAATTCCAAGAATGGCATTTTTGTTTACAATTGAAGAAGATCCAATTAAGCATGAAAAACAGTGATACTCAAGTCGTTGGTTCCAGAAGCTTTTTAAGTTAATTGTTCGAGTCCCGTAGGGTCAAAGCTTCTTGAGGCCACTTTCAGGCCTTCGCCTGGTGTGGGATTTTTTCCGGAACAGAAAGTTCGAAGCCTAAAGTTTATAGGAAAATAGTCAATAGAGAAGTTTGTAAGTGATGGACCACCATTAATTTAACACAGTGTGCAAAAGTGGTCCTAATAACATAGGTAGAAAGGCAAGCAAAGTCCAACTACGGGATCTAAGCTATGTTTCATAAAGAGTTAGGCTCCTCTTAGGTTCGATTTCGATAGGACCTTGCATGATATATGAAACTTAATAAGATCGGACGCAACCCATTACGAAACAGAACTCTAATGGTGGTGTGCCCATGCAAGGAAATTCTTACAAACAGAACTATAATATAGAATGCTGGTGGATTTGGGTACTTAATATTGGCATTTCTGCCTCTTAATATAAGAGACGTGAATTTGAAGCAGACACTAGCGATTATTTCCCCAGTCAGCTGATCAAATTCAGCCACAAAAGTTGGTCAACGAAGGCCTGGTTCTTTGAGTCCGTCCGACGGCCATGTTAACTTTGCCACTTGGTGAAAAACTGCCAAATTTTTTTCGGGGTTGTGGGACTAATTCATTTTTTCATGTACAAATTTTTAATGAACAATGTAATGTATACGAGGCTATCAGATCAGGGACTTTCGTTTGGTAATTGTTGTGAAATGCTTGAGGCTCCACATGACAAAGGCAGTCAACGTGACAAATTTGTGTGTCTGAAATTGCAATCCTTGTCAATATTCCTGACACCAAATAATTTACAGTCAGGTCTATTGTATTCAAGTTACTTTAAAAATCCATTATCGATGGCGACAAATCACTTCCATTCATCAGTTTTCATTTTTGCCAAAGAGTTATTGAGAAAACCTTTTGTGTTCTTTTTTAATATAAGAAACAATTTTTAATCCATCTTGTATGGCATGACAGTCCTCTTACAGTATACCTCCAGGTACCAGGGGGGACTCAACGATTTTTGGACTTTGGCTCTGACGTTCGTGCACCGCGAGGCAAAGAATACTTCACAGCAAATATATGCAATTGTTCCTATTCTTTTTATTTAATTACGGCTTACAGTAGAGACAACAATTGGATGCGCTCGTGTTGTCACTAAGACACTCAAGTCCTTGAAGTAGGTTAATCTTTGAACCAAACTGGTCCTTCTTCTCCCCCACCAACCTCGGAACAATGGCGGCTAGGTTCATCGCACTCCTGGAATCCCTTGCATTACAGCAAAAGGTTACAGGAAATTTTTCATTCAAATGCCAAGGCTAATCTTATGAATGATACCTCAATGATAATAACTTCTAGTCCTCTTACGGTACCAGAGACGCTAAAACGGCATGTATTGGGAGAATGACGTCATGTAAACAGCGCCTCTTGATACGAATACTACCAACTTCTGTAGGCGCACCTATTCGACAGCCTCGACAGAAGGCAACAGAACAACTTTTTGACAACTTAAATTGCTTGCTGACTTTTCCAGAAATTAATCTATTATCTTTCTATGTCAAATTGCTTGTTAAAGAATAAACCACAAAAATGACCAAACGAAATAATACAGGTTAAAAGCTAGATAAGATATGAATATTTTTAATAGGATTTAAAAATAGCCGGAAGCCCGCAATCATGATACAGTTGGTAATGTTCTGTGCAGCTGTTCAATAAGAAATGCATACCCTAGGTTTTAACTTTTTAAAAGATTTTGGTGAAGATTACGATAGAGAGGGCAGTAGACAGGAATAGCAGCGATTACTATAGTAGAAAAGTTTGTACTTTTTTTTCTTTTTTTCTTTCTGTTTTCATTTTATTTTTTATTTTTTTTCATTTTTCTCTCTTTCTGAAGTTCTTTGTAAATTGAAAATAATTTTGCTCATGTTATATTTATTGGCTCTTATACCTCTTCGGAGGATGAAAAGAGAATAAACTGAAACTTTAACTTTTCTTTACAAAAAGTATTCCTGACTGCCTGAAAAAGAAACTGTGTACCGCCTTTTTTACTTTTTTATGTAGGTTAGCCGAGTAGCACCTCATGGGTTCTAATCCCTCATATTTTTTCCAAAAATCTTATCTTTTCTTGCAATTTTTGGTTTCTTAAAAAATTTCCCCAAACAAGCAAAAAGTGGTTTATTCTCCCCTCAACCTCTCCAAGTCGGTCTCTCCCCTAAAAAATCCGAAAAACTGGGATAACCTCTCAGCCGTGTGAATTTGATATTTAGATCCAAAGCACTATTCTTAAAATTCTAAAGATTTTGTCCAAAATGAAATGCATGTAAATATCAGGTGACAAAATTATATTTTGATAATGATGCAGATCGATGTGATAGTGAACTCAGTACAAGGAGGACTCTTTTTGTTACAAGCACCCACATCAAATTTTGAGCACACTTTTGCAAATTGTCACGGCAACCTACTCCTTCTTCTCTATGAACCTTTAACGTAAAGTGGCGGAGCGTCCACATAGTCAGGGGGTCGTTCCCCCTCCCCCCTCCCCCCGACGGACTCAAATCGCCTGTCGGCCCCCTTTTTAGGTTTTCACCGTACTTGAGGCGTAGAGTATCTACCTACTCCAAATCTCCCCTACATGCCATTCTCGCCCCCTCTGACCGAATTCCCTAGCTCCGCCACTGTTAACGTACACAAAATATCACAGGATTCGCCAGTGCCAATCAGGTATGATAGAAATATCAATTTATCAAATCTAGTTTAGTTCTTAGTCAGGAGAGTTTACATTCACCAATGCCACTATTTATTTATTTATTTCACGCCAGATCTAGCAATTTCAGGTAAATGTATGAAAATTAGAGAAGGAAGTATGATGTTCAGTCTAAAGCAGATAGTAAAACTACTAATTCCAAAATTCCGGTTTTACATTGCGCTATACACAAACCAGGGATCTTACATAAAGGTGGGAAGGGTGTCGGTAGTTTTTGCAAAGTATAAACTGCATTAAATGAACTCCTACAGATCTGAAAGATTTCTGTAAATCAGGCGCTTAACTTAAATTCAATCAAATTAGAAAATCACATTAAAACGGTTTCCAATATGTTTACTGGTACAATGTATAGAAACAGTATACGTCGTAGTTAACAGCTATGAAAAGCAAGTTTTCCGTCGCTTTGAACTGAAGAAAAACATATCTTTCACCCAAGACCCAGTGCAATACATTTTCCAAGGCCTCCGCACCACCCCATGTATATATAAATATATATATAAAACCTGTACCTCTACAAACTTAACACCCCGTAGCTAGGGGCTTCATGATTTTTGGTAATCCCCTTATAAGGAAAACCACTTTTATCCCAAATTAAAATTGTTTGTAGTATATTTCAGTTAATATTTTCTTCACTTTGAAAGACATGCTAAAGTCTTGAAGCCAGTGATATTTTTAAAGCCTAAATTGGTCATATTTCAGAAAAACGCAACTTGGCCATATGGTTAGTAAAACTCTCCATCTTTTCTCGGGAGCTGTGTTACTCAACTCACCCAAACCTTAACAGTCTCCCTTGCAAAATCGTGTATATATGCGCCTGTTACAGGAACCTTAGCAACGTAAAGAACAATTACAATAAACTTTTTTTTTAAATATTCTCAGTGAACAAGTCTCCCCAATGCTTTGCCAATGACAATCGCAATAAACCCTTGCAGAGTAAAGCAACTTGGATGGCCGGTGTCTTCATTTCCCTAATAACTTGTTGCTTCGACTTATTCTCCAGGTTCGTGATTCCCACGAATGAAACAACACGTAACATACAAATATCATACAATAATTAAAACACTATAAAACGTGGCGACACTCACACTTATCACTATCAAGAATAAATCTTTTGCAAACAAAAAATCCGTAAATTCCCTCTGTCTTTGAAGAACCTGCCGGGGAGTTATTTTTTTACATTGTTAGAAGATACACACTCAACAAACCACCACGATTTGCTACTTCGAGTGCCTTTCCCAACCTTGTCAATAGCTGATGAATAAATGTACATTTGGTGACTAAATAATAGTCCCCGCAAACACCGCTGGTCGCCAAGTGAGCTTTTTCTCACGCACTAACCCTACTGTGTCTTAAGCAGCATACTGATACACTAAACATAAGTGCGCCTACTGTATGGAAAACTGCTTTGTGTTTTCAAAGATGAAACTGTACGTTGACTTCGAATTTCTCGGGATAGAATATGAACTGTTCAGTATGACCTAATCACATCTTGTTAAAATACAAAAAACAGCAACAGTCGCTGGCCACCACTGCATTACGGCGACGGATTTCTGCCCTAAAATATTACTTTTGAATTCTGTCGACCCACGGCATTACTTTGCACCTGATTTTAGAAATGCACCATGAAGCGACCCAAAATGTTCTGAATTTTGGGTTCAATATTTCTCTTCAGGAGTCAGTTTTACCAAAAGAAATCATTTTCAATATTTAGTTACAAAAAATACTGAGAAGAAATGGGCCCGTCTGCCAAATTGTTAAAATTATTAAAAAGGTTCCGTCCCTAACAGGTGTTTGGGAAAAACCTCTGAGATTTGAAAAAAAAATTAAGAGAAAATAGCCAGTAAACTGTCTTTGTAACCAATTCCTGATTTAATAAAGTGCTAATTCAGAAGAAAAATGAAACATTTCTTTACTAAAACTGAGAGGCAAGCAATTCTGAAAGATGAATGGATTTTTGAATATGTTCTTATTCTTTATATTTCAGATTTTGTTAAATTCGCCACAATCAAGAATGAAAACAAAATTTTAAGAAATTTAAAGAAACGCTGGACCGATAGTCTAGCCTGAATTTTGTGGGGTTGGACTTACCTAGGATTTGATTAAAGTTAACCAATCATGTACCGTATCTCAGTTATGAACGGTACATGTAAGATAGACAAACTATAAAAAAAAATAATAAATTACATGAGCAGAACAAAGTTTTTGAGCAAAGTTTTTTTTTCATGTGAAATATTTTTAGTTTAATATTGCATATTCAAGATTTTTATTAGCAGCAAATACCGATATTGGTTTGAAACATTTAAAACAGATTAGTTTGAGAACTGTTTTATTACGATTTAAGAAAAAAATGTCACTTTATAAGGACAACTCATCAAACCACAAACTTCCGGCTTAAAGAGTCCCCCGCCTGTCTCCTAATGTTGCAGTCATCCCGAAGAATATTATCGAACACGACAACTGGAAACTAAAGCGATCGTAAAACTACTAAAGTTGTCCACTGTATATTGTCAAATATGAGGTTCAAGTGACAGGTACTTCGCTGAAAACACAGCAGGTATATAACTGTCGTGGAATATCTTATCGTACATCAGAAACACAAAGGGATGTTTCCTGCTAGAAGCAAACTACGTAGGTTTATCACTTTCATAAATTGGTGATTAGATAGTTACAACTATTTTGCGATAATCATATCAAATAAATGTTTATTCACGGCAAATTTCTAAATTTTATATTGCAGCTCCGCACTGTGTTGTAATATGTCTACGGAGAATTGTGTATTGATAATAATATTGGTAGAACACGATAACAGAGTAGTAAAATTGAACAGTGTCAACAGCCGGTAGCACCCTCAAGTGATAAGCACCCATGAATGGCCGAAGGAAGGACAGATCTAATACGCTAACAAGAGAGCCCCGCAACCCCAACAATAGGCCGAGAGTGGCTACTGAGACGATGTGACAAGCATACACCATAATTAGGACCAATACGCGGGCCCTTAATATAGGTAGACGGGCTTGAACCATAATTCAAAATTAATGAGATCTCGTGTGCACCAGAAGGCGACTATGGAACGCCGGGAAGGAAGAAATTGATTTATATTACTTTGTTAACCTGCATGGGCTTTGTTCTTTTTATGTATCGGCAGAGAAGTGACTAGTTTTTCAAAGACAGTAGTAAAATGCCTTACACCTTTCTTATCGAAGTCACTTACGCAGTTTTCGATCAGTTGCCTGACGTTTGAAAACTGTATTTTACAACAATGATGTTATTTGTAGGAACAACTGAGCATAGAAGTAAAACAATCTGGTTATGAAGGTATGATATTAGAAAAAATCTAATTGTTTTGTTTTGTTAAAAATAAATTTGTTATGCTCTGAAATGTTCTGATTATTCCTACATGTTCCTTAGTACATGGAACACGAAAGTTTGGAATTAATAATAAATTGGCGTTTCAAACTATTCTTTGCTTAGCAACTCTACATAGATGTAATTTGTAATGTTTAATTGAATTTCTCCGTCGCATTGAACAGTTCTGGATATTTGAAAATTAATTGCATGTTTCAAGACAACTAATATTTGACCTTAATACGGTAAACGATTTACGCAAGGTTCTTTTTAACTTTTGGAATAATCGTATTTATAAAAACAAAGGAAAAGGGGTAGCTGAATAAGAACCCCTTTTCCTTTGTTTTCCTTTCTTGCCTTAAATTGTTTTAGGTTTTTCGTTCTTTTTTTTAATTTTCATTTTCAACCTGTCAGGTTGTGACTCCTTAAATTTAACCCTCACGCGGAAGCTGTAACGAAACCACCTTTCCACTTAACAAAACTATATTTTTCCTCTTTTGCTCTTTTTTTTAAAAGTCGAGGAGATAGGCTACTTCAAAAGAATAACTAAAGACTAATAAATATTTCACTAACGAAACTTTCAAACACGGAGAACTGGCGGCTGGTAAAAGGACTTTTTGTTGAATATTTAAGAATAAAATTCTTTCCTTGTAAAAGAAAGGTAACGGTTTGCAGTACCATTATTGTGATCTTCGTTTTCAGGATGGAATAATGTATGTGTCCCCATGAACCAAACAATGAGACGTCTTTATCGTGTTAAATGCCGTAGGTTTCCTATTGGAGACCAACCTTTCCGCGCTTGCGTATTTTGCTTGACTCTTGACACTGTAACAGGTGTCAATCATGAGCTGGACATCGTAATATCAAACTCACCTCACGCTGTGCCTGTTACGGTTAATCGTCTTCACCCTGGAGGCATGGCCTCGCTACGCAGGACACGCGATGTCAATTTGTTCATATTGAGATGTGCGAGTTTACTATAGTGGCTACAGTTTAAAAGTCATTTTAATTTAATTGCCCGCCCAAACGCCCGCCTCTACTTGTAATTGAATACAGCGAAATTATGACATGTTGTCCAAGGGGAGTTGCCGGTTAAAGTGATGTCGCTATCTCCGACCTACTTGAGATTTTTTTTCTTAGCAAAATCTGATTGGTCAGACTGACTCTCTTAAACTCTTGAATGTTTAAACTGAAAACACAACCACCACTTGAAGTTGTATTTTTTAGAGTATCATAGGAAGGGGGAAACCAGTGAAAAAAAGCAGGTCGTCTTACTTTTCCAGGGGATCTACTAACCCCAGAGTGGACGGAGTTTTCGTTCAGCTGATGGCTGAGGGTGGCAGCCCAGAGTGGCAGATACCAAACGGACCAAATACACAGACTAGTGAATTATGAAAAGTGTGAACAGATGTGTCTTGAAAATAATAACATTGTTAGACCTAAACCTGTGTAGTCTACCTTTACCATTTCCGCCCTTGCATTTCGGGTGTGAGACAATCTTCTAACCTTTATTTCCTAAGACCAGTCTCACAAGTTCGCAAGTCTTTCTTGTCTCACAAGTTGTGGTTTTACCACCTGACTATGGACGAGGGTTCTTTGTCCATTAAACTTTTTTTCTTTTCATTTTTTGTTTGTCGTCACTCCGACTTAAAGCTGTGTTCTTCATACTTCGCAGCACATCACCCCCACTCCCCCTTCCATTACAGTTTCAATACGTATTATCCAATTTACCCCTAACTCGGACTCAATGTTTTCTAATCATTACTTCACGCCGTTCATTCTTATTCCTTTCTTATAATCCTTACCATCCTGATGACGTATTTAGAACAAAAACCTCCCCACCCTCAACCCAGCCCACCATATCACCACACATAGACCCTTTCCCAATTAGCAATTACAAAGGATTATGGGATAGAGTTTTGGTATGGGTAGTTTTTGTCAATGGCATTTTACTGTGGACAAAAACGACGCACACCAAAACTATATCCCACAATCCTTTGTAATTCCTATTCGGAAAAGGGTCTATTCACGAGCAACACAGTCACATTGACATTTCACGCTACACAGATATCTATATAGATCTTACCAAAAACCTTTTCAACTTGATTGACAGCCGGCGAGTTCGGTGGTGCGCCCAGCGGCTATGACCAGTAAGGGTCCCCAAGACTTCCTATACCCTATCCTATCATTGACACCAGTGATGAGATCGAATATCATTGCAGTGAATCTATCAATGTCTTGTCAGATGAAGAATGGGATGTCACTTTACCTTAGAATAATGGTTCGCTTCATTTATTACTAATTAGTCCAGAATGTATTATGTAAGATGGAATTATTCACACTAATAGAACATGTGCACGAGAGAGTAGCAAGTCATAAACTTAGTTACATCAGGGAGTTTCTGTTTGCAACTCTCTCGTTACATACATGTGAGTTACCTCAAAACATATGGTACCAACTCTCAGCTCAGTTCCAAGTTTTCTTTTTCAAAGGTACTGGTTATCCAACCGAGTCATGAATTCGTTTAATATCTGATCACTACACTGTAAATACTTTTTCGATCAGACATAAATATAATGTTTTTTTTTCTGTTTTGTTGAAATAAAATAGATTTCCGTAATAAGCAGTGATTCGTATTTATTCAAAAAGGCCCTTAACATTTAATTAATGTAATTTTACTTTACTTCTATTTTTATTATTTTTATTATTTGCATTCTTCACTTTCATTTCTTTATTTATACTTAAATCTTAGACTTCATTGTCCACCACTATCACACTTAAAGTTTTAGATAAGCTTTCCCTAAAATTGGCATTCGGATTCAATCTGCTCCAGTTACTAATTAGGCTAGATATGTTTTATTTATGAACTATTGTCTCAACAGAGACGTTTCCAAGAATAGATGAGGGTATGTAAATTGAAGACAGCATAGCTGTCTCTTTCACGACTACTTTAATAGACGTGTTGGGATATGTTTCCACGCAATGCATTACGGTAATGAGTCAAAGGTGAAGTGTACCACGCTTACAGTGTCCCAGAGCGGTCGTTGCATGCTGAGCACGTAGAACTAAACACGTTGGCGTTGTCATGGTACAATTGACCTTGTGACCTGACCGGAAGTACCGAATTTCCCAACTCAGCCTGTTGTGTTTTCAAACATGTCCGAGATTACAGCATCGGTCCTAGTAGGTATTTTGGTGAGCTCACAATGGCACTTTGATAGTACTGGCACATTATTAAAAATGTTCATGTGGTTAAAGCTTAAAACTTAGGTTTATGTGGGCATTTCTCATGAGGTATATAGTAAGGGGCAGGTCGTATGGAGAGCGTCCCCTTACAATGACAAGAGATTATGTAATGTGTTTTTATCCGATTAGCTTAAGTTTAGTGCCAACGATATAACGGAAAACTGATATTTTGCCAACTTATGGCAAAATATGGGGTGTTATATAATCTTTTTTTTAATATTTTGGAATGAAACGTTACATAGAGGCTTGTTGTAGACAAAAATTTCTTTTCCGAGCTAAAGGCATATCCTTATGTGTGTAAGGTATATTAATATCTCACCAATGGCATGTGAGCGCAACGTTAAAACACTGACAGTAAGTGAAGGGTATCAATGGGGGAGGGAAGGGGTGTAAGGTCATTCATTACCCTTTTTTTGGAGATGACTTAAAAATAAAAATACAAAAAAAAAAAAATTACGAACATGGAATAAACTAAAAAATAAACTTTAAGACAAGTAATCGGAAAGCTAATATACTTGTCTACAACTAAAGAAAAAACTTTCTACCAGAGGCTATTACTATTTCAAACTAGTTTTCAGCAATACCGGTGTTGTTTTTAATATTATTCCCCTACTTTTTTGTCCGGACTTGTTCCTAATAGACCCTTTTACTTCCGGTCAAACCGCTACGGTCCTCTATAGACCTTATGCATATGATGTCACAATGCAAAGATATTACAAGCATAGATTCCAAACTTAAAATGGCGCGTTGACTCCTCATGGAGGCCAATATATCGGGGCGGAAGTGCTGATCACTGCTCAGTCGTTTTGAAAACAAACAGGCAATTGAATGTCTTACAAAAGTTTTAATACTTGTTATTTCGGAATGTTGTTGACTGAAGAAGTAATACGCCTCAATAAATTCCACTTGAACAAGAATAACTTATTTCTTCAACGCGGCATTCCACGTATTTACACTTGAACATGAACGCACAATGACTGGTTTTGCAAGTTCATGGACATTCATTGGTCAGTTTCTATGGTATCTTCAAGTGACGCACTTTTATATGCGCGTTCAATTACTTACGCGCTCACAACGGGAAAGCAACTAGCGCGTTTGTTTCCAGAGCGCGCAGAACTGTGCGTCAAGTATTCCGGACAATACACAGAGAAATGTATTCTGCGCGTATAGAACGCGTTGTAAAAGTGCACGCACGCTAACCTCTTTTAACAATGAAATTTTCTGTGACGCATTCTTATTTTTGTACGCAGATCGCGGAATAGAACGGCGCGCATGTCAAATTCACACTTCCGCCCCGATGTATGCGTCTCCATGAGGAGTCACTGATCGTAACAGTGTAGGTATAGTAGTTTGGAATCTATGCTTATAATATCTTTGTCACAATGGAAAAAGTGCGCCCTCTTCTGGAGGAAAATGGCGGAAAAGCGCGTATTATTGCAAGTTACACCAATAAATGCAGACAGCTGATTTGTCAACCAATCGTATACGCGCGTAAGTCTACTACAAGTGCGGCAAAATCCACGCCGTTCGTGCACGTGTGCTTCATTGTTTGCACCCAAAATGACGTCAGTGTGATGTCAATGCATAAGGTCTATAGAACGGTAAAGCTTTCTGCTACAGTTAATTCTTCAGTTTTAATTAAATAGTCCAACACAAGATACGTTACCGCTCATGCAGCACAAAATGAAAGTAACCTGTCTGAATTAACATCTTCACCATAATTCCTCTGTTCCCGAGGAATAAAATCTTGAATCTTTCAGTTTTATTCTGAATCTTTTGAAAACCCAGCAGAGAGGTATATGAGTCATGCAATAAGGTCAAGTCCGGCTTACTTTACTTCTCAAAAGTATCAAAATTGTTTTGTTCTATATACTTATTTACGGTATTAAAAATCGAGTGCTCACATCCTATAGATCATCTGTGAAAATTTGCCTATTCCTCCTAAATGGCATGCATATTTGCAGGACCAACACAAATATATTTATGTTAAGTTTTTCTGTCATAATAAGACAATGATCAACTATTGGAGCCTGCTTTTCAGGAAAAGAAAGAAAAGTTAAACCTATTTTTGTGTTGCAGAACATCGAAGACACCGCATACTATTCAGCAAAATAACACCGCATTTTTATAAAATTAAAAATAAGCATTTTATAACTTAGTAAAAGCAAGCAGTTGTGGTAGACATGCATGATACTAACACCACTGCCATTTATGTTTCTCTGCTACATATTTTGATCTTTGACTTCATATCTTCCCCTATAGATAATGTAGAAACCGTACAGACAAGTCCACCTGAAAAGAAACGACCCGCCATGCACAGGGTCAAACAGCGCCACCACATACTAAAGCAGAGAAGGAATGATCTAACACCACTTGAGAAAGGGAAAGTGTACTATCAAACGCTCCCAATGTAAAAGATATTAAATCGGTGAGAAAATATTTAATACCTCTGACAATCGTTAATTATTTCTTTGTTTAGGCTAAATTTATAGTTAAAACATGTTTTAGAATTCTATACTCAACCAATAGATGGGGTCGCTTGCCCCCCCCCCCCTCCCCGGTCCTTTGTTAGCACCAAGAGGTTGCGCCGTTTCTCCGATAGAAATGTTCTTTTGAACCTTGCCTCCATGGCAGGCTTACTTTGGATGATATATAACAGAGATGTAATTACACCTGTTTGGGGAGACATCTACAGAGGGAAGTTCTGAAGGTGACGTGCCGCTTCTGTATTATTTCTACCGATGACGGGGAGACAGGGTACGGTACGCTCTACCTCAAAGCGAGTTTGCGAATCACGGCTTAGTGCTCCTACGGGTACCCCCTTCCATATCTTTCATTCCTTTGTTAATTAAATCCTGTTCTTTTGCACGTTTCTTTTGTTTATTTCATTTCGATCATTGGTTATAAAAATGAGTGTTATATATTTTGGTGCGGGCGAACTTTTAATAGCGTTAGTGTGCATGGTACATCTCAATCAGAACAAACACGAAGGCTTATTATTCTCAGATCGGCAGCCTCGAGACATGTACGGTAGCTTCTGAAACTGAAGGGCAAGCTCGCGCATTAATACAAACGAATCTAACGGGGAGCTATGTTGTAACAAGTACCAGCATAAAGCAACTAAACAGTATTGGCAGTTATTGAATTTCAATTAATCTTATGAATCACATCGTCGCATCGATGCTAGCAAAAAATGACTCCCCCTAGTTTTACAGGAAAATAATTTCATTCAGGTAAAACAAAACAAGGCATATGATTCATGTGATTTTGAAATATATGTTCCATAAAAGAACGCGTGTTTATGTATTCTCTTTCAAGTCTCATGTACATGAAGAAGAGGTATAGAACTATCAAAGAGAGAGAATAAAAAAAAGTACATTTACGAAAGAGAGTGTCAGGGTTTAGAATTAAAGCTATTTTCACCTACTTCGTGAGTGGCCAGGACATTTATCAAACACGAACAGGGAAATATCATTACGGACATATGTTACGAAAAACATTACTTATAAAGTTATTTTGGCCTAAGAAACAAAAATATAATAATCCGGTTATAAGTTCGCCCGTTTTCTCATAAAATAAACTGTGGATAGACACATCACTGTGGGGAAGTGGCACATCACTGCAAGGTAGTGGAGTGCCCACGACGGAGGAAGCGTTTCCACAATTAAACGTGCACCCAAACCATAGCCCCACCCAACTGTTAGCACTTTTCAGCAGCCGTTTCTTGGATGACATATTTTTAGAAGTCGTGATTATAAATGCAGTAGCTTGCATCAATTTGTATCTATAGTTAATAAAATTTTTCACAAGTATGTCCATGAAAGTTCTAGATTTGTGCCCTACGCGCGATCGGGACCTTTGACGTCAGCCTCGTCTTAAGTGGTACTGGTGCCATGTGTCCAGCCGAAAACGAAGCCCCGGGTCCGCATCAACTGGGACTGGATGAAAGCATCTCGAAGTAGTATATGCGGCTAAGCAAGAGAACGCAACGAGAACGAAATATCAAAGATGGTACCAAAGGCAACATTAGAGCTAGGAAATTTGTGTACGCTTACATCATGAGTATTATTTGATAAGTATGCTACAGGCGTGGGAGGAATTCCGTCCTGTTTTCTCTAGCCGCTTTAAAGCGTAGGAAGGAATGATGAAAAATGTATTCTCTACCAGTAAGAAATTACGGAGGGGGTCGGGGCAAGTACCCTTGCAACTTTCCAAGAAATTTCAAATGTATCCCTTTCGCAACGAAGTGCCCCGCCGTTTACCATAAACTAGGTGCGTTGTAACAGTGCCCTTCCAAAGTTAACCACTCTGTTTACAGTTTGAACCACTTTACACTCATGAAACACAGGACAATTTCCATGGAAAGCTAAAAATACCTGCAATACCGGAGTTGCAATGACCTCATCGCTATGCCATGTTCAGAAAGTGGTACCGTTTATGTTAAAGGCGTTTGTATGTCGAACCAATTTTACTTTAAAGCATAAAAACTTCAGTCTTGGTAACCATTTCCTTGATGGCATTCCCCGACACACAGGTTGTGCATCACGCCTAAACCAAGGAGTTGCGTATAAATCTAATGCTTAAGTAGCCCCCAAATTGTTACACGATTAATAGAGAACAATACACGTACGGAATTTAGCATGATCGGGTATCCGAATTTAAAAATGGGGTGAGCGCATTTCAGGCGCGTATCCAAGGGGAAGGCGAAGGGGGCAGCCGCTCCCTTGAGCATACTTTTGGTATGTTGTTTAATGATTTTTTTTATAATATTGCTAGTAACCCAAGATGAAAAATGTTTCGAAGCAACTTACAAGGCCTGGAAAGTGCCATATCCAGCGATCTGGGAGGTACTTTCGGCCAAATTTTCTTGTACGCTTCGCGCCAACCTATGGTGGCGCTATGCTTAGTTTGCCTACAGGCTTCGCCCCCCCCCCCCGGCAAATTTCTGGCTACGCGCCTGGTGTATTTGTCCTTAAAGTGTTTTGTACAGACCGCACGCCTAACCGACACTACGTTTTCCAAACCGAAAAAGACCAGTGCTCATCAGACACAGTAGTCGAGCTGCCAAGACAGTGAAATATTACAGTCGTTTTGCAGTTTGTTTACACACTAAAGCCTTGTTAAAATTTTTACAACATTGTAATGTAGTCATTTCGGATCATGCCGAGAGTATAGGCTCTCATAACCAGACTTCACATAGACGAGTAATTGCAAGGTTCAGTTCAACAGGGAGACAAAGAGAATTATGAAAAACAGAAATCATAAAGAAGTAAGTGTACGTCGAAACGAGGGTTTAGGTAGGCTATAAAAAGTTTAATGACATCCAATCAAAAACTGTCTTAACCATCAACTGGGATAACTGAAACAACGAGGAACAACGTGTAATAGTTACCGGTATATCTCCATACATACTAATGTAACTGTTTTTATCTAAAGTTAAGGATAAAGTTAAGGCAGCTTTAGATTGTGGAAATATGACTTTCTCTTTTTGACATCATTTTTCTTCCCCTTCCCTGAGAGAAACCCCAGAAATGCGCCCCCAGGGAAAAACAGAAATTCAATTCCACAACTAGCTGAAAATATGCAACACTGATAAAAGGTGTAGGCTACATCTCTGTTCAGCGTTCACAGACAACAAGTAAGCATACACTCTTAGAGTGAAATTCACTCCAAAAGAGACTGTAGTTTGAGACCACTCCTAGTAAGAGTGAATTTCACTCGGGGTGGAGTGAAAATTCACTCGAAGTAGAGCGATATATCATTCCATGCGAAGGAAGTATCGCTCTATTTGGAATCAATTTTTCACTCCACCCTGAATGAAATTCACTCTTACTTGGAGTGGTCCCAAACTACAGTCTCTTTTAGAGTGAATGTGACTCTTTTGCATTTAGAGTGTAGCGGTACTTTATGCCCTTCATCCTTTTGCAATATCTGTTGAAATAATGAACAATATGGCTACCGTAACTGATCACATGAAAAATTTAAAACGGCGAATTTTTTTTAACTTTCAATTTCTACGCCATCCATACTTGCGTTTCTTAAAGTAACCTCCTCTTTAATAGTTAAAACAGACCCTAAGCTAAATCCTAGCACTACCAATTTACCCTCTCCTCCTTTACATCCCACCTCCTTTACACCCCTCCTCGTTTAACCCCCTCCTCCTGTGCACCCCTTCCCCGTTTGCGTTGTCTTGACTAGAAAACACGAGTGGCACGACAAACTCATCTGCCTTGTATGGAATGTTTCATTTGTGTCACGGAGTTCTTCGGCAGTACTCGGCCGGGTACGTACCGAGAGTACCATTGAAGATTTATGATACCCTCTTGACCAGGATGCCCGGTTGTAAACAAATTAGATTTCCTTTAACGAGATTCAGTTTTTACAGACAAAACGAGCAAGTATAGACACGATCATGGTCATTTTCAGTTGCAAAGAAAGTTGAAGCAAAGCGACATGTGATTTATGTTACTACATGTTTAAGGGAGGGGTAGTAGGGGTTAAAAGCTACCTCTTAGCATGCATACTCTACTGACTGAGTAAATGCAATGAAGACATTTTCTACTGTCCCGGTGAGGGTACACTTCTTTCTGGAAACCTAAAATGCAGCAGGAGGGCTCCGCTGTGGTAACTAACCCCTCCCCTACCTGCGGTTGTAATCACCACAGAAAGAAAGTAAGAAATGTTCATTTAAAATAACCTGTACTGCTGGGTGATGCCAAGCAAGAAAAAGTTTAGTTTTACACAAGATCCGATTAAATCAAGAAGTCTCGAGACAAATTTGGGATAGGCCTACCTGTTCCACATCCCATCCCTCGGGATTTGATGAGTAATAAGATGAAAAACTTCAGTACTGGTTAAAAATTTCTCAACAATTTTATTTCTACTGGATCAGTACAGAAACTGGCGCGTAGCCAAAAAATCATGGGGAGCAAAGAGTCTCCACCATTCCATAGGCTTTAAAATAAGAAAGCGATATTTTTATTTTCTCTCTCTTGGCTATTCAGGTGGGGGGGGGTGGCATCCCCATCCCCCCCTCACTATGTCCACCTTCGAATAAGGAATTTATTTTATCAAGCTTTACAGCTTGATCGAGAACAGCCTGTTTCCGCTGTTTTCAACATTTTTGCAAATTTTTTCTTACCTAATTTACTGAATGTCGCTTCGTATATGGTATCGATGAATCTGATCCCCCTTAACGCCAATACATAGGACCAAACACAAGAATAGTGTTGAAGAACCACATTAGTACAAGTTTCAAATAAACTAAATAGTTGAACTCAATCGGGGTCGTTTACTAAAACGCTTTAAATTGACAGCAAATTTACGATGCCAGCGAGACTTATGCCCTATAGTCACAAATCAACGAGAGAGTCCGGGCCACGGCGACACGGGTTCGTCAGCGACGCTACCCATAGAAACAAACCGAGAGCTGTCAATTTAGTGGTGCAGTGAAGTAACATGCCTGACATTGTAGGCATTAAGAATCCCTAATTGAGGGTCTATTAAGACAATTTATAGACTAGATGCTCTGCTTCGTGGGTCTTGGACACCTTTTACGAGAAAAGGCACGATCGGGGAAGAGATTTCGGTTTTGGAACGGACGGTGACAGAGTAGAATTTTTGATGGTGCAGGGAATGGTGAATGGATGAGTCACTTTAATCGTAAGATGATGGAAGCAGTATGAAATATATTTTTCTCTACAGATTGTCTTCTGCTGGATCTCCAACAATAGAAATCAATCGGGGTCGTTTATTATGTGGTAGACAAACTTCATTTGTCTTTATCGCTGATCAGGCCTTAAAAAATAGACAAAGTTCTTTTTCATTTGCAGTGTTTGTCTAACCTCATTACGCTCCTTCTTGTTCTCACATTCAGCCCCTGAGTTTATATACGTAGAATGAAATCAATATAATAGTGATATGAATTTACAACGCCAGTAGGCTATCTCTCAAATTATGCACTAATAATATTTTTACATAAAAATGATAATAGTAACGATAATTTGTTTGAATTTATGCCTAATATTACTTCACGTCAGCTTATCACCTCTAAACCGATATATTTACTGTAGCAGCAGACTGTGCGCCTGTAATGTAAGGGTGTACTGTACTTATAGAGTGCCTATTGCATTCACCCATAAAACTGAAGAAGACTGGTATAACTATCATTAGAGATCTCCTAAATCAAACATCGCAAATGATACTCTGTACCGCCTCCTAAATAATAAAGTGGTCAAAGTTCTAGCAATCAAAATAACGTTACAACTTAATACTAACTACGGATGATTTGAAAAGCCATGAACACATTTCTAGATCGTAAAGAGCTGTTTCCATCTAGCTCCTGACTACGTTAAGAACTACCTGTCTTCATCAGTTGAAGGACACACTTTTGTTTTACTCTGAGGTTCTAAGCCATGCAAAATCTCACCCTATAAGCTAAAAAGGTCAAAACATGCCGTCGCTTGCCCCCACACGCAATGAAAAAAGCTAACCGACCATCATCTTAAATTGAAAGTGAATTTTAAAAAATAGCCACATTACAGAAGTTTTTAAGTTTCAGATCACTACGTATTCAAATAGACTATTTCAGAGATAAAGTTTTCCTTAACTTTCTCAGATCTGGTCGTAGATCAGGTGCCTTTGATTTGCAACATTGCGCAAAGGGATATCTCTGTTGAATGACTAACGAACATAAACAGCACCGTACAAGTTGCACCGCACGGCAGTATATTAAGGCAAGTAAAGATTTATTCCAAATAAAGTAATATTTGCATTGAAGCTATTGTCTACACCAAACGCTAACTTCAGTCAATATTGGTATTATTACCTCGGAACAGTTTATAAGACCCCCTCAGTAACCTTTGTAGTGTTAGAAGGTGCCTGGGGTTTTAACCCTAGTTTCAAAATTAACCATCTGTAGTGTTTGTGCAAGCCAAGCATTGTGTGTATAATTCTAGCTTGTAAAAAACAAGCGGAGCCGTTTGTAAAGTGAATCGGCCCTCATTGGCTAATGTCAATAGAACCTTTGTAGTTTATGACAGTAAACCAGCCCATCTCTTTGCACGTTGGATTAAGTGTGGGATTAGTAAGGGATTTTGCGGGCCAAATCAAAACGGTAACCGAAATGTACACTGTGGTTTGCACTTTGTTACGTCAAATAGAACTTGTTTTACACAAGTTAACTATTACCACGCTACTAGTTAAAGTTTCACCCACACGGGAGCTTACATCTACTTGTAAAAAAACTTAAAACAACCCCATCCTTCTCTCAATATACAGCAAAAAATTAGCACTAGAAATGGGTCTTGAAGAATGGACGTCCATCCCGCCAAGCAGGCTTTTCAGTCAATCTCACAGATCGTTTACTGTTGCATTCCGTGTAATAAAGACCAAACTTTTTTATCTAAATCGAGTGATGTTTATGAACTATAAACTTAAGGGATGAAATTGTACGTAAATGGTGAAATCTCACACAAGTAGTCGTGTAATCGGATGAGTGACGCAGTAACCTTGCCCCTTGGTTTATTCTATTCTGTGGGTCCGCCCGCTGTGACGTTTTAGGCCATATCAAGGAGTAACAAGTCTAGCCTACCTAAATAGTGATAAAATTGAGTACATGTATATGTATTGATCAGAATTTAAAAGATGCAAACTTTCTTCTATTGCAAATTTTATGGTTCCCTGTAGACAAAAAAGTAGCCATTATGGGTAGGCCTATGGGGCTTGATCATTGTGTGTATGGGAGCGTAGCCATTGTGTGTATGAGGGCGTAGCAATATTGTGTATATGGGGAGTTGGCAAGAAAGAAGAGTGCCACTCCTCCACAGGGTACGGTATTTCAGGGACAAAATGGAGAAAGGGACGGTACAGGGATATAGTAATCCTAAATCCTCTTAATCTTTAAGGTCCAAATCCCTTCCCAGGTAGTTAGTATCCCCCCCCCCCCGACTTGAGTTTATTTCTAGCCCCTCCTCCAGTTTAGGAGTAGTCTTTTGGTACCGTCCAGAAAAGGCTTAGACCTATATGTAGTTTTTAATTATCCAAGGCCACATTCTGCTGGGCACGCTACTGTGGTGATAGAGACTACGCTATTGTAAATCTCACTCTTCATTGATCTGCATATGTCAATCACAATGCTATCACCAATAATGATTTCTAATACCCGGGTATAACAAGACGTATCGAAAGAGGTGCAACAGTTACTTTAAATTGTGACAAAAATTTAGATGGCTACGTGCCTGTTTGTAGACGAAAGAAGGTCAAGCCTGGTGTTAAGTTTTCGAACGCTCAAACAACTTCAAGGTGAATACCAAAAACTTTATTTTATCTGCCATAACAATAATTACATGCACGGAGAGAGGATGGTAGCGTAAAGGGATTGTGTAATGGTCTTCTAACCTCTCTGGATATCATCCACCCTCCAAACTTAATTGCCTTGCGCATTTTGGGCAGGCTATTGCAGTGGCCCTAAACTCACAATAAACAAGAGATCTGGCATCTTCACGTCACGACAAACCCCCTTCTAAAGATTGGAAAAATTACTTTGCTGCTATAAAAATAGTTGTGTGTGTATGTGTGTGTACTTATGTATGTATCTTCAAGATGAGTTGTGCAAACGTCAAATAAATAAATTAATAAACTTGAAATAATTTGAAATTTTTTCTCCATCAGCAGCACAGATGTGATTACACATGTTACAGTATCTCTTGAAGCAAGGTTTGGCACCGATTACAAGCCAAGACGATTTGCCGGTATTATTTGAATTGCATTAGACTGTCAAGTGTCATCTAATCTACAGTCATAGGCCTTCATAGATATTTGCCTGTTTTAGCTGAAGAAGGGAATCGGCAACATCAGTTACTAAACGATATCTTTATTGACTGTAAAAGCATCGAAAAAAAAAAACAGAAAACAAATTTCAACTAATTGCATAATGTGCTTAAATGTCAGTTTAGGGGACTGGTTTAAAGTCGAATTCATTGTATAAAATCTTTAGAATGAAAACAAAGTGAGTAGTGCAAGAAATGCTACCGGTTTAATCGTTATCAAGCTCAAAGAACAGAGCGAGATTTTTCTGTAGCAGGCGACTGTTATCAGATTTGTGTGCACTACCCCTACAGATGGAACAAGATAATGAGCCATATTTTCGCCATTTGGTGACAACTATAGGGGTAGGCCTACAACGTAGCCAATGCGACGTGTTATACGTTTCGCAATCTTATCTCATTTTTAAAATGCAGATCGACCTGTGTGAGATAACCTCGTATACAAGGAGAAGCTGTCGCAGAGAAATATGAAGGTTGCAGACATCATGTAAACCTCTGCAATACCAAAACCATACAAAATCAATTTCAATAATTAACATTTTCAATTTTCCTGTGTAATCCAAAATTATACAGGCGAGACAATATTTTAGACTGTATAGATAAGTCATGAGAGATATTTATTCGAAAATTACCTATTTTTCCTGTCGAAGTTCTTGTTATTTTATACCTTATAAACCCTTCAACAAATTTATCTCACGATTTTATTCTCTTTACCCCGTTATATAGTCGGAAGTTTGACTTTAGGCCTACTTACAGTTTTAGTAATAGCCTTATTTAAAAGAGCGTAAGCCTACATTTTCTCATAACAGCCATTTTATTTTATTTTATTTTTGTTGTTCTTTTTTTTTTGCTCACATCCCTATACTTGCAGTTTTATAAGCCCCTTCAATAAAATTTGACTCACCCCTTGTTTTGAAGTAAACTTTTCAGACAATGAGTCTGCAGAATACACTATGCTCTGTAGTGTATCTAACTCCTATTAATTGTAACGATTCACTATATACACTGGGTAGTTGTGGAATAAACTGCGTGTATGGAAGGTATTACCACTAACAATGGTACGGATACTCTTTTGAATCTATGTTAAGGCGAGAAAAGAGTTGCATCTTCCTGCCTTAACAATAAACCTGATGCCCTGAGAAATCCCAATTATTCACAATAAACTACCATCCAACCTTACACCTGTTGGTATCTCTTGCAAGTCTCTTGTACGTTTTTCTGTTCTCGAAATCATACCATGGGATTTTCAGTTTTGCACTCTGTAGTCTTTTATCCTACTTGCATATTTTGAAAGTACGAAGTTGATGCTAATGCCCATTTTTACGGAAAAAGAGGTGTACTCGTAGTAGTGAAAATAATGTATACTCGCAACTATACTTGCAACTAGAGATAATACTTGTACTCGTATAGAGGTAGAACTCACAACTCGTAAATGTGTACTCGTATCAGAACTTTCACCACAAGTATAGTATACTACAGTGTCATACTTTAAGTGTATTTCGCACAGACATGTGAATTGTCTGTTATAAATGTGATAACGTTTGAAGCGCAGACATATGCAAGCCGTTGAAAACTTTAATCTGGAAATGGTGATATACTGTACGTATTGAGCAATTTGGGAAATTTAAATATTCTTTTCTTGTCTAGAACCCTTTTGGCTCTATTTCCAGAATGATGCAATTCATATTTTATTGTAGGGATTCAAGAAATGTATTCGATGTAAAATTTCTCAAGGTAAATGGTTGAAACAAATTTTTGAGAGGAAGGAAAGGAAGGGGGGGGGAGGAGTTCCTCAGCATTTGATGCGAACCGTCTTATCAATTTCAGTTTGAGAAGATAACATTTGCCCTTAAAGGTAAGAAGAGTTTTCTAGGGGTAAAGAAAAGTTGTTATTGATGATGCTACCACGAGACTACAGATAAAACTGAACTTGGTTTATAAAGATATTTACCTTAATTTCTATGGTCTGATCTCATAAAGTCAACGATCCCATTCTTATTCGAATTTTGCAATAAATGCAATAAAAATGATCTGTACAATTGTAAGGTAACGTACGTCGTACAGTGTAACTTATGTTATAATGATCTTTTCGGGAGGGGGGGGGGGGTTGATTACAGTAGTACGGTACATAAGATTAGGCGCAGGTAGCTCTGCATACTTTGTTCTATTGTCGTGTATAGGCTACATTGATTTTAACTCACATAATCGGCCTCGAAATGATATTCACTAAGTGTGCTAAGCGTGTCCAAGTCTCAAATCCTAAGCTGAAGGGTGAGGACCAAACTAACTCTTCCCATCATAGCCCGCGTAGCTGACGATGTTTTTCATTCAGTTCATCTCAAAGGGCTGTAATCCCATGTGGTGTAAGCCAAAGAAGTCGCTATGCAGGCTTTTCCCATGACTGAGTTAAACACCCAGAAGGGACGAAAAGAATGTGATGAGTCGGTCAACTTGCATATCTCTACAACATGGGTCTGTCATGCACGCATGGCTTAGTCTCTAAACTGACTGCAAAGAACCGATTAACCCATGCATGTTCTAAGCTCAAACTGTCTACAGGTATTCTCCACTCTGAGTACCAATTGAAGTCGTAAAACATAAATCCATTAATAAATTTTTCGAGATCCATTCTAACGTAAGTGCTGGGTTTGCTTTCCTATTTACTTTGTCGGTCGCTGAGCTAAAAATATTTTCGTGGTTATGGCTTGTCTTATGGGAAAAAGTTATAAACACCTTTTCTACACAAGTGAAAAAAATCGTCTAAGGATGGAAGAACTACTTCAGAATACTTCCCTAGTCGTACAAAGAACGCCAGCTGGATGTTTGATTTGGTTTTAAGTGTTTTATATAGGATACCAACAATCCTGTTATTCGAATACAGAAGTATGTTGCTCATCACCAAGATCACATATATTAATAAATCTCACATTGTATTTTTTAAATAATGTTGAGACATAACACGTATGTAGCGATGAAGAATTTGATTGAGGCGAAAGGGAAAGACTCTCTTTTTTTAGCCAATTAAGCAGCTAAAATTTGAGAAAACGTACAAGGGTGATACTATATTTTCATTCTAGTGATGTTAAGGTGTTTTGTTATTTTGGTTAACATTCCCAGAATTCCCCAGATGTGTTACTGGTGTGTTAAAACTAGTTCATGCTCCCTTCGAAATATCTAAAAGAAACCAGTTTTCAAGACAAAGGCATTGTCTTTTTCGAATTAAATTGTTTTATGAAAAATATTAAAAGGAAAATGCAGTTGCCTCAAATTTATATCGAAACATCATCTAAATCTTGGAAATCTCCTCTTAGTTTCTAAGTTCTCTTTCAATTTCCTTTCATAATCTTTCCAAAGAAGTTCTTCTGCATAAACTTAACAGTTTAGTAAAAACATATTGTAACATGAATTACAATAGCCATTCATGATATTTCAGTCCAAATTGGGTTAACTGCAGTTTCCTTTTCAAAAATTCAAACAGTTATTCCAAATTGATTTTCATCAAGCTCACGACTGATGGATGGAAACTTATTATCACAAAAATAGCGTTGTGGGTGAAGGGGATGGGGGGGGGGATAGGCACAAAAGTATGACGCCATCAAGCTTGTAGGCTCCATCTTGTTCCAAGTTCTCAACATGAGGTTGCTGATAATGCTTACGACAACATTGTACTTTGAAACAATGAACTAATTGATAATGTGAAATATATGTGACTCACCTGAGCTAGGTCGCCTAGTCAGCACTGCGCCCCTTCCCGTCATGTGTGGGGGAAGTGTCATGGACCCATCGAAAGAGGACCAGGATGCAAATTCTGGATTCATGTAAGATGGGTAACTGAGTCCGTTTGGGGTACCAGATGATGTTCCTGGATGTCTGGCGGACAATGCCCCACCGGCAGTGCTTATTGGGGGACTCGATGGAAAAGAGAAGCGTTGAGACATGGAAGGATGGCCCATTGATCCACCGGTGAAGGACGGGTCGCCTTGTGGGCTCCAGACGGCCGCTGCTGCATGAGATGTTACCTGCATCGGTTGCTGGCTTTGAAGTCCTGGTGATGAACTATGCTGCAAATATTGTGGATGGGAGTGTGACATACTGAGAGTGGCTCTTGTGGTGGGTACGTAGACAGGATTCGACCCAGAATGTAGGAACGACGCGCCCTCGTAACTTTGCTGACTTATGGAACCCCCTGGGGTAGGGGGTAAGGACATACTAGGGGTATACATGTAAGCTTCTGTTTGCGAATCTCCTTGAAGATGATAATAATCACCGTAACCCTTTGATGAATTAGACGAGTAAGCCTGCTGCAGATAACCGTCGACTTCTTGACTCGTAAACAGAGAACCGTGTTCCGAATAAGTTGAATGCCTTCCAACTTGGTCACTCTTGGTAATATGATTGTCAGACGAATTGCTTTCTAATTTCACTTCAGACAATAATTCCAAATTAATGTTGTCATTAGATGTTAGTGATTTTGGATCAATTAATACGTTGCTCGATTTGCTAGGTATTCCCCCTCTTTCTGATTCGTTGTTATTAATTTCTACAGCATTAATTACGTGATGATTAGCAGGTGTGATTAGGCTATCCTCAAGCTTCATTAATCGCTCTCTATGTTCCGATTTGATAGAACTAGATTTATTTTCTTGAGGAATAATTTCTTCCGAAAAACCAGACACAAGGTGTAAGCCAGAAGAAGACTTTTCCAGTCGCTTATCTTCCATGAAATTAGCTCGAAATTCTGAGCCAAACAGGCCCTTATTTCACGGAAATCATTGGTTTCCTGGGGAGAAAACAAAATGAGAGCTATTTTTTATCACAACATGTAACGTAGAAAATGAAAAAGTAAGAACTTTAAAAACATTATTATAATAAACTTTAAGCACTAACATGACTTCTAAAGACGACACTTATTTTGAGCTCAAAGTGTAAAAATCCTCCATTTTACTTAATTATTTTATTTTTAAATGAAAATATACTATAATTTATGCCACCGTAAATCTTGAGAGTATAATCATTTGGAATGTTTATTCAATGTTGTCTCATTAAAGTCCTATTAGAATCGTCCGTTTAGAACCAAATTCTTTGTATTTTGCTTCCATAAAAATTCGTTTTTCTCGCAAGCACAATAGTGACATACAAGAACAAAGCGTCTCAGAATAATGCATCCTTAAATTTGGATAATTGATGTTACAAGGTCTTGAAAGTTTAAACTATAAAATAAATTGATTCCACAACACAATATATATATACATATATGTATATATATATATATATATATATATATATATATATATATATATATATATACATATATGTATATATATATATATATATAATTAGCAAACATAGCTGTCATTAACGATCAGTTTATTCTAGGCTGACATTTGTCAACCAAGAAAAAACAGAACCAAGATTGTAGGCTATTCCTTTTTCCTCAAATTCCATCCAATTGATTTATTAGTTTATTCATAAGTAAAACTAAACGCCTAACTTCACACCTGTTCAAAGATTTCACGACAATTATTTTGTCATCTAACTCTGTCGTAATTTCTTACTGCCATTTGCTAGTCAAATAATATCCAAAGAGAACAACCCTGCAAGTATATGATGAACATTTGTTCCATGGCAAATAAAGTGAATTTTCTCAAAATGAAGTTAACCGCGTTCGAGTCAGACCAGTCATTTCTCCGATTTTTCATACCTGCAACTTCCATTTAAAAGTACGTTGTCTCTTAGTCATAATTAATTTTCTCGTGTGATTTTGTTCTTAAAAGAAAAGTTTCATTCTCTCTTTTCATTTTGTTTTAAATCAAAATTTAGAATTTAAGTTAATGGTTTTCTTGATTAAATGAATCCAATCCCATTGTCATTTAGTCGATTGTATTTGACGATCAGACAATGATTATAATATATGCGAAATCTGTACATTCTCTACCAGAATTAATTTATATTTCGCTTTATCTATTAAATGTAGTCATATCACTGAATAAACAACAAGATTACCCGGTACCTATTCCAGAATTAATATGAATTTCGAAATCATTACGTAACAAAACTCCCATCAGCTTCAACCTGGACAGCTACACAAAAGAGCGGAATGGGTTTAAAACCTATCAGGACACCCTTTACTTTAGTCGGCCAGCCCAAAGAACACTGCCCAATTGCCAATATGTCCAGACCTTCCCCCCCCCCCCGGACCTAAACCTCGGTAAAGCTTCCAGACTTTATTGAAAGACCTTAGTCCCCAACTACTGTACAAATAAACAGGCGTATGACAGTACGAAACACGATCTCAAATATATGGCTGTGTAATACTGCCTTCCTTACTCACCCAAGATCAGACCATGCCCATGAGATTGTTGGCATTTTAACATTTTGGTCTCTTATCTCAGAATATCTTACTGATTTTAAGGAAAGGGGGCTTGAAAGTTGAAAAAACTGTTACTACAAGTTCCAGGACTGGAAAATGTAAAAATTTTATACTATTTTTCGAAAGAGCTTAACTTCCCTCCAGGTACAAAAGGTTTACCCTAAACATCAATCTTTTCCCGGAAGAAACTTACCAGCTTCCAATTTTTCGACCCAAACTACAGGTACCATTTTTTCCACCCATGATCACTGTTGTCTAGATTCTTTACCACACCTGCAAAATTCTCAACACTACCATTCCATTAACGTCACTCTGAAAATCACGCCTCAATACGGTTGATACAATGTAGTCATAGAAATGCAGTTAAAAGAGGAAATAATTTGATGACCCTTGCTAATTTTGCATAATTTAACGAAATATGAAATTGCTCATGTAAACGTCCTCATGCCTTTTGCTACCTTGCCGTTTAATTTCACATTAATGTGTGCAACATTCACATGAAACATCGAGACCAAAGTATACCGAAAAAGAAGACACCATGATTTCCTTCTAGACATAAAAGTGTCCAAAATTACGGTTTGATAGTTTTTGTAACGAGCCTAATGACTTGAACGTATACAACGGTGCCTTCATAGGGACGTAATCACAGGAAACACCAACGAATATTGTATGAGGGTAGATTACACCCATAGCTGAAAATGCTCAAACCGTGCGAGGACAGTAAACAACACATTGCAGGTGAAGTCGCTGAGGGTATGAGAACTCTCATACCGTATAACAGGGCGACTACTACCAGGGCGTCCGGAAAGACAGATAAGAAGTGGAATACATCCCAACTACTTCCTTGAAAAAATCCATGAAATTATGAGTCAACATGAGGGCTGTTGTGCTGCTTTGTTGACCGTTTCCGTCATATGATTGTGATGTTACGTAACATTCCCACTCTACCGGATTTCCTGTATACCACGTCTTACTGCTCTGGGTCAGCTTAAAGTTCCAAAGAGACCAATCGATGAACTAATTCAGTAAGAATATTGGTAAAAACAATTGCCCTTTGTCTAGACAAAAAACAGAAACCCGAAAAACAGTGTACATACGAGCCGTTTTCGCCTAAAAATATAGAAAGTTTCTCTTGTGGACGATTTAAAGCGTCTGCCCATTTATTCTTTTTTCTACATCCCCTTAAAAGGAAAATGCTGTCACCTCCATTCAATTAGTATTACCCTTATATCCTAATTTATGTTTAGATCTTTCTAAATCATAAAACAATATTTTTGCTAAAGTTATTGAAAACAGCTCCTTGCTTTGCCTCAAATATGCAATATTTAAATTCTGAGCCATCGAAAAAAATCTTGTAGGGGAATCAAAGGCATATTTTAAAATTGAGCTGATGCTTGCAAAATAAGGTAGAGCAACAACTTATTCCATATAATCGATACCATGGACTGTCCATATTAAATTATTGAAGAAATAAGCTGTTTGCAATAGTTTATCTCATTTTTTTCAAACAGCGATATAGTGATGTTTCAAGTGGAGCATATACATTTTCAAGTTTGTCCAATTTATTAAAAATTTTGCTCCCATAACGAGCTTGCATGGGTACCATTTTCAAACTCGCAAAGATTTGAAGAAAAAACGAAAACGTACAAATGAGTTACAAATTTTTAAACTCGTCAAAATTGGAAAACAATATTACCTAAAAGAGTACATTCTAAGAATAGGTTCTACTTTCAAACTTATGTTTTCTTACATAACTGTCAACTAAAAGTGTACATTCGAAGAATGAATTCCAATATCAAAGTGGTAAAATTTGTGACACAAAACTGCCTAAAAAGTGTGCACTCTTAGGCAGTACTGTTGGGTTCCAAATTCAAACTGCTGACATTTTTGACATAAAATGTAAGCTAAAAGTGTACATTCTAAGAATATATTCCAGCTCCAAAGTCGTTATGTTGAATAACTATGTATCTAGTTACACAAGAGTCTCATATGACAAAGTTGTCTTAAATCAAACGACGTCTTCAATTAAATCATAAAAACTATTTAAACTAGTTATGCAAACATTACCGCACTTCCGATAAAATGTAACCATTTTACAAGATGAAATATTTACATATGAGATAACAAAATTCAATCAAAACTTTCGAAAGTACTTTTAAATCTATTACACGTGATTTTTGCTCAGATCAGCCGCTTTTTGTCAACATAGACCTTGTGTTCGTTTTCATGTAAAACTAGAGAGTTTGGTCAATAATTGACGCGATAATATCAAGTATCGGCTTGTAGAGATCCACGTGCTTGGAAAATTATTCTTTGGTAGGGAGGAACTAATCGCATACGATAAAAGGGTTTATACCTTTTATCATTTTGAAAACTTAATTATCAAATTAATGGACTTAAAATTTAAAGCTATGACAATGGTTGGTTTTTCTCATTGGGAGGATTTGGAATTCTTGTATATTTGTTATGTTTTGAAGGGAACACCTAATGAATTGACATAACTAAATTTCAAGTTTTTTCAAGATTTTTTATTTTAATTTATTTTTACTTAGGCTTACTGCTTTTGTGATTATAGAAGAGTATAAACTCTGAACGTAAATCGGGTTACTTTTCACACCATACCAGGCCCGTAGTCGGGGGGTGGGCAAGGGGGCGAAGCCCCCTTGGAAATTTTTTCGCCCCCCTAGAAGATCAAAAAACTGGAAAATTTTTCGCCCTCCCCCCCTTGAAGCTTTTTTGCCCCCCTTTAGCACCTTGTCTGGCTACGGGCCTGCACCATACGCAAAGAAAATCATGTCCACATAGAAAAGAAATATGATGTACGGTAGTGCATGGGGTGACCGATGTGAAGGGAGAAGGGACGGCTTCGACCCCTCCTGCAATTTTCTGGCTACAAATATAAAGTGGAGGTGAAAATTTAAGAAACTAAAAAATTGTGAGAAATATTTTACCAAGGGTGCATAAATCCCGTAGCCAAGGGGAGCCGGAGGGCGAACCCCTGGAAAAATTTCGCCCCCTAGAAGATAAAAAATTACCATTGCTTCAATGAATTTTACCAGGCTACAAATATTCCATATAGCAGTTTATTCGCCCCCTTCAGTACCCTGTCCGGCTACGCGCTTGGGGTGCATGGTCAGTAAACTACTTTCTCAAATGTACTCTGTCACCAAATCCATCGAACACGTCATTATAAACGTGAAATGTCTATAGTTTTCAGAAATAACTACTTTTTTATAATAATATAATAAATATGTAATAATAATACATTTTCATTTTTTTCAAGGACATTACCACAATTTAGGCTTATGCTATATATCCCATCTTCCTAGCCTCTTCCACTGGCTCACAACCTGTGTCCGCCCCTGGACCTAACTGTAGAATCCCCTGACGGCCCGTGGACCCGCCATACGAACATGGGCTCATGACAATACCACAGGTGTCATTTTATCCACTGTATCTATTGAAGTAGCACTTCGCAACACTTTCCGGGGCTCATATCGATGATCCCTGCGTTTACTAATTTCAAAAGTAACTTGAATACAAAAGTTTAACATTCTCTTCCCAGATTTCAGTTACCGGTGTTTCTTTGAAAATTAATAGCCTTTAAAGAAAATATTGCTCTTTAAAAACGATATGACAGATACTTCTGTGCTTTCCAAAAGTTGTTGCAAAGAGAAAAAATAAAAAAGCCAAAATGGATGGTCTAGAAGTAGGCTAAAAAGGAGCGCTTTCCATACTCAGGCACGGTTCACTGGTAAATTCTTGTACGGTACAAATTAATCAACTTTTAGATGCTCTTTCAAAAAGCCTTCTCATCTTTTCATGCCGTGTAATGCTTATTCAAGTGCTCCCATCTTGACGGCGTAGAGCGATTAGTAACTTCGTCTGTCACTTCGTCTAAATTTTCTGGTTACTTTCAAAGTTGTGAAGGCATCAAATTGGTGGCCCGCCCAGGCTACCTACCGAACAATGAAAGTGGCGATTATGGTTGTCACGGAAGTGATTCTCTCCAGACGTAGCCACTACTTTAGACTGGTTATCTGGCATGCCTATGTGGAGTGGCCCACGGCATCAAATAGCGGGGTCAATGAAGCATATGTACTACACACAACTAGTCTCCATAAATGGAAACGTGGGCATACGACCGAGCTGATCATGCGGTAGGGATGTTTTACGACTTTGTAATTGGTCGCCAGACCAATTAAAATGTTGTTAAATTCATCGAACATCTTTTGCAAATATCAGAATACAGTCGATAAGTTTTCATAAAGTTTTGTAGACTCGAATACTCAAGAAGTAACAAAAAGTTTGTTCTTTCACTAAATAAGTTAAAGAAGGCTCTTATGATATTTTTTACTTTCCTTGTAAAATTTCCAGTATTAAGTAAGGTTTCTATGACAACTAATATAAGTCAGTACGATGATAACAGATAGATCAGTCTCTCCTCCTATGACTGAGTAACAATTGGTTTTTTTTTCTTCTAATTTCCAACTAGTGTATAACCAAAACGCTTGTAACTTCTAACGAATTCACTTTCAATTTGGGAAACTTTGACAATTCGAATATTATTGAAATTTGTACAATGGGATTTTGCAAGCTATTTATCTGTTTCAGGTTTACAAAATTACATTTTTTTAAGATTGATTGTACCGTTCCTTGCAGTTTCCTCTACATGCATTTTACGTCACATTATTGTTAAAAGTAATTTGCATAACAAACACTATAAAATCTAGCAGAGCAACAAAGGAATTACACTTAACTAGTCTTTTGCAGAGTCCAAAGATGATGGCTAGGGTTTTTTAATGGAATAATCAAGTCATTCAAGCTTATTCTGAAATACCAACAGTACCAACAGTGTTACATACCCATAGGCGTGTGAGGTGCGGGGTCTTTTGGGTAGCATCCCTCCCCCCTAAAAACGCCGAGATCAGGGTAAAAAGTATCATTTTCCAGGACAAAATTGTTCGCCAGTTAGGAAAAATTTCAGGGCAACTACGTTCAGCACCCATTGTGAAATGTCTTCCCATGCCGTTTCCATACGTCTATGTACCAATCTCCCCTTATTTCCTTTACGGATTGCAAGAAAGCTATCTTTCATAAAGTTCACAGAACATAAATATTGCATATTAATGGTAAACCAAGGTATTTCGCATAAATTTAACTATTCAGTAATACACATGTATTCACAAGATACAAGAACCATGGATCAGCTAGGATACCGGTGTACAATAAACGCAAATTGACTGCAGTTTGCCCGTAAAATAGGAGTAGCCCGTAAAATATGTTGTTACAGTATATTCCACATAGGCCTTCCAACACACCAAGCAAGAATATGTAATTCCTCAAAACTAGATATTATTCTCACATACAGGAGGATAAATTCACAGGATGAAGAAAAGTCGTTTAAACAAAATACTTTTCTGCTAGGTGAAACTGCTGAAAGGGACAGTCAAAACATTGGTTTCAGGCCCGTAGCCAGACAAGGTGCTGAAGGGGGGCGAAAAATTTTCCAGAGGGGGCAAAACATACTAAAATGCATTACCGCAATACTAATTTTTTATCTTTGTGGGGGGCGAAAAATGTTCCGACTGGAGACTTCGCCCCCTTGGCCCCCCTTCCTCGACTACGGGCCTGATTGATATACCATGTAATAGGATTATATGGTTATCAAACTCTAGATTAAGCGAAACATTTTGAATGCAACTGAGCCCGGTGATGTTAATATTTACGTGAAAAAACGTCTCAGTGTTAACATGAAAAAGAGTAAATGTATTGTTTACACATCAACAAGTATTTTATTCGTATTATAAAATTTTAAGTAATATATAGCAAAACTCCAAACTTTAATAATAGTGAAACATGGTGTACTGTCTTTGGCAAACTCCTTTGAAAGGAGAGACTTGAACACGTTTATAAAGACACACGTTTTGGTTAAGTGTGATGGTTTTGAAGTTATTATAAGGTGGTATGAAAAAAAACAGCGTCCGACAGTGTTAAGTGTATTATAAGGTGGAATGAAATTTAAAAAAACATACCACCGAGACCCAACTCATGTTTAATTTGTTTTTCTGAATCATCTTAACATAAAACAGCTATCCGTAGTTCAAGTTTTTCACTCTTAGGATACAAACAAAACTCGAAACACAAAATGGTTTTTCAACTTTGCATATTTATATTACCTTTTGTTTGTATTTACAAAGCACATACTGAACTCACACAACTATGCACTAAATTGATTTGAGTTTACTGAGGAAAGTCGTTAACACACAACCGCCTGTTTTAGTACAAGGCGAAGTACAGTACTGTAACCACGGATACAAACATGGAGGGCTGTATTAACTTTAGCTACGAGCAAGTCTCGCGTTATTCCAGTCTGCATTGGTATCTTATAAACTTAGGGGCTTTTATGGGGCTACGATAAGCAATTCCTAGAGTTTAAGCTTGCGTACAGCATCTCAAAGTTCCCAGTTTTATTCCACGTAGCTTTCATCTAAATTTCTTTCACTTTAGTAGCAGTTACAAATAAGCGAACTCAAATATATTTACCTGCCTACAGTGTTTACTACATATTGAAAAGACTTTGTTACTAGCTGACCACGTGTGAATAATCAGATAGTAAATGACAAAATAATCGCTTTTATCAAGAAAAAAAAATACGATGTTCAGGAGGCTGTATCTCTTAACACTTACCCTTAAAACGAACTGAGATCAAAGATAGGTAGCTAACTCACCTTCCGCCTTTAAGATAGGGAAAGATAGCAATACGCCTATCAGCCACTCTACTTCGTCAGCCGGCAGTCCTGTTATCTGTGAACTTTCTTGTTATGTCTGTGTCACCCTTGGAACCAGTCTCAGCTATCAAGATTTCTCTCAAACGAATTTTCAATCGCTTTAGAAGAGAAAGAAAACGACCAGTTTTCGTAAAAGTTTTACCAGTCAGAAGTTCTGATGCACGTCCTTTGCCTTGCTGTTCCAGTGAGTTGGTTTTCACTCAAGTGGTCCTGTGGCTATCGGAAGATCTGTGTAGCGGCAGCGAGGCGGTAGGAAAAAGAGTCCACTACAGCTGATCAGGGTATGCTTGGTACACAATGTCTACTGTACGAAAGTAAGAGACGCTGTGATTGGCCCATGACTGAATGACGTCATGACAAAGTTTCAAAGCTCCAAAACATAAGCTGTTCTTTCATGTGAAGTCTAACGAGCCTATACTCATTTCGGCCTTCGTAAGTTAACTGCTGAAAAAGTCCGTTAAGGTGAAGTATTGTTGCAGATGATTATTTCAAAAGAAGAAAACAAGAATTTTGACAGAAGTCATTTAAGTGACTCCCACACTTCCTTCAGCGTTTTAAGTCAGCCTACCTGTTGATATAATTTGAGAACTTAAAAATTAAAACAACTTCTTAGCCTGTTAGCGATAACGTTAACCTATTGGTATACCATCCAGGTAATACTGATTATTTTAAGGAATATTCAGATATGAGACGAGAAACCTATAAAGCATGTGACTGGCAGCTCTTTGTTTGAATTGAATGTCCTGGCTTTCGAACAAATTACTCAGAAATGTCGATTAATTCCATGGTTTACAATGGCGGGACCAGCATAGAGCCGATCTGATGATCTGATGGGGGGGGGGAAGGGCAGGGCGGCCAAGAGAAAATGAATATTTTTCTAGGGGAAATATGAAAATGATATGAAGGAGGTACGACTTTCATCTTGTTTGGGATTTGTTACTAGTAAAATGACTAAGATGCAAAATGGTTCTACCCTTAAGCAATATTTTACAAAATATAACCTTTCTTAAACTCTTAAACATAAACTATTAGACTCTCATATATTATGGATAATTCCTCACCTTACTGGAGGAATGGGGGTTAAGATTATGGGGCACATGCCACCCTCATGTCCCCTCATGTCCCTTCCCGAGGATTCGCCACTGATGGATTCATTTATGAAGGATAATCAAGTTTGGAAAAGACAACATTTAAGTAACGCAACAAAGAAAAGGGTAGGAAATTTATCAGTGTGACAGCCTACAATTAAAGCTGTCCGACCGCAAGATTAGACTTCACGCCCGGCTTCCCCCTCCTTAGGGAAGATGTAATTTACCGTGTATATACGAAATTGAGGAAAATGAAATGAGTTTCACGTTGCTTGTAAGTAAAGATGGGTGCTGGCTGGATACCAGTGGGGTTTTGCCCCTGGACTCCACTAGGGGCCCTAAAGCGGGTCTCTGGACCCCACCAGCTAAGGCTCGTTTTCGCGCTACGCATTACCAGATCTGTCGGCAAAACATAATCTCTACACCCCCCCCCCCCCAAGATAACACCTTCGCTAAGCCCCTGTATATCTTATTTGGTGTTCAAAAATGACTTAAATTGTAAATTGTGTTATAGGGCCCAGAAGGGCCAAGCCCCCGGAAGTTCTGAGGTTTAAGCATATCTCTGGGTGAAAATTTAAGTCTCAGGATGGATATATATTTGGTTCATAATGCATCATCAAATGCAAAGATTACGGATAATTTTAATGTATTAGGCTAATCCTGAGGCTGAGGTCCAGAGACCCGCAAGTGTTTTATCTAGGACGTTTTCTCAGTGCGACATTTACTAACCTGTGGCCTTGGGGAGGGGTGTCCCCTCCCTTATGGAATTTTTGGAATTTGAATGGTGCCTAGATCGCAAATGGTGCAATATTTGAGTGGATTTCTGCCCTAATGAGGAACCTCAAAATTTACACCCAGGTAGAATTTGCTTGTCAGATTTTTGTGTGCGACATTTGTCGCCTTTTATGTGACATTGTCGCACAAATAGGGGCTGGCTAAAACACTGGGCCCGCCTCAGGGACCCTGGTGGGGATCCAGGGCCCCCGGAAGCTCTGCGCCGCGGGTTTTAGCATAATCTCTGGGTAAAAAAATTAAGTCTCATGCAGGATAGGTATATTTTGGTTCATAATACATTATCCAATGCAAAGATTCCGGAAAATTTTAATGTGTTAGGCTATTCCTCCCGTCATGCCACTATACTTCAGGAACTGAACCCATCGTTTAGAATTGGAACACTTTGCGTCCAGCATTTGAACACAGACGCGTCAGCCGTTCAAATACGGTAAGTGTTCAAACAGGCGTCCGGCGTTCAAAAAGGGAGAAAAAGTGTCCACAATCTTGACACAAGCGTTCAAAATATGCTTTAAACGCCAGGATGGGTTCTGCTTCTGTTTCATTTTGGTTTTCAAAAGTTAAAAGCCTGAGACTGAAGTGAAAGGAAGACAAGCGCGGCACGCATTATTTTTTTCCCAGGATGTTTGTGGGTAAACCGGATCCTCAGGACTTTTTGCAAAATGTGTTTTAAGTTAAGGTTAGGGTTTAGAAAACGGGCTAAGGATACCCTCTCCATGGGTAATCGGGTGCTGCTCCCCATGGTGATGATAAAAGTGAGGAATAATGTGCAGAAAGTGGTTTTTCAAGAATGTTATATGACCCGACACAGTGCGCTTATACGGAAGCCTTCCATTCCCTTTCTTTTCCCGAGTTGCCGACGGACTCAGTCACTCGTCCAATTACACCGACGGCCGTTTGTTCATACGGCCGTATACGGCCGTCACATGTATAATCAATTTGTCGACGGGCCTTCAACTTGGCTGGGCCAATTAAATGAAAAGCTGAAAATTGAAATAGCCGATAATTGACTGGCCACGCCCTCCTGTTCTGTCTTTCTCTATTTTCTTTTCATTCTCCGTCGTCTTTCCTTTCACTCCCCTTCTTTCCATTTCCTTTTCCTTCTCTCTTCTTTTCCTTTCCCTCTCCCCTTTTTGCCGACAGACCAAAAATTTGCCGACGGCGACCAAATATTGAGTGAGTGTGACACCCCCACCCCCCTCGCTACGGCCCTGAAGATATACCGGTGCTTTATTGGGGGGGGGGGCGCAGGGACTAAGAGTGCTAGAAAACGTTTCAAGTTTCTGAACTTGATTATCTGTCAAAAAATTGGAAAAGTGCCCTCCACTCCCTTTTTGTTTCAACACTTGTCAATATTTAGAGGCCTCAGGTTGCCCTTACAACGACTTTTGGGTGGTGACTTACAGCGATGGGTGCATGTGGTGAACTTGGAGGGCGTCGTAATGGTGAAATTTACGTAAAACAATCAATTAAAAGCCATCTTTTTACTTGTTCTGAACACAGTCTTTTGACGTATTCCGAATTTCTATTGCTACTGCCCTTAACTGATTAAATTACTGATGCATAGTTCTACTAGGCCCGTGGCCAGAAAGAGAAGTAAAGGGGGGGGGGAGGACATCTTCCGAGGGACAAAATCTTTTTAAGTAATAGTAACTTTCAATTGTTTTTCAGCGGGGAAAAAATTTTTCAAAGGGGTCACCCGCCCCCTCCCCCTTTGGTTACGGGCTTGCATACTAGCTCTAAATATGATACCACACTGAAGTCTTAAATGCATCAAACCTGTAAACGGTAGGCAGAGAATGACTGAAAAATCGAATCCATTTTCATTTAGGAGAGTTGGAACACGAGTGGATCGGGTGAGGCTCAACCGACCCGATTCCCTCTCCTGTGTGGCAATTATTTGTACCAAGTAAAGGCGAAGAAAAAGGCGATGAACATTTCTTTGCCCTAGCATTGTAAACCCTTAAAAACAAAGGAAATTGTGTAAACGTCCTCCCTTTTTCCAAATTGTCTGGAACAAGGCCCCGAACCCCCAAGTGTGGACACTTCTTTATGGAAGGGATCCGGATCGCAGTCGCGAATGAGTTCTATCCCCGTTCTTCGACCCCGGTTCAGCCCACGATACACGTGACTAGCCTAATTTGTGGTATGCAGGTTCTTCAAATTGAAAATGATATCCAAAGCCTACAGAAGAGGTAGAGGTGGGGGCAGAGGTGGGGGGCAGTAGCCGCCAACTATTTGCAGTTTCGTTTGTCAGCATTCGTTCCTAAAACAATTACATACATTATTAATAAATTATTCAGTCAAATGGCACAGTTACAAAAACATCAGTTGCAAAATTAAAGAAAATTGCCAGCACATACGTTCATGCACTAATGCGTTAAAGCATTCAGTGTAATAGGGCAATTATTGCCCCGTGCTAAGTACGGTATACGGTAATGCTGGATTTCATAACAGTGGAGCCAACCTTGGTTGACGAGCTTCGAACCTTCGAGAGCCGAATGTGCGAAGAGCCTTTTGTGGGGACCTTTGGATCCTCTTTCTGGAAATTTTTAAATTAAATGTTTCTGGATATTATTTACTATAGTAGCTTGCAAACAAGGCAAGGTACAGGTCTTTAAACTCGACATCAGCAAGCTTACTCTAACTACCCTTGTGTAAATTTTCCTTTTCCGTGCCTAGTTGCAGGTTTAACATGGCATCTTCTCATGAAAAGGAGAATACACACAGAAATATTTACGAACACCATTATGCAGTGTCATCCCTCTCCAATTCGGAGTAGGCTATCAAGTAATGATCGTGTATCCGTCAAAATGACCTAAACAAGGGGACTGACTCTGAGCTAGGGTTTGAAATTAAGCGTCGTAAGATGCTATTGATAGACATTTTACAATCGAAAAAAGTGCCCAAATTTTGAATTGCAGCTTAGGAATCGTTTCAACAAGCAAGTTGTGGTTAAAAGGAGGGACGTGGGTCGGGTAGGGGCCTATGACCTTCGATCCTCGCCAGTCTAGGTGCATTCCTGTGCCGGTTGCATTTCTGTGTGCCATGTACGAGCTATGGTTTACGCTTCTCCAATATATGTATTTCGTATGGTAGAACTGCAACTAAAAGAAAAAAGAAAGGAAAAAGTCTATACCCGAGTGGCCTGAAATGGAAGGTTTAACCCCCATTATCGACACTCAAACACGCAGGAATATACGCTGAATTGGGCGGATTAGCGACCATCAATTTTCACCCACTTTTTATACTTAGTGCGATCTGCGTAGTAAGTCTGCACTCTTAGTGCCACCGAATTCACTGAATCATTCCTCGTTGAAGTTGCAAATTGCGACTTCCTCGAGTTTACGGTCTCTACCGTTGAGTCCGTTCCCGTGACCATTTCCTGCTGTTCTTGTTTAAGTCATTAGTAAGTTCGAGTGGGGGACGTGGGTAGATTGACCTACACCAATTTATGTGGGCGAAATATCTTCTAACTTTCAGGCAAAAAACACTGGGGCAAAAACCTCGTGCGGTAAGCCTACTGACTCAAACAACGGTTGTCGGCAATTGCCCGAAAGTCCAAATTTATTCTCTCGGATAAATAATACTCCGAAGTTTGGGCAAGTGTTACTCTTTTTGGCACCGATTTTAGTGAAAGTAAAATTCAGTAAAAAAACAATCTTCAAACCTACTTCTGCCCCCAACATTGGGAATTTCCCATAAAGTAATGTGGGTCAAATTCCTCGATTAACTTGCCACTATTTTGCAGGGAGGTATCAACAGAATCAAAAAATTTGGAAAAAAACCCAACCGCAACCCTTTTACCCCTTTCTCGGGGCACAGATTTACCAATGAACATATCAGTAAGGTTCACTCCCTCCAGTTCTACAAATCTTCCGACCTTCATGTCCTATTTATCCAGGTATCTCGTATCTGAAGAACAATAATATGAAAACCATGAACAATCAGGACTTCAACTTTGACAGCGTTTGTTACCCATTGGGTGGACATTATTAATATTCGTTGTAGCTAGTAAATCGCTTGTGGCATTCAATTTGCCAAATGAGAAGGGATAATGAGGGGGTGGTAGTCTGCACTAGGTGCGAGCAAGCCCGTGTGTGTACGGGTATGAATACAATAAGTCGCCTTCTGTGAGGGGAGGAAATTATTCATCAACTTTAGGGAGGGAAGCTATTCATCCCCTTTTATGAATATTATGTATCAAACATGATTGATATGCCTGATTTGGTCACGACGAAGACCTCGATTGGCGTGGTCAGGTCAGAGATAGCGCAAACCGTTGCATCGACCCGAGTGCGACCCGACCGTGCCCGACTTAAAGCTTGCAATTGGAGGGTAGGTTCAGTGTGCAGCAGTTGCCTTCAGAGCGAAATTATCATACAGAGCAGGGGTGTCGTTTATCACATGTTAACAAACCCTGATGTGTCTAATTGAATTGGCAGAGAACGTTCAGCCAGAAGTGTCGTACATTGCACAGTAGGCAACCGGGGGCCTTTACAAGTGACTCACTTCGTGTACACTATAGTACACATTGCTGTAAGTCTACAGTAAAATGCTACTAAGTGGGCCCAATTCAAATATTTGATTAACAGAACTATCGACAAGTTATATGATATTAATCAAAGTGTATTTATAACCTTTCCGTCTACAGTGACGTAGACTAAGCGTCATGAGTGTACTAGCTGAATCCGAAACTAAACGATATTTTATAATACTCCGTCAGCGATTTAAACATGTCTTTTAAATAGTAAAAATGTTACACAGTTTGCTCAGTTAAAGAGTACAGTGATTAATGTTTATGCATGCGTCGTAAAATTAATGATAATATGGGCAATAAAAATGACAAAAATTCAAGCAGTAAGCTTCTGAAGATCAAGTAAATTCAAAATGGTGGACGAAACAGTCTGCTAGACACTTAAAACAGAATGAGCTTTGTGCTTGTTTAAACCAGCCAAGATGCATGCTCTCACTAACGCAAGTCTGTTCTTTTCAGACAGTCTGGAACGGTGCCACGCTTCATGTTAGAGTGTGGCTGCTGAGAGGGTAGACGTTCGGTCGTAGTGTTCCATCAGGGCTAAGAGTTATGAGTAGGGGGACGGGACACTGTGCCCCCCCCCAATTTTTGGACAGCCCTAAAAATTCGGGCAGAACCTGTAGAAATTTGGAAAATTTTTTTTCTTAAAAGCTCAGAGATTCGGGCTAAAAAACCTTTTGCCTCCCAAATAGAAATGGTCCCATACGTTTATGCACCAGGGGACGTATCTCCTTTGAACAGCAGAACCTCTTCAGGAGTAAGTTAAGTTTTCGTCCTCAGGCATGCAGCTGAAGGGAAGTTTAAGAAAAAAAAAACTTAAAAATATTTCAGCCCGGTGAGCCAAGTCTAGAACAGAGCGACGCATGAGAACCACTATGAACAGATGAAGAGGTAAAAAAGGCTGAATGGTTGGTCACGTGCAAATGGTCCTCCTCTAGAGATGTAAATTAGTTTGGGAATTTGTTTAGTTTTACCCCTTTCCACCGGCTTCCGTTGTTGGGACTGAGAAAAACGTAAAATGTAACATGCAAAATTTCTTGCTTAAACCATTTTATTGCAGTACTACGGAATCAAGTGAGATACTGTAGAGTCATAATTATTGTATGAAAAGTTAAGCCGACTCAGCAAGCGGTTTTGTGCAAGACTATCAGAAATAAAGAAATTGCGTATACAGCGTGTCCGCACTTCAAACAGCCTTAAACGTTCAGTCGAGATCCGTGAGAATGTTCCTACTGCACTTTCGTATAATTATTATGTTGAAGTTTTTCCTGAATGTTAACGAATAATGTATTTGGAGTGCCCTGTTCAGCGCAAACCAAGATGATGAATATTCACGACCTTTTCCTTTAGTTTAATACATGTTTTACGGCTTTGTCAGCAACGTTCCTTTACCATTAACTTGAACAATCAACTAGCTCTCCACTAACTTTAAGTAAAGCTTTTGTAAATTCCCTCTGCAGGGCTAACCCCATGCCATCCCCACCCCAACACCCCATGGTCCCCAAATCCCCCAAATTAGCGCCCCACACTTTAATATGTCGAATATTGATATTTTGAAATACCACTAGAGTCTTAGTAAGATAATCATTACGTGGTCTCTGCTCTGTCCTTTTTCGAGGTCACTCAGGTCACATGACGATCGATGCAAATCATACCGTTTGAGGCAAAACATCAGAGTATATATGAACAAACTCGGAGACGCGCAATTATTGATCAACGCTCACTCGGAATCGGATATCAGGATCGGCCGATATCGTACACAGTTACCAAAACATCGGATCGACGAAAACGGCCATCGATTGCCGCCTACCTACGATGTTGAAAATAAAAGTTGAATCATTTCAAGCCAGCCTGAGGATATTCGGTTTCAGATATTTATATTTACCCTTTAATATATCAGAGCCATAAAGAAAAGGCATAATTAAACTTAGGCCTATCTCAATTTTTAACTGAGTGTGTTCGTTGTCCTTGCCTCTTTACAGCACACGGAAGGCTAGAGTTTAATATTGAACAAGTCGGATTATGAATTGTTTGCATTCCTGTAATTGACCACCAATTACACGTAACAGCTGTAAGAGTCAAATACTATCCCTTTTCCAACTATTTTCAAACATAACGTTACATCTACGTGTTTAGCCGGCGTGTGCCTGTTACGAAAGAGAGGCTCATTTAGTACAGTACAGTACAGTACAGTACAGTACAGTACAGTACAGTACAGTACAGTACTACCTATTAGGTCATTCACGCCTTATTCAACTTGGCTTCACTGAGCCATGATCACGTGTCAGCGCCGTTGCAGAATTGAATGCATTTGTGAAATTGAACAAGCGTATATTAACTTGCCAGGGCTAATTCACTCAGAAAAAGAAAGTAAACACTCTCTGTATCGGGGGAGAGGCGATGTAAGCGTTATTAAACAACGGCGGACAAACTCAATTCAACTCTGCCACTCATAGGCACCCATCAATGACAATAAAACATGTAATATCGACAAACATCAGAATTCTGAAACTTCAGGCACAAAATATCAGAATCAGACGGACCGGATATTACCTACGGTATGCCTTGAAAAACAAACACCGGATATCGGACAGGCTGATTCCAGCAATTTCGGTTACGGTGGGCCCATGTGCCGTTTATTCATGTTAAGTTTACTGCATTTTCCCTTAAAGTATACCTTTCCGCCAAGGGATTCCCACCACGGCAAGCATCAACTCACAGGTATAATCTTAAAGCATTGGGGACACAGTGCACTGAGTGCTATGCATGTTGCTATAGGGATGTGCTCTTTTTGTAATGTGGATTTGAAGCAAAGGAACTGAAGCATTCACTAAGCAGAAGTTATTTTAGGCACTTTTAGCCCTTTTTCTTCCGTCATGTAAGGTGTTAATTAATAAGGGAGTTGTGCTTCCGCAGTTGTCTCTCGCAATACCCTGCAGGGACTATATACCGCCCTTTAATATATGCGCGCGAAGCTTTATATTCCAACAGTCATGATAAACAAAAAGTGAAACTAAGGCTTGCTTGTGAGCTTCATATGAGGGGCAGGTTGTTGAGAAGTTCTCCAAGGGTAAGACTGAGGCTATAAAACTGACCAAATTAAGTGTGTTAGTCAATGGAGGAATAATTGGTGGCACCCTACCTTATGTAAAATTATATAACATGGCGATGCTCCCGTGGTAACTTAACTTAATTTTTCGCTCCCCTTAAGGCCTATATTTGTAAGTTCACACTACTTTCTGTTACTCCTTCAATAGTCATGGTCCAATGAAAACCCATCAAAACTTGGCGTTTCTAATTACTTCTTATTTCGTTTAAACAGTAAATTTTGATTGTCACTGGTTTGAGTTTTGTGTCAGTGTCAGACTAAAGCAATTATTCTTAACTATTTTTAACTAAAACTATTAATTTTTTTTTTGTCATTTGTGATGTACTGCACAGCTACAACAAAGAAATAAAACTCATTGTAATTCATTGTCTCTGTTCAGGAAACCGCAAGCCATCTCCTTAGTGCCACATAATGATCCCATTTTGACTCTTTTTCTTCTGCTCAGTGGCGTAGGGCCCATGAGATGCTCAGGGCCGTAAGTTAAGGCCGGTTCATACTTCCAAATTTCTCGTGCGATCAAGCGATCAATAACCATATATGGTCAAAATATCTTTGCCGCCAGTTCGATTCACGGTCATCGCTTGGAGGTGAACATTGTTCAACTTTTCTCGCAAGCTCTCGAGATATCGCAAAGGAAACGGTTTCTGATTGGCTGCTTGGTAGGTGAACAACCTTTTGAAACGAGCTCACGATCCTACTCGGCAACAATGGCGGACATTTTCAGATACCGGCTCATTACATGTATTCGGGTTCCGTGCGACTATCGGCGGCCTGATGGTGACAGTGAGAGTTGTAGGAATGAAGGGAAACAGTTATTGCTTCCCACGAATTAAGACATAAAGGTTAGTAAGGCAGGATTTTCTTGTATTCCCTAAAATTATCACGGTAATCAATAGTGTACTTTGTCGTAGAGCCGATCAAACCGCATACACATATGTACTGTACTTGGCCTTTGCATAGGCAGGTATTGGGAGACTGTGCATTGCATGGCAGTACTGCGAAAGTTGAGCTATGCGAGGGAACTGAAGTATGAATCAATTTTACATCGGCGTATCGAGACCCAGCTAACATCCTTAAACACAGCTTTATAGCGCTATAATGGAGTATAAACCGGCCTAGGATGGTTTACCGTATGGCGCCCCAGTTTATGGACGGCGCCCCCACCTTCCAACGGCAACTTTAAGGAACAAAATGTTCAGAAAAAATTATGGCATGATCACAATACCTCTTAGGAGTCCTTATACCTCTAAGACTAGGGAATTTCCCTCGTAATTCCCTTCCCTGCACCTAGACTCCGCTACCGAGAAAGTCTTGTTACTATAGACTATCGTAGCAGAGGCACTGTATGCTTTCTCATTGACTTCACAAACAAAGGTACAGGTACCCAGGCCCGTAGTCAGGGGGGGGGGCAAGGAGGGAATTTTTCGCCCCCCTAGAAGATCAAAAATTACCATTGCCGTAATGCATTTTAGTATGTTTCGCCCCTCTGGAAAATTTTTCGCCCCCCGGAAGCTTTTTCGCCCCCCCCCCCCTTCAGCACCTTGTCTGGTACCTGCAGGTACCTCACTATTGTAGGAAGGGGTCGGGGGATAATTACGATGGCTATAGTTGTTTTGTGTCTGTCTTCATTCCATCATAGAGCACATCACTATACCTGATGTTTCCTTGGTCAGTCTTGTTTATGTATTGTTTATCTTCACGCCAATTGTTTGCGCAAATCAAGAAAAACTTCCCAACGAAAAGCAAAAATACAACTTCCGGTCGCTGGAGTTGGAATGTGCTTCAGAGTTTCTTTGTTCGTTCAGTTTAGTGTTGACTTTGAAAGGGATACAAAACACCGAAGACCAAGATGTGGTTTACCAGTCTATTGTACGATTGTACTTATTCCTGTAACCTCAAAGCCAAGCTCTCCCTTTCACAGGTTGAGCCTGTTCAAATAAACGTTTGATTTATTGCCGCTTGCCTCTAAGATTGTTAATATTTGTTAACAACCAACAGGAATATAACCAACCAAACAACTGATCACGAAATAAAAGAGACTTAACAGATTTTGACATCTTCAATACATATAATTTGCACTTAAACTTGCAACATACAATACGCAGAATTTTAGTGAATGTTGTGTAAAGGAGTACAAACATTTACTCGCCATTGCTTGTACGGGTGTAGGTCTATTGTAGCGATCACGAATGAATATTTTCACAGTAGCTACCATTGCTGAGCTATACAAATTTGAGATTACGAACAGGCCTTCACGGTTCCTGCGCAACGCTTCCTGCCCCGAGGGAATTGCCACCCGTAAGATACTCTCGTGTAAATTTCCTCAGAAAGGCTACCCTGAACAACTCCTAGACATATTCAACCCGGAAAAGAATTCCGACCCTTGAAAGTTTCGAATTTAACCGGGGGGGGGGGGGATTTTACATGGGACATTTCTCGTGCGTGGCACAGTAATTGGTTGGTAATTTTGTTGGTTGATATGGTCCTGGGTAGTTGTCTTTGGGGAAGGTTGTCCAATTGGGAATTGACCCGGTTAGAGTCAGTTGTCGTGTCACGGGTATATGCAGTCATATACACACGAGTATGAAGTCAAGGTTAAAGGCGACAAAATGAAAGCACTTATAGGCAGACTTGTAGTGAGTACGCATACTGTGAAAACACGGGTCAACCTGACTCAAAACTGGGTCAGGAGGGAACCAACCAAAATTATTGGGTCAGATGATGGCCCAAAGAAGGCTTTATTTGACCCAAATCAGGTTAAAATTCTGCCGAAAGTGTTGGTTCAGTTCCCTCGTGACCCAAGTATTTTTAGTATACTTTTTTTCAAGGTACCCTCGATTCGCTAAGGGCAAGAGCGGCGATTTGTTATCAATATTGGGGGGGGGGGGGGGAGACATGACCTCATTTTCAAATAATTTACTGTGTGAAAAATCAAAGTCAATGCGAGATCTCTTAAATATTGGGGAAACATGTCCCCCTGTCCCCCGGGATCGCCGCCAATGGCTAAGAGGCGAAACTAAACGTTACTCCCGAAGACGTTCTGCTCCCATAAGGAGCTACGTCCCCGAAGAGACAACAGACTTAACTGACCAACCGCTTCTCGACCTTCAGACCTCTACATCAAGGGTCTGTTATGCGTGGTCCCGTTCTAGACTGGCTGAAAATAACAGATACTACACATGATAATAGCCAAAAGGCCGAGAAGCGATCACTCATGATCTTGGCCAAAAGGCTAAGAATCGATCGGGTGCACTCGTATCCATGGTTTGCATGATTGCTTGTACACGTACTCTTGGGAATGGTCTTTTACTCATACTCGTACTCACAAATTTTGGAAGTTAGGAATTGAGGCTTATGCAAAATTTTGTACTAGTACTCATGAAAAAATGTGTACCGGTACTCGTACTCGTACTTACAACCAGAGACACTCCACTTGTACTAATGACAATATACTCACACTGCAAATCTGCATGTAGGTACCCTCAAAAAGGGTGTAACCCCTCAAACAAGCTGTTCTCTGTACTTGGACAAGGGGAAATGCCCCATGAGTTTCTGATGGTTTGGGACACAATGCGGGTACACATGCGGGTACACTCTGACAGTATTATCCTTGTGCAGTCATTTATGATCCACACCGTTCGGTTAGAATGGACGTCACATGTTTTCACAAATACAGTTTAACAGGCGTGAAGAAAACTACTGGACTGGTGTTGGATCGATACAAGGAACAACGTCTCTTACTGATATCCGATTTTTCAATTCCAAATAACTGCCGGCATCTATCCCAAAGCAGAAGGCCTATTTCAGAAACAAGTGAACTGTACCCCAATATACATGTGCCGTTCAGACTTCAGAGCTGAAATTCTAAGAATTGTCAATTAAGTAGCTAAAGCCTAAATCAGATTAGCCTGGGTAGCTGCTCTCTTTGTCACCCCCCTCCACCCCCACCCCCCCCCCACACACGAGGCTGCAACCCTTTGATGGTAGCTTTGAGCTGAACAGAAGTTTCTCGCACTCGGCACACTAGGTTTACTGAAATCAAATTACTCGGAAAATACAGCTCAATGAATGCGACTGGGTGGGCACATCTGTTGCAGTTGTCGCATCCAGCTATGGTACAAAAAAATATCTGTCAATCTAAGCAGTAAGTAGGTGGCGTAGCTACCGTGGATGGGACTTGGGGTCACGCCTCTATATCTTTTCCCTCCCACGACCAGATGGTGGCTTTTCACTGACAATTTCCCGAGTCAAAAAAATATCGTCGTCAGAAAATCTACTCCTATTGTGAACCGAATTACACTTTGGGGCCTGGGGGTACCTCGATAAGAAGCCAACCAAGTCATCACTCGTAGCTCTGCTCCACATGGTCCACCTCCCTCTCCCCTCCCCTCGCGCACCCTCTCGTGAGGTTTCTGGCTACGCCATTGAGTGGGATGCATGGCAAACACGGAGCCTTGCTATTCAGTTTCTCCTTACTCCGTTGTCCAAAACGAAATGTACTGTTAGGCTGTTTACTATTAGCGGGGTGTTGATATCCGGAGTTGTTATTCGATTAACAAATAACTCCGTGCCATTAGCCTAATCCATAGCAATGTTCACGATAAATTCATTCATCTATGAGTGCGCCCTCTTTCAATCGCTGTCCACAGTGGGCCTTTATTGAGAATGATACAATATCAGAACAATCACGTTGTCAAATACCGAATTTACTTGTATGACTTGGACGGGATTATAACATTAACACGAACGATTTTGACGACAGCCTCAACTTTGGAATTAGAAATAAAAGAAAAAAAAACTTACACTAATTCAGGTAGGACTCTTCTTAATCACGTGACAATAATCTCGTGACAAGGCAACTCCCCCCTAAACCTGGACAATCCCTGCTCGGACAATTTCCCTTGGATATCTTTCCCCGCAACGATTATCCCGGACAATTCCCACCAGGAAAAGTACCAACCACGAGAATTGCCCCCTGGAAAATTCCTCCTTCCTCTCCCTGTTAAGTTGTGCGGTGGGAATTGTTCAGGGTAGTCTTTCTGGGAAAGTTGTCAGGGGAATCTTATGTATGGCAATTCTCGAGGTCAGAAAATTTGGCATCCCAAACGCGGTGGATTAATTGCAGGGGAGTATTTCCACAATACGCATTTTTCGCATTGCCCTTGTCCGTCTACCATGCGTAGGCGTCCGTTACATTAACTACTATATCAATTGCTACTACTCATAAGAGCAGGGAACTATTTTCAATCGGGGAGAGGGTGAACTTTTTGCCAGAAATGTTAGTGCTTTCTTCAGGCAGTGAAGTTTGGACGAAACAGACGGCTTCTTTTCCCGAGAAAAGGCAAATTTCTCCCAGAGTAAAATTGGGACCGAGGGGGCTGCAGCTTCCAGCGTAGCCTTCTGAACCCAAGGAGATGCCTGTCTAATCACTGAATTAGTATAATTCTAATTACAAAGACCACATCAACACATTGCGGGAAAGTAACTTCTTACAAAAAGATGGCGCACTCACAGATATGGCACTATTCATATTTGACTTCTATAGTCTGAAACTTGCTACACGCCGGGGAAGATATTCCATTCCAGTTTCGTCTAGACCGGAATCCACTTCTGGTACAATTCGTCCATGTTCCACTGGTCTCTCGGTAATGGTATAGAAATGACGTAACTGAGCGTAACATTTTAGTTACGAACAGTGGCGGAGCAGGGGCGATGATGGTGTTAAGGGGCGCTCTGTGCTAAGTAGTTACCTAAGCTAGTGCTTCTGAACCATTCTGTCAGACTGCGACCCACCTGCCAGTGGGTAACAACTGTTTCCCCTCCCCTAAATATTTCTACAAATGTGTACCATGTATATTTGAATAAATTTCTCACACATTCTTCTGTAAGTATCGCATCGCGGACATGAAAATTCACACAAATAACGTAAACCGCAAAGCATAGATTCAGGATTTATGGAGAAAACTGGGCTCACTTTGTGTCAGGAACGCTGAAGATTACAACCTGCAAGATAAAAAGGCAAGAGATTCCGAGGAAGGGGGGAGGCTGGGGTTCCTCCTCGAAAAACATTTGTAAATAAGACACTTTTAGATGCGAATTCCTGACATCTGCAACCCATCATAAGTACACTATGGCGAGTTAGAGTTAGATGAGGTTTTACGGCTCAGTTTCTAACCAATTAGCAGTTAAGTCGAGACGACCACGGCCTTTTTTCCAGTTGTGGCTCACTGGCTTGTTTTCCCTACTCCATTGTTGATGCTGAGCACCAAGCACAATGACAGTAGGTTCTATTTTCTATTTTTAAAGTCTTTGGTACACTATAGCAAAAATTACTTTCGTGAAATAGTATATCATTTTAAGCGTGGTCAGTGTGATATTGGTATCATGCGTCGTTTGAAACGACCGAGACAGAAGGTCTGAGGTCCTCTCCCATAAATAGTTTGCCGTAAAATAAACACGAAAATATTATACCTGCAAGAGAAAAGAGCAAGGAGTCGCGAGGGAGGGGTGTGGGACCCCGGAGAGGGGTGTAGGACCCTTCCGAAGGTAAACTTTTGGAAAATAAAACACTTTTAGGTGCGAACTCCTGGCATGTAGCAATCAAGCTATTTCCTAGATATACCAATGAAGAAAGGCGTGTTCAAAGAGGCATTTTTATGGCACTGATAATTATTATGTAGTGTCAGGTGACTGCCCTTCAATTTTGGAACAAACTATCTAGTATTACTATGACCCAGTTATTAAGTACCTGTCACATGAACAAGTTAGGCAAAGGCGAGTCTGATCATCAAATCGGACTCCGGTATTCTTGCCACTCCCTTTCTCCTTTCTTCTTCATTCACCCTAAGGTTTTGCAATTACGTTGGTGGTCCACATGGATCCAGTTTAGAACTAATCACTGATCTAGAAACGCCACCATAGGTTGGCGGGTAGGATTAATAAAATTTTTGGCTAAAAAAGTGCCTCCTAGATTGCCCGGAAATGATCCTCAGTTCCTACTTGCCGATAATGACCGCCGTTAACATTTTGGTTGTCTAGGCCTCGAAAATATTTCGATGAAGCAATTAGCCATTACAAAGGATTGTGGGATACAGTTTTGGAGTCGTTTTGTTTAATGGCATTTTACTGTGACCAAAACTCTATGCATGATCCTTTGTAATTGCTATTTGAAAAGGGTCTATGGTTCAAATTCATATAGCTCTTTTTTAATTATGTCACGAGAATTTATCTGATGGTTGAAAATAACTGAGAAGGAGCAACTGCATTTCCTTTATTAGGCATTTTTGACTCCACATTAAAGCATCATCGCCTCTGGTAACCGATGAACGTAACTTGGACCACTGAGTGAAAATGATAACTAAAGTTATTCTCTCTAACTCGTGAGCCTGAGACTACCGTACACACGAACCTACTGCGAATACCATAGGTCTCAGTTATTATCCTTCTCATAACGCATACACGGAAGCAACGGGCCATTCACCCTTTAAGTAACCAAAATCAAGCCAGAAGGAAAAATATTGATGAATGAGATTTTGGCTTCTTTCAAAGTTACACTGGGCCACTGAAATGTCAAAAGAAAATCACCTTTCCTCCCTTCTTAAATAATTATCAGTAAAAATGAAGATAGCCCTTGTGAACCTCAAAATAGCCCTTTAACAATTTTAGAGGCAGATATTTGAAACCAAATAAATATTTGAATTTTGAATTTTAATAAATATTTTAATATTTTAATTATATTTTAAATACTTTATATTTGTTTTAATAAATATTTGAAAAGTCACCCTTCCCTAAAAGATAACATATTAACCCTGGTAGTCTCTGTTCTATTAATAAATTGACTTTTATCGACGGAGGGATAAGCCTTCGGTCAGTGTTTTACTCGAAGAAGGGAATGCTGTCCGGGCAAGTACCGCAACAGGAACCCTTGTCGTTACCAATATGTCATGAAACTTATACGTAATGTGTTCTCCATACAAGGGCCCCTGGGCCCACAGGGCCATGAAGAGCTTGGAGGAAGCCAGAAGTGGAATGTCACAATAGATTTATTTCAAAAGTCTTGACCAAATGATCACCAGTGTCTTCTTGCAGGGGAATCCGAACACCTTAAATTTAGAATCCCCGATCCTACCAGGCTTTCTCTCTAGCCTCTATTGGTCCCCCTGGGCCAGTACAGCTGTACCTTGCGTAGTATCTCCTGGAACAATCTTACCATGTACATGGATAGTACACATACAATCTTTCAAGTTCACATGTTTGGGTTCTGAGTACATGGTCGTTTAACATTCTTTTATCTTTTACTTGCTTTTATATTTTATGATTTTGATCTCTTTCTCCTCTCGACGTCTCCTGCCGTTATTTATTGTAGCGTGAAGTAGTAAACCATCTCCGTGATTCCAGGCAGAAAAATTACATGTCAATGTATTCCCTTGAAATCGCCTTTTGTTCCTTAATGACGCCATCGTCACAGTCTGAACTTTTCAAATGTCCCGTAGTTTCATGACCACACTGACGAATAACACTAGCAAACGACGTTGATACCATGATACACGTCAGCTGTAGTCAGGCTGGGCGAGAATGTGCCAATACATCTTGGCAATATCACACAACACTTCATTCATCATTTTGTGGCTGTCTTCATTCGTCAAAATTTGAGTCAAGTAGGAGTTCCAAGAAGTTTGTGTCTAAAGTTCTGCTTGTCAGTATATTTTAACTTGTGTTAAAAGATCATTTCGAGAAGGCGCAGGGCGACCAGTATGCATCATCCATGTTAAATGACCAAGTCTGTGGGACTAGGCAAGATTGTCTGAGCAATAACGATGTTGATGTTCCAACCTCCTTTTCTACGAAGCATTGAGCATGCGCGTGGGCAGGTGGGAGGTACCCGATTAAATAAGTATATCGTTACCAATTTTAGTTCGATGAGAAATTGATCTGATCAGGGACCGACTTGCAGAATTTTGTGAAGGAGAGGGAGGAGGGTAAAGCCAGTGTCGATCCCCAGCAAGGGTTGTTTGTTTAAGGAGGGGTTTTTGTGGTCATCCCCTCCGGGAATTTAAAGATGACGTGTCTTATAGTTTAAACAGAAACCATCATCATTAAGATCGATTTTACATTCTTCGAGAAAAATATTATTTCAGCTCAGGGGCAGGGGTCTACGGTGACGCCAGATGGAGGTAGGAGCCATGTCCCTCGTAGGGACAGAATCCCCCACGATCGGGTAAATTTTCCAGTGTCGTTGGGAAACTATAAGATATGAAGTAGCCCACAACAGCCAGTCGCCTCTGTGATTTAATTGATATTTTGTTTTACATAAGGGCAAATCCTGTAATAAATTCCCCAAATTTTCCAATTTCACGACTAGAAACCCCAAATGTGGCCGAAAATTGTGAAGTTTGCTCTCGATAACTTTTCGCCCTTGTCGGGGCTTCAGGCTGCAGTCCCACGTAAGGGAAGGTGGGACCCCTGTCGCGCAAACGCTACCCCATCCTCCAGATTAAACATTTTATCTTATACTATCCTGACCATATGTTTTCCGAAGAAAATGGAAAATTCTGCGACCAGGAAGACCACGGCTTCATGTGAGGATCCAGACTGCCTATTCTACTTGAACTAAAACAGTGTTTGGGGGATTTTAAGAATTGACCTTTCAATGGCACTGTTTTGTTTGTGAGTTGTGATTTTTTTAAACATGTCTGCTTTTTACGCTAGAATGGCGAAGTATATTCCTGCGGCGTATTTAAGACTGTCTTCATGCGTATATGCAGGAATTTTGTACCCGGGGGCACGACTTGGGCCGACCATTTAATCGGAGCGCCACCATAAGTTGGTGCGGAATGTACCGAGAAAATTTTGTTTTGCGTAACTCCCAGATGGCAGGAAATGGCCCTTCCCATGCAGGACCGTAGCTAGGGTCATATGTTTTTTTTAGGGGGGGGAGGGGGCTATGAAGGTCTCATATTTCGACTGGCTGGATGTTTTTTTCCAACTGAGTGGTGCCACTTGAACTGCACTTTTTTATGCGCCCTGCGTTTGTATACAACAGTCGGGATCCTTCTTTGTCACTACATAAAGGTGCCGTCCTGGGGGAGAGGTTTAAGGGGAGTGGTAAGTTTAAGGTTGCTTGGAGGCAAAATGGTGCTATATCTGGGATAATTTTGAAGCTGATCATATATGGCTGGAAAATGTTCATAAGTTAGTGAATTCTAATTTTTGGTAAGGTGAAAGAAGAGAGTATGTTGTTTAAGAGAAGAACACGTTGTCAACAAACTCCCCTGCACCCTGCCCTGCGTTTTGTATACACCAGTGAGGATCCTTCCTTTGTCACTACATAAAAGTGCCGTCCTGGGGGAGGGGATGTCCCCTCCCCTTTGGAAATTGTTGTTAATTTAAGATCGCTTAGATGCAAAAGGGTGATATCTTTGGGATATTTTGGGGGGCTGATCATATATGGCTGGAAAATGTCCGTAATTTAGTGAAGTTTATTTTTTGTTTGGGTGCAAGAAGAATGTATGTTGTCCAAGAGAAATAACGTTGTCAACAATCCTACCTGAAGCCCCCCTTTTGGCTACTTTATTGCCTTCTAATTCGGGGAAAGTTTTTTCGAGAAAATACGTACGTGGAGTCAACAGAAACATTCTTACAGTACAGGAGCAGTTAAGGCAACGTGCACGTTGCACAGTACAATAGCTCATCCGAGTGCTTCAAACAGCATAATTACATGACTGTGATGCACCGCGCATAGCAGGTTCGTGTATCCTGCTTTGGTGCTACCGCTGGGATATTTTTTTTTTGTTAAAAATATACGCCTAGCGCTGTACATCAGCCAGTGTGAGCAATCATCTGAGTTTGCTTCATGGTGCCCACCGTCCCTCCAAATTGTGTCGTATCGTGATCACCAAAAAGTGATTACTGAACTGTATGATTCCATATTAAACACAACAAAAATAAAATAATCTATTCACAAGCATGACTCCAGTACACCGTCTTTAGCTCTACTTATTTAATTCACCTAATAGTAGGAACGCGTGAAGGCTGCAATGAGTTTATATATTTTCAAAAACACGTAGGCCTATCAGCCTGACGATTGTTGTGGCGCAGTGGAGAAGTCCTTCGACTCGAAGGTAGTGTCGCGTGACTTTGGTCTCTCTTAGCTCACCTTCTTCAGTACCTTTTTCCTTTCAGTTTTTGTCATTTTGTCTTCCCTTTGTTGTTTTATCTTTATACCACTATTCATATGAAGGAAGACCTGTTAGGAGCACATCCCTGTTCTGTGCCCATGTGAAATTGCGAACTGGCCTATCACACGAGACAACAGAACGCACTCTTTGCTGAATATCCAGCCTTTCAATTCCGACAACTTGAACAAATCTTCCAAACACTCCTTTTTAATTATACCCATACATTCCTCTATGACTTCGTTTCATTAGTTTTTCACTCCGCGTGGTGGATTCGTGAGTGCGAACGTTTCGCATTCTGGTTGGTAACTTTCTCAATACAATACTTAAGTTATGGTTACATGCCATCAAAAAGAGGCCCCCAGTGAAAGATTCGTTCGAATTACTTTTACCATTCTCAAGATATACCTCTTCAAAGTTTGATGGTTTCTGAGGTAACTCATTGTCTATGCAAAAATAATGATGTGGATTGTTACACAGTGTTAAGATTTTTTTTGTTCACACTTAAAAATGATCTCTTAATTACTTTAATTACTGATCAGAAAATATACAGTTTGGTGAGTGATATCAATATTTTTCAAGAAAACAATTTGAACTTCCATAATAAATCCCTCAAGGAATGACAATACTATAAGTGTCCTTGAAATGAAGGTTGTAAAAACAAAGGCTAACATTAGCCATATTTGGTAAGTCCATCTTTCTTTATCACAAATTTGCATACTGAGCTCATGTTTATTCGTGGTATACGGTAAGTATGAAATAGAAGTTACCCTAGGCCTATAAAATGATCAATATTTGCTAGATTTTGATGTAAATTGCGGTTATTTTGGATTTTTAAAGCTTTTTAATCAAATATCCAACATGTTCTGATAATTTACATGTCACCACACCTTTAAAGACCCACTCCAAATACTGTGGCGCACTACCGATACTTGAACAAGTTAGTTCAAAATATCTTCGAAAAGCTCTGTCACGGACGGTAACATCAGAGGCGAAAACGGCCGTAATTCAGAATGGAGAGATTAAACAAAATATTCTAAACTGACTGGAGATCAAACCCGTCTTGAGCCCAGTCCCAAATGAGGCCCTCTGATCCATAACTTTTCATTGACCAGGTCCAGTTGCTTGAAATGCCATTATCTTTGTACACCCATCCACATGATAAGACGTGCCGCTGTAAGATATTCCTCAACAGCGTATTTTATCCGGGTAGGAGCTGTTAGGACACAAAACACTGTTACCGTATCCTGTGACGATGGATCTGTGTTCGAAAATACGAAAGAAAACAATGATATGTTAGCATCCATTATACGTAGTCCACACGGCCTAGAAGATGGGTTCTCAAAATGGTAAAACATGTGCTGGCCTGGGGTTGCAGACGTCTCCACAATTCCGACAAAAAAGTTCGCTTCTCTAAGTCATGATTAAAATCTCGAGTGAAAATGGTTAGTTCCCCTGGGAAGTGGTCTTATACTCCTACAATGTATATTATTTATGTTCACATTTGAAATATTTAACTTTATACGTACTGTAGTAGGCCCTCTTACACTTTCAACATTTCAGGACACGTGTCGACACAAGTTGCTACAACACCTTGTTACCGTAAATGTTGAAAGTGTGTACAGAGCAAAAGAAGTTGGCAACATGTGTCCCAACATGTATCGACACATGTTGTCAAATAATTCAAAATCAATTTTCCGGGAACATGTGTCCAAGCTCTGACCAATCAGAAATCGTATTTGAATCAGCATCTGAGCCACATGTAGGTAGCCATCACTAATTCAAGGGGGAATATCCGCTCAGGATGTCACCCCACGAATTTATTACGCTAGAATTTTTTTTTTTTTTTTTTTTGGGGGGGGGGGGACAGTTTAGATCATGTTGCTGACAAGATGTATTCCAGTTGTGATGTGTATCCAGTAGGAAAGGAATTGAAGTACTCATCCTGCAAAAGTAGAGAAAATTGAAGACATTTCAGGCACTCTCGTGAATGGGTTATTGCCATGCGGGGCTATTTTAAGGGAGGGGAAATTTGACCAGGGTAATTACCTAAGGGGAATTGACGAGCGAGGTGGGAAATTGTTCAGGGGGATCCTGATACCGGTTTGGAAATATTCCACTTTTGGGCAAGAGTATGTCAGTGTTCTACAGTTGGTGTAATAGAGTGGCGGGCCCCAGCTAATTTCAAAATTAGTCCTTTGCCCCTGCTGTGAAAAGTAAAACCCTACTAAAATCTGCTTTTGAATAATGGTTTTTCTATACAACCAACCATCTAAAAATCAGGGGTGGTGCCAGAGAGCCCTGGTGGTTATGCTCATTCGGGGAAGCCTGCCCCGGCCCCCCCCCCCCCACCGTCGGTGAAGTTTGTCGTTCTCGTCGAGAAATTGAGGAGGGCCCGACGGGATATATGGAATTTTCCCCAATGTTAACTGTCATTTCGTGGCTCCCATGTCGACTACCCCTCCTCCTCCCCCACCATGCCCTCTCCATCAAATCCATTGAAAGTCCCCCTCCGAACCGCCTGTCAGAACCCTCCTCCTCCTTAGTTGCGGATCCAGGTGGCTAGCCCTCTCCCTTCGTGACGGTCAATAATCAATTTAGCACAAACGTCTGTAAAGAAAACATACAAACCTGCTCTTTCGTAAGCTCCATTTATTTACAAAAGATACTTTCAATCAATTATGTAACAAGGAAACCCTAACTCAGGGTGATACTGTATAAATGGGATGGGAAAGTATCTGAAGTTTAAAAAAATCCACTCGGCGTCCAAAATCAGCCCGGCCGGTGATGAGAATCAAGTTATTTTTCTTATGAAGCCTAACGCAAGTCGCATAGCCAAGGAGGGAGAGGGAGGAAGGGGAGGGTAAACTGCCCTTATTTTTTGTCCTCAGGATGTTTGAAGCAATTACTTTGACTTATCGGTGCATTTGCTTGACCAGTGTCGATGGTAGAACATATGTCATGTTTATGTCACGGAAGGTATACATGCTCAAAATTGGTTTGAAAGCGTGCTCACTTCCTGCTAAGTACAAACCATACAAACCATATGACACAGAAGACTTTTCCAACCAGGCCTGATGAAAGCAAGGAATGGACCTTTTCGATCGTTGTTCCATCTCGCACAACGATGGATCATGTAGGCTACAGTTTCCACTTAATTCAAAGGGAAGAAAGAATTCCGAAACAGGTCTCGCTGCTCTGAAGATTCCATAAAACATGTCTTTGTGAAATTATCAGATTATCTTGATAACAAGATGTTAGAAAAGTGCATCCATCATGTTTAGTTTGAAAATTTTCCACAGGAAAACCCCTATAGGCCCATCGTCAGGTCTTGGAGAATTCGGCGCTGGAAGACTTAAGTTTCGGTCCGTTGTGAACTGCTTTACAGTATATTTGTAAACTCCTGGATCCGAGCAAAATTCACTGATCAAATCAATCAAATATACTCTCAGAGCATTTTTCTTGTTGTACAACCTAAGCACCTTGTCATGCTGATGATATTTTGTGTGATTTAACACGAGACTTTCTGGACTGTCGTTACATTTGCAATATTTTGTTGGTACAACCGCCAAGTTTTCTTCTGTGCCCCCTCACTTTTATCACCCCAGCTAGGCTGCTACTCATAACGAATTTTAAACTATAAATGAAACATATATAGCAGGACCCTGGCCTGAGCGAAATCTCTAGGGGGCAGTTGATGACACTAGCTAAGCGGAACACCATGTAGCGTGCCTACAGATAGTTGACACCCGGAGGAACCCTTCTTTTTTCATCTGTGTATGAGTGTCATCGGGAGGAGAGGGGTACATTCTGAGGGGATGAGGACATGTAAAGCCTGGCTTAGGTGTTAAATTATGCTATTGTTTGCAAGGCCTTGAACGATTATATCTTTCCAAATTGTTATTATTTAGTGATGTTTTTCCTATTCTGGGGCTGTGTGTAAGTAAAGAGGTGCTGTCTAAGAGAAGGGGATGACACTCCCTTTGAAAAAATATTGTCTTTGGGAGGTGGCTTAGAAGGAAAATGGTGCTACCTTTGATAAGCTTTGTAGAGAGTTGAATTGATTATATATTTAGGAATCATTATATTCAGTTATTTAGTAATTTTTTTCTTTTTTGGTCGCGTGTAATTGAAGGGGATGTTGTCTCAGGGGGAGGAATGACACCTCCACTCTTTAACAAATTTTTCTTGTTTTAAGTTTTCCTAGATCTAAAATGGTGTTATCTTTGGTTAAGTTTTGGACTGATAACATAATCTGAAATGTCAATTTTTACTGAAATTTTCAGCTGTGGTATGGCATCCCTACAAGGCTGGTACCCGGTGGGAACTTCTCTACAGCGCTCTTAGTACGCCACTGCATGGGGGATGACCACAATCGGTTGGTGCGTAGCTGTAGCGTACGCCCTTAAGAAAATGTTCGGTCGAAATGTTCGGTCGAAATGTCTCCCAGATGGGGGAAGTGACACATTTTAAACTTTAAAGTTGCATCGTAACATTCTTTACTTTTATATCTCATGCTTTAGAAACAAATTTAGATTTCAAGAAGAAAATATAGATTTGATTCAAAGGGAAAATGCAGTCACCTCAATTTGAATGAGTTACCCGGGTATCCTATTTCATGACTGGCTTTTGAGGATCATGGTACAGTATGTTTCTCACTGAGTTGTGAAATTCACGTATATGGTAACTCCCTGTGTTACCTTGAATATGGAATATTTATGTGTTAATATATCAAGAAAGATACTTGAAGTGAGATTTAACTGTTGTTCAAAATAAGTTTGCGGCGAGTGCTTATGCTCTTTAAATTTAAAGATTCTTTACCAGCTCATTGAGTTTTTTAGCTAATAATTAAAGGTAATTATAGGCCATTTAAGCTTTAGCTAGCGCATATGCTGGTGAACTCAAGCTGTGTATCTTCTAGTAAGAAGATGGTTTATTCGTCAGGAGAAACCCGCATAAGAAGGCATCGACGGCGTTGGTCCGGAGACCTCCCAGGGAAAATTTGGGAACTTGAACGGGAACCCTTATATGCGATTTTCCAAGTTTTGGGGGCCTCGAAATCATAATTGGAGAGTGAAATTTTCAGCATTTCAGAATGCTTTTCTCAAGCGGACCAACTTTCATTTACCATTTTTAAAATCTAAGGGGTAGTTACTCCTGCCCCTCCCAGGCGACGGCCATGTATACTCAAAAATATATAGCTGTCAGTCTCAGGAAGTTGTCCCATTCAGGAAATTCGTTTTGCTCGATTGAGCTGTCTAGCAGTGGTGGAATGTAAGGGTCCTCCAACCCTCCCAGCTTTCGGGAGAATGGCTTTAGATCTGGGAATCCGATGCGTCCTCTGCCGTCGGATGGGGACGTTAAATGGGGGTACTGGAGTAAGTAGTGTCAGGAGCAATCGGTACCACCAGGCTGCCTCGTCACTCTCTGAACACTAGTCGAAAAAAGAAGGCGAATGTCGCAAGGGTTCGTCCCAGGATCGATCTTCGTATATGATTCGTATTGATGGGCTCAGGTGGCTTACTGACCCTGACACGTAAAACTTTAACATGTTCCCTGGTAGCCGGGGTCACACCCTTGAAAGTCTGAAAGTCAGGTATACAGTAATTGACAACGGTGAATGTAAACTAGACTTTCATTTCAGACTTTAGGGGATCGAAAAGAGTCTCGGGGACCCACATTGCCAACTTACGACACTATCCCTTGTCGGTTTACACCGGTGGGATCAAATCTCTCCTCCGACTGCTTCAAAGAAAGTTTTAGGCTAACATTTATTTTAACATTAGTGTTGCAAGAACTAAATGTTAGCATTCTGGTGAAAAATGCGTTCAATTATATGGGTGGTTTTGGAGGTATAATCACATCTGATACGGTAGTATTTCGAGAACCATACATAGAAATAAAATAAAAACTTCACCAGAATTAGAAGTAGTTCCTGTTTTACATCCAAATTAAATTATTGTTTTAGTGAGATGGAAAAGATGTTTAACTCCAGAGACGAAAATTACTAACGCACTGCAGCTGGCTAACTTAATAAATGTACTGCAAGAGCCAGCAAGTCAGTACATCGCCAAATATGACAACTTCGCCCAAATCTGAAGATACCAGTGAAACCGAAAATAGTGACATACTGATACTTTTACTTTGACAAACGCTGTGATAAATTCTGCATCACTTGGATTTTTGTTCGTTCCTTTATCAAACTTGTCTTTCACCAGGTACTTTTGTCGCCATGGAAACTTAAGGTCATTGCCGGGATACTCCTTTGGGATAACGAATTTGTCTTCACCTAAAGTCAGGTCAAGGGTAAATAGTCACGACAGCCGTGAAGGTCTATCTGGGTCATAGGTTATCAATCATGAAATTCGGAGTCTGGGAGGGGCTTTTCAGAGGACAGTCTTATGGAAGACCCTGACAATGGATGGAAGGTTTGTGAGAACGCCCTCTTTTTGCTTCAGGCGACACGGGTCGTTTGAAACTGATATCTATGCGCTCAATTTGGTTACCTTCAGATGAAGAACCAAAACGATACATCGGGACAACTTTTTGATTTGTTACGAGAAGGTGAGATGGGGCCTTATGTAACTTTGATAAAAAAATGGACTAGATAAAGTATCTGTGGTATAAAACTGGGTCAATTGAAATAATTTTGAAGAATTACGGGCATTAAAACTGGCGGAGAAAAGACCTGCAGATGAGTTTTGAGTGGAGGTAAAAATATTTTGAGTTCTTCATTGAGCTAAAAGTCTTCACAGTCATGGTATGGTTATTTGAAAGTGCCGCCCCCAATTTGTCGGCTACGGTACCTTGTGAGAGGTCTTTTATACCTTGCGAATACTGTACAAGGCTTCAGAGTCAGCTTCACTTATGCGATTTACTGATTAACAGTGGCGTCGCCAAGGGGGGCCAGGGGCACGTGCCCCCCTGGGAAACCTTGTGCCCCCCGTGTGCCCCCCAACTGAGATCTGAGATTTTGAAAAAATATGTATAGATCTTCTGTAAGTTCTGTAGTTAGAATATTTGACTACCATGTTTCATATGATTTGATTCTTCTTAGGACAAGAAAAGGCAGAAATCTGTATTTTTTCGAATAACAAAATGGCCCCATCTCATAAAGCAGACAGTGTTCTCTGTGTCGGAGGCTGAGCATCGGTCTTGGTAATCTATCCATAATCCTCGCCGCCTTAATAGGTGTGAGTATACGCCTTGATAAAGTGTAGCGGAAATGTCTGCCTCGCGGACTCGTTAACCAAAACAGTGAATGGTGTTGTTTGGTACGTAATGGATTTGCCTGCCACTTGCGTTGCGAATTGTAATGCAAGCTCAGTACCAGGAATTTCAAGGAGACTTTTCCGTATTTTCTTCTTTGAAAAAAATAATTCCAAAAAATTTAAAAGAGAAATATAGGATACAAAACTCTATGATCACTTTAATCCCGTAAGACTCCAATCACTCAGTTTGTGGATCATGAGAATTTCACATTAATTGAAAAGTCCACAATCGAACGAATATTTCATCGTTGATTCGGCAATGCACATGCACGTTTTTTTCACTTTCTTGAAAATTTCTCAATCCATGCATAATTTTTTTTTTAGTTCCTAAAAATTCGTTATTTTTTGACAGAAATTTTACTTCAAAAAGGTAACATATGTGGCACCAGATTGCATCTAAGGACACCTAATTTTTCAAAAATTTTCAAAGGGGAGGGGGACACACCCCCTCCCCTTAGACCCCTCCCCCAGGCCGGCGTTCACACAACATAATGCATACGCCGCTATCTAGTTGTGCCCCCTCATCGAATTGTTGTGCCCCCCAGAATGAAAAGGCTGGTGACGCCACTGCTGATTAAGTCAAACGGACGATTTACATGAGGTGTGCTACCTTCAGAAGTAACAGGTAACCAGGTAACTGAACTCTCAACTAAAGTTCTTATGATAATGAATACCTAGAAGATAAAAACATACCACAAAATCAAGCAGAATGTTCACAGGTTGTTGAGTACTACAGATCATACGAGATCATACAGATCATACGAGGACTTGAAGGGATCGCACATTACGGTATCACAAGAATACAGAACGGTACTATTTTCCCCCGTGCCTTCTTTTGAAAATATGAAAAATTAATAATTTATCTTCAAAGAGGCAAGGGTGGCGATTTTGCTATGGAAAATTAGAGGGTCGGAATCGGAAAGCCCAAAGTTGCACGAATTAATTTAGTACCAAACAGGGGCGTAGATTTCTTGTCAACTTTGGGGGGGGGATGGGGTGAAATATCGCAAATGTGGAAAATGTGCACGCCAAGCGTGCACGGCGAGCGCGAAGCGCGAGCCCACGACGGGTGGGGTCCAGGGGCCCGCCTTAAGGCCCCTGGTGGGGTCCAGGGGCAAAGCCCCCGGAAGCTCCTGGGTTTTAATGTTTTAAGGGGTTAATTTTAGCGGTAATGTTCTTTGGTACTATTGGTGTATTCATACATTAAGGAAATGCTATTTTGAGCACAAAACTCGTTGATAAGCTGCACTGGACTGAAATTGTACAAGAGCAACAATGTCCTGTTATCCTTAAAAAGGAGGGATCAACATTTAGGGTCATCCCAGACAACTGGATTTTGAATTCGGAGATCATTACATGACCTGCAAGTTGGCTTAAGATCAGTGGCGTCGCTTGGTTTTTTGTGATTGGGGGCACCATAGATGATGTAATAATACCTCAGTTCCCCCAAGTCTGCGTAAATTACACCTTTATTTTTCATGCGTTCCTGCATTTGCATGCAGCAGTTTTGATCTTTAGTTTGTCACGACATACATGTGTCGTCCTGAGGAAGGGGTTCCCCCTCCCCTTTAAGATTTTTTTTTATTAATTTAAGTTCTTTTAGATACAAAATGGTGCTATCTTTGAGATGTTTTTGGAACTGATCATATATGGCCAGAAAATGTCCATAATTTAGTGAATGCTAATTTCTGGTAAGGTAAAAGAGGAAAATATGTTGTCTATTAAGAGACAGATACGTTGTCAACAAATCTCCTGAACCCCCCGCCCCTCCCTTCTGTCTATTCAGGGAGCTGTTCCCTGGTCTATTTTACTGCCTTCTATTTCGGGAAAGTTTTTACACAAAATATGTGCGTGGAGTCCACAAAAACATTCTTGAGTTATTACGAAATATGTCCTTGCCTTCGTGCATTATGAAAGGGCATCTAAGGCTAGTAGATACCTGAATAGGGCCTCCTGGAAGCTCTGCATTAGTCATATTAATTTGAGCGGGGGTGGGGGGGGGGCAATGACAATGCGCATAATACCTGACATCCAAATGATAATATAGAGCACGACGCCGAACACTTTACAACTATCGTGTTTTTACTCTTTTGAACTAAAATCCGGCCGAACAGCTGTCAGCAATGGAAAATGAGAGGTAGGGAGAGTATAGGTGTATGGAGGTGATATTAGACCTCCCTGATAGATGTAGCAAAAGGGGTGAAGGACTAATAAGAGCGTTACAGAGTGCTGTTTTCGTCATAAGTGTATTAACAATTACCATCTATACCGAATATGGCTCAGCGCGGAGTGGCGAAGCTCTGGTATAAAAATTTTGAAAAAATGTATAACGGCAGATACGTACTTTCAACCTTCTACATCATGCTACATATTAGATTGAAAGATCCCATATTGATGTAAGGTCCCCACAGATGTTTGGGGATGTATCTCTGGTATTCGGAAAATGTCGTGATCAGAACAGTTTCGTGTATTATTACCTTAATAACGGTCATAACATGGAGTGTAAACAGTGACGAATGATATTTCCATTACCTGATTACAAAACCTGCATTCACACGCTACATCGAGACACTTTCAATTGCCCAACCATAAGCCAGTCTTTTACCTAGTAATTCGTAAACTTTCAACTTTCAGCTGCTGTGCTTCTCCGAAAGTTGCTATCGGAAAATATTGATAATATGAGTGACACTGACGTAAGGTTGGAAGCGCGCGAAAATTTTGATAGATTGCCAACTATTTGCTAAAATTCTGATAGTTTGAGAAACATTTGTGATAGAAAGTGAAGCGAGATTGAAAAATTTCTTACGAAAATGAAGAATAAAATATACTTTCCATCATACACGTATCTGTAGACTGAAACATTGGGGGGATGATTACATGGGCCATCCCCCCTAGTCAAATGTTGGGGGGATATATCCCCCATCCCCCCGGGATTTACGCCCATGGTACCAAAAGTGGGAATTTCATTGTAAATTAAATCAAACGTTGCTAAACATTTGATCGGGTTGCTCTGACAGCCTGAAGCATCTTTCATTATCATGAAAGAAGTCTCAATGGAAACGGAGACACGTCCTCCCCGATGACTAGGCTGGCAAAGGTCCGTACATAAATTACTTAAGGCAATGTTCTCGATCAATGCAGGCTACTACTAAGTGTGCATGATCTGCACAAATAATTGACCAAAAAGAGTGGCTAATATTGGAAAGGCATCCTTTGAATTCATGTCAGTTATCACAATTGCGAAACCCGTGGTTCCTAAATTTACCTGGGGCGTTGCAAGTTTTAATCTTATTTTTTTTTAAATTCTATTCAACCCTCGTTGAAAATAGTAGCGCGAGCAGTGATTCTCTAAATAGTGACCACAACCTTGTGACCAATATGTGTTCATGGTTTTATATCAAATTAAAAAGGTATTATATGTAAGCAGGGTCCACTACATTGACCGTAATCCTAACCCTAATCCGAACCGCAAACTTAATCGGGCGGGTTTGATGTCTGATATGAATGGGGAAGGGAAGACCCAGGGGGCTGGAGGTTATAGAATATGTTCACGGTATTCCCCGCTTATCGTAAGAGGCGACTAAAGGAGGGCTTGAACCGCATTAGAACTTGAAGACACAATATCGCACGCATGTGTTGATGTGTCGTTAAACCTACCGACCGACCGACCGATCGACCGACCGACCGACCCACCCACCCACCTACCCAGGTAGAAGGCGCCGCGGAATCGCGAAGTTCTCCCTTACAGGCGTAGGGCCCGGGGGTGGGGGACCGTGGAGTCCCTGATGGTGTCTAGGGGCAACACTCCAGTTAGGGCCCAAGGAAGGGGGGTGGTAAGCCCCTGGAACTCGTAAAGATCTACAAAATTAAGGCCATTGGAGTGAAACATTTGGCTATCTTCAATGAAACTGGATGCATACTAAACTGATTCCGTCCGGAAATTACAATTTGAGTATTTTATATTAGCCTTACCCAGAAAACAGGTCAGTTTAAAAATGCAGAGGAGCATGTGGATATTTACAATAATGGGAGGATTTGCACGGTATGGAAAACTCAAGATGTTCTACAGGGACTACAACGAAGGCGGTTTGTGTTAAAGGAGCCAAAGGAGACGGCGTTACTTATTTCAAGACTTCTTTTAATCTTCATTTTTTAATTGCAAAATCATATCTTACATAATAATTTTCCCACTTTTCCAGCCACTTTTTTGTATTTGTGGAAGGTCTTGGGAAAAGTGCCTCCCTCAATTTTTTAGTACACGGTAAAAAAGTGAAGTCTGAAAATATACTCTCTGAAAGTAAACAAGTGAATTGCGTCACTCTTTTATGTGTTGATCGAGAACTCATTCCAAATCGAGTGATTTTCACATTAAAAGAAAATAGGTTACAGTATAATATCTCAGGACGATCAAGGTTTAAGAGTTAGGTATATGACAATGGGCCGTAAGTATGACATCTATCCAAGCTTTCTACCTTGAGATATTGTGTTAACAAGGTTTTCAGAGTTTGATCCCCACCAAAAACAACGAGTTCTTCCTCTTGGTATGGGGCATCTATGTACCAAGTTTGAGAACTGTCAGCTTTCCTTCTTGGGTTATTGCGTTAACAAGTTAAGCACAACAAACACACATACACACATGCACACACACACGCAGTCATAACCGCACAGGTATCTCTTTTCATCGAAACCAAAAACTGTCTAGTCTCACTTTCTTTCCATCATTCAGTTTTTTCTAAGGTCTGGAAAAAAGCTGGGGTAGGGCAAGTGCCCCTTGTCCCCCATAATTTCTCCTATGACATTACTCATACCCTAGGCTGATCCTTATCCTAACTCTAATGTTACCCCCCCCCCCCCCAACTCTCACCCTAGCAAGATTTTCTGTGCATCAGATCTTCGGACTTCAGTCTAGTACAGCGCTTCTCAACCGGTGGGCCGCGAAGCTCTCCCAAGTGGGCCGCGAGATCCGCCACAAAAAATAAAAAAATACTGAAAAAAGAATAAAACTTTTTGTAAGGTGGGCCTCAGAAAAATTCTGAGGGTCAAAGTGGTCCTCGAGTTAAAAAAGGTTGAGAAGCGCTGGTCTAGTAAACCTTCCACAAAGCGAACCTTTGATCAAGTGGGATTCCCCCGATTATGTAATGTTCAGGATTTGTATGCGTTCTGTCTTCGACATTATTTTTCGGCTGAATTGAGGTATCACACATTACTGTATTGTGAAAAAGTACAATGGGAATAAAAGTGATTTTCACATATAGAATAAATTCCTTTACATGTGTGGTAGTTACTTAACTAACTCATGCACTTTTATTGCAAACTAGAAAATCTTAAGGTAGACACTTTTTAAGGCAAGCAACGATTTCAAGAAAAGAGCATAAATTTCAGATCCATATTAAAATGTAAAACATTAATTTCAGATTCATATTAAAATGTAAAACAATTGCTGTTACACTTATTTGCTTCTGAGCTTCACTAAAACCCTGCACCCTTATTACCATGTATCTCACTAAAAGAAATAAGACAGTCAAATAGTATACCAGAATGTACCACTTAAGTCAACAACATATATAAAAATCAGATTTCAGCTAAAATTGTCGTATCACTCGATACTGTATTGTGAAGGGATACAATGAGAAAAAGATGATTTTATCATAAAAAGAACTCTTCTTTTCATATGTGGTAATTACTTTGGGAACTTTTATTGCAAACTATAAAATCTAACAGTTAGTACTCTTTAAAGGTCAAGAGCAGTCACCCCAAACTTATTTTGAAGCAACAGCTAAATCTCACAATTTTCTTCTTATTTCTTCTCAAAGTATCCTTCATAATATTTTAGGACTTCAGTATTTCATATTCAAGGTAAACCAATCAGTTACTTCTAGTAAATTTCACATTTGAGGAGAAAAAATATTGTCACATGACTCTAAAGAGCCAATCATGAAACAGGACAGTCTACTACACTACTTCAAGTTGGGGTGACTGCATTTCCCCTTTAAGGGCAAGTAATGGTTTCTAGAAAAGAAAATCAATTTCAGTGTAATATTTAAAGGGAAACCAATTGTTGCCACACAGATTTATGATACATTTCTTTACTTGTAAACTTTACAAAACCCTAATACTTTAATCAACTCAAATATTAGTCAAAGAAGTAAGTGTAAACAGCTGCATCAAAATTTGTCAGTTTATTTAATAATATAAGTATAAAATACAAATAATTTGTGCAACATTGCCTGGTTAGCCTCCATATTAATTTGGCATGCTTTGTATTTCTGTCCACTAAATGGCAATTAACTGAGTCAAAGGAATATGCACCCATGGGTAGTCAAGGCCAAGGGGAAAAGTTTGTTTAATTTGCAGGGGCATATTTTTTTCATGGCATAAGGCATTCACATCAGTCCATCAAAAGATCCCACTGTTAATTGAAACTTAAGATTAAGAGACTTTTTTTGGCTGGGGGTGGGGGTTGGAGGGTTAGTTAGATAGGGTTTAATGCCTCAACTTATAACCTCTTGGTTTAATCTAGAGGTGCCCAAGGCTTTTTTCCCAGTTGTGGGGCACTGGATTGTTTTCCCTACTCCACCGCTACAGGGTGGAGGGGGGAGGGGGAATTATCACATCTGTTGTAGGTTGGACTGCTCCAGAAAGCCTCCCTCCTCCCCCTAATGAATGAACCACAGGTATTTGGTTTGGGGTATAGTAACATTTCAGTCAGTCTTGTGCAAGGATCTTGGTATGATCTTGGTTTTTTATTTGGCAAATTTCTAATGAATATAAATATTGAAAACATTCAGAGAGTTATCTGCTATTACAGAAATAAATTACCATCAATAAATTATAAAAAAATCAAGGCAATCAGGATAATGTTTTGCAATTTTACCATAATTCCTTATATTGACACTATGGCACTTCATAGTTTAAACTTACTGACTTACAACAGCTGCCATTAAAGTAATCAATATAACTGTACTTAGTGCAGCCTATTCTATCAAACTTTGTAACACATATAATAATCCAGTTATAACACTATACCATCTCAGCCTCCTTCTTACACCTACAAAGAAAATATTGATTCTATTCCTAACTGAAAGTTTCTCAGGTGACAAATCTTTTATGTGTAATGTGGGAAAGGCAATTGCTAAATACCAGGCCAACGTTACAAGATTCCTTTACTTTCAAAATCTGAGAGCCTACTTCATTTGCACTTTTCAAAGTTAATCTGAAAGTCATCATTTCAAATTGGCTCTTTATTAAGTTTTGCAAACTAATCACAACCGGACAAGTTATGGCAGTTTCCTACATAAGTTAACATGACAATAACATGAAGCTGTATGGTGACATGAATTTTTTAATGAGCACACAACATTATACCATCTCAGCCCCATTATTACACAGTATTATAATACATTTTTACTCTGTATACCTTCAGAGCATCTCAGTCAGGTGTCAAACCCTGTTGGGTAGACAAGAGCCCTCTAATTTTCATGATATGTGTATTATCACAGCCGTTTTTGTATAATTTCAGGAGTTCCACTTGTACCATGACTAGCTTGGCTGTTCTATTTTTCAAACACACCAGTTTGGGGTGAAGGGTGTTCATTGATAGGGGACCTATGCTACTAAATTGTCTTCCAACCTTTAAAAGTCACGAAGTCAGCTGCTTTTGTGCTTTTCAAAGTTAATAATTTCAAAAATTTGTCTTTCAAATCGGCCTTTCCTTAAGTTCAGTACAGCACACCAGCTGGACATTCTGTGAAGTGTGCTACAAAACTTAATGCAATAACAACAATAACAACGGGTAGCTTAAATGACAACATGCAGTGTTAAAGAGAAGATGTAAGCTCCCATTGTCCACTGCTCAGCTCCCAAGCTCTATTCAGGGTTTCTGTACCCATGATCTAGTTTACCACAAAAAATCCAGGATCAAAACATTCTTTACACATTCATCTAAAAGAAGTTACAGTCTTTACAAATTCCTTGACTTTTTATGATTTAAGTCATTTTTACAAAATTTCATTGACTTTTCCAGGATGCATGATCCTGAAAGGGCTGCAATGTTCATTTACAATGGTAGCTTACGTCTGCTATGTTCATTTACTTTAGTCACCATTGTGGCACAATTTATACTTTACACACTGACCATCCCAATCATGAGGAAGAATCCAAATGACCAAAATGTAAAGTTAGAGCATTATTCAACAGTCAAGAAACTAGGTCTCTGCAGCTCTTGGGGTCATCAACGCATCAACAATTTCGGGGAGGGGGAAGGGATGACAGGGGAGACGGGTTGTGAGAGGCTAAAATGCCTCCAGTCTGCTCATTAGTCACTGCAGGAGCTGCCAAAGGAAGTTTCTAGATGGCTGCCATAATCAACCACAGGCAGTTTTCAACAGCATAGCTGTTTATTAAACATCAAAATGACTGAGTTAAAAATCACACAAGATCCATTTTACAGATAATGGCAACTTTCCTCCCAATATTACCACAATTTGTGTATCTCAACATTTATTCTTTGCTGCATTTGCTGATGAAGTAGTTAAAATCATAATCAGCATTACCATGGTAACAGATGCAGAGGATAGCACCAAGTACTGGCTCATATGCATATTTCATAATTTCCTTTCTGCATTTACTAAACTACTTTACTACTTTACACAAATAAGGAACAAGAGGTAACAAAATAGTGAAGTAAAAAACATACAGCACTTATGTATTATAAGGAACTGAGGTTTTGCTATATTATTTCATGTTTCTAAAATTAATTTCTCAGTATAAAAATGCATCCAAGAGCCATATTTAAATGTAAAGTGAATATGTCCTTATGCAAGTGATGTGCTCAGCTCAGGAAGTGATGTCACAGCCAACATGCAGGTACAGTTGTTTGCCTATGGCCTTTCTACAGCAGGCCTTCATTCAACAAAACACTTCATAAAGCTAACTGATTGATGTTTGTGTTACACTGGTATTTGTCTACTGATTTAAAATCAATAATCTTGTTTCCAGTCCTGTTAAAACTTAGAAATGTAGGCAAAGGGATATGAAGTGTACAATTTTTTCTTTTGTATCAACAATAATTCCAATGTATAAAATTAATCATAAGAATTTATTCTTATGTAGCACCTTCTATCAAAACCAGATTCCGAAGTATTTCACAAAATAATTGAAACAGCAGTACAATAAAATATTAAAACAGCCAAAAACTATTCAACACAGAGACACAGAGCCTTGAAAACAATGGAAACTATTGTTTACAAATCCAAATGACTTCAGTGACAATGGTAAAAATATACAGAAAGCAATGACAAATGCACAAAGTCTTTAATTGCAAAGTAGCCCCACCAACTCCTACCTGATAATTTCCACCCGGAACAATTCCAAGTTTTACACCAGGGGAAATTGTTTGAGGGTTAACTATCATGGATGACAATTGTGTGGGTAGGAAATGTCCAAAGTGGGAATTGTCCAAGGAAATAAGGTGAAAATTGTCCAGTTGGAGTTGTCCAATCACATACCAAACCATGGAAAAACTTGGTTGATAATAATCACAAGGTAAATAGATTTGATAATGGACCTTTGATGCACTAAAATCGTTTTTCAACTACAACATCATTTTCCTTCACAACATTCATAAACGAAAGAGCCTTGCCTTCTGAGTAATCTTCTTGTTCCATTCCCGGAGCTTTAGCAAACTTGAAATGTTGAAAGAGCCAAGAAAAAATTAGAAACAGCTGAGCTTTGGCCATGGACTCCCCAAGACAGACACGTCTCCCAGCAGAGAAAGGCAAAAATCCTTCTGGGTGAAGTCTCACCTTACCAGCCTCGTCCAAGAAATGCTCTAGAAAGAGGAATATATTGCTACTCATAAAAGGAGGATTATAGTGCTTCTTTGTGTATTAAAGAATGTTGAAATCTTTCAACCATGATTTATGTGTATAGACTGACAGGTGATTAAAAATTGTGTAGGTAGGTAACTTTATTTTCAAGAAAGAATGTTTTAACAGAAAAGAAATTCATTGTTTTGTAGCCATAGACATATGGGCTTTATCCAAGGATGGGGGTGGAGCCATATTTGTCTGAGAAAAGCCTATGTTAAACAAGAAAACAGCCTGATTTTGTCCTAAAATCTGCCCAAGAAATAGGTTTTGCCTGAACCCCTTGGGGGCTGCAGTGCCCTCTTCTCCCTCCCCCTCCCTCCAGCATGCATGCCTACATTTGTAGCTCATGGATAATTTGTTGATTAGGAATTTCAATTTTTCAAGTTATGCAATATTCACAACTCTCACGTGGTAATTTGTAATTTTTTTCTTATTTGGAAGGGGAGGGGGGGGGGGGTAACATACATTATATCCAGTTTCTTGGTAAGACATAAATGATAAAACAAACTTTTTTCTGTGTCATGAAGATGCAATGTAAACACACTATGCTCTTTTTGTATAAAAAAGTAAGACTGATGTGATTTTCAATCAATTAATGAAGGAGGCTGAAACTATCACACATTTGACAACCATTGTGAATCTTCCAAAATTTCAGCAACAGAATAATTCAATTGATCCTCTAGGAGTATCTAACAGTTTCTTTGGAGTTTAGCTGTTAATTTTTCGTACATGATTAGACAAAGCACAATGAATAGTGGAACTATCATTTCAAGATTCACTGCACCGCTTGACAGTGTTGGATTGCTACATCTGAATCCACACAAGGCCGTTCCTGTTACTGTATTTACTCCCTCAAATCAGAGAGACAATGGAACATAACAATACTGTTAAACATGTGACTACTGCACATACTAAATACAGAACACAATAGTAGGTGGAGGCCACTCACAAACAATCGATGATGTATCAAGTTTGACCATTACAGTGTGGCTCTCCATATATTAAAGACACAAATGTACACACCTGGTTTAAACTTGTGGGGTTCATCCCACAGTTCCTCGTCGTAGTGCATCGAATAGGTGTTGAAAAGAACCCATGTCCCTTTAGGAATTGTGTAACCACCTGACAATGCAAACCAATAGTAAGTGAAGACTTAAAAATGGCAAGTTGGAGATAATCCAATGGCATAATTTAATATTCTGCATATTTAAATCAACACAGGGCATGCACCCAACACAAAATCACAGTAAAAGTGGGAATTAAGAAATTCATGGCACTACATTTGAGGACATGTCTCATTCATTAATACAAACTCAGGTAGTGCTCCAATTGTTAAAACATAAATTGAATTAATTAAAAAAAAAGGATAAGGCTTTATTCTTGATATTTCAGAGAGGTACTTTGTCCCAGCATTCTGGTGCAATTTATATTCACTTCCATGGTTCTGATGGAGATATTAGCAGATAAAGTAATCACATTTGCAACCCAAACTAAACCAGATGCAAGGACAAGTGATGTCATAACCTCACATTAATCAACAATGTGTTGTCCTTATCTTAACCAATTTTTTTTCCTTCATAATATGTTCCATAGTAGCCCGTGCACAGGACGAACGGAATATATTTTCAAACTGACATTCCCCATGAAGACTCATATCCCTATAACTATTTCAAGGTCAAAACGAAGGACTGAAAACAAAGGAAACCAAGCATTGCCAATCAATGTAAGGGGATGACATCACTCCTATTTGTTGTGAGCTCCCTTTAGGTTACGAATGCAGTTTCTTCATCTAGTAACATCCTGCAAACCACACATAGTAACTGAATGCAAATTTTACAAGAATACCCAGATTAAGTTTCTCTTCTCTAGTACAAGAATAAAGTTTTGCTTTAGTCTCCTCCTTTTAAAGAAGCATGTAATCAGAAGAGACCTTTTCATCACCCAAAATGATTCATATTCACTAAAGTTTTTTATCCTGTCTTGCAATTGCCTGTGTTACCTTTAGCACCTCCCCCAATGTACTTTCACTGACCAAGGCCAATTTTCTAATGCTAGGTATGCTACCACAATTTCCAACCCTTTCCAAACAATCTACTACAATCTACAATCCTCCTGTTATGTGAAAAGATCCTGAATATGTTGTCTAGCTCTGCGTTCCTTTGGCAACTCTGCTGTGGAATGTACACTACACAGTATCTCACTGACCTGCATATGTCTTGTCGAGTGACTTTTGTACGTGAATGCTTAGTTTGAATTTGGCAACTTTTTATGCCAATCAAAGGAAGATGATATTTTTCTAAAGCCCCCTTGACTCAAAGGAAGATTATAAATCATAAATTTAAAGAATGCTACTGTAAATGTATTTTTGGGTGATAAAAGTCTGCCCCTACTAAGACTAAGAACAGGCTCTGCAAAGAGAGATTAAGTAATTCATAGTCAAACTATTTTGCTGCAACAGACCAATTCGTCAAGTTAATTTATTTACCTTCCGCATTGTCTTTCAGTTGTGGCTATGTTTATAAGTCTGGCAACATGAACACACTATGCTTGCCTAACTTATGCTACATGCATTGAAATCCTGGAAAAACCATAATTCTTATAAAAAGTCTAACATTTCATAATTTCTAGAAACCAATGTGGCATGAATAAATATTAGCTAAATTATGCCTACATAAACTAAAGCTTAATGTGCAAATCTACATTAAACATGGAAAGACTCACAAGATATTTCTGATGTTATCATCTGTTTTTCAACAAAACCTCTGTGTCAAGGGCAATTTTATTGCCCAAGGTCACTTTTTACTGCTAAAGACACTACTGCATTTTGCCAAACTTTTCCAAACAACCTACTGCATACCCTGCAGTAATATGAAAATCTTTTCCTTTGAGCCTCTCTTATTTGTAGTCAGCCATGCTGCTCTGCAAAGTACATCTCACTGATCTGCACATTTCACTGGCCAATCAGAATGGCTTATTTTCATTAGAAGATGCCATTTGAATTTGCCCTGTTTCAGTATCAATCAAAAGTGCTGTGACCAATAACAAATCTGGTGGCTTTTACAGTTAATCTATTTCTGGACTGTGAAGCCCACAAAACTCACCAATCTGGACATCGGTGGTTGTAGCATGCGGACTAGCCACTGGTGCCACAGAACCGTATCTCAGGACCTCATACAATGTTGCGACAGTGTATGGGAGGTTATCTCGATCATTCAGACAGGGGAGTCTGTCTCTGCCTACCACCTTGTCCAGTTCAGCAGCCACCTTGGCTTGGACATCAGGGTGCTGGACTAGGAGACCAATACACCAGTGCAAAGTGAAAATTGAGGTTTCAGTGCCACCTGGTTTATAACAGAAGAATGTAGGCATAAAGGTTAATTTTGACATGTTAGAGGAGCACTTAAGTCTACTGTGACCAATCTGCTGAAATACATTAAATTTAGTTCCTTTTTGTGGTTTGTATTAAAAGATGAGTATACTTGAAAATCAAAATCAACTTAAAGTGTATCTTAAGCCAAAAAAATTTCAAAAATAAGATGAGGCACAGCTTGCAAAATACATGATCCCAATGGTCTGAACTACCATCTTCATGGGACATTTCTGTACTGAGGTATGGAACATTGAATGTTATTCACTTAATTTGCAACTGCAGGTTGCACAATAATTTGTGATGTCACTCTTGGACAGCTGATGACAGCTTTTGTTTTCTTTGTGTTTCTGTTAAAAGAGACGGCACATTGTGCTAAAATGAGATTGCTGTCTTATTGTTATAGAGAGATTTGACTACATAAGCCCTCTCCTTACAACATCATATGCAAGAAAACAGTAATTTGTCCAAGGTCATATAAGCATTTTTATTTCAGAACGAAACAATGGCAGGTATTAAATGTGAGTTGTACAGGAAGGGCATCACAAGTTATTGAGCAACTGAATTTTCCAAAGTGAAAAATTTCAACATGTTATATCTCATCAGGGAAATAAGCTATGAATTTAAGATGGGAGTTAAACCAGAAAGCCCACAGGCTTAGTGATTCCTTGCTGAATGGGGATGCTTTGTTGCACTGAGCCTTATCCCTCAAATTTATCTTTCTTGACTACATCATTTTATGATATTTTAACAATTTGACCTCTGCTGACCTCACATGACCTCTGAACCCCACCAAATATAACAAAAAAGGAAAAATGGAAGTAGGATTCAACTCCAATGGATCTTGGATCTTGAAAATTCTTGGCAAATTTTGCTTTTTGACCTCTGGTGACCCCAGATGATGATCTTGGGAATTCTTTGGAAATTTTTGCTTTTTGACCTCTGGTAACCCCAGATGACCTTTAACCTCCACCAAAAACAATAGGGTTCTTCCTTACATCATGAAAAATCTATACACTAAATATCAAGTGTCCTTCATTCCTATCATGAGATATTGTGATTACAAGCTTTTCGGCTTTATAGCTCCTGTGACCCCAAATGACCTTTAACCTTCACCAACAACATTAGGGTTCTTTCTCTCAACATGACAAATCTATACCAAATATAAAAAGTGTCTGTCATTGCTATCTTGAGATATAGTGATTACAAGCCATTTACATGATTTTCGCAGTTTAACCTCTGGTGACCTCAGATGACCTTCGACCTCTACCAAAAACAATAGCATTCTTCCTCTCACCATGACAAACCTATATCAGTCATTCCTATCTTGATATATCTCGATTTCAAGGTTTTTGGTCTTTGACCTCTGGTGATCTCAAATGACCTTTGACCTCCACCAAATACAATAGGATTCTTTCTCTCAATATAACAAATCTAGATACCAAATATGAAAAGTGTCGGTCATTCCTACCTTGAGATATCATGATTACAAGCTTTTCAGCTTTTTACCTCTGGTGACCTCAAATGACCTTTGACCTCCACCAAATACAATAGGATTCTTTCTCTCAATATAACAAATCTAGATACCAAATATGAAAAGTGTCGGTCATTCCTACCTTGAGATATCATGATTACAAGCTTTTCAGCTTTTTACCTCTGGTGACCTCAAATGACCTTTGACCTTCACCAAATACAATAGGATTCTTTCTCTCAATATAACAAATCTAGATACCAAATATGAAAAGTGTCGGTCATTCCTACCTTGAGATATCATGATTACAAGCTTTTCAGCTTTTTACCTCTGGTGACCTCAAATGACCTTTGACCTTCACCAAAAACAATACGGTTCTTTCTCTCAATATGACAAATCTATACACTAAATATGAAAAGTGTTGGTCATTGCTATCTTGAGATATCGTGTTTACAAGCCATTAAGGAGGTTTTTGCAGTTTAACCTCCGGTGACCTCGGATGACCTTTCACCTCTACCAAAAACAATAGGGTTCTTCCTCTTGACATGAAAAATCTGTATATCAAATATGAAAAGTGTCGGTCATTGCTAACTTGAGATATTGTGTTTACAAAGTTTTCGGTTTTTTACCTCTGGTTGTCTCAAATGACCTTTGACGTCCACCAAAAACAATAGGCTTCTTCCTCTCAACATGACAAACCTATATACCAAATATGAAAAGTGTCGGTCTTTGCTATCTTGAGATATCGTGTTTACAAGCTAGGGGTCACATACACACACATACACCCTCACATACACACACACACACACGACATCACCATCGCATAGATTCCTTGCCTGCCTTACCTTTTCCAATCTCTGCAATATATGTTCTTGTAGACTAAAGTTACACTTTAGAGCAAGCACATAAGACATCATAATCCCACATTATTCAAAACTGTTTTCTTTTTTTTTAATCTTTATGACCAGTCTTCTCTTTCATGACATTTTCATGATAAGAAATGCATAAAAGAAATTTGAATTTCACAGTCCCCCCCCCCCCCTCCCTGCAAGCTTACATTCTACTTGTTAGTTACCAGATACAATGCGTGGTAGATAATTAAGGAATTTTCCATCCAAATGGGTGGGAGGGGGAGGTTGCACCCCAAAAAACGAAGCCAGATATGAGTAAATCTGGATAAGGTCAAAGTTGGGATTTTAAAGGCACTAGAAAGTTGCAGTACACTGCAGTCACTATAAAACATAAACTTTTCACTATGGATTTTTTGTCCAACATGCATGTTCAAATGAGAAGAATTCTGACATCCTAAATGCCCTAGGTTGCAAAAATCTTTCCCAAGACATAAATTTGTCACTGAGTATTACACAATAGACTACATACAAGCATTGTGGTTTTAATACCCATCTCTGAATGTGTTGGTACTATACAGGCTACATATTTGCTGTTACATATGTGCAAACACAATTGAAATATAAACTAATGTACTAAACTCTTCCCAGACAAATACTACTTGTTACTGTACAAAATAATTTTAGGCTCTCCCTGGACCAGGTCATGAATTTATATAAAATTGTTTTAGACAACTGCAAGCTTGCAAGTGAATCCTGGTGAAAAAGTAGGATAAAGGTAGGATCAGAATTTGTAATAAAACAAGAGAAAAGTAGGAATTTAAAGACCAAAAGTAGGAATTTTTCCAGAATATTTATTGAAACTCAGCAATGTTGACAGCATGGTTTGTATATTCTTATAGATATATTCCCGTAAGTTGGAGAAGTACTTTTTAAGTATAGAAAGTATGACAAAGTAAGAAAAAAGTAGATAAAGGGTTTCCACGCAAAAATTAGCAAAAGTAGGAGGAAGGCTCAAAAAGTAGCAGATAGTGGGATATTAAGTAAAGTAGGAGTCACTTGAAAGCCTCCAGCTGAAGAGCTATAATCCTAAATTCCACATGTGTAGATTAAAAGGGTGGGTAGAGTATATTAATTCAAGTCCAGTGGTCGTTCATGAATGGCCCAGTATGCCCAATAACACATGGGCTGCAGTGAATAGCACAAGCTTCCATGCAGATTAAAATGATGTTACCTGAATGGATGTAGTAGGTCTAGATCTAATTTGTGAATCAATACTCGATCATGTTGGTGTTTTCACAGATGTGTTCACTGTTCTTACAGCAAACAGTAGACCGTAGTTATATATGGGGATCTGAGGGTTGCAACTTTTTAAAAATTTAGCTCTCAAACCACTAAATTTATGCTTGGGCTGATTGAATGTAACTTGACTTTACATGTTACATAATACACTCTGCTAGCAACTGTGAGAAGCAAACAGGCCATTCACACTTATTGGCCTCACCAGCAGGTTGACCTCCCTGACCTTCAGGCCACACAAGGTACTGAAGGCAGGTGACATAGTTTCCAGGAGGGAGGCACAAAATTTTTTGAGGGGGATATACTACAATACATTAAGGCAATGGTAATTTTTAATCTTCTCGGAGGGCAAATTTTTTCAAGGGAGGGGGGTTTCACTCTGTATAGCCTTTCCTTGGCTACGGATTTTCTGACCTCCCTGAGCTGTGATCAGATTGCTTTTCCTACATGGAATGAGTAACTTCTGCTCACCTGACAGAACAGGGAATGATGCCTCTGGGCTATTAATTTGAAGAGTCTAGAGAAATTTCTCTAGACTGTTCACACTGCAGTCAGATATGTACTGTAACAGCTGTATACAGGGGATTGTACACATTATGTTTAATACACAGAGCTGTCTGTCCATGGTTAAGGGTGGCATGTAAGTGTTACATTAGACGTGAAATGCAAGGAAGTCCCTGTTTAGGCACAAACTTCACATCTTGTGCCAACTGCATTAACTAATATGCAGTCTTGTATAGTGAGTAGTATAAATATTCTTTCCCAGGCTATCGCACATTAACCAGTACTGAATTGTACTCTTGAGAATAGGTCTGAACTCATATACTCACATACTTCCAAACCATGAGAATGGGTCTGTACTCATACTCACATAATTTGATACAAAAGCAAAATTTGACCTGCACTCATTCTCATGAAAAATCATGCTGCTAGAATTGAATAGGACATTTTAGCCAATATTACCCGAGAAAAAGGGTTTTTCCCGGGTGAAGCTTATCTCTATAATTGCAACAGTTAATCCCTTTTGCAAACAAACTTGCTCTATTGACCAAACAGTCTTTAAAGGGGTTCAAATCCCTTTAACTTTATTGATCTCAAGATACCTGAACAGGAAGTTCTCTGGTAGATTCTGGATTAAGAGTGGTCAACTAGAGATGGCTAAAACTTGCTATTTGTTTCTAGCGTCATGATTTACTTTTAACTGTACCCACAACTGAGACAGTGACTCTCGCTTTTGACCCCATTCAAACTTGTCTTCACTCAGCTATATAAAAACAAGTAACTTGATTGTTGTCATACCACTAAAGATATCTAAAATTGTCTGTCTGATGTGGGTGTCTGTTATCATCGTCATGTCCTCCTTTCCTTCGTCCTCCAACTCTTTACGAACTTGAAAGATTACATCTATCAGATCTTTTGGCTCACCTGCTGAGAGACATGGAAAAAATTGTGGTCATTTGGGGGCATATTTTGCAATTAACCTCATGCCATGAAAATGCCCCTTACAGACATGCACACTTCTAAATTCCCGATAAATGGGCCTTTGATCAGGTTTTCAGCAGAACCTTTATATTCATGCAAGATCGATTGAAGAATATCACTATGGCAACTGCTGGTACCGCTTTTCTGTGTAGAGCTGTTCTGGGGAAAGATAATCAGCTTAAGAGAGATAAGAACTGCAGACAGGAAATGAGAGTCACTGGTCAAAGGACTCAAGAAATAAAAATGACATGCAAGGCTGCACAATTTCTGTCAAAATCTGTAAGGGGCCTTGCTTGACACGCTTACTTTAATAAAGTGTACCTAATTCTAAAATTTCAAAAGTATGTATTACAGAGTTTGAAAAATACATCCTAATGGTTTAACTTCCATCTTAAGAGGACATTCCTTTGCTGAGATATAAAATGTTGAAGTTTATTCACTTAATTTGAAATGGTAGATTGCACAATACTTTGTGATGCTTATGCACTTCTCTGATTACAGTTCTTTCCGTTTTGTCTGTTTTTCCTATAAAAGGCACTACACCTTGTGCCAATTTTATATGATTACTGACTTCTTTTATACCAGCTATCTCCTTACGACATTCTAGGCAAGAAAAGAGTATATTTTGCATTGTCATGTAAGCATTATAATTTCCAAAAGGAAACAACAGCAGGTAATCACGTGAGTTGTAAAAATAGAACATCACAAACTATTGTGCAATCAGCTATTTCAAATTCAGTAAACAAACTTTAACGTTTTATATCTCAGCAACGAAATGAGCTATAAAAATGAGAATTGAATGAATGAAATTTATTTTACAACCTCTGAAATACATATATACTCTTGTATTTCTTGACTTTATATACACAGGCTGCTATAAACTGAATTTCAGCTCTCTGAAACTTAAACTCACTCCTACAGAAAGACCAAACTGAGTGAGCTGGAACATAATTTATTCAGACCTTGCATGTCCAGTATACAAGAACTTCACGCCATCCTGTTGCAAGAAATAGTTTTATGATTAGTTTCATCCATAGAAATTAAAGTAAGAGAGAACATTGACACAGTGCATTACTGTGTTTTTAACCAGTGAAGCCATGAAAATAGTGAGGGCACTTCCTCTGCCGGTACGGCAAAAGGCTAGTTGATTGACATGTTTCTTTACGTGCATTCAACTTCAGAAGTTAAATGTCATTTTATATATTTTTCAAAAGATTAGGAGTAAGTTTTACAACAGCGGTAAGTCATGGTGCCTTAAGTGTTTTGTTACATACTTCTAACTTGAAAACTTGTAGTTGCTCCGCCAATGACTGGGGCAAAAGCAAAGATGTAATGTTTGAATAACACACCGTTGCTTTGTTGCCATGCAGGGAGCCACATCAATGATAACAAAGCTCCTTTTCCCTTTCTTTTATTTCTATGGTTACATCACAGATCATCACAGATGATGGTTACATCAAAGATGTCACAGATGTTCAAAGTAGGGCTGTGCATTTCCGGTTAATTTACTATCCGTTTAACCGTTTTTATTAACCGAACGGTTAACGGTTAACCAAAAATAAAAACAAGTCAAGGAATATAAACAAAATAAACATTTTGGAAGAGCGCCACCACTTTAAATACCAAAGTTTCAACACTTAAAATGGCGTCGGTAGTGATGCTCATCGAAGTAGAGTGCAAGTTAAAACGTTTGCATTATTTGCGATGTTTTGGTAAGCAGTCCGTACACAAGAGCGAATCACACATTTATTCAAACTTTTCACAAACATGCATACTTTTTGTTATGCCACTGATTACCGTTTTCGAGATTTTTGCAGTCTAACATAACACCGTACGATAAGAAGCCTATGGATATCACTGGCATTATCCCAGTTCAAGACACACTTTCCTGGCTTACAGCGATACAGTATCACACACGTCTAGGGCAGTACAAACGTACCACATACAGTGTGCTATGTTGTGCCAGGGGTTTCCCCCGAGACCGAAGGTCCGCGAGACCGAAATTGCATTGAAGCATATGGGCGAAGCTGAAATGGGCTGACGTGCGATCGTACGGTCATTTAGGTCCGCGAGACGGAATCAGGCTTAGGACCCTTGAACTCATGGGGCCCCTTTCTGAACTTGTGACACCTTGTTTGAACTTGCGAGACTCTGCTATTAAATTGTGGGATATCTCTATGAACTTATGGGATTTTGATTTTTTTTTTTAACTTTTGGAACTTAAAAGTGTAGTAATGTCACAAAGGTCATTATTGTTCAGAGGTCATGGGTCCCAGAAATTATGTGATCAAAATATGACTTCATTAACCTATTCCCATAAAGTGACATTAATTTTTGTTCAAGAGTTCTCATTTCGGGCAGAAAATTGAAAGGGTCAGGGTTATGTAGCAGATGTTGGTACATTGTTTTGTCGCAGCTCAAATCATTTTGTGTATTGCACGTAGCAAAGTCTCGCGGACCTTCGGTCTCCCGGACCTTCGGTCTCCCTGACCTTCGGTCTCCCGGACCTTCGGTCTCCCAGGTGGTAACCTATTGTGCCTTGTGACCTTGCCATGAGGTAAAATTTTCCGAATAGAGAGACTGTCCAAGCTCTTATCTGATGCTGCTTGCTTGATTAAACATAGCCCAGGCTAAATCTGTTATCAGACACCATAGATGCTCTTGTGACTAATGGAGCAGAAACCACTAGACCGTTAACTCTATTGACACTCTCTATGCAGCACAATAGACCTTTTGAGATAGTCAGCACAGTTTGGTCATTACAGGGTGTAAGGAGGAGATAAACCAAGCATGCATGAAATGGAAATATCCACAGACTGCTGAGCCAAATAATCCATTTATTCAGTACACTGAATAGAACCCGCCTGGTTAGGGTAATATGCGGGTGGAAAGACCAATATTCTATTCGGAGATTTTCACATAATGGCTGCAGTTCATACGTAATATATGTGTGTCTGCTAAGAATTCCAGCACCGTTATGTCGTAATGGTGTGAAAAATTTTAACCATATGTATTACTGCATGCTCCGTAAGAAAGTGTAACGTTGAGTTTTAACTTGTCTTACATCGCATGCCTTTTTACCTAATACCTACTGAAAACACCAGTTTCTTTGTAATTATGAACGGCGAAACTTTTTGATAATGGCAGCTACCCTCATACTGTATGTTACAATGGGACTCGTACATAGTGAGTCTCGTACACAATACTGTAGTACTGTACAATGTACGTACGGTATGTCATGAACGATCGTTCATGCAACGTGCGAAGCAGCGAAGCACATGGCCGGCCGGCCCGGTCCGTTCAGCAAGCTCAAACAGCTCTGCTAATTACAAATACTGTATACTGTACAATGCACGTACTGTGCATACAGTGCGCCGGGTTGGTTCAGCAAGGCCAACGAACTGTGCTAATTATGTTGGAAAATAATATGATTATTCATGAAGTTCACCAATGGAATGCTCCATATTTTATAATTTGGGGTTAATAAATGAAATGGTGGAAAGAATTTCACTCACCTTAGCGAATTTTGGGGGTTGAAACTTTTCCAGGAATTACTAACGTTGAAAAAATTATAAAAAATGTTTAATCGTCTTTTGTTAAAATTATTAAGTCAGCTTAAATGGGGAGGCTTAGTTACAAATATTTTAGTTGCACCTACAAGGCTTGTAAGCCAGGGTTGCATAATTACGCCCAGAACTACATAGCTTGGTCGCTATTTTGTGCAGACTGCATATGTTTTGAGACTGATGAACTGTAAACACCTAACCTTTGAAGTTACGCTCAGGAAAATTCCCGATATTAAGCATATATTTTTCTGCCCTCTAAAAGTAGCTTATTAGTCTTATCTATCAAGTTTACGGTGCTCCACACTTTAAAAGGTATGTTGGATTGTATGTACTGCATAGTTTAATCCCTGCACCTTTGATAATTTTAATCCTTTTCAAAAGTTGCGTGAAAGAGTTTTTTGTCATATTACTGTACTTCGGCAAAACACTCCCAGATCATAGGGCGAACGGATCGATATGCCAGCCAAAGCTGCACAGCGCAGACTGTGCAACTGGCATTATAAAGGACTTTTTAAACCTTTTGTAATTTTTCAGGCAAAGTTTACCCATTGTTACATGGTTTGGGGCAAGCAACTTCTGCGGTTTACTACATAAACGAGTTTAGGTATAAAGGTGAACTGCGGCGACAGATTTATTAGGATACAAAAACGGTTAAACGAAACAACATTTGGCGTTGGGTTAACTGATCAATCGGTCGGTTAACCGTTTAACTGTCACAGCCTTAGTTCAAAGACATGCAGATCGCTTTGTTCTTAATAACTACAGTTACAGAGACAGTGTCACTGACATGCTAACAGATCTCAAATGGGAACCACTTGAAGCAGGCATATCAGACTTTGTCTTATTGCTATCTGTAAAGGAGGTTCATAATGTCATTCCTTCCAACATCCAGTTTCAGAGTAACTTTAACAGGACCACTAGATGTAATCAAGGAACCCACATAACTGTTCCCCCACCCTTTAACAAGAGGTGTTATCAATACTGGATGTACCCAAGAACTGCTCGGAAATGGAATCTCCTTCCACCAAATATACAAGTACAGTAGCACTTAACATTTGCTCTTTCAAATCTAGTCTTATCAATGTTAACCTTCTGAACCTTGTGTCTAAGGCACACTTCAAAATCTAGGCAGCTCCCCTTCCACACTGACCTGTGCGTGATAACTGACTTTTGGAGGTGTTTGCACAGTACGAAGCAGAAGCAGATCAATGGACAGGCTCAACTTACTAACTTTTTTCACTAGGTCAGGATACGAACTCGTGCTGGGGGTTAGATTCCACACTCAGGATCAAAGCTGTGGTGTGAAGAACACTCAGATTAGATCCGAATCTGATCCTCAAATTTTAATCTTGTCAAGGGGGAAGGATCTAACCTGAGCAGGAGATCAAAGCTAATTGTAGAGTAAATGTCATTTCTGTCACTTCCCTCTGTCCTAGCAAAGGAAAGTTTGATTACAGCATCCCATGTGGCAGGCACCACCTTATATGTCCACCATGTGGTGAACATATACAGGGTTTCTGTAAACTACGGAAAAAAATTCCTTCACATTTCCACAACTGCATTAATGTGAAATCTCATGTTTTACTTCACTGCAGAGCACATGTAACACCTGATAAGGCCATGGGCCAGAGGCACTTTACCAGAACCCCTTGAATGACCCAACTGGAAACCTTCATATTTACTGTTACCACTTGATTTGGTGATAAAGGTTTGCCTCAGCTGGACCATGGCTGAGATAAGTTACTTCCTTCATGCACAGAGTCTAGCAGAGAGACAACATTTTAAGATCTTTTATTCTTTACAAACTTCTGTGACTCTCCCCTGGCTTTTATCAATTTTTACAAATTCCCTACCCTCAATTATCCCGGCCTGTAAGTGAACGTAAACTTCCCTGACATTTCTAAGCTGCTGAAGGAACCGTCATTGTTCCATAGCACAGATAATTTGACTCAAGTTAATGGCAGTGCTAGCACCTGACATATAGATCCAGAATGACAAATGACCTTAGCATGACAGATCGATTAATATAACCAAACATAATTTGGGCACACATGAGTACAGTGTCAGGGTACAGTTGATGACTTTAAGAGACTGCCCTCCAGGATTCCTGCAAAACATTGGTGCTACAGTGAACAGTAAAAATGGCACCCCATTAGTCCGATGGCCGGCACATTTGTCCTTCAGTAAAACATCTCAGTGGTGTCACAGCCCAAGCATCCTACAGTGCACACTTACTTTTAAAATCCCATTGACTCTAGGAATGGGTTGTAGTATCAATGGTCTGTAATGCCAACAGTTTGTAAGTCCAATGGCCTGTAAGAATGCAGGGCTGTAATCACAAATGTGATTAAAAACCAGAAAGCCCAAAGGCTTAGTGATTCCTTGCCGAAAGGGAATGCTTTGTTACACAGAGGTTCATCCCTCAAATTTATACCTCTGTACTACATCATTTTTTATGATGTGTTCACAATTGGACCCCTGCTGACCTCACATGAACTTTGAACCCCACCAAAATTTGAAAAACAGAAAAATGAAACCAGAATGGAAAAATGCATTGAGGTTTTGATGATATATGTTCTATTCCAAATAATGCCATGATGTCCAATATCTTTCAGTCACTGGTCAAATGCTGTCTTAACATGATGGAAAAATACAGTTTTGTGTTCCTATTTAATCTTGGGAATTCTTGGGAAATTTGTGTTTTGACCTCTGGTGATCCCATGTAATATTCTTGGGAATTCTTGGGAAATTTTGCTTTCTGATCTCTGGTGACCCCAGATGACCTTTGACCTCCCACTAAAAACAATAGGGTTCATCTTCTCTCTGTAACACATCTATATACTAGGTATGAAATCTATCAAAGCTTCCTGCCTTGATATATCGTGTTAACAATGCTTTCAATGTTTGACCCCCGTGGACCCCAAATGACCTTTGACCTCCACCAAAAATGATAGGATTCATCTTCTTACCATAATGCATCCACATACTACGTATGAAATCTATCCAAGCTTCCTATCTGGAGATATCGTATTAACAAGATTTTCAGAGTTTGACCCCCAGGGACCCCAAATGACCTTTGACTTCCACCAAATATAATACAATTCTTCCTCTTACTATAAGGCATCTACATACAAAGTATGAAATTTATTTAAGCTTCCTACCTTGAGATATCGTGTTAACAAGGTTTTCAGAGTTTGACCCCTGGTGACCCCAGATGACCTTTGACCTCCACCAAAAATGATAGGGTTCTTCCTCTTACCATAATGCATCTACATAATACATACAAAATTCCTCCAAGCTTCCTACCTCAAGATATTGAGTTAACAAGGTTTTCTGGGTTTGATCCCTGGTGACCCCAGGTGACCTTTGACCCCCACCAAAAACAATAGGATTCTTCCTCTCAATATGGGGCATCCATGTACCACATTTGAGAACTGTCAGAGCTTCTCTTCTTGAGATATCGAGTTAACAAGGTTTTCAGGTTTTGACCCCCGGTGACACCAGATGACCTTTGACCTCCACCAAAAACATTAGGGTTCTTCCTCTTACCATAATGCATCTACATACTAAGTATGAAATTCATCCAAGCTTCCTACCTCAAGATATTGTGTTAACAAGATTTTCAGAGTTTGACCCCCGGTGACCCCAGGTGACCTTTGACCTCCACCAAAAACGACAGGGTTCTTCCTCTAACTATAATGCATCTACATACAAAGTATGAAATTCATTCAAGCTTCCTACCTTGAGATATTGTGTTAACAAGGTTTTCTGGGTTTGACACCTGGTGACCTTTGACCCCCACCAAAAACAATAGGGTTCTTCCTCTTAATATGGGGCATCTATGTACCAAGTTTGAGAACTGTCACAGTTTCCCTTCTTGAGATATCGTGTTAACGAAGTTTTCAGGGTTTGACCCCTGGTGACCCCAGATGACCTATGACCTCCACCAAAAATGATAGGGTTCTTCCTCTTACCATAATGCATCTACATACAAAGTATGAAATTCATCCAAGCTTCCTACCTTGAGATATTGTGTTAACAAGGTTTTCAGGGTTTGACCCCTGGTGACCCCAGGTGACCTTTTACCCCCACCAAAAACAATAGGGTTCTTCCTCTCAATATGGGGCATCTATGTACCAAGTTTGAGAACTATCACAGTTTCCCTTCTTGAGATATCGTGTTAACGAAAAAAGCGTCACAAACACACATACACACACCCACACACACACACACACACACATACAGTCCCTGCAAGTCTCTTCGAGGACCTCCATTTTGTGAAAAAAACTAAGTCCGAAATGTGTGTTACACACGTCCTCGGAAGGTGGTTGTAAGTCCTCGCAAGTACGGTAGCATGTCCTCGGAAAAATGGTAACACTTGACATCCCCTTTCTTCCAGAAAAACAAACTTCACAGTATTAAAGAGGACATGCTTGTGACGTCCTCCTAGGTATAGTAGGGGGTATGTAGTATCATTTTAATGCAGTTTCTTCCGAGGACCTCATTTGAGGTCCTCGGACGACAAAAAGTCCTCGTGATGCAGGTGTGTTATCAAGTTGTGGTCCTCGGAAGTATAATGAAGTCAACGCATACCCGTTTACGGCGCCGATCGGGGACATACACAAATAATGTGCAAAGTGGGGACATCCTCTTCCTCCTAGTAAATTGGGGACAATTACAGGTTTACACACCAGGAAACTGGGGATAACGAAAAAACTACACACACATTTACACATGAATGAAGACTTAAAACATGGAATTGGGGTATTACCTCAGATCAATCTGTGAAGTTGTAGGCACATATCTGACACCCCACTTTGCATTAATTTAGACATTCTAGAAACGGGGATATCCCCATTTCGCGGCATATCCCCATTTCACCAGTAATTTTTCCTGTGTGTATCCCCGATTCACGCCCTAAACAGACCCACACACGCACGCACGCCATCATGAATGCATAGATTCCTTTGCCTTCGGCAAGAAATCAATAACACTGCAGTTCGAAAATGCAACATTAATCAATTGTACCTCCATCATAACTAGCCCGATGCTCTTCCAGTTCCTTGTTTACAGCATCAAAATACTGCCCCATCAACTGCCTCAACTTCTTTACTGCTGGAGTAGGAAAATGCCTCAGAAAAGGGAAATAATCTGCAGCTAGACCATTCCCAACTGGCTCTCTAGAATCTTGACGTACCTTCACATAAAAGTTAATTTCTGGTCCATCAAACTCAAATCTATAAGAGAATAATGATGACAGAATCAGCGAAGAGAACTGAATTGAGGTCTACATGACATCATTACAAAAAGCTTAATTATGACAGTTTTTAATACCTAACAATAAATAATGGCAGAAACAAAATAATCTGTGAAAATACAGTCCATCAGCCATGCAAGTGGCAGCAGAAGTGGTACCAGGATTTGCCCAACAGGGCGGGATGGGGGGGCAGGGGGTGGTCAGTAACCCTAAGCCCTGGCAACAACAACCAGTTTCTCCAAAAACTGTGAAGCCAACATTTCCATGCCTAATGTAAATGGAAAATATGGAACATTTTGGGTTTTAATAGAACAAACGTTGAAAATTGTTTTTATTGAAGAAAATTTAAAAATATGGGGTATTTGTTGAACACAATTAAAAAGCTGCCCACCTTGAGAAAAAGTAAACTGTCAGGTTAACTTGTCACCATCGGAAATAACATAATATCAAACCTAACAGGGCCCCCTGCAAAATACATGGAAATTTCCCCTATGTAGTAATAACTCTGCCTAAAGGAGGTGGCATGGCCTGCCTGTACACCTTCTGGCGCAGCATGCACCCATGGGTGGTAGACATGAATGTAGTTTTATGGCTTTGAAGTGATGTTATCCATTTCTAGCATAAAACACACTTTTATACCTAAAGCCTTCAACATTTGTAGAAATGGCAAAATGCTCTCCATGCAACGGTCCTGGAATTATCTTTCCCTATTTCTGGTTTTGAAGGGCAAGATTGCGCGTCTCTATACATTGTGTCACAGTAGTGTGTATGGTTATGCCTGTGCTGTAAATAAGCTTACTGCATGTGTGTTTTGCCCTTTCAGTGCCTGGCAATCCCACTCGTGTGACGTCATATGAATCCTAGCTCTATAGGTACATAAACACACAGTTAGCAAACAACAAGCCATGGAGCTACCACATGGACAAACACGAATCCATAGTGACCACCAAAACACAACTTAACCCATGACTAGATCAAAGTCATAAGGTGTTATGTAAAACAAATAGAGAATCTTTTTCATTCTTGCGATACTATGAATTATTTCATCCGTTGAAAGATTTAACATTCTATTCACCTCTGCTTCGCCTTGTTGAATAGGACATTCAATTTTTCAACTCATGAAATTATTCATATTATCACACTCATAAACATTCATTATCTCTATATTAATTATTGCAGCTTGCCTGCACTAGTGTTTGCATGTGTACCAAAACAGGAACCAGGTACCCGATCGCCATATTTGTCAGGCACCCGGTATCACGGTGACTTAAATAGCAGCTCATTTTGATAGGCAGAGAGACTCCATAACACATGCCTGGTATTATAAACACCTGTATCGCAGAGCTAGCGATCACTTCAAAGATACTCAAATGGTCACAACAAACTTGTGTTGTTTCATTTCAAATCAAAAATTACTATTAAAAGCAATGTGACAGAAAATAACCAGTTAAGAAAATGAGTACTTCATAAGGCCTATAACTTTCTCAGATTAAATTTGAGATGTTTTCTGATGCTAAAAGCAAGCTAAGCTTGAAGCTGTTCAGACACAGAGTGCCAAATGTTCAATCAATCAGAGGTCTTGATGTTCTTGTGAAAGTTGCTCTTTCATCCTCGTGTGCCAGTGTTCTACATGCCATGAAACTTTCACTGACAAGCTTCTTACACTCTACCAGTACTTGCACGTGTTAACAGTAAGCATGTCACATACTGTATGTAGAGCAGCCTTTCCCAGCATGCAAGGCCATTATGCTTTTTCTGCATGTAGTATATACTCAAAAAACTGTGTTTGCCAGGGAAACCTCTAGCTACGTCATCCATTCGAACTACTGTTATGGCAGTAACAATTATGCTCCGCAAGCTCACCCGTACAATCGTATGTACAGTAGTTAGCCTCATGTTGACATCCAGGCACCTTTCAATTTGTCAGAAACTTCGCACGAATGCCTAAATGCAAACTAAATGCAATAGCATAATTCGGTCTGTAACTTTTCATGAATATTTACAGTGTCAATAGTCTTATTTTTAATATTTTAGTACTTCACACGTGCAGTGTTGATTTGCATGTGACACATTTAACTGTTAACCAAGGTGTTTTTTTTTTCTTCTTGATATATTCTAGGTGTTAATAACAGAGTGAGGTATAGCCTATATAGGCCTAGACAGGCTATGGCAACTCTCGTTAGGCTGCTGACTTTTTTTGTAAAACGTAGGCGTATATTCCGAGGTGAATGTTATAAATGTCGGGGAGGATGGGGAGTCTATATAATTGTGAATGTGATTTGATAACTACAATTAATTTGAGCAGTTGTCTTCAGGGGGCTTTATTAAAAAAATTCTGATTTTTTAACAAAGTTTGAATGCTAAATTAACTGATTCAAGGTTTCAGGAACTTAGAGCTATTCAGGTTTTTTTTATTATACATGAGGGTTCTCTATTTTGTTTTTCACGAGCCAATTAATGGCCGACCAGAATTTTGTAAACAACCTACTACCTAATGGTGTCCTTGTGATGCTTTTCCCACACAAGATGTAGGCTGTGTTTCACTTGTGTAATAGGGAATAGGCCCTATTAGGCTCAGTTTATATACTGAGCACTATTCATTAGGTACGTGAGCTATACATACTAGCAGTTGATTTAAGGTATAGCCTAGATCACTTTTGTAGAAAATCACGTACCAGGATCGCAAAGCTATCTCACGGCAAAGACTCTTTAGAAAAGATCCGAAATTTAACTCTGTGATAATTTTGATCTCTTTCATTGTGCTTCCTTTTTCAACAAAAAAGCAAATAAATGATAAATTCTTCTGGGAAAATGATAAATACAGGATGATTTTTTCGCATGCAACACTTTCTTTCGGAACCAGGTATACTGTAGTAAATTTGGAACCAGGTAACAGAACCATCAGGTGGGTACCTGTGTACACGGGTTACCCGTGCAAAAACTAGCCTGCATGTATATATTTTATACTGTAGTCCATCACCGTGCACCTGATCAATTAAAATAAAACAAGATGCTCTGAGAACTGAGCTAGTGAATTTACTTAAGGGTGATGTAAACATTCTCAGAATTTCAAAGAATGTCTTGAAAGTTTAAGTTAAATACCATGACACTAGAAAAGTTTTCCTAGTTTTAGCCATCCCTAGTTGACCACTATTAATCCACAATCTACCAATGAACTTCCTATGCAGCTCGAGATAAGTAAATTGAAGGGCTTTGTTGGATGTTAGTAATAAATTCCATCACTGAATTACAGCCCTTAACAAAGGCATGGCTTAAACTCTTTAAAGGAAGAGTTTAAGCAAAATATTAATTCTCATATGTGAAATAGGAACTTAATCTACACAATTTGGTGAAACTTCCATTCAAATTGGACATGTACTATTTGAGATATCAGCAAATGAAGTTACTGTATTTGTGACCCACAGTCTGCTTGAAGCAAGCAGGGGTTATATCACTTCCTCACAATGATGAGAAATGCTTTGTTTCCTTTGTTTTTTCAGTCTGTTGTGATGACCTTGAAGTTAAAAGCGATAGGACCTCCCCATGAGGAATGTGAAGTTTGTAAAATTCTCATGCCTCTCATGCAATCACATTCCAATAACATGGGATGAGGAGCAGAAAATGGTTGTAAAGTTTAAAGAAAAACAAAAGACTGCCCATTCATGTGAAGGTATGACATCATATGTGCTTGCTTCAAGTTTACTTTGTGTTGAAAATGTGACAACTTTAACTGCTAATATCTTGAGAACCACACATTGGATTGCAATACAAATTTCACCAGAATGTACCCCTCTAACATGTCAAAACTTGATTTGAGCATAAACCCTTCTTTTAAAGGGTCTGTGGTCAATGAAGCTAGCTTGTTTTATACAAAAGGAAATAATTATTGTTGCAAGTGGAGAGATAGGACTCACCCTTGGAAAGGCCTTTTTGTAGGGTGATTTTTAGGTTAAAATCTCCTATTGAATTCTAGCAGCATGAAAGTATGTTAATGCTGAAAATTACAGCAAATGTCCAAGTACAAAAATACTGCAAAATACGTCCAAATGCAAAATACTGTAATACTGTCAACAGAAATAAACTACAACTTAAGGCAATCCCTTGTAGCTGTATGTGCAGCTCTATACACTCGAAGACCAGGGGAGAACCTATGGAGCGGACCTTTGGTCTAGAGAACATACAGACTAGTTGATTTCAGCCTCGTGGTCCCTGTTCAATTACAAAATGGATCTTTTTCAAAAGAGTGATGAAGAAAGACTTACTGTTTTCCAAAGCATATGGTGGCCAGCATGTTGTAAATGGATAAATCCAGCACTGCTTTAGGGTTAAAAGGTTCAGAGCCCTTCGAATCTAAGCACTTGGTAAGTCCTGGGAGGATGGAATACACAAGCTTCTCAAAGCGCTCATTATTTCTTGTTGTCAGAGTTCTGTTGGATGAGAAGTATGGATAAATATCTTTTGACTTTCACTGTCATGAGAATGATCAGTAAATCTATTAAGTGGTTATATATTCTCAATACTTCGAGTAAACTCTGCCAAACTTAAAAATTTTGTAAAACATGTAAGAAGTCAACATATATCAGGCATTTTTCATGAGGCAGAATTTCACATGTATCAGGTATTTCTCATGAGGCAGAAGTTCACATGTATCGTGTATTTCTCATGAGGCGGAAATTTTTTAATGAGAGCAAGAAAGAAATAACTTGAGAAACACATTCCTTTCCTAGATGCTGGAACAGAATTTTTCATGTGCTTATGTCATACTACAGGAAATTTTAGAAACCTTATAAATACCGACCAACCTCCCCAGACAATTCCCTCCAGACAAATTTCCCAAACAACGTTTCCTTCTGACGACTGCTCCACTCACAATTCTGGGCCTATCAAGACAGTAATGAACCATGACAATTACCCCTATAATACAACCCTTCCTTCCACCCCACTGAAAAATATGGAACTGTCAAGGGCGGGGATTGCCTTCTTCAGAATTGTACAAAGAGGGAATTTCACAGGATGGAAGGGTGTAACTGTCTGAAGGGAAGATGTCCCAAATGATTATTCTGATGGGAATCATCCAAGAAGATGTCTGAGTATTTTTTTTTATTTTATCACCCAATCAATGCAAGTTTGCCAGGTTGCTTGAACAATCCTGCACATGTATGTTAGAAACATTTTATTTATTCATTCTGAAGAAAGCAGCCAGTTTTTGGTGAAAAACCACATCACATAGGCCTAAAAAAGTCCTACATAAAAAACTTGGCAATATACTAGTGATTAAAAATTCCCGTATAATTAAAAACAAGTAATTTCTTTCCTCCATCTGAAAGTTTCCTGGCGTAGCGAATAATTTTCGCCGATGTTGTTTTCGCACGTATACAAAGTTAAATTAGGTATTTATAATGGTTCAACCACATGCAGGGCTCTGTGTACACAGATGGAAGTCCGATAAACAGTCGCGACAGAAACTTTAGTAGGTCTATTTCCACTTTAATGAAAATTCCATGTGAAAATCGGGAAACCTAGGGAACAGTTCAATTGAATGGTTTCATTTAGTGTATCAGTTTGATGGTAATGGATTCCTACTGTGGAAACATGAAAGAAAAGCAGTAAGTGCATATTGAATGATATAATAGCTCAGGTGCAAGTGAGCTGGGTTTGCATCTCCAATGTTTTATTATACATTGCTTGTCATGAGTATTTGAAATCAAATATAAAAGGCAGTCTAATGACTAAGTTGTGGTGTTTGAGATTGAGTGTACAGACAACTTCTTGACCGGGCGGGTCAATTTTCTGTGCAGGCAGCAAAGTTTTGTCCAGGCGCTAAAGTAGTGTGGCAGATTTTGTACAGGGGGAGCCATCGGACAAACAGCTAGTGGAGAACACTGTTGTCCTTTATATTGCATTCAATTTTCCCACCTTTTCTTGACTTATGTTAACAAGCAACACTTGACTTCCTGTTTTTGATTTCAACAGTGAGGTTAAAGTGCCTGGTCCAATTTGACTGACCTTAGTGCCAGTGTTGGATGGTGTACACTGGATGAAGCCTGAATTAAGAGTGCATGCAGCATAATTAATGTTCAAATGAGCCCAGTTGAGGCTTGAGCCAATTTGAATAAAGGAATCATCAACATATTTTACAACACCAATCAGGCACTGATCCAGTAAAGGGAGAACTCAACCAGCTCACCCTCTTTTGGAAGACTGCTTTTTTCTGTTCGGTTGGTTTGTGATTGTCCTTGCTGCCATGACTGTACAAAAATATTATAAGCATAGATTACAAACTCCTATACCTACACTGTTAAGCTCAGTGACTCCACATGGAGATGCATATATCAGGGTGGAAGTGTTAATTTGACACGTGCACCGTTCTATTCTGCGATCTGCGTATAAAATAGGAACACGTCACAGAAAATTTCATTGTTAAAAGAGGTTAGCGTGCGAGCACTTTTACAACACGTTCTATATGCGCAGAATACATTTCTCTGTGTATTATCCTGAATACTTGATGCACAGTTCTGCGCACTCTGGAAACAAACGCGCTAGTTGCTTTCCCGTTACGAGCGCGTAAGTAATTAAACGTGCATATAACATGAGGCTAGAATTTAATAGGAGGATTTAGCCATCAGGCGACTTAATACGTCTATATTTTTCACCCGGGAAAATGGCCTTTTCCCGGGGAACTTTGGCTAAATGAGCCTATTGAATTCTAGCGGCATGAAAAGTGCGTCACTTGAAGATTCCATAGAAACTGACCGAAGAATGTCGATGAACTTGCAAAGCCAGTCATTGTGCGTTCATGTTCAAGTACATACGTAGATGCCGCGTTGAAGAAATAAGTTACTCTTGTTTAAGTGGAATTTATTGAGGCGTAGTACTTCTCCAGTCAACAACATTCCGAAATAACAAGTATTAATAGTTTTGTAAGACATTCATTTACCTGTTTGATTTCAAAACGACTGAGCAGTACGTGATCAGCACTTCTGCCCCAATCTTTTGGCCTCCATAAGGAGTCAACGCACCATTTTAAGTTTGGAATTTATGCTTGTAATATCTTTGTGACTATGACTGTACTGCCCTCAGAACCCTGGGTATTGTAAATTAGGGCTTCCTTCTTCCAAACTTCCCTACTAGGGTAGACCCTACAGTACAGACTCACTCAGGCAATGACTTACAGTATTCCCCCCACTTCCAAACCTTGATCTGTACCATTGCCATATTTTAATCATACACAAAATTTTTAAAGCTATCATAAATTACATCATACCTGATAGCAGAACTGGCCAACTTCCTATGAAGCTTCCAAGTTGGTGTGAATTGAGCCAGTCCTATGTCTTTTCCTCCCTCAGTGAAGATGTCAACTACAAGCAAATGAACATTTCATAACAATAAACTTTTCTTGTCGTCAAAATAACACTCAGGCCAATTTCATGGCAAACTTTTCTGTCTTAGGATACTGGGACATGTGTTCAACCTGACCAAATATGTCTAAATGCATGGTCCTGTCCAGAGATATTTCATACACACCTTTAACAATTTTCTGCCCTGTCTGCATGGCATAGCTAACTTGATCTACCCTTGATCTTTGCAATTTTACAGGCAGTTGGGCCAGGAAGTTGTTACTCGGAAGGAGGTTTAATGAAAGTTTAATTTATGCTATAAATACTCTAAGACCCATGATATCCCCAGGAGATTTCAACGATAAGCTATTTAGGCTGATGGAGATTTCATTCTTTTATTTGTTGGCTTTAATTTGATATCAATATGTTAGCAACATCATTCAGATCTAGTTATCCTATCACAATTGGCTTACTAAGGACAATGCTTTGATGAGTAGGTTTATGCCTCCACCAATTTAGGGGCTAGGTGCTACAAAACTCAAAACGGCTATTCCATTGAAATATAGTACATCAATGAGGTTTGCCCCTTTCTAAAGGAACTAACATCATGCAAATGAGCCGAAGAGTCAGAAACGTCTAATTTTTGTCATAACACTTCCAAAAGTTGCCAGAAGTTTCCTTAAGACACTAACCATCAACTTGTTTTGATGAAGGGCATAAGAATTGTAACTGGGGAGATGTAAGCCTGGTGTATATTCTTGTCTTCATTTGGAAGAAAAGTTGTCATCTTTAAGGGATCACCAGGCCAACCTATTTGGCCGGTAGGACAACCTTCACCACAAGTTATATCTGGACCCTTTTTATGGGCACAGGAAAACAGCTGCCAGCACTCCAGCAATCTTTGGCAGAGCCCAGCACACGTATTCCCTTTTGGAAACCAAAGGATGTATGTACTTTCTATTTTGAGATATCATTTACTCTTTTCAAAGTTTGACCTCCAGTGATTGACCCTAAATGATTTTTTACTTCTACCAGAAGCTATAGCTAGGGTTCATTTGCTCAATAAATGACACATCCACACATCAAGTCTGAAATTTATCCAGAAGTCTAAAATATAACGTTGTTGATACATTGTTTTTTGTGTACTTCTGCAGGGAACTGGCCTGCTCTTTTAATGAAACTTAACTCAAACCTCACTTTAATGCTTAATTGTGTAGCTGTAACCTACATACTGCTCCATAAAAATACATGTTCAGTACTGCTAGTTAATTCCCCACTGCTTTTTACCATCAACAATTCAACTGATATAATTACAGTATAATTAATCATACTGGTAATATTACCACAACATGTATTAAAAATCTTTCTCACCATGTACTGTAAGAATTTAAAAAAGTAGTGTAATATTGTGCACCTGTATTTCACTCATAAACAAAGAAAATTTTCTTAGAAAAGACAGTCAATATTACTTGTGAAGCTGCTTGGTCTATTGGCAAATTCTGCGCCTCTCTTGATGAGGGCTTCCTTGATGATTGCTGCACCATTAAATACCACCGTCCATCTCCGTCCAATCCTGACAGAGAATATGTCTCCATATTTCTTTGCATATTCCATAAAGATGATATGGGGACCTGCCTCACTCCTAAATTCTGAGAACAGTAACATGAAAACATATAACACTCAACATTAAATGTCAATTTTCAACTTGCAAAAGGTAAAATGGATCAGAATATAATACTAAATGAAAAGAATGTTGAAGTAAAGTATAAAATAGTCAAAAATGCATTTGTTGAAAAGTGAAATTTTGAAGAATGCTGGGTGCAGCTGAGAGTTTGCAGTAAACCTTTGACATGTTAAGTTGAAAACCAGCATGCCAAGTGCAAGTACTGTAGCTATAGAAATCTTTTATTGAACACAAAGAATAGCCAGCCTTACATACTGATAAAGTACTGTACTAGTCAACATATTCTTATAATGTAAATTATGCAAACAAGTTATCACAAATTTTCCGGGAAACAGAATGTCTTAAGACACATAATGAACTGTATCATCTCCTGTCAAATCACAAAATAAATACTGTAGCAAAGTCAAATATGAATTACTTATAGCCTTTGATTGCCAGCAGGAGTCAAAACATAAGTCTCTACGGTGTTGCAGTCTGTAACGTCTGTCCTTTATTATGGGGCCGAATTCACAAACAAATCTTAAGCACAAGAAAGGGTAAGTATCTTGCTTAGTAAATAGTCACAAAGAAAAAGTGGGCAAATAATGTGCAATTAAGACCTAGCGCATGCCTTCAGAGCTGTCTTAGAAGTAAAAAAAACATTGCAACACATACAGAGGTACACTAGTTGTGAATGGTGTAAGATGCATGTGTCAGTACAGATTTTGTCTGCCATTCCAAAAATAACAGTCGATGTGATAGGACAAAATTTGCAGTTACGCTGTGTCTCTTCACAAACAGTTCAAGTTTTTCTTGTGAATTCATCCCACTCAAAAAAATTCTTATGCAGTTCATAAGTATTTTTACATACATACAGTACAAAAACTTAAGTAGTTCTTAGTGAATCTTCAGTCTAGCCTTAAAGCTTCATACTGAAAATGGCAGCATTGATCATCTGTATTGGCCTCATCAACTACTTGGCAACAGTTCCTTCCACATGTCGTAGGACATACTACATTACTGTACTGTCCATTTATGCATGGAAACAAGTCTGCAATACATATTTCCTTAAACCAGCACTTCTCAACCAGGGGGCCGCAGCCCACTGGTGGGCCATGAAGCTCTCCCAGGTGGGCCGCGAGATCCTCCACAAAAAATAAAAAATAAAGAAAAACAATAAACTATTTGTAAGGTGGGCCTCAGAAAAATTCTGAGAGTCAAAGTGGTCCTCGAGTTAAAAAAGGTTGAGAAGCGCTGCCTTAAACTGTCATTACTTGTGACTTTTTTGCAGTGTTCGCGCTAAGGCACGGGATTGTGTGAATCCCGCTTTTGTCTTTTGAATCCCACACAAAAATAAATCTTATGCGGGAAAATCCCGCACACATTTCTGCAGCTGAGATCGTAACTACAATTATAATACACACATTAAATTGCAATAGTATCTTTACCAAGTGATACCCCCTCCTTGATTTTGAAAATCCCTCCCAAAAAATTTCTAGAGAGGGAATTCCCTCCCAGGTTCAATTCCTTAGCGCGAACACTGCTTTTTTTGGCATGACTTTCCACAACACATGTGAGTAAGAAATTTTATATTTTATAATATGCAAGAAAATAAGGAAACCATGTTTAATAACAAAACAGCAATGAGAACTTTCTGTAATCAGTACTATCAACAGTTGTAGCCTGTTGAATGAACATCAAGTTGGTCAAGAGTATAAAATGATATCAGGTCTGCTTTAACCTAATTTGTCTTAATAAACAAAATAGGAGATTCAAAAAGAGTGACAAAAATAAATAAAATTATGAGGCATAGTAAATTTTCATCATTTTAAAACTATAGCAAAAGAAGCTTGTAGCCTTAGAAAAGTTCATGTATACTGAGGTGCTGTCCTCTAGCTGAGGGAGTATTTCTGCTTCAATGACACATGTCCTAGAGTGCATAGGGTCTAGTATAAATGCACCTCAACTTCTAAGTTTATAAAACAATTAAGTTTGTTTCAACTTAACTTTTTCAACATTGTGACCTGCTGTTTCATCGACTTTTTATTGACAGTATGAATCATCATTTAATCAGGGTTGGCATTTTCCCGGGAAAAACCTGTTTTTCCCACTAAGTGGAAAAAACCAGTAAAAAACCGGGAAAAACTGGTAAATACCGGTAAAAACCACTTCTGTATTGAAAACTGTTGTTACATATCTGTTATGCAGGGTGTACAGTAGGCATAATACTGGTCATGACAGGCATATATGAAGACAGTCTCTTACAGTAGTTTCATTTTAAGCTATTTTATCACAACTTAAGTTTACTTTTTGTGGGCTAAGAGTATTTTTCATGTAGCACTTATTTTGTCACTATCTCCTTCCCTGCAGTAGGTACAGTATTGCCTGCTGCCCCAAACTGTTATAGGCCTACCCCCACCCCTTCAAATTAAATTCTTTAGGTCTAATGTATTGCTCAGACACTTCTTTCCACAAATACAGTCTATTGAGGTAAACTTTAATGCAGGTGGCTCAATGGAAACTGCATGAGGCAGATACGGCCCAATTGTATGTCTACTGTATTGAGCCACACACCAGGGATGTCACTACGCCGGGGAACAGTACTAGTGAATTGTGTCCGCCTCCCATGTTAGCATAAAAACATTCTGCCCAGCACTTTTTTCCAGTAATGATACTATGATTTTATGATTTTTGAAAGAAGTTTGGATGTAATATTAATCTCAGAGTGAGATGGCCAATTGGAGCATTAATTAGAGTGCAGAAAAATATCCTCATCTTCTCTATCCAAGGACGGTGATCACTAAAGAGTCACAGTCAAGAATTACCCAGCATTAAGCTTGGCCTGGTAACAACCCTGATGCACACATAGTCCAATTATTATAACCTCATGCATAAGTGATTAAACACTTTGAGGTGGACAATTAAGTGAGGTGAATTTAGATTGCTCTTTCCAAGTTTTTGTAATGTGTTGCAGTATATAGGCTGATGAACCATCCATGTAGCAAAACCTAAAGATGTGACATAGGCATATACAAGATGACAAAGCATAGCCTACTACAAAGGCACCAACAGTTTAGTACTTGTCAATTCTCTAGATTCTAGAATTATGCATAAGTGTAATGGAAAATAAAGTTGGTTGATGTGAGCATCCAGTTTATATTTGATTTATAATACTCCCTAGGCTAATTTATAGCAAACCCACAAAGTTATTAATCATGGCTACACTTTGGATTAACCCTACCCCATACCCTAAAAAGTCTTACTTTGTAGTTTTTATGCTCTTCCACAAGTTCCACATGTTTTTTTAAGAATTTTATATAATTCCAGGTTTTTCCCAGTTTTTCCCACGTAAAGGTGGGAAAAACCTTCTGGTAAAAACCGGTAAAAACCTGGTTTTTACCGGGTGGTTAAAACCGCCCGGTAAAAACCGGCCAACCCTGCATTTAATGCAAGGGAGTCATTAATGGCAGTAGGAAGTTGCCCCAAAATTTGCTTTGAAAAATCAACAAATTCTTGCAAATCTCCTCTTATTGCATTACAAGCACCTTTGAAGATGTTTTGAACATAACTATTACAAACAATACGTAAAGCAAGGAGAAATTCTCCTTGAATTTCACAATTCACTTACAAAAAGAATGTCACATGATCAAAATAGGCAATTCATGCATGCACTAGAATGAGGGGGCATACTAAATCTGATTGGGGTGACTGCCTATTGCCTTTAAATACAGCATAAAATCACACTTTTTAACCAAATATACTCACCTAAAATATTACCAATTAGAGGCCATCCTTTGGGTCCAGGTGGAAAATCTTTTCGTGGTTTCTGCTGACACCATATCCACAGAGCAACCAAAGCTGTTGCTATGGACACAATAACTCCTGATGTAGAACTCACAACAATTCCTGCTGACTCTGAAAGTCCAAGCATCTTCTAATCTTCCTTCTTTAATGAGTAGCAGACTTAAAAAGACAGGGTGGTCTTCCCTATTCTCTAAAAAAAAAGAAAAAAAAAAGAAAACCTGAAAAGTAGGAATGCCAAAATGCACTGAAATTTTGAGGACTGTGATCACACACACTACTTAATTTTTCTTTTCTAAGGTTTTGCAGTTTATACAGATATTGCTTTCACTGGTTAGAAGTACTACTGTAGCACTGTGACCTGTGGTGACATCAGGTGACATTTCATCTCCACCAGAAAATAGGTAATATGTTGCCATCTTTGGTAAAGGTAAACATAACAGCCTGGGGGAGGTCTGAAGGGAGGGAGTATCTTTTATCAGGTCCCTCTTCCAAAACTATGGGTTTTGAATAGCTTCCCAGATGCTAAATGCTTTTAATTGATTTCACCAACATGGATGTCTGTGTGTAATTTGATCAGCTTGAAGAAGTAATTTAAAAGGCCCCATAAAATTCTTTCCCAACTAAGTTTACTCCTAACTCCCCCCTATGTTTTGTCTGGCACTATGCACCCACACATATGTATGACATATGACTGTAGAAGTTTAATTGCTCAAGGCCAGTTCCTTTGAAGACTTAAAATGCATATTTTGCTTCGTCAGTATTCATGAAGGGAAAAGTACTTAACTATTTTGCATACTAGTAACTTTACGCAAGCATCAGAGTTGTCATAAGTGCAAAAAGCCATAGGAACACATGCAGAGGCACGCTGCTCCAAATGGTTGTGTACTGCGTTTGATCACGCGTGTAACCACAGAAGACCGTGCGCATTGTTTTAACAATAACTGCCAACGTGATTGGCTTGAAGGGGGCAAAATAAGATGCAACAAGATACACTATTGGCTCATGTGCATTTATTGCAGTAACACAGTGTATCTTTTCGAACTGCGTAAGCAGGGGCGTAACCAGACCTGACTGTCCGGGGGAGGCAAGACTCAAGAGGTTTCCCGGAAGATTTCCAATTCTGCCGGTACTTGTTGAGCTGAAGTAAACTGTGGCAGTCTCAGACTGCCATTCTGTGGGTGTCTTAGGGCCTTAAAGGAAGTGTTCTGGACCCCCCCCCCCACCACCACCACCTGAAAAGAATTGTGAATTTTTACATCCTAAATACATGCAAAAATATATGCAATATGGTGAACACTTACATCATGGTGTCTTAGTTCAGGCAAAATGAAAAATTTGCACAAACTCAAATTTAACAATGCAAATGTCAACATGACAAACATATCGAAATAAATATTTTTCTAAACGTTGAAGTTACACACTTGATGTTCTTACACGTGATAGGTCCCCCTCGCAGGACATTGGAAATTCTTAAATGTGGACTATATGTGGACTTAAAGATGGATTTGCATCACCCCAAGTATGACTTTTAGTTGGGGGTAAGCAAAAGTCTCAGTTGGTGACTACTCTTTGGTTGACATCAGAGTTACAAAATTCAAAAGATGCAGAGTAGCTCATTTTACACAGCATGCACACAGAATGTTTTGATTACACATGCTCACCAGGATGTGGCCTTGAGCAGTGAACTATGTTTGTGTCTGCACAAGGAGAAGCAGTAAAGACAATTATGCAGCAGCGTAGGAAGATGTTTGACATTAGGGGGGGGGGGCAGACCAGATGTGACTTCTCGACCTTGAACCTCCTTCCCACACTAAAACACATTTGCTCAATGTGATTCTTCCGATTTTAATTTGAGCAAAATAAAAAGTATTCAAAGCAAAAGGAAACAAAAACAACACCATGCAGGAGTGTTTTTTGGAGGACTGGGGATTTTGTGGGGGTGACTACCGTTTACTATCTAAGCGGAGTGCCACCATAGGTTGGCGTGGAGCGTACCAAGAAAATTTGAGATTTGAATACGTCCCAGTTCGCCAGAAATGGTACTTGTCAGGCTTGATAGCAGCCATCGTGAAAAAATGTAAAGCTTGATTTCATTTTTTTTTTCATAAAACACATTTCTGTGAGGACAGATTAGTTGAGCTGGCCTGGACTTGGGGTCCAAAGATTGGAAGTTTGAACCCCATTTACTATCTAAGCAAAGCACCACCATAGGTTTGTATGGACCTAGCATACTGAGAAAATCTGTGAGTTTAATACATCCCAAATCACCGGAAGTGGCGCTTGCTAGGATTTTTGATCAAGATGTGTCCTTGTTGTGCAAATTTTTTAAAGTTTGATTTGAATTTAACACTTTAAGTCTGTTACAATCTATTCAACTTCATTCAAAATTATTCAGCGTTGAGTAATCCCCCATGGATTTCAGTGGATTAGTTGGAACTGAGAGTTTCTACGGCCAGAATCTGTTAACTTATTATTAAAGTGTACCTAAAGTCTGAAAATTCAAAAATATATATTACAGAGCATGAAAACTGAATTCCAGTGGTCCAATTCCCATCTTCACAGGACCTTCTTAAGCTGAGATATAAAATGTTGAAGTTTATTCACTCGATTTAAAAAGGTAGATTGCGCAATAATTTGTGATGTCATTGTTGTACTACTCAAATTACAATCTTTGTATTTCTTTGTTTTTCTGAAAGCCACCGCACCTTGTGCCAAAATGTAATCGCGTTCTTACTGCTTTGGGGTGACTTGACTATATAAGCCCTCTCTGTACAGCATGTCATGCAAGAAAACAGGAAGCGGTCAAGGTCATATAAACATTTTTAATTTTAAAAGAAAACAAAGCATTTAATGTGAGTTGTACAACAAGAATGTCAAAAATTATTGTGCAATGAACTGTTTGGATTTAAGTGAATAAATTTTAACATTTAATATCTCAGCAATGGAATAAGCTATGACAATGGGAGTTGGACCAATATGATTAATTTTGTAACCTCTAAAATATATATTTTTGAATTTTTAGACTTTAGGTCCACTTTAAGTTGAGTAGAGGTAGCCCCACGATTTGCCCGGCGAACGGCCAACGACCCGAAACTCTGACAGCCCCAATGCCGTGGAGTATTGGTGAGGTGGGATTTGAAGAAAGCCTGTGTACCAGCCTCCATTTCATTCGGGTCATATATTGCATAAAATTTGTATATACTAGAGAAGCTAAGTTCCGAGTTGATTAAATGTTTTTTCCGGAATCTAAACTGTAAAACTGCAAAGCGCGCGAAAATTTTTCGGGTCATTTTTCACAAAAAACATAGGCCTATGTAATTATTAAAAACAATAAGAAAGAAAAGCTGTAGTGTAGGGGTTCTAGACCGTATAGGAGATAATATGCATTGTATCGAAACTACCTTGACTATCCGATGAAATAGCCAAATATTGCTCAGTGAGTCCTTAACCAACTGGCCGTACCACATGGCACACAAGAGAACAGTAGCTAGGCTTTGCAATATGGGATGAAACTTACGACTTCTACATAAACTGTGTACTTTTCCTACGTGTTATGGTATGGGGGAAAGGACTTGCGCTATCTAGTGATGTAGAATGAAGCTACTGAAGAAACCAGAATGTCTTTCCTGCGCGGGTAGCGCGCCAAAAATTTTAGGTTTTTATTAGAGAAGTTGTCCTCTTAAGAGCAAAAACGGGTAAAACGAAACTGTAAACTGTCGCAATTATTGGGGGGGGGGGGGCAAAATGATATTTGGCCCCCCTCAAATCATATTGGGGGCCATGGCCCCTTGGCCCCCCGGTTCCTACGCCACTGTTATTGGCGGGGCTTACCACCAAGTAAAAGTCCTACTTGGGGTGATGCAAATCCCTCTTTAAGTTCCATTCGTCGGGTGTTCATTTGACTAAACGTGTCGATCACTAGATCAAAGTCAATACTCTCAGCAAAGTCGCATTCTATACTGAGGAGAGCAAGAGAAGAAAGTCTTTCCTCTGACATAGTAGACAGCAGATAACTTTTTGTAACTTTAAGCAACTAAATGAACATGCACTCGTTGCAGAGGACACTGCAATAGTGCCTAATATTCTATACAGTTGTCAATACAGGATAGGCATTGTTTATATCCCATTTTTTTTATCAACTGCAACATTTCAGAAGCAGACTTGGGAGGGTTGTCATTTAATTCTGGTGTATTTTTATAGAATGTACAAAACTGATCAAATTGAGCCTTTGTGAGGTTGTCATCTATATCCTCTTCGTACATGGATGCAAGGTGCTAAAATACCTCGGTATCACCAAAATGTTGCCCAGGCATAAGGCATTTGAAGGGGATCACAGACGTTTGAAAATCTTCAAAACGTGAATGTAATTCACCAAAAAGAATATCGTAAATTTAGCAAAACACAGTCACCCTAAATCTTGCAACTGGGTCAGTAATTGGCTCATCACCTGCCTGCTCACCAGACATTCGTTTGCGTCTTGTTACTCTGCGACTCTGTTGATACACCTTCTTCACGTGCTGTTTCACGTGCTTTACTAAGTATGTCATTAAAGGTTTCAATGGATCTCTGCTTCTGCAGACACTCTGGGTCTGATGATATCATAGAACTACAGTAGCCGTGACAAGATCCATTGTTTCTTTCTGTAAGTATCCATTGTTTCTTTCTGTAAGTATTCAGAAAGACTTCGTACTTCGCTCAAAATTTGTCCACAATTCAATCATAACTAGGCACTCAAATTTATTAAAATGTTCAAGCAACCCTTTTGCATCTGCATTACTATAAGCAGATCTTTCGTCATTTACAATATTTTCCAGAGTGCAGTGTACAGTTCCTTCACAGCTTTGAGCGCTTCGTACCAACAGTACCAACGAGGGCTTTCTGTCTGCAGTTTTTTGTCTTTCATTTTTAGCTCCTTTATTGCATTTTCCCTTTCTTAACTTCATTTTTCCTTTCTCTTTTTTCCTCCTTTCTTTTCTTTTCCTTCTTTTCTTTCCCCTTTCTCCTCTTCTTTTTCCCTTTCTCCTGTTTTTCTTTTCCTTTCTTTCTTTTTCCTTCTTTTTCTCTTCTTCCTTCTCTTTCTCTTCTTCCCTCTTTCCCTCTTTTTCCTTTCTTTTCTTCCCTTTTTCCCTCCCCCTTTTTTGGCTCCCCTTCCCGCTTTTTTCGTGTCCGGGGGTAAGTTGCCCCCCGGCCACCCCACTGTGCATAAGTTCTCTTCGTGAATACCACATAAGAAAGTTCTTATGCAGTTTGTAGTATTTTGACTTTATATGGAAGAACTTACGCAATTTTAGTGAATCCTGCCCCACGGTTGTACGTAGCTAGACCAATTGTAGTGGTACATGGCTCCTTGTAATCCACATGCATGCACCAGAAATGTTCTTCAGATCCAGACCAGGACCCAGTGTAACATTCAGGTAGGCCCACATTATTATGGAGTGACACTTGCATTTGGAGTAAACAGGGTTGGGCCATAACCCACAGTCAAATTCATTGACTGTGTACAGTACTGCATTCAGGCTACAGCATGTAGTATCGACCTGGATCTGCTCTGATACACAAGCCTGTATATGGGCCCTTACTTAGTCATTGAACAACACCAGGATCATATGTCCGTTTGAGGAGCCCCTGGACCATGTACTTGCTAGAGCCTCCATGTATATAAACCAGTGTGGAGTAAAACAAAAAGCTGTTCAATATAACTTACTAGTATTGTGTTGTAGGCCAATCGCTCCTGCAAAGGCTTTGTACAGGATCTTGGGGTGTAACCGATCGGGACAGAATCAAAAAAAAAATGAAGACTCGAGTTCAAGTTGTCTTTAGTCCATTCGTCTTGATTTTATTATTGATTCCTTTCCAAACTTAACTTGACAAAATCACAATGAACTTAAGTTAAAAAAGCCGGCCATATTACAGATGGATGATCAAGTGTTTGGTCTGAGAAGTCTGGAACACAAGTGACAAACTTGCATGGCTTGGGCATCCAAGCCTCACACGTGTGCCTCATGGCCCTACAGAACTAACGCAGTCCCCCGATAGGTCAATCTAGTTGTGATGTACCCTTAAAATGAATGTTTATTAATGTGATCGATATTGTATGACCAGTGACGAGGCCGCAGAAAGTGAAATTGGCCACACCTAGGGAAATATGGGATGGGGGCTTTCCGGCTTGGATATGAGATGTGGAGGTACTGTAGTCATGTACACCACACACATGACAGGAAACTGGAAAGACTACCAGGTGTGCTAGAAGCCTGGGAATAATTCTGAGACAAAACTGCACAGGGAACTCGATGCTAGTATGTGTAGGCTACTAAATACTATCCGACATTAGGCCGCCGCCCAGGCTTTACTGCGGCTGACATATATACTGGCATAGTCCTTCACCACTAACGTTAATGTTAGGCTCTGTTCAAGGACTAAAGGCCGGTTCATACTCCCTCATTTCTCGCGCGATAAAGCGATCAATAACCATATATGGTCAAAATACCTTTGCCGCCAGTTCGATTCACGGTCATCGCTTGGAGTTGAACATTGTTCAACTTTTCTCGCAAGCTCTGGAGATATCGCAAAGGAAACGGCTTCTGATTGGCTGCTTGGTAGGTGAACGACCTTTTGAAACGAGCTCACGATCCTACTCGACAACAATGGCGGACCTTTTCAGATACCGGCTCATTACATGTAGCCTATTCGGGTTCCATGCGACTATCGGCAGCCTGATAGTGACAGTGAGAGTTGTCGGAATGGAGGGAAACAGTTATTGCTTCCCACGAATTAAGACATAAAGGTTAGTAAGGCAGGATTTTCTTGTATTGCCTAAAATTATCACGGTAATCAATAGTGTACTTTGTTGTAGAGCCCATCAAACCGCATACACATATATGTACTGTATTTGGCCTTTGCATAGGCAGGTATTGGGAGACTGTGCATTGCATGGTAGTACTGCGAAAGTTGAGCTATGCGAGAAAACTGAAGTATGAATCAATTTACATCGGCATATCGAGACCCAGCTAACATCCTTAAACACAGCTTTATAGCGCTATAATGGAGTATGAACCCGCCTTAATGCTGGCTAAGAGGCCAGTGTACGATAGCCTAAGTACAGGTGAATCACTTAACATCACTCAGGTCGGCTATAAGCTATATTGCTAATCGCCTAATTCGATACGCGATGCACTTTACTGCAGCATTTATGGAATAAAAAAGGGAACAACAAGTAACAAAGGTTTGGCACTGTTGCTCCCTTTTGTATCCCATCATGCCTTGCAATTGAGATTAGCAATATAGCTTATGGCCCATCCTCAACTAACCGTAACATGTCATACTAGGCTAATCGTTATTTATAGTGGACTCCGTAAGCTATATAGGCCTACACGTGTTACGGAGTAAGTCTACATACCATTAAACGTATGGTCGTGTTCAAGGACTACAAACGTTATAAGCCTGTATGTAACGTTAGGCCTAGTCCTACCTGTTACTTTTTCCACTCGCTTTATACGATGAATAGGCTAGGCCATACGTTAGGCCTAAGTTGAAAAGTGCAGGACCACTCTCCCAAGCTTTGACTTATTTTCTGGGCCGAAATGTGCAAAACACGGACGTATGAACTGTGTGGAGAAAGTTAGAATTAGGTCAAACCACGTATTACTAGATGGCAAACAGATATTAGATGGTATTCCACTAAGGATTCCTCGAATTCAAGGGAATTTCCCTACCTAGCATACTGTGAACTTTTGAACTTCTCCGAATTGTGAGGTCACTAATATACTTTCAGAGCTGCCAAGCCAGCTAGCCAATGAAAACAACGCGTCGGACTAACCAAGTACGGCTAGGGAAAATCCCTTAAACACAGAAATGTTGACTGGAAATGAAGTATTTTCATGACTTTGGAATGAAACAATGTAGCACTCCATCGTTTTATGGGTGGTAAGGGTTAAAAGGTGAATGGCGATCTTCTCGGGTAGACAAAAGTCAGTTTTCCGTGACGTTTTAATGTATAAAACATAACATAACATAACATCAATAACAGGGATCCTGTTATGTTATGTTATGTTATGTTATAAAACATGATTCCTTGATATGAATTTCGCCGGCCTGGCCGTGTCCGTTTTTAACACGTAAAAAGCCCGATTCCTTGATATGAATTCCTAATTAAAATCCTGCTAAAATTGCTAGGGGACGTTGTTACTCATTCGGGGAGCAGAACTCCTCCGGGAGGATTGTTTGGTTTTCGCCCCTGGCTCTTCGACAGAGAGTTGAGGGGACTAGAGAAAAGAGAGAATAAAAAAAAAAATACATATATATAAAACATGATTTAGTTAGGCCTATCCGATTGTTAACTGTCATCACTACCACAGCTATGCATGACGTGAAAAGCATATAGTGCCGATGGGTTTACCAAACACGTGTACTAGTTTGGTGTTGACAAACGCCGGGCCGGGGGATGGGGAGGGGTAGACTCTTTGGCCTGCTGGGGAGTTGGGTTAACCTGTTAAGGTCAGGGTGGCGCCAGCAGGAGGCCACCCCCCGTGGGGGAAATTCTCCAATTTCGTCGGGGACCTTGATCTGCCGTACACGATATTATATGTAGCCTAATCCCAACGCCCCGACGACCTGCCTTATTTTGTTCATAGAAAGGGGCAGATTGTTCGATGAACACCCCAAAGTTTCCACTTTTCCTTGGTAAAACCCCAAATGTTTCCAATTTTCTTCAATAACACCCTCAAATTTTCAAATTTTACGATTATCGTCCTTGGCAACTCATCGCCTATATGTCGGAGCATGAGGTTGCTGCCCGCCCCCTCCCAGATAGCACAATACATTGGACCAACGTTGGAAAATAGTTGGTAAATGTTGGCAAGCGTTGGTAATGTGTTGTGTTGGCAAAAGAGTGTTGGTCGGACTTAAGACCAACATTTTTTTGCCGCCCGTACGACATTACAATGTTGCACTAACGTTGGACCAACGTTTAACACCCAACTGTTGGATTTTATTTACTTATCAAACGTTGGGCTAACGTAAGACGGCCAACAGTTGGCTTTCATTCATTTAACTGACGTTGGACCAACAAAAGTCAGCCAACAGTTGGGCGTAATTCATTTCATCAACGTTGAGCCAACGTTAAGCACCCAACTGTTGGATTTTATTTACTTATCAAACGTTGGGCTAACGTAAGACGGCCAACAGTTGGCTTTCATTCCTTTAACTGACGTTGGACCAACAAAAGTCAGCCAACAGTTGGGCGTAATTCATTTCATCAACGTTGAGCCAACGTTAAGCACCCAACTGTTGGATTTTATTTACTTATCAAACGTTAAGCTAACGTAAGACGGCAAACAGTTGGCGTTTATTCCTTTAACTGACGTTGGTCCAACCAAAGTCAGCCAACAGTTGGGCGTAATTCATTTCATCAACGTTGGGCCAACGTTAAGCACCCAACTGTTGGATTTTACGTACTGTACCAACTTTGGGCTAACAGTAGACGGCCAACAGCTGGCTTTCATTCCTTTAACTGACGTTAGATAAGCAAATGTCAGCCAACAGTTGGGTGTAATTCGTTTCTTCAACGTTGGCCCAAACTTGGATTTTATTTACTGCGCCAACGTTGGGCTAACAGTAGGCCTATAGACAAACTTCAAGTAGCTGCTTTACCTTAAACCGTCTTTGAACAACTTCCATGAAATCAACCGTTGGTCCATATGTCTTCAGCCAATATTGAGCCAGCCATATTTAGCCAACCGTTGGTAATTATGTAATTAACCAATATTTACCCAGTTTTAATTAAGTGACAAACTGTTAACTGGGCATCACTATTGAACCAACATTGGACTAAATCCTAAAACTACTGAAATTTCTATAGGCCGTTTCCAATAATACCGTAATAAAACATTCACTATAAGAGACTTCATAGAACTGTCAAAGCAGTAAATAGGTGTTCAAAATTTCATCATTGGCGCTTACCTTAATATAATGTTAAATGTAGAACAGCAACAGCGTATATGTGAATTGCAAGAGTTAAATTAAAAGTCACACCTCAGCAGATGTGCTGAATCTGAAGGCTACTTAAAATTCGGCCTACAACCCATGGTTGGCCCAACCCGAACACTGGATTCCAGTGATGGGCTGTTTAAGGCTGACATTAGTTTCGGTTAGCAACCGGTAAGTGGCCCAACATTGACCCAACCATAGTCCACTTAAATAATATTTACCCGATCATTTTGGTATCAAGCCAACCTCACAATTCCTTTAATAGCAGCTGTTTCTAAATTTTACATTCAAAGTGAATATTTTGCAAAATGTTTACTTTTCTAGTAGAAAGTTCTGCCAAGACAATTTAAGGAAAATGTTTAAATGCTAAAGAATTATGTTGGAGCACCAGGTTTATACACCTTTCATCTGAATGGAACATTCTGAATTTTTAATAGCAAATTTTTGTTTATCCCTCAAAACAGGTCTGATTGAAATAAATTGTGACTGGTAATGGTGAATTATTGCAGAAAATCATGCTGCTCAGTTGTACAATGCAACTAAAAGAAGGAGAAATTTATTTTATTTATTTATTTATTTAACATTAACATGAGGGTGGAAAACTCGGTTAGCTCACAAAAGGCTAATCTTACCCGAGGCCCTCGTAAAAATTAAAAAGGTATAAGAGGAAATAAAAAGCACATTTACAATATACAAGTATAGAAAAACATTAAAAGAGAAACAATCAAAGTAGTAAAAGTAGTAAAAGGGAAAATTACGCTGGCATACATAAAACAGAGAAATAAAAAGAAAAAAATAAAAGGAATAAAAGGAAGATGACCAAGATTATAAGAGGGAAATTTACAAAATTGCACATAGCCTAAAACAGAGAAATGAAGAGTGAAAAAAGCATAAACCCTATAAAAACATTAAGGCGTAAAACATAACAAACATGAGTGTAAAAATATCATAAGTAAGAGTTAATAAGACTTTTAAAATGATTCAAAGACTTTGCATTCCTACATTCGTCACGGAGTTCATTCCATTCATGAGAAGCTAAGTATGTGAAACGTCTCTTGTGGTATTCTGTGCATCCCCCACTAACAAATAAGTGATTAAAAGTTTTTGATCGAAGGCAATACGTATGGACATTGTGAGTGTACTGAAAAAGATCACGGAGATACTGAGGTGCTAATCCATTCAAACATTTATAAAGCATGATTAACCTTCGAGCTTTTATGCGTTTGTCGAAGGGTTGCCAACCTAAAGTTTTGAAAAGTTCGTCTGACTCGCACTCAAAGCCAGCATCTAAAATTACTCTTGCTGCTGTTTTTTGCAAACGTAAAATCATATTGAGGTCACCAACATTACAAGTGCCCCATAAAATACTACAATAATCTAAAATTGGTAAAATGTATCCATTATAAAAAGAGATGCGAGTGGTTGTATCTATAAATGGCTTAATTCTTCTCAAAAGCGCCAGTTTACTGTTAACAATCTTACACACGTTATCAACATGATCGTGCCACGTTTGCTCTTTGTCAATTGTAACACCCAGCAATTTTTCACACGATGTATCCTGCAATGTCATATCATTAATATCAATAGAAAGTACATTAGCTCCAAGCGTCGACAAACGTTGCCTTGACCCAATGATCATAGTCTTAGTTTTACTAGCATTAATCACCATCTTATTTCTCTCACACCATGTTTCAATACTTGCCATATCATCCCTCAATTTATCATTTAGAAGTTGGAATATCATGAAAACATTTGGGTTATTAGAGTTAATAATAACAAAGACGTCTCACTGAATATATAGAACAGCCAAACGAACATTCAAATGATTTATATTAAAGTCCTACTGCTTTTAAAAGTGGCTAGCTCGAGCATGTAAGTAGCAATGCTGGTAGCTTTTAAACTTGCAGAAGGTAACTTCTCTGAGATATTTCATTATGGTATCCCATAATGAGCAGTTATTTGAGGGAAGTTCTAAAAAACAGGCATAATGTAGTTGGCCCAACATAATGCCAACTATGTACAACTTGTTGCTCCAGGTTGTAGGATTAACGTTGGAACAACGTTGCAACATTGTCAATTCAACATGCTGGGTGGACAGTGGCATAACGTTAATCCATTGATTAAACAACATATTGGGCCAACGTTTTCACAATGAGCAGCCAACCTTCAAATAACATTTTCCCAATGTGCTGCCAACAATACCTACAACAGTCTTCCAACGTTGGTCCATTGTAACAACAACATATTGGATAAAAGTTGTTGTAATGTTGGCCCTGTATTGCAACAACTTGCAGGATTAACATTGGCACACCGTTGAGCCATTGTCAATTCAACATGTTGGGTGGACAGTGGCACAACGTTGGTCCATTGATAAGCCAATATATTGGGCCAACGTTTTCACAATGAGCAGCCAACCTTCAAATAACATTTTCCCAATGTGCTGCCAACAATACCTACAACATTCTTCCAACGTTGGTCCATTGTAACAACAACGTATTGGATAAAAGTTGTTGTAATGTTGGCCCTGTATTGCAACAACTTGCAGGATTAACATTGGCTCAACGTTGAGCCATTGTCAATTCAACATGTTGGGTGGACAGTGGCACAACGTTGGTCCATTGCTAAGCCAATATATTGGGCCAACGTTTTCACAATGAGCAGCCAACCTTCAAATAACATTTCACCAATGTGGTTCCAACAAAAACTTCAACCTTCTTCCAACGTTGGCCCAACGTTTTTGTGCTATCAGGGCTGGCCACCCCTGGTAAAGTTGCAGCAGGTGTCGAGTATAAACACCAGCTCCGAGTCTCAGTCTACAGTAGTTGCAATAGTGAAATGTTTTGCAACATTTGAAGTAAATTTACATAAAAAATTTCCATTTCAGACTAAATTTAATTCACACAACTACAGAAAGCTGACATATCTTTTCGTCAGAAGCAGTACCACCCGCAACCAGCTCATGGCCCCGACTGAAGTAATGTCACTTTGGATGTGTCACCGTATTCCGAAAGAAGAAGAAGACTGATAATTTTCTCCCAGATTGGGAAAGACGGCTCAAGAAATTTAGCCTGCAGACAGGTTTGTCCCGTGTATCATGTAGTTGAGGCAACAGCATCCGAACCCAGTAAATGTGGGGGAAGGGATCCAGTGTTTAGAGAAACGGTGTGTTCCTTAGGTCCCCACATAATCGGGTGTCTGCGTCGGATGTCAAGGGACCTCTTGGAGGAAATTCGAGAAAAGAAATATCGCATGCATGTGATTTCGCAGGTTCTAAGGGCTTTCAAACTATGATCGGGATAATGAAATTTTCAAGTAGTTCAATCAGGGAGCTGGTTCAATATTCGTAGAAGTACATCAACTTTCGATTGCGTTGTGAAAATTTCAGAGGGTAGTCTCCAACAGGCTAAATCCCTGATGGGTGCACATAAACTATGAATGTACAAACAAAACATAGAAGGGGTGAAAAATATCGCGCAAGAAGGGCGAGGAAAGCTCATGGTGTTTGAATGAGTATGACGTAATTAGGCGTGATATGACAATACAAAAATTAAGTATGCACATGAAACATGTTTAATTTCCAAACAGTATTTGTATTGTTAGGGGTAAGTCAAAATTTTACACGATGACGAGCCACCCCACTAGTTGGTATGGCGGTTCACTTTCAAAGGGTAGTTCTTTTTCAAGGCAGGGGTGGGGTACGTTAGTCCAAACCACTTGAACCCCTTGTCCCTGCCGTACGGGCCTGCTCCGCATCAATAATTTTGCATGGACCATGAGTTACTTCAGAAACTGTCAAATTTTGAAGAGGTACATTTGGAGAACGGACAAGATAGTGGAATAATTCTAACGGATTCTCTTTTAGAAATGTTATTCTTAACATAACATAACAGGTTAAAGGGCAAAGGAGGGCTAAGGCCCCATAAGATGCCCTGAAGTCCATACAAGCTTAACTGAAAACAAACAACCAACCAACACCAAACGAGCCCAGCACAAATTAGATCCTACCACAGTTAATGGAAGAACTTGTCAATGTCAACCTTAAAGCAGTGCACAGATGTAGAGTTAACTACCCACTCAGGCAGACTATTCCACTCGTTAACAACTCTATGAGAAAAGCTGAACTTCCTAATGTCGAGCCTTGCAAAACACTTCACTAGCTTCTTACAATGGTCTCGAACCCGAGAATCACATTGAACCTTTAAATAATTGCAAGATGACAAAGGATTCCTTTCAGAGAGAAATTTGTATACCTGAAGCATGTCCCCCCGAATCCTTCTCAACTCCAGGGTGGTAAGCCCAAGAATCTTAAGTCTAACATGATAAGGTAGGTGTCTCACCTCGGGTATAAGGCGAGTGGCTCTCCTCTGAACTTGCTCTAAAAGAAACTTGTCCTTTTCATAGAAGGGACTCCAAGCCTGGGCTGCATAGTCGAGGTGGGGTCTTACCAACTGCTTATACAGATTTAGTGAAATTTCTTTACTAAAACTACTGAAATTCCTCTTGATCAATCCAAGCACCCTATTAGCCCTAGCAGCAGCAGCTGCACACTGTCTAGATGGCTTTAAATCACCTGTAATAACTACACCCAGATCCTTCTCAAAAGACACATCACTCAGAATACTACCATTCATGTTATAAACATAGCTGAAATTTTTAGGACCAAAGTGAAGGACTTTGCATTTATCTGCATTAAAAGACATTTGCCAAGTCTGAGACCATGAAAATAACCTATCCAAGTCTTTTTGCAGTAATGAGGCATCAATCATCCTTATCACTAACCTTCCTATAGAGCTTAGTATCATCAGCAAACTTACTAATGATACTAGATGTGAGAGAGCTATCAATACCATTGATGAAAATTAAGAAAAGAAGCGGGCCAAGAACAGAACCCTGTGGAACTCCACTAGCAACTTCTTTCCAAGAAGAGAAATTACCATTAACAACAACTCTCTGGGATCTACCATTAAGCCATGAATTTATCCAGTCAGCACAACTGCCCTTGATGCCTAACCTATGCAGTTTAACCATAAGTCTACCTAATGGAACTTTATCAAAGGCTTTTTGAAAATCAAGGTAAATGACATCAACACTGTGACCAGAATCAAGAGATAAGGAAACATCCTCAAGAAAGCTTAGTAAATTAGTAACACAAGATCTACTCGGTAAAAAACCATGCTGTGACAGATTGAGTAGCCCATTATCTAAAAGATATTTAAGCAAACAATCCTTGATTACAGATTCCATAACTTTGCACACAACACTGGTTAAACTGGCCGGCCTATAATTGCAAGGCAAGCTCTGATCCCCCTTTTTAAATATTGGAGTAACATTAGCAATCCTCCAGTCAACAGGTACAAAGTTTGAATCCAGAAACTTCTGAAAAAATAATTCAAAGAGGAACTGACAAAATCTCGGAGCATTCATGGAGAATGGCAGGATGGATCCCATCAGGTCCAGGGGCCTTACTAGCTTTTAAACTCTTCAACTTATTACAAACCAACTCTTCAGAGAAGACAACATCACTCACTAAAGAAGAATTATCAGAATCCCTACAAGTCCCCAAAATAGATGATTCCTTGGTAAAAACAGATACGAAATAATCATTTAACAAATTAGCCATATCCTGATGATCACTAACTAGTGTGCCTTGATTACCCTGGAAGAGGCTCAACACCCTCCTTAACCTTCTGCTTAGACCTGACATAGGCATGAAAAGATTTTGGATTTACCTTAACCTCCTTGGCCAACTGCTTTTCAAACTTAGCTTTAGTGTCAATAACCAAATTTTTAACTAAGAGTTCCTGCTTCTTGTAGACTGCAAAGTCATCAGAATTCTTACTGACCCTATATCGAAGCCAACACTTACGTTTCTTCCTGGCTGCTCTAAGTACCTCTCTAGACATCCAGATTGGCCTATTTTTAACCACAGCTTTCTGGAGTGGGATACGCAACTTTGTAGTGTCAGTAACTATATTACGAAAAACATTCCATGCTTCAGCAGGGCCCAAGTGAGACAAACGTGCAACCCAATCTATGGTAAGAAGCTCTTTAGCATGAGTAAAGTTAGCCTTGCTGAATTAAATCTAAAACAGTTTTGTCACTACCTTGAAGCTTGCTCAGTGAAACAAAGTAACTCAAAGCTAATGAGGTCATGGTCACTAGATCCTATCTTACCACCACTAGCTACATTTCTAACCATCTTTTCATCAGTACTTAGCACCAAATCCAGACAATTATCCTCACGAGTGGGAAACAGAACATGCTGGGTAAAGAAACCTTCAGACACTGCCTCAAGAAAATCCCTCCCATGTGACCCACTAGTACATGAATGCCAATCAATATCAGGAAAGTTGAAATCCCCACACACAACTGCCCTTTTTGAAGAGACTTTCCTAAACCTTTCGAACAATCTCTGATTATTATCAGCACAAGAATTTGGTGAACGATAAATAATACCAACAACTAAAGGAGTGCAAGACTCATTGACAAAACTAATTTCACACCACAAGCAGTTAGAAAATCCAGAAGAAAACTTGTTGGTGACATCAACACAATTTATGCTATCCTTAACATACAGTAAAACCCCTCCACCGCTACCACAGACAGTATCAGCCCTATCTTGCCTGAAAATTTTGTACCCAGGAACCTGAATTTCAGAGTTGCTGATATCGCTATGGAGCCAAGTTTCGGTAATCCCAACTATGTCTGGATTGTGTATGGAAATATGAGCAAGGAACTCACTGAACTTATTGAAAAGGCTGCGAACATTGGCAAACATGACCTTCATTCCACAAACAGCCCTATTTACATGCTTCCCCTTGTTACTAACACAATCACTCTGGGCACAATAAAACTCAGAACCCCCCCCCCCCATTCTTGGCTGACCTCACCCCTGACTCTAGTTTGACACCTGAGAATCAACAGCCCTAGAAACCAGCCTACCCAACTCGTTAGCCCCAATGCTCGACAAGTGCAACCCATCTTTAGCAAAAAGATCCCTCCTGTTTACAAAACCAGCCCAGGTATCAACAAAGAGAAAACCCTCAAGCGCACACTCGTTTTTCAACCGCTTATTAAATCCCAAAATTTTGCCCCAAGAGACCTTCCTGTCAAACCGGGGGAGAATACCACAAACAACCCCTTTCGTACGTGTCGACTTCAGCCTAAAAATCAGTTCCTTATACTTTGACCTAAGTGAAATTTGATTGTCCCGACTGTGATTGTTAGTGACCACCTGCACAGCTACAACTTCCTCGTCCCCAACAATTTTGCCAACTCTGGCGGAGATGTCCTCAATTCTAGCACCAGGGAGACAAATCCTTACCCTATTCCTTCGGTCCTTCTTACAAAATTCCCTATCAGTATACCGAGTAATGGAGTCCCCGACAAACAGAACCTTACCCTTAGCCTTTTCACCCTCCCACAGATCACCAGAAATACCAAAGTCACCTTCCTTTGATTCCTCTACAACCTCCTGAACAATATCCTCCACTGATAATCCCGCAAAAGAATTTGACGTCTCAACAGCTGGACACCCCTCTGCAATTTCAACAGGCTTTCCTACCTTTCTGTACTGAAACCCACCCGTTTGAGCAGTCAGCAGCAGCCAGAAGTCCTTCAAGTTCCTTTAGGCGGTTACACTTCTGACAAACAAAAACAAAGGTATCTCTAGATGCTTCTTCAAATGTACAATTTAACTGCCCAGTACAAAAGTAGCTCTTTTGGCTGGCATGTCAACATAACTCTCATAGGCTTAGGAAGCGCGGGGGGGGGGGGCAAGAGCACCGCCCCAATAATTTGACTGAGAGGGCCGATATACCTTTCGCCCCATCCAATATTTTAGGATAAGTGTCTCGGCACATAAAATAGATTGCAAGGTATTCGTTATTATATTTTATTTTTTTACTTATAAGTCAGGCCCGTATCCAGGGGAGGGGTTCAGGGGGTTCGTCCGAACCCTCCCCCCCCCCCAGCACGACTTGGAGTTCCTCCCCGGACAGTATGAGTTCCGCCCGAAGGCCCGAAAAAAGGGTCAAAAGCAAAAAGAAAAAGGTCTTCAGTTTTTGGACATACCAAATACCAGCTGGAGTGAGAAGGGCAATATATACCGCGCGCCCAGCGCCCTGAATTTTTTTTTTTTTTTTTGTTACGCTTAGCGTAAAATCGAACCTCCCCACTGGAAAGCTGCATACGGGCCTGATAAGTGACAAATTCAAGCCATTTTCAACAGTGAAAAGGTGTAAATAACTCAACTTGAAAATCTTGGCCAGTTAATTTCGCGTGCGATGTACTCTTACCGTACCAGTAATCATGAGGGGGAATGGACCACCTCATATATTTCCATGCCTCCACTTTTCCGCAAAAAATATAGCCCTTATCCAAAAATATATATAGCTGTAAGCTCCTTTTCTATAAGAACAGCTAATTAACGATAAGCGTATCAGAGTCTAGATAATATAACGGTAGTAAATTGCTTTTAAAAGGCATTTTTTCAGTGACCTTCGCGCACACTCTTATCAAGTTAGTACGTAGTTCCCCATTATTATGTTTTGGACAAATTATGTGTTATTGCTTCAAAACCTAATACAACCCCTTCCATTATTTATCTAGTCCCCCTTCACAATCCCTATCATCAAGCCTAACGGCCTTAGTCTAAGTCAGATTTTGATAAAAAATATCAAATTTTAATAATTATGGTGTAATAAGTGTAGAAAGATCCAATACATTTGACAATAACTTAAATTGCCCCTGGACACGCATCAAACGCCCGTCGGAGACGTACCCCTGTGTTATTCCATTTCTATTCCCAATGATTTGTTTTGTCTACCCAGTAGCCTGGTAGCGTACTAAAGGGGGGGGGGGCAGTTCTCCCCGGGCACTAGCCTTGGGTAGTGCAATACCACAGCTAAACAATTCTCCAAATGATAAAAATTTCTAAACTATATGCTTTCCCTTCTTTTGTGTTTCTTTAATACCATCTCAAAACGTATGTTCGCATTGTTCAACTGTAAGGGGTTTACATTTTACAACAATTCTAATGCAAAATTTCTGCCCTCTTCGCTCGCAATTGCCAAAGTTTACACCCCATGCTTGATGATAACTATAAGGAACACAATGCAAGAAATATTCTGGCGAAATCTATTACCCGAAACCCAATGATTCTAACCTCGGGCTTGCTTTAAGAGGGGAGAATATGGTAAATATGCATTATGAACCACATTTGAAGCCTCATATGGATAATCTGAAACATACATTACTCGCCTGCTTACTACACAGGCTTATTGAAAGATCATAAACTGCATGCTAAATTTCCAGAGAATGGGCATCATGCATCATGAAACATGCTTGTTAGTCCTCAGACTACCCCTTTTGTTATACCTTTACGCCCCTTTGGCTCATTCCCCATTGAAAGGTGTTCGTATGAAGTGGCGTAGCCAGGTTTTTGTTGGGGGGGGGGGGGAGCAAGAGCACCAAGATTTCTCCCAATTAGTGATCTGCTTCCTCATAATCAGTGTTCTCCGCAGGTCCAAATTTTGTCCGGGTGCTTTCCTCTGACCTGGCTGATGTGACTGATCGCCGTCCTGGGGAAGGGTCTAAGGGGAGGGGATGCCCCCCCCCCTTTGGAAAATTTTTGCTCATATAAGGTGGGCTAGATGCAAAATGGTACCACATTTGGTGCTAAATGCAAACTGAATACATCACCAAGAATTCCTATTTTTTTAGGAAGCAGTTTTTTGTCTTGCTTGTCTTCAGGTCTTAATGAATTTTTCTTGAATCCTACTGGTAGATCAGAATCACAATGGGTGAAGTACAGTAATTAAGTGAACCCTGGTACACCTTTCCCTTCATCAGTTCACCACATTCACCACAATCAGTCCAAATTTTACGAGGACCTGCCCTTGTAGCAGAGTATAGCACTTGACCACTGACCCATTCTAAAAAACTGCATATACCACAATGCTGCTGCTTTAATTATCAAGAAACATTGGAAGTATACAGTAAAAGGACAGAGTCCCTTGTCAGAGGTCCAGAGATCCCATGCTGTATAAAACAGATAGTAAAACATAACTAGTACAACTATAAGCGTGGTGTCATCATTCCATCTCTGAAAACCTTAATGAGGACTGGTTGTACCAGTGTGGCATATACTTTTAAATAAGTAAAGTGTACTGGTTGAGAAATTTAAAATTTTTCCAGATCATGCGCAAATTTCACCATATATTCACTTTCAAAATTTCCCCCAAGATTTTTCCAGAGGGGGCAACTCGGCCCCCCCCCCATTTTAAATTTTTAAAATGGTCCCAAAAGTCGTTTAAGCTACAGATTTCTGTAGAGGGTGTAGGGTGAGGTGTATTTTTGATGATTGGTTTATTTGTTCTAACCATATTCTTTCACAAATTGTTCTCAAACTATCATAAGTTTTGGGAATTTTTGACAAATTCCAAACTTTCGCACACTCCGCTAGCGTCAAGCCTTGTGTCAGAGTTGACCTTATTATCAATAGCTTTCGGTAACTACTCACGGGGGAACAAAGGAGCAAAAATGTTTTTTTTAAGAATTCTCAGTCAGAAGATTCGTTTCTGAATAGCATAGGTTGGTGGGAAATTGACAGTGTCCGATGCAGGTTCTGAATGCAGGTTTTGTCATAGACTAATATTTTATTCAAAATTTCGGCACGCTTTGCGCGCATACGACAGGGTTTACACCCGATTTCATATACCATTGACAAAGCTATGACGCAAGAAATTATTCCAATGCAAACATTTTTCTAAAAAGTACATCTCCTTCTCTGTAGGGCTCTCATCATTATGAGATCTTTGACTAATCTAGTCTAGCACATGATTTGAAAAATTGAAAATCGAAAGTACGTAATTGCCGTTGCTTATTTTCCAAACATTTTACCGCGACGTTCGATAACGACGAAAATCTTTTCTGAAACGAATTTTGCCTGTCCCGGCCACCCCTCTTGCTATACCTAAAAAGAAGGTGATATATCATATCTCCTCCGATATGGATGTCGGGTAGTGAGAATCCCGTTGGTCCCTCTTTTGTATACTGTAACTAATTCAGAGCTTCCGGGGGCTCTGTACTGTTCTCTGTCAATCTTGGACATATCCTTTTAAAATGTAAAGGAAAAATTTTATTATAGCCTAGTCCAGGAATGTTTCTGTGGACTCCACGCAGGTATAATTGCGTGAACAACTTTCCCATGGGCGTGGATCAGGGGGAACGGGGGAGACGCGTCCCCCTCACTTTTTTGGAAGGGGGGACATCGTCAAAAAGTCCCCCTTAATTTTTCAAAAATGATGGAACAGACTGCAATTATGCCTAGGAAAACGAAATTTTAGAAGAAAAATAACCTAAAAATCCTACACTTTTGTTGCACCAAATTGTATCTGAGGGCATTCAGTTCTAGAAAAATTTCCCTTAGACCCCTTCCCCATGCCGACGATCACAAAACTTATTGCCTCCCCGTGACGCAAACTCTGGATACCACCACTGCTTCTTTTACCAGGACGGCAATTCACAAATGTGAAAAATCCCCCCCCCCCCCCACACACACGCACACTTTTGGAGATGGATCCACGCCCATGTTTTTTCCTGGGATTTAAGGAGGTTTGAAGACAATATATTAATCGTCTCTCACTCCCATTTTTCACCCGAACAAAAGTTAGAATTCACTAAATTGTGGACATTTTTTAAACATACAATCACTTTAGAATGACCCAAAGATACCACCATTTTGCATATGCCCCCTAAAATTAACAAAAATTTCTCAAAGTAGAGAGTAAACACCTTCCTGGGATTCCACTCTCATGACTAACATGAAAAGGCTCTCACAGTCTTGTATATAGCGTATAAAAAAGCCCACTGCCTAAAAAGACACGGTTTAGTAGTTATCAGCGGTTCCCCTTATCACCAACTCCCGCCGGCACCATCGGTCATAGATTTCTGAAGGGTATACCCTTCAGAAATCCATAAAGAAGGTGATATATCATCTCTCCTCCCATATGGATGTCAGGTTGTGAGAGTCCTGTTGGTCCCCCTTTTCAGTGTACAATTAATGCAGAGCTCCCGGGAGGCTCTATACCAAAAATTTTCGGCGCGCTTCGCGCGCAATTGTTTAGGCTTAAGGAGAGAGGTACGTTTTTATTGAGTGATGGATTTATTTTTATCACTTTTTACCAAAAATCATTTGAAATCTTTCACGATTTTTGCAAAGTCTTCTCAATATTTCTTGATTTTCGCTTGATCTGCGCACTTTTAGCCTTGAATTGCTCCTTTTACTATCAATAAGGTCCCAAACGTATTCGCATTACTCATCGGTGGGTTCTACCATAAGCTAATTATTCGTGTGCATAAACGTGATTTCAGAGGAGCCAGCATTGTAAGGATGTAAACTCTAAAGGTATGGTTGGGAGAAAGTAAGTTGTTTGTTTCAAAATAATTCATAAGAAATGAGGCAATAATTATATGTTCTAATAATTTGCAGCAGACACATGTTAGAGAAACTGGCCTATAGTTGCATAGCAAAGCAGTGGCGTAGCTAGACATTTTTTGTCGGGGGGGGGGGGCAAGAGCAAAAAATTTCCGACAGATTATTACCTTGAAGAATTGAATTGTGGAGACCTTTTTTTTTTGCTTTTCGGGCAATTTGAGACCGACTTTTGATTTTCACGTTGACATTTCGATGTGTAATTCTGCTCAGAAACGTAAGAAGTGTTGTAAGTGGTTCAAATGGATTGTTTATATTTATTTCCGACAGAGACTAGAAATTTCCGACAGAGGCCTTCGGAGGCTTTGTGGGGGGGGGGGGGCGACCGCCCCCTCCCCCCTCTCTAGCTACGCCACTGTAGCAAAGAATTGTCACCTTTTTGTAGATGGGGTAGCATGCTCGTTTCTATCCAAATTCATTATTACAGCTCTAGTTATCAGAGTTGACTGACTAAGACTCGAGTCCGACTCCAGTCCTACATTTTCTTGACTTGCGACTTGACTTGAATTGACTTGAAGAAAAATGACTTGTGACTTGACTTGAATATATTTGACTTGGCGACATTGAATGAAAATGTTTGTCGATGAGTGTCCCATGGAAATTTTACCATAAAATCATTTAAGAACAGAATGCAAGCTTTTCCTAATTCATGCATTCAAGATTGCATTGTGCCGCGAGTAGAAGGCTATATGATACACTCAGGGGTCGAGAAAAAGTATAGCTGTAGTATAGCATAGATTATAAAAGTAACCATTCCAACACATACTTGCAAGGGGCCAAGGGCAAGGCTCACCCCAATTAGTAATTGCAAATACACGTCACATTTCAAAATAGTAAAGATCAGGCCTTTCCAACCTTTTCCGGCTCGATCATGGCCCCTTGCACAGAATAGTGTTGAGCAAACACCCTGTCTACAGGATATGAATGACCATAAAAGAACGCCCTACTGTATGTCTATAAACTATGAGCAGGCCCGTAGCCAGGACGGGGCACGAGGGGGCCATGCCCCCCGTGCGGATCACTGTGCCCCCTATACGGAAAATCGATCGAAAATAAAAATGTTAGTACATGTAAACGATGGCCCTGGTAATGACACCAAGCGATTTGTAACAAAAAATGATCACAAAAGAAGTTTAATAATGAACGTATTTTGTTCTCTGTAACATTTTTGTTCTAAACTTACAAAAATTTTCGCCTGCTACGCGCAATTTCATCTTCAGTTACGTATAGCTTTAACACCCGTTTCAGATATGTTGGCTTAATTTATAAATGTACAGGTTCCACAATTAGGCTGTTGTTCTTCCGTGCAGGTGTGATTCCCGAAAAAAAAAACACAAAATTGAATCCATAAAAAGTTCCATCATCTTTCTTTTACGATCGGGAAGATTCTTAATTCAGACTCAGCATCATGATAATCATTTTTGTATGAAACGTGAAGTGTCTCAATGTCCAGGGGTGGTGGAAGGGGGCATCCCCTCGCGACCAGTCGCCCGGCGTTTTGGTTTTGTTCTAAAAGACAGACACTCATCAACCCAAATACATTTTGGTTGGGAGAAAGCAAAATTCTAAATTGGTCATAGGTGAATGCTCTTTGATTGACATCAAAGCTCACAATACACAGCATGCGCAGAGAATGTTCTGGTTACATATTATGGCCTTGTATGCCCAACAGCAGGGGTGTGCAACCTTTTGAAACACCGGGCCAAATCATCTTGCTGTGACCATCTGAAGGGCCGCAGTGGATATATATATATATATATATATATAATATATATATGTATATGTATATATTATATATATATATATATATATATATATATATATATATATATATATATATATATATATATATATATATATATATATATATATATATATGGTATCATAGTGTCGTTTCAAGTTGTATTCCTTGAAGCATGCGACGGTGTCTATACAAACTGACAAATGAAACATACAGTTGTGCTGTTTTGCTCGATGAAAAAGTTATTTTCTGTCCATTTCACCTTCGTCGGCCACTTTCCTCTTTTTACTGTTACTCGATGATGCGAAAGCCGTTTTTGTAAGGGTGTCCAAACATCTGTCGAACGTACCTGCCCAAACACACAAGTTAACAAGTAATGAACGATTCCCCTACAACTGAAAACAGTACAGTCAGTCGTCGTCCTGTGACGTGCAATGAAAGCATATTATCCACGTGCATATCATCATCGGCTACTTACTGTATCCAGCACTGCATCAATATTGTACACAAGTTTATTCGCAGTACTCGTGCTGTGGGTTATTTTCGCAACTGTGGGTTAGTAAGATGAAGTTTTACGGCCCAGTTTCGCAACTGAGGGATTCTCAATAGACCGATCTTGATAAATCTATTAACTGACACCATTACAGTGTAACAATTGCATGGGATTCATCGTATTCTATGGAGAATTTCCACTTTACATCGAAGGAAATGATTGTGTCTTTGCTTTCATCAGTTCATGCTATCCTGTACTTACGTCAAGTTAAAGTTGCCGTCAAACGAAAAGAGGCACGAGGGCCGAAAATGGGGCAAATCGAAATTGTTTCGCGGGCCGCACAGAAGAAGGCCGCGGGCCGCATTTGGCCCGCGGGCCGCAGGTTGCACACCCCTGCCCAACAGGATATGCCCTTAAGCAATAAACTTTGTGTCTGCACAAGGAGGGGCTCAACACAGTTTTGGAAGGAGTAACTTAGTCGGGAGAATTGGAACTGTCTAGGACGATGAGGGGCGGATTCTTCCATAGAAACCCAAATTTTCTAACTTCCCTTAATAAGAACCAAATGTTTTCAATTTTTCTTCAACAGAACCCCAAATTTTTCTCCGGTCGCCCAAAATTTCGCGTTCGATATGCAATCTGTAACCCATTGCTTCTGACGGGGCTTCGGGTTGCTGGACCTCTTAGGGGAGCTTGGTCCCTTCGTCGGGTTATCTTTCCACCACCCCTTGCCGAACCTGTATGCAGGTTTTACCGTGGTAAATAATTTTCCTGCAAAATTTCCGCCCGCTACACGCGCAGTTCTCACAAGCGAAGTAATATCACCAATGAACATTGTTAGTACAAAAATTCAAGCGAACTCTTCCAGCCAAAGCTAGGTGAAGGCTCAAAGTTAGATCCTGGACATCAAGGGGCTTTCTTTTAGTAGTCTAGTACCTTGAGTAACATTCGCTCCGCGACTACTATACGGTTTGCAATTAAATTTACTCGTACCAAAAATTTATTCAAAAATTTACTTTTTCTTATTTTTTTTTTCATGCAAAATTTTGTTCAAAGTAGAAATACGATAATGACCATCTGAATTGTGAACTGTGAAGACATTGGTGTGCTCTCACTGTCATATTGTTAATTCGCCACATATTCGGGGAATTTCCCTCTGGGTCCTAACAAAATCATACTGAATCACACCAAGCTTGACTAATGGCAGCCCCTGGTCCCTCCTCGCCGTTCGCAAAGTATTCAGCCGGCTTCACCTGCGCTTGCTGAGCTGAAGATATATCGTGATTATATTCTTGTTCCCTTCACTTGTGGAGAATTTCCACGTCTCTGTATTGCAAGCGGAGGGAAAAATTTCCATCAGAAGAGTGAAATTTTCGCGCGCTTCGCGCGTATGTGCACACGTAAAACCGATACCTTTAAGCTATGTGTGGTAAGCTTGAGATATAGTCCCCTGTAGTTCCGGAAAAATGTAATTATGTGGTGGCACTACTGACAACAAACATAATCTTCTACGGTGCCCCTCTATGAGGTGTCGGTGCCCCCCTATATCAGAATTCATGGATACGGGCCTGCTGCAATATTTACCGGAATTAAGATGGCCAATACTGATTGTTAATGAGTCAAATGGCCATTACACGGGGTGTGGGGACTTTCCAAGATGCAATTTGCTGGTATCTGGCAATCAAAGCTATCTTTGTACTATCTTTTTAAGCTCCAGCTTTTTTGTTAAGTACTTTATTTTTTCAAACACCCCCTGCTGCCCTTAGCATTTCCTCCTCCCACTGAAGAGCAAAATCGTCCCTGCATCAAGGAATTTCCATATTTGTGTGCTTGCGCAGGGTTGCAGACTGGGCGAAATCTCTGAGAGGCAGTTCATGATACTCTTTAAGTGTAGGGTACCAAGTGGCGTGCCTACAGATAGTTGACATCAGGGCGGACCTTTCGGTTTTTACCTGTCCACTAGTGCTGTGACATGGCACCTCCACAAGACTGGTATCCGGTGCAGGATTCTCCCTAACGCTCTTAGTACGACATGGGGGAGCCACCATCGTAAAGAAGGCCTTGCAAGAAAATGCCTCCCACGTGAGAGAGGGGGGGGATGAAACCTTTTAGACCTTAAAGTTGGATGCTAACATTCTTCAGAATCAAATTCAGATTTCAAGAAGAAAAATTAGGTTTGATATACAGGGAAAATGCATTCACCCCAATTTTAATAGTGTACCGGGTATCCTATTCATGAATGGCTTTCAGAATCATGTTACAATATATTTCTTATTGAGTTGTGAAGTTCACACATAGAGTAACGCCTTGGTTTATCAGTTGAATATGCAGTATTTACATTCTAACATATGTCATGAAAAATACTTGAAGTGAAATTAGTTAAAATGTTCTTTACCAGCTAATTGAAATGAGCTAATATAATTAAAAATAATCATAGGCTATTTTATCTTTAGTCAACGTATATGCTGGTGTATTCAAGCGGTGTATCTTCTAGGAGGAATATTGGTATATTCGTTAGGAAGAGAAACCCGCATAAGAACGCGTTCTCGGCTGGGTTCCGGAGACTTCCAGGGAAAATTTTGGGAGGAACGGAACCCTTAGATGTGATTTCCGTGGATTGAAATCATAATTTGGGCAGTAACATTTTCAGCAATTCATTAGTTTTACTCAAGTAGGCCAACTTTTATTTACGAATTTAAAATCTCGGAGAGCAGTTGCCACTGTCCCTCCAGGCTAAGGGCCCCAGCCTGCGTAAGCTCTATCATAAACGTATACTCACAAGGACGCCTTGCGCGATAAAATCATGACATCCTCTAGGCTGCTTTTTCAGAATTTTTCTGAATTTTTTCCATAATAATATTCAAGAAAATAGTTTCACTTTTAATGAATATTTTCCGGAAAATAACAGGCATGGTGTTACTTTTTTCCGGTACCAGTTTAGGCATACATTCATTTGTTGGGTGACTTACGTAGCCAGGTTTACAGAATACTAATCATACATGAAAAGTTTGGCACATTATGCAAGGTATATCATAAAATTGCAAGAAGATGAACAGTATGATTATGTTGGGGGCATGGGCGTCCGCAGGTTGGGGCAAGGGTGAACTTGCCCCCCGGAAAATCAAAAACTTGAAAAAAAATAAGTAAACCTTCAAGACTAATTCTCTCAAAAGTCGAAAATCTCGCACCATTTTGCATCTAGACTCCTTGTAAAAGGCAAAAACTTTTCAAAGGGGAGGGATACCCCATCCCTTTACACCCCTCCCCCAGGCCAGCGACCGTACGTTGATGTGACCCTCCAAGTGGTTACTAACACCTTCGGACCTGCTGATCCAATCAATTAAAATTTTGCCCCCTGAAATTTTTTCTGCGGACGCCCATGGTTGGAGGTTATCCTCCTTGTTTTAAAACGGTTCCATTTCCATAAGAACTTAGACTTGGCCAAGTCTCTCGTGGTGTCATCTTTTCTCTCTGCATAGTCGTGTGCACTGTGCCGATCTTCTGATTAACACGCCCTCTATCGGCTGCTTATTGGTATCGCTTACCACAGAGAAGCAATACAAGTAAGCAGCCGATAGAGGGCGTATTAAACCCAAGGTAAATATGGTGAGCTGTAGGTACTAGCAGTACGAGAACACTCACGAGAGACTTGGCCAAGTCTAATAAGAACTTAGCTTTTCTTACTTATATATTGGTAGCTACTTTATTTTTGTAAGCTTTTGAAGTCCATGATTGTTTAGAGAAGTTGTTGGTTGCATTTCTTCAACTTGATATGGACATCGTATATTTTGTAAATTCAAGAAAATTTAAGGTCTACCTCCGGATCTCCACATTAACAGTATATCTAGGAACTGCAGTCTGGTTCAGATCATAGGCTTATTATATTTTTATTTTGAAAATGATGACTTGTGACTTGACTTGACTTGTGAAGGTAAATGACTTGTGACTTGACTTGAAGGTAGATGCCGGACTTGAGACTTGACTTGAAAAGAAATGACTTGAATACAACCCTACTAGTTATGGTTAAAGGCAATATAGGCAGTCCAGGGGCGGATGCAGGTTTTGACTAAAGGGGGGTTTTGCGACATAGTTACTATCTAAGCGGAGCGCCACCATGAGTTGGCGCGAAGCGCACAGAGCAAATTTTTGGTCCAGAAGACCCCCAGATTGCAGGAAATGGCATTTCCCAAGCGTTTCCTAGGCTCTTTGATCCGTATAAAAACAAGCTTTCATTGAAATTCGATGTGTCAGAAATTTTATGATAAATGTCCTGTCAGAAAGTTGTCTCCCTCCTTGTGAGAGATGCATGCTATACAGCCCGATAACGATCTTGGGCGTCAGGAGTTCGGAGCATTCAGTCATTTGTTGTGCTCTCTCTAGGCACTCACAGTGACTCACTCAAAGTTGCTCGCTTGTGCTCAATAAAGAAAATTTGGTTTCGCTTTTTGAAATCTTCTGAAAGTATTTTGGTATTGGGGACTTAAAATTCAACTCGTAGTATTTGTATATATATATTAGAGAAAAATATTTCCACCCTGATTTATCGTTTTTCCTAGAATCTAAACTGTGAAATTTCAAAGCGCGCGAAGCGCGCGAAATTTTTTGGATAGGCCTACACTAAAAAGAATCTGTACTTATTTGAAGCACACACACACACACACACACACACACACACACACACACACACACACACACACACATATATATATATATATATATATATATATATATATATATATATATATATATATATATATATATATATATATATATATATATATATATATATATATATATATATATATAGGTCAATTGTCAAGGCAGTTGGGCCATATCGGGCATAACCTACGCTGAACTTACCTCCTCGACTCCTCGAGTCACTAGCAGTACCGCACGACAGACACAAGAGAACATTAACTAGGTTTAGCAAAATAAGATGAAATGACCGAGATTTACATAAATCCATGTATTTTACTACTTGAAAAGGTGGAAAGGGTTTGTTCTATATTCAGCTATTAGTAACGGAACTGAGGAAGAGTGGGCAAGTGGACCGAAAATTTTGGATTTTATCGCATAAATGACCCTTTTGTAAGCCAAAATAAGTAAACCGACCAGGTCGGTAGCGACAGCATTTTCCCGACAGGGGGCCGGATCATGCAGTGACCTGAAGTTCCGACAGCCCCTATGTCGAGGGGGTGGTAAGGAGGGTATATGAAGGAGCCTAAATATCCCAAGTCATTGCAGGGCATATTTTGCATAATATCACTGAATACTTCATGAGCCGAGTTGCGCACTGATAGTGTACTTTTGAATCTGAAACGTAAAATTGCAAAGCGCGAGAAGCGCACGAATTTTTTTTTTTTTTTTGATTTTACACAAAAAATATATGTAATGATTAAGAACAAAAAGAAAAAAAAACATTTAGGGGTTATAGACCATATCAGGGATGACATACATTTTATCGAAACCACCTGGACTACCCTATGAAATACCCAAACTTTTCTCCTTGAGTGGCTCATCAACTGACCGTACCGCATGACACACAAGACAACAGCAAGTAGACTTTGCGATATGGGATGGAATTTAAGACCTCTACATAAACTGTGTACTCTTCCTACATGTTACTTGTTAAGTTTGACAGGTCTTGTGCTATCTAGCAATGTAGAATGGAAGTACTAAAGAAACTGGAGTGACTCTACCGCGCGCCTAGCGCGCCGAAAATTTTGGGTTCTTTTAAGGGAAATTGTCCTCTTGAGAGCAAAAAACAGGTAAACCGTAGGGGCGACTTGACGCCGTTGGGGACTACACACTTTACCGTATCGACTGTAAAAAAACTGTAAAACTTCCCCGACGGGGGGCAATTACCCCCCTGTCCCCCACCTGGCGCCATCACTGCGCGGCGTGAACCAAGAAAAATTGACCATTCTCAGACCTTACAATCTATACTTAGGGCATCTTCATGTTTCATGCTTTGTATGTTTGTCATTTCCATGGAAACATTACGTTTCTTTGATATAACCTCCCTTGCTGTACATACAACCATGTCGTCTAGAGGCAGGAAGGAAAATATGCTACAGGTCACTGGCACTTCCCATTTGCAAGAAACTCCAGGCAAACACCCACTCTTTGGCATGGAATAATGTTTAAACGTGATCTTGGTCATAACGTACTCTTGGATAAAAAAAGGAATATATCTTGTGTAACAAATGAAAGGGATTCAGTATATAAGCGAATTTTGGGTTATAATACCTTCCAGAACAATGGTAACTTCTTTAGATGTATGTTCCAACTGAACAGTCTAATTTTCCCTGAACGTCTTTACATCCAAAGGATGTCCAAAGTACGATTAGCCTTCTCGATTTCTGATTATATTAAGTGATTCCAATTCAATGACAGCCACTTTCAGTCAACACAATATTTGAATTTTTCAGCGAGAGTACAAGCGAAAAACTGGAGTCGCGTTCCCATTACTGGATGCGATTTCATTGCACATGGGAACCAAGATTAGAGCTGGACCTCCTCTTGAAGGACTCACTGACTCTATGAGGATTTTGAATGAGAGAGAATCGGGACGATAAAAGGAAAAATACGCTGTCAGCAAACTTATAATTATGGCATGTTTATTGCATTGTTGTAACTGAAAATAACCTTCAAAATATACCGGGGAAAATAAACAATATGTTATACAAAATGCAAAAATCCTCGAAAATCAAAGGGGGTGGGGGTTAAACCCCTAAAACCCCCTTGGATCCGCCCCTGCAGTCACCCCAATCAGAGTCAGTATGTCCTGTCACTCTAGTTCAAAAAATCAGTGGCCTATTTTGATCATGTGACAATGTTTTTGTAAGTGAATTGTGAAATTCAAGGCCAGGAGAATTTTTCCTTGCTTTACCAATTGTTTGTAATAGTTATGTTCAAAACGTCTTCAGCGGCGCTTGCAATGCAATAATTAAGAGATTTGCAAGAATTTGCTGATTTTTCAAAGAAAATTTTGGGGCGACTGCCTACTACCTTTAAGTCTATCTAGTTCCGTCCCTATTTGGGAATGTCGAAATTGTCGAATACAGTAAAGTAAAACGTTACTTGCTTACTTGCGCGCGAATGTCGAATGAGGAACGAGGATCGGAATGATTAGCGCTAACTAACTTCACACCCGATCTCAGCTTACTTTCAGGACAAAATCCTGACCCTACTAATTGTTTCCACTCTGAGGGGACGTTTCCTGAAAATTTTTAACAAATTGATATAACCTGGGAATTTTTGTTCAATTAAAGAAAAAAGGTTGTGAAATATATCAGTACCATACAACTAAAATGTTTAAAGCTGAGTACTTTAGACGTATTGTCTAGATTAGTCTATAATTTCTGAAACATTTTTAAGTAATTGAGGAATTTATTTCTCAAAAGTGGAAAAGTATTGCACAACTCGCGCAATAGTTTTAGAGTTCAGATTATGAGCAATACCAACACCAACATGGTGACTGCGCGGGAGGGTTCTTCAACTTCCAATTCTTGTTCCTGTTGACGAAGGGTAATATTTTCACGATATGGTCGAAAAAGAGAGTTAACAATTTGGAACTACTCTGAAAAAGTTCAGTCGTCGTTGGCTAGATAGTTAAAGTACATGTTAGCCTAAATCGGTTTAACGTTTTCCCCGACATAGCCTAGCGTGTATGCCTAGTAACTTAGTAGGAGGCTAGCGTTAGTTTTACTGCTCATGGGCAGTCCTAGCGTTATAAAGTAATCATACGTAGCCAAGCTAGGACTCTGGACTGTGTTAGTGCTAGGCCTAGGGCCACAAGCAGTTTTAACGTTATTAAGTGCATAAACTACAAGCTTACATTGAATTATAGGCTAGGTTACATTTATGGTGAAAGCAGGGAGGAATCACAGGCGCCCCTTACGTTGTATAGTACACCATATAGGCCTACTATGTATTATATAGACGGAAAGGTAGCCTATGTCACAAAATCTCCTAGCTCGAACAAACAACTTAAGTTTCTTTCATAATTCCTTCACTTTTGTCGCCAAATTTGTCTATATCAAGACTTTTGGTCATAAGGTACCTCAAGGCAGTTCTTTTTCCCGAATAATTTCTACTTTTTGTAGAACAGTCAGGCACAGCAGTAGGCCTACATGGTTATGGATTATGGGCAGCCTGCAATGTGGGGTGCGAATGGAGAATCCGTGACCGGAAGTTGCGTAAATTATAACTTAAAACTTACAAAAGATCAGTGACAAATTAAGTTCTAAAAGAACCAACAGTAACGTGACAAGACAAGCTGTTCAACAGAAAGCAACAGTGGGATTTGAACGCGGAACATTGCAAGAATACGAACGCGGTATAAATCTCAGTATAGCGATCCTATGCCCTAACCGATAGCGCTGCGAGCCGAGCTGCCGGCAAACGGTTTTAAATTACTATGTATGTAACCCTATCCCTATGCGTATGCGTACCCTATCCGTATGCCTACTAACGTATATAACCCTAACCCTATACCTAACCCTATACCTATGCGTATCACGGACGTCACTTCCGGGCACGGATTCTCCATTCGAGCCCAATGTGGTCTAAGCAGTAGGCCTAGCTTAGTACTGTTCTGTAAATTTACTATCTCTTAGTCTACTGATAGTGGCCTCTTCAGAAATTTGTATCCCTCTAAAAGGCTTAAACCAACAGTATTTGAGCTTGGTCCCAATGGCTGTAGTTGATACCAGGGTGACCAGACGTCCCGTAAAATGCGGGATTGTCCCGTATTTGGTTCATTTGTCCCGCGTCCGGTATTGAACCTCCCCGGGACGCCTATTTGTCCCGTATTTCCATGTTGCTGAAGGGGGTTCCTTACAAAAAAGACACAAAAAAGGAGACAACTCTGGTAGAATGGACGACTACTGCAAGGAAAATTGAAATCTACTGTAGAGTGCGTTAGCAGCTTTTCAAAGCCTGCTCACCCCCACGTGTTTATGCATTACAATTGTGGGCCAACGTAGGATAGTGTCGAGGTTTGTAGTCAGTTCCGCAGTTTAGTCCCGCATAACACTGGTGCCTCTGGCATACTAGTCGTATGTAGCCTGCAGAAATAGTTGTAGTGTCTCCCTTATCAAATCAGAACTGCAAATTGTGACTTTTATATGACATGTTCCGAGTTTGTTACATATGCCCAATCTTATAGGCAATTGCTCAAAGCTGTGTCATCAAAAAGAAATATAACTAGTCTAGTAATTGACATTTTCAACACATTTTTGGACCTTGTGATTTATAACTTGGACCACTCTAAGTACGACTTTCTGGTGATTTGAATTCACTCAAATCCAGAAGCTTCCGGGGGCTTTGCCCCTGGACCCCACCTGACGGGGGCTTCGCGCTAAGCGTGCACACAACCCACCTTCCAACCATGCAGTGTCCCGTATTTTACTTTTCAAAATCTGGTCACCCTGGTTGATACTAGAGCTGACAGGTTGAAAAATAGGAGTAACAGCTCTCCTCAGCTGTATTCACCAAGTTCTAGTCCAGCTAATGAAAATGGTGAATCCAAAAACTGTGGAAAATGTAACAAAATGGTAAAAGGTAATGCAAAAGCTGTGTGCTGTGAGTACTGCGCATCCTGGTATCATACAAGGTGCGAAGGTATTTCAGATGAAGTGTACAAGTTTTTGAATGCAGGGGGTGATCAAATTCATTCGTTTTGCAAAAGTTGCAACAGTAAAGCTCTTGATGTTATGAAATTAGTCCAAGGGTTAAAAGAAAGGAATGAAATGTTAGAAGCTAAATTGGATGAAGTTAAGGGTCAAGTTGAAGAAATAGCACTTGTAAGGGGAAGTTTTGCTGAAAAAATCAGAGAGATCACTCGTGAAGAGGTCCAAGAGGCTAGAGAAAAGGAATTAAGGGAGTGTAAAGTTGTAATTTCTAATATTAAAGAAATTGATCATGGGGCTTCTGGTGATCCAGACCAAGAGCCAGTTACTGATAATGATACTGTTAAACAACTCATTCACAATGTATTAGGAGCAAGTGATGTAGAGGTTGTTTCTACCACCAGAGTGCCAAAAGTTAAGAAGCAAGGTGAAACATATAATCGAAAATTAGTTGTCAAACTAGGCTCTGTCAATCAAAAACATAAAGTTTTAAGGATTGCAAAAAGATTACGTGATAATGACGATTGGCAAGGTGTTTACATTAATCCGGACTTAAACAAAACAAGAAAGGAAAAAGGATTATGAGCTACGATCTGAATTGAAACGTAGAAGGGAGAATGGTGAAACTAATTTAATTTTGAGCCGTGGTCAGATTGTCACTAAAACTAATGCTGGTGCATCTTTTTTGCACAGAGGACACAGTCCGGCAGTGTCCTAGCACAAAATACAGCAAATTGCAGTCCTTGTAAATATGTAAATAGTGTGAATAGTGTTTTTGATAAATTGCAGGATAGTATTCACTCGTCTTCTACGTTAAGCAATGGTTCTATAACATCAAATCCTTCCAGTGGTTCTGGGGTGTTAAAATGTTTCTTGGCAAATGCAAGAAGCATTATTAACAAAATGAGCGAATTTGATTGTTATGTTTACGAATATAATCCAGATATTATTATGATAACTGAGTCTTGGGCTAGTGATGCTATTGGTGATGCTGAAATTAGTATTAAGAGTTACAAGATTTTTCGTAAGGACAGAACAGTTTCTAGAGGAGGTGGTTGCATTTTGTATGTAAAAGATGTCTTATCAAGCATTTTGATTGAGGATTTAAGTTTTTTTCCTAGTACTGAATCTGTTTGGTGTGAAATTTTTATTCCTGGGTCTAGTATTCTTATTGGTGTCTGCTATCACAGTACTTCTGCTACAGATGTTCATGAGGAGGCTCTCCACAGTGTCATTAGGGAAGCTTGTAGTAAATGTGCTAATGTCCTCATCTGTGGTGACTTTAATCACAGGTCTATAAGTTGGGAGCTTTTACACTCCAGTAGTGAGGGTCAGAAGTTCTTGGATCTTACTTTAGCCTGTTTCCTTCATCAGCATGTTTGTGAGCCAACTAGAGGTAACAATATTTTGGATCTAGTTTTGTCTTCAGATGTGTCCATGGTGGACAGCTTAATTGTCCATGAACAGTTTGCGAATAGTGATCATAACTTTTTAACGTTTAATTTAGTTTATAATGATGACAGGAAGAGCTGGAAGGAATTTTATTATGACTACAGAAGAGCAAATTACAAGAAAATGAGGAAGGAGCTGAACTTGGTCAATTGGCACAATTGTTTGAGAGATATGAATGCAGAAAGTATGTGGAATATATTTAAGAGTAGGTTAAATGAGGTTGTTTTAAAGTACAACCCCAAGGAAAAGGAGAAGGAAGGATAGTAAACCATTATGGTGGTCATACAATGTAGAAGTAGCAAGAAAGAGGAAAAAGAGAGCTTGGGCAATCTTTAAGCAGACTGGTAGTTACTATGACCGTGTACGGTACAAGAAAGCTCTTGATTCTGCTACTAGAATTGTGAGGTTAGCTAAGTGCAATTTTGAAAGTAAGCTGGCCCAGAATATTGTTGAGGATCCAAAGGCCTTTTATAGGTATGCACGTAGCAAGATCAAGACTAAAGATACAGTAGGTCCTTTGGTTGATGAAAATGGTCAACCAATTCATGATGATAATGTTAATGCTAGACTGCTAAATGAGTACTTTTCATCGGTCTTTACTGTGGAAAATGTGAACAACATGCCAGCTGTTAATGGTCCTAATGATAGTATTGAGTCATTGTGTAGTATAGATATTTCTCAGGAGGTGGTTTTCCAGAAACTGTGTAATTTACGTCCTGATAAAGCGCCTGGTGCTGATGGCATTTACCCTGTCGTGTTGAGGAATCTTGCAAAAGTTGTTTCCAAGCCTTTAAGTATTATTTTTAGCAAGAGTTTGCAGTGTAATCAGATTCCTGTTGATTGGAAGCTGGCCAATGTGACCCCTTTGTATAAAAAGGCAGGCTTCAAAGTGATCCTATATTTCCTATAACTTCCTATAATTTCTCAAAAATCCTATATTTCCTATATTTGTATGGTTTTGGGCTTGTTTTCCTATATTCTCCTATATTTTTCTGATTTTACCAAAAAACTTTTCTTTTATATGGTGTTTTGGGGAGAAATTTTCAGATGTATTCTTGTTCCAAGATGGCTGTCATAGACTCAGAGTGTCTTAGACTCAGAGTGGCTTCGTCGGACAGGTAGCAGTGTATAGATGCCAAGGATCCTAATTAGATGCAAGTACACAAAGACCAGTTATAGAATTCACAAACATTCTCATATGAAACTGCACAGAGCACTAATAAACACTTATTTCACCACCCATAAATGTTCCACTCTCACACCTGTGATTTTAAGTACTCTATGATTTCATCTCTTTGAGGGAATTGTAGTGGTATTGTCAAGGGTGTGGATTAGAGTCCTTTGCCTGGTATCCCCTGTAGTCATGAAGTCCGCATTTTAAAACTCTTACCTATGTTTTGCATGCAAGGGTAGCTGGTCAGTGATAAAACTAATTCTTTAATTCAAAATATTGTAGAGCAGCATTTACAAATATACCAATATTTTCCATGTCATCTACCATCTTTCCTCAAACTGAGTTAGCCATTAGATCAGTTGATTGTTCACAGTGTTGCACAATTACAATTCTCCCGTAAACAAAAAAGCACTTAGTGCTTTGAGAAAATTAAGTCTCACTGTAATGGTTACAAGTTTACAATGTGCAGATCTCTAAGGAGGTTTTCCCTAAACTTTACAAGAAGCCCTCTCTGGATACCACATCAATTTATCCAACAGACCAAGACCAAAGTGGAAATCTAATCCATGTATGGGATCTGGTGCTGCAGTGCCCATCATTGGTGGCAGGTGGGGGCACTTGCCAAGTTGCCTTGGCTTTCCCTAATTTTGTCATGTGACTTCCTCAAGTGAGATTTTAGATGTTAAGTATGTTAATGCACAGACAGTTTTGCACACTGTAGGCATCTTGACATATGTGGACTACACTGTTCTGCCAAGTTGTACAGATTCAAAGTGAACAGTGTAATTTTTAGGGGGAGGAACCATTGGGCCATGCCCTCTCTCCTTCACTCATGCTAATTTTTTCTTTAATTTAGTTATCTAAAATATGTTAATTTTTGAAAATAAATTTTACATCAGAAAGATAAAAAATGTAGCACCAGATTGCATGTAAGTCTCCCAATCATTCAAAAAATTTCCAAAGGGGGAGGGACCCCTCCCCCATGCTGGCAGTCACAAAATAAACTACATGGCCCCCATGAGACAGTCCTGGCTTTGAAGGTATTCATAGCAACCATACAGTTGTCAAAGGCCTATGATCTTACTGTCATCACTCACATGTCACACTTATAATCAAGATTGACTAGCAATACAGTGTATAGTTATAGCAAAATGCTGTTTAAGGGACCATTTCCTGCTATTTAAGCAGCAAAAAAATTCCTCAACACAACCCCATTATTATTGGAGCTGAGGTGAATTCTGTCTAGGACATTAATTAGCAACAGTTCATTGTCCACATTAACTACCCATCCATTCAAAGCACCATCATGATCACATTCCATGTTCTCAACTTCTAATATTGCAAAATTTTGGTGCCTTTTTGATATGCACAAATAATAACATTTATGGATAATTTATTCAAGGGTCAAAGTATGCAAATTATACACCACTGTCAGGGGTTTTATCCTTTCCCTTCCACCAAAGTGTTTAGGTGGTTTTCTTAATTCCATGTTGATGGTACAGTAGAACCACACTCTTCTGCCATGTGGCCCACACTGTGATAATTTGTATCATTTAAACAGTATAGTTTATTAGTTTCCTAAGATATTGTGTTTCCCCCATCCACAAGTTTGAGGAATTTTGAAGATAATTAGAACTGCTAGTGTGTAACATTCCTATATTTACTCTATATTTTGCTGGAAAAATCCTATAAAACCCTATATATTAATCAGTATCCTTCCTATAAAACCTCCTATATTTCCATGATGGACCACTTTGAAGCCTGAAAAGGGTCCCAAGAACTGGCCCAGTAGTTATAGGCCAGTCAGTTTGACTCCACAGGTCTGCAAAGTGATGAAATCAATTTTGGAGGACAGTATTGTTAGTTATCTGGAAGGTAATCATATTATATCAGATTCTCAGCATGGCTTTAGATCACGAAGGTCTTGTTTTACCAACCTCCTCTATTTTCTTTAAGATGTTACTTGGAAGGTTGATGAAGGTCATCCTGTAGATGTTGTATATTTAGATTTTAGCAAGGCCTTGGCAAAGTATCTCATAAGAGACTTATTTTAAAGGTCAAAGCTCATGGTATTGGTTCAGCGGTGGCTGATTGGATTGAGAATTGGCTGGATAAAAGGTTACAAAGAGTAGTACTTAATGGTCATATGTCTGATTGGCTTCCAGTTACTAGTGGTGTGCCACAAGGCTCAGTGTTAGGTCCTACACTTTTTATAATTTATTGGTTTCGATGAAAAGAGAAACCTATGCAGTCATGATGGCGTGTGTATGTATGTGTGTATGTGCGTGTGTGTGGGTGTGTGTGTGTGTGTGTGTGTTTGTGACACTTTGCTCGTTAACACGATATCTCAAGAAGGGAAACTCTGACAGTTTTCAAACTTGGTACATAGATGCCCCATATTGAGAGGAAGAACCCTATTGTTTTTGGTGGGGGTCAAAGGTCACCTGGGGTCACCGGGGGTCAAAACCTGAAAACCTTGTTAACACAATATCTCGAGTTAGGAAGCTTGGATGAATTTCATACTTTCTATGTAGATGCGTTACGGTAAGAGGAAGAACCCTATCATTTTTGGTGGAGGTCAAAGGTCATCTGGGGTCACCGGGGGTCAAACCCTGAAAACTTCGTTAACACGATATCTCAAGAAGGGAAGCTCTGACAGTTCTCAAACTTAGTACATAGATGCCACATATTGAGAGGAAGAACCCTATTGTTTTTGGTGGAGGTCAAAGGTCACCTGGGGTCACCAGGGGTCAAACCTTGAAAACATTGTTAACACCATATCTTGAGGTAGGAAGCTTGGATGAATTTCATACTTAGTTTGTAGATGCGTTATGGTAAGAGGAAGAACCCTATCATTTTTTGTGGAGGTCAAAGGTCATCTGGGGTCACCGGGGGTCAAACCCTGAAAACTTCGTTAACACGATATCTCAAGAAGGGAAGCTCTGACAGTTCTCAAACTTAGTACATAGATGCCCCATATTGAGAGGAAGAACCCTATTGTTTTTGGTGGAGGTCAAAGGTCACCTGGGGTCACCGGGGGTCAAACCTTGAAAACATTTTTAACACAATATCTTGAGGTAGGAAGCTTGGATGAATTTCATACTTAGTTTGTAGATGCATTATGGTAAGAGGAAGAACCCTATCATTTTTGGTGGAGGTCAAAGGTCATCTGGGGTCACCGGGGGTCGAACCCTGAAAACTTTGTTATTAACATGATATCTCAAGAAGGGAAGCTCAGACAGTCCTCAAACTTGGTACATAGATGCCCCATATTGAGAGGAAGCACCCTATTGTTTTTGGTGGAGGTCAAAGGTCACCTGGGGTCACGGGGTCAAACTCTGAAAACCTTGTTAACACGATATCTCAAGAAAGAAAGCTCTGACAGTTGTCAAATGTAGTACATGGATGCCCCATATTGAGAGGAAGCACCCTATTGTTTTTGGTGGAGGTCAAAGGTCACCTGGGGTCACCTGGGGTCAAAACCTGAAAACATTGTGAACACAATATCTTGAGGTAGGAAGCTTGGATGAGTTTCATACTTAGTGTGCAGATGCGTTATGGTAAGAGGAAGAACCCTATCATTTTTGGTGAAGGTCAAAGGTCATCTGGGGTCACCGGGGTCAAACCCTGAAAACTTTGTTAACACGATATCTCAAGAAAGGAAGCTCTGACAGTTCTCAAACTTTGTACATGGATGCCCCATACTGAGAGGAAGAACCCTATTGTTTTTGGTGGAGTTCAAAGGTCACCTGGGGTCACCTGGGGTCAAACCCTGAAAACATTGTTAACACAATATCTTGAGGTAGGAAGCTTGGGTGAATTTCATACTTTGTATGTAGATGCGTTATCATAAGAAGAAGAACCCTTTCACTTTTGGTGGAGGTCAAAGGTCATCTGGGGTCACCGGGGGTCAAACTCTGAAAACTTTGTTAACACGATATCTCAAGAACGGAAGCTCTGACAGTTCTCAAACGTGGTACATAGATGCCCCATATTGAGAGGAAGAACCCTGTTGTTTTGGTGGAGGTCAAAGGTCACCCCTGGGGTCACCTAGGTCAAACCCTGAAAACATTGTTAACACAATATCTTGAGGTAGGAAGCTTGGATGAATTTCATACTTTGGATGTAGATGCGTTATGGTAAGAGGAAGAACCCTATCATTTTTGGTGGAGGTCAAAGGTCATCGGGGTCAAACTCTGAAAACTTTGTTAACACGATATCTCGAGGTAGGAAGCTTGGATAAATTTCATACCTTGTATTTAGATGCCTTATAGTGAGAGGAAGAACTCTATCATTTTTGGTGGGGGTCAAAAGTCATCTGGGGTCACCAGGGGGGTCAAACCCTGAGACAGAGCTCCCAACCAGCACGGATTTTCCATATTCAGTACGGAAAATCATTTTAAATATGGGAATATGGATTTTTCCTTGATAATCCGAATTTTGAATGAGTAAATAGGTCCTTTCACGAACTTTATTATTCTTTAGTCAACATATCAAAAGACTGAGAATAGACTACAGTATTTCACTTGTCTGTACAGTACTGTAGTGTATTTATTTGAGCTCAGTAATCTATGCTGTTATGTTATAGGTTAAATTTTTGTCAACAAGTTGATGTTAAACCAATCAGTAGATAGTTTGCAGCAGATCCATGACATTCCATAAGCTACCATATCATTGGTTGATCAGTTGTAAACAGATCCACTTTCAACCAATCAGAATTTGTGTTAAAAGCTAGTTTCTGAATGCAGTGACAGACTATCACACATAGCCTGCCTGCCAAGGTCTGTTGAGCTGGCTGAGTAGCCCAACGTTAATGTTAGATTTGACTGTAACTGAATTGGAAAAATAGCACCAAGAAATGGAATAATAAAAATTACAGCAGGAATATCACAGTTTGTTGTAATATGGCTCCTCTTCAGAGAAGCATGAGTAACTTTAGTGGAAAATTTACCAGGCAGATCAAGTTTTAACGTAGGCCTAGGCCTAACAGTCAGGGCCTAGGCCTAGGCCTAAGTGTTGTTACAGAACCAACAACAAACATTAGCCTACACACACAATAACGTTAGACTCAGTACATAAATCTAATGCAGAGTTCCAGGTTTATGGGCTAGGCCTAGACAAAGTCCTAGTCCTGTGACTAAGTCCTAGCCTAACTGCCACAGTACAGGCTAGCCTAATTGTAGTACAGTATGTATGGGCTGATATTAGAGGTAGGTTACTGTAAATGTAATAGCTATGGCCTAGGCTAGGGCTAATCAAAGCAGTTATTGCCTGTCAAATGTTGGTACCCATCATCTAAGTTTGTAGTATTTACAGAGAGATTTCTGTGACCAGCTGTGCATAGGCCTGGGCAAGGTTTATACTTATAGCTAGGCCTAGGCTAGACCTAGGCTAATGTTACTTAGGGCCTTGCCAAGTATTTAGCATAGCCTCTAGGCTATACTGTAACGTTAGGCCTTGGGAATACTTGGGATATTTTGCTTTTTGTCCTTTGGTGGTCCTGATGACTATCTTGGGAATTCTTGGGAAATTTTGCTTTTTGACCTCTCGTAACCCCAGATGACGATCTTGGGAATTCTTGGGAAATTTTGACCAGTGACTGAAAGATACGTATATGGGACATCATGGCATTATTTGGAATAGAACATATATCATCGAAACCTCAATGCATTTTTGCATTCTGGTATTAATGATCTGGGCGTCAATTTGAATAATTCAGTACTGAAGTTTGCAGATGATACGAAGGTCTTTTCTGATGTCCATTCAATGGATAAAGTGGCTGAGTTGCAAGAGGACTTGGATATGTTGTATAAATGGTGTTGTGATTGGCAAATGCTTTTTAATGCTCAGAAATGTATGTCTTCACGTCGGCCATTTTAATGCCCAGGCTAGTTATTTTATAGGTGGTGTTCAAGTTGAAGCCATTGAGTATGAGAAGGATTTAGGTGTGCTTATTGATAATTCGCTGAGTCCAAGTAGACAGTGTGCCAAAGCTGTAAGCTCTGCTAATAAGGTACTCGGTATTATTAACAGAACCTACGATTGTAAAAGTAGTAGCAATATAATTAGATTGTATAAGTCACTGGTTAGACCACATCTTGAATACTGTTGTCAGGCATGGCGCCCTTATCTGCAGAAAGATATAGATAATATTGAGAAAGTACAACGTCGTGCTACAAAGATGATCCCAGAACTATCTACTCTCAGTTATGATCAAAGGCTTGAGCGAACTGGTTTAGTTTCACTAGAAATGCATAGACTTAGAGCTGACTTGATAGAAGTTTTTAAAATAGTTAAGGGACTAGAAAATGTGGATCAGTCAATCTTTTTCAATCTGTCAGAAACTAGTAGAACCAGAGGACATCAGCTAAAATTTCAGAAACACTATTGTCGACTGGATATTAGGAAGTATTTTTTCAGTCAGAGAATTATTACAGAATGGAATAATTTGCCACAGGAAGCTGTAACTGCTACAACAGTCAATGGATTCAAAAACGTAATCGATCCTATTCTACGGAAAAGACGGGGGCTCTACATAAGCCAGAAATGGCTGTCTGCCCCAGTTTGTATGACCCCATCGGCAGTTACTGCCGGTGGGCTCCAGTGAGTTACGGTGAGTTACGTGGCGTTGTCTGAAGGATGAAATTTTGATGGAGTAACAGTCTGAGGATGGCAGCTGCTGACAGGAGAGCATTCAGCATTTCCACACTACATAATGAAGTACTCCCAAAATATTCTCTAAAGTTCTCTTAACTTTCAAGATTACTTTCTAAATTTGTCAATTATGTTTTGCTGACATTATTACAAATCTAACAGATACATATCAGCATTAATATGCAAGATTTTTGAACATAGAAATTCAGATAATTTTAAAAACCTTTTAAAAAGTGGAAGGGCTTGCATTTTCTATGAGCATTTGTGGCAGTTGAACTGTAGCTGTTCCACAGTCTTCCAACTGCCACACATGCTCATAGAAAATGCAGGCCCTTCCACTTTTCAAAAGGTTTTCAAATTTTTTAAATTTGTATGTTCGAAAATCTTGCATATTAATGCTAATTTATATCTGTAAGATTTTTAGTACTGAAAGCGAAACATAATTGACAAATTTAGGAAGCAATCTTGAAAGTTAAGAGAACTTTAGAGAATGTTTTAGGAGTATTCAATTACAGAGTGTGGAAGTGCTGGATGCTCTCCTATCAGCAGCTGCCATCCTCATACTGTTACTCCATCGAAATTTTATCCTTCAGACAACGCCACGTGAAATTATTCGGGAAAAAGAACTGCCTTGAGGTACCTTATGACCAAAAGTCTCGATATAGACAAATTTGGTGAGAAAAGTGAAGGAATTATGAAAGAAACTTAAGTTGTTTGTTCGAGCTAGGAGATTTTGTGACATACCTTTCCGTCTATATAATACATAGTATATGGTATACTATACAACGTAAGGGGCGCCTGTGGGAGGAATGGGATCATGGCTAGTAGCAGTGTTTCTGCTAAGCCACTATGAATGATGTGATTTTGAGGCAATGACTTTTTATTTGACACACTGATGTTTGTGGGAAAAAGTAAAAACAGAGGGTGCCATTGTTCCTAAAGTTGATGCAGTGGGAACGTATATCCCAGCTTGAAATTCCTAGTGAGTCAGATTTTCTCGTATTGGGTAGGTCTATAATGACCCAATGGACAATTTCTTAGAGAAAAGACTGATGGCCACTACTATTTGACCATATTGGACAGCTTGCAAACTGCGCAGGGGATTTTAATAATGGCCAACTTGGCCAAGAGAATTGCGTGGCTGATACTATCAAAGCAGAGCGCCACCATTGGTTGGTGCATAGTGTACCAAGAAAATTTTGGCCAAAACTAGCCTACTTCCTAGAGTGCAGGAAATCGCTTTTCCCGGGCATTGTGCTTACAGCTTACCTCTTCCGCCCTCCATCCTTACAAGTTTTTAAACCACCAAACGCCAAAGATACATGCGACATAAGCCCGGCCTAGTTTTGTATGCACTGTACTGTGTAACGTCTAGCTTCCCGGTCCAGCCTACTTATGTACGGCCCTACAAAGCTGCCAGAGGTAAAAGCCAATGCCTGTACTGCTGTACAAGAGTGTAAACATGCACATGGTGCCAACTACAGGCACTGCAAGTCAATTTACCTTACACAAATCAGAAATGGTTGTAACACTTCAGAGAGTTGTGTGTAGTTGCATTGTGGCAAAGGAGGCCAGAAAACTGCTTATGCACCAACGTACATGGATAGTCTACGTTTCATTCCTTCTGTGCTGTTACAGTAAGAACCAGTGTAGACATTAGACTTGATACGTAGGTCAAGTCTACTGAAATATTGCAATTCTTTAAAACCAGGGAGCATTCGAGTAAATTCCTTTCAACCTTTTCAGTAAGAACTATGTCCTGCCTCAAGTAGGGGTTTCAGGCAGGACTACAGCACTCCAAAACTGGCCTCACTAAAGACTTGTACCAATGTAGCAGAATCTCCTCTTTATTGTAAGACCTTTAAATAATGTCAAGTACTCCGTTGGCCTTCTTTACAACCTTGGCAATATGGCTTAAGTGACTTATGAACTACCACCCAGGATCTTTTTCTTCATTAATTGACTGCAGGTTAACACCATTTATCTTATAAGCAAATTCAGGATTATTCCTTCCAACATGTAGAACTTTACATAAACTTACTAACATTAAAAGGCATCTGCCAGTCATTAGACCACTGACATTTAAGTTATGAAGGTCATCCTGAAGAACTACATGTAGAACAGCCTTTTCATCAGAAACACAAGCAAACACTTTGGTGTCACCAGCAAACTTGATAATATTACTACAAATATTCTCATTAATGTCATTTATGAAGATGGTGAACAAAACTGGGCCCAAGACAGAACCTTGCGGTACTCTACTGCAAACAACTGTCCAACAACTTACCACTTATAAGCACTCTCTGCTTTCTATTGCATAACCAAGTCTTAATCCAGTTGCAGACATAATCCCCTACACTGTGAGCTTTGAGCTTGGAAATAAGATGGCCGTGGGGAACTTCATCGAATGCTTTCTAGAAGTCTGGATAGATACAGTAACATCAACAGGGCATCCCTGATCAACATAACAAGAAGCTTTGTCTAAGAAAATGAGTTAATTTAGACAATCAGGACTGCCTACTCATGAAGCCATGCTGAGAGCTTTTAACTAAACTGTGTAAGATGTTCGACAATATAGTCTCTTATAGTCTCTTAAACACGAGACATCAGGCTAACAGGCCTATAATTACCAGGAACACTCTTGTCACCCTTCTTATAAATTGGCACTACATTTGCATATTTCCAATCAGCAGGCACAATACCACTATTAAAACTTATTGGTAAACAAGACAACCAGTGCTGGGTTTATCTGCTCTGAGACCTCCTTTAATTAGCGCTAATTGAATTGACTCCCTGGGATTTACCACATTTAAGAGTTGATTAAGACTATTCAGTTTCTTCTTCACAATATCCTCACAGAACACAATATCACTTAATTCATTATCTTTATCCCCTAAAAATAACGTTCTAGGCACAGGCAAAGAGTTTTTGGACTCAATAGTGAACACTGAAGAGAAGAAGTTGTTTAGAGCATTAGCTGTAGTCTGATCATCTGTCACTATCTCACCACCTGCTTCAACCAAGGGACCATCTTTTTGTTTAACTCCCATCTTAGAACGTGTATACATAAGCATAAAAGGACTTAGTATCAGCCTTAATGTTACGGGCCAGTTTGACCACAAAGTTTCTCTTGGAACTTCGCCAGTAGAAATACACTCCTTGTGTAAAGGAGATAATCAGAATACAACTGAGTATCTCTAGACTGTTTCCAAAGCTTATTGTTCTATTAATTGCCTTTTGTGCAGCCTTAGTCATCCTCTTCAAAGAGTGTAACCTCATAGCTATGTACCCAGTGATGCATAAACATGAGCTGGGTTTTTCTATAGTTGTACTAGAAGCAGAGGTTAAACAGGGAAAGTGCCTCAATTGATGGTGTTTTAATAATTATGAGTTCTCTTTAAAGAAGTTTATTCCAAAGCATGCATTGTAGTAGTCCTCAGTAAAGGCATGTGTATAGCCGCTCACCTACAGTATAAAGCTCCCTATACATGGTCCTTACTGTACAATGACCCATTGAAAGTCTGGTGTCTCAGACCACAGTGCTGGTCGAAATTAATTTTCCTCTTATAGTTATAGCAAAGCTACTGTAGGACCTAAAGAATTTACTAAGGCTATCAAAAGTTATACTCTCCAGATCTTACACAAATATTGCAGTTTTTTGATCATGTAAAACTTCTGAAAGTCCGAAAATTTGAAATAAAACCATCAACTATATGGCTTCATAAAATTTACTGTAGCATTCAAAATATGTGTCTTTATGAGAATGTGGTCTGTGTAACATTGTGACCTCGTACAGCATTTTATTGCTGTAGTTCCTATACATTCACATGTTACATTGCCTTTTGCAAACATTCCATTATGACGTAATAATGTACAGTACTGTCAACATATAACTCCCATAGAATTATTTGCATGATCGTAGAGCTTTGAATATCTCTACTCAAATTCTCACGAAGTATAATACTTAAGATTTCAACAAAATGTTGTACAATTTAGCATGTGTAAAAATTGCGCAAATGACCTAAAAAATTTCTGCTTTAAAAGGATGCTGACAGTGTAATGTAAATTCTTGTGGTCAAAGATTAGAATTGTTTAAGCCGTTTCGATAGGTCACCGACAACTGTAGAAAGGGAGTAGTTCGGTAGACCATATCTGTGACTTTGTAAAACAAGCATTTGAAAAGCCACGTTGAAAATTGAACAGCTTACTTGGTAAATAGAGCCGGTCTGCTAGAAAGAGTAGAGCCACAAAACTACAGTGTTTTCTCTAAAAACACTTGTCCATGATTTTGAACAGGAAAGCACTGACTGTCAAACCTCAGATATTTTAGCAAACTTTGTATAAACTCACTTTTTGAAAATGTACTACAAAATGCGTGGTAGAAATGTCACTCTTGCATTATATACTGTATCAGTCGAGACTTCAGTACCATGGCTCTGTCTGTAGACCCTTGTCATTTAAGACTTAGGTATAGGGATGCACCGGATATCCTGTCCGGCCATATAGTGAAAAATTATTCAGTTCCGGCTGGATTTTTTTCAGATTATAGCTAGAAAGATATCCATTATTAAAAGACAGGAGTTGCTTCACTGATGAATTTAACACCTTTGCAAAATTTTCTCTGGCAAGTCACAAAGATGAATAACTGGAGCAGGTACACATTGGAAATAGAGATAGAGTGTTGTCTTTGTTTAGCTCATGTAAAAAATGTTCAGTGGCAACAACTGTACTCATGACGTGGAGTTCCATGGTTTAAGCCTGAGTGACACCAAGCACAATAACAAGAACCACAAACCACCCCCCAGGTTTTCAACTGCATTATGAACAATCTACAGTCTAACAAAGGAAAATACATTTAGCCTAAGAATTGCTTGATTAGCACTCAAAGTGTATCCAAGACTTGTGTAACTTCAGTACCAAGCTCAGAAAATTTATCATTCTTGCACATACCCATTTGCTCTCAAACATGTTTTCAGCCTATGCCTCTAATATGCGTGAGGATCAGGTGTGTAGTAAGGGGGTGGCCCTGAAAAATTTTCCCAGTAGGACAATGCAAGGCTTAGCTTCAGGTAAAAAGACTTGGTGATTAACCATTGCCTTCATCGATTCATTGGATTGTAATTGGATTACGTTTTTCATTGTGTGTACTTGGACTTTATCAGTGTTTCTTTAAAAATGGAAAGATTTATATTAACTTGCAAGTACCAGAATGTTAGCAGTCTTGTCTGAGAAGTGAATTGTGGATTGCATGGATGATACTTAACAAATCATTCTCAACATACAGAGCATGGCTTGGTGCTAAACTCTACACTTAGTACCTGGATATAGCCTACTTAACCATACAGTACATGACTTGCAAAATGGGGAAAATTCTCTGGAAAATTGCCATACAAAAGCAACTGCAAGGCCTATAGTCTACTGCTTACAGTAACAGTGTTTTACTTCCAGGTATTTTAGGTGGGCTACCCCATCATTTCGGCTCTTTTAAGATGTGACAGTTTCCTGCATGGGCTGGTGAACATATTACAATTATTATGTCAGTTTGAACGGAGCTTTGCTTTCAGAATTTTTGCGAGGGGGAGGAGGAGTGGCGGGAGCTCATGTTTTGTTTAAACTGGGTACACCACAAAAATCCATTCGGCAATCCCACACTGCCAGGCACTTGTGACGTACAGTGTGTCTGCCCACTTGCTAGTGAACAGTTTGAATATCCGTAAAGACAAACTAACGAAAGCTGCAAAGTTACAGTACTATTGCATTTCTAAATAACATTGTCAGTGACTGACCTGTAGGGTACGTACTGAAAGGCAGAAGCGTTCACTGCAAAACTGCAAATATTTTAACCACTTTCATGCAGACATCAGTTGCCGTGTTAGAAAAATTGGCAGTCTTGTTATCGGGCAGTATTTTAACTTATCATCAAAACCATTTCTATAGGCATTTGGTTGTAGTTGAGCTGCTGATTGGAAAATGCTAAGTGACATTATATTGAAATTGGAAGTGTAAGAATTACACTACCATGAAACGATTTGAAAACAGTTTCATGGCACAGAATCAGTTTATCACTAGTTCAAAGACATTGCATTCAACTTTGCACTGCACACCAATTACAATTCGTTTGCCACGCATACAAATCAATGACAGCACATTAATAAAGGTCCACAAAGGTTATTTTAGGACCACACTTCCTTACTTTTCAGGAAGCGAAAACTTGAAGCGACATTACTGTAGCATGTACACTTAGTTGAAACAGCAATTTGTTTTTGCACAAAACACAAATTAAAATTAAACCAAATAGAAAAATGGCAAAACTTGGAAATTGATTAACACAAGGTTCCAGCCAATTACCTTCATCTTTTCCTCAGTACTAGACTGAAAAAAAACAAGAACAGTTTTTCTTCTCAACACGTAAAAAAAACCCACCCTTTGATTAAATCAGTATACATACAGCCCTGTAAGGCTGTGCTTTGGCTCTAGGGCTGTGACCGTTTAGCGATTAATCGCTAAACGATCGCATGTGTAATAAACGTTTAGTACAAAGCTACCAGCGATTAATCGCAAAACCCGTTTTCCGTACGAAGTAAAAGACGATCTGCAGTCATTACAGAAAATTATATATTCACTTTAATTTTTTGGAAAAAGTGAAATACATATACAAATGGCACACATGTAAACATAGGACATCAAAGTTGAGCTTCTATGAGCATCCGTGTTTGAGGTTCATAGAAACTATGTCCCCCAGACGTTCCTAACGCATTTTACATATTCATCATGTTTAAGAGCAGGTTTAAGGTCTCTATGTTGATCATAGGTACTTGCGATTAATCGCTAAACGATCGCAAAATTTTGCGATTAAACGTTTAGTAATTTTGCTAAACGATCACAGCCCTATTTGGCTCATGGATTAGCTAAATATATTTGCATTGAATGATTTTTGATATGGTTTCATACCCTTATCTCGAGTGAAAACGGATAATTTTTACACTTATGGTACTGTACAGTCAGTTTTTTACTGCAATATATAATACAGTATAATTAATTCAAAATTGTGTTTTCTTTACAGGTTCTTGTGATAATGTGGAATGCAAAGACAGTGTTTTAGGGCACACGAACACAATCTTGCTCAAGTTTCAAGATGGAAGGTTCTTCAAAAGGTGAAGAAGAAACAGGATTTGCAGCATTGTTTAACGAGTTCGTTTCCAAAGTTCAGACTGAACCTAAGAGCAGTCCTGAAGTAGAAGAGACTAACTCAGATCCTGAGGATGACAAACAAGAAGTGCACGAGAAGAGTAAAGATGACAAAGGTCATATAGAAGGTGAAAGCAGCCACAGTGAGAACAAAACAGAAGTTCCTCTCTCAGAAGACAATTCTGATATTAAGATGGAGTCATATGAACATGAAAAGGAGTCAGGGACTTCAGACAAAGATCAGCTACAAACATCAAGCAAACATTCTTCTACTTTGGAGTCAGAAGAAACAGTACCTGCAACTGGTTCTGAGGAAAATGTAATCGCTGATGCTAATATAGAAAGAAGCAAACAGCTTTTGAGGGGTGCTTCCTCACAGGAGAGCTCACCCCAGAGCATCCGTCAAGAGTCTTCCCCTATCCCATCAAACAGTGATTCTTCTTACCAAACAAGTCCAGCATCCTCTACCCTCTCATCTACTATCATTACTCCAGCTTCATCGCCATTGACTACTCTACAATCTAGGTCCACCATATTATCAGCTGCTTCTTCAAAATTATCTTCATCATCATCCAGAAGAGTTCCTTCAAAGGTTGAAAAGCCTGTTCTTCGAGACAGAGCCGGTAGAAAAAGATATAACAGCTTAGAAAGTGAGTTTGTGGTGAATATTGATGTAAGGAGGGAGAGATCCAAGTCAGGGGCAGTAAGCCAGAGCAGCAGCAGACGAAGGCAGTCCAGAGCTGACAGAGAAGGTCCAAGATACCGCAACCAAAGGGGGAAACCTACACCAAAACCAGAGGAAAGAAAGAGACCACAAGAAAAGGTCATGAGACCTGGCCTGGAATTTGTAGTTGGATTCAAGCTTGAGGCGATGGACTTTTGCCAAAATAAGTGGTTAGTATTTAGGGTATATATTCTCTTGGAAAATTTTGGAAACTTTGTGGTGCAGTGCAGCTTAGCTGTCAATCATTAGAAATGACCTGCATTGCAATTTCTGATCCTGTTAGACCATTCATGGTTATGTCACTTAATGCAGGCACTGGTTGGCATACAGCATGTGAAAGAACATACACATGCATGTAAGGTTTTGCTTGTGTAGGTGCTGGCATGATTGCATGCAGACAGTAGACAAAGTGGAATCTATTTTTCATTGTGATAACAGTGTCATTGTGCTTTATGGTATCAACTCTTTAAAAAACCAGCCATGATGTTATTTTTTTGTAAACATGAATGATTCCGTCTAGTTTTTTACTATAGCCTGAGACTTGAGTCAAATATCGTGCCGACATAGCACCAACATGTCACAGACAAAACATATCTTTGATCGTTATGGAATTGTTCAGTCTAACCAATACAATCAGGCTGTTGCTGTTTCATCCCAAAGTATTGCACGTACGTAACTGATGAAGAGTAAGAAGTGTCGCGTGATTTGAAAGTCTGAATGAAGAAATTATTCATTTTCATGAGGTACTAAGCAGTGCATGTTTCTCTCTGTGAGAATATTATTTCTGTGAAAAGGAGTTACCCAGCTACTGTTCTTTAATTAATAATCTCTAATTAATTTATATTCTCTAAATGAAAATCATGGTTTTAAAGGTACCTGTACAGTGTTTTAAAGGTACCTGTACAGTGTGAAAGTGTGAAAACTGCATCACAAACATAATATTTAGACCTGTTGGTTTCTGATTAACTGCAGGTTACCCAGAATGATACAAAATAAAAGGAGACCCTGATTATTCTTACTGTAGAGTTAAAATTATAGAAGATTTCACCTGCTTGCTGATCGCTTTATGTTTAGAATATTAGAGTCTGGTTTATGGTATTTTACTGGAAAGCATTTTAAACTCTTGATCCCTATCACTTTCTTTTTGTAAGATCTTTGAGAAACATTTACACTTGATCCATCAGGCAAGTTGAGATAGCTCGTTTTCCACTTGCTGCAGGCAAATGGGCTGGGGACTTTCATCCGAGAGCAACTTATGAGGGTTTTCCCCACCCTGGGAGTAAATTATCAGAGCTTCATCTCGGCATTTAGGAACTGTGAAGTCTGTATTTCAAGTTTCAAAAAGAGTACTGCAGTGGTGTTCAATATAACAATGTTGTCATGAAGAAAGACCACTGGTGTGCAAATGTATCAATTTTAAGGCCCCTATGGTAATGTTTTGCAATCTTTTTCTTGTTCACTGGGGGGGTTTTACAGGTATGCTGCAAAAATAGTGCAAGTAGATGAGGAGGATCAACAGGTACTAATTCACTTTGAAAAGTGGAATTCTCGTTACGATGAATGGATCGACTGTGAGAGTGAGAGACTCCGTCCGCTAGTCAGGCAGTCTACCCGTAAGGAGACTCAACCGCAGCAACATCCCACAGGGGTGAGTGCTCTTTAACAAACCTTTTACAAGAAGGGTTTAGCATAGATATAATTTTGGTATGTTAGAGGGATACTTTAATAAAGGCTTTGTAATCTCACCCCAGACAGTAAAATTCTCCCTACCAAGTTTACTTTTAGCCCCCCCCCCCACCCCACCTCCTCCAGGTCCAGTTAAACACCTGTCAAGGGCACCTCCAAGACAAGAGGCACAGTATCTAGTGTGCACAGTTTAATTTGCTTAAGGCCATATATATTGACACACAGTAACTGTGTGTGAGCTTAAGTGGGAACACAACTGACTGTACTAGTCATCACTGACCAACCAATGTGAAGCTATTTTGTTTGAATGAATGTCAATCAAAGTGCAGTCATCAACTGTATTTAGAACTCTTGGGATATTCTTAAATATGTTTGAAAGGGAGTTGCTAACAACTCCCTGGTTTGGGTGGATGCTTTATCTCCTGTAATCTATTTGTTGTTCTTGAGTTGTCAGCAGATGAAGTTATCACATTTTCAGTACAAAGTGAACTTGAGGCATTTACCTGTAGTGTCATAACCTCACATAAATTTACTATGTTTTGTTTTTCTTTGAATCTTACAACCACATTTTCTCATGTGTAATCGCATATTCTCAAATTGTGAATGCAAGAGAGGTGTAGGAATCTGCAAACTGTGCAATCCTCATGAGAAACTGTTATCCCATTTTATTTGGATGTTAAAACATTTAATTCAGTAATTAAGAAAAGAAAGCATTGCCCACCAATGTGAGGAGGCAAAGTTACTCCAGCTTGCTTCATGTTCCCTTTAGGTTGCAAATGTGGTCAGTTTCTTAATCAGCTTGCATCTGGAAAACCCCACATTGGAGTCAAATGACAATTTCACCATCATGTTGTACTGTAGGTTTGGTTTATTTTTCACCCATCATACAAGTTTTTACTCAACCCTTTCTGTAATGTTTTCACCTGAATTTGGAGTTTTCTAAATGCCACACTGCTTGCCCCTGCTTATCAGGGTACAAATTTTGACTTTTTTTCAGATTGCTCTTTTTTACAGGTGGCTCTTTTCAAATGATTTGGAAAAATGTTGTTGTGCCCCTTGCCCAAGAAGTTAGTGGGGGCTATCTAGGGGTCAGCAGAGGCTACATTTATTGATTTCATATGCAGCTGTATACAGTAGGAGAGGAGAAGGGCTATTGTAGTTACTTTTAGTATTTTATTTGTCCCCAAGTTTTCTCTGGGGCCTTTATGGCTCCAGGGAAGGAGAGGAGGGGGTGAATTGCCCATCAACCCCCATGTAATCTATATTGCCCCCTCATTACCTCCTATTTAAGTAATCCCCACTTACCCGCAATATGACTATGATATACAAATAGCACAGTTGTGGAGGGCACTTCTTGACAGAGGGCAGAATTCATCATCCTTATCTTGCTTGCCAAGTCGGTCAGCTGTGACATGTACAGGAGGTGTGTTATTGGCAGAGGTTCACAGCAGGACTTCCTTTGTGGTACAAAGAGTGTTTGACATCTAGAATTTCACAAAACTCAGAGACCTGTGGTACTGTGAAGACAATGAAAACCTCTACACAATGCAAACAGTAGTCGCATATACAGTATGTGTACATGTGTGTGTCATATTTACAGTCTATGAAGAAAGTCTAAGACGTAACCATGATAGATGTAGGGAAAGGAATGATAACCATTGTATATCCCACGTGGATGTCTCACATTTAATAAAGGACCCCTCGTATTTGTCAAAGTCACACAGTGGTAGAAGGTAACAGCAACCATTTAGGTTGCCATGTATGTGTGTTTGTTTGATGACCAAGCTTGCTTCCAGTACCATGCATAATAAGAATTGGATAGAGATTATTGTAAAATCAGAAATAAACTTATTTAAACAAACTCCCAAGTGGTAGTTCAGGGCTTGAAAATAAACTTTTCCTCCCTGGAGCTAAACACAGCTTCTGACAACCTTCATTCTGAAGCTTTTCTGGAGCAGTTTTACCATTGTCTGGAGCTGTTTTCAATTTTTCAGAGAAACCACTGTTCCCTTCATGTAACATCCTCTAACCATCTCCTAATGTTACTTACTTACAGTGCATTTAGTAAAAGAAATTCAAAATATAAGAGACAGGAAATTTGACACAGAGCATTTTTTCTTTGGTGTAACACAGGGTAGTACTAAGTATAGGTGTGGTCGTTCCATCTCTGAAAACTTGGAAGGGGACAGAGGGGCTGTGCATGTATACGGCAGCTTTGGAGTGCCCACAATGGCACCTTGAATGTGGAGAAGGAAGGGGGGCAGGAGTTCATAAATTCTATCCCCTGCCCTAGCTATGGCTATGGACTCATCTTTGATTGGAATGGTACGAGGTTCTAACTCCATTGGGCCTGGATCAACTTGGAGACTAATGACCTGCGTTTGTAGTAGCTTCTCGTGACAGTGATATATAGGGGAAAAATTTGTAAATATTTTTTCAAGTTTTGAGATACAAAGATGCCACCCTGTCAACAAAATAAGACCCTGCAGGCTTAAGAACATGTTAGAGAACAAGTATAATTTGGTAGGCACTCAAAAACAAAATAATTAAAAAAACGTTAACCACTCAACAGCTCTTCAAGTAAGAAAATTACAAGATACACGTATGTAGTTTAGGTTCTCATTGTACACATGTGCTACACGTTAGGCAACGACAAAAGTGCCAAGACATGCTGAAGAAAATTACATCGTAGAGAAAAATTTTCTACCTAAAGCTTTCAAATGTATGGCAGATTGGTATTTGAGGGTCGTCTGCACATACCATGTAAATGTTTTGGGCATTCTTGACCACTTGGAGTATCGTCGAGACGTCGAAGCTTTTCAATTATCGAAGCAAGGTAGTACAAAAGTGTATGCAGAGAGCAGTAGCTCACTTGTTTGATCGAACAATGCATTTCGGGCTAAAATTTCTTCCGCTGGGGAGTTGGAAACTTTGTATAATCATTGCCTTAGCCAAAAACTATCACTCTATAATGTCATTTTTTTTATTCTAAGTTTTTCCATCCATCTTAAATTGTTACGAGGAAAATTTTGATCGAGATTTGGAGGACTCCACAAAGCCACTTTGATGTTCACAGAAAGTGGAATGCACCAGCCAATCCCAGCCGGTGTTACATGATATTAAATCGACTGGGAAATTCAAATGCAGTTCATTCACAAGGAAGCTAACTAGCATCCATAATGAAATTTATTGCATTTTAATGATGCTTCTTCCAATTTTTTACGAGGTTCACAAAGTTCCGTTTTGTTGTATTTTAGTTAATAGGCTATTCTTGTGCATTGCACAATTACCTTGTCTCCCAGCTTTCTGGTCGATTAAAAGGTTTCTGATACGGAGATATTTATAGTACAACATAAACTTAAATAACTTTGGGGCGGCACCTATGATACCTTGGGACTTCCAGGATGACGGGCACTACTTTCGGTAAAATAGTGGCGCCTTGTAACAAACACTCATGTTGGTGTCTAATGGACGTTGTTGGGCTGGAAATGAGCCCTAAACAGTGCTAATTTCACCTTTGACATTGACTGCTTGTGAGACTTACGGGAGGGACATAATTAAGCAGATGTTCTAATAATCACAGTAAGTTTGGTGAAACTGTACACGCATTGATATGTGTGTTTGTGTGATAAAATTATCAGAGAATTATCATATAGAATAATCTAGAATGCATTGAGTCCGGTTCGAGGCGTAGCTACAGACGCTGTCTATAATGCAATGGGCACATCTGACTTACGTGCTACTTTGCAGTACAGAAACGCAAACCCATGTGGCATGGGACTCTCAACAAATTCTTGTGTCATGTACGTCAGTGCATTGGTATGCAATACGTGTAGTGTGCTAAATGGGATGCCCAGTGCCACGACATCGTGCATGCTCTCTGGCTTAGGATTTACAAGCTTGGTCGATGTCACAGCTCAACTATATGCAGTACTTGCTACAGTAGTATAACGTGATGCCATAGGCCTACTGCTACGTAACATTGCATGAATAGATGATCTGGCCATGAATACAAACTTTTATTCTTTTTCATAGTACATATTGCAGGATTTAGGGATACTTCTTTGGTGTAACTGGACACTTAATTGTGTGCAGGGAAATTTTCCGTGATTTTGAGAATGTTTGCCTCACGCACCTGGGGCTACTTTTAGCGCCAGACAAACACCCACTTTTTAGGTTTTCTGGCGCTTTTGCACCAGAGCGCCAGTCTATTTTCGAGCCCTGTAGTTCAATGTAGGTCCCACAGTACTTGGTATAAAGTTGACATACGTAGGTACCAGTTTAAGGGGTGTGTTTTGTTGGAGAACAAAAAGGGTGACTAATTACGTTCCTGAAGACATCTATTCCATGATGAACAAGCATGGAGACAAAGGAACTTCAGTGCAGTTAAATTGCATTCTGATTATAATTAGGACAATTTCCTTACTTCTGCTTAGAGTCGTTCCATCAGAAACAAAAAACATTGCTGCCACTCTGTTTTTCAGGAGTATAAATATGGAGAAGAGGTGCTGGCCCGTTGGTCTGATTGTCGATATTACCCAGCCAAAGTCCTCAACATCAACAAGAATGGTACCTACAGGATGCTGTTCTACGATGGCATCGAGAAAAATGTCTTGGCTACAAATATTAGAGTCATGCCAGATGAATTGAAAGCTCAGGTACGTAACATATATCTTAACAGAGTATATAATCCAATTGAAGGTTTACTTTATGATGTAGAGGACTAGTGTAGCAGGTTTCTCCGCTGGTCTGTTTTCTGTCCGGGGGGCTCTTGTGGTCACCGTCCTGGGGGACGCTCCCCTTTGGGAAAATTTTGACAATTTAGGAGGGCTTAGATCGCAAATGGTGCAATCCACGGCCTTGTTCTTAGCCTTTCCTACGTGTTCAAATCTGGGCATTTTGTGGTCATTTTTTTTTTTTGCAAATTGCTTTTTCTAAATATCTTTGACTTTACTTGCAGATCTGAAGCTCCAGTTTCCACTTGGACGTATTCAAAAATGAAGTAGTTCACTTTAATGGAAATTTCAGGTGAAAATGGAGAAACCTAGGGGACAGTTCAATTGAATGGTTTCATTTAGTGTATGAGTTTGATGGTAACGGATTCCTACTATGGAAACATATGAAAGAAATGCAGTAGCCTAAGTGCATATTGAATGATATAAGAGCTCAGGTGCAAGTGAGCTGGGTTTGCATCTCCGATGTTTTGATATACACTGCTTGTCATGAGTATTTGAAATCAAATATAAAAGGCAGTCAAATGACTAAGTTGTGGTGTTTGTGATTGAGTGTACAGACAACTTCTTGACCGCGTGGGTCAATTTTCTGTGCGGGCGGCAAAGTTTTGTCCAGGGGCTAAAGTAGTGTGGCAGATTTTGTACGGGCGGAGCCCCCGGACAAAACAGCTAGTGGAGAACACTGGTGTAGGTTTAAGAGTGAAGGTTGTTTCATTCTGCAGGAATGTATTGCAACTATCAAATATGAGTGAGCTATGTATGGCTCTATTCATACTATATATGTTTAGTATAACTTAAAAGTAATCATATTTAAAATGATTAACCAGCCTTGAATTCTGGTGATTGCAAATTCAGAAACAAAATCCAGGGTTCTTGCAGCTTGGGGAAAGTCATAAAAAATTTCGAGCATTTTACGGTATATTCAATTTTCAGGCTTGGAAAAAATCATGAAATTTTTGGGAAAATGGCAAAAGTCATGGAAGTTTGTGAAAATTACTAAAGCTAGTATCTCACGAAGAAAAAATTCCTTGCGTATGGTTTGCGACTAAATTTTGCAAATTTGCCAAATATCAGTAAAACTGTAGCAAAACTGTCACCTGTATTCGCAGGAGTCACAAAAGCATCGCCAGCAGTTTTAAACATGTTCAAAATTTTCTGCGACGATTTTGTGAAAGTCAAACGCCAAATGATAGCAAAGTGTTAGTAAGACATTCTCACTAATGTAGAACTAACGTCGCGGGCTTTGAAGAATCTTTCCTAGGCCGAATGGCCTCTGGTTTTTCCTAGGTTGTTTCACGACATAAGTGATAAGTTAGTACGAAGTTAGTGCTAATATTTTGTGACTGTTTGACGTAGCTTTGGCGTTCCGGTCTTCAAGTGAGACACTGACCTAACTCGCACGTTTATTTTTGCGACCTTTGTGTTTTTGAAAGTACAATAGTCGCAACAATAAACGTGCGAATTTGTCTTCGTGAGGTTGTAACTTCACTCAAGAAGACAAATTTGCACGTTTGATTTAGCGACTATTTTGCGTTCCAAAACGCAGTAGTCGCAGAAATAAGCGTGCGAATTTGTCGTCGTGAGATACTGGCTTAACTCTCTGGAAAGTTGTAGAGTTGATTTGCTAAGACTATCTTCTTTGCAATACATGTACAAAGTGTATTTTTATCAGTGCTTTTTAATGAACTTAGATCTTCTAGGTTGTGGATCGTTCATAATTCAGCCATGAAAAGGTCATTGAACACCCATGGAATATTATTGTCCTTAAGGTGCAGGACCCCTTGAAATCGGTTTCATTATAACAGCTAACAGAAGGAGGAAGAAATAGTGAGAGGCCTTTCTACAACTTTTATTTCCAAAATTTTGAGGTTTTGTCCTTATATTTTGTCTTGCTGTTATGTATTAAAATGATCTTGTACAGTTTTCAACTAGAAAGTGAGATAAAGAACATTTACAGGGGCCCTATGTTAGCCAGTCCAAACTGTGGACATGTAGTGTAACATAGTTTCAGTATTATCTTTCTAACTGAAACACTCACAAATGATATGAATGCAGTATTCATTTACTGCAGCTGTGTGCCAAGAAAAGTGTGTTGACATAAATGGACTATGATAAACTTGTTAATCTGTTTAACATCAGAGATATCCCATCATGCAATGCAGTATTATGGAACAAAGTTAGTTCTTGTTTCTTCATCTAAAGGCAGCATACTCTTGAGATGTAGTTTTTATGCATTAATGGAGGATGGTTGTCATGGTTTTTTTTATGAAACTTACGGTTTTTTGTCGCTTAAAGATAATTTGTTGAAAGTAGTAAAATTCAAGGAACATTAATTTTGCTAATAGATGGCCCTTGTGTAAAATTGTGGTATAATTAATTTCATAAACTTGATTTTCCAGAATTTCTTTAGCAACTTTACCCTGCCACCAGCACCACCTGTAAAGGGAAAAAAGAGATGGTTTGCAAAGGAAGAAAACTTCCCAGCACCCACCCAGCAACCAGGTACTGGAGTGTAAACTTACACCAATAGGGGATACCCCTGGTTGTCTTGTACTTCTGAAGTGTACCTTAAGTCTCAGATAACAATGTACAGTAAGATGTACAACAGAGTTACAGTGGGAAGGTGAAGTGCATTGGAGTAATGCCCATTTTCATAGCTTAGTCAGTTGTTGAGATTTAAAGTGGTGAAATTTGTCCACTTGAAATAATGGATTGTTTAATGATTTATGTCCTTCTAGATTACTCACATTGCCTGTTTTTGTTTTCTTATTAGTGTTCGACCGATTATGCCATAATCGGTTATCACCGATTACCGATTATTCAATTACACAATTGGGCCGATGCCGATTACCGATCACCGATTATTTAGATGTATAGGAAGGTCATGTTTTCTCGCCGTCTGTCGCATATTTCTGACTTTGTACACACACCATAACATAACCTTCACACTGGAGTTGAACGATTAAGAACAGTTCCCTACGTTCCAGTATTGTTTTTTGAAGTATTTCCTCTCGAAATACTGAGATAAAAATCAGCCATAAATGCATGCTTTCGTACGATGTCACAGGCTTAACGTTAGCCAAAGAGTCTGTCAGTTTACATACGGCTCTCAGTGTCTACAATAGTTCTGTCCACCGATCGTGTCGGAAGATTCTGTATAAAGGTCTGTACTGGACTGTAGTAATGCTATACAGTAGCCTATCCACCCCCGATTTAGGCAAAAATATCTAACTACCTTGGCACTTAAGGGCCATTAAACATTCCACTCAATTTACTTGATTTACTCATCTCATGGTTCCTTAATGATATGGATATATTTTGTGTAAAGCGTCTTGCCCAACACTTACGTCTTATGTAAAAGATTCTCCAAATGAAACGTAAAACTAATTCTCAATAAATTCCCGTAATAAAAAAACTGTTGCTGTTTCACAGTTCCAGCGTGAATTTAACACAGGCCCGTTTCCCTTCGTTTATCAGTTAGGAGAATGGAGTAGTTCATGACCAACGTGCTACGTAAAAAGCGTGGGCAATGCACTTAGCCTTGCATTATGAATTACACATGTATTGCTTTTGTAGGTGAACTTCAACTTCGCAAGAACTGTACGGCAATTACCTGTGCGCATGTGCATGTCATAGGTAATTAAAAACTTAACGAAAGGAATGCGGGAAGTGGCGTAATTTATGCAGGATAATGAGCCTCGAGTTTCCAAAGTTGCTACAGTACGTGCACCAAATGTGTACAGATGATGTGGGTAGCACTGTAACTTGAAAAATGTAGCGCAGTCATTTCTTCCTGTAGTACAATTTGTATGCAGGTGTGTGGCATGGTCCATGGCATTCTCACCTTCTAGGTAATGCTGTGTGCCCTTTTACGCACCTGAACTGTGCTGCACTAGAGTTATGGCAACAGTTACGATGATCGCTATCATTTGGAGAGCTTAAAATGTTGCAAGTTTTGTGAGTATCAGTGCTGATATTTTTGGCGGGAACTTAAAGAAATGTGTGTTTTGGTGAATTATAAAGATTTTTGCAGAAACTTTGAAGTGTATTTTAGCCCTGTTTCCAGTTTTCTGATAATCAGTGGCGGTAATCGGGTGAATGACAAAATTTTACTGATACCGATTATTTACCGATTGTGCAATAATCGGCCCGAAGCCAATTATCTAACAGATGATCGGTTGAACACTTTTTCTTTTGATTTAAAAATGTCTCCATGACCATGAAAAACAATATTCTTATCTATCATTTATGGGGAGAATACTTGTGCATCTAAGCTTAAATATGTGTACTTAAGCATGGGTTGGTTGGAATCCTCCTCAAGGAATGTCAGTTTTTCTTCGGGTACTCCTGTCCATCCACTTGATGGGCTTACTTGCAAAATCAGTTGCCCAGCTGATGACTGAAGCATCCATTGAGTGGATCAGTTCAAGGGAAGTAAATGTGCTAAGGGGTAGTTATGCAGCAGGGTTCAAATATTTTACATATTTCAATGTGAAAAAAGATGGAGTTTCCTCCCATTGTGAAAATATATGTCTAGATACCAAAATATCCTAGAGGGTAGCTTTCCAGGTCCCTAATTTTACCCAGTGGTCATAGAGTGTGAAAGACTCAGCCAGGATTTTGTGTTTTGTAGTGTACAAAATACAAGGGAATACTACTGGGCATTTCCGCTTAGCAGCCAAAATCTTCCCCGCAAGATGTTAAGAGGGGAAGTGGGGTGGGGAGGATTTCAAATGTAATGAAAATTGCTTTCTTCAGTGATTGCCAAGGAAAGCAATAAAAACAGCTCCTGTGGACTCCAAATAGTCCTTGTAATCATTTTAGGGAGTGACAAGACATTTAAAGAGAACTGTGCAATAATTCATATTTGTACCCTTGCCTGTATTTGATTTGTACTAAATTCTCATCTTTCATCATCAGACACTACACCAGAACCAACTACCCCCACAACTACAACGACGAAGAGGCGCCTTTCATCAGGACCTACCTCACCACTCAGCCCTCTGCCAGTCCCATCTAAGAAGGTTAAAGTTGATGAGAAAGTAAAATCTCCCAAAGAAGTGAAGACTCCCAAAACAAAGGTATTTAAAATGCTGCCAAGTTAGCTGTTTTATACTTTTTTATTTTGCTGGACTGATATTTATGATATCATTTTCATCGATGTGTAATATTTCATGTCTCATTGTTAGCCAGTACTGATCAAGTGCTGATAAGTTAGTGAGTACACTGTACTCTAAACTGCAGGGTAGTGGGCACAGTGTTCTAGCTTGCTGTTCAACACAGACAGCCCACCGTGCCCCTCATTTCTTCCACCCTGCACCTCCTTTGCACAGCCTACCTGTATTCTCAGGTCTAGAAAATCCTCCAGTGCAAATTTAGGATTTTGTTTCAAATTATTGGAAGCATAATGTACCATTGCTGATATTGAATCAATATGAAAGACATAAGATGATACCAATATTGAAATCAGATATTAACTAATATTGAATTCAGATCATTATTCTAACCTTACTATTCAAACTTACCATTCAGTCTCAGGAAGGTGCTGGTTACCAGCTACCAGAGTATTTTTCTGTCCATGATCAGTCCATTGTGTTTACCAGCTACCAGAGCATTTTTCTGTCCATGATCAGTCCATTGTTCGTCCAGCAGGTTTTGACTTTGGACTGCATTTTTAACAACCAGCAGGAAGAGTGGGGTTGCAAAGTCAATAGGCCAGGCAAGAAACTTGCTAGCCTTTGTCAGTGTGTTTTGCCTTTCCTGAAAATCAACTGTCCTTACAGCCTGCTTCTTAGAATTTGTTCTGGCATAACATGAAACTTACTGGTTTCAAGCATCCAGGTCACTGTCTCAATGGAACCCTGTTGTCCATCTGTCATATGTTGTTTGTTTCTTTGTCGGAAGCATTATAAAAAATTTCAACAAAAGTATGAGAAAGGTTTCCCGTCCAATCTGAAAACCAGGAAAAACTAGAAAATGAGTTAACCTTTTTCCAGTCAGGGAAATTTTAGGAAATTGTAAATAAATGCATCGAATGAGGGAAAAAATCAGGGAACTTGATTTACCTAAACAAGGAAGGATTGTCTGTTGCATTTTGTTTCATGTCTAAACAGCCTGAAGAAACAAAAAACTAGAAAAACAGCAATATAATTATTATGGAACTATTAAAGTTCCTCAGGGAAAAGTCACAGAATTATCAAGCATTTTTTCTTTCTGAAAATCTGGGAACCCTGATGAGATGTATTAGAAGTTGGTAAAATATATATTCAGGAATTTCAGGTGTAGTAAAATGTTTGATGTGCTAACATTGCATAATTTAATGTTTTTTTTTTCAGGTTGCTGCTCCTCCAGCTAGCACAGAACCGATACCAGAAAGTCAAGCTTCATCAGGTATGCTGTTTTAAACTTTCTTAGTTGGTATTGAAATTATTATCAACTGTAGCAACGAAATGAAATCTTCATGAGTGATATAACAAATACAAGAATACTGACAGCTTTTGAGGTTTAACCAGTGATAAGTTATCTATTAATGTTTGATACAAAAGTTCAAAAGGTTGTGGTTGACTGAAAGTATCCTCCAGTCCACCCATGATCAATTCTAGTGACTTGCTACTTTTTTTCAGTACTCCTGGTAGGTCCGTTATTTGCACACCTTTGCATAGAGTCACAGTTCCAGTTACCATTTATATCCTCAGATGTCGGTGTCCCTATCATGGTAGACCCCAAACCAGTATTGAAACCTGTCCTGTCTTCAGCTAAAATGGAAGAACTTATATCCAGAAACATCAAAGAACCATGTAAGAAAAATCAGTTTGTTATCAGATTAATGATTATGTAATTCAGAACTTCGTATAATTTTTTTCTTAAAATGAAAAGGGCAGCTGGGGATTTCTTTTCTTTGCTACAGAAACTGGGGACTAATCTTACCCCCCCCCCATAAGAACTTGAGCCCCTTTTTATAAAGCAATGTGGGCTAATCTCATAAGTGCAGTTCAAGTGCCCATGCTTAAGTTTTCATATGTGTAAGAGGAATTTAAGCTTAGCATTCTGGTGGAATTTGCATTCATTTTCCGTGTATGGTTATCAAGAGATTAAACCTCCATGTAAAGTTAAAAGAAAGACAAAGCATTGGTTATCAGTGTGAAGCCATGACATCACATGTGCTTGCTTCAAGTTCACTTTAAGTTCACTTTTGATACAAAATGTGATAACTTAAGCCCCTATTATATGTCTCCAAAAAATAAGCATGGGAACTGAATAAAAGTTGTACCAGAATGCATAGATTTAGTTCCTCTCATATTGTATCAAAGTTAGTTGGGTCAGGACAGTTCTTTAGAGATGGCATCCAGCTAATAGTAGAGTAGGAATGCCACAAAAATTAGTAAAAACTGTGAAATGACACATACAGGGTTGTGGTAAATACTCATACTTGCACAATGGCCTGTACATATGCCCCTACCTTTAAGTATGGCTTTGCACTTAGCCTTTCTACTCACAGCTATTGAAAGTTGATGACAGTTGGACATAATCCCAGACCCTCTTTCTTCCAACTTTTCCTTACCCCTAAAGCAAAGAGATACTTCTTAATATACTGTACATCTTATGTTACAGGAGGATTCATAAATTTTGTGGTTAATCAGTCTGCAAAGTGCCTGGTGTCAGTTTCATTCAGGAGTGTGTGTGTGGGGGATGGGGGGGGGGGGGGGGAGAGTGATGTTAGTGGAGTAGACTTGAGTAATTTTAATTATGCTACCATGATAAGAATCGATAAATGATAACAGAGTAAATTTCATTGGCACTGTGTACCCACTCAAATAGTGTGTGAAAGTGCTTCTATGTAATACTGTAAATCAAAGCTACTTCCTCTGTGAAAGACATACTTATCACAGGCACTGGATAAAAGAAGGTAGGGTGAGAAGGTAGGGTGGCATGGGAAAGGGGGGTTATTGTTTGAATGACTTTTAATGTAGGAGGAGTAAGTTGCAATAGTTGGTTTGTATGAAGGACAGGCTAGTTAGGTAGTCCAGTTTTGAAGGGGATTACTTTATGAGGTAGGTTCAGTGTTAAACTTGTTTTTTCTTTCGTGTGATGCATTTTAACTGCTTCTTCTTTCATCTGGCAAAAGTCAAGCAAGCAGAAATTATTCCAGAATTATTCAAGATGACTATGCAGTATAATCTTGTTAAATTCTTTTTATCATTTGTCTGTGGTCTTCAGTCAACTGCTACACCCTGTTGGCACTACCAGATGTATGGTGCAGAATTGTGTCAAGGCGTGAGGATTTGGTTGAACTGTCTAATTGTAATGGCAGTCCTCCACTGAGCTTGTATTGCTGGTTTGACTAGATGATCGCAACTTCTCATCCTAACATCTGATCATATGCTTAAATCCAATTGTCTGACATTTGAAAGAAAGAAGCTGATTTAATTGACTTGCCATCTTTTTGTGAAAGAGCTTTTTTTTTAAAATTGAGGGAAACTGTAAATTTGCTGCAGGGTTTCCCCTGGGTTTTAGAGAGTTTGAGGTGGTATTAGTTTATGGTGGTAATATGATGCCAGCTTTGGCATCATCAGTGAGTGAGAACTATCAATACTTCCATAGCTAGTACAGTACAGGTATGGCAAGTATACCAAACTTCTGTGAGGTGGTGGCTCAAAACTGTGAGGTGGCTGCCTCACAAAAAGAATGCCAAGGGAAAAACCCTGTGCTGGAATAATTTCAGTCTGAAACTTGCTTGAAATTTGTTTCTCCTTTCCTAGTTTTTTTTTGTCTTTAGGGTTTTGCTTCAGTGTTTTGATTGCTGTTTTTGTTTTTGTTTGCTTTTTTAGTGTTGAATGATAAAGATTTGGGCTTGTTGAGAGACAGAAGGAAAAAAAGTAAGTGATGCCAACCTGAGGCTTAAAGGCAGTAAGCATCTCCCCAACTTACTTTGTTACAGCAGCAGCCTAGATCTTTCTGATTTTTTCTTATTACCCATAAAGTATTTTTCATGGTGTTTCAGAAGGTAAATTTGTATATTAGAGGTAAATCAAGGAGTAATTTGAATCAATCCAGGAATAAAAAAAACATTGTCACATTATAAAAAATGAACCATATATGATTCAACTTAGATAAATTTGCCATATGGTTGAAAACTTGGTGACTGCATTTAGCCTTTAAATAGTCCTTAACGTTGAACCTGTGAAAATTTCCTGAAAATGCTTGTTGATAAATAATTTAAGCGTATTTAAATGTTAAATACAGGTGATTTAATTGAAAGGTTCCCCCACATGGTGGGAAAATAGGAAAAAAGAAAACTTGAAAAAGTTTAAAATATGTTACATGGTCTGGCAACTTTTAGTTTTTGTGACTGTGTAGACATGTTTTTGACCATAACTACCCCAAAAATACAACTTAATGTACATGGAGAATTAACTTCAGGAACTCATATGCTGTACATATATACTTAGGGCTACAGTAAATTCTTCATTGGTGATTATAGTGGTAGTTTAAATAAATGACATCGTGCACATAGGCTAAAATGTTTTCTTTTTAATGCAATTCCTTCTTAGTTAAATAGATGACATGCTGATACCACCCTTTCTCTCCAAACAATTTTTTCTCTCCCCTCCCCCCTCCACTTGCAACCTTTCAAAATTCAAGTACCACTACTGGTGCAGGGTACTTCATAATGGAATGGGGGCATTTCAGACTTCACTTGGAGTAACTGCATATGCTTTCCAAGTAATTTGGCGTAGTATGTTTTCTTAGCAAGATAATTGCGGATTGTCTTCAAAAGTAAACTACTGGTGGAAATGCAGTGTTCCCACAACTCAAAAAGCAATATCCTGAAATGTGATAGTCATTTCCTGAAGTTTTCAAGAGCCCTTCGTGTGTGCTACTGCCCTTGTTTTTTCATATTGAATCGTAATTACAAAGGAAAAACACAGATCTATTGCAAAGGCAAAAGGCAAGTGGACAGGACAATGGCTGGTCTTGATTTGAAACGTTAATACCCAAATTTCTGAATTTCCCAGAATTATTCTTTTCTTGAAAATTTTCCAGATTTTGGGAAAGTTGGGGGAAAGTAGAAACACTGGAGTCAGTTATGCTATAATGGGTAATATCTATGAAGCTAAATCAAACTGTCTTTGGAGTCATCTGCTTTGTTCATGTATTTCAACATTGGACCAGTTTCTAATGAGATGTTTTTGATTCCTTCATTGCTTGACACCAACTGTTTTGCAGTATCGTTTGCCTGCTGTAATTGTTAGACTTGGAGCATGAACTAACACTTAACATTCTGCATCTACCCTGATAATCATCCCCAGTAAGGAAAAGGGTGGAGTATGCATCTGTTGGATATCAACATAAGCCATATCTGCAGTGTTTCCACTTTAAAGAAAATAACCTGAAAAATGAAAACTTTGGGGAAAGGTTTACATTTAGAGTACTGTACTGACCGTTCAGCTAAAAGACACCCCCAAATGGCTATTACTGGTCATTCACTCCGATGATCATTACTGGATATTACCGTAAAGATGTTAATATTTTGGTGATTCGCCTCAAAATGGTTATTCCTGGTTGTATACCCAATGGATAGTCATTCTTATTGATTATTTATCTAGATCTGTACCAGCCAAGTACTTTAAAAAAAATTAGGTAACAATGACCTGACTCTCTCTCTCCTATGTTTTGACAGTATTAGCCCCCAAGGAACTTGTCATCGACCTGGATCACAATAAATACAAGTGTGATGTTAAAGGCTGTGATAAATCATTCCGTAAATCCACCCTCTTGGAGTACCACAAAAAGTACTACCATGCCACCAAAACAAGTACATCCAGTGCTGCTAGTCGTGTCCTACACAGAACCAGAAAAAGGATGACAGGATGTGAGTAGATGTAGTAATAATACTATTAGTGCAGTAGTTAACATACTTATTGAAATCAACCTTTTGGGTTCTGTTGAAACCAGTTATTACTGCTACCCATAAATGGCACCAATGAGTTGTGACAGATATGAGACATTTGAAGCCATACTGTTTTGTTAATTACTTTAGAAGATAACAGAAAAATACTGAATGCAATGGATTAATTGTTTTGTTTGCAAATCTTTTGGCTTCAGTCCGAAGCCAACATGACATAAAACTGACCAAACCATACAGGGTCTCAGTGTAGGTGACTTTTCAGGTGGATTGTGTTGCATTTAATATGCATTGTGCTGGGGGGGGGGGGGGAGGGGCTATACAATCAACTATAAAAGGAAAGGGGGGGGGAATTACTAAGATAGAAAGGAGACAACTGATGAAAATTGGTTTTGTATTGAACATGACACCCCTTCCCTTGTTGCCTTGTGTGTGTGCTTTGAAGATGTAACTGATAAATCTATCTTTTGAAGAACTTAGTATTTAAATGTGTTCAGCGTGGAAGTGCATGTTCAGCTGTTGCTAATTGCAAATTTACTCCTACTCTTTATTGTCAGCTCGATCAGATTCGAGGAGCAGGCGTAGATCAAAAGGTATTCAACGGAAACGTTTATCTGCACCTGCAGACCTGGTAAGCAGCTACCCTACTCGCCGTGCAGACAGAAGCTTAGTTAAGAAAGGAGTTGTATCACCTGGGGCAGTCCCAGCAGATGAGTCCCCAAAATCACCCCAGGCTGACAGAAGGAGTAGCAGAATACGTCACCATAGCGCTCCCCTTCAAACTCAAGTTCCAGAGACCAGAATAAAACCAAGGCCACCCGAGAAAGCAGCAAGTGACCCTAAGATGGAAGACCCTGTAGCATCTATAAAATCTCAAGGGACCACTGAGGAAGCGGTAAACTCTGCTGAAGTCGCTCCTAAGAAACAAGAAGAAGTTGCACCAGAGACAGTTTCAAAAGAAGTAGAAATGAAGTCACCATCTGTAGAAAAAGTAGAAAAAGTGTATGAAACACGTCATCAGTATGCCAAGAAGCCAGATGAAACCACATCCACTGTGAAGCATGCATTAGATACCAGCAGAGAGCTGGCAGAGAAGACAGAGAAGGAGGAGGTACCCCTGGTTAGAGAGATGAAGAGCATTCTTAAAGATGTGTCAATGTTGCAGGAGGAGATTCGGAAGGAGGAGGAGAGGCATAGACACAGAAGGAAACATAAGAAAAACAAAGACAGGAAGAGACGGAAGAAGAAAAAGAAGGACAAAGAAAAGAAAAGACGAACAAAGGTGAAGGAGAAGACAGGTGATGATGGATCAGATGAAGATACAGACACAGAGGAGGAAGATGAACAGAGGAAGGAGGAGAGAAGACTACCCTTGAATGGTTAGTAATCAAGTAGGGGAGGGCTCTGTCTAAATGGTTAATGGTCAGAGATGGAAGGACCCCCTCTAAATGGTTGAAGGAAATAGGGAAGGCCCCCCCCCACATGGCTAGAAATCCAATTGAATATGGCTCCCTCTTATTGGTGAGTAATCAAATTGGAAAGGGTTCCCTCCAAATGGTTAATGGCCAAAGAGGGAAGGGCTCCCTCTAAATGGTCAGTAGTCACAAATGAAAAGGCTCCCTCTATTGTTTGATAGTAAAATATGGAAAAATGCCCTCTTAATGTTTTATGGCAAAGAGGTAAGAGGTGCCTCTAAATGGTTTGTAGTCAAAGGTGGGTGGGTTCCCTCTAAATGTTTAAAAGCAAAATAGGTAAGGGGTCCTTCTAAGTAGTTAGTAGTCAGAGAGTGGAGGGTTCCATCTACATGAGATCTTGGAGTACGTACCTCCCTTTATTTGTGGCACATTCTTTTGGAAGGCTCAATATGACAAAGTAAAACATTTTTGTGCTCTCTCTTAGACACCATGCATATATTAATGTTTTTGGTCCCTTGGATCCTTAAAGGTCTGGTGACATGCAAATTGCATAGTTGGATATTTGATGTTAAAAGCATTAAAAATTCAAAGTATAGCCACAATTCCCATCAAAATTTATCAAATATTGACCATTGTACAGGGTAATTTCTATTTCACACTTGTATCATGAATAAACATGAGCTAAATATGCAAATTTGTGATGTTGAAAGATGGACATACCAAATGTGGCTAGGCTAATGTTAGTCTTTGTTTTTACAATCTTCATTTCAAGAATACTTGTAGCATTGGTGTCCCCTGAGGGGTTTATTGTGGAAGTTAAAATTGTTTCATTGAAAAATATTGATATCACTCACCAAACTGTAAACTATCTGATCAGTAATTAAGAGGTAATTTATATAGGGTTAACAAAAGAAATCTTGACATTGTGCAACACTCCACATTATTAATTTTGCATAGGCAATGAGTTACTCCAGAAACCATCAAACTTTGAAGAGGTATGTCTTGAGAACAGTAAAAGAAATTGAAATAATTCCAACGTATCTTTCATTGGGGGATTTTATTCTTAAACTGCCAAGTGAAAACAGCTCATTTTGGTGGCATGTCACCATAACTTATAAGGGCAAATATAGGCACACCAGTTTCAATTAGCAAACCGTTCCCCCTCCCCTCTCCCTGTCCCCCACCTTAATTTCTTACGATATGTATGATTCTCTTTATTCATGTGGCAGTATTTTTGTCACTGAATTGTTTAATTCATGAAAAGGTAATGCTTTGGCTACCTGAATACACACGACTTAATCTTAAGCAATAAGCCGTTTACTTGATCAAGGAATATAAGGAGATTCGAAAAATTAGCAAATGTTTCAACATAAGATTAGGGTGACTGATTATTCCCTTTAAATGCAGAGTCTAAATTTATCTTGCTGCGAAGTATGCAACTAAAACCTCGGTGATACTTCTTATTTTCCAGATGATACACCTTCTCGAATACTCTTCAAGCAGCCCAGTCAAGTTACTGAAGTTAAGCGTCACCCAACAGCAACGTTTAGATCATTAGTTGGTGTTGATGACGATGTTGTGAAGTGTATTTGTAAAAACACTCAGGAGGAAGGCTTTATGATCCAAGTGAGTTTAATCCTGTAATCTGACTGGTAAAATAAAGGGAATTGCTTTTTTGGTTGAACTTCTGTTTGTTATATGTCTGTAAGGCACTCTAGTCTTTTTTAATGAGTCTGTATACAGTTAGTCTGTACACAGTAAGTTGGTTTAGTAATCTTCATATTGTTAGACAGCCATCCTTTGAAGGAAAATGTGAAAGATATCTGAAACTTCTTTTACATTTCTTTGTTAAACCTCATCTATTCATGGATAAACAAGGTTTGCACAAGTTGTGCTTTTGTTTTTTACAACCTTGCACTGCCCTAGAAATGGTATCATAGTGGGATCTATCTGATTCAAAAATCTGTTCATGAAGAGGGGGGAGGGGAAGGGGGGTTCATGTTCTAGATTTAGGGATGCTTTGGTTTGGTACTGTACTTTTTCTCTGTTTCTGGTTACTTAACGTGGTTGATTTTGGCAGCTGATAAGGCTGCATTGCTAGCATATTATCACATTCAGAGTTTGAAGATGAGTGGAAACATAGGTAGAAATCTGGGGCTGGGGGAGGAGGGGATATGAGGATGTATCCGATGTATCAGGGGAAGGAGGTATGGGGGATTATCCCCACTTTTTGGAAAGCCCCCGTTGACTTTCACTTTTCACACAGTGACTTTTGCCTCAAGGGCCCGTTATTCCCCCTCCCCTCCTACCCCCACACATGATATACGTTTGGGAAGTATATATGCTATTGCCAGGGTATGTTTGTGGGACTGGATGATTTAACAATGATAAAGGATATTTTTTTCCACTATTCCCCCCACCCGCTCTCCCCACTTTTTCACCGAACCTCCACTACTTGGTGGAATCTGTAAATGATAATGCAATCAGGGAGCTGCCATGGACCTTGATGCAATGTATCACAGACACCCTAAATGCTCTGCACAGTGTCCCACAATACCATAATGGCATATCACAAGATGTTGTAGGATTTGACAGAAAATTGCTAATAATTGTGCAAGCTAAACGTGGACAAATCTTAATCCCTAGATACTTCATAATAGATTTTTTGCATGGCGTTTGAGGTGTATCATGATATAAAGTTACATGTGTTGGGCTGCAGCAATGTTATTGTAGTATATGGAGGGATGTTAGTTAACGGAAATCTCTAAAACGTAAGTAATGTACTAATAATATTTGTGGCATGGGAAATAGTCAAACCATTAACAGTGTGATTGATATACATGTATAGATTGCTACACAGCTCCAAATTATGTGGGTGGGTGGGTTTGTTCCTCAGAATTAAGGATCTCAGAGAGAGAAATGCTCTTTTTTGTACCTTGTGAATAATTTTTTGGCTCAAACTTTTCAGATTTTCATATGATGTGCTGTAGTATCTATAATCAATGTAATGTGAAATACTTTTGTGAAGTACAAACACTTTTGCCAAAAGTTCATCGGTGAGACTGAATGATAAAAGATGTTTTCTGTCTGTGCCATGTTAATGCAATGTAAACACTCTATGCTCCCATTTAAAAGGTTCTTAAATTTACGGGCTTTTTTTATCTTACAGTGTGAAGTATGCAATTGCTGGCAACATAGTACATGTGTGGGTCTTAGTGACAAGTCAGTTCCCAAGACTTATGCTTGCTTCTATTGTCATGTTTCCCGAGGTAAGAATGTATTCAGTTTGTTTAAGTGTGAGGTAAGATCCTCTGATTTGATGTAAGTTTTTGGTGTATATATGCCGGGAGACATGAGGAGATTATTGAAATCAAGTTGGCATAAGGTTGTGATAGTTGTGTGTTAACCCTCATCATGGTGTGGTCCATTTGTATTTCAATAATGCCCTTCAGGTGCAACCATGAGCATTCTCCACACACTGCAAATTTAAAGCAAGAAGTCAGTAAGAGGATACTCTTTATATATGGAGCGTTTTGAATTTTTATATTGCAAAACTCCCTTCCAGTGACAGCTGTTGCAAATAAATATGTAGGGGTAAATGTTTACAAGAGGAACACAATGCCTTTTGCTATCTGAAATGAGGCAGGGTGCTAAAGCCATGTCGACAGAAGCAGTGAGGTTTATCGAGGGGGGTGGAGTGGAGGTGAAGGCTCATTTCATGTCTAAGTCGTAGTAAGGTGGGCTTTTCCTCCAAAAGCAGTACATGGTTCTCCCGTCTGAAATGACAGTCAAAATTAAAAAGAGAAAATATTCCAAGTTTGAGTTAAAATGACGAGGAAGTCAAGCCACCTGATGTAAAGTTGTAATCCATAAGTCCTTGTGGATTTCCACCACTTTCATAGTTGCTTAGCATCATAGAAGAAATTCCCTTCGTCAATGCTTGAGATGGAGATGTATGAATTTATGTATGAAACTTGGAAAAAGAGTAAACACACAGTTACGCTAATAGTGTGGAATTACCAGTGGTCTTGACTTGAAGAAACTGTGAGACGTCCACAGTGTCATGCAAGATGTAGTTTAAATGGCATCGCATTACCAGTTTGATTAAAAATGAGCAGTGCTCTATTCAAGTGGATGACTAGATTGATTAATAAATAAAAATGAGTTGGGGGGGGGGAGAGATAAAGGGGAAAAATGTAATTTTCTTATTTGGGGACAACTGTGATAGCCTCTATTATTTAATGCAAGGTGGCCAGTTTAATACCCTCTGTAAAGTGTAATTGAAGAGCTCGTTTCCAAAACATGATAAGCACCAAATTTGAAATTTGATAAATTTGTAAAAGTATGGAAAAAATGAACTTTGTGCAGTGCATTGATGGTGGGCATATGTTTAGGAAGTAATAAAGTTGGAATACTTTGGAGATGTACACTGCTGACATATTAGCAGCAGCCATCTTGCAAAATCAATTTGCAGTTTATTTTGTTTAGGAACCAAACTCTTTGATTAACTCTTACAATCTTTCCTAGTTTACTAGTGACTGGGTTCGTACAGGGGCTTGAAAACCTTGAGAGTGCTTAAATTTAAATGGGTCATTTTCTAGGCCTTGAAAGTGCTTGAATTGTTTTGATTTCACTTAAAATCCTGAAAAAGTGCTTGAATTTTGATTTAAAACTTTGGCTTTGTTCTTTTGGAAAGTGTATACCATGCCATAATGCCCACATTCAAGAAAATTTGTAGAAAAAATGGAAGAAATATTCAGTCTGAGTTGAAAGTATCACATAGCTGGTCAGCAAGCATGATTGTCTAAACCACAAATTGAATAATACCCCTTTACTGTCTCTACATTTTAAAGATGTATGGATTGTTCAGAACTGCCCTGACTAGAACGCTTGTCCTGCCGCCCATTGGACCACCATCTGTCAATGAAAATAACCCATAAGTCTGGCAGCCTATTAATTCTATTACTGCACAGTGTAAACTTACATGTAGAAAATACTGTAACCTTGATAGGTGCCCAGTGGCTATGACTGCTTGCATAGAGTGGATAAACACACTTCATTGCTCTGAGCAAATGAGCTCCTTGGTTGGCTCATGGAGCTTCATATCCTCCACCCTGGTACCTTCAATTCACTTTATCTGAGCTCCCAAACATACTGTCCCTGGAATACCTACAGATCTTTTTGGTTTCGATGATAAGAGAAACCTATGCATTCATGATGGCGTGTATGTATGTGTGTATGTGCGTGTGTATGTGTGTATGGGTGGGTTAAATTAAATAGGAACACAAAACTGTATTTTTACAACATGTTAAGATAGCATTTGACCATTGACTGAAAGATATGGGACATCATGGCATTATTTGGAATAGAACATATATCATCGAAACCTCAATGCATTTTTGCATTCTGGTTATAACTCAGTTGCAGTTGAGTCACTGTGGAATTATTGTTCTAGTTCCCTGTTCAAGTGTTTGGTGCACAGACTTCAATACATGGACAGAGGATTGCACAATCAATACGGTCGCCACCGTTCGAGCAAATTTCGGCTAACCAAGATGGCCGCCGGGATACTACCATTTGCCCAATTTGACGATGAATCTGCAACATTTCAGACAAAATATCAGTATGAATGGAAGAACAATATCACAGTCCTCCATTCTATTTGATGAATTTGACCTGAGCTTGCATTCTTTCGAAAATATTACAAGTTTCTCACACAATTTGTCGATACTGAGCCACTTGAGCAAGTCCAAACTTTTACACACAAGGCTATAGCAGGCAGCCATATTGGTAAGCCTATTCGTGTACGTACGGTGGAGACAATTTACGCATAGGACGTTAGTGCAATATGCTCTGTCCATGTATATAAGAAGTCCATGGTTTGATGCTAGTGAGAAATAAATAATACTGAGATGATTGATGTGCTTGAAAAGTGTTTTGTCATCCTTGATTTTCATTTTCAAAAAGTGTAAGAATGCTGTGTTGAGATTGTTATGAAGGTGTGTTGGTTTGATTCCCAATGTACTAAGTTGCTACAAAGGTGCTGAGGATATCTGGGTATTAGAACTCTTCTTTTTCTTATGCCCATCTCACTTATATTAATGAGAGGACTGGTTTAATATTAAAAATTTCAAATCAGTTTTGGTACAATGAGTAATTCTGTTGATTTCAGTTTTAATGTGAATACTATAGCCATGTTAGTTTGAGCAGGTAATTTAGTTGTTGTTAATATTTATAATGGGTAGAATCAATGACAGAAAATGTGGAATAAGGGTTTTGTCTCATACCTGTATTAAATTGCTTTTCCCAGGTGGTATGCCCCCTTTCTACGATTCTGAGACATATGAGTGGTTTGAATCTGGCAGCCTGCCCAGGTTTCCAAATTTTGGCAAAGAAAGAAGTCATCAGCAAGAAAAATGGGATAAATCTTTCCGTCTTACAACTAACGGCTTGATAGCTGACTTGCTAATGTTAGCAGAAGTTCTCCAAAGCCTTCAACACAAGATATCCATCTTACAGTAAGAACTCTATCTTCTTATCCTAATTTTGCTAAGTTTGTCTAATTTTGGTGATGACATTCTGTCTTACCACCTGATAGCACACCCATCCCCAAAGATGCAGACCTGCCAACCGTTCCGATTTAATCGGAACAGTTCCGATTTTTGAGTCCGTACATAGCAAAAATCGGAACGTTCCGATTTCTGGCACCCACCCCAAAATAGTACAAGAAATATCCTTGCAACATAATTATTTAAAACGCATGTCACGCACCTCATTAATGATTCGTGGATCGAACTAGTATGGGCTTTACGTGTACATATATGTAAACATTATGACTAAGAATTCAGCATTATGTATGCGACATCCGGCGTGCGCGCTAAAATGCTGACAGAACATATCCGTAACGATCGTTGTAGTTAATGCTTTACAAAGCACCACAGCTGCGCCTACGGACCGACCGCAAAGTCCGTGTGGCCAGTGACACCTGCGGTGGTACGTACGTATACGGTATGTACGCAATACATAGTGCATGTTTGTTTGGTAACCAGTGGGACTTATCGCAATGCTGTTGTTTGAGATTAAGAAGGATGAAAAAGAATATTTGAAGATTGAACAAAGTACTTATGACAGTGTTCAATTTTGAACCAGAAGACCAGCAACGAAGTTTTTGAGTATTAAACTTTGGACAGTACGCTGCGAGCCTGCAGGCATTTTTCGGTACCGTAGTTCGCCATATCATACTAACGGTAACATAGCGAAAGTGCGGCATAGCCAAATAGCACATGTGTGCAGTCTAGCCTAGGCTAGGCCTGAACTTAACGGTTACGTTGAGGTCTAACTTTTGAACTACGAAAGTCGCAGAGATTATGAAATAGGTGGGAATTTGTTACATGATTTTTTTTCTGAATACATTGCATAAACCCCGCCAAGAATCGTTCACATAGGCCAAGGCCCAAACGAAGTTTGTGTTAGGCTAAGTGTGTAACATGACTAATATTACCATGCAGCCTAGCCTGCCCAGCCTAACAGTAACAAGTAACGTGATCTGAAAGTTTTATTTTGTGCACTCATAATGCAAAAAGGTATGTAATCAGCAGTGCCGGGAACTAGTTCAAAGTTCAATTTGCTTGCATTATAGACTAACAAAACCTTAGCCTTATCACTGTGATGGGGTGTGTTGATTTTTGTTTAGGTTACAATTCCAGCAGACATAGGCCTAAGCCTAGGCTTACCAATCTTCCAAATTTTTAAAGTACAGCCTAAAAAATTTGTAATTTTGCCTGTTTAAAAATTTAATACATATTCCTTAAATATGCCACCGTTTTGAATCTAAGAGTATTTAAACTTCAAAAAATTTCCAAAGGGGAGGGGGACGACACCCCCTCCCCTTAATCCCCACCCCCAGGCCGGCGGATTCTCCAAAATTGGGCCACTGTGTTCCTATTCCCAGTTTTCAAATGTTGGCAGGTCTGAAGATGTAGAACTCTTTATCAAACAAATGGTTGTCCTTACTTGGCCTAATTCGTTCCCCTGTTTATATCTGCTCTGATTTTGACATATACGCAACTTCATCTTCCTTTCTTGTGGAATTATCTCCCAGGGAGTGACAGATTTAGAAACCCACCTGTCAATAATTGCCTGCATCCTGCTGAAGTTTGACAAGAAAATGATATTCAAGGCTTCTCTTGTTACATATATTCTTGTCATTGATAGCTGGTGAAGTCCAAGAAACTTTTGTTTTAGATATTCTACATCATGTGTGCAGTAGAATTAGATGGGGGCTTTCAGACAGAGTGGTTCTTGTCAAAGTCCTTGAAGGATTCATTTTGATGATTTGTCCAGATATGGGATAATTTTTATATTCAGTTCAGCCTCCTGCATGTCTGTCATTAACATAGGCATGTTTGCAGAATAATGTCACATTATAGAAGATGAAAGCTCAAACAAATCTTTGGTGATAATTTTCAGGGTTGAAAATTGCAGGCAGATAGAGCAAGTGCTATTACTCAACCTTTGTGGATTAAAATGTACTTATGAACTATGCTGTAAATTGTGGAATGATTTTAATATGTTTTAACATTTTCAAGATATACCTCTTCGAAGTGTGACTGTTTCTGGGGTATCACATTTGTTATGTCTGGTCACCCTCAGGTTAAGCCTCCTGTATTAAAGGGCAGCTTCAGGCCAAGAATAGAGGCAAGAGTTTTCCATTTTCTGAAAGCCAAATTCTGTTTTGTAATGTCATTTGGCACATTACTTCCATTGAAATAGTGTAATATCAAAACATCAAATTCTGTTTTCTGATTGTACAAAACCTATTTGCCTCTAGCCAAGATATTTACACTATGAAAAATGAATGAATCAGACCAACACTAGTAGTCTTAATTTAAAACAGATTAAACTAGCTGTAGGCAAAAGCCTTCCAGCCCAAGACTAAAGATATCCCATAATATGCCTCATGGCAGACTTTTACAGACGCTCCTATACTTAAGATCAACCTTTGTGCTTCAGAACAGCTTACCCTACCAACTGACCAGTCACATCAAAAAAGCACACTAAATGTTCAACAATAATTCCAAAATCTGACATGAACCAGTACATTGGAAACCCATAATTTTACTGTCAGGTGTTTTCAGTTCATGTGGGAGCTGCTTCTGTCATTTTACCAACCACACTTGCCTCTGTCCCTCTTTCCAAGGGGGGTCCAAGTTTTGCTTCTTACGAGCAAACCTTTGGGTTGTATTGACCGGAAGAGAAAGTCTGAAGAAGCAAAGCACGTGCTTGCAGAAAAAATACCAAAAGGCAGGGTGTATGGCAGAATGCCACACTGGGTCACATCAAGCATGCAATAAATTTGTTAATTAGCTGAGCTACAAGATAATAGCAGCTTACAAAAAGAAATAACCTGTAGAAATCTATACTGTATAGCAGTGTTTCCTCTAAGAAATTATCCAGTGAGTCAACTGCCCAATATATGCAAATTGGACTTCTTGCTAAATGCAGAGCATTTAGCAACATCAGTGCTTCAAATTAGGAATCAATTGGGTCAAAATCACATCATAGTGGCTTAGCGGAAACACTGCTGTACAGTAAGCATAGGAAGCTGTTCTCAGTGGGGAAGGGGGGAGGGGATACTGAACATAGTCTACTCCCCTTTTTGAAAAATTTCTGAATAGTTCAGGGTCCTTAGATGCAATTTTGTGCAGTTGTTGTGGTAAATTTATGGACAGGTTTGATGCTAAATTTCATATACCAGTAGTGGACAAATAAGAGGTTTGGTCTCTTCTTTTTTGCTAGGGCAACTTCTTTACCCCCCCCTCCCGCGGGTACCCCCATGCTTTCTTACACCAATGTATAACCAGCATTTTCCCTGGCTACATTAGTCAAAATTGTGATGTAGGAGTTACACTCTGGTAGTATATCCATTGTTAAGCAAGATTTTAAGTTATCAGTTTATTTCATGCCAGTTAATAGTGCAGGTCGATACGTTATGTTGACATTTGACAAAGAGACAAAGACCTTTTTTACAACAATGCCTTCAGGACATATATCAATATTGCGACTGTCCTTGAAACAGAGAATCAATAATCAAAACATAAAGTGTGTCTTCTGAATCATGTCTAGTATGAGAATTTCTGTGGGTGTAAATGGGAAATTATCTTGTGAAATGATCAAGTTTTGATGGGAATTGTGGCCATATTTGACAAATTGTCAGTGCTTTATTACATCAAATTGGAAGGTATGACATTTACATGTCACCAGTCCTTTGAATGGTTGTCTCTGACATTTAAAGTGTGCCCAAAGTCTAGAATTACAAGAATATACACTTACAGTAAGACATTGAAAAATGAATGTCATTCATCCAACTCCCACGATTATAGCTTGTAAACTCTGTTGCTGAGATATAAAATGTTGAAATTTATTCACTTAATGTGAAATAGTTGATTAATTTGTGATGTTCATCTTGTACAATTTACATTACCTACTTTTGCTTCCTTTTGAAACTAAAATGTTTATATGACCTTGAAAAATTAAATGTTTCCTTGCATGGCATGTTGTACAAATAAGGCTTGTAGAGTCAAGTCACCCTAAAACAGTAAGAAAGTGATCACATTTTGGCACAAGGTGCAGTGACTTTTCAAATAAAGAAAAAGACATTAATTTGATTAGTACAAGAATGACATCACAAATTGTTGCATAATCGACCATTTTCAGTTGAGTGAATAAGCTCCAACATTTTATATCTCAGCCTAGGAATGTCCTGTAAAGATGGAAATTGGACCATGTAGAGTCATTTTTCAAGCTTTGCAACATATATTTTTGAAATTTTAGACTTTACAGTAGGTACACTTTAACCTCAGTGTTCTTTTTACTGATGACATGCAAATTTATCTTCATCCCCTCTGAAATTTTCTGATAATGCCAGTATGGGTGGAAAAAGTTGGGAAGCTGAGTGGCTCCTTCCCAGGAAATTTGTACTTCATGATTAATTTTGTATTCAGTGCTATTTATTCTACTGTGAGGAAATTTATTTGACATTGGACAGTGAGTAGCTAGTGAAAGTGCTTCAGTTAGCTCCAAATACCTGACTTTTGAAGAGAAGGCACCATGGGCAGCAGGGACCAAAATCCCTAAAATCTATCAACTCTTGCTGATAGAAAGAAGTACAAAGTGACAGAAAATAATTGAAATTGGTATAAAAAAAAAAAATAAGTCTCAAATATGTATACAAAGTGCTTCAAGTTAAGACTTTAGTTGCAATAGATAGCTTCTTAAAGCCCAGAGCTCTGTCAATGATAAAAGTATCTTGCAGGAAATGTGAACAGCTTGTACACCCTCTATTTTTCCAGAATTAAGGCTCACTGTTTTTGTTGGTTTGATGGATATGTAGTAGCCAAGTCCAGGCCTAACAGTCCAATAAAGCTTTCAAATTGACATACCACATGTTGATACTTCAACATGAAAAAGAAAAAAAAAGCACAACGGAAAGAAAATCGTAAAAGATTACAATTTTTCCATCCATTGTGGTAAAATTATGGTAAACTTCAGTGAAATGTTGCACACTGTACCATGGTATAGAATTTCTCAAGGTGAATAGGCAGTCCAAACTCAATTTTTGCTACTATATTAATCAATTGAAGATATAAAATCAAATCAAATCAACTAAGATGTTATCATTATACTTGTGAGTTCAGGTGGCCTTGCCTTATACCTGTAAGTTTGAATGGGGCTGGAAAAATATTTGTTTCCCAGGAAGAAAGTAAAACCTTCCATAATTCCAAAAGGTTTTCATGTTCTAAACAAAATAAATTTCCCTCCAATTGCCAAAGTTTCCTATCTAGCTTCCCAAATTTCCTGGTTTTTTCCATCATTTAGTGTAAAAAGGAGCCTGTGTAGTCTGATGGTAGTTGTGATGTCACATGTCTCTGGTTGCTGGTACATCTTGCCCTGCAAGCATACATCCTGTCAAGATAGCATGCAATGTTGGGTTTTGCTGTCTGTAAATGTTGTTACTACATGTGCCATACCTGGAAGCCGGGTACAGCGGTCATGACTTGAACCTCAGTTTGGGGTAGCAGAAACAAATTACAATGCAACAAACTTCATCTTTGTGTCTCATTTAAAGATATCATGATTTGTATGTTTTAATTTCACCATTATCTAAATGTAGTGAAATCCATTTATGATGCCACAGACTTAATACATTCTACTTTATCTGTGGTATTCTTCATAATCTATTTTCATAATTTCCATTGGTGTATAATACCCTTCTCCTTTAATAGTGAAACCTGGGCCTCAAGTATGAAGGGGTGTATTGAGCAGTAATATTTATTTTGTAGTGGTCTGTTTGATTACAGAAATCCGGACCATCCTGAAGCAAAACTCTGGGCCAAAGATTGGATCTTGAGGTCTCGCAAGGAGGCAGCAGCAAGTATAACTGATTGTAGGATGTCGGATGATCTCGCCAGTACTTTGAAAGAAATGTTCTCTCTTGGAAAGTTACTACAGCAAGGTGAAGAAAGCCATCTTGGGGAAGGATCTGAGAGAAGTGGTTTACTCTATGGTGGTATTGGACCAATTGCAGGGGAAGGAGATGCAGTCAGTAGCAGCATGGATGAACATTTTGAAGGAGATTCCAAAAAGGGCACAGGTGTCCCCACGGATCACATTATGGTGACTGATGGTACAGTAGAGGTTTTAAGTGGTGGTGATGGTGTGTCTGGTGGTATGAAGGGTATGGATGAGACAGAAGCTGCCATACACAGTGAATCATCTACTTCCATTGGTGCAGATTTGGCAGGCACAAGTGTGCAGGGTAGTCAGAGCACAAACATGGGTGGTGAAGGGGTGCCTGTTTCCTCAAAGGATGATGGAACGCAAGCGAGAAGTAACCCCCAATTACATCCAGCAGTTACTCAAAGTGAGCCACAATCAGTCAGCACTAGTCAGGAATCTTCAGGTGTTACTAGTAAAGTGGGTGACATGGTTACCTCCAGTCTAGATGGGGTTACATTAACCCAGACAAAACAAACAAAGGAAAGTTCAGGTGATACCTCAGATGTAGCTGTGAGAGAAAAGAGTTCTGGTAGTGATATGCAAGAGATAGATGAGAATAGTGAATCCACAGAGACCAGGGTGTTACCCCAGACTCAAGTGGCACGGAATGTAGATACTGTGGCTGGATCCACTGATGAGAACATTAATTTGTCTGAACCAGCAGATATAAGTCATCAGAGTATAACAGCATCCAGTTCTAGTAAAAGCCCAGATGTAGTAAGTGGTAATCAAGACATCTCAACTGTGTCATCGGTCATCACTTCCACCTCAGTATTAAAGAAAGAGTTGCCTAGCACTGAGCAGAAAGCATTGGCATCTGATTCCAAACAAGAGATGGGTGTTGTATCTGGTAGTGACAAGTCTGTCAGTCAGAAAGAGGTTAGTGGTGCAGACTACAATCCAATTGCACGTGGTTCAGAGCCTAGTACAGGAGAATTTCCACATGGCCAGAATACAGAATTGTCCAAACCTGTCCAAAGTTTTCAGCCTGTGGAAGATCAGGCTACTCCACATGCAACCAGCACTGAAATCCTACTATCTGACAAAAGTTCGACACCTGTGATGACTGATTCAAGTAAAGTCAAAGGTAATGAGAGAGTAGTGAAAGGTGATGATGGTGTCGAGCTAGTGTCAGGTAGTGACGATAGTGTTGGCATGGACCCTACAAATGCTAAATCTTCAGAAGAAAGTCAGAGTGATGGCAAGAAGATGGTATTAAATGTGGAGGATGTAATAAGACGACAGATGAGCAAAGATAATCCTGAAGCAAGTAAACCTACAGAGAATGAGTCTGAAGGAGATGAGATGAGTTTAACAGGTGCACCAACCCATGAGGATACAGAGATGCAGGAAGTTGAACCTATGGATGTAGACAATACAAACTCTCAGGTGAGGGAAGAGATGACTTTGAGAATTTCTATTGTTTTAAGTGTGCCTGTCTTTAACAGCTTTGTAAGTTACACAACAATAGCATGAACAGTTTTCAGCAATAACATGAAAAATAACATTACCATCTGCTTGCATTTGTAATGCACAATGTAATTATCTTTCAGTAGATATATTTAGGCAATTTTAATGAAAGGCTCACCACACATATTGTCTGGTCAATGGTAACCTGTTCTGGAGACAATCTTAATAAAGTTATATTGTTCGAGAATGTCAAGTTTAACACCTCACCTGTCCCATATAATACAGGTGGCTGTAAAATGACAAAAATGGCCTGTGCAAGACATGAACGTATTGTACGAGCCAAGAATAGAATCAGCGGTCCTTTGATTACATGTTCAGTGACTTAACTTGTGTTTGCATTAGAAAATAAAATCAAAAGAGGGATTTCCCCTTTTTGAGATACTTTTGTGAGGGATTTATTTGAAGTTTTGAGGGATTTCTTACATTGTGGGTGTTTTCTGTTGTATAGTTGGCTGATTTGACAGCTAAAAAAAGTGTGAGAATTTCTTGTAGACAGTTTGTTTGCAAAATTGTGGACTTGAGTACAGGAAAGTACTGCAAGAAATTTCTTGTACAAAGTTGTATGCACACCATAGCCATTGGTGACTATTCAGTCTGCAGTTACGTGGTTCCCCTCAAGATTTTGCATGATCAGTGAAACCAAAATGGTCTTTAAAGTTATTCCGTAGAGCCAAATGACTTTATGCATTTTTAATGCTCCCCTGTCCGTAGAGTGTGGGGAACATTAACTATGCTTCTTCACATTTGGTAGGCATGATTTAGTATTGATAGCAAGGGATTTGGTCTCATAAAATGTGGTATGAAGATTATCTAAGCCTCAATAGTGACAACTTTGATTCACATCCAAGTATTGACAGTTTGCTGACAATGTTTTTGGGTGGTGTGACCGTATGGACTTTCCACTACTGAGGGGGCATTATGTTATTGTTTGTTTGTCATGAATATAACCAGTTTTGATGGTCATATGGTCAGTGGTGATTCTAGGTCTTTTGAAATTGGTGGTTTGGTGGGTGGGCAGGGGGGGGGGAGAGTTGGGAAGTAGGTCTGAAGAAATTAATGGGAGAAGGAAATAGCATAGCAGCTGCATAATTTATTTTTTTATGTTTGGGGAATGACTTGGTAGGGGGCTGAGGGGAGGGGGAAGCAGGGGCAGACATTTGCTCAATGCTTCCCCTATTCCCCTTCTCTCCCTTAGGGGCCTTGCATTTGAGATCAAGTTCCTATGACAATACTGTACATGTCTGTGATTATACTACACACAACAAAAATTGCATTAATGTGGCAGTATATATTTGTTTCCTGTGAATTGATCATTGAATGGAGCTTGCATTTAAATGCAGATAATATAGTCATTTAATGGCATGCAATCAAAGATGTGTACATAGTAAGGTGATTTAGCAACATCAAAGTGAAGCACAAACTGAAACATTTTTAAGTCAGCACTGAAAAGGCAGTTCTTACAGTTGGTGATGGGTGGCAACATTAGAAATCTGGGAAGCTCCATACCAGGAAACATTTGTATTTGGAAGAAAGTTTTGGCAATGAGGGAGGGTTAGCTTTTGTGTTCATAAAATTATGCTAAACATAGTGGGAAATTGGACTTGCCTCCTTTTTTTTCCTCTCCCAGATGTGGGCTTCAAACTCTTCTTACAAAGAAATAACAGTTACACCCCTAAGGGCCCCTAAAAATTCCATTTCAAAAATTGCTGTCATTAGGAGAGGTAATTTGGCATTAAAGTCTTTTGATAAGATGAAGTGAGAGGAGTTACTGTTTTCACTTAGGATAAAGATGCTGAGTCATCGGTGGAACCTGGGACTGAATTAGTGTCTGAGAATGTGGTACATGAAGAGGGGCTGGAGGACGTTAACGTGGAGGTATCTCAGGCTTATTTGTTACGACACATCAACACCCTGCATGACCAGCTCTCAGAGAGAATGAACCTCATAGAAATGGAAGTTGAAAGTGAGTCTTAGACAAAACAGTCATGTTTGAGTTTTTCTGAGACCTTAGAAGGGAGAACTCAGTGTATTCTGCAAGATATGCTCCTAAAGCATCAAGCCAGAGTACAGTTAAGGGGAGGGGGGATAGGGCAAGGTGGTTGTTCAGAGGAGCAGAATTCTTTGGGTGAGGGAGCTTTCACATGAATCCATCTTTGAAACTAGAATGTCCCAGCCTCTCTGGACAGTGGGCCAAGTTCCTTTTCCTTTGAATTTATTGGAAGGCATTGTCTGGTGGCATTTTGTAGGGACCTGATACGGAAGATAAAAATTTTCGTTACATGTCATCCAAACCCTGTACCAAAACTCCATTCCTATTTCAAGATACCCCTCCTTGAAGACTGAATACTTTAAAATCCAGAAATACCTTAAGGTTTCCTCAAGGCCACAGAATGTGATGCCAAATGTGCAAATGGCCTCAGATTCCTTTGTTATCCCTTGTTGAATACGTTGTTCCTGAAATTTGATTCTGTTTGGAATGTTTTGATATTTTTTCTTGTAGAGCTGTTGTTAAACTGTTCCATACTTATGGTATGTAGCAAACAAAGTTAGGAAATATTCAGTACAGTGGTATGAACATTATTGAGAAATACAAAAGCTAAGTCTAATCAATTTGCCCAGATGACATCACAGATTTCCCATGGTGCACTTTGGAAGCTGAAAAAATAGCATTTCTTCAATAATTAGTGTCTTTCAAATGCAGGGTGCTATTGATATGGAGTTATCTTTGTGTAACACAAACAATGTTCTTGCATTTTTTGAAAACATCAAATTTGTTCACCATGACATGCTTTTGAACAAAGCTGAACTTTATTTTTGCCAAATAAATGCTTTTTAATACCAGACCAGTGCCATACATACAGTACTTGACTTCAGTGGTAATACCACCTTGTGATTTTGTATTGTATTCCCCTGCTCCTCATGTATATGTCTCCTTTTGTTTTTCTTCTATGTAGAGCTGGAGAAGATGTTTTTCAGCTCTGCCTCCGAGTGGCAGGCCATCACTCAGGATCAAACAGTCATGAAGAAGAAGATGCGAGTTTTGCTGGGAGACCTCCATAAGATAAACACCATCGTCTCATTATAGACATGACCCAGATACGAAGATGACATTGTTTGGCTTCTCATTGTACTCTTGCGGATTACGTCGGCAGTGATTTTGGAAGCGGAGGTTTGTTTGCGTAAGACAGGGTCTCATTGTACTCTCTCTGATTACGTTTGCAGTGATCATAGAAGCTGAGATTTGTTTGTGTAAGACAGAATGATAGATTGGAAGATATTAGATGCTCTTTGTTTTATTGACAGTCTTGCATCTGTTGTAAATAGATGGGGTTGGTGATGTAAATACAGGCTGAGAATTGGTCGTATCATTTGTAAATAAAGTAGTCTTTGGATGGATTGGACAAGTAAAGAAACAGTCTTTGATGTATGCATGGATTCAGATTATACTGTGGTTGCAGAGTAGGTTTGGAGGGGCGGGTAATTGATTCTAGGTCAGAGATGTGTCTCCTGGTCAATAGGAGAGAAGTGACACCACACTCAATGCTTTCTGAAATAAATGAATGTTGGATTTGTTTCATTTTGAATTTATGGTAATAAGCTTTGATGAGCTGCAAGTGCTTGTACGTTGATGAATAACTCTGCTCATGCTTAACAACATATTAGAGAGCAAACAAAAAATTTATGAATGATTTGGAGTAAGGTCATTGGAGAATGGCAGTATCTATTACTCTGTGGTAAAAAGTTGTAGTTTTATCATCTTATGGGCGTGTGGTATTTAATGAGTGACATCATCCTTTGTGACATTGTAGAGTGCAGCAATTTCATCCATCTTTGCCTCTCTTAGCTTTCTAAGTATGGATTCCAAACTTGTTAAAAGTCCCCGAAGCCTTCTGCAGGGTTAATTTATGCTGTATGAAGACATTTCTTTCAGTTCAAAAGTGGTAGTTTTATCATTATATCACAGTGTGATGCTTGACATGTCACGTGTTATGTCATCAGTTGTGATGTCATAAGGAGTGGCAACACCCTCCTGATACTTCACTTTCTGGAAGTCAAGTACTGGACTCCAAAATGGAGCTGTTTGCAGAAATATCTACACTTGTACAGCATATGTTGACAATTGTTGCAGTACAAATCGGTTCAAAGTGGTGCTCCAGTAACACTAAAAATCAGAGTCATTCCTAGGTTTTATGGAAAAGGCTTGATTCAAATTTTGCTTTAAAATGTTTTGATTGATTGATTGGTCGTTTGATTGACTTTGATTGACGGATTGATTTTATTGTAAAATCAGTGACAGCTGCATTGCACACAAAGAAGAAATGGGATGCATCTGTATAGCAGTTTTCAGTGACAGATTAAGTGGTTTGGAGAAAAGTCCAATAGAACAATAAAGATGCATACTGTAGTTAGTTTCACAACCTTGGGTGTGCAACCGCAGTTGGGGTCATAAAAACATTTTTGTGATGTTAATGACCAAGACTCTAAAGATATCAAATAAGTGCTAGTTTGAAGAAAAGTAAAGCCAACATCACCACTCTTGTCATCTATAATATACCAATGTAAATTTATCACCTCCCAGGGTAAAATGACTTAACTGCTATAACTTTTAATGATCATTTATGTTTTATGCAGTTGCAGTCATCACATTGGTAATCAAGTGCAGATCCAAGGGAGTCAAAGTACTACCTACTCGACCTAACTTTTCCTGTGTTTTCTCTACTACTTGCTAAATTGAGAATTTACTCTTAGTAATTGATCATAAATGGTACCAGAAACATGATGTCCCAAGCCTCATTTGTCTCTCTCAAGTTCTTCATCCTCAATCAAGTCATCCCCTATTCCCAGTTCTCCCTCTCCCAAGGTTATTTACCCCCATCCAATGTTTCTGTATTTTGCTCAAGTCTCATCACCCCCTCCCAAGGCTTTTGGCCCCATGGAAGGCTTATGGTCCAGTGTAAGTCATATGACCCCTTCCAACAGGTCTCTCCTCTAAGGTTGCCTCTTCCCCACCCCCACCTCATCTTATCCTTTCACACTGCTCCTTTTGTCCCCACATCTTAACCTTCTCCCCACCATATCTTATCTTTCTCCCCACCACACCTTATCCTTTCCCAGGGCTTCTCTCCTCCCAGCACTGTTGTACTCCCTTCCATTGCCTTTGCCTGTTTTCCTACTAAAACAAACTGAAATAAATGCTCTGTGGGGCATTACAATAAAACTATGCTACATCAGGCTTAGAAGAGATACCATTGTTAATGGCAGGTGTTGCATTTTTGGTTTCGATGAAAAGAGAAACCTATGCGGTCATGATGGCGTGTGTATGTATGTGTGTGTGTGTGTATGGGTGTGTGTGTGTTTGTGACACTTTGCTCGTTAACACGATATCTCAAGAAGGGAAACTCTGACAGTTTTCAAACTTGGTACATAGATGCCCCATATTGAGAGGAAGAACCCTATTGTTTTTGGTGGGGGTCAAAGGTCACCTGGGGTCACCGGGGGTCAAAACCTGAAAACCTTGTTAACACAATATCTCGAGATAGGAAGCTTGGATGAATTTCATACTTTGTATGTAGATGCGTTACGGTAAGAGGAAGAACCCTATCATTTTTGGTGGAGGTCAAAGGTCATCTGGGGTCACCAGGGGTCAAACCCTAAAAACTTCGTTAACACGATATCTCAAGAAGGGAAGCTCTGACAGTTCTCAAACTTAGTACATAGATGCTCCATATTGAGAGGAAGAACCCTATTGTTTTTGGTGGAGTCAAAGGTCACCGGGGGTCAAACCCTGAAAACATTGTTAACACAATATCTTGAGGTAGGAAGCTTGGGTGAATTTCATACTTAGTATGTAGATGCGTTATGGTAAGAGGAAGAACCCTATCATTTTTGGTGGAGGTCAAAGGTCATCTGGGGTCACCGGGGTTCAAACCCTGAAAACTTTGTTAACACGATATCTCAAGAAGGGAAGCTGTTACAGTTCTCAAACTTGGTACATGGATGCCCCATATTAAGAGGAAGAACCCTTTCACTTTTGGTGGAGGTCAAAGGTCACCTGGGGTCACCGGGGGTCAAACTCTGAAAACCATGTTAACATGATATCTCAAGAAAGAAAGCTCTGACAGTTCTCAAATGTAGTACATGGATACCCCATATTGAGAGGAAGCACCCTATTCTTTTTGGTGGGGGTTAAAGGTCACCTGGGGTCAAACCCTGAAAACATTGTTAACACAATATCTTGAGGTAGGAAGCTTAGATGAGTTTCATACTTTGTATGTAGATGCGTTACGGTAAGAGAAAGAACCCTATCATTTTTGGTGGAGGTCAAAGGTCATCTGGGGTCACCGGGGGTCAAAGCCTGAAAACTTTGTTAACACGATATCTCAAGAAAGGAAGCTCTGACAGTTCTCAAACTTGGTACATGGATGCACTATACTGAGAGGAAGAACCCTATTGTTTTTGGTGGAGGTCAAAGGTCACCTGGGGTCACCGGGGGTCAAACCCTGAAAACATTGTTAACACAATATCTTGAGGTAGGAAGCTTGGGTGAATTTCATACTTTGTATGTAGATGCGTTATGGTAAGAGGAAGAACCCTTTCACTTTTGGTGGAGGTCAAAGGTCATCTGGGGTCACTGGGGGTCAAACTCTGAAAACTTCGTTAACACAATATCTCAAGAAGGGAAGCTCTGACAGTTCTCAAACGTGGTACATGGATGCCCCATATTGAGAGGAAGAACCCTATTGTTTTGGTGGAGGTCAAAGGTCACCTGGGGTCACCGGGGGTCAAACCCTGAAAACATTGGTAACACAATATCTTGAGGTAGGAAGCTTGGATGAATTTCATACTTATTATGTAGATGCGTTATGGTAAGAGGAAGAACCCTATCATTTTTGTTGGAGGTCAAAGGTCATCTGGGGTCACCGGGGGTCATTCTCTGAAAACCTTGTTAATACTATATCTCGAGGTAGGAAGCTTGGATAAATTTCATACCTTGTATTTAGATGCCTTATAGTAAGAGGAAGAACTCTGTCATTTTTGGTGGGGGTCAAAAGTCATCTGGGGTCACCAGGGGGTCAAACCCTGAGACAGAGCTCCCAACCAGCACGGACTTTCCATATTCAGTACGGAAAATCATTGTAAATATGGGAATACAGATTTTTCCTTGATAATCCAAATTTTGAATGAGTAAATAGGTCCTTTCACGAACTTTATTATTCTTTAGCCAACATATCAAAAGACTGAGAATAGACTACAGTATTTCACTTTTCTGTACAGTACTGTAGTGTATTTATTTGAGCCCAGTAATCTATGCTGCTATGTTATTGGTTAAATTTTTGTCAACAAGTTGATGTTAAACCAATCAGTAGATAGTTTGCAGCAGATCCATGACATTCCATAAGCTACCATATCATTGGTTGATCAGTTGTAAACAGATCCACTTTCAACCAATCAAAAACTGTGTTAAAAGCTAGTTTCTGAGTGCAGTGACAGACTCCTGCCAAGGTCTGTTGAGCTGGCTGAGTAGCCCAACGTACGTTGATGTTAGATTTGACTGTAACTGAATTGGAAAAATAGCACCAAGAAATGGAATAATAAAAATTACAGCAGGAATATCACAGTATGTTGTAATATGGCTCCTCTTCAGAGTAGCAGAGTAGTATGAGTAACTTTAGTGGAAAATTTACCAGGCAGATCAAGTTTTAACGTAGGCCTAGGCCTAGGCCTAACAGTTAGGGCCTAACGTTAGGCCTAAGTGTTACAGAACCAACAACAAACATTAGCCTACACACACAATAACGTTAGACTCAGTACATAAATCTAATGCAGAGTTCCAGGTTTATGGGCTAGGCCTAGACAAAGTCCTAGTCCTGTGACTAAGTCCTAGCCTAACTGCCACAATACAGGCTAGCCTAATTGTAGTACAGAATGTATGGGCTGATATTACTTTGGCCTAGGCTAGGGCTAGTCAAAGCAGTTATTGCCTGTCAAATGTTGGTACCCATCATCTAAGTTTGTAGTATTTACAGAGAGATTTCTGTGACCAGCTGTGCATAGGCCTAGGCTAGGTTTATACTTATAGCTGGGCCTAGGCTAATGTTACTTAGGGCCTTGCCAAGTATTTAGCATAGCCTCTAGGCTATACTGTAACGTTAGGCCTTGGGAATACTTGGGATATTTTGCATTTTGCCCTTTGGTGACCCTGATGACTATCTTGGGAATTCTTGGGAAATTTTACTTTTTGACCTCTCGTAACCCCAGATGACGATCTTGGGAATTCTTGGGAAATTTTGACCAGTGACTCAAAGATATGGGACATCATGGCATTATTTGGAATAGAACATATATCATCGAAACCTCAATGCATTTTTGCATTCTGGTTTTCGCTGAATGTATATGTGAAATGAATAAAAATCAAAGTTATTAGTTACCGTACCTGAGAAAGACGCACGGTCCATCGTTTATCCCTTACTGCACCTCAACACCCTGAAGTCAAACTGTGTCTCAGGTTTGCACACATTTGCCTTTTGCAGATAAATTGCATGTGATTTGCCTTGTATTAAAAAGTGAGGTTGTAATACATTAGACATACTGTTAACTTCGTGTGCCGCTTGCCTCTATCTCTCGTTATTTATGTGTTGTAAGTCCCTCAAGCTAGAGAACACCTATGTTACCGGCTGGTGCGTGGATGGAAAGTTTGTTACTAGATTGAAATCTGCATACACACGTATGTAACTAAGGAGCCTCCGGCTGTAAGAAACCAATTTGTGTTATGAAAACAGTTGCGGATCTTCAAGGGCCCACGATGGCAAATCTCAAGTGCAGAGAGACCACGAGCGCGAAGCATTCCAAACCCATAGTTTGCAGGGAATCGCACTCTTCTAAACAAATTTGTCAGTGCAGGTTTACTTTTGCGGTATTTGTCCCCCTGTAAATGTGCCGCTAATTCCGAAAGTTGAAAACCAACAATCTGTAAATTAACGTCAAGACCAAGCAACTTCGCTGTTCTTTGCACCATGTAGCCCTCAGTCTGGCATTCAGCTTCTTCTCTGGATTGCTATTGGTTTTAACCAGGACCCTTATATGATCACTTGGAAGGAAAAACTCCACCCTAAACCTACCGAAAGTTATACACCATAAGCATGTTTTAGGAAAAGTTTATTTTTCCTCCTGTTTCCGCAGGCTTCGTTTTTCTCTATTTTTTTCCTTACACTTCCCTTTCGGCATCATTGATTCGAGGGGCGGGGACGGAGGCATCAGCTCCTTAGGCAACTCCCCTAGATCCGTACCTGAAGATACTCATAAGTAAGCTGACAAGTAGGCCTTGCATACTGGCCTTGGAAGTTAAGTACTTGGTCATGACCATTTAAAGTTTTAACCGTAGGAGCTTCTCAATTAGGTCGTTTGTTTCCTTTTCTGAAACGTAACTCTAAATGTCATTTTCCACTTGCTGAAGGATTTGACACAAAAGTGCCTAAATGTCTGTAAACGTCTTCCATTGCATAAATGTTTCAGTTCATTTAACTAGAACGTCCACATCCTAGATGGCAGATCCCTTTAGTAACCTGGTCTCCACTGAGCCTCACTGAAATTTTTTATGGAATATATTGTAAGGCATTGGCGGCTCGCCATGGGGGCCCGGGGGGCCTTGCTCCCCCCCCCCCCCACAAAAGTTCGCAAAGCATGGTCTTCAATTTTCCAAAAATATAATAATAAATAAATAAAACATGTAATTCGAGATGGGTTAGGCCCTTCCTTTCCCTTGACTCGGTTTAAAATTAAAGAAGTGAATAACTTTCCAATGCAATGCGAAGGTTAAACATTAAGTGCTTCCAAAACGACGTTTTTTCGTCGTGCTTCGCGCGCGTTTTCTTTGTTGCTTGTTTGCTACTATATGTACTTCAGACATCACAAATGGACCTACCATTAGTGCGAGCAGGGGTCAAATAGCAACTCCCTGGTGCGAGCTAAGGTAATCAAAACAAATGATCACGTTGTGATATTTGTAATTTGATTAGCTCAGGCATCATAATGTCATTTACAGGGGGTAACGGTAGCGCTGGAGTTAAATGCCCGTAATTTTGCAGACACTTCAGAGCTTTCGGAGTCATTAGATACACAACCCATTAGCCGTGTTGATTATCATCCACGACTAAAAGCAGTTTTGCCCGGGTGTGACCTGGCCAGATTAGCATAGGTATCTGTCTACAAAAGGTTGTAACGGGGATGTAGCCTAAACGTATTGTGTTTCCCATAGAAGGAGAGGTTTCCCTTCCCTTGTCCAAACTGACAGCGCCGTTCGGGCCCACGAGCGGTCTTATGACTGCCAAATGGCATGTTATAAGCAAAAGGTTCTCCACCTCTGTGCTAAAGTATACCGTTTCAGTTGATTTTAAATAAATACACCAAACAGTCAATCTAAGCTCAGTGTAGTGAGACTTTTTGGTCTAGCCATTTGTATATAGGATGAGACGTCATTCTGCATTCCCTTCCCTCTTTAAAAATCGTTTCGGAACGGTATTGAGATCTAACATAGTGCTATCATTTCATCGTTTTCAAGTGTCTTCATGCTCGAAATTTTTGTTAGTTTAAGAAAACAATCCAGAAAACCAACATTTTATGGTTTCTTGGCAAAGCTGAAACATATTGTGACACAATGAAAGAGACAACAAAATATTTAAAGGTGGGGCTCATTTTATACAAATGGATCAAGCCGCTTTGCCCTTTTCACCTGCCTCTTACTCCCCCACTATGGAGTAGCTATCGGCTGATATGGTTTTACTTTTATTTTTAAAGTAGTCAGCTCATGACTGACTGCCTGAAATGGTTTTTGAAAAACTCTTAAAAACTACATGGGGCATCGCTGAAATACATAATAATAACCATACTCCTGTTGTACTATATCCGGAGCTGACCATTAATATTGTCGGGGGAGGGGGTCTTCCGAATCTCACTGAATACGGACTCGAGTTTGCCCCCCCCCCCAAACAAAATTTCTTAGAGCCGCCCATGTTGTTAGGTAACATTTTTACCGAAAAGAAGCTGTCGAATAATTGACGTTCCACCTTCAGCCTTTGGGCCTTTTGGGAAGGGATAAAGAAGCACTGCACTTGAGCGTTGTTGCAATGTGTGATAGTAAATAAACGATTTAGGCTATATATACTATCTGCATAATGGTAGCGACTAGTTAGGTTTGTTCAAGTGTCTAGTATTATCCTCCTCCAGGGGCGTCGCCAGAGCGTTTATCATGGGGGGGGGGATGTGGTGCCGTATTTGCCGACTGAGAAGAAACAAATGCGGACTAGAAGTGTTGATAAGCGATGCAGTTAGAGCTGAGAACCGTTAGTCCAACCGGTAGTGGTGCCAGGATTTGCCCAACGGGGGGGGGGGGGGACAACGACACGAAGCCTCGACAGTCCCGATGCCGTCGAGGGGTTGGTGAGGGGAGATTTGAAGAAAACCTGTGTACTATACCATGCCATTGCGGGGCGTATATTGCGTAAAATCTTGTACCAGCGGCGTAGGAAGATGTTTGACATTGGGGGGGGGGGGGGCAGATAAGATGCGATTTCTCGACCTTTAACCCTGACCCTTTCTACTCTCCAACTATAATATTTGCTCAATGTAGTATATTTAAAGGAAAAGGAAACAACAACACATCAGCAGTGGTGTAGCTAAGATATTTTTGGTGGCTCTGTAGGGCTGGGGATTTTTGTTGGCGTTGGCTGTCGTTTACTATCTCAGCGGAGCGCCACGATAGGTTGGCACGGAGCGTACCAAGAAAATTTGAGATTTTAATACATCCCAGATCGCCGGAAATGTCACTTGCCGGCTTTAATAGCAGCCATCAAGATGTGCAAGTTTTGTAGAAAATTTGTGAAGGTTGATTTAAATTTATTCTAAAACACATTAAGTTTGTCACAATCTATCCGAATTTATTGAAAATTATTCAGAGTGGAGTTATCCCTGTGGATTTCAGTGGATTAATTGGACTGGGGATTTTCCACAGCCAGAGTCTATTATCAAGTTGAGTAGAGGTGCGCCAGAATTTGCTCCAAAGGGGGGGGGGGGCAGCGACAGGAAGCTCCGACAGCCCCATTGCCATCGGGTATTGGTGAGGTGGAATTTGAAGAAAACCTGTGTACTAGACGATGCCATTCGGGACATATATATATATATATATATATATATATATATATATATATATATATATATATATATATATATATATATATATATATATATATATATATATATATTGCATAAAATTTGTGTAAAATAGAAAAGCATAGTTCCGCGTTCTTTAAATGCTTTTCCCGGAATCTAAAGTGAAAAATTGCAAAGCGCGCGAAATTTTTGGTAGGTTTTCACAAAAAGAAACAATCATATGTAATCATTAAGAATAAAAAGAAGAAAGAAAATCTCTAGGGGTTGACAGGTTGTAGACCATATTGGAGATAATATACATTGTATCGAAACCATCCCGACTACCCGATGAAATACCGGTAGCCAAACATTGCTCCGTGAGTCCCTCACCAACTGAACGTACCGCATGACACACACAAGAGAATAGTAACTAGGCTTTGCGATATGAGATGAATTTTACGACCTCTACATAAACTACTTTCTCTACACTTTACTTTGAAAAGTGGAAAGGACTTGCACTATCTAGCTATGTAGAATGAAACTATTGAAGAAACTAGGGTCGCTCTATAGCGCGCGTAGCGCGCCGAAAATTTTGGGTTCTTATTAGAGAAATTGTTCTCATGAGAGCAAAAAACGGGTAAAACGAAACTGTAAAGTATCGCGATTTTTTTTGGGGGGGGGGGCAAAATGACATTTGGCCCCCCGTCAAAACACATTGGGGGGCCATGGTCCCCCGGGCCCCCCGATTCCTACGCCACTGTGTACATACTAGAGGAAAATAGTTCCGCCCGATTTAAGGTTTTTCCCGAAACCTAAACTGTGAAATTGCAAAGAGCACGAAGGAAGTTTTTGGATAAGTTTATACTAAAAAGAATATGTACTTATTTAAAGCTTATATAGGTCAATTTCCCAGGCAGTTGGGCTCTGTCGGCCACAACTTACATTGTACTTCCCTCCTCGAGTCACTGGCCGTATCGAAAGACAGACTCAAGAGAACATGAACTTAGTTTAGCGAAATGAGATGAGATTCCCGGCATTTACATAAAACGATAAATTCTACTTAAGTTACTTGAAAAGATGGAAAGGGTTTGTTCTATATTTAGCTATTAGTAACGAAACTGAGGACGTGGGCAAAGCATACCGAAAAGTTTGGGTTTAATCGCAGAAATGACCCTTTTGAAGGGCTGAAATAAGTAAACCGACCATGGGTGGCGACAGAATTTTCCCGACATGGGCCGGGCCATTCCAGCGACCCCAAGTTCCGACAGGGGATGATAAGGGGATATGAAGGAGTCTAACTACCCCATGCCATTCTTGAAGAAATTACGAAAGTGGTGTGCGTGTGAAAATACGTACTTTCAATTAAATGGGAGGAGGGCTAACACATTTTTGCTGAAGGCATGTGCTCGATTAGTGATATAAACATAGTAAGCAAAGGAGGAATCGGAAGGTATTTCAGCGTTTTTTTATTCTTATTTTTGCTATTATGTCTATGTTTTTGAATGACATCTGTCCCCTGTGCAAAATTGTATTCTGCAGTGAATCGTCAAATCAACTGGAGCACCGTGCACGAAGCCCTCCCCAATAGCTCTTTACGTCGCTCATCATTTTGATTGTCAGGTTTCAATGCTTAAAAACACCGTGAGGGGCATATGAGGGTCTGAAAAATGCATGGAAGGGCCAGACCCTCCCATATATATAAAGGATGACTTGTGCCTGTCACAAGGCCTCAGAGGCCTTCAGAGGGACCAAAATCAAATATTGTAAGTTAATCAATGGAGCAATCGATTGGTGATGCATACATTACCTGAAGGTTGAAAAGTTTAGCACCTCTTGCTATATCTTAACCTACCATGACAGGCACGTGTCCAGGAATGTTCAAAGGAGGGTCCCACGTTGGCGAATCTCAAGTGCACCCCCTAGTTCGCGGGAAATGACCCTCTTCAAGACAATTTGTCACTGCTGTTTTACTTTTTCCGTGTGTGCCCCCGCTCACACCTTTAAATGTTTCACAAATTCCTAAATTGACATTCAAGTATCTGTATATATGAGCGTCAGTGCCAAGCAACTCAGCTGCTCAGCTTCACACCGTTTAGCCCTCAGTTAAGCCATTAACTTCTCTGGATTGCTAGTGATTTTAATCAGGACGTTTATCTGATCACTTAGAAGAAAGATAAAAAAAACCCACTCTGAACGTACCGAAAATTATATATGCATAGGTATGTTTTAGGGAAAGTTTACACCTGGTTTCGCCTGCTTTTACCCCATTTGTTTCAATCACTTCCCCCTTCGTTTCATCATTTCGTATGGGGCGGCATGAGCCCCCTTTCCCTACTGTATGAAACAACTCATACCCTGCTCGTATTGTGGTAAATTTTTTGCTTTTTTTCTCGAAATTTGCAACTAACTCCTTCTCAAAACATTGTGCATATATACTCAGGACACTGCAAATCTGACTGATTCAAAAGAGTCGAAGCCCCCACCATCTCTCTATGCCCCTGTCCAGGAGTGCCCAGTGCCTTTAAATACCATGCAACTGCTACATCACACATATCCGGTTTGATGTCCTATTCCGTAGGTTAGGCCTACTTCTTCCTTTTGAAAACTTATTATGGAAGCCAAAACCGTAGAAGCCGACCTGCCTGGGTAGTTCGCTAATGAAGGAATAAATCGCATTTGGCAGACTATTATTAAATAAACCGTCGAGACTCCAAATTTGGCAAAATAACGGACGAGGCGAAACCGAGTCCGTTATTCTGCAAATTTGGAGTCGAGACGGTTTATGAGACAATAATAGTCCGACAAATGTGGTTTATTCCTATTCTACCACCAAAAATGTTTGAAAAACTTCATTTTTATCAGTGTTTACGTTTACTGACCGTATGTTGTGGAATAACAGGTCAGTGTTTAACCAATCAGAATGCAGGATTCTCAATAATGGAGGCTAGAGGTGGTAGAATAACAAATTAAACAGCAATTTTGTCTGTGGAAAATTCCTTCACTGCGAATTTAACTTGCTCTATGTTGTGATTGACTTACGCCCCCTAATCAAAGGGTTGAAATGGACAACACATCGTTTTCCTTCTGTCTTGGGAATAATATGTTAATAAACCTACTCCTGATTTAACTGCCTCGTTTCTCTCGTCCTATTTACTAAGTTAATAAGCGAACGAGTTGTTAATGCATGATCTTCCACCAGAGAGATTACCATATTTACTTCATAGAGCCAAGTCATATAGCCAAGTGTGAAATAACCTAAATCCATAAATCCTTTTTTCTTTAGCGGGAGATTTCCTAATGGCCCATGTAATGGATCAGGGATATACAATATTTAGCCGTGTTAGCCTAGGCTACACCAGAAGCAAAATGGATCAGCTGCTAAAATGTGGAGAAACGTTTTCCCTGCATTTTCTTCGTTAAGACCAAGAAAAGAGATAAACATCGGGGTCATCACGAGGTCTCGTCCATCTTGGTCGTTGGAAGTATCAATGGTATCTAGAGAAAACGAGGAGTGATGTTTTGCCTTCCGAAAATAGGACGGTAGCAGTCTCTCAGACTTTAGTATCAGCTTTCAAATCTTTTATTTTTCTCAAATATCTTTATTATTTCTAAAAGAGATATGAATTTTGCATACCTATTGCAGGTAACCTAAAAAGCTACACTTGAACAATTTAGAAATTCAAACATCGTCACGTTATTAGAAGGAAATACACATGAATTTGCATGGGGGTAGTGAAGTACTCAGGGGAGAATAGAAGGAAGGAAGGAAAGGGCGATACACATCCAGTACAAGCAGTAGAGAGTTGCAACTCCGCCAAAGAAAGTTAGAACAATGAAATATTTTAAACATTTCATCATTTTAAAGCTTTTGCCAAAAATAGCGCGAATGTGAGTCCCAGCCACCTTTTATAAACCACAATTTTTTAAGAAAAAGAGGTGTTACACGCTGCCGGTGTAAAAGGATATCATGTCTCCTCTGGATAATGTGTCTGGCCGAACAATGTTCCTAGAAATAATGTCCTACGGAAAATACTTTTGAGGAAACAAGTTTCCCACCCCCACAGGAAGAACTGTCCGGGGGAGACTGGATTTTACGTCCGCATAGAATCATAACAGTAATTTGTGTCCTGGGGACAAATATTCTTCACTCGCTAAGAATGATCTTCTCCCCAGACCTATTTTCCAGGGCAGACGCTGGAAATGTGGTCCGGTGAGATATGGACCGACTTTTCAGGGGTCATTTTGAGAGCTTCGGGTTCAGTACGGGAGTCTTTCCATTTTTCAGCCCTTTTTTCATGGAATGCCGCTAGACATAGGTTTGGGTTTTATTATTCACCTCATAAATTTTGGAAAACTAAAAAAAATTCATAATAATCTTGTAAACCTTTTGACAAACGAATAAAAGACGTTTACGTTCACCATGATTCATTTTGCAATTTGTTCATCGTAATGGATTCATGGAATCAAAGACAGTGTAGGCCATTGAAGTTTTACACAGCCAGGCGTTCATTGCATTAAAATAGTATTAAGGGTCGTGTTGTAGAATTGTGATGGCCAGCATAGACCAAAAAGGCGATGACCATTGGTCGAGATTCCATACAGCACGTAGCATGTAAAACTAGTAGAGGGAGAATGTACAACCCCCACCCCCATCCCCCATTTTAGTGTATCACACATGCCCACTTGTAGTGTCCAGTCGAACAAGAACACGGACACATAAGTAATTTCTACTACGTATATTCTCTAGTAATTTACATGTTATACAGTTGAAGGAAAAAAATCAGACTGATAATTAAAGAATTTTACTACAAACAGCTAGCACATAAACGATGGCCGCTATTGTCCTTGTACCACCAAGTGAGTGGTGATACCGAACAAGAGATGCGGGGGAAGGTGACACACGATCCTCGGTGTGCTAGCTTTATAGGCTAGCCAGTAATTGATTTGTTATTAAGGACCACATCACTGATTACATGAACTTCATGCATCTGGTCTTTGGTAGGAATTGTAATTTGTCAGAAACTTGTAACGACGTTCAAAAGTGGAAGTACTGTAGAGAAGACAGCATATCCAAAAGAAGACACTTTTTCTCGCTACTCCGGCACATAAACCCACACCAACCGAAGAACATTAACTAAATGAAATATTAACTAATAAAGTATGTAATCAGTTCAAAACTTTACCAAACATAGCACCATTTTGCATTGAAACCACGCTTCCTTAAAAAAGGTCTAACAGAAAGATAAACCATTCGGAGCACTGTTCTAGTTAAGCCATGGAGGTTGGGGGGGGGGGGTAATTCAACTCAATTGACCTAATTTGCCTTACAAACAGGAGGGCAAATTGCACATATTGTCTGTACGATTCGCCCTTTTCGTGAGAAAAACGAACAACTTCTGTGAGAAATATAGTCCTTATTTTACAAACCGTTTCATTCCAGCGTTAGTTAGGACAAATATTCTCCGAACGCCAGCTAGAGCGTTATTACCTTTCTCGTTTAAAACCGTAAAAGTAGCCGCCTCAATATTATCTGCTTACCTGTGTATATTACACGTGTTGGTTGGGGCAGGGAGCTGGTCTTCCAGCTCCCTGGTTGGGGTGGTCATTTGACACTATTAACGCAAGGTACACCTCCTATAGCCTCCCACAGGGGAAATTTCTTTTGATACCTGTTGAGCTGCAAATAGGCTTGAGGTGGTATCAACATCAACAATTATAAACTTGCAAATCAGTATTTATCTGTTGGAGTCAAAGTATTCAACGGTTAACAACAGCCTGGGTAACGCCTATGAAATTAGCAGGTGCCCATCAGTGACGGATCGGGGGGGGGGTCGCCGACGTCCGGACCCCCCTCAAATTTCCCAATTTGCCCTTTTTCAGAATTGGATTTTTTCACACTACCGTTAAAAAACAGTTTTACAGGTTATGACAGTTGTCCAATTCCGAGGAGATTTTGGTTATCCCCATCCAGTGTCGATCAATCCACCCGCAAAAGTCTAGCCACGTATCGCAGAAACTTTCGGCAATATATTTGACTACGGTAGCCTATATTGCCCACCCCAAACACGACGAACAGTGCAATCGTTTTACAGAGAATGTGACTACATACAGTATGTCTTACTGCCTGCGTGACAGTCACGCATTCTGATCACTTTTCGCTTGGAACCACGTGTGGCGTGCTTGGGCGTTCAAAGTAATACGAAACACGCAGACATTACGTCATACTCAATAGCCAGCGCTTTGTGCAACGTATTACTATTGGGTTTTAATGTTGATTCCAAAGGGTCACTGCTAGTCCTTTGGTCTTACAAAGTAATGATCTGTTCATACTCCCTAAGCGCTACATCTACGAAACCTTCCCTCTACCCGCTAGTATCCCTCCTCTCATGAACCAGAGAGAGTAGGTAAATACGTTTCGTTATTATATTCATAGTCTGGAATTACTCTGTAATTCATTTATAGTGTTGCAGGCTAGTGATGGGAATAAAAAGCCAATCTTAGGTTAAATCAAGAGTTGACCAGAATTCACAATAGACGAATCGATGTTTGTTTGTTTGTTACATTTTAAAATTACTGTACTATATAAAATCACCACCAGGTCAAATAACGCAATGGTCTTTTGACCGATGACCGGTCTGCTGTCGCAAATAAAAAGCAAACATTTGACTTCAGTCATCTCTTCTGACAGAGTATTTTTGACAGTCGCGCCGCAGCTATATAGGGAACACAACATACAGTATTTTAACCCCCTCCCCCAGTCGAGGTAACGGTGAAGCCAGGTGAGGAAAGTGTTTATGCCCCCCCCCCCCGTTGGGGAAGGCTGGCCCCCTATCGAGGAAGTTTTAGAGTTTCGTCTGGGAGTCTTAGTCGAAAGTCGCCCGGACGGTTTACCTGTTTTTTGCTCTCAAGAGGATAATTTCTCTAATAAGAACCCAAAATTTTCGGCGCGCTACGCGCGCAGTTGAGTCACTCTATTTTCTCCAATAGTTCCATTCCACATAGAAGGATAGCACAAGTCCTGTCCACCTTATACCAAGCAACATATAGGTAGAGTACATAGTTTATGTAAAGGTCGTGACTTTCATCCCATATCGCAAAGGCTAGTTGGTGTTCTCTTGTGTGTGTCATGCGGTACAGTCAGTTGGTGAGCGACCTATACGGAGCAGTTTGGCTATTTCACCGTGTAGTCCAGGTGGTCTCGATCCAACGTATGTTACACCCGATACGGTCTACAAGTTCTTTTTTTTTCGTTTCGTCGTATGTTTTATTTGTAAGCTTATCAAAAATTTTCGCCCGCTTCAAGTTCGCGCGCTTTTCAATTTCAAGATCCAGATTCAGAGAACACTATCAGTGCGCAACTCGGATCTTGAAGTATTCAGTGATATAATGCAAAATATGCCCACAATGGCATGGGATAGTGAGGCTCCTCTATTTGCCCTACTCATCATCCCTAGAAATGGCGAAACTTGGGGTAGCTGACATAGCCCGGCCCCCTGTTGGGAAAATTCTGGCGCCACCCATGGTCGGCTCACTATTTTGGCTTTCATAAGGGTAATTTCGGGGATAAAACCCAAAATTTTCGGTATCCTTTGTCCACTCTTCCTCAGTTCCGTTATACTTATAGCTAAATATAGTACAAACCCTTTCCACATTTTCAAGTTAATATCTAGAATATGATGGATTAATGTAAATGTCGGGAATTGAATCGCATTTCGCTAAACCTGGTTAACGGTCACTTGTGTCTGTCGTATGGTACGGCTAGTGCCTCGAGGAGGGAAGTACAATTTAAGTTATGCCTGATAGCGCCCAACTGTCCGGACAATATTTCTATATAAACTTTTAATTAGTACGAATTCTTATAAATGTAGGCTTACCAAAAAAAAAAAAAAAAAAAAAATCGCGCGCTTCCCACGCTTTGCAATTTCACCGTTTAGATTCCAGATTTTGATTCCAGTTTTTGCATGTCTCTTGGTTTATCCTTTCTTTGTCAATATGCGGTAAATTGTATAATCGCTGACGTTTATGGGATCGAACCAAAATTTTAAAAATATGAATGTGTGGTTTTTATGTTGGACCCCGCTCAGAAAAGACCCTAGATCCGCCCCTGGCCCATTGGTACATGTTGAAACCTGTTGTGATATTTGTTACTAGTTACATGTTCTTCATGTTGAAACCTGTTCAACTGGTCAATAGGTTCTTATAGGATTGCTTGTTCTGAGACAATTTCAAATGGTAATTTGTGGTGTGAAACGTCACGGAAGATAACCTACTTGTAAACAAAAGAGAAACAGGCGGAGATTTGGTCACTTCCAAGGATGTGGACAAAGAAGGATGAGTTTAGTAACTGCTTAAATGTGTCCTTTAACAGAAATACGAGGTCTAGTGTGAAGCTGTGTGACATACAAGAAGTGCCGGGTGGGGGGGGGGGGGGGAGCTGGAGCTAACACCCTCTTTCACCCTCATCCTTAAGTATTAGTACCCCATAGGCTACTGTACGCAAAATGTTTCAATAAGCTTGAAAACATTTTTCCTGTTAATGTTATACTTTAGCATGGCCTGTAAATTTTTCGTAGTTTACCCAGTACAAATGGCATCAAGAGGGGTGGGGTGGGAGAGGGGAAAAGTTAGGGGTATCACAGGTCCCCTGGTATTTCCGGTCGCGGAATTTCCCAATTTCTTCGGAACACATGTAGTCAGGATAGTTGGTACGATAAAATGTGTAATCTCGACGCTGGCCGGGCTAGTGCTAAAATTTGCGCCACAGGGGTCCAAGCTTCCTTACGTGGGGCTGCAGCCTGGAGCCCCGATAAGGGCGACGGATTGCCGAAAGGTTGTCGACAGCAAAATTCAAAATTTTTGGCACGCATTTTGGGTTTTTATTCGTGAAATCGGAAAACTTGGGGGACATATTAGTGCCCTCTTGTAAATCAAAACATCCAGTAAATCACAGCGGCGAATGGCTGTTGTGGGCTCCTTCATGTTTTGTCGTTTCCTAACTACATTGGAAAATTTACCCCTTCCTCGACGAAGGACATGGTCCCTAACCTCCACCTGGCGTCACCACTGTCCCGACGACGACGACGACGACGATCAGTCTCCCTGACTTTCTGACCTTCCTTGGTCTCAAGAGCACGAATCCTCCAACTCGAATACCAAATTTACGTCGAACTTCGGTCGCTGTAGAGTATCTTGGTTTACTTATTGTGACTTTTAACATCCAAAGGCCTTTAAACGGACCAAAATCAGGTATACGCAAATCAATGGAAGAATGATTGCTGGTACACGAGCTTTCTGAAGTTGAAATAAATGCTATGGCTTCTTTCCAAAATTCTGAATCGTCATGAAATGGCATTTTTAGTATCTACGGTATATAGACAGGCGCGGATCCAAGGGGAGGGGGCTTTCCCGGGCTCAGCCCCCTTTTTTCGCCACATCAACAGTAACAAATACGCGAAAATTAGCATAATATTAATCTAGGAGAATATTGAAGGGGGCTCTCAGCCCCCCCCCCTTTTTCAAAATGTCTGGATCCGCGCCTGATAAATACTGACGGCCAGCTTGTCGGCTGTTGTGTGATCGGTAGCTTTAACGAGACGAAACTTTTTGCATTCAAGCGCAAATTGAGGGAGGGGGGCTGTTGGGGGAGCCCCGGGATGAAGATACTTACTACACTCTTCCATAGGCCGCTATACTCGGCATTTGTCAAACTCGAAGTCAACCCTCCCCCTCTAGTAAAAGATCCTGCATACGCGGCTGAACAACTGGCGTACCACTAATTATTGCCCCATTGGCTTACACACTACAAATCAGGCTACTTTCCCGCCCCGAGATCCTTGTGGAAGTTTTCAAACTGGACATATTATCCCTCTGGTTAAAGCTCACAATATGGGCCCTTATGCCACTTTCAAATTTTTATACCATGACCATTAAAATTTTGAGCTAGAAGTGTCTGAATGATAGATACATGTTTTCAACCCTAATCTCTACTCAAAGACGGCACTTCACAGAGCGGAGTAATACAATCACAATATGACACTAAACTTGGACAAACAAATTGCCTTAAATTTTGCACAGTATGTATTTCAACTCACTGCCTACAAAATCCATATGCAAAATTGATCACTTTTTATTAGTAACACAGTCAGAAACAAGCTCTCATAAATTTTTAAGGGACTAAATTTGTCAGGCAATATTTTTTCGTACCAAATGCCGATTACATGAAATATGGAATTGGTTAGATCTCATAATGGAAAAATATTCATAAAACTTTGCAACCGAAAAAAAGCTTTGTGGAAAGGGTGGGGGTTGCACGACTTGATAATGGAGGCTACATACAAAAGCTTGTAGTGACCTGATTTGGAAATTTCCAGTAAGATATAATTAACAAAACAAAGCCCAATTAAAAAAGGAGAAGTGGGCCCGAACGCAGTGGAGTCAATAAAAGCTAGAAGAAGGAAGATATGAAAGAGAAAGCAATAAAAAAAAAACTCGACAGTTCCACACTCTAAAAAAGCAAAACGAGAAATGGCTCACTGCCAAGTCTCCGTGAAGTGATCCTAGGTAGTCGGAGTCTAGCACCTTATCAACGAGCCAACCACAATGCTGCGGATGTGTAGCATTATAATTAAGTCCTGATACGATATACCGCTTTACAGTTGTCAGAAGAAAGAAATGATGAGCAAATAAACGAAAAAACTGCAACTGTCACCTACTGCCTACGTCACCTGATCTCAAGATGGAGTGGTTTGTCACTGAGTAAAATTATGACTCCTGTAAGTCTTGTATCATGTCAAAGAGCAATAAGGATTTGAAACTTTTGAAACGTTTTAATTACTTTCTTCGATAACTAAATGTGTAAATTTCAAGACAACATGCATGATGATGTATAAATTTTGATCTCTGTCAATCAATGAAATTTTTATGAAGAAAAGAAAGTTTATAAGGCATCTTTAGCTCGTTGTACCCTTATTATGGCGTTATATAGACTTGATTTAAGTTCGTTTGAAGTGTAAAGCAAATACAATATCACAGTTGTTTACTATTTGTATAGTGTGACCTTACCGCTCCAGACATTCCGTTTTGCTTGGAAGCAAACCAATATTTACGTATGTATACAGTACTGGTTACGCTAAATGGGATGTTTATTGTCAAAATTAACATTTTCAGTATAGTCAGATGAGATTGGTAATCTCTTTTATCCTCCAAATGTGTTTTTTTTTCCTTTTTGGATGAATTATTTTGAGTTTATTAATTTTATTAATCCCTTCACGTGAGATTGTATGATCCAAACAGCCTTGCTATTCCGAAGCAGGCCATTTATTTGCCTACGTAGCAGACCGTACATCATATTCTTTAGTCAGTCTAGCCCTCAATAAGGGGCTAAGCAGAGTCGCCATATGGGTTTACTTGGGAAGTCTCAAGGAGGGGCTGAGTAAACAGAATTCTCTCCGCAGGACAGCCATCTAATTTTCTCAAACAGCGTACCATGGCTGATAACTTTCTCCTGAAAACCGAGATAGTAGTTTTGCCAAAATGAGCCATTCTGATTGGACAAAGTCCAAATCGATCCTTCTTGCTTCCTGGGAGATGCAAATACCAGTAGACCTATTAGTTTTAATTTTTGTAGTACATATTCTTTGAGTGTTGTCATGCTTTATCTTTCTTTTCAAACGACGTGTGTACTCAAGGCTTGTCAAGCTGGCAACCACTTTATTCAGCTCCTTGGAAACGGATGAGGAGACCGTGGGAGGTCTTTGTTCAATTAAATACTGGCTTACACGGAATCTAAAGTATTACGAGACAGGAAAACAATGCTCTTCAGATTCGATAAATATTTACAAAGAAGAAAATTATCCATCGTTAAGATGTTGCACGTGCTTGCAGATATAGGAATTTTGTAGTGACGCATCTGTTTGTATTGCGGTTATCGTTCATTTGCCCCCCCCCCCCGAAGCCTCAGGCCGCGGATTCGTTCAGCTCATTTTAGGGGTGGGGTTGGGGTGGAATGGCAACCACAGATGGCGTTTGTGCAAGTTTTAATTGAAGCAACTATTACACTTTACGAAATTTTAGAAGGTTAGGGGCTACAGCCATCTCTTGATCTCAGGTGAAAAGGTCATTAAAAGAGGTTTTTTAAATTAATACAAAATTTGAACTAATTGCATAGAACTGTGACCCTTAAGAAAACCAAAACAGGACCTTCAGCCAGCTTGTCAACTTTGGAGTGACAGGGCCATGTACCGCAACAGCCCTACCCCTCCTACGTACGTCCTACTCCTCTCCACTACGGTTTGGCGAGAGTTGAAAAATGAGACTTTTTGGCTCACGAATACAACATTTTTCATAACGCTCAAAATCCTTAAAATGTACAAACACGATTACGATCCCCGGTGTACACTCCCACAGGAGTACGACAGGGCTGTCAACTTTTAGTGACCGGTGAGAGTGAGATTCGCTGGGAGGATTACTGACAAGGAGCGCGACCATCAGTTCGCGAGGAGCGTTCCTCTAGGGGGGCTCTTTTCCTACAATACCCCTAGATTGCAGAAAATGGCGCTTCCCGTGCCTCTACTGCTTGTCCAGGATATCCAGTTTTCGGATGTTTCATGTTCCTGGAAACTGTTTTGTTCACATTGTAAATAAGCCCTAGAAAAGTGGAAATTCCAAGGTCTTCCAGTGACGGCCTAAAATCGAATGTAGATATATCCTGATAAGTGGAGGTGGAATGAAGCCAAACGAAAATTATTATAAATGAGAGAAATTCGTTCCTGGGACTATGGTCCACTTCACTCCACATGCAGAATTTCATAAAAAAGGGTCATAGGGTTTCCTTTTAATCAAAACTACTGTACTAGAAAATCACAACAGGCCAACTCTCTGTTTGACATTAAGTTAACTGGAGGACGGGTTAACCACTTTGCAATATTTCACAAAATGGACCCTATGGTCCATCTTGGGCCGTAGACCCAAAATTTCTGTACACCATGAAGGTATCACTAAGAAGTATCATAAATGACAAACCATCAACTTCGTAAATTGTGCATGAGAATCTGCAGATGAAGAAACATGTTTAAGATTTTCATAAAATGAGCCATATGGCCCTAGGCTCATGGAACCTTGGAGTAAAAGTTCCAGAATACCATAAGTAGATCACTAACCAAGCATAATTTTGACAGGACCAGAAGTCTATTTAACATTAATTGGAGGACTCAGTAGTCACTTTGCAATATTTCACAACATGGACCCTACGATCCATCTTGGACCTTGGGCCACAAGTTCCTGAACACCCTGAGGCTGAAGGTATACCACTAACACTTATCACTATGACAAACCATCAACATTGTGCATGAGAATCTGAACTGAAGGAGGTGAAGTATTTTGCAGAATTTCATAAAATGGACCATAGGGCCCAGATGGGACCTAAGACCAAAAATTCCTAAACATTCCAATTGACCCACTACCCAAGTAACATAGTGTCCAAGTTTCAAACAAACCGATGATTTGCATGTGGATAGAGTGATACTGCGTGCATGATCACAATCTTGGAGTAAAGTGTTTCATTACTCCAAGATCACAATAATAGCTGGCACGGTTTACAGCTCACGAGACCGAAGGCCCACGAGACCGAAAATGAAATATGGTCCACGAGGCCGAAAATTAATTAGGGTCCACGAGACCGAAGGTCCGCTAGACCGATAAAATGAAATAGAGTCGGCGAGACCGAAAATGAAATAGGGTCCGCGAGACCAAAAATGAAATAGGGTTCGCGAGACCGATGGTCCGCGAGGCCGAAATTTAAAACCCGATGGCGAGACCGGAACTTTTAAGGATATACGTACGTGCACAGTTGTGTAACCAGAATTCAGCTGAGGGGGGGTCGTGACTTTGTGAGCGATGCTCGGAGAGAGGGGTCAAAGAGGAAGGCGTCTAACGGGAGGATTCTCCCCTCCCCTTTGAGATGATTTTTAAATAATTTTGTAGGCGGGTGAAAACTTTGCAAGTAAAATTTGGGTTTATTTATTCTTGCCAGGGGTCTGGCCATGACCCAATTAACCTCTCGCTATTTCACGCTACGTCACGCGGCCACCTTTTATTGCGTATACGTACACATTGTTATAAAAAAAAAGTATTCGTACGTGATAATTATTACTATACACAAACCTTTTCTCATCTTTGGTCTCGCGGACCTTTTCTCATTTTCGGTCTCGCGGACCTTTTCTTATTTTCGGTCTCGTGGACCTTATGTCATTTTCGGTCTCGTGGACACTTTTTGTTTTTGATTTACGGTTTCGCGGACCTTCGGTCTCGTGGGATGCCCCCGCTCACACAAGCATATGGTATTCTGGTAGGAGCTAAAAGTATGTATCCCAAATGTTCACCCCATAAAGAAAACCTGATGCAAGAAAAAAAAAAAACAACTTGAAGGTTACCAACATTAATTTTATTATCTTTTAAAATCGATGATAATAAGCAATTCATAAGCTTCTTTAACTCTGAGAAAGTTGTCCAAAATCGGCGCCTGTACGATCCCTCCGAATCCTCAGAAATTTCAAATCAAGATACTACACTAGTACACATTAGTTTGCCGGTGTTTCAGTCTCAGGGCAGCCACCTCAAATGTAAAATGAATGCCATCCAAAATCATCTAGATGACATTCATTTCATAAAATAATTTTAACGCATGTGTAAAATTCTCTTACTAAGCCCTGTTTAATAATTTCGAAAACTTTTCTTGCACAGTTCTCCTGTACGATACTTTTTTCTTCACAGGTACTTGATGGCTACTATGCTATCCTAATTACAAGTTTGCATGTAGCCTAGAGATATATCAAGTCTAGCCTAGTCTCGTGTTTCAAATCTTGGAGTAATGATAGACCAGTGTATAACTCAGGTAGCATGACAGATAACGTTTTACCCACACCCGACCCTGTGTTTGCGTTATCAGTGAAATTTTTTACACTATCCTGAGATATTGCGTGAGAAACTGATGCTTCATCGTGAGAGCGTGAGATTGCGCCGAAATGCGTGACTCTCACGCGAATTGCGTGAGAGTTGACAGCCATGGTAGTACGAGTAGAGGTATATATACATGTACCAAAGTATGGGCTTGGGTACCAACGTAAATACTGTGACAAATCCGACTCCTTATTGATTTCGTGCGTCGTATCCGTAATTCATTATTCCCAGCAGACACTGGGACTCTCAAGGTATAAAACACGCTAAGTGAGGGTCAAATTGTGAGCAATCATATATGTAATATCTTTGTAAATATGACGACATCGGTATCACAAAGGCAGAGACTATTGTTATGCCATTTTCTGACAAAAAGGGGTTTTTGCGTGTCTGAATATCATTGTGTAGCAGTTCGCAACGCCTTTAAGTTAGTCATGTGGAATTGTATAGATGAGTGAAATACCATCGCATTCATTACTTCCCAAATATGTTGTCCTATAAGTCAGCGGTGTTAACTAAGAAGAAAACTGTTGAATAAAGTGTGAACGTTTCAGTTTCTGTGTTAGGTGACCCATATCGGTATGACTAAAGAACCTCGGTATTTACAGGCATTCACCCGTGGTTTCAACTTAGGGTCATTGTGGTTTCAACTTAGTGTCATTGTTAACGTGTGGGAGTTATAAAGACCTACCCCCAATGCTAACTATATATTGCAACGATCATTGAGGAAGTACAGGCCAAGCAAGCATATTCACCATGGATTTTAATCAAGACTCAGATGAGCCAAGGGTAAGAACATTACCTTGTAAAGTCTTGAAAAATCACTCTTCACTAAAAAAATTTGAAAATGAAATTTAGTAATCGATAGATTTTTTTACACGAACGAATGATTTAATGAGCCTTTGATTGATAATTTTCACAGTTTATAATGGTGTATAGCCTACTGTTTAAGTTGGTTGTATGAGTCTGTCCCATAATTATAAATTGCACAGCGGTATGATTTTTTATGGTTCGTATACCTAAGTCAGTACCGCGTTCTAAGTTCAGAGATTGGTAGGCGTACCCGTCCTTGCCTGCGTCGCAGGCTGTACGGCATATCCCATGTTTGGGGAGCCTGACAGAGGGGCTTAGCAAATAAAATCAGCTTCGCGTGGTATACCTTGCCTAATACTATGCCATGGAGAGTTAGAGTAAGATGAGGTTTTACTGCTCAGTTTCTAACCAATTGGTTTAAGTCGGGTCGGCCACGGCCTTTTTCCAGTTGTGACTATGCCAGGGGGGTATTATGAGAATGTAGTCCCGGGACCGAGTCTAGACTATACTAGGCGACCCGCTAGATCTAATTGTGCAAGTGAGCAGATTATCAGCAGTATTAAGACTTGATTTACGACTGAACTGTTGTCTTTGGGGTCTGGAAATGTCTTTCCTCGATGGGTTATAAATAATACTCTCTAGTTATAATTGCCTCGAGAATCAAACTATTAAGTTTATCGCAGCAAACCTTGCGGCATAAATGTCGTTTTCGAACGGTATATACTCCCGTCATCCCAATGTGAGTCTTTTTTCCGTCATACGCGTAGGAATGTTGTCAAACTTGGGGTCGGGATTGGAATATGTTCCGGTGAATTGCATGGAAACTAATGTATGGTTTGGAAAAACACTGAAATTGCAGCTAACTGCATGCATCAACCCATAAGGTAAGCCTGTAGCCAGCTGTAACTTATGTATACGCCTGAAAGTGCGGCCAAAATTTTCTAGTCTTAACATGTTCAGCACAAAATACAAAATTACCACACCGAAGTCCCGCATAGTACTTACCGACCTCCAAATGTCGCGGACGGGACGGGGTATGTGGGCGGAGACGGGAAGGGGTGAGATATTGATCTACTTTGTCGATCTGCAGCGTATCATTATAACTTTAGTGAGGTACAATGTAGGGTATAATTTTAACTCCCTTCAGATAGTAGGCCTGCATCAACAGCGCTATCCAGTGAAAAGGTTGGAAGAAAGAAGCCAGTTGAGGTAAAACTCTCCAAACCTTGGTTATTTTCATCAAAAGGTGTTACGTAAATTTTCGTAAACCCAGCAGGGCCGTCCATCCAAAGTCTTTCAACTTGGCCAGACATTTCGCCTGGAGAAGGCTTAATGGTGTGGATCAGTGGCTTCGTCATTGCTCAATGGCAGTAACAATGCTCCATGATAAAATCAGGGAGTTAATATTTGACAAATAGCAACTCCCTGATGAAATAGTCAGCCAGAAGGACCATCACCTCTGACCAAGTGCTTAGCCAAGGGGGGGGGGGGGAGCGAAGCCGGGGCAGCCCCTTGAGCATATTTTTGGTATTTTTTAACGTTTATTTTTACGATATTGCTAGTAGTGTTTCCACTATTTGTATGAGATGAATAGGCCTGGGAAGTGCCATTTCCAGCGATCTGGGAGGCATTTTGGGCCAAAATTTTCTCGCTCTTTGCGCCAACTCATGGTGGCGCGGAGCGCTGAGAATCTGTCTATGGGCTTCGCCCCCCTTGACAAATTTACTCAATTGGCCAAAGGTGACGAAAGTTGCATATACTACCGAATCGCCCAATGTGTGTTTTACGGTAGAAGCATCTGCTCTTTTCCTATCGTCAGCGTAGATGAACGATGCCCTACGTCAAAACAAATCTGCCATTTTTTGTATTCTGTACAATTTTTTTTTTATTTCTGTTCCACTTATTCTGCCTAGCCTACTGACAGCATGGGTGATCCTGATATACCAATGTCGACGTTTCAAGTTAGAACTTCTTTTGTTTTATTTATTTATCTATTTTTAATATATTCTTCTGCTGCCCTGTTCTGCATATGCTAATGCCACGCCCTCTTGCGTATAAGTGAGGACGAGATGTAGCCGGCTAGCCATAGTAAGCCATGCATGCCTACATGCTTCATAGTACTAAAGCAAAATAACCATTGCGGCCATTTCTTTTGATGTCCATTTTTCCATCAAAACTACTTATTTTACATGAAAATAACATCGTTGTTTATATATGCTGGGTGTTTGGGCTGGGGGTTATATAGACATGGGGGTCAATCACGTTAGACAGGGGACATTAGTCCAAGATGTTGGAGGATGATGACAAAATAAGAAAAAAAGTACCCCTGTACAATCTTTTATGTTCTGTCATTATCCCCCCACCCCTTTCATTTCATTTTGAGGAGACGATGCTGGTTGGCGGTAGCAGTACCACCCCAAATCATATTACACATATGATACCAAAATAGACGAGTTGGGAAATTGGATTTTGCTGTACCATGTAGTACCACAGATCAAGTTCACGGATATTTCTGTACGGATACGAAGTTTTCTTGTCTTCCACAATTTACCGTCATACTGCCCAACCTTTTCAGTCGAAATGGTGGGTTACTACACAAAATATCTGTCTCGCACATGTAGTCTCTGTTATGGTACACTTTCCTTCCCAGAATGCATTGTTTATGGAAGTTTCCCAACTCGCTCATTGGTTTACAGTCATAGTTAACCTCCCATAGCCCGTTGTTGGGTATGGTGAATTTTAGTTATAGCATGAAAACATAACACCAACACAGTTGATATAGTCAAATGGGCTATTTTACAAATACCATGCATCGTTGTAATATCGATTCCTTACCCCACCCTGTTGTGGAATGGAAAAGGAAAGATTATGGATAAGGAAGGGGTGTATGGTATCTTGCACACATCGATGAAAATAATCTTTACGTATTAGTTTCTAAGGCTGTTGCTGAAAGAAGTTGAATTTCACAATTAACGGTGTACTTTTTGCATTGCTATCTAGCAATACATAAGTTCACTAGCTGCAGTCGTCGGACCTTAAAATTATTTCATCACTCAAAATGATAATTTTTCGAACTGACTGTACTATCTACTGTATTGTGTCAAAGTGTCAATAAGTCTCAAACGGCATTATTTGGTAAAACATTAAAATTTTACAAACGTATCCCATAGTTGATTTAGTAACGGAGACTGTTGAAATGCTAGAACTAGCCTTGTCCCCTTTTTGCTATTTCTGACAACTGTATTCATGCTTCAGGGAACAGTTTTTCACGTAAAACGTTGTACAAGTGGCCATTCCGTTATACTGGTATTCTAGCCTTCACAACACAACGCCCGATACCTCAACCTTGCTGTGACCAGTTTATCCTGATGGTGTATGTTGACATTTTCAACAAATTGTGTATTTTGGTATACAGTGATTAGATCCACACGTGGCTCAAGCTCAACATTGCAGACACAATATCACTCTCGTTGTATAGCAGGGTATCAGAAAAACATTAATGGCCGTGGTAATCTTTTTTTTTATTTGCAGTCTTCTCACATACGGGCGAGATATAGCTTTATGAAGTAAAATCGATCGGCTATCTCAAGAAAGAAATATTCGTGATTCCAAATAGTCAAACTAATATCAAGGCAATTGTGTTTGACTTTTAACCAACACACAGGTTAATACGACCTTCTCGCCCTTTGGTTTTGGCAATGACATTTCATTAAGTTGATAAAATGTGAAATAAAAGTGTCCCAGTCCTCAACATTCAACACCTTTGACCACATGTCTTGAACTATTACCATACTCAGGGACCGAGGAGACGTAAGGGGGGGGGAGGGGGCTTTTTCTGCAGTGGGAATTTTGGGCCGACTTAAACTGGGATGATACCCCCACTTCAAAATTGGCTCCGTAGCCCCTGTTACTGTATATTTTGATTTTCTAGGTTGTGGGGTGGCGTTTCTTTGGGGGACAGGGAAATCAAGAAGGGGACTGATCATTTTTTTACTGTCTAGTCATTAAAATTTGTCCAAAATTTGAGGAGGCTGTGGTGCTATTAAACAGAACGTCGTCTGTAAAAGTATATACGCCACTGGTTTTAACTTTGAGACAAGTAGGGTTATTTTGTGTGATGTATACAGCAGTGCTCTATGGGTAGAGCGTAGTTTCGTGTTTCTACGTAGTAGGTTATAACTTTCTCGTCTTATCAATTCATTCCCTAGCTTTTTATTCTTTTATTCTTTCATTAAGGTTATTTTCATGCAGTGCCTTTTTGACTAATTCCCTGCTCATAACTTACGCAACGCCCCTAAGCAAGGTCCTTAGCCAGACAAGGTACCTTACTGAAGGGGGCGAGACAGCTTCCGGGGGTGAATTATTTTTAGGACACCTGGCTGATATACTAAAATGCTTTCAGGCAATAGTAATTTTTCATTTTTTAGGAGGCGCCTCCCCCTGCTCCCACCTTGGCTACGGGTCTGATCCTAGGTCTTGACTGGTGTATGGGAATCGTACAGTTAGAAAACGCAGCGTAGTTGATGAAGATGATTTGCGAGAGGGTTCTAAGAAAGTTTTGATATGTTAGAGGGGTACTTATTCTAAGCGTTCTTGTGAAATTTTCATTGAAATCGGATGTGTGGTTCTCAAGATATTAGCGGTTAAAGTTGTCACATTTTCAACACAAAGTGAACTTAAATCAAGCACATATGACGTCATAGCCTTACATTAATGACCAGTCTTTTGTTTTTCTTTAAACTTGACAACCAATTTTCTCCTCCACAATCCCATGTTATCGGAATGTGGTTGCATGAGAGGTTTGGGAATTTTACAAACTTCGCATTCCTCATGGGGAGGTCCTATCCCTATTAAGGTCAGCACAACAGACTGAAAAAAGGAAACAAAGCATTTCTCATCAATTTGGGGGAAGTGATAAAACTACATGACCGATTTGAATGGAAGTTTCACCAAATTGCGTAGAGTTAAATCTTCTGTTAGATGTGAAAATTATTATTATTTTTTTTTTGTTGCTTAAAACCATCCCTTAAGCGTGGTAGTAACACAGTGCTCAAAGTGTATGTAGTCTCTTGCCATGACCTACGCACTCGCTCACAAATTTTTACTTTAAAGAGGTTCTTCATGTGACTTTACCGTATTTCCGACTGTTTTTATTTCTTCACGTTGGTCGTCGAGCGCTCCCGATTTATAGTCTTCTTGTGCCTTCTACACTTGTTTATCTGGACCCAAGAAGGGAGTGGCACATAGGCTAACTAAGACACTGACGGGGTCCAGAGCCACCACGAGCACTCTAAATGTCCAACAAAAGAGCTTGAACTTTTAAGTATATTACAAAAGAAATTGTAAAAATCTGCTCATAACCCCCTAAAACTTGGGCCGGGCTACACCGGCCGTGTCATTGCCTTAAATTCATGAATGTCTCAAGAATGCTCATGCACAAGGACCCTAAACTGAGGAAGGCTTGGAAGGCCAATGTATCATGACGGCACAGTAAGTTGTGTACACGGTGACTTCGATGAAGAGCCTACGAAGTGAAGAACAAGGTATTTGCTCATTCTGTCAGTGTTGTGGTATACTTTTTTACGTATATGACTGCGACAAGCCTACAGAAATCGAATAAATGACGTCAGGAAAAGTTTTGACTCCACGCTGGACGGCAACGGCTACATATTTCAAACAAACAGTGTGATTATAGTAAATGCTCGTGTACGTTTATTGCACTGCTGTGCGTAAGTACGTACGTGTGTATCTCTCTATACTGCCTTCGTGACGTTCACTGCTGATGTTGTCACATGACTGTTTTACGTACTTAGGTAACGAAACTAACGACTGTGACGTTTCCTGTATATTTCTTAACATCCGCATAGTAGTTGCAACGTAACCTTTGACCCAAATGCCCGTACGTATCCCTTGCCTATAACCTGATCCTAATTTCCGGTCTCTTATCGTTTCATTAGTTTATGCACAAAATGTGATTGGCTCAATAACTCACAATGCAATGTTCCTTTTTTCTTTCTTCCATCCTTGCGCATGTTTCGTAATGTTCTTTTGCATAACTATGACATCACAGAGGAAACAAAGTGGCGTTCACTACGACAGTCCACCGTCAGGGCAGGTAAAAAAATTCATTATTGCGTCCAATCTGATTTTTCTGTCACGTCAGTCCTCCCGTTTATGTCATTCCTTTTTTACTCAGAAATAAGTTAAAAGGTTTTCGCGGATCACACAAAACAGATCTGTTCCTCGGTACGTCTGTATGGGTTCAAATATAAGTGATATTGTCAGTGATACTTTTATTTTGTTCTACAAACTGCTGACGGGATGATTCGGCAAAATATAATCAATTTCCCTTGAAGGATCATCAGTCCATTCATTTCATCATTTTCAGGAGCGTCTCAAGCACGCTCTTCCTCAAACCCTCCCCCGTCCATAGAGTACTTTGAAAGCGTGGGGGGGGGGGAATGATGATTTACTGGAAAAATATGATCTTTATCATGTTTTGAAAATAGTTCATGGGTCTTTGACCCCATGTACCATCGTACGTTTGGTACTCCTGTGAAGGCTATGAAAAATTGGGTGACCACTTAATTAGATGGCTTGATGAAAAAAGAACAAATAAGTCTTCGGGTTAGAGTGTGCATGCTAGTTTACTCTTTAGACAATTCTCTTTAGCCTTATATTCACTTTTTTGCTAAAGCAAGGTATGTTGACGTATGTTATGTTTACGTGTGTTGTGAATTTTGTGTGTCGCAATTAAATGTTTAAAACTCTTCATTCATCTTTCTCTTGTCATGAAGACCTATACGGTTCAATGTTGCAGCTAACATTAATTAACATAGCCTGCGGATGAAAAATTGCATCATTTTACTAAAAAAAAAACTTCTTGTATTAACTTCATGTTACCATACGTTTTATTTCTTTAGATATTATCCCATTTTGATTGTGATGCTACATTGCATTGTATTGTACCACAGCACATTGTATTTCATTACGTTACGTTACATACATAACAACACTACTTTAAAGTTTATTACATTAATTTGCACCACATCATAATACACCAGATTACATCACATCAGATTACATTACATTGAATCACATTGAATTATATTTCACTGAATTACCCTACATTGCAGTGCATTACGTTACGCTACCCCACATTGTACTACGTAACATCACATTACATTGACTGACATTAAATTGTATCGTATTGCATTACATAACATTGTATTAACATTTTAATACATGGCATGAAATGACATGCCGTCGCATAACCTTCATCACATTACATTATATTTACATTACATAACATTAATATTACATTGCCAAAGTTTATACTACATTACATTACACGACATGACATTAAATTTCATTACATTCAATTGCAGTACATCACATTATGTCAAATCTCATCTTGTTACATCACATTACATTAAAGTTGGCATGATTTTAGACAATTAACAAATAAGGTAGTAGCAGGGTAACCATATTTTCAAGAAATGGGATTTGTACAGAAAGAAATTGTCTACTCCGTAGCTCATAAACGATTTGTTCAACCAAACATTCAAATTTTCAGCTAATGCATATTCATTCATAACTTTTAATTGAGTTATTTGGTGGGAATAAAATTTATTTCCTGAGTTAATTGCTGAAAAGCCTAAAAATGATGTTAAAGCTATTTCCTGTCCCTTCCTTTTTGATGCACATGTTGATGCAATCTAGGCACATTATTCCCCTTTAAAAAACTATTTCTTTTCTGTAAACTTTCACGTCTGATTCTTCCAAAATTGAAGTAATTAGCCCCAAGATGTCTTTGAAGTGACTTTAAGCTATGAGAAAGTTTGTCAGGCTGTTACCCCGACAGATGATAAAGTCAAGCTGAGTTTGTAATTGTTCTCTTTTGAGGAATCAATATTCGCAATGTCATGATCTCACTGTTCTCGCATACTGTTCTCAAATTGGGTGTCTCCTATTACAACAAAGTTATGTAAAAAGAGTACTGAATATTGTCTCGATCTGACATAAAAAAAAAATTGATAAAAAAATTCATTTGGTATTATCAACCACATGATCATCCTGCTGGCCCCATGAAAAGCCTGAAATAGTGGTAAGATAAAGGTAAGGGGAGGACTGGCTCACTCGAAGAACCCGTAAAAGATCTTTAGGACCTTACCTATGTTTCAGGCCTTGGAGCCCCTTCATACGTTAATAAAATGGTGTTAATCCCAAGCAGTGGGTCATAGTGAAAAATTCAATTCCAGTTTACTCCTGGATGATGGCGGGTGGTGGGGCCGTATTAGGAGTCAAGAATCAATGATGGCTGAAAATGCCTTTTTGAAAATATTGCTTTTAAAATTATCGGGAAACATATTCTCCCCTGTCCACCCGCGTGGAAGGCAGATAATAGTAATTGCCTTTGGCAGTTTGGTTATACATGTTTGAACTTGAATGGGCTTAATTGTTTGTTGACCAATACACTTAAAGCTCACCGGTACTACAAAACGAAACCAACCATGGTTTAACCTATAAACACTGTGAGAACATGTTGCATGCCCAAACCTTTAGCACGAGTACTAACATGTATTCCGTTTGTCTGTATGTAAGGGTACGAGTACAAATATATACAACACTAACTCTGCTTGTGAATTTGAGTACAAGAGAGTGTATACTACTCCTTGTTGTGAGTATGAGTGGTATTGAGTGCAAGCGTAAGTGGTTCTGAATTTGAGTGCAAGTACAAGTATCTAACCTATGATTGAAAGTATTGGTACAATTGTTAGGTTATTATTTTCTGGTCGTGAGTATAATTACAAGTATATATTGTCATTGTAAGTCGAAGTATATTAGTTCTGATTGTGAGTATTACTTCAAGTACAAGTATAATACTTCTGGTTGTCAGTATGAATACATGAACAAATATAATACTTAGAGGTCAAACCTCATCATCTCAGACAGTTCCAATTCCTCCAACTAAGTTACTTCTAGCCCCTCCCTCCCAACTGTATTAAGCTCCTCCTTGTGCAGACACAAACCTAGTTTATTGCTTTAGGCCATGTCCTGGTGAGCATACAAGGCCCTAACGTGTAATCAGAACAGTCTCTGTGCATGCTGTGTAATGTGAGCTACTTAGTATCTTTTGAATTTTCTAACTCTGACGTCAATCAAAGAGCAGTCACCAATTGAGAATTTTGCTTCCCCAACCAAAAATATACTTGATGGGATGAGTGTCTGTCTTTAAGGTTGTGAGTATTAATACAATTTATTATTATCTCTAGTCTTGGGTGTGAGTATGAGTGCACTTCTGGTTGTGAGTATAGCACAGGTAAATGCAGGAATATTAACATTGTTTATGAGTACGAATACGGGTACAAGTATACTGCTTCTTGCCATGGGTATGACTACTATCATATTAAATCTCTTCTTTGCTGTGAGTATGAAAACAAGTATAGGCATCTGTTTGTGAGTATGAACACAGGTACATGTATATTAACATTGGTCATGAGTACGAATACGGGTACAAGTATATTGCTTCTTGCCATGAGTATGACTACTACCATATTAAATCTCTTCTTTCCTGTGAGTATGAGAACAAGTATAGGCATCTGATTGTGTTGTGAGTATGAGCACAGTTACAGGTATATTAATATTTGTCATGAGTACGAATACGGGTACAAGTATATTGCTTCTTGTTGTGAGCATTGGTATAAGATTACTTCCACTGGTTGTGAGCATACGGAGGATTTTTCCTGGGTCACTCAAAACTTAACATTATCACAACAGTTACATTTAACCTTTGAAATTTACACATACGAGTACGGACAGACATGCCAAAGGATCACTATCACTGACTATAACTTGGAGTATATAAATACCATATAACTATACTGCTCACGCAGTTGGTGAAGTCTTACTCACTTTTCTGATATTAACTATACTTGGTGAAATGGCTATTGATGTTAATTTGCCTTATTTCGCCTCCATATATACTCAACACGAATATATTTTATGTCGCCAGCCATTCATTCGCCGGCCTGAAGTAGAGGGCACTGTTCATGAAAGTGAAAACGAGCTGGAGGATGTCGACCCTCCTGAAGCAAGTATTTAATTAAAAAATTAAAAGCATCAGGCCCGTAGCCAGACATGGTACTGCAGGGGGCGAGATAAGTTCTCGGGGGTGACAATATTTTAGGGAGGGCGAGATTTGCTAAAATGCATTAAGGCAATAGTAAATTTTAATTTTGTCAGGAGGGGGAAGGAAATTTTTCTGGAGGAGCCGCTCTCCCGGCCAAAGTTGGCTACAGGCCTGAAAAGCATGCTGTCTATCTCTGAAATTTATCTTGATTTTCTTTCACCCATATGCTGAGCATTTTAGCAAGCAAAACATTTTTATTCTTTTTTCTTTTACTTCATGTAATCTATAGAAGGGCTTCATTTGGAAAAAAATAAAGGAAAGGTTGAAAAAGAAAACGTTTTAAGAGACAGTGAAACTAAATCTAAGCACCTGATTGAATTTTCATTACCTTCCTATGTGTGGTTCTCAAGATATCGGCAAATGAAGTTATTACACATCAACCCAAAGCGAACTTAAGGCAATCAGGAGTGATGTCATCTCATCATTTGACGAGCAATGTTTTGATTTCTTTTTGCAGTCTATTGTTTTACCTTCTATAAGTCTCCAGGCTGCCAGGTAGGGAATGGAAAGTTTTTAAAATATTCATATCTCTCATACATTCACACTACGAAAGTGTATGGAGGGAAAAATAGTCGTTATATTTAAGGACAACAAAAGAGTGTTGATTAATGTGGGGTCAGGATGCATTGTATAGACCTTATGCATGTGACGTCACAGAGCAGAAAGTGCTCCCTCGTTTGGAGGCAAGTGTGTATCATTGCAAGTTACACCAACAAATGCAGACAGCTGATTAGTGCACCGGGGGATGCGCACGTTACTCTGGTACACGGGCGTGCGAAGTCTACGTCGTGTGTGCAGTGTGCTTAATTGATTTGCATCCAAAATGACGTCGCGTGAAGTCAATGCATAAGGTCTATGCTTGTTTCAAGTTCACTTTGGGTTGAGAGTGTGATAAATTCATCAGCTAATAGCTCGGGAACAACTTAGCCTATGGGAATCATATGAGAAAAAATCTTCAGAATGATTTAATATCTCTCTGACATACAGAAACTAATTTAAACCGTAACCCTGCTGTTAACTTTTTCCAGCTGTGAAAATGATAATTGAATAGTTGCTAAATTTTATCCTCATTTATATTGCATGGTGCAAAATCCTTAGAGAAAAGTGTTGCAAGAGTAACGAAAGAACTCTTCACAGGGGTAGATGTATTAACTTAATTCGACCTACGAATGCCAATTTTCATCTGCGTTCGCCTATAGTGCTTAAGCCCTGATGAATTTATAAAGTGATAATGGCATACATTGCTTCTTATTGCAAAGTTAAGGTCAACTAAAGGTTACTAGGCCATTTCATTACACAGGCTAAAACCAAGACATTATTAATCAGAAAATGGGGCCAAGACACGTCCTTACTCGGTACTCTTCGGAGATTGTCGTTACTGCTTAGCCTTTCAGTCTTTGTAGATTAAAACTTTTACAAGAAAAGTAATGAGAAAACTTGCTGGAGTAAACTTCATCGAATGATCAGGATATTGCATGCATTATAACATGGAATCATAATACCTGTCCCCGACCTTCCCTCCTTTAAGCACGCTACTGTTACTGACATTAACTTGATAAATATTTGACACAGAAGTTAACAGAGAATGTCACGACATTTAATGACGCATTGTGAAGGCGCTCTTTACAATTAACATGTCTTAGACGAAGGTGAATGTACTTTATGTTAAGCGGTTAACATTGCGTCACGCTGATATTAATTTAGGTTGCACCGCCTTAATTTTTTTGGGCAAAGAAAATGATGACAATAATTTCTATCATAATTACCGCAATCCTTATTAAGTCACCGGTCGCTAGTGATCGTTACAGCACCTGAGAGAATCAACACCGCAAAAAGAATTTCTTTAGGCAATTAACCTACTGAAGCGAGGCCAAATTTTCCTGTAAACAAATAGCTTAGGGGTTTTATCTCTACAGAAACATTTAGCCTGACGTGACGAACACATCTATCACACACGTGCCTCCGTGGATGAGTAATCAGTTTGATTAAAATGTGAAACAGTGCCAGATGTCTCCATGGCAACCGTTTGCCTGCGTCAGTCATTTAACTAATCAAGACATACTTTGAAATAATATTAAAGTGCCCATGAGCCGAGTAGGTGTAATAATTCCAACCTAAGGTGTGTGAGTCGTGTAACATCGTAGTAAAAGCAGGCGGAATAGCCTTGAGTTCTGTTTATTTTTCATTTTATAAGTTTGTTTAGTCCTTGCATAACATTATTAAAATTGAATTTTTTGGCACTTTTCCCCGTTAGGGTTTCTATATTTGTATTGCAAAGGGTACTAGAAAATCAAAGTTGTTAGCCCTAATTATTTCCGTCTTGCGATTATTTAAAAAATCACATGCTCTCAAATCCAAAATGAAAAATCAGTTTATTCCACTTTTAAAACTACCGCAAGAAATTCAAAAGACTCGTGGTAAAGCTCTTGAAAAGATCCTAACACATCGTAAAAGGCGATGTGTGAGAGTTTTGTATGGCATTACAAGCTAACTTAAAGGAAAAGAGCAGTCGCCCCAATATTTTTTTGGAAACATCAGTTAAATCTTAGAAGTTTCCTGTTAATTCCTTTATAACTATCTTTTATTATTACTCAAACAAAGATATTTCATGTAAGAGGTAAATTAAGTAGTTGTTCTGCATGAAATGAACAAAAATCTCCTTACGTGACTTAAAAAGACCTATTCATGAATGAGGATACCGGGGTACAACTAATCCAAATTGGGTGACTGCATTTTCCCTATTTAGATCAGGATCAGTCTGTACCTTTTCACTTTTCTTCGCTCACATGGATACCGTTCCCATAAATGGCTATTCAACAATGAACTCTTTCAATTAGCATTTACAAAGGATTGTGGGATAGAGTTTTGGTACGCGTCGTCTTGGCCACAGTAAAATGCTATTGCCAAAAACGACGCATACCAAAATTCTGTTCCATAATCCTTTGTAATTGCTATTTGGAAAAGGGTCTATAAATGAAATTATGCCAGCTCCCGAAGGTCAACGTTTATGTAATGTAATGTCTCCTTTACCAGATAAAATATGTAAAATTATTTAACTTGGGGGGGGGGGGCGTTGGGGTGTTGATAACTCCTTGTAAGATATGGATAATGAGACATTGACCCCTCTCCAAAATAGACACAGAGAAACAAATTGAGTTTACTTTTGTTTTGCTAAATGATAGTGTTTTTGTAAAACAAAACAGATAATGTTTTATTAGGCACATAGCCGTTCGAGATAATTTTGTCTGAGGCCGAGAGAACACTTTATTATCCCATATTTCTTAGTTCTCTGACCGAGAAATCAGTATTACAGGAATTCAGGTGACTGCAGCTCCCAGCATACAGGGTCGTAAGGCCTTGATTAGACGGAAAGATTTTCTTGAGTATCGTCTTGTACCCAAACTTTCTACAAACTGTAAATTTGGAAAGGATTATAATGAACCCAGTTCACAGCAGAAACAGAAAGACTTTTACTAGAAGGATGAAAAAAAAATAAAACTTTAATATAATGTTTGAACCACTGAAGAAATTCGAGGTTACCTGTACTTTTAGGTTTATATGTTCCACTGTGGACAAGCCCTAACCTTTCTTCCAAATTGTAATCCATGATCACTGTGCAAAACTTACATTAGGATACCAAGAAGTTATTTGAAAATCTCGGAGTTGTCCCTATCAGTATAGAAGTTCCTATTTACAGGTAAAAAATACCACAAAACATGTTTGGACTGCTTAGAAACGCAACTTCACACAATTTCTCAAAATAGTGCTTCTAACAGTCGCATGTATCTCAAATAAGTGTCTCGCGTAAAGTTGCATAATAGTAAAATCATAGAAAGAACCATACGCACTTTACCAAATTTACACTTTTTCCTCAAATCCCGAGTAGATCGCTATACCTGACTGCACGGCCGTCTTTTCTCTGCGGAACAGATGGTCCATTAGACCATAACAAATTCTTGTAAATCGAGCATGTGATAAAGTTTCCGAAAAAGATGTTCTGAACCATTTCCCCTAGTTTTAACCTCTTACTGTGAAGACCATCCTTGTTTCTCCTTGGTAGCATAACACTACCCTATTTCCTTAATACTATTCCTGATTTTGAAACAAAATTTTAAATTCTTTGAAATGCCTGCGCTCTTGCTTTATTCATCATTCACGTTGTCTTGTGTGCGCCACTCCAGGCTTAGTATTTCGAGCAACTGGTCAAAAATCGTAATTCTCATAGACCAAAGACTTGATTGAGGATTTTATGTACATAATTTTTGTAAGTAATTTCACTAGCTGGTGTACAAATATTTTTGCTTTTATTTATTTTCTGTTTTTAGGAAGACCCTTCCACACAGGCAGAGGACACCGAGGCTCCCGCTGCTGAAGAAGTGAGTGTTAATTTTCAATGATGTAACTTTTATATTTTCAATGAAATAGAGAAACAACTTCTTTTTTTGCGTACGGCATACAACAATGACATAAAAAGCTATAAGTGAAGGCACTCGTCATCAAACTGAGCTCCCTGGATCAAGACCACCAGTCGATTTATCTTAAGGACCACGAGCTCGATTCCAGATCAAACTGAAAAACTGCATGTGGTAATGATAGCGCCAATTGGAAAACGTATTTTCGAATGGTGTGTTTCTGCGAGAGAAACAGGTGCATTTCTTAACATGTTTTATTTTTGTGAACAAACGCTGAACCGCCATGTGTCTTGATCGTCTTTTTTTTATCTTTTTTGTTGGGTGGTGGTGGGGGGGGGGGGGATGCCATGTGAATACAACTGTAATCTTGATAGAAAGGGAGCTGAGTAAACACGGAAAGCTGCCGTGGGTTTTACTTATAAAGACCATCCAAATGCGACATGCAGGTATCAGCGTGACCATGGCAGCACGGGCCGTGGGTGCTGCCCCCCCTTAAATGTCAGAAACCTGACTTAATTGGGCAGATATTTTGTCTCAGTCGGGCGGAAAATTGGACAGTTAAATTAGGTTTGGAGTTGGGCAAAAATCACTGCCCTCCCTGAGAAAAACAGTCCCGTACGTCCATGAGCGTGACCACGATTTCATGGTCTTGATGATTAACCAATCTTATCCTGTCGAACCAAGCACTTAGCTACAGAGGAGGAGCGCAGTGGCCTCTTCCCCCAAATCCCCCTTCCCCTCTCCAATCAGTGGTTTCAAATTGTGTGTAAACAATATTATTTTTCAATTTTTACATTTGGGAAGCCCCCATACCCCTGTCGACACTGTCGCCTTCAAAGCACTTCGCCTCCCAAGTCACGCAGTTCTGATTACAGTGGCCCTCTAAATATGGTTGTAGCCCCCGAAAAAATTGTTGTCTGGCTACGTGCCTGTGTCGAACATTCTTTTCGCTGTTTAATTAACATAAGCATTTAACATAAACAGGGCCGTAGCGAGCGGGAGGTGAGGGGGTGTCACACCCTCCCCCCCAATATTTGGTCGCCGTCGGCAAATTTTCGGTCTGTCGGCAAAAAGGGGAGAGGGAAAGTAAAAGAAGAGGGAAAAGGAGAGGAGGAAAAGAAGAGAGAAGAAGGGAAAGGAAAAGGAAAGGAAGGGAGTGAAAGGGAAGACGACGGAGAATGAAAAGAAAAAGGAGAAAGAGAGAACGGGAGCGCGTGGCCAGTCTGTTATCGGCTATTTCCATTTTCGGCATTTCATCTAATTGGCCCATTCAAGTTGAAGGCCCGTCGGCAAATTGATTATGCATGTGACGGCCATATCAACGGCTGTCGGTGTAATTGATCGAGTGACTGAGTCTGTCGGCAACTCGGAGAAAGAAAGGGAATTAAGGCTTCCATATAGACGCACTATTTCGGGTCATATGATATTCTTGAAAAACCACTTTCTGCACTTTATTCCCAGGGCCGTAGCGAGAGGGGGTGTGGGGGGGGTTGTCACACCCCCAATATTTGGTCGCCGTCGGTAAGTTTTCGGTCTGTCGGCAAAAAGGGATAGGGAAAGGAAAAGAAGAGGAAAGAGGAGAGGGAAAGGAAAAGAAGAGAGAGGAAGGAAAAGGAAAGGAAAGGAGGGAGTGAAAGGGAAGACGGAGAATGTAAAGAAAAAAGAGAAAGAGAGAACGGGAGGGCGTGGTCAGTCTGTTATCGGCTATTTAGATTTTCGGCCCTTCATCTAATTGGCCTATTCAAGTTGAAGGCCCGTCGGCAAATTGATTATGCATGTGACGGCCGTGTACGGCCGTATCAACAGCCGTCGATGTAATTGGACGAATGACTGGGTCCTTCGGCAACTCGGGGAAAGAAAGGGAATTAAGGGTTCCGTATAGGCTCATCATTTCGGGTCATATGATATTCTTGAAAACCACTTTCTTCACATTATTTCTCATTTTTATCATCACCATGGGGAGCGGCACTCGATTACCCATGGGTATCCTTAGCCCGTTTTCTAAACCCTAACCTTGACTTCAAACACATTTCGCAAACTCCTGAGGATCCGGTTTACTCACAAACATCCTGGGGGAAAAAGTAATGCGTGCCGCACGTGTCTTCCCTTCGCTTCAATCTCAGGCTTTTAACTTTTGAAGACCAAAAATGAAACAGATACAGAACCCATCCCGGCGTTCAAAGCATATTTTGAACGCTTGTGATAAGATTCTGAACACTTTTTCTCCCTTTTTGGACGCAGGACGCCTATTTGAACACTTACCGTATTTGAACGCCTGCTGCGTCTTCAAATGCTGAACGCATAGTGTTCCAATTCTGAACGACAGGTTCAGCTCCTGAAGTATAGTGGCATGACGGGAGGAATGGCCTAACACATTAAAATTATCCTGAATCTGTGCATTGGATAATGTATTATGAATCAAAATATACCTATCCTGCATGAGACTTAATTTTTTACCCAGCGATTATGCTAAAAACTCAGAGCTTCCGGGGGCGAAGCCCCCTTGACCCCCACCAGGGCCCTAAGGCGGGCCCAGTGTTTTGGCCAGCCCCTTTTTGTGGGACAATGTCGCATAAACCGTGACAAATGTGGCACAAAAAATCTGACAATTCTACACGGATGTAAATTTTGAGGTTCATCATTAGGGCAGAAATCCACTCAAATATTGCACCATTTGCGATCTAGGCACCTTTCAAATTTCAAATTCCAAAAATTTCCAAAGAAGATGGAGACACCCCTTAGACCCCTCCCCCAGGCCACAGATCAGTAAATGTCGCATTGAGAAAACGTCCTAGTTAAAACACTGGCGGCCCTCTGGATCCCAACCGCTTAAAACTATAGCGGCCTGACGAGAGGAATAGCCTAATACATTAAAATTATTGGGGATCTTTGCATTTGATGATGCATTATGAACCAAAATATATCCATCCTGAGACTTAATTTTTCACCCAGAGATATGCTTAAACCTCAGAGCTTCCGGGGGCTTCGCCTCTTCCCCCTTTTTACCCCTGGACCCCACCAGGGGCCCTAAGGCGGGCATCTGGACCCCACCCTCTAAAGCTCGTTTTCGCGCTGCACATTATCAGGTCTGTCGGCAAGACATAATCTCTGCACCCCCAAAAGGTAACACCTTCGCTACGCCCCTGAACATAAGTAGGTCGTCATTTGACAGACAGTAGTAAAGTTATAATGACTTCAATGTTAAGTTTATTAATAAATAATAATCTCATTGTCCGGAGTTTATTTTATATTCTTGCCTATCGTGCAATGCAGTAATTTAGTTTATTATGTGTTACCATTCATGCGTAACCCCGTGCCCCAATAAAACAACGGAACCTTAAGAGTCATAAATGGAACTTTTGTTTTTGTAAACTCGGCTGGAACCGGCTCAGAGTCCGAGTCAAGTTGTAACCCATACCTGGCCAGTTTTGATTCCGAGGCATCTGGGCGGATTCCGAGTCCAGTAAAACGAAAACATTCAGCATTCAGCGCTTATTGAAAGAGTCTCGGGGCGCTTGATCTATCGGTTATGTTGAATAGCGAGAAATGATTTCTACGAGAAGCATATAATCTTTTCTCACCTAATCGATTGGTTGGATTTTTGAGTCCGACTATGAATGTCGCACAAAGTTCAAACATACAGCGTTACTTTTGTGAGATACCGCATGGGTCATGAATATTTTCCGCAGGTGCAGTTTGCACGATGCGTGTTGAGACGCATGCGACAAACGTAAGCAAAAACAACATCCTATAATGGATGTTGCTATGTCAAAATGTGTAGAGGCTTTTATGTAGTGATGTGAAGGGGGCAGTGTTACGCGTTTACCTTTTCAAGTTTAATCATCCCGACCAGCAGTTAAGGGAGCTGTTTACAAGAACATTTTACTACATGTATGCTTTATGCCTTAGACGAAATCATGGCGCCTTCCATGTCAGTTTCATAATCTTTCACCTTCCTTGCAATTCTCTTTTTCTTGTCGTTACCCCCGAATCACGTTCCTTCGTCCTTGTTCATGTTAGCGTATCCCTGACACATGATCAGTAAGTATTGCATGTACGTTCCTACAATTGATTTTATTGATTTAGAATGCATAAGGAAATGGCTAAGTGGTAACCTTCCACGGAATTTATAAACAATTTTTATCGTTTTCTTTGTCTTGCAGTTTCCTCCTCCTCCTCCAGAATCTATGGCAATGGTAAGTGCTTCAAAGAAATATCATATCAGTGTTCTTCATCAAAAGGTGACTAACATTATGCTCGAAGAAACAGAGGTGTGGAAGCAATCGAACAGAATTTAACTTTATTTAAAGAAATAACTTTCCGTACTTTCTTGCCACCAATACAGAATTTTTCGAGTGGAAATTTCTGATGTGTTCTGTACTTTTCACTGATAAACTTTCACAAGGGTTTATTGTTTCAACAAATTTCGGCGTGAACAATTGCAATATGATCGAACATGCCTGCCGAACATAATTTTACGTTTCCCCTCTTCTTCAGTTAAGGCTGGTTATACTTCCAAATTATCACGCGCTATAAAGCTAAAAGAACCATATATGGTCATCGCTTGCTCTTCCGGGCCAATCACGGACAAAACTGAGAGTTGTAAAATGTGCAGGTTTCATACAATTATAGGCTTTATAGCGCCGGCTATATACAGAAGTAAGAACCGGCCCTATGCCTGCTACCGAAGTAGATAAATATGGAACTCGACACACATCCGAGGAAATTAGAATTCGTTTTTCTGACGAAAATATAAATTGACCACATTCTAGTAAATATGCATCCATCTGTTGAAAAACGATACCATCGAAGATGTAGGCGGGCTGCGAGAGAGCTCTTGCCCTCTCTCCCGCGTTTCCCGATATTTTATAGGAAAAATATGGCAACAACTTTAGGAGAACTAGGACAAGTACATTAAAAAAAACACACAAAACAAATAAAGCACCCGGAAATAACCTGCACAATGTTTCACAATACCATATTTGGGCGCTTTATTACATCCCCCCCCGTCAGGTCTCTTGCCTAATAGACATAGGGAAGAGAAAAAGCTGTATACCAACAATATTTCCAAAACAATCAAAACAGCAAGTAGGATCCAGAGAGGGTTCACATACATCACCAAAGAATGAATATAGTAATAATAAATGGTGAAAGTCACCTACAAGCTAAAATGGAAAAACAGCTGACGAAGGTTGGTTTAAACCGATAGCTTCCAAGCCCGATGCTGTTCATCTTCCATCTTTTTAGCTTGTAGTTGACTTTCTCCATTTACCTTATTCTTACTATATATATATATATATATATATATATATATATATATATATATATATATATATTATATTATATTATATATATATATATTTCTCTAATTCGGCACTTAGGGGGAAAGTTGTTGTTGAAAAGTCGACCTTAAGGGGAAAAAAATTTTCGGGTGAAATATAAGTTTCGCCTTAACGTTTCCACACACTTTTTCTATAGGAATACGTAAACTTTCAAGGGCGCCCTCTTAGATTTACAAACTAGATGCCATTACTTCAAAGTTGTCAAATTTACGGACACCTAGCTGTTAACACGAACGGATGGCTGGCCATTGAAATAACGTTAATTATATGTTTAGACGTTAGGGCGAATTTATTTCTTATGTATTTTATTATCTTTTTTCGCCCTATGTACAAGCAGATATAACAATTTCCCCTTAAGGTGGGAATTAGCTTTATATATATATATATATATATATATATATATATATATATATATATATATATATATATATATATATATATATGAATGTTAGTATAATTCTTAATGTGTTGCTTGACATAATGACAGTAACGCGTCCAACAAACTGTTAACAAGACTGGTTGCTATGTATGACGTCACATCTTCAAGCAAAGTCCTTAGTTGCCAAGGCCATGGAATAAATTTGTAGGTAAATCAACCCTTCAGATTTAAGACACATGTATCACCTGTCTCAAGTCAAATACATGTGCGTCCAATCTCAACTGTGAAATATATACATGCTCTCGTTAGTTGACATAAATTGTCCTCGATGGTGTGAATTTCATTTGGTTTGATTTGTTGCCTTTTGTACCTTCGAATGCTGAGAGATGCTTACATTATAGGTGAATGCGTATTTAACCTCTTCAGTTGGCTGGCGTTACCATGGAGACATCAGCAACTGCCACATTTGTCATGTGACGAATGTGCAACTGTCTGGAAGATAAACGCACACATTGATAAGGGAGGCGATTGGGGTTCGGACAACTACAATCTTATATTGCACTGTACAGCTGCCCTCCAATGCGTAAGGGTTCGTTCGCTTGATGTACGTCTCCATCTTTCAAACCAGCCAGTTGTCAAGGCGCTCAGACGTTAAGACGTCGAACCAAACTTGATTAAACGGACACTTCAGATACTTATGGTCAACTTTAATCACCCCCCTCTTAACGAAGTATTTTTTGTCCGTAAATTTGTTCATCTGTACATTGCAGGGGCGGATCTAGGGTATGGAGAAACGGGACTCATTTCTGAGGGCCAAACCGCCAAACCTTCAAATTGAATCACGCGAGGTATTTGTAGCCTTGTTGTCTCTGCTGTGAATCACGAGCCATAACTGGTGTAGTGGTCACAGACTCTGCCCGGAAAGCGGAGAATGGCGGGTTCAAACCCTCGGTGCAGCTCAATTTTTCTCTCTGGTATTTTCTGTGAACCTTTCTTTCTGTGATAAGGGCTATGCTCTATCTTTAGGATTGGTATAAAATTCAAGATCGAATGTATTATTACACTTTCGACCTACATGCTAACTTCGATCTACCAACCTCGACCTACTATATATATATGTATATATATATATATATATATATATATATATATATATATATATATAGTGTGTGTGTGTGTGTGTGTGTGTGCTGTGTTTAACTACTATAAGAAATGAAATGCGACTTTAAGATGGAAGTTACGGCGGTTTTGGGGGCTTTGTAATAATTATTTTTTAAACTTTTGGTCCCTATAAATTGGTGACAGATTCCCGAACTAAGTTTATCTTTGTCCACCAGGTGTGTGTAAGGTAGTGCACCAGCTACGCTGCTTTCATAAAATCATCACTCCTCACACTTTCATATGGATTCTATTAGCGTCGAAACTGTGCACCGTCAAAATCATTTAAGCAAAGCCGAATAAAGAACACATTCCTAAACAGCAATAAATTTACTATATATACCGATATATTCATATTCTTGGAAAATTTACTTTGCTAATAATGATTAATCCCTTCCATAATTGTTAACAAAAACGTCAAATTCATGGTGATCATTTGTAGGAACATTCATTACTTGTCTGTTACAAATTAATACAGTTAAAACGTGTGGAAAAGACTGCGATATGTTAAAGTTTTTATCTCTTTTGGTACGTATCTCCTTTGGGTGTAGCGTTTGATTTCGTCCTTCAGGGGACCTGAATCAGAAGAGCCTCATGTAAGAACCCACGTCATAATCTACGCGCTGTGAATTTCATTCTGTATGAGTTACATGAATTAAGTTGATTTATGCTCTATAATGTCAGTAACTGACTCAAATGTGTGAAGCAAGTAATAATTTAAAAGTGAAATTTAGAGGTTCACTTGGCATGGCTTGGTTTATTTTTCAACAAACACAAGGGTAAATTATGTGATTTTACAGTCAATGGTAAAATAAACGTAGCACAATTTATGTCACTGTACTTACAGTTCTCCGTACACTAACCACTCAGAATATGTGCCGGCCCTGCTTGGTTTTTCTAATACAAAACTTGAAAAATATTCGTGCAAAAAACTCCTTCATCAATTTATGCAAACTGGTTAGAATAATTGCATAAATTGTATATAATACTTTTCGTGTGTAGAAACCTGGTAATATATGTGGCTGTGCATAACGCTCGATCACACAAACACTCAGCGGACATAGAACAAGGAGCTGTGTCTCAGCAGGGAGATGTTTATCGGACAGGTTCCTGGTGTGTTGCAGTATTTTGTATTAGCACACACAATCTTTGAGTTAAATCGTGATTTTCTGCATCAATCGCGATGTAAAGAAATAAGGTTTGAAGACAATGTTTCCTTAGAAGTTAATTTCTAAACCTGGAATGAAAAAGGAAGAATGGGGTAAAATTAAATGAACAAAAATAAAAAAAAACAGTCACTCAAAGCCCGTGTGTCAATGAAAAAAATAGAAAAAAAAAAAGATAAATGCAGAATCGATATTGGTACCGTACAGCAAAATTCTCAGTATGCATCGTAAAGTTTTTAATGCACAACATTTTTTTATTAGCGCTCACACATTCTTTCAACATCGATTCTCTTTGAGTTTGGAAACGTAATGTACGCCTATTTGGGTCTCAGTGACTGCTCATCATTCGCTCACAATGTCCTTGCAGCAGACGCACTGTTCATACGAGCAGGGAAGTCTGGTGTGGTATCAACACCGCCCTCATAGGAACAGATGTACGTACGTATGAGACTGTAACCAGGGAGGGAGATAGGGAGCTCCCTGCTGTAACTAACTAGCCGTTGGTGATGTTTATATGCACGAACTCCGTAAGCGTTTTCTCTTAGACAGCTGCTAATGTAAATGTATGCACAAATATATGTTCAAGTAGGATAGGATGAGGGCTGTTATGAGCACATTTTAGGTGATGTCATATTTTGTTTAATAACCGGTATGCTGCAGGTATACTGGACTCCTGGACTCGAGCTGAGCTTGTGATGTCGGCCTGCTTATGCTCTCTGCGCCTACACACGTGCATTAAAACCCTTTCCCATTAGCTGAGTGACTGGGTCACTCAAATCGAGGGTTTGCTTTTAAAAAATTATTTCTCAGCAATGCAACAACCTACAGCCTTCATTTAACCACCAAACTAAAGCCAACAAATAGATCTATTGAATGCCACCATTTTTTGGGGGGTTGCTTTTGAAAATTTTTCACAAAATATCAAAAAATAGTTGTTTACATTCAAAAAATGCCCCAAAAATGCCCAAAATTGCTAAATATGACACAATATTTTCAAAATTCGAGTTCAGGCACTTAGGAAAAGGTCACCCTACTCACTTTTTTTTTCTGAATACCTTAGAACCTAAAAAAAACACCATGAGAGGTGATTAGATGCCAGGTATAGGGAATTTAGAGATATTTCAAGTATAATTTTCAAAAATCGGTCAAAATCTACATTTCAATCCCAAAATACCCACCCCAACGTGATAAATTATAACTCAACAACGGAAAGTCCGATCTTTTCCATTGAAACACCAAAATGTCCGTTATAAGATTCCTTATAAAAAAATACCAAGATATAACAATAAATGGCAAGGGTAGGGTGAGTTAGAGAGGTTCAAAGATCCAGACAAATGCATTTTTCAAAAATGCGTCAATTTTGGTCTAAAACATGCATTTCTGACCCAAAAATCCCCTCCCAATATCAAAAATTATAAGCCACAACACCCCCTCTGACTTTTTCACTCACTAAAATGTCCATTTAGAGCTACCTTACAAAGCCCATGCAGCTGTATTTATAGATTCAAAGTTGTTTACGTTTCACTGAGCACTGCGCCACTGTTCACTGTGCACTGTGTATGTAAAGGTCATATAGGTCAAGTGTGTGTAGTACAGTGTGGACTGTGTGGGCTGTATAGCAAGAGAAAAGTGGGTATATCTTCCTCATTTTAGGTCCAATTCCCTCAAATTTGGTATCAAATGAAAGAGAAAAGGATGCCAAACAATCTCCTGCACCATAAATTACAAAATAATAGTGATCTGTATGTGTTTTAGAGGGTATTCTATGGAAAGAAAAAAAGGCGTATTACGTCATCTAATTTGCATATTTGCATACATAATGAGATTAGTTTACAAAAATAAAATGTTCATTCAAATTCCCCATCTTTGATCTTTACAATGATATATAGGTTCTCACAGAGAATATTCTTCTAAATCAACCAAAAAATTCCTAAAAATATTCCTCCTTTTAATTTTCAAAACACCTTATGAGAAAGGGTTAATGCATACACACAGTGTATTGTACATACCCAGACTGCAACTATTGCATACTTTGATTTGCCACTTTAAGTACGTCTAATGTTTGTATCAAACGGGTCTTCCGAAAAATTCGATTTTAAAAGGAAAATCCAGTTTCAGAAATAACTTGACAGTCTCGTGAAATCTTCTTCAAATTTTCAGCTGACAAACAAAGAAGTGTCTTCTACTAATGTGCATAGGCTAAGGAGGGGTCTTTACGCATAGATAACCGTATGTTGGGATAGTGGTAGCAGGACAAAAGCGTGCCAGGCGGGGATTCTGAGGGGTCGGGAAATCCCTAAGTGAAAAAGGCAATTTCAGGGGTAAATGCGTTTCCTAAGACAAAATTCATGCCAGGATTGTTTGCTGTCAAGAGAAAATTTCAGGGGTAGGACCCCCTTCTTGTGAAATGTCTTCCATACGCTCACGTTGCGAGAGAGGTGGTGAGAGAACAGGGCTTGTAAGTATAAAATACACTTGTGTTGAGAAGCTTTGGTCTCTTTACTCTTCTTAATTTTGACACCAATATGGGGGGGGGGTTGAGTGGTGTAACTCCTATGGGTTCTGTGGGAGCAAACCCCTGGCACCCGGGATGGGGGCACCCACGTCTAGATACTGTTTCAATGCGATCATACTTTATTTGCATGGCTATAATGGCTGCATCATGTACACCATTGGTCACGGGCATACCAACCCTCTTTCGTCCACAGGCACCCAGAACCAAAGTTACTCTACACCACCACTGACGAAAATTTCTTGGTTGAGACTTGACATGTAAATGGAACTTGAGTCTAGAATTACCAAAATATATATTTTAGAGGTTGGAAAATGAATTTCATTCACACAACTCCCATTTCCATAGCTTACTTCATTGCTGAGATTTTAAGTGTTTAAATTTATTCACTTTATTGGAAATTAATAGCTGATTGCGCAATATATCTGATATCCTTCTTGTACAACTCACATTTAATTACCTGTTTTTGTTTCCTTTTGAAATTAAGATGTTTATATAACCTTGAAACATTTACTGTTCCCTTGCATAGTATGTTGTACGGAGAGCGCTTACGTAGCCAAGTCACCCTGTAATAGTAAGACAGTGATCACATTTTGACACAAGGTGCAGTGGCCTTCGAAAAAACAAAGAAAACAAAGACTGTAATTTGAGTATTACAAAAATGGTATCACAAATTATTGCGCAATCTACCCTTTTAAATTGATTAAATAAGCTCCAACATTTTATATCTCAGCTCAGGAATGACCTGTGAAGATGGGAGTTGGACCATTTTGATGCATTTGTCAAGCTTTGTAACACATATTTTTGAATTTTTAGACTTTAGGTTCACTTTAAATTTAGGTAGTAAAGATTACATTAAAGAGATTTTTCTATTTACATTCCAGGAAAATGAGCCCGAGGAGGTAGCAGAGGGTGACTCTGCACCTTTGGTGAATGAAGAAGTAAGAATAGTTGTTAATTAGTTACATATGTATTGCTTATAGAACACTTTTCAGAGTCATGAAGTGTACTTTGTATAAGACCAATTTAAATTTAGATTATCGAGCTATAGAAGTACTGAAAAATGTCTGTTTTGTTTGAAAGTCATAAAACGGAGAGCAACTTTTTCACACCTAAGTATTATCAATTAATGCAGTTGTCATGGTACCACAAAATTTAATCGTCACGATAACAAAATTTCCTTCTCCAGAATATTTTACTTAATGGCTGCTTATCAAATGTTTCACAATATTCAATCATAGCTGGTAGACAATATGCTATCATCCTGACAGGACATATAACAGGCCAAACTAAGAAGTTTAATTAAAAGGATATCGTAATTTTGTTTCAAAAATTTCATGAAGAAAGCGCTAGAAAAATAACCTATTTAGCCACAAATCAAAGATATTCAGAACTGTTGAAACAATTCATCCATAGCGGAAATCTCTTGGCAGAGAGATATATCCCTTCACCTTTTGAAATGCTTCCACTGGTTATCACTTTTTCACAAAGTAAATTTTGTATGACCGTTCATCCCCCAACTCTGTTTCTCCCCCATCCCACATTTTTACACAAATGTAGGCCTCTGATTTCTACCTGTCTCTTTAAGAAAGCAAGTTGTTGAGCCTCACAATGTTTTGAATGCTGTCAATTACTATGGACTTCTAATGTTCAGGTAAAATCACAGATTGTGAAATAATGGCCCCCTGTGTGTGGGTGTATGTTTGCACTTACATAACCAAGGGTCATACTTTTAAAGTTCAAATTTATATCCATAACCTTTCGATGAAGTCCCGGAGATAAAAGTAATGGAATGAGATGAATATATAGCGTTAATGCTCTCCTAAGGAAGGCATTGATATGTGTGTTTACATTCATGTACATCGAGATTTTACGTAAACTGAAATTAAAAACAAACACTGTACAATATTTAGCAGACTGAGAATTGCGTGGTTGTACGCGAGTTGTGTGAAAATTACTTGAAATATCTCTGGGATTGACAGTTTGAAATGAAAAGTCGAGAGATTGATAAAGATATTTATTCCAACATGACGTAATATTGGCGTCATCACTCTCGTCAATGTCTCATTCCGTAAGGTTGGTCGCAAACAGCTGGGTTGTGACTTTTTGTTATATGGAAGAACTAATCGTAAAAGTCACCGTTCGGCAGGATGGCATTTTGTTGCTAGAATGATGCACGATTTTGATAAAGTTTGTAGTTTTCTGGATGGTGATGTAGTGAAACATGCTCTTTCTCAAAGTCCTAATGTTTGACAAGGAGATATCAATGTGTCAATGCAAAAACCACACACTAAAGTGAGTAAAGTTTAGTAAATTTTTAAAACTTTGAGTGAGCTCATTGGCGAAGATTCAGAAAATGAAAAACATGCATGAGCGACGTATTCTGTGTATACGTGTATACATAGTGATGTTATGACTGCCTAAAATAGCTACATGCTTTTACTTTCCATGTGTATGATATACAGGAAGTTGCAAATAGAATAATACGTTACAGTCTTCTGAACGTTGGGCTAACAAAGAATACGAGACTTGTAGTAGTATAAAAGTTAGCGAAAACAACACACATAAAACAGACGCGTAGCTTCGAGGGGGGGGGGAGCTGGCCCCCCAGATGTTTGCCAAGCCCCCCTAAATTGTGCGTGTCCCAATAAAATGTGTAAGAATTAAGGACGGCGATCGATGCCGTGACCCCCCATACCTAGGCCCCTCAGATATTTCATCCTAGCTACGCCCCTGACATAAGATGAATTTTTGTTCCATCTTTTCATTTCGATGAGTTTTCAGCAACTATAGGCATTCCAATGTACTTACCTCCCTGGGTCCTTGTGTTCATCCCGTTTAGTTTTTCTATCTTTTTCTATCTCATCTCTCTCGCTTTATGCTTGATTTCTCATATTTCTCTTTTCTCTTCGCTCTTTCCCCCATCTATAATAGAGAATAAAGTGGGGCAGCAACCCACAGCATAAGCGTACGAAGCGGGGGGTGCAGGGGGAATATGCCCTCCCAATTCGGGCAAAATAGTAGATCCATTCGGGCAAATAGGCTAAGGCAGCCAAGAAAATAAATAATGCCCTTTTTGCGGGCCTAAAATTCGGGCAACGTGGTTCAGAATTCTAAATTCGGGCAAAAATTATCCCTGACCCCCAGAAATATTGCTCCTTGTACGCCTATGCCCCACTGCCCTTACACCTACCCCTTCCCGGATGCTATTCTATTTTTGACATATTAAGACTAATGTGAAGTGTATGATGATGTGATTTAGGCTCACTGCACGTTTCACCGGATTCAATACCTTCAAGTTACATGTTTATCTATTGAAAAGTTACATATTTCGAAACAACTACTACTTAAAATTATTTCGAAAAATAGGCCACGTGTGCTGCTGACAGAATTTTTAAAACTTGGTAAAGACAAGTAGTTACATGAACTTTTCTTATGTGAGAATAAAACGGATGTAAAATATAACACAAATAAAAAAATCTTTCCAATTAAGGGAAAATGAACTTTCGTGCAGTCTTTTTCGCAGGTATTTCAGAAACTGGGAACCTCTTTTGCCTTCTGTATTTGATCAGAACTTCTGTTGCTTTCTCTCTGTTCTCTCTGTTCTCTGTTCTCTCTGTTCTCTCTGTTCCCTCTGTTCTCTCTGTTCTCTCTGTTCTCTGTTCTCTCTGTTCTCTGTTCTCTCTGTTCTCTGTTCTCTCTGTTCTCTCTGTTCTCTCTGTTCTCTCTGTTCTCTCTGTTCTCTCTGTTCTCTCTGTTCTCTCTGTTCTCTCTGTTCTCTCTGTTCTCTGTTCTCCCTGTTCTCTCTGCTCTCTCTGTACTGTTTTCTCTATGCTCTACGAATGGTATTGTAAAACTTTGGTTTGTCCTTTATGCAGGCCGATCCACACAGCAAAGTCATAGTATCAAATAGTGATCATGATGATGACGGAATAGAGATACACGAGGTACCAGATCCACAACCTCCCGAACCTGCTCAAGAGGTTGGTATTCGAGGTTGCTTATTTTAAAACGTATGCAAGGGTCGAGGGTCGAGAGAGGGCTGCCTACCCCGTCATGGAGAATTGGTGACTTTATCGAGGACAGCGGGCCCATCTCCCCTAAAAATGTTGCAAAATATAGAACAGGCGATGTGAATCTCTGAATGAAGATGTGTTTGGCGAAAGGACCATTTGGTGTATAGTTTAAATTACAAACTCTTAATTCCTTTAAACCATTCGAAAGTCTTCTGAGAAACCTTCTGCGCCTTTTATGGACCTATTAATAACCGAATTTTAGCCACAATATGCTTCAAACTGTCCTTTTTCATAGTTTTGGATGGAAACCTTTAGCATCTTTTTTTTTACCTTTCGGGGCCATTTTTACCCTTCAAAAGGGTCACAAAGTAAACCGTTAATCACTTAAAGGCATACTCTCATCACCCAAAATATACATTTTGGTTTGATGCAACCCTAGTTCACAGTTGCATCAAAGTGGGGACACGAAAAAGATATAGTGTGGCCTACATTGCACAACATGCAGAGAGCTTGCGTCGATTGCATTATAGTATTCTCAGCAAAATATGGCCTTGAGCAATTAAACTATGGCTTTTCTATCTTCATAAAGAGATGCTAAAGATGGTCTGGAAGGGAGGCTACATGTAACCATTCTGATCTGTTTAGGATGATGAAATTTTAAGTTAATTAGATGGAAACGAAAATCACAGAATTACCTCTCTTGATACTCATGATAAACAAATATAGCCTTATGAGCTGATGACGTTATTCCACTTCTGTATTCAAATACAGAACGCGTCAAACCGCCCAGGACAATCGCTGGCCTACGCACCGAGTGTGAGGGCAAGATATGTTGACACACATGTACCCTATGACAACGAAGAAAAAGAAATGTATACGAAATTTTGTTGGGCGTGCGTTTGTCTTATTCTCTTGACGTCGATCGTTGGTTTCTTGTTAGCTGTCGCTCTGGTTACAAATCTTGGTGAGTGACTTTTTATCAGTGACGGTTACTTTAAGAGGTTGAAGATGGCACAGAATGTTAGGTACACTAACTCTATGGTGTTCAGTGAGGTGTGACGATGTTAAGGTTCACAGAACCCTACACCTATAGTGTACCTAACATTCTGTGCCACCGTCCTAGTCTTAATCATTACCGGTAACAATAGAGTGACCAAAGGGCTGTATTCATAAGTGACAGTATTTATAGCTATGAACGTAAATGAGGCTTACAAATTGGAAGACTGGCGGTTACACCGGGGAGCGGACTCTCTTTGCTCAGCCTCTTTAAGCTTCCCAAACCATGGTTTTGAATATTCATTAATACCTTAGGGACATATATTATTTTGTATGAATATCCAAAAAAGTTTGTTCGGTGTTCGCCTATACAGGCGGTATGGATATAATGACTGAACAAGGAATATGCCATACAGTCTGCTACGTAGGCAAGCTAGGAGTTCAATAGCGGGTCGAATCATTATAAGGTGGACATTTATCCAAGAGAAATATTTAATTTTTCATCAGACTAGTGGCCGTTTAAATTGAGTAAAAAACCAAATATGAGTGGTATGTTGAATGGGGTGAATGGGGAGCCACTTCAAGTGGAGTATTCCTAATAGATATTACGCATATGGCGTCAAAGAGTAGAAAGTGCGCCCTCTGTTGGACGCAAGGGCGTATCATTGCAAGTTCCACCAACAAATGCAGAGTGGACCACTCGAATCCCCGCGAAGTCTAAGTCGTGCGCACAGTGTGCTTCATTGTTTTACCTCCAAAATGACATCCTTGACTTCAAAACATAAGGTCTATACACCATAAATATACGACGTGCATCTTCCACAGGAGGGGTACGTGTTACCGGTTCAGTGGAACTGCAGACTTTACTGTCTTACCAGGGCTAAATTGCTAATTCACTTATTCATTATATTCACACACTTTTAAAATGTTGTAATTGTTCCGGCAGTCCCATCCCATTTAGTGATGCATGCACGTCAATTTGTGATGAAACATTTTTAAGCAAGTTAAGTCCGAAATCTGAAGTTTCATATTTGAAAAGGATCTCACCGTTTTCCTTCACTTAATTTTAGACCCAGAATTGTCGAGTGCTAATGTCACTGAAGGCTCTGCTGGTGAAGGGGGTAAGTGAATCATTTGCTACTGGCAGAATAATGCTTTCAAAGTTATCTCACAATATAATTTTCTTTGCAGTTTATGTTTGCATGTAAACCAATGTATACGTCATCACAGATGTTGATGTAGTCTCTGTCTTATTTTGAACGATAGTATTATGATTTCCATCAAAATTACAAGCTTCTATATCAATTCTAAGTACGGTAATCAAGAATTATATATTGGTACAGGATTTCATTACTGAAAAAAGTACCATGAAGTATGATTTGAAGAAAGTTTTGCCACCGAATCATCAATATTTTACTAAGCCCAAATAGTCTCCCGTCAACTCTCGCTGTGAGTGCTTCTAAAATCCAAGTAAAGCTAATGAACAGTTTTATTCTAACGAAGACTATCGAAGTTTTACTTATTTTTCATGCCTAGTGCTGTTTAATAAGGTAGGCTAACTTCTTTTATTTCATGCAAATTTTCGTAAACCCTTGAGCAGCAACAAAATGGGTTTACCAAAATGGACGCGAGGGCGTACATTTTGGCTTCATTTCACTCAGTGTGTTATGAATACAGCCAAAGGGAATGCTGCTTCCTTGGTTATTTTAGTTCATTGCAGGTTTTACATAGTGGCCCTTTAAAAATTGAAAATGGCCGTCATAATGCATCCTGAGAAGAGAAAACTATACTCTAAAAACGTCCGGATAAAATTTGATCCCAGACCAGATCGGAGGGGCACCTATACGAATCCGGATAAATAATTCAATCAGATATGGATAAAAAATGATCCGGATTAGATCATTTTTATCCGGATTGGATTACTGCAAATGCCTCGGATTTGGGTAGGTGCCCCTCCGATCCGGATTAGGGTTAAATTTTACCCGGATGTGCTAGAGTGTATCAAAAATGGAATCTGAAGCCCAGATAAAAAAAAATTGACGCTTTTGTCCGGTGCGCCCACATGCATCTCAGATCTGGCAATAAACTTCCCGACTGCCACTACCGCGAATTCTGACGATATCACATTACTTAGTACATAGTAAAGTGAGGAATCTCAGATACTCTGGGGCGGATCCAGGATTTTTTTTTGGGGGGGGGTGCACTAGATTCACCCATTGTGGGAGAGTGTCGTCCATCTGGAGGACTTGTGCTCTCAATATGGTGTACGAGTTTCTATATCAAACCGTGACGAGCAACAGTGAGATGTCTGCGACAGCATAATAAAGGCATGGCCTACATTAGTACGTGAAAATTTTAGTCTTGGAAATTTGGAACGGGGGTGGGTGCACATGCACCCACGGCACCCCATCTGGATCCGTCATAGATACTAGCGTTACAAATGGAAGTGGAAATATCGAGCAACATCAAATTTTATCAGCTTTCCTTGTGATCACAGACATATCTTAAACGTTAATAGTGTAAAAATATATTTTGAGAATATGTTGGCTTCTGCCATGTTGACATGATATAACGACCGCGTCATCTTGGGAACGAGAAAACACAACAGCAACAAGTAATCTATACTAACAAGCTCGTTATCAAACTCTGCACTCACCTCCTCTGGCATTTCTTTCTCAAACCTAAGCTGTTTACTTAATTTGACGTGTATGCATAGTAAACAGTGAAAATTTTAAAAATAAGCACTCTGTGAATATGACGAGACCATTCGCATGCAGCTTTTTAGGATGGTCTGATAACGAGCGCGTGATCTTGGTGATTAGCCAACAAGTGCTTTTGATCCAGGGAGCGCTGCGTAGTAACGAGTGTATTCACATGGAGAACTTGATCGTGCGATCTGAAACGAGCTCGTTATCTGATACCACGCTAGCAATTCTATTTTCCAACTTTTTATTCAAAATTTTGTCATATTTTACTAATATTGATCCTGCTTGTCATCTTGACAGACATGGTTTTAGCGGAAGTAATGGTGACCCTTGACCTAAACTTTACTGATTATTTGTACGATCCTTCATCCAGCCAGTACAAAGAGCTAGAAGCGGACTATCTTGAATGGGTAAGAATTCATTCAAATGAAAGGTGATGCATGTAGAGAACTTGACTTGATGTAGAGCCCTTTCACACGATACGCGATGTGATACGACACAATGACATACGACGAAATACGACGAGGTGCGACGCGATAAAAAATGTATCACCAAGCCTTTCTCATAACAAGCGACTTTCTCTTTACCTTCCACCGATATTCCATCACCTGATTAGTCATGTGATCTAACAAGATGGCAATTCTATCCCATGACTGGTAACAAGAAATATCGCTCGGCGACTATAGTGGGTGAAAGTTGAAATTAACCAAACTTTATCCCTCGTTATCTTGTATCGCACTTAAAATTAGTGTGAAAGAGCCCATTTAATAGCATTGTTTCAACTATGTTTATATCGTATTGCGTCGCGTCGCGCCTAGTGTGACAGGGTTTTAATGGACAGGTTTTTACTTTACACGTTACATAGTAACCGCTACTATTTCTAATAAGGCCTGCATATGTATCCCCGTAACTACGGGTTTGAACCAATTCACCTTCCAATTGCTTCCATTCCGGGCCAAATCCGAGTCCAGCTGTTGAACAATGAAGCATAGTAAATTAATTGAAATTGCAAATTTTAGGAGGCAGTTTCATAGTCGAGCACAGTTTACTGTGTGACTATTTACGGGTTACTCACGGCACCCATAACATTCATGTTATTTTTGATTCCTTGCCGAAGGCAGGCAAGGAATCTATGCATGGTGATGTCGTTTGTGTATGTATGGTGTGTGTATATTCGACACTTAGCTTGTAACACGATATCTCAAGATAGCAATGACCGACACTTTTCATATTTATTATATAGATTTTTCATGTTAAGAGAAAGAAGTCTATTGTTTTAGGTGGAGGTCAAAAGTCTTTTGAGGTCACTAGAGGTCAAAAACCGAAAACCTTGTAAACACGATATTTCAAGATAGCACTGAATGACCGACACTTATCATATTTGGTATACAGATTTTCATGTCATAAGAAAAAACCCTATTGTTTCTGGTAGAGGTCAAAGGTCATTTGAGGTCACCGAAGGTTAAACTGCGAAAACCTTTTAAATGGCTTGTAAACACGATATCTCAAGATAGCAATGACAGACACTTTTCATAGTTGGTGTACAGATTCGTCATGTTAAGAGAAAGAATCCTATTGTTTTTGGTGGAAGTCAAAGGTCATGTGAGGTCACCAGAGGTCAGAAACCGAAAACCTTGTAAACACGATATCTCAAGGTAGTAATGACCGGCACTTTTCATATTTGGTGTATAGATTTGTCATATCGAGAGGAAGAACCCCATTGTTTTTGGTAGATGTCAAAAATCATTTGAGGTCACCGGAGGTTAAACAGCGAAAACCTTGTAAATTACTTGTAAACACAATATCTTAAAATGGGTTTATCTTTTGATCAATATTTGTCTGGTGAATGTATTGCAAATACTGTTTTGTCTAAATGCACAAGTAACCTTAAATTTCTGTATAGAAACACTCGTTATTTTAACTTGAGGACCAAGAAACTCCTTGTTTGTTATTCAAGTTTTGCTGGGGTTCAAATTTCATGTGAGGTCACCAGGGGTTAAATTGTGAGCAAATCGTAAAAAAATCATGTATAAGAGAAGTATAAGTTTGAGGGATGAACTTCGGTGTAACAACGCACCCCCGTTCAGCAAGGAATCACTAAGCCTTTGGGCTTCCTAGTTATTTCCTGGACTCCTGCTTAGTTCCGATTCGGAACTTCCCTTTTCGGGTCAATTCCTAACCGGTGAACAATGTTTTCCAACATACTTTACTGAAAAATATTAACAAGTTTCCTTCATTTCACTGCTATACGTCCCTCCAACAGAACCACATTGCATACATAGCCTACACATATTGCGTATGGCCATGTATTCTCTTAATGTAAAAGAGTGAAATTCACTCTTCGACGATTGCCTACAGTGGAAACCGACTGAATTTCCACTCTGTTCGGAGTGGTAATTATCTCTAAAAGAGTGAAAATACCACTCATGGAAAGTAGAACGTCACTCGAAACAGAGAGTGGTCACTGTGCAGGGACCGCGGAGACGGGGGGGGGGGCTAGGGGGGCTTTAGTCCCCGCACTTTTTTGCTGTGGGCATTTTGGGCCGCCTTAAACTGCATTTTGGGCCGCCTTAAACTGCATTTATTTTATTGAACATATTGGGCCGCTTCGATGATTAGCCCCCGCACTTCAAAATTGGCTCCGCGGCCTCTGCTGTGGTCAATCTTTTTGGTTATATTTTCACTCTTTTACATTTAGAAGCACCGCTGTTGTAAATTTTGTGCTAATGTCTGCCACAGGGGTGCCATCCACGTAATATGTAAACAAAACCTGATGAAGTAACTGCACGTCCTTCAAATGACTGTTAAAGTAGAAAAAATAACATAGCAAATTGCGGTCACCCCTGACAGGTTGAAATAGCATAGCCTGATATCCTAATTCATGAGTGGCCATTTTCAATCATGTGACATTAATTTTGTTTATGCATTATTCAACTCATGCAGAATAACTACCGTCTTATAAATATGCAATATTTATTCATCATCTGTGACATCATAAAAGATGCTTTAAGGGGAATGTGAGGAGATACGTAAACATTGACTGTTGTTTCAAAATAAGGTTGGATTTACTGCACATTCTTAAGGAACGCCTTGAACCAGCGAAAAATCAAACCACGCACCAGGAAATACGCAAATCCTTAAGCACAGGTTGAATCATATGATGGTTTTGCAAACAATACAATACAATACAAAACCTTCATGACAGGGAGTTGCTAAATAGCAACTCTCTGTTCATATCACACCAACTGACGATGGCTTTATTGATTCCATGGAAAACCAAAGAGGCAGTAAATCGATTTCATAGTCATTTTTGTCTCGCAGATCACCACCCAAGTTAACTTCATCCCGTCAGAATCATGTTCTGAATTGACAGGTGACTTCATCATTTGTCTGTGTAAATTTCATCAAATCACGAATAGTATGTTTTGTTTCTAAATAAATCGGAGAAGTCACCGAAAATATTATATTTTCCCGTTTTTTCAGCTTCAACAAATTTTTAGGGAGACCAGTTTTGCTGGAGACGTGTTAGGCGCTTTTGTAAATGGATTTAGGTAGGTACACCATAACTGCACTGAAAATAATGTCATAAAGCAGAATTTCTCGTTCGGACATAAAAAACGGATGAAATAATGAAATTGTGCATAGAGTATTACACACAATGGCTGGAGTTTACAAAACTTACAGTGATCACAGATAAACTATATTAGTGGGGTAATCGATGAAAAGTTTGTTTGTTTAACGTAACTCTATAACTTCAAAGTTCTGAAGAATGAATGCATTTAAAATTTTTAAGCAGTAGAGCTTCATTTTCTTTTGCTATGAAATACTTGAGGAATTCAAAGATCGGTGTGTAAGGAGCAAAGATTTTCTACACACTTTTTGCCCAACTTTGTAAATATGTTAACATGCTAGACACATGCGTCAAATTCCTACAGTTTTCGTGTTAAAACAAGTTCCATCTCTAAACATATGTTTGTTGCTAAACATGTTTAGACCAGAACTGTGTTTGTAAAGTTGGCCAAAAGTTAGTTCATAATTGCTTAAAACATGTTTACAGTGTATGTAAGATATTCGATCCTTACATAAATCGGTTACAGAACATTGAGAACACATTTACTCCGTAATCAACTCTAGAAAAGCATAATCTGTCCACTCGAAGTATCGTGTAACGTTACTTTTTGGCAGAAATTAGTATATTTTCCTAGTTGATGTTTTTACATTTTGTGTCAGGCCTGGCAGCGTCATCGTACACTCTTCGGTACTGTTCATTCTGAGCGATAATAGTTTGACGAATATTGAGTCCAACTTAGCCAATGAACTCAGCAGTGCTGTGGAAGAACAAGAAACATCTATTACTCTGCCAATAGAAGCAGTAACGGTCGGCGAAGGTGAGAACTGGTGTTTGATGTAATAAGGTACTGGTATACGATGAAAGAATGTGATCATTAATATGATGAAGGCTTAGTACTGGCTTGCTATGAAACAGGTCAAGTACTTATCGGCTATATGATTTTGACACTCAGTAATTGGTATGACCGTCGACTGCGCACTAATACCTGATGGAAAAACTGAGAAACTTATATCAGACGGGGAAAGTGGGTAGCAATATCAGACAGGGAAGTGAATATTCCTGTGTGGTGAGGCAAATAAATTTAATGAAGAGAGAGTGTGATCATTAATGAGGAAGGCTGAGTACTGACACGTTATGAAAGACTTCAGTGCTAACAGGCTCTCTTATGATGAATGTAAGTATAGAGGGGAGGGACAGGGGGTAGGGAACTGAGTATTAGTACCTGATCGAAAGATTGAGTAGAAATACAGGAGGGGGACGTGGTACTAATGTGTGACAAGAGGAGTTGATAGCTAAAAGGCCTATATGAGAGTGTGAGCATTAATGTAAGGAAGACCGCTAAAAAGTCTCATGTAGGCAGGAAGGGAACAGTCACAAACGTTTTGTCCAGGATCGCCATACAGTCAATAGTGTAACAGAAATAAGAGTTGATAAACGATGAGGTATGTCAGCACTCACATGTGATTAGAGAGGGAGAACTCAGTATGCATTTCTTGTGAAGGGGATTGAAAGTTTACATACGTTGTGAGAAGTTGAACACTAATGTACGTCGAGAATGCTAGAGCCGAGCGGATAAAGGTGGTGGCTTAAGTCAGGCGCGTATCCAAGGCTTTCCCGGTCTCAGCCCCCCTTTTCGCCACATCAACAATAACAATACCCGAAAATTAGCATAATGTTAATCTAGGAGAATATTCAAAGGGCTTTCAGTCCCCCCTTTTCGAAATGTCTGGATCCGCGCCTGTCAGTAGCAATGTGGCTTAGCAATTGGGAGGTTTGTGGCTCATTCCCCATCCGGGTCACAGGAGGGTTGGTTTCCATCCAAAAGAAATCTACGGTTTCCCCAAATGATATGACCTCCTAAGCCGACCTATGTGAATGTTTAATCCATACGCCCCAGTGGGTTTCTGCGACTAGGGAGCTGCCACTAGAGGTAGCTCCCTACTGCTACACCCGTCGTCGATTAATGTCGTAAATAACCGACTCCATCATCAGAGGAATGATCGAGGTTAAAACATCAACGGGATGAGGGACAGAGAGTGTTTGTAAGATGACGGCGTACGTTATTTACTTAAAGACCCATACACATGACAGGGTCATAAAAACTAGTGTGCGCCTACTCAGAGGTACGCATGTTCACACTTCTTCACCCAATAGTGCAGCGTGCCCTCTAAGAGGGCGGTTGTTAAGGAAGGTGATGAAGTCAGTGCGAAGGGTCTTTCACATGTGGCGAAGGAAATGGTGTTCAACATAAACCCAAAGCAATTGATTATCCTTCACGATTAGGTACTATTCATTGCACTTACCAAACCTTTTGAGTCCCTTGTTACGGTGTTTTGAATGAACGTCATGGGTTGCGTTGTAATGGGCACGGTCGTATATATGCACTGACTCAGTTGTGAGCAATGATACTTCCATTTCGCGGTTACCCGACGACTTCCCCCCATACAGACCCAATCAGACCCTACCCTTGACAATTCCGAAAATTGTAATGGGTGGAAATCTTCCGAGATGGAATTGCCCGAGATTAGTTGTCGGAGGGAAAGATGCCATGGAAAAACCGTCAGATGAGTGGTCCCGTCAGGGATTTTGGCACTTTTGTCAATTTATCTAGTTTCCGATCACCCTTTCATTGATATAATTTTCCCTATAAATTTCGCGGGCACATATCACATCATTTCATTGTATCTACCCCTTTATAACTTCTTTCAGTTATACTACATTCAGAAGATACAAAGAGACCTATTGAAGTCTTCGTAATATCTCCTCGTCCACAAACAAGCCAGGCCACAGTGACTCAGGGAATCAGTTCCACTCAAACTGTGGGTGCATCGAATTCAACAACATCCCCGTCAAGCAGTCTTTCCCAAAGTTTGGGCACCAGCACAACGTCGTTACCAGCAACGTCCCTGGGTACGGGAATGACAAGCAGCGGAATGGAAGTAACATCAACTGCAACTCGTGGAAAAAATTTGACAACGACTGACACCCCAAGTTCGAATGTCACCACACCGGTTACCACCATATAAAACACTTATGCCACCACTACAACTGTTTGTGACTTGTTCTGTAATTCCGTAAGAAGTTAACAACGTGATCCGTCTGTGTTATGATTAAAAAGAAATCTTTAACTCATGAAGTTAAAGCGACAAGGATTTATTATTGTTAGCTTGTCATATCCCTTACTACCTTGATGACTGCTTCCAGAAATAGAAATCCATGCAATCATTCGACGAGTCAAAGCAAGACTGAAATTGTGCATGTGTACGCCATCAGTGAGGAGATCAGGGCCGGACTTGCAAATGTTGAGGTCCTGGGCAAGAACCTATGTTGTCCCCTTGAACACTCTTCGGGCTCTTCAGGGAAAAATGACATAATAGATAACCGACTAGAGGCAAAAATATGATAGTCTACATCGGGGCCCCTGTATGTAGTGGTGCCTCTGGACAAGGCTATACGGGGTCCCCGATTGCCCCAAATGAATATGATATCCTATATTTACTGGGGACCCCTTTATGTGGGGGACCCTAGGCACCCACCCCACTGGTTCATGCTCTAACCCGGTCCCAGAGGAGATGCTAATCGGTCATTTATCTTTTTCACTATTCTTACTAGCGTACATAACGTACGTACTCTTTCTTTGAACAACGACCGCCTCCCTTTATTGTTAACTACTAATGACTTCTATGTGTACATCATGACATGAATCTTTTGTGTAAGTGAGAAGTATCCACATCAAATTTATTGTTACTTGAATCAAAACTTCTGTTAATTATGCTTGATTTCTTGGTTAAGGATTCACTCTAACTATACAAAGGTTTTTGAAAAATTGGAAACTATCTAGAACTGAGCGGCTTTTGTGGAACGTCGCTAAGAGTGTGCCCAAAGCCCGTAATCTACGCAATCGAAACACGTGAGCTGATGTACAACAGTGCTAGATTTAGGGATGCTAAATTATACACTACTTAGGTCCTTAAAATCCGAAAGGGCTCCCAGAATTATTTTGGTGCATTACTTACATTGAGATTGCATTGTATATAGGTATTATCCTTGCCATAGACGTAGGAAGCTTTTTTCGACTGGGGGGATGAACGTTGTTTCGGACCGCCGTCCTGGGTGAGGGGTCTAAGGGATGGGGGTGTCCCAGGAGTCTAAGGGGAGGGGGTATCCCCTCCCTTTTGGAAAATTTTTGAATATTTGAGGGCCCTTGGATGTTTGGTGCAATATATTGAACAAATTTTAAGGAAACTTACAATAATTTTTGAAATTTTTACAGAGGAAACAAGTAAGAGATTTTCGTCCTTGAATTTTAGAGTGGCGGAAAGATACTTCCCTCACCACATTGACTGGGGACTTAATCCCCTAGCCCCCCCCCCCCCGCTTCGTACGCCTATGATGCTTGCCAAACCCAATTGAGTTGTTCAGTATGCATTGCCATTCTGGTTAACACTTGCTGTTACCAAAAAGGACTCTACAGCTCCCCATAGCGTCATAGGTCATTTTTTTTCAGTGAAGTATACAACGTGCGCTGTCATCGCACAGCCCCCTTCCGCCCTCACTTCCAGTGTGTACTTTCAAACTGTGACAAATTGTGAGTTTCGCCATGGGTTATTATCATTTATAGACTGTGAAACCAAATGTGTTGGAGTAACTTTAACAAACACTGGTAACTTGCTGCATCAACTTTTATGTTCAGTAGACCGAGTCTCTTCTAATGAGCATTATTTTGTAAAGTGAAAGTTACTTTACTGAACTTTCAAAGGACCATGCAGCAAGTTTCTTTAATATTTTTCAGCTAAGTCAACTGTGAAGTGATACTGTGTTTTCATTTTACAAGCCTGCAAAACGTGCTTGAAGTTGGGGATGTCAGTGGTCTCTGTACGCATGTCATATAAGATATACACAGTGTGTATATCTTATATGACATGCGTACAGAGACCACTGACATCCCCAACTTCAAGCACGATTTGTAGGCTTGTAAAATGAAAATAATCGATGATCTGTGAGACATCTCTCCGTCTAAATCCAGCTTTTAGATGGCAGCGTGTAGGTCTATGTGTTATGTGGTATTTTATGCAATTGTGTGATTTAATACTTGTTTATAATACAAAGGGATTTTATGGATATCAATACATATGATGTACAAATTTGTGCGTATAAAATGTTAAATTTACATTAATTAATCGTGAACTTAGTGAGCATCACAATTTACCGTAAATTCGAAGAATTGAGAGGCTTCTTGGTGAGAATTGGCCATAGACGTAGGAACTAGGGTGACGGGGTTCAGCTCTGTGAAGTTGAGTCGAGGCTAATTTCTCGGCCAGATTGAAAATATTCAATTCAGTTTTTTTTTTCGGGCAAAAACAGATAAGCCCCCCACTCCCCACGCCACCCCACCCCCACCCAATACCCCGTATACGCCTGTGACAACAGTTACATATTACTGGTAGGCATTTTGACAACTCAAAAAGACCCTTATCCAAACAGAAATTACAAAGGATTGTGGGATAGAGTTTTGGTATGCGTCGTTTTTGTCAATGGCATTTTACTGTGAACAAAATCAACGCCACACCACATTATCCCACAACCCTATGTAATTTCTACTTGGAAAAGGTCTATTGGAACTTAACTGAATAGCATTGTGCATGAACATATGGCCTTTTTGTATTAATAAAATACAATTCATCGTTTCTTTTCAAATAAATTAAGTTAAGGGTTCTTCTTCAGATAATGCCATTAAAGTCAAAAGGCCTTCAAAAACTTGGAATCGGACGCAATAGTTCGAAATCGAATAGGCCAATTTTTAAGAGCAGAAAATTGGGCTTTTCTTGACTGCGATATTCATCAAAATGAATTTTTACCTGCCCATAACAAAGACACACAGAGAGTCCTGAATTTATTAGTCTTTCAAAAGCTGAAAATGGCAACCAAATTCCTTCTTTCCAATTTTATTTTGTTATTAGTCTATCCACTTAATTTAATGCTTCAACTTCGTAAAAAGACAAGAGACCATTTCTCCAATTTTGTTTTATTTTGAAAATCGACTATTACTGCAATTATGTCGAGGCCCTTCACTACACGAATGCAGTACTTCAAAAAAAAAAAAAAAAAAAAGAATATAATTGTCGTTACCTACAAAATTCAAATAATAACGCACTGCCTATTCAATGGTTCTAAGATTCTTATGGAAAACGTGTACAGGAGCCTATTATGTCAACGTGTGTTATCAAAATTCCCAATTTCAGACACGTTTTGTTTTCCGTGCTGGTGAAAAGCACTCACGTACTTTACCACAGAGAATGCACTCTTATAAATAATCCAACTTTCTAATCGACCTATACAGTTTGGACTATATTGTATACTCAGATAGCTTACACATTATTACTTAGAACTGGTATGGTTTGTCAAAAAAAGTAAATAGGCCTTAGAGAATTAAAAGTTGTACGGTATCATGATGATGCCCACCGAAACAACAGTCAGTGCTATCATATGCCCATTTTTTCTTTACTGAATTTAACGAACCGAATCGCAGCTTAACTTTATTTCTGATATATGTATCTGCGGAGTTACTATAAGCATTCTCAGGCTGATAAAAGTTGCATACAGCCTCTACGAGTGGTTTTCGGGATTGTAACAGACTGGTGATCTTCCACATTTTAAACTCAAACTTGAAGCAAACAGAGGTGACCTAATAAATTCACATTAACCAACACGGTTCTGTTCTTCTTTAAACTTTGCAAGTCTTCTTCTGCATAATTTTGTGTTGTGGCTTGATGAGATCTATGGGTAAACTCACAAAATAAAGCATTGCCCATCAACATGAGAAGAGTACGTAACTCCTTGTCACTCCTTCTTGTTTTAAGTTTACTTTGAACAACAAATGTAGTAACTTCCATTTGCAAATATCCCCTAAACCACAAACTGGAAGCATGGGCGTCCGGAGGGGTGGGGGGCAACAGGGGAGCTTGCCCCCGAAAATAAAAAACTTGAAGAAAAAAAAAATAACATCAACATTTGTTTATGATATCGCTTGAAAATTTCCAGGACTGAGCTTTCAAAATAGAAAATGATTAGATGCAACTCACAAGGTCTAGGAAGTGCCATTGTCAGCGATCTATAGGAGGGGTGCATTTCGGCCAAAATTTTCTCGGCGCTTCGTGCAGAACTATGGTGGCGCTACGCTTAGGTAGTTTGCCTACAGGTTTCGTGCCCCTGGCAAGTTCCTAGCTACACCCCTGTAAAAGAGCCAACCTTTAGCAATTAAGCTCTTTTCTGGGAGTAAACATTTCCCCTGAATTGATCAATTAAAAGTTGTGCCCCCTAAATTTTTTTCTCTGCGGACGCCCATGACTGGAAGAGAAAGAAAATTTCACTGCTGTAAAGACTTCTCTCCTCCTATACAAATGATTTGACCTCAAAAAATTTTGACGCTTGCCAAAAGTCAAGGTAGCATTTGTTTACAGTAATATATTTCGTTCTAGAAATGAGACATTTGTGAGAGTTTGGCCATTATTTTAGGTTATTCGAGGGTTTCAACCAGAGTACATTGGTTGTTGGCGGTTGCATCACTGGTATGGAACAGTTGAAGCAACTAATCTTGTATGTTTATGTAAATCTTGTAAGTGAAGGCAGCAATTTGTGGTTAAGGATGGGGGATGGGGAGATCCGACCTCTCACAATCATGTTCATTTGTCTGTTATTGTAAGGTGCTGGCAAATCCGTCTCGTTCCGCTCTTAAAGTTCAGCAACATATTACGCCCTTTCGAAAATATGGGGAGGGGGCCATTTCTCCCATTTTAATTAACTTATTGGAGATGATGTCAACTATCCACCTTTGTAATCTTCTCCTCCCGTAGGAGTATGGTAAAACATTTTATAATAAGAGGAATCTGTCTACCTTGAAATTTTCCCTTACTGGCAAACTATCATAACATAATTTTTGCTCTGAAAAACACCACATTTTTGACCTGAAAATAGGAAGTTTGGGGGTTCTGGGCTACTGCCCCAAACCTCCGCCTCCTATCTCTATGTGTGCTTGTATTAGGCTCAAGTAGCGTGGTCACCGCAACAACAGGAAGTTAATCTCCTCGCTACATGGTTAAAACAATTCAGTGGTGGATCCAGAGGGGGGGTCGCCGCCGTCCGGACCCCCCCTCAAATTTCCCAATTTGCCCTTTTTCAAAATTGTTTTTTTCACACTACCCTAAAAAAAAATAAAAAATTAAAAAAAAAATTAAAAAAAAACCACGACAGTTTGACAGGTAATGACAGTTGTCCAGTTCCGAGGAGATTTTGGTTACCCCCATCCAGTATCGATCAATCCACCCGCAAAAGTCTAGCCATGTATCGCAGAAACTTTCAGCAATATATTTGACTATGGTAGCCTATATTGCCCGCCCTGAAACACGAACAGCGCAATCGTTTTACAGAGAATGTGACTACAGTATGTCTTACTGATTGCAATGGAGTAGGGAAAACATGCCAGTGAGCCACAACTGCAAAAAAGGCCGCGGCCGGCCCGACTTAAACCAGTTGGTTAGAAACGGAGCCGTAAAACCTCATCTAACTCTAACTCTCACTGTCTGCGTGACAGTCAGGCATTCTAATCACTTTTCGCTTGGAGCCACGTGTGGCGTGCTTGGGCTTTCAAAGTAATACAGTAAGACAGGCAGATATTACGTCATAGATATTACGATCTGTTCACACTCCCTAAACGCTACATCTACGAAACCTTCCCTCTACCCGCTAGTATCCCTCCTCTCATGAACACGATATGATATTCATGGTCTGGAATTACTCTCTTCATTTATTAGTGTTGCCCTAGTGATGGGAATAAAAAGCCAATCTTAGTTAAAAGTCCACAGCCAAGAGTTGACCAGAAGTCGCAATGGACGAATCGGTGTTTGTTTCATTTTAAAAATACTATATAAAATCACCACCAGGTCAGATAACGCATTGTTAGTCGGTACAATTTTTGTGACGTCTTTGGACCGATGACCGGTCTGCTGCCGCAAATAAAAAGCAAACATTCGACTTCAGTCATCTGTTCTGACAGAGTATTTTTGACAGTCGCGCCGCAACTATGTAGGGAACACAACATACAGTATTTAACCCCCTCCCCCAGTCGAGATAGCGGTGGCGCCAGGTGGGGGAAAGGTCATGCCCCCGTCGGGGAAGGCTGGCCAACTATCGGGGAAGTTTTACAGGTTTGTCGGGGAGTCCTAGTCGAAAGTATGCAGTCCCCGACGACAACTAGTCGCCCCGACGGCTTACCTGTTTTTTGCCCTCAAGAGGATAATTTCTCTAATAAGAACCCAAAATTTTCGGCGCGCTACGCGCGCTGTAGAGTCACTCTTTTTTCTTCAATAGTTCCATTCCGCAAAGCAGGATAGCACAAGTCCTGTCCACCTTACCAAGTCACATATAGGCAGAACACATAGTTTATGTAAAGTTCGTAACTTTCATCCCATATCGCAAAGCCTAGTTGGTGTTGTCTTATGTGTTTGTCATGCGGTAGAGTCAGTTGGTGAGCGACTTACGGAGCAAAGTTTGGCTATTTCATCTTGTAGTCCAGGTGGTTTCGATACAAATGTATGCTACACCCAATACGGTCTACAAGCCCACAGTTCTTTTTTGTTTCGTCATATGTTTTAGGTGTTAGCCTATCAAACATATTCCCTCGCTTCCCGCGCTTTTCAATTTCACGATCCAGATTCAAAGAACACTATCAGTGCGCAACTCGGATCTTGAAGTATTAAGTAATATGATGCAAAATATGCCTGCAATGGCATAGGATAATAAGGCTCCTCCATTTGCCCTTCTCATCATCCCCTCGAAATAGGGAATGTCGGAACTAATTGGGGTTGCTGACATGGCCCGGCCTCCTGTTGCGGAAATTCTGCCGCCACACATGGTCGATTTACTTATTTTGGCTTTCATAAGGGTAATTTCTTGGATAAAACCCAAAATTTTCGGTAGCTTTGTCCACTCCTCCTCAGTTCTGTTATACTTATAGCTAAATAAAGTACAAACCCTTTCCACCTTTTCAAGTTAATAAGTAGAAATACATGGATTTATGTAAATGTCCGAAATTGAATCGCATTTCGTTAAACCTGGTTAACGTTCCCTTGTGTCTGTCGTACGGTACGGCTAGTGACTCGAGGAGGGAAGTACAATAAAGTTATGCCCGATAGGGCCTAACTGTCTGGACAATTGTTCTATATAAGCTTTAAATTAGTACAAATTCTTATAAGTGTAGGCTTACCCAAAAAAATTTCTCGCGCTTCTCGCGCTTTGCATTTTCACCGTTTAGATTCCAGTTTTTGCATGTCTCTTGATTTATCCTTTCTTTGTCAATATGCCGTAAATTGTATAATCACTGACGTTTATGGGAACCAAACTTTAAAAAAAAATGAATGTGCCCTTTTTATGGTGGACCCCCCCCCCTCAGAAAAGACCCTAGATCCGCCCCTGCAATTTCCTTTCTTAGGTATATAACGTTCTTAGTTACATTGAGAATCACATGTGTAGAAAGCTTTGTCAAACCGGGACACTATTATTTTTCTGGTTACAATAATGCACTCCTTTCGTGTGGTATGTTCTTCATGCCGCCTCCATCTCTTCTAATCCCAAATTATAAATCTAATTAACAGTGTAACTTTTCGCCCTACCGTTTAGTCAAAAGTTATGAGACAAATCGCGCAGAACTGTTTCCGACACTCATTTGTCTACTGTAGACGAAAGAAGATTGTAATCTTTCAGCACTAAAACGAAGGTCATTCAGTTTGAAGCCCATGCGTCAAAATTACCTTTCACAAACGACTAATGTAAAAGGTGAATGTTATTTATTCTCCTCGGGACATATGATAGGTATGTGTTTTCCAAGAAAAGATCGCCGGGCTGTTTCTCGCTGCAGGCAAAAACTGAAGCTACTCCCAAATGGAGTTACGACTCCGATGGGACACTACAGACTTACCAAGAGGCTCCCAGACAGATCTTACGATAGTGCAAGCAAACAACTGACTTTGAACGACTTCAGAAAAGTTCATATGCTGACGCTCGTCTATCGTGTCTAGTCGCTTCGACATGTGTGTGTTATCGCTTAGTCGTTCAACGCCTTTACACTGCGTCATCTTCTGTGACGTCATTGCATTCCACGGAAGACATGTTGTGGTATCATTGGGCGAAGTTCTCTACGACAGAAAGACCAGTGAATCGAATCATTGAGCAAACTTGATTTCAATTTGCTTAAATATGATTTCAATTTCTTTTAAATTATTGGAAAAACCTCAGCTATGTGTAATGTGAATGTTCGCAGAGATGTCAACGGAACAGAATGTAGACAATCGCTTGAACATCGTCCTCAGTTGTGACGATCGCACGAGTATGAACAAAAGATCCGCAAGGAAACTAACGTTAAACCAGATGTATTTGCGATAGTTAGTCTTTCGTGTCAACGGTGTGGTAGCAAGTGATAGTTGTCAAGTTAAATAGTTTTGATCTTAAGTTTCAGAACTGTTAATAACTAGGACTTTTTTCGTATATAAAAAAGTACTTTTTGCACAAAGAAACTTTAGAGGTCTTACCTTCGGCATCATCAAACCTCTTTCCCTGCTCACCCCCCCCCTAACCTATTACATCTTCTTCTCTCATATCCTCATACATTCGAAAAAGACCCAGGTTGAATCAAACCAAGATCGTGGCCTCAGGTTATCCATACACCTCTTGGGTAAACTAATCTGAAAATCAGGGTCAAAAATGACATTGCCTAGTTAAATTAACGACTGGCTTTAAATCCTGGTTAAAAAGTAAGATTTTCTGGTTAAATTTTACCAGGATTCCTTTTCTACACTGTTAAAACACTGTTTAAATTTTTTAAACAACCACATATTAACCAGTGAATCTCTCAATGTTGTTTAAATTTCAAACAAGGTTGTCTGAAATTTAAACAGTGTTGTTCAAATTTCAAACAAGGTTGTTTGAAATTTAAACAACATTGAGCGATTCACTGGTTAATATGTGGTTGTTTAAAAATTTTAAACAGTGTTTTAACAGTGTACTTTAACCAGGAAATGAATGGGTGATCTATGACCATGACAGCAGTAAATTTTCAGCAGGATGACTTATAGCGTGAATCACCTAAATTTTTCTTCGCTTATACAGGGCGTATCCAGGAATATTCAATACAGGGGCGCAAGGTTTGATTGATTACTGTCCTGGGGTAGGGGTATATGGGGAGGGGGTGTACCCCTCCCCTTTGGAAAAGTTTTCCTTTTGGAAGAGGGCCGAGATGCAAAGTTGTGATATGTTTGATACATTTTGAAGCATTTTGTTTTTTGCCTCAACTTTTTTGCACGCATGACGGCCAATAGGGGAGGTGCGCGCCTGTTGCGCCCCGCCTGGATCCACCACTGGATTATATTACCCATTTACCCTTCTCGATCAGTCTTGAGTCAGGTGTAAATAAAAGAAATAAATAAAAGAAAATACTAAAAAAAAATAAGCAAATGGAAAAAAAAAAATAAAAAAGAAAAATAAAATAACAACCATAAATGACCATTGATAATCTTGCACAATTTGTATCGGACTGTCATAACCCCTAATACAGCTCCGGGAGAAAAATTCGGAGCAATTCCTCAAGAGAAGGAATATGATGATGAAATAAGAACTATTTATTCCATTTTTCTTAAACTTAAAATCGAACCTACAATGTAAGTGTACCTAAAGTCTGAAATTTCAAAAATATGTGTTACAACAGGCGGGTAGCCAAGGGGGAGCAAAGGGGGCAATCGCCTCCTCCTTGAGCATTTTTTTGTATTTTAAATGATTTTTTTTATGATATTGCTAGTAACGCAAACAAAAAATGTTCAGACGCAACTTACAAGCCCTGGGAAATGCCATTTCCAGCGATCTGATGGGAGGCATTTTCGGCCAAAATTTCCTTGTACTCTTCACGCCAACCTATGGTGGGGCTACGCTTAGATAGTGTTCCTACAGGCTTCGCCTCCTCCTTGGCAAATTCCTGGCTACTCGCCTGTCTTACAAAGCTTGAAAATGCATTCAAATGGTCCAAATCCCATCTTCACAGGACATTCCTGAGCTGAGATATAAAACGTTGAAGCTTATTCATTGCGCATCAATTTGTGATGTCATTCTTGTAGTGCTCAAATTACCCCCGTCTTTGTTTTTCTTTGTTTTTTCGGATGCCACCGCACTTTGTGCCAAAATGTGATCACAGCCTTACTGTTATAGGGTGACTTAGCTATTTAAATCCTCTCCGTACAACATGCTATGCAAGGGAACAGTAAATGTTTCAAGGTCACATAAACATCTCAATTCAAAAGGACACAACAGCAGGTAAATTTGAGTTGTACAAGAAGGACATCACAAATTATTACGCAATCAACTATTTTAAATTAAGTGAATAAATTTCAACATTAAATATATAAACAATGGAGTAAACTATGAAAACGGGACTTGGATGAATTAAATTCATTTTCCAATCTCTAAAATATATATTCTTGTAATTTAAGACTTTAGGTCCTCTTTAATGGCTTATTTCTTTATTATGTCTTTGTAATGTTAGCGAAACAACAGAACCTGTTGTTATCGTTTTAAAATTTGTAATTTCCCAGGCAAATGAATACCAACGGGGAAATCAAAATCCAACACGTAACAAAATTTATGATTTCATAAATCACCTCTCATTAGGGTGATATATTGTTTCCAGAGAAGAAGGGTTCTTTAATTAAGAGATTTGTGGGTATATTGTTTGATGCAGTGATGTTTTAACACAGTACTTTATAGCTTGCTATATGTCATTAAAAGCAACCTGTATGCCTCAGCTTACTCAGTTGCGACTCATTAAAAACATTTCCCACGAATTTGATAAGCAATCTTAGACTGAATTCACCATGAATTACGTGATTCAAGTCGGTTAATTGTGTTACAATTGCAATCATAACACCTACGTGCTGCATTAAACTGTCGCAATTTTCTTTTATGCGTCCTTGTCAACTTACAACGTCTGCTTATGGTAAGTTTCAGGTTCCTGAAAACCGAGATGCTTAAAACGAGATAATGTGCTTGGCGGGAAACGAAAAGAATGTTAAAATATGTCCTCACTACTTGAATTTATAATCATGCACACACACAGGCTTGGAATGGGTTAGGCGTTTAAATCAATAATGATGCAGTAACTCGGTTTTATCGGTTAAAGAACAAAAACGAAGCAAATCTGAAAGGCTCAGATTTGTTCATATTTGGAATACGCTAGCGAAGATCTAAAGGACTAGTCACTGAGAATCTCCCGCCCAATTGCCTTCATTATTATCTCAGTGTAGAAGCAATGAAATAATGATTGTGTAATGCCAGTTATGTAGTGCCAGGGTTTCTTTCTGATTACATTCGGCAGGTTCCAGTCACTTTCTCTACATGTGTTAGGAGGACATTGATCTTTTGATGGAGGTTAATAAATAGGCAAGGTCAGCCCGAGCTCGGTCTCATTATTACCAGGACAGATCATCAAAAAATGCCTCAACAAGAATTTGAAATAGATGGTCATGGTGCGTGTCCAAGAGGAATCACGCATGAGGAATCAAGATAAATCAAATATAAACTTTCTTGATACGAGGTAAAAAAAGACTTAGAATGACTCAGAACCTCGTTCTGGTAACTTGCGTCACATGCTTGGTGTCAAAGAATTTGATTGGTCGTAATTGATTTGCAATTGACTGTTTGTTCCGCGGGAGAAAGGACGTGAGCCGGAACTACCAGTGATATGCTGCCTAAGACGCCAAATCATTTGCAAACTGATGACACTTTCGTGGTATTCATGAAAATGACATTCACAGCTTACGAACACTGTAAAATTGGATACTGAACACAGATTTTAAAGACATGGTGACGTAAAGTTAGGTTAGGTTAGATGAGGTTTAACGTCCCAGTTTCCAACCAATTAGTTCAAGTCGAGACGACCACGGCCTTTTTTCCAGTTGTGGCTCACTGGCTTGTGACGTAAAGAAGAAAAACAAAACACAAAATGCTTCAGCACATTAAATATCTAAACGATCCATCTGTGATCCATCTATGATCCATCTGTATTATATCATGGGAAACTGACGTGAAACAACTTAAAAAATTGACTTACCAGGTTACTACAGTCATGTCCTAATCGAGTGGTAATTCAAATCGACATTCATCAAATTAAATTCACAGATACCAGTTTAAATCGACAAATACCAATTTAACTGGATTATCACTTTAAATAGACAGATACCTACATAAAACTACATGAATAAATTCACATCGACGTAATTTAATGAAAAAGCCTTAATTGACACATATCAATTTAGATCGATATGTGCCAATGAATATCGACAATTTCTGGTTGTAGTCGACATGAATATTTAAACCGATATATATTATAATACATTGTTGTATATCATCCGGTTTTAGTCAACCCATACCACAAAAGGCGCCAAATTTAAGAAAAAATTCTCGGGGAGAACCCTCAGTCCCCAACCTCCGGCTTCGCCCCTTCGGCTCTTACGGTTAAAGGCTTCGCCGACCACAATTTCCCAAGATGCAGCCTTCAGTAAAAATTAAAATTACTTCCCTTGCACTTTAACTGTCGATGCCCTTGACCATGTCCATGTAAAAACTGCTCATAAAACATTTCATTGACTTTTTAAAGTATCACATAGTCTATAACCCTCAAAATCGACACCAACTTATTTTTCACACTAAAAAAGTGGAGTGTTACCTTCATAGCAAGTGTCGAATATGTACTCCTCTTTTCACGTACATACTCTAATATTCAAGTTAGCGGAAGTTGGTATTACGAGTGCAGCCGATATAGGTGCAGGAGTAATACACGTCCGCCATGAGGGCAAACTTTGAGGAGGACTTGTCCAAGACCATCGACACTAATGAAACATGACAGAAAGAACCATAGAGCAGGATATAGGTTCCTATACCCTGCTCTATTGAAAGAATCCTTTGTCTCCATTCCAAAAAATTTTATGCAACGAAAATACCGCATATAAAACTAAAGAAAACAATAGGCTACAAATGAAAGTCTCAAACGCTGTCTCAACGCTGTTTTTTCGGCGCGCTTCGCGCGCACCCGTTTTATATTGTATCGGGATTTGGGGTTACCTTCTGTGGAACATCTTGCTTCTCATAGCTTCGCACAAACTCTTTTATTATCATTGAAACCACCAATGTCCCCATGGCCATACGCAGGGGAGGGGAAGTTCCCCTTCCAAGAAATTTTCAAAGCAAACTTTTTGTCACCATAAATCTGTGTAAACTTACCGACTCTTTAAAGATTGTTTAGATGCAAGTTGTAACAGGCGCGGATCCAGGGGGGCCTGGGGGGCCCGGCCCCCCCCCGCCACGAAAAAAAAAAACGAAAGGAGAAAAAAGGAAGAAAAAGAAAAAAAGAAAAGGAGAAAGAAAACTTAAGAGCAAAAAATGAATAGAAGTGTCTAAGAACGTATTCAAAGTATATATTTCTGTAGGGGTTGGGTGAAGCTATAGCTGGATTATCTCTTTAGATATCTTTCAAAGTGGTTGGCGACCAAAAATAGAGCTACAATGTTCGAAAACAGGTGAATAGCTGATCAATGATCCTTGACTTAAGATCTAAATAAGTAAACATCGTGACATATGCAGTATGGGCCCGGCTAGCTGCACTGAAATGTAGTAACAATTTTGCGTTAAAGAGTGAAATGTTTTGTAATCTAGAGGGATTGAGAGGCAAAGTTTTCGCCATACAGACCTTGCAAAATTAATACAGAAGACAAGCTGTCAGGTGACGTGATATTGTGCACAGTGGCACCAGCTGCTGCAAGTAAAGTAGCGGCGTGCAAACCCTGTTCGATTTCGAAACTGTCTGAAAAGTTTTAAAATGAACTTAAAAGGCTTTTAAGCTACAGACAGTGGCGTCGGCACAGTGGACAATGGGTGACGTGTGTCCCCCTCCCCATCGATTCTTGAAAATTTTTAAAATGGTCCCAAAAGTCGTTTAAGCTACAGATTTCTGTGGAGGGTGTAGGGTGAGATGTATTTTTGATGATTGGTTTATTTTTCTAACCATTTTCTTTCACAAACTGTTCTCAAACTATCATAAGTTTTGGAAATCCTTGACAAATTCCAAATTTTCGCACGCTCCGCTAGCGTCAAGCCTTGTGTCAGAATTTCCTTATTATCAATAGCTTTCGGTAACTACTCAAGGAGGAACAAAGGAGCAAAAGTGCTTTTTAAGAATTCTCAGTCAGAAGATTCGTTTCTGAATAGCATAGGTTGGTGGGAATGTGAAAGTGTCCGATGCAGGTTCTTAATGCAGGTTTTGTCATGGACTAATATTTTACTCAAAATTTCGGCGCGCTTCGCGCGCACACGACAGGGTTTACACCCGATTTCATATACCATTGACAAAGCTGTGACGCAAGAAATTATTCCAGTGCAAACATTTTTGTAAAAACTACATCTCCTTCTCTGTAGGGCTCTCATCATTATGGGATCTTTGACTAATCTAGTCTAGCACATAATTTGAAAGATTGAAAGTACGTAATTGCCGTTGCTTATTTTCCAAACATTTTACCGCGACGTTCAATAACGACGAAAATCTTTCTGAAACGAATTTTGCCTGTCCACCATTCCTCTTGCTATACCTAAAAAGAAGGTGATATATCATATCTCCTCCCATATGGATTTCGGGTAGTAAGAATCCCGTTGGTCCCTCTTTTGTATACTGTAACTAATTCAGAGCTCCCGGGAGGTTCTATACTGTTCTCTGCCAACCTTGGGTATCCTTTTAAAATGTAAAGGAAAAATTTTTATTATAGTCCAAGAATGTTTCTGTGGACTCCACGCAGGTATAATTGCGTGTACAATTTTTCCATGGGCGTGGATCATGGGGAGACGGGAGCACGCGCCCCCCTCACTTTTTGGAAGGGGGGACATCGTCAAAAAGTCCCCCTCACTTCTTCAAAAATGATGGAACAGACTGCAACTATGCCTAGGAAAACGAAATTTTTAGAAGTAAAATAACCTAAAAATCCTACACTTTTGTTGCACCAAATCGCATCTGAGGGCATTCAGTTTTAGAAAAATTTCCCTTAGACCCCTCTCCCATGCCGACGATTACAAAACTTATTGCCTCCCCGTGACGCAAATTCTGGTTACCACCACTGCTTCTTCCACCAGGACGGCGATTCACAAATGTGAAAAAGTCCCCCCCCCCACTTTTGGAGATGGATCCACGCCCATAATTTTTCCTGGGAGAGCTTTGAAGGCAATATATTAATCGTCACCATTGGTCATAGATTTCTGAAGGGTATAACCTTCAGAAATCCATAAAGAAGGTGATATATCATCTCTCCTCCCACATGGATGTCAGGTTGTGAGAGTCCTGTTGGTCCCCCTTTTCAGTGTACAATTACTGCAGAGCTCAATTAATACCGAAAATTTTCGGCGCGCTTCGCGCGCAATTGTTTACACTTACGGAGAGAGGTACGTTTTTACTGAGTGATGGATTTATTCTTATCACTTTTTACCAAAAATCATTTGAAATCTTTCACGATTTTTGCAAAGTCTTCTCAATATTTCTTGATTTTCGCTTGATCTGTGCACTTTTAGCCTTGAATTGCTCCTTTTACTATCAATAAGGTCCCAAACGTATTCGCATTACTCATCGGTGGGGTTCTACCATAAGCCAATTATTCGTGTGCATAAACGTGATTTCAGAGGAGCCAGCATTGTAAGGATGTAAAGCAACTGATATTCATTTTTTCACCCTCCTCTCCTTATGAGAACTGAAACTTAGTATCGAACCCACCTTCTAATTGATATACACACATAGAGGGAATTGACACCGTCAGTCATCGCAATGGTTTTAAATGTAAATTCAAATTTTCGGCGCGCTTCGCGCGCAATTGTTTCATCTAACGTCCTAAACCCGAATACCGTATAACGAAAACCAAACACTCATTATGGCAAAAATCATCTCAAGTTACCTACAAGGGCTCATAATGTTGGCGTGTAAGTTTTAAGATAAGTTATATTCTCCGGAACTTCTGCAGGTACATATAGTAACTTAAACTGAGCCATACACATCAAATTCCATGAAACATGAAAAGGTATAAAATCTCACTGACATAAGAACTGGAGGTCGATTTCTGTGCTCTTAAAATGCAATATTGCGAGAGCTTCCGGGGGCTTCGCCCCCTGGACCCCCACCGGGGCTCCTCCCCTGGACCCCGCCAGGGGCCCTAACGCGGGCCCCTGGACCCCACGCGTAGGAACTCGCGCTTCGCGCTCGTGGCTTCGGTGCACATGAGATTTTCCATCTTAGGCCCCCCCCCCTCAAAATTTCTGGATCTGCGCCTGAGTTGTAATGCACGGAAAGTGCCAAAAAGGTCATGTAATAAGGGACAGGCGCTTCCAGAAGGAGGGGGGGGGGGACAAGGCCCTCTAGCTCCTTGAGGACACTATTCTTAGCTTTTCTATTACTCATAGCGCTAAAAAATTTGAAAATGCGATTTTTTTAGCTCGCTTCGCGCGCACCCACTCTGAATACTACATCTCCCATTCTTAAAATTATCGTTCCAAAGCCCCGGGAAAACTTCAAAATAATCCATTCTCCCCTCCTTCCTCAAGCCCTCTGCATTATCGATCCTATCTGACTGTTACCGAGTAAGAATATAATTGAAAAAAGTCAAATTGTGATTTTTGTGGTCTGTTAAGTGCCCACCTTATGTCATTTGAAGTTGAAGCTAAAATGCATCATTTTAATGCATTCAGTACATGAACGTATGCATTCAGTACATGATCGTAAGCAGTTGGTACATGAACGTGTGTTTTTAGTACATCGCATGAGTTTAGATGATGAACGTATGTCGGTGAGCCTTTCGGCGGACTTCGTGAACGCCGAAAGGCTCACTCAGTATGGCATGCGGGGAGGACAATAATAACATGATGATCGTAAGTTTTTACATGAACAACGTGTGTTTTTATATGTACAACGTGTGGTTTTACATATACATCGTAGCATTTAACATGATGAACATATATATTTAGTATATTATGGTGTAAATTTACATCATGATCGTATGAAGTTAGTACATCATCGTGTACTTTTGGTACATGAACGTGTAATTTTAGTACATGTACGTGTATTTTTAGTACATCATCATATGTGGTGAGCCTTTTGGCGTGCCATATACAAGGGGCACAAGTAAAAACAACTGCTTGGAAAAAGCGCACGAAACTAAGTGAACCACACCTTAACTCTTTCAAGCTTGTATGCCTTAAACATTCCGACTACCTTTTAACATATTATGCAGATTAGAAATAAATATTCATTGAACAATCGTTTCTTGCATATTCATTAAGCAAACAAAGGTAAATCTTACATTAGTTACGATCGTTATGTATCAATTTTACTCAACATTTTCCGTTTTAATCGACATCAGTTATATCAGTTTGATAAGCCTACCAATTGAAATCGACATAACTTAGGCCTTCATCAGTTTAAATGAACATAGGTCTTACGTCAATTCTAATCTCAATACAGACAGACAGACAGACAGAAGTTTCATTGTTTCAATCAACCCATACGGGGTTGAACAGAGATGATGTGATACCGGTAGCTAGTCGTGCATGTGTGTATGGGTGTGGGCGTGAAGCATGCTCAACGAATGCGTCTCCAACCAACCACAACCGCCTACAGTTCTTGTTGCTTTAAATTTCTTGTATGATTCATATCCGTTGGTTATCTTTGTTAATATATTCTGTTTATTCGAAGTGTTTGTTTTCTATTTATTTTTAACTTTATGTCTAGCTAATTTTATGTGGGTTTTACCACAAAATTTATTCTGAATAAAATCCGCCGTCGCTTGATTCACGGTCGACAGGTCGGTAATCATTTGCTTACTAATCCAGTCCGCCAGTATATGCCAGTGTACAGGATTCGATTCCGTCAGAAACGGTGATGATAGGTGAGTGAAGTATGCAAAAAAGCCCATGAACTTAACTACAAAACGTGACTAAGATATACATTATTCCCCTTACTATTTCCTCTAGAAGTATGCAATTTGTTGACAGAATTACACCTTCCGAAATTACATTTCTTTCTTATAACGACAAAAATAGATACAACGTTCTTTACGAATGTAAAACATTTTATAAGGCTGTTTCACTTATTACAGTTAATCAATTATCTCTCAGCATTTAGAAAACCCGAAACTGCTTTAGTTGGAGCAACGAACCAGAAGGAACACGGATGTGGAAAGACATGCTTGGGTTACCATGTATGTGACAGGGAGGAGGAAGACTCTTGCCCCCATCTAATAAATTTCGGAGTTAAGATTTTCTCCCATATTACTATTAACTGTGTCCCAGAGTGATCAATTCTTCTTGTGAGATGGCAAAATACTAGAACTAACTTGGTTTAACCTCCCGGGCCCATCTCAAAACATTGGAAGACCCTGAAACTCGATATAATAATTAAAAACAGCCTACAAATAACGTGTATGTTGATGGTGTGAATGCTCGATATCCCATTCTGACGGCCCCGTTCGAATCCCATTCAAACATTTATCTTTTCACCTATTGTCTTCTGTTACTTATCATACTTGGTGTATAAACTTTTGATATTGAGTGGAAAACTCTATAATGTTTTTGTTAAGGCCAGAGGTAATTTGACGTCCCCAGAGGTCAAAAACTGAAAATTTTGAAACACCATACAGCCATATGTCAAGTTGGGAATTATAAACGCTTTCCATACTAGGTATGTCACTGCGATATACTTAGAAAATACCCCTGTTGTTTTCGGTGGAGTTCAAAGGTCACCAGCTGTTATCGTCAGTGAAACTGCACAAACCTTGTAAACTGAAGTATCTCATACCTGGATGCCACATACTAATAACAAGAACCATTTTGTTTTGGTGGAGGTGAAAGTTCATTTGGGGTCATAGAGGTCGTAAGGTGAAAACCTGGTAAACACGATAGATCAAAAGGGGGTAATCTTGACGGATCTCATATAGGCATGTGGATGCCCTCATATTGCTTTCAAAAGTTCAATTGTTTTTGGTGGCAGTCAAAGGTCATTTAAGGTCAAAAGAGGTCAGATTGTGAAAAACTGGTATGTAACTGTGAATGATTAGCATGTGTACGACCCATGTTAAGTCACCAGAGGTCAAATTATGAAAGCATCGTAAAACATCTTATCTCAAGAGGATAATTTTGATTGATAAACCTCTGTGCGACAAAGCATTTCCTTTCGGCAAGGAATCACTAACCCTTTGGGCTGTCTGGATTGATACATGTACCTCATACTTACACTAATTTTTGTAATCTATCTGTACAATAATTCCGTTTTCAAACTGTTTCTCAAAATATTCATGTTCGTTCAATGACCCCCACTCTCTCACTATATAAAAGAATTTGCTTTATTTTATTCCCAATAAACGAGATTATTCTGGCAGAATAAAATGAAACATTGAAATTTCATCTAATGAAAACCTGAAATTTTTCTTGCTTGTATTAACCTTATTATAAATATCTCCCTATCCAATGCTTTTATTACTGATTATCACGAGACATAAAATCCCTTCAAAATTTTCTTTTAATAGACTGTCGCCGTTTTACGCATTTCCTTCTACGGCTTAAAGCTCTGAGGGATCCACAGTATTTCAATCTAATTCTGTTTCGTTACTCTTTCCATTAGTTTGAGTGACTAAGATCTGAAACAAATTAAAAATATGACAAACGTTTCTTATCATCTCAAAAGTTTCCCATAATATGTTGATCTTCTAGTATGTATTCAGTGTACCAGAAGCATTTGTTTTTCAACCCTGGTAAAAATTGCATGGCGTCGTTTGTTTTTGTCGGTTTGTATACTAGTCTGTCTGCCTGTTTTTTTTTTTTTTTTTTGCTTGTCGTTTGTCTGTCTGTTTGTCTGCTTTTTTCTTTTCTGTCTGTCTACCTCCTTATCAGCCTGCCTGTTGTTCGTCTATTTGTCTATCTGTCTCCCTGTACTGGTTCGTCTGACTATCTGCTTGTGTGTGTTTGTTTGTCTGTCTGTATGCATGTCTCTGTCTGTCTCTATGCTTGACTGTCTGTCTGTTTGTTGATTGCATGTTTGTCTGTCAGTGTGTCTGTTTGTTGTTTACATGAAATCTATCCGGGTGTTTTAGTATTGTTTCAATGTGTGTTTGTCTACTCCTCCACTTGTCTAGATTTTGTAGGGACATAATCTTCAAAACGTTACTTGTGTAAGTCGTCAGGCAAATGAATGATGTTATACTTTAATGTATCGAACATTAGGTACAGAATATTCACGTAGTTAGGAAGAGTTCCTCCTCGCCGTCTCGCTCTGCAAGTATTAGGTACCATCTCTTCTGACCGAAGCCCGAAAGTTCCTGACAAGTAGATCATTACGTCAAAAATATGAGAGTATAAACTCCAAGGACGTACAGTATATCTCTTTTACTTGGATCAGCCAAGTTCATTCCGTCATATCCTTTATGGCCCTAATTGACCGCGGCCGACCACATGATTCGTCTCCAAACCTTCCCATCTCTCACACATATGCTTCAGAATGTCAGCCATCCGATGCCGTCCATGGATACTTCGAGTGCCCGTCTGAATTTTCTAGAGCTTCGTTTCTCCTCTTTTCAACATTTTTTTTTACCTTTTCCATTATCCTTTGACGTCAAAGTTGTGTCATGAGTCAGGGAGTTCACTTCGAACTTTTGTGGTTTTACTCTTTTTTCCAGTCGTCCTTGCGTTATATGTGCCAGAAAACGGAGGCAATGGAAGTAGAGCGTGAGAGCTACCTGGAAATTGTCCATCGAAGAGGTTACCCCTGAAACCGACGACGACTACGCAGGAAGCATAACCTCTAACTTATACTTTTTCAACTCAATATAGCTGCAATGGTTTTAATTAATTATAACATCGTAATTTTAACTGTTCTGTGTACTTTTTCGAGTCCTCTTTGTGCTTACGAATCAGGAAACGTGGCAGACGGAAGGAGAGCATGAGAGCATGGAGCTATTTCGGCTCCATGATGAGAGGTAGGGAGAAATTGCCCTTCAGATGGGATAACACAGAAACCGCAAACCGACTACGCAGGAAGCACAACCTAGTACTATCACTGATGCACCTTGATGCAATATCACCTTGATGTTGGTAAGACAGTGGTATAAAGTTTTCGTGTGGTCTCTTTAGGGTCATTGTGATTTTTTATAGAGTTACAAGTTTAGAGATGATCATGGGCGTCCGGAGGGGGGCAAGGGGGCAAAGTGCCCCCCGAAAAATCAAAAACTTGAAAACACGAAGAAAAAATAAAGAAAAAAAGAAGAAAATATAACATCAACATTTCTTAACAGTTCACTCAGTGTGAATTTCTACTCTCAAAACAGGAACTGAATAAAAATATCAACACACAGGCCCCAGCAGCCCCCCCCCAGCATATTTTTGGTATTTTTACAGTTTATATTTACGATATTGCAAGTGTTTCCCCTTTTTAGATGCAGTAAATAGGCCTTGGAAGTGCCATTTCCAGCAATCTGGGAAGCATTTTGGGCCAAAATTTTCTTGCGCTCCGCGCCAGCCCATGGTGGTGCGGAGCGCTGAGAGTCTGTCCTGGGCTTCGCCCCCCCCCTTGACAAGTTCCTGGTTACGCTTTTGTCAATACTGTATGAAGTAGCATTTAAACTCTTTTCTGGGAGTAAAATATTTCCCATGAAAAAAGTTGGGTCCCCCTAAAAAATGTTGCCCCCTTGAATTTTTTCTGCGGACGCCAATGCATAAGATTTATTTTGATGAATTTATTTTGCATTTTCCTAAAATAACCATGCTGTAGAGATCATCATAGGTTCAAGGTTTAACATGAGTATAAGCCAGCCAGCCAGCCAGCCAGCCAGCCAGCCAGCCAGCCAGCCAGCCAGCCAGCAAGCAAGCAAGAGGTTTGAAACAGCCAAACCAAAATCCACGAGCTTCCGAAGACAGTAAAGTCAGTTTGGCTTTAACACCGTCATCTTCAGGCGCGGATCCAGACATTTCGAAAAGGGGGGGGGGGGGCTGAAAGCCCCCTTGAACATTCTCCTAGCATTCTCCTGATGCTAATTTTTGCGTATTTGTTTTTGCTGATGTGGCGAAAAAAAGGGGGGGGGGACTGAGCCAGGGAGAGCCCCCCCCCCCTTGGATCCGCGCCTGATCTTTACCGGGGTATTCTAGGTAAGACTGGGTATTACTGAAAGTGATCCCCAGATATTTAAAACCTGTTACAATTTTAATAGGATTATTGTCAATAACAATAGGTTCGTGTCCCTGGACTGTATAAAAGTTAGCAATTAATTCCTTTGTTTTCTTACCATTGATGAACATGTGTGTAAAAATCAATTGTATGTTCAATTGCTGCGTAGACATGCGATTAACTGTGGCGTTACCTACATTTGACGTATACAAACAACCTTCAAGTTCGTGACTGCGCATACGTGTATGGACGGCCAACCATATACAGGTGTTACAGTAAACGTTTCTGTCCGTGTGCGTTATGTACACGTACCTCACAGAATACCATGTTCTGTTGGCGGTACATACAAGTACAGGCATGCTCAGATACTAACCTTTACAGCTGCAGTTAACCGCATGTTGCTGCATAGTAGTTAGTGACACATAGCGGAACCCTATTATCGTCTGCATAGTTCAGTACACAGGCATTATCGTAGTAATATCAGGTCTATACTTGCCCCTGAAAGACCATCACCTCCAAAAGCTGTCATAACTTGAGACTTCGCTGAGAGAGAGGTTCAGACCACACTAACCCAGTGACGCCAGAGGCATCTATGGACGGCAAGGCCCTTCCTATGGATCAGGTGTCTATGGGCCCATCCTAGGTCGTTTCTTCGTAAAGACTACACCTTGTTTCCCCCATTAAACAGGCGATTTTTCAACAGTTTTTCTCATTTTAATTATGACATCCCTCCTCCCTTTGACTACTCCCCTAGACAAGACCGTGAAAGCTTTTGTATTACAAATTTCATTTCGCATTCTAAGGTAACTTGTTTCAAGTTCTACTTTTAACTAAAAGGACCTTCTTTGGCTTGTTCATTATTAAACATTATGGTACAATAATTTTTTTCTTCGAGATGTAACTTACCAATTCATGGAATAACTTAGAGTCAGATGTGTTGGTAAAGACTGGGAATGGGACTGAAAAAAATAACTATGATACCTCAAGAAAAAATAGAATTCATCTGCATTTCTACCATTTGAATTATTTTATGGAACTTTATGATGAACGACCAGTGTATACGTTTTGCGTTTTAGCCAGATGTGGGATTCAGAGAAATATATTGTCTAATGATATTTGCATATTTATAATTATTTATGACGTTCAAAGTCTGGGAGTATGTGTATCTAACCTAAGTTTAATGGTAGCACAGTAAAGTAATCACACCCATATAACCTTCACTTGCATCGTTTATCATTTTAGCAGCTGCAACGTTGTGAGAGGTTTGTGTGTTACAAATGGAGAGAAGTCATGCGGTAAGAAGACTAAAATTCCGAATTTCATAAGTTGATTTTGAAGACTGTAAGATTTGGAGTTTCAAGACATCTCCTAGAGAAACTCTTCCACTTTTTTAACATACGTATGCATAAAATAAAAGCATTATTTTTCTATCCAACTTTAACACGTGTATAGGAATTAAACATTTTGTCTAAACATTTCCCTGCCTAAGCCCACTTTGTGGCATTTTGAAAGGATTAATACACGTATGAAATTCTTAAACGTTTTGTGCAAGCGGGTTTTAATGCTAAACACATAGTGTTAGATTGTTTAACATATTTAGACATTAAATGTGTGTACTATGTGGTGGATAGGGGGCTAAACAAGCTAAACACACTTTTCACAGTGTTTGTTGCAACTTTTTCAAAAAATATAAACTGCACTCTCGATTTGCTTTGTTTTGATATGAGCTTACGCATTTCTATAGTCGCCATTATGTTACGTTAAAATTTAAAATTACGATAGGCTAGTCTGTAACTTCTAACACGAGTTCGGTTATCATGCTGATTTTACCCTGTGTTAAATAGTGCGTGTACTGAAATGTACGGTACACATACCAGGCAATTAAAAAGAGATTAAATGAAGGAAAAAAAATCACAAACCTTGGAGAGTTTTCTTCATCTTGAGACTTTCTTTTTAACTCCCACCAATTGAGAAGGTAGTGGATGCCTATACATACATAGTTGCAGGGAGTTACCCCATACAGGTAATCGGAAGTGTCTTGAGCCTAACTAATACAAGGAATTCACAACGGCTTGTTCGTCATGGTTCAACATTCATTCACAATAGTTACCGCAAAGAAACCACTTCATACTACCACCCAGTGGTCCGTAACTTATTGCATGAAAGACAACTTTATTGCGGTGCGTTTAGATTGAAATCCCCATATGCTGTGAAAGTTTGTGTATTTCCCAATCACAATGGCTGAATTCAAATTTGTGAATATGTGCCAGCCTGGCAGTGTCTTGTCATGATTTTAGGTTACCAACATACGAATGAAATATATACATGGAAGCTCCAAGCTTTTTGAAATACCAAGAAGACATATTCAATTTGTCTACTCATTTTTCTTTTTTTTTTGTTTTTTTTTTGAGTCTGTTGGTGAAACGTTAGTTTTCTATAACAACAATGCGTTAGGGTTAAAACAATGAACACCCATAGCGCTAAATACGCACATAGTGCAGTCCTGTGGTCGTTTTTACTCCAGAGGTGTAGCGCGGAATGGGTTTCCATGGTTAGTAAACTAAAGAGACACATTCCGAAACGGACTCCATATTTGCCCATATATAATCAGTTCTTGTTTTCACGCCAACTTTGCTTTAGGGTAACGGAAAGACCTGGATGACAGACGGACGATAGCGAAGCTGTGGGGTACTTGCCAAATGGCGATACTATAACATGAGCAATCAGAATTCATTGGATGCAATGGTAAGTGAGCGAGAAGGGAGTAGGAGTAAGCTAAGAAGTATGCAAATGTAATAACATTCACTATCTACCAATAAAGGGTGCGCGAGAATCGCGACTTTGAAAAATGCCAACGACAAATACAGATTTCCAGTCTTTCACATCTTGCTACAAACCCGACAAATGTTACCATAGGCTACTCATGATGTTAGCTTTCTGTGATGCCCTCTACATGCAGAGGTGGGAAATGTTCCTCTAATTTTCGGAGAAGTGTTTTGGTCAGAATACTATTCAGCGGTAGTATTGCCCTATTATTAGGTAAAAAGATAAAGATCGCAAATCATGTCGAATGAGCCCGAAAGTTTGGGTGAGAAATCATTCCTATGACAAAATTGCATGTAGTCTCTGCACTGAGACACTATCGATACCCCCTCAAAAAATGTGTGTGCCAATTAGAATGCGACTCTTCTACCTGGTATTCGTTCAATATTTCAATTTTCCCAAAATATATCTCCCGAAAAAGAGAGTAAGGCGAAAAGAAATCCCTTGCGTCGCATTCTTACAATGCTTTGCTCTTTTGTAGTCACGTCCATGCATACGAAACATAGGCTTAACTGCCGATCCCTTTCCGAAGAATAATACGAAGACGATTGATTATAAACAAGCAGTGAGGCTAAAAGCGCGAGAAGCGGACGAAAAAATTTGATAGTTTGCAAAAACATTTGTGATTAAACTTGAAGATGATTAAAATAAATCCATCACTTAGTCGACAACACACCTCATCCTAGCCCATGCAGAAATCTATAGTTTAACGCCTTTTGAGTTCACTTGAAAAGTTTTCGGAAATTTTCGGAAACCGATGGTGGAACGCGCCCCTCGGGCGCAACTGCGAACGATATCACCTTCCCCTTTTCCAACCTGGTGTCTTTAACCATCTTAGAAGACCTGTATGGCGAACATTTGGCATCTCAATCAACTAGATTGCAGAATTTTTCACTCTTTAACAAACATTTGTTGCTACAATTCAATGCAACAAGCCGTCCCACCTCATCCCTAATCGAATATCCCACCTCCATCGCATATATCATCATACCCACCTCTATAGATCTGTAACCAAGCAACCAAACCCAGCCATCCACCTGATTTCACACATTATAGCCCTCCTCTCATCGTCAATCACTTTAGAGAATTTCTATCTTATAGAAATGAGAGACGATTCCAATGCGATTCTAAAAACGATTAGAGAGATGATTCCAACTTCAAGCTTCACTCAACTCCTGCAAAAAGATGTGTTTTGAGTACGTTTTCAAACAATTTTTTTAATTTTTGGCTGTTTTCCTATTTTCCCTTTTTCTCCTTTAATTTTTCGCCCCAGGGGGGAGGAGAAACGGGCCACCTAAATCTTCGTCTGGACTCACGGAGGTAATGTTTGATGGCCAGCTATCTTAGTGTTTTTATTACACTTTAAATTACTACTAACTGCCTTTTTATCTTTGAAATTTAGTATTGCTGGAATGTTTTTACCTTTTTGCGTTAATCTAGTACAACGCTTTTACTGTATAGATATCACTTCCCAATTTGTTGAAGGTTCCTTACAGCGGTTTGAAAAATGCAAAAGACATAAAAAATCTATGTCTAATCCATTTACCCAGATGACAATTTCCTATCATGCACTGTATTAAGAGAAAAAACTTATCTTTAAAAATTAGTATGTCTCAAACAAAGTATGCTTTCTGGCTATTGCGATTCAGTTTTAACACCTAACACAGAACTTTTTCTGCCTTTTTTGAAATTATCAATTTCAGTTACCAGATTATGCTTTTTGACAAGCCTTTTCCCCCAAAACATCTGACCTGCTTTAAGCGTCCCATTTTTTTTCGACGTATGGACATGAAATATCGGTAAACAAAATGCAAATATGCCAAAAGGAGAGTTCACTGACAATTGCTGACCTATGATTTTTAATGTATAGACAGAAAGCATGGATTTTCAATTAATTTGACGTTGTGACGTCATCATGTATCTTAGCAACCTTAGCAGGGCCACCTGTTCATTTTTTCGCTAAATGTAAGTCAATGGTACATCAAGGATTTTGAAACTTTTGATATACATAGATCCCTAAAGATAATCGGCAAGGTGATACAATGAAAAAGAACTGACTGTTCTTGAAGAAAAAATATTTCTTATCCAGGTACTTTCTCTGGAGATGCATGGTTTTTAAAAGCCTTCATTTTACGTTGCCAAGGTAACGAAGAAACATTGGATGATACTTGAGAATGCAAGTGATATCAATCGTGGATGAATGTAAACTCGTAATGCATTAATTGGACAAGCTGATGACACCATTGGCATGTAAAGTGCTCTCAAAGATGTCAGCGGTAGAATTTGGCAGTTGTTCTATGTGTTTATTGCATATTTAAATAGATACATCAATATTTTGTAGTCATTTCTGCAGAAATTTAAGTAGGTGGCAACAAGGATAATCCATTTTAATCATTTTCACAAAGGTACAAAGCGTGAGTTGGGAGGGGATTAAAGACCCATGTGCTCTTTTTCAAAATGTAATATCATATATGACGATGATTTTCGGCAAAACAAAATAAACAAAATCACATTTTCCAAATAAGCTTTGGGAGAGGGTGTGGGAGTTTGAAGAAAAACACATTTTGTACTCTTGTTAAAACGATGCAAAACAGTGATTACCCCTGAGGAGAAAGTGGGAGAAAGAGTTGAAAATTAAACGTACTTGGATTATTTCCTTAAGAAAAGGAATATTGTCAAATTTCAGTAATGGAAGCCAGGAAAGGCAAGTAAAATTCAAAAGCCTTTGCAAGAATCGTATGTCCATATCTTGTTTGGTTTTAAAATATCGCATTCTTTTCATTGCCAAGGGAGCTGAAACTTTTCAAAGAAATAAACTTATGGAATGTTTTTGTAATTTGGCATATCATGCACATTTTTGTTTTCAATGTTTTCAATGTTTTGATTTTTTTCTTTTTTTATTCTCTTCTTTTTTTACCTTTCCTTTCTTTACAATGATAGTATAGCTTAGTACTGAATGTCACAAATTTGGATCCAGCTGGATTGTGGTGCCAAAATGGATTTTATTGCTTAACTTTGTCCATTTAAGTGTGCTAATTTCAAAAAAGTTAGGGGCCATTTTTCAAGTTATCTTCAGCGACCATTTTTAAGTTCATTTTAAATTCAAAATAAATGCTTCTATGAGATGGTTGGAACTATTTTCCTCAATTTTATCACTTCTGATGTACAGGAGCTAAAATAAGAAAATTATATTTTAAGCTGGAGTCTGGCTGCCATGTTGGAATTCAAAATGGCTTCCAGACTGCGTATACTTACCTTTTAGGACAATAGATATAAGCCAAACCTTTGGTGAACCTAGAGTACATTAAAATGGAAGGCTGCTACTTTATATTTTATCATGACTGCCGCACCTTACATCACATCTAAAATGGGCAGACATCTAATCCCAAGAAAAAAGCTAATTTGCATAACATTCAAAAGGTCGCCAAAGATTGCCTAACGTTAAGACATTGTAATTCAATATGGTTGTCTTTCTATCACAAGATTGTGAAATGATTATGCAGAAATGTGATCCCAAACAATCTCATGAGATCATTAAGGGTACATTGTAACAAACCTATGACGTCTTGAGCTTCAATTCTGCGTCATCACATAATGTTGTAAAGAGACATGATTTTGCTGTAAGTTTGAATTCAAATTTCAATGCGATGATGCAAATTTGCTTATTGCATTTTTAATCTTATTGATTTAGAAGTTAAAGATTTAAAGTACTCATGTCATTATGTTAATGTTTAACGTCAGTATCCTCACTTCAAAGTGGCAAATTTTAATTTTCATTACACGACATTGACTTATAATCTCATTATAGTGACTCGAGAAGTTGAAACTTTGGACTGTTTGTTTATCTTATTATTTTGACTTTTTATCTCATTATTTTAACTTTTTGTCTCACCGATTTTATTTTTCATTTTTATTTCGTGAATTTTAATTTTAAAACTGTTATTTCCAATGTCATTATTCTAAATTATTATCATTAATATAACTATTAATGTAATTCTTTTCACTTTTAAGGTCAAAATTTTCATTTCAACTTATAATTTCTCTTTAGAGTTAAGATCTGGAATCATTAATTAAACTCGGAACTCATTGAATTAAAACATTAATTGAATTCATTAATTTTACGTATACCTTTCAATTTTAACATAAAATGCCAAGATATTGAGCTTTAAGGTGATTTTTTTTACATTTTCAACTATTATTTTACGTGGAAGAGTCACCAATGGACTTTTGATTTCATGACTATGATTTACAATCTCCTTAAAGTGACTTTAAAAATCTTAACATTTATTTAAAATGTGACTTTTAATGTCATTTTTCCAACTTGTAATTTCATAATTTTGACTTTTCAAATCTAGGTTTTCTTACTTTTAAAGTCAGAATTTTGCTGTTTTATCTCATTGTTTTGACTTCAGAGTCAAAATTTGGACTACTAATACAATTAATTTTACTTTTTTCCTATTACTTTCAAATGAAAGTCATGATCAAGAGTTTTTGTCATTACTGTATGTTTTCCTTTCTTGTGTGCATCTGAATTCTAACCCCCTGATACTTGAATCTTTCCTTCTCCTTCAAAGGAAACCCTGCATGCGTTTGCGGGACAGGAAACACTCCTTCAAAACCATAAATTTATAGATATAGGATAGAACGAACTGCAATTCACAGTGTAGCTAGGTAACTTATAGCTCATGAACAATTGGTTCACTCAAATTTTCCAATTTTCAAATGATGTACTAGTCATAATCGTCTAGAATAAATGTGTAACATTTTTGGGAAATAAAGGTACTGTCAGTGTTATAAGTGAGATGGAAAGGTTTAATAGTGATAAAAACTACTTACATCTGTGCCATGTTCAGATGTAGGTGCAATGTAAGACAGGGTTTCCTTTAAAGTTATGACATTTATTCAAATGAAGAAAGCTGAATTTTGAAAAAGCAGAGATAGGAATCAAACAATCAGTCATTCAATTAGTATATGGTCCTCTCTAACTGGAAAAGAGTAAAGTTGACTCCTAGACGAGTAGCTATAGTGATTACTCTGCTATCGAATGGACTGAAATTCCGCCCTGCTTGGAGTGATTATAAATTCTCGGTGGGCGAAAATGTTACTCGAGGAAAGGAGGAATGTCACTCTTTAACTTACAGTGATCACTGTTGTCACTTTTCGGTAGAATTTCACTCTTTTATTGTTGGAGAGTAGCCTATCGGTTGAAGGATTTGTCGGAGAGGCAGGGAGGTTGCGTACCTTCGTAACAGGTGTCAAATGTGTACGCCTCTTTTCACGTACATACTCTAACACCTGCAAACAATGATAGAGAACGTCCAATTTCACTATATCCATGAGCCTAATTTGACGTTATCTCTCGATTGTTGATTGGTTTTAGCATGAAGCTAATACTTGGACCGAGTAGTAGCTCCATGGTTTCAGTTTATAAATATCCATAGTGCAAGACGAAGCTTAAAGGTCAAGAGCAGTCGTCCCAAACTTATTTTGAAGCAACAGCTAAATCTCACAATTTTCTTCTTATTTCTCTGCAAAGTATCTTTCACAATATTTTAGAACCCCCTTTAAACTGTAACGTTGTTCTACGACCTTCTCACTTTTACACAGTATAGTCAAGGGGGGGTTTGGGTTCTTCATTGGGTGAGTTTTAAGCCAGAGAAATCGCACACTAAAACCCCTTTGACTTTGGCCGCGTGAAATGCATGGTAATCAGACTTACTTTAGTAGATTTTTCTTTGAATATTTATATGATTTGTGCTTGTTGTGATCGTATATAGTAACGAACAGTTTTTACACAGATCGACGAAGAATTATGCGAACGTTCGCTGACGTTGGTATTATGAGTGCAGCCAATGCAGGTGCAGGAGTAATAGACGTCCGCCGGGCGGGCAAGGAGGTTCCTGAAGGGCAGGTGGAAAAGTCTCCACTTTAGTTGAGAAAATGGGAAACGACTTTGCATAGACTTACAAAGTGAGAAATGGAAGAATGGGACTAAGCTCTTCCAATCGATGTAATCTTTGACTAAAAGCAAGAAACATTAGAGCGTTAGTTAAGTTCAGTTAGTTTACAGGTTTAAGAAGAACAGTGACTAAGATTTGTGTGCAAAATGGGGGGGGGGGGGGGGGATAATGTACACTTGCAGAAAAAGTTAGTGTATGAAAAAGTGAATGTCAATGGAGTATTTCCAAAAAATGGGGATATGTCCCCCTATCCCTGGGATATCCGCCTATGAAGGAGTGCAGCTACGCAACATTTTCGCCAGCATCCTCTACCTTTTAGATTTTTGGCTAAATCCCTACGGCGGGGAAGGGAAGGGTAAAAAATAGTGGCGAATTGAGGAAATTTGGTCTGCATTTGGAATGGGAACTTCAAACTCACATCACTCTCTACTGAAAATTCAAGAAAGAAAGATAGGCTAAGAATTTAGCCCTTGCGGAATGACAGGATACCAAGATACCTCTAAGGGTTAATTTTAGTCAGTTTGGTTCTTTTTGTTTGCAATATCGTTGGTTTACTTGTTTTCCTTTTGTAAAAATGAAAGGATGATCTCGTTGGTATTCACCTCTCTCTCTCCCTACGCCCTACGTATGTATCATTGTCATTGCATTCCAGTACATATTTGCGTTTACAGAAAGCTGTTGCTTTTCACTTTACCTTAGTTTTTTTGGGGGGGGCTTCGTTTTGTTTTTAATCTCGAGCGTTGTTTGATTGATCAATCGATCGATCATTCGATTGGTTTTTATTTCTAAAAACATTGAACGCAACATCTGCATCTAAAATAAGAGGAGATAGCTCGAGTATTCCTGTGCCTGCTTTTGAGGTTTGTATACATCTTAGCAGTTTGTTGAAGCTCTGTTTGGTCTGGCTAAATTTAGACCTGCCTATAAGCAAGAGTCTGTACGATGACAAGTCACACGGTTCCTAATCCCTGTTTTCACGGTATGTGAGGTAGGCTATAAGAGTTAATTAGCCTAATAGTGACTGTGTTTACCTCGCATAAAAACACCCCTGGGGTAAATTATTGCATAGACTGCAAGGTCCCCGTGGGTCTGAGAGCTAAACCAAAGGATCCTCTTGAAACTCTTTTAAAAGCTTTCTTCTCCATCACCATAACCCGATAACATTCTAAGTTTACATCAGGATGATGTAGAGTGTGTTTGAAATCGTGGGTTATTAGCTAGCCAAGATTGTAACTAGACAGCTTCTTTCTAAGTAAAAGTTCTAAATTTTTCCGGAATTGCTTTGGGGTTTATTTAAATAATACTTTCTCAGGCTGTCATTGTGCATACTGTCGATGTATGTGTCAGTTTGCAGTTGTAAATCACGCTTAATTTCATGGAGTATTTTGGCTGGAAGTTTGCGTCTGTTGTCTGGTCAAAAGAGTATTAAATAATGTCATGGTGTACCTTTGCCCGTTGTGTCTACATTATCAATATAACGAGGAGCATATCAACAAGTTGTTGCTTGAATTTATAACTTAGCAAACGGGGTTACTTCCAAATTGGAGAGGCAGGGAGACTGAGAGATTTGCCCGGAATTTCAGTTATTTCTTAAACCCAGTTTGGGTAAAAGAGAGTCAACTTCCTGCCGAATGGAGCCCTACCAAACACCGGCTGTGAAGATAGACATCCTTCTTGATCAGTTATTTTTTTACATCTGTAAATATCTTTCCCCAAACATGGTCTTGCTTGTAATTCCATGCCCAGAACAAATTTCGTATGTTGTTTTAGTGTAACATTTATTCGCTGCAAGAATCAGAACGAAGGATTGGTTAAACTGTTAAAGGTGTAATTTCTTCATCCACAAAGCAGTAAAAATTTTCACACCTTTGTTTACATCTAGCACCTCCAATTTAAACAGAAGTATAAATGCCTTTATCAAGTCCAAGACCTCTGCAATTCAATTGTTCAAGGCCATATTTTCTGAGTACACTAGAGTCTGTGATCTGCACAAATCATTGAACGATCAGGGAGGCTTATATTTGCATAAGTCGAAGCTGTGTTGTGTCATCCACGGGCTTGTGGCTGGGGGGAGGCATTTCGGGGCAATGCCCCACCAAAAAATATTTACTACCCACCAGATGAAAACTGAAACTGCACAATAATTAATCTGGTGGAATCCACTCCATTGTGCTTCTGGTGAAATTTAGGCACACTCTGTTGGTGAAGTTTATCAGTTTTTTTATTTTAATATAGCTCAAAAAGACAGTTTACATGCATTTTACAAGGCTTGGGCCATTTCCTGCAATCTGTGAACTATTTTGGTGGAAAAATTTGCTGTACGCTACGCGACAACCGATGGTACCGCTCCGCTTAGATAGTACACCGGAAATTAGGAGGAAATTTTATGCCCCCTCAATCACAACACTTGTCTCCCTAAAAGTGTAAAGCTGGCGACGGGCCCGGTCATCGCAGTCAATATCTGTCCTTGGGAAACTTACCAAGTTGGTAAAGAGGTTACGCTGATCTCATTTACTGCATCACTCTGAAATAATCTACCAGTCGGTACAATATTCAGTTATTTAGATTTTATATAGCTGGGATGGCTGGTGGGTGAGCTCTTCCGGTTATTTTGGTAAAAAAAAATGTCTCAAATTTTAAAATTCCGAAGTTTTAAATCACCACGATTCCAATATTTACACATCAGACTATTGCTAGTGTTTCATTAAGTCTTGCTCTAAAGGTCTCTTCCCCGACACCTCCTATTTTTAAGCCCACATTTCCTCATATTTGACGATTGAAGTAGGTGCAGCCTGTGCGACGCCATCAACGTGCTCGATATTCCAGCATCCAAAGGTTTGTCTAAGACAAGGGCTTTCAACCTCTATTTTCATCGTATCCCTGGAGTACACGTGACCCATGTCGTATACCCCGAGGCTTGGGACCACCTTACATCATGTTTGCAAATAGACACAGCATTGTCAAAATTTTATTGAACCTGTGTTCTCAACTTCATGTGAGAATTGCATTGTTACGCTACCGTTAGACTAATGTATATAAGACATAGCACATGGTCTAACAATGAATAAATCTCATCTATTGGTTTTGGTGATCACGTGCAAGCCACCCTTTTTCCACAAAATGCCATAATATGCAGTCGACAAGGATGTTTCACGAACCACCCGAAAAGATACCGACTACCCCTACTAAGAAGTAGGCGAACCCCATATTGAAAACCCAGGGTCCGATTTCGCTAACGTCTAGCGCCAAACCATGAATCCATTGCAATTTAGCAATCGATTGTTGCAACAGATTCCTAGCAACCAGTTTTGTCTCGTCAAGTCTCCATACTTGCCACGGGTTTCAGCAATTACTGCTACAGCAGGCGCAAAGAGATAAACTTTTCGCTATCACCGTTAGCAAATGATAATGGCGAACGCTTCAGGGGCGGATCCAAAGTGAGGGGGGGGGAGACAGACTGACAGAGGGGTACGTGCCCCCTATTTTTCGCCTGCCAAAATAGCGAAATGATAACTAATCACGCTGTTCTAATAAAGAAGTAGATTAATACTTTGTGTTTTGTTGAGGAATTTCCTATCAATATGCTTGCTGATTTAAGCATATACGGTAGTGCATCTACCGCTGGTATACAGAAGTCTGATTTGGTGATGTTTGGCAATATTTATGAGTAGGAGACGATTTTACAAACGCTTTTTGGTCACAACGCGTTTTTCATTGAAGTCATAGCAACCATTCGACACTGTAAACTGATGAATAAATATGCAGGTACGTGAACCTATACAACTACATTAGCATACATGCATACGTAAGATTTGTTCACCAGACGTAATAATTTGCTGATATTTATTGTGCAAGACGATTTTGTGAGTCAATGTTATGATCACATAACGGCTGTTTATCGATCTTTAGCCTACAGTAAATGACTCGGGAAACCTGTTCTTAGTACAGACGGGTGGGTAAGATACAGATGGTGACATTCCCATTATAGCCTACCACGTCACTCATGTGGTACATCTGTTTTGGCTCGCAATGCGGACAGAAACTTGTCTGTTTCCTTTAAAAATTCGAACGCGCTTCGGGTGCTATGCAACTCTGTAAGCTGGGTATTCCGACAAACACTAAGGGCTGGGCTATACTTCAGTGTAGCGCTATGAACCTATGTAAGTTGAACAATGTTCTACTCTGAGGTTATGCCCATGATTGGCAAGGAAAAGCAAGGAATGACCATATATGGTTCTTCAAACTTCTAACGTTTGAAAATTTGGAAGTACACCCGGCCTTTAAAGGCCGGTTCATACTTCAGTATAGCGCTATAAAGTTGTGAAAGCTGAACATTGTTCACCTCTGGGCTATGTCCGTGATTGGCCTAGAAGAGCAAGGGATGACCATATATGGTTCTTATAGTTTATAACACGTAAGCATTTGAAAGCATGAACCGGCCTTAAGTCAGCACTAAATTCGGTACATCACAAATGAACATTGCATGCGAAATTTATGCCAAGAGAGTCATGCTTTGACGTGATACTGATATTGGGTCCTGTTTGGTCAAATGCTGTATATATGGTAACCAAGCACGTACCATATTCGGGACTATTGTAGTGAAAAGGTTTAGCCCCCCCCCCCCCACCGGTGTAGCTAGCTTCAGTTTCGGGTAGACTATGGCACCTAACCAGCTAGCCCAGAAGCCCATCCTGTCAACGCTTCGCGCGTTCGGCGCCTACAGGTTTGAGCCCCCCATTACAAGTGTGCCTCCCTTTTTGAAAAAGCCTGGATCGGCACCTTACTGTTAGCGATTATTTCTGATTAGCGGGTGATTAAGCGATCATTGCTTGAGATGTAAGTAAAATCTGCTCCTGGTCTAAGCACGGAGCTACTTCCTGGACAGCTCCATGGTCTAAGATAATAAAACAATGAAAATTTCACGTCATTTGAAGTTAGATATACAAATTAACACTTTTATTTTCCCCTCCAAATATTAAAAATCAATTTCACGTACAAAAGATTAAAAATATGAATAATAGTCACTCATTTTTCATAATTATGAGTTTATAGAAATAGGCCAGGCGAAATGACCAAAGTAGCAAACCCACAACAGTAAATGGAAATAATGCAATAATATGATTGAAACTAGCTGCGAAATTACAGGTAGATATGTAAACACAACTTCTATTACAAAGTAAGTAAAATTATGTAACAAGGAAAAGAAATTGAACTTATATGAAAATTATCAATCATAACGTTAATGCTTGAGCAATTTGTTAATATTTTTTCAAGGATCATGGAATAACATACTTTAGCACACGCTTTTGACCAGTTGTTGACAAAATAAATTTTGTGAAATACCACACGTGAATTTGTAGTACATAATCATGTTGATGATAACAAAAATAATATGTAAAATTATGCTATGAGTGGAAACACAGACGTAGCCCTACTTCCGATGTAAATAATTCACAATGAAACCTCACTTTTATCTAAAACTTCCTATTTAAAATCGTTGATCTTTGTGTCATTATACAAACAGTAAAACAAACCAGAATTAAAGGGCAGTTGCATTCACCCTCAAATAAATCATGAGTATACCTAGGTATCCTAATTTATGAATGGCTCTTGCTAATCATGTGACAATATCTTTATTACTAAATTATGAAATTGAAGCAGTACAACTCCTTTTTTACCTATACTATCTAGTATTTACGCTCTGGGACACTATAAAAGATATTTGTTTAGGGGAGATCAGAGGAGACTTTTAAAATAAATTTGATATTTTAAAATAAGTTTTGAACGACTGTTTATTCCCTTTAAGGTTCCCTTTGTTCCATAGTATGTGAGGTTGTAAGCATTACGAATGCAATTGGTGCCGCACTGCCTGGTTGACTATAAATCAGGTTGTACCGTCAAAAAATAAAGTTTACATATTAAAGACATATAAAAGGGCATGTGAAAAGAGAGTGCAAAATTCTGATGTCTGAAGTTTGTGTACTGAATGGCAGCTCCCTGCTCTTCTTATCTTGCAGAGTGTAAGGCTATGGGTTACAACCATTCAAACCCAGTGAGACTGTGAAAAACATAGAGACAGTTTATGAAATGGAATTTACTTCCCCAGGGCACTGTCTTCGTTCCCCGGGGCAATATCCTAGACACGCAATAGAAAAATAAAAACATCTGATACTGCAAGATATGCGTCGTGATAACGTATACTAATTACTAATTTTTATAGTGCCTTCAAGTTCATATTTTTGTTCGAGTAGCGCTTCCCTTGCAAATTACGAAGCATTTTTTCAATGTAAAGAGGACTTTACTAAGTAATGTGACGGCTAAGTTTTACAATAGCATGATAGTAGCGTCACCATTTTCTGTCAACTGCACCACCTCTATAATGCTCAAGTGTTAATTGTAAATGTTTTACGGAGAAGACTACAATCCCGACAAAGATACACTGAGAAAATTTCCAGCCTGCATGCAAGAGACTTTCAGAATATATCCATCCTTTCTACACAATGCGCCCTATTTTCTTCGCGACTGACCTGGGCGATTCTAGTAATATTATGAAAAATTATAGCACGTCATTTCTTAACCACAGAGCGCCGGGCATCAATTCACAACAATGAGAAAACGCTGCGAACATCGTTTGCTCAGTGCTCCATCTAAATTCGTTTCCAAAGTAAAATTGAGAAAACGTAGGGTGCGTTAATTTCTTTAGCAGCGGGCCCAAGCCACCTTCAAAACAACCTTGAAGAAGAGAATTAGTCCCCAGATTTGCCCAGAATTGCAGAGTACATATCCCACTTTATTTTCAGGACCTCATCTAAAAATATATATTCTTCGTGTTTTCTCTTGAAACGAAAACGAGACTTTGTTTCCGCCCGTCGATGATGCGTGAAGTTAGATAACTTTAAATGAACCCTAGGCGTTATAGGAGTGTCTTTTAAATTACATACATCACGGATGGCATGTTTTAAATAAAAATAATCCACAGACATGAAAATAAAGACGTAGGACTGCAAGATCAAAAATGTCGAAACTGCTATAACTAATACCAATACAGTAGGCCTAACCGGGCTCTCTTCTGTGTATTTCGATAATGTGTCTACAAGATTTTAGGCATACAGCATATATAAAAAGGGAACATGGAACACTTCATATCACTCGTTTTTACCGAATCTAGTATTGTATTTCCAAACTTTTCTCAAGTTTCGTATATTCCAAATGTTGTATATCAGAGCAGAGCTGCCGACAACCTACCCGGGGCCGGGTACAAAATTTCAATGCGGACCCCCTCTCACCAAAGTAAGTGTGGTGTTCACGAGGAAATAATGCGATATGATATATTTCATGACCAATTTTCCTGCCCCCCAAATTGCCCCGGGCCTCGGGACATTTGTTCCCCCTGTCGGCGGCCCTGTATCAGAGTGCACGGAACTATACTTGAATAAGTCCAAACTTTATACAGAAAGCATTAGCCTGAGGCTATCTTCGGACGCCTTATGAGCACATACGGTAGCGACACTCAACGTATACTAAATTAGAAGAACATACTGTTTACATTTTTATGATTCCGAGGCAAACCCACATGCTTCAGTCAAATTAAAATATGTAGACACCGTGAAACTTTTTTCAAATCCTTCACCACCCGATGCATTCTAATCGAACATTACACAAGAGGAAACATTGGTTTCTGATTTTACTCGGTATACCGCACACTTTCGTGGAATATCATTCTCTACATTTTATTACAGTCAGACAGATGGCCTCCACAGAATTTCTATAGCAGATTGGAAACGAATTCTTGCTTCTCTTTACACAGTGGTAGCGATGGAGGTAACTCATCGTGAGGTATGGTCAGGTACGTTTAATGGCATATCCATCCGGGTGTGTTATTTGGTTGCGTCGTGTGTATGATAAATCTTTACTGAATATGATGGTGTAAGTGTAAAAACATACTTCCCGATAGGCAGATTATTCTGCAACACGTTCCATTTAAAGGTTAATATCAAAAACAGCATTTCAAACATTTTCAGGCAATATTTTATAAGCCATTCACTACTACACAGAATTCATTCATTCATTCATTCATTCATTCATTCATTCATTCATTCATTCATTCATTCATTCATTCATTCGTTCGTTCATTCATTCATTCATTCATTCATTCATTCGTTCATTCATTCATTCATTCATTCATTCATTCATTTCGTGTAATTGGTACCAATAAGAAACATTTTTTTACAGCTCAGCACAAAATACATACATGTCAGTAAGATGATTTCAACGAGTACGCCGTCGAAGGTCTTGACTATTTCAAGACCTTCGGCGGCGTACACGTTGAAATCATCTTACTAGTATGGATTCCCGTCTTGAAAGCCTTTCTAATAACATAAATGTCGTTAAGCTTACAGTAAACATGCATAAGTTTAATCTGTAGGACACCCTGTGTTGATCAGGGCCTCGGGGCTGCACGAGGTGAGGGTGGGAACAACCGTTGGTAATGGTGTATACGTAAAGGCATACGTATATTTAAATGTATGCGCATACACATACCTAAATGTTTTAACCCTCGCTTGTGTATGCGGATACTAATACATATACGTACACTTCCATGTGTAAAGTTGTTCGTCGGTGTGTGTATGATTTCCAATTGCCATTTCGGTACAGAGTGCACACGAAGTATTCCGAAAAAAAATTGTGACCATCAACTGATAGCATCGTCGTCTCGCCCTCACAAAGTATCCGTAAAATATCACTTTCGTTGATTAAATATCGTTATGTTTAGGGAAGAGATGTATTCCATACCTCAATCAAATTATCGGGTAGCACACCACCCCCGCCCTCCTCCTTGTACACCACACGTGCGGAAGGCTTCGTGTGGACCGAGTCGGTTTTTGCCCTTTAGAAAAGACCTTCCTGCAGGAGAAAAATGCCCATTTTTTTTTCTAAATCTCTGTCAGAGAGATACTTGTTTTCCCACAGTCTGATAGGTTGAAGCCCCAGCCCCCAACCTGTACGACCTATGCTATCCCCTCCCATCCCGTGATCGTAGTCCCTGTGGCACTATGATATCATTTTATAAGCCTATAGCCTACCTGTTAACCGTTCGTAGGTTATGTCGTTAGGGGAGATGCATTCCTAACGACTACAACGTCGTTTCCGCGTCATGCAGTTCATATACAGATATATCTGTATCACAAATGCCCAAAGAACGTCCCCATTAACATATCAAACGTTGCTATAAACTTCATTTATTACAACAAAATGAAACACACTTTACAACTGTTACCAGACGCTTTTAAAGGAAATATCCATTTCTGACAATGTTTGGTTGATAAAACTTTCCTCGTGATAAAATTTAATTCATATGAATGGACTTTGATATAATAACCAGCCACTCTTATCCCCATTGAAACATCTCCTTGCAATAATTGTTGAAGTAAAATAATGATGCATAGGCCATTAAAACACTCTACAACAAGAAGGGATAATTGCAACGAAGGTATCTATAACCGTCTTTAAAGGGAACGTGTATATAGTCATTCCCAAAAGCCTTGTAAAACATCGTTTATGTTTCTAAGAAGACATCGTGTTTGTATTACACTAGCATGACACAGGCACAAAAAAGCTTTACCATTAGTAAACCATATGCAGTCTCCGATCAGCAATACGCTCTAGCAATGGGTTTTCGTCTCCATAATTTTGCAAATTAGATGCTGCATAATTTGCATATTTGAAAGTTTAAGTGAAAAAAAATTATTTTTGAGCTGAGCTACAAAGCAGTGCAGTTCTTTTCGTGAGAACCTTTATCCTGAAGATAATTTTATCCGGTTACCCAATTTTGAATTTGCCCATCATTTTAGCTATATGCAAGTAAATTATGGTTTTAAGGTATAAAAATTTCCCTTGCCATGTACGTATCAATTTTCTTTAAAATGTTTATGCTTTTTACACAAGAATTCTAATATTATCCAAGACCAGTGGAGAAAAGGTGGGGAGAGGGAAGAACGGGGAGAGGAGGGAGGGGGAGGAGGAGGGGAGGGGTCATGGGCATTGTTAAAATGCGTTAAAGATACACTTTTTACTACAGTAACAAGGTCTGGGTAATGCCATTTCCGGTTATCTATGTGGCATTTTCAGTTAGAAATTTCTCTGTACGCCGTACGCCGCCTACTGGTGGCACCCCTTAGATAACGTCATGAAGTTACAAATTCTGAGCTGCCCAAACAATAATTCTGGCTCCCCGCTATCCAAGCTGGTCTTCAATCATTTTTGTAAAGGCAAATAACTGAGTAATATACAGCGTCAAACTTACGTGAAATTTTTTTCAAAAGAACGGAATGTACTATTAGTACTGACAACATTCTTTAATATCGTTCTGTATATGTGTTATTAAATTGTATCAATTTGATTGTACATATCTTTTGTAATTATGAGAAGGAAGAAATAAACTGAACTGAACTGAACTGATGATCAGAAAGGGAAAGTGGAGTAGCTAAAGGGGTGCTGGGGGAGCAAGCCGCAGGGGCGCTGGGGGCCATGTCACTGGAAAGGGTTATGATAAGTACATTCAGACTATTTCGGAAAACTAGTCTCAAAAATTTAACTTATTAAAACACTGAGCATATCGCCTTTAAATATACTTTATTAATAATATCTTTCTGATAAAGTGTTCATCTTCTGGTATGCATTAAGATCGTTAATATTTCAGCCATTACACATTTAAATAGTGTTTTTCAAGAAATGATTCCGCATTCGTGGAGAATTCTCTCTCGTGTTTAATTGATCAGCACTGAAATTTTAATATGCTTTTGACAGGAAGAAGAGGAGAAGGAAATTTGAAATATCGAGAACAACGAAAGAATGTCAAGAAAACATAGCGGATTCGCATTGCAATATTGGCTGCCTTGAAGGTGATTGATAATTATTAAACCGAATGAAGATAGCCTATGAAAGCCAGTAGAATGCTTTTGCGTCTTCAACTTGCTGAATTTTTGTACATTACGTCATCACCTACGCCTGATGACGAAAAATTTTCAATAACATTTCATCAAAATACATGAAAAATTAACTACAAATGTATTAGGCCTAGTAGTGCTTTATTTAACTCTCGATTTATTTGAGCAAAGTGTTATCTCTAGCGAATCAAAAGTTTGAAGGCGTAGTTTTGCATTTTGGGGACTACGTTTCTTATGCTTCATACACAGGGCACGTGAATAATTAAGGCCACGAAATACGTCTACAGTTGTCCTCATTAGCAAATTGGAACAGCAGCCTGCAATGTCTCGCTAAGTTTTCAATATTCGCAGGCCGTCTATCAACGTCTAAAGAGTCAGAACACCTGAAACACAGAAATCCCACACAAGCTTGGAATCGATTAAGAAAAAACTAAGACAACAAACTAAGTATACAATTTGACATGATATACGGTCTCGTGGCATCGCCGTTTATTTTTGCGTCAATTCCCCGATTCATGTCAGTCTATGCGCCTTATATCTGCTAGTAACGCTACTGTAATCCCGCCCAAAATAGGCAAAGCTACATTAGGCCTGAGTGGGTGGACGTTTAGACGCCCTTCAATGTTAAAAAAGGTTTGGGCAACCTGAACTTCCCCAAGAGGATTCATGGATCATCTCATTTCGTCCAAAAAGAATCCCATGCAATAAATCGTTGAAACATACAGTGCCATAATGTTTATGACTTCCCTAGTCCATCTATAATTAACCTGTACGCATTAGCATTGTGCTATGGCACGTGTGTTGTATAGCAACCATGTATACTCTATATTCTAGCCATAAATCTTTGTTCAAAGAAATGCAATACACTAGACAAGCTTGATTCTGCCTCTATAGTAAACACTCGTTGTGTTTACGTAGTTGGTCGCTAGACCTAATGACATGCCTAATGATGTTGAATGAATGTCGGGTCGGAGTGAATCACTAATTTAATATTCTGCTATAAACACGTTAGATGGCCTGTAACTAATAAACCACGTTACGATGTACGTATCTACAAGGATTGGAAGGTAATGTTTTGTAGAGTCCATACATACGAGGCGGAAATTAAAGCCGAGTTCATGAAATATTCTTACGTATCGAACTCAAACATCATTGTTTATAGGATAGAAGATACGATCCTTCATTCGGTGCGCAAAAATCAGAAATCTACGCAACTATCTCTATCTCCCAATACCCCACACCTATTATATCTTTTAAAGAAATATGTTGCTTTTAGGGGAAGCTTGGATGTGTTACTTTTCCTTTAATCTCTAAAAATATTCTTTTTCATGTTTATGCATTCTGAGAATAAGTTCTTTCAACAGTCTTTGTGTAGTCCATATCTACATAAAATTTAGTTCTAACAAGAATATACACAAGTCTGCTAGAAACCATTGGCTAGTTTGCCAGACTAGCTTAAACTCCATGAGAGTATAAGGGCCGCCCTTTAAAATAGGGGTGGGGACATCTTTTCCAATCAAGGGCTATTTTGATAGTCATTATCCACTAGCGGGCTTAGGACGCCGAATCTGCGATAGTGCACAAATCTTTCCCTTATAGGAATGATTGCAAAGGCCCCAAGCGGGCCCTTTTGGGGTACCAGGGAAAGACCAGATGATGGGCCGGGACAAAGCCCCTGAAGCTCTGTTGTATGTACAAAATTGTAGGCACTGTAATGAAATTTTCACCGGCAATATCTGTAAAAAGCATTTAGATGAGCGAGGCTAAACAGTAGTATCACAATTTGACCATTTAATGAACGAACGGATATGCCAACGTAGAGCCGGAAATCCAGCTTTTTTGAAGAAATTTCACTCTTTTCTTCAATTTCAATGGCAAAGTTATTCACTTTTTAAATTTTCAATCTTCACTGGAGTACTGACCAGCCTGAGGAGTTCTGACCCCCGGAATCCACCGGAATTAAAACAGGTTCCCAGAAAATATGTCTCAGTGAGTTTCGCGTCTCAGGTGAGCACGTAACAGTATAGATATCTGTTTACTACCATGCATGTATGTAGCCTATCTTTCATTCAAAGCTGCATAGTTACACCAGTAACACAAGGTTTCTGTACCTGGTTTATGCTTAATACTGAGATGGTATGCAATGCATTGTGCATAGTGATGTGGGGTCTGTAGTAATGTAGTGTTATTCCACAGCTTTCTTACGTAAAATACCCGGAAAATGACAAGCAGGATAAACGTTAGGTTTAATCAAGTTAATTTAATCAGGACCGGATCAAACGGTCTCACGAACCACATATTGCCTGCAGGATGGGTGTTCCCCACCCCGGCTCTACAAGGTGGTTGGAACTAACTGTGAAACTAGGAAAACTACACAATTTTGTATTCACCAGGTAGGCAGTGGACAGGGGGTCATACCCCTCCCCATTAGGTCAATCCTGGAGTCACCACTTGTAATCACCTCAGGTTTTATAACCGTTCTCATTTTAGAAATCATTTCAATCATTCACAATAGAGTTCTACAGCCTTTGTTTTTTTATTTCCATACAGTTTTTTAACTTTTGTTATAAATCTTTAATTGTACTTATCATTGTAAGGCTTTAATTACGTTTCATTGCATGTACATATTTTAACATCTTTTCTCCAAAGTTTATATAATTTATAATGGAAGAAAACAGAGTAAACTAAATTCAATAACTCTGCCATTGAGCCGTCTGCAAAAGATGGACGGGACATTTATACAAGGTAACACGCTCTATAAAAACAGGGTTTATATATTAAGCTTTTTAAAGCACTTTTCTGTCCCACTTTGTAAACATATCCAAATGCGCATATACACGCTTCGACTTCCTGAATGCTTACTGTTAAATGGTGTTTGATTGCCGAAGATGTTAGTGTTTACATGCTAAATATGCTTACAGTATTAAAAAGCTAAAAATGTGTGGGCCGAACGTGTGCTCAATTGCAAAAGGCCTAATGGCAGTGCACTGCTATGTAAGTTTGAACTTAAACTAAGTCGATGGATAGAAGCCGCCAGGTGTTATCTTGGGTATATTCTAAATCTATTACTATAGGCATATTAAAATGAATTTGGTTTTCCCTCGAGAACTTCCAGCGATGCCTGGTGGGATATTACTCACATAATACAGGTAATGGTAAGTGATTTATAATACCCAAAGTGTTTTGTTCAAAACCACGAAGAAACATTTTTTCCCGGTGGGTTGTGTAAGGTTGAAAAAAATTACTGACCATTTGACTTTGATTTGGTTTGGTTTTTGGGCGACTGCGTGCCCTTGGCTAAGGGCCTAAGGAGGAAGATGAAGAGGCAATGCCCCATAATTTTCATGATGCACCCCCTTTTCACACTCTATGGTGTAAGTAACAGACCCATGTAACCCCCCAAATAAAGTGAAAAAAGGAAAACTTTTTCCCTCCATACAAAGACGCTGTCCTTCTAGATTTAACAACATGGTGACTGATACGGTAAACACATCTCCTATTAAAAAGTCGAGACCTTCAAAAAGCAACTGATTATACCTGTGCACCATATAGTCCCCCGACAGGCCGGGGGGGGGGGGAGGTGATCACTTCTTGTATACCTTAATTTGCCTGCAAGCTGTAATATTAATACGCAGTACGTATTCAGCTACATCAAAACCACGACTGTACAGACAAACCACAACTATCATGATTAAATTGAGATGTGAAATGAATCAGCTTTAAAGAACCTACTATCTTGTAATGACGTCAACTCCTTCATTACTACCCGCAACAGTTTCATTGTTTTAACGATGCCAATTAAATGCAGTAATAAAAAGCGCCCTCATTTTATTGCTTCTCCAATACGACGAATTGTTCTGTAAAAGTGCATTATGGGTGAACTCAACACAATCGATAACGAGTGCAATTTTTTTTAATACGAAACACGTGGCATACTGACCATATTGAAATTGAACGTTATCAAAGACTACACCAAGGAACATCTTTGACAAGTCAACTCCACGTGAAATTTTATTTGTAAGATTGGTATACATAAATATAAATAAGGTAATTGAATCGCATTGGGATTATTCAACCCACTGCAATGGCAATGCATACCAAGGGCATAAGAGCTTGTCACTTCTCCGCCGAGCAAAGACAGTGTTGATTTCAGGGCAACCAATTGTCGTCTTCAAGTACAAAAATTTCATACCACGATTGTTTTTCAATTTGGGAAAATTTCAAGGTAAATACATGCCTCCCACTTTGAAAATGTAATCTTCCTAACAGCCTAAGATGCATACTGCAGCTATGGGAGTATTTTAATAAGTAGCATTACAGTTTACGTACGTAAGTCTATTCCGAACACATGAAGTGAAGCATATGATTAAGAGCTTATAGAAAAGCTGCAAGAATCCCGGAAATGGTATCTCTCTTGAAATCTGTAGATGATGTAGATGATTGATACTCTGTAGAAACTGTTAACATTCATTTCTCGCTTGCACTTTCGCAACTTTGTCTTGAGGGCTACTTGTTAAGTGTCATGTCCCTTTGGAGTTGAAACTGCATTTGGGAGTAGTTTCAGGTTTGAGCCTGCAGAGACAGAAAACCCCAGGTTTTTTTGTTAACAATCTTCTTTGTCGACACTATATTCTCATTTATGTTTTATGGCAAACATTCCTCACCTTTTCAAAACAATACATACAGACCATAACTAGGACAAGTGGTAGTTTTCCCTACATATCAGTATAATACATAAATTGTATATGAAACAAACGAGTAAACTGGAATGGAGAGGTAAGGGGGGGGGGGTAAGGGTTATCATAGACAGAAACCTGCATCGATGAAATGTGCCCTTTGAAAATTTTTTGCGCAATTTGTAGGTTTACTTTCTTTCTTTTGTAAATGTAAGTGACTTATATAATTTGGTACAGTTCTTTCTTTTACTTCTGCATACTTTCTTATTTCTTTTGTTTGATCCAACCCCCGGAAGGTGGGGGTGGGGGTCCGGCATCGAACAGCATCTTGCAGCTACGCCTCTTCTCGAAAACACCAAATTAAAGTGCTATAGTAACTTCAATAGTTGTCGTTTCGTCTGAACTTTAAAAAAGGCTTGTTTAGCAACACCTATGCACATGAAAGCACTGTTCTGTCTCGAAATATGCTTAACATTTAAACACAATACGTTTAGCAGCAAACACGTTTTTAAACAGAACGATTTGGATTTTGATAAAAATTTAGCCCACGTAACCTATAACATTTTAACATGATTGTGAAAAACTTAAAGTGAATCTACTGGTGCTAAGCGAGAGCCAACATAATAGTTTTACACCTATCATCAATCTTCTCGTTCGGTATCGGCCATACTGACCATATCGATTTATACTCTAAAACCACCCAGGTTTAATTTACCCTGGATCGTGGTCACAGATGAGGAGACCATTCTCCAGTTTAAGTAGGGAATCAGGCTCAAAATTAACACCTTTCTGGTAAAATTAATCACTGATTTGAAATGCTGATCAAACGTTAAAATTTTGCTATTAATTTCTTAACCCGACTTCTTTAGTCAATTCTACCCCGAAATGGTTGTCTAATCTGTAACCACGATTCTGGATAAATTTCTCAAGGGCTTTTTGATACACTTATCGATATTGTGGCAATGTGCAATGAAACTAAATATTTTACAACAGTAAAATAAAATCCCAGTTTTATGATAATTTACTGGAAGATATTGACTTCATTACAATATGTAAAGTACATATTAGCCTTTCCTTGTGTGTGAATTTTACTTTCATATGCAGGTGTCCTATATCTGCCTATATTGTGATTCGAAGTATCGATTATCGGTAAAAGCTGATACAATGAGTGTTGGTGATACAGCTCCACGACTACACCTTTAAGCAAAAGTAATCACGCTGGTTAGGGGTTATTCGTTTCACTGTACCAACGTCACTTCTTATCACAAAATCACAGAATACGGAAGACCTTTTTTCAATTTGGTACATATACGTTTATCTTGAACATGACATTTTACTGTAAGAGAGGAGAGGTCTATCTTTATGTCATATTATGGAAAGGAGCATTAAAAATTAATAGTCCGAGATAAAGAATTTTATGGCAAATTAAAATGACAAAGGACATAGAGATATTAGTAGTATCACTTATTGTTAATGACGTGTAGTATGAGACAGATTTATGTAATCTGATATAGAGGAAACGTTATCATCATAGTTATAGCTATATAAATGTTGATGTAGTGTCAGGTTTTCATTCAAGTATACATTTTTGAATGTTTTACTTTTAACGGCCACGATATTTAAAAACAATGGACTCGTTCCACAATGCTACGCTCGGAAGCTTCACACGAAAAACATATTAAAGAAGTCCATTTTTGGATGACTGTATTATTTGAAAAACAGATCAGTTCAGTTTAGTAGAAGGGACTTTTCACGTTTCATCTTTTAACTAATCAAGCTCTTTTGTCGCGGCAGATACGTAGCGTTCGACACTACTAGCTTACACAGATGAATAAGCATATTTACTAGTGCATTTATGGAGGGGCGGTTTATACCTTTGACGTAAGTGTTGCCATGGCAATAAAGTGTCTATACGATGAGACAAATTTTATTCCTTCTGCGGCGATAAGGTCACGTGTTGTATGCAATATTGCTATGAAAAAGACAACATTGCGAAGTTTTTCAGTTGTTCGATTTCACGGAAATCACGTAGCCTCCCTTTGCCAGGGATTTAGCTAAGACTCAGGCAGGCTGACCTAGTAGGGTATATATGCTATTAAGAAAGAAGGGGCCTGGTGTGAAATGATTTCTATAGACTAAACAAGTAATGTACAAAGGCCGTTTTGACAGAAAATCTTTTCCTACTCAATTCCAGACATTGCAATGTTTTACAGCCTAGACAGGCCTACTACAGTATAGTATACACGGCAGTGTATTATAACGTTCAGCATATCAAGTAACGATACAATTAAATAATGTTGCCTTATTTACGTCAGTTATATAGTACCCGTTCAATTAAATTTGGAGACGAAATTCTTGTGCCTCTCTTTATAGGCTGTTTGCAATCTGGTTTTTGTTATAGGAAGTAACTAAGGTAAGGCTTAAATTTTCCTTTTTTCTTCTTTGGCAATATTTCACATTTTCCAGGTAGATGCTTCATTTTTTCGGATAGAAGTGAAAAATAAAACAATTTGCTATTGGCAGGTGGTTTTCCACATAAAAATCCAGCAACCGGAAAAGGGGGGAGGGGGATTTTTATGCTGGTTCAATGATCGCATGGTCAGAGGTTGGTACACTTTTGTCCTTCATTGCCGATGACTTTAAATTTTTGAAACGAATTGCAAATGCTAATCTTTTTCAGACCAAAGCTAAATTTGCTCCCCCCCCCCTTCGTAGCAGACTAAGAGTCGGTACGTCCATGTCCTCGTCCAATCATTGGTTTTTATTTTCTCATGAGGGGGCCCTGGTGCACACATTGTGTGATATAAATGCCATACACTATGCGGATGCTAAAAGAGATCCCTCCACCCCCCCCCCCCCGAAATATCGACTACGGTAATACGCAAAACATGAAAAGAAAATTCGTTGGGATTCCCCAAAATTTTGATTGCACAACCAATTCTTTTAGCAGTAAAAAATAATGATTATAGCGTATCCATGTTAATGCCGCTCCGAGCTCGCGCAGTTGACTGTAGGCCAATGAATCTAGCTTCAAGCAGGATCATGGGAATGTAAGCCTAAAATTTTCAATCGAAGTTTAAAGTAACAAAATGGATTTTTCTATGCAGTGTTTATATTTGTATATTTCAATACCAAGTAGAAATAAACTCATTGTTTCCTAAGATTAGTCCCTAGGTGGCAAGGGCGGATCCAGCCCCTAGCTGAAGGGGGGGGGGGCAGTTTGAAAAGGAGGGCGCCAACATCATGCAGGGGCCGCATACTCTTGAATTTGACCGACTACATTTCGGAGACCAACTCCCATTGCCATAGTTATATATAGCTATACGGTTCGAAATTCTGGAGACCTTTTTTTTTTTTTTTTTTTAATTTTCGGGCAGTTTTTACTTAACTTTTAGGATGCAGGGGCGCATTTTTCTTGTATTGAGGGGCGCTAGACTGGTCATAGGGGGGCAGTTGACCCTAGTTGCCCCCCCCCCCCTGGATCCGCCCTTGCTAGGTGGAAAACAGAAGTCAACCAATTCAATTAAGACTGAAATAGTCCATTTTCGCGCAAAGGTTTCACATAACAAAATTACGCTATACACTGTTCTCCTTTCTACGTTACCACATTCCTGGTAGGAATATACCACGCATGCTGTGTACATGTTTCATTAGATGTACATAAAATAAAATTTGCCTAAGTGTAAGAATCCACACTTCCAAGTGCACAATGTGAGTTCATCTGTTTCTTTTTGTTATTTTAATCCAAGTTAGAACGGATTTTGCAGCCAAATATACGAAGCTACAATTTGTGTATTTTTCGATAATATTTCAGGAATATCAGTAAAAAAGCAAGGATGCATAAAATAAAAGATTTCTTATCTTTTCCGCTTAAAACCACTGCGCTGTATCACAGAATGCACATGCAACCTCCTTTCCTGATAAATGCAGAATTCTCAGTGGGGACCTACGGGTAAATTGTTTCACTAAATTTAGCTTTGATCTAAATTCTTGCATTCGTAACAGATAACACCTTTCTCTTTATAAGGCTGATTGAGGAAGCAGGTTGATGCATCATGGGACGGTGAGCAATTTGCCAAAATAGATTCTCTGGAAGAGAATGACACCGCGACTATATAGGCTACGTGAGAAATAAATTAGCTCCGACGCCAAGGAAGTAAATCTTTAAGTAATAAATTAACTAAGGCTAGCCATAATCTCTTTCGAAACGGGAACTTAGTTGACAATTATAGAAATAAAAACCTGCATGGGCAAACTCTACACAGTTATCTATATGCCACGAGACTAGTCATTCAACTTTCATTCAATTACAACCGACTCGATTTGTTGTAAATACGTTGTGCGCATCGTGAAAGTATACATAAGATATTTTGCTATTTGCCAAAATATGCCCTCATTCAATGTTTACAGAAGTACGGTAGTACACTATAGATTTTATATCAGATCGCAATACCATACACACGAACAACAGTAGCCTACAATACAAGATTAAACCGAAATGCTCGTTAAACCGCAATACCGTTTCGAAATCCCTCCGTAACAATTAAATATTAGACCGCGGAGGTACTTTCATTAGCAATGCAATGTACCACTCATATTGCGCAGCCATGCTATTCAATTTGTACAGCACTGTTTGTAACTAATATACATATTGCATATACGGCTGTACTAATGCAAGGCTTTCCAGTCTAAAAAGAGTACCTATAAACCTCTCGCTTACGTAGTATATAGCGTGAGTTAGTGTATTTTTCTACTCCTAATTTGCTCGTAAAACACACCTGGCAACGCCTATTTCAGCATTTGTTTTGATGCTGACTTACCTTATTATCCAACAATAAATTTGCACAAAAACTGTAGGCTACGCAGTGAGTTACTACATGCATCGCTCATCGATTAAAGCTTGGTTCACTGTCAGAAGTTAAACTAATTTTAAGCGGATTGTCAAAATTTTTCTAAAAATTATGTAAGTTAGTTTTCCTTGGGTTCACAACTGTAGTAATAGCCAGTGGACCTTAACCAGTAAAGTCATTCAGAATTGTCTCATATTCACACGTAGACCTATCAGCAAAATATTACGGTCTCTTCTTTAACACACCTCAACAAAGTTGTTAGGGGAAACATGTCCCTCCCCCCACCTATCCTACTCCAATCTCGAAAAACTTGACCAAAATGGCCACTTAGGGTTTGTGATACCCTACAGCCCAATGTCATTGCACAGCGACTAGCAGGTACTACAGAGCTCTTACATATCACAAAGATATAACCCCGTTTGCTACTAGTATGAAAAGGACTTAAAAATGAAGGTCTTACGGAATATGTCATAACTTTGAAACTTGAACTTATTTTGTGACTCTTGCATTTACACATTTCAAAAACGGTATGTATATTATTAGATTTATGGGATAATAACACATTTAGAATCGGTTCTTTCCTATCTAAAAATAAACTCTCAGACGCTTTCGTGTGCATCGCTTGGCAAATGTAGGTATATCGAGAATGTACATATAGCCTACAACGCGCATCGCTATATTTAGGCTATTCGTAACTATGCGCACTACACATAAGTATATAGTAAAGGCACCGAAATTGGCGCGGCCCCGTAATTGGCGCACCATCAAAAATTACAGGCTATCACTGTAGCAACGTTACTGTAGCGAGCCTAACGTTTTTGAACCTATCAGGTATTTTGTTTTTCACGATAATGAATCCTTTTCAGGCACGTGCATACCTAAATATGGTTATTTTTCAAGCATTTTATAACTGCATCTCACCCTTGTTTGTATTTTTAATATCTGTAAATAAAACTCTCTAAAAACAAAGAAAATTACCTCGCCCTGGTGTGCATTGTCCCAAAGTACTATTTCATCTGACGTACGTACGCCTGTACAGTGTGTTGAGTGCATAACCTAGGTTATATACTCTGTTTATAACTTGTCCAAACTTCCCGTCTTTCTTAGGCAGGTTAGGTCTACAAGTTAAACAAGTTTTGCATGCTACTGTATGTGAGGCAACTAAGCGCCTTCCTCGCGGAGCGGAGTCTGTTGCTCAGCACCTCTACTACATTAAAGACTAAGCAATACATCTTGCTACGTAGGCATGCATTTGTACGTAACTCAACGAAAATTGTTGCACACTACACATATGCAAAATGCGTCAATTTCGGTGCCGTTAAGAGACTGACATCGAAGAAAATTTCGAGTCAAATCAAGCTTTCTTTTACTAATTTTTTCGATCGGGGTAGGTTTGGAGAACTGTGGGTAGCAATGCATCCGTAAGTTACTGCAAATTTGGAAAAGGCAAACAAGAGAGTGTTTGGATTTATTTCATTCTAAATATCGGCTTTGAAACTGCTTAGGTGCGTCAATTTCGGGGTCACCATGTTATACTTATTTAAACTTTAGAGATACGTATATCCTTTGAACAATGAGTTCGTAAGCTGCAGACAGGTACAATATGCCTACCTACAGATACCGTACCATCGCCATACGACACTTTGCCTCTCTAATATTGATATTGCGCAACTGCCAAGGGATATGATACATAAATCAACTATTGTACTGATGTTCATTGCTTGTGTCTGATTAAAGAGTAGTGGCAGATGATAAACTTAATTAAAGTTAATATATTCGTATCCTTATAGTTCAACAAATTAAAGACAAGCTGTCAACACCGCAAAGTACATTTTTCAAGTGGGGGTATCAAAATTCTCTGTTGGTTCCTGCTCTTTGATTGACATCAAAGTTTGAAAATTCAAATGATGCACAGTAACTCACATTCCACATAATGCAGAGAGAGTGTTTGGATTACACATTATAACCTTGTATGCTCACCAGGACATGACCTGAAGCAATAAAATAGGTTTGTGTCTGCACAAGGAGGAGATTTAAACAGTCATGGGAGGCGCCACAACGGTGCTTAGTTGGGAGAATTGGAACTGTCTGGGATGACGAGAATCGCCCTTTAAGCCATAGGCTACATGTCTATCACAGTTAGCAATGAGAGCAGGTCGATGGCTACGGGAAACATTTCTATGCAACTGTCCCGTGCAAATTCCAGTTAGTCCCTACTATCTCAGCCATCGTATCCGTATAATTATACGGAGGAGCTAACCAATGGATCCATGAAGGACGGTGTTAGCACAACGCCTTGATTTCTTTAAGAAGCCCACCTTCAATTGTAAACGTTGCCACCCAGTCCTCATGGCTTGTACAATTATAACTGATCTGTGCTATAATTTCTTAGCATGTGCTACAGAAACTATGAGAATTGATATGAGAATCGGTTGACCTTGCCCACCGATGAACCTAATATCAAGTTCCGTGACTGCGGACCCAGCTGGAAGAACCAAGCTGTATATACTGTAAGGTGAAGTTTTAACAGGTTAGCCATGAAGACTATGCCACTTGCTAAACAACTGGGTGAAGACCTACTCAAGTTCGTCAAGACGCACCCATGATGGGTAAATGTTTACCAAGAAAAGGGTATTTTCGTACCAAACTGGAACAGTTTTTTTCCCGAAAGTTTGTCATGTCACGAAATAACCCAACCTTGGCAAAAGATTACCCAACAGTCATGCTGTACTGTAGTAACTGCTTCCTTGATAACAAAAAAAAAAAAACTGTAACGGAGGGGATGAACAAACATGCTCCGGGTATTACCATATGTATAATCTGGGTGCTGATATGAACTTGTTTCGAGATTTACATGGGTTTCGCTGTTTTCTTCAATTTGTACACAAGACACCTTGAAAAAATATTGATGAAATTCGAGACAATCATGAATCATGGTAGGCCTAAATCTAGATTTAAAGGAATATCAACTCGGATATCGACAGTTTAAGGGTTTCAAGACGGATACTCATCATCCCAGACAGTTCCAATTCTCCCAGCTGGGTTACTTCTAGCCCCGCCCACAACTGTCTTTAGCTTCTCCTTGTGCAGACACCAACCTAGTTTATCTTTTAAGACTATATCCTAGTGAGCACACAAGGCCCATGTAATCAAAACACTCCGAGGATGCTGTGTAATATAACAACTCTGCATCTTCTGAATGTTATAACTTTGATGTCAATCAAAGAGTAGTCACCTACTGAGAATTTTGCTTTCACCCACATGTAAAAATAATACTTGGGATGATGAGTATCTGTCTTTAAACACTCTCTGCATATATATATATATATATATAAATATATATATATATGTATGTATATATATATATATGGGTATATATACGTATACCGGTATATATATATATACATATATATATGTATATATGTATATATATATATGTATATATACACATACACAGATTGTAATACACGACTTACATACTATTTTGCTAAACTGTATGTATCATATACCTCTGTTTTTTAATCATTAGTCACTCTACTCGGACAGTATACCTCTATTTCGATATATATATATATATATATATATTTATTTATATAGCATAGAAAAGCACCCTCGGTGCACGAATTTCCTATATGCTAGGCTGATAGTCCATGAACAACGCAGTACGTTCTCCTTGCACTGCAATAACAGTCCATTTCAAATAGAACGAACCACACAAGGGCCTTGTTAGGCTACACAGATCAGACCTATGTACCCTAAATGTGTCTGTCAGGCGAAAGCCTAGCTACAACATATTTAAGTTTTCTTGAAGTTTCATGTCATTTCTTGCTCGTGCTGTTCGCATCATCTCTAAAATACCTGTAACGATAGTGATTTGCCCAGATTTCACCCACACTGAGACAGTTACTCCCATATAAATTTCCTGATCATACCTTAAAGGATTTGTTCATTGGTTATAGTAATCTCCTTGACCTTCAGATTGAAGATGCAGAATGGCCCCCATACACTGATGATAAATCAAACAAGGGAGTGAGGCCTGAGGATGTTTGCGATGTTTACCAAAAAGTACATGACCTCTCCCTTTCAATCTCTCTCTGTCTCTCTCTCTCTTTCTCTTGTACTTGTTTCATCCTCCTCCGCTAAAGTTGACATTGATAAATGGTGCAGAAGGTCAATTACAAAGACATTCCGCATTTTCTTCTCCCTTACGGTGGATAAAACTGTGACAAAATTTATTCAAAATGATTTTTCATATGACTTAGTAATGTTTTTTGGCTCATTTATTTTTAGAGTGTATAAATTTTCGTCAGGGTTACCGTTGGAAAATAACGTACATTCTCTCACAAATTGACACAATATCTTTGCCCTCAAGGACAAAGTAAGCTGATGATAATATCATTAGTGACAATACTTTCAAGCTTTTCGATTGCACTCTTTGAACCCAAATACACATGTGGTCTTGGAATTATAATCCTTAGCAACACATAAGACAGAAAGATGTGTCTATACGGACTGCTCTGAATCTCCTGAAATCTTGGAATTACTGTAAAAATGTCGAGCTTTAAAAGGAATCTGTTTTCTGAAAATGGTAAAGACATGTTAATGCATTTGGCGTGATTTTACATGGAACGATATGATTTGCTGTAGACAACGGAAATCATTGCATAAGCAATTGAAATGATTATTCCGGCAATAGATGTCCTGTTTCTTAAGGATATCCTCTGGAGTCTGCACTCGTAGTAGGCCCATTACATAGTGCAGTTATATCAGTATGATGCTTTTAGTGATGATGCATACAGCCAAGCCGCAGAACGAGAAGCCGTACCATTCCGTACCCTACGGGTCTGAACACCATGCATCAATTTTCTCACGTAGATGATTTCTTGACGCTGTCTGGCCTCAATTCTTTTCCAAAATAAAGAGTCGCGCGGCACGACGGGCAGATCGTTTTTCTGACAAATTGCACCTTTTTCGTCACACTTTGGAAGTAAAAAAGAGCCGACGGATTCCCTGTGATACTTTTATGCAATATTCCCATTCTTTAGGACGGGAACACATTTGACAGTTTATGTGCTAATTGATCCATTTTTGTACATAATTCACTTTATCTCAGTTTTACCTTGCCCTTAAATAACAATGACGTAGTATGAAGCTACAACGAAACTGCCATCTCAACGTTGGAATGACATGCCTCCCGGGACGAATGCCCGTTTCGTCGTAATTGAGTAACACTCGTCAATATTTTGTAATTAAAAATAGTAATTATATCGCTTTGGGTAATATTTTCTCTGCTTCCTACAGCACCAAAAAAAAAAAAATCATTAAAATTGGAATAATTATAAGATTTTTAAAGCACTGTTGAATTTTCGAAAATAAAACTGCCACAAGCTTGTGTTCTGCTTTGGGAATGTCTTCTTCAGTATTTTGGGACTCTTCTGCGGCCTTTCTAAATTTTAAACTTCATTTTAAGGGCAAAATTCAGAATTCTTCAAGAGAGACACGTGTGCTCAAAGTCCTTTAACTACCATTTACATGAAATATGAAGTTGTTTGTCATGATGACGTAATAGGAAACGGGTTTTTCGTTTAAAAAGATCAAAGTTACTCAGACTTTTCATCGGTACATGATTTCTTGTAAAGACGGTGAAATTAAATCTGCAATTTGATTAAACTCAATTTTGCAATTTTTTTAAACAAAAAAATGCTTATGGTCTATGCAATATGGCGTGTGTAAGGTATGACAAATAGTCCGGGGGTATGACTAGGACAAATATCAATACAATCTTCTGATTAAAAATAGTATCGAAAAATCGGTGCACCGCAAGACCCCATTTAGAAACACGTAAGACCACAGTTGTGTCATCTTAGGGGTGGGGATATTTCAGCATTTGAGATACAACTGTAGACTAGTAGAGGGCACAACTTTATAAGGGTGATGTACTTCATGGAGAGAAGCCGACTGCAGTGGTCAAGTGGTTAGAGCATCCGACTTGCAGCCGGAAGGTCTAGGGTTCAAATCCTGGCCGGGTCATACCAAAGACTTTAAAAATGGGACCTACTGCCTTTGTGTTTGGTGCTCAGCATAAACAATGGAGTAGGGAAAACAATCCAGTGAGCCACAACTGGAAAAAGGACGTGGTCGTCTCGACTTGAACCAATTGGTTGGAAACTGGGACGTTAAACCTCATCTAACCTAACCTTCATGGAGAAGCACTTTCATGAATAAAATCTTTATTTCCGATTGGAGCCCTTTGTTTAAAAAAAAAGAAACACCATTGACATATTATGAAAAATGGAGGATAGATGTCACTCCCTACCCGTATCCTGTCCTTGTCCCCCTGTTTTTTCGACTCTGCCTCCTTTGTGTACATGAAAACATTTAAACCATATTTACCTTGGGATCTTCCAAAGTTTCATCATTTTTATAAGTGTTCGTAACCAATGTTGACGGAAGAGTTCAAAGATGTATACTTTTTTCTCTGGAGTGAATAGTGAAAAATTGGACTATCTCTCATCTGATCCGTTTAACTATCTACAAACACCCGCATATACCTTTAGTTCCTTATCTATACCGCCAAAAAAAAAAAATCAAAAATAAATCTGTGCTAAGGCATTAGTGACATGATAATTGAGATAAACAATAGCAGTATTCCAATTCATATCATGATGTTTTATAGCCTAGGACAATTGTAGTAGCCGAAAGATAGGCTATATAGGCTTTAACCATAAAATATCATATCTTTAATTTTAGCCACTTTAAATATGTTTAAATCATAAAGGTATGAATAGTTTCTTAACTCATAAAACACAAATAAAACGTGCTTTCAATCGCCCAAAGTTTGTCACAATAAGTATGAAAGCTTTTTTATCACATAACCTTATAAAAACATAAGATTAAAGATAGGACACAGACAGATTAGTACAAAAAATGAAGTTAATAAAGTATATTAATTACTTCATGATAAACGATATATAAGTGCCTTCTTGTTGTTAAACTGACCTACGCTTTCCCGACCTCTCCGAGTTTCTGAACTGTTCAAGAGTATAGTCAAGATCATGATACTGAGTATCGTATATAGTCTGGCGATACAAAGATAGGTGAAGTGAGTTCGCATGTAAATTGCTGGAGTTAAGCGTGAAGGGGTCGTATAAGGCCCCCCTATTCTTGGTCTCCTTACTTCCGAGAAGTGGACCAGACGAGGTGTTGTGGTTCGATTGAAAGGCGATGTGAGAATCTATGTGGTTGAGTTCAATAGCACTCTGGCGCATGGCTTGCTCCTGCTGTTCTCGTTTCTCGTCCTCTGTGTTCAGAGTTAGCAGTCGCAAAACTAGTAGGTTCATTACAGACGCTACCACTACCAAGGCCCCGAGAATGTACATTATACTAAAGAACACGTATTGTGGGGACTTTTGTAAATGGTTATTTTTCTGTAGCACGACGAGATCCCCAAAGCCTATCGTTGTTAGCGTTATTGTAATAAAATAGTACGCATCTAAAAAGCCCCATCCTTCAAACTTTTGAAAAGCGAGGGATCCAGTTATAGTTATAAAACCCGTCGTCAGGCCTCCGATCATAACTAACTCCGTATGAGAAACCTCAGCCTTCTTAAATCTCATCAACCGTTTTAAATTTTTTATTCCAAAACCCATGAATATATTCAACCTCTCACCAACACTTTGAAACATGACCAGATTCAGGGGTATTCCTATTAGGGAGTATATCATACAAAATACCTTGCCGCCGTTGGTCCTGGGTGTCGAGTGGCCATAGCCTGCGGAAAAGGAATAGAAAACAGTTGTAAGTGGAAGCGAGCTTACCACACATCTCTCGTTGCTATGCACAAAGCAAAATCTGTTTATATTCTGTGGTCTGCCGAGTAGTCACTTCCAAGAAACAAAGCTTGACACATTTGCTCACTTTTACTTAGGACACCCTGGTTAATTATAACCGGGACGGTAGTCACACATTATCCACACACGTTTTGGTTAAAAATGATCAGGAAAACCGTCTTATATCAACATTTTCCTTGTTAAATTAACAACTGGTTCGAACTCCTTGTAAAATATAAACATTTTCCTTGAAAAATGTAGCCAAGATTCCTTGCTAACTTTATTCAGGAAATGTATGTGTATTCTGTGACCAGGCTATTGGTTAAATTCAACTTGGATGTTCTTATAGAATGTATTAGGAATTTTAGTTTTTTCTATTTCCACAAGGAGTTTTAACGACGAGATGGAATGGGTGGCGAAATTATCCTCTCTAAATGTAAAAAAGTAAAAATGACTAAATTTATAGTGAAATTGACTCCCGGATGAGTGACTTATAGTGAAGAATCTTTCAGCGTGTGGAAGCTCCTGGAATTTCACTCTGAATTTATTTGCTCCAAATGACTAAAATATTCCTCAAGGAAAAGTGGAGGTCACTCTGCTACAGGGATTTGTCACTGAAGTTACTCGTTTTATGAAGTATCATTCTTTTACTTTTAGGGAGTATACAAGGCTGCCAAAGAGTTGCAAAGTAGAACTGAAATTCTCGTAGTTTTGATGAGAATATTTTGAATGATGAGTTTGTATGGCTGTACACCATCAATCGTTACGTTGATGTGCATAATATTCTGTGCACCACAACTCTTTTGCCGCGTTGCAGTGAATCCCTTAAAGTTACTAGCCTAAATAATCCCTTAATAAGTTCTTGTTGTTTGATATTGTTCATGTATTTTTATACAAACGGTTCAATTACATCAAATTCTGCTTCATAACGTTTCAGTCATACTCATCAGGCCCTAAATTCTATGAAATAAGTTACAAAACCCCTAAATTTGTAATTCTCTCTTGTTCCATAACACTTTCAAGTGTTTGGTTTCAAAACAGATACACAGAGCCTCCAAACCTTAGGACAATTTTATCCATGTAGGTTATTTACCTCTATGGAGAATGCGAATGTTATTGACATATATTTTCGTTCCTAAATCTGCTGTGTGGGGCAAGCGTCACACTTCACCGTAACTTATACCGCCTTTTCTATAAGTTTCCTTATGCCGTTAGTCAAATACTTGTTGAGGGTGGATATTCACAGGCGGTTGTCGCTAGCAGTATCAGACGATCAAACAACTTTTTTACCACCTGATGTCAAATTTACCTTTAGGTTAAAGGGTAGTTTTAAGGTTAGGCCAGCTGGTGTGCTTTACTATAAGTATCAAAGATGATGACCAACATAAACGTTCAAATCATGTTGCAGCCTTGTGACAGAATTCATTTTACCTCCCTATAGAAGGGAGGTGTAATTGATGGCAGAATTAGAGCTGCTCGGGGCAGACCGCCCCCGCCCCCTACAATGCATGTGTATTCAGGTCAAGTAACACCTTCCTATAATGTTGCACAAACATTACTATGCGACATCCCCCTTAAGAATTCTCTAAAGAATAATCGGGTTAGATTAATCTTCAAACTGACACAACTTTCTTTCCTTCTTTAAAAATGTGGGCGTAATTCCTGGTTGCTTTAATTTTTGTTAGGCGATTGATTTAAGCGACAATTTTCCCTTATATTCAAGAAAAAACACCGAAATGTTTTCTAAAAATAGAAATTTTGCTTTTTATCATTTTATTTAAGGCAAAGTAACTTCGTCGTTCTCTTCCTATTAATTACTGCATTGTTTCCATACTAAATATTCATTAAAATTTGTGGCGAATTAATTTTATTTCTTGCCTGTTCCCTCTATGTTACCGTCAATGGCTAACACACTTTTTCACCTCATCATAAAACCATACAGGCTAATTAACCATAGCAAGTGGTATTTTTCTAGGCCACTCCTGGGACAGCCAGGATTTATACAACTTGGGTTGATGCTGGATGGTACCTCTACATAAACGTAGGGTCACGTTTCCGACAGGGACAAACCCCCATTTCATTTTCGGATTATTTTTTGTCGGCCATCTCATTTTTTAACATAGGAGAAATGAAGTGAAGTTTTTTTTTTGTTCATGCTTTTCTTCACTAGTTTTGTCAAGTAATGTATGTTAAGTTTGGAAAATGGCTGGAGGGGAAAGATAGTTTGCCCATGGCAGACAGGCTGGAACCAGACTAAGCCTTTGTATATAAACATTCACTCGGTAGAATAATCAGAGCGAACCAAAGTGATTTGATATTTTTAGTTTATAAATCCACTGCATAATTAAAGCCGTCCGACACTTGACACTGTCAACTAAGGAACGTTGTTAACTTGTAACAAAGTAGCATTTCGTCTAGACATGAGAGCACCCTACAACAACTAACCAGTTCATGAAAGAATACATGTCCCAAAGTGTAACCGCATTTACTCCAATTTAAAATAAAAAACAAAAGAGTGAAATTCACTCCAAAAAGAGTGTACTGAGGGACCACTCCTAGTAAGTGTAAATTTCGCCCTGAGTGGAGTGAAAATTCACTCCAAATAGAGCGAAACTTCACACACATGGAATGAAATATAGCTCTATTGGCAGTCCGGGAGATTCTCCGTTTTCGGAGACAGTCAATTGTCTCCGAAAACGGAGAAAATTTTACCGCCATTTTTAAATTTACCCACAATGCTATATGGTTTGGATAATAAAAAACAAAAGGCTTTACATTTGAAACCCTCCTGGAAAATTAGTACGTGCCTAGGACAGTCAAAAACTTGATAATTCGTGGTCCTTAGTATCTTATCTACAATTTATCCGTGCACTTATTGGGAGTCCACCGTGAGAATTTTGAGAAAATACCGATTAAAGCATTGACATCTCCCAATGACCCTTATTAATAGACGTAGTACAGCCGCCTCACACACCGTAATTGTGTGTGATCGGTAATTGGTGTTCGCACTGAAAGCGAGTGTAAACGGCAAGTCCTAGTTTGAAGGTCCTGTATATTGCATTAAAAAAGCTACCACGGCCGGCTTAAACCATTATAATTACTCACAATCTCAAATGCAGATACTCCCAGAAAAAGACACGAATATAAATCCTGCCCGCGAGAAGCTCAACCCTATACAAAGCTGCTATGTGTGTAACAGTGCTAACGTTAAACACTACACAGACTATACATATTCCACGTAACTCTAAACTGAAGCAGTGTGGCTGAATTGTTATGAAAAGAACACAAATTATCTTACGGCAATCAAAATCACACAGAGGGAAAGTTCTTACCAGTGTAAGTAATCTATTCGCACCTCAGTGTGTAGTGAGACGGTGTTCTACGAAACACTGTTTATTCGCTTTGTTAACCACACTGTTACAAGACACTTGTGTGTGCGGCAACAACGACTGTTAGGAGAATAAGGCTTTGAATATTTATCAAACACTTTGCGTACATTGTCTCCGTTTTCGGAGACAATTGGTATCTCCGAAAATGGAGATTCTCCCGGACTGATTGGAGTGAATTTTCACTCCACTCAGGACGAAATTCACTCTTACTAGGAGTGGTCCCTCGGTACACTCTTTTTGGGGTGAATTGTTTTTAGAGCGATATACCTCCCATTCTTACTCATGTTTGACTCGTATCATTACAGCAATAATTGTGTTACTAAACTTTAACTTATACATGATAACGCCTTGGCTTACCTTTAAATATATGCATTGTTAATGATGTGACACATTCATTAAAGGTGTATGTACGGAAAATAAGAGAAAATTTGCAACATTTAGGCTATAGTAAATATGATGTTTCGAATACTGAGAATGAAATGTCTGATTTTTCACTTTAGGCGAAGTGTTTCCCCTTTTCGTCTGTTTGCCTGAGATCTCCCTACAACTTGGTTTAGAGGAGGACGGCGAGGGAAATTATTGTAAGTTCGTTGTATAACGAACAGACGAAGAGACATGTCTGGACGGGAAAAAACGGCTGTGTGTTTTCATGAAGCTAACAAGGCGGAGACTAACCGTCAAGAACAGTATTTCTTTTAAGAGTGCTTGTAAGAGCTCTCAGCAAAATGGTTTATATAGAAGACGTAAAGATGTCTTCATATATATATATATATATATATATATATATATATATATATATATATATATATATATATATATATATATATATATATATATATATATTTATAGGTTTAAGGTCACGCTGTACGGCGTGGACTATTATTCCATGAGCAAAGTATGGTGTAGATTATTGCCATGTATACATCCATTTCAATGTTCTGTAACCTTCGGTATTAGGATTCCGTCAAATGTGCTCAACTAAAAAAGCCGATGACGTGACGACAAGTCCTCTATTGAGACTGTTGGCTATCTAACAGTCTAAGAACTAATCGAAAATGGACCTGAAACAACCGATGTGTCTGTGCTTCTATCACTGTTCGATATTCTGATGTCTTATAACGCAGTGCAGTAAATGTACAATGCAGTAGCTAGTAGTATAGTAGGTATCGATGCACGATGGCAAGGCCATATAATTACAGTACGTATGCGCACACCTCATACGACATCGATTTGTTTCTATTCAATTTCAATTCTTGTACAGGAAGTGACGTCATATTTAATAGTCTCAATTGGTAGAAGACAATCATACATAAATTTTCTCTTTCACAAAGGAAGAATAAGAACAAATTGAGTACTACTTAAATCATTCACATCACATCACACGGTCACATAAGTTATAGGCTATGCATAATGTATAAATGAAACTGTAAATAAATGTTGTCCAGTTGTTCAAATTTGATCGGTTCCTACTTAATAAATATTTTCTGAATTGTTGTCTTTTTTAAACTAAACTAATATTTTATTATGAGCTAGCTCTGAACAAGGAGTATTTCAGCAACTTTGTTTTGCAATAACTTTGAAAACGCGCTACATTTTAAAAACAGTTCGGTAAAGTCTTTACCAAAAACTTCACGTAACCTATGTAAAAATACTCAATTTAGGTAGAAGTTTCCTATAAATCTTGATTAACGGGTTAACCGAGAGGTTAGCTACTTAATGAAGTGACAAAGATATTTTTCCAATAACTTTTCATACATAAGTAATTGTTGAGGGAACTTTTCCAATTTCAATATTTCCACATATGTAACCAGTGTTTGTGAACTGTTACTCAACTGTTTTTACTGTGTGCAACCGATACTACACTAAGTAACATCAAGAAAGTTATTAAAAAAGGCTTCCACTCATTAAATTCCCTTGAAGTAAAAATTTTCACAACCACCCTGGTAAATTTCCTCAATTACAGAAATTTTAGAATACAAGAAAAATGTTTACCCAAAGCTATTACAGTAACATGGTAACTACTGCAGAAATGTCATTGATTGAGATTAAAGCAGAAATATGTCCTTCTCGCTTGTTTAAACTGATTTCAGTCGTTAAACTTTATCATTAAATGCAAATGGTATATTCGACTTGCTGTGTCTCCTCTGAGGTTCACATGACACTTTCAATGTTTTGACATCTGCAGCAACGAGTAACGTTAGTCCTGTAATGAGAGAAATCTGAAGACTCGTGGGATCTTTAGTACCTGAGAGATTTACTCTGTTGCTTCTTTGATGTTTACATTTCTGTCAGAATTAATGAAAGTGACTGAATAGGAGACTAGTTTTGCGAAACGAACATTTCGTGTAACTGATGTAAATTTCGAGTGAGATGCTGATGACTGTTTACCAGATGATAACATTACAGGTCTGTATTGCATTTGTGGAACTGAAATTTTGTTATACCAGGTTGAAAACATGATTTACTTGTAAAGTTTGATAGAAAATTCAAAATTAAGTAGCAAGGTAATTTAAAATTTGAGATATAGTTAGTTCTCTAGGAAAGAAATACAGGTTATGAATGATTTCTTCACACAACTCTGGAATTTTAAAGGATGCAACTTTGGTAACTCTTTTAATGTATTATACTTTTGGTAAGGCTATTGCCAGAGTATTTTGTTGAGACGGAATGATTTAATAATAATAATAATAATAATAATAATAATAATAATAATAATAATAATAATAATAATAATAATAATAATAATAATAATAATAATAATAATAATAATAATAATAATAATAATAATAATAATAATAATAATAATAATAATAATAATAATAATAATAATAATAATAATAATAATAATAATAATAATAATAATAATAATAATAATAATAATAATAATAATAATAATAATAATAATAATAATAATAATAATAATAATAATAATAATAATAATAATAATAATAATAAGCGTGGATACTGACTTAGGGCGACAGTTACATTGACTTGCACACTAAAAATTCAAATTTTCTAACCCTAACCCTAACCCTACCCCTAACCCCACCCTAACCAAATTTAGTAGACATACTTATTAGACCAAAAGGAACAATTTAAGCCTATTTGCGACAATAAAATTATTTTTCTAAATGGTACCTATTCCTTTAAGGCGACAGTTATGTGTCGCCTTAATTCCAGGTGTCGCCTTAATGTTGTTGAATTAGCACGAAGTGTCGCCTTAAGGCATAATCCATGCGGATAATAATAATAATAATAATAATAATAATAATAATAATAATAATAATAATAATAATAATAATAATAATAATAATAATAATAATAATAATAATAATAATAATAATAATAATAATAATAATAATAATAATAATAATAATAATAATAATAATAATAATAATAATAATAATAATAATAATAATAATAATAATAATAATAATAATAATAATAATAATAATAATAATAATAATAATAATAATAATAATAATAATAATAATAATAATAATAATAATAATAATAATAATAATAATAATAATAATAATAATAAGCGTGGATACTGACTTAGGGCGACAGTTACATTGACTTGCACACTAAAAATTCAAATTTTCTAACCCTAACCCTAACCAAATTTAGTAGACATACTTATTAGACCAAAAGGAACAACTTAAGCCTATTTGCGACAATAAAATTATTTTTCTAAATGGTACCTATTCCTTTAAGGCGACAGTGGTGGACCCCCACCAGGGCTTTGCCCCTGGACCCCCACCAGGGCTTTGCCCCTGGACCCCATCAGGGGCCGTAAGGCGGGCCCCTGGACCCCACCCACGAGGGCTTCGCGCTAGCGTTGCACGCTACGCGTGCACAGTTTCAAATCCACGCGTACACCATATTCGTTTTCGCCCCTCACTCTCAAACAGAGATTTGCACCCTGTATGAGAATACTAAAATATCTTATCGAATGAACTTACGATTTCATGGATGATGATATACTCCACCCACTCGAGATTTCGGATTTGTTTGATTTCTTTGAAAAAAATGTTTCGTCTCCTTCAAATTAAATATTAACTATCACCCTTCTCCAACAACTAACTGTTTGATAATTTTAATCAAAATGGCTTGCAATTTGTTGCTTAGCCCTTATCGATCTTTTTATTGATTTATTTTAGCAGCTATGAATAGAACTATCTACTGTTGCTAGCATTTTCCATAAAGACAAACTATTGGTCTACTGTTTATTTAAATAGGTGTGACTTTTATTCAATTTGATCTTCGTCAATGTTGACTTAGTGTTATCTTCACTTGGGCTGTGAAATAAATATTCATCACCTGAACTTTTTGGAGTTACCACCAGTAGGCCTATTTTTATTTCACGTCACTATTTTTAGTTGTTTAGTCTATAAATGATGTCGAGTTTTGCAATTTAATTTTACGCATAAATGAAATGTATCTTATACCTCACTAAGCACCCCTTATTGTTTTATGGCAATTTATAAAGAAATATGAACCAATATGGCGACCATGTATCAGTGACAGAAACTATTTATGTGCTATTTGTTTATGTAGTAGAGATGTCTGTTTTATTAGCGGTTATCGTAAACTGCATCCAAGTCACATGCAGATATGATTGTATAGACAGAGAAACATGTAACCAAAAGTGTCGTCACCGCTCGTTCGAAAGAATTTAAGCTTAACAAAATGGCCGCTGGGCTACTGTCGCTTGCATATTTTGATGATGAATTTGCAACATTTCAGACAAAATACAACATGAGTAAGAAAAAAATACTAAATTTCCCAATCACACGGATCTCTGAATTTGAACAAGCCTTGTATTTTATGGCGAAGGTTTCCTAAGGTTGTGTAATATATCAAATGTTGCACATCAGTGTACACCGAACCACTTGTCTGAGTAAGTCCAAACTTTACAAAGACAGTAACCTGCAGCCATCTTTGTTAGCCTATCGTTCAAGTACGGTGATAACACATTATTTATACAGCAGTGTACAATTCCTACGTACAAATTCATGCCTGTGATCGAAACCCGTCAAAATTGTTTTATATTTCAATGTTAATATGATCGATAATAGCTGTTGTATCAGATGTTGGCTTTTATCAGCGTTAACATATCCTGCTGAATTTAAACAAGGTGTAATATTCACCACCAAGTGAACTTCATTATTGCCATACGAGGCCAAGTTTACTACTTCACGGCATTAATAACAAGTGAAGCATTTTACAAAGCATCGGTAATACAGCTTTGCTTATCAAAATGTACAAAGAACAGACAAACATGTCCGTATGATTTACAGGCATTTCATCATTCTTCTTCCAGCTGTGGGAGTTCTTTATTGCATTTTCGTGATTTAGTGTGTATTTAAACAGTGACGTAGATAGCATGTCATTGTAAGAAGAGCTATGTCACTGGGGTGGCTTTGGGAATTGTACCACATTATGAATAAAGTCAATTGTGAATTGAGACTATTGGACAGTTTTGAACAATGCAGATAAGATTATATTACTCAAAGAACCATTGGTCAAAATGTTTAATTATTTCTCCTTCCCATCATTTGCTTACATGAAAAGTTGCCAAAACGCAATATGTCACCCCTGCTTTGTGCCTTTCTCCCTGCCCCTTCCTTCTCAACTACTCCACTATTTCATGAAATATGGTGTCTTCATCGATTCTCCCTAGGCAGCTAGGCAGTGCAATGAAAAGCTATACACTTTATGGGACGTCTTATTAAATTCTGTGTACCTGCGATAGTTTGCATCCTGGGGATCTATTGTCACCTGGTGCCATTCTGTGGGAGGAGTCTAAAAGGAAGGAGTGTCTCTTTCCTTTTGACAAATTTTTGTTGATTTAATGTGGCTTAGACAGTTAGAGGCAAAATGGTGCTATCTTTGGCAATTTTTATTTTTATTTTTGGTCGTGTGGAAGGAAAAGGTTTGCTGTCCAACAGGAGAGGATGACGACAGTTCCTCTTAAGAAGTTCTTGTTTATGTAGGACGGTTAAGAAGCAAAAGGGTGCTATTTTTGGCAAAGCTTTTGAACTGATTACATTGTTACAAATTCTCATTATTTGGTGATATTTTGCATAGGTGTAAGGAAGTGGAGGAGGGCATGCAAGGGGACCGGGTCAGCAATAATTCGACTGAGGGGGCCGAGATACCTTTCCGCCCCCATATCTTGGGATAAGTGTCTCGGCATATGAAAAACAGCTTGAGGGTATTAAAATAACGAATTGTTATTTTAATTTTATATTTTTTATTTACAAGGGACAAATTTAACCCATTTTAAAAAATAAGGAGTAAATAAATAAAAAAATATTGGCTCGCGGGCAAATGTACCCTTACAGTTAACTACACCATAAAAAGTGGTGCTAATGCAAGGTCATTAGAGAGGATGAGTCACCTCAGTTATTTCCTTGCCCCTACTTTTCTCCAAATAAATATAGCGTTTATACCAAAAATAAACATAGCCGTAGGCTCCTTGCTCTTTATTAGTCTTTAAGAAACAGGTTACGACAAGCGTACTTGACTTTGGATAATTTCTAAAATGCCTTTAAAAGTCAATTTTTCAGTGATCTTCACGAACATCCGTAGCAATTTAGCACCTGTCCCATTATCACCTTTTGATGTTATTGTTTCAAAGCCTCATGCAAGCCCTACCATCATTGATCTAGCGCCCCCACCCATAATCCCCATGCATCACCAAACCGATCGGTCTTATTCTGGATCAGGCTATAAGTAAAAAAAAAACCAAAGAGTGGCATTTGTGGTCTAATAAGTGAACGAAGATCAGATTCATTTGAAGATATCTTAATTGCCCCTGGACACATATTAAAGGTCGGAGATGGTCCCCTGGGTCATTCTATTTTTGTCCCCAATGATTTGTTTTGTCTACAAAGTAGCTTACCTGGGGGACCAATTCTCCCCTGACACCAGCTTGGGGAGCGCAATACCACAAAATAAAAAAATCTCCAAATGATGAGAACTATTGAACTATATAATCTAGTGATTGTGGCATGGGGTGCGATGGGCGAGGCGTGCTTCCTTCTAACGATTTCCGAATTTTTTGAAATAAACCCAAATGCGTTCAACCGATAGCTTTCTGTTGATCGGGAGAGGGGTGTGTTCGCCTGATTGATGGTTGTTGTTTAATAATTTCCTATCACAAGTCGTTTGTAAATTACCACAACGATCACAATTTTCGCAAATCCGTCAAAAGCTTTCAAAATTTTTCCGAGTACTTTATCTTTACGTCTGTTGTTTTTCTTGAACAGCGTCTCAGTCGTATTCGCGTTGTTCAACGGTAGGGGATTTACAGTTGATAACACTTCTAATGCAAAATTTCGGCCCACTTCGCACGCAATCGCCACTGTTTATACTCCATGCCTGATGACCGCCATTAGGAAGGTATAATACAAGAATTACTCTGGCGAAAACTACTTTCCAAAAAGTGGAGGTACAATTCCAACCTCAGGCTTGCTTCAAGAGGGGATAATGTGGTAATTATTAGCAACATTCGTAGCCTGATATAGATGATCTCAAGTATATTAATCATAACGCAAGCCTGTTCGAAGGTCATTAACTGCATGCTAAATCATTTATTTAGAGAGAATGAGCATTATGAAGCATACTCACTTGTCATCTACCCTTCTTGTTATACATATACTCCCCTTTGACTCATTCTCCATTAGAAGCTATTCGTCTGGACCCTCGTTCAAAGTTAGTAAAAGTTCGTTTTGTGAAGTACGTGGTGCGCTCCCCTGTAGTGTCATTTGAATTTCAGATAATGACATCATGCCAGTATCCTGATTTTGTAATTATCCCAGAGCTTCCAGGAAGTAATATGCCTGTCTTAGGTACAAGCCTTGGAAGGGTGCCATGTCACAGCCAAAATATGACCAAATAATGAGAATTTCTAACTATGAAATCAGTTCAAAAGCTTTGCCAAAGATAGCATACTTTTGCTTCTAAACCAACCGTCCAATATAAACAAAATTTCTTAAGAGGAACTGTTGCCACCCTCGCCTCTTGGAGAACAAACCCTTCCCTTACACCCGACCAAAACTAAGAACAATTCACTGAATAATGAGAAGTTCCATACTGCCAAAGGTAGCACCATTATGCATCTAAGCCACTTTAAATGAACAATCGTAATCATGAACATCATCATCTGTGGTGATCCCAATAGCCAACCCTCGGCAGCACCACTGATATAATCAGCTCAAAATTTTGCCAAAGATGGCAACATTTTGCTTCTAAACCACCTTTAATACATGAACAGAACTTTCTTAAAGGGGAGGATATCCCACCACTGAGTCCCTTCCTCAAGGATACCAACCCCAGGTGCCAACTAGTATACTAGGTACACCACTGTACTTATCAAACTCAAGACATGAAACAATAAAATGACATCATCATTCCTTGCACTTGTTTCCTGAACAACATATTTTTGCTATGGATAATTTAATATGGAAATGGGCTGCCCTATCTTCCTGTCAAACTCAGTGTATTAAAAAATCTGAAAAATTAGACCAATTGTGTGGGTCAACAAAATCCTACGCACATACCACCATTTTGCATGTAGGCATCAACAGAAATAAAGAATTTCCTAAAAGAGGAGGAGGACTTCCCCTCCCCTTATACCTCCCTCCCTGATTTACAAATTTACACATCTTTCAAAGACCAGCATTCATTAGTCAAAATAATGTCTGTACTTAAATGAGTTATACCAAGTTTATGTAAACTTACATAGCAAAATCTAGTTCTATTATCCCTGCACAGTGATTTAAAGATTCTTTTTCTCTTTTCTTTCTGGAGTCATAAATTTTTACAAATTTTTCATGTTCAGACTTATCCTACACTGCATGAGAAGTGTCATTTCCTGCAGTCTAGGAGGTGTTTTGGGCAAAACTTTCCTCGACGCGCCAACTAATATATATATATATATATATATATATATATATATATATATATATATATATATATATATATATATATATATATATATATATATATATATATATATATATATATATATATATATATATGCTACTGTAAGAGACGCTCATAGCGCTTGCAATAACATGCATGTAATTGAGTGTTTCATATAAAGTGATAGTGGGTGTATAATTGTATTGTGACGAGTCCGCAGTGCTGATAATGGAAAACCTCCGTCGTGGGATTTTATCGTTACAAGAATGCATGTGATTAAAAACCCGCTTAAATGTTTCTGGCTTGCTGCTAGGTTGATAAAAATTGAATAGTAAGTGACGTAGTAGACGTATTTGTCAACCAAAGAATATGGATGGCGACCTAGGGAACAATAGAAGAAAATCCTTAGCATCGGAATGAGTAGCGGACGTGAAATGTTACTAAAGGTTTTGAATAAGCTGCCTCCTCCTCGTTTGTTTGTTATTTTCTGATATGTTAAAAGACTAAGTGACTATAAATGTGGGTCAACAAACTCAGATTATTTTCAAGAGAAGACCATAAACTTTTTACCGTATATTTTAGGAGGGTTTGGGAGGGAGAGGAGAGTACATATAACATATATTTTTGTACTAAAATGCCCCCAACGTCTTAGCAGCCTACGGACGATAACAGATGCAACATTCTATTCACAGAGCCAGTCTGTTGGCTTAAAACTACTTTTAACGTTCCTTCTTTTTGTTCTTTTTTTACTATTAACGATAAAAACTTTGGCGTAACCGCACAAAAGATAAACAGTATTTATGTGTTAAGTATCATCAGATATGTTTATCCAAAGCCCAGGTCCATTTTCATCATTTCTTTTCACTTTGCTTTACTTTTCTTTTCACCTCATCAGCAGTGGCGTAGCCAGGATTTTTTGAGTAGGGGGTCACTGGGGGTCACGAACCTTTTCTAGGGGCACAATTTCTGAATTCTTTCCCTCTGTATAGGGCTTATATACAGAACTGTGCATTCCAAAATTTTCCACGGGCACCTGTGGTGGCACGGCTTTGTCGTTTTGGTAAACGTGCACCCTCATCCCCCCGGAACTACGCCACTGCTCAGCAGTGAGCAGGTGTTCAGAGTAAAAGGTCTCAATGCCAAGAGCGAATGGCTCAAAAGTTGTCGCCATTAAAAACAGGAAGTGATTGCACAAAAAGTATAATTCACATGGTCACTTTTACAAAAAGAGGTTGAGTCAAATAGCCATTTGACCAGAATTGGAACTCAATGTCCATTTGCAGAAGAAGTGAGTGACTCAAATATCTATTCGGACAGAGAGTGAATGACTCAAGTAGCCTAACAGTGATTGAGTGACTGAAATAATGCCAGTTCAAGGGTGAGAGATTCAATATACGCACGGAGACTCACCTACCTAAAAAAGTCCTACGAGATAATTATTTTCTAGGGGCTGAGTTTTCTCTGCCCGAGAGAAACCCCTGAAATCGAGAATATGTCTCGATTTTGTCCAATAATTTTCCCCAGAACTGTTTTTTGCCAAGCTCCACACTCTAAATTCACTATGGTCAAAATTGACCATTAATTGGTCAACTATGCACCGACCCAAATATGGTCAACTTTTTTAATGTAAATTACCGGTACGTTCAAAAAATTTTAAAAATGATTTTATCATAAGTACAATATCTTAAATTTGATTTGGTTAAAAAATATCATTTTAAGGACTTTCAAAGATGCAAATCTGAGACTATATTTTCTACTAGTCCTACTCTTGCCCATATATATTGCCTATTCTCAGTTGGCAACGGTCCTATTTCCAAAGGCAAAAATATATGCTTTATGTAAATACAAATAGCTTATCAGGAAAATGAGGGAAGTGGACGACGCAGAAAATATAGTGCACTGAAATATGTTGCTGCAGTGCTGGACTTGAGATAATTAATTCAGGGAGTCTCCGACCCCTCCCCTCCCCCGAAAACCTTGGTATCGATTACTCCTACGTATTTTCATGAAACTGCATTGCTTCTTGTAATTTAAAACTATTTCCGAGGAGATAAACTAAAATAAACGAGCAAGCAAACAAAGAAACGAACAAACAGACAAATAAACAAAGAGTCATCAAATTATAAGATCTATCACAAAAATAATATGCAAAATAGATGACCTCATGAGACTTTGCTTCATATTTTAAATTTTCCGTTTCATTAAAACTCCATGCAGGTAATTTGCATAATTCAAAGTGGTTTAACAACCTGCGCATATTTACGTTTCTTCTACACTGGATTACAACGTTGTGAGAACAAGTACCTCCAAGTACCTACGTGATAACACTGGTAACGAATACCAACCTTTTCTTACTGGTACAAACCTTTTCCTTACGAGTTCGAGTACAAAGCTAACATTTTCTGAAGGGTGCGTGTTAGCACTTAGCAAGTTAACATTTTCTTATCTTTTCTTACCTGTACGGGCACAAACTTTTTTGTACGGAGTACGAGTACAGAGTTATCACTTTGTTACGAGTACGAGAATCGACCGTTTTCTTACACATTACAAATAAGAGTACAGATCTCTTCTTCCAAGCAAGAGTATAAACCTTTTCCTACGAGCGAGAGTATAAAGTTAACATTTCCTGACGGGTACGAGTAAGCACAAGCAAAGTTAACATTTTCTTACCTTCTCTTTACTAGTACGAGAACAAACCTTTTTTTCGAATACGAGAAAGCACTTAGCAAAGTTAACATTTTCTTACGAGTACGAGAAAAAAAAAACCTTTCCTTTGAAAAGCGAGTATCACCTTACACGAACATGAATGCAACTCATTTTCTTACGTGTATGAGTACACACTGTCTTTTCCTATTTAGAGTTCTAATAGGGTTAGAACGATTTTGAGTACAGAAATATAGATTAACAGCAATCCTTCACTCTCAAACGAACAAAATTGACATGTACGAGACTATGCGAGTACACAATGGAGCCCATGGGTACGAGAAAAAGCAAATGTAACGAAGAACCCAGAAAGAAATGTACACTTCTGTAGTGAGTATCTATATATGTACTCACATGAGTACAAGTAAGTACTCAGAAAAATCTGGTTTCCTCAGAATGTTTGATATTACTCAGTGTTTGGTTTAAATGTACTTACCAATGGTAGTAATAACAGTCATACAAAAGAAAAATGATCCTGCGAATTTCCACTGAACACCAGCTTTTTGAGGTAAAAGTTCTATGGTTGTATCTCTCAGTTTTTCCATATCACCGTCTGAAATATTGTATCGCATTTGTATGGTAGTTTCAATATCCTCTAGTCGAGCCTTTTCGCGCTCTTCGTTTTTAGATTCCAATGCATCAAAAATGGCCGCTCCCAGAAGAAGATATAAAAACGTACAAACGATAAGCAGCAAGGTTCTTACATTCTGCCGCTTCATGTTAACATCTTAAAAAACATTGTTCCTCTGACTGGAAGGTGAGATTTTTTTCCGAAATAAAATGAACGATTCTCAGGTGGCTTTGCTCCAGGAGAATAATTACTTGTAGAGCCTTCCTGCTGTGAACCACACGTTTGGTACACAAATTATGAACCTCACACTTGCTAGTTCCAAGGAAATACTAAAAGAATTCGCCGATAATGTATGTTTATACCCAAACTTGGAAAGGAATAAATTCCATTAAACGAAAACCATATTCTCTATGAGCACTTGTTGTTTTAACGTGTCTAAACTATGTTAAATCCTACACATTGATGCACGGATTTGATAAGCACACGTTTACGTGTTGATCTCTCCGTATCAACTGCTCCGATCTCGTAATTCCTTCTTGCATCAAGCCGCTGTATTGAACATCGCATCATTTAATGTCGACGCGATGGCCTCACTCTGAAGTAGGCTTGCTCCCAGTTCGATGCAACAAAACGGTAGCAGTGCTGTAATGTATAAGCGTATAAGCGTTATACGTAGTGGCGGCGGCGTCTATACATCAGTCAGTCGCCAGTCAATTTCTTTTGCAAGTTTAAAGTAAAACAAACGTATAGGCTATGTTGTGTACATTGCGGGAGAAAATGCAGGGTCTAATCTATTTGTTGAGCTTAATTTGAAATTGAAAGATATTAAACAAGGTTACTCTGCAACCAACGCCTAAATGTTATTCGCTGGTATCCGCTTGAATTAATAAGTTGCATGAGACATGTTCTGTAAATGTATAGGGAAGCAATAGTGTGAATTTGCATGCTACATACGTGCAAGGGTAGACTTTATCGACGGTTTGTATTGATTTTTGGCTGCTTTCATAAAGTGCATGCTATGAATTACGGTGGACGGTTTAGTTAACAGAGGGTAAAAAGTGCAAATTATCATAATCAATGATGACCTTCTTTTGTGTATATTCATTGATCCCCTTTGTCTGTTATACAAACAAGCTTGACGAAAAGAATTACGTTCATCGCAATCGAATCAAACTTTTTCATCAAGTTTTAACACTCGAACAAAACAGCTTGTTAGTTGTGATCACACAGTGCACTATACTCGACCAATAAACTTGGTCGGTTGCCTGTCAATGAATTGAAATTTAAAGTTGCACTAAAACTGTAATCAGGCGGTTACTTAGAATCTCATTATAAGTGTAATAAATCCCTGCTATTAAATGAACCATTCAGTAATGTCATGTAACCGACTATGGAAAGTATAAAGTCCCGGTATTACACCTTAGAAAAACGTGACTATTAAAATGTAATTAAAACAAAATGTAGAAACAAACTTTGCAGTCATGTTATATTAATGGAATCTTTGATGACGAATTTTGTTACATGTATTCCACTTTATTCCATATGCTTGAATGTCATAGGTAGGATTTTAACACGGACTTAACACTGAAAAAGTTACAGATGTTTCGTCTAATTTAATACTTTAAATATTAGTACAGCCTACTTACAATCGGCATAAAACAGGTAGCAAATTAAGTAAGTTCAATCTCTTTACATATCTATTTATTCAAGGTATACAAAGATAACATTTATTTCATGTTCCATTATGCAGTGGTCAAAACTCTTTAAAGACAGACACTCGATCGTCACCCCACGTGTGACTTTTACTTGGGGTAGGCAAAAGTCTCAATTGGTGACTGCTCTTTCATTGACATTACAATTACAAACTTCAAAAGATGGTGTATAGCTCATATTATACACAGCATGTACAGAGAGTGTTTTGATAGCACATTAGGGCCTTTTATGCTCACCAGGATATGGCCTGAGATAAACTATGTTTGTGTGTGTACAAGGAGAAACTTAAGGCAGTTGGAAAAATCGGAACTGTCTGGAATAAGGGGATTTCCCCTTTCAAGAGTGAATGGCTCGAATGCGGAATGCTCCGTATCTTTGTTCTATCTTTCTGTGAGTTAAGTTAGTCTGCAGGCCACTGCAGAAGCCAGCTTATCAATTATAAAGAGCCATTTTTTGTTTGGAGTATTTGCATGGATCCACATTATGGCCCGTTATTGAAACCCTGGGTTACAAAAATGAGGTTTAATCATGCAAAATGGTGGCTTTGCTCCAGATTGTTCTCGATTGCTACTGCTATCCACCTCACTAAAAGCACTTGCATCACGGGTACAGAACAATTTGTTCGGTTCAAATTTGAAATCAATTTTGGTCAAATGAAGCCTTATTAACTTCATTCCTTGGCCTAATTAGACCCAATGATCACTGAGCCCCTGTCCTATTTTGGGACAGATTGATCTAAGCAGGTTGAGAGGACAAGCTGGTCGGAAGAGTATGAGTTACTTACCCTTTAGCAAATTTAACGGTGATTGCAAAGGTCCAACCCATGGAAATGGGACATTGTCCCAGCAGTTACAAACAAGGAATTACAATTGCTAACACTTTTAGAACAATGTTGCCAGAAATTTTCTGTCTGGGCCGTACAAGCTCTAACATTTTATAAGCGCCTTTCAAATACGGAAAGGGTTCGTTCATTTTATCACTCTCAGTGATTTTTCCAGTGGGTGAATGGGAGGCTAGAGAAGTTTATATGTGTGGGTTTAGTGCTCATGCGACGTTGATGACCGTTGCTTGGATAAAAGTTTGTACTCGTCAGTCTCCGCAAAGGAGTTGAAAAATCGTCCATGTAAAACGCGTTTGCTAGTGGCACTTTCACCCGCTGGTTACACTCACCATACATGCGTGGGAAGGTGCTCAGGAAGGTGTTCTCGACTGGGGTGGTGGCTGAAGGTTATTTTGGACCGCCATCCTGGGGGAGGGCCTCTCTTTCGAAAATTTTTGAATGTTTGAGGGTCCTTAGATGCAACTTGGTTCAACATATTGAGCAAATTTTAAGGAAAATTACTGCAAATTTTTGACCTTTTTACATGGGGACCAAGGGTTTTTGTCCTTGAATTGAGGGGACGGAAGCATACTTCCGCCCGTCCTTCCACATTTTTGACGGGGGGGGGGGGGCTTTCTATGCCTATGTCACTCACTATACATTGGACTGTTGTCCACAGCATGGCAATTGCCATGATCATTCTGCTGTTGTCTTTGCTTTGTAAACTTCTGCAAAATTCTGCAAGTTTGTGCAAAGTTAAAACAAAATCGATTTTTTAATATGGAAGGAAACAAACGCTGAACAGGGGGTGGTCCATTTTTTCATCATTTTTACAAGTTTACAAAAAGTATTCTTTCTTTGACCTCCTCTCCTAGAGCTTGCGTTTTAAAGTGTGAAAAACGATGATGTTTCAAACGAAAATCGTCATGCATTACACTTTGAAAACCGTAAATGCTTCTTTGAACCCCCCTCCCCCCAAACTAGGGAGCTGGAAATTAAGCCGGAAATTTCCAGCTCCCTGTTTGAACCATCTCCAAACTTAGGTTTTGAACTCTTGTGAAAATGATCATTAAACCATGGATGATTCTTCACATAATTACAAAGTCCACTGTGATACAGAGACATCATTTTAGGAACCGATGTACAATCGCGAAAACAACCAATCTAAAGTATTAAACTCCTCCGCTTTCCCTTAAATGTAATCTTTTTTCTTGAAAATTAATCTTTGTAATGAGTAGAAAAGCCCAATTTAGAATATGAAATGCTCATGCTCTAAATCCGTGGTCGCCAAACTTGGGGTCGCGACCCTTTTGGGGGTTGCGAAAATATTTCGGAGGGTTGCGATGAAGATCCATTACAAACAGGCAATGAGAGTGATTCTAATCTAAGAGCCAGTGATCTGTCTCGTGTCGCAGATACTTCATACGCAACTTATCGGATGTTCCGTTCCCGGCCAAGCAACCGCGTTTGCCATTATAATAGACTAATCTTGAGGTCCTTACACCGAGAGAGCCCCAGAATAATATTTATAACATCAACAAGGTGCTTTGAAAAAATGTTGAAGTTGCCTATCTACCTCTCAATAAACCGAGGCGTGGGAACGCTGGGAAGGGTCGTTTCCGGCGATTTTAGGAGTATTTTTGTCAGAAAATTTTATTGGCACGCCACGCGCCAACTATAGTGGCGCTCCGCTTAGAATGTGTTTAACACAATCAGAGTCTTCAGCACTGCGCAGTGCTGAAGATAGACTTATCCATTGTACATATAGCTTTAGCTTCAGTGGTTCAATATGCAATGATGATGAGGATGCTAAAAATCCAGTTCTAGACTGCATAACTAAGTCAAATCAAACTCCTCCCACCGACCCTTCATTGAGGGCCACCAAGATTCCGGAGTAGAAATTTGGGGCCCCAAGCGAAAAAGATTGGAGACCACTGGCCTAAAACATTAGAATGACGATAAGACTTTGATTGTGTTAAGAAGGCTAAAAGCAAGCTCTTTTGACCAAGCATAGGGGTAGGAGGTGGGGAACTGGGGGGGGGCTTTATCCTTCAGTCAAAAATGGATGGGACGGAAGGATCTTCCACCCCCTCGATCCAAGGACAAAAAATCCTTATTTGTTTTCTTTGTAAAAAATTGCAGTAATTTTCCTCAAAAAGGCATCAAAGGACCCTCAGATATGAAAAGATTTTCCATAGAGGAGGGGATCCCCTCCCCTTAGACCCCCACGGCAGCGGTCCGAAACAACGTTCAGCCCTCCCCCCCCACCCGTCTCGAACAGCTTCCTATGCCCATGTGACCAAGGAATTGCTGGCTGAATGCCCCTGGTATGGGTAATCAGAAATCAAACAATGGATGGCTTTTCCCACTTTCTCCATTGATTTTTTTAAAGGTTAACCTTCATCAACCACTAAAGAAATTCACTGTGATGTAGGCTGAGTTTTTTAATTACGTCCAGTTTCATTTCGTATAACTTTATATTCATCTTGAGGTATGAGAGGCTTATTTACTATCTTTAACACAAATAATATGAACTACAAGTATCGAAAGCAATATATATATATATATATATATATATATATATATATATATATATATATATATATATAAAATAAAAATAAAAAATAGGGGAAAACAAAAACAAATAAAAATATGGGAACACTTTGATTGACATGAGAATTTCGAACTAGACATACTAAACCCCTGATTGGTAAAGTACATACAGAACAGTGGAATGTGGATTCCGTTGTAGAATGAACCTGCAACAGGGGCTCTTATGTGCATAGGGCCGAGGGTCACTTCACTCGAGATTTTACTTGCACTTCATTAAACCAAGTCGTTTTCGTATTACATTTTTGGAATCCAAGAATCTTCCGCGGGCCATTTTAGTGTTCTTCGCCTGTCGATACTTGAGAACTTAGGACCTAGGGTGATTGGACAGTGCAGAAATTTAATTCATTTAGATTTTCTAATTACAAGAGATTATGTAGCCAGGCGAGTATCCAGGGGGAGTGTTGGGGCGCGCGCCACCCGCGTTCAAGAAAGAAAGAAAGTTGCAGGAAAATAAAAAGAAAAGAAAGTTGCCACACTCTTTCATAGGTCGCTACACTGTCAAAATTGAAGTCACGTCCCACGGATGGAAAAAATCCTGCATGGTTAGAAAGGGTTCTGTTGCTCTAAAAATAAATTAATCAAAACAAAATTAAACGAATTGACGTTGCTTAAATAATTTATTCACGAGTGGTCAGTAAACTATACTTTTGTGTATTCTGCATACTATAAGTAGAGAATTGGTCTTGGGCAATGGTGTTCCTTCAAATACAATGGTTGAAATTTGATATTCCTTCAATTACAATGGTTGAAATTGGAGGACGGACTATTACTTAACTTTATTGGAAGAATTTAAATCATTCGAATCGAGAAAATTGCCCTTTAAGCTATATGTCTGGTGATGATTCAAGTGCGGATAAGCCATCTCTGGTCTGCACCGAAGGAGAAACTACTAGAAGTTGACTGTAAACGCTTTCCTTTGCCCTAAATGACATGGTAAATCAGCTTAACAGCAAAACTTTCCCCTGTACCAACTTCGTCGTGCCGTCTGTCCTTAGTCCTCCAGGTTACGTCACTGCGTCAATATCAAAGCTTTATCTATAATAAGATAAAGTAACCATTCATTTGCCAGTTTTATAGAACATTTGTTGTAACATGTGTTCAGCAGCTGGTTTGAGTTTTATAGAGGGCGTTAATACAACATCCCAAGGATCAGTATCAGTGTCAGGTTTGGCCGTGAGCTAAATAAGTTATGGCTAAGGGCCTCACAACCTCAGCAGCCTCAAAAATTCAATTTCAGGACTTTTTGGTAGGGGTTTTAAGAGGGTTAAGGATGATTTCCTATTCCACATTTGGAAACTCATTAGGTTAAGTCATACATACATTCAAGGTTTGTGAGGACCTTTGTTTCAATTTTTAATAAGGGGCCTCAACGCCAGACACAGATTAGGGGCTTCACCAAGTCTTATAATCGAGCTTGATCATTTTGCTTTAAATATTAATTTGGATTCCTTCCTATGTTAGCATTTTGTTTAACTATTTGACGTCACAATTATGACGTCGCTTCAGGTAAGTGGAATGGCTCGCCTTTCGGCCCTTTCTGCTACTGTTGTAAATGCAAAGTGTATTTCTAAGACCAACATTCAGGGAGATAAATGAATATTAGTATGCTATAAAGCATTTGCTTTAAATTTGAAACGTTTTGTCCCGTGTGTGCATTTACGTGGACTTGTAAATTTGTGGGCAAATTCTCTTTGGTTTTGTCCTAAAGTAGAGGTGGGAACCTTTTTCCAACGACGGACCATTTTGAGAGTTATAGTACCAGTCGCGGACCAACGGCACAGTAGGTACCTAGGTAACGCAAAACCCTCCCCACAAATAGTGTGAGGCACAGTTGCCATAAGAAGGTGCCTTTTTGGTCCAGGGGAACACCCTAGAAGTTCTGAAGCATGTACAAAACTATTGGAATTAAATAAAGCGTGACTGTCTTTAAATGGCATTGGATGCGCAAGGCTACTCAGACCACAATATATCACAGCTTGACCATTTGCTTCAATTAATATAATCTTAGCTCGGACTAAATACACGTCAATTTGAGTTGAAGTAATATAATGAACGAGCAATTATGAAACCGAGTGCCCGCAAACCAAGCCGAAAATATAGCGTGGAAGGCATTTTATCGATTTCTTCCTTTGCTTTACATTGCAAAGGTTTCCATTTTTAATCTTCAACATATTGGGAGATAGTAGGGGGTTCTAACCCATGGATTTCACTGAACTAACAAACTGCATTCGAAAATATTTCTCACAGTTTCCTACTTCATGTAGATTTGGCAATACACTCCTTTTCAATGGCATGTAGACTTACCTTTCACGCATAGCTGTAACTTTATATAGGCCCAGTATTACTAGGTTTGCGCCTAGTTTATGCAAAAATACGCTATACTTACAGGGCTGTAGTACAACACTGGTAAAGGTATTACGCAGAGTACGGTATTTCCCTTAATTATCCAGAAAATAGTAACAAGTAATGCCTTTAAAACTTAACCTCATGGTTTTCGTAAAATTACGTTTATGAGTTGTCACGCTGGCAGGATTAAATGGTCTCGAGGGCCGTACATGGCCCCCGGCCGAAGGTTCCCCACCCCTGCCTTAAAGTGTCGTCTGATCGGACTGTGCAAAAAACATCGGAGGTGATTATTAAGCATAATTGCTGTAACCACTTCTCTGCCTTTGGGATACGATTTTAAAGTTGAATCACTTAGACAAGTTCACGGGCTCTTCTCTTCGGAGATGTCCTTTGTTTTGGCCCCTCTGTCGTTGGACTTTTGAAAGAAAAGTATTTGTTTCTTTTCAACCAGTCTGAGGAAGGGACACGCATGACAATTTCATGGGTAAACTTTTTGGGTTGAGAGGTTGCTAAGTTGAGTATCCGCGCCCCCTAGAGTAGTAGTCAGTGGGGGCAGTTTTAGCTTTTCGTCCGCAATGGGACATTCCATAAAATGACAAAGGTCATCTCGGCCATGTCGACCTTGTTACAAAATGTTGGACACTTGGACAGTCAAGTAAGGGTCGGACCCTGCTTTGTGCCAGTGTAATTTGTACACCTTGTCTATATGAGCCTGTGACCAGGGAGTTGCTATTTGTCAAATAGCAACTCCCTGCTGTGACCGACAGACTGATAATAGAAAACGCGCAGATGCCACATAACCAGGAAGCGCAAAGGTTTAGTGATTCCTTGCCGAAAGGAAATGTTTTGTAGCATTGAGGTTTATCAAAGTTATCCTCTTGAGATAAGATGTTTTACGATCAGGGGCGGGATTTGATGTTTGAAGTTAGGGGCAAACCGGGTGGACTGTCAAACGGCTCCAAAGGCGCCGCGGGAGTTTCCCCTAACGGCGTGGGGTCCAGGGCCTGCCTCAGGGCCCCTGGCGGGGTCCAGGGGCAGAATTCTGGGGTATAACTCCCACGGAAGAGTGAATAAAACGTTAGAACGTGGATAGTTTTGCAATGTAAAATAAGGAAAAATGATGAAGTTGGTTTAAAAATACGCAGTTTTTTCGGCCCGCTTCGCGCGCACTTTTCATATGTGCTCATTCATTGTTACCTCATACATAAGTAAAAAGACAAATGGTCATATTGTGATGCTTCTGGTCTGTGTGGCCTTGCACATTCTATGTCATTTAAAGGTCGTGGATGAAAATGCTATTGCCTACAAATTAGTAGTGACAAATTGCAGAGCTTCCGGAGACTTTCCCCAGTTCTTGCCTAGACTTTCAAGTCTCCTAGATACCACCGGGCCCCCTGGCTGGTGCTCTATGGGTAAAGCTTATTTCACCCTCTCTGTGTGCGGCCCGAGTGAATTATGACCTTCAAAACGACCCGTCAGAGAAGAAAGGTTCCCCACCCCTGTTCTACAGGAAGTAACACCGAATCACGACACAATATTTAAGACGGATGCGCGCGAAGGGGGCCTAAGAAAACAGCCAGACAGCGTTGAGGCGCTAGGCAGCGTTTGAGACATTTAGTTGTAGGCCATTGTTTTTCTTTAGATATAAATGCAGTATTTTTTATTGCATAAAAATTTTCCTGCTATCCCCAGGTACCTCTTCTTTCCATAGAGCAGGACACAGAAAACTTTATCCTGATCTACGGTTCTTTCTTTCATGTTTCGTTTTTGTCGATAGTCTGGGACAAGTCCCAACAGACTTTTTTAGTAGTGTGAAAAATAAGGTAGAGTCGATTTTGAAGGTTACAAGACTATGTGATGCTTTTAAAAGTCAATAAAACGTTTTATGGGTAGTTTTCACAAGGACCTGGCCAAGGGCATCGGCAGTTTCAGTGCCAGTGAAGTAATTTCATTGAAGGCTGCATCTTGGGAAGTTGTGGCCGGCGAAGCCTTTAACCGCGAGCGCCAAAGGCGCGAAGAGCTGGGGACTAATTGTCCTCCTCAAAAATTTTTAAATTCAACAGTTTTTGCTGCTATTCTGGACCATCTCTTGAGAAAATCCTGCTCCCCTAAGTGTACTTTGAAATGCTAATGAAATAATTTTCTTATAATGATCGCGAAATTAAGATAGTAACCGTCAGTCAATTTGCTGAGGTTGGTGGTAGTTGGTGACGTAAGTAAACAGCGAGAGGTTTGGCGAGGGTTTTAGAAATAATAATTTACTCAGGGAGGTGATAAGATCACCTCCCTGATTTACTCAAGCTGTACTACAGGAAGTAATAACGAGACAATTCTACCAAACTTTCCCTACGTACAGTAGTACAGCAGTACTCAGTGGCGGATCCAGGATTTGGCAGAAGGGGGGGCCCAGGTCATGGTGGTTTGTATAAAAGTCCGATCTGGGGGAGGGATCTAAGGGGGAGGCGGTGCACCAGGGGTGGTGGCAGGGTATTTTGATAGGGGGTAAAGTATGTGATGAGTGATCGCCGTCCTGGGGGAGGGGTCTAAGGGGAGGGGTGTCCCCTCCCCTTTAAGAAAATTTTTGTTAATTTAAGATTGCTCAGATGCAAAATGGCGATATCTTTGGTATAATTTTTGAACTGATCATACATGGCTGGAAAGTGTTCATAATTCAGTCAATTTTAATTTTTGGTTTGGTGGAAGATGCTTTTCTGGGGAGGGGTGTCCCCTCCCCTTTAAGAAAATTTTTGTTAATTTAAGATTGCTCAGATGCAAAATGGTGATGTCTTTAGTATATTTTTGAAACTGATCATATATGGCTGGAAAATGCTCATAATTTAGTGAAATTTAAATTTTAGTTGGATGAAAGAGGAGAGTAGCCTTTTTGTCCACATATTAGGATGGCAGTTTCCCGAATTGAAGTCTTGTTTTTCCTTATATTACCCTAAATTCGAAGTACATTTCATTTAAGTAAATTACAAAGCTTAAAGAAGACGCTAATGTTGTAGCAAGTTATAGTTAAAAGCCTGAGGTTGTTGAAAATATTCCTCTAAATATTAAAGAATTCTGAAATTTCCTTGAAAGTAGAAGCAGTGTTCCCAATGCTGTGGGCCCGGCCAGTAATAGACTGAAGTTAGCAATCCAATACAGCGCTCATGGGTAACTCCTTGCAATGCCCGGAAATAGTTACTGTGACCAATATAAGCCAAAATGTTATCAGCCGGAGGTCAGTAACAGAATTATTAACATAAGACTTATTTTCTGAGGTAGAAATTTAAATAATGAACAAATTTGAATTTCACTCTGACACATCACAAATGCCTATTTAATTGGAATAGGGTATAGTCATTTGTTTTATGAAGTTGAAAAAACTTCAAAAATTTTTGGAAGGGGGGGCCCGGGCCCCTTGGCCCCCCCCCCTAAATCCGCCCCTGGTACTAATGAGACATCGATTTCATGAATGCTCATGCACGCCGAATGTTTTTTTCAAGAATTGCGACTCCCTGGCTCTATACATGGATAGGGTTTGGGACTTTGTTTGCAAGGATCACGGTGGATTTAATGTAGTAGTTTCAGTGACCCTTATTTCAGATCTTCAAGTCACAATATTGTGGCGCCTAGGGGAGAAGAAATTTACTGTGCTGTGCCAAAATTTTCAATTGTGTTACTCACTTTCCCTTTCGGATGCGGGCAAAGCGACCCGAGAAAAATTTTCCTAACATTTTTATGGTTTTTGATATTAATGTTTCCTTCATTTAACATTGCATAATTTAATCATAATAGGCTATTGAAAATCCTCTTATAATTTCTCTGTTCTCGCTTCCATTCGCTTATTTCTTGTTTACTACTTTTACTTTTTAAGTTCTGGAAAAGTGGGGGCAAGTGCACCCCTTTCCCCGTAATTCTGCCTATGTTTACGATGTTTTCACCTCTAGTGACTTAACATGGGTCATACAACTGCTACGTATATAAAATCCTTCACAGTTACATACCAGTTCTTACAGTTTGACCTCTTTTAACCTCAAATGACCTTGACTGCCACCAAAATCAATCGAATTATTGAACGCAAAAGAGGGCATCACATGCCACATCTGAGTTCCATCAAGATTACCTTCTTTGATCTATCGTGTTTACGAAGTTTTCAACTTCCGGCCTCTAGTGACTGCAAATGAACTTTGGCCTCCACCAAAAACATAAGGGTTCTTGTAAAATAAGTATGCGGCATCGGAGTATGAAGTGACTCAGTTTACAAGGCTTTCGTAGTTTCACCGCCGATGACCTCAGATGACGCTTGAACTCTACCGAAATTAAAAGGTATTTCTAAGTATATGGCAGCGACATCCCAAGTATGAAGAAAAATCATGATTTCTAACTTGAGATATGGTGTTTCAAATGTTTTCAGTTTTGACCTTTGATGACCTGAAATGACCTCTGACCTCAACGAAAACAATAGCAATCGTCATCTCAATACAAAAATTCTATATCCCAGGTACGATAAGTAACAGAAGGCAGAATTACTGAATATCAAAAACTGAATAAATTAAGTTCTTGTACGAGATTCGAACCAGGGTCTCGAGATAACCTCGAGACAGCAATGACCGACGGACTCTTCTCATACTTAGTTCATAGATTTATCATACTTAGGGAAAGAACCCCTTTGTTTTGGTGGAGGTCAAAGGGTATTTAAAGGTCTCCACAAAAAACCTTGCAAACATGTTATCTCAAGGTAGAAAGCATTGACTTTCCATACTTAGAATGTGGGTAGGTAATGGTCAATATCATGACCCTATTGCTTTGAGTAGAGGACAAGGGTTATCTTAGGTCACCTGAGGTAACTTGAAAATCGCTTGTAAGCACGTTATCTCAAGATAAAAATGATCGATAAGTTCGCTCTGGGCATATAGATTATTCACATTGACAGAAAGAACCATTGTTTTTAGGGAAGGTCAGAGATCATGAGAGGTCACCAGAGGTAAAAAACCCGAAAATACCCACAATACCGACAATATTTCAAGAAAGGAAGGATGGACACTTTTCATACTTGGTATATAGATTTATCATATTTGAGGAAGAACCGTATTGTTCTCGGTAGAGATCAAAGGTTATCTGAGGTCACAAGAGGTGAAACTACGAAAAAATTGTAAACTGCTTGGAAACACTTTATCTCATATACATTTCTAACGTTGCAAGGAAGCCTTATTGTATTTGATGGAGATCAGCGGTCATTTGAGGTTATCAGAGGTCAAAAAAAAAAGAAAACATTGTAAACACGATATACCATGATTGGAATGATGCATACTTTTCAGTCTTGGTCTATCTATCTACCTGTCTGTCTGTTTGTCTGTCTGTCTGTCTGTCTGTATCTATCTATCTGCCTATCTGTCTGTCTGTCTCTCTATACATATACACATATATAGGTATGAAAGACCCAGCGACTTTTGTATGAGTGAATTAATACTAAATTGAATAGTCGTACAGGGGACCTTATAAGCCATTTTAACTCTTACATAGGCACTTACCTTATACTGAAAGGCAAGTTCGAATCTCGTTCCAAGACCTATTTTTCAGTTTTTGGTATTCAGTTTTTGTCTTCTGTTACTTATGATAAGGATATAGATTTTTGATATTGACGGGAAGAACCCCATTGTTTTGGTAGATTTCAATGGACCAGTGTTGTATAGCGAGTCATGACTCGAGTCACTAATTTTCAAAATGGAAATGACTCGAGTAATTGTATCATAATTTTCCTCTTAGAAATAATACAAAGACTCGAGTCACTGACTCGACTCGACTCGAGTCAAATTGAAAGTAGTAAATGACTTGACTTAAAAATTTAGTGACTCGCTACAACACGGCAAAGGACATATGAGATCACCAGAGGTCAAATTGTGAAAACACTTTACAACATGATACCTCAAGAAGGATAACTTTAAGGGATAGACCTCAGCGTGAAAAAGCATTTCCTTTCGACAAATAGGTCCGGCTTTCTGGTTTACTTATAGACCGTAGGGCTATGCATATGACGTCACGGAACAGAAAGTGCTCTATCGTCTAAGGTAGGCGAGTATCATAACAACTTGCACCAACACAAATGCAAACAGCTTATATACCCGTCGGATACCCGCCTAAGTCTACGTGTGCATGCAAAGGCTACGTTGTCCGCTTAGTATAATGTGCATATACTCAGTCACGTACCTTACAGCTAGCTTCACTTTTTGTCCTCTAACATGAAGTCGGTGTGACGTCAATGAATAGAGAATACATAGACCTACAAAAATATTTGATGAAGATGTCTTGGAAGTTTATATGAAGGCATTAAGGGTTGTTTTATTCGACTTGAAGATATAAACTGGAGTACCCTGTTACAAAATCCTTGTGAATTATTTAAAAAATGTTACCATTCTCAAATTTCATGACCTTTGGCCTCTTCTAGACTGATGAGCTAGTATGTAAAAATAATGATGTTAAGTGTTAAACAATGTCAGTATATTTCTTTTTTTTTCAAACTGATAAATTATTTGTTAACTACTCACCAGCCAGCCAGCAGAATGGCGTTTGATGCTGATATTTTCAACCGGGAAACAATTTCACTTTCAAGATGAAGTCCTGAGGGCCTATCAATATTACAACTCATGTTCTTGTAAGAGGGTTTTGTAACAAGGTATAACATAACAAATTCTTGGCGACTATCGCCCGTCCATCACGGGAAACAACAGATTTGCCTATTGAAGTAATACGAGCGGGCATAAAGTTGAAACTATTTCGTAAAGTCATTTATTCATGGATTTTTTTGTAGGCATTTTGGTTATATTTTTATAAAATTTATATTTATTATATTATAATATTTATATTATATAAAATTTATATTTATATATTTTTGAATATTTCAACAGAATGGCGGCGTTATGACACCGGAATTAACTTCGACGGAAAATAACAGTCATCTGGATTTAAATTAGTATTACATACAGTGCAACAAGTCCTAACACACATACGGGTCTTTTCAATCACTTGACACTATTTTTGCTACTGATTTGTATGTATGAATAATTGTTTATGCAGGAATACCGCTTGGTAGCGTATATCTTTCACATGCAATGTTGACGTGTTGAAACACCATCAGAGGTACTTGCAAGGGAAATGAGAGATGTAAAGGTGTTGTGTTGGATGTAACTACACTGACGAAACACACTACAAATCACGGGTCTCAGCTCTTCACAGTAAGCTCTAACACGACACCATGTCATGCTTGTTAGCTCTGGGTGTCTTATTTTCAGTAAACCGCTTATGAATGATTGTGTTACCTTTACCTTTGAGTGAAAGAAAAAAAAACAGACACTAAGCCCAGTGCAGTCGCTTTAAACCATTGCTTGTTACTGTCCAAGCCAACGAACCGGATAAACAGCGCAGGCCTCCTGTTTAGTGTAGCGTGTAGCGGAATAGAAAGCGTTACCGTCGGTTCTGGTGTGTGTATTTTACCTTGTACGTATATTCAATCTCATAAGATAACCTCCTATCTTAATGAGCGTAAGTCAACAATCTCTCATTAGATCCGGTCAGCTCTCTCCATCGACCATGCCATTTACCGCATCACTCGTCGAAGATTACTTCAACGCCCGCAGTTCCCTTGGGGCAAAAATTTGACGAATTTATTTGAAGCTAAGCTGCAGTTTCGGTTGTACAATGACCTTGCTAGTCATGTCATCGTGCGCAATTATGGGCGTTGATGCAATCAAACAATCTTCAATAAAACGCCGACTATTATATACAGACTCGTAATTGATAATTTTTAATGAAATTGAAAAGCTAATTAGCTTGTCGAATGGGAAATCTTTTCCAGGACAAAAAAGTTAATTTAAATTTTGAATAGGAAGAAACGTACCTGAATAAATCATGATCGACCTAACCTTGGTCGTATGTCCATGAAATATTGTACGTTACTCAATCACGGTTGAATCATGAAAGTAAATTACCACGATTTTGGACCAAAAACAGAGTTATTAAATACTATCACAAGGGAGTTGCTATTTGACAGATAGCAACTCCCAGCTATCAGACATTCGTTGTCTGTCCAGGGAGTTGTCAGGGCCGTGGTCTGTCATTGTGTACGTGTTTATGTTGTTTTATGGTTTGCTATATTATTGTAGCAATACCGTCATACACATTAAAAGCCTGTGTATGCAATACAATAGCGGCTGAAGGAAATTTTGTTGGGAGTGGTTGAGCGGGGGGGGGGGGGGTTGTGGGGCAAAATGTCTTGAAGTCACTACGCCTTACACATACTTATCCATATTAACAGTGGTCAAGTGGCCCAATAAAATGTTTGACATTTGCGAGATGCTGTCGTTCAAAATATGATGGAGACCATGACTTGTAAAGTTTTTATGGTGGAGGTGGTAATTGCCCCCTGTGCTCCTATGGCGAACTACTTATAATGCAATATATCAGTTGATCGTACCAGAGCGTTGCCACTATAGAACCCCTACCATACCCCCTAATTGCCCTCGTAAGTATATAGACCCCACAATGATTTTCATAACAACATTGCATGTGTATATGCAAACCACGTGTTATCGTTATAAATTCATATTTCAGAAGTCAACGAAGTCCGTAAAGGTTGTACGGTACAAAACACCGAGTTGAAAGGGTGTTTGAAGTCGCTTTAAGTCAAATAAACACTAAGACAATAAAAACGTTCACTCCAAATGAAAAGTTTAAGAACCAACAAATATCAAGCAGAAAGTGACGAGCACTGGTTTTTGTTTTTAATACTGAGACTTATACGACGTGAAACAAGTCTGCCCATGATTACAAAAGAGGAAGCTGACGCCAGTGACAAAACACTGCATGAGAGCCATTTAAACTGGGGTAAAATTGCTATGTATCCCTTTGTGTTTTAGTCGGATATTTTTCATTGACAGATATGAAATCATGCAATATCAATGATTTGGAGAGGAATACTGATTAAGCCTTGTCACGGAAAAATTAGAATCAGACTATTAAAAACAACAAAGAAAAGGTTATGATGGCCCTTTGACGTCATGACAGGCTTATTCTTGTGTAAGTCATCACTTTTGCAAGGGCGACACCTGCGATAGAACAAAAAAATGCTGTTTTCTTTCTATAGAAGAATGATAAAGCTGGGGTGGTGCTATTTATTTTAAGTCAGTAATTCCTGAATTTATCATACTCATAACTGAAAAGTTCAACTCCACTGATCCTTTAGCTTCAACTTGAACATAATCCTTTTCGAGACCATCAACGAAACAATACTTTACTGATACAATTCTGATTGTACCATCGCTATTCAATATTTTTATATCCTCAGTGCAATTATTCACCAACAACTTTCTTTCAAAACTAAACAAGTCAAACGATAAGTAAAATCGGTTTCCCTAAATTGTCTTCTCCGGTTTACTAATTTGTTTTAAATTGTCTTAATGAGACACGGTGAAGATAACATTGACAAAACTGGTGTTTTTTAAAGTACTTGTCTCGAAAACAGCAAGCAAACCATTGCCTAATTCTGTTAACAATTGAAATTCATGATCACTCCAGATCTCAGTCGCGTACGTAATACATACATCACAAAAACAAATGTTTGACCATGGAGCTCCATGTACGGTTTGACGGTGCTTTTTAAAGGCCCACGCAACACGTTAGTTAATCTAGATTCCGGAATTTACAACAAATTGGAAACATCCCTGATTTTGACAAACGAGTGAATTGCACCTGACAACTAATTTTCTTCGAGGTTTCACGTGGGCATTTCCAGCGCCAGTTCCACGTGCAATTTGTTTCTAATAATACACACACTTGGTATATGGCCCTTGGCAACATTTAGAGAGATCTCATCGTTCCTGTATGCGCTGAATTAGGCGCGGTCGTTTCCTCCTTCTAATCAAATGCAAAAACAAACGGAACGACTCGGGAAAGATTCTAATGTCCAATTGAAAACTAAAATGAGGTCAGAGGTGATAACCTACGTCACAGATGTCATAGCAACGAAATAAATCAGCCCTGTCGTCTTGCCGGTGGTATTGAACTTTTGATCGCTGATGGAGAATACTAATTGAGTTTGTTATTTTACATACTGTAGGCGTTGCAACTTACAAATGTTCCGTAATGAAAGGTCGTAGAAAGGTCAGTGGGTACAGGATGGGGACATTATAGTCAAGTTGGTTAGTACAATGGTAAATTCTCAGTTAATTCCGATATGATGAAAGGGGGCGCATAATATGTAACCGAACTTTATGAGCCCTACTTCTATCCGTGACTAAAAGCACAACGTATAAGTGCGAGTCAATATCTTTTAAGGGCATTTGAACAACACCTGCACACAACTGACCAAGGACTAAAGGTATTTTATACTCAGCAAAATGTAGGGAAATGGTTGGGCCTCGGGAGGGGCAGTTTAAGTGCAACCAGCGAGATGCTACCCCAACTTCTTAGTGAAACTCTGGCATAAAATGTTCTGCTGCAGCCTTAAAGGTCTGTGCATGGACATATAAATGTCATACCTTCCCATTTGATGTAAAAAGTATTAAAAATGTTGAAAAATAGTCTCAATACTCATCAAAATCCCGTAAATATTGACCATGTTACAAGACTGTTACTGTTTTTGCACTTAACTCTTGAATAAACATGTTGTACATGCAAATTTGTGATATGGAAAGAGTGACTCATGAAATGTGTCTTAAAGTGTACCTAAAGTCTAAAATTTCAAAAGCATATGTTACAAAGCTTGACAAATGCATCCGGATGGTCTAACTCCCATTTTCACAGGACATTTCTAAGCTGAGGTATAAAATGTTGAAGCCTATTCATACAATTTGAAATGGTAGATTGGGCAATAATTTGTGATGTCATTCTTGTACTACCCAAATTACAGTCTTTGCTTTACTTTGTTTTTTTCGAAAGCGCTGCACCTTGTGCCAAAATGCGATCACTGTCTTAATGTTATAGGATGACTTGGCTATAACCCCCCGCCCGGCACAACATGCTATGCAAGGGAACGGTAAATGTTTCAAGGTCATATAAATATACTAACTTTATAAGGAAACAAAATAAGGTAATGTGAGTTGTACAAGAAGGGCATCACAAATTTTTGCGCAATCGACTTTTTCAAATGAAGTGAATAAATTTCAACATTTTATATCTCAGCAACGAAGTAAGCTATGAAAATGGGAGTTGGATGAATGGAATTCATTTTCCAACCTCTAAAATAAATATTCTTGTAATTCTAGACTTTAGGTCCATGCACTTGAAGGTTTATCCTTCATTGTCTAATCTTCATTCCAAGGCCAGTGGTAATGTTAGAATGGCCTGATGATGGTATATTTTGAAGGTATAGCTATTGACCTCTTTGACCTTGATGTCCACATTACACACCAAACTAGTAACTAGCTGTGAAGTAATTAAGTTATAAAGGATTTGCAAAAGAAATACAGACTCTATATGCAACACTCCACGTCAAAATTTTTGCATAGCTTATGTGAAATCTCAGAAATGATAGTCAGACTTAGAAAACCTGTATATTGAGAACGGCAAAGATCATACTCTAATAATACCAATAGACATTTCATCTAGAGAGCTTAATCTATTATTGTTGAGTAAAACAGCTGTTTTGGTTACATGATGTCCAAAGACCTTAAAGGACACTGACCGTTGAATCATTTATCTACAGTCTATGAAAACGGTAACCTTCGTAGCTGGTGTCAAAATATGTACATCTTCTTTCAATTCACTGGTATTACGATTGTAACCAAGATATAGCAGAGCTCAAGTTGAACAGCGAAATTACATTTTCAATGACCCCTATATTTTGATGGGTGGATAATTCATTAAGTCAGTGGCTACTGTGATGGAATTAATCACATAACGCAAAGCAGCGCTTTGCTCTTGTACAAAAATTTAGTGCGCTCGAGAGGGAGCAATTAATTATGTTGGCCGGAAGCTTGTCCGGATTCGAATCTATTTGAAGCTGACCATTCATATTCCAGGGTACTAATTAAAGAAGTTCAAATAACGTGTAAGTGAAAACGAAAACAGAAGACTGCATGAACAGATGAAGACATACATGACATTGTGGCCTACTTCTGACAGCAACACGCCGGAGACGGATGGCTTCTGCGACTTCTTGCGCGGCTTAACATCTGACCATTGAATAAGCAACATATCACAGCTCGCCGTGTAGGAGGCTGTCCTGGTGATGAGATTACGTCATGGTCGTCGAAAGATTGCCAATACTGAGGGCTGAACCATTCTTCTCCGGTGTGTTGACATTTACTACGGTGACTTGAACTTGTCAAGACCCCCAAATCTTCCAATTAACATTTTTTTTTACTGTGAATTTCCCAGCCGCCCACGGTTCTGACGGCCCTTTATGTAGTTTATGTGCATGCTTCTGGGGTTCTTTCTGACGGATAGCCCTTCAATTACTCAGGTTTGGAAGGGCGCCCTAGGTTCAAGCCTGGAATCATATAGAGGGATTTCATGTGACGTCATGCGCGTGGGATCCCAGCTGTGAAGGGCAAAACATAAGTAAGCGTATTTATAGCACACGTGCACGACATACCCCATAGATGCTACTGTGACACAATGGACGCGTGTCCGTCAAAACCAAAGAGACGCGCTATCTTGCTCTTCAAAACCAAAGAGACGCACGATCACGTGACGACTGTGAAACCCCTTTTATATATGCAGGAAAGTGTATATTGATTATGAAATGTCGTATTGAAAACTTTTGATGAAAATTTTATGAAATATATGTCTTGCCATTGGTAATATATGGCTAATCGAATTTTATGTGTTAATTGTGTTCTTTTTGACTTGTGTATATTTCTTTTCCATTTTGGTAAAGTTCCTTGGTATAATCATGCTTCATAATGTAACCAAGGCAGAATATGTTATGATAGCAAAGACACTCGAGCCCCCATTTGCAGACTGAAGTGCAAATCAACTGGACAGAAAGTTTGATTTTCAACAACTGCTGTTTGAATGATTGACACAGCTTTTGTGGAAATTGATTCCAAAACATGTATGTAGCTTAAACTGATATTTTACAACTGTTGTGTAAGTGATAACATAATTGTTGCTCAAACTTAACACAACTGGGGTTATGTTACATGCATGTTTCCACAACAGTTGATAGGTTTATAGCTAACAGTTGTGTAAAATTTAATCTAAGTTGTGTAAAGTGTTACCCAACTGAAATAACAGTGATAGGCGGGCGTGAAGGGGTGTTGAACGACTCATACCCTTCCATTAGAAAAAGCAAGTGCGTTTTTTTTCCGGAGAAAAACGGTTTTTGTTGGGGAGGGGAAGACTTGTGATAATAGGAAATCACTAAAATTGTGAGTTAAGGTGCTCATCCCTCCCTTTCCATTGAAAGTAGTCCCGTATACGCTTATGTAAACTCGTTACTTTCGGTAACTGAGATCATACCGTGAAATACTTTCTGAGTAGCAAAGATATTATAAACATTGGGCGCGCAAGCCAAGCTATTCTAACAAGGGCTCTTACTGTAATGTGGGTTTCTTCTTCAAGTTGTACGCAGATAGCTTAAAACCGCCGCAAATGTCATGTTCACACTTTTGCGTCTCCATAATGAGGAGTCACTTTCCATAACAGAGTAGGTATAAGAGTTTGGTAAGGTATCTATGCTTGTAAGGTCTTTGCGGAGTATCGCCTAAAGTGTCCACCCGATCGTTCCTACAGACAGTAGAAAAACACTAGTAACTCCGAAATCCGAACTTTGGCTTTAATTCACCGTTGCAGCTAAATTGTCTAAAGCAGACGGGGCCATGGACGGCGATCACGGGGGACATGTCCCCCCAATAATGTCCCCCCAATATTTGAGAAATCGCCCGTTGACTTTGATTTTCCACACAGTATTTGAAAATGGGGTCATGGTTCCCCCTCTCCCGGGTCTCCCCCCCCCCCAGTATTGAGAACAAATCGACGATTTGGGACGAGGCTTGCAATTTTCCCCTCTTTTATTTTGTATGTTTTCGTCTGTGGTATGATTTCTTATGGCAAAACAACCTACATATCGAATTTTCCGATTGCCTTTTCTAGCTTCCCCCTCAACCCCACATCGTCCCAAGACACCCAGTCCTTACTCAGAAATTCCTATAGATGTACAAGTACAGCCATGACGTTACCTATGTGTGGCGACTCCATATTACCCTGCGGAACGCACTGGACTCTGCTTGCTCAGCCCCTCTTTAAGTATTCCCAAACAGGGGATATGACTGGAAAAGGAATATGCCGTACAGCCTGTAAGCAAAGGCACTAGCGTGCTAACCTTCCTCCCGAGTTGCGGCATTAGAGGGCGCAATTCTACAAAGATTCCAATATGTTGATATGATGTGATATGAATGTAAAACTTGAAACGGTCATTTGTTTAAATAACATTTGCAAGGGTGACGATCGCGGGGGAGGGGGGATGGGGAACATGGTCCCTCCAATAATATGATGGGGGACGGGCCATCTTTCGTCCCCTTTCCAATATTTGGTCAACGACTTTACTGTTGATGTTGTGGGTGTGAGATATATAGTCCCCTCCTGATAATTTGGTTCACGGTGACGAAAGATCTTTGAAATTTTGCCAAACACCGAAATATATCTGTGAATATTACAGTCTCTGATGACTCAATGACATGAAAAGCCATTTTCCGGGCCACTTCGCGCGCACACTTATCAAAGGGTATGTTCGGTAATTTACAAGACATTCGTAGACACAGATATACATTCCCTCTGGGAATGGAATACCGTTGTTCAATCATCCGGTAAACTGTCAACTGCAGGGATATTTGCTAAATTTGGTGTTAAGAGGCATACTCCCCTCCAATAATTTGAGTAGGGAGGATGGAGTACCCTTAACATTTTGGTTAAACAGGGGATGCTTGTTAATATTAGTGTAGACCTATGAGGTACTTTGGTTGGCGGAGGGAAACAGGATCCCTTTAATTTTTTCTGTGAGTGAACGACCGTAAAGCTCCATTGACAACGAAAGGCCCATTTCGGGGGCTCATCGCCCCTAACTATTGCCATACACATGCTGATGATCACTGAGACACTCTGAGGGACACACCGACAAATATTATCTTTAACTACATATTCAGGGCCCTCAAATTAAAGCACTGAATTAAGATGTTCCTCATACAACCCTGCTAGTTACCCCAGCTCCATAAAAACAAACTTATCCATAGGGGCACGAACCAGAATCTTGTCAAATATTTGACTAAATTTGATTAAAAAATTACTAGATTTGGTTTAACCTGAAACAACTCGGCTCATTGTTAGCAAAAGCTAGTGAAATATTTTACAAGATTTCGGCTCTTGCCCCTATCGAGAAGTCTTCATGTTTTCTTAGATAAATATTTCTCCAAGCGAAAAGCCTCTTACCTCCATTCTAACATTTTTCTAGGCGTTCTTTGCACGAAGCCACCATTAATGAGTGTCTGAGTGTCTAATGGAGGGGGGGGGGGGATGGTGAGGTATGAAAAGTGGAAAATTTATAATATTAAAAATATACTAAGACTGCTTTTCAAAATCTTTACCGTCACGATTGTGAACTGAAGTCTATTGACGGCCAGCTTGTCTGCTGTTTTGTGATTGGTAACTCTAACCTAACGAAACCTTTTGCATCCAAGCACGCATCATAGGAAGAAGGGGAGGAGTTGGGTATGCCCGAGCTGACGATACTATACTAACTTCCCCATAGGCCGCTATGCTCTGCATTTGTCAAAGTTGAAGTCACCTTCCTCGATTACAAGATCCTGCATGTATGCGGGTATTCGAGGCTGAACTCGAAGCCAGTCCTTGTGGCTGGCCTCTGGATCCTGGTTCTAGTTCTACAAAAGCCATCACAGGTGTACGGAGCTGGGGGTGGGGGAACTTTAGTCCCCAGTCAAAAATGTGGTGGAGCGGAAGTATGCTTCCCTATCCATTCAATTCAAGGACGAAAACCCCTTACTTGCTTTCTCTGTCAAAAACGTCAAAAAAATTTGATTCAATTTTCCTTAAAATTTGGCCATATGTTGCACCAAATTGTATCTAAGGACCCTAATATATTCAAGAATTTTTCCAAAGGGGAGGAGGAACACCCACTCTCCGTAGAGCCCTCCCCAATACGGTGGTCCGAAACAACGTTCGCAACCCCCAGTCAAGAATAGCTTCCAGTGCCTATGAAAGCCCTCATATCATGAACGCAAAACGTTGCCTAAAATTCCTTCCGTTTCCCACATTTTTGCGTAATAATGAGTACTTGAATTCATTTGCTACAACAACCAGGGAGGTGTCAAATAGCAACTCCTTGCATAACCAGTCATAGCAGATGTCGAATATGTACTCCTCTTTTGAAGTACATACATGGTATTGCGAGTGTAGTCAGTGTGGGTGCAGGAGAAATACACGTCCGTCGGGCGGGCAACTCCCTGCAGCAACCAGGGAGGTGATCACCTCCCTGCAGCAACCACATCACGGGTTGAGCCAGGGAGTCGGTTGCTATTTGACTTCCTAGTTGATTTCATCCCTACAATAATATGGTACACACTGCACCCACCAAATATGTTAGAGACTAAATTTGCAGTTAATATTTGGGCTCAGCGGAAATTTCTTTACCATTGCTTTTAGCTACCATTGTTGTTCGTTCTCAAGACGGCAGAGAAAACTCTAAGAGAGACTTGGTCAAGTCTAAGAAACCAGTACATTTCTTTGACAACTACAGCACACCATCAAACAAGGACAATAGACACCTATTGCTGGCAGGTTCTTATGTACCCCTAAGAAGCTTCATCCATGGTGAAAATGGAAGAAACTATTTTGAAAACGGTAATCTTTTAAATATTCATGCCAAATTGGCTTTCAACACCCAGTTACTCTGTACAATGTAGCATGCTTTGAAGCATAACAGGTTTGTCCCAATTGGGTGCTTTCAAAGAGAGAGCTAGTTAAGTTGTTTTGGAAAAGTAAGCTAATTCGTTCTCAATAAAACAATTCTATTGAGACCTTTCGTGTCAAATGCTGAAGCCCCGACAAAGGCGACGCCGGGGTTGCCGAAAAGATGTCGAGAACAAAATTTTCGTCATGCAGTTTGAGTTTTTAGTTAATAAAATCGGAAAATGTGGGTTTTTATTTCAGGATTTGTCCTCGTTTAAAGCCAGGTCAAGGTAATCACTGAGGCGACTGGCCGTTGTCGGGTAATTCCAGGACCGTAGCCTGCGGGGGAAGGGGAAACTCCCCCTCCCGAGATTCCCAAACCATAAATGAAAGTTGGCCTACTTGGGAAGAAAAAATGCTGAAATGCTGAAAAATTCACTGTCCAAATTATGATTTCAAGGCTCCGAAACCGGGTAAATTGCATACAAGGGTTCCTTTTTTCCCCTAAGTTTTCCCTGGAAGATCCCCGGACCCGCGTTCTTATGTGGGTTTTTTCTTCCTTGTAGAATAAACCATCTTCTTCCTACAAGATGCACCGCTTGAATACACCAGTATATGCGTTGGCTTAAGATAAAATAGCCTATGATTACCTTTAATTGTTAGCTAAACTCAATGAGCTTGTAAAGTAACTTTTAATTTAACCAGTTCGCACTAGACACGGAGTGGTTCTTTTCGTTGTCATTTTGACAATAGGTCGTGAATGATCCTAGTTTAGGTCTGTCTTCAATATCGTGATAAATATTTTACGGAGAAAAGAAAGGTTACAATCGGAAACGAACATTTCTTCAAAATGTCTATAGAATATTGCTTCTCCTTCCTAATACTTCCCTAGTTACAACCTACAGTACCCCAAATGAAAGCAAAGTCGGCCGGCTAGTTCACTGGTCTGCCCGAGGGAGCTTCATTCCTGCGCGCAACCGAGTTCGTCGGCTGGACAAGTGGGAGGAAATGCTGGAGTCCCCGAAGTTAAACCCAACTACCTCGAGCTGGATTAAACCCTCGCACTTCTGAAACGCATTTGGTGCTCTTAAGTCGGATATTCCGAAATTGCAGTGGCCGTACTTCATAGCACCGGTGATTCACAGATATGGCGTTTGTTCTTGCATTTTTCGTGACTGCCAGGAGCCAGTTTAGTAGCGGCTTATTTCAAAAAATGTGTCCTGAAACCCCTTCCATCGAGGCTGGCTCCGTTCATACCTTTGAACTTTGCCCTAACGGAGTCCCCCCCCCCCCCCGGCGGTTTTTTTCTTTTGAAAATTCTGTAACTTCCCCTGTAAGTAATGCCCCATAATGACGGCACAAAGCAACCGCCTGAGAAAAAAATCTTAAACTTTCGCTAAAGATTAGGATTTCTCTCGATCTTTACCGGGTATACAAACAGCCATTTATAGGTCCTACTCTCTAAATGTAAAAGAGTAAATTTCACTCTTCGACGATTGCCTACAGTGACCACTCTTTCTTCAAGTGAAAATTTCACTCTGCTGGGAGTGGTAATTCACTCCAAATGAGTGAATTACCACTCCGGGCAGAGTGGAATTCCACTCGAAACAGAGAGTGGTCACTGTAGGCAATCGTCGAAGAGTGAAATTCACTCTTTTACAAGTACCAAAATAAGGCTGCAAGACATGAAGGAAAGCACAGAAACTCGCCGCCCGCGAAAATAATGGTTACCATGTCACATATTTTGGTCATGGACAGGTGGCATATGGGCAGCATTTTTTTTTACAGTGGGCCCTTGAAGCCGACACGAACCTTTCTTAGATTTGGTACAAATTTGGCGGATGAGGGGGGGGGGGAGTTAGTTTGTTACTTAGTTTGTTAGATGAGATTTAACGACACACCAACACGAATGTGATGGGGGGTAGATATAGTGTTTAGCCCTGCATGATTTACAGGTACAGTATTATTAGTCGAGTTAAATGGCGCCCGAAGCGCACCATAAAAATAAATAAATAGGCTAAATAAAAAATTGCATGCGGGATAAGTTTTCAATCATTGAGGGAATCAATAGATCAACTGCCGGGCGAATGACCCCCTACCGGAACTAACTTTCATTGTATCGTATCCATCGTGTGCCGACGAGTCGTTCAAATCTCTGGGATACCATACCATCGAACAAACAAAAGAGACCAACTATGCGATTGAGGAAGAAATTCCAGACTTTCAACAGAAACTGTGTAGGCCATGTATGGTATGTAGTTGGGTGCAGGCGCGTAGCTACGGGGGCCTGGGCCCCCAGATGTTTGCTAGGCCCCCCAGAAATTGTGTGTGTCGCTAATAAAATTTGTAAGAATTGAGGACGGCGATCAATGCCGTGACCGCCCCCCCCCCATTTGATACGTAAGCCCCCTAAAATTTCATCCTAGCTACTCCCCTGGAACTTGCCTGGAACTTGGGTGGGGTTCTCTGTTTAGCTGCACGAAAGAAAACTATACTAGAAAAACCAAAGTATCCGTACAGCGGGCGAAGCACGCAGAACATTTTTCACATTGGAACAAAATTGCCAGAATTTTGGAAACATCCTTGCAATGAAACGAGTTGTCTAATTTGCATTCCGTGGCCTTTTGTTTTTATGAACCCGACATTCCCGTAAAAAGTGTGATTGCTATAGCCTATTCGAACTTCATTTTACAATCTTGACTTATCACATCATACGGTAGCTATATTCAGACGTATATTTGTAGTGTTTACAAAAATCATTGTGCTTAGAGCATTAATGACGTTACTGTACTTTGAGGGCAGTGAAAAACTTAATGTTTTTTCATAAAGGAATTAAGCATTCTCCAGATACGGGAACGCCAATGTGGTACTGCGTAACCAATATCTATGGCTACATGAATTGATGAACGCTGGACTCAGAGAACAGTTGAGGAGCTAGGAGAATACACCACTCGAAGCCCGGAAAATTTAAGAACCTTTTCCAAAAGAAAAATGCCCAAAATAGCCAACCTGTAGTGGTCCTCTTTTAAGTTTTCAAAGCTGTTCCTTTCCTTTCTCCCCTTTTCTCTTTTCTGAGAGTCGATTGGAGGGCTGACTGATCGTCAATGTGCCGACTGACCGTCTGACCAGGGGTTTCACATCCCACACCCCGATAGATACGCCCCTGGTGATCCCGTGTTCAAGTACAAGAAAACATTCTCAGCCTATGTGACATGCATGTAGTGAAGGCATTACTGTACTATGTACCAGTATACAGTGCAGCACTGTGTACGCCTTCATATCGTTTGTTCGGGAAATCGGGTGCCATTGCCTACATCAACCGACTTAAGTTCCTACAAAATCTGTGCCATGAAGAAACCATGTGCAGTACCGTACGTTAATAGCAATTATTCATGAGTTAGGCATGTATACTTCATGACTCAATTAATGACATAAGGGGTGACAGCATCCGGGGGGCAGGGGGTCATGCCCCCATCGGGAAGAAAAAAACTGGCATCCGTGGGGGAAATTATCCAACCATTTACTTGATTTTGCTCTTTAGGAAGGGCAGATTTTTCAATAAAACCCCCAAAGTTTCCAATGTTCCATCAAAGTCCCTTCAATAAAACTTCAAAATTTCAATTTTTTTTTATAAACAGAAGCCAAAATTTTTACTCTCTTAATGTAAAAGAGTGAATTTCACTCTTCGACGATTGTCTACAGTGACCACTCTCTATTTCGAGTGGAATTCCACTCTGTTCGGAGTGGTAATTCACTCATTTGGAGTGAATTACCACTCCCAACAGAGTGAAATTTTCACTCGAAGAAAGAGTGGTCACTGTAGGCAATCGTCGAAGAGTGAATTTCACTCTTTTACATGTAGAGAGTAGGCGCGCCAATCACTCCAAAAAGTTTGACACCCTTTCGGCATGTCGCCCCATTATCGGGGCTTCGAGTTGCTGCCCCCTTTGTTGGGAGCTTGGCCCCCGGTTGGGCAAATTTCGGCGCCACCTGTAGTTGACATCCTACTAACGGAAAAGTCATCGCACACGAAGCAAGCCGGTTGTTAAGAGTCTTCCCTCTTGGAAATTCACGCCCGCTGGAGAATTAAAATGACCCGTTTTGCCTTAATGCATTTAAGTATATCTCACCTCCCTTAAAAAATATCCCCGAAGCTACTTCATCCCCACAACCTCCCTCAGTACGGTACCTTGTCTGGATACAGTACGGACAGGCGCGGCGCCCCAGGGGGGGGAGGGTAGGCATTTTCCCCCTATGGTTTTCAACCCCAAAAATAAAATCGTCTAAAAACGTTTTAAGACACATAATTTTGTAGGGGGTGGGATGAGGTGTTACAGTATGTTACCCATCTATTACAATATTAGTTAAATTGTTCGTTACAAAATACCTGAAACTTGCAATCCCCGCACAAATAACGTTTTCTGTTTTCTCCATTATTTACGTGAATGCAGGTTAAGTTTTACATAAACACTACATAACGCGCAAACAAAAAGAGCATAGGAACCAAGAGTAAAGCTAAAACAATAGTAGTATACCCTAACGCCAAGTTATTGTGAGATCTTACACATATGGTGTCACAGAGCAAAAAGTTCTCCCTCTCTTGGAGAAAAGGTGCGTTTCATTGCAAGTTACACCAAAAAATACAGACAGCTAATTTGTGCATAGGGGGATACGCCTGATCCATGAATCTCCATCTAACCAAAACCCCCAACCCTACCCGTAACTCGGAATATATTTTCGTCCGGGGGAATCTTCGGTCTTTAGTGAACCTTCGACCAAGTAAACCTTTCGTCTATGGGTATTCCCCCCTGTCCGGATTATGTAATGTTTGGCAATCTCAAACATTTACTGTCTCTCCATTTCCAGCATGTGACCATTTAAAGTTTAGAATGTGTACATATATATTGGGGGTATCTTGAGTCAATCACTTAACGAACATTTTGACAATAAAAATATAAAAATACATTTAATAAAATGAATTAAACTTTGAAGTAATATCATGTCTCCCTTATTGCATAAGCACAGGAAGCGGGGGGCTGGGGGCTAAAGCTCCCAGTCAAAAATCTGAAATATGCTTCTGCCCCAAATATCCAAGGCCAAAACCCCTTGTTTGTCTCTTCAGTAAAAAATGTAAAAACTTTGCAGTATTTTTCCTTAAAATTTGCCCAAAATGTTGCACCAAATTGCATCTGAGGACCCTCAAATACCCAAAAATTTTCCAAAGGGGAGGGAGACACCCCTCCCCTTATACCCCTCCCCAGGACAGCGATCCGAAACAAGGTTCAGCCCCCTCAGCCTCGAAAAAACTACCTACGCCTAGGCCTTATTGTGCTTTATTTTGGTGTTGTCTCGACTGAGTAATCCATAGAAAACGAATTTTAAAATAGTAGGTGCATGGCCGTATACAACACAATCTTTACTTTATGAAGAAATCTTGAGTCAATCAGAAAAAGAGCAAAGAAAAACAGGGCGATGCCACATGGGGCAGGGGGCAATCGCCTCCTATCATTTGCAAGAACAGGGGAAAGAGAGAAGGAAAAGAACAGGAAAAAAGAAATGGAGAAAACGAAAGAGAAGAAGGGGAAGCGAAGGAGAAAAGGAGGGTGGGGCAGGCATATATTTGATCCATATAAGAGCTTCCAGGAGGCCCTATTCCGGTGTCTGCCAGCCTTTAGATACCTTGTATAATGCATATATAGGAAGCAACGCACGAATTTTTGAGTGAAAACATACCCATACAGGGGCGGATCCAGGATTTTTGAAAAGGAGGGGCCGAAGTTGTTCGACCTGTGATTGACGGTACTATACCATCTAAGCGGAGCGCCACCATCTGTTGGAGCGGAGCGTACAAGAAAATTTTTGACAAAATAGACCTCCCAGATCGCCGGAAATAGCACTTTCCATGTCTTATTTTTGCATTTTCTGCTTCATATAATTTCATGTCTCAACTCTCAACACATTAATTTTTCCACAAATTATTAACAGAAGACAGTTATCATAGGCACAGTGCCTTACTACAATGCATCCTGTTCAAGGTGTCTAATCAGATCTTTAGTAGTCATGTTCTAACTTGGTGAATATTGAGGGACTTCCTTGAGAAATTTGTGACCCATATCTTAGTTCGACTTGATGCCACGACTCAGGTACCTTGCATTTACATGTGGGCGTAAATATACGTTTTATCACGTGCATGTTCCCCTCTGCCTAATTTCTTGTTTTGTGTGGACTCGGTGAGAAAGTGAAAATCACCCAGAATGCACGAGACTTGGCAGCCCTGTCATTGTTTTGGGGGTACGTCCAGGCAGTGTAATGATGGTATTATTGTAGGCCTTACATAGTATCAAAACTGAATGACCGAATTGTAATGTTTCCGACCACTATATTTCTAAATAAAATTTTGTTGGTGACGTGCACTGTAGGCCAATCTTAACGTCTTTCAGAGAAAAATCGGGAGATTTATTAACTGACAGAACAGCATTTGGCCATTTAGTTTTGTCATTGATTATGGTTATACTTATTGATTTCTGATTTTTACTTAATTTATATAATTCCTCATTTTTCTCATTAGGAATTTATTTATGGAGGGAGCTCCCCTCACTGAAAATTTTAGGGAGGGATGTGTCCTCCTCCCCCGTTCCCCCGCTACCGCTGCCAATGCGTAGCATACCAGGAAATTTGGGTAAAAACAAATCCCAGATAGCCGGAAAAGACACTTCTAAGGCCTTTTGTGATTCCCATGATTTTCCATTTTAATTCTCATGCAGTGGCGTAGCTAGGATTTTTTGTTTGCGGGCGGGGCTCCCGTTTTCTATCTAAGCGGAGCGCCACCATAAGTTGGCGCGGAGCGTACCAAGAAAATTTGAGATTTTAATACATCCCAGATGGCCGGAAATGGCACTTGCCGGGCTTGATAGCAGCCATCAAGAAGTGCAATTTTTGTGAACAAAATGTAAAGTTTGGTTTTATTTTATTACACATTTCTGTGAGGACGGATCAGCTCAGCTGGCTGGGACTTTTTGTCCAAGGGTTGCAAGTTTGAATCCCGTTTACTCAGTGGCGTACCCAGGATTTCCCTCGCAGGGGAGATGCAGTATGTTGTGTGATAGCCGGCCTGGGGGAGGGGTCTAAGAAAATTTTTGAAAAATTAGGTGTCCTAACATGCAATCTGGTGCCACATATGCTACCTTTTGAAGTAAAATTTGTGTTGAAAAATGCCCTCCCCCTTGTGTACGCCATTGCGTTTACTATCTAAGCGGAGCGCCACCATAGGTTGGCGCGGAGCGTTCCAAGAAAATTTGAGGTTTTAATACATCCCAGATGGCCGGAAATGGCACTTGCCAGGCTTGATCGCACCCCATCCCAACTGATGCGCACTGTCTCGTAAGGTATTTTTCGATTGGCTGATGGTATTGTATCGATATTGAATCGTATTGATTGTATCCAATCATGTGTAGTAAGATCAGCATGTGTGTAAACGTCCCAATCGACGTTCAAGCTGATCTGCTGTGCGCTATGACTCCCATACTTCGAGGATGCTAATTGCAGCTTCATTTTCTATCACTCCACTCTCTGTCCTTCTCTCTTTCTCTTCTCCTTTCCGTTTTTTTTTTCTCTTTTTTTTTCTCTTTTTTCCTTTCATTTTTTTTTTTGCATTTTCAAAAAGGGGGGCCGGGGCCGGGTCGGCCCCCCTAGATCCGCCCCTGCCATACATAAAAGGGGGTGGCTTCAGGTAGTTTGTTGGCTACATACCCTCCTCTTAGACAACAAAGGCTACTGTCCTCTTTCACTAAACCAAAACTTAAAATTCCATAAATTATTAACACTTTTAAGCCATATATGATCAGCTCAAAAAATACCAAAGACATCACCATTTTGCATCTAAGCAATCTTAAATTGATAAAAATTTCTCAAAGGGGAGGGGACACCCCTCCCCTTAGACCTATCCCCAGAAAAGCATCTTTCCCCCAAGCAAAAATTAAAATTCAATAAATTATGAACACTTTATTACATATACGATCAGTTCAAAAATATACCAAAGATATCACCATTTTGCATCTAAGCAAAATTTCTCAAGGGGAGGGGGAACCCCTCCCCAGAAAAGCATCTTTCCCAAAACAAAAATTAAATTACTAAATTATACGGTAAACTTTCCAGGCATATATGATCAGTTCAAAATATGTACCAAAGACATCATCATTTTGCATCTAAGCAAGCATAAATTAACAAAAAAATTCCCAATGGGGAGGGGGACACCCCCTCCCCTTAGACTTCTCCCCCAGGACGGCGATCACTCATCTCACGCTTTGCCCCCCGCCCTATCGAAATACCCTGGCGCCGCCCCTGCTTCCATAATACCATGCATGGCTATGGATTTCTCAGTGAGCTATACGAGGACTTTTCATAATAGGACAGGCCTCCCCTTTCAATCTTGGAAAAGAATGTTATATTTAAAGCAACAAATGCCTGAAATTTTCCCTCATATTTTCGGACTGAAAGTTCAATTGAATTACTACAGCATCAACACAACAGATTCATCAAATCCCTGCAGAAAAATAGATTTTTTGCATCAAAATTTACTATCAGTTTGTCTGTGTAGAGATAGACCTGCAACAGGGGGCGCTCCACCATTACATAAAATTGCACTTTGGCCAGAAGGTGAACCCTCTACATGTAGTCCCTATAAATTTTGTTTGGATTGATTTTTGACCGTGTAATGAGAGGGCAGTGAATCCTTTGTTGAATGTATTTGGTAGTGATTGAGTTGGAGATTACGCTGTGAAAAAAATGGTTGAAAGTGGTTCCACCTGAGCTGATTGCGAGGCTTTGGAAAGACAGCGGACCTATCTTATATATTGGTGAGTGACAAGGGGGATGGATCACTTGTTTTGTATTCATACGCTGTAGCTTGGAAAGTCAATGGTCATGCTACGGGAATGAAGTTATGTGCCAGTAACAAGCAACACGTGAGCTTCGCATTGATGGGTCACAAGCTAGTGTTGAAAACTTTGACAAGGAATGAGAGACCGAGTAAGAAGGTCTGTATAGTGTGTAAGTCAATAGCATAGAAATAAAAGTAAGGGAGAACGCTAACACAATGCATCCTTGCAAGTTTAACCGGTGAAGCCACGAAAATTGTGAGGGCGCTTTCGTTGTACGGCAAAAGACAGGTTGATTGATGTCTCTCCGTACGTACAGTGTGCATTCTGCTGCAGAAGTTATAGCTTATTTTATGCGTTTTTCGAAAGATTTGGAGTAATTTTCACAACAGAAATAAGTCATGGTGCCTTAAGTATTTTGTTTTATACTCCTAACTTGAAAACTTGTAGTGTCTTTGCCAATACTTGGGGCAAATGCAATGACGTGATATTTGTATTACACGCAGGTGCTCTGTTGCCGTACAGACTGGCCAAATCTATGGCTTCAGTCCATATCGGCTGACGTCATTCTCCCTTACTTTTATTTCTATGGTCAATAGCAACAATTAATGGTGGAGCTCCACCTTAAGGGGGCGCCCCGCCATTCCATAAAATTGCACTTTGGCTCGGAGGTGAACCCTCTACATGTAGTGGCTAAAAAACTTGTTGGGGTTGATTTTTGACCCTGTTATGAGAGGGCAGTTAATCCTTTGTTAGATGTATTTTGGTAGTGATTGGGTTGGGAGATTATGCTGTCAAAAAAGGTTGAAATTGATACCACCTGAGCCGATTGTGAGGTTTTGGAAAGACAGCGGATCTATCTCATATATTGGTGAGTGACAAGGGGCGGGGGTGGCGGATCACAAGTTTTTTTATTCATGCGCCTGAAGCTCAAAAAGTCAATGACCACGCTGCGAAAATTCTTATGTGCCAGTAACAACCAACTCGTGAGCTTTGTATTGATGGGTCACATGCTCGCGTTGAAAACTTTGACCAAGGAATGAGAGGCAGCGTAACAATTAAGGCCCGTTTTAGTGTGTAAGTCGGACCAAATTTCAGGTGCTCCATGAAGCTAATAGTAAAGGAATGATAACGGGTTCGTTGACAGCCTTGTACATCTGCTTATGCAGGATCATTTAATTGAAGGGGGGGGGGTGACTTCAAGTTTTACAAATGCCGAGTATGACGGCCTGTGGAAGAGTGTATAGTAAAGTGTCTTCAACCCGGCGGCCGGGGCGCCCCCATATCGCTCTCCACCTCCCTCCCTTGATACGCACTTGAATGCAAAATGCTCCTTCAGGTTAAAGATACCAATCACAGAACAGCCGACAAGCTGGCCGTCAGTAGATATTAAAATTACCATATCATTACGGTAAGGATTTTGCAAAGAAGTCTTAGCATTTATTTAAACTTCAGAAAGCGCGTACGTGTACCAGCAATCATTCTTCCATTGATTCGCGTATACTTGATTTTGGTCCGTATGAAAAATTTGTAGTATGTTAAAGTCACAAGTAAGTAAAGCTCGAACTCTACAGCGCCCCAAGGGCGCCGAAAATGTCGTGTTCGAGTAGGAGGATTTGTGCTCTTGAGACCGAGCTAGGAAGTCAGAAGGTCAGGGGACTGATCGTCGTCGGGACTGTCAGTGGTGAAATCAGAAGGGGGTTAGGTGCCATGTATGTCCCTCGTCGAGGACGGATCCCCGCAAGGTCGTTTAAATTTCCCAGTGTAGTCGGGAAACGTTAAAATATAAAGTAGTCCACAACAGCCAATCGCCCCTTGTGGTTTACTTGACATTTTGATTTAAATGAGGGCAGGTCCTGTAGGAAATCCCCCCAAATTTTCTAAAAAACCAAAATGCGCTCCGAAATTTTTGAATTTTACTCTTCACGACCCTTACGGCACTCCGTCTCTCTTGTCGTAGCTTCAGGCTGCAGTCCTACATAGGGAAGTTTGGACCCATGTCGTGCAAATTCTGGCGCTATCCTCGGCCAGCGTCGGGATTACACATTTTGTCATACCTACTAGGACTATCCCGACTACATGTTTAAAGAAGTAACTGGAAAATTTTGCGACCGACAAAGACCATGGCACCTGAGCTTTTCCATGCCCCTTCCCCACCCGGCCTGTTGATGTCATTTATAGGGCAGGCTCCTAAGAAACGTTCATTACAAGCCATGCTATAAACATGAATAGCGTAACATTCAAGCATGCTGAAACAAATTTTGGGGGCTTGTTTAGGCAATTTAAAGTACGGTACCAATATGTAAGGATGCAAGTGAAAAAGGGTGCTCGCTCCGAGCTCCCGATCCCCCTTACATCCGGCACTTCTACTTGTATATCACACAACTTAACACCATAGACTATAAATATTAATTATAATGCGCTGGATTATCAGCATTGTCGTGGCGTAGTTGGTAAGGCGCTCGACTCCGACTGTGAAGTACGTGAGTTCAAGGCCTCCCGGAGACTGGGCAGTGTGTCTTTTCTCGTTTTGCGGTTTTAGTGTTGAGGAACTGTCGACTGTTTACAGTTGCTTTTTCTTTCATATCTTCCTTTTTGTAGCTTTCATCGTCTTCTCTCTGTCCCCAATTTTTCTTTTCTTAATTAGGCTTCGTTTTGTGAATCATATCTTACTGTAAATTTCCAAATCAGGTCACTACACGCTATTGCATGTAGCCTATTATCAAGTCGTACAACCCCCCCCCCCTTTCCACGTTGCATTTTTTCGCTTGAAATTGCTAATAGTTTTATGAATTTTTTCCCATTCTTAAATGAAATCGATTCCATATTTCATGTAGATTGCATTTGATACGAAAGGTATCAATAAAGACAGGGCTCCCGGCTACGTAAGTAGCCGGGAGACCTGTCTTTATTGATACCGAATTTGCCTAGGTTCCCAAAGCAACTCTTGTTTCTAAACGAAAGCCACTCTGGACTGAATATTCATAAATGACCGACTGTAAAATGCCCTTCTTGTATTGTAACTACGGATTTAGTTTCTTAGGGGTAGGGCTAAGCATCTGCCAACAATAGGTGACCATTGTCCACGTTTCATGGTGTGATGATTTGTAAAAGAAGACAGCGGTTCCTTTAAACTTGACCAAGTCTCCCTCCGCGTTTTCACTGCCGTTTTAAGGGGGCGCTCCACCATTACATAAAATTGCACATAAAATTTGCAAAGGCTAGTTATCCAATTGTGTTATCTCATGTGAAACGGAAGGAATGTAGTAACGAGATAAAATTGCACTTTGGCCAGAAGGTGAACCCTCTACATGTAGTCCCTATAAATTTTGTTTGGATTGATTTTTGACCGTCGTATGAGAGGGCAGTGAATCCTTTGTTGAATGTATTTGGTAGTGATTGAGTTGGAGATTATGCTGTGAAAAAAATGGTTGAAAGTGGTTCCACCTGAGCTGATTGCGAGGCTTTGGAAAGACAGCGGACCTATCTTATATATTGGTGAGTGACAAGGGGGACGGATCACTTGTTTTGTATTCATATGCCTGTAGCTTGGAAAGTCAATGGTCATGCTACGGGAATTTTTATGTGCCAGTAACAAGCAACACGTGAGCTTCGCATTGATGGGTCACAAGCTAGTGTTGAAAACTTTGACAAGGAATGAGAGACCGAGTAAGAAGGTCTGTATAGTGTGTAAGTCAATAGCATAGAAATAAAAGTAAGGGAGAACGCTAACACAATGCATCCTTGCATGTTTAACCGGTGAAGCCACGAAAATTGTGAGGGCGCTTTCGTTGTACGGCAAAAGACCGGTTGATTGATGTCTCTCCGTACGTACAGTGTGCATTCTGCTGCAGAAGTTATAGCTTATTTTATGCGTTTTTCGAAAGATTTGGAGTAATTTTCACAACAGAAATAAGTCATGGTGCCTTAAGTATTTTGTTTTATACTCCTAACTTGAAAACTTGTAGTGTCTTTGCCAATACTTGGGGCAAATGCAATGACGTGATATTTGTATTACACGCAGGTGCTCTGTTGCCGTACAGACTGGCCAAATCTATGGCTTCAGTCCATATCGGCTGACGTCATTCTCCCTTACTTTTATTTCTATGGTCAATAGCAACAATTAATGGTGGAGCTCCACCTTAAGGGGGCGCCCCGCCATTCCATAAAATTGCACTTTGGCTCGGAGGTGAACCCTCTACATGTAGTGGCTAAAAAATTTGTTGGGGTTGATTTTTGACCCTGTTACGAGAGGGCAGTGAATCCTTTGTTAGATGTATTTTGGTAGTGATTGGGTTGGGAGATTATGCTGTCAAAAAAAGGTTGAAATTGATACCACCTGAGCCGATTGTGAGGTTTTGGAAAGACAGCGGATCTATCTCATATATTGGTGAGTGACAAGGGGCGGGGGTGGCGGATCACAAGTTTTTTATTCATGCGCCTGAAGCTCAAAAAGTCAATGACCACGCTGCGAAAATTCTTGTGTGCCAGTAACAACCAACTCGTGAGCTTTGTATTGGTATGGGTCACATGCTCGCGTTGAAAACTTTGACCAAGGAATGAGAGGCAGCGTAACAATTAAGGCCCGTTTTAGTGTGTAAGTCGGACCAAATTTCAGGTGCTCCATGAAGCCAATAATAAAGGAATGATAACGGGTTCGTTGACAGCCTTGTACATCTGCTTATGCAGGATCATTTAATTGAAGGGGGGGGGGTGACTTCAAGTTTTACAAATGCCGAGTATGACGGCCTATGGAAGAGTGTATAGTAAAGTGTCTTCAACCCGGCGGCCGGGGCGCCCCCATATCGCTCTCCACCTCCCTCCCTTGATACGCACTTGAATGCAAAATGCTCCTTCAGGTTAAAGATACCAATCACAGAACAGCCGACAAGCTGGCCGTCAGTAGATATTAAAATTACCATATCATTACGGTAAGGATTTTGCAAAGAAGTCTTAGCATTTATTTAAACTTCAGAAAGCGCGTACGTGTACCAGCAATCATTCTTCCATTGATTCGCGTATACTTGATTTTGGTCCGTATGAAAAATTTGTAGCATGTTAAAGTCACAAGTAAGTAAAGCTCGAACTCTACAGCGCCCAAAGGGCGCCGAAAATGTCGTGTTCGAGTAGGAGGATTTGTGCTCTTGAGACCGAGCTAGGAAGTCAGAAGGTCAGGGGACTGATCGTCGTCGGGACTGTCAGTGGTGAAATCAGAAGGGGGTTAGGTGCCATGTATGTCCCTCGTCGAGGACGGATCCCCGCAAGGTCGTTTAAATTTCCCAGTGTAGTCGGGAAACGTTAAAATATGAAGTAGTCCACAACAGCCAATCGCCCCTTGTGGTTTACTTGACATTTTGATTTAAATGAGGGCAGGTCCTGTAGGAAATCCCCCCAAATTTTCTAAAAAACCAAAATGCGCTCCGAAATTTTTGAATTTTACTCTTCACGACCCTTACGGCACTCCGTCTCTCTTGTCGTAGCTTCAGGCTGCAGTCCTACATAGGGAAGTTTGGACCCCTGTCGTGCAAATTCTGGCGCTATCCTCGGCCAGCGTCGGGATTACACATTTTGTCATACCTACTAGGACTATCTCGACTACATGTTTACAGAAGAAATTGGAAAATTTTGCGACCGGCAAAGACCACGGCTCCTGAGCTTTTCCATGCCCCTTCCCCACCCCTATTGATGTCATTTATAGGGCAGGCTCCTAAGAAACGTTCATTACAAGCCATGCTATAAACATGAATAGCGTAACATTCAAGCATGCTGAAACAAATTTTGGGGGCTTGTTTAGGCAATTTAAAGTACGGTACCAATATGTAAGGATGCAAGTGAAAAAGGGTGCTCGCTCCGAGCTCCCGAACCCCCTTACATCCGGCAATTCTACTTGTATATAGCACACAACTTAACACCATAGACTATAAATATTAATTATAATGCGCTGGATTATCAGCATTGTCGTGGCGTAGTTGGTAAGGCGCTCGACTCCGACTGTCAAGTACGTGAGTTCAAGGCCTCCCGGAGACTGGGCAGTGTGTCTTTTCTTGTTTTGCGGTTTTAGTGTTGAGGAACTGTCGACTGTTTACAGTTGCTTTTTCTTTCATATCTTCCTTTTTGTAGCTTTTATCGACTTCTCTCTGTCCCCAATTTTTCTTTTCTTAATTAGGCTTCGTTTTGTTAATCATATCTTACTGTAAATTTCCAAATCAGGTCACTACACGCTATTGCATGTAGCCTATTATCAAGTCGTACACCCCCCCTTTCCACGTTGCATTTTTTCGCTTGAAATTGCTAATAGTTTTATGAATTTTTTCCCATTCTTAAATGAAATCGATTCCATATTTCATGTAGATTGCATTTGATACGAAAGGTATCAATAAAGACAGGGCTCCCGGCTACGTAAGTAGCCGGGAGACCTGTCTTTATTGATACCGAATTTGCCTAGGTTCCCAAAGCAACTCTTGTTTCTAAACGAAAGCCACTCTGGACTGAATATTCATAAATGACCGACTGTAAAATGCCCTTCTTGTATTGTAACTACGGATTAAGTTTCTTAGGAGTAGGGCTAAGCATCTGCCAACAATAGGTGACCATTGTCCACGTTTCATGGTGTGATGATTTGTAAAAGAAGACAGCGGTTCCTTTAAACTTGACCAAGTCTCCCTCCGCGTTTTCCCTGCCGTTTTAAGGGGGCGCTCCACCATTACATAAAATTGCACTTTGGCCAAAAGGTGAACCCTCTACATGTAGTCCCTATAAATTTTGTTTGGATTGATTTTTGACCGTGTTATGAGAGGGCAGTGAATCCTTTGTTGAATGTATTTGGTAGTGATTGAGTTGGAGATTATGCTGTGAAAAAATGGTTGAAATTGGTTCCACCTGAGCTGATTGCGAGGCTTTGGAAAGACAGCGGACCTATCTTATATATTGGTGAGTGACAAGGGGGACGGATCACTTGTTTTGTATTCATACGCCTCTTCTTCTTCTTCTTTCGGATCACGGTGACACATCCAGAGGACATTACTACACCGCGCATGCGTCAGATGGTGCGCTAAGCCCTAATAAAATTAGTTAAGTAATGAACGGGGTCTAAGTGACCGTCTAAACCATCAATCAAATCAGCAGGGAGATTATTCCAATCCTTCACAGTCTTGGGAAAGAAACTAAATTTATAACAGTTAGATCTAGAATAGAGTTTGCAAAAATGGAGGTTGTGCATCCCACGAGTAGTCCGGGTAGCGCAATTTTTTTTCCCACGAGGTTATGGGCAAATCATGCCAATGGACCAATCAGCTTCTTGGAAATAGGCCACACCCCTAATTCCAAAATGACAGCTTTTGAACCATTTTTTTGTAATTCTGACGCCAGATTATGAAAGAACAGGCCAAATAACCCCCGTCCACGTAACCCTAACCTTAGAAATAACCCCAGCCATGATTAAGAGGCAAATTTGAAAAAAATGTGAAAATCAGATTTGCCCATAACCTCGTGGGAAAAAAAATTGGGCGTCCGGGTAGGGTGTCTAAGTCTGTCCATGGGAATATTAGCCTTACCGAAAAAAACCTTTCGAGAAGAGAATAAGTCTATTTTGCTTGCGACGCTCAGCAAGCGTGGGGAGATCAAGGTCCTTCAAAATGACAGTCATTGACCCTGGCTCACGAGAAAATTCTGAACTAATAAAACGAGCCGATCTCCTCTGAATGGTCTCTAGCTTATCTTGTAAATAGGACGGATGTGGATCCCATACGCAACAAGCATACTCCAAGACAGGCCGGAGGAGACCCTTGTAAGCAGCTAACTTCACGTCGCGAGAGCAAAAAGATAGGTTTCTATAAAGTACTCCCAAAATCTTATTACCCTTGTTGCAGATAGACTGAATGTGCTTATCCCAGTTTAGGTCATTAGATATCGTGACCCCTAGGTACTTTATCGAGTCCACCTTAACTAACTTTACATCGTTCAGGACGCTTGTAGCTCGGAAAGTCAATGGTCATGCTACGGGAATTTTTATGTGCCAGTAACAAGCAACACGTGAGCTTCGCATTGATGGGTCACAAGCTGGTGTTGAAAACTTTGACAAGTAATGAGAAACCCGAGTAAGAAGGTCTGTATAGTGTGTAAGTCAATAGCAACAATTAATGGTGCAGCGCCAGCTGTTTACAGGATGTTATATGTCAGCGCCCTCTTCTTTTGCATAACTGTCATCATAATAGTTACACAACACGAGCCCTTACCCAGGTTAGCGTAAGCAGTTACTATACTGTACGCGCTGCGTAAAAGTAAATGTACACAGCTATCTGATTTGTGTAGACTCGCGTTATATACCGTATACTGTACCGTGTACGTTAAGCGTTGCATGTGCCTATAGATTTGCTTGTGATTGAAGTTGTATGATCGTTACCGAACAAGGGTTGGTGCAAGGAAATTCCTGATCGCTTTCAGCTCAACGACGGCGCACGACGCCTCAGGAAGGAGACCTTTAACATGGCCGTGTCAACGAAGTTTGGCCCTTTTCTTAGAAGTGGCCTCTGTAAGTGATTGTGTGCAATATCCTAACGTTAGATCATGTTTATTAGGCCTATGCTCTTGTACTGAGAAGTTAGGCAATAGCCTAAGCTGAGGCTTAACTTGTGAAGTTGTGGCATAGCCTTACGAGTAACGTCTGGTTATTGAACAGGGCTAGCCTAACAAGGGATCATGGCCACCACAAGCGCTCGGAGCATTATATATAATACATTTACATATATACTACAAGGTAGGTCAAGTCTCGAAGACTTTGTGGCAGCTGCGTTTACCTGTGTAGCTATCCATGGGGTCTCAACGTGGGGTCCGTTAGTTTCCGCCCTTGGTAGTTTCCGCCCGTTACTTTCCGCCCCTAAAAATTAAGGGCGAAAAGTAACGTTTAAAGGGCGGAAACATAAGTGTAAAATTAACATGAACTTACAAGTGTTTCTATTTCTTTTTCGGGAATCTCGTTAGGAAGAGTGGATTGTGTACAGTAATGATTACTCTGGAGTGGATAAAAGAACTGTAACGAGTATGCTACTCGGGCAAACGCTAGCTCTGCATGCATGGCAGTACGTACAGACCAGTTATTGGGTGTATACACATAAAATGTATGATATAAACCATGAGGCATTCATTGATCCATAAAGAGAACAATTAGGGTTGTATGAAATAGGTACTGACTGTGTTAAAAAAGAGGTAGGATAAAAAAGATGGGGATTAATGCCGATAGAAAGGATAGATGGAAATGGGATTGTTTTTGTTTTTTCACAGATCATATTGTATATCCAATCATCTATATATTTTATGCAACATAACACAGTTTCACTTGTTCAAGGTAATAATTCTTCAATAGCGCCCTCACATCGATGTTTTCACATTTTAAAGCTTGTCGTGTATGCTTTGCTGAACAACAGTACAACAACTTTTACCATCAATATCACAACCGTTACTTCATTATTTGGACCATATTCGACCTAACTTGCCTCCAATTCCCACAGGTATTCTCACTTCATTTCGTTACTTTCCGCCCCTAAAACCGGTATTTTCCCCCCTCAAAAATCAAGGGCGGAAAACAACATTTTGTAGGGGCGGAAACTACCGAGGGCGGAAACTAACTGAATTCCTCAACGTTCGTCACAGCAATTAGGCCTAGGCCTAGGCTATGTGTGTTGGGACCGCATGGATGACAACGCAGGTAGGCTACAGCAACTGCCGCAAAGTCGTCGAGACGAATTGACTTACCTTGTCGTATATATATGTATAGTGTATATTATGTGTATAATGTAATGCTCCGAACACTTGTGATGCCTGATGGCCACAATCCCCAGATTGCATAGTTTGTTAATTGCGCGCGGAATGTAATTGTAAAGTTCGACCTTGCGCGCCAATGCTGCTACAAACTGAATACACACAATACATTTACCTATATGTGTACGTATATACATATACGCATATGTATACTATATTTATGTATACTACATACTATATGTACGTATACTGTACGTACGTACGCTATACTTATACATATCATACTACTGCCAAAATTTATGTACATTTTTCCTATTTGGCAGGAAATAATCATATTTTGTGTGGTACTCAGTGGGAATTAAGTGGAGGCACATTACAACACAAAATTGCATGGCTGCCGTGTGTGTATTGGATATGGCTAGTTTGCATTGCACAGTACGCCGACAGACCGAGGTACTGTAACCGTTTTGCCACCGCTATGCCGGGATGGAGTCTTGCTCTGCGCGCCGCACACCAAACTGAATTATTGCACGCCAAATTCGTGGTAAAATCAGTATGTAAATTGAAAATGCGCGCGGAACTTCTTCCGAGCGACTGACAAATTATGCAGTCTGGCACTATCCGCCTGGCAGACTAGTAGGCTACAGTCCAATTGAAGGAATAATGAAGTTTTCAGACTTATTGCTAACACAAATAACAGTTTTTAAGAGAGCATTTGGCTAACCCAATTTGCAGTCTGCTGGCCATTTCGTGTTTATATTCTTATACAACAGTATTGATTTTTAGCACTGGCAGCTTTGTAGGGCAGTAGGCTGGACGCTAGACTTTACACATCTACGATGCATACAAGTCTAGGCTGAGCTTACACATGTATCTGCAGACTTTGGCAGTTTAAAAACTTGTAAGGATGGAGGACCCACAGTGCATTCCATGTCAGGCCCATGCCGAAGTTACACCAGGAAAAACAGTAGAAAACATAGGCCTAAGGTAAATGCTAACTCCATGCTGAAGATCTTCAGATCAGATTGCATGGAATGCACCCTTGCGGAGGGTGGAAGAGGTAAGCACAATGCCTGGTAAAGACAGTTTCCTGCAATGTTCCTGAAATAGTTTTGGCCAAAATTTTCTCAGTACATTTTGCGTCAACCCATGGTGGCGCTCTGCTTAGATAGTACTGTAGCGAAGTTACTTGCATCAGTGTATTTTCGGAATTTATTTGTATTGTTATTTTGTATTGTGTGAATTGTTGTTCTTGCATCATTGTGTTACACCTGTAGTGGAGTGAGTGCGTTAAATGTTTGTACCTAAATGTGTGTTTGTTATGTTAATTAGTCAGTAGCCTTAAGTTGCACTTTTGTATATACATGACAAGAGTCGAGTCAGTCTTTGGTCGGTCCTGGGAGACGAATACATGGTTTGCTCTGCACGGAACCTCCTGCATGTGAAAGTTCTCTCTTTTTCGAGTTTCTTTCCCAAATCTGTAAGGCCCGCAAAACCAAGGCTCGGCCCACGTTAAATTCTGGTGGCAGCGGTGATTTTAACTATATTTTGGTGAGGAGCCCAGCATTGAACTTTTATGCCTTATTTCTTGTATTTTGAGACCGACGGTCGAGACGGGCAACGCCCTTATGTTCCGGGAGCAGTACGTAAAATCTTCCAGTAACTGAACTTTTAACTTCAATATTCTGAATTCAGCTGAACTTTATCACATCCTGTGTCACCTTTCACAAATTGGAACTAAACTAACTTGGAGACTGAAACCCCTCTGGGCAGTAATTGTTTTGATACTTCTCCAATAAAGTTCTGTCTCCACAACTGGTTTTTACCGCTCCCGTATTATTGTGTCCTGATATTCAACGTATCCTGATATCCAACGTGCTCGAGTCTGTTCTAGCTTCATGGTCTGTAGACGCCCCATATTCTACATTTCCAACGAATCTGATGCATGGCCGATGTAATTTAGCTCACGGTAATATTTCGATGTCCGATGTCCTATTTCTGATGCCTAATGCCTGATGTCCGATGTGCGATATCCGATATTTAGTTGACGGTTGACCCTTTAGACGAGCTCTTCGTAGTTGGCGTTACCCCCTGAAGACTTCCTGGTGAGACGCCCTTTATTCGACTTTTACTGGACTGTTATGATGATACATGTGATGTAACTGTAGGAAAGCCAAGAAGAAATAGTAGCCTACGAAGTTCACTTTTACCTTCGCTTATAAGGACGAACGCTTAATTAACAGCTAGTACCAACCCTGTGGATATGCATGTTGAACTGTGTTAATTACTCTTTGTTTGGGATTTTGTAGGGAAAACTCATCTTATGTGTAAGTTTGTTGGGTTCCAGACCTACAGTAGACTTGTGGGGGAGCCTTTGGAAGTTTACGAAGCTGAAATTCTCAGGTTGGTTAACGAGGCTTTCCCCGACTACGGCAAGAAGCTAAAGAAGGTGAGGCATTCAGGAGGTTCGATGCAGGATTAGACCAGTATCTTCAAATGAAAATACATGAATTGGGTGCTACTAATCTATCGAGTGCGGTTGAAATTGCTTCTAGAGTAGAAAATGCACAGTTAGCTAGACGAATGCAATTGCCAAGTTATGTTCGTACTATTTTGAGTAAATCTACTACTTCTGAAGGGAGCGATCAATTGTCTAAGGTCGGCACCCCCACAAATGATTTTACTGACTTGAGAAAGTGTAGAATATTTAGTTGAGAAGGTAGACAAACTTGAATTTAAGTTGCAAAATACAAAACGATTGTTGCTAGAAAAATCTGGGTACACTTATGAAGGTTTTCACCCTCCCCGTAATCGTTATGGTAATAATAGCCGAAACTATGCATATGGAAGGGCTAGTCAATATGACAGATACTTTAAGCCAGATAGATATCGCCATCGTTCCCCCTTCCTCTAGAGGTTATCGAAGTCCAAGTCCGTATAGATTGAATTCCAGATACCAGATTCATATAGGGACTATCGTAGCAATAGTTCTAACCATCCTGGTGAGCCTTCAGGTTTTTACCCTAACGATGGAGCATTTCGTAGTAGCCATACTGTACTTCTCGAAATGGTTTCAGTCCTACACGTGAGCATAGCCCAACCCGTAGTTTTCGTGGTAGTCCCAGAAGGTACTTAAGTCCTGCAAGTGATAACAATAGACAGGTTCATTTCAAGGATGTTTCAAACCAGGTAAACTAGAATCAGAGAAGAGGGTCGTTCCCTAACTTACAATACTCCAGACCGGCCAAAATATTCCCCTAAGAGCAGGGATGACACGAAAAATGTGAAGAGTATGGGTGACATAAAGCAGTGTGTTTTTTAATTATTGCAGAGGATAGATTAGGTTGACGTCATTTTTGATACCGGTGCAGATACATTTAATGATGCACAGATAATAGTAGAAGAGAATTCACTTTGTCAATAATATCAATTCAAATGACCATATATTATACATGAGAAACACATTCAACGATATGTATATGAGTATACTTTTGTGACGATTTGAATGGTTTTAACAATTGCTTTAATGGTTTTAGTGCCTTGTCTAAATTCCAGTGCTAATTTTTGTGTGCAAGTTGCGTGTAAATGATTAGTTAATGTGTACAACACTTTTCACATGCACAATCCATCTCTGTTCTTTACTTAGATGGGTATTACTGTAGGCCTAGGGTTTAGGAGATATAGTTTGCCCATCATGAGCATTGTGTATAGTGAATAAGTGCAATACTAAGTTTAGGAAAAGTTTTAAAACATAATTTGGAATTTGTGCAATATTTAGGACTAGGGAACTCTGTATACTTGCATATGTGCCATTAGGCTAGTAATTGCCTTCTGTATCTTGCAAGACTGGATTAAGAGAAACGCTAAATTCTTTCTCAAGGTCTTCTTGATAAACTCGTTGCGTCAAACTTACTATGTCCTGGCCATTTTAATAGCAGGTTGTACTTATAGGTCTAGGTACAGTAACTTAAGAGTATTAGTATGTAAAAGTCGCCTTGTGTCTTGCCTTGCACTTCTCAGTTTATTGGAGCTATATGTCCGCATATTTTACCTTCCTTTCTCTTCTTCTCCTTACAGCAAATATTCTAATATACATTTTTGGTGCAATATGAATGAACATTTGAAATATATAAGTTTGTCCATAAACAACACGAAAATAAATATAGGCTATATAGAATACAGATCTATGCAAATTCATTTCCTACATTTTGATATTGTGTTCTGCATCAATATGCAACGTTTGCTAATTCTAAATGTTGACTGAAGCAAAATTCCTATATTTATAAGTGTTATTAATGTTATTAATAATGTTATTAAATCGTATTACATGAAATACCTAATTTTTTTGCATAAAATGCACGGAAGAAGTTTAAAGTAAATTATAGTCATTAATCAGTGCAATTTTAAAACATTAAATGAATATCTGAGTGAAAAGCTACAAATTATTTTTGTACAAAGTTGTCGTACCGTTTTGTGGAAAGTTGCAAGTGCAATACATGTTTTGGTAAAATTAAAATATAGCTTCATCAAAATGTACAGTTAGAAAAATTGATTATAATGTATAGTGAGAAATGAGGACATTTCTTAAGGGGATGAAGGTAAATGTAGCGAAGTTACTTGCATCAGTGTATTTTTGGAATTTATTTGTGTTGTTATTTTGTATTGTGTGAATTGTTATTCTTGCATCATTGTGTTACACCTGTAGTGGAGTGAGTGCGTTAAATGTTTGTACCTAAATGTGTGTTTGTTATGTTAATTAGTCAGTAGCCTTAAGTTGCACTTTTGTATATACATGACAAGAGTCGAGTCAGTCTTTGGTCGGTCCTGGGAGACGAATACATGGTTTGCTCTGCACGGAACCTCCTGCACGTGAAAGTTCTCTCTTTTTCGAGTTTCTTTCCCAAATCTGTAAGGCCCGCAAAACCAAGGCTCGGCCCACGTTACAGTACCGGCTGCACAATTTTCTTGACCATTAGTAAAATCACCTGTGCACTTTTCAAGCCTGTCCTGGGGGATTTTTGCAACCTTTAACCCCCAGAAGGTCTTGTGTTTCATCCATGAAGTTATGCCAATGTAAGCCATTGACTTAGTGTCTAAAAATGCATCTGTTTATGCATCACCTTTTGCAGAATGGTAAATGGGATGCCAGGCATCGTGTAATGGTGGAATTAGTGTTAGGAAGACGGGGCCGTGTCATTCCGCCATTGGTACAGTACTTCCTGTCGTAGAAAAGTTTGGGCCTATTCGCACCTCGACTAGCCGCCATATGGACAAGATGCATAATTGCTTATTTGCACGTCCAGTAGCTAGCCATACTTTTACTACGTACGTGTATTTAAACTGTGTTGTAAGTAGCACACATGGTGAACTTGTACTGTACGTACGTTTTCGAACCTGTGTGTGGTATGCTTTGAACAGATATGCAATGACTGACAGACTCAAGTCAAGGTACACTAAATGTCACTATTCTAATTGTATTTGTTAGAAGTTTGGAAGACACATGCTTATTTGCTGTTTCCACAAATCCCTCCAATCAGAACAGCTTTATTTTCTTCACAGTATTTATGGAGTTTCTAGAGTTTCGTACTGTACGTATCAAACTCAGAATTCACTTCAGGGCTAGTCATGAGAATTTTTCAGGAGGGCAAGCAACTGCCCGCCTAGCTTCAGCTGTCACACTTCAAGGCGGGCAATTAGTTGCCCCCCCCCCAAGATTTTAGGAGGGCAGTTGTGTAAATATAATATTTACATTTAAATGTATCTTAGCTAAAAGCATAACAGTATTGTACAAACTGAACTGCAAAGAACCTTGTTGCATAATAAAAACAATTGTTTAATTGCAATAACTGTGCAAAACTCAGGCTTGGCTCAACCGCCCCATCTAACCAGTGGGGAGGTTTTGACATGAGCAGTGGGCGGTACATACCGCAAATCACCTGGAGCACAGATCTTGGGGGTCATGGGGCAGTTATCGTCTCTGAAAATAAATGTTAGGGGGAGCACCCCCTCCCAACCCCAGCCAGATCCAAACTTAGATGTGACACTGCTACTGTAGCAAAAACAGTGGTGCCATGTTTTCTAAAATCATGTTATAAATCAGTCAAAAAATGAAAATGATTGTATCTCAGCTTGCCACAAATACCCCCATTAGCAACATCATGGCACCCTTCAGGGTAGAGTTGGTGCTCTGTTCCCTTCTACCTGACAGGGCTGGTCGTATGACCCGGGCTGCCTAAACCCCTGCCTTGGAAACAAAAACACTTGCCAAGGTGTGCAACAAAAATGCCCTCCTTAAATTGTGTGCTGGGCAACAAACAGCCCACCTTGAGAAAATGTGATCGCCCGTGTGAAAATACAGTATAAACCATCAGAATACATGCAGATTAGTACATTTAAAAGACCCAAAAAAGACTTTCCATGCCAAAATATTCGGCAATTTCCGTAGCAAAAACAGCCAGCCGTATAATCTGACAATGCTGTACAGCTTGATTTTACATAGTTCGATTGCACAAGTAAGCTACAGCTTGCTGCATGCATCTTGTACTGCAGTAGGGCTGTGCATTCCCGGTTAATTCACTATCGGTTTAGCCGTTTTTATTAACCGAACGGTTAACGGTTAACCGACAATAAAAACAAGTCAAGGTATACAAACAAAATAAACATTTCGGAAGATCGCCACCACATTAAAAACCAAAGTTTCTACACTTAAAATGGCGCCGATAGTGATGATCGTCGAAGTAGCATGCATGTTAAAAAGTTTGCATTAGTTGCGATGTTTTGGCAAGCAGTCCGTACGCATGGCGAATCACGCATTTATTCAAACATTTTTTACAAACATGCATACTTTTTGTTATGCCACTGATTACCGTTTTCGAGGGGGAGGGGTGAGACACCCCCTGGTGTCATACGGCCCTGTTTGTCATATGGCACTGGTTTTTTTAACTTACGTATACCAATTCTTCCTGATTTGTGTTAAAATTTAAAAATCCAACTGTCATCTCAAAAGTTTTGTTTTTGGAAAGTAGAAACACTAAATTTTAAGAAACATAGAAGTTCATATCTTAAATCATTTCTATTTTTCTGTCATAAATACTGGTTTGCTACTAAATACCCATTCCTAATGCAAAGACCTGTATTTAGTGAGGCTTGCTGCTTTAGTAAAAGCTTATCAGAAACATCTTTTAATTCGTTGATGTAATGGTTAACAGGTTGGCAAATAATGCGATTGATCTTTTTTTCACTGATAATAGTGACAAGAAACATTTTACAGTAAAAATAACCTTCAACTATCTTCATTTTAGAAATTCTACATCAAGAAGTTTTCATTAAAACAACAGGAATCAGTTTATGTTGATTATTTTCTCACTGTGTAATTATGTAGGAGTCCTCCACATAACAGAACACAAAAAGTTAGAACAGCTTTTAAAGTCAAGAATTTTTCACCTAGCACTGATTTTGTTTCGGACGTAACAAGGTGTCAACAGTTTGACTTAGTTCAAAAGTTCTGCCATATTTAATGTCTATAAGGTGAATTAACATTCCTGTTGAAAGAAAATCAACACAGTTTTACAGTTATACTAAGAAATTAAGCACAGAGTTACAAATTTCAAATTAATGTAATATTAAGAATGTTGCATACTGCTGTAACACTAGTTGTAGTTCCCAAAGGCTTACACACATCAGTTTATATTGTGCAAACTGTGTCTTTATCGAAAGATTTTGTTGGGAAGAATCTTGCCCAGTTCTTCTAAAATTCTGAATATACTATAGCTTGTTGCTTCAGTTTTAATAGCTTAATCAGCCAACATAATGTGTCTGATCATACTTGTTTCGGACGTAACACTTTGTCAACAATTTTTTTTTTAAAATGCCTTAATTGGCATTAGAGCAAAATAATATCCCTAAGAAAGTCCACCTGGATTTGCGAAATTGTACATATATTGTTCTGGAGTCAATGTGGTACAAGGTCCAGGTAAAGACTGTCAAAACCTAATTCTTTATTCTAATTCTTTATGCTCAGTTAACACCTCCCCCTCCCCCCTGAAAAGTCCCTGTAGCCTTTTTCGTTTTTGAATAGCAAACTTGGACTGGTTATAGAAATTACTGTATATGAATCTGTCAATACATAAACTTACCACCAATCAAAATGCCTTTTTGCATTTACTGTATTGAAGTAGGGTCATAGTTGTGCTCTAGGGGTAGAGAGCATACCTGAGTATCATGCCCAATTATAAAATATGTTTTGCAATGCATTCGACCTGAGCCTGACTTGTTGTGTAAAGCGACTAAGCCTACAGGTACATGTTTTAATTAGACCAGCTCCCATGGAATCATACAGTGTACGTGGCAAAATGGTACATATTTGATCACTTACTACAAACAACTCTCTGACAACTGTTTTGTGCACAAAGTAATTGTTGAACATCATGAAACTAATTGACACATGTTCCAGAGTACCATACAGTTCAGCATTTTTGAAGTTATCAACTCAACATAGTTTGGTGAATGTAAGATTTCAACTTGAGTTCATGTAATATTCCAGAGAAGTTCATGTACACTAGCTAATATTAATTAATTTAATTTTGCATTCTTTTTTTATTTTTATTTTGTAGGTTGTTTTTTTATTATTTGTTTTGAGTATAATTCAAGAACCATTTTCATTTCAACTCCACTTCTAAGCACGCAGCATGTGGTACTTGCTGTGGTATAGAATTTACAGTACAAACATTAGGTCTCGATCCCTTATGCATACGACATCCCTTTTAGTCACTGTCTTACAGTGCATGATGGGAAGTGCCATTAGTTGTTGCAGAAACAAAATATGCAGTAGACTGGACAAGTTTGCTGTGAAACTATATACTTACTTGAATTATTGGAATAGCAGGGTTTCCCCGGGTTTTAGAGAGTGTGAGGTAGTAAGTAGTCCATGGGGGTAATATGGTGCCAATTTGGCACTGCCAGGGAGTAAGAAATATCAATACACCTGTACTTCCATAGCTATTACAGTACAGGTGGGAAGCATAGCAAATTTGTTTGAGGTGGTGGCCAAAAACTGTGAGGTGGCCGCCTCACAAAAAGAATGCCAGGGGAAACCCTGGAATAGAGATACTTTGGGCTGTTTATGCAGGCTCAAGCTTTATACTGTACCTGGGTCATTCCATGCCAAATCAACAAATTTTTTGGAAAGTTCCCGGGCGACCATCTCTGATTTTGATGATTTTTCTCATGATGTTTCTGCATAAGCAAAACAAACACGCTAAAGTATTGTCAAAGTTATGGCCTCCTAAAGAGAGTTGTGCAGTATCATATTTTCATGCCAAATGTTGCTTTTTTCTATACATGAAGATACTGAAAATTGTGGGAAGATGACTTCCTGCTCACCAGATTATCATTTTTACTACAGTAGTCTTATTGATTATATCGACTTAACATGCATTTCATTAACTCTTTAGAAGGGTGAAAAAGCCTATGAACATCTTTTTTGTTTTCCTTGCTACAGCTCGAGCCCATTATCAAGCCCCTGCAACAGTAGGATACATGTCCAGGAATTCTAGCACAGCTTCAACACCAAATGTAAGTGTACTTCTCAAATGACTGTAGAAGACACAACTCATTCAAGATAAATTACCATTTAAGTGATCTCTGAACAACATAGTTGAATACATGAAAAGAATTATGTAAACACAAACAGATTTGATCAACTGCAGCAGCTAATTGCTCTACGTTTTTCACATGTCACATCTATATCATATTTTTACCTTTGCTTCAACCATGTTTGTTTTCTTACTAGTGAATTCTTGTTGTCTTTGAATAATCAGTGAGAGGTCATGTAGCAAGGCTATGCTACATGTTTTCTTTTTGTTTCCAGAACATACACAGGCTTCAAAGTGATCCTGTATTTCCTATAATTCCTATAAATTTCAAAAAATCCTGTATTTCCTATATTTGTATGATTTTAGGCTTGTTTTCCTATTTTCTCCTAGATTTTTCTGATCTTGTCAAAAAAATGTTTTTCTTTATATGGTGTTTTGGGGTGAAAATTTCAGATGGATTCTTTTTCCAAGATAGTTTTGTAGACCCAGAGTGTCTTAGACTCAGAGTGGCTTATTCAGACAGGTACAGTAGCAGTGTATAGATGCCAAGTATTAGATGCAAGTACACAATGGCCAGTTATAGGATTCAGAAATATTCTCATATGAAACAGCATTGGGCACTAATGAAAACTTATTTCATCACCCATAAATGTTCCACGCTCACACTTGTGATTTTAAGTACTCTTTGATTTCATCTCTTTGATTGAATGTTAGTGGTATTGTAAGGGGGTGGATTAGAGCCTTTTGCCTGGCATCCCGTGTAGTCATGTAGTCTCCCACATTTTAAAACCCTTACCTATGCTTTGTATGCACAGATAGCTGGTCTGCGATATAACTGATTCTTTCATTCAAAATATTGTAGTACAATGGTTTGAAATACCAATATATTCGCTGTCATCTGCCATCTTTCCTCAAACTTTGTTAACCAGTAGATCAGTTGATTGTCCAAAGTGTTGTACAATTAAAGTTTTCCCCTAAAGAATAAGAACCTAGTGCTTTGAGAAAATTACAAGAATCTCACTGTAATGTTTACAAGTTTTATACTGTGTGCAGATTTCTAAGGAGGTTTTCCCTAAACTCCACTAGAAGCTCTGTGGTAGGTCTCTGGATGCCACATCAATTTTTCCAATAGCCCAAAGTGGAAAATCTAATCCATGTATGGGTCTGTAGCTGCAGTGCCCATCATTGGTGACAAGTAGGGACACTTGCCAAGTTGCCCTTTTCCTAATTTTGTCATGTAATTTCCTCAGTTGAGATTTTAGATGTTAAGTATGTTAATGCACAGACAGTTTTGCACACTGTAGGCATCTTGACATATCTGGACTACACTGTTCTGCCAATTTGTACAGATTCAAAGTGAGCAGTGGCATTTTTAGATTGAGGGACCACTGGGCCATGCCCACTTTCCTCCCCTTCTGCTGATTTTTTTTCTTTGAATTTAGTAACCTAAACCCCCTCCCCCTAAACCCCCTCCCATGTTGGTAATCACAGAATAAACTGCATGGCCCCATGATAAAGTCTGGCTGTGCCCCTGGGGAAGTGAGTTGGGAGGGTTACATAGCAACCGTACAGTTGTCATAGGCCTGTGATCTTGGTCTGACTATCATCACCCATGTGTCACACTTTATATCAAGATTGACTAGCAAAAGTGTATAGTTTATAGCAAAATGTTGCATTGAGAGACCATTTCCTGTTATTTAAGCAGCAAAAAATTAAAAAATTTCCTCACCTCAATCCCATTATTATTGGAGCTGAGGTAAATTCTGTCTGTGTACTTTAGGGCATAAGCAACAGTGTATTGTCACATTAACTACCCATCCATTCAAAGCACCATCATGGTCACATTCTGTGTTCTCGCCTTCTGATATTGCAAATTTTGGTCCCTTTTTGGTATGCACAAGTAATAAGATTTATGGATACTTTATTATACAACACCTTCAGGGGATTTACTCTTTCCCTTCCACCAAAATATTTAGGTGGTTTTCTTAACTCCATGTTGATGGTAGAACCACACTTTTCTGCCACATAGCACACTTGTGGCACTGTTAATCACATTTGTATCATTTAAACAGTATAGTTCATTAGTTTCCTAAGGTACCATGTTTTCATCATCCACAACTTTGAGAAATTTTGAAGATGATTAGACCTGTAGTGTGTGACATTCCTATATTTACTCTATATATTCCTGGAAAAATCCTATAAAACCCATATATTCATCAGTATCCTTCCTATAAAACCTCCTATATTTCTGTGATGGACCACTTTGAAGCCTGCATACATAAAACTGTCAAACTTTGATCTTAGTTCCTGTAGTGATGTTATAGTTTTATCACAAGAAACTGAAGTACAATCAAATTTGCTCAAATAAAAGCTATAGGAAAAAAAGATGTTGAGGTAGTATTGAGTGATTATGTTTCTCTCTCTCTTTGATGTTTCAGATTCAACCCATGAAAGATGAAGATAGAATCTTTACAAACTTATATGGAAGACATGACTGGAAGCTAAAGGGTGCCATGGCAAGGGTAAGCATCTAAGATAGAGTTAGATGAAAAATTGTTATAATTTGAAATATTTTCCGAGCATGCCTTTCATCAGAATCAGGTTCTCAGATATGTTGTGAAATATAAACAGACTAAAGATCTGTACAGAGTAGTGTTCGACCGATCATCTGTTAGATAATCGGCATCAGCCGATTATCGTACAATCAGTAAATAATCGGCATAGGTAAAATTATTTCATTCAACCGATTACCACCACCGATTATTTGAAAACCGGAAACAGGTCTAAAACACACTTCAAAGTTTCTGCAAAAATCTTTATAATTCACCAAAACACCCATTTCTTTAAGTTCCCGCCCAAAATATCAGCACTGATACTCACAAAACTTGCAACATTTTAAGGTCTCCAAATGATAGCGATCATCATAATTGTTGCCGTAAGCACAGTTCAGGTGTGTTAAAGGGCACACAGTATTACTGTACTGTACCTAGAAGGTGTGCATGCCACACACCATGCCACACATCTGCATACAAATTGTACTATAGGAAGAAATAACTTCACGCTATGTTTTTTCAAGTTTCAGTGCTAACCTCATCATCTGTACACATTTGGTGCATGTATGTACTGTAGTAACTTTGGAAACTCAAGGCTCATTATCCTGCATAAATTACGCCACTTCCCACATTCCTTTTGTTCAGTTTTTTATTACCTATGACGTGCTCATGGGGACACGTAATTGCCGTACAGTTCTTGCGAAGTTGAAGTTCACCTAAGAAAGCACAACAGTACAGTGTGTTATACATAATGCAAGCTAAGCATTGCCCGCACTTTTTATGTAGCACGTTGGCCATGAACTACTCCGTGCTCCTAACAAAAGGGAAACGGGCCTGTGTTAAATTCACGCTGGAACGGCAACAGTTTTTTGGGAATTTATCGGGAATTAGTTTTTCGTTTCATTTGGAGAATCTTATACATAAGACGTAAGTGTTGGGCAAGACGCTCTACCAAAAATATATCAATATCGTTAAGGAACCATGAGATGAGTAAATCAAGTAAATTGAGTGGAATGTTTAGTGGCCCTTAAGTGCCAGGGTAGTTAGGTATTTTTGCCTAAAACTGGGGTGGATAGACTACTATATAGCACTACTACACTCCAGTACAGACCTTTACACGGAATCTTCTGATATGATCGGGGTGGATAGAACTACTGTAGGCAGAGCCATACAAAAGGCAAAAAAAAAAGAAAACTATGAAGCTAAAAAAATGTACGAGCATACGAAAAATTACGTGCAGGCAGTCAAGGACAAACAAACAATTTTTTTTAGGCCAATTTTTTTTTAGGCCTAACTAGAGACCTCGGGTGAAATATGCACTAAAATGATGTTGGACCCATATTCAGGAAGGTCAGTGGCTTTCTGGGATGCATGGCCTTTTTGAACAGAAAATCTGAAGATGGACAGGGATCGAAATAAGACTTGGGCTCAGGCTCAAAAGGGCCAAATACTGCTCTGACTGCACAAGAAAACAGCATAATGAGGATTTGTCTAGCACTAAAAATAGCACCAGATAAATGTTGCTATAATCTTTTAATCAGGAAAAAATAATCCTTGCTCATAGTTTTCACAACAGCACCTACAGGTAAGCTATGTACACATCTGATTTCCTCCTGCTGTCTGCTTACGGCAGATAGTTGAAGGACACAAGCTACTAATGATACAGCAATGCAATAAGAGGCTTGTGCATGAATGATTTGTTACCAACACGTTAGTTTATCAGAACAGCCTGACCACAGTGGCATCCAGAATTCACACACAAAAGGCAGTTTGTTTCTATCAGCCGAAACTTGAACATTTGTAGTGTAGGTCCTGTGAGATGGTCAGATGTAGCACAGCTTCTAAGATGGCCCAAAATTGCTTGCCAAGTGTTTTAAACTGGGTATAAATCTTAATGGGTCAGCATGAGTTAAGAACTATTGAGTATTACAAACCAGCACCACTTAAATGGCATTACATGAGTATCTGGCATAGACCTTTTTCCGAATAGCAACTGCAAAGGATTGTGGGATAGAGTTTTTGGTACGTGTTGTTAATGTTAATGGCATTTTACTGTGGCCAAAAAGGATGTGTACAAAAATTGTATCCCACAATCCTTGTAATTGCTATTTGGAAAAGGGTCTATTGAAGGAATCACACTGATAACTCCTTTCAAAACATTTGAAGCCCACCTGCCGCACCATTGTGATGGCAGGAGTTTCATGCATGACAAAGGAGATGCCAATTTCCTGAATCCTGGTATGGCCCAGTTTTTGAGTAGGAATTATGGTAACTACTGTAAATTGCCTGTTAGCTAAGCTTTAGCTACTGTACTTAATAACCCAACTGTGAAAGAGGGATTTCCTTTTATTGTGGTGTTACATCTGTTGGTTGCCACTTGTATGAATGCCTTCTGCTTTATTCACTTCAATTAAATGTGTGTGTGGTTTTTTTTTTCAGGGTGACTGGTATAAAACAAAGGAGATCATTCTGAAAGGGGAGGAGTGGATTCTGAAAGAGATAAAAGATTCTGGACTGAGGGGAAGAGGTGGAGCTGGTTTTCCAACAGGCATGAAGTGGGGTTTTATGAACAAACCATCTGATGGCAGGTAAGAAGTGGTAATCCTTGAAAATTATCTTAACATAATTGTAGACTTGATCAAACAAAAAAAGACAAGATAGCAGATAAGTTGGAACTATTTTGGAAAGTATAAGGTTTTGCCAAATAGGCCAGTATGAGTAGTCCATTCATAACCCCCTCCCCTCAGTTGTACCCCTCTCTAATTATTCCTGAAAAAGGGTCTTGGATTGTTTCATGTGGAATCATTTTAGTTTTTTTTAAGCATTGTCAAAGATTGCACCATGTTGCATTTGCAACTACATAAAAAGTTTAGTACAGGGGAAGGGGACCCAATTATCATCTTACCTCCCCCTGGGATTGACTACCCCCTCCTCTCTTCTAAATAAAAATGAGTTTTATCTTTGCAGTTTTTTAAAATGTTTGTTATAGAAAATAAAAAATAAAAAAAAAAGTTTTGAAAGCTTTTAGAAATAGTTTTAAAGTGGCAGCCATAATAATAATTTAAGTGTTCAAGACTTAAGTATGCACTATGATTCTAGGAATAAGCCTTGCCATAGTGAATGCAAAGTCTCAATTAACTGGTTTCCTATCAAGGTAGTGGCTATGTATGTATGAGGGACCTTTTTTCTTAAAGTCAAGTTTGCCCTGTGATTGCTACAGTATGTACATTGTAGGTGTAGAACTCCTTCATCAACTGACCTCTTTGTCCATTTGTCTGATGCAGACCAAAGTATTTAGTGGTAAATGCTGATGAAGGTGAACCTGGAACCTGCAAGGACCGTGAGATTATGAGGCATGATCCTCATAAATTGGTAGAGGGTTGTCTGGTTGCTGGCAGAGCCATGGGAGCCAGAGCAGGTATGTGTAATAGCATTACCCCATCCTATTTTGAAACATTAGTTTAAACCTTGTGAAGCTATTTCTCTGCCCCTTGTCTTTCATGACATTTCACAAAAAACATTGTGTTAAGAAGTAAATTGAAGACATGGTCCCCAGAAATTGAAAAATATAATAACAAATGTTGTCACATGATTCAAAAGAGCCATTCATGCATGAATGATGATGTTGGGATATGCTCATTCAAATTGCAGTGAATACATTTGCCTTTTACAACTAATGATCATGTGATCTTACCTGTTCTTTTGTCAGCATATATCTACATCCGGGGAGAATTCTACAACGAAGCGTCCAACATGCAAGTAGCAATAAATGAGGTAAGAGCTCTTTGCAGCAAGCATGTATGGTATGTCATAATAGGTTGGTACTGCCAGTTATATGGTGATATTGGTCTGCTGAGTGGAACTTATTTCTAAAAGATTTACAGAATGGCAGTTTCCAGTAAGACTGAATGAAATAATTGTTTTGTGATCTTTCCTTTTGTTTAAGTAGTTTTTTAGCTCATAGCCGTCCATAAGGGGGTATGAACTATTGTGATCAAGAAACGTGGACATATTGTCCATCTGTTAACATTTGAGTAAACAGTGCTGTATCTTGCTCATAGTCCTGTGGATGTTAATGAAATTTGGATGCAATGATCCTTGGGTTGGTGGGCTAAGTAGGGATGTCTAGAAATCCAAGTTTGAAGGTCATTCAGGCAGGCTTTGACAAATTCTTTTTTCATTACTTGTCCATCGGGCTAGCTGTTCTCTTAGTCTACTTGTCCACATGAATATAGATTGTCCACTTTTAATATGCCTTTGAACTCCTTGTGGAGGAGACTTCGCAAGGGTACTTGCCTGGCGGGCTGTGATATTGAACAATGCACTTGCCCGAGTAAGTTTTTACTTGTCCCGGACTGTCGGGCTGGGGATTTGTGGAAGCCTGATTCAGGGATCATTTTTGGCCATTGGTTGCAAATGAAAAATGGCTTCTTTTCTCAGATGGAGCATTTGGATCTTTTTAGAATTGGGCTACATCAATCCTTTAGCAGTGGCATTCATATGGTGTTCAGGAATGTTAGATCTAAGGCTATTAAGGTATCCTGTGAGGGGCACATGTCAGAAAAGACATGCAATGTTCCTTACAAGTATTTACAGAGTCGTTTGAACCTTGGTTGGAATTATTGTTAAATAGGGAATCACGTGGGGGCAATGGTCATGCAAGGATTATATCAGGTCATAGTTCGAAAATAAGCAGAAGGCGCTTCTTTGCAGACATACTATAGCACTTAACCGTGGTGGAAATCGGTTAGCTTAAACTTTGAAAAGTAGCTCTGTTTAAGTGCAAAGGAAATTTAATTTGGGCTTTCCTGCTTTTGTCTTTACTGTGGTTAACATTTCTAAAAATCATGAGCGCAAGACCAGATCAAGGAGTGAGACTTCTTTTTGGCATACCACTGACTGTGTATGTCACTGTCTGTTATTGTAGATACTTCAGTGTGCATGAATTGGAATCGACTGGATGAATAGTGCATTTGGTTGTTAGGTTTTGTATGGGGAAAGAGTCAATTGTGCATGGCTCTTTCTTGTATCAAATATACATGTGTGTGCATGAATTGGAATTGGCTAGTTGAGTAGTTGACCATCACTTCTTATTGTTAACAAGTTGTAAGTGCATACCTTCAAATGGTTCTTGGCCTTCTAAATTGCTAGTTAACAGCACACACAATGGTATTTTTGGTGGCCTGGCTTGAGGTCATTTCCTGACATAACTGCATTCATTTGTTGATATTTGAGGGAGTATGAATTACATAGCAGACATGCTTAGTAACAAAAAGGGCTATTTCAAAGAAACATGTAGATTTTAGATGTTGAAATGAAATAATACAGGTTGAGAATATTTGAGTATCTTAAAATATTTTCAAGATATATTCATCCAAGTGTGACCAAGTTCAAATACTGTATATTGTAGAAGCCTGGGGTGGTTGCAGTCCTCCAGGAGTAGGGGCAAACTACTTTTATCAGGCAGATTATTGGACTTAGAAGATTGATGTAATACTCTCAGATTATACTGGTGATTCTTTGGCACAAATGATTTAGCCCCTTCCCCCTTACAAAAAAAGATATGTTGTAAGCATATGCATTTCAGGGAGAACTCAATAGTTTTGCAAAAAGATGTAAAAATTTGCAACGTTAGTTTCTCATCAAAAGGGGCAAACTATGTAATCTCTTAACCCTTTGTCATTGAACTTCAGTGAAATATCACCAATAGGTTACATTTCTGCAAGTTTTGAAGAAAGTTGGAAAAAAAAGGAAAAAAAAAAAACATGAGCACTTTCCCTTTTAAATTGGTTAGCACTTGGGTTGTAGTCCATCCATCACCCCAGGTAAGGGATCAGGTTTTAGCAGAGAGAAGGGCAAAAATACCAAAAAATGACCTTAACGCTTTGAGGAAAGTTGAATTATTGATCGCAGTAATGTTCAACAGGAGCACATTTGTGGATTCTAAGTATGGCACCTGTAGTTGTGAAAAATGCTATTTCTAGAGTGAAAGCATAGGACCTGGCTGATTGTGCATGATACTTAAGAAAATGAATACTTGATACAAATTAATGAAGATTTGCTGACAAAGAAATTGTAACAAACATTCAGTCCAGGTCACTGCCCCCTTCCTTGCTTCCTTTTAATATGTAATTCAAAGGATAGGAATTAAGAAATATGAACTTTGCTTTTTTTCCTTTAAAATTGCTTCTAATGATCAAATTGGATTGGTCTGGTGAAATACAATTCATCAATGAGTTTGTTCAGGCTATATTCTGTTATATAATGTACATTTTTTATATTTTTTTTTCTTTCTTCTTTGTTTTGTTTCACAGGCCTACAAAGCTGGGCTCTTAGGAAAGAATGCTTGTGGATCTGGGTATGACTTTGATGTCTACATGCACAGAGGTGCAGGCGCTTACATCTGTGGAGAAGAAACTGTAAGATACTATTTGGCATACATTCATTTCAATATTTTCTTAAACTGTCTTTATGTATATATTGGTTGGCAAATTGTTTATGAGTTAATCGTTGCTTTTCAAACCTAAACGGATTTAAGGGCACTCCTTTCTTTCCACTGCTGAGGTCTTTTGACTTTTGCAGCACTTCACAATGTGTCATATATTTTATTTTATATATATACTTAGTCTTGAAAAACTATGAAATGAAATAGAAATGTCCAAATCTGATGGAGTGGCTAATGTGATCATAAGTTTTATTAGTTAGACTGGTCTCATAATGTTGGTCAGGTTCCTATTAAACATACCCTATTTTTTAAGATTTTTTCCCATAAATGTTTGGGTATTATACCTATCACTTCTGCCAATGCACTGTAATAATGCATCAGAGGAGACACATTGTTTAGAGGGACTGCCCCATGTCCTGCAGTTAAGTTGTTGTTTTCATTTCATCAGTATAGTGCAATATGGGTAATGGACTTATATCATGGGTTGGATTGCAACAATTTGTCAAATTGGACTTTGAATAATTTAAACAATGTGTGTTAAGCATTGCATTTAACTGAAACTTAATTTTTGCCGACTTTAGACACAAAAACTGGTTCATTAAAAAGCAGAATGCTTTTAAAGTGACAAAATAAAGTACTTAAAAATAAACCATGAACAACTTTGAAGTGTACCCACCAGTACTTGTGTGGTTTGTTACACAGAAAACAAAATTTGTTGTTGCAGTATTTTATCTTATGTCGATATTCTAAAACACACACCTGAATGAAGTTTTGAGAACTGTATACTGTATATCATATACATCATATGTGATGCTAATGAGCAGGGAAGCAATAAGAAGTTTTCCTAAGTAAGTGTGATATTTTCTTTTAAGGCATTGATTGAGAGTTTGGAAGGCAAGCAGGGTAAACCAAGACTGAAGCCACCATTTCCTGCAGATGTAGGAGTCTTTGGCTGCCCAACCACAGTTGCTAATGTAGAAACAGTTGCAGTTGCTCCTGTAAGTATACCTAGCATATTCTTTACAACAGATGAAATGGCTTGCATTGTTATTTGATACCTTATAAACTTCAGTTTGAAATCAAGTTTAAACTTTGATTTGTAAAAGTAGGGAATTAATATCTTCACCTAATGTGCCCATAAGTATGTGTTTTTACTGTTTATTTAATTTAGTAACTGTGAATCAAGATCGAGTAATTTGCTTATCAGTTTGGACATTAATTGCCAGTGGTTGATAAAAAATTATTGCTAATCAATTTGTACACACTATTACATTCCTTGCTTTACATATCTATTGCTGCTGACAAATGTAGATGAATACTGTATGGCATTATGGGTGTTTTTAAAAGAGGTTAACTTAAGGATGAGGCATAGAAGTGACGATTCAGTTTGACGAAGTTGGTTGCGGAAAGGCCGCAAAGTGTACTACCTTTTCTCTTTATATATATATGCAGGCTATGTTTACCATATATTGCTTGGACTGCCTGAACCTCTCCCCTGAACACTTGACAAGTGAGGCCTATCTTTGTCTGTATTTCTCTCATTGTCTTTCTCCCATCATGCATTGTTTCCTTAAACCTTAGCATCCATTGTAAAGACAAATACGTCTTATTTTTTTCGCTTAACATTTTACAGATTATTTGCCGCCGTGGAGCAAGCTGGTTTGCATCTTTTGGCCGTGAGAGAAACACTGGTACCAAACTCTTCAATATTTCTGGCAATGTGAAGTACCCCACTACAGTAGAAGAGACTATGTCTATACCTCTCAGGGACCTTATTGAGAGACATGCTGGTGGGGTAGAGGGAGGCTGGGATAATCTACTTGGGGTCATACCAGGTGGTTCATCAACCCCTCTCATACCAAAGGAGTAAGTATACTTGACAAAAGTTGTACATAGTTGTCAATACATCAAATACTGGTAAGACTATCTATAGACACACTTCACCAGAGTCAGGTTTCTTAATAGAAAGGAAAAAAATTCATGTTTGGAGAATGCGAATATGAGGTGCTGAACATTGTATAGGGGCACAGGAAGGGCACTGGTGTTGCTTCAGTATAAGGTATGTGTGTGCTGTAACATGTGAAAACACTGGAATTTAAAATACATTAAGAGCTATCCAAGTGTTCTTACATTGTTTTAGTGTAAATAAGTCATGACATTATGTGAAGTACTTCACTTGATTGAAGGTAAATTTTACAGTTTCAATCAGTTTCAACAACTTTATTTTGGTCAGTCATTTTGCATACAGAATAAGTTCAATATGTGTATACATAAATACAGGTGACAGACCGGGGAGTATCCATAGGAAGCTTTGCAAAGCTTTTAAACGTGGATACCCCTACAACAGAAAAAAGAGTACGGCTTAATAGATTACAGAAAAAACAAACAAATATAAAACAAAACACTGCAGTATAGAAAGAAAGAATGAAGCACATTTTAAATAGTGCCATAGACTGTTGTTTTATACATTCAACTTATTAACTTACATTCAACAATTCATGTATACATTAAACTTTTCAAGAATGTGTCATTTTTCCTTCCTATAGTGTGTGCAGTGATGTGCTAATGGATTTTGATGCTCTAGTGGCTGCCCAGACGGGTCTCGGAACTGCAGCAGTCATTGTTGTTAACAAGCAACAGGATATAGTGAGGAGCATTGCTAGACTAATAGAATTCTACAAACATGAAAGTTGTGGCCAGGTGAGGTTCTGCATATGAAAGTTTTGGCTAGATGAGGCTTCTGCCAGGTGAATAGGAAAGCTGTGGTCTTGTGAGGTTTTCCTCAGGTGTATGAAAGTTATTGCCAGTCAAGGTTTTACTCAGATGTACGAATGTTGGCACAAGTTGAGGTTATACTCAAATGTGTATGAAATCTGTGGTAAAGTTAGGTTTTTCTCAGGTGTATAGGAAAGTTGTGGGCAGGTAGGGTTATACTCTGGTGGATGGAAGACACTTTTTGCCAGGTATGGTTGTACTCAGGTGTATGAATGTTGTTGCAAGTTGAAGTTATACTCAGATGTATCTGAAGTATGTGGCCAAGCGAGGTTTTCTCAGGTGTATATAAAAGTTGTGGCCCATCGAGGTTTTATTTAGGTGTATAAGAATTGGGACATGGTCAAACTTGTGAAGTCTTACAATGTTTAACTGCCATCTGGAAAATCATGAAATGTCGCAAAAGGATTTGGTTCATGGAATGAAAATTACTTCAACTTGTACAAATTATATTCGGTCATATTTGCTTTATCCTTTGGGAATTTGGCAGGTAGTGGTGGGGAGTTGAGAACTGGAAGGGCATTTGTCCCTCGGTGGAATCTCTTGACCTTCAGTTGTTACCCAAAATATGCAGCTGATGGGCTATTTTCCCCCAGTTATATCTTCTGACCCTCACCCATTTTCCCCCACTGTCCAAACCCTTGTGGTTCCATAGCCCTTGTTGAATTGACCGCACTTCATAACATATATTTCACCATGTAAATGTTTTTAGTAGTGTCTTTTTTTTTAACAAAGAAGACAATGTAATGGTGAAGATAATGTGATCAAAAATATTTTGGAACATATTTGTATTCCTGCTTTTGCATATTTGTATGTGGCCTTGTGCTTACACGTATATCGACAGATATAGGGGGTTAAGCAAATGCAAAATCATGTAGTTATGGAATGGATGTGTACTTAGTACTTACAGCCAGAGACAATATATACTCATACTTATTGTACTCACCCTACAAGTAGAGTACATGTACTCACAATCAAAGACAATATACATATATAACATTAGTACTCATGACACTGTACTCATATCACAAATTTTTGATGATTGTATTTCAGTGCACACCCTGCAGAGAAGGAACTGGCTGGATGATGAAAATAATGGACAGGTTTGGTAAGAAGCATTTCATCTTTTGTATATTCTAGAAGTAAGCATATATGGGAAAGTGTTCCTGCCATGACATGTATTGCTGTGTTCTGCCTTGGTAAAAGCACCATTACATGGGTGTCACATGACATGTTTAAAATGTAGTTAATTCAGTGTGACATAGGAGCACATTGTTTGCAGTGCAACTTGTCTCTTATCAATACAAAACTGTTGCCCTATCAGATTTTCACATTGTAAAAAAGCGTCACAGTGTAATGAGACTGTAACATTTTATTGAGAGCATTTGTTTGTAGTGCCAGTTGTGTGCTATTCCTGTTGTTCCGAGACTTGCCTTATTATTACATTGTCAGACTGTCAGAAGATTGTCACACTGTGATCAGACCGTAACACTGTTATGAGAGCATTTGTACATTGTGCAAATTGTGTTTCCTTCATTGTTGTTACAAGACTGTTACCCTGTTATTAGACTGTCACACTGTAGTGAGAGAGTGCAATAGGGGATTTTGTATCCATTACAAATTACATTTGATTCTTTGTTTTTAACCCTTTCGGTACTATGTGCAGATTAATTGGCCCAAGTGACTTATCTTCATCAACCTTTTATTACTATGCACCCTCCCATGACACTGCTCTGAAACCATATTGTTTAAATAGAAGACTCCATCCTTAATTTTGATACTAGACATGCTAGGTAGTTGTACTGCTAGTAGAAGTAAGGGTTAGGGAAATGACGATAACAACACAATGGATTAGATACTTAAAAACAATTTCAAGATAATTTTGATCAAAAATTGCTGAAAATTTAGTAACTGATATGACATTCCCAATTAGCCTATCATATATGTGAAGGCAGCTCTTCATAGTCACAGAGACAAATTTGAGGAAGAATTCATGAAGGAATATTAGACTTTCAATTTGGGAACACGTTTGCACATTCAATATGGTTAGTGTAAGGTCTAAGGTTGTCAAACGTGACACAGGTAGTAGCCTAGTCCTGGTTAAGGAAGCTAGCCAGGCCACTACTAAGTCATTACCACAGGGCCTAGTACTGCTAGTGCTATAAACAGAAGTAGGGGTTAGGTAAATGATGATAATAGACAAAATGGATCAGATATTTTGTGAAAAACCTCAAAAAAAGATATTCAAGTTGTATACCAATTACCACGTAACATAGAATTTAGTAAGCTTCATTTCTTCTGTGGAAAATGAATAAGATGTACAAGAAAAAAGTTATCAGTGAAAGACCAAACATGAAGAAAATGGTAAAAAGTTCCAAAGTTTGCATTAATTTGCATTTTTTCTTTATGGTATTTTGTTTTTTGTGCATTTCAGTGATAGTACCACATTAGATCTCATTTGAAAGAACAGCTCAAGTTTTTTCACTTTTTATGTTCATCATATCTTATAAAACAAATTTTTGTGAGAGTAATTTGCCATTGATAGTAGACTATTGAAATGAGGGAGACTTTGAAAATTTATTCAGGCATAGTGAAGGGTGCACAGTGAATTAATTCAGTGCTGAAAGGGTTAAGAAGCTATTGCCCTGTAATCAGACTGTATACTCTAATGCTAGTGAGCCACAACTGTAAAAAAGGTAGCCCGACTTAACTCAATTGGTTAGAAGCCGAGCTGTAAAACCTCATCTAACGGTATACTCTAGTGAGACAATTGCAATATAATGAGAGCATTTGTATCCATTGCAAAGTGTGTTGGATCTCTTAGAGACGGTAACTATCTTGTTATGAGACTTATATGCTGTCACCAGATTGCCACCGTATAATGAGACTGTCACAGTGTAATGACAGTATTTGTATGCATTATGCATTGCAAATTGTGTTGGATTCCTTAGAGACTGTTAACTTGTTGTGTGACTTAAATACTGTCACCAGATTGCCACCGTGTAATGAGACTGTCACAAAACATTGACAGCATTTGTGTGCATTGTAACTTGTGTTGAATTTCTTTGGGTCTGTTGCGATGTTTTGAGACTGAAACACTAACATGACACTGTCACACATTAATGAGACTTTAACATTGCACGGAGAGCATATTTATTTGTTTGATGGCTTTTGAGACTGTTGCCTTGTTGTGTATGAGACTGTCATACGACCGCAAGATTGTCTTACTTAAATGAGACTCACTTTGTTAATTCTTGTTTCCAGTTGTTGGTAATGCTAAACCTGATGAGATTGACATGCTTTGGGAACTAAGCAAACAGATTGAGGGACACACCATCTGTGCCTTGGGAGATGGTGCTGCTTGGCCAGTGCAGGTGAGTCTAGCACAATAAGCTTGACTATTAATATATCAGATCTTCCTAGGCCTTCCTTGTAGTAATTGCAATTTTAGAATTTTAGAATTGCAAATGGTGTGTAAATCATTTAGCTGGTGGCATTTATAGTTAAGTTGGTGTGTAAACATACGTTAAATTAGAGAATCAGCTAAGGAGACTTTCAGCATAGGTATTATGACCTATATGAAATTTCTGTTGTGTTATAAGGTGTACAGTCAGTCAGTCTTTGAGGTGGTTGTTACATTGCTAATGTGGTAAAGTGAATCACTTTTATGTTTTATGGTAAATGAACTGTTAAAGAAATTTAAGCATTGTAATTGCCCTGTTTTGACTGCTTCAGTCCTTGACTCACACCTGCTGGGTAGCTGTTTCCCATACTATCTATTTTTTGTCCTGGCTGACTGGAAGAGAATATAAAATCAATTCCATTGGGCAACATAACTATGTCGTAATATTTGTAATGTATTGGCAAAAATTGTTTAAACATTCTTCCAGCAGCTAAATGGGGTTACTGACCCAAATTCAGTCAAAGAAAAGATGCTTGGTATTGTATTTATCTGCATGGAGACTCAAACCTGACTTTTGAGGAACCTTACTTTCGAAAGTGGGGGAAAAGTTACATACCCCTATTCCTTGTGGCCCATACATGATGTTATTAGAGGTTAAGAGGGAAGGGTATCTGCCTTTAGAGTTGGAACCCATGAATGCTTAAAGGGGAATTTTCATGATCCCAGACAGTTCCAATTCTCCCAACTATGCATCTTCTAGCTCCTCCCATAACTGTATGAGGCTCTTCCTTGTGCAAGAATAAACCTGTTTTATTGCTTAAGGCCATGTCCTGGTGAGCATACAAGGCTATAAAATGTAATAAAAGTACTCTCTCTGCCTTGTGTGGAATGTGAGCTACTCTGCATCTTTCAAATTTTCAAACTTTGATGTCAATCAAAGAGCAGTCACCAACTGAGAATTTTGATATACATACACTAAAAATATACTTTGGGGTGATGACAGTCTGTCTTTAAGTTGAGAAGGTGTCATGAGGTTTTCTCTAAGTGTATTTTTACAAGGTATCTCCTCTTGTTTGAGTAATATCCTTATGACTGTTTGTTGTACTGTTGCCAGGGTTTGATCCGTCATTACCGACCCGAGCTAGAGCAAAGAATGAAGGAATTCCACGCCCAGAAAGAACAACAGAAAGCTGCAGCCACAGCGTAGTAATGCTAGGTGGTGATGATGTGAGAATTCAGTTGACTCAGTGTAGATGTCCTGAGATTATTTGAAAAAGCTGGAGATCGAAATATTTTCAAGATATAAAAAAATGGACATTTCGATGTTTGGCATGAACAGGAAAGTGACTTTAAACTTTGAGATGCCTTTTCTCTGAGAACAGCGCTTGACTTTTCCAGAAGGACAGTTTTCAATAATTTATTTTGGATGTGAATTGTCAACTTGGTTTGCCACAATGAGGCATGTGTACATTTATCCCCTTAAAGTGGTTTGAAGATAATAATATCCAAACATGATTTTATAATGAATGGTGAGAGTTAATACTAGAAGATTGAGACCAGAAAAGTGTTTTGCTTTAACTGATAATGATAAAAGAAATGCACAATGCTTATTCAGGCCATAGCCAAAAGGTGGAGGAGGGGGAGGGGGGTATGTAGTCTTTTCTGCGTCCTCCACCATTTGGAAAATGCATTGCCAGAATGATTTATGCCACATAATAAATATTCCTGGCCAGTATTAAGCTTTACAGTACCAGTCCCACCATCCTGCACCCACATCTACCAACAACAATATTCGTGGCTATAGGCCTGTGCCTATTTCCATTCTCTGTCTCTGCTCCTCAAAGCAACTGAGTTCATAGTGTGGCCCATAACATTCAAAGAATTCCAGTGTTGATTGCACATGGGCCCCATCCTCTCAGATACATATAGAAGTGTGGACTTGATTCACAAAATTTTTTGTATTTAATAAGTATTTCAGTATTTAAAAAGACCTTTTGACCTGTCAGTTTGCTTTATGTGATAAGGTGTTCATTGCTTAAACTTGTTTTCATAGGTATTTTACTTAAGACCTGGCACATGTACCAGTTAGTCCAAGTGGTCATCAAGCCAAGTTATGTGAAAGCAAATTGTCCATTGTTTGTGAGATAAAGAGAACTACAGTGTAATTACAATGTGTGAAGGTTTTATGAAACAATAATTTTTCTTTCACTTCTCCATTTCTGAAATTGTTTGACTCTGAAATGACTTTGTAAATTGAAAAGTTACCATCTGGGTTGAAAAGCAAATTGGAGCTAATTACCCAAAGGCAAGTCTTAATCTGTAAGACCCCACAGGCTTCTCCTGCATGTGTGTTGCACCAGTGTAGTAAAATTTGATATTGCAAGGCTTGAATTTGAACCTACAATATGGAAAGAGCTTACAGAGCTTAGGAGCAGAATGTCTCTCAGGTTCATCCAGGATCACATGGATCAAGACGAACCAGGGTGGACCCAAGAGTAGCCCTTTCCTTTTTTCATGTGTTCAGAGGGTTTTAAGGTAGGACTTTCTTTTCACCTGCAGTCCTGATCTTCAGACAGCATTTCCTATCTGATGGAACACTAAAACACTTTCCAAAAGGCTGGTAGTGGTGAAGGGTATTGCTCAGAACCGCAGCCCAACTGCTGTACTAAGCATGGAGAAATGCATGAGAGCTTTGCATACAAAACCTTTGTTTGTTAATGAGGAACCCCCTTGGCGGACAGCTTTGTTGAATAAGCAATTTCGGGTTGCAATATAATTTTAATGTGGGCAATATCGCCATGTGGGTATGAATTGCTTTTATGTGCAGTGTTGACCTTGAGTTGTTGACAAAGGACTATTTAAATAGCCATTTAAGTCTGAAAACAGTGGATCCAGTTATTTTTTAATGGGTGGGACCAAAATCAAAACCAGAGCCCCATTATGGTTGGGACTGAGGTCAGAAAATTGGCTTCCTAATAATCTTGATCCCACGAGATCTCTTGATAAATGCATAAACCTTTCACCACAGTTATGCATCTGCACTTTGCCTTGTGTGGGTTGCCAGTACAGGAGAAAATTAAGACATCCATTGTAGATTAAACAGCCCTGCTTCTACCATGGGCTGATAGTAAGAAATTGGTATACCTTACTCTCTAGAATGCTGGGAATCCTGCCCCACTGTCTAAAATTCCATGTCTGATCAGGGAGCTGCCTCTTGAGGTGTGAAAAGCATTGGTGGCAGTAGGGCAGAAATGGGTGCAAAATTTGGGTCATCTGGGGCTGGAGGATCCCTTCCACTCTGTAAGGTGTAACATGCCAACAATCAGGGGCGTCAATCCGTATTCAAATGTGGGGGAGGGGGGAGGGACGGGGGACATACATGACTTAGCAGAAACCAATCCCTTTGGTTTTGAAGAGGGGGCGTCTTCCTATAGGCCCTTTCCTCCCCCCCCCCCCCCTCTTATGATGACTGACGCCCTATTCTAATAAGAATTATCATTTCAAAGTTAACGTTACCATCATAGATGATCTGCCAGGTGAAATACACAGAGTCCACGGAATTACTTCAAGATGTTATTTTCACCATGTCCCAAATTAGCTGAAACCACGCTTTGCAGTGTGGATCATTGTCAGAGATCATGGACCCGACCAGGCCTGTTGCTAGGGTGACATGTTTGGGGGTGTGAAGGTCCCAAATTCCGACTGGCTGGATGTTTTTTCCAACTGAGTGGAGGCGTGTAAATTGCACTTTGTTTATGCGCTCTGCGTTTTGTATACAGTAGTGGGGATCCTTCCGTTGTCACTGTATAAAGGTGTCACCCTCCCCCTTTGAGAAATTTTTGTTGATTTAAGGTTGCTTAGATGCAAAATGGTGCTATCTTTGGGATATTTTGGAGCTGATCGTAGTATAGCAAAGGTGTGAAGGACTAGCAAGGGCGTTTTCACAATGCTTTTTAGTCGTAAGTGTATAAACAATTACCACCTATACCGATAATGGCTTCGGCGAAGCGCTTGGTAAAAATTTTTGAAAAATGTCAACGTACTTTCAACCTTCCACATCATGCTACAATTAGACTGAATGCAGTGGCATACCCAGGATTTCTCTTAAGGGGGGGGGGATGCAGTATGTTGTGTGACCGCCGGCCTGGGGAGGGGTGTCCCCTCCCCTTTGAAATATTTTGAAAAATTAGGTGTCCTTACATGCAATCTGGTGCCACATGCAGTGAAGGGTCATATCAGGTCACCAGTGGTCAAAGCCTGAAAATGCTCGTTAGTATGATATCTCAAGTTAGATATCTCAAGGTAGATATCATAGCTATTCTCGCACATAGTGGGGGATGCATCACATTGATCCAGACCATTAACATTTTAGAGCCATTGTAGGTCTGAATGAAGCTAAATTCCATACTGACATGAATGCATCGAAACCTCAGTGCATTTTTGCATTCTGGTCTTAAGTTTGTCCCGGATCGACTGGGCTTTTTACACATTTGATCGTCGACGAGTTGTCACTAATTAGTGTTCAAGTTAATCAATTGCACTGCCTGTTACCAATCACTAAGGAGAATGGGCAGCTTTAACAACTAGTTGGGAGAAGGAGCGATGTTATCAATTTGAAGGGGCCGTGGAATATTCAGTATTCGAAGTTTTCATCTTGGTTTAGGATCTGCAATAAATCCAATAGCAATGACATTCTACATATTTATCTATTTCTGACACTTACTATTTTCATCCCCTCCGCCCCAGCTTGCCCAATCCCCGCCCTCCCCCTTTCGTGTGCCGAGGCCCGCACAGTGACCATATAGTGTGCAAAATGGTCGAACCAGGGAGTTGTTAGGAAGGAGACCTAACATTCTACAGACGCTTTGAACCAATCTACGATTCCGATCATGGTAATCTTGCTTTTCTCAAAATGTCTATCACAGTTGCAGGATCAACTAGGATTTACTGACCTATTGTCAAAATGACAACGAATAGATATACTCCTTATATTGAACAATTGACTTTTCGTTGCCAGTCGTCACACAAACATGAAATTTCACACTTTTGTCGTTATTGGTCGCAATAAATGTCATTTTTTTCAACTTCATTGAAAACTTTCCACACAACTTACATTTCGGTTTATATGTGATAAGAAAATTCAACAGAATGGGGAAAATGTTTAGACTTGAATATTGCTGAAAGCAGACGTCGCATCAAATTCCTAAGGACACAAATGAAGTACATAATTTTACTTCCATTGACAGTTCTTTAGTTAAATATCTTCATCAAAGCCTGGCCTCAAAACCTCAAATCAAAGCATTTCTTAACAAAGGTAATTGTTTCAGGATTACTTGGGTATGAAAGAGGCAGATCATCATTAGGAAGGGGGAGTCAACAGGGCTAAGTTACTTTTGGGGCCCTAATCACAAGTCGGTCTAAACTAATAAGATGGAAAGTTAATGAGGGAAAATTTGGAAGGAATAAAAAGGCAATTCTGAAAATCACTCAAATGTGAGCCGTGACCAATTTTTTGAAGGTGTTGAAGTAACTACTTAAACATACATTTTAAAATTGCTTTTTCCTACTACTAGCTAACAACTAGTTGGTCGACTTTTGAAAAGGACAAAACGCTCAATTACTATTTAAAGGGGGGGGGGGGCACGTCATCATTAATGACTTTATAAATTTTCAATTGAGCAAATCGTTTTCATGGGAGGCTGTATTGTGTTTCCGAATTTAATGGAGAGAGCAAGTGAACTTAATGGAAAGAGTCGGGCATGGGTCACCTAAGAAGGTAGCTACAACACCTAGGCGGGGAGATCAACCCCTGCCACTGGGAAAAATGGGACTCCGTCGGAAGGTATACTTAAGATTTTATTCACGCTTTTTATCATTGTGAAAGCGGATAAATGTTAAGACGATCTAGTGGATAGTTTGGGAAAAGTTTTCTTTAATCTTATGAGAGTCATCTGGCCATAGCGTGTAGGCCTTGGATACATCCTCGGTTTTAACAATTAACAGTACAACCAATTCAAGCTCATTAGCATAGACGCACTTAATTTGTAAGGAGATACATCAACTTTTATTGAAGGAAACAACAAAAACAAATCATTTGAATACAAATATTTATTGCAAAATTCAAATAAAAATACCTTTTACAAGTAAATATACAAGCAATATCAAATAATACTATCGATTGGTTGGATTTACTTCGTATATGATAGTCTATAATATGTAAAAATGCTGTGTCAGTCACTTTCTTACTTTAACTAAACACCATTAGGGACGTAGTACGTTTGTCCTAAGTGACCGCATTGATGATTTAGGCTGAGGCTTGAAGATTCGGTATACCAAATGCAATACCTCGCAGGAAACCTCACTCTTAATCATAGGCGTAGGAAGCGGGGGATTGGGGGAGGCCCCCAGTCAAAATGTGGTGGGGCGGAACTATGCTTTCGTCCCCCTCAATCCAAGGACGAATACTCCTTATTTGGTTCCTCTGTGGGAAATGTCAAAAGTCTGCAGAAATTTTCCTTAAATTTGTCCAGAATGTTGCACCAGAATAGCATCTAAGGACCCTCAAATATTCACCAATTTTCCAAAAAACCTCCACCAGGACGGCGATCCAAAACAACGGTGGGCCTCCCAGTCTCGAACACCTTCCTACGCCTTTGCTCTTATTTACATATGAACTTCTGTCCTCGTTGCTTGGACTGTTGAAGCTAGAGCAGAAGCCACCAGGTTTTCTAACGAAGAGGGTCCCTTTTCTATTTGAACGGAATTTGAGGTAATTTTTAACTTTCTATGAATTAAAAATGTGAACGCCCTCCTTAGGTAAGAGAGTTTCCCAACGGGGACAAACTTCGGGATATTCTTTAATCATGGGTTCGCGTAATCGAGCGTTTTTATGTCCCAGTAAATTGGCCCGAGTAAAACTCTCTATTGGGGGTGGGGTGGGTTGGGGTTGGGTGGGGTCGCTTGACCCATCTGACAAGCCCCTGTTTACGGGCCTGGAGTATGTGGGGAATATCTGGCATCACAACGTCCTAAACTGTTGTCATTCGAACTCTTTAAGCACAAATTTTTCAACGCAACTTTCTGCGTCTATCGGCGTGAACACTTTATTGGAATAAAGAGTATTTAAAACGGCAGAGATAATTGCTTGATTTGGTTTGAAAACTGCAGGCGCGGCGCCACAGGGGGGGGGGGGCAGGCATTTGCCCCCCTATGGTTTTTCAACCCAAAAAATAAAATCGTCTAAAAAACGTTATAAGAGACTTAATTTGTAGGGGTGGGATGAGGTGTTACAGTATACGTCACCCATCTATCACAATATTAGTTAAATTGTTCGTTACAAAGTACCTGAAACTTGCAATCCCCGCACGGATAACGTTTTCTGTTTTTCCATTTTTTACGTGAATGCAGGTTAAGTGTTACATAAACACTAAGGCCATTATACATAACGCGCAAACAAAAAGGGCATAAGAACCGAAAGTAAAGCTAAAACAATACAGTAGTATACCCTAAAGCCAAGTTAGTGCGAGACCTTACACATATGGTGTCACAGAGCAAAAAGTTGTCCCTCTCTTGGAGAAAAGGTGTGTATCATTGCAAGTTACACCAAAAAAACACAGACAGCTAATTTGTGCATCAGGGGATACGCCTGATCCATAAATCTCTGTCTAACCAAAACCCCAACCCTACCCGTAACTCGGAATATATTTTCGTCCGGGGGAATCTTCGTTCTTTAGTGAACCTTCGACCAAGTGAACCTTTTATCTATGGGTATTCCCCCCTGTCCGGATTATGTAGGCCTAATGTTTGACAATCTCAAACATTTACTGTCTCTCCATTCCCAGCATGTGACCAATTAAAATTTAGAACGTGAACATATATATTGGGCGTATCATGAGTCAATCACTTAACGAAAATTTTGACAATAAAAATATAAAAAACATTTAATAAAATGAATTAAAATTTGAAGTAATATTATATATCTCCCTTATTGCAAACGCATAGGAAGCGGGGGGCGGGGGGCTAAAGCCCCAGTCAAAAATCTGGGGGGCAGAAGCATACTTCTGCCCTCAATATCCAAGGTCAAAACCCCAATTATTTGTCTCTTCAGTAAAAACTGTAAAAAAAACTGCAGTAATTTTCCTTAAAATTTGCCCAAAATGTTGCACCAAATTGCATCTGAGGGCCCTCAAATACCCAAAAATTTTCCAAAGGGGAGGGGGACCCCTCCCCAGGACAGCGATCCGAAACAAGGTACATCCCCCAGTCTCGAAAAGTTACCTACGCCTATGCCTTACAGCGCTTTATTTTGGTGTTGTCTCGACTGAGTAATCCATAGAAAACTAATTTTAAATAGGAGGTGCATGGCCATACACAACACAGTCTTTACTGTATGAAGAAATCTTGAGTCAATCAGAAAAAGAACAAAGAAAAACAGGGCGATGCCACATGGGGCAGGGGGCAACCGCCTCCTATCATTTGCAAGAACAGGGGAAAGAGAGAAGGAAAAGAACAGGAAAAAAGAAAAGGAGAAAACGAAAGAAGAGAAGGGGAAGCGAAGGAGAAAGAAGAAAGGAGGAGGGTGGGGTAGGCACATATTTGACCCATATAATTAGTCCAGAGCTTTCAGGAGGCCCTATTCCGGTGTCTGCCAGCCTTTAGAAACCTTGTATAATGCATATATGAAGCAACGAAAATATTCGTAATAGTTCGTGTTTCTGTCGACTCAACGCACGTATTTTTGAGTGAAAACATACCCATACATAAAAGAGGGTGGCTTCAGGAGGTTTGTTGACTACATACCCTTCTCTTAGACAACAAAGGCTACTCTCCTCTTTCACTTAACCAAAACTTAATATTCAATAAAATTATTAACACTTTTCAGCCATATATGATAGCTCAAAAAATACCAAAGACATTACCATTTTGCATTTAAGCAATCTTAAATTGATAAAAATTTCTCAAAGGGGAGGGCACACCCCTCCCCTTTTCCCCAAGCAAAAATTAAAATTCAATAAATTATGAACACTTTCTTACATATATGATCAGTTCAAAAATATACCAAAGATATCACCATTTTGCATCTAAGCAATCTTAAATTAATAAAAAATTTCTCAAAGGAGGGGACACCCCTCCCCAAAAAAGCATCTTTCCCAAAACAAAAATTAAAAGTACTAAGTTATAAACTTTCCAGCCATATAAGATCAGTTCAAAATATGTACCAAAGACATCATCATTTTGCATCTGAGCAACCTTAAATTAACAAAAAATTTCCCAAATGGGGAGGGGGTTCCCCTCCCCTTAGACCCCTCCCCCAGGACGGTGATCACTCATCTCACGCTTCCCCCCCCCCATCGAAATACCCTGGCCCCGCCCCTGGAAAACTATAAGGAATACACCTGAGATGTTGGTGGAGGAGACGGGGGACTAACATCCGTTGAGAGTACACTTGTATGATAAACTACGAACTACTGATTATGAACGGTCTTGTATGAAGAAATCTTTTTGGCCTAGCTAATTGAAGAGTGAGATTTTTGACAATATCTAAGAAGAGCGCCACTATCTTTTGGTAGGGTTGCGTAATAAGAAAATTCAAACCAAAAGTGGCACCCACTAGCTCAGACCACTTCGCAGACCATGCAAATTGCGTCTTGAACGTTACGTGACATCTATGTTGAGGGGATTAAGCACTTAAGTTGTAAATAACACTTGACCCGTGTTGTCAGAGTCTTAACATAACAAAATCATAAACGGATCATTAATGAAGTAAAATATTTTCAGGAGGAATTTTAACACATCACACGCACTTTAAAAGAATTCAGTGACAAATTTGTTTGATTGTATTAATGGTATAATTCATTAGTCAGCTCGTAATAATGATTTATTGATTGTATTAATGGTATAATTCATTAGTCAGCTCATAATAATGATTTATCGCTTTATTAAACATAAATAGCCTGTACTATTCTATGGGCAACCTTACACAAACAAGTAATATGAGCTTTCAAAGGTTATTTTTATTACTTTTTCATGCAAATTCCGAATTTTTCAATGAGCCACTCGGGGTGTGTAGGCTATTAAAAAGATGGATCCCCCAATTAAAATTTTCTTAAAAGAAAATAGGATATTCTGAATGACCGTATTGTCTGGGAGTAAACATATCACAAAACTGGAGTACTGTATATAATTCCAAACATTCGCTACTGAGACTGCCAAGTCAACTATTTATTTATACGCTTAAAAAAATTAAAAACATCTACACATTTTTTTAAAGTTTCAATCTCATTTGGGGGCACAGGTGGCACGACGCTTTGTGGGGACATGTTCCCCAGCCCCCCTGGCGACACACTAAGAGAACCCCTGCCTCCTTGGCTACGGGCTTGGAGTATACCAGGAAAAAGTTCGGACGAGCATATGTGTATAATTTTAATTGGGAGTTGCATAGGGTTTAGAATTTTTCTCCCCATTCTCATATATTGCTGAGATCTGTACAACTTTATTCTCATTTAAATCAATTCTGTAGCAAAATAACTTACAGGTTTGCCTTCCTCTTTCATCAATTACATGTATCAGGGATAGAAATACGAAGCAAATGTACGTATCTAGTTGGAAATTGAATTGATACTCCATACATGCACGGGAAAAAAATTGTGAATTACTCAGGGGTGGTTTTAAAATGGGGGGGGGGGGGTACATTAAGCGCAACAATATAAGCGGAGATCCACCATCGGTTGGCGTATAACCGTGGACTATTTATCCAAATGTCTCCCAGGTTGCTGGAAATGTGCGCCTCCCAGTCTTGAAAGATGTATCTATGTATTCTATGTTTGGAACAACTTGAAGCCAATAAAGTGCCATGGTGAATATTTCATAAGCTTTTTATGTCTTTATGACGCTCAACCCTATATTAAGTTTTCTGAAATTTGTTTCTTATCCTAGAAGGAGGGAGAGGGGTGGCTGGAAATTATCTGAGATATAGCGCCCATTTGTCACTTTATTAACGGACCCCCCCCCCCCCATGACTTCTGTCTAACATTACGTCGTAAAAACTTCATGTTGCACTCTAAAGACTTGTGCTGTGGATGATACTGAAAGATGAAATTAATAATATTTACAGTGTAAAGAAGGAATGTGGGTGGGGTGGGGTGGGGAGTCGACTCCACACCTGAATCCGCCTTTGTCATGAAAAGTAGGCTAAATAAGCCTTTTAGCTTTGATTCTCAAGAGAATTGTTCACACTCAAATTTCTTTTGAATTTTTAAAGAGGAACTTTCAGTATTCTGGTAAAACAATGTCATTGACTTTAAAGTTTGGGAGGTGTTTGTTTGATTATCCATTTATAATGTTGTATTTTCTGTTTGGTTAGGAACCTCCGACGGAAGTTCCTTTTGCAACTCTTTTGGCAAACTGCAGCATGTCTTGGCTATGGGACTTAGGAGGTCTCGGTTAAGACTGCTGGGATCGGTTGGATTTGTCAGGAAACTTACGAGGAGCCCAACGATAATAGTGATAAAGCAAGCCAAAGGGGAATAGTAGGCGTATGAAAGGGCGTAAAGTCTCGCAATACCGGGCCTTCCATTTAGCATCACGCCGGTACCTTCTGTGACTAAACCGAGAAATTCGGTAGTCGCAATTTCCGTAACGTTCGACACTAACGCTGGACACTTGTCAACAAATAGGGGAGGATCGTCGATGATTGGCGGGTAAACCAACGCACCGATTTTAAGCCATCCTCCTATTGCTAGGGCAGAGATCATGCCAGCGATGGCGCCCTTTGAGTTTGCCCAAGGGAAGTAGACACCCAGGGAAAATATGCCTAGAATGGGTCCGTTCAGAATGCCGACAATGGTGAGGGTTAGGGATAGAAGGCCACCAAGTACGGAGGCCAAAAAAGCCATAACGATGGTACAGATCCCAAAGAAAACTGCTATAAGTTTGAGGCTGATGGTAAATCTAAAGTCGGTCAATTGTGGGAAGAATGGCTTGATTATATCTTGTCCCACCAAAGTGGTCAGTGAATTTACACCGGAAGATATAGTGCTTAAAGAGGCGCTGAAGACCGCTGATATCAGAAATCCAGCCATTCCGGGAAGGTGTTGAAAGAGATCTAAAATGACGTAGGCCATAAGTTGGTCAGCCCTTTGTACCTCCCCCGTGGATACTGGATCGCAACCGGCAAAATAAGCGTACATGCAAAGTCCGGTTAATACCGCGATTACTTCAACGACTCCTATAAAGAAACTGCCTGCGCCTGCAACCCACTGTGCTTCTTTCAATGTCCTACAGGTCATATATCTCTGAACTATGATTTGATTGGTCCCAGCGTATGCCGTCATCGAAATGCCGAACCCGATGAAAACAGACCAGAAGGTATGACGTATGGTGGGATTGAGGCGAAAGTCGAAGAAAGTATCACGACCGTCTCGGGAGTTGATTCGGAAAATTTCATAAAAGCCACCGACGTGTGCGCTACATGCGAAGATGGTGATGAAGAAGCCCGCCAAGAAAATGATACTCTGAAGAGAAAGATAGAAGAGAATTAAAGTTATTTTACGGTTCTTACCTGAAGGGCGACATAAGTGTAGGAAGCCGATGGAATCGGGTGGAATCGCGTGGGGTGGGTTAGTTAGTTAGATGAGGTTTAACGACACACCAACACTAATGTGTTATGTAGTGTCAACTAGATGAATAAGGTTCAAGCTCGGTTTTAAATATTGTTCAAAAACAGTGCAAGTCCTCCACTTAAGTCGCCTCTTACGACAGGCGGGGAATACCGTGGGTATATTCTACAACCCCCAGCCCACAGGGGGCGAGTGGGGTGGGTAAGTGGCGTGGGTACGTGGTGGTTATGGATAACTGGCCACAGTTCATCAGGGGCAACCAGTGCTTGCAAAGGTGCTTTCACACAGAGCCCTTAAAGAGGATTAAAGTTTAAAACTAATTTAAATTGAAATGTTGATTTGGACATATATATCTATATATATATATATATATATATATATATATATATATATATATATATATATATATAGGCTAAGTTGGAAATTCCTTGAAGAAAGATTAGATTTAATCGATACTTTTATTAAGAAATAAGACAGAAAAAATCGGCAAGATCCCGTAGAGGGAAGTTGTGCTTTAAGCATGATATGGTATGGTATGTATTTATTCAGCCGATGATAAAGGTGTAATTGGAAACCATGTGACCGCAAAACTAGTTCTACAAAAGTACAAAACAGTAAAATATTAAATGATCAAAACCAAAAATTTAAACATTTTTAAAAAAGTAAGTAAATATTTAAGTTACAATTTGTCCATTGTGTTAAGAGCTCCATGGTTTTAGACAGTATAATGTAAATGGATTTTTTTCAGTAAAATCACTCTTCAGGGGAAAACTAGGCTTGAAGTTACATTTACAAGATCATTTATTTTGGTGTAGGCCATAATCTGATAATATGAAAGAATCTTGTAGCACGGCTTGAGGAACTTTACTCTGAAGAACTTAGCTAGCAGGGAGCTAGATTTAGATGTATTTTGTGCTTCGTGTAGTTAAGCATTTGTGGCGATCTCGGGGGGGGGGGCAAGGGACATGTCCCCCTAATATGTGAGAAATCGTCCATCGACTTTGATTTTCACACAATATATTATTTGAAAATGGGGTTATGTCCCCCAATATTGGGAACAAATCGCCGCCTTTGTAGTTAACACTTATTCTTAAGCGGTCATGAGTGGATCCAGGAAGGGCTTTATCATAGGCCTGTCGGATACTTTTTGCTAAGGCCTGAGAAATTTTTGCCAGAGAAAAATCTGTATCTCCCGAGAAAATTGCCTAATTTATTTTGCCAACAAATCTGCCCAAGAAATTGGATGTGACCGAACTCCGGTGACGACGGCCCACCACCCCCTGGGTCCGGGCGTAGGCGTAACCGGTTCATGGGTCTGGGGGACCCACATAAGCCTACTTCTACGGCAGGAGCCCGGGGACATCCCCGAGAATGTAGAAAACCTTACATGCGACAGGAAAATAAAATTTCAGCATCTTCAGTTTTTTTTTCGGTTTTCCAGTTTATCACAGGCATACACTCATAGAAAGTTCCACAGACTACTAGTTCACGGCGACACTCTTTAGTGTGTATTATTGTCAGTGTTTATAGGGGTCTGAAATGGTAATCATTGTAAACATGACGTGACAACTACGTGATTTGTGTGACTTTTCAAAGTTTAAGTACACCACACGTGTTCATCAGTCCTCATCACTGTAGTACAGCTGCTAAGGGAAAAATGTGCACTTTTTGACAAAAGCATGAAAATGTCCTCATAGGTACTTTCAAGTACACTGATTCATATTATGCTTGGTACCCATCGCTACCTTCACGTCACCAGCCGCCATTTGAATTTCAAAATGACCGCCATTGGAATCGATTAACTAGGGTTTCTCATGGTCTAGACAACATACAAATGTGATTTAAATATCGATACCTACATTTATAGTATGTGAGAATCCATTTTTGTGATTCACAATAACTCTCGATGGTCGGAAGGAGTTCAGACGGCCGCCATTTGAAATCAAAATGGCCGCCATACATGTATTTCATTCGGTTGAAGGTAAAATTACGAACTTTTTGACTAAATCATGAATATTTGCTCAGAGGCACTTTCAAGTATGCTTACTTGAGTAAGCTGATTGAAATAGAGCTAAGTACCCATTGCTACCATCACGTGACCAGCCGCCATTCCAAATTTAAAAATGGCTGCCATTTGAATTCAGTAATCAGGTAATCCCAGCTTTTGTGCATTATGACTTATTAGCCAAGGTTTGACCACGTTAATTTTGTGGGCTCTTTTCCATGGTTATCTTGGTTGGTGTACAAAACCACTATTTATAGGAAGGGTCCGGAGCGACCGAGTGACAAGGCTAGGCACAACTTTCTTGCTTCAGTCAGTGTCAACAATGATGGGGTTGAGGTGAATTGTATCCATCTACGTATGGACATACAGTCTACACTAAAGACCTCATTAACTTAGAAAACTACAACTTTTGCTATGTTTTTGCGTGATCTTTATTTCATTTAAAACGACACGTCATTCTAAGGTCTAAACCTGGAAATACACAAAACTTGGATGCTTTTTCCCTGGCCTTCCAGGTGTGCCCTTGACTCCATACTTTTATAGAAGCACGAGACTCCCTTTGAATGTGATAAGTGGCCTCCACATAGGATAACATAAATCACGTTTCTATCATTTATCTACAACCATGCAATGAACAGTACTGTCGATACACTTAATGTACGTGGGTCATCCACATACTCTGAGGTAAAACTGAAAATTATTCGAGTAGGACAGCTAATGTGGGACTCGCATGTACTTTGACCATATTTTCCAGGAAAAATCCTATAGACTCCCTCATAATTATCAAAGCACTTCCAAGGCTACAACAACTCCTGTATTTCCGTGAAGTGCCTTTGGGCCTCAAAGAACATCTCTTCGACTTATAGCTTCTTAAAATGTCGGCTTTGTTTAAAGAACTTAGAAGGGGAATTTAAGAAAGTGCAGAGGAACCGAAATCCTCCAAATATGGAATTTTATAGGTAATATGGGCAATTTTTCATGAATATGGGCCCAAAATTCCAGTACTGGTTTTTATTGGATTTTATGGGTTTTATGGGTTCGATGGCCATGGGAGGCCTGCAAGGTAGAAAGCACGGATACATTTCATAGCTAGAATGTTGATACGTAATGGTCTTTAAATGTACCCTATCGTTTTTGATAGAGGACAAAGGTTATCTTAGGTCACCGAGGTGAAACTGAATAACGGATACTTATCAAATTTAATATACAAATTTGTAATATTAAGAGAAAGAACCGTATTGTTTTTAGGAAAGGTTAGAGGTCATTTGAGGTCACCAGGAGTAAAAAACCGAAAACTTTGTGAACACGAAAAATGAGGGCTGAATGTTTGCAGGATTCCATGGATAAAACTATCGAGAACAACATATATCTTTTCACAATCATTAATTATGAGTAATTCCAATTTTAATTACCTAATGATGGAATTGTGCGAAGGATGTTGTGACCATATAATGAGTAAAAAAGATTACAGTTAACATGTTTGTGGATGCTGTAGTAGAAAATGCTGGGTTGCCCATCATTCTCACTGCTCTGATTCGAATCCAGTGCAAAGCACTTATTTTTCCTCTTTTGTTGTTCAGTTTATGTCTTCGCTTACTATTTTACTTGGGATATAGATTTATTTATATTATTGCGCAGCATTCTTTCTTGTGGTTTTACCAAGCTACTATTTTTCGTGAAATACTCAAAACATTAGATCAGTTTCTTCAAATAAGTTTTCATCTGCGAGCGGTTTCAGTGGCAAATTAAGAGACTAATGAAGCTTTTAAGCTTAAAAATTTTGTTAAAATAGCTTCAAATGAGGAAAGTTTCAAACGTAAACAGGTTCCGCGTGAAAAGCCTGCCAAGCGGATGTTTAGTTCCAATGCATTTCCGAACGAGTGGTAAGATATTGCAATACCACACCTGCTAAGATCAGCCTTCGTGCACCTGTTTGTTGTGGGTTACAACTAATGACCTCACTCCCACGAATTGTCCCACTTTGCCTATACTGCTAACTGTTTTAGCGAAATTGTGTACATAACGCTGAGTGCAAATTTACAGTGTTGTTAATATATGTGAATAACGACAACATTGTAAGTAGTATAAGGTAACCCAAGCTCTACGATAACACTTCAGCAACGCCGAAGCCATTTCGCTTGCCGGGATTAGAAATCAGTAGGCAGAACGTTCGTGGTGAGATGTTAAGCTGAGTGCACTATCAAAGAGTTCGGGGAGACAAATTTCCGTGACTTCATTCATTACTGAGTCGTGTGTCAGAACAAGCCATCATGTCTGAGTAGACTACCACCTCGGAGCATGTAGTGAAACCCGACAATAGCGTTGTACTATAAAGGTCCATAATCTCACCCAGTAAACATTCTCCTTACTTAGTTTACCTCTAGCCCCTCCCCCAATTAAACAAAACACCTGTGTAGTACACCTAAAAGAAAGAGCCTCACTGAGTTTCAACTGATCAAAGCCCATATTCATGACATACAAATGTGTGTGAGTTTACATTAATTGGGCACACAACTGCCTGTAAAAGTTATCATGACCAACCAGAGTGGAGTTATTTTTTGATTGAGTGTCAGTCAAAATGCAGTCACCAATTGTATTTAAAACCTATTGGGCTTTTCCGAATAGGATGCAATAGACCCTTCAAAGCTTTTTTTCTATACTGTAAGTAGGTATCAGTCAACAAAATTGCAATGCAAACGTATTTAACAATTCAATATGTGTAAAAGAGGGTAACTAGGTAATTAAGTAAATAAACCTAGCCCTACATATTACCCAATTTATAGTCACTACACCATCTAAGTCTAGCCTATGAATTTACTTAAACTTATTGACCTATTCAACCTACATGTGGCCAGTTTTGTCTACCGTTCTCTGCGCGAAATGCTTCCAATTCGGTCAATGCTTTCTTTACACACAATTCATCCATCCATTCCCACAACACAAGGTAAGCTGATCACATGCACAAGAGGAAATGTCTCAACAATTTGTACAAAAATAGTCTTTATTACCGTGCCATTACTTTTTGGAATCTCTTACCTTCAACAGTAAAGGAGAAGCCTTCCTCAGCCTCTTTTAGAAAAAATCTCCAAGGGTACTTTTTAAGCTTGTATTAATCCCATGAAATGTTCACTGTTCTATTAGCACTCCTCTCAGGGTCTAGGGGTGGTTGGAGTTTGGTATTTGGGGTGGGTGTGGGTAGGGTGGTGTGATGTGTATGAATTGGGAGGTAGTTTATCTTTTCTCTTTCTATGTGTATTCATCCTAGCTTTCGTTTTTCTCAAGGAGTGTCACTTCTTGATAAGCACTACAGGTTTCTAAGTGCACTTCCTTTTATGCATTTTGTTACTTACACGCTTCTATTATTTGTTTGTAAATTTGTGTTGTGATAAATCAAAAATAAATGAAATGAAATAAATCTTCAAACCCGGCGCCAGCATGAAACAAATGAAACTAGGGTTATGTGTGAATTCCCCAGACAATTCAAGGGTCGATTTGCGTTATTGTAATGAGCTTGGGTTGGCCGATTGGACGGTACCCCGCGGAGCGGACTCTGTTTGCTCAGCTTCTCAGCTTCCCGCCCAAGCGTAGAGGACTGCGTCCAGTTTTAGACGCAAACTTCATTACCATAACATCACTTAATCATGTACTCTTTTCTTATTCATGCTATTGTTTTAGAGTGGGTGTGTGTACTCCTGTAGTCGTAAAACTGAAAGCCTAGACTGAAACCTGACAAGTCCTATTACTACTCTGTCATTACTCTGTGGGTACTACCAGGGAGTGGGTATTACGATGACATACTACCTCTGTGGGTGGCATCGGGTACTACATGATTTAAACGGGACAAGATCTTGCATTCTTTTGAACATTCACTAACAATCAACCAGTCTTGAGGCCACATATTTCTATGAATAGATAGTTCCCACGAGACGTCATAGGAGCTTTTCACGTGTATTATTTCAGCCATGTCTAAGGGCAACCCCGGCATGTGTGTACAGGCTTGCCCTCAGACATGGCGGTTGCTAACCCCTAGGTGTGACGTCACTGAGAACTATCTATATCCGAAAGAATTTGTTCGGTGTTCCCTTGGGCAGGGGTTAGGGAATTGAATGAACACGGAATATGCCGTATAGCCTGCTAAGTAGGCAAATTGGAAGGTGGAAAATTGGAAAATCTGCCCTTGAAGGCAGCACGTTTTCCACTGTGGGGTTTGGGATTTTCGCTACGAGTCTTCAAAGGCCGCTTCGTCAGTCACACCTTACGAGGAATTGACCTGCTCTAAAAATAGTTTGCCCCTTGCATTTTTTTCTGCAGACGTCCATGGTCCTGTAGCCCCAGTTTAAGTATGAAATATCCATCACATAACATCATTTCATTGATTTAACGTTTCGTTATGCATCTAAGCGCTAACGTTTTCTTTAAATTATCCAAACGAGGAGGGATCCCCATCTCCTAGACCCTCCCCCAAGACAGCACATAAGTTTTAGGCCAACCTCCCCCCCACACTTTCACAATAATATGGACGTCATCGTTACAACATTAGGATCCAAATTATTACTTCAATAACAGTAATCATTCTGGAAATTTTGATCTTCGCCACGCATATAAAAAAATTATTTCTACGCCAATGGGTACATAAGACATGGGGAAATTTGCTACCCTTGAAGTCATAGCTGGACTATTATAAAAATTACAATGTGACCATTGTGACCCGTTTATATCAGGCCATTTGAAGATATTTAATGTTTCAACCTAATGGGAACATTTGTGTAAATCCTACAGAGCTTCTGGGGTTAGCCCCGACCCCATGGGACGCTAGAGCCTGGAATGAATCCCACTCTCCCGGAGTATGTGCGAGTAATGCATGCATAACTTAATGTGAAAGTCATGAAATCAGGACAATCATCTTCACTCTCCTTACCCCTCCCCCAGACCGACTGGGCTGGCTACGCAATTGCGAATCACCGCTCTCTTTAATAGGCAAACTATTTTGCTATTTTCGGACAAAAACCATGTCTCTTTTTTTTCGGACAGACGTTTGACGTACGTCTTCTCGTAAAATTTCGAGAAAAAATACCATCCCCCAGGCAGCTCTATGGACCCATACCGATCAGAAGCCAGCATGGGGATAATGTCATCAGTGAGAAATTACGTAAGGGTTGCTAAGCAACGGTCACGGTCAGGGTAATATGCCATCCTGTCATAATACGGTCAAGCTCAATGATGTATTGATGTCATTATGTTATAATTTATGTAATGTTATTGAATATCATTCAGAGAATATCCTGTTGGGAAATCGTCGGTAATGGAGGACTCGAACTCACGCATTTGCCATTGAGTGAACGACGAATTCCAACTCAATGGTTTCCGGCCAACTGAGAGAGCATATTCACTTTTCGAAGGACTGTGAGTAACCGATCGATACAGACACGAAGAAGTAATTGATTACTGAGATAGCTTCTTGAGAATTGTATTATATCATATAGAACTTAAAAAGCTCAGCATTATTGAGTGAACGGTAAATAACAACAAAATGGGTTGTGACCATCCGGAAAGCTGAGTAGTTGGGGAGCATATGTCTATTTTTTTAAAGCTACCGGGACCAATCGATCGATACAGACACAAAAGTTCAGGGATAATAAAGCGAGGCTGGCTGCTGGACCAAATAAAGCGATAGACTATCTATGAATAGTTGTGCACAAATTATTCTGTGCTACGACGTACACAATATATATATATATATATATATATATATATATATATATATATATATATCATTAAGGGTGAAGACTGTCTTCGCAATTGAAGAAAAATGTCAAAACATGATGCGACAGAACCTTATGAGCAGGTAGTGCTGAAAATTCTAGTTGAGTCCAGTTCAAATTTGAACTGGACCCAACAGGACTCAACGCTCAAAAGGAATTCAGCTGGACTGGAATGGAGCCAGTTGATTTTATCAGGAATTTTTCTATTATCACGATTACATGACTAGATTGCTTAAGGGACTTCAGCCAGGTTCTTTCCAATAGTAACAGTTCAAAAAGACTATCACTAGTGAAAGCGAGAACCGTTTCAATGGAATCTTTCTTAAGCAACTGAATTGCTAGATTGATGCAAGTTTTCAAAAATTACAAATTAACTTGCTTAAAATTTGAACCAGGGAGTTATCGTTAGTAGAGAATTGGTTCTGTTATTAAAGTCCTTTTGAAATAGTCCTGTAAAGTCCAGTTGAACTTTTCACGATCAAATCCTATTGCAATGGTCTACCAAAGTCCAGTTGAAGTAATCACAATAAAGTCCAATTGATCTGGTCCAGTAGAGTCCAGTTGAACTGATTGCATAAAAATTCTATTGAACTGGTCCTGTAAAGTCCAGTTAAACTGATTACAGTAAAATTCTGTTGAACTGGTCCTGTAAAGTCCAGTTAAACTGATTACAGTAAAATTCTATTGAACTGGTCCTGGAAAGTCCAGTTGAACCGATAACAATACAATCCTATTGAACTGATCCAGTAAAGTCCAGTTAAAATTTAAAGTCAGCAAAGTGTAGTTTAAAAAATCACACGAACGTTTAGTCGAACTGTTCCAGCAAAGTCCAGTTGAACTGGTCACAATAAAGTCGTATTGAACTGGTCCAGGAAAGTCCAAATTAACTAGTAACACGAGAGTTCAGTTAAACTGATCCAGTAAAGTCCGTTTGAACCAATCACAACAAATCCCAATTGAACTGGTCCAATAAAGTTCAGTTGAACTAGTCACAATTAAGTCCTATTGAAATGGTCCAGTTAAGTCCAGTTAACCCAATGACAATAAATTCCAATTCATCTGGTCTAGTAAAGTCCACTTGAACTGTTCACAATTAAGTCCTATTGATTTGGTCCAGTAAAGTTCAGGTAACCCAATCACAATATATCCCATTTGAACTGGTCCAGTAAAGTTCACTTGAACTGGTCACAATTAAGTCCTATTGCAATGGGCCAGTAAAGTCCAATTGAACTTACCATAATAAAGTCCAATTGAAATAGTCCAGTCAAGTGCAGTTGAACCAATCACAATATTGAACTGGTCCAGTAAAGTCCAGCTGAGCTGATCACGATATAATCCAATTAAACTGCATGGTCTAGGAAAGTCCAGTTGAGTGGGTCCAGGAAGCACCAGTTGACCTAGTATAATAAAGTTCAATAAAACGAGTCGATTAATGAAGTCTTATAAAACTGGACCAGCAAACTCCATCTGAATTGGTACAGTAAACTCCAGTTGAACTGGCCCCGTTAAATCCAGTTTAAAAGTCCTGTTGAATTCAACTGGTTTTAGATAATTTATATAATCGAGCTAAAATGCATTTTATCAGATCAGATCTCTTGTAGAATGTTTTGCCATGGTTTCATTTTTCAGATTTATTCCCAAAATGTGCAATCTAAATACTTAAATAGTTTATAATGCTATATTACACATACATTTTATGCAATATAGTTATCTGGATGTTTTGGGCTTGCTTCAAATGCATTTTGAAGTACACCATTACATCTGACTTATCCTTCTAGCTGGGTAGTCTACTGCCATCACCGACAACTGTTTAATTTTGAACAGAGTTGTTACTTCCATGCTTTTACTCACGAATATACGGATTGGTGGTAAACTAACTGGGTTTAGTGTTTAAAAATCTGAAACAAGGACGAAGAAGTTGACGAGGTCGCGTAGAAGCGCTACGAAAAGGGTTTGTCATGTGTTACCGTTTGTACAAATGATACAAGTCTAAAATTTCGAATGTATATATGTTACCAAGCTTGAAAATTGCATACAAATGGTCCAATATTGGGTCCAACTCCCATATTCCCAGAACATTCTTGAACTGAGATTTAAAATGTTGAAGCTTATTCACGCAGTTTAAATTGGTAGAAGAGCAATAACATGTGATGTCATTCTTGTACTACTCAAACTACCGTCTTTGTTTTTCGTGAGCCACTGCACCTTGTGCTAAAATGTTTTCAAAGTTTCATTGTTATGGGGTGACTTATAAGCCTTCTCCGTGAACCATTCAATGAAAGGGTAAAGTTAATGTTTCAAGGTGATATAAACATCTTAATTTCAAAAGAAAACAAAAACATGTAATGTGAGTTGTACAAGGACATCACAAATTATTGAGCAATCGACTAGTTAAGTTAAGTGAACAAATTTTAACATTTTATATCTCAGCAATGAAAATCGGAGTTGGATGAATGAAATTCTTCTTCCAACCTCTCTAATATATAAACTTGTCATTTTAGACTACGTCCACTTTTTTTAGAACAGTTCATCCATTTCTGGTTACTGCATGCTACTCTTTACATGCGAACACCCTCATCAATATGTGGGTACATTTTGAAAGATATTCTGAACATAAATGATGTAGTAGATTTTCTCTTTTCGTTCAGGGGTAACGTGTTTCCAAAAAATGACAGATGTATTTCATTTTTTGTAACAATACATATACATATATAAATAGAAGCAAAAAATTAAGTGTCATGAAGGCGTCTTTTAAAACGACATTTGAATCAGTAAGAGAGTTTGCCACACCACTTGATTAGGTGGATGTGTTGCTACCTCCATTCACGCTAGAGGGACGGGGGCCCACGCAACGCCCCTGGACACCGGAGACGAAATGTTATGAGCTCTGCTGGAGTATTTACAAACTTGTGAGCATAAGAATGAAGCACATAAATATCAAAAAATAGGCTGATAATATGTAAACTAAACATTTCACAATAATCACATATACTAGGACTTCAGACCGGTCGATCTGATGATGCATGGGTTCGTGGAGAGACTGGAGCAGATTCACGCTGTTTACAGAGGGGGCCTCAAGGGCCTTTCCTCAAGAGGACTGTCATGACACTACATAAGCGGAACGAGATTTAATGGTCACGATGCACGATGGAAATCGGTGAGGAGGATGGATGAATGAGGAACCTGGCAACTAGTAGCGTATCTTCGGACATGGCTCTGGGTAGTCAGCCTGAAGATCCAAGAGCTTCGGCGCCGGTTCCAGATCTGGCTCCTGCCATGGATACAGTACAACCGGCAGAATCAAGACCACTCGCCGTCCCGAGATAGGAGCCCCAGCCGTTCCGAACGTCGGACATCGGGGTTCTCCTGGAGCCAAGACCGATGAGGGAACTCCAGGGATCACATGTCCGGAAATCCCTAGAGACGGGACACGCATTTCCGAGGCAAAAGCTGTCTGCCCATGTCCCACTCGGACCCCTACCCCGGTTAGCGTCGTGACCGGTCCAACCCACCAAGGGAGAGTCATGAGGCAACCGGATAATGCTTATCCGGCGTTCTGAGCCGCCCAGCTGGTAAGCCTGCTAAGACCTTTGGTCGCAAGTGAGGTGTCCAGCTAAAGGGCACACTTGCTCCACGTCACAAGGGACCTTGCTCCTTTTTTACAAGACACAGTTCCGATCCTCCTCGGACCTAACTTCACCTGAAACCACCACCTCTCCTCCCAAAGCTCTGGAGTTTCAGGCCTACGAAGAGCTCTGGGAGGGGGAGAAGGGAAGGGAGGTGCCTACAGAATAACGGCATATGCCCCTTTACTCTAAAAAGCTCTCTAACGCCACCAAAGGCGGCTACGCAAGTAACAGTCGGTCTTTAAATCGGGGTCGACGGCACATAAAATTTTGTACGTGTTGCCCTGCTCGCTCTTAATGTTCTTTCGAGGTGGGGATGTGAATTTAATTCTATTACCTCCTCTTCGATAGCCCCAAAGCTTCTGATGACGTTTCGCCCTGGACATCAATCAGAATATGTCTAACCTCACCTAGAGCCCTATGGCGAACTTATGGAGGTCATCCAAAGAGCTCTCCTTGCCCAATGGCGTCTGCTCAAAGGAGGAATCTTCGTTATATCTTCGTTAACTTTCTACTCTATCGCAGGAGGATAAATGGCCTACAATTAGGAGGGAAAAATATGTACGCTTTTCGGTGATATGCACGTTTTAACACGGAACTATTGTTGCTTTTTGAGGTGGACTTTCGACACGATATCCTGTGATGCTCTCACTTACAAAGTCCAGGTCACGACAGTGTGTACAAGTCGTACCCTATGAAATCTACCTGCCGTTGTTCCGAATTCTATGAACGAATTGTGAAGTTGTGACTTGAAGTCTATTTAGTGCTTACCAGATATCATTTGAATATTAATTTCAAAGCTATTGCTCTAAATTTTGTAAATACCTAACAGCTTCAGAGGGCTTTGCCCCCCGGCCCTATAAGAACGTTGCTCCTGGTTCCCACCAGAGACCCCAAAGAGAGTCCCCACACTCCTCACCTAAGCATTTTCCTGACGCTTCGTACAGTCCAAGTTGGGTAGTTAAAGCTTTCACTTAAATATACCCTCATCGATTGTCGGTTTAGATCAGTGGTTCTTAACCGGGGGTATTTACCCCCGAGGGTAATTTTGGTATCTCAGGTGGGTAATTATTGGTCGCCAATCCTGTACAGTATCTTTTTTAATTATTCCAGTTCTGTAAGATTACTCCCGAGTCCGACGATCTGGCACTGTGGTGAATGCACTGAACCGTAGTACGATTACGGTGCCAGACCCATTTTAGTGTACTCACATATTTGGGAGATGATTAACTAAAACCGATTTAGGACCGCTATATGGAAAAGTAAAGGATTATACAATGCAAAATTGTCTCCACATTAAAGTTAGGGAACTTTAGGAAAACAGGTTAGGGTTTGTTTTCCAGGGATACTGGGCATGTTCTTTCAGTGTCGTCAAGTTATTACTGTACCAGGTTGTGATCATAAAGCGGTCCTAAAGGTCATGGTCATTGAGTGGCTGATTGGGAAGGGGGAATGCGACGAAAAAGGTTACGAACCACTGGTTTAGTTTGACGCTCCCGATGGCTGCCTCATTTTGTTGTTATGGGGCAAGTCGTGTTGAAAGCACACGATTTATTCCGTTTGAATGTAATTAATAATATTTCTTTCGCTTTCAGAGCCTCTAAAATTATGTACGTGTGTGTGTGTGTGTGTATGTGTGTTTGTGACGTTTAGCTCGTTAACACGATAGCTCAAGAAGGAAAAGATTGCGGTTTGTAGAATGCTCTTTCCTCTGTTTAATCATAATGTTCTTGAGTAAATTTTGCCTAAAAGGTCTTGTTATTTTCAATCGTTCTTTCATAGAATCTTATTGTTTTTGGTGGAGGTCAAAGGTCATCTGTGGTCACAGGGGTCAAACTCTGAAAACTTTTTAGCAGGATATCTCCAGGTAAGAAAATTGGATAATTTAATACTTAACTTGTAGATGCATTATGGTAAGAGAAAGAACCCTATTATTTTTGGTGGAGGTCAAAGGTCATCTTGGGCCACTGGAGGTCAAATTCTGAAAATCTTTTGAACACGATATCTCAAGGTGGGAAACTTTGATAGATTTCATACTTAGTACGTAGATGTGTTATGGTAAGAGAAAGAATCCTATTGTTTTTAGTAGAGGTCAAATGTCATTTGGGTTCACCGAGGGTCACACCTTGAAAACCTTGTTAACATGATATATCAAGGTAGAAAGCTTGGATATATCTCATACTTAGTATGCAGATGTGTTATGGTAAGAGAAAGAATCCTATTGCTTTTAGTAGAGGTCAAAGGTCATTTGGGGTCACCGAGGGTAAAACTTTGAAAACCTTTTTTACACGTAAACTCAAGGTAGGAAGCTTGGATAGGTTTCATACTTAGTATGTAGATGCGTTATGGTAAGAAAAAGATTCCTATTGTTTTTGGTGGAGGTCTACGGTCATCTGGGGTCACCGAGGTTCAAACGTTGAAAACCTTGTTAACACGATATTTCAAGGTAGGATGCTTAGATAGATTTTATACTTAGTTTGTAGATGCGTTGTGGTAAAAGGGAGACCCTATTATTTTGTGGAGGTCAAAGGTCATTTTGAGTCAGCGGGTTCAAACACTTAAAATTTTGTTAACACAATATCTCGAGGTAGGAAACTTGGACAGATTTCATACTAGTATGTGGATGCGTTATGGTGTGAAGATGAATGCTTTTGTTTTTGGTGGAGGTCAAAGGTCATCTAGGCTTAACCGGTGTCAAAGAGCAAAACTTCCCAAGAATATCCAAGATCGTCATCTCGGGTCACCAGAGGTCAAAATGTAAAATTTTCCAAGAATTCAAAAGATCAGATATGACCATAAAACTGTATTTTTCCAACACTGAAAGATATGGGACATCATGGCATCATTTAGAACAGAACATATATCATCAAAACCTCAATGCATTTTTGCATTCTGGTTCAAATTTGCTCCTTCATCCCACGATACATGTTTCTTTTTGCGTATAGGGCTATATGGTAATGTAATTTGATGCATCATACTTCTGTGCTATATCCTCTGCTTCAGTAATACTTGCGGTTTCAAAGAAAACCATGCATGCAATTCCTCTAAATGTACTCAAAAATGTTACCACATTGTACTTGACGCGTTGAAATCGATCCGTCTGATGTCCAGCACGGCCAACCATAACCCGCGATAGCCAAAATAAAGCTTCACAATGTCTGTGGGAGGAGGTAGCGAAGAAAGTGTTCATGCATGATGATGGGGCTGTACCATTTAAGGGGCTCCACTTACGAAAGCCATATGTTGTATTCCACTCTTGAGTTTTCCAGTAATGGCTCTTTGGAGGGGGACTTGAAGGGCGCCGACCTCAAGCAACTAGGGTCGTAGCGAAGGTGCTATGTTTGGGGGGGGGGGTGCAGAGATCATGTTTTGCCGACAGACCTGGTAATGCGTAGCGTGAAAACGAGTTTTAGAGGGTGGGTTCCAGGGGCCCACCTTAGGGCCCGTGTTGGGGTCCAGGGGCAAAGCCCCGCTGGGGGCCTAGGGGGCGAAGCCCCCGAAAGCTCTGAGGTTAAGCATATCTCTGATTGCAAATAAAGTCTCAGGATGGATATAAATTGCTTCATAATGCATCATCGAATGCAAAGATTCCCAATAAAAAAATAAGTCTCATGCAGGATAGGTATATTTTGGTTCATAATGCATTATCCAATGCAAAGATTCCTGATAATTTTTGTGTTAGGCTATTCCTCCTGTCATGCCACTATTCTTCAGGTGCTGAACTTGTCGTTCAGAATTGGAACACTATGCGTTCAGCATTTGAACACTAGACGCGTCAGGCGTTCAAGCACGGTAAGCGTTCAAATAGGCGTCCGGCGTTCAAAAAGGGAGAAAAAGTGTTCAGAATCTTAACACAAGCGTTCAAAATATGCTTTGAACGCCAGGATGGGTTCTGTATCTGTTTCATTTTGGTGTTCAAAAGTTAAAAGCCTGACATTGCAGTGAAGGGAAGACACGCGTGGCACGCATTTTATTCTCAAGATGCATTATTTTTTTCCCCAGGATGTCTGTGGTTAAACCGGACCCTCAGGAGTTTACAAAATGTGTTTGAAGTCAAGGTTAGGGTTTAGAAAACGAGCTAAGTATGCCCTTTCCATGTGTAATCGGGTGCTGCTCCCCACGGTGATGATAAAAGTGAGGAATAATGTGAAGAAAATGGTTTTTCAAGAATGTCATATAACCCGATGTAGTGCGCCCATATACGGAAGCCTTAGTTCCCCTTCTTTCCCTGAGTTGCCGACGGACTCAGTCCCTCGTCCAATTACACCGACGGCCGTCATATGCATAAACAATTTGCCGACGAGCCTTCAACTTGAATGGGACAATTAGATGAAGAGGCGAAAATCGAAATAGCCCATAAAAGACTAGACACGCGCTCCCATTTTCTCTTTCCCTTTTTTCTTTTCATTCGTCTTCCTTTTCACTCCCTTCCTTTCCCTTTCCTTTGCCTTCTTCTCTCTTCTTTTCCTCCTGTCCTCCTTTCGTCTTCTTTTGCTTTCCCTCTCCCCTTTTTGCCGACGGACCGAAAATTCCCCGACGGCGACCAAATATTGGGAGGGGTCGTTGACACCCCCACATGCCCCGCTCGCTTCGGCCCCAGCAACCACCTCCTTATCAACAGCCCTGAATAGCTTAGATCGCAGGAAATAAATTATCAGTATAACTTCAACTTACCTGAAATACATCCGCCCAAAGCACGGCTTTGATGCCCCCAATCGAAGTATAGAAGGTGCATACAACTCCCACGGCGAGGATTGACCCAGCTAAGCTCAGCCCTGTCACTGCGTTGAGGGCCAAAGCAGGTCCATATATAAAAACACCCAAGAAAAGAAAGAGATAGATGCAGTTTACTCCCATACCAAGGAGTCTAAATGTTCTTCCAAATCGCATTTCAAGATACTCATAAATGCTTGTCACGTGTAGCTTGTAAAACACCGGTACGAATGAAAACGGAATAATGCACATAGGGAAGATTTTAGAAAGTAATGTCACCCAGAACTGAGGGCCATGGATATAAACCTCCGCCGGCATGCCAAGAAATGTGACAGCTGATAAAACACTGACCACAACGGAGATGGTCACTGGTATTGTGTGCATTTGACGGTCTGCGAGAAGATATTCCTCCGCTGTTCGCTGTCGATTGCCTTGCAGAGCATGGTAAAGTCCTATGGAGGCGGACAGCAATAAAAATACAACCAATACTACGTAGTCGGGGGCTTCTATGAAAGCCATATTTAAGTGTAAGTTGTTCAAAATAAAATTTCCGACAAATATCTGGTCAAACGATATCTGCTGAAAGGTGGCAGTCTGTTTACAAGTTCCACGGAAGTAGATCTTCTTAGGGACGGTGAACGTTTGCCATGATTTAAGTCATGCCCTGGTTTCAAACATATTCCAGTTTGACTCTGTTATGTCGATGCCGACTTTAATATTTGGTATAAAAGAGTGCAAGAAACGGTAATTTAATTGAATGGCATTTGTCTTTATTTCTCAGTCTCGCATCCGTCTCACCAAAGCAACATAATGCATTCTCCTTTTAGGTGGCGCTTGTTCAGTTCGCAGTAGCGCGTCACTACATACCTTTCTTCTTTGACAAAATAGAATACAAGTGGGATATGATGGTTCAACTTGAAATAAAACAAACGGCTGACTTTTGCTAGCACCTAATGCACTTAACGTTTTAAAATATCATTTCATGTGACCAATACAATCGGGACGTATATCATGAGAAACTTAACATAAAACTAGAGAAAGTTAAATGCACAACTGTGTAGTAAGTTTCTGTAGGTGAAAACAAAGCTTAACAGTAGCTACACTAAATATACTTCATACAAATTACTCTTACAGGCTAATACTGCACCACATAATCCTTATGCCTGGCAGGTGGGCGCCTGACCCGTCTGTTTCTATTAGTGCCAGTGTTGTTCTCAGCACCTTGTGTGGGATCTATGTCTAGGTCTAAAATGAAGTCACTTTAGGTGTGACCTTTGTACCAATGGCACACTTTCGGGTAGTTTCTAAAAATGGGACACATTCGTAGTGGTGTATAGTGATTGCCACATTTAGCTGTCACCATTGGGCCTTTCTTTCGAATGATAACATAAACTTGCGGTTTGTAGATTGGTTGCAGTTTGCCCTTTTTTTCATTTTTGACAAGTACCCCGTCACCAATCGAGAAATCACACGGTTTTGCCCCATTAGGCCTATGCTTGTCTGAAAATGTTTTCATCTTGGCCTTAGATTTTTCATCTTTCTTACGAAATGATTTGTGTGGTTGTAGGATTTGGGGTAGGGTCGTTCGGACATCCCCTCCCAACAAAGCTTTAGATGGGGCTATGCCAGTACCCGAGTGGGGTGTGCCGGCTGCGATAGGATCGCAGAAAACACCATAACTGTTGTTTCCATGGGACACCTTCAACCTGCGCTGAACATACAGCGTTATGGATTATACACATGAAGCGTTCTACCTCACCATTAGCTGTTGGCCACACTGGAGTAATGCGTCTATTGTTAAAACTTAGACACTTGGCAAACTCTTGAAATTGGGCACTTTGGGATGGGGGTCCATTGTCTGATTTCACTACTCTAGGTATGCCATGGACAGCAAAGATCTTATCCAAACGGGGTATTGTGACTTTGGCTGAAGTAGAACTGATTATCTCGACTTCCGTCAGGGAAACGACAGTAACCGTCCATTAACACAAAACGATAGTCACCAGAGGGAAAGGTGCGGCAAAAGTCAACACTAACACATTTCCAAGGTCTACTTGGCAATTTTGTAGGGGCTAAGGGTTCTTGCACATGCAATGGTGTAGTAACTTGACATGAAATACATTGCTTGATCACATTTTCAGTCATCGTATCAAGATGAGGGAACCAAACCTTACTTCTGAGAAGGGCTTTAGTCTTAGAAATCCCTTGGTGGCCCGTATGAGACAAGTCAACCACTTTAGCCTGTAGTGTTTGTGGAATCACAATCTGAGACCCTTTGTTCAAGAGACCCTGAGGGGTTACTGTTAACTCATCACGCACATTCCATAATGATCTATGGGAATCTCTGATAGTATGACAATGATTCCTATGGTAACATTCAACTGCTGCTCGAATAGCCGTGTCTGGCAGACTTTCATGCGCAATTTCTTCAACTGTAAGAGCATCTAGGACTGCAAATTGCGTAACAAATTTGACATATATATGCTTCCGCTGAAGTGGAGGAACGGCTATGGTTGGCCGGGGTGGACATAACACGGACTGAATTCACGCGTAGAAAACGGACCATGAACCAATCAAATCCACGGATTGTTGTTCATACCATTACGCAGTGGGGCAGGCTGGAATCCGTTTAATACAGATAGACCAGGCGAAGAAAGGGGGGGGGGGGGTATCGTCACCCGAAAGCGAAATTTATGAGACCAAGTGGATTTGGTCAATTTTGGGTCGCTGATTCCGAAAATTGAGGGTATACGGGCCATATCCGGGCTTTTCTGCGCCATTTTACGTTTAAAGTTTAAAAAGTTTAAGGTAATTGACTGAAGTGAAATTTGGTCCTTATATTCAATAAGGGATGTCTACTGATAAATACTGGGAAATGTTAATATTGATATTAATATGCAAATTAGATAGGGTAAAAGGTCAAATTATAATGTTAGCAGAAAAAAAAATGTTAGCAGAAAATTGAGTTATGGAAAATCACATCAAAAGAAACCTGCCTCACACCCTACAACACCATAAATACTCATTTTAGAGCAAGTGGAAGGGGTGGCGCTATCTGACGACCCCCTCCCTCCCCATCTGGGAACGATGGACCCCTTTTGTAGAGATAAAATTGTATAAGTATATGGCAATGCTTTTACAGTCGCGGTACACCCTTTCGCCCTCTATCGGGGAATTATTGCCACTCACCTTCGCATAGCGAATGCCGTCCCAAGCCAATTATCCAAAATCACGTTTGCTAGCTTCACGTTCAGTACGCGCGCTATCGGAACTCTGCTAAGTTTTCACGTGCACCCTATGATGACGCCATCTTAAGAAGACGACAACAAGAGCTGTGTTGGTCATCGCACGTTCGTGGTTTGTAAGTTGACTTCTTTCTTCAGAAGAAGGCCTATATGTTCTACCACATAGGCCTCAATGGCTCAGTGGTCAGAGCATCCGCCTTGTATGCGGGAGGTCGCTGGTTCGAATCCTGCTTGAGGCTAAGTTTTCCATCCACAAATAAACATCCTCTTTCAGTATAAGCAAGTACCTGTGTCACAGGAAAAATGGCCTGTCTCTGTGCGACTCTTTCATATAGCGTGGATCGACTCATTCATATAAAGTCGCTACGTCACTCTACCTACTATATATATATATATATCTATCTATATATATATATATATATATAGAAAGGTATATATATATATATATCTATATATATATATATATATATATATATATATATATATATATATATATATATATATATATAGACATCGCTAATCACCATCAGGCTTGAGAGTAAATGACATCCTTGTGGTTTTACCAAGCTAAAGAGACTTGTCGTGAAAATATTTAAAACATTAGATCCGTTTCTTCACCTGAATTTTGAACACCGAACGGTTTCAGTAGCAAATTAAGAGACCAATGAAGCCTTAACGCTCAACATGTTTGTTAAAATAGCTCCAAATCCGCCGGGAAAGTTTCAAGCGTAACAGGTTCGTGAAAAGCCTGCCAAGCCGAAGTTTAGTTTAATGCATTTACGGTGAGATACTGCAATACCACACCTGCCAAAGTCCTCCGCACACCTGTTTGCTGCTGTGGGTTACAGCTTGCTCCAACGAATTTTGCCTGTGTGCTTACTTCTAACCAGGGAGCTGCCATGAACTAACTGGGCTCACCGTCTGTTTCCAGGACGCTGCCTTTTCAAAATGGCAGCTCCCTGGTGTTTCAGCATCTGAAACAAGGACTGTGAAGTAATTAACGTGGTCGAATAGAAACACTATGAAAAAGTGTCCGTCGTGTATACCGTTTGTACAAATGATACAAGTCTAAAATTTCAAAGGTATACGTTACCAAGCTTAAAAAGTTATCCAAATGGTACAACTCCCATCTTCCCATAACGTTCCTGAACTGAGATGTTGAAGCTTATTGGGCAATAATGTGTGATGTCATTCTTGTACTAATAAAATTACCGTCTTTGTTTTTTAAAAGCCACTGCACCTTGTGCTAAAATGTTATCACTGTTTAATTGTTATAGGGTGACTTGGCTAAATAACCCCTTACCTGCTTTCCGTATACAATATGCCATGGAAGGGAAAAGTAAATGTGTCAAGGTCGAATAAACATCTTAATTTTACAAGGAAACAAAAGCACTTAATGCGAGTTGTACAAGAAAAACATCACAAATTACTAGTGCGCGATTGACTTATTTAAAATAAAGTCAATAAATATTAACATTTTATATCTTAGCAATGGAGTGAGCTATGTAAATCGGAGTTAAATGAATGAAATACTTTTTCCAAACTCTAAAATATATAATCTTGAATTATAATTCTAGGCTTTATGTCAACTTTAAGGACAGTTTATCATCCAAATTCGGTTATCGTACTGCATGTGACTCTTCTCAATATGTGAGCAGATTTTGAAAGATATTCTGAACATAAAAGATATGTTGTAGATTCTCTTCAGTCGTTTAGGGGTAGGATGTTTGTTTCCAAAGAATAATAGATGTATTTTATTTTTTGTAGCAAAGATTTTGCACACAATCAAACGTTTCAGGCTCTTCGTACTTTTCACCAAATCATTATTGAGAACCAAGGACTTGTAAAAATCTTTAAAATGCATAAAAATCCAAAAATCATGTCAGGGATGACTGGTACAGGCTATTTTTTGGTTCCAGAGCCTCCTTTAGACAGAACAATGATGATAAGTTTGTAAGACAAATGGAGGAATGATCAGTGGTACATGCTCTACCTGAAGGACACAAAATGCAGCCATTTCTACTGCTTACAGCGCGTATCCAAGGTGAGTGTTGAGCCCCCCCCCCCCCCCGCGTCCAACGCGTTAACAAGCAACGTTGCTTCCCTCTGTGAAAGGTCACTACACTCTGGTTTGTCAAAATTGAGGCCCCCTCCCTCGGAAGTAAATAAATCATGAACTTACGCGGATGTACCGGGCTGTAGGTAAAGAACCCGCAACCATTCCTTTATTCTTAACTTAAAAGCACACTCAAAATTTGGTTTAAACATCTAACCTATCTCTGGACTCTTGTAAAAGTTCTATGCAGGCACAAGCTTTCACTACCTCATATCAAATCTTGCGAGTCGGCTCTTCATAGTGTCTTCACGTGTAAGATGTATAACCATCGAAATTTTTCAGCTTTGACAGCGTTTGTTCTATTATAAGATAGGAGTAGTCCTCATTGACGCAAACAAGGTTTTTGAATAGCGAAAGGATACAACGAAAAACGTTGCCTAAAATACCTTCGATTTCCATCATTTTTGCAAAAAGTACTCGAATTCATTTGCTACAACATCCACTACATTATAGGCGGAGCACTGCCTTTCAACAACGTGGTGCACACACTGAGCCCTCAAAACAATTTGGGGGCTAAATTTGTCTGCCAATATCATGGCCCGGAGGGTATCTCCTGACTTAATGTTATGCTACCCTTGTTAAACCATTCTTAGTGGAGACAGTAGGCGAAACACGAAGAGAGACTTGGTCAAGTCTAAAAGAACCTATCTTGATCTGACAAATTAATACGGCAGCCCACCGTGAAACCAAGGCAATAGTCTAATATTTTGACAGTCTAACAGGGGACCCCTAGGCAGCTAAATGTATAGTGACGTTGTGAAGGAACATATTTTAAAGACGGTAATTTTCCAAATTTTCATTTCAGAATAGCTTTCCGATAGAAAAAAAGTCGCTTTAGAATGGTAGGCCTATAGCATATTCGGTCTGAATAAGAACAATGGCCCCGGTTAATGAATAGTCGAGGCCATTTTTTTTATTGAGACCTTTCGAGTCAAATGCTGAATGCAGGAAATATGAAATTAGTTTTATCTCAAAAACAGAAAATGTTAGTAAAATTCACTGCCAACTGCGACCGAAAGGAAGTGAGGTGGGGGTGGGGTGTTGGACCTGATTATTTATAGACTATATGCAATATTGATCTGATGGGGAAATTCCAATAGAACCTGATTTATGTAACGGGCCCAGAGTCAAGACAAAAATGTGTAAATACACAAGAGCCAATTGAAGCGAGAAAAAAGAAAGACAAAACAAGGGAATTTTTTTGAATTTATTTGCACTCACGTACTTCCGTGAAACAAAAGAGAAGTATAATATGGACAATATATACACTATATGTACATTATATACAATAAATTTAGTTGGAATTTCATTCATTGAATTCATTCATAACAAGAGTATGTTTGGAATTTATTGCGCACTATTGTTCTTCTGTAACACAAATGAGGGTGTAATATAAAACAATAAAATACAATATATGAACAATATATACAATAAATATAGATGGAAATGATTTCGTTGAATTTTATGAACGTTACCGTTCTACCGAGACACAAAAGATTAATATAATAAAGACAAAATATACAATATATGTACCCAAAGAGAATGTTCGACAACCGCAAAAATAATATAAGCTTCTAAAACAATGTGACCAAAAATAAACACTGCCATGCATCCCTGCGGACTTGAACCCGCATACCCAGTTGCCGGAGGTGAGCATCTAACCGACGCGACCAAGGGAAGGTTAGTTGCAGGTTGAGAAATTTTAATACGAGTTCATTACTGTTGAGCTTTACGACTACGACGAGGGAACAGATGGCCATGTTCCAGGTTTCTAGCACATATTTGTCAGTTGCTTAAAAATTATTGAGATATGTGTTTCCTTTTGACAGTCCCATGACCCGAGATGCAGGAATACTCAAAGAAAACATGAAAAACTGGTAAGCGACTGTGCGAAGAATACATACAGTTTGGAGAGCTGCTTAGTGTAGACCATGCTGCGCTGAAAGCACATGCTTAATTCGTGACTTAACAGTGGTAATGCTGAAAAATACGGAACCTATCTAAGGCTTTTCCTCTGACATTTTAGTTGTTTAAATATATTATCCATCCACTTTTTAAGACTGGATTTTGAGTGAATCGTCAAAAGGGGGGACGAACCCAGGCCACCCTATTGTACATAGCTCTTGTCGTTGCTCAACATTTCAATTGCCATGTTATAGTTTGATCAACTCTGTACCTTCAGACTGTCTTAACTTATATCCGTCCTATTCCAACCACAGTGGCGTCGCTAGAGAAGAAACGGCGGCAATTGCTCCACCCAAAACCTATGAAGTCTCCAGAGTGATTTTTGGAACCTTCATTAAAATTTCTTATCATTGTCCTCGAATGGGGGGGGGGGGGCTGGGAACCCCCACTTTTGTATTTTGTGACCTGAAGCTCTAAAACGAGGGTACATGACCAAAAATAGATATTGATCCCCAGCCTTTAAACGCACTATAAACCTAATACGTATTTGTTCGGCATGTTTCTTCTGTATATATCTGTATGCAGTTGTCGCATTATTACCCCTTTCTGTTCAACTCAAATGGAATTGTCTCAATACTACTTCCTACACGACAGCGTGAGTGAAAAGATAATTTCGAAATCCCACCTCTCCCACCATCCACTTTCCCAACACAAACTACTGCACCAAGCCGTCCAGATTTCATGGTTTACAAATTAATGGTGGATGTACGTGTTGCTACCTCCATGCACACCAGAGGGGCGGGCGGTCCAGGGCAACTCCCCCGGGGCTGGAGACGAAATGTTATGAGCTTTGGAGTATTATGAAGCTTGTGAGCATTAGAATTAAGCACTTAAATATCTAAAAATAGCCTGATAATATGTGGATTAAAAACTTTAAATAATCACAACTTAACCTCAATTTTAAATAATCAAAACTTAACCTCATTTTGTTCTAAGATTTCAGACCGATCAGGTCGATCTAATGATGCATGGACTCGTGGAGAGACAGAGTGGAGCAGGTCCACGATTTTTTACAAAGGGGACCTCAAGGGCCTTCCGTAAGAGGACCGACATGACACTATATAAGCGGAACGAGATTTAATGGTCACGAGGCACGATGGAACTCGCTGGAGGTGGATGACTGAGGAAACCTGTTAACCAGAAGCGTATCTTCGGATATGGCTCGGGGTGGTAAACCTGAGGATCCGAAAGCTTCGGCCCCGGGTTCCAGAACTGGCTTCAGGACAAGCGGCAGAAACGCGATTACTCGCGGTTCCGGTATAGGAGCCCCCGTCTTTCTGAACGTAGGACATCGGGGGTTCTCCGAGAGCCAAGACCGATGAAGGGAACTTCAGGGATCACCGGTCCGGGAATCCTTAGGGACTAGACACATGTACTTGAGGCAAAAGCCATTGGACTTCGACTCCATTGCCGAGTATCGTCGTGACCGGTCCAACCGACCTAGGCGGGAGAGTCCTGGGGTAACCGGGTCCTTCTTATCTGGCATTCTTGGCCCAGCTGATAAGCCTGCTAGGAAATGAGGTTGTCCAGCTATCGGCACACTTACTTCCAGCCACAAGGCCCCTTGCTCCTTTTTACAAGACACAGTTCCTCCTCGGACAGAACTCCACAACCTCAAACCACCACCTCTCCTCCCAAAGCTCTGGAGCTTGGGGCTTCCGACGAGCTCGGGGAGGAGGAGAAGGAAAGGGAGGTGCCTAAACCCTAACGTCATTTGCCCTTTTTACTTTGAAAAGCTCTCTAACGATACCACCAGTGGCTATGCAAGTAACAGTCGGTCTAAAACGACTGCCTATAATTTTTTTGCGTTCATCCCTACTCTCTCTTAGTGTTCTTTCGAGGTGGGAATATGAATTTAATTTTATTACTTTGTCTTCGATAACAGCATCGCTTCTGAATTTTCGCCTTGGATATCAATCAGAATACGTCTAACCGCATCTGGAGTCCTATGGCGGACTTGCGGAGGTCGTCCGAAGAGCTTTCCTCGCCCAATGGCGTCTGATCATAGGAAGAATCTTCGGTATATATTTGTTAACTTTCTACCCCATCGCAGGAGGAGAAATGCCATTAGGAGGAGGGAAAAATATGTACGTTTTACATGGATGTATTGTTGCTATTTGAGGCGGACTTTCCACACGATATCCTGTGATGCTCTCACTTACAAATCCCGGGCCTGCGCTATGAAATCTACCGGCCGTTACGGTCGTTATTCCGAATTCTATGAACGAACTGTAAAATTGTGACTTGAGGTGTATTAAGTGTTCATCCGATCATCCTTTGAAGCTATTAATTTTAATTTTTCAAATACCTCACAGCTTCAGAGGGCGTTGCCCCCTCCACCCCCCCCCCCCCGACGTTGCTCCTGGTTCCCACCAGAGGCCCTAAAGAGAGTCCCCAGACTCCACACCTAAGCGTTTACCCGATGCTTCTGACATGTTCCCGTTGGTTAGTTAAAGCTTTTACCTACATATACCCTCTCCACTTGTCGGTTTGGATTGACGCTCCCGATGACTGCCTTTAGTAATTCGATAGTATGGGGCAAGTTGTATTGAAAGCACATAACGTTTTACGTTTGAATGAAAATTACCGTATATTTCCTTCGCCTTCAGAACCATTAAAGTGGGCTGCACTAATATTAGTGGGATATAACCAGGGAGCTCTCTCACAGCTCCCTAATATAACTAAATAATCATTGACCTGCATGTTGCCTTAAGGGCCAGCACTGCCCATTTATGGTCCAGCACATGCGGTATATGCTCTTTTATAAACTTCGCGGATAGGAGACACTTCTCGTTTCTACACGTATTGTCTACACCATCTTCATTTGATCTCACGACCCGCATTACACATCTATTTACGTTACAAGGAAAATGAGTCTTTTCTTACAGAGTCGTATCGCAACAGGCGGCTTTTCAAATTTGCTCCTAAATTCCACATGATACATGTTTCTTTTTTGCATATAGGGCTATATGGTAACGTATTTTGATATATCATACTTCTGTGCTTCAGCAATGTTTTCGGTTTTAAAGAAAACCATACATGCAATTCCGCTGGATGTCGTCGAAAATGTTACCATATTGCACTTGACAAGCGATGAGGTCTATCCCGTCTTATGTCCAGCACGGCCAACCATAATCCGCGATTGCTAAAGATGAAGCTTCACAATGAATGGGGGCGCGAAGAAAATGTTCATGCATGATGACGGGACTGCACCATTTTAGGGGCTTTACTTACGAAGCCATATGTTGTGTTTTACTCTTGGGTTTTCCAGTGATGCTTCCTGGGGGGGGGGGACTTGAAGGGCGCCAACCCCAAGCAACCACCTCCTAACCAACAGCACTGAATAGCTTATATCGCAGGAAATAAATTATCAGTATAACTTCAACTTACCTGAAATACATCCGCCCAAAGCACGGCTTTGATGCCCCCAATCGAAGTATAGAAGGTGCATACAACTCCCACGGCGAGGATTGACCCAGCTAAGCTCAGCCCTGTCACTGCGTTGAGGGCCAAAGCAGGTCCATATATAACAACACCCAAGTAAAGAAAGAGATAGATGCAGTTTACTCCCATACCAAGGAGTCTAACTGTTCTTCCAAATCGCATTTCAAGATACTCATAAATGCTTGTTACGCGTAGGTTATAAAACACCGGTACGAATGAAAACGGAATAATGCACATAGGGAAGATTTTAGAAAGTAATGTCACCCAGAACTGAGGGCCATGGATATAAACCTCCGCCGGCATGCCAAGAAATGTGACAGCTGATAAAACACTGACCACAACGGAGATGGTCACTGGTACTGGGTGCATGTGACGGTCTGCGAGAAGATATTCCTCCGCTGTTCGCTGTCGATTGCCTTGCAGAGCATGGTAAAGTCCTATGGAGGCTGACAGCAATAAAAATACAACCAATACTACGTAGTCTGCGACTTCTAAAAGAGCCATACTTCGTGTTAATTGTTCAAAATAAAATTTCCGAAAAAAATCTGGCCTAACGATATCCGCTGAAAGGCAACAGTCTGTTTACAAGTGCCACGGAAGTAGATCTTCTTAAGGACGGTGAACGTTTGCCATGAATGTATGTCCTGGTTTCAAAGATATTCCAGTTTGTCTCAACAGTGGATATTGACAGGTAACATTGTAAAAGTATATGAATATGCAAATAATCAAATCTAGTAACCTGAAGCCTCGACAAAAGCGACAGGATGCCGAAAGAATAGCGGACAAAACATTTTCGATTTGTGAAAAGTCTGGTTTATTGATTCATTAAAATCTTCTGTGCCCACAAAGAATACCACCCGAGACCCCTGCTTTTGGATAAAAAGAAGGGAGATTAAATATCTGCCCGAGTTTAAAACACTAGCCTCACTGAACGCTCTACTACACAATTGGCTTCTAGATAACCACCAATTACTACGGAAGCCGAGAACATCGCGGTGGTGTGAATAGGACATGCCAGTTTTTCCACCCCTTTCTACGTAAACATGGGAAGGAGAAATCAAGATACGATTTCTCCTTACCATCATCCACTGATAATGTGGACTGGAGAAACCAAAGTAAGGGAGGGAGTACTTCAAGAAAGGACCATTACACAGTGTCCATAAATGGACGCGCCCGCACATGACGCGGATCCTCTTTTCAATTTAAGTAACATATGCTAGCTCGCTCGTCGACGATTTCTCCGTACCACGGTGGGATCATCCCACGTTGGTAATAATATAACCAAAGTTATATAACGTCAATCCGTGTCATGTACGGGCGCGTCCATTTATGGACAGGGTGTTCGAAAATAGACACTGTGAAGTGGTCCTTTCTTGAAGTACCCCCTCACTAACTTTTGGTTTTCTCCAGTCCACATTATCGGTGGATAATGGTAAGGAGAAATCGTATCTTGATTTCTCCTTACCATTATCCACCGAAGAAAGGGGTGGGAAAACTGGCATGTCCGATTTCACACCACCGCGATGTTCTCGGCTTCCGTAAATTACCTTCCAAAGGTAGTGGACTACAATAGTTCACAATAGCATACATAACGCACTATAAATAGCTGGTACAGTTGTCAGTATTGGGGTGTGTCTTCAATCTACGTGGCTGGGTGCAATTTATTATGTGTACTCAAGGGTAAATCCTATTACTGGGAGCACTATTGGTAGTTAGTTTACTAGTTTACTATCAAGTGTCAAATTATTACTCCCCCGATGAATCTGAGGACCGATCTTCAATGGGCTGGATTGGCCGTCATGTGCAGAAAATTTGAAAATTTAAGATTTGTGCTAATTAATCTGCCTTCCTTGAAAGCAACATCAAGCACACACTTGGAGTGACTGGTCACAGTGGAAGAAACATACTTTATAGTACCCACTAAAGCTCCCCTTGGAAATTCGAAGTACCCTGCAGGGGGCAGCTTTCTCCAAAGGGGTCAGGGGGCATGGCTAGCTGACTACACCTGGCGCCAACCCTGTGTCAGACGAAACCAACTTTTTCTGGTGGGGGAAGTTGTCTGAAGTGTAATTTTCATGGGTGGGAATTGTCCGGGGGTGGGGATTGTCCGGGGTGTGGATTGTCCGGGTTGGGAATTGTCCGAGGGGAGTAGCCTCCAGGTACGATTGTGCTTTGACACATTGGACTGTGGCCTTTTAGTTGATAAATTTCAGAGATTTTCTTTTAAGAAAAGTCAAGCTGCTGTCAAATTTTGTACCGATGAAAATGATACGTTCGAATTCTTACAACCAGAGACAGTAATCCTTTTCTTATACCCGTGACCTCGTCCTCATACAAGAAATCTATATGATTGTCTTTCAGTGTACACCTTACAGGGAGGCAACTGGCTGTATAATGAAAAAATGGGCAGGTATGGTATGAGGCAATTGGTTTTGACCTTGATGCATAGAAGAACAAGTGTGTATTCAAGGTGAGGAAAGGCTACATTCATCATGCGTGCCTCCCCATGATCTGTACTGCTGTATTCTTGCTGGGTAAAATAGCCGCATATGGGTGTCGCATGACCAGATTAGGATGAAGCAAATTAAGTGTGACATCTGCCGCTGCTGGCCGGCGCCGGTCGGACCCTAAAAAGACGAAGAAATGCCCATTCCCACTAAGCTCAGAAAGTGCCATTTCCGACAGGCATCGATTTCAGATCAGCGTAAACAATGCAGTAGTTTCTTGCTTCCCAGGATTACACATGTAACGACTACATGTAACAAGTACATGGAAGTAGAGGGCGTTATCTTGTTTAAGTGTGACCACTCAGACACGGTTGATTAATGTGTTAAATATTTGAAGCTCGATAAATGATGTCTGAAGTGAGTCCTTTTTACTCAATACAAATACATTAAATTGGTAACTCTTTGGCATAAAAGGAGTCAAAATTATCGTGGGTACAACGTTACGCTACAGGTGACTCTATTGTGTGCAAATTAAATGCAATGGCTTACTTATGACTGTACAGTATGAACTTACAAAAAGCCTACCCTTAAAGACTCTCTAAATTCAACTCAGAGAGTAACAATTCTTCTTAATGAGTTTACTTCTAGCCCCACCTCCAATTTAAACCCAACCACCGGTCTAGTACACCTCCAAGGCAGAGCCAAAGTAGCCTGCACTGAGTTTAAATTGCTCAAGGCAACTTATTGTTACGTAAGTGTGTGTGAACTTACTTGGGAAAAGACTGGCTGTACAAGTCATTGTTGACCAAGCAGAGTGGAGCTATGCTGCTTGAATTAAAATCTAATCAAAGTGCAGTCATCAACGGTATTTAGAAGTCCGGGTGTATTCCTAAATATGTTTGGGTAGCCTGAGAGAGTGGCTAGCAACTTCTTGGCTTGGAGGAATGCCATATCGCTTTTAAGTTGTCACTTTGATGGTCACAGTCATGCATGTGTATCGAAATAACGTTACATATTACAAATATGAATAGAAATTCGAGAACAAATTCAGTGATAACAGAAAGTGAAGAGCCCCACAGTATTATCTCAAATGCATTAGAGTTGAGTTGAGCCCTCAAAGTGAGTGGAATTAAAGAACCCTTGTCATCCAAGCTTAATGTCAAAAGGGAACTTAAGCAAAAGTGGGAAAAATTGAGGTTTCTTTAGGATTGCTATGTAACATTAAAAGGATTAGAGTTGCTACCTTTGTTAAATGCATTGCAGCAAATGCTCTTGACATCCACAATACTTTACCGTACGCAACAGAAGCAGGTAAGTCTAAAATGTCAAAAATACCCACCTCATGGGAAATTTCCTGCATTTTTGAAAACAAATTTGATCTATGAAAGGTATAAGTTCAATAACTGTGTTTAAGAAACACATGAATAGTTTGATGAATTAACAGCCACGGTTGAGAATATGTGTAACAACATGTGATTATGGAGTCTTAATTGACCAGATGATTGGAGACAGAATCGCCTGTGGGATGACAAGTCAAAATACAAGAAAGAAATTACTCTAAACATCTGATCTCGACTTGTCTAAAGCCATAATGTATAAATATTTGCAGATCTGTAGAGTTAGCTACTTCTCAGGGTGAGGAGATGAATATAGGTGATGAAAATACAGTGACTATAAATTCTATTAGTCAACACTGTAAGTCAAAACGTTAAGCTTAATGGATTGATGACTGTCAAGTTTGTTGGAAAAGTTATGAAGCTGATAAGTAGAGTTGTCTAGCAATTGGAAAAATCTGTGCAAACTATGGCAAACCAAATCACTTTGTTGTCAAATGCAGCTTGCCTGAATACCAAGTCAAGAGTAAGTAGAAGAGACAAGGATACAGAAGTAATTTTAAAGCTGTTAAACAAGTAAAGTTGGAAAACAGGCATGAAAGTGACCAAGATTACTCATCAAGTGAATTTGTTTCATCAGTTGCACTTGACGGACAAGTTTACAATATTAATATTTCAATGAAAGTGAGTCCATATTAAACCAAAGTTTTTGCTACATTTGAAATTGAAGGAGTACCTGAGGGTGTACGTTTTCAGTTATACTGAGGAGCATCATGTTATGTAGGCGATAACAAGTATGTTCCAGATGATGTAAAGATTGCAAAAACAGATCTGATCAATATCTGTCCATGTACAAGAGCATGGGTATGCAAGGTTGGGATACTTGCAAACTGATAATGAAAAAAAGTGAAGAAAGTGAAGAAATATTTGGTACAATTTGTTGTTGTAAAAGATAGTAAACAAGCACCATTGCTAGTCTCTTGTGCATCACAGCAAATGCAGCTTATAAAAGTATTGTTTGATAACACTGATAATAACACCACTAAACAATGTACCAGTGAAATTGTAATTCAAAAATTTGAACAAAATCTAATTCAGACAGAGACACGTTAGATGGAGAGGATGTTATGAAAGAGTACTATGATGTATTTTTAGGATTAGGGTGTATGAATGGTAAAATTTACTTGAAAACTGATTTTTAATGTTACGCCAGTAATCATAATACCAAGACGTGTGCCTGTAGCAATTAAACCAAAATTTAGTACAAACTTAAAGTGTCTAGAAGGATTAAGGTGTAATTCAGAGAGAAGACGAACATACTGACTGGCTGTCTAGTCTTGTAAGTATTACTAAACCAAACGGTCAATTACTAGTTTGTATTGATCCACAGCCTTAAGATAAAGCGGTTAAACGTGAACATTACCCACTACCTATCAGTGTTGATATCTCACTACATTTGACGAATGTGAAAGCGTTTAGCAAAGATGATCTCAAAGAAGGTTTTCTTTATTAAGAGTTTGACGAGAAGTCATCTAGACTTACGACATTCCAAATGTCATGGAGCAGATATACATACAAGCGAATGCCATTTGGGTTAAGCAAGGCCCGGAGCTTTTCAGCAACAACTATACCAGAACCTGGAAGGTCTTAGTGAAATTCACATTGTTGACGACGACACTTTAATAACCAGCAAAAGTAGCACAGAAAAAGAAGTGCAGTTGGACCATGATAAAACCTAACTTAAATGTTGCAGAGGTGTAGAGATTGTTCTATAATCTGAATAAAGAAAACTTTGATTTCATATGTAAGGAAGTAATAGTCATCGGGCACCGTATCACAATTGTCAAAATGCCTAAACCCGTTGATGAAGCAGGAGTTCAACGTTTTGTGGGAATGACCAAATACTCATCAAAGTTTTTGTCAGATCCATTAAAAATATGCGGACCTCTAGTCCGTCTTACGCACAGTGCCAAATGGTCCATGGAAAGAAGAACAAGAAATTGTTTTCGAATCAGTTAACGCATAGCGTTAGCCAGACACCATTGTCGAAATACTTTGATCCACTAATCCAAACTGAGGGTCTAGGAGATGACCTAAGACATGTATAGGATTTACACCAATGCAGGAGGGTCAACCAATCACGTGCTCAAGCAGAACTCTTATTCAAGCAGAGACTATAGATATTCACAAATCGACAAAGAACTCTTAGCTTTAATAATCGGATTAGAAAGAAACCACAACTTTATACCTTTGGACGAAATTGTACTGTGGACTATGATCATAAACCATTAGTTTCCATATCAAGGAAACCTATCACAACAGCTCTAAAGCTTTTGCAAAGACCTCTTCTGAGACTTGGTCAGTACAATGTTGACATTCAATACAAACCCGGCAACAGAATATATCTTGCTCATACACTCTCCCGTGCTTCTCCCGAGTCCAAAGAAAGATAACCGGTTGAATCAGAGACTTAAAGTATCAACATACTTGATTTTTCTTTTTGTTTTTGAACATGGTTGATTTTTTTTTTGGTAGTTTCAGACGCTACTCTTGAGCAAACACAAAAACAACAAAAGATGAGCCAATTTTTTTAGTCTCAAACAAGTTGTCAACAAAGGATGGCCACAACAGAAAAGTTCATTTACCCCCGGCACAAGTTCATACTATCAGATTGGCGATGATCCTCTTAATTCAAAATGATGTTAAATCCAAAAGACTAAGATGCGTTTTCCTAAGATCCCGAGAGGCATTATCAAAGCCAAACTACATAACGCACAAAATGGTATTGAGAGCACATTGAGACAAGCCAGAGACATTGTATTTTGGCCTGAAATGAGTAAAGAACTCAAATACTGTAACCAACATTGTAACATTTGTCTCATATTGTGTTAAACAAGCCAAAGAACTTTACTTTACCAATAGATTCCTGATTACCCTGGAGTGAAAGTCGGAGTGGATTTTTTCTTTGGACAAATCCCCATTTATGCATATAGTGGACTACTTTTCTGACTTTTTGGGATTGGAAAAACCCTTAAGAAAATACACGCCAGTGGTCTGCAATAACAATGAAAAAGTACTTCTCACCAAATGGTATTCCGGTCAAAATATATTCTGACAATGCCCCCCCCCCCCAATTCTCCTCTCGGAGAAGTTGCTGAATTTGCCAAGAGAAGGCATCTTCGATCAACCAAGGAGCCATTGATTGACAAAAGCGAGTTGTTTCTTGGGGTTAATACAGTGACCAGGAACCACCGAACATGACCCCGAAGCATCCCAAGCACTACAAATCCAGTTCCAACGCAACAGCATTCTCAAGAGCCAAGGAGAAGTCAAAGAATTTACAGGCCAAAGGCTGGATGTTGGTGGTGTGACTGGTTGTTTGTTCTTGTGAGGATTTTGTAAGTAGTTGTTCCTTTGTATTTCGTTGTTGCACCATTTCTTTACATTTGTTGTTTTCGTTTAAAGAAGGAAGGGTGTAACGAGTAGTACATGGATGTATATAGAGGGCGATATCTGTGTTACTCAGACACGGTTGAGTGCATGTAAAGAGATCACATGCGGTAACAGATTGTTATAGGTAGGCCCTAAGTGGTTGTTTTTGTGTTATTTAATGTGTTATACATTTGAGGATCGATATAACACAATGATGGAAATAAGCGGTAACGCATCGTAATGTATGTTTAAAGTTTTAGCTATGCTATCCCTGATATGGCTGAAGCTTTCAACCCCTTCAAATCATCACAAGAACTAAAGTATCTGTTCAAAATTAAGCACTTATCATAAAGCCGCACGGTATGTATAATACACGGCCAAACGAATTTCAAACTAAGACCACCGTACAATTTCTGTTTTCCTTTCAGATGTATTAAGTGCATGTGTGTGCAATTCATGTGCAGTTCAGTATATAGGCATCAATGTGTCTGATACTACAAATTTTTGTGGCAAAGTTCAACCTTCAAAATCGTGAGGAAAAATTAACCATTTCAAAGCAGAAAGCTAGAAAAATGTGTAAATCATTCATATTCTAGCAATGGGACATTTTGAATATATACGCAAAGGTTTGACCCCCGAAGAGGAGGGAGTTTAGTCCTAAAAGTCATATTTCATTTATACAGACAAGCCACAGCTTTCTTCATACAGTGTTTACTGTAGACATTAGGGTGTTTTCGATTTCAGGACGGTAGACAAAGAGAACGGAAAGCAAAGCAATAAAAAAAAAACAAGAAAAAACTTGACTGCGCATCCATGTAAGCAAAAGCCGCACCGCTGTGTTGATTTTCAGAAACTTCTTGGACCAATTTAACTTTTAACGCTAGAAGAGTTGTCATGGCAACTCCTTGTTTCGAACATGCACGTCTTTGTGACGTTATTTTGCTAACTAAAAAAGGACTTGACAAACAATAATATATTTATGGTTAGAAAGCCATCTTTCTATAGTTGATTCCGTATTAAAACAAGAAATATGAGTGTCTTTCGATAACAAAAGAGTTCATCATTTTAATTGCAGACCATATATTTTGCCCTTTGTCTCTGACCTTATTCCTGAATTTACCTCTAACTGAAATTTTAGCTTGCAATACCTCATACCCAACTGTTAGTACAGGTTAAAAAAATAGGATGCGTGTCTGCTTTTGATATGATGCCATTCCACTGTGCGCCCCGTCGTCTAAAGGATCGAAACGCCTTAAATATCAGGAATGGAAGTTGAGTACGTTTAACCTCGAGATACAACCTCGGAACTGGTAAATCCAGTGGCGTAGCTAGAGGGGGCAGGGGGGCGACCGCCCCCCCACAAAGCCTTTGAAGGCCTCTGTCGGAAATTTCTAGTGTCTGTCGGAAATAAATTAAAAAAGTTCATTTGAAACACTTACAACACTTGTTATGTTTTTAAGCAGAATTAGACATCGAAATGTCAACGTGAAAATCAAAATTCGGTCTCAAATCGCCCGGAAAGCAAAAAAAAAAAAAAAAAAGTCCCCAGATAATTACACATCGAAATGTCAACGTGAAAATCAGAATCCGGTCTCAAATTGCCCGGAAAGCAAAAAAAAAAAAAAAAGGTCCCCAGATAATGATCTGTTCGGAAATTTTTGCTTTTGCCCCCCACAAAAAATGTCTAGCTACGCCACTGGGTAAATCGATGGTTTAACTCTCTGTCCTGTAGCTCTTCCTTCCTGAAATCGAAAATTCTTTTAATTTCTCAATAAAGCAAACTGATTGTCCAAATTCAAGTATCTAAAATAACTTAACTGATAACGAATCCCCAACATGTGTAAACCGCACGTGCGAAACGCCCTCACAGTGTGAAATATATTCACACGTTTCAGTTCAAACGTTCCTCTCTATAAGGGGCAACTTTCTTTAGAAAGACTTGAAACTTTTGCAATTGCATAATGCATATTAATATCGAACGCATATTTGCACCTAATATACTGCACAAGTTAAGGCCTATTCCAAGAGCTACAGGTATTCAAAATCTTTCAAGAATTTTTTTTGATGCAAAGTGTTTTTAAAAGTTGTTTTTGTTCCGTAAAATTGTGCTGTGCATAGAAAGATTTCTTTATGAACAGGATGACATCGTTGTTTGTCTAAAATTCTTACATTATTTTAACAGGTTTTTGCTACATTGGCAGGGATGCTCTCCTCTCTGCTCTCTATATTCCGAAAGTCTACATGTTTGTCGGTGTTAGGGTAATGGTTAGGATAGGGTTAGGTTAGGGTGAGAGTATTACGTTTCCTTGTTTCGGAACATAGAGACGTCTGAACTTAGGAGGTGCAACCATATTGGCCATATATAAAGAGAAAGTCATAGAAAGTAAGACTTGACCCCACGGACACATGCTTAAACAAATTTTAATTTTAATGTAACTAGGAACCAATGATGAAGGGATAAAGGATCATCAGCGAGATTGATGATGAATGTCATCTAGGGGTCACTTGGGGTCATTTTATGAATAAACAAAAAAGTTTTGTCTCCTACAGATTTATTGACAGTCTAGGCTAGTTATTATTGTGATAACTTTGGAAACAATTTGCTTTATGGAGGGTGATTAGAAATCTGAGGTCAATGGTCATCTAGTGGCCATTTTGGTACACCCGTTACATCGCATGTAAAAATCCTCCCGTTTCCCATCTCACAACATGCAGTAAGGCCCTTAGGTCGCTTGAAAAAACTGAGACCCTTGACATTTTCTTCAGTCTTTTTAAAAGGAGGTTGAGGGTTCTTTGAGCTCTTGAAATTTTAACCGTAATGAAAGCACTGATATAATGCTGGTCAGGCTGTTACTCTCAACTGCAAAGCAATACTTGGTGACGATGATGTAGCGAAGCCCAGTTGTAGAGGAAAAAACAGTCAATAAATGGCCGGTATGGCTGAATGGGGATCAGGGCTTCCGCCAAAGTACTTTGCAATCTCAAGTTAATTGCTACACAATTTCACAAATGAATAGCAGTTCTGACAAGCAAGTTGAAATGCTTATTTCCATCACTGGGATATGTACCTTTTTCAACTCTGCACGTTTTCCATGTAGACAAACTTCAACCAAAAGACTAAAATCATCAGCTCGTATTGATGAAGGGCGTAAATTTGGTGTTGACCGTAGGGTAGTTACTCGGAAATGTATTTAGTCTGATGTTTTTTTTTTCTTTTTTTCTTTTTTTTTTTCATCTCAGTTTGGAAGAAGATTCGTTATCTTTGGACAGGTGGGCTATCTCCCTCTTGCAACCTAAGGGCGGGACAGTCTGTGCCGCAATGTACATTTCGACCCTTGTTACGGACCCAGGAAAAGAGCTGTTCTGCACTCCAGTAATTCGGGGCAGAACCCCGACTTAGGGCAACGGTTAACTGAAAGGTATGTGCAGGAAGGCTTAAGTACAGTCTTCGTCAGGTGACAAGGTTTACAGTTAGTCTTAAAGGTAGTAGAGTTGAAAGAATCACTCTAATGAGCTACATAAGTGATTCCCAAGTAATTCAGCTATTGAAACTGTCATACTATGATTTGCATAGCCCCCTGTAAGTTAAGTCAGTATTTGTGTTTGGAATATTTTTGTCCTGGATGACAGATATTTACTTTTTAGAAGGATTTAAGGTTGTTTGTTTTGGATGATGAAGTTATGCATCGCCGATTCTGTCTTGATGTATGTAAGTGTTTGCAAAACTGGTTACGTATTCTTCAGGCAGATGAATGGACTCATTCTACTCAATCACTGAAAAGAGACATGATAATGTTCCATTAAATATACTGGTTTGGAGGCATAAAACCATCCATAAAAATGGGGAAGGGACAAATACTCGTCACTTTCTTTCACGTTTTCGCGAAGGTCATCGGTCCGTCAGGTGGGGTCACGAGAGGTCAAATTGTAGGAACCACAAAAAATGTTTGTAAACATGAAATCTCCAGAAGGAAAAGTTACAGAATTTCATACTTTGCATGTAGATTATCCATATTGAGTAGATGATCTTAATTGATTTGGTGGGGTTAAATGTCATTTGGCGCCACCAGAGGTCATATAGGGAAAACATTGAAAACTGCTTGTAAACACGATATCTCAAGGTGGGTAAGCTTGAGGGATCTCATACCGTGCATAGCCTATTCCATATTGAGAATAGGATCCCCAATTTTGTTATAGGTCAAGGTCTTTTGGGGTCAGTAGAGGCCACTTCAACGAATATTGTGATTGATATGTACATGGCCCACATTGAGTAAATATTCCCTATACTTTGGTGAGGGTCAAAGGTCATTTGGGGTTACCAGGGGTCAAAAGGTCAAACCTTTGTAAACATTATATATCATCAAGGAAAACGTTTATGACTTTTATATTTAGCATGTAGGTACCTTATGTGTAGTAACAGATACCTGTAGAGTTTGGTGGAGGCCTAACGGGTCACCATAGGTCAAACAGTATAAACTTTAAAAAACTGCTTATAAACATGATCTCTCAAGATGAATAATCGCAAGGAATCCCTAGCAAGGCTCGTTGGATACTCCTTACAAAGTAAATAATCGATATAGGTAACAGGTCATTTGTTGCCACCGGAGGTCACAGTGTGAAAACCTTGTAAACACAATATGTCAATTAGAAGAGAAACTTAAGTGAATATCATACTTGCATGTAGGTGCCATATATAAATTGCAAAATGTGTGTTAAGTTTGGTGGAGGTCAAAAGCCATTTGGGGTTACCACATGTCAAACGGTGTAAACTTTGAAGACTGCTTGCAAACACGATATCTCAAGATGCGTACTTTCATGGAATTTTTACACATGACATATAGATACTTCTTATTAAGAATATGATTGTTATTGTTTTTGGTCCCGGTCAAAGGTCATCTGAGGTCATGGGAGGTCAAACTGCAGCAAGTTTGTAAAGATGATATCATAAGAAAGGAAATTCTGTGTGGTTTTCATATTATATGGGTGCCCCACATTGAGTAGATGAGTTTTGTAGGAGGTAAAAGATCATATGAGGTCACCAGGGTTCAAACTGTGAACGCTTTGTAAACAAGATATCTCACGAAGGGAAGTTTTTATGAATCTTATGCTTGCCATGTGGGTGCTCAAAATAAGAAGTACATGATCTCCATGCTATTTAGTGGAGGTCAAAGATCTTCTGGGGTCACTAGAGTTCAAACTGTGAAAACGTTGTAAACAATATATCTCAAGAAAAAAACATCTTTATGAAAGTAATAATGCAAGCCATGTGGGGACCCATAAAAGAGTGCATTATCTGTAGTATAGTTGAAGACAAATTTCATTTATAGTCACCAGACATCAGGCTGTGTTAACCTTGTCAACATGATTTGAAGAAGGCCTACGTGATTGGAAGTACATATTATTGATTACAATAGCTTATTCAAAGGTCATTAGGTTCATTTGCAGAGAATATGCATTACAAACATGGTTATTATTTCTCTGTCCTTTGTGTTATACATTTACTCCTCTCCCGGCAATTCCCCATTGTAAGCTTTTCATTTGTATGCTAGTTCAAAATTAGTAAAAGTAAGTCTTTTGTGAGGTGCTTGGTATGCTCTCCTGTAGTGTCATTTGGATTCCAGTTAAAAGCATCATACTAACGTCCCCATTTGTAGTTACTCCAAAGTTTCCGAGGCATTAGTCCGGTCTCATGGTACCAACATTGGAGGTGCCATGCCACAGCCAAAATATTACTAAAAGTGGTAATTCCTTAACATGTAATCAAGTCAAAGCTTTGCCAAAGATAGCACCGTTTACCATCTAAACCACTCAACATAACCAAATATATCTCAAAGGGAGGAGTTTCACCCCCTCCACCTAGACATCACACCCTTTCCTTACACACAACAAAATAAAAAAAATATTCATTGAAGAATGTGAATTCAGAGATATGATCAGTTTGAAACTTTGCCAAAGAGAGCACCATTTTGCAAATCAGCCACCTTTGACGAACAAAAATTTTTCAAAGGGTCCCCTCCAGCTAGACCCCAGCGGGAAGGCACCTCCAAAATAGGCGACAAAGGAAGTGTCCACCCCGGTTGCAAATTATCGTGCACACGAATCTGCACACCGACTTTCTGTCTTATCTGGAGTGGGATAACAATATCGTCTTCTGTGGTTCTCCCAATCATTAAAGGAGCTGAGTAGTGGCGTACTTCCAAAATAAATACATCATACGATCGAGATGATTACCCTCTGTGCGGGGCTAATTTCAAAAATATTAATCCTAATGCGTGTTATACTCTTATTTAAAATAATCTTGCAAAGTAATTTTTCAATAACGTTCCTATACTATTTCTTGGGTTATTTAATTTTACACTTACAAGATATTTTACAATTTGTTTTTTGAATTTCTATTTCGTTACTTTTTCTTCTGGCACCGGCAATTTTGAATCCTTTCCACTTGTATCGGTTCTGATCGATGCATCTACCCAGGCATGTAGCACACACAACTTACAACGTACGTACGTATGTAATATATAAGCGTTACTAGTGGCAAGGCACTCGCCTATTTCGCGCATCATCTGCAGGAGGTTCATAAACAACATTGTGGATTTTGCAGGTATTGAAACTGTTTTTTCGATCAATTAGTTTGTTTTTCGTGGTAGACCTAGGCCCTAACGCTAGCCTAAGTTAGGCTAACGTTAGTACTGTTAACGACAGTAACAAGTGCACTGTTACACCAGACACACTGCATGCATGGCTTTGATAAGTATCGGTATCGGGTCGAATCGATAAACCAAGAAGCATAACCGGATGTGACGTAACGAAGTCGGCGGGTCCGAGAATTTATTCTACTTTGGCGGCTACTCAGCTCCTTTAAACTCTGGCGGCGCCACTGAGGCTATGACTGAAAAGTTGCCGATTCTGTTTCTGAATGGGACATATTACAGCCATTTCAAAGTCTGTGATTTACTTTGTAAGAGTCACCAGATCGCACAATTTCATGTTAAATTTTCAAAAGTCCGATACGTTACAGATTATTTCCATCACTGTATAATCCTAGGAAGCAAGAAATTTTGTTTACTCTGTTACCTAAAATAAGTGCCCGTCGGAAATGGCACTTTCTGAGCTTAGTGGTGGTCGGCATTTCTGTGTCCTGGTCGGGCCCGACCAGCTGTGGCAGATTGATGGGACTCAATACCACATTTGGCCAATAAAGACACAGCTGTATAAGCTCATCTGAGCTTGCATTTTCAATTTTAGTCGAAAGTTTTGTGAAAGACCGTCAGTGTTATTTTTCTAAAACTAACGACTGGAGAATACAATCACCTGGAATGGACAGTGATATTTTAGTAAGAGACTGTTATAACATAAAACCCACGTGACTCTCCAAACAGCGTCCCATACCAACATAAACATTTGCAAAGTACAAGACTGTGAGTTTAAAGCATGGTAACATCAAGTTGTTGTGAAAAGAGAACGACGTTAATAAACTTAACTCATGCCATGGCGGATCAGGGACTTTTCCATAGTAGTGGCTCTTACCGACGAGCTCTTACACTACGAGACCAAAGCTAACCATAGTGCCACCACCCGTGACTGCGCTGAGGAAAGGAAATATGGCATTCCAAGCAATAGCATTGGAGTAAATCTCACGTAAAGCACAAATTTTGCACCACAGTTCCTCTACTACGATGTACTGGTCGCCAGTATGGATGAAATGTCTTCCCAAAGACTTACAATGCCTTAATAGCATTATAGAATACAAGTATGTACCTACAGTGCTATGTGTTCTGTAAGGTAGCACACTAGGTGTTATTCCTCTAATGGCTTGCACATTAACGTTGATCCGTTTCACTGCCTCTGTCCAGTTGCAGAATTTTTCAAACGGCACAAGCTACTCCTCATATGAAAACTAACGAGTAGGCCTTTCACAATGATTTCAAATTTGTCTGCCATGACGGCTGAGATTTTGAGCTAAGAAAGCTTGTATATTAGGGTGGTGTCTCCAACCTTTTCACTTCATTCAAAATGCCATTTTGCATCGCGGAAGGATAAAAATGCATAAAGAGTGCCTAAGAATCTTCAATTTTCTTTTTGTTTGCAGGATGAGTACTTTACTTCCTTTCCAACCACATACACTTAACCGATTGAACCCATCACTTCAGCAACATTTATTCATTCATTCATTCGTTCATTCGTTCATTCGTTCATTCGTTCATTCGTTCATTCGTTCATTCGTTCATTCGTTCATTCGTTCATTCGTTCATTCGTTCATTCGTTCATTCGTTCATTCGTTCATTCGTTCATTCGTTCATTCGTTCATTCGTTCATTCGTTCATTCGTTCATTCGTTCATTCATTCATTCATTCATTCATCCATTTATTTTTGTCTATACATACATACATACATACATACATACATACATACATACATACATACATACATACTCATATTCTGGGCCTACTGGAGACTTGAACTGTGGAGACAAGTGGTGAGAACGTCAGCATCCTTGTGAAACATAGCCAAAAGAGACACTTTACACAATTTTTTAAGAGTGACAAGTACATCACTTTCTCTTGTTTGAGGAGACTCCCCACATAAGTACTGTGGTACCATCAAATGGTCCAGTGTGTACAGTACATACAGTATTTTAACTAGCCCTGTGGAGGCTTCAAAGCCTTGTGGAGGCTTGTCAGAGAGAGGGCGCCCTTGTTTTTACTTTTTATGTAACAAATTTCGGCATACATACAGTAGTCTCCACTAGGCTAACTCAATGGTGACGTTATCCTTACGTCTCCAATCGGTTTGTGGTAGTTTGAACAGGTGACATGACAATTTTTTACTTGTGGAGACCTATGTTATGTCTCCACAAAAAATTGTGTCTCCGTAAGGATAGTGGTACACTAATTTTCGTCTCCACTGGGCTATAAATGTGAAACCATACATACATACATACATACATACATACATACATACATACATACATACATACATACATACATACATACATACATACATACATACATACATACATAAATTGCAAAGAAACAAACCATGATGTAGTATAAACAGGACACTAGAAACATGGTCCCAACTGTCCCCCAAAATTTTTCTAGGATGTTAAACTCTAGGGTAGTATCCTCCGAGGGAAATTCCTATGAATTAGCGGTGTGCTACCTTAAAGTGGACCTAAAGTCTAAAAATTCAAAAATATATATTTTAGAGGTTACAAAATTAATCTTATTGGTAGAACTCCCATTGTCATAGCTTATTCCATTGCTGAGATATTAAATGTTAAAATTTATTCACTTAAATCCAAACAGTTCATTGCGCAATAATTTTTGACATTCTTGTTGTACAACTCACATTAAATGCTTTGTTTTCTTTTAAAATTAAAAATATTTATATGACCTTGACCGCTTCCTGTTTTCTTGCATGACATGCTGTACAGAGAGGGCTTATATAGTCAAGTCACCCCAAAGCAGTAAGAACGCGATCACATTTTGGCACAAGGTGCGGTGGCTTTCAGAAAAACAAAGAAATACAAAGATTGTAATTTGAGTAGTACAACAATGACATCACAAATTATTGCGCAATCTACCTTTTTAAATAGAGTGAATAAACTTCAACATTTTATATCTCAGCTTAAGAAAGTTCTGTGAAGATGGGAATTGGACCATTGGAATTCAGTTTTCATGCTCTGTAATATATATTTTTGAATTTTCAGACTTTAGGTGCACTTTAAGGAAATAACAAGGTTGGATCTCACCCCCAAATTCTGCCAGATGCCTGCAGTCTTCCAGACCATGAGTTAAAACCCCTTTTTATTTGGCAACCTTACTTTGGCTCAAAACTACATGGAAATGTTGTATACAGACCCCATTATACTTCACACTGTGGCCTTATAATACTTTTGTTTTAAGTCGTTTCAAGCTTACTCATTCTCCCACACGTTTATCTGAAATTTCGAAACATTTATGGCATCTCTTTTGAGATACAAACATCATATTGAAGTATTTTTTTTGTCAAAATGTAAGGCATTACATCTTTTGAGCTCTTCTCTTCTGACACTGATTCCAAAATGTGGTAATGTGGTGTTAGGCCTACTTCTACTTCAGAGCTTTAATGCCATTGGATCGATAACAGTAGCTTTGCCTTAAAGTTTGAGTTAATTTCTGTGAATTCAAAAAGATGTTTCTTTTTCTTTCCTTTGTTTGAAAAGTTCACAGTACCTGCAGCTACTATACATGAGCCACAAACTCCTAAACAAAGCTTTCAAACCAAAGCAACAAATCATAAAAGTTTCACATAATACTTTAAACATTTTATCGCATCATTCTAGAAACCCAAATGAAGGGAGTTTCACAGACCAATTATCATTGGGCAACAGCAAACTGGTGCAATTGGCATTCATGCAATACTATGTAACTCAAACAACTTCCTTGGGAAACAAATGCATGTGCTTCTGGACATTCTATTCTACTAATTTCGACCTACCGAACACTCCTTGACACTAACTAAAAGAAAAAATGGTTTCCTTGAATTAGTGGTGTGTTGCCATAAGTGGGATCGCCAGTAAGTTACAAAATGGAGTGCACAATCCAGTGAGTTTAAGCGAGCATGTTGAAATGGTCTGACAGCGTTGAAGGTGTCGTAGGAGCCCGAAAATTATAAAGCTCTTTTTTAAGTTGTGAGCATTGAAGAAACTATAAATGACACTAGATGTGCACCGAATAAACCATAAAAATCAAAATTTGACCATTTCCGTTTCATAATTGCTTAACATGGATTAACGGTCGGTCGATTTCACGATGCAGAGGGCTTGAGAGAGGGGAGGCTGAATGACAGTAATCTACTGGTGCGTAATTTTGCTATTTTCCACTCAAGCTGTCCTAAATAAACCAGCAGGAAAGACTGGAAAATCAGCAGGAAAATCATGGGTGCGCGCGAAGCGTACCGAAAATATAAGATTTCTTTAATAGAAATTTTAGTATTGCTTTTCCCCGTTTTACATTGCAAAAGTTGTTCATTGTATTAAAATGCCCTCTAGTTTTAATTTTGTTATTACTATGATGATAATGACAACGAGGACGGAAACAGCAACTGCAACGGAGACGACGATGATGATTAATGTTAGGTCGAAATCATGGCCTTTTGACCCGTTGGCCTTTCGCCCCTGGTTTCAACGCCCTAATATAATGCAGGAAATGACAGTCCTTAAAACAAATTGTCACTACAGGTGTGCGTCTCATACTTATACTAATATATCTGGGTCTCTAGTAAAGACAGAAATGTCAGGGATTGGCGCCAGAATTTGTCCGACGCAAACCAAGGCATCTGATTAGGCAGTTAGGGTCATCGACCCGAAATCCCGTCCTGATTGGGGCACGGGAATGTGGGAGGCTTAGATGAAATCAGAGAGTCCGGGATAGGATGAAACGTTTACACATCATCTTTCCATTTGATTGGTCTACACATCTGGCACAAACTAACAAACTTCATACTTGCTACATCCAAGTTAGAGTTGATTTAATCGAGTCGCAAGTAGCTTTGACTTTGGGTTCGGAGGTCCAATAACAACCAAAGTCTAACCATCCAGCTTTAAATCCTACAACTGATTGGGACAGGGAAGATAAAAGACCGGGAAAACAAAGGTTCTTGACAATAACACTAAAAGGCTAAACGTCACGTGCTTGCCCAGAAAAATAGTCTGTGGAAGAAAATTTATGCATGTAAGTAATACAATATTCTGCAAGGTTACGGTATCCGCAGTGCTATACGCCTATGGTGTGTCTCACTAGACCGTGCCCACTTAGGTTAAAAACCCATATTAAAATGATGCTGCCATTCGAATGAAGTTCAATGCATGAAGAAACATGCATGGAAAGGGTAGTTTAACCTGTTTAGAAAAAGATCAGACTAAAAGTTGGTTCCCACTGTAGAGAACAGATTGTGTTTAGAAAAAACGTTTATGAACAGAAGGCTCCATGGACGGTAAACTTAACTTTCGGAATATCAGTTCCTTATACGATTTCTCAATAAAGCTGATGGGCAATATAGTACAATACAGTGCTGAATGTCACAAACATGGATTCAGTTGGATTGTGGTGCCAAAATGGATTTTATTGCTTAATTTTGTCACTTTACGTCATCTTCAGCCGCCATTTTGAATTTCAAAATGGCTAACACTTTTCCTTTATTTTCTAGTAGGAAATGCTCCTAAGAGATGGTTTGGACTATTTTCGCAATTTATTCAAGCAGTTATCATAAGGAGGAGCTAAAATAAAAGTTATTCTTCAAGATGGAGTCTGAACGCCATTTTGGAATTCAAAATGACGACCAAACTGCATATATTTTCTAATTAGTGCAATACATATAAGCCTAACCGAACAGGCCATAAGCTACATAAATTTCACTGGCACGACCAACTCTCCAACCCAATTGTTTGGAAACTTTTTGGTTCCCTGAAAATGAAATCAAATAGTAACAGTAAATATTTAGGGTCTCAGTCATTCAAAAAGGCTGCAAAAAAAAAAAAAAAAATGACGGAAAAAATTATGGATGCTTTGTATTAAATAATACTAACAAAAATAATCCTAAAAATATTTTGGCACATCTAATCCTAAAATTTGGTCATATTTTAAACAGGGACTCTCAAACAAAATTTTTGGAACCCTTTTGGTGAGATGCACTTGTAACCAAGATGGCGGAAAAACAAAATGACGGCCAAAATCAATGAAATATTTTCAAAAATTATGTAAACATTACAAAATGCCACAATCTCTACTCGTAATGATGAAATTTAATGTTTTGTAATTAGAGATGGATTTTGAAAACCTTAACACAAGAGTAAATTTCGGCCAGTATGGCGGAAAAGCACCGAAGAAGTAAAAGCAACACATTGAAAAATTCCCCAGAATGATACAAAAATTATTCAAAATAATAGAAAAAATCACATCAATAACCGTTACAAATATATTTCAATCAAAAACCCTTGATTTCTTTTTAGAAAATTGTGCATAATTTGTGATATTTTAAGCAGGAACTAAGGCTATCCAAGATGGCGGAAACAACAAATGGCCGCAAAGATGATAATAATTATAAAAATAATATAAGAAATGAAATAATCGTTAAAAATGTACACAGTTGCCCTTAATATTTGGCCATATTTTAATATTCATATTCATACGTTATTTTTAAAATATTTCTTTTGGAATTCGGATCAACTAAATGGCGGAAAAGCAAAACGGCTGCCAACGTAACATTTATGTCAATATATTATTATAACTATGAAGCCCAGGACCAAAGACTTAGTGATTTCTTTGCTGAAAGGTAGTGATTTGCTGCACTGGGGTTATCCCTCAAAATTTATACTTTTTGACTATATCATTTTTATGATGTTTTCACAACTTGACCTCTGCTGACCTCAAATGATCTTTGAACCAACCAAATATTGAATAACAAAATATGAAAAAAAAAGCATGTCTTAGGAAGGATTTGTGCCCAAACCGTCTGAGTGAGAAACCGAGATCTAATCCACTACGCCATCAACGAACTCGTCTAGTTTATGCTATTTTTAATCTTGCTATAGTCATAGCATCTTTTTCAGGTCTTCATAATTAGGTAATTTTAATTAGTATTATTACTGTAACAGTTAATGCTTGTGAAAAGATAAATGTTGTTCTCTATAACTTTATCTTTTGAATGGTAGAAAAACTAAGTCCTAACTTTTCATTGGTCACAATTTGGTTAGTTATTAGTTAGTTAAATGGGATTTTACGACACACCAAGACGATTGTGTTATATAGTGTCAACTAGAAAAGAAAACGGTGCAATGTGATGGTATAATTAGGTAAAAGAGTGGGGTCAAATTTCACTAAAAAGTCTAGGCAAATGGGGGATTCCTTTCAAAAATTTCTATGCAGTTTACTTTCCTTGAGAAAGTCCAACATAAGGGAAGGATCTGTTTGCTCAAATAAAGTTTCAGGTTTGGCACAACGTAGTACTTCACAATTTGGAGGTACCTCCCACTGTCTATTTAGTTTACGAGTTTTTCGTAGTTGCACCTAAGATGACCTCATATGACCTTCGACCTTCAAAAACTCAAAGGGTTTCCATCTCTCTTACAGTAACACATCTATACATCAAGTATGAAGGATTCATCATCCTTGTCTTGAAATATCGTGTTTTTTCAAGGTTTTCGGTTTTGACCTCTGATGACCTCAAATGACCTTCACTGAAAACAGCAGGGTTCTTCCTTACAATATGATAAATTTATACACCAAGCATGAAGATCTATCATTGGTAATGTGAAATATCATGTTTACAACCAGTTTTTAAGACTTTCGTACTTTTACCTCGGTGACCCCATATAACCTTTGGCCTTTCTCAAAATCAAATTTTTGACTATAATGTATCCACATGCCAAGGATGAAAATCATCCATGCTTCCTACGTAGATATCGTGTTTACAAGGTTTTCGGTTTTTGACCTCTGGTGACCTCACATGACCTTTGCCTTCCACCAAAAACAATAGGGATCTTCCTCTTAATATAATTATTCTATATCAAAAGTATGAAAATCACCCATCCTTGCTATCTTGAGATATTGTGTTTATAAGCCAAACGTCACAAACACATACACACACAATCGTCGGCGTGATTGCATAGATTCCTTTTGCCTTCGGCACTAGGAATCAAAAAGCAGAAGAGTCTTTGTCTTAAGAGGTCTCAGTGTACATTCTACAAAGTGTGCTGCCGATTAAGTGTAACATTTCGAAGGGAGGTTAAAGGGCTACTGATAATGGAGGTAAAATTGTGAAACTGAAGCTTAGTTGTACCTCTGATTTGCATTAATTATCAGTCCACAGCGTAAACACTGAACTCGTAAACTGAAAACTTCTGATTGCCACAAACTGTACCGTGAGTGTGGTTACATTTTAAAGTTACCGGAAAGGCGGTTTCTGCTTTCAGTGATGGGGGACTTAGGTGGGAGAAAGATGCTTTATGCATAACCAATATTAATGCCACTGAAGCCACTCTAGGAGAGCATATATCCGTGGGAGAGTGGTTCATCTCCAAGTTAACCATCAGTGCCAATGTTTTACTAAGTTTACCAATTAAGTGACAGACTCAATATGCCCCAATGTGGACCTCGGAAAGTAAACATTCCAAGCCATGGCGGCATTGAAAGGACGAAGTGGGGGGGGGGGGGGGACTGACACTATATTAAACACCTATAAAAGCTTTTGTGACAAAAAAATCACCATAGAGAATTTCCTCTTTCCTCAGTTTTCACCCCTATTTTTAGACATCAAAAGCCTGTTTTTTGTTCAAGTCAAATAAAATCCACCCGAAGCATGTTTGCTGGATTGGTCCTTATTCCTCATTGACTCCCAGAAAGGTTAACAAAACTCTTTCTTTTGAAGGGCCCAGTAAGTTATCATATTGAAAAGCAGTTAACCTTCCTAGTTCTGGAATCATCCTGTATAATCTAGTTACTATCAACTGCTCCGTCTATTATGGCCCGTATTAATATGACACTTGTACAAATAAAGCATTATATAAGTCAAGATAATTGCATTGTTAAGGAGTTGCAATGATGGAACATTTTACGCGATGTGCACGCATTTCAAGCGACATACGAACAAGAAAGTTGCTATCAATAATCATGACAAAGACTCCAATAACGTGAATAATTCAAAACTTGCTCTTCACTATCTTACTAAAACCCGTTCTTCCAGCAATTCATTCTCCTACGAACTACCCCCCCCCCACACACACACACACACACATAAACTCAACTAGCGGTTAGTCTGAGGTACAATAAACTTGAAAGGTTATCATGTGATCTGTATAGCCTGCTTATTGCGAATGCCACTTGTAGATAGCTGAAAGCTAATTTGTAATAACCACTATTTTGTTGTTACCCCAGGGCTTTGTTACTAGACCTTACCTAGTCCGGTCCCACTGTCCCCACCATTAAGGTAGACCCTGGGTTGCATGCTCGCAAGGGATGGGGAGGGGCTCGGAGAATTCCAGCGGTACCTTTTTCAAATTTTAATGGTTTAAGGCCATCTACTTTGTAACCATCGTCAGCCATAGTGTTGCGTTAACGTTTCAAATTGCCCAAAGAGGACGCAGAATTTTCCCTGGAATAGTTCGGAATGGCCACAAGCACCATGTCATGTTGGAAAAAATTCGGGGAGGACTCCAAGACACCTTCTAGTTTTGCGCCTTCTGGACTTGCATTAAAAGGCTTCATCAGCTAAGCCTTATGAAAATGCAGTTCTTTTGAAAGTTTGGCCTTTGGGTTTTTTTTATCTGAAGACCTTATGGTCGTATCCTAGTATGACTTTCCCGCAACAACATAATTTCATCGTTTTAGTATAGCTCACCTGAAGGGGAACAGTTATAATAAAACTTGTTTGGAAATGGTGACAGGGTGATAGTGTCACTATGATATTGAAACATACCGTCATTTTGCATCTAAGCGCCAAGTTTTCTTAGAAAAGTTTTCCGAAGGGGAGGGTTCCCTTACGCCTCCTCCCCATATATTCCTGTTCAAGACAGCTCTTGGGATTTAAGCAGAACTCCCCTATACCTTGCAGTGCAGAATCAACGCCCCCTTTTACAACTAAATTAGTCTCAAAATTGTCACTTCAAGATAGTAATCCATCGGTTAGATTTTTGCTCTTTGCCCCCGGGAAACTAAAAGTATGTAACTTCGCAACTACAGTCGTAAAAAAGGTAAGGTAGGTGAGATTTATAAACACTTGTTCGGTAGGTACCAATAGCGTTAACATGCAGCCGTAAGTCATCACACGGTCATCGTTTGCTATTACCACATTATAGAAAGTTTCAAGAGCAACATTAAGGTTTTATGAGTTTTTATGTGGATACCGTTGCTTTATACATTTTTATTTATGTAATTTAATTGTATACAAAGAGGCTGTTCAATGGATCTTTTCACAGCCTAAAAATGTTTACGGCAGTCAACAGGACTATAAGTCTACTTACACAGGTGCCTTTCTCTGCAAATCTTACAGATTAAATAACAACTTGAATAACTTGTGTATATTTACTCCATATCTTTATTACTGCACCAGGTTTTGAGGGCACATATTCAGCATATTTCATTTGTTTGTTGTTTTATGTTTTAGGGCATTTTGTGTATGCACCAACCAGATAAGAGGTCTGCTACCACAGTATCTTAAAACGTTGTACCATCCATGGTTGTGTAAATCTTTTGTTCAAGAACGTTTGACTAGATCAGTGTGAATCTAAGGCAAATTTACTGAAGGATACTTTATTCATTGTTACTTGAAGTTTTTGAATCTATGCAATGTGATGCCTAGTCTTGTTCAAGAATCTAGTTCATTTCCGTCCACCACGTATCTCTGGCTGTGAAGCATATGTACCAGTGCGCCCTCTAAAGCTACTCGACCTCAGAACTAGTTCTGAAGAGTTCAAGAGTAGGTTTAGAGGGCGCACTGTTAAGCATGCTTCACAGCTGATATGGGGTGGACGGAAATGAACTTGAGTCTTGAACAAGACTATCTGATGCCGTGTGTGAGTGTGTTTGTATTTGTGTGTCATGATTTGCTTGAAGACAAGATATCTCAAGAGGGGTGACGGTGAAGGATCTATTCATACGCAGAGCTGTAATCGAGTCACTAGATTCGTGTGACTCGAGTCACCAATTGTCAAACTTTTAAGTGACTCGAGTCACTGTACTATTTGAATGGGGAAATTACTCCTGAATTCTCTCGAGTCACTATCATTTTGAGAAGAAGTGGCTCGAGTCGTGAATCTTTACAACACTGTTCATACGTGGTATGTTGATGGAACCCCTTATTGAGTAGATGGCCGCTATTGTTTTTGGTGAAGGTGAAAGGTCATTTCCCCAGAGATCAAACTGTGGAAACCCCGTAAACACAGTGTCTCAAGAAGCCAAACTTCTAAGAATCGAATACTTGGTATGTCGTACGTAGAAGAGAGCTATTTTCTTTTGCGGAGGTCGAAGATCATGTGGGGTAACCAGAGGTCAGGAAGTAAACCTTGAAGACTGCTTGTAAACACGATATCTCAAGATGGATAAGTTGAAGGAAATTCATACTTGGTATGTAGATACCCTTTATTGGGTTGATGATCCTTACAGTTTCGGTGGAGGTCACAGGTCATTTGATTTCACCAGAGGTCAAACTGAAAAAACCTTGTAAACATGGTATCTCAAGAAGGGAAACTTCGATAAATTTCATACTTGACAAGTTGGCATGTGGGTTCACCATATTAGGTAGAAGGACCTTCTGGGTTTGGTGGTCACACAGTATAGCATGGATACTAGGAATCAAAAGTAATTTAAAGGCAGTAGGCAGTCACCCCAAACAGAGTGAGTGTATCCGGTCACTCTAGTTCATGAATGGCCTATTTTGATCATGTGACAATATTTTTGTTAGTGAATTGTGGAATTCAAGGAGAATTTCACCTTGCTTTACCTATTGTTTGTAATAGTTATGTTCAAAACGTCTTCAGAGGTGCTTGTAATGCAATAAGAGGAGATTTGCAAGAGTTTGCTGATTTTTCAAAGAAAATTTTGGGGCGACTGCCTACTGCCTTTAAATCCCCAGTGCATAAATATTATCACTAGTGTAGGTGTGGTAGTTGGGGTGAATTAAAAAAATCACTCCCTCTGCAGAAAATTCCACCTACATTAAATTCTTCAAGCAGTGTCCAAAAGTGCGGTAATTCCCACCCCAAACTGTTGACAAATCTCTCTTCACGGGGCAACTTAGGCCTTGCAAACGGTCAAAATACCGTTATGTCGAACGCCAACGGAAGCGAGAACACCCGAAACACGAAATAGAAAAAAACATTTCGTGTTTCCTGACGTTCGTGTTTGTTGGAAAAAAACAGACAACATTCTTTCGCTAAACAAACATGCTTGTTTCGCGAAGCAAGTGTTTCGCTATACAAGTGTTTCAGTCTACAGTGTGCGTTGTTGACTATTCAACGGGTTTCGCGAAACAAGTTGCTAGTCACAACCAATCAACATACGAAGACTGGTTCACATGATTTCAAAATGGCGACTACATGGAACCGTCTTCAACGTCTTGGTTTCCTAATGCAGAAAATTGCTATAGTTGAATACCTTATGTAGGCAAAATGACCATACATGTTCATTGTTTTTCTCTGAGAGTACTCGGACAAGGAAATGAAGAAAAGGGCAGTAAAAAAAAAATCGGAACACTCTTCAGGAACATGTATTTTCCACCAACTTCAGTTCTCGAATACTTTTATGAATGTGCTGCCTACCACAGTTCCATTCTGCTGCTTAAAGTAGTGTAGTGTACCCACTTTTGAACCCGCCCGTGGCTAAAAAATTCTGACATGGGCAGGGAAACACGTACACCATTCAGGCTTCAAAAAGGGGAACTTGACTACTACTGTTTACCAACTCCTATTTTCAATCAATTTTTTAAAGGCAAGAGAGTCTGTACGCTGAAAGCAGGCCCTTGTGATTCCGAGCCCCCTCCCCCCCCCTTTCTTGCCGTAGAGCCAAATTTTAGCCGTATCTGTTGCAAAAATCCGAGTGTAACTGCTAATCTTTCGGCGGGAGGCTTGCTCCGTCGCATGTTTTTACCTTTTAGCTGATAACTGCATGGTGATTACGGTTTCTCCTCCGAATACTTATCCCAAGTAAAATCAGGGGGTCAGGTTCATGGTTGGGTGTGTGTGTGTGGGGGGGATCGCAGCAACCCGACGCTCTTACAGAGGTGACGTGTTTGCTGAAACAATGTCTACAGAGGGTGAGGAGGGGACTGAAAGAAAACATTTGGAAAATACATTCCACGTCAGGATACATTTTGCATGGTATTCGTTTAGTTGAAGTGCCGAGTTGTGTGCTGATTTCGTGTTTATCTGGGAAATGTAAATTTTGTAAATGCATATGCGCAAAGAGTGTAACTATTACGTGGTACACTACTTAATGAAAAAAAAAACAACTGTTTGGGGCGGTTGACCCTATCGGGGGTTACATAGTCTATCTTATTCACCCGGTCTGCCCAATGAAATATAGTCAAATCTCCCTCAACGAGTCGCTTACCGTACTGTAGGACAAACATAAGAGAATATTAACTAGGGTATGCGATATTGGATGAGATTTCCTCGACCTTTACATAACACTGCGTAGACTACATCAAGGTTACTTGGAAAGGTGAAAAACTTGTAGTATTTAGCTACATGGAACGGAACTATGAAAGAAACTGAAACAACGAAAACTCTAGGGCGAAGCGCGCCGAAAAGTTTGGGTTCACACCGAAACTACCTTACTGAGCAGTTGAGAGCGAAAGTAGCTTGACAGTCGGGGCATCTGGTCACCGTCAGGGACTACGTTTTTTATCATACCGACTTAGATCCTGAGAGTGGAAAAATTCCCCAACGAGGGAAGGAAGCTTCCCTGACGGGAGGCATGGTCCCTGCCCCTATCTAGAACTACCCCTGCGGGGTGGGGGCTTTTGAAGCTTGTAAAAGGAGGCTACTTACCATGTACATTACGACGAGCAACGGCTAAGACAGCTAGGGGGTTATTTTTTTAGGCTACAGCCGATTTTTTCGAGCTTGTTTTGTTTTCGTGTGTGCGTTGACCTTTCACCGTAGGCAGGTAGTACACCAACTAAAATACGAAACAAGTGAGAAACAAGTTGTTTCGTATTTGCTTTTGTTTACGTTCGCGTGGGGTTCGGCTTTACCCTTACGGCTTTCCACATGGGAACCTGTTTCCAACCTATATTTCTGCTTCCTATATCTTAACAGAAAATAAGCATTTCATTTTTTTAAACATGGTATTAACAATATGTACAGTCCATCAGCTGGTCCCACTGCCTCGCCGTTGTGCAGCGTCCATCAGATATCTCCTTTGACGGCGTGGGCTACCTTGATTTTATTGGTTTTACCCTCATACTCTCAGTCAGTGGCGTAGCCCGTGGGGGCAGGGGCGGAGTGCCCTCTGAAAAAAATCCGGAAGGGAAAGTAGAAAAAGGGAAATGAAGGAGGGAGAGAGGAAAATGAGAAAGAAGGAAAATAGGAAAAAAGAAGTAGGGATAGAAAAGGAGAAGAAAAATAAATACACCTAAGGCAGTCACTCCCGGCGCCTGGCCTCTCTCGAATACGCTAACACTCTGCGATCCCGAAACTAGGGCTCCGGGAAGTCCGGGACGAAATGTCAAAATCAGGAAGAAAATTGTCCTTGTCCTCCCGACTAGGAAAGCTGGCTACGCCACTTCCCTCATTGTAGCCTTTAGTACCAGATCGGTTGCTAAGGTAGATACCACGAATTTGTTACAAAATTGTCTAAGAATATTTCTAAGCAAAAAGCTCTCACTGAATTCTGACAAGTTTCTAGACAGAGTTTCAAAATGCAAATGTCCCACAGCAGCAGACCCGTAGCCAGACAAGGCACTGAAGGGGTAGGGCAGAGGCGAAAAAATTTTCAGTGGAGGTGAGACATACTAAAATGCTTTAAGGCAATAATACTTTTTGATCTTCTAGGGGGCTCAAATTTTTCAGGTTGGCTTGGCCCCTACCCTCCCCCGACTACTGGCTTGCCCATCAGAGAGGGAAACAACTGTGTAAAACTGATAACAATTTCTTTGATATAACAAGAAATTTCCTGCCAGGAAGGACTAACTAACACCTGCTTCCTGAGCTTTAATGCCTGGATTACAGGATTATCCTTCGTAGGTCTTTGCTTAATAACATGTCATTGTAGCCAGAGAATAAAGCCGCACCTGCAGAATTATTTACTAACAAATGAGATTTTTGGAACTTTACTCGACTTATTTTCTTGAAGTCTGAGGGTCTTGTCTAATTCTGAGTATAAAATACAAAGGACTGAATTTAGTTTTTCCTGTCACTTTTGACATTTGAAAGGAAGAAGTGATTTATTATATATCCCAGGCTTATATTATAATATATTAGCAGTTTCTCATTCACCAGTTACTTTTTTGCAAACCTATTGGAAAACATGAAAAATTGCATTCGCACAATGGTCAGCTCTTCTACTTTTCTTATCCATTACAGCTATTGATAAGGGGTGCACCGTCGTAACTGATCCAACCGTGACTTACAATACAGTTGAAGTGAAGCAGGGATCTCGAAGACAAGATTGACATTTACATTCAACTTGCACGTACATGTCATTGCAACCTCTCTCATGTGATTTCCAGAGTATGTGTAGAGCAATCGTTAAGAAGGGTACATGTACTGTTAAGAGTCTTAATTGGCCTTATTTTTTACAACCTAAATGCCATTGGAAAGGTAGCAAGATGACCGGAGGAAGGATCAAGGAGAAAGTTTTGACCCTTTGTGAGCTGCTTTTGAACATGTTTAGACACAAGACCCTTCCATCTGAACATAATTGGTTTTAGAGTCATCATCTCCCGGTTCAGAGGGACATGGAACCTGATTGGGAAAGAATCGTCGAGTGACGATTAAGGAAGTTCTCAGCGATGACGTTGTTATCATGATATAATCTCATGCAGACAGCAGAATGGTTGGGTTTAAAAATGTTTTTAATTGCGTCAACACGGTATGATCTTGTCTATCCACGTGTCGTGATACTATAGCAGCGCTCAAGATTAAAGGGAAAATGCAGTCACCCCAATCAGAGTGAGTATGCCCGGTCACTCTAGTTCATGAATGGCCTATTTTGATCATGTGACAATATTTTTGTTAGTGAATTGTGAAATTCAAGGAGAATCTCTCCTTGCTTTACCTATTGTTTGTAATAATTATGTTCAAAACGTCTGCATAGGTGCTTGTAATGCAATAAGAGGAGATTTGCAAGAGTTTGCTGATTTTTCAAAGAAAATTTTGGGGCGACTGCCTATTGCCTTTAAGCTTCAGAATGCATTTATGGGGGGCAAGAGGGTGATCATAAAATTCTAATTTGGGCGTAATGGGGCTAGTCAATTCATGGAGGGCTTTATTTAATTACGGAAGAGGTTTATTCTTGTCTCTTGGTCTTTGCAGTGGGGGATGCTTGTGTTGGTAGACTTGTTGTGGTGCCAAACTCAAGCAACCTCCTTTTTAACTACGCCTCTGCGTGTATCACAGGAAAGAAAATAGCTGCATTAATTCAACCTACCTGAAATACATCCGCCCAAAGCACGGCCTTGATACCCCCAATCGAAGTATAGAAGGTGCATACAACTCCCACGGCGAGGATTGACCCAGCTAAGCTCAGCCCTGTCACTGCGTTGAGAGCTAACGCTGGTCCATATGTCGCAACCCCCAAGTAAAACACCAGGTGTATGAAGTTTGTTCCCATCCCTAAGAGTCTCACTGTTCTTCCGAAACGAACCTCAAGATACTCATAAACGCTCGTTACCTGAAGCTTGTAAAACACCGGTACGAATGAAAACGGAATAATGCACATGGGAAAGATTTTAGCAGGTAATGACATCCAGAACTGAGGGCCATGGATATAAACCTCCGCCGGTATGCCAAGAAATGTGACAGCTGATAAAACACTGACCACAACGGAAATGGTCACTGGTATAGGGTGCATTTGACGGTCTGCGAGGAGATATTCCTTTGCTGTACGCTGTCGATCGCCTCGCAGAGCATGATAAAGTCCTATGGAGGCTGACAGCAATAAAAATACAACCAGTACTACGTAGTCTGCGACTTCTAAGAAAGCCATGTTATCTGGCAAATTCACAAATTAAAGTAAAATGTATTAAAATTTCGGACCCAAACAATATCCGCTGAAACGTGTAAACTGTTACAAGTGCCACAGAAGCAGACTAGATCTTCTGAAGGTCGGGGAAAGTTTGCCATCAACTTAAATTATGCCCAGGTATCAATGATATTCCTGTTTGTCTCAACAGTTGACATGGATAGCTAACATTGTAAAACGGATATAAATATGCAACAATCAGTGCGACCGCTCAACGAAGTTGGTACCTGGTGTATTGACGAAATTGCCCACAACTGATGATTTCCCTCTTGTGCACTGATTTAGTTTTAAAATGAAATACAAACAACTCAAATGGGACAAGACAGATCTGTTTTTTTAGGCAAGAACATAGAAAAGCCCTTGGAGATCATAAGGATGGTATTTCTGGTGGAATGTTTTCATTATCTGATAGACAGGGGCGTAGCGAAGGTGTAATCTTTAGGGGGTGTAGAGATTATGTTTTGAGGACAGATCTGGTAATGCGTAGCGCGAAAACGAGGGCGTAGCGCGAGCTTTAGTGGGTGGAGTCCAGAGGCCCACCTTGGGGCCTCTGGTGGGATCCAGGGACAAAGCCCACGTGAGGGTCCAGGGGGCGAAGCCCCTGGAAGCTCTGAGGTTTTAGCATATCTCTGGGTGAAAAATTAAGTCTCAGGATGGATATATTTTGGTTCCTAATGCATCATCAAATGCAAAGTTTCTCAATAATTTTAATGTATTAGGCTGTTCCTCTTGTCAGGCCACTATACTTTAAAGCGGTTGGGGTCCAGGGGCCCACCTTAGGGTCCCTGGTGGGGGTCCAGGGGGCGAAGCCCTGGAAGCTCCGAGGTTTTAGCATATTTCTGGGCAAAAAAAAATAAGTCTCAGGATACTGTAGGTATATTTTGGTTCATAATGCATCATCAAATGCAAAGTTTCTCAATAATTTTAATGTATTAGGCTATTCCTCCCGTCATGCCACTATATACATCAGGAGCTGAACCTGGCGTTCAGAATTTGAACACTATCCGTTCAGCATTTGAATACTATGCGTTCAGCATTTGACCACTAGACGGGTCAGGCGTTCAAAACGGTAAGTGTTCAAATAGGCGTCCGGCGTTCAAAAAAGGAGAAAAAGTGTTTTAGAATCTTAACACAAGCGTTCAAAATATGCTTTGAACGTAAGGATGCGTTCAGTTTCTGTTACATTTTGGTGTTCAAAAGTTGAACGCCTGAGACTTCAGTGAACAGGTGAAGGAAAGACACGCGCGGCACGCATTATTTTTTCCCAGGTTGTTTGTTGGTAAACCAGACCCTCAGGAATTTGCAAAATGTGTTTGAAGTCAAGATTAGGGTTTATAAAACGGGCTAAGGATACCCTCCCCATGGTGATGACAAAAAGAGGAATAATGTCCAGAATGTGTTTTTTTTTCAAGAATGTCATATGACCCGAAATAGTGCGCCCATACGGAAACTTTTAATTCCCTTTCTTTCCCCGAGTTTCCGACGGACTCGGTCACTCGTCCAATTACAGCGACGGTATTCACATGTATTATCAATTTGGAGACGGGTTTTCAACTTGAATATGGGCCAATTAGATGAAGCCGATAACAGACTGGTATACGCTCTCCGGTTCTCTCTTTCTCTCTTTTTGCCTTTCCATTCCCGTTTTCCCTTTCATTCCCTTCCTTCCCCTTTCCTTTCCATTCTTCTCTCTTCTTTTCCTCCTCTCCTCTTTTCCTCTTCTTTTCCTTCTCCTCACCTCTTTTTGCCGACAGACCGAAAATTTGCCGACGGCGACCAAATATTGAGAGAGTGTGACACTCCCCACACCCAGCGCTCGCGATGGCCCTGCTGATAGATGTTTTCCAATAAATTTTGTTTATTTTGTTTTTTTTAATAAGCCGTCCAACGCTGATAATTAAAAGAGTGCAATATTTGGTTCATGATATGACTCAACTGCACTCTGTCTGTCAATAACTCGTGATCTTTACTTTTGCGAGCAAGATATCATCTTTCAGCCACATCGATGCTCAGTAAAAAGAGACATTGGTATAACTTTTGTGATATATTACCAAATAGGATGGGGTCTTTTGTCAATTTGATATAAAAGTAGACTAGATGAAGTATCACTGGTGGTAAACTGGGGTCATTTAAAGAAATTTTTGAGAAATTATGGGCTATGAAGCTGGAGGTCGTATATTATTAGGCTTTGACTGAGTGAAAAGGCTCTGGAAAAAAGATACGGAAGCTTTGAGCTCCGCTAGCAAAAAATCTTCACGGTAATGGTATGGTAAATTGAAATAATTGCCATGAATCGTCAACTTGTCAGTTTTCTTGTGAGGGGTAGTTTGCACCTGGCGGAAACTTGTCAAGGTTTAGTGACGACATTACTTTTTCAAGTAAGTGTGTAAGTCAATGGAGAATTTGTTGAGGGTATGCTATTTTAATTAAAAGGTGGTCATTTAAACTTAATTTAAAGTCACAACCGATCGAAATCATTGGATGTTGGCAGTTGTATAAATGCAAATCGCTATCATGTTACAGTATGTTTCTCAATGAGTTGTGAAACGGCCAGTCGCCTAGGTGTGTTAACTTGATTTGGCTCTAAAATGAATAAGGGCAAATCCTGTCATAAAACCCGAAATTGTCCGATTTTGTTAACTAAAAACTCAAATAGTGTGTCGAAAATTTTGTTTCTGTCTTGACATCTTTCGGACACCCTTCGCCTTTGTCGGGGCTTCAGACTGCATACCCACGTCGGGGGAGCTTTGCCCCCTGTCGCACAAATCCTGACGCCACCCTTACGTCGGGGTTGCACATTTTAACGTACCTTCTATCCTGACTATATGTCTCCCGAAGAAATTGATAAAAATTCTGCGACAGGAGTACCACGACCTTCTCTGTCCCTTCCCCTCAACCCACCCCTTATAACGTCTCTGTTAGGACAAACTACGAAAAGTTTACAGGATAAAGGAGAAACACTAACAGGAGAAATAAGGAACATTTGCAAGCATTGAACCAACACCATTTGGGCGTGTTTCGTGCAATATAAAGTACGGTACCAATTTTTAAGGATGCAGGCGAAAAGGGCTGTTTGCTACCCCCCACCCCTGGCGCTTGTATTTTATGTCATGTAGTTTTACAGTAGAGTATTTGTATTTATATATTGAGACTGACACCTAACATTGTCGTAGGTTAGATGGGAAGGCGCTCGATTCCGAGTGCTAAGTACGTGAGTTCAAGTCCACCTCGAGACTTAGCAGTGAGTCTTTTCCCGTTTTGCGGTTTTGAGTTTACTGCTATTTTCCAGACTTACTCATATCTAACTGTCGAGATTTTGCAGTTGTTTCTCTTTAATAACTTCCTTGTTCTAGCTTTTATCTAATCCTATTTGTTCCCACTCTTGCTTTCCTTAATTGGGAGTTCGTTTTATTCATCATACCTTACTGCAAATTTCCAAATCAGGTCTCTACACGCTATTGCATGTAGCCTACACTATCAGGTCGTGCAACCCCTACCCCTAACACATAGCTTATTTTCGGTTGCAATTGGTAAGTTTTTTTTTTCTTTTTTTCCTCTATTTGAGATGAAACGGATTCCATATTACATGTAGATAGCATTTGACACGAAAGGTCTCAATAAAAACAATGGCCTCGGCTACGTAAGTAGCCGCGGCCATTGTTTTTATTGAGACCGAATTAGCTTACCTTTCCAAAACAACTCTTCTCTCTCTTCGAACAGCTATTTTGGCATGAATATTTAAAAGATTACCGATTTCAAAATATTTTCTTCCATTGTCACTATGGATTATACCTCTTAGGGGTACCCCTAAGAATCTGTCAACAATGTGTGTCTATTGTCCCTGTTTAATGGTGTGATGTATTTGTCAAAGAAAGACGCTGCATGGTTCCTTAGACTTGACCAAGTCTCTCTTGGCGTTTTCTCTGCCCTGTTCAGACGAAACAACCATTAATTCAAGAAATTTCCTCCGCGCCAAAATATTGACTGACAAATTTAGTCCCTAATATTTTTGGCGGGTGACAGTGTGTACCCTGTTGTTAAAAGAATGAGCTCAACCTGTGATGTGGATGTTGTAGCAAATTAATTCACGTACTCATTACGCAAAAATGTTGGAAACGGAAGATGTTTTAGGCAAAGATTTCCCTTGTGTCCTTCCGCTATGAAAACTGCAGTCAGTCACCCCAATTTGAATTAGTGTAGCCGGGTATCCTATTATATGAATGGCTCTTGAGAAGCATGTTATTTTTTAATTAAAGTCCCTCGACTCTTTGGCGAAGAGCAGGAGGACGAAACCAAACGTTACTCCCGAAAGAGTTCTGTTTCCCAAAGGAGCTACGTCCCCGACATGACAACAAACTTATTAAGTAGTTTACTAATCAACCTTTCGACCTTCAGTCTTCTACATCATGGGTCTGTAATGCTTGACTCCGTTCTCACATGGAGCTACTACTTGCACTACTTGGTCCAAGTAGTAGCTCCATGGTTCTCAAAGGCTGAGAAGCTGAGATACTACACATGATCTAAGCCAAAGCTAAGTAACAGACCACTAATTCAAGGGGATTATCCGCGGAGGATATTACCCTGCGTATTTAACGCCTTTCAAAAAGTTGAGGGGGGGGGGGACAGTATCGATCATATTGCTAAAGTGCTGTGATCAATTCGTGATGTGTATATGTGGTAGGAAAGGACTGAAGTACTCATCGTGGAAAAATAGAGAAAATTGAAGGTAATTCAGGCAACTTTTTGCAATATATCCTTCCGCGATGCAAAATGGCATTTTAAATGAAGTTAAAAAAGCAGGAACAACCACCCTATTATACAAGCCCTCCTAGCTCAAAATCTCAGCAGTCATGCATTATTTACAAATGTGAAATCATTGTAAAAGGCCTACTCGTGAGCTTTCATATGAATTCAGGCTTCACACCCCCAATAAATCTCCCGTTGACTTACACACTAAATAAGCTCCGTTTCGAGACCCCTGCAGCCATGTCAAAGTTAGGATACACCCACCCTAATCTCTTCAAATTTTTTAAAAAAACAGGATTTTTGGGGGAAAAAAACCCCCCCAAAAAGGGGGTTTTAAAATTTTCCCAAAATACCCCAAAAATTTTGGGGGCAATTGGGGGGCCCCATTTTACCCTTTTAAAAATTTTTTTAGGATAAAAAGGGGGGGTTTATCAAGAGCAACCAAGGGGAAAAATAAAAAATTTAAAAAAGGGGAAAATTTTCCCTTTTTACTTTAAACCCCCCCTTTTTTTAGGGGGGGGAAACCTTTATTAGTCTAACTTTTCCAGTTTTCACAATTTTATGACCCCCCCATCCCCCTTTTTTGAAAAAAAAAAACCCCGGGGGCCCCCTTTTTAAAAAATTTAAAAAAAGAAAAGATGAAAACAAAAAATTTTTTTAAATTTTTGGGTGGCCGCACCCCCCCCCCCCCCCCCCCTTTTTTTAAACCCCCAAAAACTTTTAAAAGAAAAAAAAACCCCCCCCCCCCCCTTTTACTTTTCCCCCTTTAAAAAAACCTTTTCCTTTATTTCATACCCAAAACCCTTTTTTTAAAACCCCTTTAAAAGGGAAAAAATAAAATTTTTAAAATTTAATTTTGGGGAAAAAAAAAAAATTTTAAAAACCCATTTTAAAAAATTTTTTTTGGGGAAAAAAACCAAACCCCTTTTAAAACCTAAATTAAAGGGGGGGCCCCCCCCCCCAAAACCCCCCCCTATTTTTCCCCCCTTAAAAAAAAATTTCCCCCCAAAAAAACCTCCAAAAACAAAAACAAAATAAAACCCCAAAAAAAAAAAAAAACCTTTTTATTTCCCAAAAAAAACCCCCAAAAAAAAATTTAAAAGTTTTTTTAAAAAAACCCCCAAAAAATTTTAAAAAAAATTTGGTCCTTCCCCTTTTCTTTCCAAATTTTAATTTAATTTTTACCAAAAAAAATTTTTATTTTTGTTTAAAAAAAAATAATTTCCCTTTAGTTTTCATTTTAAATTTAAAAAAAAAACCATTTTGCCCCCTTTTTTTTGGCCCTGTTAAAAACCTTCCTTTTTTTGGAAAAACTCAAAAATTTTTTAATTTTTTTAATTTTCAAATTTTTTCCCAAAAACGTTTTTAAAAAACAGATACGAAATAACATTTAAACAATTAGCCATATCTGATTATCAGTAACCTAGTGTGCTTCATTACCTTGGAGAGGCCCACAACCCTCCTTAAACCTTCTGCTTAGAACTGACATAGGCAGAAAGATTTTGGATTTACATTCCGCCTCCTTGGCCACATTGCTTTTCATACTTAGCTTTAGTGTCAATAACCAAATTATTTAACTAAATTGTCCTGCTTCTTGTAGACTGCAAAGTCATCAGAATTCTTTATGACGCCAGATCGACGCCAGCACTTACCGCCTTGCTTCCTGGCTGCTCTAAGTACCTCTCTAGACATCCACATTAGCCTATTTTTAACCACAGCTTTTCTGATTGGGATCACAACTTTGGGGTAGTGGTCAGTAACTATTTTCGAAAGACGCTCCAATGCTTCATAGACCTAAGTGAGACACCACGGCACCCAATCCTAAAGGGGGGGGGGTGGTAAGAATCCTTTAGCATTATTTTTGACTACGCATGCCTTTTGTATGGTGCGTCTCAAATGACATTAATCGCATTCATCCTTGCAAAATCGTTGTGCTAAATTTATTTTCTTTCTCGGCCGCTAGATTTAGATAATCCGAAACCTCTTCTGCGTGCGCTTCACTGGCTACCTATTTCGTGACGACTCCAAGTTTTAATTTTGTTTATATGTTTTACAAATGTGGAAATAATTTGCTCTGACTTATCTCTCTAGTATGCTTCAATGAAACCTCACCTTATAATGTTCCTGTTACAGGTCTGCAATAGGAGGGGAACCCTACTCCTGAATAACTTCTTCCAAAAAGCGAGTAGGTGATGGTGCCTTTTCTATTGCTGGCCCTGTGTTTATGGAATTCCTTCTTCCCCTTTCACATTACGGCATTCGAAATCTGTTTACACTGGGGCAAAAAACAACTAAGACTTACTATTTAATTGACTATATTTTGTTGCAGCGATTTTTTCTTGTTTTGGTAGCGCATTGATCATATGGAATTGCCTATAAAAAGTCGGTATGGTATGTATGTATAGGTATTAAAGTTGAGCCTTGCTGAAATCTAAAACAGTTGTTGTCACTACATTTAAGTTTTGCTGAAACAAAGTACTCAAACTTATGAGTCAATGGTCACTAGATCCTATTTTGTTCTTTCCACCACTGCTACTTTCTAACAGGTTCGTCAGTACTGTACCAAATTTCCAGAAACAATTGTCCTCACGAGTGGGAAACAGACTGCTGGGTAAGAACATCAGACACTGCCTCGAGAAACTCCCTCCCATTTGACCTACTAGTATCTGAATGCCAATCAAATATCAGGAAAGTTGAAATCCCCAAACACACTGGTCTTTTCTGAATAAACTATCCTAAAACTGTCGAACAAACTTGATTATTATCAGCAAGAATTTGGTAACGTAAATAATACACAACTAAAGGAGTGCAAGACTCATTGCCCAAACTTTCACACCACTCAGCCGTTATAAAATCCTTGACGAAAACTTGTTTGGTTACATCAGCATCAATTGATGCTATCCTTAACAACAGTAAACCCTCCACACCTACCACAGACCAGTATCCGCCTATCCTGCCTGAAATTTTGTCGCCAGGAACCTGAATTCAGAGTTGCTGATATCACGTGGAGCAAGTTTCAGTTACCCCCAACTATTTCTGGATTGTCTTGGAAATATGAGCAAGGAACTCCTGACTTATTGAAAAGGCTGCGAACATTGGCAAAATGACTTCATTCCCCAACTGCCCTATTTACAGTTTCCCCTTGTTACTAAACCCAATCACATCTGACACAATAAACTACAGAAACCCCCCCAGCCATCCTTGGCTACCTCACCCATGACTCTAGTTTGCCACCTGCGAATCAACAGCCCAGAAACCAGCTACCATCTCATTAGCCCCTATGCTCGACAAGTGCAACCCAGCTTTAGCAAAAAGATCCCTCCTATTTACAAACCAGCCCAGGTATCACAAAGAGAAAACCCTCAAGAGCACACTCGTTTTTCAACCACTTATTAAATCCCAAATTTTGCCCAAGAGACCTTCCTATCAAACCGAGGGAGAATACCACAACAACCCCTTTGAACGTGTCGACTTTAGCCTACAAATCAGTTCCTTATACTTTGACCTAGTGAAATTTGATGGTCCCGAATGAGTTTATTAGTGCCCACTTGCACAGCTACAACTTCCTCGTCCCCAACAATTTTGCCAACTCTGGCCGAGATGTCCTCAATTCTAGCACCCGGGAGACAAATCCTTACCCTGTTCCTTCGGTCCCTCTTACAAAATTCCCTATCAGTATACCGAGTATGGAGTCCCCAACAAACAGTAACCTTACCCTTAGCCTTTTCACCCTCCCACAGACCACCAGAAATACCAAGTCCCTCTCCTTTGATTCCTCTACAACCTCCTGAACAATATCCTCCACTGATATCCCGAAAAAGAATTTGACGTCTCAACAGCTGGACACCCCTCAACAATTTCAACAGGCTTTCTACCTTTCTGTACTGAACCCACCCGTTTGAGCTGTCAGCACAGCCAAAAGTCCCTTCAGTTCTTTTAGAGCGGTTACACTTCTGACAAACAAAACAAAGTATCTCTAGATGCTTCTTCAAAGGTTGAATTTAGGCCCAAATTAACAATCGATGAGCCCACATACCACAATCTCACAACAAATATGTTGGTCTTCAGCCATAGGTTATCCAACAAAACGAGTACAGTACGGAACATGGTTAAAATACTAGGATAAGATAGGAAAGTAGCCATGACATAGTTGAGTACTTGTAGCAACTTAAGTAGTACAAGTAACTGTTAGATCGCTAGGCTAACTTAATCATGCTAAGACCTACCATAGATCTGGGTTAGCTAGTGTTACTAGGCTGCCTAGAAGCTATGGCCTAGTTACTTATGAATATAGTTACTGAACTACAAGTTTACCCACTAAGAAGCTTGAGAGTTAAAAATAGCTAATTGGATGTCTAAGATGGTCTTAGACAACCAAATGAAGACAGTAAGGTTGGCTCAAACAAAAATCTGATGACTTGTCAGATATAAAACAGGAACATCTGTTACAAAATTGGTATTGACAAAACTAAGTTTGAAAAGCCAAATTCAAGGAGTTACGTAAATCCAAAACTTTCTGCATCACTAAGCAGAAGGTTAAGAGGTGTTGCACTCCAATGGTAATGAATGGCACATAGTTACTATCATCAGATATGGCTAATTTAAATGATTATCGTACTGTTTTACCAAGGAATCATCGTTTGGGACTTGTAGGGATCTGATAATTCTTCTTTAGTTATGATAGTTGTCTTCTGAAATTTTGTAATAAGTGAAAAGTTTAAAAGCTAGTAAGCCTGGGTGATGATCCATCCTGATTCTCTGAATGCTCAGATTTGTCAGTTCTTTGCATTATTTTTAGAATTCGGATTCAACTTTGACGCGATGCGTCTAATGATTACCAATTTAAAAAGGTGGATCGGAGCTTGCCTGCAATTATAGGCGGTGTTTAACCAGTGTTGTGTACAAGTTATGGAATCTGTAATCAAGGATTGTTGCTTAAATATCTTTAGAAATGGGTTACTCAATCTGTCACAGCATGGTTTTTACCGATAGATCTTGTGTTACTAATTACTAGCTTTGAGATGTTTCTTATCTTGGATGTGTCACAGGTGAGTCATACCTGATTTTCAAAAGCCTTTGATAAAGTTCCATTAGGTAACTATGTAAACTGCATAGGTTAGCATCAAGCAGTGTGCTGACTGATAAATCATGCTCATGTAGATCTCAGAATTTGTAATGGTAATTCTCTTCTTGGAAAGAAGTTACAAATCAATCTTCTGCGCTTCTGTTCTTAATTTCATCAATGTATTGATGCTCTCTACATCTATATTAGTAGTGCTGATGATTAAGCTCATAGGAAGGTTAGTGAAAGATATGCCTCATTACTGCAAAAAGATGGATAGGTATTTCATGTCTCAGACTGGCAAAATGTCTATTAATGCAGATAATGCAAAGTCTTCACTTTGGTCCTAAAAATTCGCATGATTGATAACATGAATTAGTATTCTAGTATGTGACTTTGAGAAGGATCGGGTGAGTTTTACAGCGTGATTTAAAGCATCTAGACATGTGCAGCTCTGCTGCTAGGCTAATAGGTGCTGTATGTCGAGGAATTAGAGTTTTAGTAAAGAAATTTACTAAATGTATAAGCAGTTGGTAAGACACACTATGAGCCAGGCTTGGAGTCCACTTCTATGAAAAGACAGCTTTTAGCAAGTCAGAGGGAGCCACTGCTTATCACCAGTAGACCCTACTTATCATGTTAGACTAGCATCTTGGCTACACCTGGAGTTCGAGAAGGATTAGGGGGGACATGCTTCAGGTGTCAAATTTCTTGAAGAATCTTTGTCCTCTTCAATTATTAAAGTTCAATTAATTCTCGGGTAAGGCCATTGTAGAATAGTAAGAATTTTGCACTCGACTTAGGAAGTTCAGCTTTCTCATAGAGTTGTTAAGAGTGGAAATCTGCACTGAGTGGGTGATTAATCACCTGTGCACTGCTTTAAGGTAACATTGACAGTTCTTCATAAGTTGGTAGAATCTATTCTGGTCGTTTGGTCGGTTGGTTCTTTGTTTTCAGTTAAGGTTGTAGAGGATTCAGGCATCTAGGAAGCCTTAGCCCTCCTTTACCTTAACTGTTATTTATGTTATTTAGATAAGTATCTTTCGAGGTTAATCATTCGGAAGAAAGGTATTAAGCTTTTAAGATTTTAACTTCAAAGTGTCGATATAATTTTCAGTATTAATAATATGTTCCACATTTGAAGATGAACAATATCGTTGATTTTATAAATGTGCATCAAGTATTAGATCAATTCTATTGAAATTAGTTGCATGACGTTGTCCACAAGCACGAACATGTGAATAATATATTACAACTACAAATTTTCTGGCTAGCAACGTTAAATTTGAATATAATTTGCTTAGGCTATTTGTCGTTCGTTAACGTCTTATTGAATGAGCAAATTTAGGCACGTGATTAACACTGCACATTGATCATGATGTAATATAGTGTAGCCATTGATACTATTGAATATTACCAATAAGACTGTACTCATTCATGTTTAACAAGTCCTTCAATGTGCCACTGAGTACACATAAGTGCTCAGTTCAATTTAAATGTACTTAGCTGTATATTCATGACTTCGTCCATCCATAGACCAAAGCTTAGAAAAATTTCTGTTACCCTAGCTTCAAGTGACTTCAAGCTTCCCATAGTATAAGTGTGTCCCAAGTCAGCAATAGCGAATTACTGATGTTCACTTCCAGAGGTCACAACAACTTCTTAAAAGTTCAGCTATAACCAAAATTGTATGACTTAGCAACTGTCATAATTTGACACTGCATTCCCTGTTTTGAGTTCAATGATTGGTACCTAAAGCTTGCTAAGTACTGAGAATCGTCTAGCGCTATGAATGTAAGTAAATACGTCTAAAATATAACTATGGTAATCCCTTAGACTAATAATTTATTTGTCAGTAGTTAGCATGACTGTCATTTAAGTTCTGTAATTAACCAGCTTTGCCAATATTAAAAAATTTGTCACACTATGTAATATGAATACTTTGCTGAAAGACTTTTAGACAAGGAAGGATGCAATACTTCAAAATAGTGACTGGTTATAAGTAACCATTTGTGTAAACCAAAAATTTTGTCACAAGAAGTACAAATGTAGATAAAATATAGAAGTTCTATACAGTTTGTCAATATGTTACCTGAAAAGGTACAGTGAATTCTGCTGGAAAGATCTTGCTGAGTGTATGAATTCACAGATACGTTAATTTCCGGGGTCTCTTTAGAGCAATTGAGGTTTCAGTCTGACTCCTGATACCAGATTGAAGCTAATGTTCTTCACACTGATCTCACAAGTAGACATGATATGTTTTAAACTGTATCATAACTCATACTATATCTTGAGAGAAGCAGTTCGATATCATGTTTTAAAAAGTGCAAATACTCTGGAGTCAAATTTATAAAATCTCAGCAAGGTATGACCGTTCATGGCAATTGAGAAGTTCGATCATTGATACAGTATGTTTACTTGTGGCAGTCGTAAACATGCAAACTGTCATGAATTTGCAATATTGACCATTTGGGTCTGTTGTAGAAGACTTTCACGATAGCGTGCCAAGACGTAGTAGACAGACTTCTCTCAGAATCTGCTCCATTTGTATGCATAAGGTGTCACTGCCAAAATCAATTGAATAATCCATGTGGTACAGTTCAAATCTGTAATATGCTGCACTTGTGGCCATAATAGCATGTGTGTCATTCAATTCAACTCAGTGAAACATAAAGCTAAAGTGCACCATCTAATTTAGACAACTCAATAACAACTGATGCTTTACACGTAGTCGCATTCACTGTCTCAGCATGCTTCAACTAATTTGTGACAGTTTGAAAAGCGAAAGCAACATTTCGTGAAATTAGTGATGTCATTTGGCATAGTTTTGTCATGGCTACCATTAAGTTTACAATGTACTTAGATCAATGTGCTGTAAAATAAATATATACTGAACATAGATTGCTTAGGAAATCCACCACATACACATGCACTCAATCATTTGTCAATAACTATTTTAGTGTAAGCAACGATCTTAACAAGACCTAACTTAAAAGATGGTAGGCATTTTCACCTTATGAATTCATTACTTAAGATCGTATAGACTTGACATAGTAGCATAAGATCCAAGAAATCATTGCATTTCATGTAACACTCCACATGATTATGCATTCTACTGTCCTAAGAATACATAAAGAAAATTCCTATAGTATTGTAAGTCCCAAGTCACTTATTAAATTGACAGATTATTCGATTTACTAATAAATCTCGACTACAATTTGACCAAAAACAATTAATATTTCAACTTGCAAGGGGAGAGTCACTAAAGAACTGAATTGCTCAGATTGATCACAGCAAGAGTTCGAACATTTCAAGTCAGCTACATGATAATTACCATGGCTACTAAATCTAATGGAATTTTGTACTGAGCCTTACAATATTTACAGAACCAAGTAGCTGGACTTGAATACCATGTGGTTTGACACAACATATTCGAAGGAATATGACCAATTAAGGATAGTTAAGTAGAATTGTTTGTTATGTTCCATTTTTGAAATAATTTCTATATAACGTTGTATAGATACAAGTATTGATGTAGGAATCTTGATGACTTTATTGACATGAACTTATATGTTGATTATTAGCTGTCAATATTAAGCTGCTAGAAATCATGACTGCTTGAAGTTGAACGTAAGTCAATTCAATTTTTACTTAAGCTGAGTGTTTATTTTTCAGCTAGAGAACACATATGAAAGAAACAGACAATGTTAAATGTGAAAAGATCAAAGAATTTGTCACTAGCATTTTCTTTGATGAGTGTTTCAGTCAGACACTGATAGCTGTTAAGATTTCAAAGAATGAGTTGTCAATGACTGGAAGCTAAATTTTTGCACTTCGGGAAGAGGTCTTGGGGGACATCAGCAGACAATATTGTTGCAATCGCCAATTGAGTTTGTGACTTTGTCAAAAGTGCCCAGTAGACTTCGAAGCCCTTGAGTCGGACACATTGAAACAAGCTACTGTGATGCAACTAAACATGGAAGAGCTCAACATTAAATACTGAGACATTTAATGTATCCTTTAATGTGGAATAATTAACCATGCTTATGTATGGTATTTCAGCATCTGTTAATGTTAGCAAATATTAACAGATTGTTAGGAATTGATGAAAACTATTTCGTAATTTTCAATTATCGCATTGTAAGTCATATGTTACTCTATACATAATGAATGATTGGATGTAGTTACTTGATTCAAGCTTAGAATGATCCATGTGTACCTGTTAACTGGAAGCATATTTAATCTGGAACACTTAGAACTATACTGTCACTTTTTGTTTGATGTCAATCTAGATTAATTGTATTGCAACTTTTCCGATGGTATCCTTACTAATATCACCTCAGGTTGTACACTGAAGTATTGAAATTGTAATGAGTTCAATTTGTATAGTAGTTGACTTAAATGTAGAAATTCATCAAGCACAATGAGTCACAATTTCTGTGTTTTTCAATATGCTCAAGTTTCCATTGTGTATATTTGATAGATCCAACTACTGAGAATGTGATTACTTTATTCAGGTTGTATTCGAATAAGCATTCATGTTTTGATAGCTCACATAGTAATATTCACAATTATTAATACTCAGAATTGCATATTTGGAGAGAGAAATCTTTAAATGACTGCTTACTAATGCATAGCAGTGCTGACGTTAATGAAAATGTTCGAAGAACATTGAGGCTGTTTTCACATGTCTAAAGCTTTAGGCGAGATTTTGAAAATTAGCATAACCATGCATGTGACTAGTGAGATCTTAACGATTTCTAGTGATAGTATGTCTGAAATGAGATAAGTAGGCTTTTACCAGACCTTGATTTACGATTGTGTTTAGTCCCTTTGGCATCTAAAACTATTGTATGGCACAGCACGTTTATGTTACCAGTATTCGATGGATTCTATTGTAAGTGTTTTATTCAACTTTCACATATTATAACGAAGATTGCCGACTTGAAATTTTGTTGCAATGCAATAAGAATTTCATGCTTCTGCACATACTATGTAGTACAACATGAGGCAACCTAACTCATGTACAAAATTCTTGTGAGATCAGAAATTTTGTTGATGCATTAGCTAGAGGTATTGCCAGTGATATGGGGCATCTTATGTAAAAATGTTTATCAACAAGTTTAGTTAACAAAATTGGTTCTGCGTTCAACTGTTCTAAGTTGACTACCTTTGAATTGGTTTCTCTTTACCATCCTTTGTAAAGTCATATTTTGTATCTAGTGATGAATCAATAACTGTAAATTTCAGATATCCTTGTCAACTGAGTGCTCTGGATATGCGGAATAGTTGTTATGACTGTTCTGGATGATATAATCAATAAATTGACAGGTTGCAAATCCTACATTAGAAGTATCCTATGAGTTTATCAAATTACAGTCCAAACTGAACAATAGCAGTATGTATGTATAGGCTAATAGCATAGGTCTGTTCAGATTCCGAATTACCTTTGAATTCTGCAGTGTTATGGAAGTCTGTATAGTTGTAAAATCGTTAAACCTTTGAGTACACTGCAGTATTAGTCTGTAATGGGATGAATATATTGGATTATAAACTTATAGGTAACCCTTCGTGATGGATTCTGTCACGATATTTTTTTACTGTATATCTAGTTGTTCATGTCTGACTATAAGCCTAGCTATATCAATCGATTACTTTATGATCCTAGACTAGTATATCATCTTTCATTTGAGTGTATTAGGGCATATTTTCTTATGAACTTTACTGATACACTTAAATCTTGCCTTGCTACTGCAAAGTAATGCATGATACATGAAAGAAATGAGCATGTAGGTTCCTATGATCCTCATCATTGAATCTACAATGAAGTACAGTTTGAAGAGATTCTGTATGAGTTTAAGTTTTATCTTAATATCAGGATATATAATTTGAAGAAAGTTTGATAAGCAACAGTACAAGCTTCTATGCCAAGCAATAGTTCAAGATTGTTTCGTGGTGACTTTCCTGAGCAATAAAGTGAATGCTTCCTCTAAGATTCTATCAAGATGACAATGCGTACTTTTCAACGTATTAGAGAAGTTTGTATACAGTTATCAACTCGTAGCTAAAGAAAATAATTTATCAACTATTAGTTTACTGGATCGAACTCCTATACATAACTGACATTCACATTGGATTATCTGTGAAGTTGCATGAATGATGTGTAGCTTATCATTCATACATTTAGGCATCTTTTCCTTGCTAGTATTAAATGTTTTTGAACACTCTACAGATATACTGATACAGTGCTTCATCTGAGCGTTCTTACACATGTTGGAATCCATAATGGACAACCTGTCGATGGGTGATCTAAGGTGACAGTTGTTACTGGACTAAGTGATATTATCAATCCTTCTCTGATCGAAATTAGTGGCTATAATATATACTGCCAGTATTACTATAAATCTTCATTGACTTCTTTGTATCAGAAAGTAATATCTTGCAAAGCATAGAATTCTAAATACAATTAGATTAAAGTCTAGTCACGTGTGAAGGCACTTATAAAAGAATCTCAAATCAGAATGTAATTGCTTAAGATGATAAGTTCAACTTTAAGTCATTAGAAATCTATATCGCCTAACTTGCATATATCTCAGATGAAAATCATGACTCATGACTAGAATATACATTGTTTTGTACAGGATTCCATGAAGAATGTCTTACACAATCATTTATTCTGATGTCACTAGATCTTAGGAATCATGTGCATATGACTCAGCAATATGTGATCTCTATGCAATCCATTTAATGCAACATATTAACATGTAAGAATTATGTCATAACCAATTTCTTTCAACGATAAATTTATGCATGTACTTTCATATGAGTCCATACACTGGATTATTGTGTTGATTCACATTTTTCAGGACACACTATAATGCAAGTTTATGTATATGTCAGTTTCAAGAGCCAATTGTACATTTCGTACTGATAATTACTAACTTATATCAACTTACCATAGGTTCATCAAAGTACTGGTGCAAATGATACAAATGTTTACCCATAGTAAGTATGCAAGACTGTTCTGGAGAACATATGATATTTGCCTATTTCAAAACTATTGCACATGGAGTTATAATTTTCAACTAACTGAAACGTTCAATGTATCTAGCTGAAGAATTTAGTACTTAGAAATTGACATGAAATTTGCAATTGAGCATCTGACATCATTAGTACTCCAGCTTTGGCATTGTGTACCCTAAAATAATTAATTACAATCATGCTGATGAACACATGATTATTAGACTGAAACCTACATTTGCATTGTCTCAGACATTTGATCGCACTGTACTAGTCAATGAAATGAGTCATCTCTGGCATCAACAAGGTAACCAAACTTGTCTAATGTTTAAACCACAAGGTAATCATTTCTTTGGAACTTAGCAGACTGACATACTGTACCATTTGTTAAAGCTAAGTGTTCTCTGTACTACACCAGATTTCTTGCAGAGATGTAATAACAAATTTAGTTTCAAAAGTTGTCAATATACATAAATTTGCAATTAAGATAAATTGCAAATATGAGTTCACCAAATGGAGATGTCTTTTAGCATAAACAGTGCAACTTGCAAAATTGTGACATACTGAAATGTCAATTATATGTAGTGAGAATTGACAACCTATTTATGCAACGAGTATGTACGCAATACTTACAATTTTCGTGAAAGTCAAATTCTTACACTAAGTTTCACTAACATGCATAATGATTAACATATCAGATTTTATGGAAAAGTAGCGAGCTATCTTGTAAACTTCTGCAATAGATTCTAATCGAAAGTCACCCTAAGCTTGACATGTTACAAGTTGCTAATAACTAGATCATCCATTTCTAATTTCCACATCGACAGTAAAACGCTAATTATTAACTAGGTTACTTGTAATGTGCAAAATTTTCATTTGGCGATTCCTTATCTGTTTTGTGACTAGAAGCATAACATTCAGCATATTGGGATGGCAACAGCATACACTCTAGATATATTCAAAGTTAAAATTGACAAATGAAGTTACATGAATATGGTTTAACTGTAAAACTTCAATGTTTGACAAACTCATCAGTTAATACTTAAAACAGATTACTTAATATATACGATAGATTCTTTTCTAAATATTCAGTACATAATTACAATTACTTAGCTGAGTAATTATCGATAAGTGCATGTACCTAATGTCATCGTACACATGATACAGTGCTGTTAAACGTATTAGAAAACTAGGACTCATACACAATGCATTACTATTAGCATTTTCGAACTGCATCCTACACGAATTGACTATCTTGCTACACTTAATCCAGATCGAAGATGTTGTATCTACAAACATGCGTGCAGTAAACATAAGTGCCTAACAGACTGTTCATGTATTCTAACATGGCATGAGCATTACATGGACTTAAAATGCTTACTGGTATAGCAATAACAATCTGCAATCATTATGTATCTTCATATGTAACTGACCAATATGAGAATGAAGAAAATGCTTGAACTACATTCAGCTAAATTATTATTGAAGTATGTAATACTGTTGCATCTACACAGGTTGTCATTTCTGCAAATTTCTTGATCATGTAATGTCATCTCATTCCCGATAGAAATTTGAGATTTAATGTACCAACATGTGTAAAAGTATTCCAACTCTGCATACATTAAATCCTAATTATGAAGACATTCTTAGAATACAGATTTGTTTGTGGTCAAAGTTCCTTGAATTATGTAACAACTTAATAAAGATGTAACATTTTAACAATATCTGCATAACGTAAATTTGCCACGAATTATATTCTGAATTTACAAACTAGGATTCATGACTCGATTTGGGCATTGATTATTACAACAAATTTCATGTTTGCTACTACAGATCATGACTGAAACACAGCATGTGAAGATTTGAAATATGATTGTTACGTAATGGAAGCTTTTTAAATGCAGAGTCTGCTGTAGGTTTAATCTGGCCGTGCATAACAGCTACACTTAGCAATGATTGATATGTGCCTGTCAGTTAGCTGTCAAATGACTAGTGCTATTAATTTCAGTTATTGGATTGGAGCCAATAATTTGCTGGCATTCTTCTGATGTGTACAATATGTGCTCATCATGAAATTCTTAAAACATCATGACGTCAACTGACGATTGCACTCATGCTCATTGATTCACATATGACATATGAGAGATTCAATGTAGCACTAATTTCAGACGTCAAACAAAACAGCCAATTTGTCTGTTTACAAAATTATGTCATGTTAACTGAAGCTATGTTTACTAAATGGTTATTAATATTACTGAAAAAGAACTTTGAGATATTATCTATTCAAGAAATTTTGCCTGAATTCAAAATTGAACTGACTATTATTTTAGATAAACTGTAAGTTTTAATTTTTACGAGTTAAGAATTCTCAAATTTAATTACCAGTGTCTGATTTATGAGTACATTCTGGTTGCGATCTACCATGATTTGGGAATCTTCATCTTAGTAAAGCATACACATGAAATAATATTTACGCTAATGTACTGCACGTTTTATCCTTTCACTAAAATTGAAACACATGTACTGAACAACTTTGATTTCAAGGATACATAGAAATTTCATTAAAATCTGTACTAGAAATGACATTGCCAGTTTTTGGCTACTTTAAAAGTCAGTTAATCACCTTATTCACGGTAACATGACTCATATCAACACTAATGCAGATCAATATAGCTATGTACTTATCTATAGTTTAACTTCTCAAAGAGATTTAAAATAAGTCTACAGTACCAAACTTAGCTGAAGTTAAGATACTCCATCTTAGCTGAAAAGTTAATTTTACACATCTCGTAGATAATTAATTACTGAATATTTGCTTCATATGACTTTATCAATTGTAATGATAATGAGAATTTTCAGACATTTTTGGAACAACATTATTAAAATTTACTGTTACCATATTTAATGTTTAGCATCTAAGATACTTGTAATTATTCTGATACAGAATGGTCATTTGTGTTTTAAATATACAGTTAATTGATAACTCAGTTAATACATAATGAGATAATCATTGTAATAGCCATCAAATGTCATTAATTAGTTAGCAATTTTGAATATAAGCATTTTTCAAATGCAATGACATAACGAATGAGTTCTGTCCCTAGGTGTGACAAGTCCATAGCAATTAATGAATTAGATAAATTTAACTGAGCTTATTCTATGACTAGACCAAGTTCTGGTCAACTTTGTACTCCTGTGATAGCTACAAATCTTCTCAGTATTTCAAGACAGACTCTTAAGTTTCCTTAGTATAGATAGTAATAACAGCTTGTACAAAAGATTACTTGTTGCACTAACATATCATATCAATTGGGCTGAATTTCTATTATAAGCACTGTACAAGGTTAGGCTTACATATATGTGACTAATGTCTTACTCTGATTCTTGTTACTCTAACTAGAAAATGAGGTTTTATGTGCTTGCGATTTAAATCGACCTATGATTACGCATAACTTTGTGTATAAAGATTACTCAGTATAACATAACAATAGTACTATTGAATAACTCATGTGAGCTATTGTAGTGTATCCAAACTTTGTCTTAGCATGTATCAACTAAAGAATCCTACATTCACATAGTACATATTGTAGTTGACATCCCTGCTGATGCATATCCTCTTACAATTTACTGTTGCGATACTTTACTTCTGATGGAATACTTATAATCTAAGTTTACTACATACTTCAATAGCATCATCTTACATAGTTCCTAATCTGAGATAATTTGTCATACAATTTACATGTCTATTAGCAGAAGTCTAATACTTATATGAAGTTAAGTATTTCTATGGAAAATTATACGTTTTCATAGCCTCGGCTTTTGCCCATCCTGTAAGGCTGATAAAGTTTTGTCCAAAGAAAAGGCTCAATGTCTATGTACTTGTAAGTATTCTTCAGGCTGGTATGATGTCATTTTCATTTTCTAATATAGAAACTATTCTGTGCTTAAGTTATTGTCCATCCTTTCTGCAATAAATCTAAGTATTTTCTGTTACATATTGAAACAAAGTTTTGTTGGTTTCTTTACTTGAGTGATCCTATTTCAAACAAGGCATGTTGGGTACAATCATAAAAGCTATAAAATTATGACCTCAGTACTTACCTTCAAGTTACAAAGACAAGTTAACTCACCATGTGACTACTACATCACATCGTATCCATAATGCTGTTCTAATAAAGTGTTGCAAGTTGATCAATCAGTTTTGAACCATTTGACTGCTTATGTGAACTTTGTTTTTGAAGATAGCTATTATAGTATCTCTAACTTGCGGCCAGAAGCAATTAACATACTAAACCAGTGGCAATAGCAAAAGATGCTTAATTTATGAACACCACTAGTGTCACAATTCATTGCTAATCGAACCTTCTGTTTGAGATATGCCAGTAATTGTCTTTCCTAGGACCATGATATATCGTTCATTAAACTGCTTAAATTTCATTTTGTGACTAATATTTCATGCTGCACTCCTGCAGAGATGGTTATAGCATGACACTTATTCAAAGTAAACTTTAATACATTATTAAATACCTTACACACAAGGCCTTCGTTCCATTCAAGCCTCGACTTTGTTCTGAATCCTGTAATGCACAAAGATTCGTACTTATACTAGTAAGACAACTAGTTGATGATGGATTTAGCTATTATTGTAATATTGGGCTATTGACTGCCAAAGACACTAGTATCCTTTGTTTTGAATGTAAGTCTAACAGCATATTAAGCTTTTACGCGAAGTTGGTTTTACAAAATTGACTTTATATTTGAGGGGGAGTGTGGACGTTTTTATCAATTACAGTAGCAGGATATGAGATTGAGAATCGAAAAGTGAGAATTCAGGATTTCTAGTGACTTTCAGTAAAAGCTCATGTCAAGTACTGTGTGATTCCATACAGTGTTCTAAAATTTTCGTAGAGGGCCAAAGAAAGTAAGATCTTCAATGTAGTAGACACTTGAGGAAAATCGAAAATATTGTGTAAAGGAATTTAGCTGTGCAAGTGCCTAATGATGTCGGGACAATCAATCCTATCAAAGGATAAGCCGTATATTGAGCTAACAGATACTCGTTTGAAAGGCCTTGTGTGGACCTCGTTTTGACTGACATCTCTTGGCAAAATTTGATTGTAATGGTTGTTAAAAACTGTAATGACTAACTTGAGAGTACTGTTAATGATAACCAAGCTGTTTTGACATAGGAATCTTTTTGCTTAAATGAATTTGCATCGAGCTTCATGAGACTCTAATGAGCAATGTCACTGATTTGGTACTGTTGATCAGTTCAAATGTCCATGGTAGAGCTCACCAATTGTGAGGTAATTCTGAGACTTTGCTCATGAGATGATTATTAGTCCAAAGGCATTATTAGCTCTATAAGACTTCTGCCAAGCAAACTTTGAAAAAAGTTCAAACTCTAATTCCATAGACAGATTGTTCGGTCTGAATGTCAAGTGTATACAACTCAAATTGTTCTGGTCCAATTTGCATGGTGATAGTCTGTGATAGGTAGGCTCTTTAGTAATGCAAATTGTGTTCTGAGTTAAAAGTTCCCATTTTAGCCTGCTTTGGATAGAAATTATGAATTTGCCAGCAATGACTCTGAACTTAGTGTTGGAATTGTATTTCTCAACTCGCTGTATCAGTGTTGAATTGCATTTTGAATAAGGCATGGGGGATTTACAACAGATCTTATATTGCAATCTAGCATTCTGTACTATTCAACAAAAGCAATTTTTCGCAGTGTCATTGTGTTCTCCCAACGTCTTTGCAATCTACATGTCTATTTAACATACTGATGCTTTGAAGTATTTGTGATATCTGTACCTTACAATTTGTGAATTTTTTACAAACTTACAATCGTTGCTTCAAGTAACACTGAGACTTTAACAAATGTAGTGCACTAGCTATGAGTATATGTGGCCATGCATGCAGACCCATTCGAGCAATACTTTTAGTCAACATGAATTGTAGGCATCAAGGGCCAGTCTAGTGACCTGAATGGATAAATCAATGGCCAATGGTAGATCCTAAGAGAGTTGTTGTAATGGTAATTTCTATCTCTTGGAAGAAGGTTACAAGTGCGAGTTCCACATGACGGTTCATGTTCTTGGCCACGCTTCTTTTCTTAATTTTCATCAATGATATTGATAGCCTCTCACATACTATATTAGCTAGTTCGCTGAGCATACTAAGCTTATAGGAAGTTTTACGTGATAAGGATGATGCCTCGATTACGCCAAAAAGACTTTGGATAGCGTATTTTCAAGAGATCCCAGACTTGGCAATGCCTCTTCTAATGCAGATATAGTGCAAAGTCCTTCACTTTGGTCCTAAAATTTCAGCCTATGATTATAACCATGAATGGTAGTCATTCAAGAGTGATGTGAATGAGCAAGGATACTGGGCTGCTAGCTATTATACAGAAGTGATTTTAAAGCCATCTATGACAGTAGATTGCAGCCTGCTGCTCGCCCCCCCCTAGCCAGGCTAATAGAGGCTGCTTGGATTGCATCAATGAGGGGAATTATTCAGTAGTTTGTATCTTATTATGCTAAAGAAATTGCTACTAAATCTGCTATACAAGAATGTTGCTAAGACCCCACCTCGACTATGCAGCCCAGGCTAGGAGTCCCTCCTATGAAAAAGTGACAAGCCCCCTTTCTAGTTTAGAGCAGGTAACAGAGGAGAGCCACTAGCCTTATACCCTGATGAAGGTGAAGACACCAACACTTATCATGTTAACGATCTTAAGCAATCTTGGGACTTACCACCCTGGACTGTTTCGAGACGGATTATGAGGGGGGACAATGAATCTCAGTGTTGTACAAATCTCTCTTTGAAAGGGAATTCTTTGTCCTCTATGAATTATTATAAAGCGTCAATGCTAAATTCTCGCGCGTTCATGACAAGGCCATTGTTAAGAAGCTAAGTTTACGAATTTTGCAAGGCTCGACATTCAGGACAGTTCAGCTTTTCTCATAGATGTTATTGTTAACCGAGTTGGTTAAAAACAGTCTGCCTGAGCGGTCCTTCCTGTAGTTAAAACCTCCACATACCCTGTTGCACTGCTTGTAATGGTTAACATTGACAAGTTCTTCCATAAGTGTTGCCGTTAGAAATCTAATTGTGCTGGGCTCGCTTTGCCAGTTGTTGCGTAATAGGTTCGTTTCTTGTTTTTAATGCAAGGTTGATATGGGACTCCAGGGCAATCTTATGTGGGGCCTTAGCCCTCCTTTGCCCTTTTTAAACTGTTATGTTATGCTTATGCAGTGTCGGGGCCTATTCACTGGGCCCAAGACCCTGGACTGGAGGAGGCATATCAGTTCTGTGTTTTCGATTTAACGGTATGTCCCTGGTGGCCCGAGACAACCAAAAATTCTGCAGGAACCTACCAGATGCTACCAAAAACAAAGTTGTGTGAGGTTGTACCGTCGGGGAAACCAAATCTTTTGAAAGACATTACAATGTCTACATTAGCAGAGCAGTAAATTGCTAGTGCGAACAAGGGAACTTTAGAAATCCAATCACAAAATTTTTACTTGCAAAAAATACGGTGATCACGCATGCATACTACAACTTCCCACATAGTCACTGCATCGAAATGTGACTATTGAAGGTGCCCCGGACGAACTCCATCAGGCCTGCACTGTACACCGAGGAGGTGAATTTCTCCGTGGAAGCATACAAATATTAACCCCGCAATTTGAACTTATACCTTTACTTTGTTCACCATTTTGTATTAATGCACGCCATGTTTTCCATCACAAGAAAACTAAGCTACGAAGGCAGTCCTTTACACTCATAGGTAACGAATGCAGAAATTACAAAGACTTAACTTTTGATCCCGATTTCACATGTACGTACTTAAGCTGAAATAGAAATGAAAAAGTAAATTAAGCTCTCTTGCTATTTCCTTAGTGATAGTTTTCATCGTATCAGTAATCATGTACAAAACTTTTTGTAGTCCTCAAAATGAGGACATTTAATCCCGAAAATTTACAGAGCTCTGGATCACTTTTAACTAGCGCACTCTCTGTACAACATATGGCATAGGCTATAGCATCACTACTTCCAAGGACCCTTCGTCAGAAATTTCGAAGAAAAAAACCTTAAATGGACAATATGGCCAAAAATAATTGGATGGCATGTTTAAATGACTCTGAATAAAACCATCAGAGACATATTCCAAAGATTTACTCCAGCAGGTTTTCCTTGCGACGGTTGCTTTCTTAAGAGTGGCATTGCAATTGGCCTTAGCCTAACATGTAATATATATGTACAGGTCTACACTACGAAAACCTAAACCCTAAGGCTTCTGAAGAGTTATCACAATGAAACTTTACTAGTCCAAAGGAGAAACAAGCCACCATTTTCTAATGTTTTTTTACTTTTTGCATTTATAGGCCGTTCCTTAATATTCTGCGTCTTTTCTTACGTGTTGCTGAGCATTGTTTGCTCTTGTCAACAGTTCTCACAATAAATCTAATATTAAAAGAGCATTTTTTCTAAGGGGGGCCTCTATACCCTTAGTGTTATGAGAGAGTGGCACAAGCTCAAGATTCCATTATAATCTAAAACCAAAAGGAGCTGTTGGAACCTGATACTACTCAAGTGCCTTATCAATCATACTCAAATTTCCAATCAATCATAGATGAGTTCATACAATTGGGGATGGGGGCAAATCCAACTTGCTAAGGTCAATGTCCCCCAACGACCCTTTCCCTGTCACAGAATGTCATCAATTTTCCACAACATTGGGTATTGGTTCACTATAGTTTTTAGTATGGGCCTGTGAATGTTGACCAGTACTGTTGAAGAGGGGGATCTCATCGCAATTAATGAATTGTTTTTCCCCTCCGTGGCACCGGTCCCTTCCCCTCAACCTTTCAGAAAATGCCAATGTCTTGTTTTGGGTGCTAGCTGCTTGCCCCATAAATTAGTAATCACACACTGCTGTAGATGCTATTGAGAGAGCACTTCCATGGATATCTGGGATTTCTTATGCGGTGTATTAAAGTGAAAGCCACTAAATTTGGGGACACATGGTGATGTGCTTCCAATTCCATGATTGCTACAAAGAGTAGAAGTGGGACTACCTTATTTTGTGCAGGACAACCAAATTTTACAAAATGGTAGTCCTTTGGACAACCATTGCAAATTCCTTAAAATCGAACACTGCATATTTGGAACTTACGATACTAGCCTAGGCCCTATATCGATCCCATACTTTCCACTCTGGATGTTAAGGAGCCTTCAAGTTTAAGGCAGGGTTTCTGCCAAAGGTGGGAAAGGGGGGGATTTGTCCCCCTCTTTCCAGAAGAAGGTGGGTAAAATCCCCCCCTTTTCATTTCCATAAAAATTACAAAAATTGTCCATATCTTGGTTTCTTACTTAAGAAGAGGACACCTTTGCAGCAATGTTTGGACTTTCATAAGTAAATGGCCTTTAAAACCCTTCAAAATGCACCTTATAGGGGTCTTGAAGCAAGCTTTTGTCCCCCTGAACCCACTTGTAACTTTAGTCCGGGACAGCATCAGTTTGGACTAGGGGTTTAGGAGCAATTAATCCCCCCCCCCTTTTTTGCATTTCTGGCGGAATCCCTGTAAGGGATTTGATTAAATTTCTCCCAAGTATAGACCTTATGCCAATTAGCTGTAATACTGCATGCTGGGAAGGATTATTCCATATACAGTACCGAATCAGCATTGTGACCATTGGCCTTCTCCATGGTAACGATTCACTCCTGTGGTCCTATATACACGGAATAATTATTCCCAGGATGCAGTTTTGAAGCGCCCTTTTTTTAATTGGCATAAGGCTAGGTCTAGGCCTAGCCTATTTATTTCACACTTGACTTTTCGTGTCCACACTTGAAGTGTGCATTTGACACCTTGTTGCACACTGCACACTTCAATTTTTTTTCGTGCACACCCGAGATCTCGGCGAAAAGTGCCATGGGCCTACTTTCCATGCGGCCGGGCCACCTCCCCTTACCTAGGCTAGCCTAGGCCTATAGGCTAGGCTACCCCATTCCCAGGCCGGCGGTTTAAAAGACGGACAGGAGTGGACCCGCATTTTGCCTCCTGGGACTTGGGAGCGATTTAGGCCTACTAGACTATCATGTAAGATTTAACCTGGTTCTGGGTTTGCGCTAGGCCTGCAGCCCAACGTTAGGCTTACCGTTGCCTAACTTATTAACGTGTCGTAGCGTAGCCTTGGCCTAGGCTAAGTTAAAGAACGCGTAGCCTAAGTCGTCTCTTTGGGTCTCAGCCATTTAACAGTCTCAGACTCTGGTAGCCAAAGCCTGTTGAATTTCTTGAAAAAACACGAATTTCTCACCCTGTTGTCTCGAAATGCACTTGGTTACGAAAAACTGATAGGCCTACGTAGGGCCTAGGCCTTGGCATAGGCATAGAGCAGACAGGAACCTTGGCCGACAAGGGGCGCTCCACCATTACATAAAAATAAAATTGCACTTTGGCCAGAAGGTGATCCCTCTACATGTAGTCCCTATAAATTTTATTTGGGTTGATTTTTGACCCTGTTATGAGAGGACAAGTGAATCCTTTGTTGAATTTATTTAGTAGTGATTGGGTTGGAGATTATGCTGTGAAAAAATGGTTGACATTGGTTCAGGCCCATAGTCAAGGGGGGTGGGGAGTTCCCTCTGGAAGTTTTTTGCCCCCACCCTTAGAAACTTTGAATCTTACCATTTGTAGACATTTGCCCCCGCCCCCGAAAAAATTTTCGCCCCCTCCAGTACCTTGTCTGGCTACGGGCCTGCATTGGTTCCACCTGACCCGGCCTCGGAAAGACAGCGGACCTATCTCATATATTGTTGAGTGAAAAGAGGTCGGATCACTTGATTTGTATTCATCCGCGTGTAGCTCAAAAAGTCAATGGTCATACTAAGGGAATTTTTATGTGCCAGTAACAGCCAACACATGAGCTTTGCATTGATGGGTCACAAGCTAGCGTTGAAAACTTCGAGAAGGAATGAGAGGCAGAGTAAGAAGGTCTGTATGGTGTGTAAGTCAAGAGAACCAATTAATAGTGCAGAGTTAGCTTCTCGGCTACAGACCTCAGATTCAACTAGGCAGCGCAAAATTTTTCTTCCCACGAGGTTATAGGCAAACGATATCAATGGGCCAAGCATTGTCACTATGGATTATACCTCTTAGGGGTACCCCTAAGAATCTGTCAACAATGTGTGTCTATTGTCCCTGTGTAATGGTGTGATGTATCTGTCAAAGAAAGGCGCTGGTTCCTTAGACTTGACCAAGTCTCTCTTGGCGTTTTCTCTGCCGTCTTCAGAAGAAACAACAACAATGTTAGCTAAACCGTCAATTCAAGAAATTTCCTCCGCGCCAAAATGTTGACTGACAAATTTAGTCCCTAATATTTTTGGCGGGTGGAAGTGTGTACCCTGTTGTTAAAAGAATGAGCTCAACCTATGATGTGGATGTTGTAGCAAATGAATTCAAGTACTCATTACGGAAAAATGTTGGAAGATATTCAGTTTAGGCAACGCTTTCCCTTATGTCCTTCCGCTATGAAAACTGCAGTCAGTCACCCCAATTTGAATTAGTGTAGCCGGGTATCCTATTTTATGAATGGCTATTGAGAAGCATGTTATTTTTTAATAAAGTCCCCTCGACTCTCTGGCGAAGAGCAGGAGGACGAAACCAAACGTTACTTCAGAAGGATTTCTGTTTCTCAAAGGAGCTACGTCCCCGAAATGACAACATTAAACTCATTAACTAGTTTACTAATCAACCTTTCGACCTTCAGACCTCTACATCATGGGTCTGTTATGCTTGGCTCCATTCTCAAAGGCTGAAAAGCTGAGATGCTACACACGATCTAAGCCAAAGATAAGTAGCACACCACTCATTCAAGGGGATTCCCCGCGGAGGATATTACACTGCTAATTTAACGCCTTTCAAAAAAGGTTGTGGGGAGGGGACAGTATGGACCATATTGCTAAAGTGTTGTGATTAATTCGTGATGTGCATATGTGGTAGGAAAGGAACTGAAGTACTCATCATGCAAAAATAGAGAAAATTGAAGGTATTTCAGGCACCTTTTTGCAATAGGCCTATATCCTTCCGCGATGCAAAATGGCATTTTGAATGAAGTAAAAAAAGCAGGAACAACCACCCTATTTACAAGCCCTCCTAGCTCAAAATCTCAGCAGTCATGATACACAAATTTGAAATCATTGTAAAAAGCCTACTCGTGAGCTTTCATAAGAAGGGCTGCTTGTGCCCGTTGAAAACTTTTGGTTACAAGGGTCCAGAGGCCATGAAAAGGACCAAAATTAGTGTGTGAGTCATGGGAGGAATGATTAGTACTCAAAAGGCCGAAAGATTTATACGCTTATCATGTTAACAGCATGTTTCTCACTGGCTGAGATGTGAAACGGCCAGTCGCCTCGGTGATCAACTTGATTTGGCTCTAAAATTGAATGAGGGCAAATCCTGTCATAAAACCCCAATTTTTCCGATTTTATTAACTAAAAACCCAAATTGTGTGCCGAAAATTTTGTTCTCGAAATCTTTTCGGCAACCCGTCGCCTTTGTCGGGGCTTCAGGCTGCATACCCACGTCGGGGGAGCTTTGCCCCCTGTCGCGCGAATCCTGGCGCTACCCTAACGTCGGGATTGCACATTTTATCGTACCTTCTGTACTGACTATATATGTCTCCCGAAGAAACAGATAAAAATTCTGCGACAGGAGTACCACGACTTTCTGTGCCCCTTCCCCTCACCCCACCCCTTATGACGTCTTTGTTAGGACAAACTACGAAAAAGTTACAGGATAAAGGAGAAACATTAACAGGATAAATAAGGAACATTTGCAAGCATTCAAACAACACCATTTGGGCGTGTTTCGTGCAATATACAGTAAGGTACCAATTCTTAAGGATGCGGGCGAAAAGGGCTGTTTGCTACCCCCGCCCCCCGGCGCTTTTACTATGTCATACAGCTTTACAGTAGAGTATTTGTATTGAGACTAACACCTAACGTTGTCGTAGGTCAGATGGCAAGACGCTCGACTGCAAATGCTAAGTACGTGAGTTCAAGTCCACCTCGAGACTTAGCAGAGAGTCCTGGGCGGTTTTGAGCTTACTGCTGTTTTCCAGACTTACTCATATCTAACTGTCGAGATTTTGCAGTTGTTTTCTCCTTAATAACTTCCTTGTTCTACCTTTTATCGACTCCTCTACGTTCCCACTTTTGCATTTCTTAGTTAGGGGTTCGTTTTGTTAATCATACCTTACTGTAAATTTCCAAATCAGGTCTCTACACGCTATGCATGTAGCCTACACTATCAGGTCGTGCAACCCCTACCCCTAACACATAGCCTTTTTGTTCGGTTGCAATTGGTAAGTTTTTTCTTTTTTCTTTCATTTTGAGATGAAACAGATTCCATATTACATGTAGATAGCATTTGACACGAAAGGTCTCAATAAAAACAATGGCCTCGGCTACGTAAGTAGCCGCGGCCATTGTTTTTATTGAGACCGAATTAGCTTACCTTTCCAAAACAACTCTTCTCTCTCTTCGAACAGCTATTTTATCATGAATATTTAAAAGATTACCGATTTCAAAATACTTCGTTTCATTGTCACTATGGATTATACCTCTTAGGGGTACCCCTAAGAATCTGTCAACAATGTGTGTCTATTGTCCCTGTGTAATGGTGTGATGTATCTGTCAAAGAAAGGCGCTGGTTCCTTAGACTTGACCAAGTCTCTCTTGGCGTTTTCTCTGCCGTCTTCAGAAGAAACAACAATGTTAGCTAAACCATTAATTCAAGAAATTTCCTCCGCGCCAAAATATTGGTGGTGACAAATTTAGTCCCGAATATTTTTGGCTGGTTGGAGTGTGTTCCTTGTTGTTAAAAGAATGAGCTCAACCTGTGATGTGGATTTTGTAGCAATGAATTAAAGTGCTCATTACGCAAAAAATGTTGGAAACGAAAGATATTTTAGGCAGCGCTTTCCCTTATGTCCTTCCGCTATGAAAACTGCAGTCAGTCACCCCAATTTGAGTTAGTGTAGCCGGGTATCCTATTTCATGAATGGCTATTGAGAACATGTTATTTTTAATAAAAGTCCCCTCGACTCTCTGGCGAAGAGCAGGAGGACGAAACCAAACGTTACTCCCGAAGGAGTTCTCTTTCCCAAAGTAACTTCGTCCCCGAAATGACAACAAACTTGTGAACTAGTTTACTAATCAACCTTTCGACCTTCAGACCTCTACATCATGGGTCTGTTATGCTTGGCTCCATTCTCAAAGGCTGAAAAGCTGAGATACTACACACGATCTAAGCCAAAGCTAAGTAACACCAGGGAGCTGTAAGGGACACAGTTGCCTGGTAGCACACCACGGATTCCAGGGGGAATCCCTGCGGATGATACTACCCTGCAATTTAACGCCTTTCAAAAAAGTTGTGGGGGTGGGGGAAGATGGGGACAGTATGAACCATATTGGTAAAGTGGTGTGATCAATTCGTGGTGTGTATATGTCATAGGGAAGGATCTGAAGTACTCACCATGCAAAATCAGAGAAAATTGAAGGTATTTCAGGCACCTTTTGGCAATATATCCTTCCGCGATGCAAAATGGTATTTTGAATAAAGTAAAAAAAAAGGAGGAACAACCACCCTTTTTTACAAGCCCTCCTAGCTCAAAAACTTAGCAGTCATGATACACAACTTTGAAATCATTGTAAAAGGCCTACTCGTGAGCTTTCGTATGAAGGGGGGCTTGTGCCCTTTGAAAACTTTTACAAGGGTCCAGAGGCCATAAAAAGGACCAAAATTAGTGTGTGAGTCATGGGAGGAATGATTAGTACTCAAAAGGCCGAAAGATTTAAACGCTTATCATGTTAACAGTATGTCTCTCACTGAGTTGTGAAACGGCCAGTCGCCTCGGTGATTAAACTGATTTGACTCAAAATTTGAATGAGGCCAAATCCTGTCATAAAACCATAAATTTTCCGATTTTATTAACTAAAAAATGCAAATTGTGTGCTGAAAATTTTGTTCTCGACGTCTTTTCGGCAACCCGTCGCCTTTGTCGGGGCTTCAGGCTGCATATCCACGTCAGGGAGCTTTTCCCCCTGTCGCACAAATCCTGGCACCACCCTAACGTCGGGGTTGCACATTTTATCGTACCTTCTATCCTGACTGTAAGTCTCCCGAAGAAACTGATAAAACTTCTGCGACAGGAGTACCACGACTTTCTGTGCCCCTTTCCTTCACCCCACCCGTTATGACGTCTTTGTTAGGAAAAACTACAAAAAATTTACAGGATAAAAAAGAAACATTAACAGGAGAAATAAGGATTATTTGCAAACTTTGAAATAACGCCATTTGGACGTGTTTCGTTCAATATAAATGAAGGTAACAATTCTTAAGGAGCAGGAGTTAGAGGGTGTTTGCTACCCGAATCCGCCCCCCCCCCCCATCTGCCCGGCGCTTTTACTTTATGTCATACAGCTTTACAGTAGATTATTTGTATTTATATATTGAGACTGACACCTAACATTGTCGTAGATCAGATGGTAAGGCGCTCGACTTCGAATGCTAAGTACGTGAGTTCAAGTCCATTTCGAAACTTAGCAGTGAGTCTTTTCCCGTTTTGCTGTTTTGAGTTTACTGCTGTTTTCCAGACTTACTCATATCTAACTGTCGAGATTTTGCAGTTGTTTTCTCTTTAATAACTTCCTTGTTCTAGCTTTTATCGACTCTTCTTTGTTCCCACTTTTGTTTTTCTTAAGTTGGGGTTCGTTTTGTTAATCATACCTTACTGTAAATTTCCAAATCAGGTCTCTACACGCTATGCATGTAGCCTACACTATCAGGTCGTGTAACCCCTACCCCTAACACATAGCCTTTTTCGGTTGCAATTGGAAAGTTTTTTCTTTTTTCTTTCATTTTGAGATGAAACGGATTCCATATTACATATAGATTGCATTTGACACGAAAGGTCTCAATAAAAACAATGGCCTCGGCTACGTAAGTAGCCGCGGCCATTGTTTTTATTGAGACCGAATTAGCTTACCTTTCCAAAACAACTCTTCTCGCTCTTCGAACAGCTATTTTATCATGAATATTTAAAAGATTACCGATTTCAAAATATTTTCTTTCATTGTCACTATGGATTATACCTCTTAGGGGTACCCCTAAGAATCTGTCAACAATGTGTGTCTATTGTCCCTGTTTAATGGTGTGATGTATTTGTCAAAGAAAGCGCTGGTTCCTTAGACTTGACCAAGTCTCTCTTGGCGTTTTCTCTGCCGTCTTCAGAAGAAACAACAACAATGTTAGCTAAACCGTCAATTCAAGAAATTTCCTCCGCGCCAAAATGTTGACTGACAAATTTAGTCCCTAATATTTTTGGCGGGTGGAAGTGTGTACCCTGTTGTTAAAAGAATGAGCTCAACCTATGATGTGGATGTTGTAGCAAATGAATTCAAGTACTCATTACGGAAAAATGTTGGAAGATATTCAGTTTAGGCAACGCTTTCCCTTATGTCCTTCCGCTATGAAAACTGCAGTCAGTCACCCCAATTTCAATTACAGTAGTGTAGCCGGTTATCCTATTTATGAATGGCTATTGAGAAGCATGTTATTTTTTAATTAAAGTCCCCTCGACTCTCTGGCGAAGAGCAGGAGGACGAAACCAAACGTTACTTCAGAAGGATTTCTGTTTCTCAAAGGAGCTACGTCCCCGAAATGACAACATTAAACTCATTAACTAGTTTACTAATCAACCTTTCGACCTTCAGACCTCTACATCATGGGTCTGTTATGCTTGGCTCCATTCTCAAAGGCTGAAAAGCTGAGATACTACACACGATCTAAGCCAAAGCTAAGTAGCACACCACTCATTCAAGGGGATTCCCCGCGGAGGATATTACCCTGCTAATTTAACGCCTTTCAAAAAAAGGTTGTGGGGAGGGGACAGTATGGACCATATTGCTAAAGTGGTGTGATTAATTCGTGATGTGCATATGTGGTAGGAAAGGAACTGAAGTACTCATCATGCAAAAATAGAGAAAATTGAAGGTATTCAGGCACCTTTTTGCAATAGGCCTCTATCCTTCCGCGATGCAAAATGGCATTTTGAATGAAGTAAAAAAAGGTGGAACAACCACCCTATTTACAAGCCCTCCTAGCTCAAAATCTCAGCAGTCATGATACACAAATTTGAAATCATTGTAAAAGGCCTACTCGTGAGCTTTCATAAGAAGGGCTGCTTGTGCCCGTTGAAAACTTTTAGTTACAAGGGTCCAGAGGCCATGAAAAGGACCAAAATTAGTGTGTGAGTCATGGGAGGAATGATTAGTACTCAAAAGGCCGAAAGATGTATACGCTTATCATGTTAAGAGTATGTTTCTCACTGACTGAGATGTGAAACGGCCAGTCGCCTCGGTGATCAACTTGATTTGGCTCTTAAATTGAATGAGGGCAAATCCTGTCATAAAACCCCAACTTTTCCGATTTTATTGATTAAAACCCGAAATTGTGTGCCGTAAATTTTGTTCTCGAAATCTTTTCGGCAACCCGTCGCCTTTGTCGGGGCTTCAGGCTGCATACCCACGTCGGGGGAGCTTTGCCCCCTGTCGCGCGAATCCTGGCGCTACCCTAACGTCGGGGTTGCACATTTTATCGTACCTTCTGTACTGACTATATATGTCTCCCGAAGAAACAGATAAAAATTCTGCGACAGGAGTACCACGACTTTCTGTGCCCCTTCCCCTCACCCCACCCCTTATGACGTCTTTGTTAGGACAAACTACGAAAAAGTTACAGGATAAAGGAGAAACATTAACAGGATAAATAAGGAACATTTGCAAGCATTCAAACAACACCATTTGGGCGTGTTTCGTGCAATATACAGTAAGGTACCAATTCTTAAGGATGCGGGCGAAAAGGGCTGTTTGCTCCCCCCCCCCCTCGGCGCTTTTACTATGTCATACAGCTTTACAGTAGAGTATTTGTATTGAGACTGACGCCTAACGTTGTCGTAGGTCAGATGGCAAGACGCTCGACTGCGAATGCTAAGTACGTGAGTTCAAGCCCACCTCGAGACTTAGCAGAGAGTCCTGGGCGGTTTTGAGCTTACTGCTGTTTTCCAGACTTACTCATATCTAACTGTCGAGATTTTGCAGTTGTTTTCTCCTTAATAACTTCCTTGTTCTACCTTTTATCGACTCCTCTACGTTCCCACTTTTGCATTTCTTAGTTAGGGGTTCGTTTTGTTAATCATACCTTACTGTAAATTTCCAAATCAGGTCTCTACACGCTATGCATGTAGCCTACACTATCAGGTCGTGCAACCCCTACCCCTAACACATAGCCTTTTTTTCGGTTGCAATTGGTAAGTTTTTTCTTTTTTCTTTCATTTTGAGATGAAACAGATTCCATATTACATGTAGATAGCATTTGACACGAAAGGTCTCAATAAAAACAATGGCCTCGGCTACGTAAGTAGCCGCGGCCATTGTTTTTATTGAGACCGAATTAGCTTACCTTTCCAAAACAACTCTTCTCTCTCTTCGAACAGCTATTTTATCATGAATATTTAAAAGATTACCGATTTCAAAATACTTCGTTTCATTGTCACTATGGATTATACCTCTTAGGGGTACCCCTAAGAATCTGTCAACAATGTGTGTCTATTGTCCCTGTGTAATGGTGTGATGTATCTGTCAAAGAAAGGCGCTGGTTCCTTAGACTTGACCAAGTCTCTCTTGGCGTTTTCTCTGCCGTCTTCAGAAGAAACAACAATGTTAGATAAACCATTAATTCAAGACATTTCATTCGCGCAAATTATTGACTTACAAATTTAGTCCGGAATATTTTTGGCGGGTGAGAGTGACGCATCCTTGTTGTTAAAAGAATGAGCTCAACCTGTGATGTGGATTTTGTAGCAATGAATTAAAGTGCTCATTACGCAAAAATGTTGGAAACGAAAGATATTTTAGGCAGCGCTTTCCCTTATGTCCTTCCGCTATGAAAACTGCAGTCAGTCACCCCAATTTGAGTTAGTGTAGCCGGGTATCCTATTTCATGAATGGCTATTGAGAACATGTTATTTTTAATAAAAGTCCCCTCGACTCTCTGGCGAAGAGCAGGAGGACGAAACCAAACGTTACTTCAGAAGGATTTCTGTTTCTCAAAGGAGCTACGTCCCCGAAATGACAACATTAAACTCATTAACTAGTTTACTAATCAACCTTTCGACCTTCAGACCTGTACATCATGGGTCTGTTATGCTTGGCTCCATTCTCAAAGGCTGAAAAGCTGAGATACTACACACGATCTAAGCCAAAGCTAAGTAACACCAGGGAGCTGTAACGGACACAGTTGCCTGGTAGCACACCACGGATTCCAGGGGGAATCCCTGCGGATGATACTACCCTGCGAATTTAACGCCTTCCAAAAAATTGGTGGGTGGGGGGAGTATGAACCATATTGGTAAAGTAGTGTGATCAATTCGTGGTGTGTATATGTGGTAGGAAAGGAATTGAAGTACTCATCATGCAAAAATAGAGAACGTTGAAGGTATTTCAGGCACCATTTTGCTATATATCCTTCCGCGATACAAAATGGCATTTTGAATGAAGTAAAAAGTAAAAAAACAGGAATAAAAAAACAGGAACAACCACCCAATTATACAAGCCCTCCTAGCTCAAAATCTCAACAGTCATGATACACAGATTTGAAATCATTGTAAAAGGCCTACTCGTGAGCTTTCATATGGAGGGCTGCTTGTGCCCGTTGAAAACTTTTGCAAGGATCCAGAGGCCACGAAACGGACCAAAATTAGGGTGTGAGTCATTGGAGGAATGATTAGTACTCAAAAGGCCGAAAGATTTATACGCTTAATCATATTACAGTATATTTCTCACTGAAATGTGAAACGGCCAGTCGCCTCGGTGATTAACTTGATTTGGCTCTCAATTGAATGAGGGCATGCAAATCCTGTCATAACAGGACAAATTTTCCGACTTTATTAACTAAAAATTCAAATTGTGTGCCGAAAATTTTGTTCTCGACATCTTTTCGGCAACCTGTGGCCTTTGTCGGGGCTTCAGGCTGCATACCCACGTCCGTCGGTCGAGCATTTCCCCCCCAGTGTCGCGCAAATCCTGGCGCTACCCTAACGTCGGGGTTGCACATTTTATTGTACCTTCTATACTGACTATATGTCTTCCGACGAAACTGATAAAACTTCTGAGACAGGAGTACCACGACTTTCTGTGCCCCTTCCCCTTACCCCACCCCTCATGACGTCTTTGTTAGGACTAACTACGCAAAATATGCAGGATAAATGAGAAACATTTACAGGAGAAATAAGGATTATTTGCAAACATTGAAACAACGCCATTTGGACGTGTTTCGTGCAATATAAAGTACGGTACCAATTCTTAAGGATGCGGGCGAAAAGGGCTGTTTGCTACCCCCTCCCCCTCCCCTGGCGCTTTTACTTTATGTCATACAGCTTTACAGTAGAGTATTTGTATTTATATATTGAGACTGACACCTAACATTGTCGTAGGTCAGATGGGAAGGCGCTCGACTCCGAGTGCTAAGTATGTGAGTTCAAGTCCACCTCGAGACTTAGCAGTGAGTCTTTTCCGGTTTTGCGGTTTTGTTGAGTTTACTGCTGTTTTCCAGACTTACTCATATCTAACTGTCGAGATTTTGCAGTTGTTTCTCTTTAATAACTTCCTTTTTGTAGCTTTCATCTAATCCTCTTTGTTCCCACTCTTGCTTTTCTTAATTGGGGGTTCGTTTTATTCATCATACCTTACTGCAAATTTCCAAATCAGGTCTCTACACGCTATTGCATGTAGCCTACACTATCAGGTCGTGCAACCCCTACCCCTAACACACAGTCTTCTTCGGTTGCAATTGGAAAGTTTTATTATTTTTTGTTTGTCATTTTTGAGATGAAACGGATTCCATATTACATGTAGATAGCATTTGACACGAAAGGTCTCAATAAAAACAATGGCCTCGGCTACGTAAGTAGCCGCGGCCATTGTTTTTATTGAGACCGAATTAGCTTACCTTTCCAAAACAACTCTTCTCGCTCTTCGAACAGCTATTTTATCATGAATATTTAAAAGATTACCGATTTCAAAATATTTTCTTTCATTGTCACTATGGATTATACCTCTTAGGGGTACCCCTAAGAATCTGTCAACAATGTGTGTCTATTGTCCCTGTTTAATGGTGTGATGTATTTGTCAAAGAAAGCGCTGGTTCCTTAGACTTGACCAAGTCTCTCTTGGCGTTTTCTCTGCCGTCTTCAGAAGAAACAACAACAATGTTAGCTAAACCGTCAATTCAAGAAATTTCCTCCGCGCCAAAATGTTGACTGACAAATTTAGTCCCTAATATTTTTGGCGGGTGGAAGTGTGTACCCTGTTGTTAAAAGAATGAGCTCAACCTATGATGTGGATGTTGTAGCAAATGAATTCAAGTACTCATTACGGAAAAATGTTGGAAGATATTCAGTTTAGGCAACGCTTTCCCTTATGTCCTTCCGCTATGAAAACTGCAGTCAGTCACCCCAATTTGAATTAGTGTAGCCGGGTATCCTATTTTATGAATGGCTATTGAGAAGCATGTTATTTTTTAATAAAGTCCCCTCGACTCTCTGGCGAAGAGCAGGAGGACGAAACCAAACGTTACTTCAGAAGGATTTCTGTTTCTCAAAGGAGCTACGTCCCCGAAATGACAACATTAAACTCATTAACTAGTTTACTAATCAACCTTTCGACCTTCAGACCTCTACATCATGGGTCTGTTATGCTTGGCTCCATTCTCAAAGGCTGAAAAGCTGAGATACTACACACGATCTAAGCCAAAGCTAAGTAGCACACCACTCATTCAAGGGGATTCCCCGCGGAGGATATTACCCTGCTAATTTAACGCCTTTCAAAAAAAGGTTGTGGGGAGGGGACAGTATGGACCATATTGCTAAAGTGTTGTGATTAATTCGTGATGTGCATATGTGGTAGGAAAGGAACTGAAGTACTCATCATGCAAAAATAGAGAAAATTGAAGGTATTTCAGGCACCTTTTTGCAATAGGCCTATATCCTTCCGCGATGCAAAATGGCATTTTGAATGAAGTAAAAAAAAGCAGGAACAACCACCCTATTTACAAGCCCTCCTAGCTCAAAATCTCAGCAGTCATGATACACAAATTTGAAATCATTGTAAAAAGCCTACTCGTGAGCTTTCATAAGAAGGGCTGCTTGTGCCCGTTGAAAACTTTTGGTTACAAGGGTCCAGAGGCCATGAAAAGGACCAAAATTAGTGTGTGAGTCATGGGAGGAATGATTAGTACTCAAAAGGCCGAAAGATTTATACGCTTATCATGTTAACAGCATGTTTCTCACTGGCTGAGATGTGAAACGGCCAGTCGCCTCGGTGATCAACTTGATTTGGCTCTAAAATTGAATGAGGGCAAATCCTGTCATAAAACCCCAATTTTTCCGATTTTATTAACTAAAAACCCAAATTGTGTGCCGAAAATTTTGTTCTCGAAATCTTTTCGGCAACCCGTCGCCTTTGTCGGGGCTTCAGGCTGCATACCCACGTCGGGGGAGCTTTGCCCCCTGTCGCGCGAATCCTGGCGCTACCCTAACGTCGGGGTTGCACATTTTATCGTACCTTCTGTACTGACTATATATGTCTCCCGAAGAAACAGATAAAAATTCTGCGACAGGAGTACCACGACTTTCTGTGCCCCTTCCCCTCACCCCACCCCTTATGACGTCTTTGTTAGGACAAACTACGAAAAAGTTACAGGATAAAGGAGAAACATTAACAGGATAAATAAGGAACATTTGCAAGCATTCAAACAACACCATTTGGGCGTGTTTCGTGCAATATACAGTAAGGTACCGATTCTTAAGGATGCGGGCGAAAAGGGCTGTTTGCTACCCCCCCCCCTCCGGCGCTTTTACTTTATGTCATACAGCTTTACAGTAGAGTATTTGTATTGAGACTGACGCCTAACGTTGTCGTAGGTCAGATGGCAAGACGCTCGACTGCGAATGCTAAGTACGTGAGTTCAAGTCCACCTCGAGACTTAGCAGAGAGTCTTGGGCGGTTTTGAGCTTACTGCTATTTTCCAGACTTACTCATATCTAACTGTCGATATTTTGCAGTTGTTTTCTCTTTAATAACTTCCTTGTTCTACCTTTTATCGACTCCTCTACGTTCCCACTTTTGCTTTTCTTAGTTAGGGGTTCGTTTTGTTAATCATACCTTACTGTAAATTTCCAAATCAGGTCTCTACACGCTATGCATGTAGCCTACACTATCAGGTCGTGCAACCCCTACCCCTAACACATAGCCTTTTTTTCGGTTGCAATTGGTAAGTTTTTTCTTTTTTCTTTCATTTTGAGATGAAACAGATTCCATATTACATGTAGATAGCATTTGACACGAAAGGTCTCAATAAAAACAATGGCCTCGGCTACGTAAGTAGCCGCGGCCATTGTTTTTATTGAGACCGAATTAGCTTACCTTTCCAAAACAACTCTTCTCTCTCTTCGAACAGCTATTTTATCATGAATATTTAAAAGATTACCGATTTCAAAATACTTCGTTTCATTGTCACTATGGATTATACCTCTTAGGGGTACCCCTAAGAATCTGTCAACAATGTGTGTCTATTGTCCCTGTGTAATGGTGTGATGTATCTGTCAAAGAAAGGCGCTGGTTCCTTAGACTTGACCAAGTCTCCCTTGGCATTTTCTCTGCCGTCTTCAGACGAAACAACAACAATGTTAGTTGAACCATTAATTCAAGAAATTTCCTCCGCGCCAAAAAAATGTCTAACAAATTTAGTCCCTAATATTTTTGGCGGGTGAGACGCACCCTGTTGTTAAAAGAATGAGCTCAGCCTGTGATGTGGATGTTGTAGTAAATGAATTCAAGTACTCATTACGCAAAAATGTTGGAAACGGAAGATATTTTAGGCATTAACGTTTCCCCATATGTCCTTCCGCTATGAAAACTGCAGTCAGTCACCCCAAGTTGAATTAGTGTAGCCGGGTATCCTATTTATGAATGGCTCTTGAGAATCATGTTATTTTTCAATTAAAGTCCCCTCGACTCTCTGGCGAAGAGCAGGAGGACGAAACCAAACGTTACTCCCAAAGGAGTTCTGTTTCCCAAAGGAGCTACGTGCCCGAAATGACAACAAACTTATTAACCAGTTTACTAATCAACTTTTCGACCTTAAGACCTCTACATCATGGGTCTGTTATGCTTGGCTCCATTCTCAAAGGCAGAAAAGCTGAGATACTACACATGATCTCAGCCAAAGCTAAGAAGCACACCACTAATTCAAGGGGAGTCCCAGCGGAGGATATTACCCTGCAAATTTAACGCTTTTCAAAAAAGTTTTGGAGGTTGGGGGGACAGTATGGACCATATTGCTAAAGCGGTGTGATCAATTCGTGATGTGTATATATGGTAGGAAAGGAACTGAAGTACTCATCATGCAAAAATACAGAAAATTGATGGTGTTTCAGGCATTTTTTGCAATATATCCTTCCGCGATGCCAAATGGAATTTTGAATGAAGTAAAACAGTAGGAACAACCACCCTATTATACAAGCCCTCCTGGCTCAAAATCTCAGCAGTCATGATACACAAATTTGAAATCATTGTAAAAGGCCTACTCGTGAGCTTTCATATGAAGGGCTGCTGGTGCCCGTTGAAAACTTTTACAAGGGTCCAAAGGTCATGAAAAGGACCAAAATTAGTGTGTGAGTCATTGGAGGAATGATCAGTACTCAAAAGGCCCAAAAATTCATACGCTTATCATGTTACAGTATGTTTCTCACTGAGTTGTGAAACGACCAGTGGTCTCGGTGATTAACTTGATTTGGCTCGAAATTGAATGAGGGCAAATCCTGTCATAAAACCCGAAATTTTTTGATTTTGTTAACTAAAAGCGCAAATTGTGTGCCGAAAATTTTGTTCTCGACATCTTTTCGGCAACCTTTTGCCTTTGTCGGGGCTTCAGACTGCATACCCACGTCGGCGGAGCTTTGACCCCTGTCGCACAAATCCTGACGCCACCCTTACGTCGGGGTTGCACATTTTAACGTACCTTCTATCCTGACTATATGTCTCCCGAAGAAATTGATAAAAATTCTGCGACAGGAGTACCACGACCTTCTCTGTCCCTTCCCCTCATCCCACCCCTTATGACGTCTCTGTTAGGACAAACTGCGAAAAGTTTACAGGATAAAGAAGAAACATTAACAGGAGAAATAAGGAACATTTGCAAGCATTGAAACAAATCCATTTGGGCGTGTTTCGTGCAATATAAAGTACGGTACCAATTCTTAAGGATGCGGGCGAAAAGGGCTGTTTGCTAGCCCCCGGCTATTCTACTTTATGTCACACAGCTTTAAAGTAGAGTATTTGTATTTATATATTGAGACTGACACCTAACATCGTCGTAGGTCAGATGATAAGGCGCTCGACTCCCATTGCTAAGTACGTGAGTTCAAGTCCACCTCGAGACTTAGCACTAAGTCTTCCCGTTTTGCGGTTTTGAGTTTACTGCTGTTTTCCAGTCTCACTCATATCTAACTGTCGAGATTTTGCAGTTGTTTTCTCTTTAATAACTTCCTTGTTCTAGCTCTTATCGACTCCTCTTCGTTCCCACTTTTGCCTTTCTTAATTAGGGGTTCGTTTTGTTAATCATACCTTACTGTAAATTTCCAAATCAGGTCTCTACACGCTATGCATATAGCCTACGCGATCAGATCGTGCAACCCCTACCCCTAACATATAGCCTTTTTTAGGTTGCAATTGGTAGGTTTTTTCTTTTTTCTTTCATTTTGAGATGAGACGGATTCCATATTACATGCAGATAGCATTTGACACGAAAGGTCTCAATAAAAACAATGGCCTCGGCTACGCAGGTAGCCGGGGCCATTGTTTTTATTGGGACCGAATTAGCTTGCATTTCCAAAAACAACTCTTCTCTCTCTTCGAACAGCTATTTTGGCATGAATATTTAAAAGATTACCGATTTCAAAATATTTTCTTTCATTGTCACTTTGGAATATACCTCTTAGGGGTACCCCTAAGAATCTGTCAACAATGTGTGTCTATTGTCCCTGTTTAATGGTGTAAAGTATTTGTCAAAGAAAGGCGCTGGTTCCTTAGACTTGACCACTTGGCCAAGTCTCCCTTGGTGTTTTCTCTGCCGTCTTCAGACGAAACAACAACAATGTTAGTTGAACCATTAATTCAAGAAATTTCCTCCGCGCCAAAAAATAGCTAACAAATTTAGTCCCTAATATTTTTGGCGGGTGAGACGCACCCTGTTGTTAAAAGAATGAGCTCAGCCTGTGATGTGGATGTTGTAGCAAATGAATTCAAGTACTCATCACGCAAAAATGTTGGAAACGGAAGATATTTCCGCTATGAAAACTGCAGTTAGTCACCCCAATTTGAATGAGTGTAGCCGGGTATCCTATTTTATGAATGGCTATTGAGAAGCATGTTATTTTTTAATTGAAGTCTTTTCAACTTTACAGTAGAGTATTTGTATTTATATATTGAGACTGACACCTAACATTGTCGTTGGTAAGATACTAAGCGGTCGACTAGAAGCTGTAGTATTTTTCCTCCCTTTCCCATATTTGACTGGGAGCTAAAGTCGTCTCACTCTGATTTCAACGCATATGAGGACTGTTGTGAACTAGGATCCAGAGGCCGACCACAAAACAGGCCCAATTTTAAGTGTTTAAGTTAATCATGATGGAATGGTTTCGGGTTCGTTAAATACAGCCTTGTGTACATCCATGTATGCAGGTTCTTTTTAATTGAGATGATGGGTAATGACTTCAAGTCTGAAAAAGCCGAGTATAACGTTCTATGGGAGATTAAGTAAAATATCTTCTGCCCGGGGGCGCAACCTAACGCCTCCTTCCTCCCTTCCTTGATATGCGTTTGAATGCGAAAGGTTTCGTCAGGTTAAAGATAGCAATCACAGAACAGCCGACAAGCTGCTCGTTAGTAGATATTTAATTTACCACATCATGACGGTAGAGACTTTTGAAAGAAATCTAAGCATTTTTTTTAAACTTAAGGTAGCGCATGTACCAGCAAATCAATCTTCTCTTGATTTGTGTTATTGATTTTGGTCCGTTTGAATGAAAATTTGTAGCATGTAAAAGTCATAAGTAAGTAAAGCAAGTACTCTGTAGGGCGAGGAGGGCTCTCAAAATTTTGTGTTCATATTGGAGGACATGTGCTGTTAAGACCAAGGAAAGTCAAAAAGTCGAGGAGACTAATCTTCGTCGGGACAGTGGTGACCCCAGGTAGGGGTAGGGGCTATCTCCCCCTTCGGAGAAGGATCTTTTCAAGGTCGGTGAAATTCTCCAGTGTCTCGGTAAACGATAAAATATGAACTCAGGACCGCAGCCTGGGCGAAATTTTTAGGGACGGGGCAGTTTATAACACTATCTAGGCGGCCTATAATAGTTGACCTCCTGGCGAGCCTTTACTTTTTCACCTGCCAGTGTGCATGTGTGCCATCCTGGGAGCGAATGCTGAGGAGAGGGGTAAATGTATATGGTCTGGCTTTCGTACAAATTGTGATATCGTTGGCAAAGCACTGAACTGATTATATCTTTACAAACTGCCATTATTTAATGATATTCTTCCTACTTTTTGTCTGGGCGACAGTTAAGAAGTGCTGTCTAAGAGAAGGAGACGATACCCTATACTCTTTGAGAAATTTCTATGTGAGGTGGCTTGGATGTAAAATGGAGCTATCTTTGGTAAAGCTTCGTAAAGCGTTGAATTGTTTATGTTTAGGAATCCTCATAATTTGATGATTGCTTTTTAATCTGTATGTTGCCTAAAGGACCATTTTTTTTATTGAGACCGAATTAGTTTAACTTTCCAAAACAACTCTTCTCTCTCTCTTCGAACACTAGTTTGGCATGAACATTGTCACTATGGATTAAACCTCTTAGGGGTACCCTTAGGAATCTGTCACCAATGTGTGTCTATTTTCCCTCTTTAATGGTGTGATGCATTTGTCAAAGAAAGGCACTGGTTCCTTAGACTTTACCAAGTCACTTTGGAGTTTTCTCTGCCGTCTTCAGAAGAAACGAACAACAATGTTAGCTAAAACATTAATTCAAGAAATTTCCTCCGCTCCAAAATATTGACTGTCGGACAAATTTACTCCCTAATATTTTGGCGGGTGGAAGTGCGTACCATGTTGTTGAAGGGATGAGCTCTAGCAAACCTTCGATCTAGTAAACCTTCGATCTAGTGAACAATTCCCAAAATTGTTAGGTTATTTATATTGAAGTGGGGGGGGGGGGGGTGGGGGGGGGGGGGAGGTGGGGGGGGGGGGGGGTGTGCAATAGAAATGAACGTATTTTGAAGTCGATAATTTATAAATATTCATCCCTCCTTACTTTTTTGTAAACACAAGAGTTGCTTTGGGAAGGTAGGCAAATTCGGTATCAATAATGACAGAGCTCTCGGCAACTTACGTTGCCGAGAGCTCTGTCATTAGCGTTTTCTCTGGCGTCTTCAGAAGAAACAACAACAATGTTAGCTAAACCATTAATTCAAGAAATTTCTTCCGCGCCAAAAAATATTGCCTGACAAATTTAGTCCCTAATATTTTTGGCGGGTGGGAGTGTGTACCCTGTTGTTAAAAGAATGAGCAAAAATAGAGAAAACTGAAGATATTTCAGGCACCTTTTTGCAATATATCCTTCCGAGATGCAAAATGGCATTTTGAATGAAGTAAAAAAAAAGCAGGAACAACCACCCTATTATACAAGCCCTCGTAGCTCAAAATCTCAGCAGTCATGATACACAAATTTGAAATCATTGTAAAAGGCCTACTCGTGAGCTTTCATATGAATTCAGGCTTCACACTCCCAATAAATCTCCCGTTGACTTACACACTAAATAAGCTCCGTTTCGAGACCCCTGCAGCCTTGTCAAAGTTCACAGCTATTTTGAGCTACCCCTCATATGAAAGCTGAGAAGTTTTCCAATCATGGCACTACAAAATTTTTATACCATGACCGTTTACATTTTGAGCTAGTTACAGTTTTGGTAGGATACACCCACCCTAATCCTCTTCAACACAACAGAAAACGTCACTGTTTGATATGAATTTAAAAAACAGTCTAAATCACCTTCAGTTCACCCCAAATTTTCAACATCCACACTTTTTCATGTTCTCTTTGAAATTCATGGAGTTTCATTACCCAATGGGTAGGTTATCATGACAAAATTTGGTCTAAACCGGAGTTAATAGTACTACTTTTTTGAGGGTGGACATTTGACGCTCAAGAACATTACTCTAATGGCATCGTGAGGCCTGAAGGAACTTTGACAACGGTCCAGATGCCATGAAAAGGACCAAAATTAGTGTGTGAGTCATTGGAGGAATGATTAGTACTCAAAAGGCGGAAAGATTTATACGCTTATCATGTTACAGTATGTTTCTCACTGAGTTGTGAAACGGCCAGTGGCCTCGGTGATTAACTTGATTTGGCTCTAAATTGAATGGGGGCAAATCCTGTCATAAAGCCCCACATTTTCTGATTTTATTAACTAAAAGCCCAAATAGTCTGCCGAAAATTTTGTTCTCGACATCTTTTCGGCAACCCGTTGCCTTTGTCGGGGATTCAGGCTGCATACCCACCCATATCGGGGGAGCTTTGCCCCCTGTCGCGCAAATCCTGACGCTACCCTAACGTCGGGGTTGCACATTTTATCGTACCTTCTATCCTGACTATATGTCTCACGAAGAAATTGATAAAAATTCTGCGACAGAAGTACCACGACTTTATGTGTCCCTTCCCTTTACCCCACCCCTTATGACGTCTTTGCTAGGACAAACTACGAAAAATTTACAGGATAAAGGAGAAACGTTAACAGGAGAAATAAGGAACATTTGCAAGCATTGAAAGAACACAATTTGGGCGTGTTTCGTGCAATATAAAGTACGGTACCAATTCTTAAGGATGCGGGCGAAAAGGGCTGTCTGCTACCACCCCCTCCCCTCCCCCTCGGCGCTTTTACTTTGTGTCATACAGCTTTACAGTAGAGTATTTGTATCTGTATATTGAGAATGATACCTAACATTGTCGTAGGTCAGATGGTAAGGCGCTCGACTCGGAATGCTAAGTACGTGGGTTCAAGTGCACCTGGAGACTTAGCAGTGAGTCCTTTCCCGTTTTGCGGTTTTGCGTTTACTGCTGTTTTCCAGACTTACTCATATCTAACTGTGGAGATTTTGCAGTTGTTTTCTCTTTAATAACTTCCTTGTTCTAGCTTTTATCGTCTCCTCTTCGTTTCCACTTTTGCTTTTCTTAATTAGGGGTTCGTTTTGTTAATCATACCTTACTATAAATTTCCAAAATCAGGTCTCTACACGCTATTGCATGTATAGCCTACACTATCAGGTCGTGCAACCCCTACCCCTAACACATATCCTTTTTCGGTTGCAATTGGTAAGTTTTTTTTTTCTTTTTTCTTTCATTTTGAGATGAAACGGATTCCATATTACATGTAGATAGCATTTGACACGAAAGGTCTCAATAAAAACAATGGCCTCGGCTACGTAAGTAGCCGCGGCCATTGTTTTTATTGAGACCGAATTAGCTTACCTTTCCAAAACAACTCTTCTCTCTCTTCGAACAGCTATTTGGGCATGAATATTTAAAAGATTACCGATTTCAAAAGATTTTTCTTCATTGTCACTATGGATTATACCTCTTAGGGGTACCCCTAAGAATCTGTCAACAATGTGTGTCTATTGTCCCTGTTTAATGGTGTAATGTATTTGTCAAAGAAAGGCGCTTGTTCCTTAGACTTGACCAAGTCTCTCTTAGCGTTTTCTCTGGCGTCTTCAGAAGAAACAACAACAATGTTAGCTAAACCATTAATTCAAGAAATTTCCTCCGCGCCAAAAAATATTGCCTGACAAATTTAGTCCCTAATATTTTTGGCGGGTGGGAGTGTGTACCCTGTTGTTAAAAGAATGAGCAAAAACTGAGAAAACTGAAGATATTTCAGGCACCTTTTTGCAATATATCCTTCCGAGATGCAAAATGGCATTTTGAATGAAGTAAAAAAAAGCAGGAACAACCACCCTATTATACAAGCCCTCGTAGCTCAAAATCTCAGCAGTCTTGATACACAAATTTGAAATCATTGTAAAAGGCCTACTCGTGAGCTTTCATATGAATTCAGGCTTCACAGTCCCAATAAATCTCCCGTTGACTTACACACTAAATAAGCTCCGTCTCGAGACCCCTGCAGCCTTGTCAAAGTTCACAGCTATTTTGAGCTACCCCTCATAAGAAAGCTGAGAAGTTTTCCAATCATGGCACTACAAAATTTTTATACCATGACCGTTTACATTTTGAGCTAGAATAAGTTATAGTTTTGGTGGGATACACCCACCCTAATCCTCTTCAACATAACAGAAAACGTCACTATTTGATATGAATTTAAAAGACAGTTTAAATCACCTTCAGTTCACCCCAAATTTTCAACATCCACACTTTTTTATGTTCTCTTTGAGATTCATGGAGTTTCATTACCCAATGGGCAGGTTATCATGACAAAATTTGGTCTAAACCGGAGTTAATAGTACTACTTTTTTGAGGGTGGACATTTGACGCTCAAGAACATTGCTCTAATGGAATCGTGAGGCCTGAAGAAACTTTTACAACGGTCCAGACGCCATGAAAAGGACCAAAATTAGTGTGTGAGTCATTGGAGGAATGATTAGTACTCAAAAGGACGAAAGATTTATACGCTTATCATGTTACAGTATGTTTCTCGCTGAGTTGTGAAACGGCCAGTGGCCTCGGTGATTAACTTGATTTGGCTCTAAATTGAATGGGGGCAAATCCTGTCATAAAGCCCCAAATTTTCTGATTTTATTAACTAAAAGCCCAAATAGTCTGCCGAAAATTTTGTTCTCGACATCTTTTCGGCAACCCGTCGCCTTTGTCGGGGCTTCAGGCTGCATACCCACCCAGATCGGGGGACCTTTGCCCCCTGTCGCGCAAATCCTGGCGCTACCCTAACGTCGGGGTTGCACATTTTATCGTACCTTCTATCCTGACTATATGTCTCCCGAAGAAATTGATAAAAATTCTGCGACAGAAGTACCACGACTTTATGTGTCCCTTCCCTTTACCCCACCCCTTATGACGTCTTTGCTAGGACAAACTACGAAAAATTTACAGGATAAAGGAGAAACGTTAACAGGAGAAATAAGGAACATTTGCAAGCATTGAAAGAACACAATTTGGGCGTGATTCGTGCAATATAAAGTACGGTACCAATTCTTAAGGATGCGGGCGAAAAGGGCTGTCGATACCACCCCACCCCCTCCCCCTCGGCGCTTTTACTTTGTGTCATACAGCTTTACAGTAGAGTATTTCTATCTACATATTGAGAATGATACCTAACATTGTCGTTGGTCAGATGGTAAGGCGCTCGACTCGGAATGCTAAGTACGTGGGTTCAAGTGCACCTGGAGACTTAGCAGTGAGTCCTTTCCAGTTTTGCGGTTTTGCGTTTACTGCTGTTTTCCAGACTTACTCATATCTAAATGTCGAGATTTGCAGTTGTTTTCTCTTTAATAACTTCCTTGTTCTAGCTTTTATCGTCTCCTCTTCGTTTCCACTTTTGCTTTTCTTAATTAGGGGTTCGTTTTGTTAATCATACCTCACTATAAATTTCCAAATCAGGCCTCTACACGCTATTGCATGTAGCCTACACTATCAGGTCGTGCAACCCCTACCCCTAACACATATCCTTTTTCGGTTGCAATTGGTAAGTTTTTTTTTCTTTTTTCTTTCATTTTGAGATGAAACGGATGCCATATTACATGTAGATAGCATTTGACACGAAAGGTCTCAATAAAAACAATGGCCTCGGCTACGTAAGTAGCCGCGGCCATTGTTTTTATTGAGACCGAATTAGCTTACCTTTCCAAAACAACTCTTCTCTCTCTTCGAACAGCTATTTGGGCATGAATATTTAAAAGATTACCGATTTCAAAAGATTTTTCTTCATTGTCACTATGGATTATACCTCTTAGGGGTACCCCTAAGAATCTGTCAACAATGTGTGTCTATTGTCCCTGTTTAATGGTGTAATGTATTTGTCAAAGAAAGGCGCTTGTTCCTTAGACTTGACCAAGTCTCTCTTAGCGTTTTCTCTGGCGTCTTCAGAAGAAACAACAACAATGTTAGCTAAACCATTAATTCAAGAAATTTCCTCCGCGCCAAAACATTGCCTGACAAATTTAGTCCCTAATATTTTTGGCGGGTGGGAGTGTGTACCCTGTTGTTAAAAGAATGAGCAAAAACTGAGAAAACTGAAGATATTTCAGGCACCTTTTGGCAATATATCCTTCCGAGATGCAAAATGGCATTTTGAATGAAGTAAAAAAAAGCAGGAACAACCACCCTATTATACAAGCCCTCGTAGCTCAAAATCTCAGCAGTCTTGATACACAAATTTGAAATCATTGTAAAAGGCCTACTCGTGAGCTTTCATATGAATTCAGGCTTCACAGTCCCAATAAATCTCCCGTTGACTTACACACTAAATAAGCTCCGTCTCGAGACCCCTGCAGCCTTGTCAAAGTTCACAGCTATTTTGAGCTACCCCTCATAAGAAAGCTGAGAAGTTTTCCAATCATGGCACTACAAAATTTTTATACCATGACCGTTTACATTTTGAGCTAGAATAAGTTATAGTTTTGGTGGGATACACCCACCCTAATCCTCTTCAACATAACAGAAAACGTCACTATTTGATATGAATTTAAAAGACAGTTTAAATCACCTTCAGTTCACCCCAAATTTTCAACATCCACACTTTTTTATGTTCTCTTTGAGATTCATGGAGTTTCATTACCCAATGGGCAGGTTATCATGACAAAATTTGGTCTAAACCGGAGTTAATAGTACTACTTTTTTGAGGGTGGACATTTGACGCTCAAGAACATTGCTCTAATGGAATCGTGAGGCCTGAAGAAACTTTTACAACGGTCCAGACGCCATGAAAAGGACCAAAATTAGTGTGTGAGTCATTGGAGGAATGATTAGTACTCAAAAGGCCGAAAGATTAATACGCTTATCATGTTACAGTATGTTTCTCACTGAGTTGTGAAACGGCCAGTGGCCTCGGTGATTAACTTGATTTGGCTCTAAATTGAATGGGGGCAAACCCTGTCATAAAGCCCCAAATTTTCTGATTTTATTAACTAAAAGCCCAAATAGTCTGCCGAAAATTTTGTTCTCGACATCTTTTCGGCAACCCGTCGCCTTTGTCGGGGCTTCAGGCTGCATACCCACCCAGATCGGGGGACCTTTGCCCCCTGTCGCGCAAATCCTGGCGCTACCCTAACGTCGGGGTTGCACATTTTATCGTACCTTCTATCCTGACTATATGTCTCCCGAAGAAATTGATAAAAATTCTGCGACAGAAGTACCACGACTTTACGTGTCCCTTCCCTTTACCCCACCCCTTATGACGTCTTTGCTAGGACAAACTACGAAAAATTTACAGGATAAATGAGAAACGTTAACAGGAGAAATAAGGAACATTTGCAAGCATTGAAAGAACACAATTTGGGCGTGATTCGTGCAATATAAAGTACGGTACCAATTCTTAAGGATGCGGGCGAAAAGGGCTGTCGATACCACCCCACCCCCTCCCCCTCGGCGCTTTTACTTTGTGTCATACAGCTTTACAGTAGAGTATTTCTATCTACATATTGAGAATGATACCTAACATTGTCGTAGGTCAGATGGTAAGGCGCTCGACTCGGAATGCTAAGTTCAAGTGCACCTGGAGACTTAGCAGTGAGTCCTTTCCAGTTTTGCGGTTTTGCGTTTACTGCTGTTTTCCAGACTTACTCATATCTAAATGTCGAGATTTGCAGTTGTTTTCTCTTTAATAACTTCCTTGTTCTAGCTTTTATCGTCTCCTCTTCGTTTCCACTTTTGCTTTTCTTAATTAGGGGTTCGTTTTGTTAATCATACCTCACTATAAATTTCCAAATCAGGCCTCTACACGCTATTGCATGTAGCCTACACTATCAGGTCGTGCAACCCCTACCCCTAACACATATCCTTTTTCGGTTGCAATTGGTAAGTTTTTTTTTCTTTTTTCTTTCATTTTGAGATGAAACGGATGCCATATTACATGTAGATAGCATTTGACACGAAAGGTCTCAATAAAAACAATGGCCTCGGCTACGTAAGTAGCCGCGGCCATTGTTTTTATTGAGACCGAATTAGCTTACCTTTCCAAAACAACTCTTCTCTCTCTTCGAACAGCTATTTGGGCATGAATATTTAAAAGATTACCGATTTCAAAAGATTTTTCTTCATTGTCACTATGGATTATACCTCTTAGGGGTACCCCTAAGAATCTGTCAACAATGTGTGTCTATTGTCCCTGTTTAATGGTGTAATGTATTTGTCAAAGAAAGGCGCTTGTTCCTTAGACTTGACCAAGTCTCTCTTAGCGTTTTCTCTGGCGTCTTCAGAAGAAACAACAACAATGTTAGCTAAACCATTAATTCAAGAAATTTCCTCCGCGCCAAAACATTGCCTGACAAATTTAGTCCCTAATATTTTTGGCGGGTGGGAGTGTGTACCCTGTTGTTAAAAGAATGAGCAAAAACTGAGAAAACTGAAGATATTTCAGGCACCTTTTGGCAATATATCCTTCCGAGATGCAAAATGGCATTTTGAATGAAGTAAAAAAAAGCAGGAACAACCACCCTATTATACAAGCCCTCGTAGCTCAAAATCTCAGCAGTCTTGATACACAAATTTGAAATCATTGTAAAAGGCCTACTCGTGAGCTTTCATATGAATTCAGGCTTCACAGTCCCAATAAATCTCCCGTTGACTTACACACTAAATAAGCTCCGTCTCGAGACCCCTGCAGCCTTGTCAAAGTTCACAGCTATTTTGAGCTACCCCTCATAAGAAAGCTGAGAAGTTTTCCAATCATGGCACTACAAAATTTTTATACCATGACCGTTTACATTTTGAGCTAGAATAAGTTATAGTTTTGGTGGGATACACCCACCCTAATCCTCTTCAACATAACAGAAAACGTCACTATTTGATATGAATTTAAAAGACAGTTTAAATCACCTTCAGTTCACCCCAAATTTTCAACATCCACACTTTTTTATGTTCTCTTTGAGATTCATGGAGTTTCATTACCCAATGGGCAGGTTATCATGACAAAATTTGGTCTAAACCGGAGTTAATAGTACTACTTTTTTGAGGGTGGACATTTGACGCTCAAGAACATTGCTCTAATGGAATCGTGAGGCCTGAAGAAACTTTTACAACGGTCCAGACGCCATGAAAAGGACCAAAATTAGTGTGTGAGTCATTGGAGGAATGATTAGTACTCAAAAGGCCGAAAGATTAATACGCTTATCATGTTACAGTATGTTTCTCACTGAATTGTGAAACGGCCAGTGGCCTCGGTGATTAACTTGATTTGGCTCTAAATTGAATGGGGGCAAACCCTGTCATAAAGCCCCAAATTTTCTGATTTTATTAACTAAAAGCCCAAATAGTCTGCCGAAAATTTTGTTCTCGACATCTTTTCGGCAACCCGTCGCCTTTGTCGGGGCTTCAGGCTGCATACCCACCCAGATCGGGGGACCTTTGCCCCCTGTCGCGCAAATCCTGGCGCTACCCTAACGTCGGGGTTGCACATTTTATCGTACCTTCTATCCTGACTATATGTCTCCCGAAGAAATTGATAAAAATTCTGCGACAGAAGTACCACGACTTTACGTGTCCCTTCCCTTTACCCCACCCCTTATGACGTCTTTGCTAGGACAAACTACGAAAAATTTACAGGATAAATGAGAAACGTTAACAGGAGAAATAAGGAACATTTGCAAGCATTGAAAGAACACAATTTGGGCGTGATTCGTGCAATATAAAGTACGGTACCAATTCTTAAGGATGCGGGCGAAAAGGGCTGTCGATACCACCCCACCCCCTCCCCCTCGGCGCTTTTACTTTGTGTCATACAGCTTTACAGTAGAGTATTTCTATCTACATATTGAGAATGATACCTAACATTGTCGTAGGTCAGATGGTAAGGCGCTCGACTCGGAATGCTAAGTTCAAGTGCACCTGGAGACTTAGCAGTGAGTCCTTTCCAGTTTTGCGGTTTTGCGTTTACTGCTGTTTTCCAGACTTACTCATATCTAAATGTCGAGATTTGCAGTTGTTTTCTCTTTAATAACTTCCTTGTTCTAGCTTTTATCGTCTCCTCTTCGTTTCCACTTTTGCTTTTCTTAATTAGGGGTTCGTTTTGTTAATCATACCTCACTATAAATTTCCAAATCAGGCCTCTACACGCTATTGCATGTAGCCTACACTATCAGGTCGTGCAACCCCTACCCCTAACACATATCCTTTTTCGGTTGCAATTGGTAAGTTTTTTTTTTCTTTTTTCTTTCATTTTGAGATGAAACGGATGCCATATTACATGTAGATAGCATTTGACACGAAAGGTCTCAATAAAAACAATGGCCTCGGCTACGTAAGTAGCCGCGGCCATTGTTTTTATTGAGACCGAATTAGCTTACCTTTCCAAAACAACTCTTCTCTCTCTTCGAACAGCTATTTGGGCATGAATATTTAAAAGATTACCGATTTCAAAAGATTTTTCTTCATTGTCACTATGGATTATACCTCTTAGGGGTACCCCTAAGAATCTGTCAACAATGTGTGTCTATTGTCCCTGTTTAATGGTGTAATGTATTTGTCAAAGAAAGGCGCTTGTTCCTTAGACTTGACCAAGTCTCTCTTAGCGTTTTCTCTGGCGTCTTCAGAAGAAACAACAACAATGTTAGCTAAACCATTAATTCAAGAAATTTCCTCCGCGCCAAAACATTGCCTGACAAATTTAGTCCCTAATATTTTTGGCGGGTGGGAGTGTGTACCCTGTTGTTAAAAGAATGAGCAAAAACTGAGAAAACTGAAGATATTTCAGGCACCTTTTTGCAATATATCCTTCCGAGATGCAAAATGGCATTTTGAATGAAGTAAAAAAAAGCAGGAACAACCACCCTATTATACAAGCCCTCGTAGCTCAAAATCTCAGCAGTCTTGATACACAAATTTGAAATCATTGTAAAAGGCCTACTCGTGAGCTTTCATATGAATTCAGGCTTCACAGTCCCAATAAATCTCCCGTTGACTTACACACTAAATAAGCTCCGTCTCGAGACCCCTGCAGCCTTGTCAAAGTTCACAGCTATTTTGAGCTACCCCTCATAAGAAAGCTGAGAAGTTTTCCAATCATGGCACTACAAAATTTTTATACCATGACCGTTTACATTTTGAGCTAGAATAAGTTATAGTTTTGGTGGGATACACCCACCCTAATCCTCTTCAACATAACAGAAAACGTCACTATTTGATATGAATTTAAAAGACAGTTTAAATCACCTTCAGTTCACCCCAAATTTTCAACATCCACACTTTTTTATGTTCTCTTTGAGATTCATGGAGTTTCATTACCCAATGGGCAGGTTATCATGACAAAATTTGGTCTAAACCGGAGTTAATAGTACTACTTTTTTGAGGGTGGACATTTGACGCTCAAGAACATTACTCTAATGGAATCGTGGGGCCTGAAGGAACTTTTACAACGGTCCAGACGCCATGAAAAGGACCAAAATTAGTGTGTGAGTCATTGGAGGAATGATTAGTACTCAAAAGGCCGAAAGATTTATACGCTTATCATGTTACAGTATGTTTCTCACTGAGTTGTGAAACGGCCAGTGGCCTCGGTGATTAACTTGATTTGGCTCTAAATTGAATGGGGGCAAATCCTGTCATAAAGCCCCAAATTTTCTGATTTTATTAACTAAAAGCCCAATTAGTTTGCGGAAATTTTTCTTCTCGACATGTTTTTGGCAACCCGTCGCCTTTGTCGGGGCTTCAGGCTGCATACCCACCCACATCGGGGGAGCTTTGCCCCCTGTCGCGCAAATCCTGGCGCTACCCTAACGTCGGGGTTGCACATTTTATCGTACCTTCTATCCTGACTATATGTCTCCCGAAGAAATTGATAAAAATTCTGCGACAGAAGTACCACGACTTTATGTGTCCCTTCCCTTTACCCCACCCCTTATGACGTCTTTGCTAGGACAAACTACGAAAAATTTACAGGATAAAGGAGAAACGTTAACAGGAGAAATAAGGAACATTTGCAAGCATTGAAAGAACACAATTTGGGCGTGTTTCGTGCAATATAAAGTACGGTACCAATTCTTAAGGATGCGGGCGAAAAGGGCTGTCGATACCACCCCCTCCCCCTCGGCGCTTTTACTTTGTGTCATACAGCTTTACAGTAGAGTATTTCTATCTATATATTGAGAATGATACCTAACATTGTCGTAGGTCAGATGGTAAGGCGCTCGACTCGGAATGCTAAGTTCAAGTGCACCTGGAGACTTAGCAGTGAGTCCTTTCCAGTTTTGCGGTTTTGCGTTTACTGCTGTTTTCCAGACTTACTCATATCTAACTGTCGAGATTTGCAGTTGTTTTCTCTTTAATAACTTCCTTGTTCTAGCTTTTATCGTCTCCTCTTCGTTTCCACTTTTGCTTTTCTTAATTAGGGGTTCGTTTTGTTAATCATACCTTACTATAAATTTCCAAATCAGGCCTCTACACGCTATTGCATGTTGCCTACACTATCAGGTCGTGCAACCCCTACCCCTAACACATATCCTTTTTCGGTTGCAATTGGTAAGTTTTTTTTTCTTTTTTCTTTCATTTTGAGATGAAACGGATGCCATATTACATGTAGATAGCATTTGACACGAAAGGTCTCAATAAAAACAATGGCCTCGGCTACGTAAGTAGCCGCGGCCATTGTTTTTATTGAGACCGAATTAGCTTACCTTTCCAAAACAACTCTTCTCTCTCTTCGAACAGCTATTTGGGCATGAATATTTAAAAGATTACCGATTTCAAAAGATTTTTCTTCATTGTCACTATGGATTATACCTCTTAGGGGTACCCCTAAGAATCTGTCAACAATGTGTGTCTATTGTCCCTGTTTAATGGTGTAATGTATTTGTCAAAGAAAGGCGCTTGTTCCTTAGACTTGACCAAGTCTCTCTTAGCGTTTTCTCTGGCGTCTTCAGAAGAAACAACAACAATGTTAGCTAAACCATTAATTCAAGAAATTTCCTCCGCGCCAAAACATTGCCTGACAAATTTAGTCCCTAATATTTTTGGCGGGTGGGAGTGTGTACCCTGTTGTTAAAAGAATGAGCAAAAACTGAGAAAACTGAAGATATTTCAGGCACCTTTTGGCAATATATCCTTCCGAGATGCAAAATGGCATTTTGAATGAAGTAAAAAAAAGCAGGAACAACCACCCTATTATACAAGCCCTCGTAGCTCAAAATCTCAGCAGTCTTGATACACAAATTTGAAATCATTGTAAAAGGCCTACTCGTGAGCTTTCATATGAATTCAGGCTTCACAGTCCCAATAAATCTCCCGTTGACTTACACACTAAATAAGCTCCGTCTCGAGACCCCTGCAGCCTTGTCAAAGTTCACAGCTATTTTGAGCTACCCCTCATAAGAAAGCTGAGAAGTTTTCCAATCATGGCACTACAAAATTTTTATACCATGACCGTTTACATTTTGAGCTAGAATAAGTTATAGTTTTGGTGGGATACACCCACCCTAATCCTCTTCAACATAACAGAAAACGTCACTGTTTGATATGAATTTAAAAAACAGTCTAAATCACCTTCAGTTCACCCCAAATTTTCAACATCCACACTTTTTTATGTTCTCTTTGAGATTCATGGAGTTTCATTACCCAATGGGCAGGTTATCATGACAAAATTTGATCTAAACCGGAGTTGACAGTACTACTTTTTTGAGGGTGGACATTTGACGCTCAAGAACATTACTCTAATGGAATCGTGAGGCCTGAAGAAACTTTTACAAGGGTCCAAAGGTCATGAAAAGGACCAAAATTAGTGTGTGAATCATTGGAGGAATGATCAGTACTCAAAAGGCCGAAAGATTTATACCCTTATCATGTTACAGTATGTTTCTCACTGAGTTGTGAAACGGCCAGTGGCCTCGGTGATTAACTTGATTTTTGCTCGAAATTGAATGGGGCAAATCCTGTCATAAAACCGGAAATTTTTTGATTTTATTAACTAAAAGCGCAAATTGTGTGCCGAAAATTTTGTTCTCGACATCTTTTCGGCAACCTTTTGCCTTTGTCGGGGCTTCAGACTGCATACCCACGTCGGGGGAGCTTTGCCCCCTGTCGCGCAAATCCTGGCGCTACCCTAACGTCGGGGTTGCACATTTTATCGTACCTTTTATCCTGACTATACGTCTCCCGATGAAATTGATAAAAATTCTGCTACAGAAGTACCACAACTTTATGTGTCCTTTCCCTTTACCCCACCCCTTATGACGTCTTTGCTAGGACAAACTACGAAAAATTTACAGGATAAAGGAGAAACGTTAACAGGAGAAATAAGGAACATTTGCAAGCATTGAAAGAACACAATTTGGGCGTGTTTCATGCAATATAAAGTACGGTACCAATTCTTAAGGATGCGGGCGAAAAGGGCTGTCTGCTACCACCCCCACTCCCTCCCCCTCGGCGCTTTTACTTTGTGTCATACAGCTTTACAGTAGGGTATTTGTATCTATATATACTGAGAATGATACCTAACATTGTCGTAGGTCAGATGGTAAGGCGCTCGACTCGGAATGCTAAGTACGTGGGTTCAAGTGCACCTGGAGACTTAGCAGTGAGTCCTTTCCCGTTTTGCGGTTTTGCGTTTACTGCTGTTTTCCAGACTTACTCATATCTAACTGTCGAGATTTTGCAGTTGTTTTCTCTTTAATAACTTCCTTGTTCTAGCTTTTATCGTCTCCTCTTCGTTTCCACTTTTGCTTTTCTTAATTAGGGGTTCGTTTTGTTAATCATACCTTACTATAAATTTCCAAATCAGGTCTCTACACGCTATTGCATGTAGCCTACACTATCAGGTCGTGCAACCCCTACCCCTAACACATATCCTTTTTCGGTTGCAATTGGTAAGTTTTTTTTTCTTTTTTCTTTCATTTTGAGATGAAACGGATTCCATATTACATGTAGATAGCATTTGACACGAAAGGTCTCAATAAAAACAATGGCCTCGGCTACGTAAGTAGCCGCGGCCATTGTTTTTATTGAGACCGAATTAGCTTACCTTTCCAAAACAACTCTTCCCTCTCTTCGAACAGCTATTTTGGCATGAATATTTAAAAGATTACCGATTTCAAAATATTTTCCTTCATTGTCACTATGGATTATACCTCTTAGGGGTACCCCTAAGAATCTGTCAACAATGTGTGTCTATTGTCCCTGTTTAATGGTGTAATGTATTTGTCAAAGAAAGGCGCTTGTTCCTTAGACTTGACCAAGTCTCTCTTAGCGTTTTCTCTGGCGTCTTCAGAAGAAACAACAACAATGTTAGCTAAACCATTAATTCAAGAAATTTCCTCCGCGCCAAAAAATATTGCCTGACAAATTTAGTCCCTAATATTTTTGGCGGGTGGGAGTGTGTACCCTGTTGTTAAAAGAATGAGCTCAGCCTGTGATGTGGATGTTGTAGCAAATGAATTCAAGTACTCATTACGCAAAAATGCTGAAACGGAAGATATGTTAGGTAACGCTTTCCCTTACGCCCTTCCGCTATGGAAACTGCAGTCAGTCACCCCAATTAGAATTAGTGTAGCCGGGTATCCAATTTCATGAATGGCTCTTGAGAATCATGTTACTTTTTAATTTATTTCCCCTCGACTCTCTGGCGAAGAGCAGAAGGACAAAACCAAACGTTACTTCCGAAGGAGCTCTGTTTCCCAAAAGAGCTACGTCCCCGAAATGACAACAAACTTATTAAACAGTTTACAAATCAACCTTTCGACCTTCAGACCTCTTCATCATGGGTCGGTTATGCTTGGCTCCATTCTCAAATTGTGAAAAGATGAGATACTACACATGATCTAAGCCAAAGCCAAGTTAGCACATGAATAAATGAAGGGGAATACCCGCGGAGGTCATTACCTTGAGAATTTAACACCTTTCAAAATTTTTTTCTTGAGCGGGAGGGGGTGGGGGAAGGGGACAGTACGGACCATATTGCTAAAGTGGTGTGATCAATTCATGATGAGTACATGTGGTAGGAAAGGAATTGTTTGAAGTACTTGTCATGCACAAATAGAGAAAATTGAAGGTATTTCAGGCACCCTTTTGTAATATATCCTTCCGAGATGCAAAATGGCATTTTGAATGAAGTAAAAAAAAAAAAAAACAAGAGGGCAATCAAGGAGTTGCTGATCTCATCCCAATACATCCTTTTGCTTCTTCCGAGTCTGGTGTAGCACTCTGGAATTTTATTGTAATGAGAACACTAACTGGAAACTGGGAAAAGAGAAGGCTAATCTTGAGCTGGGGATGTTTGTTCATTCCGGTATCTTTACGGTACCCGCCAGCTTCCGGTTCTGATTGCAGTGTATAGACAAGTTGGGAAATTCGGTACTTCCGGTCAGGTCACAAGGTCAAGTGTACCATGACAACGGTAACGTATTTAGCTCTGCGTGCTCGGCATGCAACACCCGCGCTGGGACACTGTAAGCGTGGTACACTTAACCTTTGACCCATTCCCATATTGCATTGCGTGGAAACATTTCCCAACTCGTCTATATTAACAGCACACCAGCAAAACTATAGGCCTAGATACTACTGTGACACAATGGACGCGTGCCCTTCAAAGCCTCTAGAGAGGCGCGATCTTGCCCTTCAAAAACCATAGAGACGTGCGATCTCGTGACGCCGTGAAACCCCTCTATAGACCTTATGCATTGACATCACACTGACGTCATTTTGGGTAAAAAAACTGAACTATATGCTGGGAAGGATCATTCCACAATAAGGTTTCGAAGCCACCATGGAGGGTCACGTGATGTAGGTTAGTTTACTCAAGTCGATTTCACCGCGTATCTAGCGCTGATGCAACGGTGTACATGTATATGCTAACCACGGACTTCTTATGTACATGGGCAGAGCATATTCCACTAACGTCCTATGCGTAAATTGTCTCCACCGTACGTACACGAATAGGCTTACCAATATGGCTGCCTGCTATAGCCTTGTGTGTGAAAGTTTGGACTTGCTCAAGTGGCTCAGTAACGACAGATTTTGTGAGAAACTTGTAATATTTTCGAAAGAATGAAAGCTCAGGTCAAATTCATCAAATAGAATGGAGGACTGTGATATTGCTCTTCCATTCATACTGATGTTTTGTCTGAAATGTTGCAGATTCATCGTCAATTTGGGCAAATGGTAGTAACCCGGCGGCCATCTTGGTTAGCCTAAATTTGTTCAAACGGTGGCGACCGTATTGATTGCGCAATCCTCTGTCCATGTATTGAAGTTCGTGATGCTAACGCACCGTAGCGGGCCTTAGCGTCTCTTCTGCTAACTTGCGCTCTATCACGTGTCAGCGTACACACCATTGCGCCGCCCCAGCAACTACCGTGTAGGAGGATTCGAGGCACATCATTGGCCAAAATGCAAGCGTGCATGTGCACGCGTGGGTTAGCTTTCCTTCGTGCGCCTTGGTGTTTTTGTGTCAAAAAGACGCTTTCAACGCGCTGTGCAGAACATCTGTGCACATGTATGGACAGTCAGTAACAAGCGCGCCTACTGTTTAGTGACGGTGCTATCGCGAATGTTTCAAAGACTGGACGTATTCGAAATGTGGTCACACGCTCTGTCCTTCGTATAGGCAGGACCACTCCTAAAATCAAGAAAAGTTTGTGAAAAACAATCTTTTGATCACACAATCATAGTGTAAAGATTCCCTACTCAGTTAATTACAACAAAACACTAGAGACCTAATGAGTATAGTAACAACGGATTGCTTTAGCGTGTACATCAATGAATCTGCGTTACATTACTTTCACTTCTAGATACACGTCTCTGGGACAGTGGAATCGACTTGAGTAAGCTAACCTACATCATGTGGCCCCCCAAGTCGGCTTCAATTTCGAGGCGTATTCCGCATTGACGTGCGTCCTCCAGTTATATAGCTCAGTGGGTGAAAACAACGAAGCACACGTGCACGAACGGCGTGGATTTCGGCGCACGTGTAGTAGACTTACGCGCGTATACGAATGGTTGACAAATCAGCTGTCTGCATTTATTGGTGTAACTTGCCATGATAAGCGCTTTTCATTTTCCTCCAATAGAGGGAGCACTCTCTCCATTGTGACATCATATGCATAAGCTCTATAGAGGGATTTTAGTCACGTGACTTTAACCAACTAGACGCAATTTTGAAGGGCAAGATCGCGCGTCCTTTTTTGTATTGAAGGGCAAGCATCCATTGTGTCACAGTAGTATCAATGGTTATGCCGTGCGCGTGAGTTGTAAATTTGCTTACTGCTTGTGCGTTTTGCCCTTCAGTGCCTGGGAATCCATTGTGTGTGATGTCACATCAAATCCCGCGCGTCTCTCTATTTTGACGGCCAGGCGTCCATTGTACAACAATTGTAACTAAGGCCGTATCGTGCATGCGTATCGATAACACGCCTTCTGCGCACGTTCAGTGACGACCAGTATGCCAGACTGAACGCAATGACGTCACGTGAAGAACCTCTATATGTAAGACATGTGTGGGCCAAAATGCCAGTCCTACATTTAGATCAGTGGATTGCCCTCTGGCATCACTCCGCTCGTCTCTCTGATTTATCAGTGTTGTAAGAGTCACTCAGTTTTGCAGAAGAGTCGAATCATTTACTACTTTCAATGTAACTCGAGTCATTTTCCTTTTGAAAATTAATGACTCGAGTCATGACTCGTTACAAAAATGTGATTAATAGATGTTTTGAGTGCTTAATGTCCATGTTACACCCCTTTCCGAATAATTGTTGGTGGTGACAACGTAGCGATCAATGTCCCTTCCAATTTTTCAGGAGCCTCTTGTATTGGCCCTATCAAAACTAACTTGCCCTGAAAGAAAGTATGAAAAGCGCAGACTGGAAATTCCCGATATTACTGACAGTGCATACTGTTTAAGGAATAAATCGCATTTGGCGGACGAGGCGAAACAGAGTCCGTTATTTTGCAAATTGGGAGTCCAGACGGTTTATGAGACAATAAAAGTCAGACAAATGTGGTTAATTCCTCTTCTACCACCGAAAATGTGTGAAAACTTCATTTTTTTCAGTGTATAGGTTTACTGACCGTATGTTGTGGAAAAGCAGGTCAGTCTTTAACCAATCAGAATGCAGGATTCTCAATAACAGATAGCTAGAGGTGGTAGATTCCATGATAAACGTATAAAGATGCAATTAGTGAGAGGCTTAAGTGGCGAATGGGTGGGGGTTGGTTGACTAAAGCCTACCCCGTCAAAAATGTGGTGGGTTCCTTCCCCCTCATTTCCAGGACAAAAACGCTCTGTAAAAATGTCAAAAAATTGCAGTCTTATTGCTTAAAATTTGCTCAAATATTGCACCAAGTGCATCTAAAATACTTTCTAAAGGAGATGGGACCCCATACCCTTGGGTTATTCTCCCAGGACGACATTCCGAAACAGTGCACAATCCCCCACCTCAATGGATCGAGTATAGCTTCTACGCCCATGAGTTAGTCTGTTCTACCTAGTCCGCAGTCTGCTGACCTAGTATTTGGGAAGCTTTGGGGCTTCCCATACTAATATACCCATTGTCAAAATTGGGCTACCGCAACTTCAAAAATTTTGAATGGTCTCGATCTTTCTCAAATTCACGTATACTCCTACATAATTGACCTCTACAGGGCCTTATATGTTTAATTCTTCATTCTAAGATTTTTTGCACTAAGTGTCCAAAAAAGATCAAAAATTTTGATTTACACAAACGATCCTGTTTTTTTTTTTTTAACATTCTATGAAACTGCTAAATCGTGTAACTAGGACGTTCACACTATTGTGTGCTAAATAGCACGCACTGCTGTTCAATTGTGACATAGTCTATAGCTATAGTTACGTTCATACACGCGCATACGCGTATATAGCAACAATCACTGCAGCAACGCACGCAGACGATATTACTCTCACAGTAATATGCGGTCAAAAATTTGTGTTGCAATAGCCTAGGCCTAGTTCAGGGAACAAAGTGTACGTGAGAACTAGGCCTAGGTACCCTAGGCTAGTTCTACCGCACTTGAAGGGAAGTAGTGTGTGCATAGTTTATAGAAAACCCATCGCTGTCTTTAGTATAAGTGCATTTAGGGCCATTTATCAATGAACAGGAAATAGCACCCGAAAATCCCAAAGTAACACTCGAAATGGAATTGGTTTTTTTTTGAAAATAGCACCCGAAATTGAAAAAAGTATCTCGGACCCTGGAGTACAGTCAGTGTGGGTGCAGGAGCAACACACGCCGTCTGCCGGGCGGCCAGATCAAAGGCATGATTCACACGGTCTGTTTGTGACGTCATTTGTTTGGAACTTGGCGCTGCTTATATGAGTGTATCCACTATGTACTACAGCAGCGCAGTCGCTCTCACACCATACCTACTGTACTTGCGTGCGTGCATTGTGTGTCACGGTGCGTGTGTGAATTGAACTTGGCCCCTGCAATAGGCCTACATATGCACACGTACGTCGTTGTTGCCATGCAAGAGAAGAAATAGGCTAGGTAAGATCTTCAAGAGAAGGTAAGCAACAGAGTTACAGACAGCCAAAATTCCGTGATGAGCCACAGTGCTCACAAATTTGGTCAAAGTTCTTAACCAGGCGTGTGTTTCAACTATAGGCCTAGGGCCTACCTAGCTTGTTAGCGTTATTACTTATTACTATTAATAATTTAGCGTAACCTAAGCCTAAGTTAGGCCTAGGCATAACATCAGTTCCACCGTGGGCGTACTTAGGCTAGTTATGCTTCATACTGGGACGCGCTCGGACTTTACTACGGTGGGGACACGCGTATAGTTTTACTTTTATGGCGCCAAGAACTAGTCATGCTTGACACGCGTGATCGCAGTTCACTCTAGGGCCTAGGCCTGGATTTTTACTTAGAGGTGGTCAAGTTTTGAGCAAGAGAAGCTTAGATAAGTGTGCATCTGATCATGTCATTGTGTGGCTTTTATGGTGGGGTTTGTTAAACCGCAGGTGAAAACTGAATTTTGAGTGTCAGGAAAAGACAGTGGTCAATGTAACGGATCATTTACCTTTTCTTTCAGTGTTTACTGCCAAATTTAAAAAAAAGAAAAATTGTTTTTTGAACATATTGACCTTTGACCTCTGACCTTTGACCTATAATGCTGAGGGTACTGGAGGCACAAATTCCAAGGACTGTGCACCCCCACACCAAGTTTGGGGTCAGTAGCACCTTCAGTTTTGAGTGAGCGCACGGCACACTTTTGACCCCAAAATTGTTGTTTGACCTTCTGACCTCGTGACCTTTGACCTCAGAAGAACAAGTGTCACGTTGTGCCAAGAACGCTTCAATACGAAAGCTATGTCAAGAAATCAGGGCCATTTATTGTTGCATTCAGGTTTTATAGCCAGATTTGGAAAATTACTTATTTTGACCTTTTTTGATGGTTGACCTTTGACCTTTGACCTATCATGCTGAGGGTATGGCAGGCACAAGTTCCAAGGACTATGCACCCGCCCACCAAGTTTGGGCTCAATCTTGTTCTTAGTTTAGGAGGAGTTCGCGACACACTTTTGACCTTGTGAATGTCATTTGACCATCTGAGCCTTTGACCCAAATTTTAGGCACATTTGGTCACATGACCAGGAAACAGGACCTTCACCACTCCATTTTGCCCCACCCTTGAGTAGCGGTCATAAAGCCCCAAATTTTCCTACCATGCATTTCCATGATTACGGTTGCTATGGCGACTGGTAGAGGTAAACGTGTGCACTTTTCAATGGTAAACGAAGCACAATATCTCATCCCCCACATACTACGTATGTGGGGATGAGATAAAAATGCAGGAACAACCACCCTATTATACAAGCCCTCGTAGCTCAAAATCTCAGCAGTCATGATACACAAATTTGAAATCATTGTAAAAGGCCTACTCGTGAGCTTTCATATGAATTCAGGCTTCACACTCCCAATAAATCTCCCGTTGACTTACACACTAAATAAGCTCCGTTTCGAGACCCCTGCAGCCTTGTCAAAGTTCACAGCTATTTTGAGCTACCCCTCATATGAAAGCTGAGAAGTTTTCCAATCATGGCACTACAAAATTTTTATACCATGACCGTTTACATTTTGAGCTAGAAGGAGTTATAGTTTTGGTAGGATACACCCACCCTAATCCTCTTCAACATAACAGAAAACGTCACTGTTTGATATGAATTTAAAAAACAGTCTAAATCACCTTCAGTTCACCCCAAATTTTCAACATCCACACTTTTTTATGTTCTCTTTGAGATTCATGGAGTTTCATTACCCAATGGGCAGGTTATCATGACAAAATTTGGTCTAAACCGGAGTTAATAGTACTACTTTTTTGAGGGTGGACATTTGACGCTCAAGAACATTGCTCTAATGGAATCGTGAGGCCTGAAGAAACTTTTACAACGGTCCAGACGCCATGAAAAGGACCAAAATTAGTGTGTGAGTCATTGGAGGAATGATTAGTACTCAAAAGGCCGAAAGATTAATACGCTTATCATGTTACAGTATGTTTCTCACTGAGTTGTGAAACGGCCAGTGGCCTCGGTGATTAACTTGATTTGGCTCTAAATTGAATGGGGGCAAATCCTGTCATAAAGCCCCAAATTTTCTGATTTTATTAACTACAAGCCCAAATAGTCTGCCGAAAATTTTGTTCTCGACATCTTTTCGGCAACCCATCGCCTTTGTCGGGGCTTCAGGCTGCATACCCACCCAGATCGGGTGACCCTTGCCCCCTGTCGCGCAAATCCTGGCGCTACCCTAACGTCGGGGTTGCACATTTTATCGTACCTTCTATCCTGACTATATGTCTCCCGAAGAAATTGATAAAAATTCTGCGACAGAAGTACCACGACTTTACGTGTCCCTTCCCTTTACCCCACCCCTTATGACGTCTTTGCTAGGACAAACTACGAAAAATTTACAGGATAAAAGAGAAACGTTAACAGGAGAAATAAGGAACATTTGTAAGCATTGAAAGAACACAATTTGGGCGTGATTCGTGCAATATAAAGTACGGTACCAATTCTTAAGGATGCGGGCGAAAAGGGCTGTCGCTACCACCCCCACCCCCTCCCCCTCGGCGCTTTTACTTTGTGTCATACAGCTTTACAGTAGAGTATTTCTATCTATATATTGAGAATGATACCTAACATTGTCGTAGGTCAGATGGTAAGGCGCTCGACTCGGAATGCTAAGTTCAAGTGCACCTGGAGACTTAGCAGTGAGTCCTTTCCAGTTTTGCGGTTTTGCGTTTACTGCTGTTTTCCAGACTTACTCATATCTAACTGTCGAGATTTGCAGTTGTTTTCTCTTTAATAACTTCCTTGTTCTAGCTTTTATCGTCTCCTCTTCGTTTCCACTTTTGCTTTTCTTAATTAGGGGTTCGTTTTGTTAATCATACCTTACTATAAATTACCAAATCAGGCCTCTACACGCTATTGCATGTAGCCTACACTATCAGGTCGTGCAACCCCTACCCCTAACACATATCCTTTTTCGGTTGCAATTGGTAAGTTTTTTTTTTCTTTTTTCTTTCATTTTGAGATGAAACGGATGCCATATTACATGTAGATAGCATTTGACACGAAAGGTCTCAATAAAAACAATGGCCTCGGCTACGTAAGTAGTCGCGGCCATTGTTTTTATTGAGACCGAATTAGCTTACCTTTCCAAAACAACTCTTCTCTCTCTTCGAACAGCTATTTGGGCATGAATATTTGAAAGATTACCGATGTCAAAAGATTTTTCTTCATTGTCACTATGGATTATAGCTCTTTGGGGTACCCCTAAGAATCTGTCAACAATGTGTGTCTATTGTCCCTGTTTAATGGTGTAATGTATTTGTCAAAGAAAGGCGCTTGTTCCTTAGACTTGACCAAGTCTCTCTTAGCGTTTTCTCTGGCGTCTTCAGAAGAAACAATAACAATGTTAGCTAAACCATTAATTCAAGAAATTTCCTCCGCGCCAAAACATTGCCTGACAAATTTAGTCCCTAATATTTTTGGCGGGTGGGAGTGTGTACCCTGTTGTTAAAAGAATGAGCAAAAACTGAGAAAACTGAAGATATTTCAGGCACCTTTTGGCAATTTATCCTTCCGAGATGCAAAATGGCATTTTGAATGAAGTAAAAAAAAGCAGGAACAACCACCCTATTATACAAGCCCTCGTAGCTCAAAATCTCAGCAGTCTTGATACACAAATTTGAAATCATTGTAAAAGGCCTACTCGTGAGCTTTCATATGAATTCAGGCTTCACAGTCCCAATAAATCTCCCGTTGACTTACACACTAAATAAGCTCCGTCTCGAGACCCCTGCAGCCTTGTCAAAGTTCACAGCTATTTTGAGCTACCCCTCATAAGAAAGCTGAGAAGTTTTCCAATCATGGCACTACAAAATTTTTATACCATGACCGTTTACATTTTTGAGCTAGAATAAGTTATAGTTTTGGTGGGATACACCCACCCTAATCCTCTTCAACATAACAGAAAACGTCACTATTTGATATGAATTTAAAAGACAGTTTAAATCACCTTCAGTTCACCCCAAATTTTCAACATCCACACTTTTTTATGTTCTCTTTGAGAATTCATGGAGTTTCATTACCCAATGGGCAGGTTATCATGACAAAATTTGGCCTTTTTAAATGGTGTGATGTATTTGTCAAAGAAAGACGCCTGCATGGTCCCCCCCCCCCCCCCTTCCTTAGCAGTAGGGCGAGATCAGGATTTGGCAGAAGGGGGGGGTGGGGCGCAAGGTCAATAAGTGGTTTGTATAAAAGTCCGAATTGGGTGGAGGGATCTAAGGGGGGGGGAGGCGGTGCGGCCAGGGTATTTTGATAGGAGGAAAGTATGTGATGAGTGATCACCGTCCTGGGGGAGGGGTCTTAAATACAAGAAAGGAGGTAGGGGGTGACCCCCCCCCTTTGAGAAATTTTTGTTAATTTAAGGTTGCTCAGTATGCCAAAAATGGTATGCCTTTGGTACATATTTTTTGGACTGATCGTACATGACTTGGAAAGTGTTCGTAATGCGTCAATTTTTAATTTTTGGTGTTGGGTGGAGGAAGGATGCTTTTCTGGGGAGGGGTCCTAAGGGGAGAGGTTGTCCCCTCCCCTTTAAGAAAATTTTGTTAATTTAAGATTTGATTAGATCTTCTTTTTGCCCAAAAAAAAAAAAGGGTGATGGTCTGTAGTATCATTTTTTTGAAACTGATCATATGATGGCTTGGATAAATGCTCATTAATTTAGTGAAATTTTATATTTTTGGTGGGTGTGAAACATGCTGCTTTCTCTGCGGAGAGGTCTAAGTTTCCATCCCTCCCCTTTGAAGATAAATTTTTGTTAATTTAAGGTTGATCAGACTGCAAAATGGTGATGTACTTTGTATGTTTTTGGATCCGATCCATACATGACTGGAAAGGGTTCATAATCTCAGTCAATTTTGAAAATTTTTGGTGGATGGAGGGATGCTTTTCTGGGGAGGGGGTGTCCCCTCCCCTTTCAGAAAAATTATTTTTTGTTAATTTAAAGATTGATCACGATGGCAAAAATGGTGGGGGGATGTCTTTAGTATAATTTTTTGACAACAACTGATCATATATGGTCTGGAAACTGACCAAAAAATCATATATGGATGCTTCGGTTTGGTTGAAAGAGGAGAGTAAGGTTGCCTTTGGGGTCCCACCCCAATTTATTAGGATGGCGAGTTTCCCGAATGGGGGGGGGGGGGGGGGGGGAAAAGCGTCTGCTTTTTCCATTAGATCACCCTAAATTCGAAGTACATTTCCATTAAAGTAACATTACAAAGCTTGAAAAGAAGATGCCTACGTTGCCAGCAAGTTATAGTTAACTTAAGAGCCTGAGGTTGTTGAATAATATTCCTCTAAAATATTAAAGAAATTCTGAATTTACCTTGAAAGTAGAAGCAGTGGTCCCAAGGATGTGGGCCCGGCCGGTAACTAGACTGAAGTTAGCAGTCCAATGCAGCGCTTCCTGAGTAGTCACCCATTCGCTATGCCCGGAAAACGTTATTGTGGACCAATATTAGCCAAAATGTTATCAGCTCGGAGGTCCAGTAACAGAATTATTAACATTAAGGATGATTTTTGAAGGATAGAAATTTAAATAATTGAACAAATTTGCAATTTTCACTCTGACACATCAACAGGCCTATTTAATTGGAAATTAGGGGCTAGTCCAATATTGTTGATAAAAACTTCACAAATTTTAGAAGGGGGGAGGGGGCCGGGCCCCGCACGGCCCACACTCCCTTATCAACCCCCTAAATCCGCCCATGCTTAGACTTGACCAAGTCTCTCTTGGCGTTTTCTCTGCCCTGTTCAGACGAAACAACCATTAATTCAAGAAATTTCCTCCGCGCCAAAATATTGACTGACAAATTTAGTCCCTAATATTTTTGGCGGGTGACAGTGTGTACCCTGTTGTTAAAAGAATGAGCTCAACCTGTGATGTGGATGTTGTAGCAAATTAATTCACGTACTCATTACGCAAAAATGTTGGAAACGGAAGATGTTTTAGGCAAAGATTTCCCTTGTGTCCTTCCGCTATGAAAACTGCAGTCAGTCACCCCAATTTGAATTAGTGTAGCCGGGTATCCTATTTTATGAATGGCTCTTGAGAAGCATGTTATTTTTTAATTAAAGTCCCTCGACTCTCTGGCGAAGAGCAGGAGGACGAAACCAAACGTTACTCCCGAAAGAGTTCTGTTTCCCAAAGGAGCTACGTGCCCGAAATGACAACAAACTTATTAAGTAGCAGTGTCGGATCCAGGATTTGGCAGATGGGGGGGGGGGCAGGTCATAGTGGTTTATATAAAAGTCCGATCTGGGGGAGGGATCCAAAGGGGGGCGGTGCACCAGGGGTGGTGTGGGGTATTTTTATAGGGGGTAAAGTATGTGATGAGTGATCGCCGTCCTGGGGTCTAAGGGGAGGGGCCCCCTCCCCTTTAAGAAAATTTTTGTTAATTTAAGATTGCTCAGATGCAAAATGGCGATATCTTTGGTATAATTTTTGAACTGATCATACATGGCTGGAAAGTGTTCATAATTCAGTCAATTTTAATTTTTGGTTGGGTGGAAGATGCTTTTCTGGGGAGGGGTCTAAGGGGAGGGGTGTTCCCTCTCCTTTAAGACAACTTTTGTTAATTTAAGATTGCTCAGATGGAAAATGGTGATGTCTTTAGTATATTTTTGAAACTGATCATATATGGCTGGAAAATGCTCATAATTTAGTGAAATTGAAATTTTGGTTGGATGAAAGAGGAGAGTAGCCTGTTTGTCCACATATTAGGATGGCAGTTTCCCGAATTGAAGTCTTATTTTTCCTTATATTACCCTAAATTCGAAGTACATTTCACTAAATTAAATTACAAAGCTTAAAGAAGACGCTAATGTTGCAGCAAGTTATAGTTAAAAGCCTGAGGTTGTTGAAAATATTCCTCTAAACATTAAAGAATTCTGAAATTCCCTTGAAAGTAAAAGCAGTGTTCCCAATGCTGTGTGCCCGACCGGTAATAGACTGAAGTTAGCAATCCAATACAGCGCTCATGGGTAACCCCTTGCAATGCCCGGAAATAGTTACTGTGACCAATATAAGCCAAAATGTTATCAGCCGGAGGTCAGTAACAGAATTATTAACATTAGACTTATTTTCTGAGGTAGAAATTTAAATAATGAACAAGTTTGAATTTCACTCTGACACATCACAAAGACCTATTTAATTGGAATAGGGTATGGTCATTTGTTTTATGAAGTTGAAAAAACTTCAAAAATTCTTGGAAGGGGGGGGGCCGGGCCCCCTGCCCCCCCCCCCTAAATCCGCCCCTGAATACATACTCGACAATTATGGAGAAATTTTGCAATAGTATATACAACTTCATAAATAATATATGACATTTGTGAGATAAAAGGGCTGAATCCATCTAAAATTTGAAAAATTTGTATTTACACCACCCCGTATAACCAGATAACATGTTAACATTTTTTTAGAAGATTGAAGCCCATCCTTTGCAAACTTTTATGGGGAGTACTTACCCCTCCCCCACCTGTTCCCCTATGTCGAGCCCAGGGGCGTAAATACGGGTGTGTGTGACACCCCCCCCCCCGGGGAAAATCAAAAGTCGGTCTCAAAGCCAGTTCAGTATGCCGTTGTAACAGTAGACCAGACGTGGACAACATTTGAAGTACAAAGTTTGCCCGAAAAGCAAAAAAAAAAAGTCTCCAGAATTTCGAATCGTACAACTATGGTAATGGGAGTTGGTCTCCAAGGATGTAGTCGGTCCCAAAAGTTCACACCCCCCCCTGAAAATTCATAAATATACGCCCCTGGTCGAGCCGATTATGGTCACAAATTCACAATACAAGTTTACCGAAAAGAAATCCTATTCACAGCCCTCCAACCAAGCATACCAATTGCACGCCAACTTGAAGTAAAACATATCTGAAATGATGACAAAATGGTGGATAATACTTCAGCGTAGAAGTTCTTTGTTAAATTTTCTCAGAAATTGCACAACGACATTTCTGTATTATTACATTAAGTAAAGAGAAAACATTCATCATCAGCAGGGTCACAGCCTACGAGGGAGTAGGGAGGTAACTGCCCCTAACTGCCCCCCCCCCCCTTCCCCTGAGATTTCCAAATCGTAAATGAAAGTTGGCCTACTTGAGAAAAATACTGAAACGCTGAAAATTTCACTGTCCAAAGTATGGTTTCAAGGCCCCCAAAACTTGGCAAATCACATATAAGGGTTCCCTTTTTCCCAGATTTTTACGGGGAGGTCCCAAATCCCCGCCATGGATGCATTCTTATGCACTCAGGTTTCTCCTCCTGAGGAATGAACCATTTTCCTCCAACAAGATGCACTGCTTGAATACACCAGCATATATGCTGACTAAAGATAAAATAGCCTATGTAATATGTTACCTTTAATTAGTAGCTAAACTCAATGAGCTCGTAAAGAAATTTTTGATTTAAAGGGCATATAAAGCAGTTGCCACAAACTTATTTTGAGATAACAGCTACATATCACAAATGTCGTCTTTCTTCACTTTAAGTATATCTTTCTTGATATGTTAAAACATAAATATTGCATATTCAAGGTAAACCGCAAAGTTACTCTATACATGAATTTCACAACTCAGTGAGAAACATACTGTAACACTGATCCTCAAAAGTCATCCATGAAACAGGACACCCAGGCACACTCAATCAAATTGGGGTGACTGCATTTTGCCTTTGAATTAAATCTAACTTTTCTTCTTGAAATCTAAATTTGTATCTAAAGCTTCAAATCTAAAGGTAAAAAAATGTTTACATGCACCTTTAAAGTCTAAAACGTGTCATCCCCCCCCCCCCCTTCCATGTGAGAGACATTTCCTTGCAGACCTAAGCTACCGCTATGCACCAACTGATTGTGAATCCCCAGTGGCGTACTATGAGCCCTAGGGATAAGCCTGCACCAGGTACCAGCCTTGTAGGGATGCCATGCCACAGCCGAAGAATTCAGTAAATAGTTAAAATTTCCAATCATCAGTCCAAAGCTTTACCAAAGATAACATTATTTTGGATCTAGGAAAACTTAAAACAAGAAAAATTTCTCAAAAGACAGAGGTGTCAGTCGTCCCAACATCCCCTTCAGAGTCTGCATCTCTTAAGTTGTTTAAGGTTAATTTGAAACATACTCTTTTAGTCTGGCCTTTTCTTAAGGTGTTGTAAAGTGCAACTGAACATTTTACAGTCGTGTGCTATATAAGTTCATGTAATATTAACAAAAACAATAACAACAACAACAATAATAATTCAATTACACCCTACCAAAATTGAAGAAGTCACTAAATAAAGAGGATTCCCAAAGATATAATCAATTCACTGCTTTATGAAGAAAGACAAAATTTCTCCAAGAGCACAGAGTATCACACCCTTCTCTTACACAGTATCTCCTGATTAATGCCCAGCCAAAAAAACTGGAAGAATATCACTAAATAAGGACATTTTGAAAGATGAAATTATTTCAAGGCTTTGCAAACAATAGCACATGTTTGCACCCAAGCCAGGGCCTTACATATGTACCCCTAGGGCCCTCAGCTCCCTCCCCTAGGATGGTGCTCATACACAAGTGAAAAGGGAAGGGTCCTCCAGGTGTCAACTCTCTGTAGGCATGCCCCACTTGGTGGTCCGCTTAGCTGATGTCATGAACTTGTCATGAACTGCCCCTCTAGGGATTTTGCCCAGGTTATAGCCCTGCAACTAGACTTAATTATCAGAGCGCCTTACACAACTTATCCTAGTCAGGTTAGTCCAGATTACACAACCAGAGGCCAAAGCAAGATCTTGGTATTTTTCATGATTCATGCAGGTCGTCGATGGATTTTTAAGTTCTAAAGTGTAGCTCGCCAACCTTATGACTTGTGATGGTAACAAGTCATGTTTGGCAAGTTCGAGTCAAGTCCCTTTTAGCAAGTCAAAGTCAAGTCGCAAGTCTTTGATAGTATTTGCAAGTCAAGTCATAAGTCACACAAATAGCAACTCGAGTCCAAGTCGCATGACTTGAGTCTACAACTCTGCATATACCGTTGGCGGGGGAGGGGGGGGGTAGAGGGCAAAAGGCCATGCTAAGTGCTACCCTCAAAGTAGAGTACCAAGCAAAATATTGCCAAAATTTATTCCCACATTGCCAGATATTGCACTATTCATGTAAGTTGCATCTAAACAATCTTTAAGCAAAGATTTTAAAGATCAATGTGGTAAAAATATACTTTGAAAATTTGGAAGGGGAGGGCAACTGCCCTTACTGTCCCCTCGTTATGTACAGCCATGGAATGGTGTGAAGAATAGTAAATTATGAGTCCTTGGAAAAAATGAGTAAATGTTAGCCAAACTATATGGCATTGATAACCATCTTAGACAAGTAGGTCTTCTTCGTAAGTATCTTGATAAGTTAGCCACCGAGAAACTCATTCACGCAGTCATTTCCAGTCGCCTTGATTATGCTAACTCTCTACTGCTTGGTGTTAGTTCTAATAATTTATCTAGGCTTCAAACTATCCAGAATACCGCCGCTAGAATTGTTCTTAGGGCAAATCGTCACTCTCACATTACCCCGCTTCTGAATGAATTACACTGGTTACCTGTTAAACAGCGCGTGAACTACAAATTACTCCTTCTAGCCTTTCGAGGTTTTAAACTTGGCACCCCCGCCTATCTATCCAATGCCTTACATCCAGCAACCAGGATTAGATCCTCCCGATCGCGCTACCTCTTCCAGTTAAATGTTCCGGCTTCTCGTACAAGGACCTTTGGGGATCGAACTTTCCACCACGCCGCGCCCTGCCTATGGAATTCGCTCCCGCTGAAGCTCAGGTCTTTAGACTCCCTCGACCAGTTTAAACGGTCCCTCAAAACCTTCATTTTCTCTCAATGTTTCTAACTTCTCTGCTCTTTTTTTACGGCACCTGTAAAGCGCTTTGAGCAGTGTTTATTCTCTTGATTCTGCGCTATACAAGACTTATTATTATTATTATTATTATTATCTTATCTCCCACTGTGGCAGTTGATTGCCACTGTTCAACAGGAGACTTTACTTCCTACTATTGCCTTGGGAGTAACAGCTCAGTTGGACGTGCTTACATCTATTGTGTGGAATCTAAAAATGTAAGTAATTTGTGAAGGTTGTGCAATAGACTGCCCTCTATAGTTCTTTTGACCTAGTATTAGAATACAAATAGTGTCAGCACACCTGTGCTACTTATACATGTACATTTGTGACAGAATTTCCTTTGCCCTACCAACTGTAGAATATATCACAGATATAAAGGGGGGGGGGGGATCAATTGAGCTAGGCCTTGCAGGGCTAAAATTGTTTAAAATGTGTATCTAATGTCTCTGGACCCATTCACTCAGACATACATGGTAGTTTGAGCATGTGCCCCATTAGAGTAGGGCGAAAAATACCCCATGTTCGTAACTTTGTAAGTTCAAAGCTTTTTCTATCCTCAACTTTGCAGCATAATCAAAGTTCTTGTAGCTTTTTATGTAAAGGAGGTAAAGTGAGGAAAAGCAAAAATGTGCTTTGTATGGAAATGAGAGAGGGACAGAGAACTGATATAATATTTTGACCCTACTCATCTACATACTGTGCCCAAATCACAAGCAGTAGATGGTTGTTTTAAAGTCACATCATTCATTTAATTGGAGCAAGAAACCTTTAGCTTGAATACTTTTCAAAAGGTGGATATACTTCACAGCTTTGGAGGTAGTTGGAAGGATAAATTCATTTATTAGAAGCTGCCTGGAAAGAAGAGAATTTGAACCATTCTTCAAATAGTTGTAGTTGATGGAATTCAGAAATGCCACCACAAAATCAAAACAATTGTGTCCAAGTTCCACATACCTGAAAGAAAAGAAATACATGCCATTCAATAATTCCAAGGAAGACTTTTCTAAACGTTTCTTTTAGCTCCTTTCCACAATGAAGGACAGAACTGTGGCTTAACCAAAATTCCCCTTAAAGCTATTGTATTAAAACATTAATTCTTTATATGACAAAATTGCAGACTGCAGTGATCAGGCTCGGATCCAAGGGGGGGGGGGGTTTCCCGGGCTCGGCCCCCCTTTTTTGCCAAATCAACAAAACAAATATGCGAAAATTAGCATAATGTTCACCTAGGAGAATATTCGAGGGGGCTTTCAGCCCCTCCCCCTTTTTGAAAAATCTGGATCTGCACCTGATGATTCTAGTCTTAACAAGCATTTAATCACTTTCTTCAGACAGGATGGGTTTGTACTCATACTGTACTTAACATAAGGTAAGCAAGTAATAGTGCTGGTCGATACCTACAGTAGTGCTCACAAGAAGAGGCAGTGTAACTGTCATACACACTGACAAATTACTATGTATGCAAATGCAATTTTGCATTGGAGGTTACCATATTATTTTTTGTAAAATGGGGATACTGATTGCCAACCAGGTTAGTTTTTATAAAAGAAGGGGGGTAGAGGGGTGAGAGAAAACCTATCCCTTTCAAGGAAAATTTGATTTGGACGTGTCTTCATGCTAAATGGACCACAGTTGTAGCCTTATACAGGGTTCCTGCAATTTTGATGAAGCAAAAATCTTCACGATCCATTGCAAATATTTGATTTCTGCAGTTAGTCACATTTGACAAATCTGAAATACTAAAATAAAAAAATCTGGACATTTAGGTCAATATCAAAAATCCACCTCGATGCCTAGGTAAGCCTTCAAAAAGAGGACATGTCCAGGTATATTCAGATGCCTGGTAACCCTACTCAGATTAGTACTGATGGTTTCTAACAATTAACAAATTGGTGTTCATATATCTTATAATGATATATTCACCACAAATGGCATTTGGTTGTTACATCTACAATAGATACAGGATGGTTTTTATACCCAAATGCCATCCCAGGAAAACCCTACAGTCATGAGTATAACCTACTTGATATTTTTAATGTACCTGGGAAGAATTTTTCAAAACTTTATTGTTATGCAGCCTTCCCTCTAAATGAAAAATGTCACAATTCCAAGGACTCTTTCTTTGTAAGTGACCAAATCTAAAGAGTAATGTGAGAGATTCTTTATTTTGTCTGCTTTGTAATGGTGGAACAAAAATAAGTGCTCACCTCTCTGAGGTCCAATCTGCCCTTTTTATTATTTGGATTAGATGGTGATCCCAATTTTCAGTAAGCAAGATGTCAGATTCATGAAGAAGCGGAATAACTAAACTCTGATGCCAAGAAGAGCTGTCGTAGTGGATACCTTGCTCATTAAAGTGACACAGAAATCCTAAATAATGGGCACAGGTTTAAGAGTAGAACAAGCAATTAAAATCATAAACATATGCCACATATTTTCACAGATATAATATTCAATTTACCATCCTTAAACCTTCAATTCTTATGCCACATTCTCTCTCAAGAAAAAAAATGTTATTATCCATACATGAAACCAGACCATCTTGCATTCAAGGACACCTTAATCATCATTTTAAAAGCACTGTTTCATAAATATGACCACCTGGTGGACATTCTTCATTTTCTCCCAAACTCCCCCCCCCCCATCCTCACCCCCAATACAAAAACATATCCTAGCCAAGGACTGCCACCCCACAGCCAAGTACTACTGTCCCCTATCCCTACCCCCATACAAAAAAGGCCCTAGCCATACAATTTCAAACCTTGATGGCACCAGGTAAAAGCAATTACAAAGTTGTGATCATATTGTCTACAAAAAACATTTTCCTTCAAGTATTTCTGCTAAAGTGCAGGTTTTATTTCATACAACAGAGTCCTTTGTACTGACCACATACAAATGTACAGTAAATGTATAATACTGTTATAAATAATTTCTGAGTACAATCATTTTTCTAGTAAATGGAGATGCTGCTCTTTAAGTTTGAGTTAATTTGCACCACCATAATTTTGCCAGGAAAGGAGGCTGGGGGTTGGAGGAGGATTTTCACTACCACATCTCGTTCAGTCAAGATTCCCACTTTGAACTGCATTTAGAACTACTAACCTTTGGAGTCAGTCACTCCACAGTGAAGATTGTCACCATTTTTATAATCCCTGGAAATTTAAAAAAAAAGAAACAAAACAAGAACTCTCTGTGCATTATTGTAACTAATTGTTAAACATTACAATAGGCTGCAAATTTTCACAATTTTTGTAAAATGTCTTTCTCTTTAAAGGGGCTCATTGAGTTGATATTGAATATTTTGTGACAAATTTGAAGGAAATTATTGCATGATAATGCTTCCAGTTAGCCTCATCAGCCATTTATCACTTCCTATAGTTGCCATTAACTTGAAAAATTGTGGTTTCTTGGGGCTTAAAAGGGAATTTTCATCATCCCAGACAGTTCCAGTTCTCCCAACTATGCAACTTCTAGCTCCTCCCATAACTGTATGAAGCTACTCCTTGTGCAGGAATAAACCTGTTTTATTGCTTAAGGCCATGTCCTGGTGAGCATACAAGGCTATAAAATGTAATAAAAGCACTCTCTCTGCCTTGCGTGGAATGTGAGCTACTCTGCATCTTTCAAATTTTCAAACTTTGATGTCAATCAAACAGCAGTCACCAACTGAGAATTTTCATACTCCTGCACTAAAAATATACTTTGGGGTGATGACTGTCTGTCTTTAAGAACTTGTAGTTTGCGATGCTCGTCTAAGCCTTTGATAGACCAGCCTCTCTGGAAAATACAACATATATTTACAACTGAAGCCTTGATAGCAACAGTTGTTCATAAGAGGAGTTAATAACCTGTCACCCAAGGTCGTAGCTTCACTCATTGGTTGTATTTGAACAGGGGTTGCATGTGATTAATACATAATGGTAAAAAGTGTCTGGTCACGAATTTGTAATAAATGATTTTAATGAATTACCCTCTAATTACCCTCTAATTGCCCTTTCAGTTGTGTGTTAGATGTTCAGAATCTCTTCGTTTGACCATTTACCATCAAGATTTAGGTAAAACTCAACAGGTGTGACAAAAAATCATGAAAGTCATGAACCAACTTAATAAGCCCCTTTAATATTAGGCCTATTTGCTTGCATCCATAAATACTGTGCATCCCCAGCTTTCATACATATCTACTTTACATGGTCTATTTCTTAATAGATTGGTGCCATACTAAGGCCTAAAAGCAAAAGTAACTCGCTGTCAAAAAAGCACAACTTTACATGTGTCCTGGAGATATTAATAAATATTTGAGGGAACTTTTAATTTGATGTGAATTTAATACTTTGTAGTTTTGAGGAACATCCATTGAAAAATTTTGATGTCTTAGTATTGAAAGAGTTTGATATATCTTGTATTTTACAGAAGGGACAAATAACAGGATATCATGCTTGAAAAGTGAGAGCAAGAGCAAACATTAACCCCTACCCCTCAAATTTGTGAAGGCCCAAGTTCCCTGCTTGACACTTGACAAGGTCCTTGAGGATCATCAAGGACCCTATCAAAGATAACCCTGAGAATGGCATCCAGACTGAGATTTGTAACATTTATTTTATGACTTACAAATACTATATTTTGTTTATTTAAAGAAAATACAGTGAATTTTAATAAGTGATGCAAATGATCGCTTACTAAGATTCAGTCAGGAGACAAGAAACTGAACACTAAATTTTATCTACTGTACCAGTCATGGTCACCTCCAATGAGGCCCTGCAAAGACAGTCAAGCTATGCAGCTTAGCAAGTAGGCCTAATATACATGTACTTCATACACACTGTCACTAATCCTAAAACAGCAGTTGTGCATGGTCCTGTCTCTCTTTCCAGTATCTCCAGTACATACGTGCAAGCGCTAATCCAGTCAAAACACAGCCAGTCAGTAATGCTACTTTTCTTGTAGGAAGAGCGTATCCACCAGTCTTTGTATACTGTAGTTTAATGATTGGTAATGCAGTTTAAAGGCTCTCTAAGCTCACCCCAGACAGTAACAATTCTCCCTACTTAGTTAACTTCTAGCCCCTCCTCCAAATTAAACCAAACCTCCGGTCTAGTACTTCTATGACAGAGCCACATTAGTCTACACAGTTTAAATTACTCAAGGCCATATAGACATATTTAATTGCGAATGCACAACTGACTGTACAAGTCATTAGTGACCAACCAGAGTGAAACTGTATTGTTTGAATGACTGTCAATCAAAGTGCAGCTAGTTATCAACTGTATTTAGAACTCTGGGGCTATTCCTAAATATGTTTGGGCAGAGAGTTGCTAGCAGCTCCATGGTTTGGAAGAATGCCATATCCCCTTTAATGACAAATAATTTATACTGTACCCCAAGAAAGTTCCTCTTGTTGGCTTTATGATGACACTGTATGGATGTGATGAACTGCTTTGTAGTACCGGTGGATACCTTACAGGGGGCGCTTTTAAAGGATATGAAGACAAACTTTTCCAACACACTGGGCACTTCTGAGGTAGCTTGAAGCAGAGAATGGTACCTGAAGGGTGACAGGAATGTTGGAATGATAAGATTGTTGGGCCTGCCATTGTGACCTTAAGAGAAAAAGATTTTAAAATGTTAGTATCTGTTCCAAGACACAAAATTTCAGTAGAATCCTTCATTAGTAACTGCAAAATTAATACAAGTGAATATTAAACACAGGATGACAAAATTTCCCAGGTAGCCTTTCAAATTTCCTCACCCGCAAAGTACAGGCCTAGTTGTGTCACTGACATTCATCATCTGCAAACTTTAAGAGCACATCATTCACAGGCATATCATGAGGCCTTAAAGGGCAGTTGTTTTACGGTGCTAAGCGACCACAAAAGTGGAAACAGCTCAAGTGGATTATAAATAACAACTTAACCTTGGGTGGCATACCATGATTCACTTGAAATTTATAATATCAGTGATGACATGCAAAACAGCTTTCGGATTTTGTTGATGATATCATGAAAATTCTTGATTGCGGAAGTGAGACAGAACTGACAATAATGAATTTTAGTAAGGCCTTTCAAACTCTTCCCAAATTTGAACTTGCACATGTCAGATTCTGAAATAAGATTGCAATCTCAGGTAGACAATTTCCTTACTGAGCATTATCGAAAAGAGTTTAGTCCATTGAGAAATCACAAATTAGCATGTAGCTTATGTTTATCCAAGATATACTGTAGATGAAAATACTACTTGTTTTGTATAACCAGAATGCAAAAATGCATTGAGGTTTCGATGATATATGTTTTATTTCAAATAATGCTATGATGTACCATACCTTTCAGTCACTGGTCAAATGCTATCTTAATGTGCTGAAAAAATACAGTTTTGTCTTCATATTTGATCTTAGGAATTCTTGGGAAAGTTTGCATTTTCACATCTGGTGACCCCAGATCACAATCTTGGGAATTTTTGGAAATTTTACTTTTGCCCTCTGGTGACCCCAAATGACAATCTAAGGAATTCTTGGAAATTTTACTTTTGCCCTCTGGTGACCCCAAATGACAATCTTAGGAACTCTTGGGAAATTTTGCTCTTTGCCTCTGGGGAACCCATGGGACAATCTTGGAAATTCTCGGAAAATTTTGCCTTTTGATCCTGGTGACCCCAGATGAACTTTGAGCTCAATAAAAATAATAGCATTCATCTTCTCACCGTAACGCATCCACATACCAAGTATGAAATCTATCCAAGCTTCCTGCCTCCAGTTATGGTGTTAACAAGGTTTTCAGTGTTTGACCCCTGGTACCCCAAATGACCTTTGACCTCCACCAAAAACAATAACGTTCTTCCTCTCAACATGGGGCATTTATCTACCAAGTTTGAAAATTGTCAGAGTTTTGAATCCCTTCTTGAAATACCATATTAATGAGCAAAGTGTTACAAACACACATACCCATACTCACATACACACACATGCACACGCACCCACACTCATTCATACACATGCCATCATGAATGCATAGGTTTCTCTTTTTTATCATCGAAACCAAAATGGTCATTATTTGATGGTGTTTTGTAGGGATTGTTGCTATTTGCTTTTTGCATCAAACAGGCAGATACGCCGTTTTTAAGTCCACAAACCTTCAAAATATTACAGTGACAAACTATGTCTATGGGAATCTAATGTACTGTATTTGCCAGATGGACTGCAATAAATGCTATGTTTCCCATAAGATCAGCTCAATTTATACAGGTAAACAAACAGGGGTTTATAACCCTAAGCAAGATGAATCTTTCCACTGTGTCAAGTCAACCAAGTAATATTAGAACTCATTCAGGAGTGCCATTTGGCTTCTCCCCTTGGCTCTCACCAGAGAGTCGAGGGGACTTTGGTAAATTTTAGTGTATTGTGCCTTATTATGCTTTGTCTTAGAGTACAGCAACATGAAAAAGAACCCTACCATCGAACCCACAAAAATACTTTGGAAATGTACACAGAAATGTCATCAGTGTTATTTAAGTGATTTATACAGTCATCTATCAATTCTAACAAGGATGCTGAAGTGGCTTGTAAGGGACAGCCTACAGAATTACAGACACCTCAGAGCTCATCTGCAAGTTATTTTTAAGGAAACCCATGATCTCATTCCAGGTAGAATCACTCATCTTCTTATTTACCATGACTAAGCAACAAGACGTGTTGCAGTAATGAAAAGTCTCTATACAATCCCGAGTACCTGTATCTACAAAAAAGAAATTTTTTACCAGAATTCTCTTCATCCAAGGACTTTACCTTGCTAGAATGCACTGCCTGGGCAAACTCACTATGCACTGTTGATTAGGAGATTAAAAATCAGCTCTTGATGTAATTTAATCACATATGTCAGCTAAAAATTAAGCCATTCAACTCCTCTCACATTAATCTGTTTAGGGTAGCCTTCTTCTTGGCATTTCTACAGAATATAGCAGATACAGAATTGAAGAACTCTAGAAAGTCCAAGAAAATACGTAGGTGCTTATACACATTCCAGTTGCATAATTTTACCATGCATTGAACATCATCTGGCCCATAGCTGTGTAGTTTGGTATCTGCTCATGTAGAACAATCCTAAAAATCACATCTGACCATACATGTGAAGCAAGAAACCTGGCCATGAATGTAATACAGCAAAAATCTCAACATTAACCATAGGCCTACATGTACATATGAACACTAATAGTACTTAATACCCCACCCCACCCCAACTCCCTCCCCCTCCCCCCAAAAAGGAAGGAAAAGTTGCACCAGTGTACCCCCAAACTACCTTAAAATTCTTACAGTACAACACTCATGTGTCTCATATCGTGCGACTAGTGCCTGTTATCCATAAGAAAATAAGGAACTCGATGATGAATCTTTTAGGAAGGGCATCTTGTTGAAATGTATATAGTTTCACAGTTTGTTTTGAATTGAAGTTATGTACAGCACCTGTATTAATTGTTTTGTGTAAGCACGCACTTAATTAGCATATTTTAAGAAAGTTGGAATGTTTGGTATGTTGTCTGTACAGTAGGCATATACGTAAGTGAACGGCAGTACTTCTGAAGTTTCTGTTGCGTACAGATGTAGCAATGTTGTCGAGAAAGCAGTGTACAATACATAGCCTATGGTATTATAAGCACAAGTTTTTGAGTACAGTGGAATTATTTATCAGCGATATTCTAACAGGTTATGGGCCCAGACACTGAAGTCTGTGAGGAATACTACTGGGCCATTCCATGTGACGTAAGTCATGTGTCTCATATCGTGCGACTAGTGCCTATTATCCGTAAGAAAATCAGGAACTCGATGATGAAGCTTTTAGGAAGGGCATCTTGTTGAAATGTATATAGTTTCACAGTTTGTTTTGAATTGAAGTTATGTACAGCACCTGTATTAATTGTTTTGTGTAAGCACGCACTTAATTAGCATATTTTAAGAAAGTTGGAATGTTTGGTATGTTGTCTGTACAGTAGGCATATACGTAAGTGAACGGCAGTACTTCTGAAGTTTCTGTTGTGTACAGATGTAGCAATGTTGTCGAGCAAGCAGTGTACAATACATATGGTATTATAAGCACAAGTTTTTGAGTACAGTGGAATTATTTATCAGCGATATTCTAACAGGTTATGGGCCCAGACACTGGAGTCTGTGAGGAATACTACTGGGCCATTCCATGTGACGTAAGTCACAGCATTTGCAGAAATTTTAGTGGAAAAGCCCCCCTATGGACCATGAAAGGAATACTAGTATTCCAGAAAGTACTTTTTCCTAAAATGTCATAAGATATCTCTCTTCTGAATTCCACAAATCCTCAATTCCACCCTCGTGCTGTGAACAATAGCGCCTTCAATAAACGTCACGTAAGTCACTCAGAGAATTGCAATTTTTCAAGTTGATTAATAAAAGGTGCCAGAATCCTGTGAAGTGTTAGGCAGGAAGGGATAACTAGGTTTAGGATTGGTAATAGAAGATACTAGTCTATGTAAAACAGGTCAAGTTGAGTTCTTAGAATTTTTTCGTGAGATGGTAGAAACAGATGTTTGTCGTCACGTAAGTCACAAAATGGCGTCACGTAAACAAACACTTTCCAACTAACTAGTCATTTAGCTTGTTACGGGGGACACATTATGCTACACATCTGACCTAGAATTGTCATTTATGTGAGATAACAATTGTATCTAGAAAGACAGGGTCAAAATAATTTCATTCCAATGCATTTAAAAAGAAAATGTACTCTGCATAGCTGCCATTTGACACTTATATTGCCAGCCATAACTTACAAATAATTGTTCCAAAAAAATATTAATTTCAATCGAGCTATTTCCTCTGCTATGGAAAGAGTGCAATAATTCTAAGAATACTTGGTCGTTTACATTTTCAGAAGCAGTATTAACATAGATAGAGACAAAGAACTAATCTCAAAGAGATTTTACAATTCACATCTTTTTGCGCAAAAGTATGTGCACTGGTACAGAAGTCTTCCATTTTGTGTGGCATTTCCATATGTGCTAATTGTGTAACAGTGGTATCATTTACTGATCATTTTTGTTGTCTTTCTCTTTTGCATTTTGTTTCTTTTTTTTTGTTTGATACTGTACAGTAGCTGCTGAAGATTCTTGACAGGAAAATTTTCAGTGATTTAGTTTCAGTCTTAAAACTTTTTGAGAGCAATTTTGACCAGAAACTGTAAACTGAGAGAAAAATTAGGTAAAATGTGTGCTTTAGATCATTCAGCATGGGCAAGCCAGAAAGCTGAAAGAAGAGTACTGGCAGATGTTATCAAAGTCAAGTCAGGGCATTTTTAAATGTGATTAGCAAAAAATGGCTCCGTGAGCATGACATAATAAAGACAAATTTGGCCAACAATAACTGTAAAGTCTTGTTTGACCTATTCATCAAATCTAGGCCACACTCTCATTACTTGTACAGGGTCCTCGTAATTCACTATTCACCTAGGGGAGACCTGTAAAAATGAATATGAGAAGGGCCAAACAGAGGCATACCTACAGTATACTTTTTTTTGTAATTCAGTGAATCAGCAGATAATTACATTCCATAGGTTTCCATTCCCTGCAACTCTTGAGAAAGCCTTGTACCTACTGTAAAATGGCTTTGATGAGATTGGTGATGATTGTTGACAAAGCTGAACTGTACTAAGAAATTTTCCATATTAAGTGATTTTTATGAACATATTGCAATGCATTGCATCCCTCCAAGGCTAGTACAGACCAAGACAACCCTTTTTCCTTCCCCTCTTAGTATGCATTAAAAGGACAGTCAAATACGTACAGTAGGGTTTTGTTGTGGTGCCTGCTACTGTACTAAAATAATGTAAAAATGGCATTTAAAATCTTATAATGCAATATTCCACAGTTCAGAAAACATGATAAAGGTGTACTGTGCACTGTGTACAGCCACTACAAGACCTCTGAGTGAAGAGTAGTGAGGATACATAGCAGTTTAAATTTGTTGGATGTGTTTTAAAGTAGATTGAAAATTTGATGTTGGGTAATTATTGTACCCTACTGGCCTGTGTAAGTGTGTATACTGCATTCATCAGAACCACAAGGGGATTGAGTCTCCTAAGCATTACCTCTTTGAATAATGGTACTATATCTTCTTAATACTCACTTCCATCTGTATGATCTATACATACTAAATGGCATTTCAAATTCAAGACAGAGAGTGCAATAATTTGTTTCATTGCCATTTTGCAATTTAAAATACATTTTGGCTTCTCTTAGGTTTCAATGTACCCAGGTCAAAATCAAATGCCATACAATTTGGCTTCATCACTACAGTTCTGAGTGTGGTTTTCAAAATACTACAAGATCGGCTTGAGACCAAATCATGGGACTATTAAAACACCTGAGGAGTCTTTGAAGTGCTAGGATTGGTTAAAAATAAGTGATTTCTTATATGCATAGTGGGGCAGAAATGCCAACTATCATTCACTTATCATATTGTGTTAAGGTGCTAACTTGAAACTGTCACGTAAGTCACACCACCCTTTGTGATTTACGTGACGTCACGTAATTCACACTTTTCAAACTTTAATAGAAAAGAAGTTTTGGAATCAAATGTTTCCAAATGATGATAAGTTCCTTTAACCCCCCCCCCCTACCTTTGCATATGTATTTCATCATTGTCTCTGGCACTGCCTATTTGTTGTAAAAAAAACTTTTGCATGTTTTTTGTCACGTAAGTCACAGTGACAACTGACCAGGTTTTTAAACATTGTGTTTGATCCACATAGCTGATAAATTATGAGTGCAATGCTCAAGAAATAAATAATGGGATAGCTTTTCAGAGCTGCAATCAAGAAAGACGTGTTCTATTTAGTAATTTTGCTTCATTTTTCTTCAAATTACCTTTTACGTATAATTCAGTATTTTAAGTGTTCCACATCTACTGTACGACATTCTTTGCTGTTGGCACTTTCCAAACGAATGACTGAATCCATGAAAGTTTTACTAAAAGTGAAAGTTACACCTGTCTGCTAATCTTTAGAGTTGAAATTAGACACCTAGTACTGAGTTCTAATTTTACCGTATCAGGACCACTTGTCATGGAATGGCCCTACTGAGTCTGAGCTTTGCTGTTATTGTTGTGTATATCTTGAAACTGTTAGTGTTTGGACTGATTGTCATTAGAATCAATATGGCTGGAAAAACAGAAGATAACATGTGGAAGATTGACAAGCTGGATGGCTCAAACTGGCTGACATGGAAATTCCAGATGAAACACTTGTTGCTTGCGAAAGGTCTATGGGGGTTTGTAGATGGTTCAGAACAACTGACAGAAACTGCAAGTGAGAAGAAACAAAGTGAGTACTCAACAAAGTCACAAATGACATTTTCTACCATTGTAATGGCAGTAGCACCCAGTCAGCTGTATTTGATTACGTCAAGTGAAAAGCCCAAGGATGCATGGGATGCCCTGCGTACTCAGTTTGAGAGGGACTCTCTAGCAAACAGAATCTTGCTCAAAAAGAGGTATTTCAGAACTGAAATGGCAGAGGGTGAATGCATTGAAAAACATTTGAAAAATATGAAAGAAATCACAGACAGGTTGGCTGCTATTGGAGCTCCTATTTCTGAAGCAGACCAGGTTGTGACTTTGCTAGGTAGTTTGCCAAGGAGGTGTAGTACATTAATTAGTAACTGCACTGGAAACAGGGGGTGATGACTTACGACTAAGGGATGTCCATGAGGCCCTTAACCATGAAGAGCAGAAGTACAGTAGATCCTCAGGTGGCAACTCACAGGATGATGCTCTGGTAGGCACAGGTCAGAGTGCATTGGGTCAAGGTAGAAAACCAAAGAGACCAGGCAGTGATTTCACTGACGCGGGCACCCGGGTCAATGATGCACAACTTTTCATTTTGACGCACAGACACAAAACCTCTGGGGTCAAACTGACGCACAGCTTTTTCACCCCAACAATCAGTAATAATAATGCAATTTTGCCAATACATTCATGGTGCAAATTAACTCACAAAATGTAGCACTTTCCAGTTCCCATTTTGATTATCAACAGATTGAATATCATGTCTTACAAGAAAAAGATAGTGGAAAAGCATCACAAATATAGAAAATAAACAAAAAACAGGAATAAAGTTTGTTTTATTAAACTCAAATTTATTTTGACCCCTTCTCTTTTAAATTTGACTCTTCTAAATTTATTTTGAAGGTTCTGTGACTCCTGAAAAAAAATGCTGAGTGAAAACCCTGCCAGGAAGGTGTTATGGCTGTGGAGAATTTGGACATTTTCATAGAGAGTGTACAAAAGGTAAACCCAAATCTTCAAGTAGGCCTAGAGACACTGGCAAATGGTCCAGCTACAAAGGAAACAAAGCTAATCAAGTTAAAACTGTTAATGATGAAGAAGAAACTGATAGTGATGATGTTAGTGCATTTGTTGGGTCTGAAATTTCTCTAAAATGAATATGGATTGTGGACTCAGGCGCATCAAGCCATATGACCTGTATGAAGGAACTGTTCACTGATTATGAAGAGCTCAGTGCACCACAGAATGTTGGGCTTGGTGATGGTAGAACAGTCAAGGCATTAGGTGTTGGTAAAGTCAAACTGGACATGTTGCATAAAAGTGAGTTATGCTCAAAAGCTATCTTGTATAATGTGTTGTATGTCCCAGACCTTGCTTCAAATTTGTTCTCAGTAAGGGTGGCAACAGAGAAGGGGTATACTGTAAATTTTGGGCCAAAAAAGTGTTGGATCAGGTCAAAGGCACAAAAACTGAAAGCTGTAGGGACACTTAAAGGTAAACTTTATCAACTAGATTGTATGTCTACCATTGATTCTACTTCTGTAGCTATGAATAAAATGAGTGATTCAGATCTGTGGCATCAAAGGCTAGGACATGTGAACAAAAATTGTCTTAAGGAAGTCCTGCAAAAGGGACTGGTTAATGGTGTAAGTGTAAAGAATTTTGATGAACCTTCTTTCTGTGAAGGATGTGTTATGGGAAAAATGCACAAGAAACCTTTTCAGTCAGTGGGAGAAATTCGTACACAACGAAAACTTGAACTTATTCACAGTGATGTGTGTGGCCCCATGCAAACAGAATCAATTGGTGGTCACAAATATTTTGTAAGCTTTATTGATGACTACTCAAGGTGTTGCAAAGCGTACTTTATGTCAAATAAGGCAGAAGTGTTTGATAAATTCAAGGAATTTGAGGCTGTCACTACAAATGAAAGTGGTGAGTCAATAGGAACACTGTGAACTGATAATGGGGGAGAGTATATGTCAAGGGAATTGAATAGCTATCTAAAATCTAAAAGGATTAGACATGAAACAACAGTGAGCAATACTCCTGAACAAAATGGAGTAGCAGAACGAATGAATAGAACCCTTGTTGAGTCAGCTAGAGCAATGACTGCTCATGCAGGTTTGACTAAAAGCTTCTGGGCTGAAGCAGTTAATACAGCAGTTTACATACGAAACAGGTTACCTACATCACTTCGTAAAGATGTAACACCGATTGAGGTATGGTGTGGAAAGAAACCAAAAGTTGGACATTTTCGAGTGTTCGGCTGTGTTGCCAATGCCCATGTGCCAGATTCAGAAAGAAAGAAACTAGATAGAAAAGCAGAAATGCTTAGATTTGTAGGATATGGCATGATTACGAAGGGCTATCGCTTGTACGATGAGAATAAACATAAGATAGTTATCAAAAGGGATGTAATCTTCAATGAAACAGATTTTAGGCATGAGAACTCAAAAACTAGAAAAGATGAATCAGTAGATTTGAAACCAGTGGGAGATGAAATTGGTACAGAAGAAACAAAACAAGTTAGAAATAGACTTCCACCAGTTAGGTATGGTTATGATGAATATGCAGATGCAATAGTGTCAGAAAAGGTTCATCATGTTGCATACAATGTTATGGCTGAACCAAAAACTGTGCAGGAAGCACTTGCAGGACCAAACGAGAAAGAATGGAGGCAAGCTCTTGAAAACGAGATTGCTTCACTGCAAAAAATGGACACATGGGACTATGTTGAGCTTCCTGAAGGTCAAAAGACCACTGGTTGTAAATGGGTTTTGAGAATTAAGCACAAAGCTGATGGGTGTAAGGCTGTAAGTATAAGGCTAGATTAGTTGCCAAAGGCTATACCCAGGAATATGGCATTGACTACTGTATGAGGAAACCTTCTCACCGGTGGTGAAGTTTCCCTCACTCAGATGTTTGCTAGCCTTTGCAGATCAAAATAATTTTTATGTACATCAAATGGATGTAGTCACTGCTTTCTTACATGGAAAGTTGAATGAAGAAATTTACATGGAACAACCAGAGGGGTACAAAATTCCTGACGAAGAGAATCTGGTTTGTAAATTGAAAAGGTCATTATATGGACTAAAGCAATCTCCTCATTATTGGAACCAAGTATTGTCAGAATTTCTGTTGTCAGGTGGGTTTAGACATTTCAGTGACTCTGATCCTTGTATTTACTTGAAATTCTCAGGTTCCCCCATCATAATAGCAGTGTATGTCGATGACCTTATTATACTTGCGAAATCAATGGGAGACATGGTCTGCTTTAAACAGCAGCTATCAAGTAAGTTTGAAATGAAGGATATGGGACCATTGCATTATTGTCTTGGCATAACTGTAGAGTATAGCTCTGATGGACAAATGTTATTCATTCATCAGAAACAATATATTCAAAATCTTTTGACAAAATATAACATGAAGGATGCAAACTCAGTGTCAACACCTGCTGATGTGAATGTACTGTAAGGCTTGAAGTAAATGATGGTGTGAGTAGATAAGTTGATCAAAGACAGTATCAATCAATGGTTGGGAGTTTACTTTATGCAGCTATCGACACAGGGCCAGATATAGCTCAGGCAGTGGATATGGTATTGAAGTACAATTCCAATCCAAATGAAGCCCACTTGACAGCTGCAAAGAGAATCTTACATTATCTCAAAGGGACAATGAACTTAGCCCTGAAATACGAAAGGGGGGACAAAGAAATTGAGCTGGTAGGGTATTCTGATGCAGATTGGGCCGGGGATGTTGATTTGAAGCACTCAACCACTGGAAATTTGTTTTTATTGGCAGGAGGTGCAGTGTCTTGGCTTAGCAAGAAACAAACAGTTATCTCTCTGTCAACAGCAGAAGCTGAGTATGTTGCACTATGTTCAGCAACCCAGGAAATAATGTGGTTGTGAGAACTTCTCAATGAGATGGGATATGTAAATGAGTTACCCACTACAATCTATGAAGACAATTAAGGTACCATTGCAATTGCCAAGAATCCTTTAGGCACTCAAGGACAAAACATATTGATATCAAATTTCACTTTGTTAGAGAAGCAGTTAGTAGGAATATCATTGAACTGAAATACTGTCCCACTGAATATATGTTATCAGATCTATTAACAAAACCACTATTGAAAGGAAATTTTCAAGTCATTCATAAAAGGATGGGACTTGTAGAACTAGAGCATTAACAAACTGTTTACTAAGTGGGAGTGTTGAAATGTATATAGTTTCACAGTTTGTTTTGAATTGAAGTTATGGACAGCACCTGTGTTAATCGTTTTGTGTAAGCACGCACTTAATTAGCATATTTTAAGAAAGTTGGAATGTTTGGTATGTTGTCTGTACAGTAGGCATATACGTAAGTGAATGGCAGTACTTCTGAAGTTTCTGTTGTGTACTGATGTAACAACATTGTCGAGCATGCAGTGTACAATACATACGGTATTATAAGCACAAGTTTTTGAGTACAGTGGAATTATTTATCAGCAATATTCTAACACATCTGTGCCTATAACTCAAGAGAAAACCCTGTGGACACGGAATCTGTGTCTGTTGGCAAAGAGAAAACCTTGCAGGTACGGAATGTGCGTTTATTAGCAAACGGAAAACCTTGCGACCACAGAATCTGTGTCTGATAGCAAAGAAAATACCTTGGGGGCACAGATTTTGTGTCAATTAGTAAAGAGGAAACCTTCCAGTCACAGATTTCATGTCAATTACACCACATAAAATTGATTAAATATGAATGAAGTGGAAGCACAATGCCTCTAGCTCATAAAGTTTAAAGCTGCATTTAAACATAGGCCTAATTTGAAGTACAAAATGTATGTTGTACTTAGGTAGGTCTTACACCAACTCAAGTGACCCCTCATGCTGCCATGTCAAGAGATTTGATTCTCTGCGCCGAAGATATTCAGAATTTTGTACATGGAATGCACCCAGGCCAGGCTGGTAAACATTTTAGGATTGTCACCTTTGTGAATTTGAGCACTTGGCCAACTCGATTTTAGCAATTATTCGGTACAAATATAGAATACCCCGCCTCAGTGATATTTACTGGTGATCTGGATTCCTAGTCCTAGTCCCACTTGGACTAGGACTAGGAATCCAGCTGAAAATGGATTCCTAGTCATGCAGCCATTTCCACTAAGACTAGGAATCCAGATGAAAATGGATTCCTAGTCAGGCTGTCACTTCGACTAGGACTAGGAATCCAGCTGAAAATGGATTCCTAGATAGGCAGCCACTTCGACTAGGACTAGGAATCCAGATGAAAATGGATTCCTAGACAGGCAGCCACTTGGACTAGGACTAGGAATCCAGCTGAAAATGCATTCCTAGTCAGACAGCCACTTGGACTAGGACTAGGAATCCAGCTGAAAATGGATTCCTAGTCAGGCTGCCACTTGGACTAGGACTAGGAATCCAGCTGAAAATGGATTCCTAAACAGGCAGCCACTTCCACTAAGACTAGGAATCCAGATGAAAATGGATTCCTAGTCAGGCTGCCACTTGGACTAGGACTAGGAATCCAGCTGAAAATGGATTCCTAGACAGGCAGCCACTTCGACTAGGACTAGGAATCCAGATGAAAATGGATTCCTAGACAGGCAGCCACTTGGACTAGGACTAGGAATCCAGATGAAAATACATTCCTAGTCAGTAGTCAGACAGCCACTTGGACTAGGACTAGGAATCCAGATGAAAATGGATTCCTAGTCAGGCTGCTACTTCGACTAGGACTAGGAATCGAGCTGAAAATGGATTCCTAGACAGGCAGCCACTTCGACTAGGACTAGGAATCCAGCTGAAAATGGATTCCTAGACAGGCAGCCACTTCGACTAGGACTAGGAATCCAGATGAAAATGGATTCCTAGGCAGGCAGCCACTGAGTTTTTGAAGCATTATGAATGACCTAACATATCATCACGGAGTGTCATTCTCAAAAAAGAAAAAAGGAAATAGCCTAGGCTATGTTTGAAGCACTCCCGCTAATCCTGAGCCACTGGGAATCCATATCCATGGTTTGGAAAAGTGCCTTCTGATGAGGCGGGGTATTCTATAGTTGCTCCAATTATTCCAACCCATTATATTTTACAAAATCCCTTGCAATCGTCAGGTTTCAGTTTCACTCCTTAAATACGTAATGGGTAGGCCTATTATACCCTGCATTCTTAGAGTACAGTAAAAGTTTTCGCACATCTAGTTATTGTACTACTTTGTAAATACTAGCTCATATATATATATATATTACAGTTCACACTTACCTACAACCTCGATTTTATAACAATCTTGTTTCGCCGAGGCATATCGGTAACCATCTTAAAACCGCCCACTTCTAAAACGAGCAAATATATTTCATGCGAAATTTGCTCTGTGTTTTCTTAGTTCACTTCATAATTTGTTGGTTTATAAATTGACCAGTTTTGGAACTTGTCTCACGCCTCGCATGTAAACATGACCTTTGAGACTGATGTAAACATAACCTTTGACCTTACTTATGCATTGGTTGTTTAATTGAGGGCGCGCGTAAACTCATGAATTAAGCTTTCCGCGCGCGAAAACGATACCTTTGGGCTTCGATGTCGTGAATGCCACACACTATCTATTATCTCAAACAAGATTCAGATGTACGGTACGGTGTGTCGTCTTGTACTACCTCGAATTCACCCATGCTATAGGCCGCGCGCAGTGCACATCAGATTCATAATTACTGAAGTCTGGTGGTCACTAGATCTGATTTTGTTTCCAAGATGAAGGAAAAATCGACTCTGTTTTCGTTCTTCACCAAGCTGCCGCCGAAAAAGACATCTACGCCCAGGGTTGCTGATGAAGCAGGAGAGAAAAATTCTGTTTCTCCCAAAGAGAGTGCAAAAACTTCACCTCAACAAAAACATGGTCCCGTTTTGGAAGGGGAGAAGGCCAAAACAGCCACTGCAGGTCCAAAGCAACAAACAGGTTTGCAACCGAATTTTCTTCACAAATCTGATGTGCTGTGAGGCTACACTTTTTATTTTTATTTGGGCCTAAGCCTAGGCTGTATTTGATTAATTCGCACTTGCCAAAAGTTATCAGGCCTAGCCTACAAGGACTAAAGTTACTGCAAAAGGAATCTTAGGCTACAGCGTACCAATAGTCCCCCCTAACACTGTCACAGTCACCCCATAAATTCAGTCAACGCCTAACTGTTATGCAAGGCCTAACTTACACAGTCTACTCTCTAAAAAAGTCACCAGTCTGAAGCTATCACAGGATGCATCCTCAGATACATCCTCATTGACCCTCGTATGAGTCGTAATTCATGCTCGGATTCCAGTTCAACCTTGAAGGCCTAACCTAGGCCTTCTGTGGCCTGTAGGCCCTAACGTGAGATGCCCTAAAGTCGCCACTTCGGTGTACTTTCCTTGAGATAAAATGACAACCGTGTACCTTTCTCTCAAGTTTCTTCTCTAAAAGAATAAAATCACTCTTGCTGCAACAGGAATCCAGAGAAAAAATTCAATTTCGTGAAATATTTAAAGGTTGGGATCAGTTCAAAGACGACAAGTACAAGATGGCGACTTTAGGGAACCCCATCCCTAAAGTCGCCACAACACACTAATTCAATGGCAATATGTATGGAATCGACCACTTTACTTTGGAGGGTAAAAGTCAAAGAATTATGCTGTTTGGAGGCCTTTTTCGTTTATCAATTTGCCCCCATGCATTTTTCACAATTTTTTAAAGAATAAAATTAGCAAAATCCTTCTGTGACAGTGTTTTAATACATCAAATGAGGTGGAGTTGGGGGGTATAAAATCTCCTACCCTAATTTCGCCACCCCCCTTAAAAAGTGAAGGGGACCTACACTGCACTCATTCACCCTAACCAGATGATCACCGAGTCCAAAAACTCACCTCTATCTGAACAGCGCCCTCAATTCTTTACTAATGACGTTGTTGTATCGTCACATGGTCAACAGTTGGCTGAGTCATCTGTGTGCAGCTAATCACATGCGTACAAAGGGCTTTAAGAATTGGACCAACTAATAACAAGCTAGTCACCCGATCTTGGGAACATATCAAATGGACAAATTTCCCCATTTATTTAACTTGTAGCTATCAGCATGTGCGCATGTGTCACAGAGAAAGGATTGCTGAAAGCAGCAAGTGGCGACTTTAGGGTATTTTACGTTAGGCCTATTCAGCCTTGGATTCACCCTAGAATTCATCCTCGTAGGCTAATTCATCCTAGGGTGACCATTTCCAAATTTCCAAAAAGGAGGACATGACCATCTTCATCCATGTCAAGCAGTCAAGTCAATGCCACACACCAGCTTTGTGAACACAGATCAGGGAGGTGGTATTATAGCTAATGCCGCCTTCCTGCACAGATGCAGATTCGTTACATACCCACCAGGCTACACATCGTATACTCTATAATAACAGTGACTGCGCATGTAGGATTGTAATATATATTAATATAGTAGTCTGCAAATAATGTGGCCTATGAGTACTGCCTACAGTATGTTTTGAGATATATCCACAGTTTTCTCTTTTTACATGTCAATTAAAGTATGGTATGTGATAGGAATAAAATTATAAATTGTGGTTTTCTTTTTCATTCAAAATTTGCAAGATTTGTCATTGTGACCTTGCAGATCTTTCAAAAGGAGCACTGTGCAAATAAAAGTCCGGCGTCAGGTAATCCAGCGTCAGGTAATGCCAGACGGAGGACAGGCTGCCGAAAAGCCGGACAATCCGGTGAAAAGCCGAATGTATGGCCACCCTAATTCATCCATGGATTCATCTGGCAAAGCAGACTGGAGACTTTGCCTTACTGTATGTGCACAAGATCTGGCCCGCGCAAAAAGTTGCTGGTGGTAGATCTGGCTGCACATGCATTGCAGATTGGCCGTGGCTGCGATGCTAAGAGGCAAAAAGTAGGCCTAGCCTACCTGACCAACATTTGACCGGGTACAGTAGAGGTCTGTGAGTCTGGCTCGTGGCCACACATTGGAAAAGAAATAACAAGTTACTTACCCGCGCAAAATGCAAACTTCCAGTCTGGTCGACAAGTATGAGGAGGAATCTGTGGACGAGTGTGAGGACAAAAATGGGAGCAAATACGAGGTTGAACAAATCTGAGGACAAACAGCAGGAATAGGCCTACGAGGATGACTCCGAGGAAGAATACAGTAGCAAAAAGGAGGACAAATCTGAGGATGAATCCCAGGACAAATACTGTACATGGTCAAATACTAGGATGAATCTGAGAACGAAAAGGATGATGAACACAAGGAAAAGGAGGATGAATATGACGATGAATCTGAGGATACTGTAGCTTTGAGATTGGTATAGTTGCCCCTACAAAGTTAGACATTGCCTATATTGCAAGAAACTTGGTTACACTACTGTAGGCCTAAGTTACATGTTGATGCTTCAAAGTACTGTACAGCCTTGAGCATGCAGCTGCTGCAGTATGGGACCCTCACTGTACATGTACCAACAATACAGCACTGTAGGCCTACCATTTGGAAAGAGTTCAACCTAGAGCTGCAAGCCTCATTAGTGGTAGGCTCTACAGAGGAAAGCTTATGGCTAACATTCTTTTAAAAATTGGGATGTCTTCTACAGTATTAACCTCACCCTTATCCCAACACTGACCTCAGTGTAGACTTGATGGAGTATAAATCGGGAAAGATGTCAGCACAGAGAACACGTTCTGCAGTACCAATCCATTTCCACCCTGCATATGCCCTGGGGTGTCTCCACCCTGCATATGCTCGGGGGTCTTCACCCTGCATAAGCCAGGGGGTAACAACTTTCAAAGATGATGTCACTGTAATGTGAGGTAGGCCTGTAACAGGTTTGCTAAACTGCATAACATCACCCTGGTTCATGGGAATATTTTGACTCTTCCAGGTACAGAAATTTTTGCACCCAAATCATCAGGATCATTGTGGTCTTGACATTGACGATGTATGTTGGTGCATAATCCCTGGCATAACTTGTAGCCTAGTAGTACTATTGTTACCCTGTACGTTACTGTAGAACTGAACCATCATAAAAGAAAATAGTCGTTGAAATGCCTTCACTTTTGTGAAGTAACCTATTAGGATTGTGCACAGTAGCTAGCTGTTTCTGTTCCCTTACCTGCCGTTGTGCGTGATGCTCCGCATAAGCAATGGAGTGGGGAAAACAAGCCAGTGAGCAACAACTGGAAAAAAGGCCGTGGTCGGCTCGACTTGAACCAATGGGTTGTAAACTGGGCCGTAAAACTCCATCTAACTAACTAACTAACTGTTCCCTTACCTCCCCATCCTTTGTAAGTTGTTCAACCCGAATTTACCTTACCATAGAATCTTTTCAACCAGGTGTGGTAAAATACTGCATTGGAAACTAAATCAGCTTTTGGTAGTCCTGTCTGTTAGTTACAGTAACAGTTTCACCTCTTTCCATTTGAGCCCATGGTTGTGAAATGAAAAAGAGTACTACTTACAATACCTTTAGTGGCATGAAGCATTTTGGACTTTCATTAAGTATAAGAGGTGCGACTTAAACAGTGTTTCCTCACCACGTGCAAACGGTAAACTGACTTCTAATTCAAAAGAAAAAGCTGAAGCTTTAAATCGCCAATTCCAGTCTGTTTTATCTATTGAGAGCTCCTTTAATGAACCTGCTCCAGCTCGCCAAATTCCTGAACTGCCTAACACTGATATAACTGCCGTGTCTTAAAGCTTCTCAAAAATCTCAATCCCGGAAAACAGGACAATATCAGCCCAAGAGTCCTGAAAGAACTGGCTGATGTCGTGGCTAATCCTCTGTTCAGTTATTACCTTCATGGGAAAGAGCTCAAACATGTTCCACATCTAAAGTACAGTACCTTCGACTATGACCTTCGCTGGGATAAGCACATAGACAGTGCTCATCACTCTGCAGGCTACAAACACCTTAAATTTTCTTCGCCGTAATATTAACATCAGAAACTCATGTAAAACTGCAAGTGTATTTAAGTCTCTTGTTAGACCTGTCCTTGAGTACAGCAGTACCATCTGGGACCCCTATACAAACAACTTGGTAAACCAAACTGAGATGGTTCAAAGATGTGCTGCAAGATTTGCTTTCCACCAGAGCTACAATTGTACTTCAAGTGTTGGCTGTATCCTTCAGATTTTGCATTTGTCCAACCCTTGCTGAGAGATGAAGGATAGCTAGATTGACGATGTTTTATATGATTCAGAATCAACTACAGGTAGTCGCCATTGATCCAACTAAGTATCTTATCTCTAAAAATCTTAAACTCCCCACTCGTCGTGAAAACTCCCAAGCATACCTTATTCCTAGTTCTACTAGCGACTATTGCAAGATGTCCTTTTTCCCTCATACCGTACATGAATGGAACTGTCTACATACCTGAGGATATCATAATTTTGCGACAAAAACTTGTGAGTGTCCACAACTCCTGTAACTGTATGTATGCGGTACCTTTACACAGGAGCAGACCGGGAGGCAAGTGGGGGCAAAGGCTTTGGTGGGCAATTGCCCTCTTTTCAGTGGTGGTGCCACTGGGTATGTAGAACCTACTCTCTGTGCTGAGCACCCCCTCTGCAGCTACTATAGGTACACTGCAGTGCACTGAATTTAGCTCTTGTGTCATTTGTAATGAAAACTTATGGAAATGGAAGTTCCATTACAGAAAGTATTAAACTTGGAGTATTTCCTGTATTATAGGCCTAATGCAGAATAATATTTTTTTTTTACAGAATGCAAATTTAAAGAGATGGACATTGTTTGGGCCAAGCTAGATGGCTATCCTTGGTGGCCAAGCATTGTCTGCAACCATCCTACCATGAAGAAATTCTTTAAAGGGATGAAGCGGCCAGAGATCCATGTGCAGTTCTTTGATGAAACCTCCAGTAGAGCTTGGCTAAGTGCAAGGTACTGTAATGAAGGTTTTTTTACATTGTGCAGCTGGGTACAGTAAGCAATTCCCAAAATGGGTCCCCCCCCCCTTCCTCTGAAATTTTTCCCAAACTTGGGGCTTTTTCATTTCTAATTTTGACATTTTGACATTTTTGTTTATAGAGGTCAAGTTTTGCCTCACCATTTTGCATGTGAGCCACCTCAAGTAGAAAGAAGCTTGCAAGGGGAACATTTTCTACTCCCTCTCAACCTCCTCCCTCCCCCCCCCCCCCAAAAAAAAAAATAGAGAAAATCTAAAAAGTATATGGGGTTTTGCAGTCTTATTTTATATTTTTTATGTTAGAGTTCAAAGCTGCAGCTCTCTTTTTTTGCATGTAAGCCACATTGCAGTGTAAATAAAGAAGAGGTTTATAAGAAGGACCTTTCTCCTCCCTTCCCAGGATGGCTTACCTCCCCCACCCGCTCCTCAAAACCCCAAAAGATCCATATCTCTCTGTTGCAGATTTAAGTTCTTTGCAGGTCTGCTCTATCACAAGCAACACTCTCTGGCCTCTGGGCCTTTCAGAGTTTTCATTGACCACCTACCAATATACCAGGTGGCTAGTTTTGTAAAGTGTCTCTAATACTCTCTATTTGTAGTTCAATAGCAGAGAAGCACCATGGCTTTATGAGGGCTTGAAATAAGCTTGAAAAAGGGCACACCCAAAATGAGCAAATTGGCTGTCAGTCTATGTTATTTCATAGGACACTGACTGAGGGGCACCACAGCCATCAGTAAAGGCTCGACAGCCATGGCTGTTGGTGCTGTCGGTTATTTCGAGCACTGCTTTACCCATAGTGTGTCATGAATATTTTGGTAAAATGCTTCTTAGATCAAAGAACATGACATTCCCCAGGCTCTGCAGATTGTCTCTGAATATCACATTCTTGCCTCAGAAATTCAGAAATGACAGTCACCTGCCCCCATGCTGACCAATTGGGCCTCCATGGACTCCCTGAGTCTTCTGGCAAAACCCCTATACTGCTATAGACCACAGCTCCGTACACGGTACACGTATGTGCAGTGCAATAAAGCCCATATGCTTTGAATTCTCATCATCCTCAAATATAATATTTAGCAAATTTTTAAGGGAAGGGTTTAAGCAAAAAATAAATTTTCATATATGAAAGAGTAACTAAATCTACGCAATTCTGTGAAACTTTCATTCAAATCGGACATGTAGTGCTCGAGATACAGTATCAGCAAGTGAAGGCTCTATATTTGGACCCAAAGTGAGCTTGAGGCAAGCAGGGGTTGTATCTCTTCCTCACATTGATGAGAAATCCTTTTTTTTTCTTTGTTTTTTCAGTCTGTTGTGCTGACCTTGAAGTTAATTGGGATAGGACTCCCCATGTGGAATGTGAACTTTGTAAAATTCTCACGCCTCTCATGCAATCATATTCTGATAACGTGTGATTGTGGAGGAGAAAATTGGTTGTAAAGTTTGAAGAAAAAAAAAAGACTGACTAGTAATATGAGGCTATGATGTCATATGTGCTTGCTTCAAGTTCACTTTGTGTTGAAAATGTGACAACTTTAACTGGTAATATCTTGAGAACCACACATCGTGATGGATTTCAATGCAAATTTCACCAGAATGCCCAGAATAAGTACCCCTCTAACATGTCAAAACTTGATTTGAGCTTAGACCCTTCTTTTAATTACTGTAGCTCTGTTGCTTTTTACTTACTAATCAGTTCCAGAAAATGTCACGTGGGTGATGAGACCCTTCCTGATTTAGCATACAAATGCTAACAAGGGGGATTGGGTGGGTGGGGAAGTGATAACATTTGGACCTCAGGTTTATTGCACCAGTAACCATTCTTAAATCAGCTAACAGTATCTGATTCAGATAAGATTTCAATTGCTGTTGAAGTACTTAACTGAATAGTGTTTCTGTGGTTCATAATTTTCTTGAGAATTAAGGAAATGACCGTTGTAAAACACAAACAAACTCACAGTTGACACTGAAGTTTGTTTTGAAAGCTTAGTTTCAGGGCTGACGTTACTTGAGACCATTGTATAAAATTTGAATCAGCTGTTGAGCTGTTTCTTTAATTGTTTATGTAACTGTTCTCTGAAAACCTGCCAAGAATGCTGTTGAATCATTTCCTGCTAAGCACTGTTATGGTTCAAATTCCCCGCGTCTCAGCATCCTTTACTCTCAATTCATTCTTCTGCTTAGTTATGCTTCAAAACTTCCGGCTTTATGGCTCTACAGTACAGTAAATGAAGATCTCGTCCAATGTCAAATACAGAACATTTTTGAAATGTGCTAGACTAGTAGAAATAAAAGAACTTCAATAAATTTAGCAGTAACATAATTATTGATAAAGGTTTTTTGTGTTATATGTATTGCAACAAAAATACACATCTCTGTTTAAAGCAGTGATACAAAACAGGCAGTGCTCCAATGTAAGGAAATGCACAGAATTGCCAGAGCTCTTTGAGCTCAGGATAAAGGCTTAATTTAATATTCAGATTTAGAATTCATATTTTGCAAAACAGTTTTGAGGTCAATTGATATCCTTTTATTGATAAAGACAGTGAAAATCAAGGGTCATGCACACTAAAGCTGCTAGAGCTTCATTTGTGTAAAATTTTAATCTTGTTTAATGTTTTAACGGGCAACAAGTCTCTCCCTTGCCTGTAAAAGTTCTCCCTACTGAGTTGTATGTTTACTTCTAGTCCCTCCTCCAATTCATACAAAAACACGTAATTACTGTTGCTAAGTGCATTTTCACTACAGTAGCGTGCACCTGACTGAGTTTAAATTGCTCAAGGCCATAGCAAAACAGTACTGTGTGTGATTAATTGGGAACACAACTGGCAGCACAAGTCATCATTTACCAACCAGAGTGAAGCTACTGTACTGATTGAATTTACTGTCAAGCAAAGTGCAGACACCAAGACAAAAATATTGTTGGGGAATGCAAAGCCACTTTAACAAAATGTGTTGTGATAGCACACATCATGAATTGTTCCCAGGAATTTACTGTACAATTTATATACTTGAATCGCCATGGATTGCAATCTCCAAATTGAAATAAATTTATCTGAAATGAATCTGAAGTAAATTGTGTCAAAAAGTGAAATTTTGTACTCCTTCTGGCATCATTTGTAGTATGCCATTAATTGATTAGCAAGGGCTTACAGTAATACTAAATAATGAAAATATTGACCCCAACTTTATTCAGAATCTTCAGAGAGTTTTTCAAATCTACTCATATTTCTCTTGAATCTTTCACGATGTTTAAAAGTTTATCGAAATTTTTACTACTATAGGCTCTACAATCTGGCCAAAACAGTAAAAATTCTCCCTACTAAGTTAACTTAGCCCCTCCACAAAAAACACCTATCTACTGTAGTACAGCTTCCAGACAAAGTTACAGTAGCTTGCTCTGAGTTTAAATTGCTCAAGGCTACATTCTGAGGCACTTTCATTGACATTAATTCAAACAATAGCTTTTCTCCGGTTGGTCGATGATGGCATGTGCAGTCAATTGTGTTCCCAATTATCATATCCTAAATATGTTTGGGGTGATGCTGTAGCCCTTTAAAAGTTTTAAACTAAAAAATTAAGGTCCAAGTTGTAATCTTGCCTTTAGTGATTAAGTAATTCAGTAATATAAAAATGTGGTCACATGAATATTTTGGAGGTCTTGGTTGGCAGAGTGGTTTGTTCTGTCATGGACCAATGTCTTCTGTTCCCAAGTGCTTAGGTTCAAATCCCCCTTAAGGAATATGGGTTTTCTCCAGGTACCACAGGTATGGCCCTACAGCTGGCCATCATAATGGGTTGCCCAGCAGACAAAATTGGTTAGTGTCAGTCCTGTTGGACTGGAGCACCCCATGAGTACCAGTGAAATTAGCCAGCTTTACTCTGCTGAATTCTAGCAACTGATGTATTGTGTCTTCCAATCATACTGTACAGTACTTCCTACAGACCTTATGCATATGATGTCATAGAGCAGAAAGTACTCCCTTGTTTGAAGGAAAAGCGCGTATCATTGCAAGTTACACCAACAAATGCAGACAATTGATTTGTCAACCAATCGAACATGCGCGTTAGTCTTCTACACGCACGTGCGAAATTTATGCCGTTCGTGCATGTGTGCTTCACTGTTTTGCTCCAAACTGACATTGATGTGACTGGTCAATGCATAAGGTCTGTTAATACAGACAAGTGTTTGTGTGTTTATTTGCATTACTCTGAGGGAAGTAAAGTCGCCTAAGTTGATCTGTAAGTTTAATTGGATTGACAGATATGTTGAAACGTTTGAAGGAAGTACTTCCAGAGACTGTCAACCAGGGGGGCGCTATTTTAATCAAAAAGCTGACATCAAAGACTCTTTGAAAGAGGCGGACAAAGCGCTTAAGATGACAGCAGAGGAGAGAAAGGATCTCATCGTCTGCATCCCATCAGATGATGAAATGGAAGATGAGGACTTAGAGGAATCAATGGATATAGAGGGTAAGATGTTACACTGGTGCACCCTTGTCTATTTACATTGTTTTGGTCAAATGTACAGTATTGTTGTGTTGTGTACATTAGTCATTACAATTATAAATGTTTGAAATTTTGAAAGTGATTGAGATTTGTGGTTTCTAGTTTGTAGGTGTAAGTTATCATCACCTCAGTGATGAGTTGCTTAAGCTTACTGGTGCCCACTGAAGTCGGGATGGAAACTGGCGGTACACAGGTACTGTATGCAGGTGCCTTAAAAATAAATGATGGTATACCAAAACTACTTCCATCTACAGTACACCCACAGTACTGGAGTGGCATACCAAAAAGACTTACAGCAATGGCACACATATTGGGTATCATAAGTATTCAACAATGTCATCGTCAAATGCATTACAACCAATGTGCTCAATGAATTCAGTGTGTCTATTGAGATCATGCTTTGTGTACAAAGGACTGTATAACTAATGGAGTACTTCCAGAACAAAATTTTATTGCAAGTGGTGCTTCACACAGTATGTCTCATAAAGCACGAGGAAATATCTAACTACTGTACACGGAGCTGTCAGGGCCAATGAATGTTCAACCGCTTGTGGATAACAATTTAGTGTCATCATCAATTTGGTTAGTTAGATGAGGTTTAACAGCCCAGTTTCCAACCAAGTGGTTCAAGTCGAGCCCGCCACGGCCTTTTTTGTTGTGGCTCACTGGCTTGTTTCCCCTTACTCCATTGCTTATGCGGAGCATCACGCACACCGGCAGTAGGTTCCATTTTTAAAGTCTTTGGTATGACTCGACCTGGGAATCGAACCCGGGCCTCCCGCATGAGAGGCGGATGCTCTACTGCTAGACCAAACACGCGGTCTAGTGTCGTCATCAAATGCATCACAACCAATGTGCTCAATGAATTCAGTGTGTCTAGATTGAGGTTATGCTTCATGTACAAAGGACTGTGTAACTAATGGAGTACTTCCAAAACACAAGGTTTTACCATCATTTCAAATTTATAAACTACTATCATAGATGGAAATAATTTGCATTAGTGTCAGTTAAGTCTAGAAGCGCTGTCAGGGTCTTCTTTACACTTAGACTTAGGGTTAGTGTTAACTGTAGACTGCAGTTATTCTACAGCATGAATTATAGTGTTTGCACCAGGTTCAAAGTTTGGGTACCCGAAATCGATGGTCGGTCAGGTACCTGGGTACCCGAAAATGTAACTTCTGTTAGGCTACAAGTTTGTTGTAAAGTCATAATAAGAAATGTTGCTTTGCACGTTGATATAATATAATACCAACGTATCTTACATATGGGCATGACAAGTGTTCTTAGCTGTGTGCATGATAAATTTACCAGGAAAAAGTAACATGTTAGGTGTTCTGTCACATGTGCAATCTATGTTAGTGAAACTTTGGATCCGAGTAGCTATTACAGAACCGGGTCCTGACATCGTTGGTCAGGTACCCGGGTACCTGGTGCAAACAGTAATGAATTATTGTGTCATAAGTTGAAAGCATATTGTTGACTGAATTATCCGAAGTGCACAACTTTGATGGCTGGAACCAACCCAAAATTTTGTTACACTCAGCATTATTGAGAGATTTCTACAGCTTGAAATGTGAACACATACTTAGTAAGATATACTGCACAAAGTATGAACACACAAATTGCTCTATGAGTGGACTGCAGAGATGGCTGTAGAGAAAGCACCCACAGTACTACAAACTTCTTTTTATAGCTCAGTCTCTTTAAGACTAAGTGCTGCTCATGCATTCAATTGAGAGCTGTTGCATTTATGTCATTTAAGGGCTGCACTTTTCTCTCATAATTTCCTTGTTATGCTCATCCAGTCTGTATTCACGATGCAGCGTCCTCCCTGACCTGTGTCTGGCATAATGCCTAAATACCACTCCACTAACTTTTGCTAGGCTTTTCAAAACAATTTGTTCATGCATTAGATGCTTATTAATATTCATGAGAGACAGCTTATGAGGAAGATAAAACTATTGATTCAAGAATAACAATGGTAAGTCTTACATCTTCCGTTACTGCATCTTCAAGTTCTCGTCATCTTTCATTTTGTCCCACTAGAGAACAACACAGAGTCGGAAAAAGACAGTGATCAAGGCAAAGGAGGATTAACACCAAAGGGAAAGATGCCTCCAAGGCAGGCCAAAAGTGCAGCAAGTAAGTCAAAACGAAGACGGATAATGATGCCCTCTGACAGTGAAAGCTCAGGTTAGTATATTATTTTAGAGGGGATTTGTTTCTTTAAGGCCAGTCTCATATCTCATACTGTACAAATTTGCTGGGAAATGCTACATTTTTAGATAAACTCTGATTATGGTATAAGCTGCAGTTGGCTCAAGCAACTCCCCCATATGAAACTGGTGGAGACAGCATAGCATGAAATGATGTTCAATCTTAAATGTACTTAAAATCCTAAGCTTTGATGAGCTACAAACCACAAGGTAAGAATTGGTGGGGGGAGGGTCAAGCTGTGAAAACCTTGTCACCTTTATATCTCAAGAAGGGTAACAATATCCAGGGTTCCCAGACTTCCGGCAATAGCCCCAAACATTGCTTCCGTCCCTGATTGGAAGTACAGCCGCAGCCAATGTGCCGGCTGTGCAATTTTTTTCCCATGAGGTTATGGCAAATCATGCCAATGGACCAATCAGTTTCTTGGAAATAGGCCACACCCCTAGTTCTCAAATGACTGCTTTTCGACCCTCTTATTACAATTCTGACACCGGATTATGAAAGAACAGGCCAAATAACCTCAGGCCATGTAACCCTAACCCTAAAACTAACCCTAACCATGATTTTAATACAAATTTGAAAAATTTTGAAAATCAAATTTGCCCATAACCTCGTGGGAAAAAAATGAGGCCTGCCGGCCTGGGCAGGACTTTCCCTCGATGTAAAAATCCAGAACAGATGTTCATAATATTGGATTTTGCAAGCCCTATGATGTTTGTACATACGTGTAATATAAGTAATAAAAGCAACTGGTCAAGGCTAGATTAGCAGTTACCCAGCTAAGTGTGTGTCGTAATGGCACTGCACTGTACTGTATTTTATGCACAAGTTTAGCGTTTTGCTCATTCTAAGTGCATAGGTGTTGCACAGTGCACAGGCTAGGGCAATGTACATTAGTGCAAACATACGGCAGCCTAACAGGGTGGCGGTGTGTGTAATGACTGTGTGCCAGCGCTAGTGCAATGACAAATTGTTGTTGGCGACTTTGAAGTTATTACTATACATAGAGCAGGATATAGTTCCTGCTCTTTGTTACTACAGTATACTACATGTATGCTACATGAGACTAGTAGTGTGATCGTAATCATTCGCAGTGGATGTGGAAAGAAAGTAATTGAGGTAGTAGTCAAAAATAGAGTAGATTTAGGTCTTATTAGAAGTGGCTGGAAAACGAAGTATACCCAGGAGTTTTTCTGAATATGTACGGAAAATAGATGTCACAGGAATAGCATAGGCCTAGGGTTAGTCCTTGCATTAATCCCAACAACTAACAGTAATGGCAACAGACAAAAGGTAGCAAGTATTAGTTAGGAGCTAAATTTGACTCTTCCTACTCCATTACAGTATGTGTTCAATACAGTATTTGCATATGTTTGTGTGTGTTGGTCCTTTCATCCTTTTGAAACTTCCTCCATAGCTTAAGGCCTAGGGCATAGGCTAGGCTTACAGCCTAGGGATATGTTACTAACTCATCAGTTGAGTTCAAGGATAGAACCCCTTATTTGTTCACCTTAAAAAACTCAAAAATGTTGCAGGGATTTCCTTAAAAATTTGCACAATAGTTGCACTAAATTGCATCTGAGGACTTTCAAATATTCAAAATTTTTCCCTTAGACTCCTCCCCCGATAAATTTTTCAGGCCCTGGAGGCAAACCTTGCTGGCAACCCTGAATATGACAAGTCTCATACTTGGCATGTGAGCTGTGGGGTAAAGAAACCCTTCTGAATTTGATGGAGATCAAAGGCCATCTGAGGTCAGCAGAGGTCGATGTAAGGAAAACTTAGTAACCATCATACAGTGTCTTAATCAGGGTGATGAAACTAAAGAAAGGAAACTTAAATAAAACTAGTGCAAAACTTTATAGTTTTTTAATTGTTTCTGGTAGGAGATGAGTTCAAACCAGAAAGTGAAGATGAGGCAGGCAACTCATCAGATGGAAGCAGCGGGGTTGATGAAAAAGAAATCACTGAATCAGAAGCTGATTCTGAGCCAGCAACTCCAAAGGTGAGCACAGAGAATCGAAAATATACCAGTGCAGCCTGTGATGGTATTTGGTTGCAAGCTCTTGGTGGTCATGGTGAAGAGTATCAATTAAAAAAATATGTAGCACTCCTTGAAGTATTTTTGGCTAGAAATATGGCTAATTTGATGAAAAATCAAGACAGTCTAGTTCTGTTCTCACCAGGAAACCCTTGCATTAGATGTGGCCAATTGAAAAAACTTGCTTACATTTGCCCAAGTATTGCTGGGTTTGGGTAACTTTAGACCTCGCATTAAGGAGGGGTAAGTCATATATTTTCTCTCACCTGGCCTCATACCCTCCTAGTTTTGTCACTGTGAGCATATATTTAAGGTGGCACAAAACCAAGAATTTCCCTTTTTTCTTACACAGTAGCTATGACCTGCTTTGAGGACACAACAGTACCTGTAGATCCTGTAGGGCCTTTTCGAGGGTTAAGACTACTTTTTTATGAAGCTCATAAGTGGGTCTTTTGTCCATATTGTTTTAGGCTTCTAAATAGTGAACATTAAAATTTTTAGCGAGGAAATCTTCTGTAGGAGAGTGATGCTTCTCTTTGAAAGAAATGTTACTCAAAGCTCACATTTGACCAACAGAATGGAAACAGAAAAATGGCTAAACACGTTCAGTTCTCCTGACATTTGCACTGTCAGCTTGTCAGCAATTTTGTCATTACAGAACTAGGGCATCCGTATGGCAAAACTTAATTTTTTACGGCTTGCCAAAGACTCTTGCCAACAGACTTAATTTGTTAGGGTAACTTTTGCTACTTTCTTGTCATGTATTATTTACTCTTTCTTTCTTTAGAAAGCAAAGAAAAGGAAGCGTGATTCCACCAAAAGCACTCCATTGGTAGATTCTTCAGGGAGAAAAATTCGTAAGGTACTTGCACCCTCATCCACCCCAGCAAAAAAGGTGGCAGCTGACATCTTCAGTCCATCCAGGAAGCCGTCAACTCCGTCCACTCCAGTTGTCAGTTCCGCCACCAAATCCAAGTTGTCTGCCTTTCAAGCCAATGATGTAAGTATTGTTTTGAACTTTGCATGTGCGATGAAGAGATAAGAAGTGGGACTGGCTGTATGCAGGCAGCATTGCTTCCCTCCCCTTCCAACTTTGATTATGCCTTCTGCCTTCTCATCCAACTTTTTTCAAATCTTTGGTTTCAAACAAGGATGCCTGAGGTGGATGCATCCCAATTAAAAATTCTACTCCCGCCAATAAACTCCTCCTATAAAACAGATAGATTGTAGGCTCGAGTGAGACCACCAGATTTGGGTAGACATGTTATATGGGCACAGTGTGTTTATATGTCACAGTACTTTCATTATCTCAGCTTGGTTGAGTGGATATGACTATAAAATAAGTAACAGTATTGGTGCTAAAACATTTCATCAAATACCAGTGCAGGCAAATGTACTAAACAGTGAGTACAAGTACTTAATTTACATAATTCATTATATACTGAAAGCATTTTCTGCACCTATTTATACAACTTTGACTGACATTAAGATTGGACATCTTCAAGCTGTGCATTCGCTATCAAATCTACATATTCAGTACTTTACAGTGACATGTACAGATCAGTGGGATGTAGTGAGATGCACAGCAAAGTGGCTTTGAAGAAAAGTGAGACACATTCAGACTATCAGATTAGGTCTGGGTAGCTAGATAGCTTGGAAAGGGTTCACAAACTGAAGCCTTTAGCTTACTTAGTTTGCCCCGGGGTAAGGAGCTGCTTTGTGGGAGGTACTCAGACATGTTGGCATTGGAGGCACAGTAGGGCTTGAAGTAAATTTATTTAGAAAATTTGACTCATTTGGGATGAGGAAATAAACCCCTTCACAACTCATACTTTTCCACAGTCCCCTAACATAAACAATACGTTGCATTGTGTTTTTATTTGCTATTTAACAGGTGTCTACTCCATCCAAACCAATAGACTCGGAGCATGCAAGTTACCCTCACAACCAGTTGCCATGGTTACAGCCAGAAAACATAAGGTGAGGTAATCATGATGGTTTAAGACTGCAAGGAGAAGGTTTACTTAGTTTGCAAGCTGTCATATGAGTATCTGGGGTATCACAATTATCTTCAGAATTTTTACAAGTCGTGATACTTTTTCTTCCTATTTTAAACTGCTGCTACTTTATCATCTATGTTGCTATGAAATTTCTTGTAATTGACTTTAAGGGTTTGAAGCATAATGAACAAATATGGCTCAGTGTGTTAGAGTTGTTACCCAAGGGATAATGCTCAACTCGTGTCCAGTTTGTTTAATTTCACCACCTATGGTCAAGTTGCTGTGTGTCAGTTTCACTCCAGTTGAACAGTTTCATTTGACTCATCATTGAACTTGGGCATAGCCACAACCACATGCTATCATGTTTCTCTGGAATGTGTTATCACTGACCAGAGCTAACACGTGCTGTACCTTTGCTAAGGAATTACATAAATATCGGACTTCAACTGTCATATATGATATAAACATGATTATATTGATCACTTGATCTATCCTTCATCATTCTTCATTGCCTTGTGTCGAATCAGAGATGTCAAAGGTCGTCATCGTCATGAAGAGGATTATGACCCACGTACCTTGAAAGTTCCTCAGAGCTTCCTGGATAAAACAACCCCAGTGAGTATGAGAAGTTTGTCATATTTCCAGTCATCTCTGAAGAGGACATTTTACAGGGTTCCATCTGACATTGAGAACCCTGAAGTATGCATAACAAAAAGACAAAAAAACTCACTCTGACTTGTGTAAGACATGGCCTTGGCATTTTCAAATTGTTGGCACTATTCACCCTGCTTACAGGTGTCACTGAGGCATGTTTTGCAAACTTGACCTTTTGCTAAAAATTGATTGTCTCTTTGAAGAGATGTGAAAACAGCCTTGAAATGTCAAAGAAACCTTTGAGACTTACTTCCTTATTTTTAAAAGCATTGTATTGGCAAGGTATCGGAAATTCAAAACATTGTAGAAAGCCTTGTTTCAGTCCTAGTTGTTTTATACAGTGTTATGTGTAACACCTTCTTCTGTGACAGGAAATCCCATTGGCTGCACATGACAAGGGTCTTTTGCATAACAATTGAAAGGAAATTTTGGCATTTTGCCACTACTTTGTCAGAACAAGAATTTTACATCAATGGAGATGCTAACCCCAACTATTGTGAAACATGTTTTCTTTTGAATCAGATATTTCAAGTTGAAATATTATTCACAGAGGTGCAGTCTTAGAATGCTTGATGAGAGGAAGACCTGTAGGAAATTTAATTGATCTTTTATCTCAATTGCCTCTCCCCACCCAGGAGTTAAATGGTTGCCTGTGAGGTAACTTGTCATTGATGCTGATTATAGCTGCAGCTTAGAGGTGTTGTCTCAAGAAAGAGTTACTGCTGACCAGGGGTAATATTTGTGAAGCCCTTTGAGACCTCAGTGGTAAAGGGCTATAAAAAACCAAATGTTATTATTATGTTATGCCAGATGATTCTCGCACATGTTTTCTTCAAAGAGTGTAGTACTGAGGGCTACAAGTGATAATAAAGTGTTTAAATTTTGGCTACAGTTTAGAAGTTTCATTTCTTTATGATAATTCAGTGAAAGCCCTTGGATAGTGTGCATAGAAAAATGCTACACATTTTTTTTTTCATTTTTGTGTCAGTTTGCAAGTTCCATTTTAAAGACTTGATGCATGCGAAGGAATTTTGCTGTATCAAGGTCATTTGTGCAATTGTTTTTTATGACATAGATAGACACACTTCAAGCAGTCGTCTTTTTGGCTTTCTGTACTAAAAGATAAACCCATGCCACCTTTTAAATTCAAGTCAAAGAGATTCATTTTTAAGGTTACATTTTTTTTTCAAAACTTCTCTCTTTTCCCCATGATTGATATCAGAAAGCACAATTTTAACTAGTGTTTGCACGGGTTACCCGAAAACCCGGGTACCCGCCCGTCATATTACTACCCGGGTTTTGTGTCCTCTACCCGGTTCCAGAAAATAGCACATTAAAAATAATTTGGATATTTTATGCTATAAACCTGTAGCAATGCTTGTTAAATTCACTCACAGTCTGTCTTAGTTTCTTCTTCTTCTCATGCTGTCACATATTTTGCACTTTTCAAGGGACAAAATAACCGGGTTCGCATCGCAATTTGCTACCCAAGAATGACTTAGTTGCTCACTTGCGAATCTTTTTCAACTTGGCCTCGCGGAAGATGTGAATCATTATTTTGTCAAGCCATGTTCGAGTTTCAACTATCCCCAATGACGCGGTGTATAACAATTGTCGTATTGTTTGAAGCTGAAGCCAGAAGATCAGCTTCTGCTCTTTTCCGCCTGACAACAACAACACACACACGGCAGCTCCCATAGCTAGAAAAGTTATAAACAATTAAATACTGAGCCGTGCACATGTCATGTTTGGCTACATAATACACACTGCTGGGATGACGTGTACATTGCACATATATGTTAGTGTGCTATCTGGTACGGCGAATGCTGCAACACCGGGCCTGACACTGCGAGGTCAGTTTTATGTAGTAGACAAAACCCTGAACCCTGAGCTAGCTGACCATGCCTCTCCATTGCAAGGTGCCATAACGTTCGGCATGCTACTAAAACTGAGCCGTGCATGTACGGTACATAGGCTAGCTATGTACTTCGCAATATGTTGTGCCTTCAGTTCAATACGGAATTCCCCCTCGTATTTGCCAAAAAGGAAAAAACCTCGATTAATGGTTAAATGCATCACTAATGATGTGCAAATTAACACCTTGCCACCGTGTGTAAAGTATCTACGTAGATTTTGGACGTGCAAGAGAATACTTACAGTACTTCTGAAGGCTCTGATTGGTTGAAATTTTTTAAATTGGTATAATCTAAAAGCTTGCTTTTTGATACGAAAAATGCCCCCAAATTCAGTACAGTATGAGGATATAGGCCTTAAGAAATAGTGATTTTCTAAACTGGCTGTTTTTATCACGTTTCTTTCATTGTTAATTTTCTATTTGAAACGACACGATTTTGTTATGATGATTTTTAGTCTTGAAGGCCACTACCACTCTGATACAGGAGTAAATATCGGGCAAGTGTCATGGAGTATGTGTCCAATTACAAAATGTTGCTTTATTTTGCTCATCGTTATTTATACTGCTAACCAAGATGAAGTAATCGCTAGTCAATTCAGATTTTGATAAGCAGTTACTGCTAATCAATTTACCCAATCTATTTTATCCCTTGCTTTTATTTCACTAATTAATTATCCCCATTTGAGCAACACGATACCTCCTCCGAACAATACATGTAGTACAACAGTGTTGTGAGTTGTTTATAAACTTTTTGTTTCTGCGGTTTTCGGGTACCCGTTTACCCGCTCTAAAATTATTTTGTCTACCCGGGTAGCACTTTTACTACCCGTGCAAACACTAATTTTAACATTGCCATTGTTTGCTATAATACTAAATCTTGCGATCAGTGTTTGTCATTGGCATGCATTATAGTACTATGATAAATGATTGGTTCATTTGACCAACCTGTTTAGCAAAATGCAAATTGATATTAACATATTCCCTCGGAGACCATCTGCTGACCCTTTTCCAAACAACAATGACAAAGGTTTATGAGATAGAGTTTTTTGAGTTCATTTTGACCACAGTAAACTCACTGGCAAAACGGCTCATACCAAAACTGTATCCCATTATCCTTTGTAATTGCTGTTTGATGAAGGGTCAATTGAAGGATTTATTCTTCAAAAAAATGTTTAGTTAAACCCTACTTTGAGACAATCTGGCTGCAAAGGAGCTACTGGAAGCACTTTTCTTATACACAATAGTCGGGGTAATTCAGACATGCTATTTTTACATTTATCAGCTGGGTGAGCAGTTTGCAGACTGATGTGTAATTGTCCTGGAATGGTATGAACAGTTACCCCAAACCTTATTTTGAAACTTTAACAAAATCTTTGGAATCTCCTTTCATTTTCGTTCAAGTGACTTTCACAATGTTTTAGAAGGTAAAGTTTGGATGTTTCATGTTTATCATGTGTTTTTGAGCATGATATTAACAATTCATTGAGACGATAGAGTATCAAAAATTGTACACGCATTGTAAGGGGGATGCCTGCATTTGCAATTTAAAATTTGGTTTTTTTTTCCCTTTCTTTTTTGTCTTACCTTTCACACAGGCCATGAGACAGTGGTGGGAACTGAAGAGTACACATTTTGACTGTGTCCTTTTCTTCAAGGTAAGAAAGTTTTTTCAGCAGGATTACTGCTTCAGTATATATTTTTGAAGCCTCAAGCTCTTCGCAGAATTGACCAAATAAGGTTTGGCAGTACATGATGTAACCATGGTGATATTAGTATTTGGACAGTTATTGCAAAACTTGGTAGAGATGATTTGCTTTCCGAGGATTAAATCTTTATCCTTTTTCTCTGGTAGACTGAAAAGAAAAATTCATATCAACAAAAGCTGTAGAAAGTCTGCCGATTCAGTCTTGGAATTCTGTGACCTTCAAAATATTTTAAAAAATGTTCAAAATAATCAGAGGTGCTGTGTGAATTCTTCTAAAAACAAATCCTATCTTAAGAATTAAAGTATTGTTTATTTCTTGGAATTGTTAAATGTTGTGTAATAATTTTAGACTAGTGTAGTTTAGTTGATGATTGCAGGATCAGAATTTAGATGAGTGACCTATTGGTGAAGCAGCTCCCAGCTTCATTTAAAAGGGGGGGGGGTTGGAAAAAAGAGGGGTAGGGGGACCAACCCTATAAAATTGCATAGCTAGGGCTCTCAGAGTATCTTTGACTTCATTTACTCTGTGATGTTTCAGTTATCATAGTCTCAATGTAGTGTTTATGTCATGTTGGTGATCACATTATACAGAGGTCAGTGTGGAGTCACTCTGTAGGGCATGTTAGGGAGCTGGAAAAAGATAATCCCTGGAAAATTCTTGTTTTTAGAAACTTTTTTAAACAATGGCTCTGTCATTCACAAACTGCATCATAGTAAACTGTATAGAATAGTAGCAATAAATTTAGATAAAAGGCCTACTGTACATAGCTTTGAAACAATTGCTTCATTGTTTAGGAGCACTTGTTGCTGTGTAGTTTAGTGTTTTTATGAAGGAGAAATAGCATTAAATAGTTCATCTCAGCCAAAGCAAAATGATTTTGAGGAGTGACATCTTCCTCAGTGGTGGGAAGTGTTTGCTGTAAGGTGTACTTTTTTGGTTACTTGAAATTTCTCATATTAGATATTGAGATCAACTTCTCCAAATTTTAGCCCCAGCTGATTTCAAGCAGGGAACCTGATAAGGCCACCTAAGCATAAGGCCTTGTGTGCTTGTGTCCCATCTGTATGGCGCCTGTCTGTATACAACCATCTTTGTTGTCATCAGTGGTCATATCACTAGCCTAACCCTCACAATACACTTATGTACAACACTCTCAAAATTTGAAAGTGGCCTTATTAGGTGCCTCCACTATATTACTGTGAGATTTGAAAATTTGGCCGTGAAGTGGTAGCGACTGGATGGCCCAGTGGTTAGAGCATCAACCTTTCAGCTGGGAGACCGGGGATTCAAATCCCAGCGTGTTTATACCAAAGACTTGAAATATGGGACCTGTTGCCCTCTTGCTTGGTACTCAGCATAGGAAATAGGAACAGGTGTAATAATATTATATGTAAGTGTGTGAGAAGATGTAACTGGTAGCATTGCATTGGTTGCACAAGTTGGTATAGTCCCCATGGGCTTGAGAATGTTTAGAAATGGCTGGCAATGTGTAAAGTGCTTTGATGTCGATCAAAAAGTGCTATATAAGCGTACATTAGTATTATTATTATGCCAGAAATTGTGAGACTCACGTTGAAATCAAGCGACTCACTGTGAAACCGTGAGAGTTGGTAGGTATGCAAAGGTTAAATTGTGACTTCATTCATTGATCTGATTCATTCATGCCACACCTTTTTCCCAGGCAACTAAAACAGATAGCCCAAGACCCTTTTTCCCCTAACATTTAGCCAAGATAGTTATATTTGATTTATGTAGAGTAATTATAAATTTCACATAAATTCAATAGAGCTGCTTACTCTGTGGCTGTAACTTTTACATGTGGGCATGAGACTTTTGCTTTAGTGTACCATCTTTTTTATCCTACAGATGGGGAAATTCTACGAGCTCTTTAACATGGATGCAGAAGTGGGTGTCAAAGAATTGGGCTTAATTTATATGAAGGTTAGAAAATATCATTTTTTTGTTTTTTTGCAGATGGCAGAGAATTAAAGCAAGCTTATTTCAAGTGAAATTGAGATGAGTATCAGAAGAAATAGTTTTGGGTTGATATTAAACTATTAAACTGCAAACAATGTCATGCTACTTTCTTAAAAAAAATCCCTAGACAATGTATAGAGAAAAGTTACGTGTTTGAAATTAAAGGAAAGACTAATTTTCTCCATATTTGATCATTTAGGGTGAAAATGCTCACTGTGGATTTCCTGAAATCTCATTTGGAAGATACAGCGAGACTTTGATTCAGAAGGGTTACAAAGTTGCTAGAATAGAACAAACAGAAACACCAGAAATGATGCAGGAGAGATGTAAAAATAGTAAGTTTAAAAGATACTTCCCCTTTGTGAAGACAGGCATCCCATCTAGGCAAACAATTTTGCTAGGTACCCTGTGGTGTTGAAATGGTAAAACCTAGTTCTCAAATTTGCACAAGTTGACCAGTACATAATGTTGTTTTTTCCCCCATATTATTGGCAGGTGAACTGTTACTTATCCTAATCAGTAAGATACTTGATTTGAGCTGCTTTTAGTCAGAAAAAGTGGAGGGGGGGAGGGGGGCAGGGGAGTCCCATCACCTTGAGTATGTTCACATTGTTGTGTGTCTTCATCATGGGTACCAAATGTTGCACTAGCACCAACACCTAATTCACACCATCTGTAAATGTCAGTTACAGGGAAAACATGGGAACTTAAAATCGTAGCATGTTGACATGTATTGACTCAACACAGAGGTGAAGCCAGTGGTGCACTGTTTTCCCAAGGTTGTCATGAAGCCTTGAAAGTGCATATTGGATGAGTCCTAGACACATTCCAGTATTCTTTTTAAAAATGATTTCTTTGTCTTTGTCTATGGATACAAATGTCATACCAGCTATACAGCAAATGTGATTCCTATACATAAAACATATAATACAAAAGTTGTTGGTATTGCTACTGTTACATTTTTATGCAAGTGTGCCAAATCGTATTGGAGACGTGAATTCTTGTAAGCTTTGAATACTTTTGTGTAATCCTGGAGCTATGGCTGTCTTTGCCAGGGAAACCGTCATTCCACACTTTCAAATTTGTAACAACAGTAAATTCTGTGATTTTACAATCTTTTCTATCTTTTTTACATCTCACAGTGGGCAGAATGGTATGCAAGTATGACAAGGTTGTTAAACGTGAAATATGTAGAGTGTCCAGTAAAGGTTTGTACAACAAGCTACTTTGTGAATGGTATGGTAAATGATTTGCTGTTACTATTGGAGACTGATCATATGAACCTATAATAATGGGAATTACCAGAATTAGCAATGCTCAGCTCATATTAGTTAAGAAATATTTAAAGATTTAGGCAACAACTGACCGTGTTTGGTGTTAATTATCAGTAATGACGTGGTACAGTATGTAAGTAGGGATATATGTCCTGATACATATTTTGCAAAAATCACTTCACATTCTATAATGCACCTTTTTCTCAGAGGTTGTATTAGGAGAAAGGTCGCAAGGTCAATTCAGATGGAATTTGTTTATTGCTTTTGGTTGGTAAGCCCACCTGTGTATGATCGGAATAGAGACCAAACACTTGAAACCTGTTTTTCGTTAGGCCCTATTATTTGAAATGTCACCACTTTTATTTTTACGGAAATAACTTTGATATTCTTTCCTTTAAGCGATGACAATAATTATTACAAAGGAAGGTTAAATTTACAATATTCACGTCATTAAATGTTGTGTTAGATATTTATGTACCTTGGTCCCTCCTACAGGAACTCGAACATACAGTTTTATTGATGGAGATACTTGTGAAAGCCAGAGCAGTTTCCTGTTAGCTGTCACTGAGAGATGTGAAGGAGATACTGCTGGAGAAGAGGGTACCTATGGCATCTGTTTTGTGGATACGTCAATTGGCAAATTCCACGTGAGTTTTAGTGGACAGTTTTAACTTTTAAGGCTGTTGAAGTTTCAAAGAACAGAGTTCATACACAGCCTTGAATCCTTCAAAAGGCTTAATTTGAATGGTTTATTTCCAAAGCTTTGAAATTGCTTTAATTTTCTTTGTTTTCTTTGATGATCATGATAAAGTTCCAGAATTTCAGACATAAAATTCTTGTTTAACAAGATTGCAGTGTTCTTTTGGTTAAGAAGACCTTCTCTAGTGTATCTTCTTTAAACTCATACAATGTTGTAAAACACTGTCAAAATGTATATACTTTAGGATATGCTAGTCTATGGAAAATGCAGGGAAAGTTCTTGATACATTTTCCAGAAAGGTACATGAAATAGGTATGTTGACTGTAAATTAGACTTAATAATCATAATTGGAAACTTTCTTTTTTCATGGTCCTGCAAAGATGTGAATTTAGGGTTATTATGATTTGTTGATTGTAACTTGAAAATAACAAAAGCTTAATGGTATGACATGACTAGCTTTGGGCCGTTTCAGAATTTTTCACGTTTGGTGTACACTTCTAGTAAGACTTTTTGAAAACATCCCAGCAGCAATTCAAGCAAATTTAAAGTTGTCAACATTGTGAAATAATGCTACTCTTAAAACATAAACAATGCAATTCTGCTGAGAAGCCATTCTGCTCGAGTGATCACACCCTTACGTGGTCATGTGATGCCTAATTGGATCTGCTTTTAGTCAGGTACTGTAGCTCTAGAGTTAGAGTTAGATGAGGTTTTCGGGTCAGTTTCTAACTAATTAGTTTAAGTTGGGCCTGGCCACGACCTTTTTTCTAGTTGTGGCTCACTGGCTTGTTTTCCCTACTCCATTGCTTATGCTGAGCACCAAGCACAATGGCAGTAGGTTCCATTTTTAAAGTCTTTGGTATGACCCAGCCAGGAGTTGAACCCCAGACCTTCTGGTTCCAAGTTGGATGCTCTAGAGGAAACAGCATTGATACCAGAGTATTCCAGTCCTTGTGCAAGAATCTCATGTTAGTGTTCTAGCTTTTAACATGTTGATAAAATATGGGATCTACTGTATTTATTGCAAAATCTTGTGATACTAACTCATAACTCTCTTTTCTTTTATTATCCTCTATAGGTTGGCCAGTTTCAAGATGATCGCCACAGTTCTAGGTTTAGGACATTAATATCCCATCATGCACCAGCTCAAGTAAGTTAATATTACAGTTGTAACTCTTTTTGCTATGATAAATACCCATTGTTCTTCTTGATGCTTTTCATTTTCCAAGTAAACACAGGACATGGCCTTGTTAACAAAGGATATGGCTAAACTAATCTGCTCTTCTTTAAATCCAAAATAGGGTCTAACCTAAAATGCCTTTTAGCAAAGAGATTATGAATCATTTGGTGCATAATTGGCCTTTTTTTGTGTCAATAAAAATCAGTATCAATACAGTCATAGTTAAACTGTGTGTGTGTGTGAGTGCACTCACAGACACCTCCTTAGCGGGTACATGGGCAGCCGGCGAGACCTCCGCTCTCGCACGTCTTTCCTAGCTCACGCGCGGCTCGTAACTAGCGTAGCTGCCCGAAAATTCGGCCACTGTAATGAGAATTCTCGCATGGCTGCACGTGCCTGCCTTGGCAAGCAGCCCGCCCTCACGACATGTATGTCTGCTGGGTTAGTTGGAGGTCAGCTAGGCTGATGGGGAAATCCCGTGAATTCCTTACCGGGTCCTTTCCTAGTACCTCGTAAGGCAATGAATGTGCGTATGGGTGAGCCAAAGCTGTGTAAGCCATGATATGGGCATGGATGCACTCACAGACACCTCCTTAGCGGGTACATGGGCAGCCAGCGAGACCTCCGCTCTTGCACGTCTTTCCTAGCTCACACGGGGCTCGTAACTAGCGTAGCTGCCCGAAAATTCGGCCACTGCAATGAGAAGTCTCGCGCAGCTACACATGCTTGCCTTGGCAAGCAGCCTGCCCTCCTGACACGTACGTCTGCTGGGTTAGTTGGAGGTCAGCCGGGCTGATGGGAAAATCCTGTGCATTCCTTACAAGGTCCTTTCCTAGTACCCCGTAAGGCAATGAATGTACGTATGGATGTGTGTGGGTGGGTGTGTATGTATATTTGGGGTTGCATTGAGTAGAGGAACCCTCTTGTACACAGTGAAAGTTGAAGGTCATCTAAAGTCAGCAGATAGCTTCTCTGACAACCTTGTAAAAGCAGTATCCCAAAACCTGAAGCATTTCTATTTTTCATACTGAGATTGTGGATTAAATATGATAAGTACATGAAAAAGGCAATATTATGTTATAAAAAGTTCATTCATATCTGAATACAATTTTTTATGCAGGTTTTCTTTTTTGTTGTTCAGTGTCAGTGTGTAGATGCTGCTGTACTTTCATTTCCAATGACAGGTTTTACTGGAGAAAGGAAAACTTTCAGAAAAGACGAACCAGATCATACAGAATAATCTCCTTTCAGTCTTGAAAGAAAATCTTGTGCCTGGAAATGAGTTCTGGACTGGTCAGAAGACTCTGAAGTTTCTGTCCGACAAAAACTGTTTTGAGGATTCTTTGAAAAAAAAGAAAGAACTAGATGCCAATGGTAATGTTCAGAAGTGGCCAAAGGTTATACGGAAGATGGTTTCAGATGGTGAGTGAAAGTAATGGTTTACAGGGCTGATAAAAACTTCTTCTTTTCCAAGGAATGATATCAGATTTTTTTTTTACCACTCTTACTTTTGTCATGTACTAAACTGGGACTGCTCTCTGTTCCAACATTTCTTTGTTCCAATATCTCTATATTAAAAAAAGTTTACATGAAGGTCAGTGTTAAGGGTTAGGTTAGGGTTACGTGTGGGTGAGTATTTTGTTTATGTGTGTTGGAACATAGAGACATCGGAACACAGAGGTGTAACCAGAATGGTTCTGGGAAAGTTCCTTCAATTCCCAAAACTAAACAGTGCTGTGGCATTTGAAGCGATGCTTCAACAGCAGCAGGAATTTTTGGGGTTCAATCTCTGGCTGTGCCAACACAAAATTGGTTTTTCATCCAAGAGCAATCTGTGGTTTTCCTATCTGAATTGGCCTCTCAAAAGAAACCAAATCAGGTTTAAATTTTTGAGATGGTTAGCCACCTGATGTGAAGTTGTAATTGATAAGCCATAAGTTTTTTCACATTTTTTGTCACTTAGCATAGTAAAACAGCTGCCTTCAAGTCCTTATTTATTATACTTCCCTCCATGTAACACAATGTCGGAGAGGAGCTTCTTGGATTCCCTACTTTTCCACCTACCATATATTCTCCAATAAAGGCCCCCCCTCTAATTAATGCCACCTGTAAATTTTTGAAAGGCAAAACAGTTGTTCACTGGTCATTTGCTGAGGGAGAAGTCAGAAGTGTTTTGGGTTTTTAATTAAAAACAAAGGGACTACAACAAAAACAGTTACTAGGGAACGGCAACACTGCAAGGAAGCTGGGGCATTAGAAGTTCCCTGCAAGTTAACCTTCACCTGTGCATCTAAGAAACTCATAGCTCACTTGAAGACACAAGTGTAGGCTTTAGCAGTAAGTCATTTTTTTAATTAAAATATACCCTCAAATAAATGCCCCTCTTCTTCAAAAATACAATGCCCCCAGGGTGTTTATTAAAGAATATATGGTATGAATGAGAGGTCTCTGTGTAGGACTGTGCTCAGCTATAATGATAGTGTATGGGTAACTGCCAACTGGGCCTTATATAGGTCTTGAAACAGTGGATAGTTTGGCAGTTGTCAACAGGGTTTGTATATTGTTACAACAGCAGTACAAGTGCTTTCATTGTATTTCCTGTGCTACAATCATTGAAAGTGCTACAATTTATAAAAGAGATTTACCTGCTATTATTGTAGTGTTCTTTTCAAATCAACTTCAGTCTTTTAAAAACTGGGATAATTTTTCAAAATTTTTTTAAGCTATGAGGTACTTTAGAAAAATTTTGATAATTGAAAAATGCTTGATCTTCTTACAGAAAAGGGAATGAACTTTGACAGAAGATTGGCCATATTAAAGTCAGGCTGTGTAAGCTTTGTATTGCAAACACAAAATAATTAAGACAGTGTCAATGATTAGCTTGGAAAGTTGTTGCAACAGCAGTGAAAAATGCAGAATGCAAAAACGAGGGGGAGGGGAGAGGTGGGAGGGTAGGGAAAGCAGGAGGGTAGGGATGGGACAGGAGGTAGGGTTTAAGTTTGAGAGTCAGGATGTTGCCCTTCTGTTCCCATGTTTCATGTTTATACATTCCTTGTCCTACTGCTGTGGTCTAGTCTTTTATTTTTATTTTTTTTATTTTGCTCTTATTCTTTTTTGCTCATTCTTCAGATGATTCTCTTGGCTTGACCCCTAAGACTGAGTATGAGCTTGCCCTGTCCGCTCTTGGAGCTTGTATCTGGTATCTTAAAGAATGTAAACTGGAGCAAGAATTACTTTCTATGTGCAGCTTCAAGGAGTATCTCCCACTGGATGTGAAATATGTTTCCATGGAAACAAATGAGGCTGTATTTTCAAAGAGCAAGCAACTTCTGGTAAGATAATACATGTCTTGTTGAATTCATTCAGTTCGTATCATCATTTTTATCGGGTGGGGGGAATAAGAGCTTAAAGTATTGCAAAATAAAAAAATATAAGGTCTTATGTCTTTTTTATTTGCCAGTGTATGAAGTTTGATGCCCATGGATAAAATCTTTCATTTTACGACTAACCATGGCAGTAAGAGTATTTAAATTTAAAGAAAATGCTGCAAAAACCGTGAAAATTTGCAAGCTTTTTTGTAAAGGGTTCTCATTATAAGCAGCTTAAACCATGCCTACAGTATCTGAGTGCAGATGAATATGCAATGTGTCATGCAGCTGTATGTACAGAGATACAGTATATGGAGTGGGCTTCTGTGACAGTGGGTGTTCCTGCATTCGGCTGGGTATGGTGTAATTAATGTGAAGGTTGTATACTGCACTGTACACATGACTTTTCACAATATAGCAAAGCTCACTCACATGTCCAGTAACAGTTTGAGCTTCATTTCCGCCTCAGATTTCACCTCCTAATGTGAGTCAGGCAGACGCTGTCTCACTAACATTACCAGTATACTTGTGCACTTTGCCGCATTCCAACTTGTCCTTTAATCAGACTTAATGTAGACATATCGAAAACCCTACATATCATGTACAAAGCAGGGCTCGAAAATAGACTGGCGCTCTGGCGCAAAAGCGCCAGAGACCGCTGTGACTGCGCCAGAAAAACGAAAAAGTGAGTGTTTGTCTGGCGCTAAAAATAGCGCCAGGTGCATGAGGCAAACAATATCAAAATCACAGAAAATTCCCTGCACACAATTAAGTGTCCAATTACACCAAAGAAGTATCCCGAAAACTTGTAATATGTACTATGAAAAAGAATAAAAGTTTGTGTTCATATCCAGACCATCTATACAAGCAATGTTACGTAGCAGTAGGCCTACGGCATCACGTTGTACTAGCATGTACTGCGTATAGTGGAGCTGTGACATCAACCAGCTTGTAAATCCTAAGCCAGAGAGCATGTACGATTTTGTGGTACTGGGCATCACATGTAGCACACTACGTGTATTGCATACCAATGCACAGACGTACACGACACAAGATTTTGTTGAGAGTTCCATGCCACATGGGCTTGCTTTTCTGTACTGCAAAGTAGCATGAAGTCAGATGTGCCCATTGCATTGTAGACAGCGTCTGTAGCTACGCCTCGAATGGGACTCAATGCATTCAAGATTATTCTATATGATAAATCTCTGATAATTTTATCACAGAAACAAGCATATCAATGTGTGTAGTTTCACCAAATTACTGTTATTATTAGAATATCTGCATAATTATGTCCCGTCCGTAAGTCTCACAAGCAGTCAATGTCAAGGGTGAAATTAGCACTGTTTAGCACTCGTTTCCAGCCCAACAATGTCCATTAGACACTAACAAGAGTGTTACAAGGCACCACTATTTTACCGAAAGAGGCGTCCGTCATCCTGGAAGTCCCAAGGTATCATAGATACGGCCCAAAATTATTTAAGTTTATGTTGTAAATATCTCTGTATCAGAAACCTTCTAATGGACCAGAAAGCTGGAAGACAAGGTAAATATGCAAAGCACACGAATATTAACTAAAATATGACAAAACGGAACTTTGTGAACCGCTTAAAAAATTGGAAGAAACATTGTTAAAATGCAGTAAATTTCATTATGGATGCTAGTTAGCTTCCTTGTGAATGAACTGCATTTGGATTTCGCAGTCGATGCAATATCATGTAACACCGGCTGGGATTGGCTGGTACATTCCACTTTCTGTGAACATCAAAGTGGCTTTGTGGAGTCCTCCAAATCTTGATCAAAATTTTCCTCGTAACAATTAAAGGTAGATGGAAAAAAGTAGAATAAACCAATGATAGTATAGAGTGATAGTTTTTGGCTAAGGCAATGATCATACAAAGTTTCCAACTCCCCAACAGAACAAATTTTAGTCCAAAATGCATGGTTCGATCAAACGAGTGTGCTACTGCTTTCTGCATACACTTTTGTACTACCTTATTTCAAAGAAGCAGGATCGATAAGTGAAAAGCGTTGATGTCTCGACGATACTCCAAGTGGTCAAGAATACCAAAAACATTTACATGGTATGGGCAAAAGACCCTCAAATACCAATCTGCGATACATTTGAATGCTTTAAGTCGAAACTTTTTCTCTACGATGTGCTTTTCTTCAGCATGTCTTGGCACTTTTGTCGTTGTCTAACGTGTAGCATGTGTACTATGAGAACCTAAACTACATACGTGTATCTACAATAATCTTCTTACTTGAAGAGATGTTGAGAGGTTAACGTTTTTCTAATTAGTTTTGTTCTTGAGTCCCTACCAAAGATATGCTTGTTCTCTAACGTGTTCTTAAGTGTGCAGGGTCTTACAGTATTTTATTGACAGGGTGGCATCTTTGCATCTCAAAACTCGAAAAAATATTTACAAATTTTTCCCCTTTATATCACTGTTATGAGAAGCTACTAAAAACTCAGGTCATTAGTCTCCAGGTTGATCCAGACCCAGTGGAGTTGGAACCTGGCACCATCCCAATCAAAGATGAGTCCATAGCCATAGCTAGGGCAGGGGATAGAATTTATGAACTCCTGCCCCCCTCCCTTCATTCAAGGTGCCAGTGTGGGCACTCCAAAGCTGCCATATACATGCACACAGTCCCTCAGCCCCTCCGTCTACTTCCAAGTTTTCAGAAATGGAATGACCACACCTATACTAGTACTACCCTGTGTTACACTAAAGAAAAAAGGCTGTGTCAAATTTCCTGTCTCTTATATTTTGAATTTCTTTTACTAAATGCGTAAGTAACATTAGGAGACGATTAGTGGATGTTACATCCAGGGAATAGTGGTTTTGTTGAAAAATTGAAAACAGCTCCAGCCAATAGTAAAACTGCTCCAGAAAAGCTTCAAAATGAAGGTTGTCAGAAGCTGCTTTTAGCTCCAGGGAGGAAAAGCTTATTTTCAAGCCCTGACAAAGGTGCCCTAAAGGACCAAAAATCCCCCACACATGTAAATGCCAAACACTAGTGAGGAGCACTAACCTGAAGTGTGATATCCCAAAAATGTCCAAGTCTCATATGTCACAGTCCAAGCTGATCTCTTAGACTATCAAGGATTTGAATGACCCAAGTAGCTTTAATGTTATTATATAACCATGAAAAACAGGTAGCACTGCCATGTTATAATGTTGTCTAGTCGCATGTGTTATTAGAATCAGATAAACTCATGAGTGTGGAGAGATACATGTTTTTCACTTTGAGTTTACCTTCATGATATTTTTTGGCTTGATTATGTGGTCTATGGTTTGTTCCAAAATACAGTAGGTTATGCAGACTTCAAGGGAACTTCGTCCTTTTAATTTTATCAGTTTTAGGGGGCAATTGTATAGCTATGCCTTTTTATAAATAAAGTATGTACAGTGCCCGTGTGCCAGCATGTACATGTGCACTGTTTGTTGTGCTATTTCGGCATATTGAATATTCATATAGTAGTGCACTGTAGCCAAATTGGCTTGTGCAATCAGGGTTGGGATTGAGCGGAATAAAGATTGTTTCCAGACGTTATCGATTTTCAAATTTTTTGTCGTTATTTTTATGATAATAGAGTATTTGGCAGAATTACTCCTGTGAGGGATCTTTATTGTATTAAGGATTGACTGCTTAAATTTTCTGCTAATATTTTGGATGGGCAATTTTATGGATTTCCCTTTTGTGAAATACACCGAATCACTTAGTGGACATCTTATTTGAGTTGTTTGAATTACTTAATGGGCAACAAATCTCACCTGGAACAGTAGAAATTCTAAATACTAAGTTTAGTTTTAGCCCCTCCAACCGACTGAAGTGGTCAAGTGGTTAGAGCATCCGACTTGCAGCCGGAAGGTCTAGGGTTCAAATCCTGGCCGGGTCATACCAAAGACTTTAAAATGGAACCTACTGCCTTTGTGCTTGGTGCTCAGCATAGTAGGGAAAACAAGCCAGTGAGCCACAACTGGAAAAAAGGCCGTGGTCGTCTCGACTTGAACCAGTTGGTTGGAAACTGGGACATTAAACCTCATCTAACCTAACCTAACCTTTAGCCCCTCCTACAATTAAAATAAAAGACACTTAGCTATCGCACCTCTCAGGCACAGCTTTTTGCTTAGTTTAAATTGCTCAAGGCCATATCCACACACTTTACTGTGTGAGCTGTCTGCTACAATGGGCTGGTGGGTACATCTACACAAGTCATCATTGACCAGTCAGAGTGATGCTGTTGTTTGAATTATGTCAATTACCAGTCACCAATTGTTAATATGGATATAGGGATACTCCTAAATGTGTTTGGTGTGATGCAACAGCCTTTTAAAGATGTTGAATATCTTAATTTGAGTCTTTATGGAATTTAAATAAATTCATGGTCCTGTTAATATATTCCCTGCTTTCAGCAGATACTAAGATAAAACTCACCAGCTCTCTCCAAAAATATGATAACATTCTGAAGTATCCTTTATTTCCCAAACAGGTCTTGGATGGCATTTCTCTGGCTAACTTGGAAATCCTTCAGAACAGTTTGACCGGTGGGATAGAAGGAACACTACTGGAAAGACTAGACCAGTGTTCAACAGCTTTTGGGAAGAGGCTCTTCAGACAGTGGCTATGTGCTCCTCTCTGTAACCCTCACTCAATAAATGATAGGTATGCTGGAAAATGCACATGCTGCAGAACTGTGACAGCTTTCTGCAAACAGTAACAGACTTGGAAATGACGTTCTACCTGACAAAAATGTTACAGACCACCCCACATAAGGCCCATACATAGGCCAGTCACTTAGTGGCCCGTGAACAGCACGAAGCGTAATACTGATCTATATGGTTTGGTACACATTCTTTCAAAAGATGACAATACACTTAAACAACATATTAAAGCAGTTGCTCCAACATAATTTTCAGCCATCAAGATAGCTTTCACATCTTCTGTTATTTTTCCAACAAGTGTCCTTCAAGATCCTTTAGAAAGAAAACATAGTTAAAGGTAAATGAAGGAGTGTTCTGTATAACATTCACAATGCAGTTAGAAAAATGTCACATAATTGAAAGGAATCATTGATAATTTAACAAAGGGCAGTATTCACATTCATACAGGAGTTACAGGTGGATGCATACCTGATATTATTTTCTAGGCGAAGCTGAGCTTTCTTACCTCCCTCCTCCCACAAAAAAGGAAAAAGTGAAGAAATTTAGAAGCCTACCCAATATCTCTAGTACTTTGCACGATAAATTTGATTTTGCCAAACTTTAGGAGGCTGCAGTCCCGTTGGAGTTTGGCAAATGACTGGACCCCTATAACTGGATTGACTGCACTTGCCCAAGAAAAAAAATTGAGGAGGTTGTGAAGTAAACTTTGAATATATAATGACTGTTTTACTATATCCAAGTCAGGCCTGCGGATTTCACGCGAACGATCGTTCGCGGTCGCGTGTTGGTTACGTGACCGCCAAACCACGTAACTGAAAAATCGGTTACGATGTCCCATTTGACACTCACATTCAACTCTTCTGTGACCTAAAATCTGAACATTCATTATGCGGCATTTTAAATTCGATTAGGAGATATTATCTGATAAAGTACAGACTACCAATTGCGACATTTTTCTCACATTGCTCTTGCCTCATATCACAAACCATAAAATAGATCGCAGGAGGCTCACACCTTGCAGCACGTGCTATCGCAAATTGCAATTGCCGACTCCACACTAGCTGACTGGTATCGCGCACTACGGCGACGACCTGTCCAGCCATGATTCTCGGTTGTACACAATGCGGATACACTGCACAAGCTGTGATTACGGCCCCACTGCTTTGACTTCGTGCATAGCTCGATATCATGAAAGTTGTTTCAAAAATCATGCCACAGTTAACACACAGTATGTCAGTGGGGACTCATTGAGTGCGCGAAGATTTCTTCGTAATGTTTTTGCAATGACGATGTCAAGGAAACTTCTTGCTTATGCAGCTAACTGATACTGGAGATGATAAAATAGATGTGTCAGACTGATATTGGTTTTATCTGTACTCAGTTCGATCCTAAAATAAATGAGATATCAGCGTGTCCTTCAACAGTAATTTACTATGATGCTACGTGTACAGTAAAGCCCCGTTTTTTGGAACTGGCCATCAGATTTAACAAGAATAATATTCATCACAATTACGGCAGAATCCACCAAGTTTTCAGGGCTTTACTGTACAAGTCGAAATTCAACGTAAATTTCTGCAGAAATGCACTAATTTCCTCGGGACTTAAAAAAGTCACGGCAAGATGTCAGGAGGGCTAAAATAGCCAACATGTAGGCATGGAAAACAATTTTTTATCTCTCTGTCAAATTTCGAAAAAAAATCGTACGAATTTATTTTTAAATCCTTGCTAGGATCCATGAGTCGGTATAGGCTCATATTCTCATTATACTAAAATACGTTAGGCTAGTGTAAGTCCTAGTTTCACTAAATCTGAGAAGTTAGTTTCGTAGTGAGCTTCTTCCCTAAAAATAACGAGAGTAGACCTTACAAAAACATTGCGAATTTCTGTTTGGGAGTCTCCTACACATGTGTCTCTAATACTTTTGGAAATGTATGCCGAATTTATACGCTAGATACCTCTCCAGATCGTTATAGCTTCTCTTCAGCACATACACTCATTTAGTGTGTACAAAGCATTGGTCATTCAGAAGGGCGTAGGCTCGAATCTTGGGAATAAAATCCAGGTGTTTTAGAAGTCTAAAAATTTATTTGTCATATGATCGGTCACCAAAAATAGTAACCAAATATTTTGGGGGATTTTGTCTGCAATTTTGCCAGCCTTTTCGGAGTTATTTGGGGAATGTGTTCACACTCTTTCTTATGGATCCTGTGTACCGTACTTGAGGCAAAAAGTTGAAACCCTGTACATCCGAATTTCGCCGATATTCGAAATATATTCGGTCCCAATGTGTTCGGATAAATGGGGTTTTACTGCTGTACTCCAAACCATATGCTGTTACCTCACGACATGGCTTCAGCACACACATTTACAGCATCATGTCATTTTGAAATATTGTTTTTCGTATAAGTTGGACACTTGTTGTGCACTGTGGCATTGACAGTGCAAGTGATCGCTCGTACACCTACTATACGAAACTCAGTGTGGTAAACTGTCACAGAGTCGTGTTTTCTTTATATTGGGAATACGCAAAAATGGGTTTTTGAGACTCAACAAAATGGGTTACGTTAGGTTACGTGGTTCAAAAACCACGTAACCTAAAAAATGGTTACCATGAAATCTGAAATCCTCAGGCCTGCCAAGTTTAGGTAAACTGTGAATATATATTTGTTGTACCACATGCATATTGAGGTAGCATTATTCTTGCAATATCTCATTATTGATTTCTTTGACAAATGTCGGTTTCCTCATAATTGTTCAAGAACATGGCAACAGTTACTATTAAAAACCAAAGGAGGTGCTATTGTGGAGTATTGTGGAGTCTTCTTTGTACTTGTCAGGTTAAATGCAATGGAAGATTTGATGGAAAATCAAGACAAAGTGGAAGAAGCAATAGAGGTTCTAAAAAAGCTTCCTGACTTGGAGAGGTTTCTCAGCAAGTAAGTTGGACAACAAATTATCAAGGATGTTTGGATGGACCTGTGGGTAAAGGATGAGTTGTGCCCTGTTTGGGTCAATTCTTCCAGCAAGTGCATTGCTTACCATTGGTAAATTATCATAATGATGCTTGTTTAATAATGGATGAGAAAGTGAGGGAGAACTTGTTGGAAAATTTTTAGAAGCGTTCAGCAGATGGAATTAGTTTAAGTATACAGACCTGCCAACTGTCCCGATTTTGGCGGGAGAATCCCGATTTCCGATCTCAAAAACGTATGAAAAGCGGGACGTCCCGATTTTTCCAGTTTTCATGCTGACAGCATAATACTCCAAAAGAAATAAAAAAAGAGAGGCCAAGTGGGCCTAATATTCGAAAAAACTTCAAAAGGGAACACAAATATAGCTTGCGACAATTTTCCCGACTCCATTATAATGATAATTAGCCAATGCCGTTAGTACTTTCGCAATGGCCTTACTTCGTACAAAACGGCAGATCAGAAGTGAAGGCCCGCTTTCTGCACGTACGTTTAGCAGTACACGAAGGGCTTGCAGGGCTGGGCTTTATCGTCGTGGTCACCGCGAAAAAGTTGCAACTCGCGAAAGTCGGGAGTGATTGAGACTGGTCAATCTAAAGCGTGCCCGGATGTATATGTTTTCAGTTCATTGCAATATTGCTGCAAAAAGTACCATCCACGTGTGGCGATAGCCACCATGCGTGCTACCGTACGGGGATCTTACTTCACTCAGCAGAGATATTTTTCAACATGATGCAAGATCAGCTTCTTCATTAGTCAAAACTTTCATACTATCTCCAGCATGATTTTCCTAAGCCTACAAGACTTTCGCGAAGCCATATTCCGTTCGAGTATCACTGCTTGAAATCGTGTCAAAGAGTCAATCAACGGCTCTATATATCTACAGCTTGCATACGTACATTTACGTACTGTACATTGAAAACTTTTGGTGGCTAAGTGAAGCCGTTCGAATCTTGATCCAGAAATAATTCATATCAATTAATGGCCAGCTTGATAATTTTTGTAGAAAGCCATGAAGTACTAGCAGGGAGATCTTTTGCAACCTGTGATGAATACATACGCAAGATATCGACTTCCAACGGGATGAGATTTTAGTCCCGAAATCTTGGTAAGCTAGCACAGGCTAGCTACTGGCTACAGCTCTCACCATAGGCTATAGTGTGTACTATACACATTGTTTCAATCAAACAAGATCATCGCCGAAAGTATCTAGAATGAACCAGCTGTTGGCCAAAAAACCCGAAAACATGAAACTGGCATGTGCAAAAAGCCTTCAGACAACTATTCAAAACATATTCGCAAGCTTCACTTGAAATACTTTTTCTTACGAGGCAACTTACTTTACGGAGGCTTGACACTTATGCCTTTGCCTGACGTGTAATGTATGTACACCAAGAACCTAACCTACACATCTCTGCAGTTAATCTGCTACAGAAGTGAAGGCTTGAGCTATAGCCACGGGGCTATAAACATTTTTCAATAGCCCTTGTTGCAAAGTGTTTAGAAAGTTTTATTAGTTCTCTAACACTGAGTTATGCATTAAAAGACACATTTATTGATAAGATGGCATCATTAATTACATTATTTTCCTGCATTATTTTAAAAGTTCAGGATATGTTGCCCATATATAACACTGTTACGAGAAAGTGCTCAAAACTTTAGACAATCCCCATGAACACATGCTTGGGCAAATTCTGATGAAACTTACACACATTGATGACTAGATCGTTGGTTATCAGTGATGGTCAGGGATTTGGAGTCAAAGGTCATCTAGGGGTCATCTAGGGTTTATTTTATGGAAAAGCAAAAGAGGTCTTATACCTCCTTATGATGTAGGGATATCTTTGGGTGTTTATTGGTGTGATATAACTTTGGTAGTATCCTCAAAAAGGGTGTTCATAAATTTTGGGTCAATGGTCATCTAGTGGTCATATTATAGAAAAAGAAAAAATGCATTGGCTTCTACAAATGTAGTAATAGTTTGGGGTATTTCTTGTGATATTTTTTGGTAATAGCCCCATAAAGGTTGTTCAAGAAAGTTTAGATCATTGGTCATCTAGTGGGTCATGTTGGGGTCATTTCATGGAAAAACAAAAAAAATGCATTGTCTTCCACTGATGTTGGGAGAGTTTTGTGTGTTTATTGCTGTGATATAACTTTGGTGAAAGCCAGTATAAAGGCCGGGTGTTCAGGAATTTCTCACATTTTGCAGTAATTCTTTTTGTTCTCATAATAAAACAAATGGGATTGAGATTTTCTTGGGGCTCTTGAAAAAATTAAGGCCTGCAGTTCTTGGTCTCTTGAATTTCCAACCCTAATGAAAACCCTTGTGCTTGCTTCAGGAATACAAACTCAATGTATTGTAAGCATTAAAACTTATAAATTTAGCATTCAAAAAGTCTTCCTAACATATCTGAAACTACTAAAACCCAGGAGCTTCCGGGGGCTTTGCCCCCTGGACCCCCACCGGGGCATTGCCCCTGGACCCCACCCGTTTTTGTCTTGCGCTTCGCGCTCGATGTGCGTGCTTCGCACGCACTTCTATTACATCGCGACAGTTTGTCCCACTTTTGGAAATTGAAAGGTTGGCAGGTATGAGTATACCAAGGGTTCAAGGGGCCATAGCTGGTTTTCTGTATGGTCAAAAAATTAAAAACAAAGTAGTTTTTTTTTCTTTTAGTCTATTCCTGTTACTTTGAAAATTCAGTTGTTTTATGTGTTATTATGTGGTTATGTATGTGAGTTGTTGGCCATACTGATTCAGTTTGCAGGGTGCAGTTTGGGCCCAGGGTGTTCATTCTTAAAGTGGCCCAATGACAGATGACAATGGCTCAGAAAAGAATTGGAATGTGTGGATAGTTCTGAAAAACATCTTACAAATAAAAAGTAAAAATACTTTAATGTAGGGTCAATTAGCTCAGCAGGGAACTAAAAGGCTAGTGCCTAGGCTAAAGGGTGTGATAATAACTAAATGCATTTTGCCTTTTTTTTGTGTCTCAGAAAATTTGCAGTGCCTCTGTTTGTGTGTGTCTGTTACTAAAATGGACACTGTATGTGGGTAGAAATACTATGGACTTAAAATTAGCATCCTGCTCATGACAATCAATTACTTATTACTTCAGCTCTTAAATTCAGGTCCACCTGTGTATCCTTTTCAGAGAAAACAGTACATTTTGTAGTGTTACATAAAATTGTACAACATTGTACACATGCATGGTTACATTTACGTTTCATAATTGGTAGAAGTAAACTGGAGATAATCTTTGTGGTCTCACAATGATCGACAGTGGCAGTGTTCCTTAGACAATGAATAGAAGCCCTGTGAAGTAGAGAATTGCTTCAAGTTGCATTCCCACACAATCCCAAAAGCTTCCATTATCTCCAGGTGCCCTGCATGACCTTTTCACAAGCATCACATGTGTGGGTTTTTTGGAAAGAGCCCACAGGATACGCATACAGGTCCATAGCCCCATTAGAAGTAAATCCCTATTCTGAGGCACTCTTTAAAGCAGTATTAAAAAATATCTCTCTGACTCATATGAAGGAAAATTATAACAAGAGATGGGTGAGAGTTGACCAGTAATAATTAATAATCAGTGTTTAAATTAATTAGCAATTATTCCATCTTGATTAATAGCAGGTAACAAAACCAATAATGAAAAGAGTTACAGATATTTGTCTGTAGGTAACACAGGAGAAAAAATGGATTCACATTTTTTGCAAAGTTTCTGTAAATTTAAGATTTACAACTCGGGTGACAAATTAGAATTCAAACCAGACTATTTTGTTCCTTGGATAATTTGATGTTGCTTTTCACTTTAGGATTCACTCTCTTGGATCACTACGCAAGAGTGAGGATCACCCAGATGGTCGAGCAATTTTCTTCGAAGAATCAACATATGGGTAAGGTTGAACTTCATAAAAAGGAAATTTTTGTCAACTTTTGTTGAAATCTGTCCCTGACATGGCATGTTTTCATTTCTATTTGAACATTTCACTTTTTCTATGTTCTCATATGACTGAATATCATCATTACCATAGCCATCAAGTGGTGATTAGCACCTCAGAAAAATGATATCCATTTACTAATTTTTAGCACTGTCAACCCTCAATTATTTGCATTGTTTGTGCCTAAGAAACCTCCCTAGCTGTCTCATTTTCACCTGTTTTGAGGTCTTAAGCTAGATCTTAAAGTGGGCATGACACGGCCAAAATAACTTTTGTGTATTGCAAGATTGGGTACAGTATTGTAAAAGTATCATCTCACACACAATTAAAACCGGCGCAGTTCGGCATAAATAGAATTTGAAGGAAAACGTCCAGAAATCCAATTTTGAAAAATGCTGCAACAGGTCACCTGACTTTTATGACGCAATTGGCGGCACCCCGCACTGCGCTATATAAGGACGCGTATCTAGATGTGAAACTAATACAACGCTTTGGGAAAGTTTCATTTCTTAGAAACTTCATGAAAAGGATTACATCACAATACTCGCCCAACATACAGAGCGCAAAGCATGGAACATGTTGGGGGCTTTGAAGCATATCATTGGCCAATATGTTCGCGTGCAATTGCGCCCGTGTTTTAGCTTCCCAATAAACAGCTTTGTTTTTGTGCAAAAAGAACGCGGTCCGGGCTCGGTGTACAGAACAGCTATGAACATGTATGGACAGTCCATAACAAGCGCGCCTTTTCTCAGTGAGCTGTTCAATAACGTTGCTATTGTGAATGGTAAGCAGTCACCGCGCAACGACGCATAGTTCACAATGTGGTCACTGGTCATGCACGCTGCTGTATAGTATCGTAGCACAGGTGTTTGCAATGATGTACCTGCTAACATGCGTTAACATGCACATGATTTGATGTGTAGAACGATGGGTGAGCTGCCTGGTACAGTGTTACTAACCGTGCCTCCAATGACGTCACGATCTTGAGACGCGCTCAACATACTTTTTTTCGCTTTTGGATTTCAGATGGCTGAGTCTGGCCTGTAACTGGGAATTCACAAGGTCGTATAACTGTGTTTATGGACGTAGTTGAGTCGGGAAAAAATTAGCTTCATTTGCAGCTGTACCCAAAGAATATTTACTGAGAAATGTACTTTGGCCGTGTCATACCCTCTTTAAGTGAGGCATATATTCCTGTCACAAACACTAGCAGAACTGCTACCTGTGCTCGTACCACAGTTCTGAAATCTTTTCACTGTCTTCGATTTCATCCTCAAAATCATGATTTTGTCCATTACTGGACTTGCACATATTTTCCTGCACATTATTTAATTGCTGTTACCAGTGAAACAAGTGTCTTGAAACTACAGTTTTCTTGCCATTTTCTTTGATAAAAGTTGCCCTGCAAGTAAAAAATGCCATATGTCCACTAAAAGTCAGTTGATCAAAGGGCAAAGATTGTGAGGCTTGAGAATGGGCCTTCATGTAATGTTACATTCTTTGTGTGGCCAGCAAACTCATCCTTCAGGTTTTAAAGGTTTAAAATCATCTTATTCTAGTTCAGCTTGTGTTGAAATAATGATAGCAGAAGGTCCTACTGGTCTTCTTGAGTGTGTGGATTGATTTCTCTGTTATCTGAGAGGATAAACTGCCTGTTTAAAATTTATCATTATCTTTATGTTTACTCTGGTACATTGATCTGGTGAAGATCACGAAATGCTGGAGAACTCACCGTCTGGTCCATTATCAGTGTGATATTCATTTAACTTGGATATAATCGGGAGCTGGAATTTGGCAGTATTGACTTTTGACTGGCCAATAAATATTTCAAAACTGTTGCAAGAATGAACATGTTTTCCCTCCTGCCATTCAATGAATAACATGTATAAAAGTCCACCTGAAATGGTCTTTTGTTCTCTCACAGAAAACGCAAGATTCTAGATTTCTTGACAACTTTAGAGGGCTTCCAGAGTGCACAGGACATTTTGAAAATATTCGAAAAAACAGCACCTCAGTTCAAGTAAGTGCAATTTGCCCTTTTAGCAGACAATTTTGGGTATACAGTATGTCCAGTTGGGAGGGGGGGGGGGGCTAGGGGCTAAGGCAAGGCGGAGAGAAAAGTGGGATCAAAAGTGTATTTTGCCAGTGTTTCTTAACCTTCTTTTGATTGGTGATATTACCCAAGCACCAACTTTTACCATTAACTAAACAATGAAAATAAGTTCCACTTGCAACTTAACCATACAGGACAAGTTTCAACAATAGGCTATGTGGCCTATACTACTGAAGTTTAATTTGTGTTGGATAAGAATTGAGATTAACTACATTAGAAAATTAATGATTGAAATGACCACTTTTTTTTCGGCTGACTTTGCAGCCCACCAGACAGCACTTCACTGCCCACTACCCACTGAGACACCTTGCTTTATGCTGTATTGGGAAAAGGTTTCTAGGGGTAGGGGGGATGGGGTCGCTGAAAGGGAACTTTTAGAGTAACTTGGGAATGACAGTTGCACAGGAAGGGTAGCTTTGTAATTGTGTCATCAGAAACCCTTGTTCAGCACAAGCTCCTTTGTACAGCAGCAATACTGCACATCACAGGAAGTTGAGGAGAGATAACCTGCAAGGGGTCAATTATCTAGAGATTTGCTGTTGTGGTCTCTTTTTTGTTTTGTTATATTTCAGCAAGCCTTCATTGGTCATTGCACGATAGGTACATATCATCTATTAGTGGATCACAATGCACTCACAGTCTGGAGCCGTAAGTTTGCTTGTAGGAAACATTTTAAACTTTTGATTCTTATTCTAGATCCAAGATTTTGAAGCAGAGTTTGATAGTAGCCAAGAAAGAAGAAGGAAACAGAGGATGGTATCCTGATTTGAGAGAACTTTTGAAATTATTTGATGTAAGTAGATGGATTATTATATACTTGTAAAGTTGAAGACTGAACAATTTGAAAGCAAAATAATGTTCAAGTCTGATGTGCCATTTAAAATAACACAACTACTTCAATTGGGACTGTTATTGTAATGTTCCACAAAGACAGACATTCGTTATCCCAAATACATTTTATGTTTGCGGCAACCAGACTTAGCTTATAACAGCACTTTAATACAAAAGTGGTCATGCTAAGTTAAACAAAATATGAGCTACCCTGGTTGGACAATTACATATGCAAATCACTGAAAATCTGAAGTGTAGAGTATCCTTCATGGCACAACACACAAGTTGGGAAAATGCTTTCAAGCAATGCATCATGGGAAAGGTCAAAGGTCAAGTGACCCACTGTGGCAAACAAGTTGTCATGGTACAGCTGACCTTGTGACCCCACCGGAAGTACTGAATTACCCAACTGGCTTATAGACCTTTAAACTCAATGAGCAGAGGGTACACAGATTACATTCTAGAGGGTGTAGAAATAAAATAAAAAATGTGTCCTTCAGCTGGGCGGTTAAACTACTGTAGACCTATGTCTCTGAGGTGCCAAGGAGGAGAGGCTACAAAACAACTAAGGGCAATAATTTTACTCTCCTTGAATGAAGAAATATGCCCTTTGATATCCCTTGTCATAGCAATGATAGTCTTAACTTGCTAATCAAATTCACCAAAATATTCTCATCTCTGGGCCTGTGCAAGTCACAGCGTGATTCTGTACGCTTCACTTTTTGTGGTCAGTGCAGTCACGTTTGTCATTCGTGGGTTTTTATTTAGCCACATCATCTCATACAAAATGTTAATAGGTTGATTATCAGTGCTGTTGATCTTGTAATAAATTTTCTTTCCTTTCCAGAATGCTTTTGATAAGAAGAAAGCCAAAGAATTGGGTGCTATCATTCCTCGCCCAGGGGTGGATGAGGATTATGACCAAGCCATTCAAGATGTGAAATCTATGCAAGGAAAATTGGATCTCTATTTAGACAAGCAGCGAAAAAGATTAGGGTGTTCTGTAAGTTTTCCTCAGAAAGGAATATCTTAGAATGTATTTTTGAGAAACTGTACTGTGCCAAAACTCTTTTTGAATTGTCTCTTGTATTGTTGGCGATTCAAGTCACAGCTTTGAGGCGATAAAAGTATGATGAATGTTTAGATGCACTGTCAGAATGATCTTATGTATTCTACTACATTTGTGGAACAAGTGCTTTAAAGTATGCTTGTTATTCCAGGGTGATCCTAAACTTTCTGTTGTATATGTTTGCTTTAATTGTAAATATCAGTGGGTAACTACTTAAGAAATTGTGTTAGCCCATACAAAGGTGTCATTGAGCTTTTCAAGTAATAAAGTTAGTGAATGACAAATATGTTTTCAAGGAAAGAAATTTAGGCTGCATTACTGGAAGAACAACTTTAGTTTCTGCAGCTGTTTTGAGGTACTCTTGGATGTATCTAATACTAGAGACAGGAAATTTGTTTTTCTGTCCTTGAGTGTGTTTTTGTTCCACTGATTTTGCAAATTTGTTTCTGCCGCCATTTTCAGAGCATCAAATATTGGGGAACAGCTAAAAACCGTTACCAGCTTGAAGTTCCAGAAGCAGCATTGTCACGACACATCCCAGAGGAGTATGAGCTTCAGTCTTCAAAGAAAGGTTTCAAGCGTTACTGGACACCAGTGATTACGGACATGTTGGCTGAACTTACTGATGCAGAAGACCGTAGGGATTCAGCTTTAAAGGATTCTATGAGAAGGGTCTTCCATAAGTTTGATGAAAAGTGAGTTATTTGCAGGATGAAGAATGAGAATTTGCATCCTAAATGGTGGATTGTGTGAAGTTTAGGGATTTAGTTCGTTCTTTGGAAGATGTGTGGAATGAAAATTGGTGAAATTTGCCCAGAGATGGTGTACAGTGAAGGATCGAATGCAGAACTGAATGCTTACTGTGTTGGCTAACATGTACCTGTAAGAATGTACAACAGATTTGCTTCACATATTTACTAATATTTAGTTATTTGTCTCTCTAGTCCAATTTACTTTGCCCAACTTTGGATTTACTTTGGATTCATTATGGGGTAATGAATGGTGTGGGAGACGACTTTAATCTAAAAAGGCTCATTTAATTTGTAATTGTAGGATTTTCCCTTAACCAGTTAACTGTGTATGACTGATATATCCATCATGTCCTAACTTCACGCTGCTGCGTATGATGGATGTATCCGATATATTTGTATGCGAAGTAACTGTGCAGTGGGATAAAAGTCACAATAATTTCATTCTGCATTTAACTGGTTAAAAGACCCTCATGGTACATGCTTACTTTTTATAGCTACAGACAGTGGAATCAAGCCATCCAATGCCTGGCCGTGCTAGATGTTCTCATCAGTATGGCCCAGTACAGCCTAGGGGGAGAAGACATTATGTGTCGACCTGAATTTGTGGAACCGTCAACAAAAATCAAGGTATGGGTCAAATGTTTTGGTTTTAAAACATGATTACGGGGTTAACACAACAAGGAAATAGTGTTATGGTATTTTCTGAGCCATTTATAACTAAATTAGTCAATCATCTAGGGTAAATAGAAAAACATTACCTGTTGTTCAAATTTGACCATTACTGTAAAAAAATGGTCGGTTACAAGAAATTCTGATTATATATAGGATGTGAAGTTGTGATGATAAGAGTCTTATTAAACTGTGAAATTGCTCATTACAATTGCCCATTCCTTCTGCTTCAAGGTGAGCTTAAATCAAGGCTAGTCATAAAGATAGGTTTCAGTATTCGGCAAGAAAAGGGGTGTATTCTGTTTCAACTAGTTTGCATAGAACAGTGGATAAAAATAGCTCTTTGCTAGCTTTATGCTACCCACATTGTTGCAACTGTAATATGAAGTGCTGAATAACTGTGTAATATTCTCATCAAAAAAAAAGAAAATATCTTTATAATCCTAATGTTTCTCTTTTAAATTTTCCAACCCATTATCAGCCATTTATTGCCATTCAAAATGGACGCCATCCTTGTATCATGAGAACCTTCTCCGGTGGTGACTACATTCCTAATGATACCTATGTTGGTGCACCTGATGTAAGTTTCTGTTTGATGCAACATTTTGTTTATGTGAGAGTCAGCCATGACATTCCGTTGTTATCCCAAGAATGCCATTTAAAAACTAGAAAGATAGCCCTCCCTTCCCCTTGGGTGTTGATTGAGTGGCAGAGTGGTCTACTCCAGCTGCTGTGCACCAATGTGTTTCACATGTGCATGGGTTCGAATCCCCTTCGATGTACATGGGTTTTTGTCTGGGTGCTCCGGCTTTCCTTCCACTTTGGCAATTGGCTTGTCATCAAATCAGTTGGCCATCTGACGATGCCAGTTGCACGCTGGACTGAAGCACCCTCAGGAAGACCAGTTAACGAGCTGACTTTGCTTTTTTTTTGCCTCCCCCCTTGAGTCATGTAGATGTGTTCCTAAACACTGGAGAAAGGTTTATTGAAAGGTATGTTAGCAAGACAAAGCAGGGCAATGGTAGGATTTCAAAAGGTAGCTTTGTGAAATGATAACTACTCTATCCTTAGATATATTGATGGTATGTATTGATGCAGAGTTCAGTGTATAAGTATAAATTAACAATAGTGTGGCATGATGCAATCACATGATTGGTCTATACTATAGAGAGGCTATGCATTTGGATTATGACCTGGCCTAAAGAGTTAAAATTTCTTAAAGTAGGGTTTTGTTTCTTTCTTTCTTTCAAAGGAAACCAATCCTGACTCCAAGGATACCAGCTCCTGTGTCCTTGTGACGGGTCCAAATATGGGAGGTAAATCCACCCTGATGCGACAAGTGGGTCTCATCGTTATCACAGCCCAGCTTGGTTGCTATGTTCCTGCTGATATGTGTAAACTGACTCCAGTTGACCGTGTCTTTACAAGACTGGGAGCTAGAGACAACATTATGTCAGGTAAAGAAAAGTGCACAAATCCTGAACAAAAGTAAGACTTGGTCAAGTCTTATTAATGCTACTGGGTTCTTCAACAAGGAGAAAGCACCATGCAAAAAGAGTAATCATAACTTTTTGTTGACACAGTCTTATTAAGTATAACCCCTGATCAGCTTCATACATGCATTGTAGCACCGAAATGAAAGCTCTTTTACATTGGTAATTCTTTCAGTATTTATGCAAAGTTGGCTTTTGAATAGAAAGAAGAGTTGCTTTGGAAAGCTAAGCAAATTTTATAGTGAGACCCTAAGCATCAAATGCTGATTCCATGAAATATGGTATTGAATCTTTTTTTAGGTCAAAGAGGAAAAATATCCATATAGCACTACCATAGTTTAAACGAGTTTGGCAATTCAAATGCTGCATGGAATCGTGGGATACACTCGGGATAAAGAAACCAAGGGTTCAGCCCATATGACTAGAAATACATGTACTTTGTGCAGATAAGAATGCAAAATTTTTATACCAAAAAGGCAGTTCATATGCTGCCCAGGACAGGACATTAGACGAGAATTTTCCTTATATTTGCGATGGATCTAAAAAAAGGGTGATTTAACAGTTTTCTCCTGTAAACTCTATCTTGAAATGCATGTTGTAAGTACGGCTGTTTTGTGTTCATCCCCACAATTTTGTGGATGCGCGCATGTGCAGTCGAATTATCTAACTTGCTTATTGGCAAGTATGACATCCTTGTTGCCGAAGATCACACCCACTTATGTATCAGTTGAGCCCTCCACTTACCCAGTTAGACATTAACCAAACCTTTTACACAGGCTAGTGACTTTGAACTGAATTTGTTCTCCAAGATATGCAGGACAAAAACAAGCAGTAAGACAGAAAAGACTCTTTTCTTTAGTCAATACCTGTGGAATGAGTATACTACTACATCGTAAAATTCCGTATTTGTGGTGAGGGCCTTTGTTAAGGGTGCAGGACAATGTTGGAAAACAGTTGAGTGAGTATTTGGTGCTGTGAGTGTGTACTTGTTGTTGCTATGGTAGTGCTGGCTGGAAAGATGGTTGTTGTTGATAAGATACCGTGCTAGTTGTTTCCGTCAATGCTTACCTACCTGAACTTGTTGCGAAAGTAGTCTAGGAGATGTTTTCAAACCATTCAAACTGAAAAGTAAAAACCCATTTCTCCCTGCAGTAAGTGTCCTTGTGAAAACATGATCTATAACCCAAAAAGATGGTATATATGAAAATAGTAGTCTACAGAATATTTTTGGGCAATGTAAAGAAAAAAAGGCACAAGGGTATCCTTTTCTTCATTTGCTACGTACTTTTTTTTTCTAAATTTGGGGAATTTCTGTTTCTTCAATGTGTAGGTGAGAGTACATTCTTTGTCGAACTCAGTGAAACTTCTAGCATCCTTCAACATGCGACAAAACACTCCTTGGTATTGATGGACGAGTTAGGTGAGAATATTTCAGTATGTTTGAAATGAGACTATTTTGGTGCAAATATTCAAATGAGTTGGTTATTTGCATCTTCTTAGTAAATCGAGCTTCTTAGACAATTTATGAAAAGTGAAAATGTAAATGCAGTGTGTTTGTATACTCTTTTGGACAAACTTTATTAATTTAAAGGGAAATATTGTGTTTTTTGTGCGGGATTTTTTGCATCTATAAAACCATGATTTGAAGATATAAAGTGGTAGGCAACTCAAAGTTAGCTATGCAACTGGTTTTTCAAGTTCTAAATAACTCTCTCACAGAAAGAAATTTGCTGTTTTGTACAAATAATTTGTTGAGGCAAACTTTTGAAATTTTTGAATGATTTAGCATTATTGGGAGGAAAAGTTAGTGCCTGAATTTATTGGTGAGATGTAATGATGATAAAGGGTGTTATGTGATTGTGTCATGTTGATTCACTTTAATCACAGTATTTCTCTTGACAATATACTTTGACTTGTACAAAGTGTGACATTGAAGTTTTTTTTATTTAGGAATGTCGATGCAGTATCAAGCTGTCACATAATTGTTTATTTAATTGAAATTCACATATATCATTTGCTAATGTACTTTTTGGATTCTATGTGAGTGAAATGTGATGGATTAAAAAAGCAATATTTAGTTCTGGTGTTTCTTGAAAGAATGGTCTTATATTAAAACATTCTTGCTAAATGATTTGATAATTATAATAATCACAAAGATGCTATGACAATGACGTTGTATTAACAAATTTTTGTGTTTCGTTCTTTAGTTGACTTGTGGTTATCACATTAAATTCAACAAGGTTTTATCATGATACAAGTTTTAAACAAGTTTTAAAACTTGTTAAAATGAGTTTTAGCAAGATTTAAAAACCGTACATACTATCGTGTTTTGTTCTTTAGTTAACTTGCGATCATGGCATTAAATTCGATCATATTTAAGATCAAATGTTTTGCTCTTGTGTCAAAGGACGAGGTACTGCCACCTACGATGGAACAGCCATTGCCAGTGCAGTTGTCAAGGAACTGTCAGAGACCATTTGTTGCCGTACTCTCTTCTCAACTCACTATCATTCCCTGGTAGAAGAATTTTCTCATGACCCTAACATTAGGTTGGGACATATGGTAAGTCAGGTGTCATTTCAAATCATTCCCATGAAAAATGTTATTCAAGTGACAGCCATTTTTGTTTATTACACTTTCTCTTCATAATAACTTTTTGTATTCTCAAAAGGGAAATTAAGCTTTGGGGTTGGCTTGCAAATGAAATTTTTTGAAATAACTGTAGTTTTGTGTTGTGTGAATGTCATCAGACTCTCAAGTTTGCACATTCTTTATTGCTAACATAATGCTACTTCAAAGTGCATTATGCAATGACAAGAGGTCAATTTTGGGCTTTGCTATTCTGATCTCTAGACTTTTTGTTACATTTCCTTTAGCCTTCATTGATTATTATTCAATAGGTCTATACCACTTTCGAGTAGAGGAATGACCAATTACACAATCTCCATCTCTGTTAGGGGTGAAAAATTATCTGCAAAAAGCATCATTGTGCATTTGATACAGGAAAACTTTGTTGTTATTTCTCTGTACGGATGAACAACTCTTCAGCAAATTTACTTGTGAGATGTAGGGAGGAAGGCGTTACAAACTTTACCAATAGTCTATTTAGAGGGTGTAGAAATAAAAGTGAAAATATTAGGCTGATTTAATGTGGCAATGTTTCTTTTAAGTACAGCCCACCTTGACGCAGACTGTGGCTGTTTTACCTGCTTTCCAGATTATCACTCTGTTAATATGGTATTTTCTTTTCTTTGACAGGCCTGTATGGTGGAAAATGAGAATGATGATGACCCTAGTCAAGAAACAATCACGTTTCTTTACAAGTTTGTCAGTGGAGCTTGTCCTAAGAGTTACGGATTTAATGCTGCTCGCCTGGCAGATATCCCAGATAAGGTAAAAAGAAAAACTAGAATTCCAATAGTACAGTCACTTTTCAAAACAAATGCTAATGAAGGCATGGGTACCATCAATTATTAAGAAATTGGCACTCACAGATTTCTGACTTGGAAAGAAGAGTCTTAATTACTGACAGCATTGGTTAAACATTAATTGTTTTTATTTTGTGGTAGTTAAATCACAGTTTCACAAATATAAATAGTCTTGTTTGCTAATAAGCCTATAAAACTTGAAAAAATTTCACAGCAGTTTCATTCAGGCAAAAAAGGATTAATGAATAAAAAGACAAATAGAAATGAAAAATGAAAAGTAAATAAAAGTTGTTATTTAAAGTTAATTTGCTCTAAGAAATTATCCATTTAGTCAAAATGCTCAGTGTCTGAAAATTTGACTCACTTGTGGATGTCAAACATGTGCATGTAATGACATGCTGCATGCAAGTTTGTGGCCCCTATAGCTGAGCACCAGGTCTGCTTAGGGCCATGGAAGCTGTGATGTTCTTAATATGGAAGGTCTACTTTGCACCTCTTTGAGGCAGAAATTGAACATCATTTACACTGATTGGGTACATTGTTGGAATTCACGTGGTATCAATTTCAGGAGCCCCATTTTCTTCCATTTTTTAATTCTTTTCTTTCATGTGAATATGCTAAAGTGCCAAGCTTTGTGTAAAAGTCATGTCACAGAAGCTGAGCAGAAATACTAGGGACAGGCAGTGTTCGTGCTAAGGAATTGAACCTGGGAGGGAATTCCCTCTCTAGAAATTTTTTTGGGAGGGATTTTCAAAATCAAGGAGGGGGTTATCACTTGGTAAAGATACTGATTGTAATTTAATGTGTGTATTATAATTGTAGTTGCGATCTCAGCTGCAGAAAAGTGTGCGGGATTTTCCCTCATAAAATTTATTTTTGTGCGGGATTCCAAAGACAAAAGCGGGATTCACGCAATCCTGCACCTTAGCGCAAACACTGGGGACAGGATAGTTTCAATGAGTCAAGTTAATGCTTTTCCAATCATGGTAAATGTGGATGGTTAATTGCCAGGGACCAACAGATTTCAAAAAAATGCTCTGGGAAGGTTGAGGCAGTCTAAGAAAAGTGCACAGTTTATATGCTTATGAAAATATTGAAGAAATGGATGACCTCTCATGTGTTATTACTTACTAGCAATCTTCTTTTCTTTTTGTAACACAGATCATTAAACTTGCTAGGTTCAAGGCCCACCAATTTGAAGAGTCTGCCCATCGTCTAAAGCTTTTCAGAGCAGCCCATAAACTGATGGAGCAACCTTTGACTCAGGACAATCTTTATCAACTCAGAAAACTCATTCAAGCTTGAACCTTATAGGAGAGGTATCAGTTGCTTACACCCTCCTCTTAGCTGTGATAGAACTCTGAACTATACATCAACTGTCTTCCAAGGTTTTGTAGCGTTTTGAAATCAGAACTAAATCATGTGCCTTGTTATGGTTGGTTAAGAAATAAGCTACACTTTTACAATATGTCCATGGTCCCATGGGCAAATAACTGGTTTTGTGCTGTTTTAGAAAAATAGTATTGATCATTGTTTGCATAATGATGTTTCAGAAGGTGGCACCAGTCATATAAGACAAACAGTACTTCTTAACCAGGAGACATGGCAGAACTGGTTGTTTTGTTTGGCTGCCTTGGTTAACATACTTGATGAATTTGCATGTGCTACTAATTACAGCTGAAAAACCAATTCTTGTGTCCCAATTGATCACATGATTATGTATGGCTCATAGCTCTTCTGCAGTTGGTTCAACTTTGCTTGGTTTAAAAAGTGACTTAAAAGGATCCTGTAAATCATAGGTTCTCAAGTGATGACCTGTGGGCCATTTATGGCTGGCAGCATTTACTAAAGTGGCCCACTGAAGATTCGAGGGGCCCAAAATTTTAATAACAAAACAAGCTGTTTCTTGAAGCTGTGTCAAATACAATGAATTTAAAGTAAAACCTCAAGTAGAAGTGGCCCTCGGTCCAAAACACTTGAGAACCCCTGCTGTAAATAGTCTAGGATAATATGTCAGTTCTCACAGTTGATGAATGAGTGACTGTACATGATAATTAACCAACTTAATGCAGGGTAATGATGTCACTGAATTGTATTTCTTTTCATGTTCTAATTTCCTTAGGACTTGATGAATATTCATATATGTTACAATCTGTCTCCCTGTTGGCATCAATATATCTATGTGAGTTGGAAAATGTGGGGGAGGATAGAGGGTGCATTAGTGAATAATTAATTCAAGCATGTTATAGTTTCTTTGCTGAGGGTTGGGGGAATTGTTCGTGACCAGACAACCCCCCTTGGACAATTTTCTCCAGGACACGATATTTAACCTTCAGACAACTTCCCCACTCTAAAATCTGGACTTGTCCAGGTTGGGAATTGTCCTTTGGCAAATTGTCGGAGGAAGAATTGTGCGGGGGAGAATTGTCTCAGGGGGTTGTCAGAGGGGGGCATTATCTGCTGGGAATAGTTTGGGGGTGCTGTTGGGGAACCAAATTGTTAGGAGGGATGGGAGAGTAGAGGGTACATTAGTGAATATTGAATTCAAGCATGTTACACTTTATTTGTTACACTGCAGCATAGACATATGTTTTAGCTCACAGCAGGGTTTTTCATTCTGTATAGTAATCTTTGTTGCAATTGAAGCATATTTAAAATTTAATTTGTGAAGGAAGAAAATGATTATAATTGCTCCCTAAAGTTGAAGAGGTTTGTTGAAATTCCCCTTGCCCCTACAGAGGGGCAGAGGGGTTTGTTATCCCATTGCTATGGGGCTGGCACCTCTGCCATCTAAAACTATCATTTTAACACCACATAAGTCATAGGCAAAGAGGTTTCACTGCAGCTTTGAATTTCAAGTATTTATCAAATGAAGTTACAATATTTCTCTTTAAGAACACTGTTGACATCAGCATTGGACTGGTCTGTTGACCTAGGCACTGAAAACTGACCACATGCAGCTATTAAAGTAGCTTTGGTAGGTCAGTTTGTTGAATTCATTTGCATCATAATAGAAGTTTTTCACATGGCAGAAGAACAGCTTTAATAATTCAAGTTGTCATTCTAAATTAGAATTCAGGATGTGTGTGTTCATATTAGCAACAAACAGATCTTTTCTTCAAGATTCATAGAGACATCCTTAGAATTATAAAGTAGTAATGGTTGCCATGGTAACTTCAAGTTGGAGTAAATCACAGGGTATTAATCATTGTATTGAAGTTAGTTTTCACACTTGCAGTTACATTTATATGTACAGATTCACCCGACCCATTACACCTCCTATCACTCAAGTCATTGTTGGGTTAAATGTTGACTCTCTTGGAGCCACTGACCTAAACGGCTGTGTATTTTCATGTGGAAAATGGCCTGAGACTTACCAAAGTCTGTTTGTACAAAGAGGCTTGATACAATAATGGCTGACATGACAACCCTTATATCAACACAATTGTCCCAAAAATTTACAGTTGCAAAGTGATTAACATGTCCTTAAACTGACTAGATATCATTGGTGGTGGACTTCATGTTATGCCCAGATCAGATGACTGAAGAGTGAAGTGCACCCTTATTTCCCCTTTTTTATTGCAATGCATAAAATGTGTGGAGATGTTGGCATAATAGCTGGTCACAAGTAGTAACAAAAATTCGTAATAGTATTGTCATTTTGTGGCTGTTCATATCCTAAATGGTGAGAGCATGTATTTTTGATGTAGAGGGGCGAAAAATAGTGAAAAAAGGAAACAGCATACAATTCCTTCACACGTTCACCATGTCATTGCTAAAGCTTTTTGCGCATGCAACTCTAATTATGTTACCCAACTTCATTTGTTAAATGAAAGATTGAAGCATCTGCAAGCAATGCATGGTTTGACTCCTATGTCATATTTAGCATAATCAATTAAGAATTGCATTTATATAAAACTCAGGGCTGCTTTGCAGATATTACGAATTGCACATTAGCATGAGTGATCCAAAATTTGTATACATTTGCAAAGCAGACTTGTGTTCTTTTGCTCCCCATTACCTTACATTACTTGTTTTGTGTTTTGTGAGAATGACCACATGGACAGCTTACTGCCATCCGTAATTGTCAGCTCTGAATAGCAGCTGATGCGAGACCTTGCAAATGCCAATTTTTAAAAAATTTGTTTTTTGTTAAGAAGTGATCTTCTGTACAAAGCTGTGTCCAAAGAGGTGTTGATGTTCTGCTCTAACAGATAATGTGATTGCAAGAGTTTACTGATGTTTGCAGTCAGCGTAATAGTGTGAAAATAGGCCAAGCCTTGTGTTTCATCTGGATAAGTGTCTACCTTGTTAATGTTAGTATTTAGTATAGTAGTCAGCAGTCTGCTGACTCATAGCTACAGTTGCTGAAGGGCTCCCTACACTGAGCCAGTGGCAATCACCTCACTAAAGTTGCTCATGTGTACACATGCATAGGCCACCACCACACCTTTTACTCTCATCCTAACAAAAAAACGACTGTATTGAGATACATCAGCATCGCTGCTCTAGTTTTTGTTTGAATTTTGTACCGATAATGTGCTAAAGATTACCACCTTTACTAAGGAGACCTTATGCAAATCCCTGGCCCCCTTTTTCCTTGCCCATTGCCTTTGATTCTTCTCTTCCCACCTCCCCACCACTGCTAAAAGGAAACATTCTGTACATTTGTTGATATTTGAAGCCATATAACTCTTTCATGTGTAGCTTTTCAAATCTTTTGCAGTCATTTCAGTAAACTTTACTAAAATTTGCTAGCATAAAGGGTTAGTTACTTGTACCAAAAACAACATACTGGTTGTTTTTTTTTTTGTACTTTTTCATTAGTTTTGTATGACAAATAAAAATGATTGAATATTCATGAGATGCTTTTTGCTTTGCTTATCTTTAATGCTGTTCAGTTTGTCCAAGTAATTATAATATTTAGTTGGGGAATACTCAGTGAGATTAAAATGTACTTGAAGGTTAGTTGGACAAACTCAAAGGGAACAGAGACGTAGGGCTGAAAATTTGAGAAATTAATACATGAAATACGCCTCAAGAGAACAACCGTGCCAAATTTGTTGTTGCCTTTAATGACAAAGGTGGGCATTAATAAGCACTCTGTCGTCCTGTGAGTGCAAGCCTTCCGGCTGGTTTTAAGTTTTCTCGTGCTGTAAAGCCTTAAGCCGAGGTCACACTACAACGAATTCGGATCGGATTCCGATCCGATTTTTGTAAGTTTTTATTAAAATCTTCTCCATTTCGGGTCGGAAAGAACCCAAAACTTGCCAACCTGTGTAATTATATGATTTTTTATCGCAGGACTACGAAAATTAAATTTATGCTAATTATTTCTTGACGTCACACGACAGACAGCTTTTATCGGACTACGCGGAGAAGATTTTAGTAAAAACTCACAAAAATCGGATCGGAATCCGGTCCGAATTCGTTGTAGTGTGACCGCGGCTTTAGGAATCATATAGTTATGGTCATACTTTGCTCTTCTCGGCCGGTTCATACTTTAAGAACTGTACATTGTCATCCCGTGCTCTTCCGAGCTAATCAATGAAGTAGCTCAGAATTGAACAATGTTCAACTTTCATTGTTTCCTGGCACTATACTGAAGTATGAATCAGCCTGAACAGTGCTGATCTTTTATAGCTTTATAGCGCTATTGTAACTTATGAATCGGCTTTTAGAGAATCTTGAGGATTATACTCCGGCCACCTGTACAATGGGGAACATTTAATTGCAGTTCCAAAAACTTTGAAGAAACGGAACCATATCTTCTATGATTTACGATCACGTGAGGACTAATTAGGCTGGTGTTTTCAACCTTAGCGATTGGAAAATTTAAAAAAGAATTCATTTCAACCAGTCTGAAGCAGAGCAAGTTGCATCAACCCCAATGGAAAGTTGGAAGGTGGGAAGGGCGGGCACAGATACCGGAGATAGGCCTGGGGGCCATATACCCCCCGGTCAACCCCCCTCCCGAAACGACGAATACGAAGGGGAAGTGAAAGAAGGAAAAGGAGATAAAGGAAGCAAAACAGGAGAAAAATGTAAACTTTTCCTAAAACATGCCCATGATATATTATTTTCGGTAGGTTAAGGGTGGAGTCTTCTCGTTTAAGTAATCAAGCGTCCTAGTTAAAACCACTAGTAATCCAGAGAAGAAGTTGAAGGCTAGACTGAGGGCTACAAGATGCAAAGAGCAGCTGAGTTTCTTGGCATCGCCGCTAATTTTCAGATAGTGGCCGCTGAGTTACAGATATTGGATGTCAACTTTAGGAATTAATTGCGCATTTACGTAGGGTGGGGTAGGAAGACACGCCTTCAAAGTGAAAGTGCAGTGACAAATTTGTTTCGAAGAGTGCAATTTCCTGCAAACTAGGCGGTTTGCGGTACCTCGCACTCATTGTCTCTTTTCGGTGAAAGTGAGAGTGGCCATCGTGTGCCATTTCCCTTGAAAAGTCATAGACATTCATGAAGAAACATACCAAACAGTCACGGTGAAGCAGTATATGTTGATTCATCATCAACCTTCAAAAGGAGGGAAAGGTGGAAGTCATGTTCACCTCTGTTACCCATCTGTGAATGAGCAGAACCACTCGTGACATTGAATGTATATGTAGAAGTGTTGAGAAGTTGAAGTTGGTCAAATTCTCGTCAGGTTCAGAGCTGCTTGGGAGCCAATTCAGGTTTTCGCCCGTAGGAGCTTTTGTCCGGGCCGTATTCACAAAGAATACTTACGCACAAAAAGTGCGTATGCCTAAGTCACTGCTTACGCAGCGTATCTTGCTTAGTCAGTGGTATTCAGGAAGAGAAAAATTCGTAAATATTTTGCATAACTTTATGCAAGCCTCAGCGTTGTCGTAATTTTAAAAAGCCATACACATACAGATAGAGGTACGCTGTACCAGGGAGCTGTTATTCCAAATAACAACTCCCTAGCTGTACCGAATAGTTGTGCACTGAGTAGGAACCACAGAAAACCGTGCGCGTCGTTATAAAAATAAAAAAAAAAAAAAAAATGCCGAAAAGGGGCGGGGGGGGGGGGCTGGAGCCGGGAAAGCTCCATCTGGATCCGCTCTTGCTATTGTCTCTTGTGCATTTGTTGCAGTTACGCTGCGTATCTTTACCTACTGCGTTAGTTGCTTTCTTGAAATGCTCTTAACGCAGTGCAGAAGTATTTTGACTTACGCAAGACTTACGTAAGCAAACCTGGGAGAAGTGTCCATCCCCTTTCAGAAAGAGGAGGTACTTCCCCCTTCTATACCCTTGACACCATACCCCATGCCTTTTTAGAGACAGAACTCTGTACAAAATGGATGCAGTTACGAATACAAAAGGAGGGACATCCATATTCCCTGGGTGGGCCCCGTTCGACACTAAAGTGATTTTTCCCTGCCATTTGTGTGACGTTTGATACGAATTTTTTCTCTTCGCAGTATTATAATAATTTAATGAATTCATATTTTAAAGTGTCATATTTCTGCAGCCTAGATCGTTTTGGGTCTTTGGAATTACACAAATTCTGAAATCAGCCCCAAATATTACCCTCTTTATAGGAACCACACTAAGATGATTCCTGAATCCGTCGGTCCTCAGGCTGACTGGATGCCTTTTTATGTGGCTTTAACATTGCACATCGCTGTGGATTAGGAGGAGGCGACGCGCTCCTCACGTTTGAGAAGATGACAACACTTCATTTTTATAAGAAAAGAACAGCATAAAAATGAACTTTAACTTACTATAGGGTTAAAATCCTGAGTATAACGGACACATTCCAACTACGGGGTAGGGAGGCCCCAACTTCATAAATCGTTTAAGAAAAATTCGAAGGTAATCTTGTCAATCTAAAACTACGAAAATAAAGCCCTAAGGATCCTTTAAAAGCTTTCAGATTAGTTTAGATGTCAACTGCCCAGCCAGACCCCTTGAAACATAGACTGTACTGTGGACAAAGCGTTGGGGCATATTGCCCCCTCCCAGCCTTTATCGGTTCTCACCTTTCATCTTATTGTATGCTTCTTGTTCATGTAGGTGTTAGCAATGTAATGACTCGAAATACAAAAGAAGACACACTAAAACATAATTAATCCTCGACATGTTTGCATCTCAACGTCTTCATATGATAAACAAGTTATAAAAATATCAGCCCTATGACGTCATTTCTATTATTAGTTTATTTAGGCCCGTAGTCAGACAAGGTGTTTGGGGCAGCTTCCAGGGGGTGATATATTTTTCAGACAGAGGAGAGATGTTTTAAAGCAATGAAGAAGATACAAAGTGTATTGAGGCAAAAAGTAAGTTTTACCCTCAAAAATATCTTGGGACGAAAATTTTGTAGGGGGAACCTCCCTTTTCCCATTCCTCTTGACTTGAACTTAGTCGATACGAAAGTCTTACGTGTACACTGATTACAACTAAAACGTGTACAGTCTTTTGCTTCTGTCGGCAGCTATAGGTCGTAAACAGCATAAAAGGTATAAATGGGTATACTTGCATAATGTCCCCCTAGATCCCTTACAAGTGTATTTCCTGATATTCAAAACAGATGATTGCCATGGAAAGGTAAACCAAGGCGTAATCTGACATGACTTCTACACTGCAATAACAAAGGTATATTCATGTTGTTTATATGACGGGGCCGTACATGAATTAGGGTAGCAGGGCCGTCGGCGGTGGCGTAGCTGGGATTTCCCTCCCCTTTGATTTTTTTTTTTGGAAACTTAGGTGCCCTTACATACAATCTGGTGCTACATATGCTATCTTTAAGGAAAATTTGGGTCCAAAAATTTTTTTATTATATAAATAACTAAAAAATCGACATCAGTGTGGAGAGGAGCCATGGGCCAATTCCGCCTCCTGAATACGCCACTGGCCGTCGGAAAAGGTGTGCTGTTGGGCTACAATCCCAATAATTTTCGATTTTAAGATCCAATGCTCCTACCTAAGTACGCCACTCGCTGTCGGCGGGGTGCTGTGGGGCTACAACCCCCAATAATTATCGATTTTATGATTGTTTTGTCTAAAAATGTCCAAACACACCTTAGAAATGTCAAAATTCAGGAGTTCACAATCTTAGAAACTCCGACAGCACTAAGGAGGGGATAGCGGCTACTGATCCATATTATGGTGACTGCGTTTTCCATTTAAATGTTACTACCTGCACGTGGATTGATGGACTAGTGGTAAAAATATTAGCACTGTACATTATATCTTCTAGAACCCGCGTAATGTAAAATAATAAACAAAATACCCTCACTGCATCTCAACTCCTTGTACGATACACATATTTTGCCTATGAATTGACTTACGAATATATATATATATATATATATATATATATATATATATATATATATATATATATATATATATATATATAACGCTAGATCGACCTGTTAGGCGAAATCGGTATACCGCCAATACAACCGGCGAAGAAAAAACAATAAAATACATAAGATTATATTTCCCCTTTTGGTTCTGAGATATATATCATGTTATTTCAATGGCCCATAAGTCCTTAGTGTTAACGGATACATGCACGTAAGTTGGTGTGAACTAAGTAATTGCATAAACATTATGTGGTAATCGGACTTGTATAGTACGCATTCTATATAAAACAGTGTGTAAAACGTTAAGGTGAAACGATTTTTTCGCCTAAGGGTCGAGTTCTCCCAACAGTCGCGTTTTTTCATACGTTTTTCGCCTAAATCCCAAATTAGCAATATATATATATATATATATATATAATATATATATATATATATATATATATATATATATATATATATATATATATATAGGCTAGTTCAAGAAAAGTAGCATTACACCAGTAACAAACAAATAGCATAAATAGAAAATGGTGAAACATATTTAAATTTTCGGACCACACAGGGCCCTTCATCAGTTTTGACGAGAAGCAACTTCACAAAAAATGTACTAAAGAACACGAAAACACAGGAAATAGCAGAAGAGAAGGAACTCTAAGTGAGACAGCTGAAAGCGATTACAAATGAAGCGTAACAATAACGCAATGGTTATCTGGAATTAACACCAGATTTGCGCACTTGGACATGAAACCCATCATTGATGTTAAGGCCTTTTGGAAAGACTGTCATGCCTCCAAATCCACTGAGCTTGTTTCTTATCTCGTAGGCCGTGTTCGCTGTCAAAGACTTCTAAATACTGCAATTGAATTCGTTTGGGGGATGAATGGGAAGGTGCTCGAACAAACGCTAGCAATCATTGCGTTGTCTACCAGGTGTAGAAAACGAACGTAAGGAGGACTTGTACTGGTTTAACCGAGCGCGAAGTTTAACAGAGGATCCCACGTACTGTAAATTGCAAGACGGGCAAATGATACAATAAATGCAAAAAGTAGAATTACAAGAACCTCCCTTCGCTTTTAAGTGAAAACTTCGAAAACTGTTAAACTAACTCTAGTCATTTTCACTGGACTGGAGTAGGGGGAGGGGCACACCTCCAGAGACTCCCCAGGACAAAAGGGCTGGGCAAGCTCGAAGTCTTTGAGGTACAGGTTTGAGGCCCCTTAAGGCCTCCAGAAGTGGACATTTTTTAGCTTTTCTAAGTTAAATTCTGAACAATCTTGAGTGTTAATTAATTACATAACCCCTTATAAATATACGATCATAGTATACTAAATTTCTTGATATTGGTCCACCGACTCTTATGTTATAAAATCCTAACGTTACACATTCAATATTTAGCACTGTATAAAAAGATTAGAAAATGTTCCTTTTCTTATTTACAACTTTATAGGTAGTGTTCTGTTGTACGTTAGAATAAATCCTGTGGATTTGGGAACTTCATTTAGTCAAAACGATTGTCAGAAATAGGTCCGATGAAGTGGGAAGGAGTTGCCATTTCAGTCCGAAATGGCAGTTCTCGGGTTTAACTGCGTAAAATGATTCAGCGTCAGACATACTGTATCCGGTGGTACATAAAAGGAGATGTAAGTCATCTAGAAAATTCTCTGCTAAAAACTTTTACTTAAATATTATGTAGGTTTTAACTAGTAGCAAATTTTAATGGAAAGAATCTATTTTAAGAATCCTTTTACTTCAACTATTTCTACAGAAAGTTATAGTGAAAAACTACACGATACTATTAGTACAATGTTATCACTACGCACCAATCGGAAAAGAGTATATACAAATAAAGATTGAGCGCCGTCATAGACATCCTATACACTGGATGTGTGCAGTGTCCATGCATGCTCATAAATATTATGAATATTACGAGTTACTTCCTCGATGGCCTTCCAAGTAGGGCTTTCTCAATACCGATAGAGGGCACCTCTACCAGCAGCGTAATGAAGAGGGACAGTAAGTACGTCACTACGGTGACACCGAAAAAGAATACCATCTGTAAATAAAACATAACACAATTTAATTGTTAAATAGTTGTGTTCGTCTTTGGAAAGAGACGTCAGATTTGGAAAATGGAATGGTATGAGATAAATATGACTCACTGGGAAAGCGGAATAATGGGTATGGTTCTCCCGTATGGTTTTCACCATACGGGAATATTAGGGAAAACTACAGGTCTACATAACATACTAGATGATCAGAAAGTACACCATGTCAATTTCTCTTCAGACAGGGATGAGTGAATTAGCATAAAGTGAAAGCATAGCCAACATGAGAGAGAGAGAGTGTTTTTAAAGATATGGTAAGAAAACATAAAATAATCAACAAACCGTTACCTTCCCGTCCAGGCCCTCAGTCTTACTGTCTATAACTGAGTTAATACAGAAAGCATCTAAACTTCGTGTACTACTTCATACAGATTAAATACAAATGGCCAAACTGAAATGTTTGTGGTCTGTGTAGCCTTGCGCTTCCAATACTTTTAAGGGGTAATGGATGAATGATTCATTCTAATGACCACAATTGGGCATACTACTCCATGGCTTCCAGGGTTCCTCCCGGCTTGGTTCCTCATCGGCGCCGTTGGCCCGCGAGTGATCTTATGGAGATGAAAAAGGCATTTCAAAGGAAAGAGGTTCCAAACCCCTTACATAGGGGTACGAGACAAGATCTGAGGGATACAGTGACCAAGGAGCAAACTTTGTTGATATCAGTGTACGGACACCTTATTTGTTAGGGAAAACTCAGTCAAATGTGGGTTGGATTTACACACAATAACATGAAGAAATAAATATGACCGTTCTTTCAGAGCAAAAATTTTCCGCCCATATATGGACACCGGGACGTGCCTCGGGCTGACAACATCCCCTCCCCCATGTTCGAGCCAAAACTTCTCGAGGTCAGATCACTGACACCTTATTCCAGAGTAATCAAGTGTTGGGGGCCGTGGAGCACTTTAACCTGAGTTTTGCCTTAAAGACTCATCACCCCAAGTACTTTTTTGGTTTGGGGACACCAAAATTCTCAATTAGTGACTGCTCTTTGATTGACATCAAATTCAAAAGATTTGAGAGTAACTGACATTACACAGCATGCACAGAGAGTGTTCTGATAACACATTAGGCCTTGTATGTTCACCACGATATGGCCTTAAGCTGTTAAGCAATAATTAACTAGGTTTGAGTCTGCACTCAAGGAGGAGCTGAGTTAAGACAGTTTTGGGTGGGCTAGAAGTAACTTAGTTCGGAGAATTGGAACTGTCTGGGAAGAGGACATTTTCCCTTTAAATTCATTGTAATAGTCAGGAATTCTTCTATAAGTTTTTGTTCTTATTGAAATTGTGGGCTCCCCGGATCTTCCGTTGGCCATTTTCAAGTTTCACAACATGAGGACTTTGACACTGACATGCTACATGGCGGACTAGAAATGATTGTATGACAGTCATCAAGAAAATGATCAGAGAAAACTCCATTTCCCGCCCTCTTGTGACATGCGTTAAAATTGCCCCCTCCCCCCCCCCACACACACACACTCTACCACGCTCACTTGTGACTTACATGTTCGTAAGGCGTGTAGTGAAACATCGCTTTCTTCGTCAACAGGAAGTGAAAGATGACACACGGATGAAGTAAGTAAGCACAATAGTTTAAGCGCGCCATCGGCAACCAGAAATTCCAGGAAAGGAACTTGTCTACAGGTCCTAAAAGAACGAAAACAAAGAGGTTATAGTCAGGTGGCTTAGCAACAATTTTCAGGAATAACGTTACCGGCCGGACAAAAGTACCAAATTTGGCATGGAGTTTCTTTTCGACGTATCTATTGATTTTTTGTGTGGAACCCACTTAATAGGCTTCGATTTTCCAAGATGGCGGCCAAAATCCAAGATGGCCACCAGAAAAAAAGGAAATGTCATATATCTGCCGGTAAAAATCAGAGATGAACAAATGAGGGGTCAATTCAGGTGTTTCCGGGGTCACTGAAACAGAAGCTGGTCATGGCATGTTGCTTGGGTAACCCACTTCCAAGATGGCGGTCAGAATCCAAGATGGCACCCAAGCTGAATGAAATATTTCCAAAAATTGTGTATAAAACATTGCAAATTTCACACAGTTCCGAATCATAATGATGTAAATTTATGTTTTATAATTAAGACTTAACTGTACAATCCTTAGCACAAGAGTACTTGACAGCCAATCTGGCGGATAAGCACCGAAGAAGTAAAAACAATATAGTAAAATTCCCTCAAAAAAAAAAAAAGCAGAAAAATCTCACAAAATAATAATAAAAAAAATATATTTCGATTAAAAACTCTAAATATCTTTACAGCAGATTGTACATAAAATTCAAAGCATGATTTTAAATATTTTATGCCTGACCTCAAACGAACCAAGATGGTGGAAACCAGAAAATGGCCGCCAATATAACCATCACAATGTATAAAAATAATATGAGAAATAATCATTAAAAATACTTTTGACACAGTTGCTCTTAATATCTGGCCATATTTTATGACAAATAATCCGAAATGATATTTTAAAGTACTTCTTTTGGATTCCGGTCAAGCAATATGGCGGAAAAAGCAAAATGGCTGCCAATGCAATAATTATGTCAATATATAATAATAACAGGAAAAATAATCATCAAAAATACTTTTGACACAGGTAGACCTAATCAGTGCCCATTTTATATAGTATATATTTTAAAAGTATTTTTCTGGGCATTTCTTGCAACATTTGGGTCAACCAAGATGGCGAAAATAGCAAAATGGCTGCTAATATGAAAATTTCAATAAATTATAATGATAGGGAAAATAATCCTTAAAAAATATATTTGTGACAGTTGCTCTTTATATCTGGCCATATTTTGAGACATATGTATCAAACATATTTCTCAAAACATTTTTGTTGCAATTCAGGTCAACCAAGATGGCAGAAATAGCAAAATGGCCGCTCATGTAATTATCATATATATTATGATAATTACATGGGCGGCCAAATACTTTTCTCCGGCCGGTAACGTTAAATTTGCTAAGCCACCTGACTATTACGCTTTCTCTGTCTCGTATCAAACGAAAGCTGAATCTGTAAGCATAAAAGTATAAACACTTAAGTTCTACCAGGGAGGTGTCAATAACACACCTCCCTGGTTCTACTTCAATTATCCACAGAAAATATGGAAGTATCGTACAGTGCAGGTTCCATAATTTAAAATTTTTGTTTTACGTTTCATTTTCTTATTTTTTATTTTTTCAGAAAGAATCACCCATCAAATCAAGTAATCATTCATCTGCTGTAGGAATTTTCTTAATGTTTATGAGAGATGCGTCCCTAAAGGATAGACTGGAGAAAAAAAAAAGTTTCATCTGTCCGGCTTGGCAAGTGACGTCGTCGACTGGGCAACTTTAACCCAAGATTCGAATCGAAGTAATTCGTTGTGTAACACATCAGTGCACGGCAGCTAGAACCACTTTATCTTTCATTTATGGTGGGTTTTGGACCAAATAAAAAAATTAAAAGAAATTTATATGGCAGTCATTATTTTCGCTGTTATTAAAATATTTCCATTGTAAGGTGGAAATGTGAAGGTAATACACTGCTGCATTCTCCAAACAAAAAGAGGGGTAGGGTTGTTGTGTTGAGCTCCACCGTCTACGAGCTGGCAACACAAATTGCAACCAGATACGGTAGCATTAATTTTAACTGTCCTTAAGTGCACCAAAGTATTGTTTGAACCAATTATGGTCCATTTAGGTACATACCTCCATTACCGGTGACGCAAGCGAACGCCACCCATCCAACCCCAGCAGCAAAAAGGAATCGTCTAATACCAAGCCACGTTGCAGCAAACCACTGTGGAAGAGGTTCTGTCTCACTTGTACCTGACATGGCTAATAAAACCGTCACCATGGTACCGAGAGCTAAGACCCAACCTAGTAAGTTCCAGATCTATCAAAGAAAGCGAGAAAAAAACAATGATTTTATACGTAATACAAACATTGTGGACATGAAGAATTTACGGTACTTTCACTTCAAGGATTATTCCACTTAACCAAAGTAGTTTGCATTATTTTACTAAATTAGTTAATTAAATTAAAATTAATCAAGGGTCCCCACTAGTGGCAACTCCCTAGTTAACTCCAGGTCAGGAGAACCCGTTTGGAGCGCACGTATTACCGTCTCAAGCAGATCGTGGATGAACATAGCAACTTCGCTTTCTGTTTTCAAGTTTTTCAAAAGTGTAACTTAAAAACTAACAAATCGATTTCAGTCCTGCTCCATGGATCGCAATATTGAGCATCCCCATAAAAGTGACAAGTGTACCCTCTCACCAGCGGGAAACTTATAAGATTTATACTTTGCACCATTCCTCAACAGGAACACCCAACGATGGCCTGCACCAGACGAGGACTGAAACGGATATTTGATTCGGACAACCAGAAACATTTTTTTTATTTCACCAACTTTTCAACCGTAGCATTACTGCAAATAAGTCTTGCCCTCTTTCTGCAATCATTTTGTTAACTTATTTAAGTTAACAATTGAGACATCGGGAAAATACTCAAACAAAATCCGTACTCATTTAATCATGCTGAATATTTCTTTATCCCATGTAACCCCATTTACCTACACTTGTTGCATGCAGGCATGTATATCCAAAACTTATGAATTTAAATGGCGGGCAAAATGTAACAAATTTGATAATATATTTGATAATGATTTTGCAAAGGTGGCCAGGCTGTCTGGTACAAGCATTAAAGATTCTGCATTTTCCAAGCTTCCTCCAATCTATTTCTGTATACATTTTTATGTTCGTTTATACTGTGTAATAAATTCATGAAATGAACACTTACCAGTGGAATGCAAACTTTTCGTCCCCTGTACTTATAGATGAGGTAGCCCACAAATACCCCTACAGTATATGATTGCACTCGACACCATGGTTTGGCGTAGATTCGATCCGCGTCGGGTGGGAAATCATCTGAGCGATTATTGTATTGACTGGAGACGGAAAATATTATATACAAGTAAACCCACAGAGTTTGTCTTACTAGTTTGCTAACGGAGTGAATCAATTTCAAAGTGCAGCGAAAACAATGCATACGTCTAGAACAGGGGTGTGCAACCTTTTCGAACACTGGGCCAAATCATGTTGCTGTGACCATCTGGGGGCCGCAGTGGAACAGAGATGTGTATAGAGGGTGGCGTCTCACCCCTTCCCTCACCCCTTCCCCCACCCCTTACCCCACCCCTTCCCCACCCCTTCCCCCACCTCTCCTCCGTTAGTGACCAATGTGCCCACCTAGGCAGACCCACATGCACTCGAATAATATTGTAGTATGGGACTATGGGCCGACTTATTGTTGGCGAAACTTGTCCCGTGTATTGCATCTCTATTTTGTCGACAAATATGTTAATTCAGATTTAGAATGCGTTTTACAAGTGAATTCTTTAATTTATCAAATAATGAAATGGTCGAGAATATCTACCTTACATCAAAGGAAGTGATCGTTTCTTTGTTTTCATAATATCCTGTACTTACGTCAAGTTGTGGTCAAATAACAAGACGTACAAGGGCCAAAAATTAGGCAAATCAAAATTGGTTCGCGGGCCGCACAGGAGGAAGTCGCGGGCCGCATTTGGCCCTCAGGTACCAGGTCGCACACCCCTGGTCTAGAATCATGCGTGATAAGTGTATGTACCCGGTTTCAGATAATTTGGAAATAGTATTCGTGCACGACAACATTTTTCGGTAGAATACCTGAGACCCCAGTTGCGATTCAACCCGAAAGTGTACGCTTTGATTTGTTTTACCCTTGCAAGCACGGTTAAACTAAATTATATTTTCCCTTTGAAAGAAGCAATGAAGTAACGAAAATATCCGTGAAGACAGGAAAAACTTCAGATTTAGAGACAACATATGACGGGGAAAATAAAGTTTGCCAAAACTTTAGAAAATCAAATCGAACATTTACCAACTTGGAGAAATAAGGGTATCCACTTTGGAGGTAAATGCCCCTTCCACATTGCCCTGTAATCTTTAAAGTTTCATTTTTTCATATAATCTGCAATGTCATCATGTGATGAAGTAGGCCTAGCATAAGTCACATTTGTGTAAACACTTTTAAAACCAGCGACTCAAGTGTTTAATCTTTGCTCCACCAGTTAGGCTTTGTTTTCACCCGTGCAAGTAGACTTGTAAGTACAATTCACTTTAGTTCTCGCAGCCCATAGCTCATAATACGACCAATTGATAAGTCAATGAGCAGCCGTACATTCCATCTTTCTTCAGCATTTCTATACTTACCCGCTGTAGTTACCCACTGTGAAACCCCAGTAACCTGCGACTGCGGCTGTGACGATGCAGGAGCCGACTGTGACACAAACAAGCACAAGCAAACCGTATCGCCTTCTCTTGGGTCTGTATGGAGTATAGGAGAGAGTTTGTGAATGAAGAGAAATATTTCGTGATGGTACATGGTTCCTTGTATATAGGCGTACGAGCCATGGGAGCTACGGGGCTGCAGCAACCGCTGGAGTTGACGAAACACCAATTATCGGGCAGATTAATGGAAAAGCTCAGTTTGACGGAGGTTTTTCTCTGGCCACAAGGACGTCTTATTCCCGTATAAAAATATTTCATAAGCCTATGCTCAGATGTGGAGCGATTATATTCCAGCATGTGCCCCATGTAATGCTGGGGGTCACAGATCATTCACAAAATGTGCGTTTAAAGTACGGGCCCCCGACAGGGTGTAACGAGCGCTCGACGATCAAAATGTCCTGTACACACAGAGAGACAGACAAATTAGTGGCATCTACGAAAAACCCCTCCTTCAGGAAAAATCGGAGTCACTTCAGACGGAAAATGTTACATATTCTACGCACAAAGAACACTGAATATAGTTCTAGCATTGCAATGGACGGCATCTTAAGACAACATAAACACGCGAAATTTTAACGCACATATAGTGGTTGTGCATAACGAACAAAAATGTGTGTTTCAATTCTGAACATTGTACTTCGTGTATGAAACATATGCAACCTTCGACGTCCAATGTGGAGTCAAATCCTATGTGAGTTCTCATGCACTCCAGTCTCCATCTTGGCTTAGGAAGCGTCTCAGGTTTTGAGCAAGGAATAAACCTGGATTACTTGGGTGAATTACTTACGAGGTACTGTAATCAATTCCGTAGTAATGGAAAAAAGTGAGGGCATAACTGAAACTTGGGGGTTGCCATAGGTGTCCATGGGCGTCCGGAGGGGGGCAAGGGGGGCACTTGCGCCCCCCGGAAAATCAAAAACTTGAAAAACGAAGAAAAAATAAAGAAAAAAAAGAAGAAAATATAACATCAACATTTTTAACAGTTCAATCAGTGTGAATTTATACTCTCAAAACAGGAATTGAATAAAAATATCAACACTCAGGCCCCAGCAGCCCCCCGAGCATATTTATGGTATTTTTTAAAGTTTATATTTACGATATTGCTTATGTTTCCCTTTTTATATGCGGTAAATAGGCCTTGGAAGTGCCATTTCCAGCGATCTGGGAAGCATTTTGGACCAAAATTTTCTTGCGCTCCGCGCCAACCTATGGTGGCACGGAGCGCTGAGAGTCTCTCTGTGGGCTTCTCCCTCCCCCCTTGATAAATTCCTGGCTCTGCCTGTAGCATCTAAACTCTTTCCTGGGAGTAAAATATTTCCCATGTAAAAAGTTCAGCCCCCCAAAAATTTTGACCCCCCTTAAATTTTTTCTGCGGACGCCCATGCACGCCACCCCTCCTCGTGGCTACGAACCCCTCCATACTCTAATCTAAACTGTACCAATTTGCATTTTGGATAATATGATCGTTATACTCACTTGAATAATAGGAAGATGACAATCGGAGTAAAGATAAAGAACTGCATGTCGTTGGCCAAATACCAAGTCCATCCCATACACTGTATGGAAAAGGGGAGGAACAAAATCATAAGATTGGTAAGTGACCAGGCTCTTGTAATTATGACTAATTGATTGACCTAATCAAGGAGTCGGAAGAAGAAACACAGATGGGCATACATATAAAGAACACATACAAATAAATACCACGGGTGGCGCTAGGTGGGTGGCAAGGCCATGGCCCCCGTCAGCAAAAATTTCCAATTTGGTCCGGGATTCGTAGTAGATATGATGAAGTGTGCAATACCCGAGTAGCTGGGACAGGTTACCTGTTACAAGGAGGGAAGATTCTTTAATAAACACCCGAGATTTTCCAGTTTTCTTAAATGAAACCCCAACATTTTCCTCAACAAACCCATAAAATCCTAAATTTCCATGTTTTTTCAATAAAAACCCAGTTTTTCAATTAAGACCAAGAATTTTCGCCAAAACATTTCCTTGCGTCGTTCTTTTACATGGTGCCCCGTTGTCGGGGCTCAGGTTTCTCTCCCCTCCCCCTCCCATCGGGCAAATCCTGGCTCCAATCCTGACGTATTCACTTAGGTAACCACACAGTTTATATAAAGCTGTGTGCCGTAGCATGCAACCGGTTGAACCCTACGATCGGGTGGGGCTGGGGTATGTATAGCCTTGAGTTTCCGTTGTACGATGTTTCAACAATTGTACTGCGGTATTGGGAATTTGAAATGAAATGCGTTAAGATGTATGAAAGGGACTTAAAGGAGGAAGGCCGAAAGGGCCTCCTATATAATGATGCACCGTACGATAGGTCGTTAAACAGAACCATATGAAATGTTGATGGACCACCTGGTCAGCTGTTTTACCTATAACCAACGTATTCCAATAGAGGTGTGTATGAGAACTTATGCACTGACGTCACTCGACGTCATGTTAGAGGACAGACAATGAAGCTACCTAGATAAGGTACATGGTATTGGTACACATACTGTACGCACGTGTACGACACGTCGACGTACGTTAGTCTTCGCACGCACTCGTAGACTCGCGTAAATTCGGTACAAAAATTAGTTGTTTGCATTTGTTGGCGTAAGTTGCAATGCTACGTGCTTACCTCAGCAGAGGAAGCAATTTCTGTTCTATGAAGTCTGTTCTAAGGTCCATAGCTCAAGGGTGGCGCCAGCGGGGGGGGGGGCAGGGGGGGCCATGGCCCCCCTGTCGGGGAAGGCTGGCCCCCCGTCGGGGAAATTTTTCGGTTTCGTCGGGGAGCTGTTATGTATACGATAAAATATGTAGTCCCCGCCAACGCCCAGTCGCCCCGACGATTTACTTAATTTTGGTCTAAATTAGGGCAAATTCTTCAATAAAACCCCCAAATTTTCCAATTTTCTTCTTCAAAGCCCCATTTTTTCAAATTTTCCATGGAAAATGCCGGCAATTTTTTCAAATTTTTCTCCAAAGAGAGCCCAAAATTTTCGGCGCGCTTCGCGCGCCAAAATTTTCCTTCAAACATCGTTTCGGCACTTAATTTACTTCGTTGAGACTTTGGGTTGCTGGCCCCCCGTCGGGGAGCTTGGCCCCCCTGTCGGGGAAATCCTGGCGCCACCCCTGCCATAGCTTGATTGCAAGACGCTATTGATAGTTGCCCTTACTTAAATTACGCAGCGGCGTAGCTAGAGTTTGTGCCATACCAGGCAGTAATATTGTATTTGTTCCCCCCGTGTAGGGGTACCAATCAAACTTCAAAGTTTACAGATACAATTTTCTTCACTGCGGTAGAGAAAAGTTCCGCCCCTGAAAAATGCCGCCAGTGGGACCATACCCTCCCGTCCCTTTTCGCAACGCTGTGAAATAATAACGACAGAAATGTATAACATACCAAATTAACACTGCCAGGGTACGGTACCAGGTTGTTGATATATAAAAGGTTGGTCCACCAATATTCTTTGCAGATTGTTCGTGCCGCGATGAAAGACTCGGTCTTATTCGATCCAATGCCGATTGGTAATAAAAGAGACGTCCATATACCAAGGCAGATCATATAAACAGGAGTAAGACGCACATAGCGATGCACGTAAAACAGTACCCAGTTAATTCTACCGTCAGACTTGTCCATTTGTTTCATTGTGAGATATGTCACCAACAGTCCACTGTAGAAGAGAGAGGGGGAGTAGAGGGTAAAGGATTTCAAGTAAATAAAATTCTTCTCGGGATCGGAGGGAACATAAGAACACAGACCCCGAGGTTGGGGAGAAAGTGCATTTACGTTATCAGTTTTCCTAACATGATCACACAGACGACGTTTCTGCATTGAAAGTTAGAACTCTTTTAAACTATAGCAGAGCAAATGTCCGTTAAGCAGTTAAAGAAATTTGTCCAAGCCAATACTTTTATACTGTAACATATATGTAGCCACCGTCGTCCATTGTGGAGATAAACCCTTTTCGGACTTTATCTACAAGTCACCTTTACTATATATGTAAACAAGCGTAAAATTAAAAGGGTACAAGGTGTGCAGATTCATTTGATCTGTTTGTGTTATGACTTCTTTAATTCAAGGCGGGCTTTATAAACATATTCTTGGTGTCTAATAATTACGGCCTTTTGTAAGTTGAGCCGTGGTATCCAGTCCCCCCCCCCACATGGCCCCCACCCAGCTTAAAATTGAAAAAGCTCTGACAGGTGGACAGCCCTTTCTATGGGGTGGCCCTTAGTCACCGCTGGAATAAAGTTGGCACAAGTTGTAAGTATTGTTCGTAACTTTGACCAGTTAGAAATCTAGTATTGATCAATGATGCTCCACAAAGAGTAAGTAAATTAGAGAACAATTAGCTGTTTGTGAGATCTTATTTTATTATTGTACAGTAACCATGGACACCAACTTTCCGCTTCAGCCCTTACCAAGTCCCCTTTCTTCCAACCAAATTCCACGTCCAATTTCTAATCAAATCATTGCCAGTAACAAATCCAATATGTGCACTTACCTCAGTACGAAAAAAGTATCGACTCCAAAGGGTGCTTCCCAAATAAATTCAAACCAAACTTCGCCTCCAACTCCGCTTGAAAGATGATATACGTTATCTGTTAAAACACGGAGAATATTAAATTGATACATTTCCATACAAAACGACAAGTGAATTTGGCATACTGAGAGGCGTATGAGGTTGCTGAACACCTTAAAATGTTTGTCACTTTTGATCTTGGCTAGAGACGTCTCTAAATTAAGAGGGTAGGCAGTAGCGGAGATTTGTGCAAAAAAGTGAAAGCCAATGGGAGCATTTCCAAAAAGTTATTAAAGAAGGGAGAGATGTAACGGCGTAACAGCTCCGTGCTTTAAGTCTGCTATACTCGAGCATGTTACTACGTACCGTGAGCTCCTTTCGAATAAGGGTAGATTCAGATTGCAGGGAATCTTGGACACGTTCCAATAAACTGACCAAAGGCTAATCTTAAATAAAAGTAAACTCTTCCAGAAGCTTCTGAGCTACCGGATCTCTTTTTAGAGCCTGTAACAGTTTTATGCTACATTTAGTCAGTGATTTCTTTCTTTTTTCTTTTTATGTGCTAACCTTTTTAGATTTTTACCCACTGTATTCATTCAGTTATGTAAATTATTTTATCACCTGTTGTATTCCTTTCGATTTTTTGATGAATTTTGTACTCCTTTTTAAAAGTACTCACTATTTATTCTGGTTTAATGAAATAAAATATACCCGGTGCGATGTCTTGAGCTGCCAGGCCGGACTGTGACGCGCGTATAGGGATACAGGAGAACCATAACGCTATTGACCACGCGTTCTTGTCTACTCTACGCCTATCATCATACAAAAAAAAATAAATTCAAACAGCAGGTTTTTCTCGTTAAGTTCCTGAGTCTAACTGTTGGCAGCCTACAGTAAAATGCTTGTGAAGCAGAATGTCAAAGTTACTGTACAGCAGGCTTTAAATCAGGTTAAGAACGGTGTTGATCTGCGGACCACTTTTGGCCCTGGAATTGCTCGTGAAAGGCCCACGAAATATTCTCACAGCCAAAAATAAACAATTACAACAGTTATTTAATTGAAAGTGAAAGTGTCTCCGACAGCTCTCGCACTTCACATTTTAGTCAAAATGGGTAAAAACACTTTCATGTACACAATCCTTGCAAAGGTATTCTAGTATAGGTATCTAGTAGAGTATCTTTATAGGTATCTTTATAGGTGTCTAGAAGGTAACAGCGCCATCTTTCTCTTACCTAAACGTGTTCCAAAGAGGAAGTAGGCAGTGTGGTAAAGGATTATCCAGAACATGCTAAGAACACGGAGTCCGTTAAGTGCGCCGAGATTGGCCGAGGATTTCTTGGCCTGTAAAACTTGTGAACCGTTGGTTACAATGGAAAATGACATCAGGATTTTGTCCAGTAAAACTGGAAACACAAAAGTAAATGACGTGAAGTAAAGTTTTTGTTAAGGGCTTCGTTTCATAATTTATTTGACATTACTGGATACTTAATCCCCCAGCCACAATTGTTAGAATTTCTAACAGACATTAGAAACTGACAATGCAGAAAACAGTGATAGACATGCATAAATAGGCTGCTGTTTTCAAATTAGTATGAGAGAAATCATTTGTGACATCACCAGTCATGTGAAACAGCTCCAGTGTGAGGGTAAATACTGGGCTCCCCCTAAATTTCCCCCACCCCTTAATACGACATGGCCTAAGCTTACTGCACTCTATACCATCCATCCTATTTAAATTTATTCAGGATCGTGGTCACAAATTATCTATTCATTTTCGGGTTAAAACTGCCAAGAAATCCTACAATTTTACCAAGAAAATATCAATATTTAAATATAATTTTTAACCAGTAGTTAATTTAAGTGAGAAAACGATATTTTTGACCTAGATTTCCTTTTTATTTGTAACCAGGAAACTAATGATCAATGTGTAAAAACTAACGAGTATGTTTCCAAAATGTATACTATTCGAAAAAAGTGAATAAATACCATCTCTCTTCCGAGGTTTCTTTTCGGCGACTTTATTTCCAGCACCTGACGCTTCTACGTCATTATTCTCAACAGGGGCGACGATAGGTTCGTGGTTGTCAGGGCCCTCCTTTACAATGGCGCCATATTTATCGGCATCGTTCTCTGCAGAGGACAGACCGTCCCTTTCGTTTAATTCAAGGACTTGATTTTGTTGAGGTTGCTTAGCATTTGGCAGAACATTACTACTGACTACTTGAGTACTATCTTTGGCTTTCGAAGGAAGTCGCCGGAAGCCCAGGTCATAGGTCGTTCCGCAGATTACACCAATTGCAAATAAGGAAAGTAAACACCTAGGGCAAAAAATAGAAAAATTAAAAGCAAATAAATCTTCTACGACTATGAAAAACGGCTAAAGGAGAGACAATAAGTCATCTCTGTATTGCGTTAATTAACAGTCATACGCTAAACCATTGTCGGGTCGAGGTAAATAAATTTGTAAAAGTTCCCCTCTTAAAACAAACAGATTGCAGCTTTTATGGTACAAGGTACGAGGTCATTTGTCGTTTCGTTTATGGCCTATTTAAATAATCTATTTTCGGGCCATAGCCAGCTTGTCACTTCTGGGGGTTTGAGCAGAGTATTTGTTTGAAAGAATGTAATGTTGCTTTGGAGGGGAATTTGAATGGATTCACCGTAGGATTCCATTATGCAGAAACCATGGATTGGCGTAATCAACAAATGGGGATATGTCTTGCCACATTATACCCCACCCTATAGCTGTAGGCCTGCTTATTTCCGCGTGAACTTTGAGTAAATTTAATTTCATTAAATATACTTAATTAGGACCTAAACAGGACTGTGTAAAGCAGTAAAGTAACAAGTGGGAAAAGACGAAAGTTATAAGGAAAATTTTATCCCACTCTATCCCTTTATGAGTTTAGTTAATATTTATTTTCCAGTCTTACCAATTGGTACCGTAACTCTTTGTCATTATGATTTTGTAAATGAAATTGTAATTTGATGCAATTCATGCAAAGCAGCTTCAGTTTGTCACTTTTCTAGCATAACCTTATGAGGATTTCTTCAAAATTAGCCATGTCAGTGGGTATGTAATTGGAAACAGGGGTTGAGGGTTACAGAAGGTTCTACATTGTAGGACCTACAATGTCCTCCTTGGTAAATAAGGCGGGCGCTACAACACTGACACAAATTAGTCACACAGTGCCTGAATCGACTGACCACGTTAGCCAATATTATTTGACTATTTTCTGACCAATTGTAATCCTCGTTGACTAATTTGTGACTGGTAATTCTTAGTCCATTATTGTGCGGTTAGTCACATATCATCAGAACTTAGTCAAATGTGAGTCTCGATCAACTCAATTCGTCGATTCAGACAAAGTTTTGACTATGTTGTGTTTACAGTGAATAATTCATACAAGTTAGATAATATTAAACCTGGACTTTATTAAGTAGATGGGGAGGAGGCTAAACAAGTTCTTCAGTGACGCCATCGACGTAGAATACACAACCTAGACCCATAATCAAGGTGGCTGGGTGGAGGATGGCGCCCCCCCCCATTCTGGTCTCCTGGAAAATTTTGGGAACAAAATTTACTATTGCCTTAACACCTTAAAATGTATCGCCCCTTAAAAGAAAGCCTGAAAGCTATACTTACGTGACAAAAATTGTATCCCAGGTCCACTGATATTTAGTCAGACAGGAAAAGTAGACCCCGCTAATGAAGTTATATTTTGAAAGCACTACAAAAGAAGCAAACATTTAAATAATATAGAGGGCGGCAGTCAAACAAAGTTTTTCGTCCAGCTCATTGCTGAATAAACAAAAGAAAAAGAGAACAGCCTTGATGACTGGGCAAGTAGTCAGATGGGGAGAAGAAGGCATTTTCCCCCTCTTGCAAACCTTACATGTTGTTAACCCCAATAAAATGACAGACTATATTGCAAGGGTTCCCGAGCGTTGGAGCGGAGGGCTTCATTAACTTGAGGTTTACTTGATAATAAAATAGTAGCCAGACATTTATCAAAGAGATGTTAGTCCTATTGGAACTGTGGGCTCCCCGAATCTTCTGCAGACATTTTACAGCATGGATCAGTCATCCAGTTGAGAACCTGGGATGTATTGTGATACAATTTGTATTTTGAATGATATCATCGCAAACTGTAACTCTGAAACTAATTTTCCCCCTGACCCAAATTCCAGTGAATGCCTTTCTTAACTATGCACATCTTGCGGCACATTGAGTTGATATTGATAATTTTGTGAGGATTTTGAAGGGCACTGCCACATGACAATGCTGATAATTAGCATAATTAGTCAAGTTTCACAAACGCGCAAACACTAAAAATTTGGAATTTTGGACCCTTTCTTGCTGTCATGTGTAATTATGATTAATACTAACATGAAAAAGTATCTGGGTCACGAATTTTTGGAAACCGAATTGAATCGTTAATTAATCACTCATCAAAAGTTTATTTGTACGTTGGGTATGGGGCTCATCTTAGTTTTACCATTTGTCATTAGAACGTGAAAAAAACTTGACAGGTTTAGAAAAATTTAGTGAATTTCACAAACCAACTCAAAGTGCCTCTTTAATGTAAATTTATAGTGATTAGTCTGTAAGCAGATCATTAGTTACCACAGCATTCTAAAAGTAACTAGACCTGATGCAATGACGTCATCACCTAGTTGATAACCGCCACCTTAGAGGTACTTACTGCACTACTGGGTATACAGAAGTGTGTATATGCGTGTCTTCTAAGCGGGAGCACATGGGTTTCATCGGACACTGTGACGTAATTGCAAAAAGTCTCTAAGTTAATCAGCATATGAGACAAAGTTGACAAATATCAAACGATGTCCATACAACGGTGTTTTGGCTTGTTAAATATCTTTTAAAAGTAAAGGAAAATAAAGGCAAGAGAGACGGTAGTCGGATAACGGTGACCCAAAACTCAGGCTAAGGAAGTGTGTGGAGGGATTACAAAACCAATTGGTGCTTAATTATTTTTGTTAGCGGGCCACGTTTTTCATTGAGAAAAATGTGCTTGCCACAGAAAGTGGAGTAGCTGGAATTCGGTTTTAGGAGGCAGATTTCAGGTGAGAATGGCTCAGGAGCGCCGAAGCTCGAGAGGAAGTCACTTCTCTAGGGCGTGGGTTCCATGGGTTCCTTTTGTTCCCAGGGGCAACGCACAGCTAGGCCACTATGAAGGGAAGCTACGCATCGAAGCACTGAGTGATTTTTAAAGTGTCGGCAATAGAAGAAACATTAACTGTCTCAGTCCAAATGGCATCAGAGGGCACAAAACATCCCCCCATAAATGACCATTTGTTTCTTAATATCCATTAATGATACCATTTTTAATTTACTTTAATTCCTAGCCTTACATGCCTGTGGATATTTTTATGAGTCTTAGTCCGTATGTATTTTCTACTTTAATGTCCATTTCAGTAATTTTTTGGTGCTTTTCAGTATTTTTCTTTATCTCTGCTTCTATCTTGCTTTGAGCCTGTTCTTAATTTTTAAATGTCTTAAAGTCTTATGTATTCTTTACCCTTTTAATAGATGTTTCTTGAGTCTAAACCCATGTATATTCCATTTTTATGTCTATTTTATTCATTTTTTGTACTTATATGTGATCTTTATCTCCGCTTCCATTTTGTTTTTGAGTCTATGTTTAAGTTTGAAGTGCCTTATGTTTTCTTCGCCCATTTTCTTTGCCTAATCTCTCCTTTCTTATTGTATTTTAAATTGTTCGATCTTTTTTAAAGGGCCTGGGTGGAGATTAGCTCTTCAACCTAAATGAGTTTGCTCTTTTGAATGTTTAAATAAAATAATAAAGTAAGTACAAATAAAATAACTGCACCAACGACAGGTCAATACAATGATGCAACAGGCTTTTGGGTGCTCTAAAAAGGATAAATGATGGGGGTTGTACGGACTTTGAAGCAATAATTCACTCAAGCTGTCCTACAGGTATCACTAATGAGACAATTATCTACGATGGGTGTGAGAAGATCGTGCTAAAAAGGAAAGCATTTTGAAAACAGTTTAGTGCAGTTTTGCATTATGTCATCGCACAGTGCAAAAGTAACCTATTACAACAAAATGTGTCGAATGAGATTTTGTTACATCTTAAATATTAAACATCATTATTTTGTGAAATATTTCTTCCAGCCGAACTGGATCGCCTCCAAGGCTCGTCGGATAGGATCCGCGTGCCACCACCGAAGAACCTAGGACCTGTAGCTTCCATGAAGCACCAAAACTCTAAAACGGTCGGTTCCAAATTTGAACCGACCGGGGTCGGGGGAGGGGGAACTAACCGGAATCTGTTCAAATATTTGACTAGATTCGGTTCAAAATTGAACCAAATCTAGTCAAATGTCTGAACAGATTTTGGTTAGTTGCCCCTCCGACCCCGTTCGGTTCAAATTTGAACCGACCGTTTTTAGAATCCATTCACACAAACTCCCAGAATTCCATTCAAATAAATGTTACCTCCCTTGATGGATAAACTTTTTTATACATTGAAACATGCATGAAACAAATATGTGCAAGCATACCAGTGTTAATGAAGACATATAGATCACTTTCCGAACAGGATGAAGGAACGCACATTCCAATCTGAACCCCAATCTGGAAGAAATAAGAGAGGAGAGAGGAAAATGAATTAAAAGCAAGTTTTGTACAAAAGAACTTCTTCGACTGATAGACCTCAGTCAACTAGAGCAGCAATTCCGCTGTAGCTCACACACAGTAAGTAATCAGCGGCAGGGAGGTGTTCCTTACCTTAAACGGTCCTTTCATCAATGACTTCATTACATCAGGAAAATATTCCTGTAATGTATTGTTTTCTGTGTGATAATGAGCAACTTTTTTCAATGGATCAAGGGCTAACATTATCTTAGAATTGAGTTCTTTCCTGCAGGATTTAGACTCACCATATTTCAAACCTATCAATTAAATACACGAATCATGGGGAAAATAGAGTTTACATTTATGGCCATTTTTGGATGGTACACTAGAGGATGTGAAAACTCAATTGTAAAACACTCCTTCTTGTACAATACACCAGAGTTGTAGCCAAATCATTTTTTTCTCAAGTCAAGTCCCAAGTCATCTACCTTCAAGTCAGCAAGTCAAGTCAAGTCTCAAGTCATTTAACTTTAAGTCAAGTCACAAGTCATTTTCATCAAAGTCAATTCAAGCCACACGTCATTTTCGCTCAAGTCAAGTCAAGTCAAGTCACAAGTCATAATTTTCAAAATGAAAATTTAGTAAGCCTATAAACTAGACTGTGGTCATAGATAGAGTCTTAATACGGAGACCAGGTGATAGATCTTGAAAAAGTTTTAATCCAAAGAAGTCACAGGTTGACATTGTTTTGGAAGATTTACGAAATATGCTCTATCCATACTAAGAAACATCCAAGCAACAACTTCTCAGAACAAGAGCAATCAATGGATCACATAAGCTTTAAGCAATCACAATATGTGAAAGGGAATATTGAGTTTGTTTTACATCTATTTTCATATAGATATAGAATGACAGACAATTCAAAGTAAGGCAGTACGGTAGCTTTCTTTTCAAGAAATAAGCTGGCTCTCACTGGCAGAAGTTAATTAATTATTGCACAAAGGTAATTTTCTTTCACCCAAACATTTAAAAGTTCAAATGATGCAACATATGTGACTCCTGTAATGCATAACATTTTGAGGAGATAAAGCTATTGCTAGAGTTTATTGGTGACGGATACTGCACAGTTTAATAATAAGTAAAGGTATTTCCTTTGTTTGCTATGTTGGTGCATTTTGAACGCAATATTTCCACACTAGTTCTTATGCAAATGGAATCGGTTTAAAGGTAAGAAGGATATTCCCCAAACACAACACCACTCAATATTTTTGCGTTAAATGGATACCACATAACGCTGATAACATCATGTGTCAAATTTTTTCCAAGTGGTGATAGGTTTTCTGTGAACCTTTGCAAGAGCACCCATTAAACTGTATGTATGGTTGAAATATGCCTGTTATTTTCCAAAAACATTAATGAAACTTTTTTTTTATTGAATTATACTATAAAAAATATTTCAGAAATTTCTGAAAAGCAGCGTTAAAGATGCCATGGATCTCTTTCATCGCGAAAGGCGTGCGTGTATAATTATGATGGACCGTACGTTCCCACACAAACATGGAAATTCTTTGATGATGGGGGAGGGGGGATTTTGCTATTCATGAGGAGGGAAAATGCTTAGGGCAGCAGGGACCTCTTGTAAAGTAATATTTCTATATACGTTGGAGCTTTAGAAGATGCTAAACATTTACCAACGTGCTCTCAAATAAGTGTTCACAAAGTGGAGATAAAATGAGGTCAACAAGCATTACCCCTCCTTAAGGTATACTACAACATTTGTAAATTATTTCAATTGCCAGATGCCAGCAAAATGCATCAAACAATTTAAAATATTAATTCGTTTCTTGGAAGGACCCCTTACCCCTTGTCATGGCCATTTGATAAATAATCATTACTGGCTACCCTATTTTGGAATTGCTAAGGTCGCAAAGCCTTATATATATTAAATTTCATATAAGAATGTTTGCCGTTTGCAACCTAATCTTGATTGTTAGATGCCGAGAAGTTGCGTTTTACAGCGTTTTACTGCATTTTTATTATCTTTTTTTGTGAGAACGCCCACACCTCATTAGGTCATGAAGCCTTCGACGGTTGTCTGTTTTGGCTTTAACCACCATCGATTTGTATTCCCTCGATCCACACATACAAAGACCGTACTTAGTACACTTTATTTTCAAACCATGTAGTTGCATTTTCTTGGCACTCATATTTTATAGACATAGCGTGCTTTTTATTTTTTCTTATCTATAACTGTAGACATGAGGGTAGCAGTTTCTTAATTCCATTCTGTGCAAGCAGCGGTACAAATGGCAATAAGCCAAAAAAGGTTGGAAAGTACTAGTTTACATTAACTATAAGTGCAATGTGTGCTTGTAATAAGTAGTGAGTCTTGTAAGGTATACCGCATGGGTCTGAGTGATTGTCTCAATTATACTGCTACATAAAAGATGTACTTTTTTACCCCTGAGTGTCTTTTCAGAATCGTCTCACTCCCGGTACAACGCAATCTCGAATGCATGAAGGAAAAGTTTGCACTCTGTTGTTACTTAATTTTGCAGTGAAGAAATTCATGGTATACTCAGCGACTACATTATCATTTAATGTCGCCAAGTCAAATATGTTCAAGTCAAGTCAAGTCGGAAGTCATTTGTTTTCAAGTCAAGTCGCAAGTCGAGAAAAGTTACGACTCGAGTCTGACTCGAGTCCATGTCAGCGACTCTATTCAACAATTTATACAATAGCCTGGCCGGTCCCTGAGCCACGCCTCTCCCCCTCAAGAAACTGTTGTTTGTCCTCAGAGACTGAAGTGCAAATATATATATATATATATATATATATATATATATATATATATATATAAACAAACACAAAACACTGGTAATGTCCTTGGTTCCAACATAGTATATTGTAGTACACAAAATACACAAATTTTCGGACCCCTGGTCCTTCTTCAGGTGTAAGAGCAAGGTGACTGATAACTACTTCTTGTAAAATTGAAAGTTCGAAAGAAAGCCTAAATCCCTATTCAACCCGCGTCGATGTGAACCAGCCCTTAGGATTAGTAGCCCTTAAATAGTTTGCAATCATCCATGACCACATGACGCAGCACAACAAAAGAAATCAATTTGAAACGCAACTATTATTGTCTCTTCTGTGAATCACGAGCCATAACTGGTGTAGTGGTCACAGATTCTGCCCGGAAAGCGGAGGATGGCGGGTTCAAACCCTCAGTGCGGCTCAATTTTTCTCTCTGGTATTTTCTGTGAACCTTTCCTTCTGTGATAAGGGCTATGCTCTATCTTAGGATTGGTATAAAATTCAAGATCGAATGTATTACTATTTACACTTTCGACCTACATACTAACTTCGATCTACCAACCTCGACCTACTATATATATATATATATATATATATATATCTATATATATATATATATATATATATATATATATATATATATATATATATATATATATATATAAAGTTGTCCGTGGATAAGACCTACACATGGTTTCGTTGTTTTACAGTATTAGTTACCCGCGCAGCCCAGTGAACTTTCCTTCCTAATCGTACTACACTATCGCTAGAATTGTAAATTGGACAAGCCATAGACGACCATGATGTTTGAACTTTGAAGGCTTTTGTGCTACGATTACTTAGAATATAATCATTGTCAGGCCTTGATCCAGGCAGAAATCCATTATGGGTTTGTCCTGGGCATGGGGCAATTCATGATACATAGCCCCTATGGGGCGCACATGCCGTGTTTACCCACAAGGGCTGTTCATGGGTTGGCTTGTATATGAATATCAATTGGAAACACATGAGGGGCATCTGACTGAAATTCGTGTGAGCTTGCATGACCATAGGTGGCCCATATAGGCACGGAATGGGCCCGACAAAAACTGGGCCAGTACTGTGTGTGGGCATCAGACCCGTAGGCAGACAAGGTACTGAAGGGGGCGACGGAGATGGCTTCCGGGGAGGAGATATGTCAAAATGCGCTAAGGCAACAAGAAAGCAACTTCAAATTTTCTTGACGGAGGGGAGGAGCAAAAATATTTTACTGGGCACATTTCCCCTGGCCCACGTTGGCTTCTTGCTCTGTGGACATGCGTGACGTGGGCTGACCCATTTGGTCTCCATATGGGGGAAACCATGCTATTGTATTCATGGGAAACATGTCCTGTATTGTATGGGCTGGCCCGTATGGGTGCGATGAGGGGAAGAACAGGGTACTACAAGTGGGCGTGGGGTTGGATGATCCATATGGGCCACATTGGGGGAAATAACACAGGCTACTGCATGTGGGCAGTATCTGGATCAGGCCATAAGGGTTTCCATACAGGATAAAATTAGGCCACACTACATGGGATCACTGTCAACTGCCTGTATGATTTCCATATGGGGAAAACCTAAGCTACTGTATGTTGGTATAGAGGTTATGCACCGACGTCACTGTGTCGGGCGTTTCTCTATTTTTCCATCCAGGCGTACATTGTGCAACAATTGTTACTTGGTGCTATCGTGCGCGCGTATCGGTAACACACTTACTGCGCATGATCAGTTCCATCCAGCAAAACGTACTGACGTCACGTGCATAACCTCTATAGTGTAAAGCCAACATTTTTCCGTGTTACGGAAAACGGATAGAATTCACGGAATCGGTAATAGAACACGGAATTGGCGATTTTGACTGGCGATGAAAAAAGTAACATTAGAAATTTGAGCAGAAGTTGTAAACTTTCAGTTTTAGAACACTCAAAGGGGAGAACAAGGGATACTGTTACTGTTAATCGAGGTCTATTAGACTCTACTACTACTCTTCTACAGCTCAGCAGCATGAAAAACGTACACACATACGCAGCACTACCGAGACCCTGTCCACAGCAAACCTTACAATTCATAGTGAAAATTCTTTTTTACTGAAAAACCGACAAACACGGAAAACGGAGGGGAAAACGGGAAGATCACGGAAAAATAAAAAATTAACAAAACGGAATCCCAAATTCAGAAAACAGAAAAATTTTAGCTGTAGTATAGTGTACGTCCGTAGTGGCCCATATGTGAGCCACAGAATCTCTCATTATAGGCCTAGCAGGCCCGCTGTGAAATAACTTTCCAAGTTTACATAGTATTATCAGTATTACTTGAGGGTTGTCAGTCCTTCCATTATATCGGGTTGTCTTCTTATTCTACGGAACATCCCAATACTTATCTTAATCTGTAGTCTGAACTAGTGTCAAAAATGTTGCACATACGTTAAAAGTATGTGACGTCACGTTACCCCAAACCAGAATTTGCCCATGTACAGATGAATGCGGTATCTCCACCATATTGTTTTCTACCTGTGGTCCATACGTATATGTTATCTGAAATTAAGTAGACATTTTGGCCAGTTGCGTAGCTACGGGAGACATGAGAGGGCACTTGCCCCCCACGACAAAGCGGTGCCACCCGCGGTGCCACCCCAGGTGCCCCCTACGGAAAATTTTGGAATGTACAGTTTTATATATATTAGTCCTATACAGAGGGAGAGAATTCAGAAATTGAGCCCTTCTTGGAAAGGTTCATGACCCCCCCCAGTACCCCCTGCTCAAAAAATCCTGGCTACGCCACTGATTTTGACACTGTCATTTTGCCTTTAATTGTTGTCTTCAATCGCTGTTATTATTTTACGTATTGGCAATTCACCAAGTACACCCTTCTTCTTGCGCTTCGATTGTACTTGCCTGCAAGTAAAAACATGTCTAGTTAGTTTTGAAATGACAATTTTGTAGGTGGTGAAAATTTTCCTAGGGGCACCTCCTCGGACCCCTCCACTACTGTCTTGCCCGCAACACAGCTGTTGATAAATAGAGCTTGTGATGTCTCGCTAGTAGTAGTTTGATTCAGCCATGAAGTAGCCAGTATTTATAACACACTCGGATACGGTTACGAGCTTTGAAATGGGGGTTTTGTTCTTTAAGTCAGCTTCGTGACATAACAGAGCAATCGATAACACCACTCCATTATCAAGTTGTTTTATATTGAACAATGTCAAATTTGTGACGTCTTAAAAGAACGGCAAACAATCCACCATGGAAATATGTTTACTCAAAGATAAAATTTGTGTAGCTTCGTGCAAATGGGCTATCAAGCTCGTATACTTTGGTGTGCATTAGGTAGGCAATCACCATTACGATATACCGTTGTTAACATGAGAAGGCAAAATTCACTTTTTATGCATTCCTTCACACGTAACCTTAAAAATACGCGCTCTCTTGCGCACTGGAAAAAAATATTTTTATCATACAGACAAGTCTTATTAATGAGATTCTGTGTTGTTAAGTACTCCCCTCCTCGCAATCGTATGACATACAAACCTCGCCTCAGCAAGATGTGGTCATTTCAGTTGCCAATATGCTAGTGTTGTAGGCTTTACAGTGTCCCAAAATAGTAACAAGCCAGGCTTGAAGGCCTAAGTGGACGCTACAACCAAGCAGGTCGTTTTCTTTATACATAGGCGTAGGAAGCTTTTCGAGACGGGGGCGTGAACCTTGTTTCGGATCGCCGTCCTAGGGGAGGGGTCTAAGGAGGGAACACCCCTCCCCTTTGGAAATTTTTGGGTATTTGAGGGTCCTCAGATGCAATTTGGTGCAACATTTTGGACAAACTTTAAGGAAAATTACTGCAAATTTTTGACATTTCTTACAGAAGAGACAAGGGGTTCTTGCCCTTGGATCTTGGGGGGACGGAAGCATACTTCAGCCCCCACATTTTTTACTGGGGGATAAGCCCCCACGCCCCTGCTTCCTACGCCCTTGTATTTATAGACGCTATCAGAGAAATCCTAAGCTTAGGGTTTCTCTGAAAGCCTCAGCCCTCGGCTGCAGTAAGCGCGTAGCATTACAACTTACACCTACACAAAAGCCTCCAGCCCTAGCTCGAACTGCTTTGCCCATAATAGAGGAAGGTGTTGGATTCAGTCAGCTTTTAACAACAGAATTTGAGAGAGTTCAGTATGTTCGTGTCTCATCGTTATAAGATTTCTGTAACGCTTTCTTTCAGACCATACTCATCCAGCATATTACTTTAGATAAAGCCTTTCTTTTAAGGTATATGTCTAAGAGCTTTTGCTTGTTATCACAGGTTCTTATGGTTTCCCCCAAGTAGGCCTTAGCGAAGTTACCAGCACGAAAGAAATGAAAACATTTTTTTTACACAGAAATTGATTTCCACAAAAGATTCCCGATGTGGTTCCGAGCTTATTTACAGTGAATGCACAGTTGTTCCAGTTAAAACTTCGTGCTTTCTCTCCCTAATACCCATTTCGTGTGATCGTTTTGTTTTGTAAACATCGCACAGACTGTTGAGGTAAAGTACGTGGGCATGCGAAATGCACGCTTAGCCCTGTACCTTGCGCGCACTGGATCATAAGTTTGTGAACGCGAGTTTAACACCTCTTTGCGCATACAAATCCCCTACACGCCGGCTTTTTGCGTTGCTGTGGTGTCATTGCTATGATGCATTCCTGTTACCCTAGTAACGGTGGAGTGAAAATAAGAACTGAAACGTATGGACATAATTATGTAGTGGGTCGAGGAATGTGTCTCTTTCCCAACTACAGATACCTACAATGCGCCGTACCGCTGGAGTAAAAGCAATAAGCGAGTGCTATAAAGGTTCTTCAAGTGACGTCATTGCGTTTCAATTTGGCATACTGGCCGTCACTGAACATGCGCAGGTGTTTTATCGATACGCGCGCACGATACGGCCTTAGTTACAATTGTTGTACAATGGACGCCTGGCGGTCAGTGGCGTAGCTAGGGTTTGTGGCGTCTGGGGTAAGAAAAGAAATTGGCGCCCCTACGACCAGCTTCCGGGTGGAATCTTATGAATACTCACACAGCTCAAGATCTTAAATAGAACAAATGTCGATGGGAGCCCGCACAAAAAAATTCAGGGGGCAAAATTTTTTAGGGGGGCCAAACTTTTTCATGGGAAATGTTTTACTCCCAGAAAAGAGTTTAGATGCTACTTTTCACACAGTGTTGACAAAGGCGAAGTCAGGAATTTGTCAAGGGGGGGGGGGGGGAGCAAGCCCATAGACAGACTCTCATCGCCACCATGGGCTGGCGCGGAGCGCAAGAAAATTTTGGCCCAAAATGCTTCCCAGATCGCTGAAAATGGCACTTCCAAGGCCTGTTTACCGCATATAAAAGGGGGAAACACTAGCAATATCGTAAATATTATTTTATTAAAAGATGAAATTGCTATATCAATATCATGCTCATGGCGAATGGTAGTTCAAACATTTTTTTAAGTGATCTCGATTTGGCGCCCCCCTAGAGGTGGCGCCCGGGGCAACTTACCCAAAAGATATTATAACCATAGAGTCCAAACTCCTACACCTACACTGTTACCCTCAGTGACTCCTCATGGAGATGTTTATATCGGGGCGGAAGTGTTGATTTGACATGAGCGCCGTTCTATTCCGCGATCTGCGTACAAAAATAAGAACGTGTTACAGAAAATTTCTTTGTTAAAAGAAGTTAGCGTGCGTGCACTTTTAGAACGCGTTCTATACTCGCAGAATACATTTCTCTGTGTAATATCCGGAATACTTGACGCAGAGTTCTGCGAGATCTGGAAACAAACGCGCTAGTCGCTTTCCCGTTGTGAGCGCGTAAGAAATAGAACGCGCATATAAAAGTGCGTCACTTGAAGATACCATAGAAACTGACCAATGAATGTCCATGAACTTGCAAAACCAGTCATTGTGCGTTCATGTTCAAGTGTAAATACGTGTAATGCCGCGTTGAAGAAATAAGTTATTCTTGTTCAAGTGGAATTTATTGAGGCTTAGTACTTCTTCAGTCAACAACATTCCGAAATAACAAGTATTAACACTTTTGTAAGACATTCATTTGCCTGTTTGTTTTCAAAACGACTGAGCAGTGATCAGCACTTCCGCTCCGATATATTGGGCTCCACGGGGAGTCAACGCGCTATTCTGAGTTTGGAATCTATGCTTGTAATATCTTTGACTTGCCCTCCCTTGCCCTCCCCTAGCTACGCTACTGCTGGCCGTCAAAATAGAGAGACGCGCAGCGCAGTGACGTCGGTGAAGAACCTCTATAGCCTATTGCATATGACGTCACATAACAGAAGGTGCCCCTCCAGTTTAGGCAAACCCGTATCATAGACCCTTTTCCAAATAGCAACTACAAAGGATTATGGGATAGACTTTAAGTACGCATTTTTTTTGTCCACAGTGAAATGCCATTGACGAAAACGACACACACCATAACTCGATCCCAAAATCCTTTGTAATTGCTATTTGGAAAAGGGTCTATTGCAACTTAACCCAACAAATGCAGACAGCTGATTCGTGTATCGTTAGGATACGCGCGTAGTCTTCTACGGGCGTATGGCAAGCCGTTTTACTTTTTATTCGATATTTGATGATATCAACAATTAATTGGTGATATCAGCAATTAATTGTTGATATCAGTAAATAATTGCTGATATCACCAAATCATTTAATGATATCAACAAATAATTGGTGATATCTACAATTATTTGCTGATATCTGCAATTAATTGTTGATATCAGCAATTCATTTGCTGATATCACCAATTCATTTGCTGATATCAGCAATTCATTTGCTGATATCAGCAATTAATTGCTGATATCAGCAATTATTTGCAGATATCAGCAATTAATTGCTGATATCAGCAATTATTTGGTGATATCAGCAAATGAATTGGTGATATCAGTAAATGAATTAATGATATCATCAAATGAATTGGTGATATCAACAATTAATTGCTGATATCACCAATTATTTGCTGATATCACCAATTATTTGCAGATATCACCAAATGGGACATATCACTAATTCATTTGCTGATATCAACAAATCATTTGCTGATATCAACAAATCAATTGTTGATATCAGCAATTGATTTAATGATATCAACAAATGACCACCACATATCACTAATTCATGCAATTGTTGATATCAGCAATTCATTTGCTGATATCAGTAATTCAGCCGTGACGAGGAGGGAAAACACGCACCATGTACGTAAAGCTCGTGTAGACTGTATACAGAACCTAGCAATATCACATGCAGTACACCACGGTATACTGGCAGTGATTCACGTTGGCTAAGTAATCATTTCCTAAATGCGGTAGCTGAGGAAGCGCAGGTCGTTTTAGACTAAATTTTACAGGTTTTGGGCAAAGTAAAGAGGCTCTTAATAACCGATAACGAATTATTTTTTGGAGAGTCGACCAACTCAATTTAAATGATGCTTGCTTCTCCATCTTTGATATGAGACGGTTCTGATTCAGGGGCGTCCCTCAGGATCGATGAGTGGGGGTACTGGACATTTTTTTCGACAAAAAGGGAATTACATTCCCGACAAAAACGTCCCAAATGCCTGTGTCAAGAAAGGTTACTTAATTAGCAGTTGGGTTGCCAGAATTTCTCTTACGGGGGACGGGTGGGGACATGCAGTGTGTCGTGTGATCGTCGGCTTGGGGAGGGGTCTAAGGGGAGGGGACACTAAGGGAGGGGTACCCTTCCCCTTTGATTTTATATTTTGAAAACTTAGGTGCCATTATATGCCATCTGGTGATACATATGCTACCTTTTGAGGTAAAGTTTGGGTTAAAAATGTACATATTACAAGAACTAAAAAACATTCGGCATCAGTGAGGAACGTGGCCCAGTGTCAACCTTGAATACGCTGCTGCTCATAACCCTCTTTGAAGGTAAATGAAAATTTTAAATACAACCGGTGGACAAGAAAGGCAAAAAATTAGCTCTGCAAATGACATTGAATACGCACTAAACAGACCAGGAAATCTGAGTCTTTTCAAAAGAGCTTAATTCGGTCTAACCCCGGTCTAGTTCTTTAATTTGCATCGGGGTTGTGGGTGAGGAGGGCGGTAAAGTTTCTGTGAATTTCGCAATAACTATAATTTGTTCGATGTAAAGTAATGAAAGAACAAGAGAAGATGATTACGCGACGAAAATGTGGTTGTTTGCAGTTTGCCTTCATTTTACATAGCAATTAAAATTCTGAACACGCCCTAAATAAACCTTAAACTTAATTGCAGCATGCGATTTGGTTTCATAATAGCCACGACCGCTTACTGCCGTTCGATATCTTTATGACGCAGCAGTTTGGGGTTGGGGAACTAAAATTACAATTACTAATTCGACAACTGGTGCACATGGAAGATGCGTGTCAAGCGCGCTGGAAAAAAGAATTTGAAAGACCATTCGATAATGTTTTTAGGCATTGCACCCACAGAAGGAGTCAGACTGAATGCAAACTTCTTTTGCAATCGTCGGAAAACAAAATATACGCACTTGAGTCCAAGTTTACAGCAAACGCGAACGCTCCCAACTTCATGATTTTAGTAAAGCTACTCTCACACAGTCAAGAAAAGTCCCGTATTCGTCCCGTAGTACTATTTGGGGTACTTTCCGGGCGATTCTGGAGTGGTACCGAAATCTGCCCGTATCGGCCCGTATAGTACCGAATTGTACCGTACTTGTCGCGTATCGCCCCGTATGGTCCCTGGAGGCCATCTTCCGGGGCGGTTCGGGAGTATACGGGGCCATTCGGGCATGATGCGGGACTATACGAGGCGATTCGGTCTCAAATACGGGACTATACTTGGACTATACTGGACGCTTCGGGGCTATTCGGGAATAATATAGTTCCCGAATGGCCCCGATTTGTCCCGAATATTCCCGAATAGTACCGAATGGTCCCGAACGTCCCGAATGGTCCCGAAGAGTCTAAAGACGGGACGGTTATTTTGGACATGTTCAAAAATTTTTGACCTTCCCGAATTTCACTTTGTTTGCTCCCGAATACCCCCGAACTGTCTCGAATCGTCCAGAACTGTCCCGAATCATCCCGAACTGTCCCGTATGTACCATTCTGGACGAAATACGGGACTATTCTTGACTGTGTGAGAGTAAAGTTGCTGGAAGCTGTTCGTCTGGATTTTCGTTCAAAATTAATAAAAATATGTTAGATGTAAAGTGCTTGGCGTCATACTCTATATTATTATTTACATGACAGGTAATAAGCATTAAGCCATTGCCCCATTTTATATAATTGATCCAGAGCTTCCAGGAGGCCCTACAGGTACATGCTAGCCTTAGATGCCAGAATAGAAGGCATTAATTAAAGTAGTCAAAAAGGGGGGCTTCAGGAGGTTTGTTGACAACGCATTCTTCTCTTTGACAACATACTTTATACTTTCACCTAACCAAATCTTAGTATTCACTAAATTATGGACATTTTCCAGCCATATATAATCAGTTCGAAAAGTATCCCAAGATAGCACCATTTTGCATCTAAGCAACCTTACCTTAACAAAAATTTCTCTCCTTAGACCCCTCCCCCAGGACGGCACCTTTATGAAGTGACAAAGGAAGGATACCCACTGCTGTATCATACAAACCTAACGCACATAAAAACGAAAATGCAAATTACGGGCCACCACTCATTTCGAAAAAAGAATCAAATCAGTCGGAAAAATTAGAATTCACTTAATTATGGACATTTTGTAGCCATATATGATCATCTCCAAAAATATCCCAAAGATAGCTCCATTTTGCATCTAAGCAACCTTAAATTAACAAAAAATTTCTTCACCCCTCCCCCACAACGGCACCTTTATGGAGTGACAAAGGGAGGATCCCCACTGCTGTATGTAAACGCAGGGCGCATAAAAAAGGTGCAATTTACGCGCCACCATTCAGTTGGAAAAATATCCATCCAGTCGGAATTTGGGACCTTCACACCCCCCCCCCCCAAACGTATGACGCTAGCTACGGCCCTGCTAATAACACCTTCCTACTGTACGCAATGAAAGGGTTTTATCTGCTGCATTGTGTGCATCTACACGGCGTAATGTCAATGCACATGGCTATTGTACATTGGGTTTGGTGATTTAGCGGGATTTGAACGGGACTGTTGAAGTGATGGCGCTCTTTTCAAATCGTTGCTGAAATTCTTCGTTACGCTTGAATTGTTGATATCAGCAAATGAATTGTTGATATCAGCAATTCCAACATATCGCTAATTCAATTGTTGATATCAGCAAATGAATTGGTGATACCAGCAAATGAATTGATGATATCAGCAAATCATTTGATGATATCAACAATTCTAGCCCTCATATCACCAATTAATTGGTGATATGTTGGAATTGTTGATATCACCAATTCATTTGATGATATCATTAATTCATTTACTGATATCGCCAATTCATTTGCTGATATCACCAAATAATTGCTGATATCAGCAATTAATTGCTGATATCTGCAAATAATTGCTGATATCAGCAATTAATTGCTGATATCAGCAATTCATTTGCTGATATCAGCAAATGAATTGGTGATATCAGCAAATGAATTGCTGATATCAACAATTAATTGCAGATATCAGCAAATAATTGTTGATATCACCAATTATTTGCTGATATCATTAAATGATTTGGTGATATCAGCAATTATTTACTGATATCAACAATTAATTTGCTGATATCACCAATTAATTGTTGATATCATCAAATATCGAATAAAAAGTAAAACGGCTTGCCATACGGGCGCGTGCGAAGTCCACCTCGTGAGTGCAGTGTGTTTCACTGTTTGCCGTCAAATTGACGTCTCGTGACGACAATGCATAAGGTCTATTCGTTGCAGTATGCAACTGCTGGATACACGTGGGCTAAACAAACCGAACTCAGCACATAGTGTACTGAGTTCCCCTATTTTCCGTGCGTCACAAATTTTCGTGCAGTACATACAAACCATTAAACCTAAATGAAAGTGTGGCCAGGCTAACTGCACGAAAATAGGAGTCTCTATCCTACTTTACGGCAGATTAAAAACGAATTTTGACACCAAAGAGGCAATATATATGCAGTATACGGCACAAAACCACACGTAAGAACCTATTTATATTTGCAATGGGTTAAGAAAGGATAATTCGACAAGTTCTCAAGTAAATTCAAATTTTGAAAGGCATGTTGTAGGTTCGGGTGTGTAATGTTTATACCGACGGTTTGGAGGATGTGCACATGCGCAGACGTATCGTCGTACTCGCTTATTACCGGAAACGGATCACAGACATCGTATGCATATAGACAGCGGATCAAGTAACCAAAAGTGTTGCCACAATTCGGATATGTATTTAGTCTTAGCAAGATGGCCGACGTGCTATTGTCGTTTGCGTAATTTGCTAATGAATCTGTCACATTTCAGACAAAATACAAACATGACTAGAGAAAAACATCAAAATGCTTTACACTGTTCGTTGATTTTAACAGAGACTTGCATTTTATTTGAAATTTTCCACAGTGTCTTGCATAATCTGCTGATTGAACCACTTGAGCAAGTCTAAATTTTACACAAGAGGCATAGGACACAGCCGTATTGTAAGCTAACGTACTGCACGTGCCGACACTTTACGCTTAGGACGTTAGTGCAGGATGCTCTGTCCATATTATGAGAAGTCCGTGAGCCGGATTCACAAATAATGTATACCCACAAAAACGTGCGTCAGTCGGACTTACGTAGCGTATCTTGCTTAGTCGGTATTCACTAAGAGAAAAGTGTTTAAATATTTTCCCCAGCTTTATGCAAGCTTCAGCAACCATACTGGACTGCACTGAACAGGTGGTCAGCTGAAATGTCACAACGTGGAACTGAAATAAAAACACTGTAGTCTGCGCTACTGTCAACGTTCGATGTATCGTAAGGCAGTGTAGTACATGCACAATGCAGTTATAAGTAGTTGCGCAGACCACTCGTGAGAATGATGTGATAAATTTAATCTAATGCTAAACTGTAAAGGGGGTGTTTCATAATATTGCAAAGGATCAAGTTGATAAACTGATAAACTGTGTACATCGATTGCCACCGTTGGACAGATTGCCGTTTTCGCTTCTTTAAATCGGAACAATAGTGGCCATTTGACCCTTTACATGTGTGTAGTATACCTATAAATACTACAGATAATCTTTACCTGGTGGACCTTACATGAAACCTTTATTAAGAATAATATATTTCAAATTTCCCTCGCTTGCTGGCATGTGCGCAGACATGTTCGAAAAAAGACACTAGATATCAGCTGATTGCTGACGTACAACACGCACCTCACGATTTCCAGAGCAAAATGTTGCCAGCTCAAATAAATTTAAATTGGCCTTCTTAATTTTTCTGAATGGTGGTTCAAAATTTCAAAATTATGTATTTTAAATCATAAAAAATATAGAAAGTATAAAAAAAACTTCGGTGGGATTTTTATGTCCCACAGCTAAAAGTACTAAATAGTTCTTGCCCATTTATTTTTCGTAGTATTGCAAGAGGATGCTATCAAGGAATACTCTCTTTCAGTGGTTCCATTTTCCGAGGCCATGGTATCACGCTGAAGGGCTGTGTTCATGCGGTGTTTGGATAGTTCTTCATAAAGATTTCTATACGTAAATGATGATTATCTGTTTTTACTGTTATGTTACCATAAGAACATTTAGAGATTCAACTCTTCGGTAGTAATCATGAAAACTTAAAGTGTACCTGAAGTCTGAAAATTCAAAAATATATATTACAGAGCATGAAAACTGAATTCCAATGGTCCAATTCCCATCTTCACAGGACTTTCTTAAGCTGAGATATAAAATGTTGAAGTTTATTCACTCGATTTAAAAAGGTAGATTGCGCAATAATTTGTGATGTCATTGTTGTACTACTCAAATTACAATCTTTGTATTTCTTTGTTTTTCTGAAAGCCACCGCACCATGTGCCAAAATGTGATCGCGTTCTTACTGCTTTGGGGTGACTTGACTATATAAGCCCTCTCTGTACAGCATGTCATGCAAGAAAACAGGAAGCGGTCAAGGTCATATAAACATTTTTAATTTTAAAAGAAAACAAAGCATTTAATGTGAGTGGTACAACAAGAATGTCAAAAATTATTGCGCAATGAATTGTTTAGATTTAAGTGAATAAATTTTAACATTTAATATCTCAGCAATGGAATAAGCTATGACAATGGGAGTTGGACCAATAAAATTAATTTTGTAACCTCTAAAATATATATTTTTGAATTTTTAGACTTTAGGTCCACTTTAAGGAAACTCTGATCCACTGAGGGAAATTTTTGTCTAACTTATGGAAACACTATTCTCCTTAAAACATGTTCGCTAGGGCCTGGCTTTCGTTCGAGACGAAAGTCTTGTGATATTTTCTGATTTAATGCGTATAATGCAGTGGCGGATCTAGGATTTGGCAGAAGGGGGGCCCAGGTCATAGTGGTTTGTATAAAAGTCCGATCTGGGGGAGGGATCTGAGGGGGAGGCGGTGCACCAGGGTTGGTGGCAGGGTATTTCGATAGGGGGTAAAGTATGTGATGAGTGATCGCCGTCCTGGGGGAGGGGTCTAATGGGAGGGGGTCCCCTCCCCTTTAAGAAAATTTTTGTTAGTTTAAGATTGCTCAAATGCAAAATGGTGATATCTTTGGTATAATTTTTGAACTGATCATACATGGCTGGAAAGTGTTCATAATTCAGTCAATTTTAATTTTTGGTTTGGTGGAACATGCTTCTCTGGGGAGGGGTCCAAGGGGAGGGGTGTCCCCTCCCCTTTAAGAACATTTTTGTTAATTTAAGATTGCTCAGATGCAAAATGGTGATGTCTTTAGTATATTGTTGAAACTGATCATATATGGCTGGAAAATGCTCATAATTTAGTGAAATTTAAATTTTTGGTTGGGTGAAACATGCTTCTCTGGGGAGGGGTCTAAGGGGAGGGGTGTCCCCTCCCCTTTAAGAAAATTTTTGTTAATTTAAGATTGCTCAGATGCAAAATGGTGATGTTTTTAGTATATTTTTGAAACTGATCATATATGGCTGGAAAATGCTCATAGTTTAGTGAAATTTAAATTTTTGGTTGGGTGAAAGAGGAGAGTAGCCTTTTTGTCCACATATTAGGATGGCAGTTTCCCGAATTGAAGTCTTGTTTTTCCTTATATTACCCTAAATTCGAAGTACATTTCATTAAAGTAAATTACAAAGCTTAAAGAAGACGCTAATGTTGCAGCAAGTTATAGTTAAAAGACTGAGGTTGTTGAAAATATTCCTCTAAATATTAAAGAATTCTGAAATTCCCTTGAAAGTAGAAGCAGTGTTCCCAATGCTGTGGGCCCGGCCGGTAATAGACTGAAGCTAGCAATCCAATACAGCGCTCATGGGTAACCCCTTGCAATGCCCGGAAATAGTTACTGTGACCAATATAAGCCAAAATGTTATCAGCCAGAGGTCAGTAACAGAATTATTAACATAAGACTTATTTTCTGAGGTAGAAATTTAAATAATGGACAAATTTGAATTTCACTCTGACACATCACAAAGGCCTATTTAATTGGAATAGGGTATAGTCATTTGTTTTATGAAGTTGAAAAATACTTCAAAAAATTTTGGAAGGGGGGCCCGGGCCCCCGGGGCCCCCCCCTAAATCCGCCCCTGTAATGAGGATTTTGCGTAGACACTGTAAAGTATGATATCGATTATTGCATATTTGGTGGAGTACTGGCCGCATTCTTTCAGCAACACCTTGAAATGTCAGTCGAGAGTTGTATTTGAGTCTACCGGAAGCAAGCGTAACCATTCTCCGCAATGTGTTCCCATCATGGCTGCCTCGAGCTTTCGGTAACAGGCACAGAATTTCTTTTTGGTTGAGTAAGCTTCAATCAGACGCATTTTGTCTGGTAAGAGACTTCTGTGTATTGTTTGAATATTTTACTTTGAATTTTACAACTTTTATTGGCAGATTGGCTGTTGAGAGTTTAGAAAAATCTAAAACGTTTTGACAAGTATGATCGAATCCCTTCGGACTACGGAGATGCAGTGCAGTGGTCAGTACCATGCATGTGTGTGATATGCCATATAGAGTCAATATGGATTTCGAGCTGCACTTATAAGTGTAGGGTGAAGGATTTTCTCGAACTTTTTAACTGGTTAAAAATCGTACGTATCAAGTTAGAAGAAGGCTGTATGATGATATTAGATAGTAATGTACAGATTTCTGGATTTTAATGGCAAATTTAACCGCTGCATTTTTTGAAAATTACAGATAGTGTTGACGTTACCGTGAATACTGTAGGTGTGTGCTTACAAACTACACAAGCAGTTGTAAAACCCGCGGCGAGGTGCAGGTGTGACATCATAGTTCCGTTGCATTGTGGGTGATATCACAATATCATGACTGCCTACGCAGTGGCATTTAGTGAGTTTCAAAATTTTTTTGAAAAATTCGTGTTAAATAAGAAATTGAGTTATATTAGTTGTTAATGGTATCACAATGCTTGGAAAAATGTGTTCTAAATGTTGTACTTGCTTAGAAAGCTGTACAATTGTTTCCCTTTAATGGCGTTTTCTTGGCAACTTTAACATAAGTCCCCGCATAAGTCGACTTCATATTTGACACCGTCCCTTCAAAAGAAATATCGTTCGAACTTTACTAATGGCCGAACATTTGCGTGAAGGCATGCAGTAAAACTGTTTCCGGACACAATGGGAAAAAATAAACATGCCTAGTAAAACAAAAGGTACACTACAATTAGATATAGACTATGGATTTGGGTCTGAGGTCATAGTGTGTGACTTTTTACCTCTTTTGGCTTCATAACTCACGTGATCATTGTTATCTGCCCATCATCGTTTTAACCATCGCTTTAAGTATGAAGCTTATACTTGGAGGTAATAGTACTTGGTCCAGGTAGTAGCTCCAGTAGTTTACTGGTTGTACAAATATACTCACTTAACTTTCCCTAACCCCAATATCTGACTAAATCAAGTACTGTCTCAGTTTAGTGCGTACAGCAACCAAAATAAGCATTAAGTATCAGTCCTGGTTTTTTTTTTTTCATTTTAAAACCATAAAATTAAAGTATAGACACGAGACAATCAGAAAATTTGGTTATGTCAAATAATGGGGAAATCTAGGTTTTTTTCATCCCATCCATTAATATCGTCATTTTGCTGGAACATCAGATCATGGAATCGTAGTGTAGTTACTTCATAGCATAGTGAGCCATGTGTCCTTTCCCCTTTGCGAATCGTTGATGAATCACGCCCTCTCCGCCCCCCCCCCCCCATACTTCCATTCTATAGTCTGAGTGGAATAGCTTTGGGCAAGTTACCTCTCACCAAAGGCCTTGTAAATCTGTCAAATAAAAGTGGTAATTTTTCGACAGTCCTTTTTATACGACCAAATGTTTGCAGTTTCCTTACCACATATTCATTCATATCGCAAACTTTAGCTGTCATCGGCACCTCTCTCGTTGGGTCGTCCTCTTTTACACCCAAGCAAAGTTCATAATTCGCCAGATACTTTCCATTCCCAGTGAAAGCCATCGTGGTCAATCGTGGTGGATGAGACTGAGCCGCTCTCACTTAAAAAAGAATACATCAAAGAAAGACAACCTTATTTTGGTGCTTATTTGAGGATGTATACATGACGAAAATTTCACCAAGTCGCAAAGTTTATTTTCTGCATGCTTTACATAATGCCTTTTTGATCTATCGCCCCTACTTCCTCTGCTACTATTTTCGAGTATCATTATCCTCTATAACATGAAATGGGTTTACTTACAATTATCAAATGATTACACGACTTAGAAGAATACCTCCCGAGGTTCAAGTGTTTTAGGTACAATTATTTGGGTTTCGTCTTCAAACGTCTTTGTAAATTAAACATTACAGGCTTGATCGTTCATACAGGGGCCGATCTAAGACTTTACAAGGAGGGGGGGGGGGCAAAGTTCGCACCTACGAGCGTCAAATGTACGAAGCCTCCATTGGGAGGAAGTCTGGGAAAACTTGAACACTGGGCACGTAAATGGCATTTCCTGGCATCTGTCAATCATAAAAGCATATGTATTGTATAGCAGCTTTCGGACCTCCTCAAAAAGGTGGTGCCGAAAAAGGGGGAGGGCTGGTGCCAAGAAAGCCCTCCCTCTATACGCGCCTGACATATACCACTCATACTTGATTGCAATTTTAGAAAGCATACATAGTTGTCAATTTAAATAGCTTCCATAACTTAGCTTCACGAAAAAGTCGCTTGTGTCTATATTGAGGCGAGGATGAAGAGAGGGTTAACTTTAGACAGAGGGTATTTGCACAATGCATGTTTATGTTTGTTGTACTGTGCGGATTAATTCCTTGCGGATAATCTAACTTGTGGAGTAACATATAGTGCGAGAAGCGCGCGATACTCCTGGGTGTAGAAGAATTTATACCCTGGATTCTCAAGTGGTGGAGGCATTAGCGGCTCGCCATAAGGGCACGGGGGGCACTTGCCCCCCCCCAAAAGTTTGCAAAGCATGGTCTTCAGTTTTCAAAAATAAAAATAATAATAATAAAAAACATGTAATTCGAGATAGGTTAGGGCCTCCTCCTTGAGTGGGCTTAAAATTAAAGAAGTGAATAACTTTTCAATGCAATGCGAAGGTTAAACATTAACAAAGTGCTTCCAAAACGACATTTTTTAGGCGCCCTTCGCGCGCGTTTTCTCAGTTGCTTGTTTGCTACTATATATATACTTCAGACATCACAAATGGACCTGCCGTTAGTGCGAGCTAAGGTAATCAAAACAAATGATCACGCTGTGATATTTGCAATCTGATTAGCTTAGGCATCATAATGTCATTTACAGAGTGTAACGGTAATATGCTGGAGTTAAATGCCCATAGTTTGGCAGACACTTCAGAGCTTTTGGGGTCATTAGATACACAACCCATATTAGCCGTGTTGATTATCATCCACGACTAAAAGCAGTTTTGCCAGGGTGTCACCTGGCCAGATAAGCATAGGTATCTGTCTACAAAAAGTTGTAAAGGGCATGACTAGTCTAAAAGTATTGTGTTTCCCATAGAAGGAGAGGTTTCCCTTCCCTTGACCAAATTGACAGCGCCGTTGGCCCACGAGCGGTCTTATGACTGTCAAATGGCATGTTATAAGCAAAAGGTTCTCAACCTCTGTGCTAAAGTATACCGTTTCAATTGATTTAAAATAAACACACCAAACAGTCAATCTAAGTTCAGTGTGATGAGACTTTTGACTAATGGCCTAGCTATTTGTATATAGGATGAGACGTCGTTCTGAGTTAGGGGAATTCCCCTCCCCCTTTAAAAAAAATTCGTTTCGGAACGGTACTGAGATCCAAAATACTAGTGCTATCCAGTGTCTTCATGCTCGAAATTTTCTTTAGTTTAAGAAAACAATCCAGAAAACCAACATTTTATGGCTTCTTGGCAAATCTGAAACATATTGTGAGACAATGAAAGAAACAATAAAATATTTAAAGGTGGGGCTCATTTTATACAAATGGATCAAGCCGCCTTGACCATTTCACCTGCCTCTTACTCCACCCCTGTGGTAGTACGGTAGCATTTATTTTTAAAGTAGTCAGCTCATGACTAACTGCCTGAAATGGTTTTTGAAGAGCTTTTGAAAACTACATGGGGCATAGCTGTAATATATAATAATGACCATACTCCCATAGGCGTAGGAGGCGGGGGGCTGGGGGCTGCAGCTCCCCCAACAAAATATTTTTGTGAAAATTCGGGCAACATTCTGAGAATTTTTCGGGCACCTACTGAAAGAAAAATAATGCAATAATGTAACTTAACGGAAATCTATACTTTAAATAACTTCCTTGGTATTAAAATATAGTTCTGATTTGGATTGCACCATCACCTATATATTCGGTATTAATTCACCAGTGTGTTTTTTAATGGTTAAACTTATATATTATGATTATCAGTGGTGTATTTGAGAAGCCATTAGGCCATGTCCCCGTCACTGACGCCGATTTTTTTAGTACCTAAAATGAAACACAAAATTTTACTTCAAAGGTAGCATATGTGGCACCAGATTGCATGTAAGGACACCTAACTTTTCAAAAATTTTCAAAGGGTAGGGGGTGCTGCCTATTTTTTCTTTTAGTACCTAAAATACGTACGGTAAATTTTTTAACACAAATTTTACTTCAAAGGTAGCATATGTGGCACACGATTGCATGTATGGACACCTAATTTTTCAAAAAATTTTCAAAGGGGAGGGGGACACCCCTCCCCTTTCACCCTTCCCCCAGGCCGGCGATCACACAACAAAGTATTGTAACGACTTCTCCCAGAATTATAACCAATATGGAATAGGTAGTAAGGTGGCAAATTATTGTATGTAATTGGCATGCGGTGTGATAACAGATGCATGCCATGCCTATATGATATGTACATTAACATTTTGAACGCGCGCGGAGCGCGCGGAAATTTTATTCCTATTTTTCGGGCAGATCGTTACACCCCCCCCCCATCAACTTGGGCCCCTACGCCTATGCATACTCCTACTGAGGCTATTGTACTATCCGGAGCTGACCATTAACATTGCGGGAGGGGGTCTTCCGAACCTCCCTGAATACGGACATGAGTTTGCCCTCCAAACAAAATTTCTTAGAGCCGCCCATGGGTGGAGGCACGCGACATGAACATTCGTGGCCCGTGATAAGCGTAAAATATAAATCAAACTATGTAAGACCTGGCTACAACAATTATTACAAAGCAAAACCCAGGCAAAAGTGGCCCGCGATCCATACCACTTGAGGACCCCTAATCGATAGGCCTACTCACTGATAGAAATAAGAGATCAACTGTCGGAGCTGCTGACACCTCGGATGACGCGGATAACATACACTGAGTCGTAGGCTAACCATCCCATCGACATAACGAAAAAATGGGAACACTAGTTGAGCAGTTGATCGCACCACACGACAAAATACAAGAGAATAACTGTGCGATCAGCAATGAAATTTCCAACCTACACGGAAATTGTGTATGCTACCTTTAGGTTATTGTGTGTGTGGGTGTGTGTGTGTGAGGAGGTGGTGGTGTTTCAAATAATTAGCGTGTAAAACGAAACTATGGAAGAAAGCTAAAACAACTTGAACGAAACTGTACACGGCCATTTGGTTCTGTTCGAGAATTTTTTCCTCCTTGACAGCAGTATCAGGTAAACCGTTCACACGCCGAGGCAACTGATCGTCGTCGGGGATTATCTACTTTATCGTTCCCACCAAGGGTTCTCGACAAAATTAGAACTATACCCTGACGGGCGGAAACCTTCCCCGACAGGGACTATGCCACTTGCCCCTCACCTGGAGTCATACCTGTGTACCATGTGAAACATTTCTATTTCTTTTACGGAGATTGTAGACTATACTGTTGTCCAGTATAGTTACCTTATCAAAAAGAATAATACAGATAAGTTGTTATTTGGCACACATTTTGGTTTGAACCTCTCCTTTTCCAAGACAGTAGGGGTGGGGGGAGTTAAGTAAACCAAGGCGATATGACCAGGGGCGGCGCCACAGGGGGGCAGGGCAGGCATTTGCCCCCTATAGTTTTTCAACCCCCAAAATAAAATCGTCTAAAAAACGTTTTAAGACACATAATTTTGTAGGGGGTGGGGTGAGGTGTTACAGTGCGTCACCCATCTATCACAATATTAGTTAAATTGTTCGTTACAAAATACCTGAAACTTGCAATCCCCGCACGCATAACGTTTTCTGTTTTCTCCATTGTTAAATCCATTGTTTGAATGCAAGTTTAGTATTACCAGGGAGCTGCCATCCCTGGTATTACATAAACACTAAGGCCATTATACATAACGCGCAAACAAAAAGAGCACAGGAACCGAGAGTAAAGCTAAAACAATACAGTAGTATACCCTAACGCCAAGTTATTGTGAGACCTTACACATATGGTGTCACAGAGCAAAAAGTTCTCCCTCTCTTGGAGAAAAGGTGCGTATCATTGCAAGTTACACCAAAAAAAAAAAAGAAGAAAAAAAAAAATACAGACAGCTAATTTGTGCATCAGGGGATACGCCTGATCCATGAATCTCTAACCAAAACCCCAACCCTACCCGTAACTCGGAATATATTTTCGTCCGGGGGAATCTTCGGTCTTTAGTGAACCTTCGACCAAGTGAACCTTCCGTCTATGGGTATTCCCCCCTGTCCGGATTATGTAATGTTTGGCAATCTCAAACATTTACTGTCTCTCCATTCCCAGCATGTGACCATTTAAAGTTTAGAACGTGAACATATATATTCAGATATTAGGGGTATCATGTGTCAATCACAACGAACATTTTGACGATAAATATAAAACAAAAATTTAATAAAATGAATTAAACTTTGAAGTAATATTATAGGTCTCCCTTATTGCATAAGCGTAGGAAGCGGGGGCTGGGGGCTAAAGCCACAGTCAAAAATCTGGGGGCTGAAGTATGCTTATGCCCTCAACATCCAATGCCAAAAACCCCTTATTTGTCTCTTCAGTAAAAAAATGTAAAAATATTCCAGTAATTTCCCTTAAAATTTGACCAAAATGTTGCACCAAATTGCATCTGAGGAACCTCAAATACCCAAAAATTTTCCAAAGGGGAAGGGGACACCCCTCTCCTTAGACCCCTCCCCCAGGACGGCGATCCGAAACAAGGTTCCCCCAGTCTCGCAAAGCTACCTACGCCTATGCCTTATTGTGCTTTATTTTGGTGTTGTCTCGACTGAGTAATCCATAGAAAACGAATTTTAAATAGTAGGTGCATGGCCGTACACAGCACAATATTTACTGTATGAAGAAATCTTGAGTCAATCAGAAAAAAGAGCAAAGAAAATTAGAGGCGGCGCCACAGGGGTTCAGGGGGAGACCGCCTCCTATCATTTGCAAGAACAGGGGGGGTGGAGAGAAGGAAAAGAACAAGAAAAAGGAAGAAAAGGAAGAAATGAAAGAGAAGAAGGGGAATCGAAGGAGAAAGATGAAGAGAAGAGGAGGGGTGGGGTAGGTATCTATTTGATCCATATAATTAGTACAGAGCTTCCGGAAGGCCCTATACCAGTGTCTGCTAGCCTTCAGTTACCCTTTCATCTGTTTATAATGCACATATTAATCAACGAAAATATTCGTAAAAGTTCGTGCTTCTGTCGACTCTACGCACGTATTTTTGAGTGAAATCATACCCATACACAAAGTGGTGTGGACTTCAGGAGGTTTGTTGACTGCATACCCTTCTCTTTCACAACAAAGCTACTGTCCGCTTTCACTAAACTAAAACTTAAAATTCAATAAATTATTAACACTTTTTAGCCATATATGATCAGCTCAAAAATACCAAAGACATCACCATTTTGCATCTAAGCAATCTTAAATTGATAAAAAAAAATTTCAAAGGGGAGAGGGGACACCCCTCCCCTTAGACCCCTCCCCCCAAAAGCATCTTTCCCCAAAATCAAAAATTAAAATTCAATAAATTATGAACACTTTCTTCCATATATGATCAGTTCAAAATTATGGATGATTTGGGGATTGCAAGGGACTTCCAACAATGATTTCATTTGAGCTTCTCAAGAAGAATTAACGAGAAAACCATCCGCCATCCGCCAAGCGCGCTCTTAATGACATTTTTGAAGACGTTTTGGTCTACTTGGTTTTTACCTCAATTTACATTACAAAATCATCCATTCTATTAAAAGGAGTCAAGTTGGGACGTTTTCCCAAGAATCAAGTGATTCGGGGCATTACTTTGTTTTTCGCATGAGGGTCATGGAAGGTTGAGCCCCCAACTTGCCCTAGCTGCGCCGCTGTCGTGGGGAAGGTTCTAACGGGGGCGTCCTATCCTCTATGACAAAACTTTGGCTACAACAAAGTGGCTCAGATGCAAAATGGCCCTGCCTTTGAAAAAGCTTTGTCTTAACCATATGTCCTTGTATTCTCATTATTTACTGAATGTTTGTTACTGTCTCTAATTTTATTGTAAACTCATATAGCCCTACGCAGAATTTTTTTGGGCAGGGGCGAATGGCTAAGTACTGAGCTACCATCATTTTCCAGAAAAAATGCCAAAACTGCTTCTCATATGGCCTGAAATATTGCTGGAAATGCACGTCCCGTGTCTTAAAAGTTGTATCTAAACAACCGTTGACCGGTACTTGTAATAACCCAAAGTTTCACAGATCGAATTGAAAAAAAAATTAACTTTGAAAATTTCAGGGTGAACTGGCCCCTGCATCCCCCGCTATTTACAGCCATGTTTTAACTGTGGTTTGATACCCTGTTGTGCTGCCATCTGGAGCCGACCGCCCCTCGGTCGCCCCTCGGTCCCCCCTCCCCCCAAGCTGATAAGCTATTGGACCGTTGTTATTAAGGAGACGAAAGAAGGGACCTTCTTAAAACTAGACCAGTCTCGCCAAAATGTATCTATATGAAGCACAGAAGTCTCCCCAAGGACAGTCATTGAGCAGTTATGACAGAGGACCACGGTTCAAGAGATCTCCTCCTCTGGAATGTTACTTGATGCACTCAGTCCTTTAGGGGTGGGGGAGTTGCGGAAACTTTTTAACTGAGAAGACGTGGTTAACTTGTGATGTAGCTACTGTGGCAAAGAGTAGAAGTAAAGTCACTGTATCCGGAGGAGTTTTAGTAGTGAGCTCCCTGGTTTAGTCGCTTGTTCATTATGATCTTCCGCTGTGCAAATTGGTGGATTGATTCAACTGTCAAGAGAGGAACCATCAACAGTGCCGTAATCAAGTGGAGGGGGTAGGGGCAGTTTCCCATTTTAAGTCCTCAGGAAGTTTGTCGGTAAATTAACCGATTTTATTCGTACATTTGCTGGACCAGTATCAAAGGTAGCCAATATGTTACGTTTATCTCAGGAAAGATATTCTTATATGTGTTTCAACTGATGTAGTGTTGGTTTTTAATTGCTCAAAAATTGGTTTGAAAGGGATTTTTCTTGGCACGCTTGGCACTCTTGATCAGTGTTCTTCTGTTGTTAGGTATAAACCACATAGAATGGAAGATCATAGGGGCGGGGGTTAAACTTTGCTCTCCCTGTCCCCAACCTCTTTTCAAGGACGAAAGTGTTTATTTGTCCACTCTGTGAAATTTATCAAAATTCAATAAAATATCAACTTTTTCAAAAAATGTACTTCCAAAAATGCACAAAATGTGGCATCAAGTTGGATCTAAGGACCCTTTAATATTCAAAAACTTTTCCAAAGGGAAAGGGAAAATCCCTTCCTCAGACCTCTCCCCAGGATGGATGTCTAAAACGTTCAGATAGGCTTAAAACGCCTATACGAAAGATTTTTTTCAAATAATTGGCTTGCCTAATGACGACAGGGTGCACGTCGACATTTGTGATCGTAATTCGATGTTGCTCGACAGAGGGTCATGTATATTTTCCACACCAGATGAAGGAAAGAATTGTAGTATAAAAATCATTCAGGTAGACTTAAGAGTGCGGTGCATTGCGCTTTCCCATCGTGCTAATGAATCATGCCATTTATAGTTGAAGCTTTGTATTAATATTAAGTTGGTCACGAGTGTATTTCCAACAAAAACTTCCCTTCGATCTGAATGCCCTATTGCTTGCTAAAGAGTCCAGCCTTTTGCTCCGCAAAGTGACAACTCACGGGCTGCTCCACAGCCTTCCAGTCATTCACTGAATTTAAATTTATAAGCAAATAACCGTCCATCCCCGTCTGGATTCCCAGATGTCTACTCAGGGCTACTCCAATGATTTACTCCACCGTTACTCTGATTGCCAGATGCCAGGAAATCGCATCTTTCACATTTTAATTAGTTAAAATTGTCCGGGAGAGGAACCCAAACATTCACATGGTTTGGTCATGTTGACGGATGCAAACCGGGAATCATTATGAGCCTCCCTATTCCGAAATTAGTCACACTGCAACGACGATTCAATAACAATAATTCTTAGTGTACTTATTTTGATTGCCAAATATTGCAACCAGAAAGCCCAAAGGCTTAGTGATTCCTTGCCGAATGGGGATGCTTTGTTGCACTGAGGTTTATCCCTCAAATTTATCTTTCTTGACTATATAATTTTACGACGTTTTAACACCTCACATGACTTTGAACCCCGCCAAATATAACAAAAAAAAGCAAAAAAGGAAGTGTCTTGAACGGGATTCGACCTCCAATGGATCTTGAATCTTGAAAATTCTTGGGATATTTTGCTTTTTGACCTCTGGTTACCCCATATGACGATCTTGGGAATTCTCGGGAAATATTGCTTGACCTTTGGTGACCCCAGATGACGATCTTGGGAACTCTTGGGATATTTTGCTTTTGACCTCTGGTGACCCCTATTGACGATCTTGGGAATTCTTGATAAATTTTGCCTTTTGACTTTTATTGACCCCAAATGACGATCTCGGGCAATTCCTGTGAAATTTTGCTTTTCGACCTCTGTGACCCCAGATGACTGTCTTGGGAATTCTTGGTATATTTTGCTTTTCGACCTCGGGTGACTCTAGATGACGATCTTTGGAAATTCTCGGGAAATTTTGCTTTTTGACCTCTGGTGACCCCAGATGACCTTCGACCTCCACCAAACACAAAAGGGTTCTTCCTCTGACCATAAAGCATCCACATACCAAGTATTACATCTGTCCAAGCTTCCTACCTTGAGAAATCGTGTTAAGAAGATTCTCAGACCCCAATGACCCCAGATGACCTTTGACCTAAACCAAAGACCACATGTTTCTTCTTCTCACCATAAGGTATGCACATACCAAGTATGAAGTCCATCCAAGCTTCCTAACTTGAGATATAGTGTTAATAAGGTTTTCAGTGTTTGACATCTGGTGACCCCAGATGGCTTTTGACCTCCACCAAAAACAAAAGGGATCTTTCTCACCATAAGATATCCACGTACCTCTATCCAAGCTTCCTATCTGGAGATATCGTGTTAACAAGGTTTTCAGCGTTTGACCCCGGTGACCCCAGATGACCTTTGACTTCCACCAAAAATCAGGCTTCTTTTTCTCACTACTGTATAATGTTTCCACATACTAAGTATGAAATCTATCCAGGCTCCCTACCTTGAGATACCGTGTTAACAAATTTTTCAGTGTTTGATCCCCGGTGACGCCAGATAACCTTTCACTTCCACCAAAACCATTTGGGTTCTTTCTCTCAAAATGACAAATCTACATACCAGATATGAAAAGTGTCAGTCATTGCTATCTTGAGATATCGTGATTACAAGCCATTTTACAAGGTTTTCGCAGTTTAACCCTCGGTGACCTCAGATGACCTTTGACCGCTACCAAAAAGAAAAAGGGTTCTTCCTCGGACCATAAGGCATCGACGTACCGCATACGAAATCTATCCAAGCTTCCTACATTGAGATATTGTGTTAACCAAGTTTTCAGTGTTTGCCCCTCGGTGACCCCAGATAACCTTTGACCCCACCAAAAACAATAGGGTTCTTCCTCCTAACATGACAAATCTACATAAGAAAATATGAAAAGTGTCTGTCATTGATATCTTGAGATATCGTGATTTACAAGCCATTTACACGGTTTGGGCAGTTAAACCTCCAGTGGCCTTAGATGCCCTTTGACCTCTACAAAATCTTCCATGCATCATGGCAAATCTATATATACCAAATATGAAAAGTGTCGGTCATTCCTATTTAGAGATATCGTGATTACAAGCTATTTACAAGGTTTGCGCAGTTTAACCGCCGGTGACCTCAGATGACCTTTGACCTCTACCAAAAACAATAGAGTTCTTTCTTTTAACATGTCAAATCTATATACCAAATATGAAAAGTGTCGGTCATTGCTATCTTGAGATATCGTAATTACAAGGTTTTCGGTCTTTGACCTCTGGTGACCTCAAATGACCTTTGACCTCCACCAAAAACAATAAGGTTCTTTCTCTCAACTTGAAAAGTGTGGGTCATTTCTATCTTGAGATAACGCCATTACAATAAGCGTCGCAAACACACATACACACACCCTTACATACACGACATCACCATCGCATGGATTCCTTGCCTGCCTTCGGCAAGGAATAAAAAATAATTCAAAATTTTCACCAGGAAGACCTCTACACCTCTCGGCAGGGCTGTGAATCATTCTTTTTGTAAAACCTTACATCCACTCCGGATTTACTTTTCAAATCAATCGAAAAATATTTTCAAACTATTATCAATTTTTTTCTGTTATGCTACCTATGTACGTTGTAAAATTAGTGAAATTGTGTGTGATTGAGTCTCAAGGAGACTGTCCGAGCTGCCGGTACATTTGCAATACTTTGTGGGTACAACCGCCAACTTTTTGTTTTTTACTGCCCCCTCCCCCACGAACACACACTTTTGTCACCCAAGATACGCTAATGGGTACCGCCCTATTACAGAAGCTCATCCAGCTCAAAATTTCAACTGTCATGGTGCACGATTACGGAATCAGATTGAAATACCTAATCGTGAACTTTCATATGGGGGTTGCTTACGTGGACAAGTGGTTGTGGGCAGGGGGCCATGGCCCTCATCGGGGAAGGTTGGTCCACGGTCGGGGAAATTTCCCAATTTCCTAGGAGGACCTTAATAGGAACGACGAGTATGTAATCCCCGTCGATGACCCGCCTCTCCGACAGTTATCTTGTCTTTGCTCTCAAGGAGAGTACTGTAGATTCTTCATCACAAAACTCCTAAATGTGCACTAATAATCCAAAATTTCCAAATTATCAGCGACAAAACGTCCCACTTGTCTAAGTTTCTTCAATAAACTCCCAAAATTTGGGGTTCGTAAACCTTACAGAAAATCTTCAACTTCTTCTGGGCTTCCGGTTGCTGGCCGCCCGGTCGTGGAGCTTGTGTACCCCCCCCCCCCGCGGGCAAATTGAGGCCCCATATCTGTTGTGGACAACTTCGTTTAGTATCTACAGGCAGACCACATGTAGGGTCTAAGTCAGTGGGAAAATAATTGGTGTTTACGCTGGCAGGTATGGTGATAAGTCACAATGGTTGAAATTGACTTAGACTGGGAATATTTGAATTCATAGTTTCGGAAACTAATTTCATTTGGCAGTTTGAGAGCTATGATAGTAAACTTCAGACATAACGTAAATGATATTTTCGATCGTGCAGAGTAGGCATTATCAATGAATATTTATGGTATACTGTGTCCCACCTATCTGAGCAAGGACCGTAAGCCACGTACTAGGGTGGTATCTGGGGCATGGGATGGAACAGGGGGATTCGCCCATACAATTTTCAATTCAAAGTTAAAAGAGTACATTTTCTGGTAGGTAGGTCTCTGCAGCAAGGTTATGTCCTGTTTTTGTACCCAAATTGCCTCAAAAATGATTACTTTGCATGGAAGATTTCCACACTTTTGCACACCGTAGGAGTTGGACATCTATCCCACACCCACCCCTTAGACGCTGCACCCTCGGCATGCCAGCTTTACAGTACTGGATCCGTATCTAGCAACTCCAACTGTTTCCTGAGCTAAGTTTTCTATTACAGGTGTTAATGATTGATCCATACAGGTACCAAAATAAATCTTCACCCCCTCCCCATCTGGTCACCTGTCAACGGGCCAACAAGGGCAGCATACATGGTAAAAATAATGCTGCATCAAATAATTTCCTGTGCCACTTCTGCCCCGAATTATTTGGACTTAGATGAAGAAAACGTTTATCAAATGTGACGTCTTAGCGTAAAACCCATTGCCTTGAGTGCAAAGCATAGTGCTCTTTTTTAAATGCGGAAGAACCCCACCCCCCCCCCCCCATAGGTGTGCAAACAGTTTTGTGAGTAATAATTTATGTGGTATTGGCAGGTAATAACAGCTCCCTGGTATGGGTACCACAATGCGTGTAGTGTTTTGTTATAGTCACATGCTTACTATAAACAAAGGAGAATACTGACGATTGTCATCAAACTCAAACTGGCACCTTTACCTGCATGGCTAACCTTTTAAGTTTGCAAATCGTTACTGCTGCGAAGCCGTAAGTCTTAATCACCTCAATCATGTTAAGCAAGCGTTTATTGGGGGTATAAAACTGACAAAGGTCACCAAAACGCAAGCTGAAGCCACCAGTTTAGGGGCAGGTACTGCAAAACTCAAAACAACTGTTTCATTACTGAAGTCAGAATTCCATAGAATGTTGTTGACCTGTGATAGAGTCATCGTCGAGATCGCTGACGGATTGGTAGAATTAGCCATTTAGACTCTGTTAAAGTGGACCTTAAGTCTAGAATTACAAGAATACATAGTTTAAAGGTTGGAAAATGAGTTCCATTAATCCAACTCCCCTTTTCATAGCTTACTCCATTGCTGAGGTATAAAATGTTGAAATTTATTCCCTTAATTTGAGATAGTCGATTGCGCAATAATTTGTGATGCCCTTCTTGTACAACTTTCAGAAAATCTGAGGTGTACTCTGAGGCATATTTCGACCATTTTAATGCACTAATGGGCTGTTTCTACCATTTTCGAGCTTGACTTTACTGAATTAGCTATCTTGTAAGCTACTGAATCTAACATGTACCTGCAATTTTTGTTCGGTTTCTGGAAAAAGTGGGGCAAACGATATGATACCCCCCACTTTGTGGGGAGACATGTCCCCCTGTCCCCCACCTACTGACGCCCATGGATAAGGTACCGTGGCACGTCCAAGTAACTAGTTACTTTAAAAAATGTAGCTAGTTCCTTTTTCTTCAAAAGTAACTGTAACTAGTTACTTTTTCAACATTGTGACTAATAATTCTAACGAGTTACTATTTTATTGAAATAACTGTAACTGCAACGAATTACTTTCAAAGTGTAACGAGAACAACCCTGGTGGTCATACGGGCATTACCGTCACGTTGCTGATAAAAACAAACCCGAGTAGGGTTATGTTTGCTGTGTATACCTGTCTGTAGCACTAGTTTTCATCGGCTTGTTCGTTGTTACCCGATTGTGACTTTACGGCTGCCCATACCCATGACTTTTCTTTAGACGTCAGGGTCTATACTGACGTCACCGTCTACTGGACAACCAATCCCGAAGTCATAGTAGACGACAAACAATGAATGTAATGTATCCTGTAACAGGGAGTTGCCATACCCTCCCTGCCTGTAGTTATAGTTACGGGTTTGTACCCCAACCGAGGGCTTATTTCGATTTCTATGGTCCTTAGACGTCACATGCACATGCTCATACCACTACAGACACGTTACTCCCCCATGACAACGACACACTGGGGTGAAAACAATGTTAAGGGCAGATTGTGCATGAAGTACCATGGAGCTAATACCCTTCCTAAGGGTATTAGCTCCATAGTACAATGCACAGACTGTTATCACTCTAGCGTAAGCAGATGGGGCATGGTCTCAGTGGCGTAGCTAAAGGGGGGCAGGAGGGCCGTCGCCCCCCACAAAGACTCAGAAGGCCTCTGTCGGAAATTTCTAGTCTCTGTCGGAAATAAATAAAAACCATCATTTGAAACACTTACAACACTTCTTATGTTTGTAAGCAGAATTACTCATCGATCTGTCGATATGTCAACGTGAAAATGAAAAAACAGCCTCAAAATTGCCCGGAAAGCAAAAAAAAAAAAAAGGGCCCCCAGAATTTCGAATCGTACAACTATCAAGATAATAATCGGTCGGAATTTTTTGCTTATGCCCCCCACAAAAAATATCTAGTTACGCCACTGCGTGGTCTTAGGCCTATTCAAAGCTAGCAGAAGTTCGTATATTTTTGGAGCGAACTAGTTATGTGTGGGGGGAGGGGAGGGGTGATGCTTACATCAAGGAAAACTGAGGACGATGGCTTCCAGGCCCGCTTTGCTACCTTCGCATCAACGGCAGGTTGGCTTCAGTTAATTTGGGGCGAAAATTCGTCGCGGTGGTTTTATCAGAGAGACTTTCCCCCGCCTCCCTAGATCAGTCAGTCATCTGTAGTGTTTGTCAATTCAATTGAATGTACGGTATGTATACAAGCTTTGTGAGTCATAGACCTAGTATTCAGGTATATTAATTATACATCCACCATACATGATTTAGCTTCTGTTGGTTAGTGTTAGTACATGCCTGGTCATTACTCATCATCCGGAAAATATGAGTATTTTTGAAATGCCACCCTGTTATATTACACGAGTAAAGCTCCAACTATAGAGCACGACTGCAACAAGTTTTACTTATGATGCGTATATACATCAAACGTAAGGAAACTACTTCTGAAACAGGGCACAGCTGTTTTATTTTTGTTTCTCTTTTAAAAAAATATTTCTTATTGTTACACGTTTGCTTTGGGGGTGGTCACTTTGACGTGTGCATCCACCCTTGACGTCTACTAAAAGGTAGGCTTTACTGGTCAACGTTACTGAATTGCTTACCACTTTTTTATTGTCAAAGAATTGTTATATTTCAATTATAGCCAGACAGCAATCCATAAGTGGCAGATCTCACCTCCCTCATATTCTGTTAGTTTCCTAACATAATGATAATCAAATTATGACAAAAGACAATTATGACAAAAGTTAGGTCATCTGAACTTCGATCTCCACCTTTAGCAACCAGAAAAGCACTACTTTAAAGTATGCCTCATCACTCTCTACATATCATGTGGTTTAAAGACCTTTTCTAACATACAAATATGCAAAATAATGGAATGAACCAACTTTGACTCATTTGACATTTGACCCCTCGATTTTTGACATACTATGAACTCATCGATTACGCATGCAAAAGTTTTCATGGTCAGGTACGTACCCACTAACTTTAAAGTGGCTATGCCACGTGTAAATTAACGGTTTAAACCCTTTGGTATCTTTAGGAATACGTTTCCTACAACGAAAATCAACCATTCTGTTTGTTTACAACTTGTTTTTCCGCTGGACAGTTCAGGAGGAGTTGACGAGAGGCTTACATACTAACAAGTAAAAACTGGAAAAAAATAAGTTTTACTTAACGTAATCCTTAACCTCCGACCTTTGACCTATGATATCATCAATTACGCACGTAGAAGTTTCCATGGTCAGGTACCTACCCCACAAATTTAGAACTTGATAGGACGTACTGTAATAAGGAGGAGTTCGCGTTACACTTTTCGCAAAATTTAGACAAAGTTGTTCTTTGACCCGTCACCTGCAATGTAACCTAACTATCATCCTTAGCAACAAAAAAGCTCCATTTTAAACTTGTCCCATGATTCTCTTTTCAAACCTATTGATAGGTAAATAATGGCCCCCAAACAATTTTTAACTAATTTGACCTTTCACTTCTGACCTTTGACCTACGATGTCATCAATTTATAGGCATGAACAAGTTTTCATAATCAGGTACCTACCCCTCCAAGCTTGAACTTGACTTGTGGCCTTCGGAATAGTTCGCGACACACGTTTCGCTCACACACTCACGCACAGACACTTCGCATTTCTGATTTCTGATGGGGGGGGGGGGGTATATATTCACAATATTAGTGTGCAAGCTGGAGCTGGAACTAGAAGCGCAACGAAGACTTCAAGAGATATCAATCAGGGTGAAGACATTGACCGGTGGGAAATTCCCCCATGCCCCTCTGGTGGCGCCCCTGGCTAGACCGAGCCTAGAGGATAGGAGACGACTACTATGAAATGCAAATTGATCTTTGAGATATTTTACTGAGGCTTCCTCGAAGTCACGTTCAACCCTATATTTCACACTTTTAGGAATGCAGTGCAGGGGCAGATGCAGGTTTTGACTAAAGGGGGGGGGGTTGCGATATAGTTACTATCTAAGCAGAGCACCACCATGAGTTGGCGCGAAGCGTACAGAGAAAATTTTTGGTCCAGAGGATCCCCAGATTGCAGGAAATGGCATTTCCCACGCGTTTCTTAGGCTGTTTCATCACGTATAAAAACAAGCTTTCATTGAAATTCCCTGTGTCAGAAATTTTATGATAAATGTCCGGTGAGAAATTTGTCTTCCTTCTTGTGAGAGATGCATGCTATACAGCCCGATAACGATCTTGGGCGTCAGGAGTTGGGAGCATTCAGTCATTTGTTGTGCTCTCTCTAGGCACTCACAGTGACTCACTCAAAGTTGCTCGCTTCTGCTCAATAAAGAAAATTTGGTTTCTCTTTTTGAAATCTTCTGAAAGTATTTTGGTATTAGGGGGCCTTAAAATTCAACTAGTAGGCTTAATCGCATGCATTGGATTTTTGGTTGTCTCGTTATCTAAGCGGAGTGCGACCATCGGTTGGCGCGGCGTCAGGGGTGGCGCCAGGATTTGCCCGACGGGGGAGGGGGCATACTCCCCGACGGCGGGCCAGCGACCCGAAGCCCCGACAGCCATGTTGTCGTCGAGGAATTGGTGAGGAGGGATTTGAAGAAAACTTGTGTACTAGATTACTAGATTATGACATTGCGGGGCATATATTTCATAATATTTTTATATACTAGAGAAATATATTTCCGCCTTGATTTATCGTTTTTCCTAGAATCTAAACTGTGAAATTTCAAAGGGCGCGCGCGAAGCGCGGGAAATTTTGTTTGGATAGGCCTACACTAAAAAGAATCTGTACTTATTTGGAGCATATATATATATATAATATATATATATATATATATATATATATATATATATATATATATATATATATATATATATATATAAGTCAATTGTCAAGGCAGTTGGGCCATATCGGGCCTGACCTACGCTGAACTTCCCTCCTCGAGTCACTAGCAGTACCGCACGACAGACACAAGAGAACATTAACTAGGTTTAGCACAATAAGATGAAATGACCGACATTTACATAAATCCATATATTCTACTCGAAAAGGTGGAAAGGGTTTGTACTATATTTAGCTATCAGTAGTAACGGAACTGAAGAAGAGTGGGCAAAGTGGACCGAAAATTTGGGGTTTTATCGCAGAAATGACCCTTTTGAAAGCCAAAATAAGTAAACCGACCAGGTCGGTAGCGACAACATTTTCCCGACAGGGGCCGGACCATGCAGTGACCCGAAGTTCCGACAGCCCCTATGTCGAAGGGGTGGTAAGTAGGGGATATGAAGGAGCCTAAATATCCCAAGCCATTGCAGGGCATATTTTGCATAATATCACTGAATACTTCATGAGCCGAGTTGCGCACTGATAGTGAACTTTTGAATCGGAAACGTAAAATTGCAAAGCGCGCGAAGCGCGCGAACTTCTTTCTTTTTTTGGGGGGGGGGGTACACAAAAAATATATGTAATCGCTAAGAGCAAAAAGAAAAAAAAACTGTAGGGGTTGTAGACCTTATCAGGGATAACATACATTTTATCGAAACCACCTGGACTACTTTATGAAATACCCAAACTTTTCTCCTTGAGTCGCTCACCAACTGACCGTATCGCATGACACACACAAGACAACAGCAAGTAGACTTTGCGATATGGGATGGAATTTACGACCTCTACATAAACTGTGTACTCTACCTACATGTTACTTGCTAAGTTTGACAGGTCTTGTGCTATCTAGCAATGTAGAATGGAAGTACTGAAGAAACTGGAGTGACTCTACCGCGCGCCTAGCGCGCCGAAAATTTTGGGTTCTTTTAAGGGAAATTGTCCTCTTGAGAGCAAAAAACATCTAAATCGTCGGGGCGACTTGTCGCCGTTGGGGACTACACACTTTACCGTATCGACTAAGACTCCCCGACTGTAAAAAACTGTAAAAATTCCCCGACGGGGGCCATGGCCCCCTGTCCTCACCTGAAGCCATCACTGCGCGGCGTGAACCAAGAAAAATTTACCCTTCTCAGACCTTACAATCTATACTTAGGCCATCTTCATGTTTCATGTATTGTATGTTTCACATGAAAACTATTTGAGCAGACAGATTCTTCCCTTATTCTGGGCTTTCTCAAGGAAAGCAAACTGTATAGAAACTTTTGACACGACTCCCGCATTTGCCTGAACATTTCAGAGGAATTTGAACTGTACCCCAACTTTTTTTACCTAATTGTACCGCAACATTGCACCATTTTCTTCTCTAGGTGACACTATGTAACACAATCGTGTTGGTGTGTCGTAAAATCCCATCTAACTTTTGCATTGAATAATGTTTAAACGTGATCTTGGTCATAGCGTACTGTTGGATAAAAAAAGGAATACATCTTGTGAAACAAATGAAAGGTATTCAGTATATAAGCGAATTTTGGATTATAATACCTTCCAGAACAATGGTAACTTCCTTAGATGTATGTTCCAACTGAACAGTCTAATTTTCCCTGAACGTCTTTACATCCAACGGATGTCCAAAGTATGATTAGCCTTCTCGATTTCTGATTATATTAAGTGATTCCAATTTAACGACAACCACTTTCAGACAACACAATATTTGAATTTTTCAGCGAGAGTACAAGCGAAAAGCTGGAGTCGCGTTCCCATTTTTTAAAAGAGAGTTAGGCACTACTGGATGCGATTTCATTGCATATGGGAACCAAGATTAGAGCTGGACCTCCTCTTGAAGGTCTCACTGACTCTATAAGGATTTTGAATGAGAGAGAATCGGGACGATAGAAGGAAAAATACGCTGTCAGCAAACTTATAATTATGGCATGTTAATTGCATTGTGGTAACTGAAAATAACGTTCAAAACATACCGGGGAAAATAAGCAATATATTATACAAAATAAAAAAATCATCGAAAATCAAGGGGGGGGGGGTTAAACCCCTAAAACCCCCCTTGGATCCGCCCCTGCAGTGGCCTTCTATATAGACAATAATTAAGTTTTGAAGAGCATCATAAATTTACTCATACCAAAAGGGATTCAAAAACTTACACAAGAAATAAACATATTCCTCCAGTTTAGGTTTACCCCCTTCCCACCCCGCGTTCCACCCAACCCCCGTGTTATAAATGAGGTATATTCTTACTTTGCAGGGCATATTCCTTGAATTGCAACGTGTCCGTAATAAGTGTCCAGCCGTCAGTAAGGCATTCATCGGAAACACCTTTCCCCCACAGATCAGCAAAGATGCCTGTTAACCCGGACTCCGGGTCAACATCGGTAAAGTTGCCTAGCATTGTGAGATAAAGGTTCAGCTGCGAAACGTCAGCAAATACAATTTCTGAAAACTCTACGGCAATTGACAGGTCCTGAGAATGACATCCCGGCCACGAAAATCCCACCAAAACCACGATGAAAGGTAATAACAGACCGCACGACATGATCGGAATAATTCCTGTCTCTGAAGAGGTCGGTACTTAAGATCGGTAGGCCTATTCTCTCGTTTATCACAGAATAACAACCGGCAGCCGGCAAACCGATTCCTCTCCAAAACTTTTCTTAGACAATAACATACAGACAGAAGGTACAAGTTGACGTAGCGATTCCCTTGAAACGAGAGTTCTAACTATCTGATGATCGCGAATGTATCTTAGCACGAGAGGTACAGTCACATGCAAACTTGTCACCAATGCAAGTTTTGAAGTACGAACAAACACTGTACGATTGCTATCAGTTGACTATTACGACGTCGCATAAAATACATATGACCTCAGTAGCATGTTTGCATTCTCTGCAGTTCATTTAGCTAGTCAACCATGATTTGCTCCGCCTCTCTCTCTCTTTTCAAGGTGCAATCAGTGGCTAGATGTGTAGGCTAAAACACTAGCTGAAGGCAATAGACCAGACCTGCGTATTTTGCTTTAATCGATTACCAAGTACTAGGCTGTGTATCAGGCTATGATATAAATATCGCTGATGAGGGTCGACAAGATTCATAAATAATGATGCTATGTCAATTCTCAAAGTTTGTCCAAGCGAGTAATTCCCACACTACGATTTGCTCGACTTTGTAAATTAAAGCAAAGGTCACTCAGTCTTGTGGAGAGACGTTCAGTCATTGAACGTTCCCAGGCGAAGTTTATTATTAATTATTGAACTCTCTATAAAGACTTTATATTGGATTGTTAAGTAAGATAACTACCTCAATGGTCAGATAACTACTAGCATGATCAACTGCTGTGGTTACTTAAAGACAGACAGTCATCACCTCAAAGCATATTTTTAGTGTAGGGTTATCAAAATTCTCAGTTGGTGACTGCTCTTTGATTGACATCAAAGTTTGAAAATTTGAAAGATGCAGAGTAGCTCACATTCCACACAAGGCAGAGAGAGTGCTTTTATTACATTTTATAGCCTTGTATGCTCACCAGGACATAAAAAAGGTTTATTCCTGCACAAGGAGGAGCTTCATACAGTTATGGGAGGAGCTAGAAGTTGCATAGTTGGGAGAATTGGAGTGTCTGGGATGATGACAATTCCCCTTTAAATTTATTTATAAAGACTTAAAGGACAAATCTTCTCATCCTAGACAGTTCCAATTAGTTATGCCAACTAAATCACTTCTAGTCCCTCCCCTAAATGTCTTTACCTCCTCCTTGTGCAGACACAAACCTACTATTTCCCTCGACTGAGGGCATATCCTGGTGAGCATATAAGGCCATAAAAATATGAGATGAGCAAGGGCGTGGATCTATCTCTAAAGGTGGGGGAACTTTTCACCATTTGTAAATCGCCGTCCTGGGGAAGGGTCTGAGGGAAGGGGGTTCCCCTCCCCTTGAAAAGAAAAACAAATTAGAAGGTGTCTTTATGACAAATGGTGCCATATTTGGGCGCAACGTAGCTTTTAAAATGTAGTGCGAATTCGTAATCTTTGTTATATTATAATTCATCAGTTTTAGTTTTCATCATTTTTGAAAAAGTGGGGGACTTATTGGAGATGTCCCCCTTTCAAAAAAGTGAGGGGGACGCGTCCCCCCGTCCCCCATTATCCATGCCCATGGTAACGAGAACACCCTGTGCATGCTTAGCAATGTGAGCTACTCTGCATCCTTTGAATTGAATGTCATTCAAAGAGTAATCACCAATTGAGAGTTTTGCTTTATTCCCCCAAGTAGAAATGTAGTTTGGGGTGATGAGTGTCTGTCTTTAACATTAAAATGTTTAGCTAGATAACTCCCTACCATGGTTAGCTGCTTTAGCCAAGGGGGTATGCAGGATTTTCCTACACTGCCGAGGCGCTACTTGGCTAGTTAAGACTTAAACTTTTGATACTAAATGGAGAGGCAGCACCAGTTGGAACTTGCCAAAATTGCCAAAAATGTATTCCATATTTCCAGAGATTGCACTTTCGAAAGGGAAAGGGATGTGTCCCTCCCCGTTAAGAAGTTTTTAAGGGGCACATTGAGTTGATACTGATAATTTTGTGAGGTTGTTGAAAAGTCCTTCCACATGAAAATGCTAATAATTAGCATAATTAGTTAAGTTCCACATCCAACACTTATGCAAAAACTAAAAATTTGGAATTTTTGGACCCTTCCCTTACAAAAAATGTGTGTCAATTGGTTCAAAATCCTCAGGTTTTCTCACGTGTTTGCCATGGGTTTTCACAGGTTTTTGCAGGGAAACCTGTGTTTTCCCGTGAAATTGACACGTTTGCCAGTTGCCACACTTTGCCACACGTTAACCACAGGTTTGCCACAGGTTTGACAAGCAAAACACGTGGTTATTAAAAATACTATTGACAAAGAATTCTAAGTCAAAACCCGAGGCTTAAAATTGAAGCAAGAAAAGGTGTGTAAACCTGTGTCAAACCTGTTCCAAAAACACAGGTTTGCCACCCAGGAACACGCGTGATTTCTTTTATTTTTCACGTGTGATCACGCGTGGTAAGTGACACAGGTTGACACACTATTTTTTGTAAGGATTGCTTGTAATGGCCATGTCCAATTATGACTAATACTAATGTGAAAAAGTGTCCGGTCACGATTTTTTGAAAACCGAATGGAATCGTTATTTAATCACTAATGAAAAGCTTTTTTGCACGTAGGGCATGGGGATCGTCTTAGTTTGATCATGTGTTATTAGCACGTGAAGAAAACTTGACAGGTTTGGAAAATTTAGTGAACCAACTCAAAGTGCCTCTTTAACTATGTAAAGAGGCTTTAACGCAAATGGTGCTATTTTTGGTACAAGCTGTGGACTCATTAAACGTTTAGAAATGTTCAGCGTTTAGTGAAATGTTTGCACTTTTGGTTGGTTGTAAGGGAAAGGAAGTCGTCTAATCTATTTCATTTTTTATCAGTCACATGAATGTCAAGGACTACAACAGAAAAAGTTAAAGCATATGGTTAAGTCATCGTACTCTTATATTACAGGTCTCTTCAGATTGAAACCAACTTTTCAAATTTAAAAAAGTAGACACTTCCATAAAGCTCCATAGCTGACCCTCATAATACTGTGAGCACACTAAGAACACCACGGAAATCTTCAAAACGTCATACGTCAATTCAGACAAATATGTATCCGGTTTAGATGATACCACGATACCATTCTCAGCGTACCCGACGGGCTATTGCCAGTAACTTTTCATTCATATATGGCGATAAAAGGCTCAGGGCTGTGACCGTGTAGCGATTAATCGCTAAACGATCGCACGTGAAATAAACGTTTAGTACAAGCTACGAAGCTATCAATCGCAAAACCTGTTTTTTTCGTCCGTTTTCTATCCATCTGAATACTCTGTAAATTCAGAGCAGGGCCTTTTTTAACGAATTTGTACGGGGGGGGGGGGCTATTTCACAAAAGGGACCAACTGACACGAAGTTACTAACTAAGTGGAGCGCCACCATCAGTTGGCGCGTAGCGTATTGAATTTTTGGGGGATCGACAGACACCCCAGATTGCAGGAAATGGCACTTCCATACCTTTATGGGGCTACTATTCTTTAATGTCAGATGTTGATCATTTATTATCATCATTATGTGTTTTATATGTATGACAAGAAAGGACCTACTGGGGGGCCAAATGGACTGAGTGGGTGGGCTGAGTAGGGGACTGGGTGGGCCACGGCCCACCCAGTATGTATGTTAAAAAAGGCCCTGATTCAGAGTGCATAATATTGGCCCCTACGTATAGTATGTAGTATGTCATCATGTTGTGATTTCTGTTTCGACTACGAACAAGCCTTTACAGGAATCGTGTTTGGGGTTCATGGGTATTACCAATTCATTTTGAATAGGCCTATTTATCAGGTCAATCAACACACACCGAGTCTTTCTGTTGTGAAAAGGTAATCGCGATTAATCGCTAAACGATCGCAAATTTTTGGGGTTAAACGTTTAATTATTTTGCTACACGTTCACAGCCCTAAAAGGCTGGAATCTCTCACAGTGTTCTTTCATTACCAAAAGAAAGAGGAGGGCTGAATATTTGTGACCTTGCCGTCAAGAGGAACTCACTGCGACTTAGGTATATTAGTAGACTACTAAGCAACCAAGTGAATGACACATAAACGTATATGCTGCTGTATAATTAAATAATTACAGGGAAATGAAACTTGGGCTGAATATATTTCGTACAATTCTGCAATCCAAAAGAATTAGAAACCTACCACCGTTCTATCAGGAGTTGCTGGCAGCTTGCAAGGGCGTGGATCCATCTCCAGAGGTGGGGGACTTTTCACCATTTGGGTATCGCCGTCCTGGGGGAGGGGTCTAAGGGGTGTCCCCTCCCCTTTAACAGAAACCGGAAATTAGAAGGTGTCTTTATGAAAATGGTGCCTTATTTGGGAGCAATTTAGCTTTCAAAATGTACTGTCAATTTGTAATCTATGTTACATTATAATTTATCAGTTGTAGCTTTCATCATTTTGAAAAAAAAGTGGGGGGACTTATTGGAAATGTCCCCTTTCCAAAAGGTGAGGGGACGCGTCCCCCTGTCCCCCATGATCCACGCCCATGTCAGCTTGGATAAAAACCTCTGCCGATGTTCTGTTCTCTCCCAAGAATAGAACCGACATTCTATAGCAACCCCCTTTTCACAATCCTCTTATCCTTGACGAAGACGGGTTGGTACTTAACAACAAAAATTTCATTGAAGGTGAATTTATTTATGTCGGGGATACTTCTATGAAACGGATACCACACTGTCTGCTGGTTCAAGAAACCTGTTACAACACCTTTGTATCCACTGTCCACTGATCGAAGGCTTTTGGACTAAAGTCTGATCTCTAAAGCCGTTAGTTCCATTACTTCTGTTTATTGCTGGGAGGAGGCTACACTGCTTGGGCTCAAGAAAAAAAAACTTCGGATGTGTTCTGGTTAATTTTCTTCTCAATTCATGTGAAGTACACGTATTGTTATTGCCAATAGTGACAATTGTTACTGCAATATGGATATTCCCAAGTTTTACCACCATAATTGCGGAAGAAAGTTAATTTATCACTACTTAAGTATAAGTCACGAACTTCACAATTTCTGGTGTATTCTTGACCTAGGGGAAATCCCGATCGTTATCTCACGTCATGACTGTGGTAATTACACTTGTATTTTCGATAAGTAACATGGTGTGTTATTTCTTCAGCTGCGCAGTCTATGTCCAAACGAGTGTACAAAAATATATTTGAGATACGGGCCTACTTAATATAGGTATTTGAGATACTTAATATGTTTTCCCAATTTATACTTTCCTTCTGTAATCATGTGTGAAATGGGTTTCTTTATACATTTCATAATGATTGCACTCTCCGAGAAGCAATCGGTTCTGTCAACTTCCGTGAGTATAAAAAGTTTTCAACTTTATTTATGTTTATGTGTATACGTCCGTATACGTTTGCGTGAACAGGTATTGTTATTTCAAAGGCGAATCTTTATATGTATTCAGTTATTGAAAAAATGTAAATAATGTAAAATTTGTATAGGTATTGTTATCCTGTCTTTGAATAGGTGGGCCAGTAGACTCGCCTTCCAATAAAAGAGAAAAAGGCTCTCGACTTAAGTTCGTGAGTTCAAGTCCACTCGGAGACTTGGCAATAAATCTTTTCCCGTTTTGTGGTTTTAAGGTTATTGCTGTTTTTCAGTCCTACTCACATCGAAGTGCAGGCTCACGCACGTTTTCTGTCCCTTCTGTGTCATCTGTTTATAGCATTTTCCAAAAACAAGTTGTAAATAAGCTGTCAATAAATCTTAAAAACTCCATATCGAAGTATCGACTTTGCAGTTCATTATTTCTTTTTATTTGTTCTAGATTTTATCGACTCGTCTGCTTTCCACGTTTTCTTTTCCGAGGTTTAATTAGACTTTGTTTTGTTAATCATGTCCTACTGTAATTTTCCAAACCAGGTCATTAGACACCATTGCATACAGCTTACATTATCATGTCTTGCACCCCCCCCCCTCACATAGCTTTCGTTCGGTCCCAATTGAATTAATAATATTGTAAATAGTCCCATTTTGAGATGAAACTTTACCTATTCCATATTCCATGTAAGTAGCCTTTGACACAAAAGGATTAACAGAAACTGTAAAGCCTTGGCTACATTCGTAGCTGGGGCAACTGTTTTTATTGGTACCTAATTTGCTTATTTTCCCAAAGCACCTCCTGTTTCTAGTGAAAAACAACCAGTTGGGACAAACCTGTTATGCATGCTTGAAATGAATATTCAAAAGATCACCGTCTTCAAAATTCTTTTCTATTGCAAATATGGATTAAGCTTCTAAGGGGTGGGCGTAACATAGGCGTAGGAAATGGGGAGGGGCGATCACCCCGCACTTTGATAGGTGGGGCAAAACAAGGTTTCCGCCCCCACTTCGGATGATATGCTACCAAAATATGGCATTGAATAGAATAAAATTACTTCAAAGTTTGTTAAATATTGCACGATTTTGCATCTAGGGCACTTAAAATAGGCAAAAAATTCCAAAGGGAAAGGGACCCTCCCCTAGGACACTGATCACTAATATTCACTCCCCCCACTTTCAAAGAGCTTCCTACGCTTATGCGTAAGCACCTGCCAACAACAGGTGAGTATTGTTCTCATTTCATGGTGTGCTGTATTTGCTAAAGGAAGAAAGAAGTTCCTTTGGACTTTACCAAATATCTTCCTTTTCTCTGCCGTCTTCAGAATCTTGTAGTAATGGTAGTCAGGAGATTTCCTCCGTGCCAAAATGTTGCGTGACAAATTTAGTCCCTATAAGTGCAAGACGCATTGTATACCGAGTTCACCTTCTGGCCAAAGTGCAATTCTATCTCATTACATGCTCTGCATTCCGGGAGTACGTAATGCTTAACCCCACTATTTTCCGTACCATTGTCTCTCTTTGGGGTCAACCAGAAATTGCACAAAGCAAGGACACAACGGAGAACAAACTGGGTTGGGTATTTGCAAAAGTATATTTCTCAAAGTAATCTTCAGTGATACAATTGCTTAGAGAATGTAATTTCCTGAACATTGGGAGGGCACGTAATCCCTTCATGCGCGCATATAACTCGATAGAATCCAAATCAAACTTCATTACATTCGTTTAATTTTAGGATTTTATGTAATGGTGGAGCGCCCCCTTAGACGGCAGGGAAAACGCGGAGGGAGACTTGGTCAAGTTTAAAGGAACCGCTGTCTTCTTTTACAAATCATCACACCATGAAACGTGGACAATGGTCACCTATTGTTGGCAGATGCTTAGCCCTACCCCTAAGAAACTTAATCCATAGTTACAATACAAGAAGGGCATTTTACAGTCGGTCATTTATGAATATTCAGTCCAGAGTGGCTTTCGTTTAGAAACAAGAGTTGCTTTGAGAACCTAGGCAAATTCGGTATCAATAAAGACAGGTCTCCCGGCTACTTACGTAGCCGGGAGCCGTAGCCGGGAGACCTGTCTTTATTGATACCTTTCGTATCAAATGCAATCTACATGAAATATGGAATCGATTTCATTTAAGAATGGGAAAAAATTCATAAAACTATTAGCAATTTCAAGCGAGAAAATGCAACGTGGAAAGGGGGGGGGGGGGGTTGTACGACTTGATAATAGGCTACATGCAATAGCGTGTAGTGACCTGATTTGGAAATTTAGAGTAAGATATGATTAACAAAACGAAGCCTAATTAAGAAAAGAAAAATTGGGGACAAAGAGAAGTCGATAAAAGCTACAAACAGGAAAATATGAAAGAAAAAGCAACTGTAAACAGTCGACAGTTCCTCAACACTAAAACCGCAGAACGAGAAAAAACACACTGCCCAGTCTCCGGGAGGCCTTGAACTCACGTACTTAACAGTCGGAGTCGAGCGCCTTACCAACTACGCCACGACAATGCTGATAATCCAGCACATTATAATTAATATTTATAGTCTATGGTGTTAAGTTGTGTGATATACAAGTAGAAGTGCCGGATGTAAGGGGGGTCGGGAGCTCGGAGCGAGCACCCCTTTTCACTTGCATCCTTACATATTAGTACCGTACTTTAAATTGCCTGAAACACGCCCCCAAAATTTGTTTCAGCGTGCTTGAATGTTACGCTATTCATGTTCATAGCATGGCTTGTAATGAACGTTTCTTAGGAGCCTGCCCTATAAATGACATCAATAGGGGTGGGGAATGGGGCATGGAAAAGCTCAGGAGCCGTGGTCTTTGCCGGTCGCAAAATTTTCCAATTTCTTCTGTAAACATGTAGTCGGGATAGTCCTAGTAGGTACGATAAAATGTGTAATCCCGACGCTGGCCGAGGATAGCGCCAGAATTTGCGCAACATGGGCCCAAACTTCCCTATGTAGGACTGCAGCTGAAGCTACGAGGAGGGAGACGGAGTGCCGTAAGGGTCGTGGAGAGTAAAATTCAAAATTTTCGGCGCGCATTTTGGTTTTTTAGAAAATTTGGGGGATTTACTACAGGACCTGCCCTCATTTAAATCAAAATGTCAAGTAAACCACAAGGGGCGATTGGCTATTGTGGACTACTTCATATTTTAACGTTTCCCGACTACACTGGGAAATTTCAACGACCTTGCGGGGATCCGTCCTCGACGAGGGACATACATGGCACCTAACCCCCATCTGATTTCACCACTGACGGTCCCGACGACGATCAGTCCCCTGACTTTCTGACTTCCTAGCTTGGTCTCAAGAGCACAAATCCTCCAACTCGAACACGACATTTTCGGCGCCCTTCGGGCGCTGTACAGTTCGAGCTTTTCTGACTTGTGACTTTCACATGCTACAACTTTTTCATACGGACCAAAATCAAGCATACGCGAATCAATGAAAGAATGATTGCTGGTACACGTACGCGCTTTCTGAAGTTTAAATAAATGCTAAGACTTCTTTGCAAAATCCTTACCGTAATGATGTGGTAATTTTAATATCCACTGACGGCCAGCTTGTCGGTTGTTCTGTGATTGGTATCTTTAACCTGAAGGAGCATTTTGCATTCAAGTGCGTATCAAGGGAGGGAGGTGGAGAGCGATATGGGGGCGCCCCGCCGGGTTGAAGACACTTTACTACACACTCTTCCATAGGCCGTCATACTCGGCATTTGTAAAACTTGAAGTCACCCCCCGCCCACACACACCTTCAATTAAATGATCCTGCATAAGCAGATGTACAAGGCTGTCAACGAACCCGTTACCATTCCTTTATAATTAGCTTAATGGAGCACTTGAAATTTGGTCCGACTTACACACTAAAACGGGCCTTAATTGTTACGCTGCCTCTCATTCCTTGGTCAAAGTTTTCAACGCGAGCATGTGACCCATCAATACAAAGCTCACGAGTTGGTTGTTACTGGCACATAAGAATTTTCGCAGCATGGTCATTGACTTTTTGAGATTCAGGCGCATGAATAAAATACTTGTGATCCGCCACCCCCGCCCCTTGTCACTCACCAATATATGAGATAGATCCGCTCTCTTTCCAAAACCTCACAATCGGCTCAGGTGGTATCAATTTCAACCTTTTTTGACAGCATAATCTCCCAACCCAATCACTACCAAAATACATCTAACAAAGGATTCACTGCCCTCTCGTAACAGGGTCAAAGATCAACCCAAACAAATTTTTTAGGGACTACATGTAGAGGGTTCACCTCCGAGCCAAAGTGCAATTTTATGGAATGGCGGAGCGCCCCCTTAAGGTGGAGCTCCACCATTAATTGTTGCTATTGACTTACACACTATACAGACCTTCTTACTCGGTCTCTCATTCCTTGTCAAAGTTTTCAACACTAGCTTGTGACCCATCAATGCGAAGCTCACGTGTTGCTTGTTACTGGCACATAAAAATTCCCGTAGTATGACCATTTATTTTCCGAGCTACAGGCGTATGAATACAAAACAAGTGATCCGTCCCCCTTGTCACTCACCAATATATAAGATAGGTCCGCTGTCTTTCCAAAGCCTCGCAATCAGCTCAGGTGGAACCAATTTCAACCATTTTTTTCACAGCATAATCTCCAACTCAATCACTACCAAATACATTCAACAAAGGATTCACTGCCCTCTCATAACACGGTCAAAAATCAATCCAAACAAAATTTATAGGGACTACATGTAGAATGTTGAAAGGATGTGCTAATCTGTGATGCCGCCGATGTTGTAGCAAATGTATTCAAGTATGCATTGCTCAACAACGGTTAAGAAGGTATTTGAGGGAAATTTTTGCCTTGCATCCTTCCGCTTTGGAAAAGGTTTTTGAGAGAAGTGCCAAAGGGGAAAAATCTAACTCATTACAGACACTGCCGAAGCTCAAAACTTCAATGGTTATGATGGTACTGACACATGTGAAAACACTATGAACAGACGACTCGCGGGCTTTGAAACGAGGGCGGGAAAGCTTGTGCCCGTTTAGAACTAGTACAAGGATCCAACTGAGAGACCATAAAACAGACCAAATTTTTGGGTAAGAAAATAATGGAGGAAAGGCTTCGGTTTCGTTACCTTCTGCCGTAAGTGGTACATCCGCGTATGCATGATTTTTTACCCAGGGAGCATGACTTTTAATTTTGTCAACCGAAGAGTATAGCCAAACGACCTACGGGAGAGTGTAGCAACGTTTTTTCAACTTAGGGGCGGGTCTCCCAAACCTCCTCCCTGCATACGCACCTTTAGCACTAGAAGGCAGTGCTGTAGCGAGACCGGTCTCGAGACCGGAAATTGTCGGTCTCGTCTCCGAGACCGGTCTCGAGTCCCTATGCAAACAGTGTGTAAAGCCCGTTGAGAGGCCGGTCTCGGTCTCGGACCCTCCGGTCTCGACTAAGGAATGCTAGAAGGCCTCTGGAACCTTGAAGTCTGTACAAGTCAACACTCACATGGTGTCTGGAGTGTCTGGCTATTTTCATGCATTTTAATATGATGGCTTTTTAAAGGCCCTTTACTGTGCTTTCAAATAAAGTAACATGATAATTGGAGTGTTGAGCCACGACAAGAGATTAAATAGGTTGGCGCCTAGTACCTTGTCGTCTTAATAGGTTCCGTTGTCTTCATTGCTACCACTTTTGAACATGGGCGGCTCTAAGAAATTTTGTTTGGGAGGGCAAACTCAAGTCCGTATTCAGGGAGGTTCGGAAGACCCCCCAGCCATATTAATGGTCAGCTCCGGATAGTACAACAGCCTCAATAGGAGTATGCATAGGCGTAGGGGCCCCAAGTTGATGGGGGGGGGGGGTGCTGTAACGATCTGCCCGAAAAATAGAAACAAAAATTTCCGCGCTCTGCGCGCGTTCAAAATGTTAATGTACATATCATATAGGCAAGCATCCGTTATCACACCGCATGCCAATTACATACAATAATTTGCCACGTTACTACCTATTCCATATTGGTTATAATTCTGGGGGAAGTCGTTGCAATAATGATAATAATAATCAGTGGTGTCGCCAAGATTTCTCTCATGGGGGTGGGGCAGGCACTGGGGCAGGCACTATGTTGTGTGATCGCCGGCCTGAGGGAGGGGTCTAAGGGGAGGGGATGTCCCCCTCCCCTTTGAAAATTTTTTGAACAATTAGGTGTCCATTTATTCAATCTGGTGCCACATATGCTACCTTTGAAGTAAAATTTGTGTTAAAAAATTTACCGTACGTATTTTAGGTACTAAAAGAAAAGAATAGGCATCACCCCCTACCCTTTGAAAATTTTTGAAAAATAAGGTGTCTTTACATGCAATCTGGTGCCACATATGCTACCTTTGAAGTAGAATTTTGTGTTTTATTTTAGGTACTAAAAGTCGACGTTAGTGACGGGGGTATGACCTAATAGATCCTCAAATACACCACTGATAATCATAATATATGAGTTTAACCATTAAAAAAACACACTGGTGAATTAATACCGAATATATAGGTGATGGTGCAATCCAAATCAGAACTATATTTTAATTACCAAGGAAAGTTTTTTAAAGTATGGATTTCCTTTAAGCTACATTATTGCATTATTTTTCTTTCAGTGGGTGCCCGAAAAATTCTCAGAATGTTGCCCGAATTTTCACAAAAATATTTTGTTGGGGGGAGCTGCAGCCCCCCCGCCCCCGCCTCCTACGCCATGGGAGCATGGTAATTATTATGTATTAAAGAGATGCCCCATGTAGTTTTCAAAGCTCTTCAAAAACCATTTCAGACAGTTAGTCATGAGCTGACTACTTTAAAAATAAATACAAGCATATCAACAGATCGCTACCGTACTACCATAGGGGTGGATAAAAGGCAGGTGAAATGGGCAAGGCGGCTTGATCCATTTGTATAAAATGAGCCCCACCTTTAAATATTTGATTGTTTCTTTCAATGTGTCACAATATGTTTCAGCTTTGCCATAAAATGTTGGTTTTCTGGATTGTTCTCTTAAACTAACGAAAATTTCGAGCATGAAGACACTTGAAAACGATGAAATGATAGCACTAGTATTTTGGATCTCAGTACCGTTCCGAAACGAATTTTTTTAAAGGGAGAGGGGAATTCCCCCTAATTCAGAACAACGTCTCATCCTGTATACAAATATCTAGACCACTAGTCAAAGTCTCATCACACTGAGCTTAGATTGACTGTTTGGTGTGCTTATTTTAAGTCAATTGAAACGGTATACTTTAGCACAGAGGTGGAGAACCTTTTACTTATAACAGGCCATTTGACAGTCATAAGACCGCTCGTGAGCCAACGGCGCTGTCAATTTGGACAAGGGAAGGGAAACCTCTCCTTGTATGGGAAACACAATTCTTTTAGACTACATGCCCGTTACAACTTTTTGTAGACAGATACCTATGCTAGTATGGCCAGGTGACACCCGGGAAAAACTGATTTTAGTCGTGGATGATAATCAACACGGGTAATGGGTTGTGTATCTAATGACCCCGAAAGCTCTGAAGTGTCTGCAAAACTATGGGCATTTAACTCCAGCATTACCGTTACACTCTGTCAATGACATTATGATGCCTAAGCTAGTCAGATTACAAATATCACAGCGTGATCATTTGTTTTGATTGATTACCTTAGCTCGCACTAACGGCAGGTCCATTTGTGATGTATGAAGTATATTTAGTAGCAAACAAGCAATTGAGAAAACGCACGCGAAGCGCGCCGAAAAAAATGTTTTGAAAGCACTTTATTAATGTTTAACCTTCACATTGCATTGGAAAGTTATTCACTTCTTTAATTTTATGCCCACTCAAGGAAAAGGGAGGGCCTAACCCATCTCGAATTACATGTTTTTTTTTATTTATTATTTTTATTTTTGAAAATTGAAGACCACGCTTTGCAAACTTTGGGGGGGGGGGAAGGCAAGTGCCCCCCGTGCCCCTATGGCGAGCCGCTAATGCTTTTGAAACAAATAAAGCACATGCTTTCAGCAGCATGGTCTATGTAAAGCCCCTTTCGGTCCCAAAATGTTGTATGTATGCTACACACGCAAACTAGTTTTTCATGATTTCTTCGAGAACATACTTTCACCTCTGAAAGCAGTCACTGTTAAAGGCGAACACATTTACATACAACCTTTAATCAACTGACAAAAATGTCAGAAATGTTGAGTACTGACTCTACTTGCTCGTCGTAAAGCTTAACACGAGAGTAATAGTATCAATATATCTCAAAACGTAATCAACCTTCTTTTAGGTCAGTCGGTAAAGCGCTTACCTCCGGACCCTTCCTTTGCCATCTAGTAATGCGAAGGTGCCGTCCTGGGATAGAGGTCTAATGGGAGGGACTTTTTGTTCGTTCAAGGTGGCTTAGATGCGAAACGATGCCATTTTTAGCCAGGGGCGAAGCCAGGAATTTGTCAAGGGGGGGGGGGGGCGAAGCCCACAGACAGACTCTCAGCACTCAGCGCCACCATAAGTTGGCGCAAAGCGCAAGAAAATTTTGGCCCCAAATGCCTCCCAGATCGCTAGAAATGGCACTTCCCAGGCCTATTTACCTCATATAAATAGAGGAAACACTAGCAATATTGTAAAAATAAACATTACAAAATACCAAAAATATGCTCAAGGGGGGGGGGGCGGCTGCCCCTTTCGCACCTCTTGGCTACGCGCCTGTCTTTGACAAAGTTTTGAGCTGATTATATGTTGAAATATTGTTCTTATTTGGGAAGGTGCTAGGGAAGGGTATGGTGTCTAAGTGGTGGGGTTGAAACTCCTCCCCTTGAGAAATTTTCGTTAGGTAAGGTGGCTTAGTTGCAAATTGGTGCCTTGGCAAAGCTTTGAACTGATTTCATGTTACGAAATTACCACTGCTTTGTGGTATTTTGGCTGTGGTATGGCACACCTTCAATGGTGGTACCATGAAAAGGGCACAGGGCCTCCTGGAAGCTCTGGGGTAATAACAAAATGGGGACGTTAGTATGCTGCTTTTAAGCCATATCCAAATGACACTTTATGGGAGAGCACATCAAAAATATTAGTTTCACTCATTTTGAACGAGAATCCAAATGTACAGGTTCCAATAGGAGAATAACCGAGAGGGGGAGTAAAAGTATAACAAAGTGATACAGAAGATTAATAAGTTGTATGCTTCATAAATGCACATTCTCTTAAAATGCACTTAATGACCTTAATAAGCTTGTGCAATGAGTAAAAGACTTCAAATCATGAACATCGCGCTACAAATGCTTCAGTACCACAAAATCGCGTCTAGCCTGAGGTTTGACTTAAAAAGTTTTCGGAAAATAGTTCTCGCCAGAATAATTCCGGGCATTATCGTCTAATAATGAGCATCAGGCGGTGAGTTCAAACTCTGGCAGCTGCGCACGAAGCGCGCCGAAATTTTGCATAGAAATTGTTATAAAACCCGTGAACGTACCTTTGAACAAATACGTTTGGAATGGTATTAAAAAATAGAGTTTGAACGTTAGAGCGCAAGGAACGCCTAAAATTTTGATAGATTTGGAAAGATTTGCGATAGAAAATAATTTAAATAGATCCATCACTCAGTCGAAAACACACCTCATCGTACCCCCTATAGAAAGGTATAGCTTGAACGCCATTGGGTTCATCAAAAAAAAATCGAAAATTTTCGAGAATCGCTTGCGTCATGTGCCCCCATGCCCCCGTGCCGGCACCACTGCCCCTGTTCCTCACATGGCGCCATCCCCAATCCCAAATGTTGTAAATTGAATAAACTTGCACTCTTGAACAAAAATTTGTAACGGCTGTTCACCGTCTACCAGCACCCACGGGAAATCAGCGAGATTGTAAAATGACTCGAGTTGCTATCTGTCACAATTCAGTTGACTCTTGTAGTCTGAGGTTAGATGGGATTTTACGACACACCAACACGATTGTGTTATACCGTTTCTCAGAATTCAATGACTTGACTCGAGATGTTCGAACAATTCTAGACGCCAGTATGGTAGAAGGGGTGCCTAAAATTCCCCACCATGCTCGGCTACCACTCTATTCGTTTTGGCTTCCTTTCTCTGCTTTTCTTCCCTCGTTCTCCATCATTCGTTCATTTCGCCGACTAATGTAAACATTTTTGTCTCACCGTGAAACGATATCACACTGCCAGCATGAACAACTTTTGGCTTGTCTGAGAAGCTTATAAGTTGCAGTTAGGTTCAGCCGGACGAATATACCTTCGTTTCATGTGTTTTTAACAGTTTCTCAAATTTTACGACATAAGTTGTCGACGGCTTACATACATTCCAATTTCTCCTTCCTGATCCCCTACCCCCACTTACACACACACACACACACACGCGGGCGCACGAGCCTTTTCCTTCGTTGTTCATTCCTTTTCTTGTCTTTTCCCTCTTTCCTCTTCTTTCCTTTCCCTTCATTCTTTTTCCTCTCTCCTTCCCTCTTTTTTCGCTCCCCGTTCCCTTCATTTTGCCGACTGGTGCAGATTTTTGCCGACAGGATCCGAGAATGGGGGATGTCACACATCCACCCCTCCAGCGACGGCCCTGCATATGTGGTAAAATGTGTCAACCTCACTGCTTGGGAATGCGCTGTAAAAGTATGAAGTAGGTTTATCTAGCGTAAATTGTTCGACTTCTACCTGGTCCATCTGTGAAGTGTTTCAGAAACGGTTTATGACGTTGATACATTTAGGCTATACTGAATATCCCGGGGTGGAGGGGGAGTTGGGGGGTTAGGATGAGGAAGGGGATTTTAACTGTGTTCTAGCGATGTTACGTACCGTACTTGTTTTCCATTCTAGGAGTTTTATTGTTTATACTGAGATTGTTTTCTAGCCGGTTTTCAGCACAACTCCTCTTTCACAACACATTAAAATATGTTCTGTATAATAAATGGATTGAGCATTACCAGAAATTGTTGTAAAGATAAGAAGCAAGAAATGAAACGAGTTCACGGATTCCGTCATGAAAATTGCAAACATTGCGAGCATAATTTGAGGGCTTTGACCTTTGAATGTCCTTGTCTTTGAATGCTTTCAGAGGCAAAATACCCTCGTGGCTCTACGGTTCCTGGTCAACACGTTGATACCCGTTTCATCCATACAGTCTCATGACCTTCCTTAGGGATCTAGAAAGAACGTCAGTTTTATTTTTGTTTTGGCCACAGTCGAGGCGGGCCTGATTCCGACCAACAGGGAATAACTTCAGGCAAGTCTAAAACACTCATCATTTTTCTTAAGGGAAATATAATATTATCAATACCGATGATGGTTATGAGTTTACACGAGTTGCCGGTCTCCAAACAAGATCAATACAGTAGCCTACGTAGTCGGTCATCACTTTACAGTGTAGACTAGACTAGAGATTCGGAGGCTTCAACAGTCCATTTCCAAATTGGTCCATTATCGAAGACAACAAGATTTGCGTATTAATGCCGTCTACAGTCTGACAAAATTGAGACAATAATAATATGATTGGCACTTTGATTTCTATGAGCGAGAATTTACATTTCCGGTAAAATACATTTTCTTTTATATCATTTTCGATCAAAAAAGATTACCACAGGCTCCTTATGATCTTATCGTCTCCTTGTTCAATAATCCGGCGGTATATGTACCCAGGGAGCTGTTACGTAACAGCTCCCTTATGTACCTAACAGAAACATTCTCAAGATTTTTCACAGCATTATTGACCTTACGGTGCAAGTCTAGTCTTTGAAACGGGCTTGTTAATTTGATGCCTAAATGGTAAGCATGATCAGGTAGCTGTTAAGGACAGCTCCGTAACAGCTCCCTTAACAACTCTTCATCGAGTACTTAAATTTTTCATTACAGAAATTAATGGGGGAAGAAAGAACACATGTTATAGTTACTTTAATTCATAGGTGAACAAAATGTAAGGTTTAAAGGCATTTCAATTTTATCCGGGTTGCCAGAAAATTTGACATATTTGAACATTTATTAATTAGCAAAACTGAACTGAATAAGAATTACAGATAGACGATTGAACGTTTTCTGTCGACCACAGGTGGGATGGGGGGAGGGGGTATTGCAGGGCAATAATATTTGAAATGGCATTTCAGTTACAGGATCTTATGATAAATCCAAGCAAACTTTTGTCTGTACCAATAATCTGCCCCTCAATACTGCCAAACATGCACAGCTGGATATGGGTTCGGTGTCCCATAACTACCCAGATTAAAATGAAGCTACACTCTGCTGGCTTCTTGTAACAAAAATATCACAAATGCTGAAATATTTACAAAAAAATCTTCTGCAGTCACTATCTCCTCCCCCCCCTCCTCCCCCCCCCCCTCAGGTGTCAACAAAAATTGATTTCTTGTTATAAATGAGGAACAAAAAACTGAGTAACACAAAAAAGGTAAAGTTATAAGAACTACAGCAAATATATTTAACCATGCACCATTAACCCAGTACTCAAATATATTGAAAGCTGAATGCTACATTTAACTTCAGAAGTTTTGATAATTGTAAATTACAAATTGTAATGAAGCATACATAATATATGAAAGATATTTCAAAGTGATACAATAAAAAAGACAAAAGAGAATAAAGATGATAATACCTGAAAGAAGAATACTGCTGGCACCAGTATTTTATTAAAAAGACTTTATTTGGTAACTTGAAAATTTGTCACATGACCTGAGCTGAATTGTGTTTATGTATTTTAACCACTAAGAAGCTCAGGCACCATGAGCTTACCCATGGATCCCCGGGAGGGGTGGGGGTACAGGGAACAAGTAGTCCTCTTCTTTTTTATTCTTTTTGTCTTGAAAGTCATATGCCTACACAAATTAACCCCATAATTAGATTTGAAGAACCCATGCTATGCATGCACTTGTGATCAGCTCCCAATGAAATTGTGGTTGTTGAAAACATCATGCACTGACTTACATATGGAATATTATTTGAAGTTCATGTTTGTAGTGCCCATCCATCCCCTAAGCATGCCCCTGGCCCCACTGAGAGCCCCTGCAGCACCTTCCCATAACTCTGATGCCTCTCCCTCCCAACAAACAAACTTTTGAAAAATTTACCTAAGTTACTGAGACCCTTGACTAAACTTAAGCTGTCTGTTGATCTGTTATCACATGTTTCTCTTCAGAAAGGCTTTGGTCAAAGATGGAAACAGCTGCATAGTAATAGTAAAATGATAGCTTTTACAGAAGAAAAGTTGAAAAAATATAAAACTGAAAAAAGAAAGTATGACAGATCAAACAGTACATTTTGATGCTACCAACAAAAAAAGAATCGCATGTGGTGATGGAGTACTGTGGAGGGCTTACATATAGACCTTATGCATATGATGTCACACAACAGAAAGTGCACCCCGACCCAATGGGGGTAAGTGCGTATAATTGCAACTTATACCAGCAAACGCAGACAGCTGATTTGTGTACTGGTCAGATATGCACATAAGTGTACTACATGTGGGAAGTCTGCATCGTGCATGCAGTGTGCTTCATTGTTTACCCTCCAAAGTGATGTTGCATGACATCAGTGCATTAGGTCTATTGCATCCTAACAAGCAGGTTGGGGGTTTACCCCAGATCATGGTAACTGGTATTTCATTGAAGAGCGATGTTTTCAGTTTCCCACTTGAAATGACTCTACACAATAATTTACATTCTTGAATCTGTCATGAAAATGATATTCAATTAATTAATACAGGAACTTTCAGCATGAATTGATATTCAACCTTGGTTGGAATAAATGAACTGATCTAATTCCATGAGACTAAATAAGGACAAAAGACACAGAAAAATGGGATACTGTGTGAAAAGGCAGCTAAATTACAATTACCCCATTCAATCAACTCAACAAAATACCATTTTGCATAGTTGTTGAGGAATACAGAAATATAATACTGTAGAAGTGTGCAAAATATAAACCTTATAAAATGTTATTCTTCAATTAAATTTTACAAATGTCCAAAAATAGCAAAAAAGGCAGTCTGAGATACTTTTGCACTACTAAAAATTAAATGTCTCCTTTGGGTCTGGTCTGTAGAAAGTCTTAGATGGGTGATGTAAACTGCAGTGAAAGAAGTTTTTTCTCGGAACTGACAATTGTACCGGCCAAAGTTAAAACTCACTGTACTCTATACTGAAGTGAATACAGCCACTGTATTGTACTATGTGTGCAATATGCACTAATGACTGTTTTCACACCAAAGCATTTATAATTATAAATGTAGTAGTGACATGTATCTCACCTTGGGAATGTGCAAATCTCTTTGGTTGTATTTTACTGGTAAGGAACATCTCACCAAAACTAGGATTTCTGCATAATATATCAACAGCTATGGACATAGTGTTGACCGACTTCAAACAGACAGTCCGGTCCCAATTTATCTAAAGCACGGGCTTTTAAAATGTGGCCCATAGTCTACATTGAAACCCACAAGGCCATGCAATTCAATCCATAAAGAAAATTTTCATCCAAAATACATACACACTTGAGACATACGAAGTGGCCTACAACCATTAATCTTACTAAATACAATTTAATACTGTAGATAATGTGTCATAATGTGAAGTGAACTTCAACCAGACATCACAATGAAAATGTGAAATGTAAGTGGGCACACTCTTAATCCTACCCAAATTTTTTTAACACCTACAGCTCTGGGAAGGGGAGGAGATATGCTCCCCAGTCTTTAAACAAGGCATGACCTTCAGGATTTCCTCCACCCTGAGACTTGATTAAAAGTACAACTGAGAAAACCATTATCTATCCTTTAAATTACATACCTACTCCACTTCTTTCCCATTTCTTCAATCTCCTCTCAACCGTACCCCTTCCCCCTTCCAACTGAAGCTGCTTGGACACAGGTTAATGACCACTGATCCAGAGTCTAAATTAATCTGCAAATGCCATGGAAGAAATGTTTGCTGTCGATGCACAAAGTGTGTGTCTCTATTAAAACGAAATATTGCGTTTGAAAAAATACCAAGACGTGACTCTAATTTAATGCCATTGTGGTCTTTTACACTTTCCAAACATGGAACACAAATAACTTGCAGCAGGTCAACACTAATCTCACGAAATATGGAAAGAAAGAAGCAGCAATTTTTGTATCTAACGGGCTCATTATTGAACGATAAGCCTCGCCCCCACTATGCAACGTTCGTACTGCTGCATATTCATTTAGAAAGAGTGGTCATGTCAGGACATATATGCACCCATTATGCAAAACATGTTGACCTTGCTTACCGTAATTCCAACGACCCTGCTCACGACAAACTACCACCAGTTTCTGTACCACTCCGTGCTGTACATTGGAATTCAAAACTCACACATGGAGACGCAGCGTCATCTCCCTGGTTCACCGTGAGTGTGTGTTAGTTGTTACAGGAGGGCCACTACAAACTTGTTAATTTATCTGCGAAAGACTTGAAGGCCCTGTATATTTCTTTTGTTTTGGATAAGTGGCAATCCCTGGCATCACAGGTTCGTAAAATTTTCATTTTGTACCATTGTCGAAGCACCAACAGTCTCTGTTACATCCGGCTGTTTCGAAAGTAAATCAAACCTGCTAAGGCCCAGGGGCTGCAATTCGAATTACGGCACAACTGTAACTTTGTGTGTAGTATACCAGAGAGGTGATAAGACCACCTACTGCAATGTAACAGTAGTTCCCTTAGGTTGTCAAATAGAAACTCCCTGGTTCACTAATACAGACATAATGCAGTAATAATTCCCACTAAAGTACTGTTCTGTACTTAGTTCGTATTTTCCGAACTTTTTGTACGTGCTGTAGAAGGCGTTTGTTATTGTCTGACGTAATGTGATAGAAATGATTTGATTGGTGGATTTCAAATCAGGGATGATGAAGGAGTGGTTTTGCATGCATAATTGTTTGGGTAAACAAATCTATTAGTTGTTACTGAAAGGCTAATTACTCATTAATCAGTGCTCGGAGGGTAGAATGTTTTTCTTAGTTACCTCTCTTTCATCGAACAGGACCCGATCGCAAATAAACGAGGATAGATTCAATAAAAAGCTAGACAAATGCAGTATTTCCCTTTAATTAGAGTAGAAAATTAAGCTCCCTCTTATCTGACAGCCTGAGGACAGAAAGACATGAACGTATTACGATGGAACCAGTAGGGTAGCATCTTGAAAGGGCCATGTCACCAGGACAATCTCCCAATGCCCAATTTTCCCTTAATCAGACCACACTTCAGGCTAAACTTACATGTGAAACTCAGTTGCACACATTATTACTCTCCTTGAAAGTGTGAATGGTGAAAAAAAACTTCTCGCAAACTAGAGATTTCTTTATTACGCTCTAAATGCATTAATCAACTGATTATTGCAAAATTTGCCAGAAAGAAAGCACCCACTTTTGAAAACAAATTTCTGTTTTTAATATTTCCATAGAAATTACCATCTTTTAGTTAAAATAATGCAAAATAATAATGTATGATTTGGCAGTTTCAAATGTTCCCATATAATGCCCACCCTTTGATGAAATATTGCCTAAAAGCATGATTTCTCTCAACTCACTAAGGAGATATTTTTGCCAAATGTTTCACAGACTTTCAGAGAATGTGAGAAATCCTGACAGCCAAAACCAAAACCAACAAATATCTCCAGAGTTCTGCTCCCCTGGTGTGGGTCTCTCCCCAGAAGAGACACCAAGCTGAATGTGATTTGCCACCTAGCCTTCAGACCCCTACTGTACATCACAAGCCTATCATACATGGCTCCATGACATTTAGTCATGTAAGTGCATACAGGGTATCACACACATACAATACCTGATTGCACAGATTCTTTTAATTAGGGCTGTGAACATGTAGCAAAACCATTAAACCTTTAATTGCAAAATTTTCCCATCATCTAGCGATTTATTGCAATTATCTTCACAGCAGTGTGCAGAAGCTACAGGTCTGTGTTGGGACTACTGCATTTACACTCAATCCACATTTAAAATGGAACCCACTGCCATTGTGCTAGGTACTCAGCATTAGCAATAGAGTAGGGAAAACAAGCCAATGAGCCACAACTGGAAAAGTGGCCGTGGCCGGCCCGACTGAAACTAATTGGTTAGAAACTGAGCGGTAAACCTCATCTAACTCTAACTCAATGCACATTTAGGTCTACATGTCACTGTGTGTGGGGAAAGACTGACACAAATACACAGATATTAACAGATGTTAACCATGAAACAAATACAAAGATTTGTGAGAAGGTATGATGGACAAAATATAGTGAAGTTCACAGATAACACTAACATGGATTAAAATGGGAAAATATAAGTTTTGGGATTAAACAAAAATAGCCTTTTACTAAACATGTATTCCACATGGGATTGTTTTATGATATATTGCTACACAGTCACAGCCCTACTTTTGATGACCTCACTAAGAAAGTTTAACCAAAAAAGTGAAGACAAAACAATTGTCTTTAAAAACTACTCTTATTCCAGCCTTACAAAGAAGACTACTGTACTTGTAGACTAGACAAACTTTGTTATTATCAAAGTTTTCAACAATTCAATTCAAATGATACACGATTGCAATATAGTCCCAAAAGCTATTCACCAGTAACACTACACTCAAAAAAGTTAAGTATATGAAAACAAAGAATAAGAGCCCTCTTGACCTACCGTACCTGTATGACTTCACAGTTTGAGTGTTCCAACCATGCATCTCAAATCTTCTGTTTAAGACTAAATGTTCTGGGTTTATGAACAGTTGGTCCATCCCCCTTACTTTGGAAAGAGCACCACTGCCGTGATTTACTTTCTACAGCAAACAGGGGCACAAACATAACATATAGCACACTGACCTAGAATTGTGTTTTATATTCACTGACCCATAAAAGAAGTTACAGTGCATGGGTGAGCTCAAACCATGAAGCCAGAAATATCAGGTAGGGATGAGAGGAGGGGATGGTGGTGGTGGTGGTGGTGGTGGTGGTGGTGGTGGGTTTACTGAATATATTTTTTGAGGATAAGAGGACAAAAAAGGTAATTGTAAAATTATAAACCAAACAGTATTCAACCATGCTACAAAGGATACACAACTTGTACTGAGTATTGCTAGGTCTTATTGCAGCTCACCAAAATAAATTTCTGTTCCAGTAAAGTATAAAACTTTAATAAACGTATCAAAACAGTGCAACTTTAATACAAAGCAAGTAATGAGTTAGGGTTTTTAAAAAGTAGTATCCTCCAGCTAAATTTCTACTCCAAAAAGGTTATAAAACTTTAATAAAACATATTAAAAGAGTACAACTTCTCTAGCAATGAAAAAGATGAGTGGACTGAGCCACCTAAACAATCACAGCACATCTCTTCGCTGCACCTTAACAACTGGTCTCTCCGTCAGTATCTTGGTCATTTTTGTGAACGGTATTTCAACGAGGAGTGATGAGACAAATGACACAATGTATGTGACAGCAAAGAATGAGAAGAACATGTAAATCTGTAATTGGCAAAAAAATGGTGAAAAGGTTAATATGCAGATTCGTGATTCAGGCGAGGGAAACTTACAAGATATAATAACTATGCTGCCCTGTGTTTATTCACCTTTGCTTTGAAGGACAATTTGAAAGATTGATTTACACTGTGAGGTCTGTTTTGGAACTAACAATGGTTTACTTGCAAAATGTCAGGGTTTGTCCTTGAAAAGTGAAGTGGACTACAAATTAGCTTGTGTGGATTAGGTTGGGTAAGCTATTTGGTTTTGTACTGTATTCTTTGTGTGCCATTGGTAAATTACCAATTCAACTTTTTCCCATATCAGGGTTTGCAGGTTTGACAGCTCACTTGCATATACGTCTAGGAGAGTTTAGGAGCTTAGCTTGCCTGCCTCAAAATGCAAGGCCTGGAATACCAATCATTTGAACGACTAAGGGAGGTAAAGTACAAACACAGAAATGATGTTTATAACCCTGGTTACTGGTATTTCAAAGAAAGCCAGGTTCAATTTGACTTAAGGGTGGGCTGGCAAGACCTCGAATTAAACAAAGGCAAATGCCATTGAAGTCTGCTAGTGTGAAATTGTCCCTTACAATCCAGGCCAACAGATAGCATTCACTACCTTGCTAAATTCTTAATCATATCACCATCATTACCCTCCTACTATGTAAACTTGTAACAGAACCTTGTAAGGTGATATCAACCAATGAAGTCCACAAAACATTTTGGCCAAATGAATCCTTCCACTATTCTTCTCTCATGCATGGCCTATGTAGCCACTTCTTTGTTACTAGGTACTTAACAATATGGTTTATAGTGAACCTGAGTACCATACATGGCCTACATAGCCATTACAGTGTCAACAGGTGTTACTTGAAAGTATGGTGTAGGATAATCTTGGGTGTGCATTGTTCTTTTGGAACTTTTCTTCCTTTCTGAAAAGAGCCTTGGTGTTCTCTTAAGATCTTAATATTAGCATTAGTTCTCTGCTCTCTTGAGGGAAAACAACAGCAATTTGTACCTCCAACCCCACCCTTTCACATTGCCTGGCCACTTTCCACACTTACTTCAAGGCCTACAGTGGACATATAAACAAAGGATCTGTTTTAAGTAACATTTAATGAATAATTATTTTCATATTAAAAATATGTTGAAATTATTCAATATCTCTCCCCATTCCTAAGATATACCTTCTCAAATTTTTACTTTTCCTGAGTGGGCTCATTTGCCAAACAAAACTTATGAATACTGTCAGTATTTCTTTTGTTAATCCTGTATATATTACCAATTCACTATTGCTGATTACTATGAACTTTTGCACGTGATAAGGACATTTCCATCCAGACAACAGATATTCCAACATTAACCCCTTGTGGCCTATCAACATTATAACTGCCCTTAGAATAAAGGTATGAGAAGCCAGACCACTTAAAGGCTTAGCTAATTCCTTACTACTGACTGATAATTTTAGTAAGTGCTGTCTGAAATGGACACAGTTCATTGAGAATCTACTGTGCTTATGTAGTAGAATAAGTTAAACATCCATGGGCATAGATCAAGCATTTTGATATCATGTAAACAAATCATACACAAGCTTCTTGATTTTAATTCTAGGCACTGCATGCCAAATGTAAGATCCATGCACATGTATCATATTTGACAAGACATGTTTACAAGGTTTTCACAGTTTGACCTCTAGTGACCTCAAATGACCTCTGAATTACTCAAAAACCAACACAGATCATACTCAATCTGGGCCCCTACATTTCATGTATGAATGTACACGTTTCCTTTCTTGAGATATGTTTATAAGATTTTTGAAGGTTGACCTCTGGTGACCTCAAATCATCTTTGACCAACACCATGTATAACAGGCGCCTATACTCAATATGGGGCATCTTCATTGCCAAGTATGAGGTCCCTCAAGGTTACACATATTGAGTTATTGTGTTTGCATGCACTTTTCAGCCTTAACACAGTTAGACTCTGGTAACAAGAATATTGGGCACCTAAATACTACTTTATGTATGAGATTAATCAGTTTTCTTTCTTGAGACATTGTGTTTACAAGGTTTTCACAGTTTATCTTTGGTGACCCAAAATGACCATTGACCATTGTGCCAGGGACTAAATTCAATGGTTTCAAAAAATGCAGAAAATTTTACAGTTTTATTAGGTGAAAACCACACGTTGATAGCACGTAACATTTTGGGAGATAATAATTTTCAAAGAACTGTAATTTCTTCAAGAGATACAGTGCATTACAGAAATGTGTGATGTCATCACAACACATTCATATGACTCAGCATTTCATTTCTTTATGACATTGACACTGCTGGAGGGAATATTTAACAACTTTGTTTGCTCTACCCTACATATGCTGTAATTTAATGCTAGACCTACATGGAAAGATATTTAGCCATTCCAACAGTATCACATTTTAAGGACAAATTAGAGCATTCAATTATCAAGAAAAACAGAGGGAATCTGAGGCAATGTGCCCAGATAACATTTCACTCTGTGACCTTGATGGGAACTGGAGGTATTTCTTGGCAAAATCAACCAATCTTAACCAGAAAGCCAAACGGTTTTGTGATTCCTTGCCTCCAGAATACAGTATATAAATATAGTACAGTGACAGTCATTTAAATTGACAGTTTCATTAAGGACATATAAAATTACTGTGTTAACATTTTTGAGCAGAATTAAAGATCCATGGAAAGAGATCAAACAGACTGATACTGTGACAGCATATCTTAGATTCAACAAGGTTTCCAAGTTCCTAAGTGAGATATGTTTACAAAATATTGCCCTTTTGATGTCTAGTGACTCAAATAACCTTTGACCTCCAACATAAACATTAGGAATCATCCACGCAACATGGTACACACTGTAAGCCTTCTTAACACTGTAAGCCTTCTTGACATATTGTGTTCGGCTCTTTTCAAGCTTCTCTCATTTTGACTTTTGTTGACCTCAAATGACCTTTGACCACCACAAGAAAACAAAAGCAATGCATTAATTATTCAGTATGGGTAATCCACATGCTGATCCATCAAAGCAACCCTTCTTGATGTACAGTGTTTCAAAGTTTTGACCTTTTGACCACTGGTGACCCCCAAATGACCTTTGACCTCCACCAAAACCTTAGGGACTATCTACTCCATATGGGCCATACACAAATCAAGTATGGGATCCACAGTTACCCTTCTAAAAATACTTTTTTTTTATGGGTATTTTTCAAAGTTTTCACATGTGCAGTAGCAATACACATCCCCCCCGCTGGCAAACCTTATCTTCCCCAATATCTGTGTGTCTATCAGGAAACATTTCACAGAAGAGTGAAGGTGTAGGAGTGATATCTATGGCTATGATATCTTTGGTATAAAATGGCAGTACGGCCCTATCTGCAGTGCTCTCTGTATTATTGTAACTACAATAATAGTAAATTACACTTGACCACTTCTGATTTGTTTATTCTATTGCTTTTTTTCTTTTCATTTTTTTCACTCTCTTAATTTCTATTGTTTTATAGGTTTAATTTTCTTTCATGTTATTTTGTATTTGATTTAAGCAATGGCTCTGTATCTGTTTCGATTTTTTTTTTGAACTTTTATTGTACAGCGCTTTAAGGCCTCAGAAGATTGCGCTTTATGAGTTGCCATTATTATTTTTATTATTAATGCAGTACTACACTTGCAAGCTGAACAGACAACTTACCGCGTTGTGAGCAGTCCAGTGAAATTCTGTTTTACTGGTATAGATCCAGTGTTCCATGACAATTGGATGAAAGAGGTAAGCTGCATATGAGAGCTTAGCCAAAGGTAACCAAATCTTCAATGACAAGAAAGTGTCAACAAATCCTAGGTTGGAATCAAAAAAAAAGAAAAAAACAAAAAACGAAAGAAAAAATCTCATATCATTTTCATAACCAAACGCCCTGCAACTGAAATGAAGTACATTAAATGCATTGAGCTTTCTGACATATTTGAAACAAGCCATGGCTAGTACAAGCAAAATGGCATTGTCTCATATTTACAGCTGGCTAAGGGGAAGGATAGGGGAAGGTAGAGATATAGGGGGATAATAGTGGGAAGGGTTGATATTGATAAGCATGTACTACTGAGACACTACACTGAATCCTTGCTTTTAATCATTTGAGAGGTAATTTGTAGTGTTGTACCGATATGCCAAGTAGCTGATATTACTGATACCGATATGTCACTTTTTAATATCGGCTGATACCGATGCGATACCGGTATTTGAGGAATGAACAAAGTACACACTACATCATAGGCCATTGGACCACTGGCAACTCCCTGACTGGACACTACCACTAAGTGTTGTGTCATTTTAATACTTTAGCATTTGCACGGGAAACCATTTGCCTGCCCGTTGTTCTGTTATCCAGTTCCAGATTTAGACTACTACCACGACTCCTGCAAAATGTTGTATGAGAAAAACATTCTTCCCTACTTAACATTCCCCCAGATAGTCAAAACCATTCATGTTTTTGTGTGCAATGCCAAGTGAGAAAGAATAAAATAATCAAAACGTTAATCATTTCAGAGTTGCTCTAACTTCTTTATTGTGCCGCGTGGAATTATATCATCTTGAGGTCCCTCTGTGATCTTTTTTTGATTCCTACAAAACTATCTCCTTCTGCTGCTCCAGCAACTTATGCTTGTGAATGTCATATATTAGCACATTAATGGTCAACGACATAGTCTGAGCTACTGTACCTAACGTAAGGTCCATTCCCCAAGAGAAACATTATATCGTTGTTCCTCAAAAACATCACAAGGTCATCACTGCTTAGAAGTTTAGTTACATGATTCCAATCAGCCATTGGCTGTTGAATTATCAGCTCATGAAGAAATGAAGCCAAAACCCCCATGTTAACTACTGTAAAATAGCCTAAAAAGCTGTTGATGTTACCATGTTACTTTGAATCAATTTAACTGTTCAAATCTTTAGGGAAAAGTCAGAACTTTTCATAAAGCCTCCCCCCCTCCCTCCAAAAAAAAAACCCATCTGCGCTAATTTATAACATTACTGAAATTACATTTGCAATCTGTTGACTCCCTGTGGACGAGAGTGTGGCATTTATAACAGTCAGCCAACTCCATATATTAGCCTACGATGTATGGAAACAGTTTACACATAGCCTAACAAGAGTTGCAATAGCCCTAATTAGGCCTAGGCTATACCTCACACTTCTGCTTAACACCTCAAACATACCACAGTAGACACCTTGAGTAAGGGGTTAAAGTTGTCACTATGATGCAAATCAAACCTGTACCATGTGTGGTGTACCAAGATAAGACTTCTAGTAGTGTAAATGATTATGAAAAGTTACCAATCAAGCCATACTATTAAAACTAGTGAGCACCATAATGGTGCTTGTGCGAAGTTCTTGAAAGAATTAAGTGTGCCCAAATTTCAACAGTAGGAGTAGACCAAGCTAGCTGCATAAGTACAGAGATCGGTGGGCCTGCTGCATGTGGAGCATGAAAAGACTTCCGCAAACGGAACTTGAAGTAATACGCGTCGGCAGTATGAATGGATGACGTAGAGGTTTAGAGTGTACGCTACGTGCAGGCAGAGCAGTATATTCCTGGCTCAACATGTAGGGAGATGCGGCACCACGCAGCATACTTGCTGTTAACACATGCAAGTTGCGAGGTACGCAATACATGGGCTGTTCAAGGAAAGTTATACAACATGTAGCATACAGGTTCCTGTTTTTGTACCTGGACAAACACATCTTTGTCATGGGTCAAAAGGTAGGAATTTACAGTCAAACTTAAAAAACGTAACATTTTTATTAAGTTTAAGATGAGAAATATCAGTAAGGCACTATCAGCATATTAGGTAACTTTACCGATACCAGTACTGGACGAAAATGGGTAGTATCTGCCAATACCGATATTGAATACTGATGATCGGTCCAACACTACTAATTTGTAGTCTCTCGACTTCTCAACGAACATATCATTGTCACTTTGACTGCCATTTTTTAGGTACTACAGATTTTGTGTCTCTCATATTACACAACTCACCTCCATTGCCAGTGATGCATGCATATGTAATCCATCCAACTCCTGAAGAAAACATAAGCCGTTTAATCCCTATCCAGATACCTCCAATCCACACAGGCAGGAGACGTTCGTAGCTGGTAAAATACATTGCAAACACAGGAAGTAAAACAGCAAACATAGCAGTAGACCATCCAACTGCATTCCATACCTGTAAAGATGACCAAATGTTAGAAATAAAAAGATGGTCCCTACAGCATCCATATTTTAAAATGGACTCTCCCACTATGGGAGACATTCCTTCAGTGCTGCTTCTCAGGGTCAATCATAACATTGTCCATAACAAATGGTACCTTGTTCAGAACACATGTTAAATTCACATTTAGGTCTTAGGGGATGAAGTTGCATGCACACACAATTGCACTACGAGATAATAGACAGCCTACCCTTTAACATCTCAGTTTTAAACACAGGCCATTCCACACTTTATTCTGGTCTGTAATGCTGTTCTTACCATACACTTTTCAGTTTACAATCCCCCTTTCCACTGCTATATTGCCCCCTGTGGGCTGGGGGTTGTAGAATATGCCCACGGCATTCCGTGCCTGTCATTAGAGGCGACTGAAGGGGAGGATCTGAACTGTATTTGAAACCAAACTTGAACTTGAACCGTGTTTGAAACTGTACTTGAACTTTACCTTTTTATCTAGCTGACACTATATAACACATCTGTGTTGGTGTGTCGTTAAATCCCAACTAACTCCACTGTTATATTTAGCAAATGTATCATTTTACTCATTTCATGTTCTTTCTTTAATTTAACCCTTTAAAAGCCAGATATATGTACTATTACGTATCCAACATACCACGCTTAAAATGAACAAACAAGCTAGGATAATACCCCTAGAAGTTGGTGTGACTTTATGAACAGCTTCTACACGTACTTTGTGTGGTGGTGCTATTGGACTTTTTCATACCTTGAACTAATGACGATATACAGAGCAAACAAAATGGCAGCCTCCAAGAGCAAGTCAGACTAAGCAGTGCATATTTTTGAATTGGCATAGGAAGTTTTGAAGGTGGCCTAGCTCAAAGAAAAGAGACGGTGAAATTGATTCATATGATATATCCCCGAACATACTCCATGGTAACTGAGGCTCTGTCAATTGTCAGGATGCTTTTCCATAGCCCAATTTGCAATCCTGGGGTAGATGAACATCATGCATCATTACAGGGACAAGTTCCGCGAATTTAAGCAATCGATGGCCATTTTGAATTTGTTCGACCAGAATTGCATTTTAAACGATGGAAACTGATAGAGAAATGTACATTCTACAATTTTTATGTTCAGATCAACTTCGAATTCAGTTTAGGTAAAAAGTTACGTTAGATTGTCAATAATGTCAAGAACTGTGCTAAGTTAGCTGGCTGAAAAGGGCACAACAGGAAAATTCAGGATGGTTGCGAAAGGGTTAAATTAATGCTGCTGACTATGGTAACAAAACTTTCCATTCACAGATACAAATTTAGCTGTAGAGTAAAGCCTAGTCTAATACATATCAATGTAGGCTAGGCTGCACTTATGCATTGCTAGGATTTCATTGTGGTGTTACACAGCCAGCTCACAGAAGCATATATTGTACATAGGGTTCAACTAAGCAGTGCACACGACTTCATTCTGCAGTTTGTTTCTCTTAGTCTTTAAGGATGATCCTCCTTTCATCAACATTATAGAGTAATTCATAAGTGCAAGTACTGTTCATAGAATCTCGCTGAAAATGCAACATATGTGTCACAATTTGTTCCTCATTTTAAGCAGGACATTTTGCACTTTTCAGTATAAACACCAAAATACAACATGAAAAATTGGAACAAGTACCATGAAAATGGAAAAGTAGGCTTCCCTGTACTATCTAGAACAGCGCTTCTCAACCGGTGGGCTGCGGCCTACTGGTGGGCCGCGAAGCTCTCCCAAGTGGGCCGTGAGATCCGCCATAAAAAAATTAAAAATAAAGAAAAAAGAATAAACTTTTTGTAAGGTGGGCCTCGAGAGAGTCAGGAGAGTCAAAGTGGTCCTCGAGATAAAAAAGGTTGAGAAGCGCTGATCTAGAATGTACTCCTATTTCCAATGCATCATATTCCAGTACTATCTCAGAAGTCACTGACAACTAAGCAGTTCATAGTCAACAGCTGCAGACTAACAATACATGCTAGAAATGTTGCCAAGCAACTAGTAGTAAACAGCTGCAGACTAACAGTGCATGCCAGAATGTTGCTAAGCAACTAGTAGTAAACAGCTGCAGACTAACAGTGCATGCCAGAATGTTGCTAAGCAACTAGTAGTAAACAGCTGCAGACTAACAGTGCATGCCAGAACGTTGCTAAGCAACTGGTAGTAAACAGCTGCAGACTAACAATGCATCATGCTAGAAATGTTGCTAAGCAACTAGCAGTAAAAAGCTGCAGACTAACAATGTATGCCAGAATGTTCCTTAGCAACTAGTACTCAACAGCTGCAGACTACAATGCATGCTAGAAATGTTGCTAAGCAACTTGTATTAAACAGCTGCAGACTAACAATGCATGCCAGAATGTTGCTAAGCAACTAGCAGTAAACAGCTGCAGATTAACAATGCATGCTAGAAATGTTGCTGTGCCAATATGAATTCTGCTTTTTCTTTTCTTTGCAGAGATACACATTTGCTTCAAGACTGTTTTCTTTTCTTTCTAAGACAAAATGCATTCAACATGTTTGGTCCAAATATAAGAGATTAACTTTCAAGATAACATCATCTTCAAAACCAATCACCTATATTAAAGTCCCAGTACGACTTTGTATACAAATTTGGATAAGAGAAATGAGTGGTGCATACAGTTACATAAACCCAAACATAACCAAAGAAATGATTTGTTGGAGAAAAAAAGACATTTACGGAAATTTACGGAAGTGAAACGTTGTTTTAAACAAATCGTGACTGTAAATGTAACAGCTGTTTCAAAATGCACAAGGTTCATCACGGTGGGAAGTTCTAGATCATTATGAATATTCATTACTCAGCTGCTTCGAGATCTCATCATGTCGACGACTGTCCAGCACGCGAGACAGCACGATGCAGCCAGTCTATATCTGCTGCATACGCACTCGCTTACCGTATTTTCATTGTGCACTAATCAACGACGAATGCTACTGTAGGCTACGATGTGCTCGATGCACGAACAATGTAGCTTTCGGGCCGTAACGCACAAGCAGTCAACTTGCGTGACATTGGCTGCCAGATGCGGGTGTGCATGTCCGTATAACCTGCCTGTATTTTGCCTCGCTGTGCCAGGCAACATTATCTTGCTTAGGATTTCAGGTGAGGTTTTCCTCCTTTTTCATGTTAGTTGTGCAACAATTTTCTTGGCATGAGTAATTATTTCTACGTACAATTCAAGTCTAAGCCTACACTAACCTGAGTATAGTCCTAGGCCGTTTGTGTAGTCCATCCGTCCAATATACAAGCAAATGCTCTGCAATGTTTAAGTGCGTAAATTCCACTACAGTTGAGCATGTAGGCAAGGCACCTATAGTTGTTTATTCATGAATAATCATAAACAAACAGACTATCATTGGTTCATACTCCTGACTGATAGGCTCATTACGAGGAGAGAACTCGAATTTCAGTTGGCAATCCGAATTCAACATCTGCATTTCGGACAAGGATTACACTCGAAAGAAGCTAGGACTGTTCTTCTATGTATGTTAGAACTTCTTAAACTGTTACCAACTTCATATATCTGGCTCTCGTGCTATGACAATTTTTGGCAGTTTAAGTATTTCTTTATACAAAGTCGTACTGGGACTTTAACTGATGTCAAAGATCATGACTGTAATGCAAAGACTGTGTGTACTGTAACATTATCACAGACGACCTCTGTGGCTGGTACGGCAAATGTGATAATTCTACCTAGCAAGCACTGTATTCCTTTAATGTGGAACTTACTTGCTAAATGACACAACACCCCTCTCATTTCACTAACAATGGACCCTTGAAAAGGGTTAAGGGTGTAATCATTGGATGGGTATTTAACTTACATACCATGTTTTACTCATAAACGTCCTTAAGTAAACAATAAAAATTACTTACTGATGGGATTTTCTTTTTCTGGCCATTGACCTTGTACAGAAGATATCCAACAAAGATACCAACAGTGTAGGACTGGATACGACACCAAGGTGTGGCATAGAGGATACCACCCCCAGGGGCAAAAGCATCTGGGTGTCCTCTATAAAGGATGAAAAAATGTTGAAGAATTTTGCCTTGCAGGGAAAGGTCATCAGACACTACATTATTTCTAGATTAAAAGATGTGCTGAGGCTTACAGACTTAAAAATCACAATTGTAAAGAATTCAAAGGCTTCAGAACATTGCATGTACATCAATGTGAGGTTGTGAGATCCCCCTGCTTGCTTGAAGTTCACTTTGTGATAACCTTTTGATTGTTAATATCTCAAAAACAGCACAAGTTCAAGAATTAAATACATTTGACATTGGAAAATTTGCTCCTTTACAAATGTACAGCTTGCTGGCTTGAACAGGTTGAGGATATAATCCAGGTATCCTCAGCTATATTCAGTGAAGTGCCACTTGATTGAATAAAAACACAAGGAGTGCCACCATCCAACCTGGTGACTGTTCATCCTGTGGGAGTAATTATATCGAAAAGATGTTTATTACAACCAGTCCCGTAGCGAAAATAACCAATTTGGGAGGGGGGCACATCACGCTGTAGTGAAACTTGCAACTGTGAGGCTTGCATTACAGGGGCTTCCCCACCTGTTACCTACAGAAAATGTATCTACCAGGATACTCGTAAGTGCGGCCCAATTGACAGGTTGAGTTTGTGAATGTCTGAATAATAGTGTACCATCCACTGCTCTTTCCATTTGTCATGCAGCCAGCCAGCCTGGTGCGCACCATCTGAAATTGTGCCGTGCACCACTAGTTGAGAAAGCCTGATATAATCAATGAAAAGGCTTCAAACACTTTTGTATAATGAAATATTTTAGGGATACTTATTTGCTTGCCACTTTCATAGCAATAACATGTGATAAAACCTTTACTATGGAGTACCATGTAATGGATTAAATGAAACACATTTAGTATTTTAGAGCAGGAACTTGACCCCACATGACAGCTACATGACCACTGATTGGCAAACTAGAAGTTTAACCTCATTTCCAACCAGGAAGCCCCTACACAACAAGTTAGACAGCGGCCGCTACTTCATACACACATTGCTATGGCACACTGCTCCATTTATTGGTAATCACAGCAAAGTATAAAAGTGAAGGACTCCCTCATCATCCCAGATTTACATCTGCTTTTAGCCAGGCTATCACAGTACGTCGAATACCAAATATGCAATAAATACCAAAAGTTTACTTACCCAGGATAATTACCACCAGTTATCTTAAACCCCCAACTGAATCCCATAGTCATGACGACAGAGATTACCGTTACCGCAATAGTCAAAGCAATACCAAACTTGGCTCTTGAAGGTCTGTGGGCACAAAACAGGAGTATAAAACAAATGTCATTATGTCAAGTTTAGTAAAATGTCTTCTGTGCTACAAGTTAAGGAAATCATGCACACTTTTAATACCATTTATGACATTTTTTTGAAAAATACACACATACGTTTGACACATACATATAAAGCCAACACTATATATTACAAGTATATTAAGCAAATTGGAACTACCACTTTATGTATTTTTAGTTGATGACTATATGGTATGCTCAGTCTACAACTTATTTATGCGTGAGACTATATAGCACCAAAAGTTGATGCAATTCGCATGGTGCTGCCTATGAGATAACTGATTTTTATATAGTTTTGCAAACCATTTTCATGTACATATGGTCCTTTGTACTCATGAATGTTAATTAAGATAAACTGATACCACAGAAATGTCTGTTACTTTAATACTTTAAAATACCAAATACCAAGCAGATCAGGTATTATGCCAGCCAGTATGAAATTAATTCATTAAATTAGTTCATTTTAACCCATGCTTTGGAATAAGTAAAGTAATCAAAGTATGATTTTGAGGTAAATAGAAAAGAAGGAATATGCTCTTTTCATTGGCAAACTCAATATGGTCAAATATAATGTCTATAAATCTGTCATGGTGGCTTACAAATACAACACGTCTCAAAGTAGCATGTTGTGATTAGCAAATACTGCACTTATTTTCAAAGAAATGAAAAAGAAATGATAGTTTTAAGAAATGCAGAGCATTATGGGCAATCTGTGATGTCAATGGGGAATATTGAATAGACATAGCCCATATATTCTTTGTGGTTCTGACATAGCTCTGCAGAAAATTCAGTAACTTTCTTTGCTATACCCCATACATGGCACAGTTTCACACTAGACATATTCAAATATTTAAACTGTATCAAATTTCAAGGGCTGAACTAATGCTACAGACTCCACTCAGGGACAAATAGTGACATTTTTTTCTCTCTCACATGGGATGCTTTTTACAATGCCACTGTAAAAAAAGTCTTTTAAAGAAGAAAAACTTGGAAGCAAACAATTTAATAAATGCCTCCTTGAAATCATAAATAAATATAACTGTGTGGCAGGTATAATTAAATATTCCAAATTTATTTTAAATGGGCTATTAATTTATGTTACCATGTTCATTTCTTGGCCAATGCAATAATTATACAACTTATTGACTATAGATTTGTGGCACACTCTATATACCAAACTTAGCACCAAACAGATGGCACCCAAAACCTAATCTGTACAGTTAAGAGTGAATGATACCATGGATCAGCATAAATTAAAATGCTATACTATATATTTTACCAGCTGGTAATGATAAATGCAGCACTCATGGTACTAAAAGAAACTGTGCCAATATTCCTCATTCTGGTTCAATACTTATATTGGTAAAATTTACCTCATCATACTTCTCTACCAAACAAAATGTACAGAAATGAACAAATGCCCACCTTTTTCCCCAGTGCCTAACTATAGCTCCCAATATTTTGCCATACCAGAAAGCCAAAAGGCTTAGTGATTCCTTGCCAAAAGGGGGGCGCTTTGTTACACTGAGGTTCATCCATCAAATTTATACTTCTCTACTTCATCATTTTTTATGATGTGGTCACAATTTCAACTCTGCTCACATCAGCTCATGCCACATGACCTTTGAACCAAAACATGAATAACCAAAAAAATGAAAAAAAAAAAGTATTAGAAGGGATTTGTCTGTGCTTCCTCCTTTGTAATGACATGTTTACAAAGTTTCAGTTTTTGACGATTGGTGACCTCAAATGGCTTGTGACCTCCACGCAAAACAATTGCCTTTATCTTCTCACCATACCACATCTACATACTTAGTATGAAATCTATCCACACTTCCTACTTTGAAATATCATGTAAACAAGGTTTTCAGACTTTGACCCACGGTGACCCCAGATGACCTTTGACCTCCACCAAAAACAATAGGGTTCTTCCTCTCACCACAACGCATCTACATACCAAGCATGAAATCTATCCAAGCTTTCTTACTTGAGATATCGTGTAAACAAGGTTTTCAGATTTTGACCCTCGGTGACCCCAGATGACCTTTGACCTCCACCAAAAACAGTAGGGTTCTTTCTCTCACCACAATGCATCTACATACCAAGCATGAAATCTATCCAAGCTTTCTAACTTGAGATATCGTGTAAACAAGGTTTTCAGATTTTGACCCCCGGTGACCCCAGATGACTTTTGACCTCCACCCAAAAACAATAGGGTTCTTCCTCTCACCAAAACGCATCTACATACCAAGCATGAAATCTACCCAAGCTTTCCAACTTGAGATATCGTGTAAACAAGGTTTTCAGTTTTGACCCCCAGTGACCCCAGATGACCTTTGACCTCCACCAAAAACAATAGGGTTCTTCCTCTCAATATGGGCCTTCTATGTACCAAGTTTGAGAACTGTCCAACTTTCCCTTCTTGAGATATCGTGTAAACAAGCAAAACCATCACATATACACACACACACACACACGGCATCACCATCGCATAGATTCCTTGCCTGCCTTCGGCAAGGAATCAAAAATGGCAATTCTTGAAGATCCAGCTTTAAATCATAAACATATGTAATGTTTCATTTTAGTGAGGTTATATTTATGTGTAATGAACTCATTTTTAAATATATAGGTGTAAGATTGAAGTAAGCTGCCACTGAGGGTTCTCAAATATTGATCACACTCGATACTGTTGATATACGTCTGACACTATTTGGGTCTAAAACTAAGGGTACCAACCAAAACTTTGTTTGTCTGGCAAATTTTTTAGAGTTCCCAGATTTTCTAAGGCGAAAAATTTGATACTTGTACTTTTGCTAGTAAAATGTTACACTTAACACTTTGACTCGTGCAGCATATTATACTTGGTTCACCTTACGTTTGGATTTTAAAACTAGATCACAATAGGACAAAATTTTAAAACAAAAGCTAGTTCATAACACAAACGAGGCTTCTTTAAGTTTTGATACTTTCCTGATAAACTCAACCTAGTTTAGTGTAAAATGCGTACATGGTTACTGTTATACTTCAGTTGTCCAGTGACCTTACTGTATGTACAACAAAAGTATGGGTATGTATTCTCATGTTGCTAAGTAGTACTTTTATCTTTTGCTTTTTATGATTTCATATGATTTCATACCATTCTGCAAACCCTGTCAAGGCTATACATCCTACCCACTTTTGAAACATTTTATTATTTAACCAATTTATACATCATCTTCTATTAAAATTCCTATTTTCATGTCATCCATGGTTTTTTTTTTAATGTTTCTGTACTGTTTACAATTTTGCCAACCCTCTGAGTATATTATTCTATGATAAGCATGTTGATTCACAACAATAGACCCTTTTCCTAATAGCAATTACAAAGGACTGTGGGAGAGAATTTTGGTATGCGTCGTTTTGAGCCACACCAATATGTAATCGATAACCAGAAAGCCCAAAGGCGTAGTGATTCCTTGCCTAATGAGGCTGCTTTGCTGCACTGAGGTTTGTCCCTCAAATTTATCTTTCTAGACTATATCATTTTAAGATGTTTTAACAATTTGATCTCTGCTGACCTCACATGACCTTTGAATCCCACCAAATATACCAAACAAGGTTTTCGCAGTTTTACCTCCGGTGACCTCAGATGACCTTTGACCTCTACCACAAACAAGAGGGTCCTTCTCAACATGACAAATCTATATACCAAATATGAAAAGTGTCAGTCATTGCTATCTTGAGATATCGTGTTTACAAGCCGCTTACAAGGTTTTAGCAGTTTAACCTTCTTTGACCTTTGACCTCTACTAAAAACAATAGGGTTCTTCCTTTTGACATGATAAATCTGTATACCAAATACGAAAAGTGTCCTTCACTCCTACCTTGAGAAATCGTGATTACAAGGTTTCAGATTTTTAATTCTGGTGACCTCAAATGACCTTTGAATCCCACCAAAAACAATAGTGTTCTTCCTCTCACCACGACAAATCTATATACCAATAATGAAAAGTGTCGGTCATTGCTATCTTGAGACATCGTGTTTACAAGTTGCTTATGAGGTTTCGCAGTTTAACCTCTGATGACCTCAGATTACCTTTGACCTCTACCAAAAACGATAGGGTTCTTCCTCTTGACATGACAAATCTGTATACCAAGTATGAAAAGTGTCCGTCACTGCTATCTTGAGATATTGTGTGTACAAGGTTTTCGGTTTTTTACCTCTGGTGACCTCAAAAAGACCACTGACCTTCACCAAAAACAATAGAATTCTTCCTCTCAACTTGACAAATCTATATACCAAATATGAAAAGTGTCGGTCATTGCTATCTTGAGATATCAATCATGTTTACAAGTTGTTTACGAGGTTTTTGCAGTTTAACCTCTGATGACCTCAGATGACCTTTGACCTATACCAAACACAATAGGCTTCTTCCTCTTGACATGACAAATCTGTATACAAAATATGAAAAGTGTCGGTCATTGCTATCTTGAGATATCGTGTTTACAAGGTTTACTGGTGACCTCAAATGACCTTTGACCTTCACCAAAAACAACAAGGTTCTTCCTCTCAACATGACGAATCTATATACAGTAAAACCCCGTTTATCCGAACACATCGGGACCAAATGTTGTTCGGATAACGAAAAAGTTCGGATAAACGGAGTTTCAAGTTTTTGCTATAAGTACGGTACACTGGGTCCATATAAGATAGTGTGTCAACACATTTCCAAAATAATTCCGAAAAGGCTTAAAATTGCAGACAAAATCCCCCAAAATATTTCGTTACTATTTTTTGTGACCGATGATATGACAAATAAATTTTAAGACGTCTAAAACAGAGAGGTTTTATTCCAAAAATTTGAGCCTTCGCTCGTCTGAATGATCAATGCTTTCTACACACTAAATGAATGTGTGTGCTGAAGAAAAGCTGTAACGATCTGGAGAGGTATCTAGAGTAAAAATTCTGCAAAAATTTCAAAAAATGTTAGAGACACATGTGTTGGAGACTCTCAAACAGCAGTTCGCAATGTTTTTGCAAGGTCTACTTTCATTATTTTTAGGTATGAAGCTCACTACGTTACTACTTTTCAGATTTAGTGAAACTAAGACTTACGCTAGCCTAACGTATTTTTGTATGAGAGGCTATTGAGCCTATACCGACTCATGGCTCCTAACAAAAATGTCAAAGCAAATACGTACGATTTTTCTTCCAAATTTGACAAAGAGATAACAGATTGTTTTCCATGTCCACATGTCGGCTGTTTTAGCCATCGTGACATCTTTCCATTACTTTTAAAGTCCCGAGAAAAATTACTGCATTTCTGCTAAAATTTACGTTGAATTTTGCCTTGTAAAGCACTTAAAACTTGGTGTATACTACTGTAATTATGTTGACTATTATTGTTGTCAAATCTGACGGATAAACGGGGTTTCGGATAAACGGGGTTCGGATAAACGGGGTTTTACTGTACCAAATATGAAAAGTGTTGGTCATTGCTAACTGGAGATATGGTGTTTACAAGCTAAGCATCACACATACACACAACATCACCATCATGATCGCATAGATTCCTTGCCTGCCTTCAGCAAGGAATCAAAACAATGCGCACCTAAACTCTACCTATGATCCTTTGTAATTGCTATTTGTTAAAGGGTCTATGGCCAGTTTTGACAAGCTCTGGCCTACAATAATTTTATAGCACCAATTTTTCTTTGAAAATATATAATTTTTTAAAGTGTTTCATCTTTGTTTGTTATTCATGCTTAACTTAGTTTATTTTGATTAACACTTTGTGGATAATATGTCGCACCAACACATGAACTGTTATAAATTTGTTATAATAGCTTCAGGAAAAAGCAATGTGTTGAAAAGGTTAAGCCTGGGTCACACCACCACGACTACCCGCCACTCTTCGTCGTAGACAATTTGCATAAATCGTAGACATTCTGGTGCACCGACTGCTTCCAACTACGACTGAACATGTTCAATTAGGCCAACAGCTTATGACACAATGGAACGCTAGTCATAGAACCGGCCACACCGCCACGACCACAGCCGATGCAGTGGGTGGTTGCTGTCGTGTCGTGGGTTGTCGTGGCAGTGTGAACCGGGCTTTAGATTAAACTTACCTGCATAGCAGCAGCAAAAACAATGGGCTGATGACGTAAAACTGCATGTCATTAGCCAAGTACCATGTCCAGCCCATACACTGTAAATCAGAGAAAGAATAGCAGTCTAACTTTTGCCTCAGCTACAAAAGACTCATTAGTAGCTGTTCAAAATGCTGAAAAATATGTGAAAAATCCATATTGTGTAACATTTTCAATAGTATACTGACTCAAATATTTCATCAGGCCTTTATAAAATAATTTTCTTCAACTTGAAGCTATCTTTGCAATATTGGTCTAATATTTGAAAACATTTCACATATAAAAAGTCCAAATGTGTCAAGGCCACAAGACAGCTATCTCCTCGACTGTGCTAACAACTTTTGACAGGTACTATAAACCGTGTGCAGGTTAGGTTACAAACATAAATAAGAGGTAATGCAGGGGAGTGTTCACAAATGCCCACATGGGTCATATTCAGACTAGAAAGGGCAACAAATACCACTAAAATTGGTACTTTGAAAACTATTTCAGTTGCATAATCATTGAGTGGCCAGTGAAAAAGAGTATCTTGGGATTACTTTGACTTGTCACATTGATGGAGGCCTATTTACTTTCTTCAAATAAAAATATCTTACTTTGTAAAATTTTTACAAGACAGTGATAAAAGGTATCTATCAATTATTCTAGATGTATAAGATAATGGACAACAGACTTTCAAGTGACTCCCACTTGTTCTACTTTCTCAAACTTCTTGATCCTTCCTCCTACTACTCCTACCACTTTTTGAAAATCTTACTTTATCCCATCTTTTTCTTTCTTTATCCTACTTTTTGGATTTGACTGAAATAAATGCATTAAATGACAATTAAAAATAATTGAAAAAATATCTAACAAGAAAACAAGAATGCTTAGTGATTCCTTGCCATGTGGATATGGTTGTAGTACAGTGGTCTCAAGCTGTCACAGCTTCATTGAATTTACTGCAGCTGTGCTCAAATTTAGGTATCAAAAGTTAAAATTCTATGGGTAAAGATCAAACAGATTGATTCATGTTAACATGGTCATACATCTGTTTCTTGCTTTAAATTTTGGGCATTGCTTGCCAGATATAAGATCCAAACATGTTTCATTCATGAACTTGACAAATCATGTTTAGGAGCTTTTTACAGATTAATTTCTGGTAACAACTAACATAGGACCACCACCACAGATGATACAGATAATATCACCCAATGTAGGGACCCATATGCAAGTATGATTTTGAGTAATACATGTATCCCTTTGTGAAATACCTGAATCATTGTACCTGGTCTTCACAGTATGACCACTAGAGACCTAAAATGAGCTTTCACCTACACCAAAGACACTAGTGGTTATGCAATCAACATGATGTACCTAAATACCAAACATGAAATTCATACAGTTTTCTTCCATGAGATTATCATGTTTACAATGTCCTCACAGTTTGACCTCTAGTAACCTCAAATGACCTTTGGCCACCACTAAAGGTTTTAAAGATCATCTACTTAATGTGGGGCACTTAATAACTGCCTTACACGACATAAAAAGAAGTTTGACTTCTTGATATATCATGTTTACAAGGTTTTCACAGTTTGGCCCCCATGACCCCAACTGACCTTTAAATCCACCAAAACAATAGGAGCTATCAACTAAATATGGGCCATCCACATCTTAACTATAACATCCCCTACACTACCCTTCTTGAGATATCATGTTTACAAGGTTGAAATCTTCTGACCACTCATGACCCCAAATGACCTTTGACCTCCACCATTAACAATAGGGATCATCTACTTCATATTGAACATCCACATATGTCAAGCATGAAATCCCTCACAGTTACCCTTCTTGAGATATCCTGTTTACAAGAAGTTGACCATTAGACCTCTTATAACCCTAAATGACCTTTGACTTCCACCAAAAATTATAGGGACAGCTACTAAATATTGGCTATCCACATGCCATGTATGAGTTAGAGTTAGAGTTGGATGAGGTTTTACAGCTCAGTTTCTAACCAACTGGTTTAAGTTGGGCCGGCCAAGGTGTTTTTTCCAGTTCTGGCTCACTGGCTTGTTTTCCCTACTCCATTGCTTATGCTGAGCACCAAGCACAATGGCAGTAGGTTCCATTTTAAAGTCTTTGGTATGACCCGGCCAGGAGCTGAACCCCAGACCTTCCATGTATGAGATCCCTCACAGGTACCCTTCCTGAGATACTGCAAGTTATTTTGCAAGTTTTGACCTTTTGTATAGCCTTAAATGACCACTGATTTCCACCAAAAGAGATAGGAATCATCTACTAAATATAGGCCATCGAAACATGCAAAGAATGAATTCTTTAAAAATTACCCATCTTGAGACATCATGTTTACAGGGTTTTGATCTTTTGAACTCCTGTGACACTAAATGACCTTTGACCTCCACAAAAAAGAATAGGGCTCATCTACTGAATATGGGTCATCCACATGCCAAGTATGGGGTCCCTCAGTTATCCCTGTTGAGATATGTTTAAAAAGTTTTGACCTTTTGCCATCTCATGACCCTAAATGACCTTTGACCTCCACCATGCATAATAGGGATCATCTATGGAATATGGACCATTCACATGCCAAGTATGAGATCCCTTGAGATATCATATTTGACAGATTTTGACCTTTTGACCTCTTGTGACTCTAAATGACCTTTGACCTCCACCAAAAATATCATCTACAGAATATGGGCTATCCACAGGCTACGTATGAGATCCTTCACCGTTATCCTTCTTCAGCTATCATGTTTACAAGGTTTTTACCTTTTGATCTCTTATGACCCCAAGTGACCTTTGTCTTCCACCAAAAACAATAGGGATCATCTACTCAATATGGGTGATCCACATGCTAAGTATGAGATCCCTCACAGTTTAATACCCTTCTTGAGATACTGATTACAAGATTTTGACCTTTTGACCTCTTGTGACCTTAAATGACCTTTTACCTCCACCAAAAACAGTAGGTCATCTATCCAATATCAGCCGTCTACATACTGAATATAAGATCCCTCACAGTTACCCTTCTTGAGATATTGTGTTTAAGAGCAGTTTTCAAGTGTTTTACTTTTTGATCTCGATTGACCCCAGATGACTTTTGGTGTGCAAAACTTATACTAATCACCTACTAAATATGGGCCATCCACATGCTTAGTGTGAGATCATTCACTACTACCTTTCTCGAGATATCATGTTTTTGAATATGGGCTGTCTACAAGCTAAGTATGAGATCCCTCACAGGTACCCTTCCTGAGATATCGTGTTTACAAGCAAAGGATCACATACATACACACATACATGACATTGTCATTACCTAGATCCCTTTTGCCTCGGGCAAGGAATCAAAAAGCCATGATGATGCTGTCAGCATTACTGAGTATCTATAAAATGATAATTCACAACAAGCCTCTTTTTGTCCTACTTTAAGTAAACAAAATCCACTTTTCTCCTTTTCACTAAGAATTTTGATCCTAATTTTTCATGTAGATCCACTTGAAAGCCTCGAAAAAGCATCATAGTAAAACTCACAAGGCCCTGGGAAACTCACTACATGGCCCTGGGAAATTCACTGAGATGCCTTGGGAAACTGACTACAATGCCCTGGAAAACTCACTGTCATGCCCTAGCTGGCAAACTCGATCTGGAAAGAGACAATTTCAATTTGTGTATATGAGTGGTCAATGAAATTTGGCAAATGAGATCTCAAGTCCAGGAGCTGACTCCTTCTTGAACAAATGATACACAAGGTATTTCCCAGACCAAACGTTAAATTTTTCTTACCACAGTTATAAGATATGGGCTTGGAAATAGGTTGTTAATGTACAACACATTAGCTGCGCCATACACCAAACAATGATGTGCATATTCCGAGTATGTTTCATTTTTCTGGTATCCCCTGCCCACCAGTGCACTGAGTCCAATGTAGACACCTATAGCGAACACTAACAAAGGCGTGAGACGCATATAACGCTGAAAATAGAACAGGGGCCAACTGATTTCGCCACCAGTAGCTTTCATCTTTTTCAGTGTAAGGTAGGTTACAAGAAGTCCGCTGAAAGTTAAGACAGGAAACAAGATTAAGAAGGACAAAAAAATGTGTCCTAAAATTTTTATCTTGTCATATGAAGGCTTCAAAGATACATAAGCAGAATGCACAATGTCTTGAGGTTTTAAAGACTTCTCCACTAAGGACACAATGTTTCTTCAACAGAAGTAGCTTCTACACATCTTAAGCACTATTTTGGTAAACCACTGCTGTAAGGTGTGATGAAAACAGGTTACAATACTGTAGCAACAGACCTCCACAAGAAGTTCTTGTATTTAGCATAATGCATCCACAAACCAAGCATTGGAAGTTTCAGAAGTGTCTGAATTGACCTCTTATGACCCCAGGGGCTGATTTCACTAAAGTTTAGATCATTGCTAACCCCACTACCCATCGCTAAACCTTAAATCCATTGGAATTTAGTAATCACTTTTTGCAAAAGATTCCAAAAAACTTTAACAAGCAATTTTACAAAATTGCAAAATTTTACATCCCCCATAGTGCATATGGGAATTTTAGACCAATAAGATTCAATTAACCAGAAAGCCAAAAGGCTTAGTGATTCCTTGCCGAAAGGGGGGTGCTTTGTTACACTGAGGTTCATCCATCAAATTTATACTTCTCTTCTACATCATTTTTTATGATGTGGTCACAATTTGACCCCTGCTCACATCAGCTCATGTCACATGACCTTCATACCAAAACTTGAATAACCACAAAAATATGAAAAAAAAAAAAAATAAAACGTATGAGAAGGGATTTATCTGTGCTTCCTCCCTTGTAATGACATGTTTACAAAGTTTGTTTTTGACCTCTGGTGACCTCAAATGGCTTGTGACCTCCACAAAAAAACAATAGGGCTTTTCCTTGCACCATAACACATCCACATACTTAGTATGAAATCTATCCAAGCTTCCTACCTTGAGATACTGTGTAAACAAGGTTTTCAGACTTTGACCCCTGGTGACCCCAAATGACCTTTGACCTCCACCAAAAACTATACGCTTCTTCCTCGCACCATAACGCATCCACATACTTAATATGAAATCAATCCAAGCTTCCTACCTTGCGATATGGTACAAACACGGTTTTCAGAGTTTGACCCCTGGTGACCCCAGACGACCTTTGACCTCCACCAAAAATAACAGAAATCTTCCTCTCACCATACCACATCCACATACTTGGTATGAAATCTATCACAGCTTCCTACCTTGTAATATCATGTAAACAAGGTTTTCAGACTTTGACCCCCGGTGACCCCAGATGACCTTTGACCTCCACCAAAAACAATAGGGTTCTTCCTCTTACCATAACACATCTACATACCAAGCATGAAATCTATCCAAGCTTTCTAACTTGAGATATCGTGTAAACAAGGTTTTCAGATTTTGACCCCCAGTGACCCCAGATGACCTTTGACCTCCACCAAAAACGATAGGGTTCTTTCTCTCACCACAACGCATCTACATACCAAGCATGAAATCTATCCAAGCTTTCTAACTTGAGATATCGTGTAAACAAGGTTTTCAGAGTTTGACCCCCGGTGACCCCAGATGACCTTTGACCTCCACCAAAAACAATAGGGTTCTTCCTCTCCATATGGGCCATCTATGTACCAAGTTTGAGAACTGTCCAACTTTCCCTTCTTGAGATATCGTGTAAACAAGCTAAGCCGTCACATACACACACACGCACACACACACACACACACACACACGACATCACCATCGCATAGATTCCTTGCCTGCCTTCGGCAAGGAATCAAAAACCTTGGAAGCAGACATTTTTATAATCTTGGACTAAAAGTAGCCTTAAAACACTTACCTAAGAACAAAGAAAGAATCCACACCAAGATCTCCTTCGCTTACAAGTTTGTACCAAAATTTGCGCTGAATGTCTTGACTGAGGTAAGCTGGGTTATCTGTAAGGTACGAAGGAAGCAATGTCTAGAGCTCACACACATTTGTCATGTGATTTGGAAAATGCTAATCATTCATACATTAACCACTTACCAGAATTGAATTTCTTAGTCTTGCTTTAAGCAGTTAGACCTAGAATTATCACAACCATATGAGAGATACTCGAAGAAACTGAAACAATTCCACAAACTCTAAATACAAGTGTAAACATCACTAGCAGAACACGCAATACCTACAAAACAAAACAAAGTGGATCCCACAGCCAGATCATTTTTGATTCCGAGTCTTATCTTACCACATTCAGTCACAGATTCTAAATATGAGCACGAATATTTATTGCCTATGGCTACAACATGCAGAAATCAGAACAGGCTATGCTACATACTATAGCACAGGATAGATTTCAATTCAAATTACAAGCATAAAACATAAAATAATGACAGAAGTAAAATACATTAAGCATACAGAAGATCAGCCTGATATAATGTGAACATGGTTACAAATCTTCTTCTTGCTTTGAATTATAAGTGTTGCATACCAGATACAAAATACAAATATGTTTTATAATTGACAAATCATGTTTACAAGGTTTACACACCCTGACCTCTGGTGACCTCAAATGGTCTTTGACTTCCAGCAAAAACAACACAGCTCATGCACTCAATATTGGGTATCCACTTGCAAAGGATAAAATTCCTACTATTTCTTTCTTGTGATATGATGTTTACAAGGTTCAGGTCTCAGGTTCAGATTACAGTATCATGAAAGAAGAAAGGGAAAAATTTTTTGTCCCATCTTCAAACCTAGTTTGGTTGCTAAGATATCCACAATATTTTACTTGAAGCAGTTTCAAGGTGATGTCACAAACTCTATTTCTTTTTGAGATATATTGCGTACTTCTTATATTACTTCCAAATATTTTGTAGGTCCAACCATCATTCAGATAACGAAGGAATGGACTGAAAGAACCATATTCTATCTCAGTGTGAAGTGGAAAAAAAAAAGTCAATCCAGATTCCAAACGAGGCCTGAAAATTCAAATCAGTCATGCAATAAGTCAGTCATTCTGGATAAAGGAAGAATCTCTGGAAATTAATAGAACTTCAGAAATTTCTATGCAGCCAAGCAAGACACTTTTATAGAAACTTCTGTAACTGCTCAAATTCTGGGCTTCAAAATTTTCTGGTACCTTTTAACTGTTGGAAAAGGAGATGGGATTTCTGTTTAAATCTAACTTGTAATTTTAGTTTTGTTGCTCCGGTCATCTGAAAGGGTACCCTTATGGTAAAAAAGTTTCTATTTTTCCTACTACGTGAAACTGCTGAAAATGAATAAAAATCAAATGCAAGTCTAATCCTAATATAGATATTTCCCCTACAGAAAACAATAAGAGACTATGTCAGACTGTAATGAGTGAGTACACAGATGTACTGAGAACAGAACCATTTTTTGAGACGTTTTCAGTGACACATTACTTCATTCCACTTTGAAAGAAATATCCATCACATTAATGTTTCCTCCTAATTTTGCTCAGCTCCTTACCCTTCCCAGACTGACCCATTCTTGATAGCAATGTGAGCAACTTTGGATGGTTCTTTGTTACAAAAAGGAGGAGGGGTGGGGGTATTTTACACAAGGTCCAATGTTAAGTAAAATGTGAGGGACCCACATTTATTGGTACAGTATTTATAAGGGCATGATGGAAATGTTATGACAAGTCCTTATTAAGACAAGTGGGTCCACTGGTCTGTTGAGAGCCCAGTGACATTCTGAGCACATTTCGTAAATTATGCTTTCACACTCAGGTGTCATTTTTTTTGTAGTGAAAATGTAAGAAAGGAAAAGGCAGATTGAGAGAAAGAGCCCAAAATATTGTTTTCTTACCTATGAAACCAGTTGTTTCTATATAATATGTTGTATGCAACCAAATGATCCAAGTCATGCTGAGAACCCGAATTCCGTTGATTGCCCCTAGATTAGACGGGGGTCTCTTACAACTCATCACCTCAGATGTGTTTGTGGTAACTGAAAATCCCATCAAAATTCTGGCTCCCTTACCTGGTGAGAGAATTTTTTTTGTTACAGTGAAACATTTAGAGCAGGGATGGCACCAACATGGTACCTAGCCTATGAAGCCCATGAATGCAATTTACTACAAGCACTCGCACAAGAATTTATCAGTACCACCCAGTGATAAGTTCACCACTATATGTGGAACACATGATGATTTTAAATAATAATAATAATACAATTAACACAATAGATTTCTATAGCACCTTATAAAAACAACCACAAAGCATTTTACATCTGGTTTTGAAGGATTTTGGAGATTAAACCTTTTAATTGTGGTATTTTTAAGTTTTGCTTACATAATACACCAACAGCGGATCAGCAAATCAAGAAATTACCCCATTTATTGTAACTGTAAGATTCAAAACTATGTACATGGACTATATTAGCATCTTAAGCGTAACACTTAAACTGGTGTAGTTAAAAACCTGCAAGGCACACCCTCAAAATCACACAACACTTCAAGAAAAGTATGAAGAAAGTGTTGTGTTTGATATGACAATCTACAAAGCCTTATTTCCAAACTGTTAGTAAAGTTTACAAGCCTGCAGAGTTTTAAGAGCTCAGAAGAAAATAGTGTAAAGGTATCTGTGAGTAGCTACTTTAAAGACATGTAAGTACTTAATTCCCTTTTAATACAAATCACAGTACTACATCTAGAACAGATTCTGCTACCAGACAGACATAAGTCTTCACACAGCAAATGCGTCTACTTGTTTCCAATTTCCAGAAGCATGATTTATCTGGCACAAGAGATTTCTTTTAGTCTTCAACCATTGTCTGACGTAATGCAGGAAACTTAAAAGACATCCCAGTTGATATCCCAATATTCAGAGGCATTCCCCATGTGTTTTTAATAGAGTTCATTGACATAATAAGTACTAGCTTAGGATTCTTTACTACTGTACTGTAAAGGTTTATGAAGGTAATGGATGCACAAACTGAATAGTGTTTATACATGTTATTCTTACTACTGTATGCTTTACAGTTTTCATTTTACCACAGTTAGTTAGTTAGTTAGATGAGGTTTAACGTCCCAGTTTCCACCCAATTGGTTCAAGTCGAGACGACCAAGGCCTTTTTTCCAGTTGTGTCATTTTACCACAGGTAAAGCTGATAAAATTCCGTACACACTGGTGAATATAGGGGCATGGCATGAGATGTATTAGTAAACCATGGGTTCAATGTCTGAAAGGTGCAGTAAGCATGAATAGCTCATAACTCATTATTACTCATTGCTCATTATTAGTCACCATCTCTCATTACTCAATATTACCCATTCTCATTTATTACTCATTACTCACAACTCATTATTAATCATTTACTCACAGCTCACATGTTTTGTTAGCAAATGAAATCAAAGCAGAATCTTCTGTTTTTACAATACTTTTGTGCAGAATTTATTGTAAAGCTGTGAAAGATTGTAATACACTGTGGCTGTTTCTGTTGTATCGCTGGCCGGTTTAGGTGGGTATTCTCAAATTTCTCCCTGACAATTACTTTTTTTGAGGTATAAACTGATGAGTCAGGTGCAGGAAACTGGCAATCCTGCACCTTAGAATAGTGAGGAGTCTTATGTCCAAAAATAAGGGTTTACAAGGTAGGCCTGCCTAGTTTGATTTTATTGCATTTTCTTAATAATTTGGGTGTGCTGAATCCAAAAATGCTGGGTTCCATTTTTGCTGACATTATCATGGCAGCCATTTTGAATTTCAAAATGAAAGTCATTTTCACAGAAAAATGACCATAACTTCCTTATTCTAGAAGCATAAACTTATGAATGTGATGGCGCCCATGTTGCATTTTTGAGATGGTCACCACTTTCGTTAAAACTGTTCTGAAAATAGCTTCTAGTTCTAGAAAATGTCTTGTCATCGCAATACGACCATTACTTGTCTGAAATCCTTTGTTGCTACAACAACTCATTCATTCATGAATAATTTCATGAGCCAATTGAGACGGGCAATTAAGATGAATTTAAAGAGGGTGCTCATTTTGTGATTATAGCCCGGGTAACCCTGTCAGGATGAGAGTGCTTTATTGTGATCCCTTCACTTACCTGAAGACGTGAGGGAGCATATCATGCTGTTTTCCTCGCTCAATGAAGATGGTTGGGACTTCAATAGTAAACATAAACATATGAAGTACTGCTAGGCTATTGGACACATTCAGAGTTCAGCCAAGAGCATTGACATCATGGTATTTACAGGCATAGTGAGCAGTGAGTGGCATCATGGTCAGTACCAATCACTCAAAAGTGAATTATTTTCATAGTATTTACCCTCAAAGATCTGTTAAGATACTGCTTTAGATACCCAAAAAAATTTCTGAGAGATCATTACATCCTGTCCTCTGGGATTGAGGACACCACCCTTATCTCTACCAGTATCTCTAGTTGGAAGAGGTCAGGGTTTGTCTTAGAGAGAAACCTGATCACCTCCAACAGGTCTCATGAGATGAGTGATCATGGAGAAATTTTCACCTTTCCTCTACACCGCGAAAATAGATGTGAATAAAGGGCAACGCTTTCCTCTCATCAAAAGGGTTACCACTCTCAGAGAAGCCATCTCTGCAATCGTGGTCCCTCCCCAGAGCTTGGCTCCCACTCGTAGGCTTACCAACCAGTTTGGTGGACCACCTTCTGGGGGCTTCCTGTGACCCCAGGTCTTGACATAAATATTTCCCCCTGTCCGGTCTCATTTGGAGTGGTAGTTCAAAGATACATCTCTCCAAGAAACCAATTCAGGCTCTGGGAGCTAGGCTTAATAAGTGTCACTACACAAGGTTTGATTGGCGCCCCGCCAGGGCTGCAATCGAGACCCTAGTAGAGAAGACAGCAGAGGAAGTAGGAGCTGCACGTACTGGAGCTCCAGGCAGTCGCTGGCTAAGTCTCTGAGGACCATGTGCAAGGCAAGAGTCTGGTGGTATTCTAGGACAACACTCCTGTCATATCAGACATAAAAATATATGGTGGTACTCCTTCCTCCAGCTTTGCCTGAAATTGAGGTCCCTCCTCCTTAAATGCCGCCAGCATAAAGTCTGCCTACGGGTAACGTGTGATAGTGGTATCGGAGAGGGGCAACGAGTTCTTAGAGTGAGAACTGACGTTCAGGTGGCCAGTATTGGTGTTCAACAAACTGGCGTGGCTCAACTTGGACCTTTTTGCAATGGCAGAGAATGTTGGACTTCCAGTCTTTTGCAACAGGTCCTTCTATCCAGGGACCAGGCATCAGAGGCTCTAACCTGCACTGAGATAGAATGGGTGCTTATGAATGAATTCTACTCACCATATCCTACCTTTCCTTCTCAACTATCTAGGATCTGAATATTCCTTATGGCAGAGCAGGCATGGTTCTGATAGATCCACACCTGGAGGGTATTCTGAATATGCCATCATCCCATGGAGCTTTGGTTCTCAGAATGAGGACAGAGAACTCCATGGGTTCAAAATACCCACTCCACTTATCTGCTTACTGCTTGGTTGCCTACGTAGCAGACTGTACGTCATATTCCTTGTTCAGGCATATCCCTAACGCCTGCCAAAGTGAACACTGAACAAATTCTTTTGGGTATTCATAGAAATATGTGGCCTCAGGACTGGTTGAATGTTAGTGAATATTTATAAGAAGGCAAACATCTGGTCCCATTTAAATCTTGAAGTAGCCTATGACTCCCACAGAGTTGGTATGTCATTGTAATAGCCACTCCCTGGTAGTACCCACTGCACAGGTGGTTATGCAATACAGTAATGATAAGACTTCGTCTCAGGTTTCAGTCTAGGCTTTCAGTTTACAACTACAGGAGTTCACACACACACACACTCAAAAACAATAGCAAGAATAATGAGAGAGCACATGAATAAGTCATATTATGGTAACGAAGTTTGCGTCTAAAATTGGACGCAGTCCTCTTCGCTTTGGCGGAAGGTGGTTTGGGAAGCTGAGGAGCTGAGCAAACAGAGTCCGCTCCATGGGGTAACTGCTTGGGGGCTTTTCAGGATTTCCTTGGAGAACACAAAGTTCCTTATGACATTGTGACCAGGGAAGATGCAGTGAGGAGACTTTCCTGCCAGTCCTTGTGATTTCAGACTGAGCCAGTTTGGAAGGCAGTGTGAAAATAACTAAACTTCTCCAAACAAGGCACACAAGTTAAAATAATCTAGGATTATCACTCGTCAACCACCATGCTATCCACCTTGAAATTACCTGTAAGAACAACAGTTGGATAAAACTAGGCCCTTCCCAGCCCCTCATGGATTGCACAAGCCCTGTGGTATTCCCCTTACATCATCTTGCTCCATAACAGAATTGCAGTAGTCTCTTGCAGCCAGAGTTTTATAAACTGTTCTGTTCACACCCCTTCTAGGTGGTCTTGAATGTTACAGTCATGCCAGGTTGGAAACCAGGTTCATCACTAAGACTTTGCATCCTGAACCTCCTGTCACGTGACATCTAGAACCTGGAGGACACGGAGTGCTTAGGTGGAAGCAGGTTCAGTATTGAAACAGGGTCATGGAGGGTCCAAAGGAGAGAGCTATGGAATGGTATGCATCCCCTCAGTACTCGATGAAGCCACACACCCTTCAGGGCCCAGGAACCCGCCATCTTCCCCTTCCAAAGGAAAGAAAGGATGAACACAAGGTTCACATACTTAAAGTGGACCTAAAGTCTAAAAATTCAAAAATATATATTTTAGAGGTTACAAAATTAATCTTATTGGTCCAACTCCCATTGTCATAGCTTATTCCATTGCTGAGATATTAAATGTTAAAATTTATTCACTTAAATCCAAACAGTTCATTGCGCAATAATTTTTGACATTCTTGTTGTACAACTCACGTTAAATGCTTTGTTTTCTTTTAAAATTAAAAATGTTTATATGACCTTGACCGCTTCCTGTTTTCTTGCATGACATGCTGTACAGAGAGGGCTTATATAGTCAAGTCACCCCAAAGCGGTAAGAACGCGATCACATTTTGGCACAAGGTGCGGTGGCTTTCAGAAAAACAAAGAAATACAAAGATTGTAATTTGAGTAGTACAACAATGACATCACAAATTATTGCGCAATCTACCTTTTTAAATCGAGTGAATAAACTTCAACATTTTATATCTCAGCTTAAGAAAGTCCTGTGAAGATGGGAATTGGACCATTGGAATTCAGTTTTCATGCTCTGTAATATATATTTTTGAATTTTCAGACTTTAGGTACACTTTAACCATCAGCGGGTTGTACAGTACTCTTCAGGTGGAGAACTGTCATAAGTGAATTCCCACAAGCTAGACCCAGAAGTGTGGGCATTTATGAGCTGCTATACTTAACCCCTTGGTTCAACCCTTCGACCCTCCCCAAGGGAGGAGAGACCAGGGCCCTCCTTTCCTTGAACATGCACCCTGTGTACAGTACCTATCACAGGCTATATATTACATGAAGGGAATAGTTCAGCATACCCTGAGGTCATATCACTTTGCTCTATTCATTCTATTGTCTACATCTGATCGCTTTTCTCTCCTTTCCCTCACAGGGTGGTGTGAAGGTGCGCATACGTCAAGATCAAGGACATGGACCACATCGCCCTTAAAAGGGTACGATGGGATTATCCACAAGGTCTCCACACAAATTTGCTAATGCATATATCTAGACACCTTTTGGTCAGTGGAATGAGATCGAGAATTGTCACCAGTTTCATACCAAAGAGCACTCAAATGAGGACTTTGTGGAAGATGTGATTAAGTCAGGCTAACCCTGCACAATGGTGTATTTTCTCTTGGTCTCCTCACTTACCCTTCAATGTGTCTGGGGTGACTCTTCCCCCCCTATATTCTATACCATTGGGGGTAAATTGTGTGAAGATTATCCACAAGTGTACAATGGGGGCAAAGCTTGATGCCTCTGTTCACTATGCACATATATAGCAACATGATACTACAACTGGTTGAATTCTCAGCTGTATGTGTCCAATAGCCTAGCAGTACTAATAAATATCTTAAATATTGATATCTCCAACCACCTTAACTGGGAAAGGAAAACAGCGTGATATGCTCCCTAATGTCTAGGGGTAAGTGAAGGGTCACAAGAGAGCATGCCCCCTGTCAAGGTTACCCTGAATATAATCATTAAATGAGCACCAAAATTCAGTTTGCCCGTGACAATTGGTTCATGAAATTATTCATTCACAAATGAGTTGTTGTAAATTACATACATCATTTGAGACTAAACAGACAGTCATACTTGCTATGGCAAAACATTTAAAGCTATTTTAAGAGCGATTTTAATAAACAAAAGCCCAATGGGCACTATGGTTCCCTGCTAAAGGCAACGAAACTGAGCCAGAAGCATACAAACAAAATGTTAGCTAATGTGAAGTTTGCCTGTGACTCTGGTGATCGGTACATGACCTTCAAAGTTGTTGCCAGTGAATGTTGACTATACATTTACCAACTTTCCTATAAGTCCATGACTTGACCTAAAAATGACTTCTGATAACCTCCAAATGGAATTCACCAAGTATGAGGTTTTCCCTATCAAGTTGTGACATTTATTCCATAATTTGATCTGAGATGATCAATGCAGTTTGACACATTGATTCAAAAGCAACATGACAAATCTGTATGACTATCGTAACTGAAAAGAAAAAACCTTGACCTCTGATAACTTAACACACAAACGTCGCACAGAGTCAAACCCCTAGAAAAATTTGATCAAAAAGTACCTTTGAGATCCAAATATGGCCACAAAAATTTGAATTACCAGAGAAATTAATACAGGTCACTGGAGGTCAACCTGAGGTCAAAGGTCACCCAGATGTGGGTCATCTACTGGATTACAACAGCATAACTCCCAACCTTGACAGACCTAAACATTTTGTTCTCACGTTATTGCTAAAATACTAGTTTTTGACCCCTAGTTGCCCTTTGTTGACCATGGATCATGGGACCATTATGTTTGAAAATGATCCCTTATCCCATTCACAACTAACCAAAAAGATCAATCATGTTAGACCCTCTCAATGGGTCTTACTGATTTTTTAATTATTTCGGTTTCTGGCTCCTAACTGGCCTTTGGTAACCCTTATGGGCACCAAAAATACTAGGGTACACAATCTCACTATGGCAGATCTATATATATCTAGTTCAAGTTTAGTCCAACTTTCCCTTGTTCAATTACAGTGCACCCAAGCAAGTGTCAAAGACACACAGGTTCCTTTGCTAAACCAAGGAACCAAAAATGGTCGTAATCTTGAAATTTAACATGGCTGCCATTTATGCTTGGTGGCCATGTTAACAATGGTAATAGTTGATGTTGAAAACATGGAGTTAGCCACTGCAATCAGGCTTATAGCATCTAGAATAAGGAAGTTATGGTCATTTTCCTGTGAAAAATGGTGGCCATTTTGAAATTCAAATGGCCGCCATGATGTCAGAACCAGAATGCAAAAATGCATTGAGGTTTCGATGATACATGTTCTATTCCAAATAATGCCATGATGTCCCATATCTTTCAGTCACTGGTCAAGTGCTATCTTAACATGTTGGAAAAATAAGTTTAGGTTCATATTTGATCTTGGGAATTCTTGGAAAAATTTGCATTTTAACTTCTGGTGAACCCATGAGATGATCTTGGGAATTCTTAAAATTTTGCTTTTTGACCCCTGTGACCCCAGTTGACCTTTGACCTTCACCAAAAACGAAAGCATTTATATTTTCACTACAACGCATCCACATACTGAGTATGAAATCTATCCAAGCTTCCTACCTGGCGATATCGTGTTAACAAGGTTTGCAGTGTTTGACCCCTGGTGACCTCAGCTGATCGCTGACCTCCACCAAAAAGTGATAGGGTTCATCTTCTTACCAAAACGCATTCACATACCACGTATGAAATCTATCCAAGCTTCCTATCTTGAGATATCATGTTAACAAGGTTTTCAAGGTTTGACCCCCAGTGACCCCAGATGACCTTTGACCTCCACCAAAAACAATATGGTTCTTCCTCGTACCATAACGCATCTACATTCTAAGTATGAAATTCATCCAAGCTTCCTATCTTGAGATATCGTGTTAACAAGGTTTTCAGCATTTGACCCCCGGTGACCCCAGATGACCTTTGACCTCCACTAAAAACAATAGGGCTCTTCCTCTTACCACAACACATTTACACACTAAGTATGAAATTCATCCAAGCTTCCTACCTTGAGATATCGTGCACACAAGGTTTTCAGGTTTTGACCCCCGGTGACCCCAGATGACCTTTGATCTCCACAAAAAACGACAGGGTTCTTCCTCTTACCATAACACATCTACACACTAAGTATGAAATTCATCCAAGCTTCCTACCTTGAGATCGTGCACACAAGGTTTTCAGGTTTTGACCCCCCGGGACCCCAGGTGACCTTTCACCTCCACCAAAAACAATAGGGCTCTTCCTCTTACCATAACACATCGACACACTAAGTATGAAATTCATCCAAGCTTCCTAACTTGAGATATCGTGCACACAAGGTTTTCAGGTTTTGACCCCTGGTGACCCAAGATGAGCTTTAACCCCCACCAAAAATGATAGGGTTCTTCCTCTTACCATAACACATCTACACACTAAGTATACAATTCATTAAGATATCCTGCACACAAGGTTTTCAGTTTTTGACCCCCGGTGACCCCAGATTACCTTTGACCCCACCAAAAACGATAGAGTTCTTCCTCTTAATATGGGGCATCTATGTACCAAGTTTGAAAACTGTCGGAGTTTCTCTTCTTGAGATATCGTGCACACAAGCTAAGCGTCACAAACACACACATACACACCCACACACACGCACATACACGCATTCATACACACATACGCCATCATGACCGCATAGGTTTCTCTTTCATCGAAACCAAAAAAATGGAACCCTGCATTTTTGGATTCAGCATACCCGAAACATTGAGAAAATGCAATAAAATCAAACTAGGTGGGCCCGTTTCGCATAAGTACCCCAGACACCTAACTATGAGTGGGAGCACTGTTACTTACTATTACTCATTACTCATTATTACTCATATAAATTTCATATACTCATTCTTACTCATTTGTGGTCTCTCTTGAATAGCCTCAGGCTTCTGGTTTGGTAGAGGATCATCTGTTGGCTTAGGGTTGGCATTTGCAGCGCCCTCTGTGGAACCTGCCTCATTGCTCGCATCTGGATTTACTTTCGATGTTTCAGTTACAGGCTCTTCATTTCCAGCATTTGCCTGGCTCATCTCTTTCATTGCAACATTGGTAGTTGTCCCAGAATTATTGTCACTGCTTGTATTTCGATGTCGTAGATAATCGTAGACAGTTCCCCAGATCACAAGACCAGTGAAAATAATAGCTATGAAACTGAAATGTGGAAAGTTAATGGAAAGTATAAACAAATACCAGTCTTAAAAGGTCTTAATTAACACTGCCACCCCCCTCCCCAAACCCATCCCTATCAAAAGAAAGAGTGGATATTCTCCCATGCTGAACATTCTCCAGCAAGGGTTGAACATTTTTCTTAAAAAAATGTTGCAATATTCAACTGTAAATTGGCTATGCCTTCTGTTATCACTTGTTTCAAAAGGACATAATGTTCCCATCAGGCACTGTACCTCTCTTACAATCAGTGTTTCCTCTAAGAAATTATCCAGTGAGTCAAACTGCCCAATACATGCAAATCTGACTCATTGCTAAATGCAGAGCATGTGCACAATACACCTAAATGCCCATAAAACCCTCTTTTTTTCCTCCAACATAAGTGCGTCAAATTAGGAATCCATTGGGTCAAAATCATGTCATAGTGGCTAAGTGGAAACACTGCTTACAATGGTATTCTTCAAAGGCTATATCTTCTGCATACTTGTAAATGTCACTCTGATATCATCACATTCCTACACAAGCATAGTCTAAAAGCAAACCAATACAGGATTCCAAAATAAACTTTATGTGGCAAGTATCTACAGTACTGGGATTTGGTTTTAAACTGCCAGAAGCTAACCTATGAGAAGATTGCATGCATTGGTCACATGGGTTTGCTAATTGTCCCTTAACAATATCTGCATTTAATCTACATGCATGGGCTCACAGCAAAAATTGTTGCATTTTGCCTTACAGTACAGTAAGTGAAGAAGTGTGTACCTAGCATATGTGCAAGTATGGCTTGGAAATTTGTATGCCACCAGGACATGCCAGACATTACACAAAAATCCAGTTTTCCAAAGCTGAAAACATGAAACTGCTTATGTTGATACTTACACAAAAAGCCACATGTACCAACGGACAGGTTCTTTATAGGAGCATGAAAATGAGACGTGCTCTGTCTTATTAAATTGCTGAATATCTGCAAAGAAAATAATAACCTGGTATGACTGTAGGATGCACAAAACAGTTAACAAGAAAAGATTCCAACTTTAGATTATATTAAAAATTCACAAAATTAGGTTGATAACATTTGGAATGAATATTACTAACAGTAAAAATATGGAGTCATGTAGCATGTTAGGATTTCTATTTGAAAGAAATTTCATGAAATATTAAAGACCATAAAATCAATATTTTATTACTACAACATGGGTAACAAACTTGGTCCAAGGCAGTATCATGTACTTATACTGTACTGTAAAGTGCAAGAAATGTATAGTTGAGATCAAATGTCCAGAAGGGCTTCCCATATATTCACAGGACTTGTTATGAATTTGTGACGAGAACCGTCATTATCAATAGCAAAAGCTGGTGTAAAAAGGTTATACTAACCTTGGCAAACACGTTCCTGATACACTGGCACAAGTTTGATCTTTATACTTGTTGATGTTCAATGCAAATTAGCACATTATCAACAAGCATAAAATTAAATAAAATTATCAAGCGACAAAAACAGTTCAGACCCAATCTTCTTTAATATGTTACATGAGGAAGGTCATCTAAGCATTCTGATAAATCTTTAGTTCAAGCCCTATGTTAAGTATATAGACCGTGCTTGCAGCTAAGTAAGTACGTTACACATTGAAGCCACTGAAGAAGGTATGAAATGAAGATAAAAAGCCCAAATATTTGCACCACTTCAATTATCCATCCAATAAATATTTGCGTGCGGTACAAAAAGGAGCAAACTGCTTGCCATGCTCACTTCTCAGACAAAAAATGTTGTTGCCAATGTAACTTTACCCACTGTGTAAGAAACGTACGTTTCTTCCAAGCAGGTTAACAGACTTTTAGCTGTAAGATGTTTCTACCCAAAATACGTGCATTTGCATGTGCCCACTTAAAGCTGAGACGTTCGAACTGACTTAAGCATCAGATCAGTATGTTAAACAAGTGGAGATTTTCAGTGATTTGTTAGTAGAGTCAGTGCAAGAGTTAGCCTGCATAAAGGCATCCATTTCTGAAGCTATTTTAGGTCACGCCAAGTATTTGACAAACTATAAAGAAAGTCAAATAGAACTGTGTCACGGCTTATAAATCGTCCTTTGAGATGAAGACTTCCTATTTGCCTCTAGTGGGCTAAATTCATATTGGAACATGGTTAGGTTGGTGAAACTGGGGAAATGGTCAAAATTTCCACTTCATGAAATAGTCAAAATAACTGCATGGCAGATGAAGAATGCTGGGTATGTTCTAATGGAGGAGTATCACACTGAAAAATATTCATATGTCGAGCCACAAATTCATGTGACCAACTGAGCAAATCCAATAATCAAAGCTGTAGGCTATGATGAATTAACCAGGAATGATGATGTTACCACATTTTCTACCAACAGTGAACTTGAACTAAGCACAAGTGAAGGTTAAAGTTTCACACTGGTGACCAATTTTCCTTTTTTTATTCATTTTTGAACCCACTGTATTAAATAGACGTATGTTTGGTAGGGTTCTAGTTTGACCAAAGGGTAACGTAAAACTTAATTTCTCAGTCATTTCTAAAGATGGGCTCATAATATGAATGCTCCAGATTTTCTAGTAAATTGAAAGTTAATTTCAATGAAAAAGTTAAGAATGGTCATCAACAACATCAAAGTGAAGCTATGACATTGATGAAGCTGTGACATGAGACCTGTATAACAGTGTAACTCACCGTTATCACACTTGATACAATATCACTGTGACACCACACTTGTTACAGTACCACTGTTAGTGACATCATACTTGCTACAGTACCACTGTTAGTGACATCACACTTTTTACAATACCACTGTTAGTGACATCACACTTGTTATAGTACCAATTTAGTGATATCACACTTGTTATAGTACCAGTGTTAGTGACATCACACTTTTTACAATACCACTGTTAGTGACATCACACTTGATAAAATATCACTGTTAGTGACATCACACTTAGTACAGTACCACAGTAAGTAATATCACACTTGACTCAAAACCACTGTTAGTGACATCACATTTGATACAAAACCACTGTTAGTGACATCACACTTTTTACAATACCACTTTTAATGACATCATACTTGCAGCAGTACCACTGTGAGTGACATCACACTTGTTATAGTACCACTGTTAGTGCATCACACTTGTTAGTGTGCCACTGTCAGCGACATCACACTTGTTATAGTACCACTGTTAGCGAGATCACACTTGTCACTGTACCGCTGTCAGTGACATCACACTTGTTACAGTACCAATGTTAGTGACATCACACTTGTTACGGTGCTAATGGCATCACACTTCCTACAGTACCGCTGTTAGTGACATCACACTTGTTACTGTACCACTGTTAATGAAATCACACTTGTTACAGTACCACTGTCAGTAACTCCTCTTGAGATGATGACATTCAGATCATCCTCAGGGTTTATTTTCCAATGATATCTGCATCACAACTACCATATATACAAATATGCCATCATAACTTACCTGCACATAAAACTTTTTTCATCTACACCAAAACATACAAGAAGTTTGGAGGCTGAGATGCTGCTCAGATTTCTTAAAATAAGCTTAGTAAAGATGACTCGAAACCCTACAGTAATTGTTTTGATAAATGTTGTCATATAGCCAGTTTTATTAGCATTACTAGACAAACACAACATTATATTCAGTGTTCTCCACTAGCTGTTTGTTAGGGTGCTATGGTACCAATTTAACTCCCATGCTAGCCTTTCCCAGAAGAAACATGCTGCAGATTTTTTAACATGGATATCCTCACTCACTCTTGACAGTTTTTCAGAATTTATTGTAGTTATCTTTTGTGAAGCACTGAACCCCTCACCAGACTAGATAAAATCAGAAGGAATAAAACAGCTAGATTATCATTAGTTAGATGAGATTAAACAAGAAACCAACCCAAATGTATTATATATAGTGTCAACCAGATAAATACAATTCAAATTTGGTTTCAAATACAGTGGAAGTCCTCCCCTTTAGTCACCTCTTACGACAGGTGGGGAATACCATGGACATATTCTACAACCCCCATTCCACAGGGGGCCAGATCATCCTTAGTGTTTCTGCTTTCTTCCCATAAACACTAAAATCACACACCAAGCACACATATTTATGTGTAAATGCCCATTTACACTGTACTATCAAACATTTTTTCAATACATCATCACATATTTGTATGATGATCAATATTTATCCAAAAATGTATGATCGTGAGGACTGCTTTCCAACAAAGCATACACAATGTCCAAATTGTATGATAGTACTCAAAAGTTTAGTTAGAGGTTTCATCTTCCCAACAAATGTTCAAAAATTTGAAAAAATTTTGATCTACTTATATCATTCCTTCGTAAGTTATGGGAAGAGAAATGATCACCTATAAAACTCGTGCATTTCTTTACTATTTGTATTCAACAGGAATCACCACTAAGGTCATTTTAACTCCATCAAATTTTTAAGCACATTAAATCCCACATGCACATTTCCTACGAGTATGAAGGGCTGCAGACTTCAAGTGGTAATCTGTGAAACAATGACATACAATTGTATGGCCAAGTTCATGGATAAATGTATAGAGGCAAGGTTTCCCCTGGCATTCTTTTTGTGAGGCGGCCACCTCACAGTTTTTGGCCACCACCTCACAGAAATTTGCTATACTTGCCACCTGTACTGTATTAGCTATGGATCGAAGTATTGATAGTTCTCACTGATGGTGTCAAAGCTTGCATAATATTACACCCATGAACTAATACCACCTCACACTCTCTAAAATGTAGGGGAAACCCTGAGAGGGATTTCACCGACGTCACGTGACCACACTTCTCTTTGGTTTTGAAGGGCATGATTGCGCATTGATTTGGTTTAGAAAGGCAACATCCATTGTGTTGCAGTACTATTTATGGTTATGCCATGCGTGTGTGCTGTAAACACGCTTATTGCGTGTGTGTTTTGCCCTTCAGTGCCTGGCAATCCTACTCACATAACGTCACATGAAATCCCTCTATAGTCATCTAAACATGCCTTAAGACTTAATGAGGCATTATGGCTGTATGGCTGTCAATAGGTTTACATACTGTGTGTACCCCTGAAAGTACACTTCTGAGGAAGAACTGACTCCTCCACAAAAACAGAAACAATATCAGTTGCGAAGGCACAAGCACTTGCATTGGAGGGCTAAAGCAAACAATTGAGAGTGCCAACACTGTATTAAGACTCTAGTACTGAAACGGAACCAGGCACGCAACCTGTCTCATATGTTTCTGCCAAAGGGGACTATGTTTGCCACCTTTTGTTTGTCTATCCACTTCTGCTACATCAAGCATAAATTAACTGTCAGGTAATCCTGTCTGGTCAGCAAACTGTTCATTTGACCATGAAATGGTCTTGCAGCAGATGTTTGCCTAGCCGTTGTATTTCTACAAAGTAGTCTATTTATGCTTGAGAGGGTCCGTTTACACAAGATGTGCAGAGTAGGGAAGTGGGAAAGTCTTATCTAGCTTCATAATTTTCTGCAGTGTACAATTCTGACAGTCTGCTGAGTGGCAGTGGATACGAGTATCACCAAAAACATGGCATGTTTTGATGACGGTGCTTTCTAAGAGTGGTATAAGCAGTCTAGTCAACTATGTTTATAAAACACCTTGCAATACAAATACATCTCAGTTGGTTCTGTTATGTCTATCAAACTCTGATTTCAAAAGAGTAGATGGATATGGTCAGGCCATGACAAGATTCCAAAATGGGTTTAAGAATCCTGCAATCTAGTAAATCTTAATATGAAGTTCAAAACAGCAAACCCAATATTCCAACACATTTACACAGTTTATACTTCAGAAGGTGAAAAAGGGGATTCATTCCAATTCACTGGACCTACTGTCCCCCACCCCTGCCCCCTGGTGTCGTAGAGTCCCCACCCCCTTCAACACAAAGGTTGAATTCTTTGCCTCTTTGCACATTTCTGATACCGGGTAATAGTATGTCAAGATCAACAAATTAATTAAATACATGCAGGATATCTCTACTGATCTTAAAACATACATTTTGCTTACCAGTCATAACGATCTTTGACAGTTCAAATTCATAACAGGAACTTGGAACGCAAACACCAACCTCAAACTGCAACTGAATAAAAATACATTTTTGTTATAAATTGCATACATTTGAATGTGAGGCAGGGGCCAGTGAGAACTGACATGTTCTGTGGACTGCACCACAGAGGGGCTACATTAGGAAGGCAATTCTACAGTGACGTGCCATCTTGATCACAGGGCGATTGTTTTCCAGTCTTTGAATTTACTTAATTTCTTTTCATTTATTGTGTTTTCTCCCTCCCCCTATCCTGTTTTTTGTAAATGTGGCCTATTTAATCAGGGTAACTGCTTTTTCAGCCTTTTTCCACTTAAAGTTGTTTTATATGTATTTTTGTGTACTGTAAATAGTATGGGCAAAATCGGTAAACTGAAATCAGCTACTTATCATGCTACTTTATAATATCATACTTATTCCTGCAGGAAAAAGTAGTAGAGACCTTTTGAGCTTTTTTAGAGGACCAAAACTATTGACCATGCATGTTTTCAATAATTTTCCCATTCTTTATTAATGAGAAAATTGATTATGAGAAAATCCAATTAAGTAAATTAGAGTACAAGAAGATCAGTTCTATGATTCCCTGCCAAAAGAAAATAAGGATGTCAAGCTCTTTCATTCTGCCTGGTGCCAGGAAGCGCCAGGCTGTGCCAGGTAGTGCCAGGCAAAGGCAGTATGAAAAATCTCAAATGAACTTTCACCTGCATGAAAAACAGAAAGCTTCTTAAACTCAATGTGGTGCATCCACATACTTCTCTAGGAAAATCGCACAAATTTAAATGAAATTCCATTTTCATATCTAAGCACTTTCCCTACCTTGAAATGTTTGCAACATAAAGGTTCATTAGCAATATGTCGCAGGTCTGCAGCCACTCCCTTTTGTTCAGTTCAATTATTTCTCATCTCTCCAGCTAACAAGCAAAGGTACTGTGGGTGTGCTGCCCACAAGTTCAAAAAAAAAAAAATAGAAAAAATAGTAAGTGTCGACAATCCACTGCTTGAGATAGGACCACCAACACCACTGGAACAATTATAAAGAAACTCTGACATGATTTGAAGTTTAGTGACCTTCATATACATACAACTTTTTCATACTGACTGCAGTGCATCAGCTCAGCTGCAAATAGTACTGTACCATACAGTGCATCAAGTTGCTTTGACTGATTGTGTAAATGAACTTGATCTTTCACTTATGGAGGTCAGGGATGTAGCTAGCAAAATTTAAGTGCCGGGTAATTGTCTGATCTGGGGAAAGCACCTCACCCCACTCCATGGCATCTACCCCATTTCTCAGCATTAATTCTTTATTTTTCCCTCATTTTACTGTAGGGAGTGAATTTAGAGCTAGTTTTAGGTCTCGGTAGGCAGATTTGTGGTGGGCGGGGGTACGTGTGTTTGCCTGGAGTGCCGGGTGGGAATATCGAGTGCTGGGTGTCAACGCCCAGCACTGCCCACCGTAGCTACATCCCTGATGGAGGTACTACCTACAGTAAGTAGTACTTTCATGATTCATCTGAGAATACATTCACATTGATCCATTAATCAGGTAACTACTGTAATACCGAGGTAACACCTTTTCATCATTACTATGAAGGAACATTCCAAAATGCTTAACATAAGTAGGGCTGTAAACGTGTAGCAAAATAATTAAACGATTAATCGCAAAAATTTGCGATCGTTTAGCGAATAATCGCAATTACCTTATCACAACAGAAAGGCTCGGTGTGTCCTGATTTACGCAATAAGTATTCAAAATGAATTGGTGATGCCGGGGGAAGTAATATCAATGAAGCTTGGTTTCTGTAAAGGCTTTACTTTGCTTTACTCTGATGTCTTACAGTGCTATGTGTACCGTTTGTAATTTTTTTCAAAACGAGTATTCATATGGATAAAAACGGACGTAAAATGAGGTTTGCGATTAATCGCTAGTAGCTTTGTACTAAACGTTTATTCCACATGCGATCGTTTAGCGATTAATCGCTACACGGTCACAGCCCTAAACATAAGTCTTATTATTGTACTTCTTTATCATACTACAGTATGAGCAAAAAGTTCGAACATGAACACTTCCTAGGCAACAGTAACTGTATACAACTTCAAACTATAAATAAATCTGTAAGTTTTACCAGTAGGAAGATGTTTAGCTGTTACAATGCACTTCATCCACTCATATGACACTGTGCAGTATAAAGGGAAAGTGATGAAGCAAAGCTTGTGTAGTCATATCCAAAATTGATGATTACTTTCAGAGTACAATGTGTACCTAACATTTCCGTCTCTGTGAATTTTCCAACTTTTTTCACATACAGCATGATCTGGTACCCAGTACTTACTAGCATACATGTTAATCAAAATACAAAGCACAATGGACCAGCTGCAGGGTACTACTACATGTCATTTTTATTTTTACAGTCATACTAAGTAGAACTGCCCAATAGACCCCTTTCCAATAGCAATTACAAAGCATTATGGGATACAGTTTCAGTATGCAATGGCATTTTACTGTGGCCAAAAACAATGCACATCATAACTCTGTCCCACAACTATTCTGAAAAGTGTCTATCAATATATTATACATGATAATAATCACTAAAGTGAGAATGTAATAGTGAATTGCAGCTTTGATGATTAGCAAATGGGTCTTTCTCTATATTAGGGTACCAGTAGTGGGACATAAAGGTCAAAATTTAAAAATCATCTTTATTGATTAAAATTTACACTCATAACAGAGAATTATCAACATTTACTAAAATTAAAAATATTTTTACATACAGCCTTGTGTATGCATGAGGACACTCATTCAAACATATAAATGCCAGTAAATTGACAAACATAACAGGGACACCAAAGCAAGGGTTAAGTTCCTTTTAGAAGAATAAAGAAAAATCCTTAATGGTTGAAAATTCATAGTTGAGTGTGATTTACTGTAGGACCCTTTGTGACAACAACATGGAAAAGTTTGAAAGAATTCTCCAAAGTGAAACTTGAAGAAAGCCAGTTTCATTTTTTTCAACAATTCCACATGCCAAAAGGTCTACACTTAAACATATTTTGTACAATACTGACTGTTTTTAGCTAGTATTTAAATGGTATTTAACTATTTAAATTTTCCTGTTTGACACCCACAGATTATTAGACTTGTCACTTGGTATCTTATTTTCTATCACTTTATGGACATGTATGGTATTTGCAAGACCTTTAACTCCATTTTGACTGTCGCGTGTAACAGGGACACCAAGAATTGGTGTCCCCATTACACCTAACATGAAAATTTTCAAATGATAACAGTTTAATTTTTATATGTTGAATTGACCTGAAAATTTTCAAATGCAATATAAACCACTGTTTGCAATAATAAGATACTGTACTATCAAACACCCCAGCTTCATTGAATTTTTGTTAGTCATACATCAAGAATGGCGGAAATAACTATGGCATCATGGGGGACACCAAAATAATCAAATGTCCATCAGCATGAAATACATGGTTCAAAAGACAGGAGATCATGTTTTCTGGTAACATTCTGATATCTTCTTATCATGTGACTTAATTCACCCAAAAATGTAGTGGTTTGTTCAAATGGTGAAGCCTTAAAGTTTACCAACATAACTCACCAGGGGGACATCAAAATTCTGTTGATTATGAATGATGCCTTGAACAATGTTTTTTATTGATTAGTTCTTTACAAATGTGCTTCTTTCTAAAAGAGTTTGATCTAATTCTTACATCAAATGAACTTCTGCTACCTGAGAATGACCATATTTATAAAAATGGTAAAAAAGACATTAGAAAACCAACATAACTAGGGGGACACCAAACAGTTATGTTGGTCAGGTAATGTTCTATGGTTCTGTTTGGAAAATTGGGTGAAGCAATAATACTGATATTTTGGAAATGTGGATGCTTGGTCATATCCTTATCATGGTAAATGAGCAAATCAATTCAATCCATGATAAATGTTTTTCAGATAAATTCAACTTGTATGCTTGTATGTCCCACCTGTTACCCCAAAATCATGGGGGGGGGGGGGAGGGACACAAAACCAAAGAAGACTGTTTTCTAAAAATTACTTAAAGCTGAAAATTCAGTTTATATATCACACGGTAGCCCTGTTGGTAATGTATAATAAAATACCAATTATGCTGGTTTGTTGTTTTCCATGCCTTTGAATGTTTTTGTACAGCCCTGTATACTGGTAATGGTAGTGAAATCACCACCGCTACCCTAATTTAGAGAATTCCCCAAATACACACGTAATTCCAAATAATGCCAAAATGTTCCATTTCTTCCAGTCAATGATTGAATGCAATCTTAATGTGTTAGAAAAATACAGTTTTGTGTTTGATATTTGACCTTGGAGATACTTGAAATTTTTGCTTTTGGCCTATCTCAGGTCATATCTGACCTCCCCAAAAACCAATAGGTTTTTCTAATGGATTTAATGCATCACCATTTTAAGTATGGAAAGTACAGGGTATTCATTTCCTAATTTGAGATGTGTTCACAAGATTTTCAGAGTTTGACCTGTGTGACCGCAGATGACCTTTGACCTCCATGAAAATGATAGTATTCTTTTACTTACTATAGTGCATGCAAATGGTAAGAATAAGATGACTCTATGCTTCCTAGGTGAGCTATTGTGCTATCAAGGTTTTCAGAGTTTGACCCCTGGTGACTCCAGATGACCTTTGACCTCCACCAAAAAAGGACTGAATTCTTCCACTCAACACAAGGTATCCACATATAAAATTTGAAATGTATAAATGCTTCCTACCTAGCTATATTGTGTTAAAAAGGTTTTCAAAGTTTGATCCCTGATGACCCCAGATGATATTTGACCTCCACCAAAAACAATAGGGTTTTGAGCTCCAACTGGAAAAAAGGCCATGGCTGGCCTGACTTAAACCACTTGGTTAGAAACCGAGCCGTAAAACCGCACCTAACTCTAACTCTAACTCACTATGGAGCATCCACATACTAAGGACAAATGTACCCATGCTCACTAACTTGAGACATCGTGTGAAGAAGTTTTCACAGTTGAACCCGGTGACCCCACATGACCTTGGCCCTCCACCAAATATGACTAGGTTCTTCTTTCAAAGTGGGACATCCACACATTAAGTATGAAATCTACCCAAGCTTGTTTCCTTGAAACGTCATGTTAACAAGGTTTCCAGAGTCTGACACCTAGTTACATTTCCATTAGTGTGCCTATTCCAAACAACTTTTTTAAGTATTTGCATACATGCATGGTCCTGCCTCCTTATAAATATTAAACCAGAAAGCCCAAAGGCTTAGTGATTCCTTGCCGAATGGGGATGCTTTGTTGCACTGAGGTTTATCCCTCAAATTTATCTTTCTTGACTACATCATTTTATGTTTTAACAATCTGACCTCTGCTGACCTCACATGACCTTTGAACCCCACCAAATATAACAAAAAAGAAAATCTGAAGTGTCTTGAAAGGGATTCAACTCCAATGGATCTTGGATCTTGAAAATTCTTGGAAAATTTTGCTTTTTGACCTCTGGTGACCCTAGATGATGATCTTAGGAATACTTGGGATATTTTGCTGTTTGACCTCTGGTGACTCCTGATGACTATCTTGGGAATTCTTGGGAAATTTCACTTTTTGACCTCTGGTGACCCCATATAACAATCTTGGGAATTCTTGGGAAATTTTGCTTTTGCTTTTTGGCCTCTGATAACTCCAGATGATGATCTTGGGAATTCTTGGGAAATGTTGATTTTTGACCCCAGTGATGCCACATTACAATCTTGGGAATTCTTGGGATATTTTGCTTTTTGACCTCTGGTGACCCCATATAACAATCTTGGGAATTTTTGGGAAATTTTGCTTTTTGACCTTTGGTGACCCCATATAACAATCTTGGGAATTCTTGGGAAATGTTGCTTTTTGACCCCAGTGATGCCAGATTACAATCTTGGGAATTCTTGGAAAATTTTGCTTTTTGACCTTTGGTAACCCAAGATGACCTTTGACCTCCACCAAAAACAATAGGGTTCTTCCTTACATCATGACAAATCTATATACCAAATATGAAAAGTGTCGGTCATTCCTATCTTGAGATATCGTGATTACGAGCTTTTCAGCGTTTTACCTCCAGTGACCTCAAATGACCTTTGACCTTCACCAAATACATACGGCTTCTTCCTCTCAACATGACAAATCTATGTACCAAATAAGAAAAGTGTCGGTCATTGCTATCCGGAGCTATCTTGTTTACAAGCTGTTTACGAGGTTGTCGCAGTTTAACCTCTGGTGACCTCAGATGACCTTTGACCTCTACCGAAAACAATAGGATTCTTCCTCTCAACATGACAAATCTATATAGGCCATTCCCATCTTGACATATGGAGATTTCAAGGTTTTCGGTCTTTGACCTATAGTGACCTCAAATGACCTTTGACCTCCACCAAAAACAATAGGATTCTTTCTCTCAACATGACAAGTCTATATACCAAATATGAAAAGTGTCTGTCACTCCTACCTTGAGATATTGTGATTAACGAGGTTTTCGGCTTTTTTAGTCCGGTGACCCCAAGTGACCTTTGACTCCACCAAAAACGATAGGCATCTTCCTCTCAACATGACAAATCTATATACCAAATATGAAAAGTGTCGGTCATCCCTATCTCGAGATATCGCGATTACAAGGTTTTTTGGTTTTTGACCTCTGGTGACCTCAGATGACCTTTGACCTCTACCAAAAAAAATAGGGTTCTTCCTCTCAACACGACAAATCCATACAGGCCACTCCTATCTTGAGATATCGTGATTTCAAGGTTTTCGGTCTTTGACCTCTAGTGACCTCAAATGACCTTTGACCTCCACCAAAAACAAAAGGATTCTTTCTCTCAAGATGAAAAACCTATGTATCAAATATGAAAAGTGTCCGTCATTCCTACCTTGAGATATCATGGTTACGAGCTTTTCGGTTTTATCCCTTCGGTGACCTCAAATGACCATTGACCTTCAGAAAAAACAATAGGGTTCGTCCTCTCAACATGACGAAGCTATATATCAAATATGAAAAGTGTGGGTCATTGCTATCTTGAGATAGCGCGATTACAAGAAATTTACAAGGTTTTTGCAGTTTAACCTATGGTGACCTCAGATGACCTTTGACCTCCTCCAAAAACAATAGGGTTCTTCCTCTCAACATGACAAATCTATATACCAAATATGAAAAGTGTCGCTCATCCCTATCTCGAGATAACGCGATTACAAGGTTTTCGGTTTTTGACCTCTGGTGACCTCCGATGACCTTGGACCTCCTCCAAAAACAATAGGGTTCTTCCTCTCAACATGACAAATCTATATACCAAATATCAAAAGTGTCGGTCAATCCTTTCTTGAGATATCGCGATTACAAGCAGCGTCACAAACACACATACACACACACATACATACACACACACATACACACACACACACATACACACACACACACGACATCACCATCGCATAGATTCCTTGCCTGCCTACGGCAAGGAATCAAAAAAGGTGATAGAATATCACCATAGAGACGTAACTAAGAGGTACTAGCCTATCATCACACTACCATCAAATATGACTGCCATAAGACCAATTATACTGTCTGGGAGATAGTACTGCAATGCAGTCATTTTTGATTTGCTTAATTTGCAGTGTGACTGTTTTGCATTCTGGTTCTAGTTTTCCACCTTCAGCCAGCCTTCTCATTATTATGCATAATACTGACATGAGTGATATACAGTAGTAAGACCAACACCTCACATTTAACTTTTGTTACTTACCCACCCACTTACTGTACTCACTGTAGATGCAGAATTAGGAGTTTTGCATAGAAATAGGTGGCGCTGTACCGATTTGAGTTAGGGATGCAGTCGCCATATTTCATCAGACAGTAAAGTTGTACTCCGGGGACTCAATGATGTGAGTTTGTTTAATGAAATTAATGGGTTGAGGTCTCCTTTGTTAGTTTTGGGGATGTCCATCAGGTATTGGACTGTTTCAGGATCATTTTTATCCTTGAGAGGGTACTTGGTTATGTACGCAGTAGCAAGCAAAGACATGAAGGTTTTGTTGTATTGTTTATTTAGACTATGCCTAGCCTATAGGCTTGGTGTGATTCTGTGTGTCAAGTATACTATACTAAATACAGTTAGGGACCAACTGCAGTGGTCAAGTGGTTAGAGCATCTGACTTGCAGCCGGAAGGTCTAGGGTTCAAATCCTGGCTGGCTCATACCAAAGACTTTAAAAATGGAACCTACTGCCTTTGTGCTTGGTGCTCAGCATAAACAATGGAGTAGGGAAAACAAGCCAGTGAGCCACAACTGGAAAAAAGGCTGTGGTCGTCTCGACTTGAACCAATTGGTTGGAAACTGGGACGTTAAACCTCATCTGACCTAACCTAACCTTTATAAAGTTAGGCTAGCAGCATGGTACTGCATGTTTGCTGCAATTCCATCACATGCTGAGTAATGCTGGTAAAGTTCCAGTATTTGTTGTTTTTTTATATTTACAGGTTGAACCACATTAAGACACAAACACACTGGTATCTATATAGAGGTCACAGCGTCTCATGTTTGACGTGTACGTATGTCGTGCATTCAGTGCAAGTCAATACAGCAATGTGTCAGTAAAACTGTGACTATTGTCTTCTCCGACATCACACTCACAACCCCTGCTTTGCTTACCCATTTTAAAAGTCACTTACCCACAGTCTGCCACACACCCATAACTTCATAATGTAACAATGGTGACTTTTACGTCCCACATCGAGATTATATGATCACAACAAACTACAGTAAATCTTACTTTGCATATTATTTCATTTTGATAAGTACATAAACTATTAGGACACAATTTTAAGGTAAATAGTTATGTGTCAAACCATGTGCTTCACTAACCCACGGATTTACCCATATTTACAATGTCACTTACCGCAAGAAAACTTCACTGCCAGTGAGTGGGTAAACGGCATGGTAAATGCGAGCCTTGAGTACAACACTTGACACCATGACTACTGTACAGACAAACCAAGTACCAAGTATAGTGCCCACATGTCTGTACTGTACCTGCTAGCTGGCTTATTTACAATCTAGAAGGGGCTGGGTTCCCCAAGGGATACCCACTAGACCAAAGGTTCACTAAATCAAATGTGCCCTAGACCTAAGACAAACAAAAATCTGCTCATGGTTAGTGTTAAAGTTAGGATTCTGGTTTGGCAAGATTAAGGTTTAGGACTACGGTAAGGATATGACATGTGTAGAAGTAGAATATGTGTTAGGATAAGAGTTAACACCTGTGAGTCAGCATCTTTCACAGTTCAAAGAGTTCCTTCTTGTTGAGCATCATCTTGTTTAATTTGCTTTGAAGGCTTAGGTGTGTCATTGTTCAGTATGTTTAAACTGGAGCACATTTGAAGGACATTGTATACCACAAGAGGGGTCAGTGGCTATTAAAGATGCATTTAATCCAAAAGGATGGATTAAAGTTGTTGAATTTATACAGTGTTGTATCCACATTACTGATATATCTGCTATTTCATTCTCAATACTGACTGAAACTGGTCTCAATACAAATATTTAAGGAATGAACATATTCAACCCAAAGCCATACACGATTGTACTGCAAATACCATGAAGAGTTGTTTCATTAAGAGAGGCAAAACAGACTAACAAAAATAACATAACCTTTGTATGAAGTACTGAAGTAGTAACACCAGTAGGATGGTATGGGTATCTGCCAGTGCATTTTTGGTAGATTTTATGAATAGACCTTGTGTAGCTGACATCATGCAATGGCTTTATGAAGCAACAAAGCACGCTGATGCACGACTTACACTTCTCACACGCATGCAGCAGACTTAGGCACCTATCTGACCAGTACACAAATCAGCTGTCTGCATTTGCTGGTGTAAGTAGCAATGATACACCCTTACCTCCAGAAGGAGGGCCGAGTGGGGGGGGGGGGGGGGACCTACATTTTCTGTTCTGTGATGTCACATGCAATATACAGATATCTGGGATTAATATAAGGAATATCCACTGAATCCTGACATTGAATAATGATAAAAGGTTACCAACAATTGTGTACTAGGCCAGTCGGTACATTTTCTCTTGTCCATTATTCACAAATACCACTTTGATGCTACCTTGTGCATCATAACTCAAAATGCTGATATTATCCATATTCTGTTTAACCATGGTTTATTGTATTGCTGCGGCTCTCCTATCAAATAACATTCCACACCTTACTTACAGACCAATGCTACTGGAATTCTATATCACTGCCAAAATGCTACTCCAATATCTATGTGTAAGTCGGTTCATTCGTTATGCACCAGGCCAGAAGGCTGTTAATGGAAAGTCCTAGGTGGTACTTACAGCCCACTGTAGCTAAACCTTAGACCTTTGCTACAATGGCTGATACGTTCAGTTACAACTTTCCAAAGTTTGCAAGTTTCTTGCAACTATGAGACACATGCCAATGTCAGCAAAAGATATGTATCTATCTGAAAGGAAATAGCTGTCACTTCCTATGAATTATGACATGAAGCTTAAGAATCCCACTCTTTCCCTAAATTATAAGGATTATCTGTAGAAGAACCCGACAGGTTGTACAACACACAGTGTTAGATGTTGAAATCAAAAGGAATATCCTGCTTTTGAAATATTTTTGTGCAGGACTTTTTTTCTAAAGTTTGGTGATTTTAATACACAATAACTGTTTCTGTTGTATGCTCCCTAAACAACTGTATGCATGGATACAATCTTTCCCCACCATGCCACATTGAACCCGTTAAAAATGTTAGATTTCCGACCCCCCAAAATTGGACTTTTGTGGGGTAGGATTATATGTAACTTTCTTATGCCCGAGGCTATCTCCACTGCCAGCCAATTATCTCTTTCCAACAAGCTGTATCACATGTCATGATCTGGACAATGGCAATGTCCAGCCTTGAGGCAATTGGTGTAATAGAGAAGGGGAAAGAGGTTTTTAGTAGTTTTAATGAGACCAATACCTCATGACAAACAATTATTGTCTTTGTAGAAAATTTCCAAGAAGGTGATGGAATCCTGCAAATGCATTCCTTATGGGAAATACTGCTACTGTACTTACCGGGAGAGGATATGTAACATGTACTTTCATAATGCAAGGTACAGCATCAAATGATGGTTCACCCTCGATGTTTCCACTTTTCACAGCATCACATAACTCAAAGTTTCCCACAAACTTGAGTCGATGGGTAAATGCCACATCTACTTTCGATGGGACTTGGGCACAGGAGGCCCTCACTGATGAGAAAAACATATAAAAATTAACTTTTTGAGGGGGCAGGGAGGGGTCTTTTCACATGTTGTGTTTCAATAACAGTTCATTCAAACAGATGTCAATAAAATTTCAGGATTATACTAAAGAAGCAGACACATATTTTTTAATTACAGTGAAAATGAGTGAATGAAAATGTGGTTAGAACAAGAATGAAACCACAAATTATTACTGTATGTTATCTAAAATTTTAAACTGTAAATAAACTTCAGTAATGTTTCATTTTTCTGCAAAAGAACACATAACCAAAAAGCCAAAAGGCTTAGTAATTCCTTGCCTTTCAAACTATTTTTAAGTACTGTCACTTTCTGGGGTGTCAGCAAAAAAAATTTCCTCCCGGATGCAAAAACCTGGAACTATGCCCAAAAGGAATTACAACCCCATATGCTGAGTATAGCTCTCTCAATGCTGTCCCTCTTGAGATAAAATCGTGTGTAAGCTGTCCACAAGGTTTTCATGTCAGATAACTTTTGACCTCTACCAAAAACAATAGGGTTCATCTACTGACTATATAACATGTCCACATGGCATTATGAAAGGTAACTTCGGTCACATTTACACAGTTTACAGTTTTTGACCTTAAGTGACTGCAGACCTCTTCAAGAACAATAAGATTCTCCCTCTCAGTAACAATCCTGTACATCAAGTATGAAAACTATCCATCATTCACAGCTTTAGCTATTGCATTAACTAACAATTTCCACCAGTTTCAAGGTTTCACCTTTGATGACCTCAGATAACCTTTGAACTCTATCAAAAACAATAGGGTTCATCTTCTGACTATACGTAATGCATCCACATGCTAAGTATAAAAAGAATGCATGCTTCCTACTTTGAAATATCTTGTTTACTATACAAGGTTATTAGTTTTTGACCTCTGGTGACCTCACATGACCTTGGTCCTCACCCAAAACAACAGGACCTTCCTCTTAATATTATAAATCCACGTACCAAATATGATAAGTATCCACCACTTCCCTGAGATACTGTGTTTACAAGCTATGTGTAAGCATCATGAACACACACACACATGTGCCCATACACACACCATGGTAACTGCATGGATTCCTTTTGCCTTCAACAAGGAATCATAAAGAACATTAGGAGCAATGAGAAACAATACTATCAAACTTGACTGCCTACATAAATATGGTTTTCAAACATGAGATTTTGGTATCAAACGTCAAATTGCCAAAAAGAAACTGAACTCATACTTTGAAGAGCATAATTCTTGTACTTCAATAAGTCCTGGAGAAAAGTTGAGGTATCTTGCAGACAAGCTTCAGAGATGTCTGTAGAGAGTTGTGCAAATATCCCAGTAAGCCCAATGTCTGTGTCGTCTTTAAAGGATACATCTACCTTGAGAGCTGCATCAATCAAGTCTTGCTGGGTGACATCATCAAACACAAGCTGAGAAAATTCATGTCCAGTAAATAACGGAGAGAGATCTTCTCCATTACAAGCAGCTAGTAGGAGTGCGGCAGTACACAGCGCTGCAATCATTCTAGCACCATCCATCTTGGATCCTGTCAGGGTCCAAACAGCTCAAATCTTCAATCATGTATGGTTTCCTACAACAGTTGGTGAAGTACTGATCTCTATTCTGATGAAAGTAAAACACAAATCAGAAGTATGGGTATTTTGAGAAGAGTTGAAATTACAGTAAAAAGCAAAGGAAACCCAGACTCATATCTGTAATGGATTAGTATTAATGGTGGGCCAGAGCTACTTACTATCCATAGAGCATTTCACAAAACTGTTATCAAATGTTGCTGTTTAATGAGACACCCCTCTCAAATGTTTCGAAGAGCTGACACTGAGCTGTTTATTAATATTAAAAGCCATCGAGTCCACTGATTTTCCAAAGTACAAATACTAAAGAGCAACACATGACACAGTTTCTAAGCTGGAAATGCCCATTGACCCATTTCTACTGTACCAGTGTCATACCGTAAATTATGGCAAATGCCTTCACCAGGCCTTTACATTTGAAAATCGAAGGTGAGTACAGTACATAACAGCTCTCCTAAGAGCTGCTATGGTGAGCTGTTTTCAAATTTTTCTGATGTTGCAAGCAACAGAAGGCTTGTCAGGCTCTTGTAGACAAGCTTTTTTGACAATCAAGGTGAGTAGTAAATGACTCGCCTCAAATTCATTTAAGGCGAGTTTAGACGCTGCCAAGCTATAGCTCACCTTAAATGAAAAGGCCTGCTTCACCCTAATTAAACTTATCAAATCTCCTTTGGCCCTACTTTTCTGAACCTCTCTATTATACATTATCCATGCATTTGACACCACAGAAATATTTCTTTCACTCATAACCTGCACACTCACACTAAAAAAATATGATGAAAATCAGAGCCTACCGGTCTGGGATAAGGTTAAAACACAAAGCCATTAATTTCAATATCTCTGTGCCATGTCTTCAAGCACATATGGGTAGCAGTGTTTCCCCTGGGTTTTAGAGAGTGTGAGGTGGTATTAGTTCATGGGGGTAATATGGTGCCAGCTATGGCACCATCAGTGAGTAAGAACTATCAATACTTCCATAGCTAGTACAGTAGAGGTGGCAGTTGGCAAATTTCTATGAGGTGGTGGCCAAAAACTGTGAGATGGCCGCCTCATAAAAGGAGTGCCAAGGGAAACCCTGACATAGTGTTTAAGGCGACAGTAACAGAAATGTTATAACATAGAGGTGTAGCAATCCTCAAGAGGGCTTATAGGCATTTTACTGGACTAATTATCCATTTTGACTTGGATTCAGGCTGGTCATATTCCACATCACTGCATAACTAGCTATCCATTTATGTTGCATTCATAGTCTTTAATAGTCTATTAAAGTCGCTACACAACTATTTTGGGCAGGATTCATAGTCCATTTTGAGCTAGATTTGTAGTCGTAGTCAAAGTCACTGCAAAAAATGGAAAATCACTGCTTGACTTAGCACTCTATCTGTTTATCAGTCTATTCCTATAAAAGTGTACCACTTTTGGGGGTTGAGAGTCATGGGTAATCAGATCATGGCCATTTCATCAATAGAAGTTAAATGGCTATCATGTCCGTCTTATAATCAAAATAAAACTCGCTTCATTTCCACACTCTTGTCAAGCTTGACTTAAATCCGTTTAAAGATGGTGCAGTAACGATGTGCACTAGTAGTGAGTTCCATATGTCTATGCTTCACTCAGTAAAGAATCTCTGTCTTACATTTTTACTACAGTGTGGTATAAGGATCTTTAATAGGTACCCTCGAGTACTGGAATCTACCACCCTCTGAAAAAGTGTAGCATCTGCTGATTTGTTGGGCAGATACTCTTGTACACGAGTTACCTGTGCAAACACTAGTTGATATATTGAACACATGCAGAACATAATAAGATGGCTGAGCATGAGTAGGCTTGCAAAAGCACCCATGCAAATTGAACCAATCAAATTTATGATCGTAACAGCCCACAGGCGGCCTGCCACACACATACTGTAACATGTATCACTATGGGCTCTGTGATTCCAAACGTTGCACTATTGTTACCATTATGCAACACATGAATTGCACACAGTGAGTCTCTATGTATACCTGTACCAGTTACTCTTCACTAAAGTACATGGTGTGAAATTTTTTCAGTGTGGAGGTTGGAAAGGAAGAGATTCTGCGACTGTTGCAATCAGGGCAGGGTGAGCTAAAAAAGTAAATATTTCTGGGCTTATGTTTGTCTCGGTTTTAATGCAAGTCCATGTTTTAGGCACAGTTTTAGTAGTGCTTAGTTCATGCAATTTTAAACCGGGCCCACAACTTTCAAACCAGGCAGAAGATTTTTCAAACCGGGCTGAGAAGCGGAATCAAATTCAAACCAGGCACACTGCCCAGTTAAAATGCATCTGGCTAGAACCCTGAATGCATTTCTCAAGCTGACATACTGTAATCAAGCACTCACTCCAGTCACTTGGGGAGTAGGGTTAGCATCCATCCCGATTAATCGGGATTGTCCCATTTTTGAAAGGAAAGTGAGTTTCCCGCTATGTCCCAGTTTCAGCTTAGCTCCAAGTTATGTCCCAATTTCAGCTTAGAGAAATATGCTAACCCTAATTGGTAGGTCTCTGAGGGCACCGGATTGCATAGTTTGTAAGTGGCACAGAACTTCTTCCGCACACATTTTCAATTTATTTATCGATTTTACTATGAATCAGTGTGCAACAATTCAGTTGGTTCAATAATCAGTGTGCGGCGAGCAGATAGAGAATTGAGCAAAGGATCGGTGTGGTGCAAGTCAAATCCCGATGCTTAAGACTCACTCGAATAATTACGCTCAGTACACAATTCAGAAAGAACCAAATAATCACCATCTTTCATAGCAGATGATGCCCCCTGGACCCCAAGAGGGTTTCACCATTGTACCCCAGCTAAGCCCTTAAGTGGGCCCCTGGACCCCACATCCAAGTGCAAAATGTTTAACAAAACATAGTTAAAGGGCAAAGGAGGGTTAAGGCCCCATAAGATGCCCTGAAGTCCATACAACCTTAACTGAAAACAAACAACCAACCAACACCAAACGAGCACAGCCTAATTAGATTCTACAGTACCACAGTTATGGAAGAACTTGTCAATGTTAACCTTAAAGCAGTGCACAGATGTGGAGTTAACTACCCACTCAGGCAGACTATTCCATTCGTTGACAACTCTATGAGAGAAACTGAACTTCCTAATGTCAAGCCTTGCAAAACACTTAACTAGCTTCTTACAATGGCCTTGGAACTTGAAAATTACTTTGAACCTTTAAATAACTACAAGATGACAAAGGATTGCTTGCAGAGAGAAATTTGTACACCTGAAGCATGTCCACCCTAATCCTTCTCAACTCCAGGGTGGTAAGCCTCAGATGCTCATAGACAGACAGTCATCACCCCAAAGTATATATTTTTAGTGTATGTATATCAAAATTCTCAGTTGGTGACTGCTCTTTGATTGACATCAAAGTTTGAAAATTTGAAAGATGCAGAGTAGCTCACATTCCACACAAGGCAGAGAGAGTACTTTTATTACATTTTATAGCCTTGTACGCTCACCAGGACATGGCCTTAAGCAATAAAACACACAAGGAAGAACACAAGGAAGAACCTCATACAGTTATGGGAGGAGCTAGAAGATGCATAGTTGGGAGAATTGGAACTGTCTGGGATCATGAAAATTCCCCTTTAAGTCTAACATGGTAAGGTAGATGTCTCACCTCGGGTATAAGGCGAGTGGCTCTCCTCTGAACTTGCTCTAAAAGAAACTTATCCTTTTCATAGAAGGGACTCCAAGCCTGGGCTGCATGGTTGAGGTGCCAGGGTCTTACCAACTGCTTAATACAGATTTAGTACAATTTCTTTACTAGAACTATTGAAATTCCTCTTGATCAATCCAAGTACAGTACCCTATTAGCCTAGCAGCAGCAGCAGCTGCACACTGTCTAGATGGCTTTAAATGGCCTGTAATAACTACACTGGTGAAGATCTTTCTCAAAAGTCACATCACTCAGAATACTATCATTCATGTTATAATCATAGCTGAAATTCTTAGGACCAAAGTGAAGGACTTTGCACTTATCTGCATTAAAAGAAATTTGCCAAGTCTGAGACTATGAAAATAACCTACACTATACAAGTCTTTTTGCAGTAATGAGGCATCATCCTTATCACTAACCTTCCTTGCTTCGAAGCTCTATAGGAAGGTTAGTGATAAGGATGATACCTCCTTACTGCAAAAAGACTTGGATAGGTTATCTTCTTGATTCATGAAGAATGGCAGGATGGATCCCATTGGGCCCAAGGGCCTTTCTAACTTTTTAGACTCTTCAATTTATTACAAACCAACTCTTCAGAGAAAACAATATCACTAACTAAAGAAGAGTTATCAGAACCCTCCAAGTGCCCAAAATAGATGATTCCTGGGTAAAAACAGACATGACATAATTATTTAAAGTGGCTATGCCACGTGTAAATTAACGGTTTAAACCCTTTGGTTTCTTTAGGAATACGTTTCCTACAACGAAAATCAATCATTCAGTTTGTTTACAACTTGTTTTTCCGCTCGAAAATTGAGAAAAAATACACCCTCTTCCAGCCCTGAAAAGTTAGTCTTTCCGAAAATTTTCAAAATCTTGTTACGTCATGTGACGTCACTTTAGGAATGGATCGTTGTTTGGCGTGGTATCCTTCGGACATTTGATACAGTGTTTGCATTCCTTTGTAACGGTTACCAAGGTCGATACAATGTAAAACCTGCGTGAAAAGTTGTAAATTTTGCAATTGTTATCCCTTTTCTCGTGCTTACCACTTGTTTTAGTCAATTAAATGCATTTCACTCAGGTTTTTCGTCTTGGTGTCATGATAAGTAGCTGCATGTACAAACATTCACAACGCAACAGCATGGGTACAGTACACAACATACCTGTTACTACACTGTATCACCAGCACTGTTTCGTAGTAGGTACCATGTGAAATCAAATTTAATAATTTCTTTGGAATGGCGGATCTGAGCCAGGGAGTTGCCCTCTAATGGCAACTCTCTGATCGGACAGGAATGGTCAGTGGACTGTCGGTAAAGTGAGTTTTCTTGGATTTGAAATCAGAAAGGCGAAGGTGATATCGAACAAGACGTCAGTGGTGCAGATGGGGTAAGTAATTCGTTACGGAGCATAGGACCGTATCGATTTGAGACAGTGTTAGGTGAGGTAAAAGTACAACACCACAACAATTTGAGCACAAGAAGCATTTGGAGCAATTGAAAGGGACTTTAGCTTGTAAAGTTTTATGTAGGCAGTCAAAATATGAACTTTAGGTTACTTTCGTGCAAGTGTCAGTGGAAATCGTGGAACTAGCCTAGGCTGTGATCGAGTGTGCACAGTATTTCGCTGGCTGCTGCCAGTCCACTCACTGTATGCAGACCGAACCGAACAGTACACTGCCGAGATTTTCGTTTTTTGGGTATGAATCAAGAGTATTTGTAAAATTTTATTAGTAATAGCTAGGGTTGGGCGGTACCATGAAATTTTGGTACCGGTACCGCTAACTACACAGAACCGGTATTACGGACAGTACCGGTTCGCAATTCGTGGTTGGAACAGTCGGCGGGAAAAAGGGTCGATGCACCTTTATGGTACTTTCCATGGGTCCGCTGGATGTGTAGAAGACTGTCAACACGTGTGAAGTCCTACTCTCCTCAACACATAATCTCTCTGTACATGGTTTGAGGTGCGGTATCCTGGAGAACGTTTTAATCCGTGAACCTCAAACACAGAACTCTTTGCAAGGCTTAACTTCAACACCGCTAACGTGAAAGTGAGAACATGGTTTATAATAATGTTGTACGTGTAGTAACATTTGGATACAGTGAAATTAAGCATATTGAAACATGGACGCAAATATTGTGAAACCATCATTTTACAGCACATCAAACTGTTGCAATGGTTAAAAATTGTGTCAAAAGTTGAATTAAAGGTGTATTTACTCCATGCAAACTTATAAACTAATTAAAATCATTACAAATCGTTAATTATTTCCTGACATTGCTTCAGTGGCCTATTTGGACTCATCCATTTTTACTGAAAGGGGATTTACCTTCACTTCAACACCATGGTGATCGGTGAAAGAAAATTATCATATCGGGAGCTGTTCGATACTGTTATTTGGAAAGAAAAAAAGACAAGCATATACTACTTCTTTAAAACTTGTAATAATTATAAAGCAAACGAAATCATTGGGAATTTTCAAGATTTTTCCCTCCACAATAGGATCGTCCGCAGCTTGCCATGAACGTTACGACACTGATACGACGCATTTACTGAACTGACTGTACAGATGCTAGGGTGGGTATGGGTGACAAACGTGGTAAGCAGCGAGCAGTAAAGCACTACAGTATAGCAATAAACGGTGCAGAAAACGTCCCTTGAGTTATAATACAAAAATCTCTGCTGTGATTGATATTGGTCTATCGCATGGTCTTCGTAAGGCGAAGACCAGAATTTTCCGGCCATTATACTGCTTTCGCACAGAGTGCAGCGTTGTAGAAATCCAAGAACACACAAATCCCAGTATTTTGCTTTCAGCGTACGTAGGTAACTGTATGCCTGTGCACACAGTATTAGTATGATACAATTAGTGTATATGATGTACTGTAACAGTTCTTCGGTATGACGGAAAATACCCGATCGAAAATGATAGCAAACTTTCAGTATCGGCACCCGGCGCAGCTGGTATGCTTAATAGGTTGAAAGGAAGAGACAAAATAAGTAGACATACTCAATTTGTTGCATGTTAAAATCCCATGCTCTGATGTTCAGTTCTGTTGAAAAGTAACATAACAATTAGTTAAGACAACTTGAACTTAAATGATCAATACAAACACTGTATCCCCCCCCCTCCCCTTCCAATTTACACCCTCATAACCCCTGATCTGTACTTGTTATAGCCTTTTAGGCCTATGAAATGATATGAAGAATAAACTCACTAACAATTGAGGCTAAACCATCAAAGCTTAAAGACAAGAAGTAATTAAAAGTAACAGTACTACTTTAGTACAGACAATGTGTGACAAAAGTTGGGTTCAGTACTACTGTACTGAATACCGAATACTTAGATTCAAACCACATTTATTCTAAGTTCTTCGCAAGAAAAGTAAACATTCTGACTTTTTCAGGTTTAAGTCGGTTTCGAGTTGGGCTCACAATATCACCAGCTGTACTGAAGTCTTTCTGACGACGAACTCGAACCACAAACACACAAATATTTTCGTGCGAGAAGAGCAAGCCATGGGAAATTTTTCGCTTGCCCTTGCCACCAAACAAGTGGGTCGCTTTCCCAGGGGATAGTGTCTAGGCTCAAATAGCCATTGATTTCTTTTTTCAAAATGTCTTTGTCAGTTTGTACTTGGCATGATACCCCTGCTGCCTGGCTCTGTTTTTTAGCTTTTGCTAACATGTGTCCGAACTTTCGTTTGACTGTTGAACTGGCTGTGGTTCCTCTGTGTCAGAAACCCCGCTCACGTATGGATTTGGGATCTTATCCGTAATACATTTGGCCCCTTCCTCGACTATACTTGATTTGACCTCTTCCACCTTTTCATCATCCATGTAGTCTGTCTTGTATCGTGGATCGAGGAAGGTGGACTTCTCCAGAAGAGCCGTGAAGGGTTTCCCTTCGTACCGTTCCTTTATATCAGCTAGCATTTTGCCTTTCATTTCGGCTGTGAGCTCTGTTTCTCCCTCTTTAGCAGCCATAATATCAGTTTCAAAAAGGGCTAATGTTGGTAAAATAGTGCTGCTAGTCACATGGTCTTCACCAGAAATAAGATCTGTGAATTTGGACACCGGTTCTAGAGCTTTGTCCATGCTTTCTAGGACATGTTTGTCCTGCCAGGTAAGTAACAAATGCGAGCATTTGGGATCCATTGCGAGGGTACGACGAACTGGCTGTTCCTGATCCAGCAGCCTATGAATCATGGCCTGTCGTGAACCCCAACGTGTAGCGTTCTCCTTCAAATAAAAATGAAAAATATGAGCGCTCGTAAGGGGCACTTACAGTACTGCAACTTAGTGTTGTTATTTAAGGAATAAATCCAGTTGGCGGACTATTATTGGTGAATAAACCGTCGAGACTCCAAATGGCAAAATAACGGACGAGGTGAAGCCGAGTCCGTTATTTTGCTTAATTTGGAGTCGAGACGGTTTATGAGACAATAATAGTCCGACAAATGTGGTTTATTCCTATAGCTATTCTACCACCAAAAGTCTGTCAAAAACTGCATTTTTATCAGCTTTTACGATTACTGACCGTGTGTTGTGGAATAACAGGTCAGTGTTTAACCAATCAGAATGCGGGATTCTCAATACCGGATGGCTAGAGGTGGTAGAATAAATGATATACCTTTTAAACTTTCTATAGTGATGTAATATTCAAATTCAGCACATTTGGGTGACTGGTTTCATTAGCTATAGTATAGGGTAGGATCCTAGGGTAGAGGGTAATTAAGTTCTCTCCCATTGGCATTTTAAACGAATCGGCAAAACTACAATGTCATGGAAATGTGCTGGAAACTGTGCTGGCAATTATAAAGTCTCACCTAGTCTGCACACCAAAAACATCAGATGTGATACCAAGTGCGTTCCCAGCAAATGAGCCATGCAAGTTCTATCTGAAAGGTAATGATTGCATGCAAACTGATCAATAATACTTACAGTGATTAATGCCTTTGTCTTCAGTCCAAGTTCTTCTTGGTATTTAGCAAGGTCTCTCCTTTTATGCCAGGAATGTGAGAACTGACTCACAATACTTTTGCACACACTAACAGCCCGTGTGGTGCGGGGTTCGTTCTTCCAAGATTTGTTCACAGCCAAATTCAGGTTATGGCCAAAACATGAGACATGAATTATTCCTAATTGAGTCACTGCATTTTTTATGTTACCTGCATTGTCCGTTGTGACTGCTACAAGCTTATCAGTTGGAAGGTCCCAGTCTTGCATAATATCTCCGAGAGCATCTGCTAAGTTAGGGGCTATGTGATCTTCCGGGAGGAAAATTGTTTCCAAGCAATGGGTCTTTAATTTCCATTCCCTATCAATGTAGTGAACTGAAAAGCTCATGTATGGGTCCATATTTCGACTAGACCATAAGTCACTTGTGGCTGCAAAAAAAATCATCTCTTTTTGAATACTTTCTTTCACACCATCTCGAGTTTTGTTGTACAATTTGGGGATAGCAGTTTGCGAAAAATATTTGCGACTGGGGAGTTCGTATCGCTGGTCAAAAGCCTGTAACATCTCTTTGAAGCCTCGCTTTTCTACCGAATAAATCGGCATAATGTCTTTCGCAAGGCAAAATGTGACTTTGTCTGTTAGTGTCTTCCATTTTTTTTCTTCCCTGTTGTATTTACTGAATGATGTAAGAGTTACTTGTTTTCCGGTTGATCTTTCATGAACTGGTTGCGGTACTGTTGATGTACCCTTACCCTTGGAGGTGGATGACTTTATTTTCCCATATTCCTCAGGGTGGTTCACTTCAAGATGTTTAAAAAGGTTGGAAGTATTCCCCCCTTTGGCCCAGAATTGTTTTTTGCACTTTTTACAAGTCGCACGTTCAACATCTTCTGGTTTCCCGTCTTGACCTCTACGGTAACCAAAATATACCCAGACTGCAGATTTTTTGTTCCTTGCGGGAAGCAAATCGCTTTCGAAATTCTCTTGGAGGACAACTGAGTCCACTTCATCATCTTCAATTTCAGGGACATCCATTTCTTCTTCGGAAATTGATTCCATCATTTTCATATCAGATAACATAACCCTATTGACAGTGCGACTAGCTGGACCCAACGTGTCAATTTCCGGCCTAGAAAAATTCACTGTTCATGTGCTGCCTTCTTTGGTACATGCAAAACGTTCGTTTCACGATTCCGGGAGAACTTACGGTGTCTTACACACACCAGATCAAATAACAGTTCATGTACAACGTGTTGTTGTGTCGTGTTACGGTGGGACGTTTCTGTGCATACTTTTTAGGCATCCGTAATTCAATTTACCAATGTGATGGCTACCTGAAGCGGTGTTTGTACAGTGATCAACAGAACGCGCCCTGTCGCGCTAGTCGCCATTTCCTGTATATACTACGTACAAAAAGAGTATCTTAAACAGTGACAGTAGGCAACCCATGCACGTTCATATGTGAACGATGCAGTGAACGATCGACTGTAGGCTACAGTCGAACTGCGAAGCTTCCCAAAATTGGCAAAATTGCTTTGGAAGTTGTGATCCTGTATGATTTTTAAAATGGTAACCTAGACTTATGAAAATATGGGGCCTAAACAGTCACAGGGAGATGTTTGACAGAACTCCGGAAGAAACCGTAATATTTACGGAACGAAGCAAATTACGGGTTGTCTGTTTTCCCGCCGGCGATAAAGAATTCGCCGTCTGTGGCCCGTGCACTGTTGAACGGTGCATACACTGCAGATAATATTGCGTGGGCAAGACATATTTGTGGGGATTTTGCGAGTTGATAAGGATGACGGGATGATTTGATTTCAGTTTCAGCCTGAGTAAAATAAGAATCATATTTATTTTCGTTGGGAATTAAAATGAGTACCGGTAATTTTTTCTTGAGTACCGGTAATTTTTACAAGAACCGGTATTAGTAACACATCAAATGTCTTCGGTATTTTCATTACCGGTACCACCAGTACCGGTATTCACTTGAATACCGGTATACCGCCCAACCCTAGTAATAGCCTACTGCAGCCCCAAAATATAACAGACCGACACCACTCTCCAAACAGACAGAATAAAGTTCAAATTCAAGACATGCCGCCAATTACAATCATTACTATCTCTTACGTATGTACAGGCTATGCTTTATGCCAGGTTCGGTATACAGAGGCTGGTGTTCCTAAAATGACGTCATTATTGCGTTGGCTTGAAATCTCATTTTCAACAGTCTATTTTTTGGTGCAATTTTTTGAAACATTAATTTCTTTTTAATGCTCAAGGCTGTAAGGGTGATGAAAACAGTTTTAGAAAAAGGTTTTTGTGTACTTTAGGCTAAATTAGTCTCCCGTTACTCCAATTTACGTGTCATGGCCACTTTAACAAATTAGCCGTATCCTGGTGATCACTAACTAGTGTGCCTTGATTATCTTGGAGAGGCCCAACACCCTCCTTAACTTTCTGACTTAGACCTGACATAGGCATGAAAAGATTTTGGATTTACCTTAACCTCCTTGGCCAACTGCTTTTCAAACCTAGCTTTAGTGTCAATAACCAAATTTTTAACTAAGAGTTCCTGATTCTTGCAGACTGCAAAGTCATTCAGAATTCTTGCAGACCCTATATTGCCGCCAACATTTACATTTCTTCCTGGATGCTCTAAGTACCTCTCTAGAAATCCAAATTGGCCTATTTTTAACCACCACTTTCTTGAGTGGGATACAAAACTTTGTAGTGTCAGTAACTATATCTTTTGAAAAATACTCCATGCTTCAGCAGGGCCTAAGTGAGACAAACATGTATAGTAAGAAGCTCTTTAGCATGAGTAAAGTTAGCCTTGCCGAAATCTAAAACAGTTTTGTCACTACCTTAAAGTTTGCTCAAACAACCTAACTCAAAGCTAATGAGGTCATGGTCACTAGATCCTATCTTACTACCACTAGCTACATTTTTAACCATAGATTCATCCAGTATGGAAAGTATGGCAATTGCACACCCGATGTTAAGGTAAGGATGTTAAGGTGGCCTTCAAGAGTTTTGTTTAAATTTCTCCCAAGTATTTATTTCACACTTGACTTTTCGTGTTCACACTTCAAGTGTGCATTTGACACCTTGTTGCACACTGCACACTTCAATTTTTTTCGTGCACACCCAAGATGTCGGCTAAAAGTGCCGTACTTTCCAATCTGGATTTTCATCAGTACTTAGCACCAATTCAAATTTTCGAACTTAACAATTAATTTCGGACTTAACATCAGACAATTAAATTCCGCGTGCAATTAGCAAACTATGCAATCTGGTGAGGGCAGAATGGTCAGCACTCGAGGGTGGTTGAATTTGCCTAGGCCTAGGCCTGTACAGGGTAGTGACAGCATAGCCCCATAGCCCCTGAAAAAAGCATAGCTTCCAGTGACTGCCCCGTCTGGAAAACATGTATGTTACGCCGAAGAGCTTCAGTGTGCAGTAAAGACCTTATACACCAATTTGATGGCATAATTTTCTTGTATTTTACATAAACACTGTACTAAAAACACAGTACAACAATTTGGCATGGTGTAGAAATTGAGAAAAGAGGTGACTGGCATAAAAATTTGGTGTAGCAGATACGAACTTTCCGGACTGGGTGACTGGGTAGCCCTCTACAACAGTAATTCAGCCTGAAAAAACAGCTTCAATTTTGCTGCATATTCTGCAATTGTGCCCAAAGCAGACAAAGTGGATACACTTTATGCACTTATCAATTGAATGACGCACCCCACTACCCCCGGACATGGTCAGTCATTGTCCACAACAGCACAACTTCATTGACAAAACATGTACATTGACGTACCCCTCAGTCACTTTTGTGATGGACATTTTGTGTGAAATGACATACCCCTCAGTCACAAAATTGATGAACAGATTGCGATTTTGACCGACATGTGCGTCACCAAACTGACTGACAAAAGTAAGCAAGTATATGAGGAGCAATGCTGAAGGTTGTCATCTTTGAACAATTGATAACAAATGACCCACAACGACTCAACCCTTTGCCAGTAAAGTGACTGACATCTGAGGTAAAATGACTCACCCCTTTGTCACTCTAGTGGAGCACAACATTGGTACAATGACGGACATGTGAGTCACACTATCACTGGTCAATGACCCACATTTGACTGACCATGCCCAGGGGTTGTGGGGTGCATCATTCAATTAATAAGGGCATTATGCAGTAGGCTTACATGTTCTGATAGTGATAGAGAACTGCACCACAGGCAAGGTAGGACGCTTCAACGGTCATCACACGGCAGCTGTGATTCACATCACTGACATGCATGTGTTGTGATAGGCAAATGCAAAGCCCACATCTGCAAAGCGGACTTGCCTTCTGCTGTGCTTTACCTTGCATGTACAGGTATTGGGCCTAACTTAGACCTATGTTCTGTGAGAGAGACTGAATGGAAAGGTACGCAGGTAATCGCAACTGCCGCGTAACGACCGTTGAAGCCGTCCTACCTTGTTAATATATATACAGAATAGTGTGTTGGTATGTATATAGCCTATAATGCTCCGAATGCCTGTGAACCATACCATAGGCTAGGCCTAGTTTGCTACACGGAATGGTGATGGCCGCAGGTGCTTGCCAAGTCATTTGGCCTAGTGTTTGTGTACCCTGAGAATGCATGTGATGCCTGTGAACTATTCAACTAGGGGGCCTAATTAGGCCTAACGTTAAAGTTTGGGCCTAGGCCCTACTTCAGGCCCTAGGCTACAGGCTAGGCCGTGGGCCTATAGCCTACTTAGGCCTAGGCCTTTGGACTCAGTGGGCCGATGTGCAGCTCTCGGAAGGTGAGCAGCAATTGGTTGAAAGGTTCATAAATATTTCAGTCAGGTAGATTCTGTTTGAAAAACAGATCTCGTATGAAACTGTTTTCAATGTTACCCAGTGTTACAGGATGTTGCAATCTTCACCTGTTTCAAAATCAGAGTTACCGTGGAGTCTCGTACAACTATAGATGGCCTACAATCACCCAGGACAGCAGGAAGACAGTGACTGTCAGTCTGTCTGTCTGTGTATTGTATACTGTGTATCTGGTTAGAGTTAACTCCGTAATCAGTGCTTCTACACTCTTTATTTATTTTTCCTGAAGTGGAATCTAAAATTTCCTGAAATCGGCTTGATATTTCCTGATATTTTTAGAAACACTTCTTTTATGCAAATTTAATGGCTGATCCAGGATTTCACTCTGTCAAGCCATACGTCATTTCCATACTACATGCACCTTTTTCCAGATTTCCCCGAAATTTCCCGAAATTACCCTTCCCGAAAATTTCCCGAAGAGCACCCAGATTTCCCGAATTTCGGGAAATTTCGGGAAGAGTGGAAACACTGCCTGTAATTACGGGGTGCATTATTTTTTTTGCCAGGACGAACGTGGGCAAATCGAGTTTTCAAAAAATTTTAAATTTGTTTCAAAATGAAGGTTAGGGTTAAATTTAGATTAGAGTTTCGAGTACTGGGGTTATTTGGCCCGTTTCTTTCATAATCCGGCGTCAGAATTTCAAAAAAAGGGCCGAAAAGCTGTCATTTTGGAATTAGAGGTGTGGCCTATTTCCAAGAAGCTGATTGGTCCATTGGTCAGATTTTCCCTGACTCGTCCTGGGAAAAAAACTACGCTTCCGGGGTACCCGCATGCCTAATTTTTTTTCCCATGAGGTTATGGGCAAATTTGATTTTCAAAATTTTTTAAATTTGTTTCAAAATCATGGTTAGGGTTGGGTTCAGGGTTAGGGTTACGTGGCCAGGGGTTATTTGGCCTGTTCTTTCATAATCCGGTGTCGGAATTACAATTAATGGGTCGGAAAGCTGTCATTTTGGAACTAAGGGTGTGGCCTATTTCCAAAAAGCTGATTGGTCCATTGGCAAGATTTGCCCATAACCTCGTGGGAAAAAAAATTGCGCTACCCGCATGAATGTGTAGCCTGCCTGTATGTAGCTATTTTTTTTTCCCACGAGGTTATGGGCAAATCTGATTTTGAAATTTTTTTCAAATTTGTTTCTAAATCATGGTTGGGGTTATTTCTGAAGTTAGGGTTACGTGGACTGGGGTTATTTGGCCTGTTCTTTCATAATCTGGCGTCAGAATTACAAAAAATGGTTCAAAAGCTGTCATTTTGGAATTAGGGGTGTGGCCTATTTCCATGACGCTGATTGGTCCATTGGCGTGATTTGCCCATAACCTCGTGGGAAAAAAAATTGCGCTTGCCGCCATGTAACACAATTTAACATCACATAAAGGAGGGCCCTGAAGTCCAAACCCCTTTTACTATAAATACAGACAACCAAACCAACCCCAAGCGAGCCCAATACAATTAGATCTACCTTAGTCATGGAAGACTTGTCAATAGTATTAGTAACGTCAAAACGACCCAGAGTAGAGTAGGGATCAACTTGACTAAAATTTATATTTTCCTAATTAGAGTCGTAAAAACCTTATTTATGCCCAAAATGATCCAAAAATTAATTTTTAAAGTACCTGTCCGCTAACATTAATCTTTACTGGATCTAGCTTGGCTGACTGCTTGTATTAAAATTAAGATGCCCGCATAACGTGTTTTTTTTTTTTTTTTTTTTGAAGACTTTTCGTGCCCTACCTAATTAAAATGTGGAAGCACTGCATAAGTATTATTCGTTGCCAATGAATACACAAGCGATAATTTGCTTGTACTGGTAGTGAAAACATCCCAATGATATGCGTGGTTCAAGGTTTCTGTTGTGATATGGTTTGTCTTGACGTTGAAGAAACAAGTTGATCAGTGCCATGGACGACGAAGAAATTCCGGAGAGACTTTGTAAGTTTCTGTTCTAGGCCTACTAGCCTAAATTTTATGTCAATGCGGTAGGCCTACCGTACTTTAACGGTAACGTTAAGCCAATGGGAGTCCGCAATAAGTCACATAGCCTAACGGTTAGGCCTAACGTTAATTCTTTCTAAATACGGCGACACATCCAATGGGTACGTTAGGCCTACTTTACCACGCATGCTTCGAGAGGTGCCTAGCCTAAGCCCTCATGCTATCTGCAATAAACTGAGTGGGGTCTTTCTTTAAATTAGGCTGGAATATTGTAGACCTCAGTAAAAGGTACAAATAAATTAGTGTTCGCACCGGGTCTAAAATTTGGAACCGGGTAGGCTATAGGCCTAGGCCTAGGCCTAGGGCCTACCCGAAGTCGATGGTCGGTCAGGTATCCTGGTACCCGAAAATATAGCTTCTGTTAGGCTACAAGTTTGTTGTAAAGTCATAGGCCTAATAAGAAATTTTTGTCACACATGCAATCTGTGTTAGTGAAACTTTGGATCCGGGTAGCAATTTCAGAACTGGGTCCTGACATCGTCGGTCTGGGTTTGATTGCTTCAAGCTTTTTAAAACATTACAGTAGGCCTAGTATGCATCAGACTGTGTTATATACCTTGATAATGCAACAGCCCAGTTCAAGTAGTGCTGTCTTAGTTGGGTGTTTGCAGACAGTACACAAACCTACATAGGCCTACATGTCCCCACTAATATGTTTACATACCTGGTCCACCAGGAACTTGGCCTAGTAAGGCATGAAGTCCCTAGTGGCCCGGTTGGTTAATGGGGCAGGTAGCTTCCTTAAGCTAGTAGTATGCCCCCCAAGCTTCTTGAATAGTGGTCCTGTGATCCTTTTGAACTGTAAGACAGTTTTGGCCTCAACAGCTTCTGGCGGCAGGGAGTTTTAGGGGATTTTAACTTCGGTAAAATTGATTGGAGTACTAGGCTTCATAAAGAAAATGGACTGTGTCTTACCAACAGTTCCGGAAAACTGCTTCTGGATATTTTAAACGATTTTGCTTTAGAGCAACTCGTAAATTTTCCAACCAGAGGCACAAATACCCTTGACTTATTAATATCGAATTTACCCAACCAGTTTACTGAAATCTCCCCCTTAGACCCTTTTAGTGATCATGTGGCTTTATTCTGTAGATTGAGGTGTCTCTTTCGGATCAAAAGGAAACCTCGTAGGCTTATCTGGCAATTCTCTAAGGGCGACTATGGTGCTATGAGAAATGATACCCGGAGCTTTGCCTTGGGGTACTTCAATGGGGGGCAAAACAATCGTAAGTACTGTAAATGAAAACTGGCAACTGATTAAGTCTTTTCTTGAAAGAACAGTTAAGAACATTCCCACTAAAAGAACTGGAACTAAAACATCCCTTCCATGGGTTACCGATAGCATTCGTAAGTTGATTAGAAGAAGGGGCAGGCTGCACGCTATCTTCAGAAAAACTAACAACAACAAGTTGCGTGACAAGTGGGCTGAATTGCGCTCTAGAATCAAAAAAGAGGTCCTAATCTCCCACACAAATTATGTCAATGGTATGATTGGTGATATAAAGCATGACACGAAACCTTTTTGGAGGTACATAAATGGCAAAAAAAAAAGAAAAACATGGTATTCCCCCTCTTAAAATGGATAGCAAACTAGCTACTACTGACTTGGATAAGGCCTGTGCTTTCAATGCTCAGTTTACAAGTGTATTTACCAAAACCTTGTTTAATGTTATCCCTTTCTGTAGACCAACTTGCAGCAGAAAGGCTAATATTACCATATATCTACTGTACTCATGGAGTTGAAAAGCTGTTAAAAGGCCTTAATAAAAACAAAGCCGTGGGACCTGATAATATTCATCCTTGGGTCCTTAGTGAAATTACTTCTGATCTTGCTCCTATGTTAAGCCACTTGTAACAACAATCCCTCTCAAACGGATGGATACCCGTCGATTGGAAGAGGGCAAATGTTTGCCCCATTTACAAAAAGAACGATAGTTCTCTCCCTAGCAACTACCGGCCTGTTTCGCTCACTTGTATTTGTTGTAAATTGTTAGAGCATATTATAAGTTCCAACTTGATGGACTTCTTTGAGTGGAATAATACCCTATCAACAAAGCAACATGCTTTTAGAAAGTCACACAGCTGTGACACCCAACTAGTACCTGTCGTCGAAGACTGGGCTTCATCTTTGGATTCACAAAAGCAGGTCGATGTCTTTATCTTGGATTTTGAAAAGGCCTTTGACACCGTGCCTCACGAGCTGCTAAAAACCAAATTGTTCAGCCTTGGTGTTTCCAAACAGGTTCTTCGGTGGGTTGGCGACTTCCTTTCAGATCGTAAGCAAGCTGTTGTAGTTAATGGTACCCGGTCCCCTTTTGACGATGTTGTTTCTGGTGTCCCCCAGGGGTCTGTCCTTGGACCCATTCTTTTCCTTGTTCATATCAATGACATTGTAAATGCCGCTTCCTCAAATATAAGACTTTTTGCTGATGACTGTGTACGTTATCGGGTCACAGAAAATGTTAATGATTGTGGTATGCTCCAGAATGACATCCACAATCTAGGTCTTTGGGCGAAGACTTGGGGCATGAGATTCCAGCCCTCTAAGTGTAACATCATTACATTCGCCAGGAAAGAAAACCCGGTCAAATTCGATTATGTCCTGAACGATGTAAAGTTAGTTAAGATGGACTCGATATTAAAGTACCTAGGGGTCACAATTTCTAATGACCTAAACTGGGATAAGCACAGTCAGTCTATCTGCAACAAGGGTAATAAGATTTTGGGAGTACTTTATAGAAACCTATCTTTTTGCTCTCACGAAGTGAAGTTAGCTGCCTACAAGGGTCTCCTCCGGCCTGTCTTGGAGTATGCTTGTTGCGTATGGGATCCACATCAGTCCTGTTTACAAGATAAGCTAGAGAGCATTCAGAGGAGATCGGCTCGTTTTATTAGTTCAGAATTTTCTCGTGAGCCAGCCTCGCCAGGGTCAATGACTGTCATTTTGAAGGACCTTGATCTCCCCACGCTTGCTGAGCGTCGCAAGCAAAATAGACTTATTCTCTTCTCGAAAAGTTTTTTCAGTAAGGCTAATATTCCCATGGACAGACTTAGACACCCTACCCGGACTACTTGTGGGATGCACAACCTCCATTTTTGCCAACTCTATTCTAGATCTAACTGTTATAAATTTAGTTTCTTTCCCAAGACTTTGAAGGATTGGAATAATCTCCCTGCTGATTTGATTGATGGTTTAGACGGTCAATTAGACCCCGTTCATTACTTAACTAATTTAATTAGGGTTTAGGGCACCACCTGACGCATGCACGGTGAAGTAATGTCCTCTGGATGTGTCACCGTGATCCGAAAGAAGAAAAAGAGTTCCAGTCATCAATGACTAGCTGAGAGAAGTAGTAACGTCTCAGCATAACATTAGGTCGTTGCTTAAGAATCGTCATTGCATGCCCCATTGTGATCATGTGGGATTTCTGATGACATTTTAGTTGAAATAGATCATGAACAGGGATTCTGTCAAAACCTCTCATAATTTTAAAAACTTCAATCAGGTCAGCCCTGTGCCTTCTTGCTTCCAATGACATTAAATTAGTCTGTTTGAGTCTTTCTGAATAAACCTTATCACGGAGGTTGGGAATTAATTTTGTAATCCTCCTCTGTACTCCTTCAATTAAGTCAATATCTTGTTGAAGATATGGCCTCCATATCTGGGAGCAGTAATCAAGGTGAGGCCTCACCAGACTTTTATAAAGTTGTAAAATGTTTGGCTTGCTTTTGTCCTCATAACACCTTTTAATGAGCCCTACAATCTGGTTTGCTGTTTTGACAGCTTTAGCTACATGACCACTGACAGAAAGTGACATCAATAATTACACCAAGGTTCTTTTCTTCTGACACTTCAGTATAAAGCTTTACGTTGTTGATAAAATAGTCATAATTTGGATTCGCTTTTCCAATGTGCATTACTTTACACATAGATGAGCTGAATAACATTTGCCAGTCCTTGCTCCAAGGACACTAATTTGCATAAGTCATTCTGTAGGCAAGCTGCCTCTTCCCCTGTACTGACTTTCCTGTAAATTTTTGTATCATCAGCAAATTTTAGAATTTTGCTGCAAACACCTCTGTCAATATCATTGATGTAAATGATAAACAGTATAGTTCCTAGCACTGAATTTTGTGGCACACCACTTGTAACAGGACACCAGCTTGACGAAACCCCATTAATTACCACTCTCTGTTTCCTATCAAACAACCAAGCTCTAATCCAATTAGTGATACATTTATCAATTCCATGAGCAGACAACTTTTTCAGCAATCTTTCATGTGGCACTTTATCAAAGCCTTGCTAAAGTCCATATACAAAACATCAACTGGGGCACCATCATCAACATACTTGGTCACATCCTCAAGAAATAACAATAAATTTGTAAGACATGCAATGTATGTATGCATACACAATCCTGTGTATATGTACAGTATGCATAGTGGAAAGAATGACAAGACCAAATGGTTATTATTAAGAAAACTTTAACTTAATTTGTCTGGATTAAATTTTGTGTTGAGACATTAAAAAATTTATATTTAAATTATATATCTCTATTGGCCTATTTGATGTTTTTTTTTTTTTTTTTATTTGTCTTTAGCCCTAATAATATTGAAATATCTAGCATCTCATCTGTGTTTGCACCAACAGGGTTTCTACAAATTATGGTGTTAAAAAGTTCTTAATTTACAAGTTGCATATTGTTGACCTCTTTACCTGCCAAAATTAAAAGGTGCAGTAATCTTAGTATTTTTAAAACTGCAATAAAAGGTATTTTTACATTAAATTTAGAGAGAGGAAGAAAGCTCCATATTTTTATATTTTTAATTTCTAAATTTCTGTGTGTACTGTACTGTGCTTTTTATGTACAGTAGTATTTATTTTATGTTTTTAGGGACTACGTGGAAAGAATTCTGCATGTCAGACTTTTCTGCATCATCCCTGCACATGTCCATGTCCTATTTGCTGTTCCTAATTGTTTAAAGGCAGTAGGCAGTCACCCCAAACAGAGTGAGTGTATCCTGTCACTCCAGCTCATGAATGGCCTATTTTGATCATGTGACAATATTTTTTGTTAATGAATTGTGGAATTCAAGGAGAATTTTGCCTTGCTTTACCTATTGTTTGTAATAGTTATGTTCAAAATGTCTTCAGAGGTGCTTGTAATGCAATAAGAAGAGATTTGCAAGAGTTTTGCTGATTTTTGAAAGAAAATTTTGGGGTGACTGCCTTTTGCCTTTAATCTCTTTGTATGTTATTTCTCCTTGTTCCTTCTTGACATTTTGTTGCGCAAATAAAATAAAATCAAATCAAAATAGTAAAGCATCCGAGAATACCCAACTGAGTCTGACAATACCCAAAACACACATAACAATTTCAGAGTGCTGTGTTACAGTACATCTGTATACGTATGCATAGATACATATCAGGGGCACATTAGTATAGTTGTGTCTATACTGTAGGTATCAGGTACTGTGAGCATCAGTGTTATGCAGCTGTATTGAAAGCTATAGCAAAGTAACCGTCAACTGCCCGACAATACCCAAACCTAACCTACCTTGATCCTGAATATTTATGAGCATGTGTGACAGTCATGCATAGCCCTAACTAGTAATCAGTTTGCAGGGCAAAATATAAAAATTGTTTAAGGCAGTATCTCTTGATCAGGATGACTGGTTAGCTTCAAATTTGGTACATGGTATGCTGCATTTGCCACAAGTATTAATAGATTGTCTTGAAAGTTGGTTCTCATTGTTTTGAAGGTCTAATTTTGCTGTCTATAAGACATTTTGGGGACAAAGGCCATGTAAGGGTCATTTGGGAACAAAGGCCTAGTTTTAAAAATAAGCAGAAGGCTCTTCTGACCACACAGCATAATGGACCTTTGTAGATACTTGCTATTGTAAACTTTGAATAGTGTTCCATTTGTGATGAACAGGAATTTTATTTGGACATACTGTACCTATATTTTCTCTAGGGTCTAAAGCGTGGTTAACATTCTTTAAAAATCATGAAAACAACATTCTGATCATTGAGTGAGACTCATATTTGGGAAAATAGTTGTCCTCATGTGAGCATGCATGAATTGGGATTGGTTTATACTGTACAGTAATTGAAAACTACCACTAGTTGTTTAGGAAACAGATGGTTATGTGTCAGTCTCTTGGATGAGATACTCATGAGCATGCATGAAAGTGTGATTGTCAGAGACTGGATCAAGGTTCTCCTCCAGAATAACAGATCTTGAGGACCCCAAACATTTCAAGGACTCCACCTTGAGGTTCCTCAGATGAGAGGACTAATTTTACCTGTGCACACCAAACCCTGCATGTTTGACTCCACTGAGGAGTGTTGTGCAGTATTTTTCCAGATCTACGTAGGTCAAGATTGCATTATTACTGTTAAGTTGTAACTGTGTATTGTCTGTGGGACGATTCTGATGGAGAATGGACCTGTTCAGTAGACTCATATGGTCATGACATATGTTAAACTGATAGGGCTGTTGGGCATGAAAATTGCACTACTGGAGGTACCATTTGGTGGCCTGGTTTGAGGTCATATGTATCAAATAATAGAATACATCAGTTTGCCCCATTGTATCCATTGAAGAGTTGTCTCTTGTTTACTCAAAGATGTCCAGTCATGAAACTGTACCACTGTAACTGCAATTTTACAGAAAACTACAGGATGCAAAAGACAGCACTACATGCATGATGTACAGTAGTACAGTATATGTAAGGTACATTGCAGCCTGATTGCACTGCCTTTTTGGGGAAGTTGACACTGTAAAGAGGCCCTTAGCTGTACTTTTAAAATTTATTTCCTGCCATGGCAGGCATATGGCAGGTACCTTGGATTAATTCAAGTACAACAGTGTTGTCTGTGTGCATTCACCCATGAAGCTACAGTACCCAGGAAATGTCTAGTGACCAGCACAATGGAAGTAGTGTGACAGCATTCTTCCATGAAGTTGAATACGATAGCCACTGTGGCTGTCAAGATTTACTTGTTTTTGCTTGGGTGATTCAACTTTTTCAATTGAGCCAAGGGTTCTTTCCCCTCATGTTTTGATATTGTCAGAGGAAGGACCTTAGGAGTAATTTAAAGTGATGGTGTTGTGAAGAGGACACAGTGCCTTACCAGCCTTTGTTTGCTTGTTGAAGATTGTTTTATTTTTCACTGTTATTTTCAGCATCTCCCCCACTACTTGAACCTTGTCCATGCTGTGGAAGGTCTTTTGTCCATGAAACACTGGTAAGTGATGATAAAGATACAGCTGTTTGGAAGTTTGAGCATTGTGTGAAGAAATACAGGTAGCCGGTTCTTCAATTGGGTTTTAGAAAGTGATAAATAAATAGTAATAAATAATACTAATAATGACTAACATTTTTAATACACTAAAACCAGCAAGGTCGTAAATGTATTGCAGATGTAGCATAAACAAGAAACAAAACAAGGAAAACCTGGGAAAACCTGGAAGTTCATGAAATTTTACTTTTTCTTTATTTTGCAGACCTTGAATGTAATGAAAAAGGGTTTACTTAGAGAGAAGTCATGGCCAAGCATGGAATTAACAATTCATATGCCAAAGAAAAAAAAATTATTTCTATCGGTATAACATGGTATCTTGGAAAGTCATGGAATGCAATTGTTTTAAGGGTGCATGGAAAATCAAAAACTTGAAGGAAATGTAAGAACCCTTTTTATGGACTGTGATTATGCAATGACTGTGATTATGTAATAATAGGAGCAGGTTAAAAGTAGGCTTATTGTGGAAATAAAACGGTCAGTTCAGTAAAGTTGCTAAATTTAAAGTAGGGATGTACCGGATCTGGAATTTTAAGATCCGGCCGGACCGGATTTTACCGGACAGTACGAACTATCCGGCCGGATTTTATCTGGCCGGACCGGATTTTTTCATTAGGAATCTTGTAACTGAAATCAGGGTCCAAGTAAAATAGAAGTAGGCCTACCAATGGTACATAATGGCAAAGGGGTCGGGCTTAGAGATCACCCATTAGGCTTTACTTTATAAGCAATTGCAATATATGTATTAAGAGTAAATTTTAATGATCAATACACATACCTCCTCTACAAATACTGGAATGGTACAGGACCTCTCCTTTATGGCTTCATGTGTTGGAGGGGGTGGGGGCACACATACTATGGGGGGCTGCAATAATTTTACAGGGTATTACTAGTCTAGCCTATAGCTATACCCTTTGGCTAATTGAACTAAACATGGGTGGAATTTTCTTTAACTTATATTGTGAGACTGAGTTGTTGGTTATAAGGGAATTGTAATTGGCAGTTTACAAAACAGGAAATGGGCCAGACATTAACAATGCTCATGCCCTGCTAAGGCTGCTATTGTTTAAGTTACTCCTATTCACAACTCTAATGTCAATCCTTTTGTGTAACCAAGACCAGCTGTCATACAGCATGAGTGATATTGACCATACTGTATGTCCTACCTTGAACTAAGTTACAGTATTTGAGTATCAAGTGTTGGCTATCATTTAGTAACAGGTTGTCATTAAATGTGTAGCTTAATGTGGCCTCTCTGGAGTCACAATAGTTCAGACTTTCATGACACTTACTTTCGAAAATGGCATCTTTCATTTGGAAATATTTTTTTGTCAAGGATCAGGCTGATGAAGTTGCTGAGTGTTTATTATGTAAAAAGGGGATAAGAAGAGGACCAGCAGGAAGTCAAGCCAAGAATTTCAGTACCACTCCATTACATAGGCATCTTCTGTACCAAACCAATTTTCATCATGCATGATATTATTTAAATGTACTTGTAGAGCTTTTTACTAATGATTCACAAAAAAATACGGTTCCGGCCGGATTTTTAAAAATGTCCAGCCGGAACCGGAACCGGATAATTTTTGATTATCCGGCCGGATAGTCCGGCCGGACCGGATATCCGGTACACCCCTAATTTAAAGACTTGTATATAATTTTCAAACACTGGCTGTTATATCATACTTTAGGTACACCTACTGTATACAAACATGGGACAAAATACTTATTGTAAGTAGGCAGTCACACAAAACTGAGACTCATTTCTTCTTTTTTCTGGTACATGTATCTTTATTGTTATTTACCAATAAAGTAAATTGCAAGATACTTGAGGAGTTGTTCTGCATGAATTTTGCAATTTAGTCGCAAGAAGTTTTATAACATGATCAAAATTGGCATCCGTAAATTAGGGTGCAAGGTTATACTAATCCTGTTTGGGGTGACTGCATATACCTGTAATATTCCCTTCAAAATGAGTGGGTGGTAGGAATATGAATGCAAATCCATGTCATGAGTTCTCCAGTTCGAATTCTAGTTGAACCCAGTTAAACTGGGTTCAGCTGGATCTAGTTGGATTCCAGTCAGAACATAGTTGAAACATATTAAACCCAGTTAAGTGTAGTTCATCTACAGGTGTATTATGGAATTTGGGTAAGTTCAACTGGGTAAGAATGTAGTCAACCCAGTTGAAAGGTGTGTAACCCAGTTCAACCCAGCTGGTTTAATATGGAATTTGGGTAAAACCAACTGGAACCAGTTGAACCCAGTTGAATTGGTCAACTGTTCAACTGGAATTTGAACTGGGGTTGAGTGCAGGTTAATAACCTACTCACTACAATTAGGCAAGTGCAATTTACTGGCGCCACATAACATAATCTTTATATATCCATATAGAACTAATCCCAAGCTTTACTATTACTCGTATTTAATTTCTTACTTTTTTTTTTTTTTAATGTGAAATCAAATACTGTCTCACAGGTCAAGCATCAGAAGATCTGTGAGAAAAATGCAAGCAAGCAACGGAAAGTTTTTGAGACTTCGAAGAAGAGGCTGGCTGGACTGGGTGTGGACCAACTCCAAGTATCAAAAGCACCTCCCCCACCTTCAGTGAGTATTTAATTGACAAGAGTGAAGCAATCAAATGCAACATCTTTATAACTGAAAACGATAAAATGAAACTATATTCTAATATCCGGTGTATAATTCAGAAATTAGTGTAACACAGTAGGGTGTTTACCAAACCCTGGGTTTAATTAGAATACTGCCGTAGCCCAGAAGTACTTATCTACTGTGTTGATGCTAAGTATTTAAGCTGCTGCATCCCTTTGCCCCACATGGGTCCTAACTGAGACCCAGCATATGCACAAACTTGACATATTTTTGGTTCCTTGCATTAGCAATTTTGTAGTCAGGTTGGAGAGAGTGTGTGTGTATGTGGGTGTCTGTCTGTGATGCTTGCTTGAGTACTCTGTAACTCAATAAGGGAAAATTGGACTAAATGAACTTGGTATATAGATCCACCATAGTGAAAAGGTGTGCCCTATTGTTTTTGGCAGAGGTGAAAGGTCATCTGGGCTCTCCAGGGGTCAAACGCAAAAATCCTTGTTAATACATTATCTCAAGGTAGGAAGCTTGGATAGATTTCATACTTGGTATGTGGATGTATTATGGTGTGAAGATGAATGCTATTGTTTTTGGTAGAGGTCAAAGCTATCTGGGATCACTGGCAGTCAAACACTGAAAACCTTGTTAACACGATATCTCAAGGTAGGAAGCTTGGAAAGATTTCATACTTAGTATATAGATCCACCATAGTAAGAAGTTATGCCCTATTGTTTTTGGAAGAGGTCAACGGTCATCTTCGGTTACTGGGGGTCAAACATTGAAGACCTTGTTAACACAATATCTCAAGGTAGGAAGTTTAGATAGATTTCATACTTGGTATGTGAATGTGTTTTGATAAGAAGGTGAATCCTAGTGCTTTTGGTGGAGGTCAAAGGTCATCTTGGGTCACGGGTAGTCATCCTTTGAAAACTTGGTGTTAACACAATATCTCAAGGTAGGAAGCTTAGATAGATTTCATACTTAGTATGTGGATGGGTTATGGTGGGAAGATGAATGCTATTGTTTTTGGTTCAGGTCAAAAGTCATCTGGGGTCACCGAGGGTCAAACACTGAAAACCTTGTTAACACGATATCTCAAGTTAGGAAGCTTGGATAGTTTTCATAAGTAGTATATAGATCCACCATAGTGAAAATGTGTGCCCTATTGTGTTTGGTGGAGATCTGGGGTCACCAGGGTCAAACACTAAAAACCTTATTAACACAATATCTCAAGGTAGAAAGCATGGATAAATTTCTTTATTGGTATGTTGATGTGTCATGGTGAGAAGATTGATCCTATTGTTTTATGGTGGAGGTCAAAGGTCATCTGGGGTCACTGGGGGCCATTTGGAGGTTATCAGAGATCATTTTGAGGTCCAGTTGTGGACTTATAGGAAACTTGGTAGATGAAGTCAACATTCACTGCCAACAACTTTAAAGGCCCTGTAGCAGTCACTAGAGTCACAATGCAAATTTCACATTAGCTAATATTTTGTTTGTATGCTCATGGCTTAGTGTTATTACATTCAGTAAGGAGCCATAGTGCCCACTGGGCTCATGTTATCTTTCCTTGGCACCATGGCACAGACTTGATGTAAGTACCTAAACAAAGAGCAAAGAAATGACTATGTAGAAGGAAATTGTCCAAAAAATGGGGAGAATCATTGTTTACCTTCAAATTTGACCAAAATCCCTGCCCCGGAACAAAACATCCTGTGTGTGCGTGAGTATGTATATACATTTGTATTAAAATAACAAGAGGCAGAGAATTTAAGTTACTAGTAATTTCATACATGAAACTGAAGCATTTTTTTACCCTTTGACAAATATGAGTAAGAGCCACTCCTACTTTCCATTACAGAAAAAGAATAACTGGCGGAGAAAACATGAGGAATTCCAGGAGGCGATGAAATCAGCTCGACAGGTCTCTCATGCTTTGAAAACAGGGGCTCCTCTTCCACCACCCATCTCACAAAAACCAAAAGTCAACCCAGGTATACATGTAGATCATTTTTCACAGAATTAAATTTAACTTAATGCAGAGCTCCTAGCATTTGTATTTCCTGTTTATTTCTTATATATTCAAAAGTAGAACATATTTTCCTGTAAAGTGAAAAATTTCCTGTTTTCTAGAATTCTCATTTCAAAGGACTTCTGAAAGAGAAGAAGAAACTGCAGAAATTATGGCTTCAGAAAATGTCTGTTTAACAAGAAGAAAGGTGTACCACAAATTATTGAATAATTTTGTGAACAACAATCCAAATTTCCCTGTAAATATATCAAAATTTTCTGATAAGATGCTTCTTAAATTTTAGCCCGAATGCTGCTAGCAAGGGCAAAAGACTGCCCTAGCTATAGTGTGAGAAATTTTCAAGCACACTGTGTACCATCAAATTCCAAAAGGGACGTTAGGTTGCTCTGGTAATCATTCATTGCCGTATAAACTTTAAAATGAAGCTGCATAGTTTACAGTAGATAAGCAAGAGACTAGGATGGTGGATAGGTCACAGGTTGTGGTCTGTGATCAGGCAATCAGCATCAGAAATGAGAACTGAGTTGAACGGGTAATTGAAATCCAATGTGAATGAACAACCCTCAAATTACACCAAATTTAGTCTGGGCATACAGAATATAGGCTGTTCCTCAAAATTATCTTTAAATTGTATAAAGGTTCTCATAACAAAACATTTATCCAAAATATTAGTGCATGGCCAAAAGCGTATGCGCATATTCCCTGCTGTTTACAAACTTCAGCATCAAGTATGTAATCTCTGATATGTGCTGTTGTATTTATAACACTGTGGTGAATGATAAGTCCTATTTGTAATAACAACTAGTTTAAATGCAGCCACAGAAAAAATCGGGCCGAGTCTGTTTGCTTGTACAGTTAACTTCTTCCATTTTGAAAATTAAAAGAAAAAATCCGTTTCTGGTTAATTTGCTGGACCTAACCCGTTGATTATATATATATAGGGTACCCTGTGGGACTTTTGCTTATGCCAAGCTGTGTAAGCCTTGTGGGCATTCAGTACATGGCCTTCACTACTGTGGCAAACTGAAACACAGTGCACACAGCCCATATTGCTTGGTTGTCTTTGTGAACATCAAAAGCAAACTTCTGTGTAGCTTTAGTGGCGTTACTTTCATAATGCTAATAGCTCAATGGACAGTACTATGGCAGTGGCTTTCTTTTTGTACAAAACCTGAAAACTTAACACTCTTCATGCTGTTCGATGGGTCAGCCAATTCGACAAGCGATCTGGGATGTTTATTAACTAAATCTTTGCTAAATTTGTTAAGTTTTATGTCAATGATAAATTAAAAATCCTATGACAAACCTTTTCATGTCACTCATGAAGTTTTTGAGGATGTTGGGTGCATGAAATTTCACAGACTTTTTCATAAATGTTTTGGGGAGGAATTCTTTTGCCAATATTGTCATATTGTAACAACCCTGTTGGAGACCTTACCTCCTGTAGCGATACTGGTTTCCTAACCCATCCCCTCTTGCCCTGTCATCTCATTATTAGCTCATACCAGCATGCTGGTGTGAGCTATTGTGATCACGTGGCGTCACTCTATCTATCTATCTGTCTATCTGTCTATCTGTCTGTCTGTCTGTCTGTCGGCCTGTCGGCCCGCCCGCCCGCCCGCCCACCTATCTCTCTATCTGTCCACACTTGTTCAAAATGCTTCTCCTCCCACATGCTTTCATGGATTTGTTTGAAACTTGGGCACAATGTTCCTTTGGTGGTGGGCCATTTGGGATGTTCAGGAATTTTTGGTCCAAGGTCCAGTGTGGACCCTAGGGCCCATTTTATGAAATTCTACAAAATGCTTCTCCTCCTACAGATTCTCTTGTACAATGTTGATGGTTTGCCATAATGTTACTCTGTTATTGGTCCCTTCGGAGTGTTCAGGAATTTTTGGTCCAAGGCCCAAGATGGACCGTTGGGTCCATTTTGTGAAATATTGCAAAGTAATTAACTTCTCCTCTATTTAATGTTTAAAGAGAGGTAACAGCCTCTCATTATAATGCTTGGTTAGTGATCTCATTATGGTGTTCTTGAATTTTGATCTAAGGTCCCATGTGGGCCCCAATGGCTCATTTTATGAAATTTTACAAAACACTTTTTCTCCTACAAATTGTGTTGTGCAGTGTTGATGATTTGTCATAATGAAGCTCTGTTAATGGTCCTTACAAATTACTTCTCCAATTTGGGATGAAGAATACTTTTGATACCTTTCTAACCAATTTTGTGCCACCCCTCTATTTTACCAGTCTCACAAAATCACTTTACTACCTATTTTTCTGTGTACTGCATCCTCTTTAAAACTGTCTGTGTGGAAGAGGTCAATCCTGTGCAGTTGTTTAGGTTAGATTAAAGGGAGCTGCTTAATGGGATTTCCACTGGGTATTTCCATTGTGCGTGAATTGTCAGAGCACGTGGGTGTGTTTGTCATAGTGATCCTCTGTTAATGGTTAATGGTTCTTTTAGGGTGTACAGAAATTTTTGGTCCAAGGCCCAATGTACCTTGGGGTCCATTTTGTGAAATATTGCAATTCCTCCAGTTAATAATATTAAACAGAGTTGAAGGTCTGTCATAATGTTGCTTGGTTAGTGATCTGTTTATGGTGTTCTGGAAGTTTGGGTCTAAGGTCCCATATGGGCCCTATGGCCCTTTTTATGACATTTTGCAAATTGCTTACTCCTGCAGATTCTCTTTTACAATGTTGATGGTTTGTCATAATTATATTTGGGTAGTGGCACCTTCAGGGTGTTTAACAAGTTGGGGTCCAAGGCACAAGATGGACCATAGGGTCCATTTTGTTTAGTATTGCAAGTGATGAACTTTTCCTCCAGTTAATGTTTAACAGAGTTGACGGTCTGTTATAATGATGCTTGGCTAGTGATCTGTTTCTGGTTTTGTGGAATTTTGGTCCAAAAGCCCATGTGGACCCTATGGCTCTTTTATGATGTGTGCAAAAGTGCATCTTCAACTACAGATTCTCTTGTACAATGTTGATAGTTTGTCATAATGATACTTGAAATTTGGGGTCCAAGGCCGAAGATGGGCCCAAGGGGCTTTTGCTTTCTTAAATTGTATTCGTGAAACAACTTACAAAGCAAAGATAGCATGACAAATTTTTTGGGACGTTCAGGAAGGTGCCATCAGGGTATGTGAGGTTTGGGGTCATAAGCCATTTGACATTATTTAAAGTCATATGACGCTTGCACTAACAAAGACTAGAAGCCAGGGACCCTTAATTGGTTGAAGGTATGAGCTTCAGCACCATTGGTGCTCTAGTATTCAAACTCTGAAGTCTCCTTTAAAGTTAGAAACATAAAGACTTTTTTTGAAGTGCTTGGCATGTACCTAGGGTATTTTGGAGGTCATCTAAAAGCTTTTTGGCAGTGACCTCATTTCCTAAAGCTCATGGGGACTTTGACCCCAAGTTCCCAACCAATGTGTTGCACAGGCCAACAGTATGCTGCTGGACCCCATATCAGGGAGCATCTGCATGCTAAATTATGCAACCAAAAGACTTTCTTTCCATGCCTCTGTTCCCCTGTAGGTGAGGGTGATTTGTTACAACAGTACTTAATGAATGTTACATTCAGTTCAGTGGGATTAGCATGGTTTGTACTATGAGGGAGTATTGATTCTGTCTGGGCTAAACAATGTTTAGTTTTTGACCCTCTCAAAGATGGCAAGATGCGTTGCTAGCAAATGGGAGTGCTTGAGGGTAGAGAAGGGAGGTCAGCTTCTACCATTGACCAAGGAGCTGCTAAAAGGGCATATTGCATCCCCCAAAACCAGGGAGTTGCTAGCAACTTCCTACCCATATGCATTTAGGAATAGCCGTAGAGTTCTAAATACAGTTGATGACTGCACTTTGATTGACATTCATTCAAGCAATATAGCTTAACTTTGGTTGGTTTACAATGACTTGTACAGTCAGTTTTGTTCCCACTAAAGCTCACACACAGCGTGTGTCACTCTGTATGGCCTTGAGCAAATTAAACTCGATGCAGGCTAAGAACTGTGGCTCTGTCGTGGAGGTGTGCTAGATGGGTGCTTTCTGTTTAAATTGGAACAGGGGCTAAAAGAAAACTTAGTATGCAGAATTTTACTGTCTGGGGTGAAATTAGAGAGGCTTTAAATTGCTCTTTCAAAGCATACATCAGTCATTGGAATCAGTGACCCTCCTCTAAAGCATTCTCCCTTTCAGTTTGGGTAAGGCCAAAGGTCTGAGGGCCTGCCTGGTAAGGTGGCTATAGGTTCCACACACAATACTCTGTGGTGGGCAATGGCTGAAACTGCAAATAGCTGTACATATTTGTTGAAGTGTTGGACATAAAAATGAAACTTTCAGTATAAATGTACTTATGGCACATTTTATTGTTGTGCAGATTACGTACAGTGTCCATCATGTTCTCGTAACTTTAATGAAACGGCTGCAGAGAGACACATCCCTTGGTGTAAAGAACAAAGCAAAAAAATAACAAGAAAAGAGCCACCAGCAGATAAGAAAAATCAGCTTAATACAAGAACAAAGGTAAGATTTTAGAATACAACCTGGATCACTTAGTACAGCAGATAATTGCAATATGTGGGAGAATTTTGCCCTTTATGATACAAGTGTGAAATTTGGCATGCAGTTAAAGCATGCTCTCAGAAAGATTTTTGGCTATAGGCTCATTACAGATTTGTTATGTGACAACAGTGGTGGCCATTTTTTCTGTTGGTGTGTATTTTACCTATATTTAGTAATATTTCTCTGTAGGAAGAGTTGTTTGGTCACAAAAACTTGGCATTTGGCACATAATTAAAAGCCTGTAACTGTAGCACCACTACATATTTGTCCTATGACGTCAGTGGCCGCCAACTTTCAAATTGGCTACCATTGGTTTGTGATTTACCTGTGCTCTGAAATATTTCTTTTTATAAAATGTTGCTGCTATCAAGGACTTACAAGACTGGCATTTGATGCAAAATTAAAGCCTGTGACTATAGGACCATCACATATTTGTCATGTGATGATAACGGCGGCCATTTTTGTTTCAACACGGTCGCCATTAATTATTTTACCTGTATTTTAAAATGTTGAAACGTTTTTGTGTACAAAGTGCTACTTTCAACTAGTGCTGGGGGATATATCAAAAATCATCGTTATCGCGATAATTTCCTTTTATCGTGATACGATAACAAGATTTCAAAATGATGATAAATTCTTGAAAGAAAAATGAAAAAATTTGTCTTGTAATAATGCTTTATTTCTTCTCATTGCTGTCTCCAAAATGTTGTTTGAATTGAAGACATTCTTTTTTACATCGAACTGATGAAAAATCGATGAAAGTTCATCATTGAATATTTTTACATGCATGAGCATGGAAGTGAACTCCAAGGGAAATTGTCTTTATGACAATTATCGTGGATATCGAATTATGGCGATAAATTTTGTTCTGTTATCGTCACAAACTTGAAAGCTTGCCATTTGGCACATAATTAAGGCTCTTCTTTAAATGATGTTAGCATTAATCAAATTTGTGGATGCCAGAACTTGTCAAAGAGTAATTGCCTCCCATGTGGGCCCTGTTGTCTCATAAGTGCCCAGTGATGTATAATAGTATTCATGAAAAATGTTAACCGTTGGTGAGTACTGTAGCTTACCAAGGTAAGAGTAGTGAGAAGTTTCCATGGTATCGAATTGCTTTCATTGTAAATTAATGTTTTGACATTGTTCGAAACAAAAATGATTAGCCAAGGCCTGATTATGATTTGATGTACAAATCACATGCATTAGGGAACTGCATGTGTAAAAGGGACATGGTCAAGTAAGAAATTGTACTCAAAACCTACTATTTTGACTTTTTAACTCATTTCTTCACTTTTGAAGTCAGCCATTAGACTTCAAGTTTCACTCCATCATTTAAGTTTTGCAGTCAAAATGCTGAATTTCGACTTCATAATTTTTGATTCCTTGCCGAAGGCCGAAGGAATCTATGCGATGGTGATGTCGTGTGTGTGGGTGTGTTAGTGTGTGTGTGGGTATGTGACGCTTTGCTTGTAAACACGATATCTCAAGAAGGGTAACTCTGAGGGATCTTATGCTTAGCACGTAGATTGCCCATATTGAGTAGATAATCCCTATTGTTTTTGGTGGAGGTCAAAGGTTATTTGGGGTCACCAGAGGTCAAAAGGTCAAAACCTTGTAAACACGATATCTCAAGAAGGGTAACTCCGAGGGATCTCATACTTGGCAGGTAGGTTGCCCATAATGAGTAGATAATCCCTATTCTTTTTGGTGGAGGTGAAAGGTCATTTGGGGTCACAAGGGGTCAAATAGTAAATATGCTGGAAATTGCTTGTAAACACGATATCTCCAGAAGGATAAATGTGAGGGATCTCATACGTACCATGTGGATTGCCCATATTGAGTAGATGATCCCTATTGTTTTTGGTGGAGGTCAAAGGTCATTTGGGGTCACCAGAGGTAAAAAGGTCAAAACCTTATAAACACTATATCTCAATGAGGGTAACAGTGAGGGATCTCATACTTAACATGAGGATTGCCTGTAATGAGTAGATGATCCTTACAGTTTTTGGTGGAGGTCAAAGGTTATTTGGGGCCACCAGAGGTCAAAAGGTCAAAACCTTGTAAACATGGTATTTCAAGAAGGGTAACTGTGAGGGACCTCATACTTAGCATGTGGATTGCCCATATTCAGTAGATGATCCCTATTGTTTTTGGTGGAGGGCAAAGGTCATTTGGGGTCAGCAGAGGTAAAAAGGTAAAAAACTTGTAAACATGATATCTCAAGAAGGGTAACTGTGAGGGATCACATACTTACCTTGTGTATTGACCATATTGAGAAGATGATCAGTATTATTTTTTGTGCAGGTCAAAGGTCATTTGAGGTCACAAAAGGTCAAACCCTAGTAAACATCATATTTTAAAGGAGGGTAACTATGAGGGATCTCATTCTTAGCCAGTGGATTGTTTATATTTAGCATGTAGGTCATTTTGGGTCACAAGATTTCGAAAGCTTTTGACCTTATTAACGTGATATCTTAAGTAGGGTAACTATGAGGGATAACATGCTTGTCATGTGGGTGATTCATGTTTGTTACAATATATCCATATGTCAAGGAATCACTAAGCCTTTTGGCTTTCTGGTTGACTTTTTATCTTATGAATTTTCCCTCTAAAATCAATCTAATAAGATCAAAAGTCAGATCATGAAATTAATGGTAAAAATATTGGAATTTAAAATCCAGATAATGACATTAAAAGTCCATAAATTGTGAAAAGACTGAAATTACATATTTTGGCTCTAACATTTGTACAAATAAGACTAAATGTCAAAGGTATATGGTAAAATATACTTAATTAGGACTGTTTAACAGGGTTGTGCCCAGGATTGCTGGAGTGCCGGCAGCCCTTGTCCTGGATCTGTACTCCCAAGGATCCAAACAGAAGCTGTGGCACATACAGGCTGTCCTGCACACTAAATAGGTTGTAATGAGATGATAGAAAGGAATTTTCTTCCAAATAATGACAAAAAGATACACCAGACTAACATATTCCCAGTCACTACTGTATGGTGAGCACTTTTGTACCCTTCATCAAAACAAACTGATGGTTTTTGTCATGCTGGATGTCTATCAAAATGAAAAACACACAGGGTTGAAAATGGTATATATCCCAGTGATCAAAACAAGCATATCGACTTGCATTGCAATACTGCTGTGCCTTTCCAAAGTTGCGTAGCAATTAACCTCAGAATGCATATTAACACTTTTATGGAAGGTCCTTACTCCTCCCTGCCATGTTTGGTAACTGTTTTTCTGCTGTCACTGACCTTCACTGCATCATGCTCACCACACATTGCTTTGCAGTCCAGGGAAAAGGCCAGTGTTTTAACTCTAAGAGCTCAAGGAAAGAACCTCAACTTCTTTTTGAAGAGACCCAAGAAAATTCTAAGGGCCTGGGTTTTTTTTCAAGAGACCTTAAAGGGTAACTGCATGTTGTGAGTTGAGAAACAGACTCTTGAAATGTCACTTCTTTCTTAAGATTTAAACATACTCTTTCTCCCATCAGTACAAACCACCATTGCCAGGAGCTAAAAAATTAAAGAGTCCCATAGCAAGGTCAGGTATGAACAGGACTTTGAATAAAACAGATGCTTTATCCACACAGTCACCACTTAGAGACAACTTAGACCACAGTCCAAGTGGAGCACTGCCTGCTGGAAGGAGGCAAAGCTTACCACAGAGGCAGGGAAAAGGTAAGTGATGGCCTTGCTCTTCTGTTGACAAGGGCAGGGGACACATGTAAGCATGTAAAGTTTGATTTGAATGTGATTTGAATAAATTTTAGAAATTGATCCGCCTCATACCTGCTGTACAGAATTTCCAAAAAAAAATACTAGGCTTTATTCCCCAATGTGTAGCTTTGAAAAGACAATCGTGCCTTTGAATTTAAGGTGGTTATCTGTTCTCAAAAACTCTTATCTTATTTTTTCAAGCTACAAATATGGTGGGTCCAAAAGCTCGAAGTTCCAGTCTTGAGAGACCTATTGGCAGGAAGCCTCCAAGAAATAATTCTGGTGATTCTTTGAGGAGGAGGTAATTTCCATCCCATTTTACAGAATTTTTCTTGTATTTAAAGGAAATAATTTATGCATCTTATGTTTTTTCCTCATGAAATTGCTTGTATGATTATCTTCCTAATTGTTAAATTCTGTAGAGTAAATATATGAGTGCCATCGGGTAAGTTTTATGAATATTCAAATGCTAGAGTTACTTTTCTGTCCATAAAAAAACAAACTAGAAGGGATTGCAATTTTGCAGCAGTTGCATCAATCACAAAGTTGTGATGTGTTTATGTTCTCATTTGTAACATGAATTACCAGGCATTATCTTCTGTTTAAAGGAATTTCAGTGAAGATGAGTACGACTACTCCTCACCAGGAGAAGACAATGGTCATGACTCGTCTCTTTCTAATGGATATTACCGCAACAGCCCAGTCTTACCACACCACAAATTGAAAGTTGTCGATGGTGATAGGTATGTAGTAGTATTTTAATCTGCAAAAATTCTAAAGAAGATTGCCAGTGTAGAACGGCAGCAAAACACTGGTGGAAAAGTTAGCTGTATTAAAAGAAGGGTCTAAGCTCAAATCAAGTTTTGATATGCTGAAAAGGTACTTGTTCTAAGCATTCTGTTGAAATTTGCATTGAAATCCAATGAATGGTTCTCAAGATATTAGCAGTTAAAGTTGGGACTTTTTCAAGACAAAGTGAACTTGAAGCAAGCACATATGACATCATAACCTCACATTAATAAGCACTCTTTTGTGTTTCTTTAAAAATAAAAACCAGTTTCCCCGTCCATAATCCCATGTTATCGGAGTGTGAATCCATGAAAAGCATGGGAATTTTACAAACTTGAAATTCGTCATGGGGAGCTCTTATCCCTATGAACTTCAAGGTCAGCACAACAGACTGGAAAAGCAAAGAAAACAAAATATTTCTCATCAATTTGAGGAAGTGATATAACCCCTGCTTGTCTCAAGCTCACTTTGGGTCACAAATGTTGTAACTTCATTTGCTGATATCTCGAGTACTACATGTCCGATTTGAACGAAAGTTTCACCAAATTGCATAGATTTAGTTCCTTGGTCACATATAAAATTAATTTTTTGCTTCAACAGTTCCATTAAAGGAAAGTAGGTGCAAAGAATAAAGATACAATGAAAAGAACAATAGCACTATAAAATAAACATAAGACACTGTCAATGGTAAAAGAAACAGGATATAAAAGGGGAAGAAGATAAAAAGGGCAAGACTAATTAAAACGATGGAAACAGAACTACTTAAGTCATAAAACACATCAAAGGGGAAAGGATTTAAAATGGATGATGCCCCCTCCCAGTTTTAAAATACCTACTTAGACCCCTGTAGTGAATAATGATGGTTCTACCAGTAACATAAGTTTTATGTTGTAGGGTTATTGTAAATCACGCAGTTAACCGATGGGGAGGTGGTTTTGCGTGTTGTGAAAGGTCGGCATTTTCATGTTCGGGCCCTGCAAAGTCACCCCCTTTAAGTTTGAAGCTGGGAAATTCACATACACTATTCATCTTTCATAATGCAATTAATTTACTGTACAGCTGAACTCACAGTATAAAGCTAAAAATTCAAATGTGTAAAGTTGCTAATCTATATCGATTACCACCTCTAAACAGATTGCTGTTTTTGCTTCATTATAAATGGCTTTTCCTTTTAACAAATTTAACATAAATCGACCTCATATTTGACACCAGTCCTTCAAAAGAAATATTCTTCATACTTTAACAACCTAACATTGTGTGAAGACATGTTATGAACACTATGGGACAAATTGACTATTTAGTGCTGCTCAAACTTACTCTACCGGTAGAGTTGGAAGGAAAAATGTTGAGAGCAAACTGAAGTCTTGGAACTACAATATATTTCTCTTGGTATCCGCTCAAGACTCCATTAGGTCTCCGTGAAACTCTTTGGCCTTTCAAAGCAGCTTCAACGCTCCCAGATGTACTACAAGTTACGCTAATATTCAGTATTACAGTATGGGAGCATCTCCATCAGCAGTCAGTTAAGAGAGAGACTGCTAATACCATGTGTTAAACCTTATGTATGGGTGTAAAAGCATAAATATGTTACGTAACCATGATGAGATGAAAACTCTGTTCTGTGCTCTACTGAACAGATCACATAATAAACAATAAAAACACTTGAGGCCTTACATGACTCACAATACATTCACTACATAGCCCTTCAAAAATGAGAACCATTTTGAGTAATTATATAGAAAATTTAAATTGGACTACGGCCCTTCATGACAACTATGGGCCTTCACCAGCACAATTAACTTATGAATTGGTCTCTCTGAAACTCTCACATCTCCTACTGTACGCATTTATCCTTGTCATCAATTTGAGAATTCAGGACTACCTTTACTTTGCGTACACATACGTCGTCATGATCAGCCATTATCTCCATAATTCCAGCCATAGGCCACATATTTCTAGGTTCAAGTCATCATCTGATAACTAGAACAATATCATCGACCTCTACATTTGGCAACCTTGAAATCCATTTTTGCCTTACTTGTAAGTTTTGAAGGCATTGCTTCTTCCATCTAGAAGAGAAAACATTTAATATACATTGCACTTTGTGCCATCTCTTTCTTGTGTACCCATCTGCAGATTCAAAATGACCAGGAGGTGGGAGAAGTACTTTCGACTTCAAAGTGATAAGATGATTAGGTGTCAGAGACTCTGCTGACATTGGATCATAAAGATAGCGAGTCGTAATGGATGGCTATTGACTATAGAAGCTGCTTCATACATAAGTGTTCTACTGTAGGCAACTCATCATCAAGTTGCATTCCTAAATTGTGTAACAGAGTAGCCAGTACGCTTCAAACTGTCCTTCCCACATGTTCCCATGTGGCTGGCATGGGGAGGGGGGTATGTGAACTTGAAGCAAGCACATGTGACGTCATAGCCTCATATCAGTGAGCATTCTTTTGTTTTTCTTTAAACATTACCACCAATTTTCTCCTCTGTAATCGCATGTTATCGGAATGTGATTGCATGAGAGGCATAAGAATTTCACATAGGGAGGTCCTATCGTATTAACTTCCAAGGTTCAGCACAACAGACTGAAAAAACAAAGGAAAAAAAAGCATTTCTCCTCAATGTGAGAGAGTGACATAACCCCTGCTTACCCCAAGCTTCCTTTGGGTCACAAAAGTAGGAGCTTCATTTGCTGATATCTCGAGTACTACATGTCCAATTTGAATGGAAGTTTCACCAAACTGCTTAATTTTAGTGTCGATTTCACATATAAAACTTAATTTTTTGCTTAAACCCTTCCTTTAACTGACATATCCCTTGCATTAGAATATTCATAAACCTTTCATGTTCTTGAGAATATGCTTTATCTAAGTTTCTTTCATTAAATTCCAGTTCCATCAGCTCAGCTATTTGAGCTGGGGTAACCTCTTTCACTTTGATCTTAGGAACAAACCCAAGCTCTGGATACTGCATTTTACTGTTAATATGCACTGAGGAACCAGGAGCCACAAAAACGGGACTTGTGCCTACAATGCATGTGGACCATCATTCTTTGGGGAGATACCTTCTTCTGTCATTAATGCTCTCAGACAATATTATAGCTAATTAATAATCCTATTTCACACTGCTGCCCAGACATGAGACTGCCTGAAATCTGCTTCAAACAGGGCCAGAATTACCTTTGGGGGGCCCTGGGCACAAACTAATGTGGGGGCCCCCTTTGGCTATTAGTTCTCCACAAGACTACAGTGGCACAAGTCACGAAAGGAGGGCAAAGGTTGTGGTCACTTTCACCAGCCCCCCCCCCCTCGAAATGTACTCCATAGATTTCCTTTTTACGTACATGTAAGCCTACAAAATGAAATTTAGCACAGAAGATCTCCACAAACTACCCAAAAGTTACAATAATGCAATTTTGTGGGGGCCCCGGCGCGTGCCCTGCTGGCCCATGCTTAAATCCGGCCCTGGCTTCAAATGATGCCATTGCAATGCCATCTCAGGAATTGGGATATGAGATCTGTATTAGCTGGAGTGCAATGCTGAATGTATGTAACAGGTAGGGGAATTTTAGTATCCCCAGAGCAACCTCTGAGAATATGAGAATATGCTCTATCTAAGTTTCTTTCATTAAATTCCAGTTCCATCAGCTCAGCTATTTGAGCTGGGGTTACCTCTTTCACTTTGATCTTAAAACAATCCCAAGCTCTTGGATATTGCATTTTACTGTTAATATGCACTGAGGAACCAGAAGCTACAAAAAAGGGACTTATGCCTACAATGCGTGTGGACCATCATTCTTTGAAACTTTGAAACTGGCTCCACCTTGTTACTAACAAATGTGTTATTTTGTTCGGCAGCTTATGGTTCTCCCAGCTATCATCAAGGAAGCTACTTAGACTCCCCTTTACTAGGTGAATGGCAGAGTCACACTGCATTAAGAAATGTGCAAATTTCTGCAAGCCCATACCATCATTGGTTGAATATTTGGCTATTGTTCTAACGTAGACCTAAAGGCATCAGCAATTGCCAAGTTATTCCCATATAGAAAGAAGCTTTCTTGCTTTCAAGTAAGTAATAGCATTTGGAACCAGAAAATAACCTACTAGTGCATCTTTAGGGTGCCCACTTATGTACCTTTTCAAATAATGTAACTTCTCTGATTGAGATGTGCCCTTATTTTCTAACAGTAAATCAATGGCACTCTTCCACCCAGGGTATTTTAGGGAATCTCCAGTAAATACTTCTTTCTCAGGAGTAGGAAGTCTGTGCAGGTGCTTGATGTGAAAAAACTTTAGACAAATTTCCAAGGCTAGCAATAGCTGTAGCTGGTTAACCATGTATATCACCAACTGTGGAAACATAAGACACTTTGCCACAAGTCCTAACAGGTTTCTGAACAGTGTTTGCCATTCCAGGCTGCCTTTGGCAGTCACCATCTTGAATGATTTCTAGTAGCACTCCGAGGACCAAGTGCCAGTTTTCAAATCACCCAGGGCCTCAACATAGTTCCTACAATATTCCAGCTGTTCATCTGGGAGGTCACTTTTTGTACATGTAGATTGCCCTTCACTAGCCTCTAGTTTTGCCTTTGCTACATATATGCAACTCTGATTTCTCTTACTCTGCTTCATACTTTGCCTTTTAATTGTAATTGTTCAACCTCATATTTGGCATAAAGTTGTATTTGTTTCAACTTAGCATCATAAGCTGCTATTTTGGCTGATAATTCTTTAACCAAAACAGATTTACAGGACTTCAATAGAGCTGATTAAGCAACAATACTACCTTCTGCTCTGAGATATTCAGGCACTTTTTTACTAATATGCAGTGCTCAGATTCATTATTTTCAAACATAGAGTACCTTGAGCCCATTTGATCAATTGTACCTCACCAACTATCCAATTCTTCATAAGCCTTCGACAGTTTTGCCACAAGTTCTAACAGGGTATCTCTATCACCCTTAACTTCCACTACACTAGCCCCATCAGACAATAGGCATTCTATCTTAACAGCATTTCTATGCCATTTGGAAATGAGGCTTAGGAAATTTTGCTCTTTCTGACCTAATTGCCATTGGAACCCTTTTTCGGTCAAGGTTTGTTGTCTGTCTGGTCTAGAAGTTACTTCTTCACCAGTTAAAGAGACCTCTTTCTGAGGCTGCTCCATTATTACAAAATATTTGGTCTAGGTATACGAACACTTATAAGGGCAGATTGGCCGATAGCCAACAGCCTACAACGAACTACAGTAATGTTAGGTCAAGCCCAGTGACACACAGTAGTACACGACTCAAACCATAGAGTGCACTACGCCTACACACACAGAAGCAGTACAATAAATATGTAATGATAAGCCTAACATGACCGATAAACATTTTGACATTAACATTTCAAACCATACGTTACACTTACAAGATTTGATGTGGTGTCAAGTACATAAATACAATGACATACTGGTATGATCAAGCCAAGTCAGTAAGTTCTGTCAAAGTTCTAGCATTGTGGTCTTGACAGGTTCAAGGGACCATAGTATCTTGGTACGGCCATAGCAAAGGGTCAGAAGTAGGGCGGTCTTGGAAGCATAACAATAATGTGAGTACAGTACCTGTTCTTATGACAAGGCAGAATGACGGATGCTCATAGATGACATAGCGATGAACAGGCGTGGATCCAGACATTTTGAAAAGGGGGGCTGAAAGCCCCCTTGAGTATTCTCCTAGATTACATTATGCTAATTTTTGCATATTTGTTATTGTTGATGAGGCGAAAAAGGGGGGCTGAGCCCGGGAAAGCCCCCCATTGGATCTGCGCCTGATGAACGAATAGGCTGGGAAGTCTGAAGAAAGCAGAACTATAGCAGTCGATGTCTGAGAAGACTGAAGCTGTCAACCCTCCTGACTGGTAATATGCAAAGAGAAAACCACTGAACAGAGTTTCACTATACTGGTAGAGGCGCAAGAAAAAAGGCGAGAACAAACTGGAGTCTTGGAACTACAGTATATTTCTCTCAATATCTGCACTAATGCATAAAGACTCCATCGACTCCATTAGGAATCCGTGAAACTCTTTGGCTTTTCAGAGCAGCTTCAACACTTCCATACATGTGTGCTAACAGTTACGCTAACATTCATTATTACAGCATACAAGCATCTCCATTGGTAGTCAGTTTAGAGAGAGACTGCTCATGCCATGTGTTAAACCTTACCTCTTACTGAACAGACCACCAACAACAAAACACTTGAGGCCTTACATGACACACAATACCTTCTCTACAATAACATTTCAAATAGCCAAATTTTGGGTCAAAAGTCATATTTTGTGATATTTTAACCTCTCTTTAGCATCATTGCTCACATGATCATTGTTATGTGATGTATTCTCAAAGAGCTCGCTTTAAACAATGCTGGTGGTAGGTTATTGTTTTGAAGATTCTGATTGTAAAAATTTAGTCATTTCACTTTCCCCTAACCCCTAGTATCTGGCTGTGATCAAGTACGTTTTTACCCACCTTTGTATGGCAAAATAGGATACTTTTATGAGGAACTGAATGAAGATTTCACACTTTCTAACCATTCTTTTCCTATTTTAATGTATTATTTTCTTTCAGTCATTAAAATAATCATCTAAATGAATTTGTAGTTCCGAAACAAGCCAGATAAGTGTGGTCACTTTTCTTTGTACAAAGTTTATTTCAACAGTTTTCCCAGTTTTATCTGTCTGGGTCATTCGGTGAGGTTGGGGCACAAAGTTTGACATTCACGTCAAATTATGAATACCGTGTATTTGTATTTGGTGCAGATCATCGCTTTTCTCTTAATAAATCATCTTAAGAGAAAAAAACTGAAGAATTTCTTCATACAACCAATACATATTACACAATGTTGATTTCATTTTTCCTCCTATGTTAATACTGTGCTAATTTTACCTATGTAACAAAGACACTGTGTCTTATGGACTCCCGTACAAACAGGTTGGCCTGCAGTAGTCATAATCTAACTTGGCAACATGATCAAACTTAGCAGATCCTTTAACTACCTGTAATTCCTTTTGCATGTATTCCATGAAAACACAACAGAAATGATATACCAAATCGATTGTTTGTGGGAAGGTAACTAGTACTAGTACCGACATAACTCCAAGTACCTATGTAACAGGTGGACACCACGAACACATTTGCATGTTTCACGATCTGTGTGCTTCCATTTAGTACCAAATCTGCATTGATATGACAGTTTATATTATATTTATTATAATATTATTATAATTATATTAAAATTGTTCATCTGTTCGCATCAGATTTAGTAAGTTATCTCTCTTAGGTTATGCACATACAGTATATTGATTGTGCCCCAACCTCATGGAATGACCCATCTGTATTTGTCCCAAATCTAAGATGGAAGTCGAAATGGCACAGAATGAACCCCCATGGGAGACAATTGTCTTGGCAACATCAGAATTATGTAACTAGACACTTTTGAGGATTACAAAAATATAAAAATATGTCATTGGGGTACATGGGAACCCTACTTTCTGATTCATCTATGTATGCTAGAGAAACAAAGACGTATTTCAAAAAAGCAAAGAATATACCAGAATATGTTAGATATAGAATATCATGAGCATATGTCAGAGTACCTCAAAAACATGCCTAGAAATTTCATTGAAATATGCCGTTGGTACAAATATCCAAAGAGTGTATTGATGTGGAGGCCGTTTGGCCATCATTTTAATCATTGCCTGGTGAAATGTATCTTACCGACAAAGTGGTGTCAACTCTTTTGATCTCAGTAAAATGTGAAAGGATAGTTTGCTTGACTGACAGAGGAAATGGAAATTGCAATGCATGAAAATAGCTCATTTCAAATGTGTCACATAATGAAGTAAGATGAAGGGAATAAATAGTCCAATTATCTTAATTCCCCTTCAGTCTTGGATTGTTTTATAATCCATTGCATAATTTTTTCATGGCCAAACAGAGATATTTTATCATTCTTGTGTTTCCTAAATGTTGAAGCTTATGATGGTATCATACAACTGACTGATATTTTAATGTTCATAAGAGCTAATAGTACCAAATTAGGAAATCGATATTAAAGTTGCCCTGAAAGGAAGGTAATCGGAAAAGAGAAATTAGTCTGCTTTTGTGTAGCCAATGTAAAATCATCAATTACTTGGAAAACTTTTCTACTTTAAATTCAGCAGGGGAAAAAAAATCATGCCTCAAGGTAACTTTTTCCCCATTCAAAATGATATCTGATCTTTTTACTTTCCTTACAAAAATGTGTGTACTCAACCTATGCCTGTGATCAGGCATGGGAAACGGAAGACATCACAGGTAATCATGGGTAAAACTTGTGGCAAACTTGCATTTAGACTGCCCTTGACCTCTATAACCACAGGCCTGAGCTACATGTCCGTGCTTTCAATTTTATGCACCAGATATTGCCAAAAACTGTGGAATGACTTTTTTTTTATTTTGACAACACACTTAATTTTGTTTAAAGTTGGTGGCTTATTGTGATAACTTTCCAGTATGTGCCAGTGTCAAGCAGAGGTGTACTTTTGCATGGAAAACATCTTATCAACTGCAACCATAGGTGTACAAGTCTTGTATTATTAAGCAGGCACCAGGAAATTTTTAGTCCAAGGTCTTCAGATTTCGTGCGTGATTGCTTTGAAACTATGTGACCAGGTGTTTCCTAATTTTTGTACAAGAACCATTTCATATCTCAAACTTATTACATCCAAAATTGAGGTTAGTGTTTGAATTAGCCAACATTTTCCTTAATTTGCACAAAAAACACAGACAGAAGTTCATGCATTTGTTTCACATGTTTTTATGTTTATATTGTAATCCTATGTTATTGAGAATCTTCATAGTGCTTTGTTGCCAGTGCATAACATCATGTGTAATTTGCACTTTCGATGGTTTTTAAAAAGGCTCCTGGTCAGGGAAAAATTTTTCCTGACTCTACTGAAATATACAAGACCAGGACCCAAGTTGTAGACTGGTGCCTGATCTAAGCTTAGGATCTCTTCAGGGTGGTGGTGCATGGGGGGACCCAATGTGGCCCAATTATGACAAGCCCCCTCATTGTTGGTCTATAGATATATTATTAAGTCTCTAAAATTTTACCTGTATGTCAACCATATTCCATTTCTCTTAGCCAGATGTCTGCTGAATTGTAGGCACATGTTAGCACCTCAACAAATGTGTGTCACTTGGCCATCTGTAATGCATGATAATTCATGACAGAAGGCTTCAATCACAGGTTTTGATCCTTCTTCAGAGCTCATTATATTCTTTTTAAAATTGGCTGTATTGTTGGGCGGTATATTGAAAATTATCGTTATCGCGATAATTTCTTTTTATTGTGATACAATAACAAGAATTAAAAAATGACGATAAATTCTTGACAAAAAATGAAAACATTTGCCTTGTACTGCTTTATTTCTTCTCACTGCTGTTTCCAAAATGTGTTTTATTGAAGAAATCTTTTTTTACATTGAACTGATGAAAAATCAGTGAAGTTCATCATTGAATATTCTAACATGCATGAGCAAAGAAGAGAACTTCAAGGGAAACTGTATTTATGAAAGTTATCGTAGATATCAAATTATCACGATAAATTTTGTTCTGTTATCGTGATGGTAAAAAAGTCAGTATCGCCCAACACTAATTGGCTGGGAAAATGTCCATAGATGTGGTTATTATTGGTATTTAGAAAGATACTTGGTTCTGGCCATAATGCCAGGTCCTTTGTGCCTGCTTGATACAATTACATGCATTTCCGGAACAAATGTAACACAGGCTTTTGAAAAAGATATATGGTAGTCCTTCCTTATAATAAGTCATTTATATTTCCTTTTAAAGGGGGAGCCCCCTGACGAGACGAACCCCAACTCCACCCTCATCCAGAAAAAGCAGCTCTGACAGTGTGGGCAGAAGGCCGTCCAAGTTCTGCTACGAGTGCGGCACCAGATATCCTGTTCCTCATGCAAAGTACTGCTGTGAATGTGGCACAAAAAGACCTTACATTGAGTGAAAGGTCAAAGGTCAGGAAAACAGAAAATGTCAGGAACTTTATAGTGCAATCTATCTCTCTCTATAAAACATCACCTTGAAATAAAGTTGTTAAAGGTCATGGTTCCGGTGCACGTCGCTAGAGGTGACTTTAGGCATATGCTGCACCTCTGGCACAACTCTCTCCAGAGTTGTTATCTTTACTTTAACATGAGGCTAGAATTTAATAGGAGGATTTAGCCATCGGGCGACATAAGACATACATATACATTTCGCCCGAGAAAATGGCCTTTTCCCTGGGAACTTTGGCTAAACGAGCCTATTGAATTCTAGCGGCTTGAATGTCTTGAGCAAATAAGCTTCCAAGACACTATATAGAATACAACTTTCATGTCAACAAGTTGTAGAACTACTTGCAGAGATGCCACTTTTCAGATTTTGGTCCAAAATCAGATTTTTTTTGGAATGCCCATCAAAAAATCAGCTTTTTTTGACATCAGAAAACAGTTCTTTGTTTCCCAAATTTTTGGTCAAATTTGCAAAAAAAGTTTGCTCTGTTGCATGATCCAAGAGTTAGTCCAACATAAACCACTGATAGTAGCAAATGTATTTGTTGTATCAAGTACCTTATGCAGATGGCACTGCATGGAGAATCGTTAAGTACTGGACAGACTTTGTATACTAGGTTACTGTGATTGTCTATCCGGCAGTTTGACACCTTTACAAAATTTTCAGATTTTTTTGGTAAATGCTGGTGGCATCTCTGTACTTGCAAGCCATCACTACAGATTCTCTTGTTTGAAATTTGACATGCACCACTGCACAACTGGCTCATGGTGCAATAAACGTAAGTCAGAAAACCTGCCCAGACAGGCATTAGGACAGGATTTTGAGTTTTCATCAGAAGATGCATCATAATAGTACTGGTGAATATGTGGCATGTGTGAGAGATCATAGGAAAATGAGGAAGTCTGTGTCTCAGTGGTATTTTGTATGCTTTGTGTTAGAAATTTATTCTGTGATATTCCAAATCATTTTTGCAAATTCTGAAGGTGACCAAAGGTATCATATTTGAAAAACATTCTATGACACACAGATTGAAATATGACAATTATTAGTTTAACACCCATCTTCATACCATATTCAGCTGCAAAAATATCCCCTGATCAAAGTTCACTTACAGTAACTTAAAATGGTAGATTGCTCAATAATTTGTAATGTCATTCTTGTATAATGCTATTACATCCATGTTTTATTTTTGACTGAAGTGTTTAGTAGAAGTATTCATAAAATATTTTGTGAGAGAACTCAAGTCACTAAGATAGTGATCTCATTCTATGACAAGTCTCAACAGCTATTTACAAAAAGTAAAGACATTTTAACTGAAAAGTACAAAAATGACTGACAAGTCACTGTCCAATCTATTATGTTTAGGTAGATGAAAAGTTTCAACATTTCAATGCACAGAAATATGCTGTGGAGATTAGAGTTTACCACTGAGTCTTTAACCTATACCACATACATTTTTAAATTCTAGACTAAGATTTCCTTCTATTCAATATCATAGAGACAGAAGAAAGTTCATATTTATGTAGTAACTAATAGATCACAAATACCAAGCAATCCCTTTTCTCCTTAAATTTGAAAATGTCAGATTCAAAAATTATTATCATCTTAATACTTGAAGGCATTAACTTTGGGAGAAAAGTTGTGGAATGGTAACATGACAGTTCAAGGCAGAATGGGCTGTAAAAGTGATTTCAGAATGTGTAAGAGAAAACTAGCCCTTTCTTTTTTCTCCCCAAGTTTCAAAACTTTGACATAAAAATAGCGTCTCAGGGACTAAAAGAGCCAATTTTTCATCCATAATGGTTCAGAGCCACTTATAACAAATTAACTCTTTACCATTCTAATCTCAACAACTTTGTTTGCTCCAACTATGAAGCAGTTCCATTGCCCAAGATGGGTTTTTTTTTTGTTTTGTTTTTGTTTTTTTAAATCAGAAGACACTACACTAAAGATTGCCAAATGACAATCCTTTTCAAACAGTCTGCTTTATATCCTCTTTGAATTGAAAACATTATTCTCGATCTTCACTCTATGTACAACCCACTCTGCTCTGCTATCTGTATGTCACTCATCTATACCTATGAATGACCAATCAGAGAAGCTTACATAGATTTCGAGGCACAGTTTGAATTTGCCATTTTTTATGTCAAATTATGCTAACCAATGTTTAGACTCTTTATGCAAGTTTGTTTTGGGACTATGAGAAGTTGCTTTAAGGGAATTTATTGACAGAGTGAGTATATAGCTACCATGCTGAGTGTTATGTCCTTGTAGTGACAGAATCAAAGAAGAAGTGTGTCAGTGTCAACACTTTCAAGAGAAAAGTAGCTCACTGGAAATGTATTTCATGTTTGGAAACTTTTTTTTTTTTTGTGTGCTAAAATTTGAAAATTCGGGCTTCAAGGTATCATCTCATTGACATGAAGTGGTTATAAATAGTGAGAGAGTAAACAGATGTCAAGTGAAGCATTCCATTTTTTGAATGTTAAAAGAGAATCTTATCAGAGTGTACTGTGTGAACACTTTGTGAAGATATAGTCTCATTTCAGATTGTACATTTTTTTTTTCATTTTTCAAGATCACATACATTTTTTTTTTTTTCATTTTTTTAAGATCACCAGTTGCAAAAGTGAAGTTTTCTTTCCCCTTTAAATTTAAAAACTGGCTTTTAGTATCATTTTATTGACTTACAAAGATATCTGTGAGTACAGCTAAGTTATAGAGTGTAGGTGTAACTGAAATGTTTGCATGTAGATTTCAAGTGTAAATCTTCATAAAAAGGTTGTCTCAACTTGGTTTATACAGGACATCCCTGTGGTTTTGATTTAATTTGAGACGGATCAGCATTATGAAGTTAGGCTTTGACACATGATCCTAGGAAGTAGCCTAAGGGCAGAAGTTAGCCAAAGCTAGGTAACATTAATATCCTCTGGCAGCTGACTGTCACAGTTCATTACATGATTTTCCTCCCCTTTGACCACAGGATTAGCTGTCCAGTCAGTTCTGTTTGCATCTATTGTGTGGAATCAATGAAACAGAGATCATTTGTGACCTTCTGCTACTAACTTGAGTATGGGAAGGAGCTACAACCATCTGTGAAATTTCAAAGAAAAAGCATGGATCATGTTAGCTAGGCCAGGCAGAGCGGAAAATTGTTTAAGATGTGTAAGAAATGACTTCTGACCTGACCACTATAAGGCATATTTGGTTGGGTTGAACATGTGACCCACTATTCTAGAGCAGCAGTACACACCAGGAATCAGAGAATATTGCCAAATAACATTACCTCCTCCAGTAAAGTAAAAGACAGGTAGTCCGAGAAATATGCTTCATACCAATTAAAATCAATGACATTGACTTTTCAAATGGTCAGTCTGTTTTTATTTTGTGTTGACCATGTCCAGATAACAAAATCAATGCATGATTGCCTTTGCTGGCTTTCTAAAATGTCAAACAGGAAATTGGCAGATAAAATATCCTGGAATTTTGAAATTTATCAGGCAGAAAAAGGAAATTTAGTTTTCTTGAAATGCTATTTGGTCTGTGAAGGAGCTAGACTCACATGTCAAAAGAAGTAAATTTGTCTGTATAGAAGACTTGATGTACACACTAACATTTGAGACTTTTGCAATCATTTAGGCCAGTTACTCATATAATTATGTGTATGTGTAATAAAATAAATGAATAGAGTATTGAAGTTTCTGTAATTTTTATACCATTGCTGTATCACCTAGAGGCTTTGATCATAGTTAGCTGATAAACCTAAAAACGTCCTTTGTGATTTTCTTAAAGGGGAAGCTTTTGTAACTTTTGCAAAATGATGATAGCATTGTAATTGTAAATATCAGAGGCAATGCTTGTTAGTACAATAACCATTTCTGTACAGTGCATGAAACCTAGGACACTTCACCTACAAGAGGTCACTAATGTACAGGTTTGCTGTTTTAGCCACCTTACTGTATGTTGTGTTACATTTCAGCAAGCCTACAGTGACTAAAATGCAATAGGTACTGTACATATCCAGGTGACATTCCCATATGGGATCCTTAAGGGCCCCATATGGGCCAGCATATGGGGCCCATAGATTCAGCCAAGATTCATATGGCCCACCCCATATGTCCATATGGGATAGTTCTGGGCTCCATGTGGGGCAGTTGCCCACATGCATTGTTCCCAGAACTATCCTATATGGGTCATATGGGCTGGCCCATATGGGCCCCTTATGAATCTTGGGTGCAAAATTTAATGGGCCCCATGTGGGTTCACCCATATAGGTCTGCTACCTGTGTTAACCTGTGTCTAGAACCATTTATGAAAACCAAAAGAAACCACTGGGCTTTTCAGGCATGAAAACATTTGGCAAACATGTATTTGGAACACTCAATTAAACAGGTCTGACACAGGTTGACACACATTTTCTTGTTTTCAGTTACATGCCACAAGTTTTGTCTCAAAACCGTTTGTTCACATTGCTCTTAAATGCCCCACATTTTTGTATGTAAAACCCATGGTAAACCTTTAAATAGTTGTAACAAGCCAGTCTGTGTCAGTGTCCTGTGATCGAGCATTTTTTTACACAAAATACCCTTGATTACCCATGATAGAGAGAGTCAGAACTGTTGGATTTGGAAAAAATTTACACAGGTTTTTGTAAAGGTTACTTTTAGTGGAAGTAGGGCAATGCTCTTGTAACAGTTTGGAGCTAAGTTTGATCCTCTGGAAGCCTCTCCAGGGGTTTTCCTAAGCCGCCTTTCACCTCACCACTTGGACCAGTGACTAACCAAACTTTTGGGTAGTCCCCAGCCACTTTTTACTAGTGGGCATGTCTTTCAGGTAAAGAAACCTAACAGAGTTTGTCCAATTTTCTACAGAAATTGTGCTCCATGGCAGGAGGTGCTGTTTTTCCACCTAGAACCTATGTTAAATTAACTTTCACTGTATTTGGCAATTGCATTACCATTACTGGTTATGGTAGTGAAGAGATGAAATTGTTTAATTTTACCAAGCTTTAGTCACAAGAAAGTCTGCTGCTGTGTGTAGTTGTATTTGCTGAGTGGGGAAATGTGGTTATTTCAAACTCTGCACTCATACAGTAAGGATAGATTCCTGTACTACCACTTGTACAGTGTGTCATTAAAGGAACATTTTTATTTGCTAGATAGGAATGCTTATGTAAATACTTTAAGAAGCTTTTATTTTTAAAAATATTATATACTATATTATTATACTATGTGATGTATAAAAAGTAACATGAATTAAGTGGAATTATGTACAGACCTTAGCCCAATATTTCTGAAGAGGAGGTTGCTGTCTGATAAATTCTTGTGTTTTATTTTGCAATATGTGGAATTTAATTTTTCTCTGTACTTCAAAAATTTCTTTGGGTTATTGAAGGGTGTAGTTAATTGTTGAATATTTTGATGGAGTCATTATAGACACTCTACTTCTGCTAGTCAAACTTGCCTTAATACACACTGTATGGTGTAAATTAGGAGAAATGATGCAAAGACACGGTAACTGAACTGGAAGACCAAAAGCAGTAATGAATATATCTTGAAGCTTCAGTCGTCTTGGAAACTTTGTATATAAACACTCTACACACTTTTCACCATCATTGATTAAACTTTCTAAAGTCTGCTTTTCTACCATTGTTAACAATCCCATCATGACCAAAGTTGACACTTTGCATTATTCAGATTGGTAAACCATGCAGTTTTATCCTCCTCATACAACATATCATGAACTTCTGAGAGGATAACCAAATTTCTTTGCTGGAGGGTCAAAGGTTACTAATTCTTTCTCAAAGTGTTGGTACTGTCATGACGAAAGTGTAGCAACATTCATTTAAAGGTCTTGTGACAAGAAAATAACAGAGTTGGATATTTGATGTAAAAAGCATTAAACATCCAGAAAATAGCCACAATTTCCATTAAAATCCATCAAATATTGACCATTTTATAGGGTCATTTCTATTTCACACTTGTATCATGATAAACATGGGCTAAATATGCAAATGTGTGACATCGAAAGATGGACGTACCATATATGGCTCATGTTAGCCTTTTTTTTTCAACCTTAATTTCAAGGACACTGGCAGCATGTTAACCCCCTGAGGGGTTTATTATGAAAGTTAAAATTATTTTCCTCGGAAACCTTGATTTCACTCAACAAACTGTAATCTATCAGATCAGTAATTAAGAGATAATTTATATACGGTTAACAAAAGAAATTTTAACACTGTGCAACACTCCACATCATTATTTTTGCATAGGCAATGAGTTTCTTCAGAAATTATTGAAATATGAAGACCTGTATTTTGAGAAAAGTAAAAGATATTGAAAATAATAATTCCAATGGATCTTTCATTGGGGAACTAAATTCTATAGCTGGCAAGTGAAACAGCTCTGTTTGGTGACATGTCACATGACGTTTAACAAAGTTGGCAATTCTTATTAAGGGGCTTTTGCCTTAAAGGAATGTATAGGAAACCAAACTGCTGGCATTATCCATCCAGCATCAAACTGAGATTAGGGGGATTTGGGTGTGATAGGGCCAGACTGAACGTTTTAATCCCAGGACTACTAATATCCATAGTAATCCCCCTATTACATTGTACCAGAAACCCTGCAACTTTTCAGAAAATTCACAGTTACAGTAGAATTTGGAATGACTCAACAAATTGGAATGTTTAACAAATTTACAGTTTTCTACACAAAGCTTGAAATATCTTACAAAACTTCATTTTTGTCAAAAAAAAGAAAGAAAATCAGCCTTAGGTCAATAGTACTTCCTGATTATTGCATGGTTAAAACAGCAGCTTTTAATAATGGTCATGGCTTAATCCTTGGCTGTAAATGTGTGTCAAAAAGCGGAAGTTGATATTACCGTTTTAGTTAGATCAAGTACTTGAGTCATGTGGGAAAGCTTTTAAAGAGAGTAAAATTTAAGCTCTGCAAGGCATCTCTAAATTTATGTAATTTATCATGCATTTGTCACTGTTCATTTATCCAGTTATTTATGCTGTTTGCCTCTGTATCTTAAAGTTTCTTGTAATCTCTTTTTGCAAGAGTCAGTATTCCCATACAAGTGAGAGCCAGTCACTAAAAGTTTTTCAGATTCAAAAATTTTAGAAGTAAGGTTGGGGTTTCATTGTGCAAGGTTAGCAGTGTTCAAGTCTCATGAAAAACTAAAAAGAAAACTGCATCTTTTTAGATTTGTTATTAAAAAGCAAAAGACAGAAGAACCATTTCCAAATGAGGATGACTACTACATGCAACTTTAGGATTTTTGTGAGAGAAGGATTCAAAGGGATTTTATGTCAAAGATATGAGGTGTGTAAGTTTGGCATTTGGTACAGGAGTTGTATTATTGCTCATTAAAAAGTTTTTAATACATATTAATTGAACTCACTTGCTCATTAAAAGTGTCAATATATTTAACATGGAACTTGTAATGTGTAGGTAGATTCTCTGTTGTTGTAAATTACTAAATTAAAACCACCATTCATAGTTAACAGAAAAATTAAGTTCCACTTACATTGATAACTTGAGCATATGAGAAAAGTTGCAACATTCAGCAACATCTGCTCAAAAATTCCATTTGTGTGGAATGAAATAAATTATATTAAAATAAAGGGTGAAAAGAAAGACTGGCACTCAAGCCCACCAGTTGAGAAAACCTGGTTAAGATGACCCTTCCTACCAGATTTATAGCGTGAGTATAAGTAACAGTAATGCCACTGGTTGCAATGGGTATGTGATGCAAGCACAGGGGGTTAGAATCAAACCCCCCATCTCACCACCTACAGCACCCACCCCAGAGCAGAGACAGTTACTTCATTGTAGCTGATCGTGAGCACAAATACAAGCAAACACCTTTTTCCTTGAGTGCAAGAAGCAGGAACAAACTTTCTATAGGCATCTATAATTGAACAGGGTTTCCCCTTGCATTCTTTTTGTGAGGTGGCTACCTCACAGTTTTTGGCCACCACCTCACAGAAATTTGCTATACTTACCACCTGTACTGTATTAGCTATGGAAGTATTGATAGTTCTCACTCACTGATTGTGCCAAAGCTGGCATCATATTACCCCCACGGACTCATACCACCTCACACTCTCTAAAACCCAGGGAAAACCCTGATTGAAGTTAATAAGCAGTCTCCAAAACATGTGTTGGCTCATCGGCTTTGTTTAATCTTGTCTTTCACTTTCTAGTATGGTGTTTGAGAACATAAATATTTTATATTACTGGAAAACCAAGGAGTAAGTCTGCATGGATTTATCATTTCAGTTACCAGCATAATTGTCGCATTATTGAAAGAGCCATTCATGAATTAGGATTCCAGGGTGCACTAATTGTATTTATGATAGCCTAAGCTTCCTTCAGATTTTGAGTACAAATCCATTCTCACAAGTATGGGTACAAACAAATGTGTCAAGGAGTGAGTATGAGTACATACTGCAAGTCTGTTTGCTAGTATACTGATATGTAGTGTACAGTATGATGCCAGCCAGGCTCTGCATCTTCTGTGAGTACAAGTACAATTCCATTCTCACAAGTATGCGTACAAACAAATGTGTCAAGGAGTGAGTATGAGTACATACTCACTACAAGTCTGTTTGCTAGTATACTGATATGTAGCATACAGTACAGTGCCAGCCAGGCTCTGAATGCTTCTGTGAGTACATTGCAAGTACAAATCCATTCTCACAAGTATTCGTATAAACAAATGTGTCAAGGAGTGAGTATGAGTACATACTCACTACAAGTCTGTTTGCTAGTATACTGATACTGTATGCAGTATACAGTACGGTGCCAGCCAGGCTCTGCATGCTTCTATGGGTACAAGTACAAATCCATTCTCACAAGTATGCATACAAACAAATGTGTCAAGAGTGAGTATGAGCACATACTGTACTCACTACAAGTCTGTTTGCTAGTATACTGATATGTAGTATACAGTACGGTGCCAGCCAGGCCCTGCATGCTTCTGTGGGTACAAATTGTACAAATCCATCCTCACAAGTATGCGTACAAACAAATGTGTCAAGGAGTGAGTATGTACAAGTCTGTTTGCTAGTATACTGATATGTAGTATACAGTATGGTACCAGCCAGGCTCTGCATGCTTCTATGCGTACAAGTACAAATCCATTCTTACAAGTATGCATACAAACAAATGTGTCAAGGAGTGAGTATATACAGTATGGTACCAGCCAGGCTGTGCATGCTTCTATGCATACAAGTACAAATCCATTCTTACAAGTATGCATACAAACAAATGTGTCAAGGAGTGAGTATGAGTACATACTCACTACAAGTCTGCTTTGTAATTTTTGGGATAAAGAAAGCTTTGGTATGGTGACATGCAACTCAAAAAGAGTTTTCGTTCTTTTGAATCTCTTTTTTATACTCAAGAGGTATGCCTCTGTATTTTACATTTTAAGTAGTGATGTGTAGGGTTACATGGTGTTCATATGTTTTATTTTAACACTTCCTAAATTGTACCATAATTTTTTGCCAGAACATTTACAGCTTGAGAAGTGTAGGCTAATTAATATTTTTCAGGTGGGCAGCTCAGGAATGTTGCAAAACCGAAGGATAACATTAGAGATGTCTTGCTAATTCCCTCCTTTATGCTAAAAATTTGAATATTTAGCTAATTCATTTTATAAAGTAATTGTGTGAAAGAGAAATTGCCCTGCAAAATGGTAAATATTTCGTGGATTCTGATGGGATTTGGCTATATTTTGAGGTTTCTCATGACTTGTTACCTTTTACATCAAATAACAGACTGTGTCATTGTCATCAGACCTTCAAGGAGGTAGGTCCCTGCATGCACAAGTGTACATATCCAAGAAGCTTGGAGTATGTACCACTTTATGAATGTTTTACTGGTTGCTGTACTCACATCAGAAATTACATAACGATCATCTCATCCCAAAAGGACTACCACCCGAGATGCCTGTTTTGGGCCAAAAAAAGGGGAGATTAAATATCTACCCAAGTTTGTAACATTAACCTCATTGAACGCTCTTCTGCACAAATTGGTTCTTAGATAACCACCAGTTGACTTCCAAAGGTAGTGGACTACAAATGTTCACAATAGCATATAGTGCACTATAAATAGCTTGTACAGTTGGTCGTATCAGGGAAATGTTATTTGGAAGGAGATACATCACTTTGAAGCAAGGTTTTTGACACCGCCAAGGTCACACAGTAATCTGTCTCTTGTACCTCTCTTGGCATTTCTATAGGGCGTACACTGGATTAGGAAGTTCATACAATAGACATTTGTCGTCTGCCACATCTACAGTAAGACTGGGGGTTTTTCGCTACTGCCACAGCATTACCAGTTGCTAGGAAATTAAAAAATATTGCATGTTTGGACGCTCTTTGATGCAGATGAGAGTATACCAGTGAGGTTTTATGTATAAATGTGAACATGATTCTATACCTGGTATTTCGGGAAACTTTCGAGACTGTTGTGGCAAAAATTAGACTTCTACCCCTGCAGCTCATTTGCATGAGGTTCATTCTATAGGAAGGGCAAACCTCATTGGCTTATTTCAATTAAACAGTCATTTCTAATTTGGAAGCACCTGCCCCTAAATGGGTGGTGGTTTCAACCTAAGCATCAAAGCATTCTTCTGAGAAGGTCAATTGTGACAGAATTACTAGACGTGAATGATGTTGCTAGCGTATTGATATCAAACTGAAGTCAACGAATAAAAAAAAAAAAAATTTCCTCGAGCCGAATGCATAACTTATCATTGATAATCTTCTCAGGTTGAAGTGGGTCATAGGCGGGTGTTAGCATAAATTAAAACTTTCCATTATATCTCCTTCCAAATAACAACTCCCTGGTGGTGTGTCTACAATCACACATGGCTGGGGCAATTGATTGTGCGCACTCAAGGGTAAATCCTACTACTGGCAGCACTTTTTTTCGTAGGCGGGTGTTAGCATAAATTAAAACTTTCCATTATATCTCCTTCCAAATAACAACTCCCTGGTGGTGTGTCTACAATCACACATGGCTGGGGCAATTGATTGTGCGCACTCAAGTGTAAATCCTACTACTGGCAGCACTTTTGGTAGTTACAGTAGTTTACTATCAAGTGTCAAATTATTACACCCTCAATGAATCTCACTAGGACCAATCTTTGATGGGCTGCATTGGCCATCATGTATTAGAGGACTCAACTATCTTGTAGAAAAGTATCCAAAGGGACTTAATTAAAAAAACAAGCTATAAAAACATCACCTCTTTTATGAAACACTTGACATGATACCTCTGGTATTGAAGGACCATCCAGTACATAGTCATTGCATAACTTTTTCTCGTTTAAGAGGCTGTAATACTAGTACAAGTCAAAAGAAATGCTAGTTATTTCTTGTAGGCATAGACTGTATAAACATTGTTAACTTGCTTAGTGTGCAGGAAGTGAGGGAATTTACAGTGTTGGAATTAAAAACCTGTGATAATTTTAAGGTACCTGTACATTACACACCAGATTCCATAAGTACTGTTTGTATGGTGGTAAACTATTGGCTGTTACCACTTAAAACTGTACTTAACAGACAAGTATGAGATTTGTTTTCTTTTTTTAAAGCACATTCTAAGTCACCTGATGTTGTTGGTATATAGTTTACAAATACTTGCATTTTTGGTTTCATTGAAAGGAAAACCTTTGAGGTCGTATGCGTGCTTATGTGTGTGTAGGGGTGTGTGTATGTGTGTGGTTGTGACTCTTGCTCGTCAACATATCTCCAAAAGGGAAACTCCCACAGTTCTCATACTTGGTATGTGGATGCTTTACTTAGAAGGAGGTAAAATGTCTTCTGAGGTCACCAGAGGTCAAATTCTGAAAACCTTGTTAACACAATATCGCCAGGTTAGAGGCACGAATACTCTCTATACTTAGCCTGTACATCCATCACATCAAGAGGAAAAGCTTGTTTTTGGTGGAGGTGAAGGTCATCGGGTTCATCGGCGGTCAAACTCTGAAAACCTTGTTCACATGATATCTCGGGATAGGAAGCAAGGAAATTCTCCATTCTTGCCATGTAGATGCATTATATAAAGTTTAAAAGTTTATAGACTGTATTGTTTCTGGTGTAGGTCATCTGGGGTCATCACAGGTCAAACTCTGAAAACCTTGTTCCATGATATCTCAAGATGGGAAGCAAGGAAATTCTCCATACTTGCCATGTAGATACATTATATAAAGTTTAAAACTGTATAGATTGTACTTTTTTTGGTGGAGGTCAAAGGTCATCTGGGGTCATCCCAGTTCAAACTCTGAAAACCTTGTTAACAGGGTATCTCCAGATGCAAAACGGGGATACTCTTCATAGTGTGCATATAGATACATCATGTCAAGAGGGAGGACCCTATTACTTTGGACAGAGGTCAAGGGCTATCAGAGTTGAAAACTCTGAGAGTCTTTGCATGGTGTGTGGTCGCCATTTTAGGCAGCCAAAATACTTCGATCTTCTGTGAGCTAGAGCATGATTATAGTGTCACTACACTATGTATAATCTGTGGTTCTTCATCGAGTGGTGTTGTCTAGACCTTTCACCTGTTGCAATTGTCAGTAGTCTGTACGTACATGCAAAACTACGCTGAAGCTCAGCTCTGTTAATTGACAATAGCGAGTTTTGTATTTCAGGATGGGAGAGCTACAGGATAGAGAGCTAAACTCCTGATATTCTGGTATTCAAGGCATTTTGATCCTGTAGATGATGTGGCACACAGTAGAATGGCGTCAAAACAAAAACAGACATGGGCCCTGATTTGTTACCTACTTACAGTTGGTTTAAAGGCATTGCAAGCTAATAATTCAGTTTAGTGGCAAATTCAGGAATAAGGTCACAGATCACAGAGGGCAGAATATACATTTAAATGATGAACTTTTTTTGCTATTACAAGACACCCATTTTTCTTGGTCAGTATGGAATCAACCATTATATGACTTTCCAACCATACACATAGTGTTGTTCATCATGTAAACATGGTATCTCCAGACAGGAAATTTCAGTGAATTTCATAGTTGACATGTGGATAGCACATATTGAGTAAGTTATCCCTATTTATTTTGGAGGTCAAAGTTCATTTGGGGTCACTGGAGGTCAAATAGTCAAAGCCTAAAAGACTGCTCTGTAAAGACATATCTCAAGGTGGGCAAGACTGAGAGACTTCATACTTTGTATGTAGATCCTTCATGTTGGGAAAATGATCCCTATTGTTTTTGGTGTAGATCAAAAGTCATCTGGGGTCACCAGAGTTCAAGCTGTAAAAACCTTGAAAAGTTGCTCATTAAACATTTAATCTCAAGATGTGTAAGCTTAAGGGGTCTCATACTTGACAAATGAATACCCCATATTGAGTAGATGATCCCTTTTGTATTTGGTGGAGATTAAAGTTCTTTTGGGGTCACCCAAGGTCAAATTTGAAAAAGTCATGCAAATGCTTTTAAACACGATATCTTCAGAAGAAAAACATCAATAAATTTCATAGATGGCATATGGATACTGCATATTAAGTAGATAACCCCTGTTGATTTTGGTGGAAGTGAAAGGTCATTTAGGGTGACAAGAGTGTGATACCTTAGATCGAGAATTCGATCATTATCATTCCCTGGTTTTTTCACTACTGACAGGACTGTTTGAATTTTGAGCAACCAAATGGAATGAATACACTACAAGGTTCTAAATTACTCAGGATTACCTTTATTTTTTTTTTTAAACAAAAGGTATAGTATCCCTAAATTTTCAACATGCTATCATTTCTGTTGCAAAAAGAAACATTTATATCATTTTTGAGCAGTTGCTCTCTTAACAAAAAATGCTAGAAACATCTTAACTCCTGTCGTTATCTTGTGAACACTTCCATTTCTCTGAATGAAATATGTATTCTCATCTAGTAAAAGTATACCCAAAAACTGTTGAATATTGCCAAGGGTGGGACGATACCAGAGTACTGCAGTCAAATGTCCAGGAGGAGCATTGAGTTCCCCCCCCCCTAAATTCTCCTATCAGGTTGCTGCTAGCGGTACCTCCTGTGCCACATGCAACGAAAAAGCTTGTCCCTCGAAAATGGTAGACAGAAAGACAAAATACAGGAGATTATCTTGAAAAGTAGCCTAATGACTTCACTGCACAAAGACATGGGTGGGATGTGGTGAAACCCAGCTAAATTCCCAGGTGGCCCTGGAAATTACCTGAATGCCCCATGCAAAGCTACCCTCATATCGAAGTAATTTTGAGCATGAAACTGCAATTTCCTATTCAACATTTTACCTCATTTATCCTCCAAGTAATAATATCACTGTCCCAGAAATGCCCATTAGCACAATATGCAGACATGCACTCATGCAATTTTCCCCAGCAACATTGCTTGCGGTCCAATACTAAAAGTCAAAACAATCACATTAGATCAATGTAAAATTTTGTTAAAGTAAAGCAAACTTTTCCCCTACAAAAAGAGCTTGAAATGTCATTCTACCTTAGTTTTCCCTGGCATGCCTTACATTAATGCCCATACTTGAAATGTCCCCTGGGAGCCTGCATTAACAGTAACAATAACAAGGAAATAACTTTCTTGAATAGAGGAGTACTGTCTGTCCACTGACTCTGTATTGAGCATATAGTGCCTGCAGTATTTAGTGGAGGTCAAAGATCATTTGGGGTCACTAGATATCAAGCTGTAGAAACCAGGAAAATCTGAATGTTTGACCTATGCTCATAGATTTTTAACATTTTATATAGCACAGCAACTTCACCATGATATTGTGCCAACAGGAAACCTCTAGTGTTCCCTCTTGTAAATTAAAGATTTTAGATATTCCAGTAGGCTGAGATATTATAAGCATCTTGTAGAGTCTGAAGAAATTTAAAGCAACCATATAGTCCTTCTCACATCCCCTGTATTTCATACCATCAAGATAGACAAGTATACTGTTCAAAGTGTATCATAGATTTGAGTTCATTTCCTGCTACTAAGCAGCTAAAGACTTGGAAATTTTCTCACGTTACTGTATATGTGACCTGCTATTGTGAAAGCTAAAATAAGTTATGTCTGTATGCTCACGGACAAAAATAACTCATTTGAACTAGTGTTTGCACCGGGTACCCGGGTACCTGACTGACGATGTCAGGACCCGGTTCTGAAATTGCTACCCGGATCCAAAGTTTCACTAACATAGATTGCACGTGTGACAAAACACCTAACATGTTACTTTTTCCTGGCAAAATTTTTCACGCACGCGCCTAAGAACACTTGTCATGCCCATACGTAAGATACGTTGGTGTTATATTATATTAACCTGCGAAGCAAAATTTCTTATTATGACTTTACAACAAACTTGTAGCCTAACAGAAGTTATATTTTCGGGTACTCGGGTACCTGACCAACCATACTTCGGGTACCCGGTTTCGAATTTTGGACCCGGTGCAAACACTAATTTGAACCCCCTTCCATTGAGGATATAACCATCTGATATTGATGTATTTTGTATTCATTGTATTCACAAACTTAAACTTTCACTGCCAGCTGTCTGATGTGCATGCACTTGTGGCATTTAAGGATTCTTTGATTGTAGGGTAAAAGAGGACATAGCCTGTATACCAGCTATGGGGTTCTTGACCCCTTCTTTTTATGAACACCATATTCCCTTTTCAATGTTGTACCATGTAGTTCTTATGACACTGTTTATACACATTTCTAGGCATTTAATTTTAAACTAATGAACATAAGTCTTCTTAGGTACATTACTTCGCTCATTCACAGACTTAAGAAATAGAACTTTAAAAATAGGATGTCTAGTACATGTGCAACATTCCAATATTTATTGAGAAAATGCTTTATACTATTATATATATTTGTGAACATGCTTCCTATAAAATCTTTATTTCTGTGATGGACCACTTTGAAGCCTGACATGATATAATTTGTACTGTACATATGAATTTGTTATCCACTCATGATCAAGAACTCCATATGAATACTCTTTTCATCAAGGTGTGCTGCCTGAATGGAGACCAAATGCTGGCTTATTATTAAAACAACACACTCAGATCAATCTAAAATCCACATGTGAATAGTCATGTCATCTTGAAAATGTATTTACCTTCATAAACTGGGTCGTGTACTGTGTAGGAGACACATACATTTCAAAGCAAAGCCAGCTGAAGTGGAAAGACAGTTGGATGACAGGCTTGTTATTCACTTGTTCGGTGTTCCATGTGAATGCCTCTGTGATCTTGATTTACAGGAAACTGCAGGAGGCAGTTGTGTTTCTCATTATCAGGATGGCACACTTGTTCTGTCATGTGAACATGTGGATTTGCTTCCTAGTAGCCCAGTCTATCCAGATGGTGTTGATGTCACTGAGTTTACTAATTACAACTCTCCTTTGTATTTATTCAGTGGTCAACATCCTGAGACAAGATGTAACATAACATGATTTTAGCACAGAGAAAAATACCAATCTAGTGTTATTTAATACTGTAGTTGCTTTGCCTCAGAACAAACTTTGAATCAGACCTTCATTTAATAATGAACTTTGTCTATTTTGTTGAATCATGCTCTCTAAGTTTGATTTTGATTTTTCCAAGAAGTCTGAAGTTGGAAATAAGTTTGCTCTTCTTTACTCCTGCCAAACTTCCTTTATAAAGCCATGAATGTGTAAGCACAGCTGCTCAACTGGTTGGTCAAGACAGACTTGCCAACTCTCAGGGTGTCACCGTGAGTCTCACAGTTTTTGATTCCTTGCTGGAGGCTGAAGGAATCTATGCGATGGTGATGTCGTGTGTGCGTGTATGTGTGTGTGACGCTGCTTGTAAACACTCTATCTCAAGAGCGGTAACCCCGGGTAATCTCATACTTGGCATGTAGATTGCCCATATTGAGTAGATGAACCCTATTGTTTTTGGTGGAGGTCAAAGGTCATTTGGGGTCACCAGAGGCAATTTAGTGAATTTCTTTTAGTAGCCGTAACTCGGAGTCCGTTGTTCAAATTGAGTCATAATTTCAGGATAAGATAGATTGGTAGGAGGTGGAAATACTGTAATATGAACCGCATTAATCTGAAAGGGTCAAAAGGTCAGAAAGTGATGTTTTGTTGATATCTCTCCAACGAAACATTTTAGGGGGATGGCATAATGGAAAGCCTTGTTCGTCTATGCGAAATACACATGATGACCTACTTTGACCTCAGTTGACCTCATTTGACCTTTTGACCTTTGTGGCTTTTTTGTGACCCTTGGATTCGTCTTGTTGAGACAAACCAAAATGGCAGTTATAGTACCCTCCTACGATGTTCCTAACTCTAGTTATTGACATTTAAGTGAAATTTTAGGAGTGTACAGTGTTATATGCATTGGAATGCTAGGTATGCGGTGCAATAACTCAGTAACTAAGTGACGTAGGGGGATGGCATAATGAAAAGTTTTGATCGTCTATGTGATATGCACGTGACAACCTACTTTGACCTCATTTGACCTTTTGACCTTTGTGCCTTTTTCGTGGTGCCTGGATTTGTCTTGTTGAAACGAACCAAAATGGCAATTAAACTACCCTACTACGATGCTCCTAACTCAAGTTATAGACATTTTACTGAAAGGTCATGAGTGCGTGTGCATAATGCATTGGAATGTGAGGTATGTAGTGCGATAACTTCATAACCAAGTGATATAGGAGGATGGCATAATGGAAAGTTGTGATTGTCTATGTGAAGCACACCTGTTGACCTACTTTGACCTCATTTTGACCTTTTCACTATGGCTTTTCTGTGATGTCTGGGTTTGTCTTGTTTAGACAAACCAAACAGGCAATTATACTTCCCTCCTAGATGCTCCTACTCAAGTTATTGACATTTTAGTGGAAACTAGGTCATGACTGTGTGTACATGTTACTCATTGGAATGTGACGTATGAGGGTGCGATTTCTATAACTGAGTAATCAATTTTTGTTTTGAGTCACAAGATTTCAAAAGGTTGACCTTATTAACATGATATTTAAGTACGATAATTGTGAGGGATCTCAAGCTTGTCATGTCGGTGATCCATGTTTGTAACAATATATCATATGGCAAGGAATCACTAAGCCTTTTGGCTTTCTGGTTGGCATCATCTCACGGTGAAAATGCCAGATCACATGGTGAAAATCACCTTGAGGCAATGCCAGATAAGTTTCCTTATTGACCAAGATCAGTGCTTTATGTCGCTGGTTAAGTTAGCCTGTTATTGAATCGCAGATGTACAGTATTGTTGTCAGAAAGGTGCCTGACTAATTTTTTCAGACAGTCAGCTTCGTAGATGGCTTCTTAACTTTATTAAGAGGGTGAACAAAAAATGTGAAATCTTCCTAGTTTAGAAAACATTTTTCATAATAAATAATGTGAGAGATTAATTGTTTAAAATCTCCAGGTTTGAGATGTGATTTCAAGGTTTTCTTGTGAGAACCTCAAGGTTTGCCATTTTTGAGGTTGGCATGTTTGTCAAGAGGAGATCCTGCAAGTTAGTCTAGAGTTGATCTATTTCCATGAGAACTTTGTAACAAAGGGATAAGTATCTGGAGTTACTTCATTCAATGTTTCTTAACTACCTTTAATAGGCTTTTCACATTTATATATCTGATGATTAAACTTTCCTTTACCTTGTGTAGTGCCTTTATATGTATACTGTTGCTTTATGTTGTGAATTGCTTGCAAGCCTTGTGTATCAGTGAAAGCCTTGATATTTTAAGCATACACAGACTTAGAATAGAAATGCTCTTTCAAACTATGATTACCTTAAAACAATAAGGGTATTGGAGAGAGAATCCGATTAGCAAGTAGTAAGTATCACCTTATGTTGTATTCGTACTAGGACACAGAAAGCTTCACTTTAAAAACCTTGATATTTTATTTCTGGTGACAAACAGTTATTGTAATAAATTTTGTACAAAAGAACATTGTATTAAAGTAGTTATAACTTTGAACCAATAAATTTTCACCTTTGTACGAGATGACAAACTGATGTCTCATTCATTTTTGTCTGCAGCAATCTTTGTGACAGGTTCATAGAATTTGCTTCCATAATCAGAGTTACCCTGATGGGAGAGGTGTGGCTCTGTTAGTACTTTTGTCATCTCATCCTCTCAACCTGGTTGGAGTTGCTGCTCCAGTTTTACAGCAGGTTTTAACTTACTACTGTTTTAGTAGTTAAACCAGCCACTCAGCTGTAAAGTTATAGTGTTTCCACTGGTGGTTGCAGGGATTCCCAGGTCCATAGCCATGGGCGGTAAGGGGCTGAGTTTAGTTTTGTGCAAGTTTTAATACAATTTAAGGGGATGAATTAGGGAAATTATTCTACCAAATCCATCTTTGCCAATTAAATAGTATTTGGAGGTACCAAAGTATCAAATTTCAAATCAAGTGGTGATGCTACCATTTTGACCCCCATTTTAAGGTTATTTTTATCAAAAAATGGAGTGAAATGCCAACTTTCACCCCAATTATCTTCCAAAGAAGAAGAAATAGGGCCCTTTGTGCATGAGAATAACATTTATAGGAGTTTAATATTCAGAACATTTGGTCTCTCTAACTTAACTACATTTTGAAGTAGTACTACACCTGAAATGGCCCAGCAAAATCATTACTGTCAAAATTTTAATTTTTGAGCTTCATTATCTTCAAATCTGTGTGTGCAATCACCATTTCAACCTCTATTTTGAAATCTACACCCAAAACTAGGTAAAGGGAGTGAGTTTTAGGTTTATACCAGCTTCTCCCAGTTACCAGCCCTCACAGTTGTATCCCTAGTTTGTCAACATTCTTGAGGCCACAAAAATTTGCTTGGTACCTGAACTTTAAATGACCATAACTCGAAAAGTACACAACCAAGAACGCTCAAATTTGGGATTTACCCCAAGTCATCTATAGTTCTACAAATCAGCCAAAATTAGCTAAATTTATCTAAGAGATGACCTACCAAAATGCCCTGAAAATGTTTTGATTTCATATTGAATGACCCTCAAAACCTTTTAAGTATTGCCCCACAAAGTTGCAGCAATTAACATATGTGGCATTCTCCTAAGTTTTGTAAATGCATGACCCCTCAACACCCTCACAAAACTACTGATTTCAGTCCTAATATGAATTAAACATGCATGGTAAAATAGGACTGAAGGTGGAATTTTGGTTTTGTGAGGGAATTTTCACAGTTTTAGGGTTATTTTACTTTTGTGTATTTTAAAATGTGCAGAAGTTCAAGGGAAGTTTGGCTTGGTTCGTGGAAAGTTTAAAGTTTCTCCAGTCACGCATGTGGAGGCATTACAGCAATAGATCCTCTTGCAAACTGCCCACACAGATAATGCATTTGCGTGTTGGTGGGAAACAGAGTCAAACAGGGACCTTGATAGTAATAAGAGTCAGCTAATTCTTGCATTTACATTTATTCTGGCCTTGAGTTATATACTAAGTACAGTGTTTCATACATTACACTGTTACACACGTAAGAAACTGGGTGGACATTCTGTAACTTTTCAGGAAAGTTACAAAAAAGAACAACATATCCTGCCATACAGGGTAGTGCTAGGCTGCATTTTGTAGAAGATAGTCACTGTTAAATTGCTACTGAAGGTGCAACAAACAAAATCACCCTGATGTGCTACTCACAGTCTTATTTCTTAATACAGAAGCACAGTTATGTAATAAGAACAATCATCATCGTCGCCTCCGCAATGCTCAATATCTAACTTTTACCCGTATTTAGGTGACCCACCTGTGATCCAAAAATACAATTGCATCACAGTCTTTCCCTAAGAGGGAAAAAACTAAACATTGTATACATACCATTATCTTTCTTTCAAGCACATGTTTCTTTCAGAGAAATAGTTTGGTAGTTATTACAAATAGTCAGCAGTTGGTCTGACCCATTAAGCTTTGATGTTTGTCTTATAGGTCTCACAGAATCCCTCACAGTCTTACAGAATCAAGATTGAAGTAAAAAGATTGACATACTAGTCACTTCTTCATCAAAAGTCTTGGAATTTCATACTGTACACTTCAGTACGAAGATATTTCCCCAAAGTTTCATTTCTGGTAGGAAATGCAGTGTAAAGTTAGTTCATTGGGAACTTGTATTTGGCAGAGTTGATTTTTTGGCATCTGCTTGCAAAATTGCAAATTTCTCACCTGAGGGTGACTGTTTGGCTATTTGGAATCAACAAATGGTATGTTTCACCTTGGCAGCTAATAATTGTCCACAATAACACAATGCAAAGGCTCAAGTACAGTAGGGATTAGGTATTACAGGTTTTAGGTGTGAGCTGTGAGTGCAATTAAGAAAATTGTCTTCAAGAGTAATGCAATGCTGTCAACATTGATATGATTTGATGAAGATGGTATTCTCCTGAAAACTGCAAAAATCCTACTTTTGCTCTTCAAAATCCTACCTTTCTCTTATTTTATGGAAAATTTTAATCCTTCTGTTTCACCAGCTGTGTCCATGTGGAAGCCTGTTAGTTGCTTTTACTCATTGTCGTGTGCACTCAGCAAACAACCAGAAAGCCCAAAGGCTTAGTAATTCCTTGCCGAATGGGGATGCTTTGTTGCACTGAGGTTTATCCCTCAAATTTTTCTTTCTTGACTGCATCATTTTACAATGTTTTAACAATTTGACCTCTGCTGACCTCACATGACCTTTGAACCCCACCAAATATAACAAAAAAAGAAAATCTGAAGTGTCTTGAAAGGGATTCAACACCAATGGATCTTGGATCTTGAAAATTCTTGGGAAATTTTGCTTTTTGACCTCTGGTGACCCCATATGATGATCTTGGAAATTCTTGGGAAATTTTGCTATTCGACCTTTCATGAACCCAGATGACGATCTTGGGAATTCTTGCTTTTTGACCTCTGGTAACCCCATATAACAATCTTGAAAATTCTTGGGAAATTTTGCTTTTTGACCCTTGGTGACCATGATGACGATCTTGGGAATTCTTGGGAAATTTTCCTTTTGACCTCTGATAACCCCAGATGAAGATCTTGCAAATTCTTGGGAAATGTTGCTTTTTGACCTTGGTGACCCCAGATGAAAATCTTGGGAATTCTTGGGAAATTTTGCTTTTTGACCTTTGGTAACCCAAGATGACATTTGACCTCCACCAAAAACAATAGGGTTCTTCCTTAAATCATGACAAATCTATATACCAAATAGGAAAAGTGTCGGTCATTCTTATCTTGAGATATCGTGATTATGAGCTTTTCAGCTTTTTACCTCCAGTGACTTCAAATGACCTTTGACCTTCACCAAAAACAAAAGGCTTCTTCCTCTCAACATGACAAATCTCTATACCAAATATGAAGTGTCGGTCATTGCTATCTTGAGATACTGTGTTTACAAGCCATTTAGGAGGTTTTCGCAGTTTAACATCTGGTGACCTCAGATGACCTTGACCTCTACCAAAAACAAGCGTTCTTCCTCTCAACATGACAAGTCTATATAGGCCATTCCTACCTTTACATATCGCAATTTCAAGTGTTTCGGTCTTTGACCTCTGGTGACCCCAAATGACCTTTGACCTCCACCAAAAACAACAGGATGCTTTCTCTCAACATGATAAGTCTATATACCAAATATGAAAAGTGTCGGTCATTCTTATCTTGAAATATAGCGATTAGGAGCTTTTCAGCTTTTTACCTCCGGTGACCTCAAATGACCTTTGACCTTCATCAAAAACAATAGGGTTCTTCCTCTCAACATGACAAATCTATATACCAAATACGAAGTGTCGGTCATTCCTATCTTGAGATATCGTGATTATGAGCTTTTCGGCTTTTTACCTCCAGTGACCTCAAATGACCTTTAACCTTCACCAAAAACAATAGGGTTCTTCCTCTCAACATGACAAATCCACGTACCAAATATGAAAAGTGTCGGTCTTTGCTATCTTGAAATATCTTGTTTACAAGCCGTTTACGAGGTTTTCGCAGTTGAACCTCTGGTGACCTCAGATGACCTTTGACCTCTACCAAAAACAATAGGGTTCTTCCTCTCAACATGACAAATCTATATAGGCCATTCCTATCTTGACATATCGAGATTTCAAGGTCTTCAGTCTTTGACCTCTGGTGACCTCAAATGACCTTTGACCTCTCAAAAACAACAGGATTCTTTTTCTCAACATGACAAGTCTACATACCAAATGTGAAAAGTGTCGGTCATTCCTATCTTGAAATATGGCGATTAGGAGCTTTTGGGCTTTTTACCTCTGGTGACCTCAAATGACCTTTGACCTTCATCAAAAACAATAGGGTTCTTCCTCTCAACATGACAAACCATATACCAAATATGAAGTGTCGGTCATCGCTATCTCGAGATAGCGCGATTACAAGCCATGTACAAGGTTTTCGCAGTTTAACCTACGGTGACCTCAGATGACCTTTGACCTCTACCAAAAACGATAGGGTTCTTCCTCTTAACATGGCAAATCTATATACCAAATATGAAAAGTGTCGATCATCCCTATCTCGAGATATCGCGTGCTTCAGTGGAAGTGGCCTCCAAATTAATTACGAAATACGTAGAAGCACACGCGCGTGCGCACCAAAATGTATAAACAAAGAAATGAGAAAACACTGTGAGGTCACCGCTGATCTTAGAGCATTTACACTACAAGTTTTGATTACCTGCGGGGTCTGATCCTCCCCTCTTACCAGGATCAAAATGGGGGGATCAGATCCAAATCTGATCTGCGTTTACTCTACAAATTTGATCTCGAGCAGTGGATCTGACCCCGCGCAGGCGATCAGATCCGGATCTGATGTAAATGCACCCAAATTTTTCTGAAAAAGTGGAATACTTTTAATCGAAGATGACCCTTTAAGTAACCTCGGCTTGGAAGACTTTTAAGTTTCTGAGACAAGGTAATTGGCCCTTGAAATGTCGCGAAACTTAGCGCAAAATGGAGTCTTATATAGGTATAAAAGGGCTGTAGTAACTTCCGATACTACAAACTTGCATGGCTAAACGAGCTGCTATCATGGGGGTGGGGTACTTGGTCTCTGCGGTTTTGAGCGGAATTTTGGGACCGAATATTTGGTCAACAACATCAGTACTAATTACTGCAATTTGTCAGTTTGAGACTTGGTTCCAAAAGCAGTTGGATGAAAACATTCATGGATGTAAACAGGTGGGGGACTGGGTACACGTCCCGAACTTTTGAAAGTGAAAGGGATCCCCCCTACCCCACTTTTTCCAGAACCCTAACGAAAATAGCAGGCATTCATTATATATTTGTTTCCATAGCATGCCGTATAGATGATTCAATAAAATTAAACTCAGAATGAAGAAAACAGCCATCTGGCCCCTGAATTTTTCTAAGGCCCCTTCAATGAGCCTCAGAACACATTCTTTTAGGTCTTCGCAACTTGCCCTTGTTGTAGCTCAGGTCATGGTCATCCCCCATGGGTGGCACGAAGAAATTTCCTGGGGGCAAAATCAGGTCGATATTCTGGGAGGTTCGAACTACCCTCCCCCTCCCCGACAATATCCAGGTAGTATGCCTGGTGATTATTTTGGGCTTTAGTGATGTGACATATAGCTTTCCAAGTTCCTTCAGAAATCACTCAGACAGTCAGTCATGCGCTGAACTATCTTCAAAAATAAATACAATCATAACAGGCAATCGCTACTCCATAGCCGTAAGAGGCAGGGGCGGAAACAGCAAAGCGGCTTGATCAAAAAATGGCCAAGACACTTGAGCTCAGACAGGGCCCTACGTCAATTTGATCGTGGATGAACACCAGCAAAAGTCGACTAGAGCTTGGAGGGAAATGAGCAAAGAGTGTACTAGTCTTTCCCAATCCTGATCCCGCAACCTCCATTTAGCGTCCCCATGCGACCGACGGAGTGTATACCCTAGTCCTGAGCCACTCTCTCAAAGGCTGTGAGGGATGGAGAGGTCTTGCCCATGCGACCGACGGAGTGTATATCCTAGTCCTACTCTCTCAAAGGCTGTGAGGGATGGAAAGGCCTTGTTCGACACCACTGCTCGACAGCTGAACCGACTCATTGTTCATGAAGCCCAGAATGGGATAACTTCCTGTGTCTCACACCCAGAAACCGCATCACTGCGAATATGCCGAACAAGCAGTTATTGAAACCCCAGAAAAATTTCAGGAGGTACCCACCGAGATTTGATCCGGAGACCTCTCGAATGCAACTTAATGCATTACACTCAACTACAAAGTCGGCTCTATCCTTAAAAATTTTGTTTCTTTCATTTTGTCACAATTTTTTTCAACTTTGCCAAGAAGCCATAAAAATATTGGTTTTCTGGATTGTTTTCTTAAGAAACGAATTTTCGAACATAAAGACACTCGAAAAATATGAAGTAACACTACAGTATTTTGGATTTCACTGGGAACGTCCGAAACAATTTTATTCAAAGAGGAATGCCCTAAGTCGGAAAGGCAATTCATCACCTTTGCAAATAGGTCCTTTAGAAGTCTCACTAGAACTTCGATCAACAAAGGTTCATTTTAAAACAACTGAAACGGCAGTTTAAAACATTCTCGCAGCTCGGTTCCTTCCGGTCAAATCGTCACGGTGACATTTGCTCCTCCGCGCGTTCTCCTAAGCACTACTTCTACGGTATTAAAATGAACACTAACTGGGTATGCCTTCAGAACTTCCAGCGAATTCAAGATTGATCAGAAACTGAAACAGCTTCGAATCAGTGGCGTAGCCAGAATTTCTTTGTTATGGGGCAAGACTTTTCTCAAGGGGGGCAACCAAAGTAAGCTTTTTATGCACTTACTGTGCGGAAGCCTGGTGCAGTGTGCAGCAGCATGTACAATGTCCATTGTACATGACTATAGTACGGTATACTGCATGCATGCGGTTAATCTATGCTTTGACAAATTAGACCATAGCGCCATCATACCTTGTTACTGTTTTCGTACCTGCCAAATGGCCGAATTGATTAATTGCGAAGCTGGTCATATTTATAAAAGTTGGTGTATAATGTAAACGTCGTAGAAAATGTCAAAGAAAACTCTTCCCGCTTTTTTCTTTTCGACACATCGCTTGAAATTATTTGGGGGCAAGAATGTGTTGCAAAATCATTTTAGGGGGCAGTGCACCCCCACCCCCATGGCTACGCCACTGCTTCGAATTCAAAAAGTTACCGCACTTTACATTAAAAGTAATACGTCGTCTCCAAAAACCGGGAACCGCCTATGACTTTGAATTTTTTCCAATTTTTTGATTGGTTGAAAGTTGTTGTGGACATACTGCAATACCTGTAATTTGTTTTATTCGATTTTAATTACAGTCATTTTTAGTATTTCCGAATGATTTAACTACTGCTTCATCATGTTACAGTGTTTTAATGCCACAAATAAAAAAAAGTAAATAAGGCGTTTAAGAAAATGTATAAATTTTGAGAAAAAAAAAGAGTCCTACTTTTATGTACCTGGCAAATTAAAACCGAAACACCGAAGTAAACTACTGCGCCTAGAGACAAAACTGTATATATCGCCTGATAGAAACAGTGTACGCTTGCTACAGTACTCGTACGTCGTGTATATGTACATCTAGCATACGTACTGTATGTATAGTCGGGTAGATTTGTGACAAAATGTACCTTAACCCCAAAAAATTCCTACAAGTGAGATTTGAGTGGTTTTTGGTAGATTTGGAGGTGGGGAACAACATATCAATAATCCACCAAAATCGGTTTATGCGGTATTTATTTAAATGGGTCATTTCCAAAATGGCCGTTTTTACGTCTTTGTAAAGGCGAATGCATCTAAAATAATATTTTTTGCTGATTGCAGAAAGTTTTGCTGTACTCAAATTTTGTTTGGCATGATGGTATTATGATTAACTTGACCAACAGTACTACTGTAGACCTGAAGCTTTCATAATTCACCTATGATCTGACACTTAAGTCACAAAAACCACCCAAAACGACTGTTCTCTGCCTACTACAGAATACATGCAAGATTATAAAGTCTTCTTGGTTTCTTGCATTTAGGTTTCCAGGGGTATAGTGTTATTACTAAAGCATTTTTATAATGTAGATAGCTACCATGTGGCAGAGCACACTGGAGAGAGAAACAAAATTGTGATTCGGTCCTTCAACAGGTTTGTCCGGGGGGGGGGGCATGGCCCGGGATTTGCCCCACAGGGACCCAAGCTTCTGGCGGGAGGGGAACCCCAAAAATTTGAAAAGCGCAATGGGTTGCCGGAAGGATATTGAAAGCAAAATTTTTGGCTCCCAAAGCGTGCCGAAAATGTTTGGTTTCTTTAGAGAACCTGAACGTTTTGGGGTTTTAGGAAAGAAAATCTGAAAAATTGGGGAGTTTATCGAAGAATCTGTTGTACATGAGAGCATATTCAAGTAAATCGTCGGGGGATGCTGGACGTCTTCGAGGATTACATATTTCATCGTACCTATAAAGGCTCCCTGACGATATTGGAAAAGTTCCTTGGGGTCATCCTTCCCCGATGGGGGCCATGGCCCCTGCTATCATCTGGCACCACGCTAGTTTGCCCGTGTCTGTTTTCAAGAACGTTACAATCAAAACTATATACTTCCCATGTAATGTTCAATCCAACACGGCAGTGACTGTTTAGTAGTTGATTTAGGGTTGTTATTTGTTGAATATTCGGATGTTCCCATTTTCACACAATTGAATGTCATGAAGCTGTGCTTTTTTTTTGGAAATAAGTCTCTTGTCAGTTCAAGTGGTAGCATGGCCTGTTTGCTGTGTATAAGTTATGACCCTATCCCCGTAGAGTTTACCCTTTGCCCTTACGATAGGCTATCACTTGTGCAATTAATGGGCAAATCAGTCGTGTTAAGTGTAGTTACAGCTTATTGGGATCCTCTTTAGCTTACATATACGGTACTTAAATCAGTTCTATGTCACCAACAGTAGAATACATCGAATCGAACATTGCAAATAAGAAGACACCGGTTTGGTCGCATCCATTTACAATCAAATTAGCAGTAAAAAACCTACACAATGCAGTAACATTTAATAGTTAAGATATACAATTGCAGTACCTGTCATCTAAAGCTTTCTAAGATTTGTGGCTGGACCATTCAACTCCTGAGTTTCGACATTTTTAAGAGTAGGCTATTTTTGTCGTTTTTCGACAAAACATCTTCGTACTGAAAATTATTTGGGGCTTCAGTCCCTCCCGAGCGGCCCTGAATTAAGCTGATGATTATATGGTATTTTTCCTAGAGTAGTTTAATATTTGAGTGTGCCATTTCAACGCCTACTATGTGCAATTGATGCTGATGTTATTGTGAGTCTGGATATTTAGCTATAGTGGTAGATTCGCTCTTTGCTACTTCCACGCTGTACGTTACTGAGGCAGCCTCTGGCCTATAGTTGGATGGATTTGAGACAAAATGTGCCCACCCAGCCCTCACCCGCCTAATTTATGTAGTAAGGATTTCAATCAGTTTTGGCAGCATTGGACTTGAGAGCAACACCTTGACAGTCAAATAAACTTCTTGAGTCCCGAAGAAATTAGTGTCACCTCTGAGGAAACCTTGGCTAACTCTATGTCCGTAACGGTTTACTCGTTGAAACCCTCTCCAATTATATTAAAAGTCTATCAAAATCTGTTCAAGAAAATTGATTATAATGAATTATTTGCAAAATAGCTGATGTCATGGTGGTCTTGGTGGACATGTTAATATGCATTTCTATAAAACTTGCACATTTTCCTGACCACAGGAAATTGGTGCCACTCATTTTCGATTGATAAAATGTTGTTACATTTGAATTTAAAACCAGTAGTACATTTGACCTGTGGCTGTCCGAAATCACTTATGACTATACACAATCGTGAAAATTAGGATCAGACCCCCATTGCCTTCCCTACAGAAAAATGTGTGAAGTAAACTTCATGTTCTCATGTTTTGGCATTTAGGTGGTAAGGTAAGTAGGATATAGCTTTTAAAGCGTAATGCATGATAGGATTGGTTTTGGTAACTGGACCTAAAAAGTACTGGTTTTGCTTACAATCTATTTGTTCAGGTTCATTTTTAAACACAAGAAAAGCAGCATTTGAGGACGAACTTAGTAAAATCATATTTACCCGGTATGCCACAAGCTAACAAAGGCGCTGCCAGGATTTTAAAAGTGTGGGAAAGGGACAAAGCACATTATGTGTACGTCCTCGTTACAACTTATTGGAGACATACACCTACGGTGATCCGGTCATGTGCCACACCCAAGTAAAGCTGTCTTTAGTCGGGGATTGTTATCAACACATTTAATGGGGTTGTACACCTAATACACGTGGTCAGCAAGCAGAAATGGGGGTAGTATGTTGGCACAATGCTCTGGTAAACTGTATATCTTTGTGCAGGAACAGACGGGGGCAAGTGAGAGGCATATCCCCCCATCCTTGGTGGGACACAGCAAGCAAGTGACCAAAGGAGGTTAAATCATAAACGTTAAGTAGGGAATCCGTGCGAAATTTTTACTGAAAATGACGCATTATGGATGTGTACTTTTCAGAATATGATGGATGCTCTATACCAGTGGCTCCCAACGGGGGCGTTATAGCCCCCTGGGGTGCATTTTCGCAACTTGGCGATAAGAGCCAAGTGGGCAGCAGGGGGCGTTTGCAAAAATGAGATACTAAATTTAATCAAGGCTTTAAAAGATATCAAGTATCTTCCTTTAGCTGAATTTTCAAATTAGTATGCAATAAATTGGAGATAAAGGGGACTCAGCAAGTCGAATAGGTCTAACTTTCCCTCATTAGGTTCACTACAAAGTTGGTGAATTATCTCATTTGCTGGATGCCAGGAAATCGCATTTAACAGTGCTGCATTTCAAAAAACTTGAATTTACGGACGGCGTGTGTTGCAGAACAAGGAGCTATGGTACAACTGTGTTAACAGTTGATTAGAACTTCAGTTGAAAATCTATGAAGCGGTGTCTCGGTCTCGAAGGGGTTGTCTCGGACTCGGATATTGAGGTTTGGACTACAATATTGTTACATACGCATGGCCTAAAGCAGCAGTTGTTTCGCAGCCTTGCATGATATAACAATAACTAGGCTGAGTACTTGAGCTACAGACCAGACAACATTTTTGAAGTGACTGATCAGCTAAGGAGTGTCGCTCAAGGGGGACTGTACTCCTGCCGGAATAGAAAGCTTTTTGTGGGTCGGAGAAATTGAAATAAGGAGAGATGTTGAAATGTTTCTTTTACTTTTTTAGCCTTTAGAATAAGGAAGTCTGCCCTATTAAACTCCACCTTTTTTTTTGAAGACACGATATAACTTACCAGGCAAAGTGGATTTGTGGCAACAGCAGTCAAATAAATCATGTGTATTAGCTTCCAGGAAACGACTTGAAGGGTGTAACAAATTTGTAATCAGAGATTATCCGAATCCCTTGAAAAATCTGCAAAAATTATTAATTCTGTTTTGAAATAATAGTTTTGTTATTTCATTCATTAGTAAAGCAGGGAAATATAGGGATGGTATTACCGATAACCTAACCACAGATTCTGGAAATAGTATTCATTAGATTGTTTTTCAAGTTGTTTTTACGTTAATTATTCCCAGCTACGTAAATACTTCCTGGTCCTGTTATTTTTCACAATTTAAAAAGTAAAATGAAGACATAATCCCACAAATTTTGATAAACGGATTGTACAAGGTTAACTTCATTGAGCAGACAGTCTGCCGTGTGTCAATGGATTTTGTACTCGTAACCGTACTCACAATTCAGTTGTTCCCAACTGGGCGGAATCGCCCCCTGAAGGTTTTTTCGCAACTTAGGAGGGGATAAGAGCCAAGAGGTGGCAGTGGGGGCATTTGAAAACAATGAGATCATACTTAATTTAAACGGGGCTAAAAAAGATACCAACTGTTTTCCTCTAGCTGAAGTTTCAAATAGGTATGCAATGAAATGGCTTTAGTTAACAAGTCGGGTAGGTCTAACATTCTCTCTTAAGGTTCACTACAAAGTTGTGAATTATCTCATCTGCTAGCTCGCAGGAAATCGCATCAAACACTGTTGAATTTCAAACTTTTCTCTAAGAGGACCCCATACCTTCATCAGTGGCGCCTGACGGGGGGGGGGGGGGATGGGTTCCAGTGATCAAAGTTGTCTTGCCACTATAATCTCAAATGTAATTCTTGCCTTGATGTTCGGGTATAGAAGCACATACTGACATAATCGACAATAATTGAAAAATAATAGAGAACGTTTGCAATGCAAAAGGAAGTAGGGTATTAAATGTCTTCCTAAATGCTATATTTCTTCGTGCGAATTTGGGCTATCTGTAATAGGCCTAATACCCTGTGTAGGACACCTTGAGTAGCATACGTCTTCCAAAGCCCCATGCAGCCACTATCATCCGTCTTCCCACCCACAAGACAAGCCAACCGCAGAATCAAAGAAAACTTCCATTACTTGCTACTCAAGGACAAATGGTCAAAGGGTGATTTAAAATGCTTCATTAGTTCTCGTGCTGGCAACCTCGTCCATACTGCAAAACTTCAGGAGGCATCGCCCCTGGTACCCCACAGGGACATTGCCCCATCGGGGACAGCCAAAGGGCCTCTAGACTCTCTGCCCATGGGGAACACTCATGGGCGTAGGAGCCCAAGTCGATGGGGGGGGGGGGGGCTGTAACGCCGAAAAATAAAACCAAAAATTTCCGCGCGCCCCACGCGCGTTCGACATGTTAATGTACGTATCATATAGGCATGCATCGGCTTTATCATACCGCATGTCAATTACATACAATCATTTGCCGTGTTACTACCCTTCCATATTGATTATAATTTTTTTGATTTCTGTCATGGGGGTGAGGGCATGCATTATGTTGTGTGATCGCTGGCCTGGGGGAGCGGTGTCCACCTCTCCTTTGAAACTTTTTGAAAATTCTGGTGCCACATATGCTATCTTTGAAGTAAAATTTGTATTAAAAAATGTACGTATTTTAGGTACTAAAAAACAGTCGGCATCAGTGATGGGGGCTTGGCCCACTGCCCCCCCTAAATACACCACTGATAATCATAGTATAATTTTAAACATTAAAAAACACACTGATGAACTTCTACCGACTCTATAGGTGCTGGTGCAATTCAAATCAGAACTTTATTTTAATTAGGCTACCAAGGAAGTTTTTTTAAACTAGTGATAACCTTTAGCTACATTATTGCATTATTTTTCTTTCGGTAGGTGCCCGAAAAATTCTCAGCATATTGCCCGAATTTTCACAAAAAGTTTTGCTTGGTGGCTGTAAACCCCCAGGCCCCCCGTCTCCTACGCCTATGGGAACACTTCAACTCTGTGGAATCCCCAAAATCTTTCTCTCTTTTAGTACAAACGTTTTTCACCCTTGACTCCGATGAAGGCTTCACACCCTTGTTCATCACAGATTTGGATTTGCCACCGCAGAGGAAGACTCGGTACCACTTTCATCTATTCGTACTACCCTGGGCCAGGTCCACACCTGCAAAGGCTGCATCCGTACCTTTTATTTTAATATGTGCCTTAACTTTTTCGTTTCATTTATAGTAGTACCGTGGAAGGGAGATGGAAGGGGCGTTTGCCCACTCCTATATGGTGAAAGGGGGCGATGAGCTGGAAACGGTTGGGAACCACTGATCTAAATAAATAGTTTGGTATCTGAATGTCAAAATGGAGTTTCAAAGTTGGAAATCAATTGCTATAATTATGACTTTAACAGTTAAAATATTTGGTTTCATAAGGAATAGGTTAACTTTGAAGGTCACGTTCGGGACAGTTTTAGCCGTTTTTTTTTTGCCTTTCCCGTGACCCTTTGCTGACGACTCGAGGCACATGAGACGTCACCTTGAGTTATTTTGAAGCAACCAGTATGGAACCTCAGCACTTAAGAATTAGAGTCATTAAATGGTTATGCTTTCTCTCGCTTATAGACCTGGAATAATGTTAAAGTTAGCTAAATTACGAGGGCCTTCTAACAATTGTTAAAGAGCCCGCAAATTCATAAAACTTGAAAAAAATTACATTTAGAAGTAAAAATTACATTTCAAATGACCGGGTTTTCAAAAATGAGATAAGTAATTCAACTTTGACATCAAATTCTATTTATATAGCTATACATCTTTCCACTGTATACGAATTTTCAGCCATTGATCTAATTACTGTGAAAAAATATCAGCTTTCAAAATACCACGAAATGGCGCTTTCACCATTCTCCCTGAAAACATGGTATTGTGCAAAACTATTCTGAGGTTTTTAACTTCAGAACACCCTTAGCCTCAGCACTAAAAATGTCACAAGGATCATTCAGTTTTACATAAGCCCTTTAAAGTGCACAGTTACTCGTCTCTATTGTGTAGTTTTTATTATAAAACCATTATACCAGGGCATTCAAACTTTCAATGGAAAGTTGTCTTCGACGTCATTGTGACGTCATCATTGTGCTTTTTGCAAGGTAACTCGAAACATTTAGTCCAAGATAGTCATAGAAACATTTTCACCCATAAAATTTGCCAATAAAACTTACATTACGTACACCTTTTTGACATAAAGTAGGAAAAAGGGTTTAAAAAGCCGCCATTTTGGATTTGACCTAATTTCGGTCCTTTCCATAGGTGGATTTTGGTGGATTTTTTCCTGGGTATATTATACACCTCAATTGATACAAAACTGCATAAACTCACTTGTAGGAATTTTTTTAGGGTCAAACCCTATATCTACCCGACTATTGTATCTATTCATATGTGAGGCTAGTTTTCATTTGCACTAGTTCCTATACACAACTGAGGAAGGGCTGAGACAGCCCAAAATATTTTGTATTTCACTGATTTGTATTATACTTATAGTTGGAAATGAATGTATCCGTTTTGTCTTCTTTTGACTTTTTGTGTATATATATATATATATATATATATATATATATATATATATATATACATATATATATATATATATATATATATATATATATATATATATATATATATAGTGTTAAGTCGGTAAAGCTGAAAAATCTGGGCGAGGTGAAAAATTAAAGTTGACTCCACCGGGATTCGAACTCGGAACCTCCCGCTTGCTGTGTATATATATATATATATATATATACACGCACACACACCCATACACATATCATGACTGAACAGTGAACACACCACGGGCTCACCCATACGCACACTCAATGCCTTACGGGATACTGGGAAAGGAACCGGTAAGGAATGCAAGGGAATTTCCCAGCAGCGGAGCTGCCCGCGAAGGAACTCAGTAGACGGACATGCTTAAGGGCGGGCTGCGCTCCAAGGCAGACACGTGCGGCCGCGCGTGACTTCTGTTTGCATTGACAGAATTTTCGGGCAGCTACGCCAGTTTCGAGCTCCGCGTGAGCTAGGAAAGACGTGGGAGAGCGTCGCTCTTGCCGGCTGCCCCGGTACCCGCTAAGGCCACACTGGTGAGTGCACCCATACACATATCATGACTGAACACACCACGGGCTCACACACACACACAGATGGAAAGATAATAAGGTGATAAAACATCTTATCACGGTGTTCACGGGAAATGAAGTGAGCATTAGGCAATTTAGTGTGTGTACTCCCGACTTCGATATTTCTTCTGCAGAATTCCAGAATCCCTTCTAGCTCTACGTTGTACATTTGCTGGAAATAGATAGATAAAACTGTTGGCCCTGTAATTTTATTTTCCTTGACAATTACACAACAAACTTCGCTATCATCAAGAAAACATTCTTTACGAAGAATATTCTAAACATTTTAACCTTTGACCACTGCATTTCAGCATTTGTACAGAGACGTAAATGTTGCGAGCGATAAGTTTGACGTCCATAATGGCTGACGCTGCTGTTGTCACATGTATTGTGACGTTAGTGAGGAACCTCTAAAGACCTTATCATAGGTGTATGAGCCCAAGTTGATGGGGGGGGGGGGGGGCTGTAACGACTTGCCCGAAAAATATAACCCAAATTTTCCGCGCACTCCACTCGCGTCCAACAGTATGTATCATATAGGCATGTATCGGTTTTATCACACCGCATGCCAATTACATACAATCATTTGCCGTGTTACTCCCCTTCCATATTGATTATAACTTTTTTGATTTCTCTCATGGGTGGGAAGCATGCATTCTGTTGTGTGATCGCTGACTTGGGGAGGGGGATATCCCCCTCCCCTCTGGAAATTTTTGAAAAACTAGGTGTCCTTACATGCAATTTGGTGCCACATATGCTACCTTTGAAGTAAAATTTGTGTTAAAAAATTTACGTATTTTAGGTACTAAAAAGAAAAAAATCGGCATCAATGAGAGAGGCATTACCCAATGGCTCCCTAAATACACCACTGATATATATGGTACGCACTTTACACCAGTTTATGTTGGTGTACCCAAATGATTTCATGGTGTCAATTTACACGGCCGTTAAAGTTACATCGTAGAGTTTAGCCATATTTCGTGTAAAAATCTATGCCGTGGTGTCAACATTTAATTCGATCTTGCTTTACATTTGGCCGCACATAGGCGGATATGGAGTGACCAAATATTTGGCAGTGTCAACGCGAATAAAGGGTGTTAAAATATTTGGCCGTTCAATGCGATTTCGAATGCCAAAATATTTGGCAGTATTAAAGAGAGTACCGATCGCCAAAGCATTTGGTCTGGCTTAATACTGGATAGTGTCAACACAAATATGGCGTTACAAGATATTTCGCCGTACAATTACAACTACCAAGGATGTTTTTTAACAATTGATTACCTTTAGCTTCATCATTCCATTATTTTTCTTTCAGTAGGGTGCCCGAAAATTTTCAGCATATTGCCAGAATTTTCACAAAAATATTTGGTTGGGGGCTGTAGCCCCCAGCCCCCCGCCTCCTACACCTATGGACCTTATGCATTAACATCCCACTGATATCATTTTGGGTGAAACAATGAAGCACACGTGCACTGATGGCGTAGATTTCGCCCCAGGTGTAGTAGACTTACGCGCCTATACGATTGGTTGACAAATCTGTCTGCATTTATTGGTGTAACTTGCAATGATACGCGCTTTTCCTCCATTTTCCTCCAAATGAGGGAGCACTTTCTCCTTTGTCACATCATATGCATAAGTTCTATACCTACACTGTTACGGAGATTGAATCCTGATGGAGACGCAAACATCGGAGTGGAAGTATGGATTTGACATAAGCGCTTTTCATTCGGTAATGTGCGTATAATAATAGGTACGCACAGGAAATTTCATTCCTAAAATAGCAAGGCTTGCGTGGGCGTTGTGTACGCGCAGGATACCGTTCTCTGTGTTTTATCCGGAATACTTGACACTTCTGAACGCTAGGGAAACAAACGCGCTAGTTGATTTCCCGTTGTGAGTGCGTAAGATATTAAAGGCTCATTTAAAAGTACGTTACCTGAAGATTCAATAAAAACTGACCAATAAACATAGAAATAAAAGTAAGGGAGAATGACGTCTGCCGATCTGGACTGAAGCCATTGATTTGGCTAGTTTGTACGGCAACAGAGCACCTGCGTGTAATACAAATATCACGTCATTGCTTTTGCCCCAAGTATTAGCAAAGAAACTACAAGTTTTCAAGTTAGGAGTATAAAACAAAATACTTACGGCACCAAGACTTATTTCTGTTGTGGAAATTACTCCTAATCTTTCGAAAAACGGATAATATAAGCTATAACTTCTGCAGCAGAATGCATAATGTACGTACGGAGACACACCAATCAACCGGTCTTTTGCCGTACAACGAACGCGCCCTCACATTTTTCGTGGCTTCACCGGTTAAACATGCATGGATGCATTGTGTCAGCGTTCTCCCTTACTTTTATTTCTATGCCAATAAATAAGCCCATGAACTGAGCTTCAAATGTGCGTACATTTTCAAGTGCACTTAATGTGAAATGCTGCAAGGAAGAAATAAAATTCAAGTGAAATCTATTGAGGATTGATACTTCTTAAATTTACAATGTTTCGAAATAACAAGTATTCATACTTTTGTATAAGACATCCATTTGCCTGTTTGTTTTGAAAACGACTGAACAGCGATCAGCACTTCCGTCCCGATATTTTGGTCCCATGGGGAGTCAACGCGCCATTTTAAGTTTGGAATCTTTGTTTATAATATCTTTGTATCTTTCCATTTAGTGCACACCCTATTGACAGTTAGTGCTATTATGAAGTCTGTAGGCCAATGGAGTTTTAGATTCGTATTCTTGGGGTTGGATTTACTTGTACTGTAAACCCAAAGGTAATAATAAGTAAGAGTACTTTCTTTTTTGTCACACATTAGTGTTAAGTACTACATTTGCGTCCACATTGATGTGCGTCCTCCAGTTATACGGCTCAGTACAGTGCGTGTGCTAGCGATGAGATAAGCAACTCCGTGGATTGCTCTCTTGTTGGTGTAACTTGCAATGATACACTCTTTTCCTTCAAATGAGGGAGCACTTTCTGCTCTGTGACATCATATGCATAAGAAATTATTTTCGTGTTTGCAAAATGTGTCAGAGTATACCTCATTGCGTTTATCCCATCAAGCTACATTAGCCAAACTGACTCATGCAATTCTTGTACTTTGCGCTTTCTAACTGGCAAATACGGAAAACATTCACTCCTTTTCTTGAAATACACTACTGACTCATACAACGAAATTGTGAAACTTTTATTCTGCTGATGACAAAATCTTAAAGCCTACAAACTATTAAATCGATAGGACGGTCTAGGTGATTTTTGAAGAAATGTCGCGTCGCGTTTGAGATATTTATTTTGGTTTCTATTGTATTCTAAGCCGAAATAAGCAAAATTTTCAACTTGATGGATTATTCTGTCTCAGTAACATATTTTAAAGAAAACTGAACCTTGAGGTGATACTATTGATTTGTTCAATCTTTTAGGAGTAACAACATACGTTTACATGAATGAAGACGTTCCATCAATGGGAAGAAAACAAAGAGAAAAAAAAACACAAAATAAAAGGAAAGCAGTCAAAAAAGAAATAAAAAGGGTATGCACCAAGAAGCAATTTAAAGTGCACATGACTGTGACACGAACTATTGTTGACGGATAGGATACTATACACTGAACGGAAAATTTCCCTGAAGGAAGTTTTCATTTCCTGTAGGGTCTAGCGTTAAAGTGCAAAATTGATGTTCTATAGCGTACACACGTAAAAGCTAACGGTATGTACGTACGAAATGTATATGTCACGGCTATAAAAGCCTGTCGGTTTCTCTAAACCCGCCTCGCAACCCAGACGGTTGCCTCGCTCTTGCCACGCCCATGATGAGTTTACACTTAAAGTGTACATGAAGTTGAGAAGTTCAAGTACATATGTTCCAGAGACTGGAAAATGTGTTTCATTCAACTCCCATTCTCATATATTGTTTACCATGATGAAATATATAGAGGGATTTCATGTGACGTCACGCGATTGAGATTCCCAGGCACTGAAGGGCAAAAAACACACAGAGCGAGCTGCGTATTTATAGCACACGTGCACGGCATAACCTCAGATACTGTTGTGACACAATGGACGCTTGCCCTTCAAAACCAAAGAGACGCGTGATCTTGCCCTTCAAAGCCAAAGAGACGCGGGATCACGTGACGTCGGTGAAACCCCTCTATAACTTAAAATTTATTTTCTTTATTTGGAATCATGGTCGTCAACAGGTGGGGACATGTACCTCCATTATTATTTGTAGAGGGACCCCCACACGCACACACACACACTTTTTTCCAGAACCCTAACGAAAATCGTAGGCATATGTTAGATTCCAGAGCTTACAATAGCTGGCTCAATGGAATCAAACTTGAAAATGGTTGAAAGCACCCGATTCTCATAGCGTTTACGGTTAAAACTGATAATGGTTTAACAATCATTATGAACTTATGATTGATAGCATAAATTAAACCATTATTAGTTTTAACTGTACATAAATTATGACAGTGAAAACAGAAATTGACTTTATCAAGTTCAAAGAAACGTTATCCAGTTTTAACTGGACATGGTTTAATCTATGATATCAACCATGACTTTTTTACAGTTTTTATTGATAATGGTTCTTAACCATTATCAACTTTAACTGTACAGGCTATGAGAATCGGTTGTTGAAACAGCCATTTAATGGATTAATATTGTGGGCCCGAAATGCCTTAGATTACACCACAGATAAACTGGCCTCCAAAATTTCCACTGTCCTTAAAGAAAAATTTGCATCGCCCCAAGTATGACTTTTAGTTTGGGGTAAGCAAAAGTCTCAATTGGTGACTACTCTTTGATTTACATCAGAGTTACAAAATCCAAAAGATGCAGAGCATCTCATATTACACAGCATGTACAGAGAATGTTTTGATTACACATGGGATCTTATATGCTCACCAGGATGTGGCCTTGAACAGTGAACTATGTTTATGTCTGCACAAGGAGAAGCAGTAAAGATAATTATGGGAGGGGCTTACCACCAAGTAAAAGTCATACTTGGGTGATGCAAATCCCTCTTTAAGTAAGCCTCGGATTCATCACTTCTTTGATTTTGCGATTCGGACTTGAAGAAGTTCAGGTCAAGGTCATGTCCCACTCCCCCTCCCCTTTACACTCCCCCTCCCCTTCACACTACCCCTCCCCTTATATTGTACCCTATATTTTCGCAAATGAAATGCTTTTTGCACAGAACAAAAGTTAAGAGTACCGTCTTTTTGACAGACCTTATGAAAAAGAAAGATTATGGGGCCTAGAGAAAGAAAAAATTGCTTTATATAATGAATAAATTTGGATTTTAAAAAAATAAAAGCACAAAGAACTGCGTAAAATGTTGGATACTTCGGTGCATCAGATTTTAATATTTCTTTCGTTATTTCTTCGTATAGACCCTCAGCGTCCCATGCCCCCATGCAAACCATTCCATTATCATTGTACAAACCTGCAAGTCACTTGCATCATAAAAACTGACCTGTAATTCCGAGCACGGCTTCTATACACACACACACACACACATATATATATAATTTATATAGGTTTAAAAAAATTATGCGACTGTGTCCGTTTCCCACCATTCTTAAGTTTATATACATATATATATATATATATATATATAATATATATATATATATATATATATATATATATATATATATATATAGGTAGAGTGACGTAGCGACTTTATATGAATGAGTCAATCCACGCTATATTAAATAGTCGCATAGAGACCTTAGGTCATTTTTCCTCTAACATAGGCACTTGCCTTATACTGAAAGAGGATATTTATTTGTATAAATAAATATGACTTATATATATATATATATATAATATATATATATATATATATATATATATATATATATATATATATATATATATATAGTCAATTCACGTTATATTAAATAGTCGCATGGAGACCTTAGGCCATTTTCCTCTTACATAGGCACTTGCCTTATACTGAAAGAGGATTTTTATTTGTGAATGAAAAACTTAGCCTCAAGCAGGATTCGAACCAGCGACCTCAAGCATACATAGCGGATGCTCTGACCACTGAGCCATTGAGGCCTATGTGGTAGAACGCGGTCAACTGAGCTTTAAATACCGTTGGGTTAAGTTTTCCATTGTTACGTCATAGGAACGCGTCCCATGTAGTATTGACGATGCGCATACATGTACCTTACAGTCAGTATAGACCTAATGCATTGACATCACACTGACGTCATTTTGGGTGAAAACAATGAAGCACACGTGCACGAACGGCGTGGATTTCGTCGCACGTGTAGTTTACTTACGCGCGTATACCATCGGTTGGCAAATCAGCTGTCTGCATTTATTGGTGTAACTTGCAATGATACTCGCTTTTCCGCCATTTTCCTCCAAAAGAGGGAGCACTTTCTCCATTGTGACATCATATACATAAGGTCTATAGTCAAGAGTGACGTCATAACGTCGTAGCTCACGTCCGCGTCTTGCAATCTAAAGCTCCCTATTAAATAGTCGCACAGAGACCTTAGGCCATTTTATTTGGAATAGTGATCTTCTTCTCATTGACAATCCATGTATATATCTTATCCAAATAACAACCCCCTGCTATGCCAAAGTACGTCAAATAGTTTACAGTCGCACTGTATGTCTTACTTATCTCAATTTACGGATGACATCGCAATTTGGGCTACCTCCTGCCAAGCTGACAAGGCGGAAAGAAAACTTCAACAGTACATTGACCAACTAGAAACTTGGTGCAACGACTGGCGTATAGTACTCAACCCGGACAAATCACAAGTACTTTACATCAGGACTACCGGTTCACTGAGACGGGAACCACATGTGACTTACAACAACAAACTTATACCTGTACAAAGAAAAGTAAAGTACTTAGGACTGACCATTGACAACAGATTAGATTTTACTCGACACCACAACGACACAGCTTCGAGAATGCGCAAGCAAGTCTCGTCACTTTACAGAATTGCCGGAACTAAGGACAACCCACTTGCTACTCCTGAAACGAATTTGAAAATTTACAAAACCATGACTCGACCTATTGTAGGGTACGCTGCACCATCTCTCATTCATACGAATGACTCACTTATGGAGAACTACGAACGCACACAACGACGGGCATATAGGATTGCACACCACTTAGACAGACAGCACCCATCACGGGAAGTACTAGACATAGTGGGACTCCCAACTATTAAACAGAGGTTTCAGGACTTACACAGAAAATTTCTTTTGAACTGCAAACAAAAGGACCGACAAACTAGAAAATTCATTAGGAAACAACTCAAACTACGACCAGGGAGCTGTTATTTGGATGGAGATAGATCGCTTTGAAGTGAGGTTTGTACCGCCAAGGTCACTCAGTAATCCATCCCTTGTATCTTCCTTGACATTTCTATAAGACTTACACTGGATTAGGAAGTTAACACAAAAGAGATTTGTCTACAGTAAGACTGAGGGTTTTCCTCCACTGCCACAGCATTGCCAGTCGTCAAGGAAAATAAAAGATATTGCATCTTTCGACGCTCGGCGATGCGCATGACAGTATATCAGTTAGGTTTTATGTTGAAATATGAACAAGAATCTATATCTGGTTATTTCTGGAAACTTCCGGAAACTTTTCATATTGTTGTAACAAAAGCTAGACTTATACCTCGTCAACTCATTTGCATACGGTATCTTGTATGAGAAAGGGCTAACTGCATTCTTTTAAATTCAACTGAACAGCCGTTTCGAGTTTATTAACACCTGCTCTAAACATGTTGGCGGCGCAAACCTACACATCAAAGTATTGTTCAGGCCACTTGTTAAAGGATTACGTGACTTGAATGATATCGCAAGGTGAGTGCCATCAAATTGGAGCCACCAAACAAAGGGAAAAATGCCTTTGCTCCAAATAAACGGCTTATCGTTGGTAATCTCCCCTCGATTTAGTGGGTCTTAAAGTATTATCATAAATTAAACTTTACGTTCTATCTCCATCCAAATAACAGCTCCCTGCTACGACTACCTCCGACAAACTCCACTAGAGGGACTTACAAGGGAAGTTTGGAAAAATTTAAAGTAGAGGGCGCACCAACGTAAAGAAGACCAACCATCGAAGAAGACATCAACCAGGGAGAAGAATGGCAAACCCTGAAGAAGGGTCCCTGTCGAAGCATCCACACCCTGAACAAGGGTCACTGAGCCAACGATACCAACGGGCAAACCCTGAAGAAGGGTCCCTGCCGAAACATCCACACCCTGAAGAAGGGTCACTGCGCCAACGATATCAACGGGCAAACCCTGAAGAAGGGTCCCTGCCGAAGCACCCACACCCTGAACAAGGGTCACTGCGCCAACGAAAACAACGACCACCACCGAGAATGGCCCTACATTTCTCCAGGAGGCTTCACTTCGCCTTGTTTTGGGCCAGGCGTCGGCTGGTTTGGGGGTGTCTTGGTTGTTGTGCGGGGACTGCGCTGGTGGCTTGGGGCCTCCTTGTCCGGTCTTTTTCGCCCTTGCCGGTTCGACGTGTTGCGGTTGTTTGGGGTTTTGTGCTTTCTCTGATCGCGGGAATTAGTGTATCGGTGACTCATTTTTCTCCGGCCTTCGGGCCTTCTGAAGCACCTCCGCGTGGAACAGAGTGAACGAGTCACAGACAGACAGACTGTATCTCCGACAAAAGGTATCATAAGAAAGGAACTCGCTATCATTCTCTAAGAAATCATTCACACAACGAATACTTCTATCGTATAGCGAGACAGCGAGTTGTTATTTGGAAGGAGATACAACGGAAAGTTTTAATTTATGTTAATACCGTAAGACCCACTTCATCCTGAGAAGATTATCAATGATAAGCTAAGTATTCGGCTAAAGGGATTTTTTCTTTTATTCGTTGGCTTCAATAAGCTATGCATTCGCATAAGCTATGCAATAAGCCATGCATTCGGCTGAAGGGATTTTTTAGCTCAGCTGAAAGCTTTCAGCTGAGCTATTGCTGTCGTGCACGGCAAACGTCTGTCACCATAACATTTGCGTTTAAGTGCCTGACATGACACTGTTTTTCGTTAGATTTGCCTGAAATTTAGTAGAGATGTTAGCAAAAGTGATATCTGTGTGCTGCCACTCTTTTCCATTAATTTGACCTCTTTTTGACCTCGGGAGGGGGCTTTGTTTGAAAGCGTAAAATCCCCTACTTGTCCTTCAGTTTTGCACCAATCTTGATAATATGTTTCATATAGATAGTGCAATTTCAAGTTGTGCTGAACAAAAGTTAATTTTTTTTCGTTTCTGCAATCATTAAAGGCATGAAAACAGCACTTTTTGAAACAAATTCTCAGTGGCGAAGTCCTCATGTTCGGGAATAGGCCTGCATCGAGAATCCCAGTTGTTATCATTTGAGAGACTGTACGACGAAACGAGGTACAAAAGTATACTGAACATATATAAATGTACAGGACGTCTCGTGCTTAATCGTGTGGAAGTGTTTACGCAAAGTGCAGTGTATCGATTTTTGAATACCGTACGTGGGCTACCCCACTATGTCAGACTGTGTTTGCTCAGCTCTTTGCTTTCCAAACCAGGAATATGACATGAATAAGGAATATACCGTACAGCCTACTATGGAGGCGTTACGTGAACATGTGGCGCTGATCTCATTCAGGCGTTTGAATAAAAGACTAGCTAAATTGGTTGGATGGTTAGGCCTACTCGAAAAGAAATTCCGGACGTTTGAAAGTTGTGCAAGTTCTTGCGAATATGTGGCCTTGTGCGAAACAGTGGTATAAGATAGGCCTATACACATTTTTGTGTTGAGGCAGAAACAAGTATTCAACTTAGCCTGATGTCTGAATGGTTTTAGGAGTTAGCCTTAAAGTTTAAAGAGAATATATCCAGTCGCCTCAAGTTTCAAGTTATTTGTAAACATTACCTTAATCTTTCAAATCTTCTTGTATCTCCTTTACAAACATTTTTCTTAACATTTCTGGACAAAAACTATTTAGTATGAAAGGTAAACAAATGAAATTAGTTTATATTGTCACATGAAGGAAAGAAGCAACTCGCCTCGTGAATTGGGATGCTGGCGCGGGGTACACTACTTCAAGTTAAGGTGAATGTTGTCTAGGAAATGTCGCAAGAGGAAAGAGGAACCCACCCTTTCTTTTAAACAAAGAACATAGCACGTTGATTGAAAATACAATGCTTCATATGGTTTAAGCTTGACGGTTGTGCTAACATTCCAAAAACAATTTTCGGTTTGAAAAGGAAAACGTGCTTTTTGAAGGCGTGTGCCATATGTCGTCTCGGTGCCTGCAGGAATTGTGCAGCTCAGGCTTCCAGTCAAGCGGGTCAAGGGGGCGAATCCCTCTTTGAAATTTGTTCGTCCCCTAGCAAGTTTTCAAGTTGCCATTGGCTTGATGGCATTTGTATACATTTGGCCCCTTAAAAATTTGTTAGCCCCTGGAAGCTATTTCGCCCCCATTCAGTACCTTGTCAGGCTACGAGCCTGGAGCAGTCACATGGGCGTCGACACTGCAGGACTGAACCGCCCCAGTCTTGTTCTCCGTTGCCGAAAGCCCCACCAAGTTGTTAAGGGGAAGCCATGGGGGATATTTCAATAGCCTTAGACTTAGTATAAGTGTGCATATTTTCCCATGCTCTCTACAAACTGTAGTTACCCTCCGGCCTGTTGCGACACATTCACCGGTCCTAATATTACCCCTTTATATTGAGTAATTGAGCAGTTTTGGCTTTTCCAAATCATAGTGGCAACACGTTTTTGAACTTTTGTCCCTGGACAAGTTCAAGGAATATCTTTGGGGCAAAATATCGCTTTTAAGACCTTTAACCATTTGTAAAATTTCTTCATTGGAAGTTACTATCTGGGTCTAATTATGGAAAACAAATGAGGTCTACAAAGCAGCACACTTATAAACATTCATTATTGTATAACAGGCGCAGATCCAGACATTTCGAAAAGGGGGGGGGGCTGAAAGCCCCCTTGAATATTCTCCTAGATTAACATTATGCTAATTTTCGCGTATTTGTTATTGTTGATGTGGCGAAAAAGGGGGGCTGAGCCCGAGGAAGCCCCCCCCCCTTGGATCCGCGCCTGAGTATACTAACATCTGTGCAGTATATAAAGTTAACTTTGTGTACCAGATTTAGTTTTTCAGAGACTTTGGGAGTTCAATACATATTTCATTGCATTTATATTTCTCTTTGTTTTCTCACGTACGTATGAACAACACGAGTTACAGACCCAACCATGACTGACTGCAGACTTTTAGGTCAACAGGAAAAGCTGAGCTTCGGCAACATTGTTGCGCTTGTTTCTTTTATTCGTTGGCTTCAATTTGATATCAATACGCTAGCAACATCATTCACGTCCAGTAATCCTGTCACAATTGACCTTCTCAAAACAAGGCTTTCATGCGTAGTTTGAAACCGCCACCAATTTAGGGGCAGGTGCTTTAAAACTAGAAACGACTGTTTAATTGAGATAAGCCAATGAGGTTTGCCCACATCCTCGTCAAAGAGCGTCCAAATATGCAAATTTTTTTAATTTCCTAGCGACTGGTAATGCTTTGGGAGTGGCGAAAACCCAGTCTTACAGTAGATGTAGCAGACGACAAATGTCTATTGTATGAACTGCCTAATCCAGTCCAGGCCCTATAGAATACAAGAGACAGATTACTGTGTGACTTGGCGGTGTCAAATCTCGCTTGAAAGCGATGCATCTCCTTCCAAATAACAACTCCCTGGGCATTGTAAATTCTATTCGGAAAGTGGCAAGAGAACTGTCTCTTGAGTTTAATGCTAGTACAAATACCTTTGCCACTTATTACTTAATGTCCTGTAAAATACTCTTTTCTTTTAAACCTGAATGCAAATCCTTTTATGAATCCCTTTCAAAAGATTATTTATATGTAAGCAACGCACGCACATGGTGGTACGGAAAATTAAATATTAATATAAGTCAGAAATACTGGGAGAATATAACTTTGAGGCCTTTTATTTCATCAACGAATGATACACAATTACAATGGTGTTCCTTCTGTAAAGTGAATGGTGAAACCATTCAGCACTTACTTTTTTATTGCCCAATTGCCTTCAACTTTTGGGAGAAATTAAGAGAACTTATGAGGCTAAAATAAGCTTTGGTTTTTGAAATGAATGCTAAAACTATTTTGTTCGGTATCGAATTTGATAAAACATTGAATTGTTTTATTCTATAAGGGAACTATGCTCTTCCATAGGAGTAAATATATATTTGTTAAGCCTACAATAGAGGCATTTATTTCCTTTGCAAAAAAATATTATAACATCCAGAAATATGGAGCATCAGTTACTGATCGTTTAAAGCCTTTTAACGAAGAATGGTATAAATGGAATGTTTTATTTTCATAAGACAGTATTTTTGTTACATGTCAACTTGTGAGAACAAATATAAGATAAAAAACTGGACATGTAATTTCGAGCACGGCTTCTATACAGGAGGATCAAATTGTGATTTTTGTAATCTGAGTGCACATCCAAAGCCATCTGAAAATAACCAAATGCTTCATTCTAATGGTCTTTATTCTTTAAATACCTCTGGACCCTACCAGGGGCCTACGGCGAGTACCTGGAGCCCAAACCCTCAACGGAGCGCTTCCGTAACAAGTTTGGCCTATTTGGGTATTTTGCCCTGTCCCCCTTCCCACTCCTATCCCAATTTTAGACATCAAATCCTGCTCCCAGATCGTTGTCATTATCATCCAGTCGAAGTATTCTTATTAGATATGTAGAAAAATGAAACGAGACTGTTTTGTCGTCAAAACCAAGCAACCTTACAATGACAAGGCTTATTTAAAATGCCATACTATGATAATCCTCTGTGAGCGAAAACATCAGGCCTACATGAATTTAAAACTTTACAACGCAGCTTGTGGTATGTTTTCGATCACTAAAAAAGAATACTGTCATTACATTTTCTTGACACGAAACAAACTCGACTCTTTCCTAACTGAAGTCTGATTGATGTACCATTCACCATACTAGTGTAAGAGTACATTCGTTTCAAAATGCTTTCGTTCAGATCCTCCGTCTACATGCCCTAGCTAAAAGGTGAACTGTTCGTTTCACCTTTTAGAATAACGTCATCATTGTTGTGGCAGGGACACGAGTTTTTTTTTCGTAGGATGGAAATGGAAGAATCGTGCCAATGGACAAATCAGCTTCTTGGAAATTGGCCACACCACTAATTCCAAAATAACAGCTTTTCGACTAATTTTTTGTAATTGTGACGCTGGATTATGAAAGAACAGGTCAACTATGTCAATGTAAACTTAACCCAAATTTTAATCCTAACTATGATTTTGAAACAAATTTAAAAATTTTTGAAAAACCGATTTTTCCATCGCCATCGTACGAAAAAGAAAAAAAATAGCGGCCGGGACGACTTCAATGTTGCCTTAGCCTAATTTGAAGCTTCCAGGCCTCTCTGCCATTTTCCAGACTGCTGTCCTAAACATATTGATCACTCTCCCCCAAGAGTACTATTTTAGATTGAGAACTAAGCAATGATATCCAGGGACTAGTTTCAAAGGATCCAGTGAACACAAATATAAGTTAAATATTAAAATTAAATCATAGTAATCACAAAAATACGGTTTTGGTTTAGAGTATTTCGTACAAAACTAGGGCTTCCTAAGGAGTAGGTTATGTATCCGTAACCAGTGGCGTAGCTAGACTTTTTTCCAGGGGGACAACCAGCTAAATTTTCCGATTTTGTTTTTTTAAAGTGTGAGCATTACTGTATTAGGGAACGTTCTGCATTCTGCAATGTAGCTTAGAAACATACGGATTACATGTAACACATACCAAACACATAGGCTAAGTGACATTATGCAAAATGTGCCCTGGCATATTTTGCATAATGTCACTTAATACTTCAAGAGCCGAGTTGTGCACTGATAGTGTTATTTTGAATCTGAATCGTGAAATTGCAAAGCGCGCTAAGCGCGCGAAAATTTTTAGTAGGCTTACACAAAAACCATATATAATCATAAGGAACAAAAAGAAAAAAGAAAAACTGAAGGGGCTGTAGACCGTATTGGGGATAACAGTCATACCTGGACTACCCGATAAAATAAATTTAAGACCTCTACATAAACTGTGTACTCTGTCTACATGTTACTTGGTAAGTTGGACAGGACTTGTGCTATCTAGCTCTGTGGAATGGAACTAATGAAGAAAGTGTGGTGACGCTACAGCGCGCGTAGCGCGCCGAAAATTTATTAGAGAAATTGTCTTCTTGAAAGCAAAAAGTAGGTAAACTGTCGGGGCGACTAGTCGCCTTCAGGGACTGCATACTTTATGGTAAATTTCCGAATTTTTCATTTTTCAGAGCCAGGGGGCAGTTGCCCCCCCCCCCGTAGCTACGCCAAGTGTCCGTAACAATAATTCCATATTCATATATCAGTGATATCAGCGCTAGGGAATTTTCCCAAGATGTTGGGAATCTACGGATTGACTAGCTAACTTGGGAATGTGGAGAATTTACCGTGGAATTTAGACAGAATGCTTTGGGATATAAGCCAATTTCAGACATTTCGCCCTTGTAGAGCCTCCTTGATTACATCATAAGTTAAGGTTATTGTCATGCACACGGAGGCACATGGCCCTCTTTAAGCTTGAATGAAATTTCTTCTCTTTGATTGCTACATAATGCTGTTTACATATAGTTCCAAAACACACAGTTTTCGTCGCTTCAGTCAACATTGGGATATGTTGGGACTTTTAGGCAGATGATCCTGGGAATTTTGAAAACACGCTTGCACCCATGAATCCATGATGCAAAATGTCCATGATGCAAAATGACAGTCTGAACGGTTGAAGTACAGTGCGAGATGAGCTCGATTGCCTGCTTTAAGTGGCACAAAGCAGGTTCGTGTATCCTGTTTTCTGCGCTACCACACAGGAATATTTTTCAGAAGCAGTGAAGCCTCAGCATCGCCTTAGCCTACACAGAAGTCAAACACTTGCAAGCTATACAACTATCAATTACCAGTTGTTAAAAGGAAAAGTACAGTAACGTATCGCTGTCACTAACAATGCTCAGAACATATGATAATGGACTGAAAATAAAACACATTAAACAAGGAAAAATTGCGTTTCCAAAGTGAAAACTTTACTACACTGGAATATGCAAGCAAGAAGATGCAACCTAGCCTCGCGGGATTGTCGATATTATACCGTAAAACACAGTGGCGCCGGCAGAGGTTCGTGATGGGGCACTACAGAAGATGATGCCTTAAACCCACCCCAGATAAACCCAGAGAGTTGGCGTAAATTGTGCATATTCGCATCGGTGGCAGTTTGCATTCGGGGCAAATCCTTCCTTTGTCACCTTGTGCAGGTGATGTCCTGGGGGAGATCTAAGGTGAGGGGATGATCTCCCCTCAGTTGCGAAATTTTTGTTCATTTACGATAGCTTAGATGAAAAATAATGCTATTTTTGACAAATATTTAATTGATTATGTATTGGAAAACTCACAATTTATTACATTCTGATTTTGTGGTTGACTGTAAAGGAAAGGTGTGTTGTCCTAGTGGAGGGCTAACAACTCCTCCCCTTGAAACATTCTTGTTTAGATAAGGTGGCTTAGATGAAAAACTTTCAATTAATTACGTGCTTAGACATTATTAATTATAATTTCTCATTCTTTAGTGTCATTTTGGCTTTGGCATTGCACTCGTTGTAAAAAAAAAGTGTAACGACAAATACATGCTACGAATGCAACCGTAAATGCTATTCATGATATTGGATTACTCTAAGATATACTGTATTAATGCAAGGTCCCTGAAGAGGTCGGAGATGTAATTTTTTCGAATATGTGTTTCGGTCAAAGTAATTTATTATTGCCCCAATAATGTTTTCCAAGATATGAAGAGAGTGCCGTGACGTGCGCGGGAAGCGGGCCCAAGTTATGCAATAGAAATCAATTCCATAACAAAATTTGCGTGCAGACTTTGCACTGAGACGCTTTAAATTCCTAGCAAAATGCATCCGCCAGTTAGAGGGCCGCGAGCCTTCTGCCAAGTAATTCATATAAGCTTTCAATTTCATAAAATGTATGTTCCCCTGAATTCCACTACTTTGCATTCTTGCAATGCTGTGTTCCTCCATAATGACTTCTATGCACAAGAACAATCTATGTAATTGAAGAACCCCACCACGAATACGTTTAACGGGATTGATGGTAACACAGCCATGTGGGGAGGCTGTAAAGGCGTGGAACGGGCGAAAATTGTGGTACTTTGAGAAGGATATGCGAGAATTGTGATAAAAAATGATTAAAATAGATTCATCAGTGAGTCAGAAACAGACCTCAGCCTACCCCTACAGAAATCCATAACTCCAACGCCTTTGTGGTTCACTTTAAAATTTTCGGAAATCAATTAGGGGTGCACGTCCCCAATGGCCTCCGCCCCGTGCCTGCACCACTGGTAAAAACAGTAAAAAGTAACCAGGCTAGGCGAAATCACACAGTTGCTATTTGACACAAAGTCCCCGATGAGATCAGGGAGTTTGTATCAGCTGAGGACACATCGGAAAAAAAAACTTTGATACTCTCCAACGCGTGGGGAATATCCTATAATCAGGGCACATTGCATTTAACGTTATTTACCTCTTTGTGTGGTACCGGATCTGCGTCAGATGTACCTTGGATGCTCCGTCTTGAAGGCTTCCTCTCAGAGGCATACCTGGAAGGTAGTTGTCTCAACATTAATTCCTACTGGGCATGAGTGGATTTATTTTTAAGCTCTGTGCAAAATTAACATGATCCGCTGTCCCATTCACCCCCCCCCCCCCATCATGAAATCGTTAGTACGAGTAAGGCTAGCACAATGGTCAAATTGTGATTTCTATTTTTGTGGCCTGTTTAAGTGCGCTGCAATGACATTTTGGAGATAGTTAAAAGCTTCATTCTAATGGTCACATTTTTATAAATACCCCAGAGCCTCCGCATGGGCTGCACCCCCCTGACCCACAATGGAGTGTTGTCCCTGAACCCCACCAGGGCCCTACAGTGGGCCCCTGGGGCCTAACGTGGACCCTACAGTGGAGTGCTGCGCGTCACTAAGATGCCTACAGCGACGCCCAATCCTTCATTTTGGTGTGCCCTCCGGCAGACGGCTTGCCCCCCGTTCCCCCCACTTTGACAGTGGCGCCGGCAGGCTTTGGTGATTGGAGGGCGCAACAGATGATGTCGTAATGGCACTTCAGTTAAACTCCCAAGTGTGCGCAAAATGCGTTTTTTTTTTCGTGTGCTCCCTGCTTTTCGTATACACAGTGGGGATCCTTCCTTTGTCAGGTGTCACTGCATTAAGGTGCTGTCCTGGGGGAGGGCGACACCCTCCCCTTTGAGAAATTTTTGTTTATTTAAAGTTGCTTAGATGCAAAATGGTGCTATCTTTATTATATTTTTGGAGCTGATTACATACCTATAAAAGAGCAATGACATAATGCTTATTACTTGACATACAAATGATAATACAGAGTAGAGCCCTTTACAGCTATCAAATTTTTACTAATTTTGAACGAAAATCCAGACGAACAGCTTCTAACAATGGGGAACGGGCGGGAGGGAGAGCATTGGTGCAGAAAGGTGATATAAGACCTCCCTGATCAGCTGATTGGTATAGCGAAGGGGTGAAGGACTAACAAAGGCGTTTTCAGAATGCTTTTTTTTGTCGTAAGTGAATTAAACATCACCATCTATCAAGGGCGTAGCCAGGAATTTGTCAAGGGGGGGGGGAGGGGAGAGAAGCCCATAGACAGACTCTCAGCGCTTTGCGCCACCATGGGTTAGCGCAAAGCGCAAGAAAATTTTGGCCCAAAATGCCTCCCAGATCGCTGGAAATGGCACTTCCCAAGCCCGTTTTACCGCATATAAATAGGGGAAACACTAGCAATATTGTAAGAAAAAACATTAAAAAAATCCAAAAATGTACTCAAGGGGGGGGGGCGGTTGCCTCCTTCACCCCCCTTGCCTACGTGTCTGCCATCTATACCGATAATGGCTGCGCTCAAAGCGCTCGGTAAAATTTTTTGGAAAATGTATAACGGCAAATTTGTAATTTCAACTGATCATGCTACAACAACTTAAATTGAAAGATCGCATATTGATGCTAGGCCCCAACAGATGTGTGATTATAGTTCCATGTATTATTACCTTAATAATGATCATGAGATGGAGTGCAAGCCGTAAAGCATGCACGCAAAGGGCGCGAAATTTTTCATTAAATGAGATTTCCATGACAAAACCTGCATTTAGAATCTGCATCGAGACACTTTCAATTGCCCATCAAACCTACATGCCACTCAAAAAGCTAGTCTTTTACCTGTTAATTCGTGAACAGCTTTCAACCTTTGCTACTGTGCTTCTCCGGGAGTTGCTATTAGAAGATATTCATAATAAGTAGTAAGGTTTGAAGCGCGTGGAGCGCGCGAAATTTTTGATAGTTTGCGAAGAATTTGCGAAAATTCTGATAGTTTGAGAAACATTTGTGATAGAAAATGATTAAATAGATCTATCACTCGGTTGAAGCACACCTTACTCTACCCCCTACAGAAATCTATAGCTTAATCGCTTTTGGGGATCATTTTAAAATTTTCAAAAAAATTTCATTGGGGAGCGCCCCCGTGCCGACGCCACTGCACTTTGAAGTCTGGGGACGCCACTGGGTGAGGGCGTTCTATAAATGCATTAACAAGTGACATCAAAATTCTCAACTTAAGGGCAACTCTTTCACCGTGACCTTTATGCTACCTTGAAAGACTTAATCCAAGCATCTACAATGCAAAGACGACCATAATCTTACTCGATCTATGCGATTTATATTTCTCACTCTGGTTAATGCATACAAAGACGCTAATAAAATGTTCTACCGATAAACTGGAATATCTTGGTATTATCTATCCCAACTTAACGAAGCCATACGGCCTGAAAGTTTGTCACGCTATGGTATTATCTTTTACAAATATTTTATTATGGCAAGCTTAAATTTTAAATGCCGGGACACTCTAATAACAGTTGTGATGAAAGCTAAATAGCAATTTGCATTTTTTTCCAACGCTCCGAATTTCCATGTCACACCTTAGTTAAAGAGTAGGAGTTGTCTTGTCAATTTTAAAATATTTTACTTTGTTCAAATAGTGTTGCATACCTCCTCTTACGTAGATGCTTTCCTCTTAATAGGTTTAGGACTTTACAAGTTTTCTGCTGAACCGCCGATGTTTGTTTTTACATTTAACTGCAGATACACTCACAGTATATAAAAAACCCCACCTTGCTGCACAAATCTGGTGAGCAAAAACAACTTCACCTACGAAACAAACCTCCTTGCAAGCTTTTGGATTTAATCTCCGTAAAAGTAACTTTTCTTCTTATTTTTGGATAGAGCATTTCCATTGAAAAGGGACCTTGTGATCTAATATCCTTCAAAATATGTTTGTCTTATCTCGACAAACTTACGATTTTTGTAGTATTACATAGTCCCATTTCCATTCTGATTTCTAAATTTGTCTTTTACTACAATTACGTCAACGATAAAAGAATGTTGTACGCGATCTTACAATATCGAATGGATGCGCCTTTGCTGTTATTGGGGCATGAATTAGCAGTCGGCCAAATACTGTTTGATTCTCCCAAATATTCTTTTAGAATATGAGCTTAGGACTTACTTTCGATCAATTAATATTCAGTGCCAAAAATTTTTTCCACGTAATGAAATGAGACATACATTATCTATGATACCGTGAGGCGCGTGCGTGGTGCCCCTCTCATTTTGTGGCAGGGATGGGGTGGGGCATAAATTTGGACCACTGTGAGTGGTGGAAGTATAAGCCAAAGCGCCTTAGGTGAAAAATCTGACGGGGGTCACATAGGAAGAAAGCTATATTGGAAAGAAGCCTTCAGTTAACGGTAGTAAAAACTTTTTCCTCGACAAAAATGGGGTCGGGAGCCTTCAAGGGCATGATGCCTCTGGGAACAAAATGAATGTGTGTGACTGCATGAATTAGTCTTCAGAAGGACTGACTGCACTTGGTAACTGTCACTGATAGTTACATAGTTAAGAGTTAAGTTTGTCAAGAGACCAAAAGTTTAATATCACAAATAGCTGGCTCCTTTCTCTTCTTTATTTTAAACCGATGTAGTTTTGACGCGTATACTTTTTATTGATTACATTTTGTTTTAAGAATGAGACAAGTCTTAAAAATATTGTGAGACCGGCAAAGTATTTCGTACTACCGTTAAAGCGCCTGCCCTTTAAATTCTGGATATTTCTAGAAGCTCGAGTTTCTACTTACTATAGGAAAAATCTTATTTGTTATTGCATAGTTTGTCGGAATTCCACGGAATCCATTGAAATGGTTTTGATCCCATTTTGCTTTCAGAAAAGGGTTCTTAAGCCGCACCCAGCCATCGACTCGCTCTTAATTTTTATTAAAAATTGAAAGTAGGTCTACGTGCGACATTTCAGGGAGCTGTTATCCGAATAACAGCTCCCTGGCTTAATAAGCTTTTAAATACTGTACTTCTTCCCGGAAAGCTTTCTTAACATCGCTACGTGCTTATACAGTCAATAAAACCGACAATGAAGACGTTTTTGTTAATGTCCTTCATATCGAAGGGTACTTATCAACCAATCAAAGCCGCCGTGACAGAGCATGAGAGTGACAATTCACAGCAAACAGATGAGCTGTACTTAGTGGTGATACAAATCACAAAGAAGACAGATGTTTGGTCAGATCAGAAAGCGCACTTTATAAAAACTTTCTAAATTTGTTGCTATTCCTTTACTCTTCTATGAAAACGATCGTTGCGTAAATACCATCTATATTCCTATAGTGGTTGACAGGAATAAAGTATTTCCTTGCCTCATTTTCCGTCCTCGGAATTGACGAAAGTTGAAAGTTGTCGTTCTGTTTCCAAGATGAATTCTTCGGGACAAGATGTCTTTTATAACCCTTACTCATCGGATACAATAGTCAACACATTACTTCTGATAGTAACAGTAATGCTTAGTTTTGTCGGTATCATTGGAAACACACTAGTCATTGGTTCTGTCATGGTCTATAAACCACTTCGTCGTCTTGGTAACGCCTTCATCGTGAACCTAGCTGTAGCAGATCTCTTCGTTTCGGCTTTTATCAACTATTTTGGTCTTCTGGGTGTTTTGACCCACGGAGAATATTTCCACAAGAAGCCATTTTTGTGTGAACTCATTGGCATTGTGTGTATCACAAGGTAAGTTGATCCGTTTAAATGAATCAATCAATTAAAACACGTACATAGATTTACGACACTCCTAAGCCCGCACCATGCACTGCGAGAAAGAGCGCTGTCTCCCATCTTCAGTCCAAAATATTAGCTAAATTCTCCACATTTTGACCTGTTACCCTTACAAGTGAAGAAGTGCTGTTCATGATGTTTCAGAAGCAGGGGTGTAGCCAGAAATTTGTCAAGTGGGCGGGGGGGGGGGGGAGGGCGAAGCCCATAAACAGACTCTCAGCGCTCCGGACCACCATGGGTTGGCGCAAAACACAAGCCTTAAAAATATAAGCCCCAAATGCCTCCCAGATCGCTGGAAATGGCACTTTCCATGCCTATTTACTGCATATAAATAGGGGAAACACTAGCAATATTATAAAAATCGACAAATATTTCATTAAAACATTACAGTTTCTCTCTGTTTGGTTAACAATGACTTGTGCAGTCAGTTGCATTCCCAATTAAGCTCTCACACTGTGCGTCAATTTTTATGGCCTCAAGCAAATTAAACTCAGTGCAGGTTTTGTACTATGGCTCTGTCTTGGAGGTGTATTTGACAGGTGCTTTCTGTTTAAACTGGAGGAGGGGCTAAAAGTAAACCTAGATGGAACATTTTTACAGTGTGGGGTGAGATAAGAGAGCCTTTAAATCCAATCTGCATTGTGAGAGATTGTAATTCCTGAACCGGTTTACTTATTAACTTTGTAACATTCGATGATGCGATTGCGGCTACCGCTGGCTTACAAAAACCATACAACGATATTAATTCTAAGTATGAATTAGAAGAACTAGGGATTTGCACAAAAAGATTCAATTTGGACACTAACACTAATAATAATAAGGGAGAAGGCTTATTGAAATGTGCAAGGGGCTCGATTTACACATACTTAACGACCGATTTGGTAGAGATATGCGAACTGGAAATTTCACTTGAGACGGTAACAGCATATTGATTATATGATTGCGTCACCCGATCTTTAACAGTCACGGACTTAATAGTGGATATGCTAGATAAATTTAAGTCAGACAAACACTGTCCAGTTTGGGTAGAGTTTACCTTTAAGTACTTCTCTTTCACATCCAGTGGCGCCGGTACAGGGGGCATGGGGGGCGCGTGCCCCCCCCCATGAAAATTTTTTGAAAATTTTAAAATGATCCCAAAAAGCGATTAAGCTATAGATTTCTGTAGGGGGTAGGGTGAGGTGTGCTTTAACCGAGTGATAGATCTATTTAATCATTTTCTATCACAAAAGTTTCTCAAACTATCAGAATTTTTGCAAATTCTTTGCAAACTATCAAAAATTTCGCGCGCTCCGCGCGCTTCAACCCTTACCACAATGTTCTTCTTATCAATATCTTCTGATAGCAACTAGCAAAAGTTGAAAGCTGTTCACGAATTACCAGGTAAAAGACTGGCTTTATGAGTGGCATGCTGGTTTGTTGGGCAATTCAAAGTATCTCGATGCAGATTCTGAATGCAGGTTTTGTCCCGGAAACCTTATTTAATGAAAAATTTCGCGCGCTTTGAGCGCATGCTTTACGTTTTGCACTCCATCTCATGACCATTATTAAGTTAATAATACATGGAACTATAATAATAACATCTGGAGGGACCTAGCATCAATATGGGATCTTTCAATCTAAGTTGTTGTAGCAGCAGTGATTTGGAAAGTTGAAATTACGTATTTGCCGTTATACATTTTTGATAAAAATTACCGAGCGCTTTGCGGACAGCCATTATCGGTATAGATGGCAGGCGCGTAGCCGGGAGGCGACGGGGGCAGCCCCCCTTGAACATATTTTTGGTATTTTAATGTTTACTTTTACAATATTTCTAGTGTTTTCCCTATTTATATGCGGTAAATAGGCCGGGGAAGTGCCATTTCCAGCGATCTGGGAGGCATTTGGGGCCAAAATTTTCTTGCGCTTTGCGCCAACCCATGGTGGCGCAAAGCGCTGAGAGTCTGTCTATGGGCTTCGCCCCCCTCCCCCTTAACAAATTCCTGGCTACGCCCCTGATAGATGATTTTTAATACACTTACGACAAAAAAGCATTTTTAAAACGCGCTTGTTGGTCCTTCACCTCTTTTGCTATACCTATCAGGGAGGTATAATATCACCTTCCTGCAACTATACTCTCCCTACCACCCATTCCCCATTGCTGGAAGCTGTTCATCTGGATTTTCGTTCAGAATTAGTAAAAATACGATAGTGTGAAAGTGCTCTGCGTCATACTCTATAATTATCATTTGGATGCCAGGTAATAAGCATTATGTCATTGTTCCATTTTATGTACTTGATGCAGAGATTCCAGGAGGCCCTATGCAGGTATCTGCCAGCCTTATATGCCTTTTATAATGCACAATGAAGGGGAGGAAAAATCGTTATAGTCTAACAATGTTTCTGTGAACTCCACGCACGTATTTTTGGGTGAAAACTTTGCCTGAATAGAAAGCGGTAAAGTAGCCAAAAGGGAGTCTCCAGGAGGTTTGTTGACAACGTATTCTTCTCTTAGAGAACATACTCTCCTCTTTCACTTAACCAAAAATTAGAATTCACTAAATTATGGACATTTTCCAGCTATATATGATTAGCTCCAAAAATATTCCAAAGATAGCACCATTTTGCATCTAAGAAACCTTAAATTAGCAAAAATTTCTCAAAGGGGAGGGGAACCCCCTCCCGTTAGACCCCTCCCCCAGGACGGCACCTTTATATAGTGACAAGGGAAAGATCCCCACTGCTGTATAAAAACGCAGGGAGCATAAAAAGGGGATATTTAAGAGTCGCCACTCAGTTGGAAAAAACATCCAGCCAGGCGGAAAAATTAGGATTCACCAAATAAGGGACATTTTCCAGCCATACAGGTGTGTGATCAGCTCTAAAAATATCACAAAGATAGCACCATTTTGCATCTAAGCAACCTTAAATAAACAAAAATTTCTCAAAGGGGAGGGGGACACCCCCTTCCCCAGGACGGCACCTTAGTGTAGTGACACCTGACAAAGGAAGGATCCCTACTGTGTGTACGGACGCAGGGGGAACACATAAAAACGCATTTTGCGCAGACTTGAGAGATTAACTGAAGTGTCTTTACGACATCATCTGTTGTGCCCCCACCCCCAATCACCAAAGCCTGGCGGCGCCACTGTTCACATCAAGGATGGATCTTCCTCAGATGATTCCCTAGAGTGAAACTCGTGGAAATCTTTTTCGGAGAAATAAATGGAAAGATGAAAAAAGAACAGACTTTGCTCTGAACAATGATGCTCTTCCTGATTTTTAGGATCTCTCGATTTGATTGATGCCGAAAATGTATCTCAAATTGATTTTGACAGAGTTATCAATAACCTACAAAAATTGTACATAAACTCTGCCGAAAAAACAGGACTTGTGACATCAATAAGGGGACGGAGGCCAACAACAACCAACGTAATATGTGGTTTTAATGGCGATTGTAAGACGATGAAAACAAACTATGTTAAAGCTTAGAAAGCTCAAAAGAAACTGATATTTACTGCAAGCAAGGGAAAATTTTATTCTGATTCTAAAACGTACAAGTCCACAATGAGGAGAGCAGGGCGTGATTATCTTCGGGATATAAATAGTGAAATGAGAAAGTTAAAATCCTCATATCCGAAAAATGTATTGGGCCTTTATTAAAAATTCAGTTCATAGCATTGATTCCTCATGTTATATCTCAGTTGATAATTTTACCCATCACTTTCGAAGTATGAATCAAAGAAGTGAAATCGATGGTAGTTCTTATTCTGGTTTTCAAGACTTTACAAAGGAGTCTGCTAACGAGGTCTTAAATAAGGTCATTTCTGTTGAAGAAGTTACTCATTAAATTCAAAAACTGAAGAATAATAAGTCCGCGGGTTATGAAAAAATTATTAATGAATTTCTCAAATACAGTTCACCTCAGATTGTTGGGCTGATAACGAAGTTTTTCAATGATGTTTTCCCCTCAAGTGTTGTCCCAAAAAGCTGGACAATCGGGCTTATAACTCCAATCTATAAGGGAAAAGGGTCAAAAGAAGATGTTGATAACTTCCGGGGAATTACTATCTTAAGTTGTGTAGGAAAACTGTTTACCTCAATATTAAATGGCATAATTACCACCTACTTGGATCATACCGGTATATTTGGTGATGGACAAGCTGGATTTAGAAGTGGTTTTTCCAGTTTAGACAGTATATTTGTGCTGCATTCAGTAATCAATTTTTATCTTAGCAAGAAAAACGAATTTATTGTGCATTTGTGGACTATAACAAGGTTTTTGATCTTACTGACCGGAAATTCTTGTGGTCGAAACTATTAGCTAATAATATAAATGGAAAATATGATGTCATTCACACATAGGCGTAGGAAGCTTTTCGAGACGGGGGGGGGGGCTGAACCTTGTTTTGAATCGCCGGCCTGGGGAAGGGGTCTAAGGGGAGGGGTTGCCTCCCTCCCCTTTGGAAAATTTTTGGGTATCTGAGGGTCCTCAGATGCAATTTGGTGCAACATTTTGGACAAGTTTTAAGAAAAATTACTGCAAATTTTTGACATTTCTTACAGAAGAGAAAAATAAGGGGTTTTTGGCCTTGGATCTTGGGGGGCGGAAGCATACTTCAGCCCCCACATTTTTGACTGGGGGGTTTAGCCCCCCCAGCCCCCCGCTTCCTACGCCTATATGCATTCACACGTTGTACAATAATGCTAAATCGTGTGTTGTGAGCAATGGAACTATCTCTGATTTCTTTACTTGTAATGTAGGTGTTAGACAAGGGGAAATTTGTCACCAGTTCTTTTTACCATATTTTTTAATGACTTTGAAAGTTTCATCAGTAATTACTATGGCGGTCTTGGCCAGTTGTCGTCGTCAGTTAAAGAGCAATTTAGTACGGACGATGCTGAATTTTTTTCAGATTATTTACACTATTGTATGCTGACGATACTATTGTTTTAGCTGAGAATGAAGCTGACTTACAACTAGCCTTGAATGGTGTACATGATTATTGTATGATGTGGAATATGACAGTTAACGCAAGTAAAAGTAAAGTTGTCATATTCTCTAGAGGTAAAGTTAGAAAGAGACCTAAGTTAACCCTTGGAAAATCCCCGGTGGAAATTGTTGATAGTTACACTTACCTAAGAACCGTTTTTAATTACCATAATAGATTTCCCTAGTTACTAATAAGCAAGTGGAAAAGGCAAGTCGTACTTTGTATGGTATGTTAAACAAAAGTTCTAGACTTTGCCTTCCTTTGGATTTAAAACTTAAGTAATTTGACCAATTAGATAAACCCGTCTTATTCTATGGCTGTGAAATCTGGCGTTTTTAATACCTAAGACGACTAGAGACTTTTCATATCACATTTTGTATGCATATCCTAAAGCTCAGTAAGAATACCCCGAATTGTATGGTGTATGGTGAACTTGGACGTCACAGATTACTTAAAACAATTGAAATAAGGATGATTAATTTTTGGTATCGTATTATTATTATAAGTAGTAGTAGTGAACATAAGCTGGCGCATGTGATGTATCAGTTCTTAAGAGCTCTTGATGATAATGAAATTTACAGTTCCCCTTGGGTAGTTAAGGTCAACATTCTAAGTAAGTCTGGAATGCCTTTTGTTTAGAATTTACCAGAACACTTATGCTTAGGCCAATTAGGCAGTATGCAAGTTTCTTCTCGACAATCCTGGTTAAATAATTCAATAAGTGGAAGATTGAGCGACATTTATGAACAAGAGAAAACGCCCCGGCGGGAGGTCATAGGGCGAAGCCCTCGAAAGCTCTTGGATGCGTGCTTAATAATATTTCACAGTTTGACAATTTCTGCTGGCCTATAGTTTAACGTTGACCAACCATTAAATGATTCAGAGGGATCGTAGATGGGACAACGGATAATGTTAGAGGTTCCATTGGGCTTGGAACAATTATTGCACCTATGCTGCTCTCGAAATTATGATTAGTCAACTATGTACAAAGTAGGCCACTGAGAGGCACATCTTCAGCTACACCGGGGATGGTCTCGCAGGAACAATTTCGGAAGAGGACCATTATATGCAATTTCGTCAATTCTGCAAGCCTTTATTACCAAAATAAGGACAAAGAGACTGCCTGCATTTTCATTAGCAATCAAACAAGGCTAGTGCCTTTTTATAACACCCAGAGCGTGCGAACGAAACCTGTATGAAATTTCGATGTTAGTATTAGCAAAAATCGTCAAAGTAACTGACTTTTCATTCAGAGGTATCACCACTTTTGGCATCTGGTTAGGTACTTGACTCCGCCTCGATGAGGATCTTAAGCACCAATATTCCTCTTGCTGGTATTCAGCTTGAAGTAAGTTTAATAGTAAACTGTAGTATAGTTCAAATGGTTTTCAAAATGAAGACTTCTTTGGGACGTTTTCTGACAATATACCAAAGTTACCCGCCAATGCTTCGGCGAGTTAGAGGGCGTTCTAAAGTATAGTGAAGTTTAAGATTGCTTAAAGAAAATAAATAATAAGTCTCCTGGATCTGATGGGATAATGTAAAGCTCTTTAAGTTTTTGGGAAAATTATAGGTCATTTTCTCGTGGGTTCATTAAATTATGGCTATGATAACTCCTTGTCTATTACACAGCGGTATGGTGTCATTACTCTTACTGCCAAGGGGGACAAACCTAGAAATTAACTCAACAATTGGAGGCCAATTTCTCTTCTCAATGTGACCTACAAGTTAGCGTCTTCATGTATTGTTAATCGTATAAAAAATGTTCTCTCCTCTTCAATTTCGGAAAACCAGTCTGGTTTTCTTAAAGGACATTACATTGGAGACAGTATACGTAAGATATATGATATTATTTTTGTTTTACAGGAGGATGATAAACCTGGCTTTCTGTTGGCGATCGATTTCGAATAAGCTTTTGACAGTATTTCTCCTGCTTTTATTAGAAAGGTGCTCCCTCTGTTTAATTTTAGGCCATTAATTCTAAGGTGGTTTGACACTTTTTATAACCGAGCTTACTCGTCCGTTTTGGTCAATAGTTTCCACTTACAAAGCTTCCCAAATTAAAGAGGGTTTAGACGACAGGGGGACCCTGAATCGCCTTATCTTCTCATCCTATACACGGAACTGCTAAGTATACTCATTTGTAACGATACCTCTATTTGTGGCATAACGATAGGTGTGTGAAACAAAATTTGTTCAGTACGCCGATGATACAACCTTCTTTATCCAAGCAGAGGAAGCTTCACTCCGTAACCTTCTCAAGCAATTAAACTACTTTCGGGTATTGCCAGAATTAAAGATGAATTTAGCAAAGTCCTTTTTAGTCAGGTTGGGATCTTTACGAAGGTCTTCTATCGGCCTTAACAGTTAGGCTATATCGAAATACGATGGAACTGTGGAGATGATGTTAAGCTACTAAGCTACTAGGCATAATATTTAACGTAGACATGTACGGTATGGTGAAAAAGAATTACGATAACGCTTTAGAAAAAATAAACAGCTTGATTAAGTTTTAACTGTAGATAATTTAACTGTACTCGCTCGTAAAACAGTTTTAAGTCGTTAATAGTTCCCAAGTTGTGTAACTATATTACGTCGGATGGGACGTTAAATGGCGGTACCGGGAACAGGACTGGGATCGATTAGTACACGCCTGCCTCGTTTACCTCTGAGCACTAGTCGAAAAGGGAAGGCGAATCTCGCCTGTGTTCATCCACGTTCACTCTGTGATAGGGTCCTCGATGAGCCAATTGGCTTCCTGGCCCCAAAAGTTAAACTTAAACTCATATGGCACTTTGAGGGCTCCGTAGACCGGGTGAAATATGATGGATACCCTGTTTTGTCTTGTACGTCTTTGCTTTCCTCATTCTCCATTTCTTGTTGAATCACGGTTACTCAACATGCTTTTCCTAATTCTTTTGTGATATTTTCTACTCTTTATACTAGCTTTTGAATTCTGGTAGCGACGTCAGTGCTAATACCCTTTCATAACGACAAAATAATTGAAATCGGATTTTGGTTTCGAGGTCACTATTTACAAAGTCTAATAACATCTTACCAGGGAGCTGTTATTTATAAATAACAGCTCCCTGATCTTACCATGACAGATGTCAACAAGACTAATTACTAAGCAGCATGTTAACCCACTACCATTGCAAGAAAGCCATAAAGACGGATTAAAGAATCGTTTTGACATTCAGATGGTAGACAGCTGCAAATAGAGCAATGTGGGGAGTGGAGCTGTTAAAATAAAGTACTCTACGCAAGTCAGCGATTAATGTACGCAAAATGACGAATAATAAGACTAACGCACGCCAGAGCTGACATGATGAATCGAGCGAAAGTCCGCTTTCAAACTTACAATTCCTTGTTAAACTATAAAACCTTTTAAATGAAAAATAGTAACTTAAAGACAAGTTTTGCCGCCCTTCTGATTTATGGCGGGGCTTGTTACTGTAACAAGAACTGTATATGAGTTGTTAGTTATTAGCTGTAACCAGGGAGCTGCCATTAGACCACTCACAAGATGCAAAGATTCGTCAAGCATGCATGCATTGTAAAAGGTACCAGGCAGAGACAACGGACGATTTACATGTGCAGCAGTAATCTTGTTCTAGACCCTAGAAATATATAGTAATATATAGTTGTACACACTACAGTACAACGCTGATTCTAAACCACTGTAATCTATCACCTTCAGGTTTGAGGGTAATGGTCACTGTACGTATAATTTAGTTGACAAGCGCCCTCATTATAGTAGAAAGCGTGACAGGTACAAATTAAAAGCTTTGACCAAACCTACCACAGCAGCCTAAATTCGCCGCTAGAAATATGTTGGGGTAGTACTCAAAAGACTAAATGTATCTTAAATTGTCCCTCTTTCCCCCCAAAATTAAGAGCAGTAGAAATAGCCTCTGTAGACCTGGAATAACAGTAGAAGCTTTTTAGACGGGAAAAGTTGTTCAAAACATTTGAAAAATTCCCTGGTGCACGTTCAAGCTGTGTTTAGCTATTGAGCACTTTTTGCACCCACTGTGTGTACAAGCTTCAACTCTTCACATGTTTAAGAATTTGACACCCGTTTTGCATTTAGAAAAACTTTAAAATGAGATCGGAAAAGTGTGCTGGAAATCATTTGATTCCCAAAGGATTTTTCACACCGTGTGTTACAAAACCTTCCTGTCAAATTGTCCTCGGCATGATCAACAGTACTGTACGCTGGTTTATTATACGAGGTTGCATAACCAGTTTACTGTAAGATGTTGCCCTCTGACAGTTGCCAGGTTTATCAGAAAGATGAAATAACACTTGTGTCTGTATCTTTTAGGCCAATGTTTTAAGACGATTGGTTTATTGGATGATGTTTTGCCGGGGACTTTATTTCAAAATAAAGTGTTGACAGTGACACAGAGAGGAGGCTTTGCATCAGGAGGTAGCATCAGAAAGGTGAAAGGAAGGAGACACAACAATGAAATCTGTCAGACAGCCTTCTACTTCAAAATAATTCTATGTATTCAAGGTATCAACAAAAGCGTACGGGACCACTTTCATGAGGGGGTATGCACTTTTGCCCAAAATTTTAAGCATGCATGCCCAACAAATTTGAAATTCCAAATCTTTGGTCCAAAAGTAGCAAATTTTCTCCCAGATGGGAGGCTTCATCCCCAATGTCCCTGCATCTACGCCTATGGGCATAAAAAGAAATATTGCTCTTGAAAAGATATCACAGAATGACATCAATGTAATCTTGTTTTGGTCTTTTCCCCTTTCCAAGCATGAATCACAAATAACTTGCAGCAGATCAACACTAATCTCACGAAACATGGACAAAAAGAAGCAGATTAGCAGGTCAATTTGTCTTTCTTGTTCATCCTCTTTTGAATAAACACGCCTTTGATTGATCTGTTCCTTTCACGTCAGAGTTGACCTGAAACAAACGTCACTCCTAATTTAAGACATGCATTGAAGCGAGACAAAAGTTTAATTAAGATTTTCAATTAATCTTCCATCCAAAGGGTTTAAACGATCCTTCTTTCTTTGTGTGACTAAGATATTAATTTGTTCAGCTACTGTTGAAACATGATGAAAGCTTAAAGTGTACCTAAAGTCTAGAACTACAAGAATATATATTTTAGAGGTTGGGAAATGACTTATATTCATCCAAATCTCACCTCCATAGCTTATTCCTTTGCTGAGATATAAAATTTTGAAATTTATTCACTTTATTGGAAAGTGTCTATTGTGCAATAATTTGTGATGTCCTTCTTACCTTCACATTACCTGCTTTTGAAGTTTAAATGTTTTTATGACCTTGACAAGCTTCATGTTTTCTTGCATGCAGGGGCGTAACCAGACCTGACTGTCCGGGGGGGGGGGGCAAGACTCAAGAGGTTTCCCGGAAAATTTCCCATTCTGCCGGTACTTGTTGAGCTGAAGTAAGCTGTGACAGTCTCAGACTGCCAGTCTGTGGGTGTCTTAGGGCCTTAAGGGAAGTGTTCTGGACCCCCCACCACCACCACCTGAAAAGAATTGTGAATTTTTACATCCTCAATGCATGCAAAAATATATGCAATATGGTGAACACTTACGTCATGGTGTCTTAGTTCAGGCAAAATGAAAAATTTACAAAAACTTAAATTTAACAATGCAAATGTCAACATGACAAACATATCAAAATAAATATTTTTCTAAAAGTTGAAGTTACACACTTAATGTTCTTACACGTGATAGGTCCCCTCGCAGGACATTGGAAATTCTTAAATGTGGACTATATGTAGACTTAAAGACGGATTTGCATCACCCCAAGTATGACTTTTAGTTGGGGGTAAGCAAAAGTCTCAGTTGGTGACTACTCTTTGGTTGACATCAGAGTTACAAAATTCAAAAGATGCAGCTCATTTTACACAGCATGCACGTAGAATGTTTTGATTACACATGCTCACCAGGATGTGGCCTTGAGCAGTGAACTATGTTTGTGTCTGCACAAGGAGAAGCAGTAAAGACAATTATGCAGCGGCGTAGGAAGATGTTTGACATGAGGGAGGGGGGCAGACCAGATGTGACTTCGCGACCTTGAACCTCCTTCCCACACTAAAACACATTTGCTCAATGTGATTCTTCCGATTTTAATTTGAGCAAAATAAAAATATTCAAAGCAAAAGGAAACAAAAATAACACCATGCAGGAGTGTTTTTGGGGGGATTTTGTGGGGTGACTCCCGTTTACTATCTAAGCGGAGCGCCACCATAGGTTGGCGTGGAGCGTACCAAGAAAATCTGAGATTTGAATACGTCCCAGATCGCCGGAAATGGCACTTGTCAGGCTTGATAGCAGCCGTCGTGAAAAAATGTAAAGCTTGATTTGATTTTTTTTTATAAAACACATTTCTGTGAGGACAGATTAGTTGAGCTGGCCTGGACTTGGGGTCCGAAGACTGGAAGTTTGAACCCCATTTACTATCTAAGCAAAGCGCCACCATAGGTTTGGGTGGACCCAGCGCACTGAGAAAATCTGAGATTTTAATACATCCCAAATCACCGGAAGTGGCGCTTGCCAGGATTTTTGATCAAGATGTGTCCTTGTTGTGCAAATTTTGTAAAGTTTGATTTGAATTTAACACTTTAAGTCTGTTACAATCGATCCGACTTCATTCAAAATTATTCAGCGTTGAGTTATCCCCCATGGATTTCAGTGGATTAGTTGGAACTGAGAGTTTCTACAGCCAGAATCCTTTAACTTATTATTAAGTTGAGTAGAGGTAGCCCCACGATTTGCCCGGCGAACGGCCAACGACCCGAAACTCCGACAGCCCCAATGCCGTGGAGTATTGGTGAGGTGGGACTTGAAGAAAGCCTGTGTACTAGCCTCCATTTCATTCGGGTCATATATTGCATAAAATTTGTATATACTAGAGAAGCTAAGTTCCGAGTTGATTAAATATTTTTCCCGGAATCTAAACTGTAAAACTGCAAAGCGCGCGAAAATTTTTCGGGTCATGTTTCACAAAAAACATAGGCCTATGTAATTATTAAAAACAATAAGAAAGAAAAGCTGTAGTGTAGGGGTTCTAGACCGTATAGGAGATAATATGCATTGTATCGAAACTACCTTGACTATCCGATGAAATAGCCAAATATTGCTCGGTGAGTCCTTTATCAACTGGCCGTACCGCATGGCACACAAGAGAACAGTAGCTAGGCTTTGCAATATGGGATAAAATTTACGACCTCTACATAAACTGTGTAATTTTCCTACGTGTTGTGGTAAGGGGGAAAGGACTTGCGCTATCTAGTGATGTTAAAATAATGAAACTACTGAAGAAACCAGAATGTCTCTCCTGCGCGCGTAGCGCGCCGAAAATTTTAGGTTTTTATCAGAGAAGTTGTCCTCTTAAGAGCAAAAATGGGTAAAACGAAACTTTGTACTTCGCTCAAAATTTGTCCACAATTCAATCATAACTAGGCACTCCAATTTATTAAAATATTCAAGCAACCCTTTTGCATCTGCATTACTATAAGCAGATCTTTCGTCATTTACAATGTTTTCCAGAGCTAATAAGAGTGCAGGGTACAGTTCCTTTACAGCTTTAAGCGCTTCGTACCGACAGTACCAACGAGGGCTTTGTGTCTGCAGTTTTTGTCTTTCATTTTTAGCTCCTTTATTGCATTTTTCCTTTCTTAACTTCATTTTTCCTTTCTCTTTTTTCCTCCTTTCTTTTCCTTTCCTTTTTTTCTTTCCCCTTCTCCTCTTCTTTATCCCTTTCTCCTGTTTTTCTTTTCCTTTCTTTCCTTTTCCTTCTTTTTCTCTTCTTCCTTCTCTTTCTCTTCTTCCCTCTTTCCCTCTTTTTCCTTTCTTTTCTTCCCTTTTTTCCCTTCCCGTTTTTTTTGCTCCTCTTCCCGCTTTTTTGTGTCGGGGGGGGGGGGGGCCAATTTGCCTCCCGGCCACCCACTGGTTACGCCACTGCTTGCATGCTATGTTGAACGAAAAGGACTTGTATAGTCAAGTCACTTATGACAGTATGAAAGTGATCACATTTTGGAATAAGGTGTATTGGCTTTCCGAAAAAACAAAGAAAAACAAAGACTGTAATTTGAGTAGTACAAGAGTGACATCACAAATTTTTGTGCCATCTACCATTTTAATTTGAATGAATAAGCTTCAACATTTTATACCTCAGCTAAGAAATACTGTGTGAAGATGGGAGTTGGAGTTTAGATTCACCTTTCAAGCTTGTGGCATATATTTTGAAATTCAGACTTTAAGTACCCTTTAAAACATTTTCCTGCGATTTTGGCAAAATACAGCATCAGTCAGAATCGTACTCGAATTGTAAATTCTCATGAAGTTCTTGACTGAAGTGAATTGAAATGAATGTCATTTTGACGAATATGAATGAAAATCAGATTATCTCTTTTTGCATGAATTACGACTGACAATGAAAACGACACGACTGACAATGGAAACGACAGGACTGACAATGAAAACGACACGACTGACAATGAAAACGACACGACTGACAATGAAAACGACACGACTGACAATGAAAACGACACGACTGACAATGGAAACGACACGACTGACAATGAAAACGACACGACTGACAATGAAAACGACACGACTGACAATGGAAACGACATGACTGACAATGAAAACGACATGACTGACAATGGAAACGACACGACTGACAATGAATAGTAATTGAGACTACTAGGAGTGATTCTGTTCATCCAGTCATTATCATTTTGACAATACCTCCCTGATTCCAGTTGATCTTGAAATTGTGATAAACAATTGGGGAGAAAAGCAAGGTTTCTATAGGAAAGGAGCCATACCGCTGAAGGCGTATAGAATAGTAGGTTTCCTTCCCTGTTCTTATCTTCTCCTATTAATACACCAATATAAAGAATGAAAAATAATATGGTTGTTATAGAAAGCAAAAATAAAGAAGGCAGGGACAGTCTGAGAAAGTGGACTGTAGTGATAATTTCAACCTAAAATAAGAAAAACTTATTGCAGGTTTCTCGAACGATTTTATAGAAACCGAAACTTATTTTAGTGTTTAGGCGCGTTGGGATCTTTCTGTCAAAACCATTGGCTAATAATGAGTGTGACAATTTATTTTTCCGAAATTGGTCATTTTGCCAACACTGCTTCGTCCATACACCCCACCAGGGAATTGAGACTAAAAGTCTCACTGTTGTTAAAAACAACCGTAAACGTTACAAGAGCCTCACCCCACACCTTGAAGAATGATTACTGCTCGGGAAGATACACAGACCATGCAGAAAGAGCAAAAATTGCAGTTTCGTAACCTCATATTATTTAACCCCATTTAGCTTAAAGCCTGCATGAAGTAATTATTTACAGCTTCGGTCTGTCATTGCAGTATTCAAAGCCTCAAGATGTTTGTTATCTCTAGGTCTTGTCTGGGTAAGTTAGCTCTGGCACAATGGTATACTTCTCCAAAGACCGCGGCTATGAAGGCTGCACTGGAACCATGGACGTAAGCAGAGGGGGTGGGGGCATGGGCAGAAGCCCACTTCACCCTAAATATTTTCAAACGGAATGTTTATCACATCGACCTGTACAAAATTCCCAGATTTTGAAATAAAAATTGTGAAGATGCAACTTGTAAGGCACGTAAAGTGTCGTTTTCGGCAATACGAGCCTGCGCGTAAGCCAGGGTGGGGGGATAGGGGAAGGAAAATCCCCCTCTTCGAGGAAATTTTCTTATTTACTCTATTCTAAAAATATCTTAATGAATGCAATTAATTTTCGGCTCACTTCTCAAGCACCCATTATGAGTGCTACACTCAAAGGGTTCTATGGCTCTTCCTGGAGGACAAAAGGTGATAAAGGGCTCCAGGCAAAACCTTTTTTTCTTAAGTAATTCCTGTAAATAATTCTCACAGAACCTAGAAGGTTCTTCATGTGGGACAAATAAAGAACCCTTTTTGCTAAGAGTGTAGGTTTCCCATTTTTATTTCCTGTAGGACACTTTCGGTAAAATTATTGTTCCAAAGCCCCCGAAAACCTCAGAAAAATCCATCCGTCCCTCCTTTCCCAAGAACTCTGCATCATCAATCCCGCCCTATTGCTAGTCATAGCAGTGGCGTAGCTAGAGGGGGGCGGTCGCCCCCCACAAAGCCTCCGAAGGCCTCTGTCGGAAATTTCTAGTTTCTGTCGGAAATAAATGAAAACAATTCATTTGAAACACTTACAACACTTCTTATGTTTTTAAGCAGAATCACACATCGGTATGTCAACGTGATACTCAAAAGTCGGCCTTAAAATTGCCCGGAAAGCAAAAAAAAAAAAAAAAAGAAAAGAAAAAAAAGTCCCCACAACTATCAAGATAATAATCTGTCGGAATTTTTTTTGCTTTGCCCCCCCCCCCCCACAAAAAATATCTAGCTACGCCACTGAGTCATACAGAGTAAGGTTTAGTACAACTGAAACAATGTCAAAATATGATTTTGTGGTCTGTTTAGTGCTATCCAATGTCAGTCATTTGAAGAAACTTATGTGCATGATTCGAATGCCCACAATTTCCTGAAAACCCCGAGCTTCCGGAGGACCACGTTTCCACATTTCAAACTGTCATTTCGCCTGATTTTGTTCGTTCCCACAATATTATTGTCACCACAATAATAAGGACATACACGCGTCCTTTCACTCTAAATGCAAAAGAGTGAAATTCACTCCAAAAGAGAATGTAGTTTGGGACCACTCCTAGTAAGAGTGAATTTCACTCTTTCTTGGAGGTTGAAGGTATCTTCTTCTTTTACTTACACATACACAATATAATTTCAGTAGCTCGGGGTTGTGTTTAAAGTAATCAAGTCTTTTCTCTTTCTTTCCTTTTTCCATGGGCGTGGATCATGGGGGGACGCGCCCCCCCTCACTTTTTTGAAAGGGGGACTTCTCCAAAAAGTCCCCCTCACTTTTTCAACAATGTTGAAAACTAAAACTGTGAAGAAGATAGTATAACATAGATTTCAAATTGACCATACATTTTAAAAGCACTGTGCGCAAATATTGCACCATTTGCCATCTAGACACCTTCCAATTTCCATTTTTTCAAAGATTAGGGTCCCCCCCCCCCAATTTCCATGTTTGAGGTCTTTACTCATTGCTCGAAATGTAAGAGACTGCAATGTAAAGCAATTTAAAAATGGCTAACGCCGAAGTCAAAAATGGCTGTGATTCCCCTGCAGTTTGCCATCGGTTCTGTGCCACAAACTTCCATTTGCACTATTAAGTAAAACTCCTAAAACTAACTTATGCTAGTAAAGGTAAAGAAAATATTGGAAAGGTTCCTTGAGAGTCGACTACCATGCAAGGACAAGGTGTATTCACAGTGGAGTAATGAAAAGATTGCTACCAGTATCACCACTTTCATACTTTCCAAAAAGCTCTTACATGCACAGTCCTGATCACTTTCACATCCAGATTTTGTTAGATATGAGTGAACATGCTAATGGTAAGGGCATAAATACAGGGATTGTGCAAAATTCGGTCTCAAATCCAGTTTAGAATGCTTTTGTAACAATAGACTAGACATGAACAACATTTGAAGTGAAAAGATTGCCCGAAGTGTCTACTGAATTGCCAAATATTTGATCGAATGCCCAAAAAGTTTACAAAAATTTTCGAGCGCTTCGCGCGCATGTAGTGGTATAGTGAAATCCAGTACAATATGACTTTTTAACAGTACACCAGACATGAACAGCATTTGAAGTGAAAAGATTCCCCCAATTTTCTACTGAGTTTCCGAATTTTTGATCGAATACCAGAAAAATTTGCAAAAATTTTTGCGCGCATTGCGCGCATGTAATGGGTTAGTGGTGTATTTTATGCACCTAAACTGCAACAAATTTCGGGCAACTATTTGAAATTCGGGCAAAAAATTTCTGCCCCAAAGTGGAAGATTCCCGTACGCCTTTGATTATTACTACCGTCCTATAAATTTTAATATAAGTTGTCGTACAACTACGGTATGTCAATGGGAGTCGGTCTCCAAGAAAGTAGTTGGTCCCAAAATAGTTCACACCCCCTGCAAATGCATGTATATAAGCCCTGGCTAATAGTACATGTAGTCTAACGATTTACTGTCCATTTACTTCACACAGTGTGGCCTTGAGATACCCCAAGAACTAAGTAAAACATTCATATAAGCAAGGAAGATGAAAAAACTTCCTAAAAAAGGAGAAATTCTTGGTGATATATCCAATCCAAATTTAGCTCCAAATGTAGCACCAGTTTGCATTCAGGCCACCTTACTTGAGCAAAAATTTTCCAAAGGGGGAGGGGCACACCCCCTCCCCCAGGACGGTGATTCGAAATGGCGAAAAGTCCCCCCCCCCCATCTTTGGAGATGGATCCACGCCCTTGCTTTTGCAAATGAAATCAAACAAAATAATGAATACTAGCAACTTGCTGGTTGGCCTTTGTCAGTTCTTCTGCAAAAAATCTATACATATATAAATAAAACACTGAGAAATTTCTTGATATTTCTGAATTTGAAAATAATGATTATTTCCTTTAACTGTAGAAATACACACGTGCACAGACAGAGATACACACACATAATCTCATACAGGGCGTCACACACCTACATAGATTCAGGCACACACATACGGACAACTCAATGTTCGGTGTTCTGATAATTCAGTTCACTGGACGGTACACGTCTGCTGGTGCTAGATAGGAGGGTCTCTCATGAGGTTTGTGGACCTTCACCTTACAGTACGCTAGGCTCCTGAATCAAATCAAATAAATGTGATGTCCAGCACCTGGATGTGAGCCTGAAAATAACAAATACTGAGGTCCTCTAGTATACAGTATCTTTAAATTCACTTAACTTTAGAGACAACATTGAGAGAAAATCAGTAGCCTCCATCTACTTGAGTACTACTCATCTTCCTTTAAGTTTGACTGATCATATGTGTGGCTTTAATTAATCCTTTCTGCGAAGTCATTTACTGATTTCAGTTCTCTTTTTTTAATTTACTTATAACTGTATGCTATATATTGGAATGAAATTTAACATTTAACACAATGCAGGTTAATGATCAATAAGTTGAACTTAAGTTGAATTAGCAAGCATTTCTATGACCGACAAAATACAATTTTACCCTGGGAAACCTGTTACAGAATTACATTTCTCATCTTTATCTTAAAACTTACCATTAAAATGGCATAAATAGCATGTACAGATCAGCAGCTGGCTCCGGTTCCTCAGGGCGTTGCTGCGTCCTTCAGTTATCTCCTTCCATAGAGCTACTGGTTTTACCGTCAGACTCGCTTCAGTGCAGCCTTACGCCGAACGCACACGGACGACAGAAAACGCGAAACACGAAACAGGAAACACGTTTCGTGTTTTCTGACCTCCTTGTGCGTTGAACAAAAACAGAAAACAGCGTTTAGCATTTCGCGAAACAAGCATGCTTGTTTCGCGAAGCTGCTTGTTTCGCGAAGCAAGTGTTTAGCTAAACAAGTGTTTCGGTCTCCCTTGTGCGTTGCCTGTTTAGCGTTTCGCAAAACAAGTTGCGAGTTACAACCGGTTTATGAGAGGATTAAAAGAAAGCCTTTGTACCATTGTACCATATCATTACACCCGACAGTGGAATGATATTGTGCTGCAAGCGAGTTTTTTTCGTAGGATGAGAATGGAAGAATCATGCCAATGGACGAATCAGCTTCTTGGAAATTGGCCGCACCCCTAATTCCAAAATAACAGCTTTTCGGCTAATTTTTTTTGTAATTCTGACGCCGGATTATGAAAGAACAGGTCAAATATCCACTTGTCCACGTGATCCTAATCTTAATTCTAACCCTAACCATGATTTTTAAACAAATTTAAAAAAACCGATTTTTCCATTTTCATCCTACGAAAAAAAAAAAAGAACTAGCGTACTGCAGCCTGCAAAGGCTTTCATTTAAACCCCTCCTTACTCCATCGCTCCCGCAACCTGTTGACTACTTAGGAGCTTCGGATAGCTGAAACGCCCCCTTGAAAGGCCCCTCGTCAGAAGCTTTGTCCTCTGTTGGTTAACTTTCTGACGCCACCCCTGCCTCAGGATTCTTCTTTTACTTAGTAATCGGCATCAGTGGAGGAGAAACCTTACTGTCTGCAATGTCGTGACCAAGAGATACGAAGGGGGGGGGGGACGACCCTTTACGGTTGCTCCCCTCTAGAAAATAAAACATACAATTGCCTCAATGCTCTTTTTGTATATTTCTCCCTAAAAATATGTCACCCCTCAGGCGCAGATCCAAGGGGGGCTTTCTTGGGCTCAACCCCCCCTTTTTCGCCACATCAACAATAAAAATACGCGAAAATTAGCATATTGTTTATCTAAGAGAATATTCAAGGGGGCTTTCAGCCCCCCTTTTCGAAATGTCTGGATCCGCGCCTGCCCCTGGAAGATATCTCGCCCCCTCCTGGTACCTCGTCTAGCTAAGGGCCGGACTGTGTAGGCGCTATCACTGTAAAGGCGTCGGCGGGAGGAGACCTAACAAGGTTACTGTATTGAGAATCCTGAAATTTACCGGCGTTTCTGTCGGGTAACGCTCAGGGAATTTGAAGAATTCACAAACCTGCGACGGAGAGTCCCTCCAGCAAAAGACTAGCAGTGACCTCAGATTTCTGAAATAGGTACGGCTCTAACTTTCCCCTACGGAATCAGAAGTACGGGCCACCTCCATACAAACCATCGAGTCCCATTAGAAAACCACAAGCAGTGCTTGTTTCACGAAACGCTATTTCTTTTCTTTGTCGTCCAACGCACAAGGACGTCAGCCTGAGAAAGCACGAAATGTGTTTTCCAGGAGAGAGAAAAACAACTATTTAAATTAAGAACAATTTCTTTTTGGGGAGAGGATACACCCTCACCCTTTGAGTAACTTTGTTTATGTATGTTAGTTAAAAAGTTGTGCTGTGTTGTCAAAGCTTTGAACTGATTATATGGTTTACATTTTTCATTTATCATTTCCGATATTTTGGCAAAGATTTGAAGGGGTGCTGCCTAAGGTGCCAAACTTTGAGAAAATATGCATATGTAGAGTGGCTTCGATGCAAAATGGTATTATCTAACGGGATAATATAGCTTTTTAGCTATAGCTTTATAGCTTTTTAGCCCATTATGTTTAGAAATTCTTAGTATTTACGGATTTTCTTTGGTCGTTCCATGGCATGGATCCAAAGCCATCATTCGTTCTCACGTACAGAAGGCCTGACAAGAAAAGTTTTATCAAAAGCCCTGCCAAATTGCGGGAAATGGTACTTTCTTAGTCTTTGGAACTTGCATCTAAACATTCTTGAATTAGAAATTTCATGCTTGAGAAGTTTTGTCTTCAGGGAAAAGAGTAAACTGGAAAATGTTTCAGTAAAATCATTTTACAGGGGAAACAGGACTTATAGTTACATTACATACTCATTGATTTAAGCATTGCATCAAAGATAATTTGAGCTAGTATTTCGTAGAAGTATGCTGTGCCATGCGCTAAAAGAAAGAGTAAGCCAACTAAAGAGCTTTAGCCTACTGGTCTCAGGTGTGTTCTACCCATCAAGATGTTAGATGTTAGATGGAGTTTTACGGCCCAGTTTCCAACCTATTGGTTCAAGTCGAGCCGGCCACGGCCTTTTTTCCAGTTGTGGCTCACTGGCTTGTTTTCCCTACTCCATTGCTTATGCGGAGCATCACGCACAACGGCAGTAGGTTCCATTTTTAGAGTCTTTGGTATGACTCGACCTGGGAATCGAACCCGGGCCTTCCGCGTGATGCTCTACCGCTAGACAAAACACGCGGTCTTAAATAATTTTAGTTAGAGCACCGATTTGAGATCGGGCATGGATCCAATAGGTAAGGAAGAGGCTCATCCATCAGGACTAGTCAACCACATAGCGCATCTAAAGCGGGGTCGGATGCTCCCCCCGAGGAAATTCGATAAAAGGGAAGCCCTTGTATGCAAATTTTTAGGTTGTTAGGTTCTGAGAGCCTTTAAATCATAATTTATGCTGCAACGAAATTTTTAGCACTTTCGAAATTTTCTGTAAATAGGCCGTTTTTGGATTTAATATAAAAAAAAAAAAAAAAAAAAAACCAATGAACCAGTCACGTCACCAGTTGCCATTCAGTGTAAACAAGTGTAAGGTCCAGTTTTGATTAAGCACGGACTTTTCTAAGTACTCACATCACTTTTAAATAACAACAAACTTTAACCGAAATAAGATGTCCCGTATTTGCTTTTTCATAGTGACCGCACATTAGTTTACCAACAAACCAATAAAATGTTTACAATCGGTGACGTCAGAGTACGTCACTCCGGAGCTTGGTGATTTACGCGTGCCATTCAGTGTAAATTAGTGCAGGGAGTTGTTATTCGACTCCCTGATTAGTGTTAGTTCCAACTTTGATTAAGCACGGACTTTCGTAAGTACCTACATCACTTTTAAATAACAACAAACTTTAACCGAAATGGGATGTCGTTGCTTTGCTTTTCCATAGTGATCGCACGTAAGTCTGCCAAGGACCAATAACCAATATGACATGTTTGAAATCGCTGAGGTCAGAGTACTTCATTCCGGAGCTTGTCGTTTTACGCGTGCTATTCTGACCTGTTTTTGGAGTATTCCTTACCTCAAGTGCTGTTTTGAAGGAGTACATTTTAAAACATGTCTTGTGTTTAACTTGAGAGATACATTAACAATGGGCTATCAACTTTCATGACATCTAAGGATGCTCCCTTTCCTCATTATGTGGGTTGTTTCAATTTACGAGAACCTCGTAGATAGCAAACCATTAGGTTAGGCGATGCCCTACCCATTAACCCTGACCTGGTGCCCATTTCTACCATGTTGGTGCCCGAGGCATGGGTAACTCAGGGCTATGTACAGTGACAGAGTTGTGTTTCGGAGCACGATTCCCTGCAATGTTAGGAGTGGCAAATGTTCAACACGGTGAGTCTGGTTTCTGTTCAAGATATGTAAGGTTTTGTCAAAATTTCCATTTTTGCTTCCCTGCCGGAGGCGAAAGGAATCTATGCATGCACGCTGGAGAGTGTATGTATAGCTTATCTGTGTGTGTGGGTGTGTCTGTTCGTATGTGTGTTTGTGACGCTTTGCGCATGAACAAGATATCTCAAGGTTGTAATGACGGATACTTTTCATTCTTGTTATATAAATGTGTCATATTGAAGAAACCCATTGTTTTGGTGGAGATCAAAGGTCATTTGAAGTATCTAGATGTCAAAAACCTAAACATATTAAACACTGTATCTCAAAGTAGAAAGCACGGATAATTTTAATATTCAGTATGTTGATACGTAATGGTCAGTTGATGAAACCTATCGTTTTCAGTAAACGGCAAATGATCTGATTTCACCGGAGGGAAAACTACAAAAACCGAGAAAATTTGGATTCAAACACGTCATCTCAAGACAGGAATGATAGATACTTTTCACATTTGGCTTAAAGATTTTTCATATTGAGAGGAAGAACCCTATTGTTTTGGGGAAGGTCAGCGGTCATTTGAAGTCACCAGGAATAAGAAACTGAAAACCTTGTGAACACGATATTTCAAGATACGAATTGGACACTTTTCATACTTACATGAATTTATCATATTACGAAAAAGAACCGTATCGTTTTTGGTGGGGTTCAAAGGTCATGTGAGGTCACCAGAGGTAAAACTACGAAAACTTGTAAACCGCGTGAAAACACATTATCTCAAATAGCAATGATGGATACTTTTCGTACTAGGTGTATAGATTTGTAATATCGTTGCAAGGTCGTTAATGTTTTGATGACGGTCAGAGGTCATTTGAGGTCACCAGACTCCAAAAAACCGAAATAATGGTAAAACATGATATTTTTAGTTAGGAATGATGGATAATTTTCAGGCTTGGTATATAGGTTTGTCATGTTAAGAGAAAGACCCTTTTGGTTTTGGTGGAGGCCCAAGGTCATTTAAAGTCACCAGAAAACCATGTGAACTACTCGTAAATACGATATCTCAAGAATAGACAGTGGGCTGTACCTCTATATTGTGTCCCTTCTTGGCCATCGAAAAGGGAGGTTGAATGTGTGTACCATTCCAAGGATAAAATTATAGAGAACAACATATCTTTTTACAAGCATTAATTCATAATTCCAGTTTTAATTATCTAATGAGGACAAGTGTAAAGAACGTGTTATCATATCATGTCATAATTAAAAAGGGGCAATTAAAGTGTATATAGTGATGACGTAGTGGAAAGTGCTCGGTTTCCCAGTCCCACCGTCCGGTTTGGAATCCCATGCAAGCACTTATTTTTCCAGTTTCTGTCATTCAGATGTTTTCTTTTGTTACCTATGATAAATGTGATATAGATTTTTTTATTGAGAGGAAGAACCCAGTTGTCTTGGTGGAGGTCAGAGGTCATTCGAGGTCACAGATGCCAAAAACTGAATTCTCTTGAACATATCTCAGTCAAGGTAAGAATCATGAATGTGTATCATACTTGGAACGTGGATGCGTAATACTTAGCCAAGTACCCGCTGTTTCCGGTAGAGTTAAAGGTCATGCGGATCCAGGGATTTTCATTGCACTATTCATGCTGTACATGCCGGAAAAGTGTCGACCTCGGCCTCACTACGGTTAGGGATTTAAATTTTACGTCAGAAAACACAAATTTGTCACTATAGTTGTACATTTTTGCCCAGTGCGGCGCGACCATAGGAACATTTTGGCATCCCACACCCTCTCGGTTCACATTAAGAGTAAAATACATCAGCCGTCAGGGTGGCTGGTCCATATCGGTGCGTGATAACATACTTTGCACCAGGACCACTTATGTATGATGATGGTCAAACCCCTGGTCAAATCAACCGCCAGTCGCCACTTGACTTACTGTGCGATAAATAAAAGAACAACTACGCAGTTTGGGATTCAGTTACCGATCTTCACAGAAAACTGGGTAAACTGTCTATAGGTTACTCTGCAGAGGGGACTAAACTGATTGTATATGGAAAGGAATTGTAAAAGAAAAGGAGCAAACTCACAAGCGGCCAAATTTTAGGTCTTTTCCAGGAATTCAATTACTTGACCCGAGCTCAGCTGGGGTATACGTACAATTCTAGATGCCAGTATATGGTGTAAAGGATGCCTACTGCCCCTTCATACTACACCTGGGCTGTCACTCTCTTCGCTTTGCCCTCCTTGTTTCTCTCCTTTTCCTCCCTCCTCCATCTTTCCTTTATCCCGTCTCACCGTGACACGATATTACACTGCCATGAACAACTGTTGGCATACCTGAGAAGCCTATTGTAAGGCAGTTCCGTAATATGTTTACATTTCACATGTTTTTGACGGGTTTTCTCAAATACTCCGATACGAGCCCCCTAAAGCCTACATACATTCCAATTTCTCCTCCCTTAGCCCCTTCCCCCAACACACACACTTGCACACAGGCACTTTTTTCAGTTTCATCTCTTTTCCTTTTTCCTCTTCTTTCCCTTTCTTTTCTTTTCCTTCCCTCTCTTTCCTCTTCTCCACTCCTCCTTCCCTTTCTTTCCTCTCCCCTATCCTTCATTTTGACGACTGGTGCAGAATTTTTGCCAACTGTCCCACCCCACACCCCCTCTAGCGACGGCCGGGTTGAGGAGGGTATTCAGAACCATATTTTGATGCCACTTCTTCGGATTTAAGGTGGGATCCTGTAATAGTGTCACGGCCCACAAATCTTCATGACACTTCAATTTTTTTTTTCAACTTGTCCATACGTCTGTCTCATGCCATATCCACGATTCCTCGTCTTCAAGACTTCTGTATCCAGTAAAATTCATGTAAGTGGTAAAGACATAGGTATATACTTCATATATGGGCCTTTTCTTACAAGTTAAGTCACCTTTCATTCCTCAAGTTCCTCATTCACAACACTGCTGCGAAAGCACTGTTTACTTGATAATGCCTTGCATCAAAAAGATCTTCAAATCCAGTTCAAACTACTTGCGTTGGCTTGGGCAAGTCTTGCGGAGTATGAGGGGGTTTAAAGATAAAATAAAAAGCGTTTCTGGCATTCTGACTCAACAACCCCGTTTCAGGCCTTTGCTCAGTACAATTGTCGAGCACTAGTAGTGTACAGGAGTTGTCCTTTATGTCTCCCGGACTTCGAGAAAAGTTACCAAAGACCGCCATAACACTCTTTTCTCAGACTTGGGGGTGGGTGGATGGGGAACAATCGAGGAGGAGAATTGATATCATTAGGAAACGCGCCTGCCATGTTATCCTTTGAATGCTACTCGAAATCAGATGGCGTGTTTCGCCAGAGTTGATCCAGGACGTTACTACATGACAGGGTCTTTGATGAGCCCAAGGTTGGCTTCCTCTTCTGAAGCAACACTAAACTAAGCTTTAACCTACGGAAGCCGAGAACATCGCGGTGGTGTGAAATCTGACATGTCAGTTTTCCCCACCCCTTTCTTCGGTAAACATGGGAAGGAGAAATCAAGATACGATTTCTCCTTACCATTATCAACCGATAATGTGAAGTGGAGAAAACCAAAGTTAGTGAGGGGGTACTTCAAGAAAGCACCATTACATAGTGTCTATTTCCGTATTTACCGCATACAGAGAGAAGCAAAATTTCGACATCTGAAATGACGTTAATTGGCTAAAGTTTCACCCAGCTAAATCATCTGGTTTGCATAAATCCCACACAACTTGATTGCCCCACCCCACCCACATACACACCTCATCTCTTTACGCTTTTATTCGATCGATGGTCTACCTATGAAAGTTGTATAGGCTATATACTGCTTTTGTTGCAGACGAAAAGGATGAGGCATTTGTGTATGAAAGACAGGACAAGATGAAAATATCATTTATAGGGCATGTCATGAGAGTTGTTGGACGAAGGGGAAAGGGAATACTCTGGTTGCCATGACCGCTCTCCTGGTGATAACACAATTTAAGCGATGTGTTCTGTAAAAGAACCATCGAAGGAAAATTTCACCCACTTTGCCAAATCCTGTCTAAATTTAATACAACTGATCGAAATGTCTTTCTTTTATTTTCCACACAGTTGTTCCTGCTCATTATGGAGTGTGGCAGCCATAAGTGTAAATCGCTACGTCGCTATCTGCCACAGAATACACTATCCTCGTATCTACAACCGCTACACCATGATGATAATTATACCATCAATGTGGACCATCTGTTTCTGTATCGATCTCCCAAACTTGCTTGGCTGGGGTGCCCATGGGTTTGATGCCCGGATAATGCTCTGTACATACGACTACATGAAATCCTATTCTTACACAGTTTTCTTCGTCATCTGTGGGTTTCTTATCCCCCTTGTCGCCGTCCTCTTTAGTTACACGAAAATATTCCTTTACGCCCGAGGGGTCAAAAAGGCGATGGAGAAGGTCACAAAAGAAGATGGAAACAAGGAGATGAGGAACGGAATTAAAGACGCCGACCGGAAATTACTCCGCTCTGTTATGACTATCATGGTAGTCTTTTTCACCATGTGGGCCCCTTACTCCGCAGTAGTATTCCTAGACTTTCAAGGGGCCTGGCCCAGGGCCTTGTACGTCTTTACGGTAGTTCTTGCCCACTTGAATAGCTGTATAAATAGTATTTTGTATGCTGCCACCAACCGACTTTTTCGACAGGGTTACCGCCGGGTTGTCCAACTAACCTGCTGTATGATATGTTACCAACTGAAGATACTTCACAAGACGGAGGACGTCGTTCACAACTCACACACTGATAATCCCGAAACCGTCTCTCAACGTGTCTCAAAAAGTGACGTCATGCATTCGTCCTCAAATAAAAACGTGAAATAATTTGTGTTGGACGGACTACTATTATTTAATATCGGTATCGGCCGGTATTCGCCATTTTCTACCTGAATCGGTATCGGTTAAATGTAGCTTAATTGCCGGTATTATGTAAACAGAGTTCCCGAGTGCCAGAGTCCCAGAGTGCCAGGATTTCAAACATGTGTGTGTGTGGGGGGGGGGGGAGGGCAAGCAGGCAGTTGAGGATGGGTAAAAGTGTGTGCATGTGCATGTGCACTATGCCTTCGTGCAGGAGCGGACTGAGGGCAAGTCGGTGAAAGGCCCTGACTACTGATACACCGAACCGACCATTCCAGTATTATAGTAATGAATTTCTTGATATGTTTGATTGTAAGTTCCTATAATGATGACAATAAGACTACACTTCGTGGTAGTGCTCATTAGTCTATGGTTTAATGTGCAGTTTGCTTATTTCTCAAGTATCGGTACCGGACTGGTATCGGCCGATATTGAGAACTGAAATATTGATGTCGGTAATATCCTCTACTTTTAATATAGCCATACAATTCTAAAAATAACACTTTTCTGACACTGGGATTAGTTTGCAGATTTGGTAACACTATTCTTATTCTACAACTGAGTGTCGCTGCCAGTCTTGGTCAGTGGGGGTATAACGAGGTAAAGGCGCAATAGTGAACAGTTCTACACCATTTCTGCGTAAAATCGTTTACGTCACTGTTACCTTTCTTCAAAAACTTCGATTCCTATAGTAACTGTTAAATTATGAAGTTTCATATGTATATAGTTCTTTATTATAGACGTTCATTTACAGCCTTTCCCTGAATCAACAAAGTGTGAAAAAGTGCAATTTTGATCTGAACGTTTATCTCGCTTCAACATTTACGTTTATTCATTACTCTATGTTTGTTTTTGTAAATTTGCCTTTCGATTATCACTGCCTTGAACGTAAGTATTCTCATTATTGTAGGTTGAGTATTTCTCTTAGGAGTTACGTTTAATACAAGTTGTTCAAAGTTGTTGACACATTTGTAAAATATTAATGTACAGTTACATACCGGTAAATGAAAGTAACATGATTGATTTCTTGTTTCCTATCTTTTTCACTTTGCAGCCCTTTCTTACACCCATACCATTCTTACTAACGTAATTTCCCCTTCCTTACTTCTCCCCTTCCCCCCACCCATTCACCCCATGTGCAGGGTCTTTAAGCAAACTGGCAACAAGTCTAAGAGATAAATTGTTACATGTCATAATTATTTTTAATCTCGACCGTATAATAGTGTGAACAGAACATTCTACACTATGTTCCTATATGTACAGTGTCGCCACCGTTAAGTAAACGTTAGGCTGGATAGTTTCTTCATGGAAGTGCTACCTCGGAGGTAGTACTTGCATGGTTTCTTCTATTCGTCTTGAGTGGCATAAACATGTACTGATATGCCACGTTATGAGAAACGAAAGTTGGAGATTTTCTAAAAATATACAAGACTCGGTAAAAATCAGCCACTGCTATGAAGTTGGAATCATCGCATCGTCTTTTCTTCATGTTAAATTTTGTCTGAACTGTTGCAGATTTTAGACACGCAGACGGTAGCAGCTCGAAGACAGACAAAGATTTGTTCGAACGGCGGCGACACTTTGGTCACTCGATCATCTGTCCATATTTAAGAGAAGTCCGTTAACATACTTCATGACTCTCTTTCTTTTTGTATTTATTTTCCATTTTCTGTATAAACAAAGAAACCTACCATGTACTAAGTGTAAGTGTTAGCATAAGCGTACCAGGCGGGGCAGGGGGGAAGGGGCATATGCCGTCCCAATTCAGGCAAAAATATTGGATCCATTCGGGCAAATGTGACAGCCAAGAATATAAATTATGCTCTTTTGTAACCAAAACAGTGGTATCAAAATTCGGGCAACTTGGTCCAAAATTTTTAATTCGAGCATAACTTATCCCTGACCCCGAAAATATTGACCCGCGTAAGCCTATGAGTGTTAGATTACAATACAGCTGCCACGTAAGTTATTTTTTGGCTAGCCCAGTTTTTCACCAGAGCTTATGAAAATAGCTTATAAAGAATAAAAAAATGCTGATTAAGACCTGAAGTTATGTTTTAATAGAGTCGTGAAAGATTACTTTCTGTCAAAACTGGTAGCTATTTTGGAAGATATCAGAATGGCTATAGCTCAACAAAGTAAAAAGATATGAACATGCAATTTACGAATCAGGTTCACAATTCTGATCATTTAACCTCTATAATTCCTCCTTTTGTAGTATAGTGACGAATCGATAAAACCCGATTTTTGCGTAAAGTGATGAATCTCTTTTTGTTTTCAGCTTTACATAGTGACAAATGCTTTCTCAGTTGGAGGTTCTTTGTCTAATTAATCATTTTTTAGTGTTTAATTGTAGACAATAAGATATATTACATTGTCATTCCAGTTTTCAATATTTTGCAAAACAGGTTCTAGCTAAAATTGCATTTGTCATTACGCCAAAGTGAACATAAAAATCACATTCTTCACTATACAAATATCAAGGTTTGGCCTATTCGTCAATACGCCAAAAAGAGGACAAATGAATCAAACCTTTACATCTCCTTTAAATAAATTTCGCCCTAAAATTTGTCAACTCAAAGTTTAAACCTAGAGTGATTAACTTTAAGTGGCATATAATGAGTTACGACGTAAATCGACGAAAGTAATCTTAGCTTCCGATACAATGCATTTCACGACGGTAACCGTTAGATACATTAAGTAAAAAAGAAAGAAAACCACGAAAATATTCAAGACTATTTTTTTCTGACAGTATGATTTATCTCTCTAATTCACTAACGGGAGACCTTGAAATATCGCCATAAATACTTTCGATATTGATCGGATCAAAGAGTTTTCCGGCCACATGATTTGCCTTCAATCTATGAAACGTAAAAAATGATAATTTTGTTCTTCAGTAATTTATGAAGAGAGGAAGCTTGACTTAAGTACTCTGCTAAACCTAAAGTTCACCAGAGTTTGTCAGGTTCACCGGTACTCTGATGAACCTTAAGTTGCTTGTGGTATAAAACTGTGACAACTTAACTGAACATGTATCAACATCATAGGGAATGGAGCTCAACCAACTATTAGGGTGAAGTCCTATCTCGCACAAGAAAGATTTTTGTCTGTTTGTAGCATTCCTTTGACTCTGATATTTAACTTTATATTTCTACAATCTATTGTTTTATTCTGAATGCAATTTGTTGTCTTTGGTTTATATTTTATGTTTATGCAAAAATAAATTTCAGTTTCAACAAATAAGTAGGTCTACATTTTTTTTAATTTCTGAGGTCCATCCTCTCCTGTCTATGGAAAAATCCCTTGGTACGTGACAGCCACAGCCAAAATGTATATGCTATACACGTTTGGAGAGGATCTCCGTATACAACCTCTCAGGAAACATTTTGATGTTTCTTTGTACAGCACTAGTTGATACACACTCTAAAGACGTCCGGATAAAATTTGACCCCAGTCCGGATCGGAGGGGCATCAAATTTGGATTAAAATGATCCAATTCGGATCATTTTTTATCCATATATTATCCATATCTGATTGAATTATTGATCCGGGTTCGAATAGGTGCCCCTCCGATCCGGACTGGGATCAAATTTTATCCGGACGTTTTAAGAGCGCACGTTTTGTATAATTAAGAGTAGCATCAAATGTACTAAACCGAAACTACAGTACCTGCTAATGCACTCACGATCCCAAAAATATGAGCTTGAGTAGCTGTCAACGTGAAAGCCAGGGTCGCATAAGCACACAGACTAAAAGTCTTTACTCTGCAATATTGCATCACACATTGCCAGTAATGTACTGCATTGCAACAAAAGCCTAAGGTGAGAAGTTTCACAAGTTGCCGATGAGTGTTTTACCTTGAAACTTTCACTAATTGACAAACGATCACGACAAGAATTTTCTCTTGAAAAGGACAAATTTTTGCTCCTAAATTGATATTTTGCTCTGGGTGACTGCTGCGACAATGTTACAGTTGTGTTTCTACATACTAAACGCGAACGATTCACATAGTTTGGTGCCTCTTAAACGCGTTCACTGTTATAACGAATGTGCATCAAAATTTTTTAAGAACTTATTTGCCACCCATAATTGCTCCTATATACTTGTCTAATTAACCTGTCGTGTTGGCTTCAAAGATGTATGGCTGACAAACTACCATCTCCACCATTTGCTTTGATACATAGATACCATTACGGCAGGTTTGTCAAAAGTTTCATTTGCTAGCAAGATGATGAATCGATTTTAATTAACGGTAAAGTGATCTGTAATACAAAAGAAATAAATTGCTTCAAAATTAATTGTACCATAGCGAAAAGTTCTGTTATCCATTATTCGTGTAAACAGACAACTAATTTGTTCTTAGAAATCTATTCAGTTCAGACGTCTCTAAGGACGTGAGACTTGAAAGATTAGTATGATGCATGAAGTGGTAAAAGCCTGAAGTGAGAAGATAAACTCACCAAGAAAGCAAATAAGATCTGACTCCATTGATGGTGATTTAAAGTGAACTCTAGATCCATCTTAATCGTTTTCACTAATTACTTTTTTAGGTCTATTCATTATGCAAAGATTAAAATAGATTCATACAGTAACTTAAAAGTGACGTGGTTATTCCAGTGTAACATTAGCAATAGAAAAATTTTGTACAAACAGTGAGAATTCGCGATCTCATGCTATATTGAATTTTAATACAACCAGAAAACCCAAAGACTTAATGACTCCTTACCGAAAGGGGATGCTTTGTTGCACTGAAGTTCATCCCTCAAATTTATACCTCTTGACTATATCATTTTTTACAATGTTTTCTTAATTTGACCTCTCCTGACCTCACGTAATCTTTGAATCCTACCAAAAATTGAATAACAACAACAGCAAAAAATCGAAAGTGTCTTAGAAGGGCTCGAACCCCGGTCGTCGGTATGAGAAACCGAGCACTATTCCACTACGCCATCAAGTTAGTTAGATGAGATTTAACGACATACCAACACGAATGTGTTATATAGTGTCAACTAGATAACAAAGTTTAAATACAGTTTCAACTACGGTTGAAAGTTCAAGTTCGGTTTCAAATACAGTTCAAAAAACGGTGCAAGTCCTCCCCCTTTAGTAGCCTCTTACGACAGGCGGGGAATACCATGGGCATATTCTACAACCCCCAGCCCACAGGGGGCCACTACGCAAAGAAGTCTTTAAACGTAATAGAATGTCTAATCATGCTATAGTCGCAACATCCTTTACACGCGTTCATAATTAGGTAATTCAAATTAGAATTATTACTGTAACAGTTATGCTTGTGAAAAAAAATGAATGTTGTTTTCTATTTTACCTTTGGAATGGTACAAAACTTCAGCCCTAACTTTTCGTTGGTCACGAAACGCTGGACACAGTAGTTTACGGGGTTTTCGTAGTTTCACCTCTGATGACCTCAGATGAACTTCGACCTTTAATAAACCGATAGACTGAGTTCTTTCTCTCTCTCTTCAAGTAACAAATCAATATATCAAGTATGAAAAGTCATACCTGTCTTGAAATATTGTGTTTTTTCAAAGTTTTCGTTTTTTTTACCTCTGAAGACTTTGAATGACCTTTGACCTCTACTGAAAACAATAGGGTTCTTCCTCTTAATATGATAAAGTTATATGCCAAGTATGAAAAGTGTCCGACATTGCTATCTGGAGATATGGTGTTTACAAGCAGATTTTAAGAATTTCGTATTTTCACCTCCGGCGACCTCAGATAACCATTGACCTCTACCAAAAGCAGTGGGGTTCAGTTTATGACTATAACGCATCCACATGCTAAGTATGAAATGCATCCATGCTTCATGACTAGAAATATCGTGTTTACAATGTTTTCGGCTTATGACCTTTGACCTCCACCGAAAATAGGGTTCTTCCTCTCAATATGATAATTCTATATTCCAAGTATGAGACTCTATCCATCATTGCTATCTTGAGATATCGTGTTTACAAGCCAAGCCTCACAAACACACATACCGTACATAAACACACATACACATACAAATATAACTCGCCAGCGTGATTGCACATATTTCTTTCGCCTTCGGCAAGGAATTAATAGCTTATCCTTGTTTGTAAAAGGGTGCATAACTTACTATGTAAGTGGCTGGGCTTCAAGATTCGTTTCTCCTATTGTAGTAAAATGCCTTCATCTGTTTGGTTTGAAAAGTGTAAAACTTTCGAGTTAAACATTTCTTCCTAAGAAGAAACCACAGACCGGTAGAAATGTCAGCTTTTTCCATTGGTACCTTAGAACGAAAGATGGAGGCATGGAATATTGAACCAGGACATGGTAGCAACAACAAAAGTCCGACATACCCCAGGTGACAGCCGAGACGAGTATTTTTGTTATATCCTCATCACCAAGGGGATCTAGGGAGACAACCCCCGTGTAGTAGTGATCACATGCAACGATTTTCCTCGCAGGATCATACTCCCAGTTCCTTGGAAAGTGGAGGGCGATATTGGTAATTGTGGCCTAGAGTAAAAAAGTGTAGGTACCCGTTAAGTGGCAGACCTCTGGCCACTTGCAACTAGAGAAGTGCACTTTATCATGTGGTTTGCGATGGATTCGATGAGCACGTTACAAAGTAAATGAAAAGTCGAAGTATTTCAGTAATTTCTGGCCACATTAACTGCTTTAACTAAAAACTCTTCTAAAAGTGGTATTCGGCAAAAAACACTTGAGAACCCTTGGAGTCTGGGAATACAGTGTTATAAATGACTGTCAGAATGGCAACACCAACAAAGTGAGAGAGCACACTGACAAACTACACGAAATATTCAAGAAGGGACATGCGGCCGGATTTACCTTCAGGGGCTCATAACCTACCATATGATGGGGCCCCTTCCGTGTAGTTTTTGGTGGCATTAATTATGGGTTGGGACTAACCTTATCTAAACAAAGCACCTCCATCAGTCAGTCAGTTGGCGTATAGCCTATAAAGAAAGATTTTGGCAAAACTGCCAATACTCACAGATTGCCTAAAATGACACTTCCCAGGCCTTTCAGTTTGCATAATAAACTTTTCTCTTTTACGATTTAAGTTTTTTATCCCCTCCTCCAAAGAGGGGCAATTCAGACACATTTTGTTCGGTAAAAGTATTGTGTAGGGGAAAATGGAACTTGACAGTAAGTTACAATCTCAACTTTATTCGCATTTGTTACGTGTGTTAAACATGGGCGTGAATCATTTGGGGGACGCGCCCCTTCACTTTTGAAAGGGGGACATTTCCAAAAAGTCCCCCCTCCCCCACTTTTGCAAAATGATGAAAACTAAAACTGTAAGAGTACAAAAATAGAGCGATTTGATCGTAGTACGAGTAGCAAGAAGGGAATGAATTGTGACATTTCTGTGCGCCCCGTGCGGCTTGGAGCTAAATGATCTCACCAATCAGTATTTTCAGGCACATTTTGATAGTATTAACAAATGTTTTTCGATCAGAGGAGTATCTAAGCGCATATGAAAAAATAACGTGGTATTTATTAGGTTGAACACCGCCAAAAATGACGATTTTCATGAGATTTTTCATGATCGTACGTTTTGACGACACTAACTGAACATCAGCCAATACGATCTCTGATTTTGAACTGAGACATGACGATGACAGGTTCTCAACTTTTTACGTAAAAGGTATAAATAATATAACATAGATTACGAATTGTCACTACATTATAAAAGTTAAATTGCGCCCAAGTATGGCACCATTTGCCATATAGACACCTTGCAATTTTCTCCTTTTTCAAAAGGGAGGGAGACACCCATCCCTTTAAACCCCTCCCCCATCAAATAAGATCTCTGATTTGGGATTGAGACATGACCATGGCAGGGTCAAAACTTTTTACCTAAAGGGTGTAAATAATATAACATAGATTACGAATTGATACTACATTTTAAAAGCTAAATTGCGCCCAAATATGGCACCATTTGCCACATAGACATCTTCCAATTTCCTTTAAAAAAACAGTAGTCGCCCGAAAGTAAAAACATGTTGGATTACTTACCTGGAAACTAAGATTTCTAGAGGAAAAATATGACGTCAAAAGATGCAAAATATTGCACCAGATTGTGTCTAAGGATATCTGGTGGTTGAAAAAATTTTCAAACCCCAAGACGGCGGCTCACAAGAGTTGAAAAGTCTCCCCCACCCACCTTTGGAGATGGATCCACGCCCATGGTGTTTAACAAAAAATCGAAGATAATATATATACTGAAATCGGTATGGAAATCCGTGAAAGATGGTTTGGGCGTTATGTCAATACCCAGATACAGAAGAGAGCTTGGGCATTCTGATGGTAGCTGCAGCCTCATGATGTGTACATGCCCAAGAAAATCCATGCCGGGAATTTTACCTTTTAGCACAGACCATTACCTGTAGTCATTGTTAATACAAAAAGTTTGAAAGGTGATCATTGTCCGTGTTTGGTGGTGCGATTTGTCAACGGAAGACGGCGGTTTCCTTAAACTTGACCAAGTCTCTTCCCACCACTAATTCAAGGGGAATCCCCGCGAAGGATATTACCCTACGAATTTAACACCTTGAAAAATAAATATTGGGGACAATATTAACCATGTTGCTCAAGGGGAATCCCCGCGAAGGATATTGCCTACGAATTAAACACCTTGGAAAATAAATAGGCTATTGGGGGACAGTATTGACCATGTTGCTCAACTGATGTGTTCAATACGTGATGTGGATGCGGTAGGAAAGGAGTTGAAGTACTCATCACGCAAAAATGAATAAAATTTAAGGTATTTCAGGCACCTTTTTGCAATATAACCTTCCGCGATGCAAGGAGACATTTTGAATGAAGTGAAAAAACAGGAACCACCACCCAATTATACTGACAAGCTGTAGTTCAAAATCTCAAAGGCCATGGTACACAAATTTGAAATCATTGTGAAAGGCCTACTCGTGAGTTTTCATATGAGAGGTAGCTTGTGCACGCTGAAAACTTTTACAAGGGTCCAGAGGCCACAGCACGGATTACATTTTAAATTTTTAAATTGATAATAAAGGAATGGTTTCAGGTTCTTCAAATAAAGCCTTATAATAGGTAGCGGACCATGCACTAATTTAAATGTTCTTACATCAAAAAATATTGCCTGACAAATTTAGTCCCTTAAAATTTTATGGAAGCTTGTTTTTTACTGTGTTACTTATAAAAAGTGATCAATTTTGCATATGGATTTTGTAGGCAGTGAGTTTAAATAAATACTGTGGAAAATTCAAGGTAATGTGTACAAGTTTAGTGCCATTTTTTGATTGTATTACTCCGATCGGTGAAGTGCAGTCTTTGAGTAGAGAACACGGCTGAAAACATGTACCTATCATTCAGACCCTTCTAACTCAAAATTTTTAACTAATGGTAATGGCATAAAAATTTGAAAGTGCCATAAGGGCGGCCCATATTGTGAGCTTTAACCAGAGGGATAACATATCCATTTTGAAAACTTCTACAAGGATCTGGGGGGGGGGGGGGGAGTAGCCTGATATATAGTGTGTAAGTCAATGGGGCAATAATTAGTGGTACGCTACCTGTACAGCCGCGTGTAGCGTATAGTGACCTGATTTGGAAATTTCCAGTAAGATATAATGGACAAAATGAAGCCTAATTAAAAAAAAAAGAAAAATTGGGAACGCAGAGGAGTCAATAAAAGCTAGAACGAGGAAGATATGAAAGAAAGAGAGAAAAAAAAATAAAAACTCAACAGTTCCACACTCTAAAAACAGCAAAACGAGAAATGTCTCACTGCCAAGTCTTCGTGAAGACTCGAACTCACGTCCTAGAAGGTCGGAGTCGAACGCCTTACCAACGGGCCAACGACAATGCTGCGAATGTGTTAATCCTTCTCTTTCCTTTTTTTCTTATTCTTTGTTTTCCTATCTTTTTCTCTATTTTTCTTATTTCATTTTCCTTCATTTTGTGCCCTCTGGCCCATGTAGGGAGGGCGGCTGCCCCTCCCTCCCCCTTATTACACCACTGAGTAAACGGCAGTTTCATTACCCTTGTGAATTTTCGATGTCGCTTCAATGTTTCCCCTTGGAGAAATACCCAAGTTTGAAGAGAATCAGTCCAGCCGACAAGGAGGAATTGTTGATACAAATTTGCATTAAATATATACATTTGACCCTCTTCCACGTGATCTGTGACTTCGGTTTCCATAGCAACCATATGTTTTGGTAGAACTAAGCACCACCATCATATATGTGAAGTTTCATGCCAGTGCAAGGTTTTCTCTATGAATTATGGTAAAAACCGATTTTTACACAATTTGACCTTTGACCTCTGAATTTTGACCTTTACTTCATGAGTAAGACACAATTTCCTACCCAGGGGTACCTCCCCACCAAGGTTAAAAAGCATCAGTCTAGCCCACAAGGAGGAGTTCATGACACAAATTTTCATTTAAAAACAATCTGTTGACCTCCGATCACGTGACCTTTGATCTCCATTTCCATAGCAACCACATCTTTTGATAGAAATAGGCATCCTTCCATGTCAGTGCAATGTTTTCTCTTGAAATAGCTTAAAACGATTTTCACAAAATTGGACCAATGACCTCTGACCTTTGACCTTTACTTCCAGTAGCATGCTAAAAACGTGTTTCCTTTAGGGTACCTCCCCACCTAGTTTGAGAAAAAATCGACCTTCTCGTCTAAGAGATATTTGTAAAACAAAATTGGACCAACAGACACACACAGACACACACACAAACGGACACAAACGGACACCTTTTGACCCTTCCCATTCAGGGACTTCCGGTCACCCTAGGATACCACATCATGGGTTAGACCCAGGAGACCAGTAACTTGAAAACATTATAACTGTGCCCATAGCAACAGAACTGATATTGCTGTTTAAAGCTCAACTGGCAAAGTGACTACAATATCTCACCCTACCTCACGGAACGATGAAATAAAAACAGGAAGGTAACAGATTGTCGATATCCAATAGTACGAGACAAAGATCAAAACTTCATTGCAGCCTGGCCTTCCATTTACATAAACCATACTATAATATAAAATTATATTATTGAGGAAAACTCCATTTATTAATTGTTAAGCCAACATTTTTGAGGAAAAGAGAAGTTTCGTTTCAAGTCTGCATATAGCCAAGTCCATTGTGTACATGTATGGAAATTGTGTCGCTCTGAATTGGTGTGACTTGACAGTTTTCACGGTACGTGTTATGTTTGGAATTCACTTTGCAGTAAAAATAAACTGGCATGGTCGATCTGAATGGCAAAAATGTTCAAATATTACTCGAATAACACCTTTTTTCCAGAGGCTTCATTCATAATAGTTTATTAAGTGCTGTAGCATTGCCAATGTAGCTAATGACATTTTGAAAACGAAGCTATTTACCTCTGGAAAGCTACATAAATGGATCTGTACGTGTGGTGAGTTAACTTCTCTTTAATCATCCTTCCCTTGCATGCGTAGGCGCACGGTATATTAATTGACATTTCCGCAGCCTATAGAAACCTCTTGAAACCAATTGGTATTTTTAACTTTTTATTGCTTATCTCTATTAACGGCGATCCGATATTCATCTACTTTAGCACAGACCACCGTGATGACCGAATCAGTTTATTAACTAGACTGGTTTGTCCTTACAGGCAAGTAGAGATCAAAGCTTCTGAATATGGTATGATTCGAAGACAAAAAAACTTACATATTTGCTCCACTTGATTTCTCGATCAAATAAATATTAAGTGCGATACAAAAAAGGGGGCAACGGCCACTTCTAAGCAGGCGCGTAGCCAGAAATTTGCCAAGGGGGGTGGGGTGGGGGTGGGGAGCCTGTAGGCAAACTATCTAAGCGTAGCGCTACGCCACCATAGGTTGGCGCGAAGCGTACAAGAAAATCGTGGCCGAAAATACCTCCCAGATCGCTGGAAATGACACTTCCCAGGCCTTGTAAGTTGCATCTGAACATTTTTTGCGTTACTAGCAATATCATAAAAATCATTAACAAAATACCAAAATATGCTCAGCTGCCCCCTTCACCCCCCTTGGCTACGCGCCTGCTTCTTAGACCAAAAATGTTCTGCTGCCAATGCAGCCTTACCCACTCTGTAAGAAACGTATCTTCCAAGCATGCAACAGACTTCTGTAAGATGGTCCTACCCCAGATTCGACCCCCTGTGGACTGGGGGTTGCAGAATATGCCCACGGTATTCTCCGCCTGTCGTAAGAGGCGACTAAAGGGGAGGACTTGCACTGTATTAAAACTTTACTTGACACTATATAACACATTTGTGTTGGTGTGTCGTTAAATTTCATCCAACTAACTAACCTACCCCAGACTCGGGAATATGCGCATGGGCAGCTAAAGCTGAGAAGTTTGAACGAATTAAGTGAACAGATAAGCGTGTTAAAACAAGCGGGGATTTTCGATGGTGTGATCGTGGACTCAGTGTCAGACAGCCTGCGTAGCGGTGTTCAAGTCTGGGACTTTCAAGACTGATCACACACTGTGTTGATAAACTATAAAGAAAGTCAATAAAACTGCGTAACGGCTGGCTAATCGTCCTTTGCTTCAAATGGGCGGATTATTCATATTTAACGGTTAAAGGGGCTTATTGAGAGTTGGTTCATGAATTTCATGATTCTTCGTTACACTTGTTGAGTTTTACTCACATCTTGATGGTAAATGGTCAAACTAAGAGATGTCTGAACATCTATCACACAACTGAAACGGTAATGATAGGGTAATTAATGATTGAAATCATTTATTACAAATTCGTGACCAGACATTGTTTACCATTAGGTATAAATCATATGCGACACCAGGTCAAATACAACCAATGAGTGAAGCTTCTACCAACTTGATTGACAGACTCTCAATTCCTCTTACGAACAACTGTCAGTGATCAAGGCTTCAGCTGTAGACACGTTACATTTTCCAGAGAGGATGGTCTGTTAAGGGCTTGGACGAGCATCGCAAACTATATGAAAGCTGTTAAGTCCATGAAAACTACAAATTTCTCACGTTTTCGTCAACTACAGCAAGTGATAAATGGCTTATGAGGCTAATTAGAAGCATTGCCATGTAATAACTTCTTTCAAACTCTTAAAACATATTCAATATGATCTCAATGAGCCTCTTTAAGTTGGCGAAATCGGGGAAATGGTCAAAACTTCCACTTCATGAAATAGTCAAATAATTGCGTGACAGATGAAGAATGCTAGGTGTGTCTGCAGTGATCTTGTTCAAACAAAGGAGTATTACACTGAGAAAATTCATACGCCGAGCCACAAACGAAGGCGCAAATTCACGTGACAAACTCCGGCTGAGCAAATCCAGTATAATCGAAGCTGTAGGCTTCGATGAATGATGTGTTAAAAGAGTAAGTTGATATCATTAATATAAGTTGTTGCTGTTGTTATGAAAGGATGAACCAGCTGCCCTGTATTATGGGATCATGGCCACTATACATTAAAGTTTGCAACTCCCCCAGAATTACAATGGCATATCCCAACCGGACGTATAGTGGCCATGATCCGTATTGTGTAGTCACCTGAAAGTTGCTTTATTGTCAGGAACTGCGCACCTGCTCTGTAATACGTTAAACTCCTCAACTGTGACCCCGCATTTTATTTAATTACCTTTTAAATGGTGATGAGATGGAGTGCAAACCGTGACTCATGCGCGCGAAGCGCACGTAAATATTTCCATATAATAAGATTTCCCTGACAAAATCTGCATTCAGAATATGCATTGAGACACTTACGATTGTCCAGCAAACCTACATGCCACTCAAAACGCCAGTCAAATAGAGCCACGATTCTACTCTTTTACGAAATGTGGGGGACATTTGATATTGTGTCCCCCACCTATCGAAATGTGGGGGACGTGCCTCCCGTCCCCTCAGGATTGACGCCCATGGTTCAGAATACCGATCAGCCCACCTAGAAACATAGGATGTAGAAGAGAACAGTGCTAATAATGTACAGCTAATATTACCAGACATAAATGAGTTTATTTTGGCACAGAGAAATGACTCAGTCCGTAGGAAGAATCCTGACTGATTGTTACAGTGATATCATGATTATATCTGCAGGTAGTAAGAGGTATCCCCTAAGATGGGCTATTGAACTATATTGACAGGTCAGGCAATGTGAAGGTTGTTGTTCTGAAGCAGCTAGTTCATATAGTGTTTTAACTCATTACCATCCTTCTGCTACATATCCTCATTTGGGAGTGAGAAAAAATGTTTCCAAAATTCTGGAAAAATATTGGTGAAATAACATGGAAAGGGATGCAGAAGAAACTATTGTGTCTTGAAACTATGTACACAATGTCATTTGTGGAAACCAGTTCATAAGAAACCTCAAGTGTTATGGAGCTACTCAGAGTACGTTCCCTTGGGATGCCCTGGCCATGGATTTGATGGGCCCATTTCCCGAGGGTAAAGATGGAAATATTTATCTTTTTGTGATAACTTATCATTATTATAGGTTGTCATTATTATATGCTTTAAGAAGAGCAACTGTGAAAGTTCTAGGGGCTGTGCTCTCACAGATATTCTGTACCTGGGGTGCTTGTCACACGTTTATCCCAGATAATGAAACCCAAATGGCTTCTCGGCGAGTTGTGGAAACATGCAGGGGGGGGGGGGGGGTAAGGAGAATCTTCACACCACCATATCATCTGCAAACTAATTGGGTGGAGAGAGAATAGAGATTAGCTTCTATGCTATGCTGTCATGTAGGTAATGCAACCATATGGAGTGGGATCAACATGTCCCAGAATTCAATTTTGCACTGAATTCGTATAAAATGACTCAACGGGGTTTATCCCTGCAGAATGATTGTACCTGAGACGAGAGCTTTGGGGCCAGGAGAGTGGCAGGGAAAGTCATACAGGCATATCACAAGGACAGGCTGGTTAACGAAAAATGTTTCAGGCTGCAAAGCAAAATATGCAAAAAAGTTAAATTATGATAAGAACAGGGCTCCTGTAAGGATCACGAATGGAAACAGAGTTTTACTATAAAGTCCCATCCTTTGTCCAACATGAGGAAGCGGTTTTCAGCGAAATTAGCCCACAAGTGGAGATGAGGACAATTTATGGTTTACTCCCGTCTTTCTCCTGTAAATTTTGTGATTGATAGCTAGATAAAGAAGGATAGATGAGTTGCACACATTGATCAGTTGAAAGGGATAGTGTAGTCCTTGAAGTCTCAAAAAACAGGTGGGAGGGGGAGGGAGGGGATTCTTTTGGGAAGGTGAGTTGGGACCTAGTATTGTTGAGTTTGTAAATCCTATTTTTGGGTACGTGCACTCTTATTAATGCAAAAGAGTGAAATTCACTCCAAAAGAGACTGTAGTTTGGACCACTCCTAGTAAGAGTGAATTTCACTCGGGGTGGAGTGAAAATTCACTCAAAGTAGAGCGATATATCATTCCATGCGAGTGAAGTATCGCTCTATTTGGAGTGAATTTTCACTCCACCACGAGTGAAATTCACTCTTACTTGGAGTGGTCCCAAACTACAGTCTCTTTTGGAATGAATTTCACTCTTTTGCATTTAGAGTGTTGGTCTATATAGGTTAATGCTATTGTGTAAACGCGATTGTTGTGTGCGTGCTTGTTTGTACACGGGTACGTGCACAAGGTACTCACAGTACACTGTGAAAGAGTTAGAATAAAGAGAGAGAAAATCACTAGCAGAGTAGTATTGTGGTTTTCCAGACTCTACAGTCTTAGCCAAACTTCGGAGGTACCTCCAAGGGCCCTTAGTATGTCTAGTTTTTGTAAGTACCGGTACTTTATGTTTATTCTGTATATTGTTTTCATGATACTTTTGACAGCAAGAGAAAGCCAGAATTATACGTAATTTTAAATTAAAGAACAAACCTCCTCCCTTTATTTCCCTGTCTGCCGTTTTCATCTAAAATTCTACCTTGCATGGTAAATGCGTTTCATAGCACTGTGGTGAAAAGAGGAATCTGGTCATCGTGCTGTATGGTTATACTGTCAGCTTTGGTTTTCTTTTTACCCGAGTTGTACTAAGGCGATTCTGTCGAGATATTTTATTGGCGTCACTGTCTCATCTTGCTACAAGTAATGTATACGGAGATGAGAAATTTACTTTACCTAACATCGAAAATGTGAAGCTGTGTGTGAGTGACTGTCAGCGGTGCGTGCGCGTGAGTGTGTGTTTGCCTGGGTGAAGAAAGTGTCGGGCTCCTCATAATCTGTAAGTGCAATAACCACCTGACCACAGAAACTTGTGCATGCGCAATTGATGACGTCATAGCTCAAAGGTCAATTTGGTAAAAATTGCTTTTTTGCTATCTTGGTCTATCAGTATATTAGAAAAAAAATTCATAAAACCACATATGTTAGAACTGATGAGGTAATCTTAAAGATAGTACTTTTTGGTTGTTTAGGGTGGGGTCAAAGGTCAAAATGTATGTCAAAGGTCAAATCTGCCTACATTTTGCATTTTGTCTTGAATTCCTACTGAACCGTAAGTCCGATGAAGTTCAAACTTGGCGGGTAGGTGTTCGACCATGAAACCTTGAGTATGCGTAATTGCAGGCGTCATAGGTCAAAGTTCAGATGTGCTTAAACTGGTTTTCCTCCACCAAAGTCGTTGGATAGGTACCTGGCCACGAAAACTTTTGCATGCTTAATCGTTGGCATCATATGACGAAAAATTAGGGGATCACAGTCCAAATGAGCTAAAATTGGTTCTTATCCATTTTTTTTTTGCATAACACTGTGTTATAAAATCATTAAACCGCGTGATATTTACAGAGTGATCAGAGGCACTTTCAACAGTAGGCCTACATTCTAGATGCTTAAGTTTGAGATCGAAGTTTTAATGATCTAAAAGTGAGTCTTTCGTCATAATTGGTTATCAATATGTTAGGCATTTTTAAGGTATGTAGAATGTGGGGGAGATGAGATTTGCAACTCCATGGCTTGCCCCCCTTTTTTTGTTCAATTCAGATGTAATTTAGTGATTTGTGTGAGGTTGGATGTCACACATACACCAGGGAGGTGTTATAACACCTCTCTGCATACACGCAAAGAATGCACGAGTATAAAGGCCATTTCAGGTAGTTTTATTAAAACGTCATAATACTACTCAGTGGCGGATCCCGGGTAGGCCTACCCCCATTTTAAGAGAAAAAAGAACATCCTTTGCAGTGCTTGCCCTCAAAATTTGGGCTTAGACCTGTTCTTTCCAGAGTAAAGACAATGGAAACCACCTTTTGCAAAATTTTGCATCCTGTCCCTAGCTACTGCTCCTCTTCTTCGAACTTTCCAAGTCTGTTGAATTGCTGTGAAATGTAACATTCAAAGTTTGTTGGACACAAGTTGTCCAGAAGAAATACTTTATCTCAAAGTGAGGGTTATTACCTGACCTTTTTAAGATCATTGCATTAACGATGAAATGTAGGCTATAACCTTATTGAAATTCGCGCAAACAAGAAATTTTGTTTTCAACTGTTTAGTAGTCACGAACAAACTGGTTTTTCTGTCAGGAGCAAAAGTTCATTCCATCTTCATTTGCCCTTCATTTTGAGAAATGTCATTCCATCTAACATTTTGTCAAGTAATTACTTTTCTCGTAGTCAAGCAGTGGCGGCACCAAGGGGTGCATGGGGGCATTTGCCCCCCCCCCCAGTCAGAAGCTTTGTCCCCAGATGCCCCCACTTAGCTCCTGAAGTAAAGTGGCCTGACGAGAGGAATAGCCTAATACATTAAAATTATTTGGAATCTTTGCATTGGATGATGAATTATGAACCAAAAAATACCTATCCTGAGGCTTAATTTTTTTACCCAGAGATATGCTAAAACCTCAGAGCATCAGGGGGTGTCGCCCTGGACCCCCACCAGTGGCTCTATACTTGAACTGGACCCCACCCGCTTAAAGGTATAGTGGTCTAGAGGGAGGCATAGCTTAAAACATTAAAACTATTTGGAATCTTCGCATTTTATGATGCATTATGAACCTAAAATACATTCATCCTGAGACTTAACTTTTCACCCAGAGATATGCTTTGCCTCCTGGACCCCCACCAGGGTCCATAGGACGGGTCTCTGGACCCCGTCCGCTTAAAGGTATAGTGGTCTGACGGGAGGAATAGCCTAAAACGTTAAAATTATTTAGAATCTTTGCATTTGATGATGCATTATGCACAAAAATATATCCTTTCTGAGACTTAATTTTTCACCCAGAGATATGCTAAAACCTCAGAGCTTCCAAGGTGCTTCGCCCTCTGGACCCCCACCAGGGGCCCTAAGGCGGGCCCCTGGACCCCACCCGCTAAAGCTCGCTTGAACGCTCGATTTGGCGCTACGCGCGAATTTTTTTTGTCCCCAACATTTCCTTTTGCCCTCCATTTGCCCGACCCCACTTTGAAAATCCTGGTGTCGCTACTGTAGCCAAGCATCCTTATTAGGTCGATGTCACGGTTGATTCTCTGTTACATTTTCGCATACTGGCCTGAGAGTTAAAAGTCATCCTCGTAGGGTTCACAACTCTAGTTGTGAGAACTTTTAATTGATGACTTTAAAGCCTTCATATGAGTATAGTCAGTTTTTGCCAAGGAATATTCAACCGCACAATTACTATGCGGATGTGATTGAACTATTTGCAGGTGGCTAACAAAGTCATTTTGTCATGTTTTCGAGTAAATAAATAAGTTTAGACTGACAGTAATTCCAGCTCCCGAGGATTTTAATTCGTTACTGGGTATTTTTGGGAAAAATTTAATTTTTTCCTTACGACTTATGTCGCGCTTTCCAAGATAACAAAAACTGTGAAAAAGCTTAACTATTCGAAGACAATTTCATTAATCAGGCACAAAGACATACCGGTACCACTGCTTTTCACATAGATTTGGTGCTAACAGTTTTGATCCGACGTTTTTGCCTGATATCGTCTTTGCAGAATCCAACTGGATGAGTAATCCAAAAGCAAGAATTTGATGTTGGGGGTGAGGATTTTTTCTTTTGCGTTGTTTGATAATTTATGCAGACTTTGTACGATAGTGCCGTCGGATAAGTTCTGAGATAGGGAAGGAAGATGAACTTTACATTTTGACATCGGTTGTTCAGGGGTATCCGCCATTATGGAGGATGGAAAGAAACAAATAACAGCAGGCGGTGTAGGCTATTTGTCTTACAAACCAAACATCACGCTGTTTTCTTTATTTCGGAATCAGCTGATTTTAATACCTTTTACATGAAACGCCGATTAAGTAAAATGGTGGCGCTTTACACACTTTGAAATTGAGATCACCATCAACATTACATTATCTACGCAAAGTGCCAAAATTACGGCTTGTAACACACCAAGAAAACTTAAGTCAAAATTGCCAAATAAAGATAACCTGACGTACCACTTTTCAAGCCTTTAAGCTTCTTCTAATATGGGCCTTATGCACTGACGTTACGCGACGTCATTTTGGCGGCAAAACAGTGAAGCATACTGCACGCACAACGTAGACTTCGTACGCACCCGTAGAAGACTACGCCGCGTATCCGACCGATACAAGAATCAGCTGTTTGCATTTGTTGGGGTAAGTTCAATGCTAGTCGCCACTGGAGGGTGCACTTTCTGTTATGTGACGTCATATGCATAAAATCTATTCGGTATTTTGAGATCTCATGTTTTAGAAATTTAAATCCACCAAGAAAAAGGAAGTTGTCTATGCAGTAAAATCACTTTGAATTGTAACGGCATATAGGCGAAAGCAGGACTTAACGTTACTATTTAACCTCTGCTTTAATCGTTCTTTTACAAAAGTTATTGAAAGTACCACAACCATAATATAAAAGAACTCTAGGGCACCATAATAAAAAAGAACTCTAGGGGAGGCCAATGCAATGTGGAATACAATAGTTGGCACCCGATTTTCATGCTTCCCTTCTAATCCTGTGCAAAGGGAAAGCAGTCCTGGATGAGGGAGTCTGTACAAAACCCCTTGTATGAACAACTTTTGTTTATGTAAGGAGAGCAAGATACAAAATGATATCGTAGCTTTGATCCAATGTATGCACATTCTTTAATGAATGGAATTGTAAAAGGTCTGTGGAAATATAAATGTGGTACCTGCAGCTGTTATTATAATGAGCATTAAGAACATTAAAATGCTCGAAAAGTTTCATCATAGTCCATTAAGCATTGACCAGTTTACAAGGCAAGTACCGTTTTTACCACTACATTACAGGGCCGGATTAGCGTTGTGTGGGGCCCCCGGCACTTTCTATAGCGGGGCCCCTTTTACAAGTTTAACCTCCTTTCCCCTCGCCCACCCGCTTACACAAAATTAATAACACTCAACAGCGGGGTAGGAAGATGTTTGACATGGGGGGGGGGGGGCAGACAAGATGCGATTTCTCGACTTTGAACCCCGACCCTTTCCACACTCCACTTAATATTTGCTCAAAGTAGTATATTTAAAGAAAAAGGAAATAACAACAACACATTGGCAGTGGTGTAGCCCAGGTATTTTATTTTTTGGTGGCTCTGGAGGGCTGGGGAATTTTGTTGGCGTTGGCTCTCGTTAACTGTCTAAGCGGAGCGCCACCATAGGTTGGCGCGGAGCGAACCAAGAAAATTTGTGATTTTAATACAGCCCAGATCGCCGGAAATGGCACTTGTCGGCCTTAATAGCAGCCATCAAGATGTGCAATTTTTGTAGAAAATTTGTGAAGGTTGATTTGAATTTATTCTAAAACACATTAAGTTTGTCACAATTTATCCGAATTTATTCAAAATTATTCAGATCGGAGTTATCCCCATGGATTTCAGTGGATTAATTGGACTGGAGATTTTCCACAGCGAGAGTCTATTGATATATCATGTTAAGTAGAGGTGGCGCCAGGATTTGCTCGAAAGGGGCGGGGAGGGCAGCGACCCGAAGCTCCGACAGCCCATTGTCGTCGGGTATTGGTGAGGTGGAATTTGAAGAAAACCTGGGTACTAAGACCATGTCATTCGGGGCATCTATATATTGCATAAAATTTGTGTAAACTAGGAAAGCATAGTTCCGCGTTCTTTAAATGTTTTTCCCGGATATATGCAATCATTAAGAATAAAAAGAAGAAAGAAAATCTCTAGGGGTAGACAGGTTGTAGACCATATTGGAGATAATATACATTGTATCGAAACCATCCCGACTACCTGATGAAATACCGGTAGCCAAACATTGCTCCGTGAGTCCCTCACCATCTGAACGTACCGCATGACACACACAAGAGAAAAGTAACTAAGCTTTGAGATATGAGATGAATTTTACGACCTCTACATAAACTACTTCTCTACATGTAACTTGGAAAGGTGGAAGAGACTTGCGCTATTTAGCTTTGTAGAATGGAACTATTGAAGAAAGTAGGGTCGTTCTATAGCGCGCGTAGCGCGCCGAAAATTTTGGGTTCTTATTAGAGAAATTGTTCTCATGAGAGCAAAAAACAGGTAAAACGAAACTGTAAACTATCGCGATTTTTGGGAGGGGCCAAAATGACATTTGGCCCCCCGTCAAAACACATTGGGGGGCCATGGCCCCCCTGGCCCCCTGGTTCCTACGTCACTGCTCAACAGATTAAATTTTAGCTTTTAACCGCTAATAACTATTAGTTGCTTTTACACATTATACAGTGATACATGCAGACATGACAGTTATTATACATTATATGCCAGATAGTCTGATAGTGTTAAGGCATGGCAAAAGTACACACACATGGACACGTAAGCCCGACAACCAGTAAATCAAAATAATGTGGGTCTCAATTCCCGCGGGGGCCCCAAAAGGGCGGGGCCTCCGGCATATGCCGGTTCTGCCATGGGGTTAATCCGGCACTGCTACATTATCACATTTAGATGAAAAGTTAGGGTTATATCCATGAGGAAATGCATTTCCATAAACAAAGAAATTCATTTCCTTCGCACATATCCATTAGAGGTGTGCTTTTTCAGAAGGATATATCCATTAGAAAATGTGTGATAACTGGGTGGTTTTTGCACTTCCATCATGAATAAACATAAGCTACACATGCAAATTTGTAACGTGAAAAGGGACTCATAAAGGATAGGTTAGATGAGGTTTAACGTCCCAGTTTCCAACCAATTGGTTCAAGTGGAGACGACCACGGCCTTTTTTTCCAGTTGTGGCTCACTGGCTTGTTTTCCCTACTCCATTGTTTATGCTGAGCACCAAGCACAAAGGCAGTAGGTTCCATTTTTAAAGTCTTTGGTATGACCCGGCCAGGATTTGAACCCTAGACCTTCCGGCTGCAAGTCGGATGCTCTAACCACTTGACCACTGCAGTCGGGACTCATTAAATATCCAATGTCCAATGTTTTGTTTAACCTTTATTTCAAGGGACAGTTGTAATGTTGGCATGCCCTGAGGGGTTACTTTGGAAGTAGCTATTGACTACTTTGAAAATGTCCCCATTAAACACCAAACTAGGAACTAGCTGAATGCGAATTAACAGATAATTTATAAAGGATTAACAAAAGAAATACAGTACTGGGGCATGACACAATTTCTGCAGAGCAAGTACCAAATCTAAGAAATGGTCAAACTTTGAAGAGGTATATCTTGATAACGGTAAAACATATTTGAAATAATTCTAACAGATTTTTCGTCGGGAGATCTTCATTATTGTGTAAGACAGCTGTTTTGGTTACATGTCCACAAACCTTTAAGTTCCAAGTTGTTGTTTTTAAATATTCATTTTATGTTTTCTTTTTGCATTTCTTGACTGGTGACCCCCGCAAAGTACGTCTCTTATTCAACCATAGAACATTGATCTTGACGTTGTACATGCACTTTTATCATTTACAGGATTACGGGGAAAGGAAAACTTGCTCCCCACTATGGGGAAAGGCGGACTTGCCCTTAATTAACTCTCCACTATTTTCAGACCTAAGAAAAGATAGAAAAAATAGTAAAAAGAAGAAAGAAGGAAAGGAAACATGACCAGAGAAATGGTGAGAAAACTGTTACTACAGCAGTATTGGATAAAAGAAGTAAAACATTTATATAAAATGTCTAAAAAAGATAAAATGATTTTTTCAGCGCGCTTTCCGCACAAATATCAAGTCGAAAACTAATTGCCATGTACAGTGATGAAGCTCAACTGTGGGGAGGCAAGGGTTGAATGTTGTTGAAAAATGTTGGTACCTCAATTAAAAGTTCTTTCAAACCGTATGCGTTGGCTGCCAGCCGCCACTTTGTTACCTGAAGCACTGCAATGCGGATCACCAACGAAACTGTATATGCACCATTACATACATCTTGATCCTTGCATATACGATTCGGGAGCCTAGTATACCGGTAGAGAGATTTAAAAAAAAATGTCGGCGCGCCTTGTGTGTGCCCAATATATAGGTGTACTCATTTGCTGTCTGTTCGACAGTTTACGTGGCATTGCCTCGTTTCAAACTTCTGTAGGATAGTTTGAGTGGAATCATTACTTCCAAATAGCATGGAACACCTTCCGCTATCCACTTTCGGCAACAACTTACCTACCATTGAGCCATGAGCCAAATATTTCAACCCTGTTTCAAATTGCAAATGGAGGGTGCAGGAATTTGTCTAGAAATGGTTCAGAACGACCGCAAAAGCCATCAAATTTAGGGGAAATTCTCTAGGAGAACCGTCAGCCTCCTGCTTCTCGATTTTGGTGTTCACAGTTAAGGTTTCGCCTGTCACACTCCACGAAGATACAGCTTTCACTGAAAATTGTTTGCCTGGCATAGGCTGCCTTGGGGAAGCCCATGGTCATCTTAAAGCGTGAGCTACCCGTAAAACCATTTCACTGAATTTGGACAGTATCATAGGCTATTCTTAATACTCAAATCTTGATCGTCTTTAGACAATTAGACAGTAACTGTAATCTATATCTTTCGAAACAACTTTTTCCCACAGTTATAAAGAGTAAAAATGTACCGGGCGCCCTTCCCCATATCTTCTAAAAATTAGAGAAAAATGAATGGAAAAGAAAGAGAATATGCAATGAATAATTTTAGAATTTAAAGATGAGGAAAACATCACAATGAAGTGTCTTAAATAACGCTGTTTTCTTGGGCGCAATTCGACCGCACCCGTTTTAGATATTTTCGTTAATTCCTTCCAATCCTGTAGATCATTTTGAACTTTTCTTACTCCCGTACAAATCATTTCACTATCATTATACTCACCAGCTAGTCCACTGCATCATACAAATGACTTTGTATTCCAAGTAAGACTATTAGCCTACTGTAAAAAAGTCCAACTGTGATTTCTGGATTCTGTTTAATGCGCATCCAATACAATTTGAAGATATCCATACCCTTCATTCTAATGATCTAAATTCTTTAAATCATGCACCCAATTTTCAGGGCATTTTTCCCTAATGCCCTACAAGGGCATTGCCCCTGGACCCCATCAGCAGCCCCACGGCGAGCTCCTGCACCTTGCGCCTTCAAGGGAGCCCTTTGCACATATATTGTGTCCTTTAGATCCGTTCTTTTGCACGTGTTTGCCCCTCACTTTCAGACATCAAATCCCGCCTCTCTTTTCTATATCGTGTATGTAGGGCACAACATCTTACACAACCATCATCTAGCAGCAACGCACATGAGACTGCTAAATTATTCATGAGTGATGGTCGAGAAATATTCCAGGGGATGAAGCCCCGGGAACTATTTCTGACCAGCTTGTTGTTCGTAGTTATCCAAATAACTATTCTCTGATCAAACCCAGTAGAAATGCCAACGGAATATAATGCAATGACACACTGCACCGACCCAACGCAACTCAGTCCGACTACTCTCCGTGGCCCAGTTGGAGACAACCGTTGTCAACTAGTCGGGTCACAGTTGGATCGGTTTGCCATAAACGGTGCAGATCCGACTGAGACCCGATTCACTCTAGATACCGCGTGCATCACGGGTTCTGTCATTTTGTCTTTCTACACCTGTCACCTGATTGCATCTTTATTGGCTATCCAAAAAGAACTGCGTCGAAGTCGTGACGGGTGACAGTCGTACACTGCCACAATCCCACTGAACTGCGACGCAACTCCCCCCGACTCCACGAAGAATATCAAACATGTTTGACATGGGTCGGGTCGGGAACAAATTTGACACTCACTGCATCGACCCGACTGCGACCTTACTGTTCTCAGTCCAACGTCAAAGTCCAGCTGCAGTCGGGTCGGTGCAGTGTGCGGCCTTTCAGGGGAGGGGGATAGGGGCACGGATTCTAGTGATCTAAAGCGTTTGTGATGCCACCTTTTCTAAGTCCCGCGGGTACTGGCATACAGTGTTGTTTGTACTCGAAATGGACTCGTTGTTCAAGTACCGGTACATATAGTCTTTTTAAAATAGTTGCAGCCGGAAGGTCTGAGGTTCGACTCCTGGCCGGATCATACCAAAGACTTTAAAAATGAAACCTACAGCCATTGTGCTTGGTGCTCAGCATAAGCAATGGAGTAGAGAAAACAAGCCAGTGAGCCACAACTGAAAAAAAGGCCGAGGCCGGCCCGACTTAAACAAATTGGTTAGAAACTGAGCCGTAAAACCTCATCTAACTAACTTATTAAAATAGTAACATGAAGTTGTAGACTGCAACAGGGAGCGGCATAATTTCCTACCCTTTCGGCATTTCAAAGTATTGTTACTCTTCAGAAGTATCCCCTCCATGTCTTTATTCCAGTATAGTTATATACTGGCGTGTGGACAGCCAGGGGGTCCTACATGGTGACTTTCCCTGAGGACTAATGAGAAGCGTAGAAGTGAATCATGCTGTCCCAAACGTACGTGGCAGCCCTTGCTCTAATCTGATCAATAGAGCGTGACCATTAGCGTAATGGACGAATTTCAATGGTGGGGAGAGCTGCATGAGCACCTCGGTTAGATAACTAATGCATTTATGCCAATTATAGCATAAATGTGGTCCAAATGGGAAGGGGCTTGCAGCCCCCGGCCCCACTTGGCATGCCCATAGGCGTGGCCATAGTATTTTTTGTTTACAATAAGTGTTAAGTGTTGTTCAAATTCAACTAAAGTTTTCTTTAATATTGGACAGAGCTAACAACTGTCTGTTAGGGAATAAAACCAAACGTTCCCTCCTTTATACGAAATACTTGATTCTTTATAGAAGGTTTGGTACAAATTGTCTCCAAGTACGTCATATCTTCTTTGTCATCTATCATCCTGATACATAATCTAAGGGTGACAAGTTACGAATATTCTATGCAGGGGCGGATCCAGGTACCCCCCTTTTAGCAACGAAAAAAAAATTATAGGCTGTTCAGTTCATTTCCTATCACCAATCGGTTGCAAACTATCATCACTATATCGTAAATCCTTGGGAAACTATGAAAATTCCGCCCACCTTCAGTTCTGTATTTTTCTTTAATACCATCCCAAACGTATTTTCTTCACAGGTACAGATACGGGTTTTTAATTCCTATGAGAAATTTCAGGGGGCTTCGCGTATAATTGCCACGGTTTGTACTCCTTGTCTGATGACTATTATTAGGTTGATAATGCATGGAATAGTTTGTATTTTCCGAATATAAGAGGTACAAATCCAGCAACCTCAGGCTTCCATCCGTCAAGAGGCGATTATATGGCAATCTTTAATTATGAGCAACATTGGTACCGTGATGACTGATGAAGCTTCATGATTTGAAGTTTTCTTCAAAGGTCATTAACTGCAATTACAGAGAATGTGCATTAAGGAACATGCCTACTAATCTTTTTCCTCTTTTGCTATATACCTCCTCTCTCGGTCATTCCCCATTACAAACTGTTCATCTGGATTCTCGTTCAAAATTACTAAAACTAAGATTTTGTGAATTGCTTACTTAGCTCTCCTGTAGTGCCATTTGAATGTCAATTAAAAGCATCATACCAGGGAGTTGTTATCTGAATGGAGATAGCACGAGAAGTTTAATGGATGCTAATACTTTAAGACCTATTTAAGTGTGAAAAGACTATAAACTAATAGCTGGTGATAAGGCTTACAAGGATTTCAGTCAGTTTGATGAACTACTGTATCTCCTTGCAACATCATTCATCTCCGCTAATACTCTAACAAGGGGCTTATATTGAACAATGATTTGATGTGTAGGTTGGTACCGCCAACCTTAAAATGACACGCTTTCTTAAACTCAAAACTGTTTGGTAGAACTAGATCAATACAAATGCCTCTACCTCATCTAAAGAGACCATATGCCAATGAGCTAAACAGACAGAAGCCTAATTCTTTTACTGCATTCTGAAAAGTTTCAAGTTTCCTGAATCAACCGGACATAAATCTATCTTCACAATTTCACTTAAAATCAAGCCGGTGTGGTCTCATTCGCGATACCAAGCGACACCAGAGAGAAAATATATTTAGTTTTCAGCATAGGCGTACAGCGGTCAATATTTCTGGGGGTCAGGGAAAATTTTTGCCCGAATTTAGAATTTTGGACAAAGTTGCCAGAATTTTGTTACCCTTGTGTCGGTTGCAAAAGGGCATACTTTATATTCTTGGCTGTCTCATTTGCCCGAATGGATCCACTATTTTTGCGCGAATTAGGAGGGCATATGCCCCCTGCCCCTCTCCCCGCCTCGTACGCTTATGGTTTTCAGGCGATTGGTAATGCCATGGCAATGTCAAAACTTGTCATCGCTCTACTCATGATGTAGCAGACGACAAATCTCTTTGTGTTTACTTTCTAATCCAGCTTAGTTGTTATAGAAATCAAAAGGGCAAGATAATTGAATGATTAATAGGTGACCTTGAGTATGCAAACCTCACTTCAAACGAAAGTTTGGCGAGCTATCTCTATTTGGATAACAACTCCCTGATCATATCAACGTCATCATTTTGTAATTACCCCAGAGCTTCTAGGAGGCCCTATGCCATTCTCATAGTACCAGCATTGTTGGGGAGCCAAAATACAGGGGGTATCACTAAATGACAGTAATTCCTTAACATGTAATCAGTTCAAAGCTTTGCTAAACTTAGCACCATTTAGCATCAAAGCCACCTTACATAAGAAAAAAATCTCAGTGGGAGGGGTTTCACCTGTGCCACTTGCACACCAAACCCTTCCCTTACACCCAACAAAAATACGAAAAATTTCCTAAAGTATGAGAATTTTCAACGTATGATCAATTTGAAGTTTTGTGTTAGAACCTTCACCCAGGACAGCACATCTACAATATATAGGTGACAAACAAAGGTTCCACCCGGGTGCAAAGTATCCCAGTTTAGGGATGCCACAGGTGTTATAAATGAAAGACAGTAGTTCAAACTGAAATTTCAAATTTTAATACAGTTATACAGATCAAAATAAGGATTATTCATCAATTACAAAAACTAGTACACTGCTGCAGTAAATGATTGCTAAATAAGAATGATTCAAGTTTATCTTTTAAACATTAATTCAAGTACCAAACTTACACACAAAGACTAACATTCCTGAGTCAGTAAAGACATTTACAACAAAATGATTCCTGGTAAAGTGACAACAAAAGACATCTTTTAGTAAATTATTTAAATTCTCTTTCAACATTATTTCACCATTTCATATTTTTGACCTAAACATATCTTAAGCCTCACCTGCCAGAACACACCCGTCTTCCTCAAAACAAGCTATATTGCAATTTCTTAGTTTCTCGCTATTCCTTATAGGCACTGGTAGTACACAAAACGAGTTAAAGCATTAATTTTGATATAAAAATAGTTTTCAATCTGATAAAAGTTACAATGCTTCAAAGTTTTAAGACCTTACTTATGTGGTTACACAAAGCAGGAATTTGTATTATTTTTACTCAATAAATACATTTACTCCATTCTTAAATAAAGTTTGGGATTGTCCAGTAATAAGAATAGCTTGAAAGCTGAGCCCACCCTAGTAACTGAATTTGAACAAATTTACCTTCACCTAGTAGCATTATCACAGTGATAGGGAGGACTAAAGATGGAGCAGGGATGTTTCTAACTAATGAGATGGATAACAGCGGTCACAAACTACCTATCCTTGCATGGAAGTGTCAGTTGTCTGCCCATCCAGCCACCACTTTGGAAATCTCAACGTTTCTAAGTAAACACTAATCTAACCCAATCCTCCCATTCAATAGTTTCTCCCATTTCCCCCTTCACTATCTCAGACATTCCACTTGTGAAACCCTTTTCCTAAAACTTTTCCCTCCTCTTTAGAAAGCCCATCTCTATTCTGCCATGATGTTTCCATCAAAAGATTAAGGAATTCACTCTGCAATTCAGTGCTTGTTTCAATCCAAATTTGAAAAGTGTTTTTGTCACATGTTCACTTTTGTTCTATGTTGTGGATGAGATAATGAAAGAGTTTACTACTATAACATCTCTTTAACTAAGAATATTGTACATCAGTACTGTCTTGTTTAAGTTACTGCCAATTTAGGACAACTGTATTGTTATCTCAAGGTTCTCAAATACTTCTCATTCTGCAGTTCCTCCTTTGTTTTACAGATATGCACATCTCTTTCAACAAAGTCCTTTCTTCATTGAATTAATCTTGTCTTTTACTTCTTTTCTTAGTTTAAGCCTCTACAATAAGATGTCTAGCAGAAAACAATAAGACTGTGCTATTATTACTTATGACAACTTTGATCTTAATTTTCTTAAAGAATGGTTCCAGCAAGCATTTAATTGTTATAAGTAAATGTGGTATTAAAATATGAGTATTTTAGTAAACTTTGCATTCAATAACACATGCAGTTTTTGAATATTTGCAATAAACTTTATGTCACAGTTCCTATTCAAAAAACACTTGAATAAAGCAAGGTTCATATTGTTTCTTTACACTGATAGCACTGATATTTTTAGAACATGTTAATTCCCTTCTCAAAATCCTGATGCCTCCGCAATTAATGTGATTGCACTAGAGTCTGGAGGCACTGAAATTTTACTAACGTTACTCACAAACTGCTATCTCATTAATGGTCAGGACAAAAATTGAAAGTAAAAGAAACGTATTCATCTATCTGACGATAAAAGTCACTCCTCAATGCTTCAAGTTTTCTCTAAGTAGAAAATGTGGAAATGTTTTACTGTTTTAGAACAAAATAAGCACTAGTATTTTAATTTTGAAATTAATAAAACTAACTGCACGACACCCTTTGTTTCCTGTGGTATAAGAGCAGGCACTGTATAAACAAAAATTGTAGGAGGTTGATATCCAGTTACCGTCAAGTTAATGCTGATGCAAACCTACGTGGGTCTTGAGTTAAGGAATGTATAACAAGAAAGTTTGCATATATTTCAAATTACCCCAAAATTATGATTCTGCCACAATTTGCTTCAAGTTTCTCAGATACAACAAAAGTATGATTCATCCAGAGAAGAACATAAGACACTGCAACACATCAGAGCAAAAGTGCAGAGTGTGAGATCACACCAGTAGTTTTTGTGGACATGCTAAAATTCCTTTGATAAGCTAAAATAACTTGGCTACAAAAGCCTGATCTTTATTATTTGTTGTGCTTTATATCCCAAACACTCGTATTGAAGAAGCTTTCACGAGAAATGATATTGACACTGTTAACTGTGACATCACTTCCTGTAGCCTGATCTATTAGGGCTGTGACCGTTTAGCAATTAATCGCTAAACGATCGCATATGTAATAAATGTTTAGTACAAAGCTACCAGCGATTAATCGCAAAACCCCTTTTTCAGAACGAAATAAAAAACTATCTGCAGTCATTACAGAAAATTAGATGTTCACTTTAACTCTTTTTGAAAAAGTGAAATTCATAACTATATGAATGGCACACACGTAAACATACGACATAAAAGTTGAGCTTCTAGTTCTAGGAGGATCCGTGTTTGAGTTTCATGGAAACTATGTCCCCCGGACGTCACTAACGCCTTTTTCATATTCATCACGTTCAAGGACATGTTTAAAGTCTCTATGGTGATCATAGGGGCTTGTATTTAATCGCTAAACAATTGCAAAATTTTGCGATTAAACATTTACTAATTCTGCTAAACGTTCACAGCCCTATGATCTATACTGAAGTAAAATTCCATGTTGTCTGCCCTGACAACTTACTGCTGCAATGTACAAGTACTGCACTGCCTTACAAGACATCAAACATTGATATCAGAGTAGATGACACGGATTCTATTTTGATTCTTATTTGCAGTTTGCTCACAGGAAGTGATGTCACAATTAACAGCCTCAATAGTCAAAAATATGAACCAGTTCTGAAGCATGTTATTGTAGCAGACCTGATTAGTTTTTTTAATTATGCTAGAGCATTTAATAGCTAAACCTTAGTATGAAGCTTTCTTAACTGTATGATTACATCACATCATACAACATCCAGCTACTACTGGAAAGTAAAATCTCAGTATTAGATCTGCCTATTGCTTACAATGTAATACAAGGTGATCAATTAGCACATGACAGAGAAGTTAAGGTTTCCCCCTTTACAAGCAATGTTTTTGAGGTATGAAATGTAATGTACATATAATGTAGAAAGCTAGATTAGCTTCAGAAGTGCAAACAAAGAAATGAAGTAAAAATGAAATATTTTACTATATTCCTTCTGAAATATCCAAAATCCTGGCAAGGCAGCAAAAGACTGTTGTTGCAGTGGGTTAACAGTACACACAATACTAACTTACATTTAATCTGTAAATAACAATTACATTGTTACTTAAAGGAAAAAACAGTTGCTCTAAATTTACTTTGAAACATAAAAAAAATCTTTCCCATGTCCTTTTCTCTTCTTTAAAGGCATCTTTCATGATGTTTTAGCATAGGTGGAGATCACAGGGGAGGGAGGACAGAGGCATGTCCCCCCCCCCCCCATATTTGAGAAATTACCCATTGACTTGATTTCCACATAGTTAATTATTTGAAAATGGGGTCATGTCCCCTTCAATATTGAGAACAAATCGCTGTCCATGTGTTTTAGAACACGACTACTGCATACTCATTGTAAACAAAGAGTGAAGGCCGATTCAGTATACTCTGGGCTATGTCTGCAATTGGCCCAGAAGAGCAAGGGACCACCATATATGGTTCTTATAGCTTTATAGTATTTGGAAATTTGAAAGCATGAAGCATCCTATATTCTGCATAAATTCAACAATTCAGTAACAAAAGTATTGTCACATGATAAAAAAGAGCCATTCTTGAGTTAGAATACCAGGTTACATGAATATCAAACTGGAGTGATTGTGCTTTCCCTTAAAGTCTAAAATAACAAAAATGTATATTACAGGCAGAAAAATAAATCTGATTGGTTTAACTTGCATCTTCTAGCTCTCATTCCTGTCTTAGGATAAATAAAGCATCCCACTTAATTGATGGACAGCAAACAACGTGTAGGGTCAAGCTGGTGTTGTGTAATGTTGCCTGCTTTTGTTTTTGAAGATTAAATGATTACAAGACCCTATTCACAACACTTTATGAGAAGCAGTAACTTAAGGTCAGTCACGTCACTCTGTAACAAAAGCACACTGATCTTATTTTCGAATAAAGTTGCAGTGGATTCAGCAATTTCAGATACTTTCAATGAAAAAAAAAAAGAAAAGATCCAAAACACTTGTATCCCCCTCTACATATCGTCATAAAATTTGATTTGATAATTGTACAGGTCATACAAAAAATTAGGGCATGATACACATGTAGCTGTTTGACAAATTAAAGATACACAGGTAGCTGTTTGACAACTTAATGATACAGAACTAGGTAGCTGTTTGACAAAGTGATGATACACAACTAGGTAGCTGTTTGACAAAGTGATGATACACACACAACTAGGTAGCTGTTTGACAAAGTGATGATACACAACTAGGTAGCTGTTTGACAAAGTGATGATACACAACTAGGTAGCTGTTTGACAAAGTGATGAGACACAACTAGGTAGCTGTTTGACAAAGTGATGATACACAACTAGGTAGCTGCTTCACAAATTAATGATACACAACTAGGTAGCTGTTTGACAAAGTGATGATACACAACTAGGTGGCTGTTTGACAAAGTGATGATACACAAACAGGTAGCTGTTTGACAAAGTGATGAGACACAACTAGGTAGCTGTTTGATAAAGTGATGATACACAACTAGGTGGCTGTTTGACAAAGTGATGAGACACAACTAGGTAGCTGTTTGACAAAGTGATGATCGCTGTTTGACAAAGTGATGATACACAACTAGGTAGCTGTTTGACAAAGTGATGATCACTGTTTGACAAAGTGATGATACACAACTAGGTAGCTGTTTGACAAAGTGATGATACACAACTAGGTAGCTGTTTGACAAAGTGATGATACACAACTAGGTAGCTGTTTGACAAAGTGATGATACACAACTAGGTAGCTGTTTGACAAAGTGATGAGACAACTACGTAGCTGTTTGACAAAGTGATGATACACAACTAGGTAACTGCTTCACAAATTAATGATACACAACTAGGTAGCTGTTTGACAAAGTGATGATCGCTGTTTGACAAAGTGATGATACACAACTAGGTAGCTGTTTGACAAAGTGATGATCACTGTTTGACAAAGTGATGATACACAACTAGGTAGCTGTTTGACAAAGTGATGATACTCAACTAGGTAGCTGTTTGACAAAGTGATGATACACAACTAGGAAGCTGTTTGACAAAGTGATGATACACAACTAGGTAGCTGTTTGACAAAGTGATGATACATAACTCGGTAGCTGTTTGACAAAGTGATGATACAAAACTAGGTAGCTGTTTGACAAAGTGATGATACTCAACTAGGTAGCTGTTTGACAAAGTGATGATACATAACTAGGTAGCTGTTTGACAAAGTGATGATACAAAACTAGGTAGCTGTTTGACAAAGTGATGATACTCAACTAGGTAGCTGTTTGACAAAGTGATGATACACAACTAGGTAGCTGTTTGACAAAGTGATGAGACACAACTAGGTAGCTGTTTGACAAAGACTTCAGATCTCAAATGTCTCTTCTTATCTACATCTGCCTCTTATAAAATTATGTAGATTTCTGCATTTTTTATGTTTTTTATAACGTAAGTTTGCATGTGTAATTGCTCTAGAACACAAGGTGCTGACTGGCAGTTTGGAATCTGTGAGGTCAAAAAGAAAAAAAGATTAAAAGAAGTTTCCAGTTTCCTCTTCTGTGACAATGATTTCATCATAACACAGGCCTGGAGGGGCAAACTTTAATCACTTCCATAATATCTGAAGCTCTAAATACTGCAAATGTTCCATTATTCATGTATTCAACACAATTTTTAAGAGAATGAGCTATCACCCCCACCTTATTTTGAGACATGAGCTAAATGTTACTACGCTCCTCGTATTTGCCTCACAAGTATCTTTCGCTGTGTTTCACGACACAAACATTACACATCACAGGTATAGTACCGTATGGAGTTATATTAATTAAAAAACCTCAAATCCTCATGTGTTGTCATATGGTTTAAAAGCACTATACAAGATTTAGCATATCCAGATATGCTAATTCAATACACTTACAACATAATTGACAGACATACCATCGATCAATTGGACAAAAAAGTTGAGTTTGCTAATTACAAGTGTATATCACAACATTGTATTCAACTGGGTGGGAGGTTCATTTTTATTACTGAATGTAATGCACTGTCCTTGTGCAAAACAGTATCAAACTAAAGGCCGAGTCACATTATTGTGGGCATGCTACATGGGCTTGTTGAGTGCATGGATTTTGTTGCACGCAGGAAAATTTCTGTGGGCAGGCCAAAATATGGGTGGGTTTAGCGTGGAACTAGCTTGTTGGATGCGTGGTACTTGCGTGTGCTCCGTGTGACATGCGTGCCAGGTGCATGAGAGCTTACAGACTGGATCTGTGTTTGGTCCGGGCCACATACGGGCACTGCAGGTTACCTGCATGTCAGAAACGTGACACCTGCGTGAGAGTTGCTTGCAAGTTGCGAGGGTTGCGCGTGCCGCTAAAGGGCATATAAATGCAGGTCGGGTGGAAAGGTCATCACTTCCAAGCAGTGTTGTAGTTGAGACCAGCATATCTGAGACAGAGACCAAGACGGAGACCAGTGGGTGTCGAGACCGAGACCAGAGCAGAATTCGAGACTGAGACCGAGACCGAATGTACATAATTGTATAAGAAAATGAAACAAACTGTTCAACCTTCTGAAAACTCTTTTACCTGACTTTACTACCTTATGCTCTACAAACGACCTATAGCAAGACCTATACAAAGAGTGCATCAGCTCATTGATATATACACCTGTTTTCTATTATCATATGCCCAACATAGTTATCATAATTAATAAGTTAACACAATCATTTATTTTTCTAATGTGGCCCTTCTCTTTAAATCAGAGTCAGTCAGTGCTACAAGTGTTCAGTATCGATAAACTTGGTGCCAATTAATGCATCATAGTGAGTTTGTCCAACCCACAGAAAAATGAGTCACAGAACTCTAGTTAGTGCCAACTTTTCCTTCGGACCAAACATGACCATGGAGTACTCGCAGTTCAATAATCGGACATTTTGTTTTTGAGCCTAGCAGTGGTGCTGCCAGGATTTGGTGATGGGGGGTAGAATAGATGACGTCGTAACCTCAGTCCCCCTAAGTCTGCGTAAATTGTACCTTTTTGTGCGCCCCTGCGATTGTATACAGCAGTGTGGAATCCTTTTTGTCATTACATAAAGGTTCTGTTCTGGGGGAGGGGGTTCCCCTCCCCTTGAGAAATTTTTGTTAATTTCAGGCTGTTTAGATGCAAAATGGTGCTATCTTATGGGATATTTTTGAACTGATCATATATGGCTAGAAAATGTCCATAATTAAGTGAATTCTAAATTTTCCGACTGGCTGGATATTTTTTTCCAACTGCCTGGAGTGGCGCCAAGTAAATCGCACCTTTTTATGCTCCCTGCATTTGTATACAGCAGTGGGGATCCTTCCTTTGTCACTTCATAACGGTGTTGTCCTGGGGAAGAGTCTAAGGGGAATCCCCTTTGAGAAATTTTTGTTAATTTCAGGTTGCTTAGATGCAAATTAGTTTGAGAACCATTTGTGATAGAAAATAGTTACAATAGATCCATCACTCAGTTGAAAACACACCTCACCCTACACCCCCTACAGAAATCTATTGCTTAAACGCCTTTTGGGATCATTTTAAAATTTTCAAAAAATAATCTGAAATTGATTGGGGCCCCTCATGCCCCCACCGTGTCGGCGCCACTCGAGCCTAGGATAGGATTGCAGATAACTACTATATGTAGGCCTAACATATAATATACAGTAAACAGTGGTAACACTAATAGGCCTGAACTCATAGCCTTCAGAGTTGCCAGACAGCTGTAGTATTATATCTGATCATGATGGCCAAATGTTTTGCAGTTGCCCTTTTTTCCCATCTAAGAAAAAACTCTGGTCGATAACTTAAGATATTTATATATGGAACTGGTATACATTAGTTCATTCTACTTTTTTGATAGCTAAATGATCATTAGTAGCCAGATTGGGTTAACTATGGTCATGTAAAGGCCGACAGGCAATCATGAAGAGCTAGGAATGGATAGCACTGAACAAACACTGAGACGGGGATTTCAACACACACACACACACACACACAGTGAACATGCATTGCAGTGCAGTACCAGACTGCCACTTTTCTGATTGTAGTGAGTAACCTGACCTGTGCACTATTATCCCCATTGACCAACTTAAGTTAAAGACCTACTCATTTGCTCACAGAAGAAAGTTCAACCCATAATAGATACAATATATGGACTTGCTGGAAGAATGATTTTTTTCTCAATGAAATTTTTAGTTTTAATTTTTTTCTAATTTTTTAATTTTAGTTTGAAATAAATGAGTTTATTGAAAAAATAAAAAACGACAAGTTTTTGCCGGTCTCAAAGCGAGACTGGAAAAATTTCCGAGACCGCAAGGGTCTGAGACCGAGACCACAGGGTGTCGAGACCGAGACCGGAAAAACCCGGTCTCGAGTACTACATCCCTGCTTCTAAGCCATATTTCATAGTGTCAAGATGCCCGTTGGTCAACTTCGAAGTCATCCAAGAGTCCAAGAGGTGCATCAAGGGTGGCAAGGGCAGAGAGAGCTCTTCAGTATCTTCGGAGAACCGGCCACAAACCCCTGAACAGCCTGAACAACCATGCCTGCATATGACACGCGCTGGTGCAAAATTGCCACAGGTCCACGGCCAACCTACTTTCTTCCAGCAGGTTAACTACCTGTGACTTGTGGCTGCTACTGGCCTCCTGCTGGTGTTCTGCATGGCAACTTGGACTTCCGTGCGCACCTGTGGGAAAGTCAGGGCGAGATACTTCCAGGTCCATGCCATCTGAGGGAGCAAAAATTGGCACCTGCAAATTGCACGCAGTGCCTGCCTGCAATAATGTGACTGGGCCTTGAGCTTTGAACTTTACGGGTTTTTCCATAGGCCAAGGAGTAGCTTACCCTCCCCCCCCCCCCGCTTTACCCCTTCCAATAAAGTCCTAAAATGGGGCTTATGATTGTATTAATTACAGTTTTGGTGTTTGACTACCCTTTCTATGTATGAAGTAATCTTGAATCCTTTTTCATGCACAACAGCAGCTCAACTTTTACATACCTGATGATAAGGCCAGCAGAAACAAGGGCTCAGGCAGTGGAAAAAAATTCTAGGAAAGTTCTCCAATTGGAGCATTGTCCAGCCATAGATCATGAAGGAACTGATATAAATTATTGCTGACAGACACCTGGTATTTTAAGAAGAGATTAATAAAGTTAAGTTTATTTTGTATTAATTGATGGACTAGGGGGATATTGTACAACCAAGCCAATACAACTATGCATGTACAGCCTACAAGTGACTTTTAGCTTGCTTGGCTACTGCCTACTTGCACTACAGTACTGTTTTTGTAGTAATGAGCTGAAGGAAAAAATTTCTGTCTGCTCGGTAGCTTTTGATTTCTAGGTCATAAGTCAGTGTGCCTCCCTCTACATAAGGTTCCTTACAGTTCACTTTCATGTCATACTGTACAACCACATTCACTACTGAGGGGGTGAGAATTCTAACAAGAATGGAAACTTCAGGAAAAGTGACAAAAATAACCAAAAACCAGAATGCAAAATGCATTGAGGTTTCGATGACATATGTTCTACTCCAAATAATGCCATGATGTCCCATATCTTTCAGTCACTGGTCAAATGCTATTTTAATGTGTTGGAAAAATAGTTTTGTGCTCCTATTCAATCTTGGGAATTCTTGGGAAATATTGCATTTTGACCTCTGGTGACCCCAAGATGACAATCTTGGGAATTCTTGGGAAATTTGCTTTTTGACCTCTGGTGACCCCAGATGACAATCTTGGGAATTCTTGGAAAATTTTGCTTTTTGACCTCTGATAAGCCCATGTAATAATCTTGGGGATTCTTGTGAAATGTTTTTTTTTTGACCTCTGGTGACCCCAGATGACCTTTGACCCTTCACCAAAAACAATAGGGTTCACCTTCTCACCATAATGCATCCACATACTACGTATGAAATCTATGCAAGCTTCCAACCTTGCGATATCGTGTCAACAAGGTTTTCAGTGTTTGACCCTGGTGACCCCAGATGACCTTTGATTCCCACCATAAACAATAAGGTTCATCTTCTAACCATAACACATCCACACATGTTAAAGATCAAAGTGTCACAAACACACACACACGCCATCATGAATGCATAGGTTTCTCTTATCATCGAAACCAGTTACCATTTCAGCTTATAAAAAGAATCTGATAAATAGAGAGATAAATATTCCAGCAAGTTTGGTATTTCCTCTTAAAGTCATGAAGACACAATCACTGGTGCAAACAGGTGACTTTATGCCTGGGACCATTTCTTACCAGTTAAGGAGCAGGAAAGACTTTCCAGCCTCCTAGGAATACCGTATCAAAATTTTTTGTCTGGTTTTAATATCCTCTTTAACCATCTTAACAATGTTGATATGTGAGAGTTAAAAGGTTCTCTAATACAATCCAGGAGCTGAAACCACTTCCTCAAACTGCTCGTTGTAATTTAAGAAATAGGACAATTACACCAAAATTCTGAAAAATTCTTTTATTTCTGCCATCTTTAATGAGGGTTACACAAACTTATTTCAGGTCTGTTACAAAGTTTAGATTTATTATATGTACAGAAGCACAAGTTTCTTTTAATCATTATAACGCTTGACTGTTTGTCAAATTCTTCTAATAACATACTTTCATGTACTCCACTGGATTTTTAACAAACTTTTAACTTAAAGGCTACTCCTCAACTGCCATAGAAGGTTCAATTAAATGAATTTCACTTCAGATTTTTCATCTTCAAAAAAATCTTTGGATAGTCACGTTTCACCTGACCTTTACACCAGATTACAATCTTGAAGTTAAGTGAGATACTGTACTTTACCTTGTAAGGAGTAGGGTTCAGAGCCCTTTTGTGATCATTTCGAAGAGACTTCAATGAAGTTTGAACTCTCTCTTTAATATCTTTGAGAGAGGGCAGAGGATGACAAACCTTGGAGGAGAAACCAGAGGAAAAGGTTAATTAAAAGAAACTTTCGTTTTAACTTTAAGATGGCACAAAGATAATTCATGGTTCATCATGATGCAGATCAGAGGTTATGGTTTAAAAATGTTGCCATAGCAACTGGTTCAAAGTACCAAAGCTGAATAAAAGCTCTTACATGGAGCCAAAAACTCTTCCAAATAAGACACACATCCAAAGCTTTGGTGTCTTTCTAGCCTGGATGGCTGGTCACAAAAATTAACCATCAACCAGTGTGAAAGTTACAGCAGCTTCAGGGATTAAAACTGCCAGACATTTCAATGACTTTAATACAAGTCAGTCAAACATACAAGTTATGCATCACTTCTGTGTAAGGTCTGGCAGTATTGTGAAAAAAATATTGGTATACCTCCTGCAAAATACCAGTAATATTGGTATATCTAGATGCAAAATTTGGCGTAATTAGTTAAGTGACATATGTGCTATGTAAGTCCATATTTCTTGTATGATCAAAAGACAAACAGGTCTAATGCTTTTAATAGCATAAACAGAAAAGCACTAAAACACATCTTTTCTATTAATCAGAAGGCCAAGAGGCTTAATGATTCCTTGCCTGTAAAATATAATTTTAGCACCATGGTTCCTCACTCATGTTTGCCAGGTGTTCACTGTCTGACCTCTGGTAACCCCAAATGACCTTTGACCTTCACCAAAATCAATAAGGACCACCTACTCAATATGTGCTAGCAAGACACATGCCAACTTTAAAAGTCACTGAAGTTTCTTGTCTGGAGATACTGTGTTTATGAGCATTTTTGATGACTTTAACAGTTTGACCTCTTGTGACCTCAGGGGACCTTTGACCTCCACCAAAAATAATTGGGATCATCTACTCAATGTGATGTATCTAATGTTACATATCAAGTATAACATTCCTCACAATTACCCTTCTTGAGATATGCTGTTTACAAGCAGAGAGTCACACATGCACAAACACATGGCATCACCATTGCATAGCTTCCTCTGCCTCCTGGTATTACTCGGGAATAGGAATATATGTGTATATACCTGTATTCCAAAATTCTGAGCACCTAGTAGTACTGAAGTATGGGCCTACATATATCTACAGCACCAGCCTACCTTCTGATATAAACATCTGCACTACCCACATCTCCCCTTAGCATATCCCAAAGTTAACTGCATGTGCAGTCTCTGCCATTACCAGTAATACTCAATAACTATGAATATATGTGAAGGTGTACATATATTAGTATTCATGCATTTGGAACACCTTCTGATATCAGTATTTTCAAATTACCAGTATTCTGGTATTTTTGAGAATACCAAAATTTGGATATATCAATATTACAGAATTTCCATTCTTTCGGGAATGTTGGCATACCGGTATTATTCCCATAATTCAATATTAGCGGGACCCTATTTCTGTAAATCAGGTGTGTGTTACTTAACATGTTAGTCATGGAAGTCGTTGAGGGGTGAGTCAATATACACACTTAAAGTGTGCAAAGTATGACCATGCCTGAGTATGGTGCATTGCATCATTCAGTTGATACATGCATTATACTAATGTCAGTAGGGAAACTACCCTATTAACATTTGTTTTGTGATGTCAAAGTTCAAGACTTCTTAAAGGCCGAGGAGATATTTTCAAAACTGAGGAATAAAGAAATACTTTTGGAGCCATATTGTAATATATGTAATTTTTCCAGACTAAGTACCCCAAATTTAAATACAGTCAAGACCATTCAAGTTTCACTTTTTTCCCTAGACTTTTCCATTTTCCCTGCTGGAAGGAAACTCTGCATACACATCATTTTTCAGGGCAGATAGCATCAACACTAGACACTGTAAAGTTTAGGCTACCTTTTGGGAATCAGCTTAGGGGTCATCAACTTTGTCATTGTCCTTGTAGTCCAGGCCACTCAATGCTGAGGCCAATCCCAACCCCAAGGCCAAGGTCAGCTAACCATGTATACCTATGAATTACATTGCGATAGATCTAAAGCCTTATGCCATTTCAATTTGCATTCATTATCATCATCATTGTGTAAGCATATTACTTGATGCAATATCATATGAGACACATGGTGTCACACCAAAATTTTTTCGAACATGAAACTGATTTTTTGACAAAAATTCTGCATTTTTGCCTGGGATCTTTGGAATATTATCAGATTGCCTTCAGTAGCTACCCTCAGATTTGCTCCAAACCCTCCCCATTGAAATTTCCCTGGCATAATGGTATTAAACGAGGCTGGGACATCACCTCATGAGGCTGAGGCTACAAAAATCAGCTTTGAGACTAGCCTTGAAGATGACACCAACCTGGAGACCTCCAGAATTGACTGATGTCTTTGTAAGAGGTTATTAAAGACCATATGAACACAAGCAGTTAACAAAAAAAAAAAAATTAAAAAAAAAAAACTGAAGCAAACTACCTTCCCATCCTCAAAGAAAAGTTTCTGGAGGACTTCCACCTGCGCTGGAACCACATTGGCTCTTTTAGATTCCTGAAACAATAAACAAATATTCTAAAACTGCTTCACAACCAAAGCTATATCAAAATCCAAAACTTACAACTTAAGTGAATCAGCACAGTATCAACCTATCACCATGTGTCAAATTATGGGTTGTAGAAGAGATTACAGCCTGTATGGATGCTAGCAAATGTAAGACAGCTTTAACTGTGACAGTCTACAATAAGCCAGTTCAGATTTATCACTGTGCATGCATAGTGGCTTTAGGTCATATGTCACATGGGTACATATGCATGTGCTTAGTCTGTAAATTGTGCACTGTGTCCAACAATAACTCTAAAATATCTTGGTGAATTTGGTTAGTCAGATGAAATTTAACAACACACCCATCATGAATGTGTCATACAGTGTCAACTAGATAAAAAGGTAAAGTTTAAATACGGTTTCAAATACAGTTAAAGTTCAAGTTTGGTTTCAAATACAGCTCAAATACAGTGCAAGTCCTTCTCTTTAGTTGCCTCTTACAACAGGCTGGAAATACCGTGGGCATATTCTGCAACCCCCAGCCCACAGGGGGTGTCTTGGTGAAAGTCGTATGTGGTAAATTTTGTAAGTGTATATGAAAGCACAATTAGAATAATGTAACTTAGTGTAACTGATAATGACATTTATAACTGCATTCTGTACCCATATGACCTTTGACCTGAAGCCACTGTGCATTTACAGTAACAACTCTGAACTGGCTTATTTGTGCAACCGGGTTGTACCTGCTATGTTCACAAGCTGCAAGGTGGCAAGGCTACAAGAAATAATTTAGGGGCTAATAATGGTTATGAGCACAATTCCTACTCTAACTGTCCTTACAGTCATTTTAAAGTGACATGTTTTTTTTTTTAAAAGTTGACCAGGTTGTATTCATGATGTAGCCAGGTAACTCCCAGGGAAGAAAAGGTTTAAGTGAGAGAGGACACAGAATGTGACAAAAATGAAGACAGGTGAGAGGAATGCAGTCCCTTTTCATCCCTGCAGGTCATGCATTAGAACTTAAAGTCATAATGGTTTCTCTGAGCATCTGAGACCAAACCAGTTTAGCAAAACCATCCAAACTGGCTCAACTATCAGACCACCCAGGCCCACCTTAAGAAAATCCAAAACAAGCTATCATGGAACAACAAAAGGGCTTGTACAGGGCGCGCTTGTAACGCTTACCCACTTACTAGAGGTAAGTGAATTTCTCTAGCGGTAAGTGATGATGGAAGTGCAGTTAAGTGGATGACATATGGTTTGACACAAAATATTACCCTTAAAATTGTGTCAAAATAAGTTACATATTGGTCAAAAAGAAATAAATGCAAAATAAAATTCTATTTTATTTACTTCAGTCTGCTGCCATCATCTAATCTCGTTGTGGGACGTAGGAGTCACCGTTGCTACATTATGAAGTTATGGGTGTGTGACATACTGTAGGTAAGTTACCTTAAAAATGAGTAAGCAAAGAAGGCATAGTGGGCAAGTGGGTAAGTAACATAAAAAGTTAAATGTGAGGCCTGGATGTGTAGTTGATAAGATCTTCTCCATGGTATGCAAATTAAAAGTACAAAATATACCAAGATATAATCAGGAGATTTACATGGACTTTAAATTGCTTCATTTGGTGACACAGAGACTATCACCTTTATGGTTTGGGCATTTTTGTTTCGTGGGGGATGATAATTGTGCCTTGAAAAAAACATTAAATTTACACCAATTAAACTTTCTGTGTGTTTGGTTTTTCTCAAGTTGGGTCAAAAATGGACAGACCACCCACTACTGAAATCATGTCGGTTTCATGCAAGATTAGACCACCCAACCACTGGTCTCAGATCACCAAGACCCGCCAAAACTGACTTCTGTTTCAGGTGGTTTCAGTTTGGTCCCAGTTTTGGGCGGTCTATGCTTACCTTTACCCAATACCCCTGTACTATCCCATAAATAAAGAAAAGAAAAAAAAAATGATTAGTATCCAAAGAAATTCACTTGAAACATCTGGGACATGCTAGCAGAGGAAGAGACTGCCATTCCCACAGCTTTCATTTTTTTGAAAGAAAGGCCGTACATGCTTTGACATCCCTATGCTCTTTTCCAAGAACTATACCTCAAATGGATGTCTGCACAGCACTCTCTGGTTGACCTCAGGAATCTGCTCTTCCCCTTTAAGCATGAGATCTAGGAGGGCATGACCTGTGGATAAAAATTACGACCTAAAACCGTAAAGATCAAATGGGACACAAAAAGTATGTACAGTATGTGAGAATGGAACTGACTTGCAGTACATACTCACAATTCTGTACACTTAACTGTACTTGTACTTGTAAGTATGGATTTGTGCTTATATCAATTTCAGAATTTAAAGGTAGGGTAACATGCAGTTCACACTCAACAGGTAAATAATTATATATGCCCTCATGGAAGCCTTTTTGAAATTACTTAAAGTTATGGAGACATAACACCAAAATGAGACATTTTCACAGTTAAAGAATAAATTCCCCAATGACAGATCCATTCAAATTATTTCCATATGTTTTACTGTTCTCAAGATACACCTCTTCAAAGTTTGATGGTTTCTGAAGTAACTCATTGCCTATGCAAAACTAATGATGTGGAGTGTTGCACAGTGCTAAGATTTCTATTGTTAAGCCTATATAAATTTTCTCTTAATTACTGATCAGATAGTTCACACTTTGGTGAGTACTGTCAATAGTTTTCAAGAAATCAATTTTAACTTCCATAATTAATCCCTCAGGGGATAACATGCTACAAGTGTCTTTGAGATGTCAATTGGAAAAGCAGAGGCTAATGTTAGCCATATTTGGTAAGTCCACCTTCAGCATCACAAACTTGCATATTTAGCTCAAATTATTCATGAAATAAGTGTGAAATAGAAATTACCCTGTAAAATGGTCAATATTTGATGGATTTTGATGTGAATTTCGACTGCTTTTTACATCAAATATCCAACTATGTAATTTACAGGTCACCTGATTTCAAATACTTTTTACCACTCCCAAGATGAACATTTGAAGATTTCTGAAGTGACTTTTCACCTGTGCAACAATAATGATGTGGAGGTTGCACAGTGTATTTCTTTTGCCGATTCCACACATACTATTCCCCTAGTTGCTCGTCAGACAGTTTTACAATTTGGTGAGTGATACTGAAATTTTCAAGGAGACATTCTGAAATAAATGCCCTGGGGCATATCAATGTTACAACTGTAATAGAACTGCCATTTAAATGAAGTTGAAAAAACAAGGATAACACAAGACATATCTTGCAAGTCCATCCTTCCACATCATGGTGAATTGGCATATTCCGCTGGGGTTCATTATATTCACGATATAAAATAGAATTTACCCTGTATTTTCTGACTATATTTTACATTTTAAAGAAATATCAAACTTTGTCCTTTTCATATCAACAGACCAAGATTGCAGTTTCTATTTTGTAATCAACACAAAATTTTGTGGTCATACCCCAAACTACAAGACACCTCATTTTTATTCATATACAAAAAAAGATGTCTTATACAGTTTCTGACTGTGTAGATTCTAGGAGGGCATAGTTTGCAGATCAATTTCAGAATCCTAACATACTATAATTGTTGTGTACCATGAGGTTTAAACTGAACATGGTATAAATGTTACTACTACAGTCATTACAAATTATTTCATACCTTACAGATCAAAAACTGAAATGCAGTACAGAGTAGTCTCCTGCTACACTATATAAAGTCTATCGGAATATTTTTTGCCCTCTATAAGATGACTACTGCTCTTCTGTGCAAGTGGTCACTTCTCTCTCTGACTACCCTCCTCACAGGCTCTGAACACTGATCTCATTAACTCACAAAATTTCTAACTCTTTATCTTTTGCTACCAAAATCAATAGAAGCCAATCACAAGGCTCCTTTCAGTCTCAAGCATTAGGCGTATGGGGTCAATATTTCTGGGGGTTAAGGGATAATTTCTGCCCGAATTTAGAATTTTGGTCCAAGTTGCCCAAATTTTGATACCACTGTGTTGGTTGGAAAAGGGCATTATTTATTTTCTGGCTGTCTCATTTGGATCCACTATTTTTGCCTGTATTGGGAGGGCATATGCCCCCCTGCCACCGACTCATACACTTATGGTCTCAAGGTCACTAAGAGACACTTAAATAACACAGGGCACTGTGGACAGGAATAAAACTGGACTCTGTGCCATTCTAACCACACCTGTCTTAAACTGTGTGCAGCATGTCTGTTCTCCAGTAACGGTGTTTTCATTGGCTAAGTTCAAAGACAGACCAACCTGTCTTTTGAATGGTCATATGTACATAATTTATTAATTGAAAGTGTGAAGTCTTTGTGGCAGACGTAAATTTCAAGACAGGCACTGACTAAAGTTTAAAAGTATAGTATGAGATTTGTTTTCAGACAGAAAAAAAAAGGAACCACTAAATTCACACCAAAAGACTTTGTGAGGCTAGTCCTCTACACAAAGCATTAGCAATTTGTCTTGCTGTCTTTGAGACAGACAAATTGTAATGGAGACTGCCAAATTTAACCAAGATGGCTTCCCAGACAGCCAAAAATTGCTGGGCATAGTTGTCCAGATTGAGTATAAATCTGATATTCTTTAGCTTAGGCATGAATTCAAAATGCTGGTATTATGAGCCAAACTTTTACCACTAATGCAAACATTACATGAAATATTTGCATTGGGAGGAATGATGAGACAACTCTTTTTAAAACATCTGGACCCTACCTGACTGTGCAGGGTGAAAGCAACAGGAGGCATTTCATATTAAACAAGTGAGACTCCCAATTTCTTAATCCTGGCTAAGGTCCTGCTTCTATTACAAAAGACATACACACAAACACATCACAAACATTACTTTTAGTTAAGTTTATATATTTAGTGACCTAGTTTAAGTAATTATGATTTAAAACTTTAATGGCTCACATGCAAGTTACTCGACACAAGGGAAAGCTAGGTATTTCTTTCACTTACCATCTTTTCCAAACAGCCTACAGAGAAGCTTTTGTCCTGGTATTGTTACCTTAGCAACATCATGACTGAGTTTAATCCTAGCAAGACCATCCACCTGTACAAGCTACAAGTAAGAAGAAACAGAACTTACACTGAAGACTAATCTTGCTACACAATGACATTGGAGTAGCAGTTTTGTCCTTCAAAACAAAATGAAGAAAATTTTCCACAATCTGAGTTTAACTTCTTTTCCTTTCTTTAAATCACCTGATACAAAACTCACAAGTGTTTGGTGTCTTAAGACACTGCAGAAGGATACTGTTTAAATATGGAGCAGGACCTTACCCTCATAAACCATCGAAAAGATTTTATTAACTCTCAATAACTTTAACAAAAGATACAGAATCGATACTTACCTTATAAACTACTCCTAAGGAGGGCTGTTTTCTGCAGGTGACCAGGTGGGTACCTATGCCATATGTATCGATACTATGTCCCTGTTTTAATAGAGAAATATTATGGTTATCAAATAATAACAGATATTATTTTTAAATGTGTATATATATTACACTGCTAAGGGGTTACAAAGTTGAGACAAGAATGATTCTTTGACTAAAACAAGGTAAAAGCACCTTCCAACCTATAGTGGGGGTGAAAACCAAATTGCTGCTACCCAATGAGAGTGGTAAAACCAATTCCTCCCTTTCAATCCTTTCTTCCAATCATTTCACCTTTCACAGATTAACTCAATGAGGGTTAATCTCACCTTAATTAGACTCAAATATGGCAAAATCTTACCACAAATTAACTCAACTTTGGTTAGCATATGCACACACTCAATCACCAGGCCTCATTAACCCAACTGCTACTCCGCTGCAATAGCAGCTCTTGCCTTTTTCATACATTATTCAAATTCACCAAAGTACAGTATGCATTAATGAAAACTGAAAGTGCCCCCTCAGTATTGAAAATATGTGTCCCAAGGGAATCTACCTATCAACTTTAAAATGGAACATCCCTGCTCTTCACTTTGGCAAGAACCTAGACAAAGATTACTCAGGAAAAATTTGCAATGGTATTTCAACAAACTTGGTGAAATGTTAACTGACTACAGAAAAATGTGCGTAGTCTAATGTTCCTGTTGAACGGGAGTATTTTTGGGATCATCACTGTAGAGATGACTCACTTGGCTCGCCAATGCCTTACAAGACGACTAGACTGAAGTGAAGAGGACAAGTTGCTACTCACTTCAGTTTGAGGTTACCTTTCATGAGGCATCAACAAAGTATTTAACCATATTTTGACACCAGCACGCATGCAAGGATAATTGATTTTGGAACTACTGCCTCACATCAGAAAATATATCTAAACATCAAGAATCCTGGTAGTTGTTTTAATAATTGCTCAAAGCATCTCATCTCATTCTCTTTTGACTCTGAAATCTAAAACACAAAAAAGATTGGCATGTGTCTTGCTAAACTGTTTTAAAGAATATCGCCACATCATTCTAGACCACCCAAAATTGAAGTCCTTCACGGCCCTCTTTTAATCTGACTTTGCATAGGTGACAAGAGTTTAACCATTTCTATATAATGAAACAGTATCAAATTTTCCCACTGTGAAATGCAGGGCCATTACTGGTAAGATCCTTTCCAAAAGGGGAGATCAATATACTTGGATGTGATCCTTAGAGCATGAGCATTCTAACTACTAAGTTGATTCACCTTGAGTGATCAAATTTTCTTTCCTCATTTTATGGTCTGTATGCCATTCCAAAGTTCTGGACTGATTATCAGTACTAAACTTTGGTATATTGGCTGATATATGCCTCAGTTTAATATCCAATATCAGTGTTAGTATTATGCTAAAATGCTGACACTACCCAACATTAATTTTTCAAGCAAAGCTTGATTTCTTGATTTTCTTGAATTATAACTCCCAATATTTTACCTCAAATACATGTGACACTTTTAATACAACTATTTCTAAACCATAAATTTCTGTCAGCATTGTTTTACAGGCCTGTGACATTTAAAACATCTGTCCCCCAAAGTCCAATCAGTATGTGGCAACTAGCTTTCTATCGCCATTTGCATGCACAAATCCCTTACACTTTGTTTAGCTTTGCGTTACACCTGTTTTAATTCACATCTTTTTTTAAAGTATTCTGTACACAGGGCAAAGCAGCCCAAGACTTCAAAGAGACAGAAGGTAACACATGTACAGTGTCCATGCCTTATTTTCATCTTGTGTCAACCCATCGCCTTAGGAGTTGCCTTGATTTTTACAGTAAACTTGCCGGCATGTTATAAGCCTATTGACTGCAAAGATGTCCTTCCTTCAACTACATTTGTACTAGTGTTAGCACTAGGTCTTAGAATGTGGGAGTGGGGGGGGGGGGGGGAAGCTCCCCCTCCAAAATATTTTGAAGGGGATTCTGGTTCAAACTGGGGAGGGGGGGTCTCCTTAACATAAAAAGTCACCTTTTCCCTAACAGGTTTTTTCCAACAGGTGCAGAAAATTCTTGCACACAATTTTAACACTTGCAGGATTGTTGAGAAGAATGCAGGAATCACATGATCTCTGCTGCCTAATGAAAACACTAATTTGTACATGACCTGATCTTTTTGGTACAGCCAAGTTGATTATACTCTTTTCTGAAATATAGACATCCAATCTTGTGATTTAGCCAGCCCACATTTGTGTGATATTGTTGCGTAAACAAACTGGGACCTTTAATTTACAAAAACAATCTGGTGACCAAACTCTGGAAAAGTTAACATGTCAAGGTAAGCACTTACTTCAATTAACCAATCATTACTCATGACAAATCGTGAATTTTCGCATATTACATATGTCATATCCATTCATAAGTATTAAAAATCAAGCTAACTTTGCTCAAATATTGCACCATTGGCCATGTAAACACCTTTAAACTTCAATTTTTCTTTTAAAACTCCCTTTCCATATACCCTTCTCCCAAGCCAACCTTTACAATGTCACAATGGAGGATTGACCTAGTTAAATCACTGATCGTATCAGTATTATTCTGGTACTCGCTGATATCAAGACTTGACCTACTGGATCTTGGTAAAACCTGATATTGGTCCTATTGGTCCAAGATAAGTGGCCTACTTCTATAGTGCTTTGTTTCATGGATTATGGATCTTTATAACCTAAATGTTGGAGTACTTCTATACACTCTCAGGTATACCTGCTGGTTGAGAGAAAGCAGCGTTTCTTCGTCAATGTCATTACTTGCAACTATCGTCAAGTCTGCAAACCACGGAACATCAAATCTTAAAAAAGAAAGATAATCATAGCTATTTAGAAAGATATTTCAAAATAACTTTGTCCCCCCCCCTCTTATTTTGTAATTCATGTATGATTTATTGAGTTGAATCCCCCTTCATCATCCTGAAGCATTTTCACTACAATGGTACAAAAAAATATGGTGTAAAAGTGTGTTCCTTAATGACCTGCACTTGTCAGCAATTGTGATGAAATCTGTTCATGAAATGAATTTCAGAGGGATTCATCATAAAAAAGCAGATTTACTGGCCTATTTATGACAAAATTTCAACTATGGACTATCTCTTACAGTAGACCCTGAAACAAGTTACAAGAAACCCCAGCCAGCTAACTGACAAACACCTGTGATCAAGGGAGTGTACTATCAACAGGCGTGGGCGATTCCCATATTTTGGTGTCTGGTGCTCATGGCTCCCTAGAGTTGTAACTATGAATGGAATCACAGTTCCTAACCATACCATAAAAAATGTTATCATACACAATGTACCTTTGAAACTATATTTTCCCATGGTGATAAAACTACCACTCATATTTCCCCTTCATAAAAGCTAAGATAACTTAATTCTAAAATTTTTAATTCCTACTGCAAACTTGACACAGACATAAACTTTCAGTTCTGATATATGTCCAAACTAATTCTACAAAAACAAATATGTTCAGCATGGAAAGGGTTACGGTATTTGTTGACAGATTGATAATTTACTCAAAAACAACTTGGTATTTAGTTAAAAGAGAAATGTGACACATTTTTATCACTGAAGAAAGTACTGAAGAACTGAGACTCCAAGTGGTGCCACTACTTTAGTGTCAACCATGAGCCAAAGCTCCTTACTAGATTAACTCCCACTAGTCTCATGATCAAAGGAAGATACTGTTATATTGGCACAATTTTCAGATTCTTCCAACCTACCAGATGGCAAAGTTCAAGAACACATCAGGATTGTTCATGGTATGCTTATAAACACAAAAATATTTGTAAATAGTAATATAAGTCAGTCTCATCATACCTTCTTGTAACTTAACTCTTTGGAAATCTTCTCATAAGTACTTACTCTTTGGAAATGAGTTGAAAGCCTGCTCGAATTTCATTTGAGAGATAAGCTAAGTCTCCGCTGTCTATTCTGATACCGATTGCTTTGTAGCCAAGTTCATTCAGGGCTAATGCTACAGCACAAAAGTTAGGCAAGCCACTCCTGAAAAGATTGAAGATGATAATAAGCTTGAGAAATTTGCTGATTTTCCCGCAATTTGGGTTTTGAGCAATTCTGAGTAATCTTGCCTTAAATTGTCACAACAGTAAACTGATGCATAAATAACTGTTACAATGTGGCACAGCCTGCTCCTTCGACATGTTATGTAACATTGGGCCACTTGTTGCAGCGGAGGCTTGAGGTGTGTACCTTGTATGGGGATCCAAAAACAGAAAGATGAAGGGAGATTTTGCTACATAATTTCCCTTGACAATACTCAATGATTTCTTCCAGATTAAATTAAATTCACAGGTGACTAACGATGATTAGGCAAATTATACCTGCCAGCCTTGAAAAAAAATAATTGGGGAGCTACAAGCTCCTGGGCTTGATCATTGAAGCTACATGATCTTTACCATTCAAAAGTCACATGCAAATGTGTAGTGTTGCAGTCCTTCAACTCTGCAACTAAGTAAATTACTATTATGGGAGAGCCACAGAGGGCCTTAGCCTTTGGTTAAATTTTAAATGCCATACTACCATCAAGCAATAAACACTCACTTTAAGACATCATATGTATCCAAGAGTGCAAGAAATCTTTCAGGAAATGACATTGAATAAGCTATGAAGGCAGCGAATTCCCCTTCATTGGCCTGTCCATTGGAGATTGTCAGACAACAAAAGACTTTTTGTTTCCACTTTTCACAAACAGTCACAAAGTCTACAGTCTCTTCTGGTTTGGAAATTAGGGGTAGGGTCTGAAATCAAAAGAAACATGAAGATAGAAATTGATTTTACCTTCCCATTCAAATTTAAAAAAAAAATTCCATGAGATGTACATAACTTACAAGGACAACTCCATATACTGCACATGAAAATTTCTGCAACCTGCCTGTGATAACCAATCTTCATCTTCTCTTTAAATATGATGATGTGGCTGGTTCAAGCAGATTCTTTTAAATATATGGCATTGCCATACTTCCCCAAGCCTATGCCCAAGAGGAATTCTGGGGGTTCCTTCAAACCCACTCCCCCATAACACAATCATAAAAAGGAGCATTCCCTCATACAATTAGTTCAAATTCTCATAAATAAAGTTAAAGACTTTATCTGATCTCAACAGCTATTTTGGCAGCTCTTTGATAGCAATATCACTGCCATAGGCCTATTCTGTATCAGAGATGACATTTCCGAACCTTGTCCACACATAATCTACTTCATATCGTATTGCAAGATGAGAGCATATACAGTACTGTATGCATTGTTTTTCTGTACAGCCGGTCTGCAAAAGATCTCACCATTTCAGCTTATGTCCCTGACTACTGAACATGAATTACAAATGTTTAGATAAATAGTTTGAATTTGTTCTGTTTGCACTTCAATCCATGCTGGCCAACTAATCACCAATCTTAGGGACTTATTTCACTATGAATGTATCTTGAGGTGATGACAATGTGCCTTTAAGATCTAGATTCCTAGAGCCTATTAAATTTGCCATTAAATCTTAGCACTGCACAATTTATCTACGGTCCATACAATGAGTCCCTAGCAAAAAAAAAAAACACTTTTCACAAAGATTAACTTACTCGTAACACAAGATCCGACAATCCTGTGTATGTCATGATGTAGGAATGTGCGTGAGTTCCACTGACTGGAATGTCAAACAACTTGCCTGCAAGGACATTGCTGGTGCCATCAAAGCCTTTGAAAGGAAGATTGAAAGTAAAAGTAATGATAGTATAAACAAACTTTAACTACTTGTACTATAAGCAAACACCTTCAATCTACAAGCTGGATTCAATAGTGAGCGGCCCCATCAAACGCGCAACCCTCCTGCCCCACCCATTACATCACTATCCCACTGACCATACAGTACATCACAGAGTTAATACCCTTTTGCTGCCCTGTATCCCCTTTGTGGTCATCTAAATGCTGCTGACGTTCTTTGTGTATTCAGCCACTAGTCAACATCCACAGACCAGGGAGCTGCAAGAGAAACTCCCTGCTCAGACAAACTACTGTAAGTTTAAACATGATGCCAGCATATTAAAGGGATACCCTTCCAAAATAAAGATGAGTCAACCTGTAACTGCAACCACAATCAAACAGGATTAAGCATGAAAAACAAAACAAATCATAGTGTTCTTGAGTGGCAAACCTGTGTATTTACACCCTCAGAACACAGGTTTGACAGAGGTCGACACACTTTTCTTGTCTTCAATTTCATGTCACAGGTTTGTCTCAGAATTCTCTGTTAATATTGGTTTTAACTGCCATGCTTTCTGCATGTCAAACCTGTGGCAAAGTGTGGCAACTGGCCAACCTGTGTCAATGTCAACGGAAAACACAGGATTCCACGCACAATACAGACCTGTGATTACCCATGGCTGACATGTGAAAATCTGAGGATTTAGAACTTATAAATTGACACTGACAGGTTTTTTTTTTTATTTTTATTTTTATTAAAGGGTATTCTGGAGACACAAAAATGAAAGTTTCATAAAAATCAGAGAACTTTTTCTGTCTCTATCAGTGTAATTCCCAATAGCATGTTGCATTTAGAAGTTATGAATTTTTAAAAAAATATTCAATTCTCAGCTGTGCACTGCATTATGGGAAATCTGTGATGTCATACAGGCAGAATAACTGAACATCTTTTGAATTTCTTTATAATCTTGACACGTGCAAAAGAAATATGCACACACTTTTTGAGTTGTAACCATGATTCTCACAAAAATTTTAAACTCAGTCATGAATGCTATTTAAAATGTTTTACTGGTGTCAAGTTTCAAGGTCATATTAAATACTTCAATTTTAAAGAATTACAAAAGGTTTTGGAAACAATCTACAAGTATAAGAACATTTTGTACACTTGGACAACTGGAAGTCTGTTTTTTGATAAGAACAACCTATCTTTAAATACAAATATCTTGACATATGAACAAGCTATTAGTGTGGGGTTTGAAGTGCATGTGATGAAAAATTTTCTTTTCATATGAGATGTCTGAAGTTGTCACTGGCATATTCCTATAAGCAATACCACCATTCAATGCCTGGTCATAGTGCATATCAGACTGTAGCCCCATGGTAGTACAGTGTATATTGCACAATAAAAGGAGGTGACTCTAGATAGACACCATTAATAGACTTCGCTGTCTATATGCCAAAAGATCATATGTCAATGAAGGATTTTCCTTTTACTTTTCCTCAGTTTTGAGAAAGTTGGTGACATTTTTGCTTAACTCCTACAAGGACTGGTTTTGAAGCCAGAACTGATGAAGTAATCATATGAGTCTAGACAACTGTGGGGATCCAAAGTACATGCTACCAATAAAAAATTTTGAAAAACACTGCTTTAAAAAGCTATATCATGTAAGGATAGTGTACCTCCAGCATAACAGTACTTTGAAGCTGACAGGCCCCCATCTGGACCTTGGGCCCTCCTTAATCCAAACTCAAGCAGCTTTTTATCTTCTCCAGCAGCTATTCGGAACCGTGCAGCATTTGTGGTGACGAGACTATTGGAAAAAAGAAAAAAAAAGGGAGATTGAAAGTCTAATTTTGACATACTAGATACAGTTTAATACAATATGGTAAAATAAGGATTTAGTAAGAACATGAGTAGTGAAAATAACATGTTTAAAGGCCAAAGTACAGTACTATTCCCAAACTTAAAAGTCTCCTAATGTATTAACGTGTAACAAGTACAGTGACACAAGGGCAACCTATATGTCCAATAGACCATTAGTGCTGCAGTCACTTACAAACTCCCACATAGCAATACAATGGGCAACATGACCAATAAGCTGCCATACCAATGGGATATAGGACCACAGGGCTGTTGCCATTACCACATTGTGAGTACTGCAAAACTTTTGATACCTGCTCTTGATCCAGCCTGTCATAAATACATTTCACCTCAAAAAGAAATGTAATATTCTCTATGGACAAAAGAAACTCTCCCTATCAACATCCCCAAAAATACATCAGAAGTCACAACTTGAAGGAAAATATTATGGTAAGTTGGTGTAATAAAAAGAAAAACAATTTTCCTTAAATATTCAAATAACATGATATCCATTTAGAATTTCTGCCATCTTTTATTCTTATCAAATGGCCAGTGTGAATGTCTTTTGATGTATGTATGTAGGAGAAAATTGACAAATTTCCTTAATGGACATACAATTTAAAATGGTTTTCCCCCCCACCTTATTTGCATTTTGAAGGTAAAAATTTTTTGGCTGGGTAAACAGAAACAATGCTTATAAGTTAAGTATTAAAACTTCAGTAAGTAAATAATACTCATCTATAATGTAATTTTGAGTAGACAGTGTTCTTTAAAGGTGAATACATCAATACCAGTTGCTGTTATGCTTTGGGTATGGCTCACAAAAACAATTTTTCAACTCCAGCTCAAATGAATAACACTAGTATTGGGAGCCTGCAGTGGTAGAGTACCACTCTTTTTGAACTCCAATCATCAATCAATTTGGCCCAGTGAAAAAAGATATTTTGGCATACGTTCAAAATAATACTATGAAAATCTTGGAAAAATACAAAGAGTACTGTGTAAAAAGCACAGTAACAAGATAATGTAATCATTTTAGCTCCTTTCACAAAAAGAAAATGCTGCGGACTGAAAATTGAAACTAAGAAAAATAAAAGGACTGAGTAAAGCACCAAGTACATGTACTGATTACAGTGCAAAGGGTTGGCACTTTAGACTGAATTGTACAACATTATGAAAGTACTATTTTACCATTTTAGTCCAAGCCTACTATACAGCACTGGTAGCTACAACACTGACCACTAGTTATCTAATGCCAGCACAAGATACATGTCACTGCCACAAATTACAGAATAAGACTGCTTTCACACATGAGAGCTGATCTTGAGGGGGCAATCAGATCTGGATCATATCCTCCCCTCGAAATCAAAGGTTTTGTTTTCACACTTGATCCCTCGAGGCAAATCGTACCCTGATCAAGCGATGAAACAAACAGGAAGTTACGTAAAAACACCTTGACAGTACTGCTCAAAAGATGTGTCTTCACCCTTACACCTGCACAGACTATGTACATAGGGTACATACTGTCCATGCACACTTTTACAGCAGCATAGTGCACAGTGCAGGTACTGTAAGTGCGCAAATTCTTACTACAGTTCTTCCATAAACATTACAGCACTTGCAGATGGAGTTAAATAATGATAATCTCGTTGGCTATTTGTGATGGTAACATGGGCTCTCTTCTTTTCGATATTTCGGAGTGCTCAACAAATGGTTGGAGAAATTATCATGAGGCAGCAAAGTTTTTGCCTGACCGTAGAAGATGATGACTTGCTAATCTTCGCCACTCATTACTCAAGTTGCCATATTGCCTGCACCATGCACTGTTAAGATCACCAATGCAAAATGACGGATTCTTTAAACACATCGAGAAAAATCCTATGAGCAATGGGTTTGGAAAGGGAGAATGGTTTCTCAGTGACGATAACTAACGTTGGACTGTGTAGTAGTAATACAGTATGTGTACATGTACGTTCACAATTGGCTACCAGTACTAGGCTACTACTAGCTAGCTTTACACTGTGCTCAGCTGTGTTTAGGCAGACCTATGTATTTCATGGGATTGAAAAGGATGTTGTGTCATAAGTCAGCTTGATCGTGAATCACCTTGATTCACTGAGCTTCCACACGTTTTTGATCCTACGCTCGAGATCTGCCTCCGTGGGTGGATCAAAATCGCGAGGTCTGATCTTGAATGCAAGAGTTTTCACACTACAAAGTTCATCACAAGCGGCCCTGCTCGAGATCAAGTGTGAAAGCGCTTTAAGATACAGTATTATCTGTTAATGTTAAAGAACAAAAATCAACTTCTAAAACAATGCCAGGTGTCTTCAATATTGCTTTTACAATTATTTTTGAATAAAGTTCCTGTGCATGCAACATTAGGCTATTGACTGGCATGTTAAGTAGGCCTATGTACTGTATATACTGTAGGTTAGTAACATAAGGCTTACTGCATGGTTCTCTTTTTTTCAATTTGTTAATATTGAACTAAAGCCATCAAAACAGTTCTCAAAGAGGTCCATGTGTCAAATATGCATTTGCACTTATTTCAGAATAACTTTTCATGATTTCCAAAGGATACAACATGACGCTATCGACTGGCCTTCTGAAGGGCAGAGTTTACTGTAATCTAGCTACAACAGGAGTGTAACGTAAGACTTACTGAAGGATTCCATAATTCTCTTAAGTCAAGAAAATCAATTTTATGATACTTATAACAACAAGACTAGTCCGTTTGGGATCCAGTGTGGTGATATAAGAATGGTGAGATAAATAAAAATCAAGAGTGGAGGAAAAATTAACTAGTATTTTTTTAAATCCACTTAATACACACTTATCAGTGGGGTAGTAAAAAAAAGGTTCTGACAGATCTATGTAAAACTAGACAGAAAAGTTAAAGTACTGTACTGTGGCATGTAAACACACTCCACTGTAGATATGTATATTGTTATTATAGGTTTACCAAATTTTGTACTGTAGATATGTATATTGTTATTATAGGTTTACCAGATTTTGTACTGTAGATATGTACAGTATATTGTACTGTATATTGTTATTATAGGTTTACCAAATGTTGTATAAGGGGTTCTTGCAATAAAAAGTTTCGGATGGAAGGTACAAACTTAAACAGAATGCAAAAATGCATTGAGGTTTCGATGATGTTTCAGCCCAAATAATCAAATAATGCCATGATGTCCCATTTCTTTAATTCAGTAACTGGTCAAATGCGTACTGTACCTTAACTTGTTTGAAAAATACAGTTTTGTGTTTATAATTGATCTCAGGAATTTTTGGCAAATTTTGGCAAATTTTGCTTTTCATTCTGGTGACCACAGATGATGATCTTGGAAATTCTTGGGAAATTTTGTTTTGACCTCTGGTAACCCCAGATGACGATCTGGGGAATTCTTGGGAAATTTTACTTGTTGACCTCTGGTAACCCCAGATGACCTTTGACCTCCACTATAAAGCAACAGGTTTGGAAGGCATCCACATATCAAGTATGAAATCTATCCAAGCTTCCTACCTCAATCTATCATGTTAACACAGTTTTCTGAGTTTGACCCTATGACCCCAGATGACCTTTGACCTCCACAAAACATAATAGGGTTATTCTTCTCACTATAATGCATCTACATACTAAGTATCACATTTATCCAAGCTTCATACCTTGAGATATCATGTTGACAAGGTTTACAGAGTTTGACCCCGGTCACCCCAAGTGACCTTTGATCTCCACCAAAAACAATTGGATTCTTCCTCTTACCTAAAGGCATCTACAATCTATGTTTGAAATTTATCAAAGCTTTTTACTTTGAGATATCATGTTAACAAGGTTTTCAGAGTTTGACCCCCTGTGACCCCAAACAACATCTGACCTCCATCAAAAACAAGATGGTATTTCCTCTTACCATAAGGCATCTACATACTACAGTAAGTATGAAATTTGTCCAAGCTTCCTACCACCAGATATCTTATAAACAAGGTTTTCAGTGTTTGACCCCCGGTGATCCCAGATGACCGAACCCTACCAAAAACATAGGGTTCTTTGTCTCACCATAACGCATCTACAAACTAAGTATGAAGTTTATCAAAGCTTCCTACCTCCAGATATCATGTTAACAAGGTTTTCAGAGTTTGACCTCCTGTGACCTCAGATGACCTTAACCCCACCAAAAACAATAGCGTTCTTTGCCTCAGCATAATGCATCTACTGTACACAAAATTTATCCAAGCTTCTTACCTTGAGATATCATGTTAACAAGGTTTTCAGTTTGACCCCAGGTGACCTCCAAATGACCTTTGACCTCAACCAACAACAATGTGATTATTCCTCAAGATTACTGTAAGGCATCTACATACCACGTATGAAATTTATCCCAGCTTCTTAACTTGAGATCTATCATATTAACAAGGTTTTCAGAGTTTGACCCCTGGTGACCCCAAGCAACCTTTGAACCCCACCAAAAGCAATAGGGTTCTTCCTCTTACCATAACGCATCTACATACTACCTATGAAATTTGTTGAAGCTTCCCATCCCGAGATATCATGTTAACAAGGTTTTCAAATTTTGACCCCTGGTGACCCCAAATGACCTTTGACCTCAACCAAAAATGATAGGGTTCTTCCTCTTACCATGAGGCATTCACACACTAAGTATGAAATTTGTCATAGCTTCCTACCTTGAGATATCGTGTTAACAAGGTTTTCAGAGTTTGACCCCTGTTGACCCCAGATGACCTTTGAACCCCACCAAAAACAATAGGGTTCTTCCTCTCAATATGAAGCATCCATATACCAAGTGTGAGAACTGTCAGAGTTTCACTTCTTTAGATATCATGTTAACGAGGTAAGTGTCATAAAACACATACATTCACACGCCATCATGACTGCATAGGTTTCTCTTTCATCCAAACAAAAAATTGCCTGTTTTTTTTTAAATTTTTATTTTTCAAATGCCATTGCTCCTTTGAGAGAGCAAGCACATATCTACCAACAAATATGTCACAGTAAAGCACAGACATGTGGTTACAAAATACATTATACAATAAGCCTAAATTTGATCCCTTCTGACCTATAGGGGGTTGTTTTTTTACCCAACTACCCCACCGTTTTGTATTTGTTCCACTAGACTAAAACTTACTTAATGGTGATAAAGCATAAATGATTTGACAGTCCTTGAAACATACAATGAAACAGATGCCCTCTCTATATATTAGAGTCAGACATTGCGACGCTTCCATTCAGCCGACTTCATTTGAACTTTTTTGCATCTTTTGTCCTGGCTTACTGTACAATAGAAAGTAGCTGGTATATATATTTTACTGTCGGTTGCTATGGTGACTGTCTATGTTACATTAATTACGCTCAGTTTACACATCCAGTAATGAAGTACAAATGTGGATACATAAACAGGTACTCAAAAGATTAGACTACACTCTACAATACCAGGTACAGTAGGACTTCTAGGGCACACTCTGTGCCAAGAGGGATATAGGCCCACAGTACCTTGAAACAAACCAGATTGAAAATGTCTGCCTTATCAATCATGTAAATCGTTGAGGTTCACCTAAGGTGAAAGGTATTAAGTGACATACAAACAAATACCATATGAAAGTCATTTATGTTTCCAACATGTAAAACAGACTTGTACTGTAGACATCAGTAGCTCATGAATAGCAGCCATACATTGAGTCCTAAAGTACTACATATTCCCCAAAACTTACCTGGTTTGGGAGTCTATGAGCGACGATACTTACCTCCTATTTACATATGTATTTCCCTAATTGCCTGCAATTCCAAGGCAAAGACTTCCTACCAACAGAGGGCGCCCCTGACCTTACTTACCAAGCACTCAAGTAGCGAGTGTCATTCTCCTTTGCCCAACACGATGACCGAACGAACAGTAGCGAGAAGCGACAACTACGAAGTGCCACAAGGTTAGCATTAGTAGCAACGAACCAAACACCAAACACCGAACGGGACCACGACACGCAAACTAGACTTAAGACTCAAGAGCAAAGGGGGTAGGCTCACCTGAGGTTGTTCCAAGAGAGTAGGTGTCTGGAGTCCCACGCACCGAGTGTCTGGTTCAGCGAGGTTAGTGTAAGTGTGAGTGCGGACTAAGGCACAAGCTCCTCGTACAGGTCCGGCATCGCGTGGGGTCGGGAGGTGGGAGGTAAATAGGAGGTAAGTATCGTCGCTCATAGACTCCCAAACCAGGTAAGTTTTGGGGAGTCTATGTCGCTCCTCCCTTACCTCCTATTTACATATGTATTAGATTAGCACCGATGAACAGGCGGGCCGGTCGATGGCGGGCCCCGGAGCACTGAGGCAGCAAAGGCACCTTCGGTGGAGATGACATCGGTCAAGTAACAGGACACAAAGCTTGAAGGGGTCTTCCAGCAGGCAGCCTTCATGATGTCTTCCAGGGGGATGCCGCGGAACCAGGCCCGAGAAGTGGCCACGGCTCTAACGTCGTGGGCCCTAGGACGATGTCTGCCGGGCTGAATCTGCGATGAGATGATTTTAACCAGCCATCTTGAGATAGAGTCTTTGGAAGCCGGTTGGAATGGGGATCTCGGTACCAGGAACAGTCGAGGCGAGTTTCGGATTGGTTTGGTCCTTTCTAAATACCATCTAAGCGCTCGAACCGGACAAACTAGTTTGTCTTCCCGGATGGATGAGAGTGAAGCGATGTACGGGAGGAAAATCTCCGCCGGGGTGAAAGAGGCCGACTGGTTCTTAGTGAGGAAGGAAGGGTCTGGTAACATGCGGACTCCAGAAGGATCGAATCGTAGGAAACCTTCCTTGGTTGTAAGGGCGTGTAGTTCGCTACGCCGACGGGCAGACGCGGCGGCCACTAGAAAGAGCGTCTTGAACGTCAGGTGCTCCAAGGTTGCGTTGTGAATGGGTTCGTAGGGAGGAGCAGCCAAGGTGGCGAGAACCCCGTTAATCGACCACGAAGGGGGTAGGCGTCGAGTTGGTGGTCTCTTGTGAAACATCCCCCGCAGGAGTTGGTTGATGGTCGGATTAGTACCCGGTGAAGTTCCGTCTGGAAAGCCTTTATGGATAGCCGAGATTGCGGAGCGGTAGTTGCGGATTGTGGAGACCTGTCTTCCCTCTCGGAATAAAGACATGAGAAATTCCGCTATTTGCTCGGGAGAAGTGTCCAGGGGATTGAGGCCGTTCTCCTTTGCCCACTTATCGTATCTAGCCAGCCGAGAGTTATACGTGGCGACGGTAGTTGGTCTTCGTGCTGCGGCGGCAACCTCTGCAATCTCTGAAGGAAGTCCTGCCTCCTTGAGGGAATGGACGACAGTTTCCATACTGACAGGTGAAGGAGGCTTGGATCTTCGTGCCAGATGCGACCCTTGCCCTGAAGTAGTAGGCGACGACTGGGTGGAAACTTGAAAGGGAGGTCTACTAGTAGCGAGAGAACGATCGGGAACCAAGGCTGATTTGGCCAGTGCGGGGCCACCAGAAGGAGGTCCATGTTGGAGCGTTTGAGTTTGAGCAGGACTCTGTTGATTAAGCAGAACGGAGAAAAAGCATAGGCATATAGGCTGTCCCACGGGATCGAGAGCGCATCCACGGCCCATGCCTTCGGGTTGAAGCGTCTGGACACGAACGTCGGGAGTTTGGCGTTCTCCTCTGTAGCGAAGAGGTCGACTTGAGGTCTGCCGTACTTCTGAAAGATGAGGTCCGCCCGGGTCTGATTGACCGCCATATTGTTGTTGATGCCCGCTAGGTGGGAGGCCCTGAGGTGGATGTTCCAACGGCGACAAAGGTGCAGGAGGTCCCATGTTCGAGAGCACAGTTTCGTTGACTTGGTGCCTCCCTGGTGATTGATGTAAGCGACGGTTGTCGAGCTGTCCGAAAAAGCCGTCACTTGGTGGCCTCGAAGGAGGGGGGCCCAATGTTGAATAGCCATGTAGACTGCTTGAAGTTCCAGGAAGTTGATGTGGGAATCTCTCTCCGGTTTGGTCCAGTGACCCGACAGCGTCCGGGAACCCCAAATTGCTCCCCATCCGCTCAGAGATGCGTCCGTCGTAATGGAGGTGAGGTTGCGGATCTCCTGGAACACCACTCCGTGATCGAGGTTGGATGGGGTTGTCCACCAGAGGAGATGATCCTGCACCTGTGAGGACACCGGGACTCGCAGTGACATCGGGTGAAGGCTTGGTTTGAAGAAACTGAGGAGGTGTAACTGAATCGGACGCATAAACAGGCGGCAAAAGGGCAGAACGTCGACTAAGCTGGCCATCTGGCCCAGTAGTTGTAGCCATTCCCTGGCACGTAGGCGTGGTCTCCTGATAGCCTCGTTGACCTGTGATGTCAATGTCTCGATCCTCTGAGGAGAGGGGTAGGCTCGACCTGTTGAGAAATCCAGGACTGCTCCAAGGTACGTCAACTTCTGAGTCGGGGACAAGGCGGATTTTTCGTAGTTGACGACCCAGCCGAGATCTTGGAGGAGGTTCAGAACCTGGAGCGTAGCGTCGTGACAAGCTTCTTCTGAGTCGGCTACGACCAGCCAGTCGTCGAGGTAGGCGTAGACTTGGAGGCCTCTGCAACGCAGGTAGGCTAAGACGGTTCTTGTTACCCTCGTAAACACTCTGGGAGCCGTGGAAAGACCGAACGGGAGGGCCCGGAAGCAGAAGTCCGTCCCGCGGTACCGGAAGGCTAGGAATCTGTGGAAGTTCTTGTGTATCGGGATATGTAAATAAGCATCTCTGAGATCGACAGAGGTTGCCCACATGTTGGGTCGGAGAGCAGGGATGATCTGTTTCAGTGTCTCCATTCGGAATCTCGCCGGTCTGACATAGAGTTTGTTCAACAGCTTGAGGTTCAAGATGGGTCTCCAACGATCCGGTTTCTTGGGTGCGAGGAAAAAGGTCGAGCGGTAGAGCGGCCCGGGATCGGGACCTGCGACGTAAATAGCGTTCTTGTGGAGGAGGCCGAGAATCTCCTCCTCTAAAGCTTGTCTTTGTTCTGGAAGCGCCGGAACCGGTGTAGATCTTAGTTTGTCCATACGTGGGGGCTTGATGTAAATTCTATCTTGTAGCCCTCCGATATCACATTCCTGACCCAAGAGTCCGGAAGAAGCCTCTCCCAGTTTTTGTTGAACTGGGATAGTCTCCCCCCCACCGCCGGGCTTGCGGTGGGGTGGGCACCTTTAGGGTTTCTGAAAGCGTCCCCGCCCGCGGCCTCGGGTGCTGTCACGAGCCGGTCGGTTGAAAGGTGTCTGTCGGCCAGGAACTTGTGAGTCATTCCTAATGGATGGGCGCCGACGGAATGGGTGGTCGCTACGGCGGCGGTCGGAGGAGCCAGACGATCGCGGTTGAGACGGACGGGAGGATCTCCTGAAGTCCGGTGACCTACGTCTGGAAAAAGCAGCTGGTAGGCGGAAGTCGGCTTTCTTCAAGTCCTTGCGTCTCTTGACCTCAACTTGAAGGTGTTCGTCGAAGCGGCCACCGAAAATGTCCTTACCCTCGAGGGGTAGATCCAGAAATCTTCTCTTAATGTCCTGAGTAGGCCAAGAAAGAGACTCCAGTAAGAGGTCCCTCCGTTCTTGGACGGAGCGGACGGCAATTCTCGCAAATTGATCAAAAATGAGCCGTGAAAGGAGCCCTAAAATGTTCACCACTGCTCCGGTATCCCTTCTGGAAACATCCTGCCGGAATGACTTCATAAGGACTTCCGCTACTAAAAGGAGGGCTGAAGAGAATTTCATGCCGGCACGAGCGGCTTTGTCCATACCGGAGAGGGCCTTCTCTGACTTCTTGGAAGGAGCCGAACGGTATCTACCCTTAGCGTCCATCGCTCCCGCATTCCTGAGGTGATCAACGGCACCCGTTGGGATGGGAGGAGTACGGAAACAAGCATTCCATTCCCTTTCGTCTACCCGGAACTCGGAGGTCTGTTTCCTAGGAAAGGGGGTCCACTTCCTCGATGTCGAGGCAGCCTTGAGACGGTCCTCGCATTCGACATCAACAGGCATAAGTGGGCGTTTGTCGGGGTCGGACGGTTCAGAGAGAGTTTAGACTTACGGCCCTGATCCTCTGTCGGTTGTTGAACGTCTTCAAAACCGAGTTGGCGGCGGACCACTTCAACTGCCTTGTCGAAGGACTCTCTGGTTAGATCAGTTCCAAATAAGGGAGGATCGTCGTCCTCGTCAGACCCGGATACTTCGTGGTTGTCGTCCGAGAAGAAATCGGGATCTGGAGAAAGCTCACTAGTAAGTGAATCCCGTCTAGCCGGGCCCGAGGCCACTGAAGTGTCAGCAGAAGGGGAGGCTCGCTCCTGGATTGAAACTGACCGCGGGTGCTGGAATTGAGATTCCCGTTCCGTCTGAGGCTGTCGGATCCGAACGGGCCGTTCGGCCTGCAACTGGGACTGGGTTTGAACGGGTCGTTCTGTTTGTAATTGAGGCCGGATCTGAACGGGCCGTTCGGCCTGCGGCTGAGGCTGAGTTTGAACGGGCCGTTCTGCCTGGGTCGGCTTGTTTCCCTGAGACATCTGAGACAGCAGTGATAGAATTTGAGACAGGGTTTCCGATTGGTCTGGCTGCTTGTCGGAGCTTCTGCCTCGAACACTGGAAGGAGAGGAGGAATCCGAAGAAGAATGGCAGCGTTTTGTCTTCCGTGAACGAACGGTCGAACGGGAACGATGACCTCCGGCCGGGACTGAGGAATCGGCCATTTCAGAACCGGCTAATTCAAAGCCTATGAAGTCTTGAGAGGAAGGAACCGTGGACTCGAGTCCGGAAAAGAGCGGGTCCTCTTGGGGGTCTAATAACGGGTTGTCTGCGACGGGGTTGGTTGAAAAACCGCTGTCAGGGAGAGCCGTGATCTCCGACGGGTCCTGACCGATAGCCGAGGATTCCGTAGCCGTGGGTTGAGTTGCGGTACGGCCAACCCGGACGATAGAATCACCATCTGCCGGTGAAGATTGGGCGTCGGTTGGAGCGGCCGGCGTAGGAACCTTACGGGACGAACCCGTCTTCTTCTTGGCCGATTGGATAGCGGGCTTACGTGCCGTGACCCGGGCACCACCGCGAGGCCTCCCACTGTGACCAGGGGAGGACTTAGCATCCAGAGGAGCCGTAGCTCCTTTCTTCTTCTTCTTGGCACCTTTGGCCGGAGTTTTCCCTCTGGAAGCGGTTCTCTGAACCAGCCAGTCCCATTCTACGGACCAAGATCGGCAAACGTCGCAACGGTTGTCCAGGGAGCACGGGCGACAATTCGGACAAAGGCTGTGGCTATCCCAGTCCGCCGTGGGTAAGAACCGCTTGCACTTCTGGCAACGGGGTTGGCTTGAAGAAGGTCCGGGATCCATCGTAGTATCCTGGACAAAAAAACAAAAGGAAAGAAAAACAAGGTTAAAGAACCCGTAAAAACGGGGGGCAGGGCGCCCCAAAAGAAGAACCATCCCGGGAGAGCAACAAGGCCACACCCAGCCTTGACAAAAACCGGGAAACGAACGAACTACGGGCAAAAAACCGCGAGGGTTAAGCCCAGGCCTAAACTAGCTAAAGGGGTAAAAACTCGCTAGAAAGAGGCCTAAACAGCTAAGGCGGGAGGAGAAAACCCCGCCGGCAAACAAGCCTAGACAGAGAAACTCGTAACGAGGCCTACACACAAAACAGGCCTAACCAGTACAAGTCCATGGTAGGCGGGCGAAAGCCACAAGCCTTCCAAAGTTAGAGAATAAAGGAAAGAAAAACAAAGCATATACTCAGCCTACAATCCTCTTGAAAGGGCGGTTGGTGAACACAAGATGAAGATCCACAGGAATTCCGAGGTAGAAAGCTCAGCAGGAACAAGAATGTCCAAATAGTTAGATCCAAAGGTAGAGAGGAATTGCAAACGTGTAGAACGTCGGGAAGGCAAAGAGAGAATGACACTCGCTACTTGAGTGCTTGGTAAGTAAGGTCAGGGGCGCCCTCTGTTGGTAGGAAGTCTTTGCCTTGGAATTGCAGGCAATTAGGGAAATACATATGTAAATAGGAGGTAAGGGAGGAGCGACATAGACACTGTACACAGGGCTGGGTGCAAACTGAGGGCCCTAAAAGATCCAACATCTTTCTGTAAGCTAGTTTAATAAGCTAGAAGGTTCAAAAACGAACTTACATAATCAGTAATGTAATGTCTTTTTTACCTAAATATTATGACACATAAGAGATATAAATTTGTATTTACATGTTTACACACAATTAAGTGCTTGGAATTTCACACAAAAGAGGACTACGAGCATTTTTTTAGCCATCAAAACCAAGGATGGTGCACAAACAAGGGTTTTAGTTAAAAAAAACTATGGTATCTTGGTAAATGGTAATGTGGTTCGTCACCTATTAAATGCTGGGCTAGCTACTGTATAAAAGCTCTTGCATCACCCAAAGTTTTTTGTGGAACCCAAGGATGCTTAAATTGACAGTTGGTGACAACACTTTCATTGGCATGGATACAAACTATACTGTACATGCCCTATTACAAGCCTCTCTGACTGTTTGATGATGGCTTACGTGCACATCAGTGAAAAACAGGTACTGTACCTGTAGCCCAGGAGTGTCCAACCAGTCGATCGCGGTCTACTGGTAGACAGCGTACTGATACCAAGTCGACCACGAGGGGTGTGGGAAAAATGAAAAAAAAGTTTTTCTATGTGTAACTGTATGACAGTGTATGTTTTGTCGATCTTGGGAGGGTGGCTACTTTTAAAGTAAATCTTGGGTCAAAAAAGGTTGGGCACCCCTACTGTAGCCTATATTGCACAGCAGAATATGGCACTGGACAATAATATTTACCCAAGCCAATTTCTAGGAGGTACTGTACAAGAGACTAGGAGGGGTCTATTAGCTCAGCTGGGAATTTGTTGGGGATGAGAATGCAGAACCCTGAATCAGGCCAACCAGCATTTATTGTACAGTAGTGCACACTATAAAGTCAAGTAATATTTTGCTTAGATATCTACAGTTTTCTTTGAGCATGTAGAAGCAATTTGGCAATTTCTACCTACTATACACTGCAGCTATCACCCGGTTAATTTAATCGCTGGCAGGCTTTATTGCACGAGATAATGAAGAAAAGGTTCCAGGGTAATACAGCCTTTGTATGTTGCATGTCCTATACTTCCAATAGTACTGTATGTACAGCAATGCATAGTCTTTAAGTACAGCCACTTGGTACTGTGTACAGCCTACTGGTCCTGAGAATTGGTTCTATAATAGCATAGTCTTAGAGCCAATGGGATATTTTGTGTATACATATGCTGTATTGTAATGTGGGACCAATAGACAGTAGGGCCAATGCACTGCAGGACAAACATTGTCATTTTTACAGTAAACTCAAGGACCAATGGATTATGGGACCAATGGACCTAAGGGCAGTCGGCACACTATAGTCCATTGGTCCTATAGTCAAGGGAATTTTGCATGTACTAAGTGAGATAGGACCAGTGGCCTGTAGAACTACAGTAATAGGTTGGCATTATCACCAGTAATTGCAACTGTAAAATCAGGGCTACTTTAGAATGGACAGGCCGTAGGACCCCAAACTATAGTATGTGACTATGGCAGTCCCCAAACTGGTGAGGTGGATGGAAAGGGATCTGCATTATCAGAATAAGGACAGAAGTAAAGACACCACAGATACCGTAACCACAAAAGGATCACAAAGGACATTAATCTGTAAAAGGTAAAGATACAGTATTCTAACATTTAAACTGTTTCCATTTACAGTAATAGTAACTCATCATCACTCGCGTAAAAACTTTGACTTTCTTCTACACATAAAACTCCCCTTTGAGGTACAGTACAGTAAACCTTGCTGTTTTGCTCTAACACTCATACTATCCAATCTTGTATGTATGTCATATTTTTACCAGTTGTAATTAAAGGAATTTTCTGGGAAATTAATTGTTACATTACAGTGAACAGAGGCAACATCCAATAAGTACTGTACTATACTGTACAGTAGTTCTTTTACTCATTTGTGCTACATATGTTTATAGACCTGTCTTCCTACAGATCTGGAACCTGCAAACTTTTTAAAAACAACAAGATTTAGGATTGCTATCTCATATTTGTAGATTTACGGTTTGTTATACAATTTAACTTGTTGGACTAAAACCACAGAAAAACTTCTGCCCAAGTACTTCACAACCATAGGCCTACTGCACATCACAACCTATTATGAAATTAGGCTGAAGTGAAAACATGCAATAGAATAAAGAAAGATCAAAAGAGCCACTTGCATTAAAATAACTCATTACAACCTATGAAACAAAACAAACTTTTACTCCAAAGTTTGATTTTTAGGCATATTTATGATAATGAAATACCACTGATGTAGTGACTCCAAGGGAAGTGGAGTAGCTATAGCCAGGATTTGGGGGGGGGGGGATGCAATATGTGTGATTTTTGAAAAATGAGGTACATGCAATATGGTGCCAAATATGCTACCTGTGAAGTAAAATTTATGTTCAAACATTTAATTATTTTAGATACTAAAAAAAAATAAATTGGCATCAGTGAGGGGGAGCCATGGCCCAATGTCCCCCCCCCACCGAATACGCCACTGGCTATACTACTGTAGTACCAGACAGGAGTTGTGATGCTCAAGAAGAGTCCTGTAACTTCCCAAGTCTTTAGTTGTACTTAAATAGCATTATGTACAAATCTGTAGTTTTCCCTCACTGTAAATTTTCAACAAAAATTTTATCAACCAATATTCAAACTAAAATCAAACTGTAAAACTGTATAAGGTTTAGATCACGTGAGGAAAACCAGCAGTTTCAGAGATGCTGACAGGTTTCAGACTACAGTATACGATTTGACCCTTAAAGACATTACTAGAAACTATCACTGGTAACCAATACTAACGATGTAGGTATTGATATTCTCAAAACTAGCCAACAATGTTCTGATTATCTGATATCCATGTAATGGATGGAGAAAAATGCACTTTTCACCACGCTATCAGCTACTGTATGAGCACTACTGCAAACTGTCAAATTATGTTTTATTTTCATGAAAAATGTCAAACATACGAAAACACAGCATTACTTTGTAATGAAATGTACAGTGGATATACTGTAGTAAACATCGGGGACTGCTCTCCCTACCAACGTGTCTTTGTTCTGACATCTCTATATACTGTATTCCCACAAGTCTACGTACACTGAGGTCAGTGTTACGTTAAGGGTTAGGTTAAGATGACAGCGCTAGGGTTACCTGTGTCGGAACATGAAGGTAACCATGAACACCAGCAGGATGGTATTTAGTCTTTTAAGTAATAAAATTACTGATACCAATACAGGGAAAATGAAGAGAGTATGGGCAGGTAGGGATGTTGAATACCGATACTCAGCCAAACCTTGCTACAAACAATATCCTCAAGGTGAAACAAGGATCAAGCTTCAAAGTGAAGCTGTGAGTCTGTCATAAATCATCACAGGCTTCAAAGTGGTCCATCACAGAAATATAGGAGGTTTTATAGGAAGGATACTGATGAATATATAGGGTTTTATAGGATTTTTCCAGGAAAATATAGAGTAAATATAGGAATGTCATACACTAGCAGTTCTAATTGTCTTCAAAATTCCACAAAGTACCTTAGGAAACTAGTGAACCATACTGTTTTAATGATACAAATGTGACAAACAGTATCACAAGTATGGGTTATGTGGCAGAAAAGTGTGGTTCTACCATCAACATGGAATTAAAGAAAACCACCTAAATACAGTATTTTGGTGGAAGGGAAAGAGTAAATCCCTGGAAGGTGGTGTATATGCGTATTTTGACCCGGAATAAAGTATCCATACATCTTTTTATTTGTGCATACCAAAAAGGCACCAAAATTTGCAATATCAGAAGGTGAGAACACAGAATGTGACCATGATGGTGCTTTGAATGGATGGGTGCTGTAGTTAATGTGGACAATAAACTGTTGCTTATGTCCTAAAGTACACAGACAGAATTCACCTCAGCTCCAATAATAATGCGGTTGAGGTGAGGAAATTTTTGAATTTTTTGCTGCTTAAATAACAGGAAATGGTCTCTCAATACAACGTTTCGCTATTAACTATACACTGTATTGCTAGTCAATCTTGATATAAAGTGTGACAGGTGATGATAGTCAGACCAAGATCACAGGTCTATGAGAACTGTATGGTTGCTATACCTTCCAACTCACTTTCCCAGTGGCACAGCCAGAACTTTCTCATTTGGGCCATGCAGTTTATTCTGTGATAAACTTTGAAAATTTTTTGAATGATTGGATGCACTTACATGCAATCTGGTGCTAAATATGTTATCTTTTTGAAGTAAAATTTATTTTCAAAATCAGATTTTAGGTTACTAAATTAAAAGAAAAAAAAATCAGGATTGGGGAAGGAAAGTGGGCATGGCCCAATGGTCCCTCATCCTAAAAATACCACTGCTCACTTTGAATCTGTACAACTTGGCAGAACAGTGTAGTCCACATATGTCAAGATGCCTACAGTGTGCAAAACTGTCTGTGCATTAACATACTTAAAATCTAAAACCTCAATTGAGGAAATTACATGACAAAATTAGGGGAAGGGCAACTTGGCAAGTGCCCCTAATTCGATGTGGCATCCAGAGACCTACCACAGAGCTTCTAGTGGAGTTTAGGGAAAACCTCCTTAGAGATCTGCACATTGTAAACTTGTAAACATTACAGTGAGATTCTTAATTTTCTCAAAGTACTAAGTTCTTATTCTTTAGGGGAAAATTTTAATTGAACAACACTTTGGACAATCAACTGATCTAATTGTTAACAAAGTTTGAGGAAAGATGACAGATGACAGGGAAATTATTGGTATTTCGAACCATTCTACTACTACAATATTTTGCATGAAAGAATCAGTTATGTCGCAGATCAGCTATCTGTGCATACAAAGCATAGGTAAGGGTTTTAAAATGTGGGAGACTGCATGATTACAGGAGATGCCAGGCAAAAGGCTCTAATCCACCCCTTACAATACCACTAAAATTCCTTCAAAGAGATGAAATCATAGACTACTTAAAATCACAGGTGTGAGAGTGGAACATTTATGGGTGATGAAATAAGTGATCATTAGTGCCCAATGCTGTTTCATATGAGAATATTTCTGAATCCTATAATTGGCCATTGTGTCCTTGCATCTAATTAAGATACTGGGCATCTATACCCTGCTACCTGTCTGAATAAGCCACTCTGAGTCTACAAAACTATCTTGGAAAAAGAATCCATCTGAAATTTTCACCCCAAAACACCATATAAAAGAAAAATGTTTTTTGACAAGATCAGAAAAATATAGGAGAATATAGGAAAACAAGCCTAAAATCATACAAATAGAGGAAATATAGGATTTTTTGAAATTTATAGGAAATTATAGGAAATATAGGATCACTTTGAAGCCTGTCATCAGAGTTGGCAAGAACAGGTACTGTACATGCCAGTAATTTTACCATTACTGAATGAAGTGGGTACATGTGGAGAGAGCTGCAGAGGTGCTGAACATACGACCAATGGGTCCTCTAGTGACATGTACAGTATGATGTTGTGCCACACCAGTGATTTCACTGACTCGGGCACCCGGGTCAATGACGCACAATTTTTCATTTTGACGCACAGACACAAAACTTCTAGGGTCAAACTGACGCACAGCTGTCAGGCTGTCTGCCCCAGTTTTTACGACCCCATCGGCAGTTATGGTGAGTTACTTTTCAATTCCCATATTGATTATCGACAGATTGAATATCATGTCTTACAAGAAAAAGATAGTTAGAAAGCATCATAAATATAGAAAATAAACAAAAAAAAAAAAACAGGAATAAAGTTTGTTGTATTAAACTCAAATTTATTTTGACCCCTTCTCTTTTAAATTTGACTCTTGTAAATTTATTTTGAATGGTCTGTGACTTCTGAAATAAAATGATGAGTGAAAACCCTGCCACACTAAACAAATCTACAAGCAAACAGTCTCAAATTCACAGTAGCATAATGATCGAACTAAAAGTCACACCAAGGGGTCAAATAGCAGCTCTCTGGTCACACGTTTTCAAATCTTTCTGTCCCTTTTCACTTTTTCAGGTCAGCAATGTACAGTAACTTAATTTTCAACAAATAAACATGATGACTGACCAATACTGTAGTCTGTAATAAGCAGATAATTTTTTACTCGTAACAAGGTTTTCTAAGCCACCATAAAATTATATCCCAAGCCTAATTCACAGATTACCCCATCACAGCAGGATATTCTGAGAAGTTATGTATTCAGGGAGATGACCACTACCAAGGATTCAAGCTAAAATATATTAATATATTAAATTACGTAAAATTTTATAAATAAAAATGTCAAAAGTGACAGCAACATAACTGGTAAATTTGTGAGAGACTTGTGAACCCAGCAGGTGAGCTGATCGAGCTCTTCCTATTTTATTGAATACCACCAGCAAACTGTCAACAGCTATAGGGCTTTATAGTACATATGAACAAGATTGTATCTGACCAGCCAACCAAACTGGCAGTTAGCAAAGTTAATAATTGCTTACTGTATACCGGGTTGAGCAAAAGTTCAATTACTAACATACATCTTCCCACCTACAACAGTATTTCTCATGGTGTTCTTTCCTCCAGATCAATTGTTCTGGGGGCTGCAGCAAACAGGTGTTGCCAAGATGGCCCCAATTTCAACCTCTCTGAATATATGAAATATTTCAGAGGAACTTCACCACCTACTAAACTCTATAAAATAAAAAGGTGTGCCAATGAACCTATGCTTGTGATCCAACAAAAGATTCACAAATAAAAGAACCACAGGTATGAAGCTGTAATTGTGTGTAAAATTACAACTTGACCCACCTATGTATAATTTGGTAGTTCCAATCCATGACTACAGATTTGACAAAGCTTGTCTTGCTCTGGGTTTCAGAATCATTGAACACATTGTCATAGAATTCTACAGAGTAAACACCATACAGCGGCTTTATTTGTCACAATTTTTCTCACGAAAAACTTGCGGTTATTAGAGGCAAACTGCACTATCTTGCCAATAAACTCGCTTCAAGTGAAAATTTTTGTTGAAAGTACAATACTACTGTATTTATCTTTAGGAAGTAGTGTTGTATTGATGCATTACAAATTATGGATGCTACCAATATCCAACTTTTTTGTCTCAATATCCGCTGGTATGGATGCCTTTCCCATAAGGTTTGATTTTTAAGAAACTTTTCAGGTTGTCCACTGGACAACCTTGAAGCCAAATTTTGGTTACAGTACCAGATATTTTTTGGTTGTCCAAATGATATGGCAAACAAGAGATGAACAATTACAAATCATGTCCCTGTCGTAGTATACAAACATTTAGTTTAAATTGTGTGTTATCCAGTGATCTTTTTGTTATTATTTTTATGTTAGTTTTAAATGAATGACAATCCACACCAATGTCTCAATACCACTTCTCAAGGGGATTTTATGACATACTTTCTTGCTCATGTAGTTAATATTCAATTACACATAAAATTTACTTGTCCACCAGACAAGTTCGAAGAGAGAAAGTGGTTGTCCGATGCAAGTTTTACTCCTCTCGAACAATAGGGCGAGTGTTCATTTTCAGCCCTGCCCATACTGTGTTTTTGAAATGGGATGGGCATTTTTGTACACAAAACTATGGCTATTCTAAAATACTGTGGAGGTAAAATGTTGGGATACAGTACTTGACTCCTAGCCATTGAAAATGCCCCTTTCAAACCATTCCAGTCATAAGTCAAAACATCTCAGCATAGTGTACCATGGCAGATGACCTAAATGGTGGCATGCAACCAAAAAGAGAGGTTTTCACTTGGCAGTTCAAGAATAAAATTCCCCAATGAAAGTTGCATTGGAATTATTTCAATATCTGTTACCGTTTTCAAGATATTACCCCTTCGAAGTTTGATGGTTTCTGAAGTAACTCATTGCCTACTGTATGCAAAAATAATGATGTGGACTTGTGGAGTGTTGCACAGTGTTAAGATTTCTTTTGTTAATCCTATATAAATTCTCTTAATTACTGATGAGATAGTTTACAGTTTGGTGAGTGATATCAATATTTTTCAAGGAAACAATTTTTACTTCCAGAATAAATCCCTCGGGGGATAACAATACTACTGTGCAAGTGTCTTTGAGATGAGGGTTGGAAAAGCAAAGGCTAATATTAGCCATATTTAGTAAGTCCATCTTTTGACGTCACAAATTTGCATATTTAGCTCACATTTATTCATGAAACAAGTGTGAAATAGAAATTACCCTGTAAAATGGTCAACATTTGATGGATTTTGATGGGAATTGCAGCTATTTTCTGCATTTTTGATTCCTTTCTCATCAACTAGGGTAAACTGGGGTAAAAACGCCCATGGGGTAAAAACGCCCGGAAAACTTTTCTTCTCTGCCAGTTAAAAATTACATGATGTGTGATAGAATGGAACATATTTATACTGAAAACAATGTTAATATATAGTAATGATAAAAAGAAAAAAAATTATTAACATATTTCAGGGGTATTGAGGAACTGTTGAAAAAAATATGCCGAAAAAAGTTTTGAAAAATTCCCGTCACAGGTTTAGCCTTCATCAGTTCATATTTACCCCATATGTAAATGTTTATTTTTTATCATTTTTTAGTTGATATATGTTAAGGAGGGTTACTTACAGCAGTATGCTTAATCAGTATCTGATTCTATGTATGCTTAATACCTGAGATTTAAGTGGGCGTTTTTACCCCGGGCAAAGTCAACTGCCATGGGGTAAAAACGCCCAGCAACATCCTTCACATGCAACTATAACTAAATCCTCATTTATCTTCAACCATCACAATAATTGACCTTTCTACAGCTATTACCTATCAATATTAGCTATTAGGGACCAACTAAATAGATTTGACAATTTAATTCTTACTTAATGTTCTCCAGGTATTATTCAGATTCAAGTTCAAATTCGTTACAATTTCGTAATTTCTTTTATGATGTAACTGACTTTCTTCAATCATCATGTAACCCCACCCCCCTTATTTTACTGAAGATCCTGACAATTAATAAATTCCAGTTTTCCAATCAATCTGATGAAAACTAATAAGTGCCATAAAATTATTTGCAGGTGTTTCTAAATCTATGAGATCATAACACATTAGCGCTTTTTGAGTACAGCCAAACATTCATCGCACTGTAATGACTGCGTGTGGGAAGTTTCTCTTCATTGCAATGCAAATGTGCTCTCACATGTACAATACATGTACATGTTAGGACCACTGATGTACCACAAACAGACAAACAAGCAAACAAACATACAACCCAAGACACATCTAAGAGACAAAATTAATATCTGAAGGATCCTCAGTTTCACTTCAGGTGGCTTCACCAAGGACTCCAGAATCAGATCATCTGAAAACATCACTGCAAGTAACTACTGTACAGTATGTGGCAGTTATACCTAACGAGGATTAATTGAACAAATGATGCTATCCCAATGTTTTAACTCATTTGACCATCTAGTACATGCATCTCCATAGTACCATTTCAGTAAGCCAGAAACAAAATGGTAACATTCAGTAGACTCAGAGATGAAGCAGAGTATCATTTCACTTTGCATTGCAAGTTGCAGTCTAGAATTGACTGACAACATGTCAGTGGGGTTTGAAAGAGGAAGACTAAGTAAAAACTTGTTTTTAGCAGATGAAGATGCAGTGCCAAAAAAAAAGTTTCACAAAGTCATCATACAATACATGTACATGTTAGGACCACTGATGTACCACAAACAGACAAACAAGCAAACAAACATACAACCCAAGACACATCTAAGAGACAAAATTAATATCTGAAGGATCCTCAGTTTCACTTCAGGTGGCTTCACCAAGGACTCCAGAATCAGATCATCTGAAAACATCACTGCAAGTAACTACTGTACAGTATGTGGCAGTTATACCTAACGAGGATTAATTGAACAAATGATGCTATCCCAATGTTTTAACTCATTTGACCATCTAGTACATGCATCTCCATAGTACCATTTCAGTAAGCCAGAAACAAAATGGTAACATTCAGTAGACTCAGAGATGAAGCAGAGTATCATTTCACTTTGCATTGCAAGTTGCAGTCTAGAATTGACTGACAACATGTCAGTGGGGTTTGAAAGAGGAAGACTAAGTAAAAACTTGTTTTTAGCAGATGAAGATGCAGTGCCAAAAAAAAAGTTTCACAAAGTCATCATACAATACATGTACATGTTAGGACCACTGATGTCCCACAAACAGACAAACAAGCAAACAAACATACAACCCAAGACACATCTAAGAGACAAAATTAATATCTGAAGGATCCTCAGTTTCACTTCAGGTGGCTTCACCAAGGACTCCAGAATCAGATCATCTGAAAACATCACTGCAAGTAACTACTGTACAGTATGTGGCAGTTATACCTAACGAGGATTAATTGAACAAATGATGCTATCCCAATGTTTTAACTCATTTGACCATCTAGTACATGCATCTCCATAGTACCATTTCAGTAAGCCAGAAACAAAATGGTAACATTCAGTAGACTCAGAGATGAAGCAGAGTATCATTTCACTTTGCATTGCAAGTTGCAGTCTAGAATTGACTGACAACATGTCAGTGGGGTTTGAAAGAGGAAGACTAAGTAAAAACTTGTTTTTAGCAGATGAAGATGCAGTGCCAAAAAAAAAGTTTCACAAAGTCATCATGGGTATTAGTTTGCAAGGACCCAAAGCCTTTGTAACCAGTTGTATCTCTGTTGAATCTCCAGAGTGACAAGCCAATGTGCGAGCCCATGCTCATTGTGCTGTACGTTAATGCTTCACTTTCACATACATTTGTGTCAGGTACGTGTACTGGAAATGACTTCATATTCATAGTCCTCCAGCTGTGATTGAGATATTTGTGGTAGTTGAGGCTGCATTCCTCAAAATTACATAAAAAAATAAAAGGAAAATAATAACTTCACCACAGGAGAATGTGTGGAATAGTCATTTGTTTTAATGGATAGGGGTGGGCGTTTTTACCCCGAGACTAGGGATGTACCGGATCTGGAATTTTAAGATCCGGCCGGACCGGATTTTACCGGACAGTACGAACTATCCGGCCAGATTAAATCCGGCCGGACCGGATTTTTTCGATAGGAATCTTATAACTGAAATCAGGGTCCAAATAAAATAGAAGTACCAATGGTACATAATGGCAGAGGTGTCAGCAGGCTTAGAGATCACCCATTAGGCATTAAGAGTAAATTTTAATGATCAATACACAACTCCACTACAAATACTGGAAAGGGATCATCTTTTTCAATGAAGGATTAAGTCTACAGTATTCCCTTTCCCATCCTATCCAGGTAACGTGAGTGATAAAAGTCTGTTGATTTTGACCTCCATGGATTTAAGAGACTTCAATCAAGTCACTTATGTGTAGCTTTTGTTTTTGTTTTGTTTTCATTTTCTTTTAACTTGACATTAATTCAAATCATTTCTTAATTAGTTAAATGCAATTCAGTATTAAATTTAGGCCGGGATGTGATTTATAGCAATGTAACAAGTGTTTGTCCTCCCTGGCTACATTTGGGGGGGGTTCTTTGTTTGTTTTTTTGTTTTTGTTTTTGTTTTTTTTTTTTTTTGAAAACTACATGTAGATTAGACCCCTCATCCAAATATACACCTGACACCAGTACAATCTTCCAGCATTCAAACACAAATATCTGAAGTGAAATTTCCCTTAACATATGTTTTAAATATTATCATACAGGGTGTATTCAGTAGCTACTGTAGGCTTGTTTTGAAGCTACTACAGAATTGATTGGTCAAAGATGACATAATTCAGTTTGTAATTTCATTTCTTCTTTTGGTAGATCAACATTTTCCTTAACAACACAGGTATCTGGTTGTGCATACAGTAGACTATTTTATCAAGGCATGTAAATTGGGAGGGGTCTTTCTTAAATAAATGTAATTGGTGGAATGAGAAATTTTCTTGGTGTGGCATGCCCTGTTGTAGGGGATAATGTCTATAGCCCTTGCTCATTGATCCCCCAGCATAGTCCACCATCTCAATGGTCCAAAAGGGAACTAATGAGATATGGAACCAATGGAATTTATGATTATCTTTATACAAATTTTGTTTCATTTACAAGAAACTAGGAAGCACTGAGATGTTTGTTTTTAGTTTAACCTGAGTTGGTACAACTTGTGAATGGAATTTACTCCCTTCCATGGGAGGGACTCATTTTTGAAAGATAATCCCTTGTACCCGTCTCTCCAACCCCCTTTGTGACAACACTGGTTTAAATTAGTTCTTTTTATCTTGAACATCTCTTAAATGTATTGCAGTGCATTTTACTAATGATTCACAAAAAGTCCGGTTCCGGCCGGATTTTTAAAAAAGTCCGGCCGGAACCGGAACCGGATAATTTTTCATTATCCGGCCGGATAGTCCGGCCGGACCGGATATCCGGTACACCTCTACCCAAGACCCAGGTAAAAACGCCCGCCAAAATTGGTGTCGAAAACTGAGGAAAATTCCTCCTTATCAATTTCATAACCATGATGTTATATAAGCAAATTATAAAGAAGACATGTATTGCAAAAAGCCACTTTTGTTTCCTAAAATCTGCAAGGAGTACAGAGATATTTACCAAAAACCTCAAAATCGGGCGGTTTTACTCCAGTTTACCCTATAAAACCATGTACTTTGCATGTCACCAGACCTCTAACAGGACACTGGCATGTATGCAAGTTTATAAAATTTTCCAGAAATTCAAGGAAAATGAAGTCTACTATAAAAAGTAAACTTTGTAAAAAATATCTGCAAACATGACGGCTACTGCAATTGTAGGTTAAACTTACACTTACAGCTTAAGTATGAATCTTTTATATACACACTGTGCAAGACTGCAGTCTTGCAAAGTGTGTATAAGATTCATACTTAGAAGCTGTAAGTGTAAGTTTGCTCTCTGTCCAACAGCAAATGTGTACATCTATTCCCTACAGGTATAAGGATTTTAAAAATCTTTTTTTTTGTTTACAATGCCTTATCCTTGGACATATTTACAGTCCAATTGACCGCGGTTCCATGTACCTGTACAGGTTTTACATTAGCCTTTGTCAAGGCTTTTCTGCCCTTTGTTATCCCTCACTTTATTTAGGCCTACTTCGATTTGAAAGTAGCCTACGCGCTCCAACCATTGAAGCTAGGCCCTCGTAACACTGACTGCTGAGCAAACGGATCTCGCGTCGGCATCAAAGCCTTTGGACAAAGTGTTAATATATGCATCTATGATATTCATGTTGCTACTACTTACTATTAATTGTTATTATGCTGCTATGTCGTCGAAAGGAAATTGACCAATGAAATTGCTCGATCCTGTATTATTGTTGCCGATTTATTAATGAATTCGCGTCTAGACTAAGTAGAGCTGCTGAATGTTGTGCGCTTGAATCATTCCATTGATCCCAGTTGTTGTTCGCCATGGAACGAACAGGCAAGGTACAGTCGTGCATATTCATGAATCCTTGAAACCAAAGACTCTCTGATTGGTTCCCACTTATTACTACCGATTTGGTAGCAGATTTTAAAGGTTATAGTTAAGCAGTTTGTGCATGAAATCAACTTTGTCCAGAGGCTTTCCTGCGTAGCGATTTCCAGGGGGAGTACAACACCTAGAAGGTAACAGCCAATGTTTCCTGCTAATGTTTCCTGAGGGAGGAGGAAAACTGTCGCAGGAAAGACTCGACAGAGGCTAGTTTTACATCAGAAATCATTTTCTTTGATGGTAAAAATCAAGTTACAATTCATGCTATGGCGTGCAAATTGTGGGACTGTATTTTTTAATACTACTGGATGTATCGTTAATCAGTGGGGACATTTTGGAAGTTTAATAAGCGGGGACGTTTTGGCAAAGGGATGTATTGACTGAATACCATACGATCAGGCCTTACAAAATATTACATGGTTGTATGAAGTACTCATGTATAGACCATATTGTATTGGTATGGCATATTACACCGATTTGCATTTTTATGGTAAATTTTGCTGATACTGAATAACCAATATAGTCCAAATATGAGAAATATTGGTATGACAGAATTTGAAGGATTCTTTCCAAAACTACCTCTGATACCACAAGTTAAGTTCTCCAACAGTTCAATAGTCCAAAAGGATACCCAATTCTACACCTAACAGTACAGCTAGTCACAAAGTTGATGACCATTCTGGGAGGCCTTCAATCTACCAAACGTTTGATCTAGTGGGCCTATTTCACTTTTCACTATTATCAACAAACGAACCTTATGTCCAATCTTCCTACAAAATGAGGATGCTTTTATAGAGGTCATAAGTGATGGCATACTTCTACTGCATGCCAGTTGAGCAATTTCTGTGGATCTCTAAAGTTACAAAGGACTGACTGCTTATATAACGGGTATTTTCATGAATCAACACTAAAACTGGAAAGAATACAGCAATACAAACTATTTTTGGTTAAACTATTGTTTCTGCTTCAGTAGGTGAATTGTTGTGGTAACTTTAATTACTTGTCATATTTTTAGAGACCCAAATTAGAAAATCGCCAAATTATGGCTTTGAATTCCCTTGGAAGTGCATCTCATCAGGACCACTGGAACCGACATGACCTTGAAATTATTTTGAATGCTTTGATAAACACAACCACATTATGGAAACACTATCAAATGGAATACACAGAGACAGCTGCATGGTGACCACTGATGAACTCTGCTGCACGGATTTCATTGATAATACATGACAAGTAATTTGAAACAAAATTACCCACCCACAACTGAGCCATACTGTGGGAAAAAGTTTGGGGGGATTTGAATATACAGTTGAAAATATCTAAATGGCAGTTCTTCTACTCCAAAAGGTACTGTACATCCAAAAGTATTTTTGACCTAGATGCATTGGTTACAGATGTCCTGAAACTCTACCTTGTCAGTAATTTGTATAACTTGTAGCAGCCTCAGGCTACTAGCCACAAGGAAGGAGCATAAACAGTCACAATTGTTAGTGGCACCAACATCTGAAAAGATCTTGTTATACACATATATACCAAAAATAGCCTGGAAATGGAATGTTGAATTCTGGAAATTCCACTAGCTTTTGATCACAACACCTGCAGTTACCAGATTCACTGATGTGTGACTACAGATCAATCTACTGTACACTGGTGTTTTTATTGTAAAATAAAATAAACACTTGTAAACACTTGTAATACACTTCTGATAAAATCACTTTATGTTCCTCATCAAGAATTCAAAAAAGTCAAAAGCACAGCTGAATCTAAATATACAGCTCTGCGAGAAAGAAGTTTAGGATGCCCTCTAATTAGATCAAACTAGATAATTGCAATCATGGAATGGTATATTTCAGGGGTAAATGACCACCCTGAATGCGGTATTTCGGAATCACGTACAGCGCAGGCGTAGTGACCTTTGAAATAAGGTCAAGTGAGGGGTTTTCATTGTTTCAGCAGTGTTTTATATTTCTACCTTCATGGAAATCTCCTTTTCATAAAAAGAACCTTAATGCATTCCAGAAGCTTTAAAAATGTTTTCAAAGGTTAAAAGAAATTTCAGAAATAAAAAGTCTTTCTGAAAACGTGCAAAAATTGAAATATTTTCTAAAATGAGTCGAACTTAGTGTCGATTTCAGGACATTTTCTTTAAATACATGGAATTGTAAGCAACATATGTGGAATGTCTTCTGCATAGCTACCGAAGCGTACGTACTCTTTCTCGCACGTACCTCTAGTGCACGGCATGTACGTACGTATATCTGTTATAAGCGTACTAGTATACGGCAGTTATTAACTATGCAGCCCACATATCATGCACACATATCATGCAGACTGACTAGCCGGTGTGGGTCGGGACGCTAGAGAACTTCATCAAGTATAGCCTACAAGGTTAGTGAAGAGAAATCGTAGATTATTTTCTTTACCATTTTTTTCGAGTGATCATTATCACACTCATTTCTTCTATTCTAAACTGGTAGGCCTAATGGTAGCGTTTCGAGTTCGGGCATTTTCAGTGTGGCAAACACTAACGTTAACTTTGGACTAACTTAACGTTAGAGCGAAGCTAGTTTAAGTCCCCGTTTTCTCGACTCGCCATTATCAAATTAAATGTGTAGATACTTCATCATTTTTCATAAATCTCAACAGCTTAGATTTTGTGAGCCTAACTCATGACAACCTTCCCTAAACTGCGTCGATAACATGATCAATCTGAGTACTGCTGTGAGGCATATGAGTCGAGTAGCAGCTAGCTACCTGTCTCTGCACAATAACGCTTTGTACGTGCACAATCATACAATTATGTGTACAGTATATATACACTCTGCATATCTCGTACCTACATGTACGTACATGTAATTTTTGAATGTTTACATCCTGCCATCAGCCGAGTGTCTGCGTAGCGGCTCTCATTGGCTGTGTATATGCTCTAGCTACACAGTGACAGTGGCAAAAAGTTCGTCCGTTCCCTGCAGGTTCCCCTCATTTGACCTTTGACCTTCGCTACTTGCGTTCATTCCGAAATACCGTATTCAGTGAGTCCCATTTTAATTAGACTAATTCTAATTTGCATACATTTTTGGGCAACTGTCGGAATGACGATCCCTCGGAGTAAAAACCCTTTAGAAGAACACACGACAATGAGTCGACTTAGCTATTACCATTGTGCACCATGAAATGTCTGTCACTCTATAATAAAGACAGTGAACAGTGTTATCCTTTCATCACTTCAGCACCAATTTTGCTGACATTTGTTTGGCCAAAATATTGAAGTGAAAAGTTTATTAAATTTCTGTTGATTTTTTGCACATTCAATTTTTATTTGTATGCTATGGGAGTCCTTATCTGAAATCATAAAATTATTGACTCAGTCTACATGTTTTCTCTAAATTTGCTGCAAGTTCATGGACTACTAGAGTGTTCTAGCCAGCCCATTTTAACCAGGCGATGCACCCGGTTTGAATTTGATTTTGCTTCTTAGCACCTGGTTTGAAAAATTTCCTCCTGGTATGAAAGTTGTGCGCCTCGTTTAAAATTGTACGGATTATGCACTACTAAAACTGTAAATACCTAAAACAAAGTTTCATTAAACCAACACAAACATTAATCCCCCAAATATCTGCTTTTTTCGCTCATCCTACCCTGATTGCAACCGTTGCAGAATCTCTTCCAACCGCTGCACCGAAAAATTTCACACAGTATACTTTGTGAAGAGTGGCGGCTATAACCAGAGACTCACTATGTGCAATTCACGTGCACTGCATAAGGGAAACGACAGTGCAACGTTTGGAATCACGAAGCCCATAGTGATACACGTTATGTGTGGCAAGCCGACTGTGGGCTGTTGCGATCACAAATTTGATTGCTTCACTTTGTATGGGTGCTTTTGCAAGCCTCCTCATGCATGGCCATTATGTTATCAGCTAGAGCTCAAAATAGCTTGAAAAAGGGCACAGCCAAAATGAGCAAATTGGCTGTCGGTCTATGTTATTTCATAGGACATTGACTGAGGGGCACCACAGACATCAGTAAGGGCCCGGCAGCCACGGCTGTCAGTTAATTCGTGCCCTGTATTATGTTCTGCACATGGTCAATATATAAATGTTTGGCAATTGCTATTGCGATGTTTAGTACACAATGGTGTACTGTATCTAGGATACTGTGGCTTTAGATTTTTTTGTGATTCGAGCATATTAAGTTTGAACTTGATGGGACTTATGGTTTAGGAGGATACCCTCATTACGATCTTCTTAGCCCATAAGGAATTCCACCCGAGACCCCTGTTTTTTGCCAAAAACAGGGGAGATTAAATATCTACCCGAGTTTGTAACATTAGCCTCATTGAACGCTCTACTGCACAAATTGGTTCTTAGATAACCACCAGTTGACTTCCAAAGGTAGTGACTACAAATGTTCACAATAGCATATAATGCACTATAAATAGCTTGTACAGTTGGTCAGTATGTCTACAGTGACACATGGCTGGGTGCAATTAATTGTGTGCACTCAAGGGTAAATCCTACTATTGGCAGCACTTTTGCTAGTTAGTTTACTATTAAGTGTCAAATTATTACACCCTCAATGAATCTCAGGACCAATCTTTAATGGGCTGCATTGGCCATCATGTTTCTTGTTCCCATATGGCCACCCACCCATAAACACAATCCCTCACACCCAGACCCTTTGACACTCACACACAGCTTCACATTCTGATGTTACTGTAGGTGAAGTGCAATATGTCATCTCCCTAAACATTACGTGTACAGAAATGAGATAATTACAACATTATGGGCTACTGCTGCAAGATTATATTGTAGGAAAATTACAATGTTCTTTTGCACCAAATTTATCCAACCAACAGTTAAATTGCTAAGTAGGATGCTCTTTATACTTAAGTTTTAACATTTCTTCTCTTAAGTTGTTCAGCATCTTTTACAAGAAATGTTTTGCCAAGCTCAGATTTTTGAGATTTATTTTTTTCAAGCCATGCAGTTTTGTATCCTACCAAATTTTTAAACCTTGCACACGCTGATCTACAGTACATGATTACAACTTCTACCCCTATTGCTTGGGTGCTTTCTCTTTGTTGCAGTTTTAACACAGTACAAGTTTACTTAACAAGGCCATGATAAGAGAGTCATAATATTGACTTTGTCAAATTTAAACTTTTATGGCCATGTTAGTTGCAATATCCGCCTTCTGAACTTTGACCTTTTATTGTTCTGACTATAAAAGACTATAGTATGTGTATGAGTTTTGTAAAGAATCACAAAAGGTTTTTTGATTAGCAATTCTTTGGTGGTATTAGTTTCAAAGCTTTCATTGCCTTACAGTATGAATAAAACATTCAAAAGAAGCCTTATTCCACTCCCAATTTTTTTTTTCTCATCTGCTCCCAAATGAGATAGTCTTCATGAAACCATACATTTCCAGACAATAAATGGAACTAAAATGCGTGAAGACCTCTTTTATGTGCATCCACCATACATAGCTGCACCAACATAATAATGAAAAGGTTGACAAGCTGTACTTGGTAAGAAGTATATGATGTGAATGTGCACTTACTGCAATAAGCTTGCAATGTATTTTTAAAATACAAATACAGTAGAGTACAGACTGGTAAAGGTATAATGCATATGTCTTGCTCTATTTGTGTGTACTCAAATTCCGAATTGAAACCAAAACATCTTTTCTGTGATTCCTTACCAGAAGCATTCTGTGTAAATCCAGCTTTTTCTTTTATCATTCTATATGGTGCTAGCAGTGTGGGGTGGTAAAAGGTTTCCATCATTCCTATCTTGAAATATAAAACAAGATATTTGGTTATTTACCTATGGTGACCTCCAATGACCTCTGACCTCCACCCAAAACAATAGGAACCATGATACATCCAAAATCTATCCCAACTATGAGTAAGTACAGTACTGTAACAGAAGACAAAGATTGAATAATAAAAAAATGAAAACAGCCTTGAATAAGATTTGACCCCAGGTGGTCAACTCAAATTGACAAATCAAGCACTTTTCACTACAATATCAACATACACATTCATTATTATTATTATTTATAATCATTTTGTAGTCACAAAAATCTTCAAATGTTCATGATTAGCTGAATGAGAACTACTAATTAATGAACCATACTTATGCTTTTGAAAAGATACACGTTGTTCTCTATAATTTTATTTTTTGAATGGTACAAAAATTCAGCCCTCTCTTTCTGTGGTCATAAAATGACACAATCTGGAGATACAGCCCACTGTCTATTCAGTTTACAAGGTGTTTGTAGTTTCACCTCTTGTGAACCTCACCTCCACCCAAAACTCGTACAGTTCTCAGTCTTAATTTGATAAACCTATAAAGCAAGTACGAAAAGCATCCATCATCCATCTTGAAAGATGTTTAGAAGGTTTTTGGTTTTTGTCCTCTGGTGACCTCAAATGACCGCTGAACTCCACTGAAAACAATAGGAATCTTCCTCTCAATAAGATAAAATACTAAGTACAGACCTATATGAACAGAGTCTATTGTACGGACCATTCCTGTCTTAAGATATCATGTTTACAACCAATTTGCATGGTTTTTGTTTATTCACCTTCCATGACCTCAGATAATCTTTGACCTCTACCAAACACAATAGGGTTCATCTTCTGACTACCATATATTGCATTCACATGCCCAAGTATGGAAGGATTCCATGAAGTTCCAAACTTGAGATATATTGATATTGTGTTTATAACACTTTCGGTTTTTAACCTCTGGTGACTTCACGTGACCTCTGACCTCCGCCAAAAAAGGGGTTCTTCCTCTCAATTTCATAAATTCATGTATTATTGTATGAGAAGTATTCATCATTGCTATCCTGAACTATGGTGTATACAAGCTGCAGTAAGCATCACAAACATACACACAAACATACACACTGTACACACAAACACTTGAGCGTGATTGTGTATTGATTCCTTTTGCTGTCAACAAGGAGTCAAAAACACATATGGACACATATGCAGTGTTTTTGACAATGATGCAGTGGTGGATATGTATTTAAGATTTTTGCATTTCTCCTCATGAACAGCACATTTTGTACTCAAAGTCTCTAATTAAAGACACAGCACCACAGACCTCAATTTCATGGAAATTTTATAGTTGTCCACCCTACAACTTGACCACCTTGTTTTGTTGTCATAAACTAAATTAAGTTATACAAAAGGAAAGTTTGAAGTTACCCTGTATGCTATCTGTTTTCTTCTTCATGAAATTTGGTTGTCTGTCAGACAACCAACTCAGAACTTTTGGTTATCCATTACAAATTTTGTCATTACTGGCAACCAGATGACATTTAAAATCAAGCCTTCACACCTGTTCTCCTACTCATAATACCATTCTCACACTACACTACAAGTGTGGTTGGTCAATTACAGTAAAAGTTTGTCTACAGTATTAAAGTACAGGTTCAGGAAAGCCAGATATATACTATATATCCTGGGTTCTTAAAAAGGGTCTAGGCTTGGATAAAGTTTTGATATGTTAGAGGAGGTTCTTATCCTAAGTAGAGTATTCTAGTGAAATTCACACTGAAATCTGATGTGTGGTTCTCAAGATCTTAGCATGTGAAGTTTTCACATTTTCAAACCAAAGTGAACTTTAAGCAAGCACATATAACATCATAATTTTACATTAATGAGCTCTTTTGTTAAAATTCCTTTAAAAATTACAACCAATTTCTCCTCCATAATCCCATGTTATCAAAATGTGAATGCATGAGGGGCATGCGAATTTTACAAATTTCAAATTTCTCATGAGGAGCTCATATCTCTTTAACTGTCAAGGTCAACACAACTGACTGAAAAACAAAGAAAACAAAGCATTGCTTATCAATGTGAAGAGATGATATAACCCCTGCTTACTTCAAGCTCAAAATAGGTCACAAAGGTATTAACTTCACTTTATGATATCTCAAGAACTACAAAGGGGTGGGTGGGGGAAATTCCCTTCAGTCAAGGCCTTTGCACCCACTTGTCCCCAACTCTGCTCCTGTACAAGGAAACACAGTATACAGGAGCAATGTGGACACCCAACTTTTACCCCCACCCCCAATTTCTGCTTCCCCCACTTCTCCCTCCCCCCTTTTTGAAACCTAGGTCACACAGCTGACTGCAGGGCATGTCTAGTTCAGTTCTGATGGCTTCATACCTTTCAACAAGGTTAGTATAGGCAGGACCTTTTGTATTTCACTAGGACACTGATGCAATACTGAATGCAACTATGGTTTAATATTTTAATATACTCGTGTCGTAGTGAGCATCTCAAATCCAAACAGAAAGTAGCCAAAGTACTACAATCAACAGGAACAGATTACCCTGAAACACAGGACAGAAAGAAAAGGAGCAGAGGGAATGGGGTATATATAGACAAGGAAATCTTTTATAGACAATTATTAATGTGTATAATGTGTATATGATGATACACATTGTCTGAAGACGACACACATTATGATGCTGTCTATAACCCTTGACCTTAAACAACCGGCTAAGATTAGAATCAAAATCAGTCCAGAGGTGCACCTGGGCCACGATTACACTCAAAATTAGGAAAGAGGTGCATCTGCTATCCTTTCAATTTCCAACCAATGATCATAGAGTTTTGGTTTCCCAAAGGGCATACCTATGTGGTTGCCCGATGCTGATCTCACAAAGGACTGTAGCTTTGCGCATTTTAGTGTCTACTGTGATTCTAATCTGCACACCTTATACATACTTGAAGCCGATGACACCTTTTAACACATTTTCTACTTCTATGTGTAGATTGTTCTCAGCAGATTACGCCATTTCGGTCTGGCAAAAAAGTTCTTTCACAGTGACGAGCCAAACACTAAACTATGGCTATTGGGAGAGAGACATACTTTGACTAAAATGTTGACAACCAGGGGAAGAAATTTCGTTTTAGCAATCCTCATTTCACAACAAATCCTTCAAGAAACATTTCACAGCTCAGTTGTTATTCTATCACATGAACTGCACGGGCACGAAAACTGGAGGTTCCATCCTTGTCATGAAAGGACACTTAGAAAACCCAGAAAGAGTGACAGCAAGGTGAAATCTCAGTTTACAAAACTTACCTGGCATAGTTGACCAAGTTGAGTATAGGTGTTTCCAAGAGTTGTACAATAGGTAGGGGTCCTTCTACCCTTAACAAAGGTTCCTTAGGAAAAACCACTGTCCCTTCTTCCACAGAATACAGTTTGATACCCCTCCCATCTGATTCAGCTAAGTAATTAAAGAAATCTTCCTCTGTGTCAGTCGGTAGAATGCTTTTCAAATATTCAATATCTGAAGGAGAATGAAAACTATAAACTACCGAAAGTGCACGACTAAAATGTAGGACAGAATGAGTTCTTATTACCACATTAAGTATGAAACATGAAATGTATATAAGCAATACAGGACCTCATGCTCACTTTGTACTTGACAACTATGACACTACATGTACTGTACATACCTACTGTAGAACTCACTACAAGATACATAATGTAGATAACATACTGTATCACATCAAATGTTTATGGCTTAATACAAGTTGAAAAATTATGACAAAATACAGGGACAGTTCAACACTGTTTCCAACTAAAATCAATTTTAATATTAAACCGCATCCAAAATAGTTTAAAACTACTCAAGTCAAAATAATCCCTTCTCAAGAATAGCTTGCCCAAATACATTCATTATGTGACATGGTAAGGGAAACAAAGATAAGAAAACAGGCCCCCAATACATCCACGGCTCTGAAGTGCTCACTACCTCAAACAATATCAAGGGGTGCACATCATTTGCCTTCTATACAAGAAGGGCAACCTATTCCCCATGAAAAAGACAGAAAAAAGCATTGTCAACTTTTTCTAGGCTTTAAATTTCATTGAATCCAGTTCTTGCCTATTAACAACATATATATGCACTTCATTAGTATAATCAAGCAAGGCTCATAAGCCTCAGAGCCACCCTGCCACCCAAAACCCAGCAGAATGACTGCTGCAATTAAAGAGACCCTGCAATGGCCCTGAAGGGGACTGAAAGAGTGCTACTTCAAGTATACCATGGCTACAGTCACTAATTGTCATTAAGTTTACTAAACACACATACAGTCACAGTACACATTAAAGTGAATGTATCATAAGTTTTTAGTGTAGTCAGGGTTTACAAGAATTCAAAATTTGACTTGCAAAACTGGCTGATGTGCACAAATGCAGGATTGCAACATTGATATTTTTTGCAGGGGTGGGGGGGGAGGGCAGTGAACCAGTTCTGCTTAACAGGTGCCTTAACTGAATCCTTCCTTGGGGCCTAACTGCCTAAATTCCTCCAGAAAGCTACCCAAGTAACTGGCTTTGAAGCAACTCATGGGTACTGCAGTACCCCACCCCTGAATTGTAGGCCTGCATAAGTAGTACACATGTGATACTGGCAAGTTTCTTCATGACTGATGATTGTATCTTTCATTATAGCAGATGTAAATTACACTTTACCTGATTTAGTATACTTGAGATTTTGAAGAAGCTTCAAAACCTCACCCAAACCAGCAAATATTGTAAACTCTCCTTCAAATGGATTCTTTCGAAAGAAAACATCAAAGATAGCATGGCAGTTTTGCTTTCCATTCTTCCAATAGGAGTAGGCCATAGTGACCTCATACAGGTCAGTCAGTAAAGACTGGACAACCCCATTGGTTGGAGTGCTTTCAGAATGGCCATCAGATGCCATCACTGTCCTTTACTGCAGAGTTGGAACTGAAAAAGCCACAGAGAAAGTCTGGAATGCACTTACTGGATCTAAGTGTTGAAACAAAGAAAAGTTAACATGCACAGTACACAGTACGCTGTACATTATGAATGCCTTTTAGAATGTGCCCTACTTTATGATACGCAATTCCCAGGACATTCACAGCATTGAAACTTCCCAGCTCACCAAGATAATTACTGTAGATGAATTGCAAAGTTTTCTTTTCAGAATATTTACAGATGTTACATGTACCATGAATTTCACATTCCAAGGTTTATGCTTTATGACCCAATCACCGTACACATTTCATGATGGCAAACTCCATTACAGCAAAAGATGTTGATCTATCACATACATTAATAGAATTTCCTACTGCTGTAAACTGGAACATACTGCAGGGAATAATTTAGTGTTCAAAATTTGCATAGCAGTTTTGAGGTTACTGGGCTTTGCTATCACAAAATCATTAAAACCCTAATGCTATATGTGCAAAATCTGCTACACATACTTGCATTTGTGTAGCAATTTATCCATCTTGTATAGCAAAATGTGATGCAATACCAGATAAATTATTCTCTGTACTGTAACAACAGTTCTTGACAAAGCCACAAACGATGCCCAGCATCTGCCATAAATATACTGTATATATTTTGGGTTTCTTGAATGGACAGCCTGATTTTACTACAAAAAGATTTCCTCCCATACAGTACAAAGAAACTGGAGATGACAGTATAAAAGCAGCTGAAAAGGTTATCTTAGATGAAGAGAACAGTATCATAACAGCAAGGCAAAGAAAATGCTAAACCCCATACAAAAGGAAGGAAATAAAGACAAAAACCCATCTCCATATCTTGTCTGGTTGCCAAGATATTCAATACAATGTGAATTTACTTTCAACCTTAAATGTTTTAATTACAAATTACCTGTATTTTCATTAATTCTGGAGGTCAAACTCTCCTTCAGAAAATATATTAAGTAATAAGTATACTGAGTAGTACTATAGTATTGTTATCTGATACCACACATTAAGTGACTTAGTCTGTCCTTGTATTGAGCCAAAAACGAAACAAAATACAAATTACAAAGAAATCTCATGTATACAAAGAGAGCCCCAAAATTAAACTGACTTGCTACTGTACAAGTCAGTATGTTTCAAAACTAGCAGCTTCTTTGAAACTATTAGGATGTACAGTAGGGCTGTGACTGTGCAGAGATTAATCACAAAGGGATTGCATGTGGAGTGAAAGTTTAGTAAAAAACTCCTTGCTATTAATCACAAGTGTTTTATTTTTCTCCTACCTCTTTACTTTTCACTTCAGCATTTGTATATTCCCCATTTTTTGTCCATCTTACCTTCTCACAAATCTTTATTGTATCACTCTTGTGGTCTATGAATCTCAGTGTTTTGTGTCAATCTTTACTGTAGGCCTGTGTCCATGTCCATAGGCCCAAAGAGTAAAGACCCAGCTTCTGCACACTACACAGGCAATAATCACGATTAATTGCTAAAGGATCGCAAAATTTTCCAATTAAGTTTAATTGGAAAAAAAAAACCGTGTTGCAAGTTACATGTTTGCAGGGCTATTACGATGGCCGTATCTCCACAACCAAACACGATATTAAAATTCTGCACTTTGCAATGGGTTTAGAATTTTCTTCTCCATTTATAAATTATGCTACTGAGGTGGTGGCATTCTTCTTTAGGTGCAGGTGTTAAAGCAGATGTGTTGGTTGGTAGAAATCAGAGCAGGATTCTATTTTACTCAAAGAGAAACACATGACAAGACATATGTCTAGACTAGTTGCGGTGCCTTGACAGTAGCCAACTATTAGGCCTAGTGTTTCATGTTAATTATTTTTAGACTAGTGTATGACTGCTTAGTCACAAATGAATTATGACATAAATGATAGGCGGGGTGTATTTTCACCCCTAATTGGGTTACGACTTTGAAAAAATTATAACTGCATAGAACTCTGCATCGTAGAGACGGTTTCTCCGCATTTTATTTAAATTTGAGTCGGAAGTTTGTTACGATTTAAAATTGTTGCTTCACCCATTCTGAGACACTGGAAATTTTTAGAATAAGGTTGATATTTCACTTAACATGTCCTGAGAGTTATGGGTGGTGGGATGAATGAACATGTGAATTATGAGTAAAATTGTCAAAAGAGGGGGTGAATTATGGAAAATTTGCCTTGAAAAGTATTAAATTGTATCTAAATTTAGCTCCCTAACCCTACTGCCCACCCAAAGGCGCTTTAGTGTGGCGCTCAACTGATTTCGTCGGCTATGGGGAAAGTTTAAGTTCGTAGAAGGTGATTTGACTGGCTTTACGAAGATGTTTTGAATATAACTGTTTACAAGCAGTATGTAAAGCAAGGAGAAATTTTTTTCCGAGTTTCATAGTTCAGTAACAAAAACATTGTCATATGATTGAAATAGGTGAGGGTCAGTTTTTCACCAACTTCCAACTAATTTCAAAACTACTATCAATAACAAAAACCTCTAGCAATGCCAAATGAATAAATAAAATAACCACAAACAACCGAATAATTCCCTTTGTACAACACTCAGAAGTGCAAAAACAATCATAACACTTTATCTGTTTATCTACACTGTGTCAACTCAATTCGATGGCGCTGTTCACAAAAATAACCTAATCGACCATGCTCAAATAAGCTGACTAGTGTGTGTAGAAAATTGTCTAAAAATAGACACCACCCACGCATTTACAGAAAGAAATATCCCAATTACACCCCCTTAAAAAGGTCACAAGGTCCCCGAAAGTACCTTACCTAAAAGAATCCAACCACCCCTACAACTTGGACTACGTCGTATTTCGATACAACCAGCCGACTAGGAGGAGTTACGGTCCAAAGTCCAAAGTCGCAATTTTGTGTCAACGACATAAGTTGCGTGTGCCTGCGTGGCAGGCACTGCAACTAAAAAAGTGAAGCTTAACTGGTTTCTCAGTTATGGAAATTTCCAAGGGGGGGGGGGGTCCTTAAAAGTAACAAATCTCAGGTGAGTTCATAGCTTACAGTAGACCAGTTGCTATGATTCTTGAGTAAATCTGGCCCTGTCTACCAATATTTCACTTTTCAAAGGAGTATAAACATGTAACACATTAACACTTGATATATGAACCTCACCTGTGCTTCAGAGTTCACCACAGAGATCACCAATTACCCTGGACCATGTAATTGCACTCTGCCCTCTAACTTGAAATTAAGTGCAGGAAGTCCAGCTGTTGCTATTAAAGCTAAGACATACCACGAAATTTGAACACATGCATAATGCTGCAGGCATTGTAGAGAGTGAAGTCAGCACTGATCTCCAATGAAAGTTAATTTGCCTTTGCAAACCTCAGTGGACCTGTGCTAGGGCCTACTGCTCTATGAAGTCTGCAGGTCGAAGGGTCAAAATTTGGGGGTTTGATCTAGACCATGCTTGCATTCAAACTGCACTTGCAGTAGGAACCTACACACTGTGTGTAATACCATGCAAAGGATGAAGCAGTAAAACAGTCTTATACTATCTACTATACTCCCTACAAATAACACCAGGTAGATTCCTGACTTCAAAAGGACTTCATTGACCTTACAACAGACTTCACTGGCAACTACATAGTTACAATAAAACATTTCACAAGTATGCTTGGAGACAAATCAAACAAAACTTTAAACACAATGCAGCATGAATTAAGATTCAATGACCTATGAGATGGAAAAGTTTGCCATGTGCTTGCAAGATCTGGCCTGCAAAGCTAACTTGCATGATTTAGTACCAAGCTTTGCAAAAAGTTGTTAGAAATTACATCTGACACAAAGTAAGTTTAGCCACCACCATGCAGAAAACTAAAATTTTGTGCAGTACCATTTCCTACTGTACATACTATACAAACATAAGTGATTAATATTTTAACTTTCAGCACTGTACCTGAATCAGCAACACTGTCGTGTTTGTAGGAATGGTAAAAATATTTAATCACCTCACCTTGTACCTTGCAGACTCTGTAAAATGAAGTCATTGCCACACAAAAAGTTAGATTTCACAAAACACACACTTTGCAGTTGAAACTTGCCACTCTTGGTTGACCTGTGCTTGCCGTCCCTAAATTTTATACCCAATTCTCAATACCATCCTCCAATTGTGGGCACTTATAAACAGCTCAAAGGTTACAATTCAGTAACTATGGCTCATGAATAACGTTCACCCGGACCTTGCTACAGCAGGACTGAAAAAATTTTTATTTCTAGAGATGAGAGACAAATTTTCCACACTTCCTCCCAAATTTTTATGTACAGGAAAGGTAAATTCCCCTCTAATTGCCAAAGTTCCCTCCAACCAGTGTACCTACATTTTCAAGGAAGGAGCCTCACACAATTCCACCTTTTTCCACCTATGGCTAGGGGCTTAGGCTTGGTTCCTTTTTTATCCTACTGCAGAGTCAGGCTGGAAAATTGATCCTGGCCAGTTACAGCTCAGAGGCAACTGCTCTGATTATATGCCAAACAACAATTGTCAACAATACCATACCACTTCATTTGTGTAAATACTCTCTTTGTTGCAAGAAGCATTTCTTTCTCAACTGTGACCTACTTCAATGCAGTGTACCTAGGCTAGGCAGGGATCAGGATCTGGACGGAAACTGTGAACCACCTCTGATGGTGTCAATCATGCAGGGCTGGGTGTGCATTATTAGTCATGTTGAAGCAGGAGCAGGAACTGTAAGGTGCAATCCCTGAACTGCTTTGTCTTTCACTTGTATCATACTTGATAAAACAAGGTCCCAATCTCTGATGGTATGAGGGAAGAAGCTGAATTTAAAGGTCAAGAGCAGTCGCCCCAAACTTATTTTGAAGCAACAGCAAAATCTCACAATTTTCTTCTTATTTCTCTTCAAAGTATCTTTCATAATATTTTAGGACTTCAGTATTTCATATTCAAGGTAAACCAATCAGTTACTTCTAGTAAATTTCACATTTGAGGAGAAAAAATATTGTCACATGACTCTAAAGAGCCAATCATGAAACAGGACAGTCTACTACACTACTTCAAGTTGGGGTGACTGCATTTCCCCTTTAAAGCAGTCCTTGCTAGTATGGATTGGTAAAGCTGTTGGGGCACTGATGCCATGAGGTATGTTGGATCGGATGCAGGAGGTCTGTAACTATTAAAACCAAGGAAGTCTGTTCTGGCCTCATAGAGAATAGTCTGTTTGCAGTTCTTCTGTTCCAGTTCATTTAACATTTCAGTCACAGTACAGATTGTGTAATGATAATCATTGCAAACAAATCTAGTGGATCTTCATTGAATCTTTATTTTTTTCTAACTATGGAGGCAGTGTAAAGGGCCTCAGGCAGAGGATGAGCACTGTATATTCAGTAAGAGGCCAAACAAGTATATGATAGGTAATGGCTTTGATGTTCTTGGGGCACATGACTGGAGATTTTTAAAGAAACCCAGGGACCTATTTGCAGATGATATGATACAATTATCATATTTATTCCATGCTACAGTGAGAAATGTCAAGTTCAAGATCATTATGGCAGTCAGTGGACTCTGAGATTTCATTACCAATCATGTTGTTTGAGTTGAGGATTCCTGGAGTGAGTGATCATCATTAAGAAGCATTTCTTTACATTAAAATGCATTTGCCAATGATCCTGCCATTTCAAAAGGGTGTTAAAATCATTCTGGAGCTGAAAATTATTCCATAGGTCTATATCTAACATAGTCATCAGCAAATACAGTAGTCTGATCTCAGAAGAGATATTGTCTTGCAAGTCATTTATAAAATTTACAGCAGGAATAATAAAGGACCCAGTATCTTGCCCTTTGGTACACCTGAGATGTAAAGTACATCTGTCCAATCTGAAAAATCGACCCCCCACAACAAAACTTTGTTATTGACACTTAAAAGAAGGGTCTAAGCTCAAATCAAGCTTTGACATATTAGAGGGGTACTTATTCTAAGCATTCTGGTGACATTTCCATTGAAATCCAATGTGTGGTTCTCAAGATATCAGCAGATAAAGTTGTCACATTTTCAACACAAAGTGAACTTGAAGCAAGCACATATGATATCATACCCTCACATTAATGAGCAGTCTTTTGTTTTTCTTTAAACTTTATCACCAATTTTCTCCTCAACAATTGAATTTTATTGCAACGTTATTGCAGGAGAGGCATGGAAACAAAATTCCCCATGGGGAGGTCCTATCCCTATTAATATCAAGGTCAACACAACAGACTGAAAAAACAAAGCATTCCTTATCAATGTGAGGAAGTGATACCAGGGAGCTGCTTACTGATATCTTCCACTTTCGGTCACCAATGTTTAACTTCTTTTGCCTATATCTCAAGTAATACAAGTCCAATTTGAATGAAAGTTTCACCAAAATGCATAGATTTAGTTCCTCTTTCACATATGAAAGTAAATTTTTGCCTAAACATTTGTTTTAAGGAGGTTAGCAAATCAAGTATGGGTTTTACTCCTAATGCCCCACTTCTGTAAAAGCCCAAGATTTTGGAGATCAAAATCCATGCCACTGCAATCATGTCAATCTGGGATCTACGTATTAACTTACTGTAAGGACTATGCAACAACATGGACAGTTAAAATCAGCTGCAATTCACAGCAGCTGTCATATTGTATTGTTACAATATGACAGAGTGTACCACCCTTCAATATAATTCACAGCAGTGGTGTTGTAGAGACTTGTTACAATATGACAGAGTGTACTACCCTTCAAAATGGCACATAATACATGAAATGTATAATATGCTCAAGAATTATGCACATATCAAAGTGAAACAGGCCTATAATTAGGTTCAATGGAGGGATCACCTATTTTGAAGATATGGAAACACTGACACACATCCAAGCAGATGGTATAATTTACCTTTGTCCAGAAATCTCTGAGTAATAAGATGGAGATGTAAATAACCTCTGTCTTACATTTTTATAACAACATGGTTCAAGAATCTTTAATGGGTGCCCATGAGTACTTGAATCCACTGCCTTATGAAAAAGAGCCATATTCACTGACATATCACCACAAATATTTATACTGTACATATAAATCCTGTCACAGTGCAGCCTCCTGTACCAAAGACAAGGCAAACCTAATTTACCTAGCCTATCAGGATAAGAAGCTTCCCTAAGGCCAGAAACCAGTTAAGTTGCACAACTTTGTAAAGACTCAACTTCATCAACATCTTTCCAAAGGAAAGGAGACCAGGCTGGAATACCTTACTCAACATATAATAAAATCATTTAATATAGACTTGTACAACAAAAGAAAAGAAGAATTACTCCAAAAAAAAAGTTCTTCTGATTGCACCCAAAACACCATAAGCTTCAGCAACAATACCAGAAACTGAGAGCTAGCTTGCTATCAACAAGTATACACCAAAATCCTTTTAGCATAAACTTATCTCAAGACTGTTTCCAGCACCAGCATACAGTAATCCCTCACAGAGTAAGTGAAAGTCGGAGAAGTTCTACCTAACCTACAGTAAGAATGTGGCACTTATCGGTATGAATGCAAAGATGCCAAGTAACTAACCAGTCAAAAACCTCATCGGCAGCTTGCTGCAGAGACTCACAATCCTCCATCAGTAGTCCAGCTTTTTCACTCAAGCAATAACCTCTGATGAGGCACTTTACTGAATGCCTTCATAAAGTCTGTGTAAGCCACATCAACATCCAGACCAGTGTCTACTGATCTCGTTCAATCCTCAAAAGTGTCAGTAAGTTGGAAAATGCAGGACCTACCTCCCACAAAGCCATACTGTTCAACTGTAAGTAAATTATTCTGCACCATATGCTGTACAACAGTATCCCTAACGAAAGATTCACAGATCTTGAACACACCAGTGGTCAGGCTTACTGGTCGATGTTTCCTGGGTTTGAACGTTTCCCTTTCTTGAAAAGAGGAGTTATATGACCCACTCTCCAATCCTTAGGAAGACAAAAAGCTCTGAAAGATTTTATCCAGTGCATCACAACTTATGAAGAGAGTCTCAAACAGACCCAAAGATGCAGTTCATCTGGACCTGGAGATTTAGACATTCAACTCACTCAACTTCCTCAGGACATCATCCCTACAAATGTACTATTATCTCAATGTCCAAAGCCATAGTACCCCCAAACCTAGCCCCAATTAATGGTAAAGCACTCAAGTCCTCATCTGTGAAAACACTAGGTAAAGACTTCTTCATTTTTCTTCATTAAATTCCAACTTAAAAAAGTGAATAAAATAATCCTAGCTGTCATGTTACCACACTCAATGTTCAGTAGGCCATATAAACTGAGCTTAGAATCCACTTCCCAAGTGAATCATTTGTGCTCACTGTCCGTGAAAAACATCGCAAGGTCATCGTTATGTAGAAGCTTGATGACAAGATTCTGGTCAGCTACAGGTATTGGCTGTTCAATAGCCCTATTGGTTCAAGAAAACTGCCGAAAACCAGCCGCCTGGGACTACCTTAATTAACTACCCCAAATACTGTATCCAAGTTTCCGTTAACCAAATGTCAACCAGTTAAATTGTTCAAAAGTTCCATAAAACATGATCTGTTCACCACTAATGTATAGTAGGCTCTCATCTTTTTTCGTATTCGGTATTTTTGTCTTCGTCTGCAAGTCACAGCAGAAAATAACGGTACACATTGTTCAGGAAAATTTCTTACGGTACCGTACCCCCGCTGCTACGTAGGGCAGTCATATGGTCACAAATTTTTCAGTATTGAGGCAGCCATGCTGAGGTTCGGAGCACTATCGTGGCCGCTATGCAGTGGCCGGAACCAAAAACATATGACAGGGTGGCTTAGTAAACACAAGCCGGATTACACGATATCGCCATATCGTTTGGGAATTGAAGGAAAAGTTTTCGCGATGTCCATATCGAAAATTTCATATCGCACTAGCTAGGCCTAACCTTAGGCCCTAAATTGATATTTTACTTTTAGCCTAGGTCACAAGCTTTTCTAGGCATATGCTGCTCAAAGATTCCAGATTTGGCACAACTGCAGAATACCCTGCCCCAAATCCCTTCTCACCGAGACTCCTGGAGTCGCGGTCGCAGTCAGCACGATGATGATGTAACAAACTGCAGAGTCACGTCTTCTCTTCACTGAGGACCAGGACTGCGACTCCACTTCAGATTGGAGTCCCAGTCGCAGTTGAAGTGGAAATCATAAGAACACCGAGGACTGGGACTGCGACTCCGCCCCAGAATGGAGTCCGGGTGGCTGTTGAATAAACGGCCACCGGGACCGCGACTACGACTCCACTTCAGATTGGAGTCCCGGTCGCAGTTGAAGTGGCAATCGTAAGAACACCGAGGACTGCGACTGCGACTCCGCCCCAGAATGGAGTCCCGGTGGCTATTAAATAAACGGCCACCGGGACCACGACTGCGACTCCACTCCAGAATGGAGTCCCAGTGGCTATTAAATAAACGGCCACCGGGACCACGACTGCGACTCCACTCCAGAATGGAGGCGCAGTGGACTTAATTCCACCGAGGACCGCGACTGCGACTCCACCCCAGAATGGAGTCCCGGTGGCTGTTGAATAAACGGCCACCGGGACCGCGACTGCGACTCCACTCCAGAATGGAGGCGCAGTGGACTTAAAATAATTTTTGCAAAAGTGTTCGTAGGATGTATGTTGAGTCGTTCTCAGAATGGAGGCACAGCTAGCGGACTTAGAATAATTTTCGCAAAAGTATATAGAGGATGTACGTTGACTTGTTCTCATAAAACGGCCACTACGACCGCGACTCCAGGAGTCTCGGTGAGAAGGGTTTTGGGGCAGGGTATTCTGCAGTTACTCCCCAGACTTTCAATGGGTCATAGTCACACTCCTTGTACGTAGGAACAGTGCATACAGTAGGGAGCTTTCAGGTATCTTGTCCTGGATCTTGCTGGTTTGCATCTAGGCCTAGGCTAAGAGGCTAACGTTAGTTCATTAGTCCTAGGCCTACATAGGAAGGAATCTTAGTTTTTTTTTTTTTTTTTGTCATAATAGAAAGAGGATCATTCTCAAAATGTTGTTACAGTACCTATTTGTTTAATAGGCCTAAGCTGAAAAATAGTTACGGTGGGTAATTTTGAGAACACTTCATCCACTAACACGAACAGTAGGCTACTAAAATAACCAAAAATGTGAACTTGAAAAATTTAACACAACAGTCCCTCGCCTTGGCTAGTGCCGCATTCCATTTGGGTCGTAAAGTGGTAAAGTGGAGAAAAACAACCTATCAAGGTTTATCTGCACTCGAGAAACTTCCTAAAACTGAAGCATATCCTTCTGTAAATTCAGAAAACTTTCGACACCTACAAAGAATTAGCTCTACTTTATTTTGGAAAAATAAGTTTACATCCAGTCGGTGAATTCACCGTGTTTCTTTTTTATGCAGCACAGATGAGATAGTTTAACATTTTGACTGCTACTCCGTACTGCAGAAAAAAAGAAACGCGGTGAATTCACCACCTTACGACCCCAATGGAACGCGGCATAAGCCTAGGCCTAGGCTACTTGTGCTATATTAGTTGTGGCCAGTTTTACAATTCGACAAGATCTGGCACAAGACCCACTTTCTGCGACCGGTTTTACAATGTCACTTAAAATAGGCTTTAACGTTATCGTTACCGACTGAGCTCAACGTCAGGCCTGGGCACTGGCAGTAACAGTTAAACTAAAGGCTAGGCCTAACGTTAGGGTCTTAACTTACATAGCCTACTGTACAGACTTCGTCATGTTCAGTGTTGTAACTTGCACGATACATTGCTCTTCTGAAAGACCCCTAATTAATAACACAAACGTATTTATTATTGTTAGTAGAAAGGTAAAGTTTTTTCCATACCTTTCATATGTTAAAAAAAAAGCCTTGGAAAAATATTTTTCTATTGCAGGTCTTGCAAGCAACACTGACACTTTCCCGAGTGTGAAAGCCTCAGGCTTGACGATTAACTATAGTAATTCCATACAACAACAAAACAATCCTAAAATAGAGTCCGAATTTTCAAGAAATTTTCAAGAACCCCCACTGCATGTACCTTTTTGTTGTAGGCCTAGTCTATCTCAATTCAGTCTGTGGTTCAAAGTAACTTTCAACAGAGACCTATGATAAACTTGTCAAAATCCACAATATTACCTTAACCTTCCGCAAACCTTGCGAGTTCAAGTGGAGAAAAGTGGAAACACTTAGTCAAAGATACAGTAGTACATTGTTCTGGCATCAAGCTCCGTCGAAGCTACCTGTCACCAACATACACCGTACCTCGATCGTTCTTTTTGAAGTTTTTCCTACCCTGGGAATGAAGCTAAAAACTGCAGGCTGGCAGGGCCCAATTGAATGAGCATTCAACCATACCCGAATAGATTGTCAGAAATCTCATTCGGTACAAGAACAACCAGGGATCTTTTACTGTAGTTTTTGGATATTTAATTTTACATTAGTTTCAGGGTTGATTTTGTTTTTCTTACTCCTCTTAACTTTTGTATATGTCCTTGTTGTGTCATGTTCTGACCATGTGCCCAGAATGTGATTGGTCCCTTATGTTTATTAATTAATGCAGATTAATCCCTCTATATCAATTCTTGAGAACTTCCTGGGACAGGAAGTAAAGGGAGGAGGTGATTGGTTGGTTGAATCAGGTGTTCATTCTCTGAATGCTCATTGGTCGAAAGTACTGACGAGACTTCCTCTTGTTCGATCTTAGAATCAGTCTTGCCTGAGAACTGGTAGCCGGCAGACTCCGTGTCTGTTGTCCTCTTCATATTGCAGGTAAAATTCCTTGAATTTGAAGATCGTAAAATAAATGATTTGATCGAAATCCAGTTGGCGATTTGTTCTCTGTCCTTCTTTGAGTCTAAACAACTACTTAATTGATGCTACCAATTGAAGCTGGAGGGAAGAAAGACACGACAGTCCTAACCTGTTGTTTCCTTGTTGCTGTACATGTTTTTATCCTGTTTATAAATTTTCTTGAAAAATTGATACTGGAATAAAGATTGAAGATTGTGTCTTACGGTGCCAGTTTTGGGACAATTTACTAGAAGGAGAGTCACAGCATGAAGATTATTTCAAAATTTAGCCGCTATATGGCTCGCAAGATGTACCGTAAACATGACGCAAAATTTGCCTTTCCTCAAATCAGTCATAGCTACCGCAGTTTTTAGGGAAAAACTGCTGTTCCCAATTAAAGTACCCGACCACTGGTTCATTACTTCAATTAGTTGCTCCAATGAACAGCAGCTTTGTTAAAGCATTTGCTGACCATTCTGGTACAATAGTATCCCAACACTGAGGGGTTAATTCCATTACAACTGTCAACACATCCTGCCCTGAAAATAGTACTGATAAAAAAGGATCAAATTACTCATGGTCATTGAAGGTTAGATCACCTTTCAGTTTAATCTGAGATAAACTACCATCAAATGTCAGCCTTCATGGCTATTGACTAATGCTTCAATGAGCACCTAATTGGTATTGATAACAGCTCTTGACAAGTTCTGGCATAGGAAGATTTTGCCTAATGATTTAATTTTCAGAAAATGACTTTGCCGTAGTAAGTTTCGTTTTCTTTTTAATTCAGTTTTAAGATTCATCTGGAACGGGGTGTGAAAGGCGACATCTGTGGGAGAAATGCGCCGAACGCTTCCATTTTAAGGAATCCGTTTCATGATAAAACTCACATTTAGGCAGTGCTTTGAGACACTTCCATTTCCAAACACAAACGCAGGGCGGATGCAGGTTTTGACTAAAGAGGGGGTTTTGCGATATAGTTACTATCTAAGCGGAGCGCCAACCATGGGTTGGCGCGAAGCGTACAGAGAAAATTTTTGGTCCGGAAGCCCCCCAGATTGCAGGAAATGGCATTTCCCACGCGTTTCATAGACTCTTTGATCCGTATAAAAACAAGCTTTCATTGAAATTCCCTGTCAAAAATTTTATGATAAATGTCCTGTCAGAAAGTTGTCTTCCTTCTTGTAAGAGATGCATGCTCTACAGCCCGATAACCATTGGCGTAGCCAGGATTTTTTAATTTGGGTGGCCAACCTCAGGACCTGATCTCCGGCCTGGAGAGTGGTCAAAGGGGAGGGGGTGGTGTCCCCCTCCCCTTTGAGAAATTTTTGAATATTTAACTACCCTCAGATGCAATCTGGTGCAAAATTTAGCAACATTTGAAGTCATATTGTTCCGTTACAAAAATTGTTCTGCAAAGAATAGGGGGGATGCGTAATAGGGGTGTGTTTTGTTTATCTGAAGAAATTCACATCATGAGTATTTTTTGCCTCTCTGGTCATACCGATGAGACATGTGTATTATCAAAGCTAATATAAAAACCTCAAAAGAATTTTTTAATACTTTACCAGGGAGAAAAACAACCTATCAAGGTTTATCTGCACTCGAGAAACTTCCTAAAACTGAAGCATATCCTTCTGTAAATTCAGAAAACTTTCGACACCTACAAAGAATTAGCTCTACTTTATTTTGGAAAAATAAGTTTACATCCAGTCGGTTACATCCTTGCTTCTTTCACCGCAATTTTATCCTTTGTAAACCATTCATGACGCAGTCTTGTGCTACGTAAATATTCATTCACCCATTGATATTTCTAACCGCTACTGGCACAAACTCGACATACAGTACCCGAAAAGAAGCATTGAATCGTAACACTCGTAAATCATTCCATCAAGTGAAGTACTGCTTTGGGGAGGAGGTCTTGTTATCATGCAACCGATTTGCTTTTCTCTATTGCTAGCTATGCACCTTCTTATCGAAAAATACAAAAATTATTCAGATTTCACGATTGGTTCACCAAATTTCTACTTGACAACTCATTGGCATTCTATCGACGACTTTACCCTACCGCTACTGATGAGACCTGGTACTTATCTTCCATGGTCAAAACGCGTCTAGCAATAGCATACCAGCTATGACTTACTACCAAGTAAGGTCACTCTATACCATTTAAACCAGACCCATCCCTGGTATCATGATTTCCTATTTTAGTTACCATAACATGGTAATTTGACGGTTCTAGGATAGATTATAGGTATCCTGTATATCCCGACATATCACTTCAGTCACGTCACTGAGTTCTGGAGAGCCGACATCTCTTTTTAATTCCTAATTTTTTTTTCAGAATTCGATTTGGGGACCATGGTCCCCATGGCCCCCCTCTGACTACGCCAATGCCGATAACAATCTTGGGCGTCAGGAGTTAGGAGCATTGAGTCATTTGTTGTGCTCTCTCTAGGCACTCACAGTGACTCACTCAAAGTTGCTCGCTTGTGCTCAATAAAGAAAATTTGGTTTCTCTTTTTGAAATCTACTGCAAGTATTTTGGTATTGGGGCCTCAAAATTCAACTGGTAGACTTGATCGCATGCATGGGTTTTTGGTTGTCTCGTTATCTAAGCGGAGCGCGACCATCGGTTGGCGCGGCGTGAACCAAGAAAAAAATGACCCTTCTCAGACCTTACAATCTATACTTAGGGCATCTTCATGTTTCATGTGTTGTATGTTTGTCATTTCCATGGAAACATTACGTTTCTTTGGTGAGCTAATCATAGAGCTGGACCTCCTCTTGAAGGACTCACTGACTCTATAAGGATTTTGAATGAGAGAGAATCTGGACGGTAGAAGGAAAAATACGCTGTCAGCAAACTTATTATGGCATGTTAATTGCATCGTTGTAACTGAAAATAACCTTCAAAACATACCGGAAAAATAAATAATATATTATATAAAATGAAAAAAAACCTCGAAAATCAAAGGGGGGGGGTTAAACCCCCCACACCCCCTTGGATCCGCCCCTGCAAACGGGTCCTTTCATTAAAGGTAGGCCTAAGTTTGATTCAGCAATACGTTTTTATCTCCTAGAGAACACTTGGTTTCCCTTAAAATATGTTTCTCTTTCAAAAACTAGTGGAAAGCGGAAGGAATTCGCCTTCAGAATTAAGATATACACTTTACTAGTCACATAAACACGCCTATAGGCCTACAGGAGAGCATGAACTAGTAAAACATTCACTACTGAATCGGAAGTAAAACGTTTGAGATGGTATAGAAGAAGAAAGTGGAAAGGAGTTGCATGAACTGAATTTGAAGATTGTGAAAGATTAGCTAAATAAAAAACTAAAAACGTCAATTATTCATCCCTAAAGACATTTTATCTCGCGTTCTGGTTGTAAGTGCTCAGGGAGGCACGGGCACCGCATAGGGGGCACCGGAGAAGATCATATTTTTGTAGTGAGTAGTGCCACGATATGCTAACAATTCTCGTGAACCACAGGGGATGATATCTCAAGCCTACCACAGATAGCTTAAAATGTGCACACACGCCAAAATTTCGCACTTCTGGTAGGAATTCCCCCTTCTCTTGCAATGCCGAGACGTGAAAAGTCGCCACAAGTGAAGGGAACAAGGATTATAATGGCGATGATGCTTCTTCAGCTCTGCAAGTGCGGGTGAAGAGTTGAGTTGCGAACAGAGAGGGGACAAGGGGCTGCGTTATGGTAGGCTTGGTGAGGTCCAGTATGATTTTGAGAGGATTCGTAGTAGAATTCCCCGCATGTCTTAGGAATTTACAAAATGGGAACACTAGTATGGAGCTTTCAGCAGGAATTTGTGACAGAGCACACCAAGTTCTTCACAGTTCGCAATTTAGGTTGCCATTATCGTATTTTTACATTGAACACAATTTTGCATGAAGAGAAAAGGTAAATTATTGAGTAAATTTGTCTCACTAGTAAATTTAGCCTTAAACCATATAGTTATCACATTAAGAATGTTACTCAAGGTATTAGATTGCCACATAAAAACCCCTTGATGCCCGGCACTTAACTATGAGCATTCACCTCGCTTTGGCTAGAGTAGTTTCCAGGAATTTTTGTGCTAGTAATGTTCATTGGTGATACAAGTTTGATCGTGAGACGTAGAGCTAAAATTTTGCAGGGAAATTATTTACCATGGTAAAACCGGCATGCAGACTCAGCAAGGGGTGGTAAAAAGGATACGCCACAAAGGGTCCTTCAACCAAAAGCCCTGCCAGAAGCGACGGGTTGTCAAAACTTGGATGCCGAACGCAACTCCTAGGCGCGCGAAGACCTCCAAAAAATTTGGGGTTTTGTTGATACAAAAAAAACTTAAAAATAATTGGTTCTTATAAAGAAAAAAAAAATTAAAAAAATTTGGGTCGCTATGAAAGAATCTGCTCCCCCTCCTTATCCAAAACAGTTCCAATTCTCCCATCTAATTAAGTTACTCATAGCCCCTTGAAAAACTAGCATGATCCCCTCCACTTGTGCAGACACAAACCTAGTTTATTGCTCAACTATATCTTGTGGGCATACAAGGCCATAATATGTAATCAGAACTCCCTCTGTGTATACTGTGTAATATGAGCTGCTCTACCTCTTTTGACTTTGATGTCAATTAATAAAAAAACATTCACCAATTGAGAATTTCGCATTCTCCCAACCAAAAATGTACTTGGGGTGAGGAGTGTCAAGACGCCGGGCGACTGGTCACGGGGGATTCCCCTTCCACCACCCCCTGGACTCAGCATTGAGACACTTAATGTTTCTTACAAAATATGTTTGCCATGATTGTGAGTCTGATTTGAGGATCTTCCAAATGGTAAGAAAACGAGGATAGAACTTAATTTACATTGATTAAATCTTGTGTTTCTCCAGGATAACGTCTACACTCATGGGCGTCCGGAGGGGAGGGGGCAAGGGAGGCACTTGCCCTCCTGGAAAATCAAAAATTTGAATAAACGAAGAAAAAATAAAGGAAAAAACGAAGAAAATCAACATTTCTTAACAGTTCACTCAGTGTGAATTTCTACTCTCAAAACAGGAATGAATAAAAATATCAACACTCAGACCCCAGAAGACCCCCCCCCCCCGAGCATATTGTTGGTATTTTTAAAGTTTATATTTACGATATTGCTAGTGTTTCCCCTTTTTATATGCGGTAAATAGGCCTTGGAAGTGCCAAAATTTTCTTGCACTGTGGGAAGTAGCATCTAAACTCTTTCAGGCTGGGAGTAAAATATTTCCCATGAAAAAAGCTGGGCCCCCTAAAAACTTTTCCCCCCTCCCCGATTTTTTTTTTCTGCAGAAGCCCATGTCTACACGGAAGAACGATAGTGTAAGTATGTAACCTTTACCTTTGAAAGCCAGCATATCATTTAAAAAGAGTGTAAAAGCAATGTGACTGAAGAAAGAAGCACGTGAAAATTTTGTAATTTAAAAAATGTTACAGAAAACAAAATAAGTTCATTATTAAACGCCTTTTGGGATCATTTTTTGTAAAAAAATGCCTGAAGTCATACCGGGGCCACCGTTTGTAGGTAGTAAGATTTTATTTTCGATCGATTTCCATACAGAGGGCACAGTAGTCCACTTAGGGGGAGGCACGGTCCCCGTGCTCCCGCATGGATACGGGCCTGGAAGTATAACCCTTTGGAGCTCTAACTTTTAGTCTCATTTTTATGGAAAGGTGATTTTAACGTCAGCATCAGAAAATCTTATGGAAAATATAGAGACATGTAATTAATTGTAAAGTCACCTGGAGGAGAATAAATTAATAAGTTATACACAACATGGATTTAGATAAGTAAAGTTATGTGTAAGAAATTTACTGATGTTTTAGAAAGAGCTTATGAAATATGAATATATAGATAAAAAATAAATATATAATAAATAATAAATATATAGATAAAAAATACCAGTGGGCAACATGTCTTGTAATCCTTTGTTACAGTAACCATACAGTACCGTGGTTGCCATGATTTTAAAATCCCTCCTCGAAAGCCAGACACTTCCGAGATGTTATTAAAACAGTGACGCCTGCAATACTTGCTGTCGTCACTGTTTGCCGCTAGTATATATACTTTTGACAAGAGAGTTGCTAAATTTCAGAGGGGCACAGTGAGTCAACACCATATATAGCGTCCCTTTGACAGCCTGGCGTCTTCAACCATCCTAGAACCTCTGTCGGGCGAACATTTGTCACTTCACCCCCTAGCCTGCATAAAACACAATACAGATCAATGCCGCAAGCCGCCCCGGCGTTCCACCGAGTATATCATAATATTCTGTAATAGTCTAGTACCATTGCTTAGCCATATACTGAGCTGTTTCGCACAATTAAGCCCTCCGTCTCGACGTCAACCTGATGATTTTAACCTGCAACTCCACACAAGCTCTGAAGAAAGCTCAATTTTAAATACGTTTTGGAGCATTTGTTAATGTTTTGCCTCTTCTCTTCCTTTCTCCTTTCTCTTTTCTCTTCTTCCTCGTTTGATTTTTCCCAGAAAGGGGGCACCATAGGTCCCCTTCTCTTGTTGGAGCAGTTCATGACACTAAGAACAACTCCCACCGGCGCACATGTAGGATCGTCGCTATCTGGAGGTGTCATACCTTTGAAAAAACGTGCAAAGGTACCTTCCGGGGGAGGGGTTTAATGAAACGAGAGGAAGTGACGTTTATGTAACTAGGTGGGCTAGGTTTAAATGGTGCTATTATTGGTAAAGCTTTGAACTGAATTGATTGAACGATTAGAAACTCACATTATTCTGTAAATTATTTCATTTTCGGCTGGGTGTAAGGTAAAGGGGTATCGTCTGTGTATGAGGAGGTATGAGAACCCGTAAAAAGTGTCTATCTAAGGTGGCTTACATGAAGAATGGACTATCTTTGGCAAAGCTTTTGAAATAAGTATGTACTTAAAATAATTTCATTATTTTGTGATTCTAGGGGCTGTGGCATGGCAACCAACCTTGGCTGGTTTTCGGAATGGACCTCTCTCTATTTTCTTGCCACATGGAGGGCCACCATTAAAACCCGCGAAGCGTACACTAAGCAATATTTTTTCCAAAAATACTTCCCAGATATAGGTGAAATCCCCGTCGCATTTCTAGACCTGGCAAACATGTTTGTTTGTCTGTTTTTGTGTTTTTCTTTTTCTTTTTTTTTTTGTTGAGATTTCATACTTTTGAGATTGAAACTTCCAGACATAATAACAAAATTAAAAAAAATATTCAATAAAATCACCCAGTGCGGAAAAACAAAACTTAAACTTTCTCTTTACAAGCCCATAGATTTCAGGATTCAATTTATGGTAACATTACCTTCGAAACCTTATGCACATGGCATCACAACAGAAAGTGCGCCCTCGACAGACGTAGCTATGGTATTAAAACCATAGGCGTATGGGAACTTTTCGTATTTTGTATTTTCGTATTTTGCCTGAATCTCCAAGTGTGTTTAAAAGAAGTTTGCCCGAATTTCTGCTGATTCTGCCCGAATTTGGGGTTTTCCAAAAAATTTGGGGGGCACAGTGCTCCCAGCCCCGCCTCATACCCCTATGATTTTGTACCAGTCGAATACGCACCTAAATGTACGTGAGAATGCGAATGCTACGTCGTGGCGTACAGTGTTTGTACCAAAGACACGTACCTTATCTCGCTAGCTCCATTGTTTGTCCTCTAAAATGACGTCGGCGTGAAGTAAATGCATAAGGTGCATAAAGGCATACTGTGTGGCACTTCGTGAGAAACAACTCTAGACAACTTAAACAGTAGGCTTTAGGTTGTGTTTGTGCATTACGTCAGTATGTTGTTAGACCAACAACCCGACCACACTCGAAAACCACGACGAGACCTGGTTTTACATGCAAAATATATCCTTCAAATAAAATTGTTCGCTAATCTTAAAACAATGCCCTGTTGAGATCAGTCAATTCAGGGAGGCTTCTTAAAGTTACAGTTGATACTTAACAAATTTCATAGATAACGTTGCTCGCTTTTTTTGTGAAGTTATACAGACAATATTTAGCGATCACACTTTGGGAGTACACTTTAAAAATAGACGTCTTCATTTTTTAACACATATATGGCGTTTAAGAATTAGAAAACGAACAACAAAATGGATACGCACAGTAAATGACTGAACGAATATTAACACATGATAAGGATAATGACGTCAATTAAAGTGCACTCCGCAAACACGTTTACATGATTTATATATATGTTAATTTTTCTTTATTAAAAACAACTTGATGTTTACAGTAATCATGAAATAAACACATAAACGTGTTTACGAGATGGCGTCAAAGTGGTGTCAATGTGTTAAAGAAGTTGGCGTTTTAGACGTTTAATTTGCTTATGTATTTTATTGTTTTTTCTGTTACATAAACGCCAAGACGCGTTTATTATCTGTTACAAAAAAGTGTTAATCAATTTTTACAGTGTACTATTTTACATACCAGCAACATCTAGCTTTGTGAGGATGGTTTTAGGAAATAGAGTTACCAAAGACTGATATTATGATTTTTGTCTAGCAGAATACGCCTTTTGTCGATGAACGATCGGAGGTAAGAATCATTCAACAAACTCGGAGGTCTTTTCGGTCGGGGATGCGTTGTCATCAATAATTCTTTTGGCTTGAATGACGAAACGTTTTGTATTAAGTGATGTGTTCTTTTGCACCTTTAATGTGATGTAAAGGATCGTCTGTGACTAATTTGGGTTCAAGTATGTGAACGTGAAACCTCGCTTTCTCTTGATTAAGGTGACCAGACGTCCCCGATCTTCAGGTACAGTCCCTGATTCCAATGTTTCGTCCCCGATGGTCAAGTGTCCCCGAAAATACCACCGACTTAACCAGAAAGTCATTAAATTTTAAAATATCACTGATTTATTCACGACGCATTTAGAATCATTGTAAAATGCAGGCTACTCTCACGTCATGAATGAAGGTTAGCATTAAGCCAGTAACACCAATGTTGTGTCAAAAAGTTTATTCCGCAGAAAAATATAACAAGTCTAAGATATGTTGAAGGAACACAAGCTCACAAAAATAGGTAATAAGAAAATACACGATATTTATATTGTTTTTAACCTAAAAATGCAATTTTTGTAAGTAGTATTCACCTCAATACTGACAAAAGGTATTTCTATTTTCACACGAGAACCTCAGGAATCACCACAATTTCTCAAAGGGGAGGGGACACCCCTCTTAACCCCTCAGACCGTACATTTAACCTTTCACCATTTACCTTAATATTTTAAAATTCTTGTCAGCTTAAAGGGATTGTATTTAACGTGTTATCCTGTTTATCCATCTTAAATTGAGAGAGTATGATGCTTTACGAATATATAACGGAAAAATCTTTTATCTACCAAAATCTTCTTTTAAAATTTATACAAAAGTTTTTTGTCTCATACTTTGTTTTTTCTGAGTGTTGTGTGATAAGGTTTACTTCTTAATATTTGGTGTGAATACCATTTTTCGGGATGGTTTGCTCAAGGGTCAATCGGTTCAGATATAGCCTTAAAAAACCATGTCGTGACCAATGGGAAGAACGGTTACACTGTACGTTCGATGACTGCAGGCCCATAAGCAATGAAGAACAGTGGGAGGGCCTTCCCAAATTTACGAGTGGTAGAAAGTTTGAGAACCAAAACTACTTTGCCGTAAATTTTAACATAGTTCGTCCCTTGAAAATAATTTTCCCTCTGAAAGCTTTCCCGTCGCTCCCTTCCAAGCCTTTGTGCTTGGTGCTCAGCATAAACAATGGAGTTGGGAAAACAAGCCAGTGGGCCACAACTGGAAAAAAGGCCGTGGTCGTCTCGAATTGAACCAATTGGTTGGAAACTGGGACCTTAAACCTCATCTAACCTAACCCTTCCAAGGCCTTGTCTGGCTAGTGGCCTGGATGAAACTGGCTCTCAGTGAGATAACTGATCAGGAATTTTCATGTGCAGATTAATGCAGCCAGTTTCAATTCAAACGATTTTCAAAACTGCTTTTTTATGAAAGGCAAAGAATTCGTTCATTGTATACGTAACGTGGTTTACGCTCTTAGGGCAAGATTGTAGTGAGACATTTTCAAGTTAGAGCATTGCCTTTTAAAATTCTTTCATCTGATACGAGATTCGCTCTCTTTATAATGAAAGAAATTCACCTGTTCAGTTTTTGCACTACACATTTTCTGGTTGAGTGCATCTTGTTAGTAATATTCTTTCTGATTTTCGCCTTTAGAAGCTCGCCATGAAAACCGAGGTTTATTTATTTCTTTTAATGCCATATAAGGTTTTAATAAAAGTATGTGGAGAAGCATCAACTATGGGTAAATCTCAATTTACAACAAATGATAACTTGAAAACACTGAAGCGAAATACCACAGCCAAGTTTTTCCTAAACTTACCAGCTTACTTGGTATGTGGTTTCTAAATTTGACTATAGTCTGCCGAGCTGACCGAGTTTTTCGTTTAGCTCATCGCTGAGATTAGTCTGTGTAGCAGAAGACAAAAAGAGCCATATGCAGGCCAAAATTCGACAGGTCAACTTTAATGCAAGAAGAGCATTATATTGCAATGTAGGACATAAAATGACCTTTCTCTTTGGCTTTATTAACAGACGCTTTTTTTCAGGTGGCATAAAATATATACGATACATTAAAATATCATAACGTCTGAATTTGTAACAGAGCAAACTATTAAAATTCATTGAAAATATTCAATGATACCATGGAAAAAAAATTGATCATTAAAGCTTCTTAAAATTGATTTGGAGTTCAGGGATGTTTATTTTGAAGGATATTTAAAATACTTACCACACTAGATTCAAGGATAACACCCCATCAATAAAATGAAAGTGATATAAAGATTATTGAAGTCTGGGTGAAAACCGCTCGTGACCTTCGACCCTCCTGATTACTCTGTTCGGGTAAATTTAAAAGTTACAACCACCGAAAATGATACCTGACGAATTAAGGAACATTTTAAGGGTGACCATCAACATTTACAAAGTGGTACGGGGGGGGGGTCGGGGGTCGAAAATTTCAGGGTTTCGCCGCTATATTGTAAAAAGGTTGTTGCGACTACGAGCTCGTACCTGTTTCTTGTAAATCTTTAAGTCTAACCGAGGAGCTCTTACGGACAGCTCGCTGGCTTTTCCCAACAGCTGAAGCAACGGAGCGTTAACTAACTGCTAAAATATTGTCCCTTCTCTCTTATGATTTCAAATTCTACAACTTGCTATCGGGATGCATTGAAGTATGGGTCCTTGCAGTATAACTACTGTATTATGGGATGTAATTTGTTAGTTTCTGATTGGTCCATAGTTATCATGCTCTGCGCGATATGAATATAACTGAATATCCTTGAAAGGTTCACCAATCAGAGGAGGATAAAGGGTTTGGGAAACCACACCCATAAACTGTGCACACTATCAGGAGGTTAGAGGTTCTGGATATCGTGGAAATTTACTGGGCGTCCGGGAGGGAAGGTAATTGGGGATATAGGACAAAGGCAGGAATGAACTGTTAACAAAACAATGGCGGCACTCGTGTTTAGTATAGAAGACCTATACATGACATTAATGTGAAGCATCTACATGCTAACTGTGAGATACAAGGTTGTTCTTTATGAGATATCGTGTTTACATGCAGTTTGCAAGTTTTCGGTATTTTTTGTCTCTATAGTGATTTTAGATAAAACTCGACCTTTACCAATAGCGATAGAGTTATTTCTCTTGATATGGCAAATAAAAATAAAGCATTTAAACTAGATGATCCATCATTCTTCGCTTTTGATGTAGTGTTTACAAGGTTTGTTGGTTTTGGACCTCTGGTGACCTCAAATAAACTCTAATTTCAAAAAAAAAAAAAAAAAACAAGTTTTTTCCCTTTATATGAGAATTTTATGTACCAACCTATACAAAAGTTTTCTATAGAATTCTATAGAAATGCCTATAGAGCTCTTTAGAACTCTGTATAGAATCAACGATTTTCAATAGAAATATTAAGAGTCCTCTATAGAAATATAAAGTCCCTTTAGAATTCTATAGAATTTCTATAGAAGTTTCCATAGCTCAGTTTCTACTTATAACAATCTGTAGAACAATCCCACAGGATACTCTCTATAGAAATTCTATAGAAACATATTGATGCATTTCGATAGAACTTTCATAAAGTTTCTATAGAATTTCTATATAGTTTCTATAGAATATCTAATTTTTAATTAATTAGAAAATTTAAAAGGTGCATTCAAATCCCCTCTCTTTGATCTTTGCAATGATATTGAGGTCCCCACACAAAATATTCGTCTAAATTGAGCAAACATTCCTGAAAATATTCCTTCTTTATTCACTGAAATTACTTATGGTATAGATCACTGAAATTACTTATGGTATAGAGTAAGTGGGCGTGGCCAAAAGTTTGACATAAAAAGGGCAGGTCTAAATCAATCAGATATGTAGCAAGAGACGTTTTAGCACAAAAGATAAGTACGGTAGTTAATTAAGACGGATAAAGAATATTAAGATGTATGAACTATATTTCTTTAAAAAAAAAATATGTAATAACATTTTTCACTATAACCAACGTGTCGAAGACGTGGTACATATAACATAGGTCATATTTTCCTGTCAAACAATGTCTTCAAAAATTACACCGAACTTCATTCTCGAGTGGTGGGTGGGCGTTGTTACTCCTTCGGGGAGCAGAACTCCTTCGGGAGTATTGTTTGGTTTTCGCCCCTGGCTCTTCGCCAGAGAGTCAGGGGACTTTTGGAAAAAAGTGGGTGGGCTGGAAGTGTTTGTACATATTAGCCACAGAAATTTTCGTTTGCCAGCTTAATGTAAAATAATTTGTAAATAGTTGTAAATAGTTTATAGGCCTAGTTGCATTTTTGTCCGGTCCTGTTTTGGGTCTTTCTGTTCGACAAGTGTCCGTTTCTTTACACTTAAAAAGTACCCTGCCTTTCTTGCCCGAGATACTAGGGGGCATTGAAAAAGCAAAGGCATCTTGGATGCAAAAGTCTCATACACATTATGTTCATAGTATCGAATGGACAATGTCTGTTTTTCACAGAGGGTAATTGCAGACATTATCTTTAAACTTCCATACAGTTTCTATAGAACCTCTATAGAGTTTCTATAGAGCCTCTGTAAGTTTCTATAGAGCCCCTTTCATTCTCTATAGAAACTTAAACTGTTTCTTTAGAAAAGTGGCTCACTTTTCTAATGAACCTCTGCAGGGTTTCTTTAGAGTTTCTTTAGAGTTATTCTAAAGAAACTCTATAAGATTCTGTAGAGGGTCTATAGGATTTTCCTTTAGAAGCACTATAGGATTTTCTACAGGAATTTCTATAGAAAATCATACAGTTTCTACAGATTGTTTTCTATAGAATTCTATAGAAGATTTTTGTATGGGAAGTATGAAAACCATGCATCGTTCTTATCACGAGATATCGTGTTTCACAAGTTCAGCGTTACAAACACACTCATACACACATACATACACATGGACACATGATTGCATAGATTTCGTACGCCTTCGGCAAGGAATAATAAATATCAGGCCCTGTATTAATATTGAAATAATTTGAGTTTTATATCTTTTTATATGATTCGATACTTATTTTGGAAGAAGGACAAATTTTCCATCTAAAAGTTACTGTATTTATGCCTTGTTTTGCAAAACACTGTTTCGTAATTTTACGAAAATGATGAAAAGTTGGCATGATCCCTTTAGTTATACTCCTATTTACCATCCGTTAGGTGATTGGTACTTTGACTGAAGCTTCTCTAAGGAACCACTATCCTATTGTGGAGGAAGCTGTAGCTCAGTGGTTCCCAACCTTTTTCAGCTCACCGCCCCCTTTCACCGAATGCCGTTTGGCAAACGCCCCCCCAAACGTCTATAGCATACTGTTGCCATGAATAAAACGAAAATTATAATCAAAACACAGGGTGAAACAAAGGGGAGGCATACACAAATATTGTTTTACGTACAGGTCCGACACAGGGAAAGCAAAAGAACAGTGCGGGATTAAAAAAGCTCAATCTCTTTTGTGATGGTGAGTCACAAAGTTGGGGTTAGGGACCGAGAAACTATTTTTAATTTTACAGATGCCACAGGCCCACCGAAGTGTGGACAGTTCCCACAATGGCTCCTAATGGGATTCAGGGCAATGTCTCAATGGGAGACCGGGGGCGAAGCCCCCGGAAGCTCTGGGGTATTACCGAAATTGTCGACACAAGAATGAGGCAATGTTAGTCAATTTTGACTGTTTTCCGATTACCTAATACTTAATAACCTTAAATGTTCACTAGAGATTACAGAAATCACCCACAGAGCTACTAATGAAGGGTTTCTTTGATTCTGCAAAGAGTTCTTCCTGTGGGTAGGAGGAAAAAGGATGGTAGGGGTCGCATGGGGCTTTAAAAGACTTATGCCACTCAAGTTGTCCTACGGGCAAAGGTAATGAGGAAACCGAAATTGGCAAACCGTAAGACTGCATTTTTAAAACATTTTAACGTTTTACTTGTGTTTTCCTTCATAGTACATTGCAAAAGTTATTTATTATGTTACAGTTTTCTGCAATTTTCACTTCTGTCAGTATGTCATGTTGGTGGACAGCACGGAAAACCTACATTCAAGGTAAAAGTGGCGGGACAATTTTTAGCCATGGCCGGGGCTTCGCTCACCGCTTTCACCAGGATGCCTCGCCAAGAAAATAAAGATATAAAGATAATTCACAAACTTTTTAGTGCACCTGAGGAGTGAATGTTAGGACTTATTCGACTTGTTGACGTCATTTATCTCCTTTCTAAGGGAACGAATTTGAGAACTCAGCTAAGGGAAACCTGTGGAATCTTGTTAGGCCCGGTTTAAACTTAGTATCTCATTTTTTTTCAAAACGTCCCCTGCCGCCCCCTTAAAGCTCATCGCCCCCATGAGTTGCGGAAATGTCCCCCGGGGGAGCGATAACGCTCCCGTTGGGAACCACTGATCTAGACTATATACAAGAAAAAAAAACTTTAAAACGAACCAAAGTTAGTGTGTGAAGTACCTATTTTAACAAAATGACACTTTAACACTGTCACTTGCTCCTAGAGTAATTGACCCATAACCAATTTTGGAACCGTATCAAAAAATAATTGTACTCATAAATTTCGTTGCGGAGTGCAGTTAGTAGATATATCCTGTCAACATAATTGTAGGCGTAACGAAATCATCACCTGAGGTCAAAACCTCCCTTTTGTGGTTTAGTATAAAAGAAGTCGGCAGTTTGTGGTTCAAAATAAAAGAAAGGGAGTATAATTACGTTTCCTATGAGAAAGAATAACTTGTTTTCTTTATAAAGAAAACAAGCAAAGTTGAAATAAGACCCTCAAGTCAAAATACGACTAAAGGGCTACGATTTTGGTCTGTATCTCCACTAGCATGCTTGTAAAGGGAAGGTGCAGGCCCATGAAATTAAGTTAGCCGTATGGCCCATGAAATTAAGTTAGCCGTCCTGTCACTAGCTTATATTTACCCCTGGCACTTAGTTGAGGTTGATCTTAAGCTGTTAGTCATAAACTGAGGTGAGCTTCTTAAAGGAGTTTCTGAAAAAAAAATTGTTTCCTTATGATAATGATACGAGAGATATAGAAGATACTAAATGTTCTTACCGTCTGGCTGCATGCTGTAACGATCAGGGGCATGTTCCTTGCAAACGCCTCATTTAAAGTCCCAATACGACTTTATATATGAATCTGGATAAGAGAAATGAGTGGTACTTAAGGTTACTTAAACCCAAGCATAACCAAAGAAATGATTTGTTGGAGAAAAAAAAACATTTACGAAAGTGACAGGTTGTTTTAAACAAATCGTGACTGTAAATGTAACGGCTGGTTCAATATGCACAAGGTTCATCACGGTGGGAAGTTCTAGATCATTATGAATATTCATTACTCAGCTTCTTCGAGATCACATCATGTCGACGACTGTCCAGCACGATGCAGCCAGTGTACATCTACTGCATACGCACTCGCTTACCGTACTTTCATTGTGCACTAATCAACGCCGAATGCTAGGCTACGATGTGGTTGATGCACGAAGAATGTAGCTATAGGACCGTAACACACAAGCAGTCAACTTGCGTGACATTGGCGGCCGGACTGCGGCTGTGCATGTTCGTATAACCCGCCTGTATTTTGCCTCGCTGTGCCAGGCAATGTAATCTTGCTTTGGATTTCAGGTGAGGTTTCTCTCCTTTTTCATGTTAGTTGTGCAGCAATTTTGTTGGCATGGGTAATTAATTCTAACTGCAATTCAATTCTAATCCTACACTAACCTGAGTACAATCCTAGGCTGTTTGTGTAGTCCATCCGTCGAATATACAAGCAAATGCTCTGCACTTTTACGTGCGGACATTCCACTACAGTTGAGCATGTAGGCAAGGCACCTATAGTTGTTTATTCATAAATAATCATAAACAAACAGACTGTCATTGGTTCATACTCCTGACTGATAGGCTCATTACGAGGAGAGAACTCGAATTTCAGCTGGCAATCCGAATTCAACATCTGCATTTCGGACAAAGATTACTCCCGAAAGAAGCTGAGACTGTTTTTCTAGGTATGTAAGAACCTCTTAAACTGTTACCAACTTCATATATCTGGCTCTCGTGCTATGACGATTTTTGGCGGGTTAAGTATTTCTTTATACAAAGTCGTATTGGGACTTTAATCTACGACTTTGACCGGTCATTGTTCATCATCGGGGGTAGTAGCGTTCGTTACCAAGCTAGTGGGGTACAGAGTGCATACTTCGCGGTAGCGGAGCAAGGGGTTTTGGTCAGAGAGAGCGAGAATGGTGTAGAGGGGAGTTCTTTAGTAAGTAGTTACCTAAGACAGTGCCTATCATCTAGTGTTCTCTTATAAGTGAAAGGTTGACAACTGTTTCCCCAACCGCAAAACTTGAAAAAAAAAACGCACTATGCACTTTTCTTTTACATACTATTGTAAGTACTGCGAACATTACAATTCAATGCAATAATGTAATGCGTCATGTGCAGATTCGGGATTTATGGAAAAAGTGGGGCTCGCTTTGTGTCAGGGAGGGGAAATTAAACCTCCACGAGCAAAAGACAAAAAGTCCCGAAGGGGGGGGGGGTATGAGGTCGGCCCCTGCGAAAATTTTAGAAATGAAAGACTTTTAGATGCAAATTCCTGACATCTGGCAATCAAAATAAGTACCGGTACACTGAAGCAAACGTTAATCTATGAAATAGTGTATCATTATCAGCGTGATCGCTGCCGTATGGTATTGTTATAATCACCAAGACGGAAGGTCTGGGGTCCTCTTACTAGGATATTTTGGCGCAAATTTAACACTGTTCGATGGAATTTCCTGGCGTGCAAATCAAGACAGACGTGCTCAAAGGAACACTTTTATGGCATTGTTTATTATCATGCAGCTTCAGTGACTACTCTGCAAGTCTGCAACAAGCTACCCAGTATGATCAAGTATGAATTAACAAGATATGAAAAAGGATATGTCTGCTGATCAAATTGGATTCCAGTATTCTTGCCATTCCAACACACCTAATTCATCCCAAGGTATTGAATTACCCTTGATGTCCGCATGGACCCAGTTTAGAACTAAGATCTAGGACAGAGCCACCATAGGTTGGCGCCTAGCGTTTCGAAACTTTGACCTATAAAATGCGTCCCAGATTGCCGGAAACGATCCTTCTCACTTGTCGATAATGACAATTTTGTTATCTAGGCCTCAAAAATAATACTATTACATGATTTTACTATCAGACTGGCAGTAGTAGAGAATGAGTAAATGCACTCATGTTAAAAAGCTGCAAAAAGGGCGCCACTATAGTCGATTTAAGTCCTCCAGGGAGGGATTCGCCCCCTTGACTATATGGGAGCTCCGTCTAGTGATTCCCCCCACCCGTCTTTCAAATATTATGTAACTGAGTAGGTATGACTTGAATGTAATATGGTGTCGCAGTGCCCCTTTTACGTTTACCCTTACCCTTTTGATTCCTTGTCGAAGGTAAAAGGAATCTATGCAATAATAGGCGAATTTATGCGTGTTTGTGTGTATTTTTGTGATACTTAGATGGTAAACACGATATCTCAAGAATGCATGATACTTCTCATACTTGTATATGGATTTTTCATATTCAGATATGAAAGAACCCTATTGCTTTTGGTGAAGGTCAAAGGTCATATAAGGTCACTTAAGGTCAAAATCGAAACACTTGGGTCCACGATAGGTCAAGATTCGGATGAAGGAATGCACATGCATTATCGTCAGTAAATGAACCCTGTTGTTTTTCCGTACAGGTTAAAGGTTATCTGAGGTCAACGGAGGTGACAATACGAAAACCTTGACAATTGCTACCTAACACGATATCTCAAGATAGGAATAACAGACATTTTTCACACCCAGAATAAAAGTTGATCATATAGGGAGAAGAGAACCTTATTGTTCTGGTGGAGGTCAGAGGTCGTTTGATGTAACCAGAGGTCTAAAATAAAAAACCTTGTAAACATGATGTTTCAAAACAGGGATGATGAATGCATTTATTGCTTGATATATAGATTTGTCATATTATTTGTTTCAGGTTAAAAATCATGTGAGGTCACCAAAAGTGAAACTACGAAACTGAACTGAATACACACAGTGGGTGGTACCTCCGAAATTGTGTCGTTTCGTGACCTCCGAAAAGAGAGGGCAGAATTTTTGTACCATTCCAAAGATAAAATTAAAGACAACAACATATATCTTTTCACAGGCATAACTCTGGTACAGTAATAATGCAAATTCTAATTTTCATGTCCTAATTATGAACACGTGGGAAGGATGCTGTGACAATAAGATGATAACAAAAACTTTCAAGTAATGTGTATTTTGATGTGCAGTGGAAAGTGATCGGTTTCACCGGCCAGGGTTCGAATCCCATACAAGGCATATGATTTTTCAGTTTTTGTTTTTCAAGTTTTGTCTTCTGTTGCTTATCATACTTAGGATATAGATTTTTCATATCGCGAGAACGGTTTCTATTGTTTTCTAGTGGAGGTCAGACGTCATTTGAGGTCAAAGGAGGTCAAAAAGCGAAAACCTTGTAAACACGATAGGCCTTTTCAAGATAGGAGTGATGTACACTCCGCACTGCCTGGCACACCCAAGCGGCTGCAATCTATTAAATATTTGCCATATAAGTGGGGGCTAACACTATCTCTTGAAAACTTCTTTGGCTGCAGCGCTCCACCCTTTCCATACCTTAATAAGCCTCCATGCACAGGTATTTTACTTTGCCAGAGATGTAGTGGGGTCGAGTTGTCCGAGTATTCCTAATCTTCACCCTTTATAAAAATCTTTCTCGGCTCCTTATTTAAGCATAGATTTTCATGCCACCCATGTAGTGATGCGATGGGTCAAAAACTCGGTGGCACCGGCCGGCAAAGGGGGAGGGGCATGGGGGTGCGTGCCCTCAATCGATTTCTAAAAAAAAAAAAAGAAAATTTTAAAATGATTCCAAAAGGCGTTTAAAAGCATGGTCTGGTGACCAGATCTGATGCTTTCAAAAAAAGCAGAAAAATTTCCTGTGTTAGGCAGTGAAAGCCCCATCTCAATAGCATCTTGCATTCGGAAGATACACATTTTTGAAGAAATACTACATTTTCAGTTTCCCTAGTGCATGATGGGAAACCTGTGATGTCATCTGGGCAAATGGATTTGATGTAGCTTTTGTATTTCTTTATAATGTTGATATCACTATATTGAATATTCCATAACTTAATTTGCTGTACCATAAGTATGGTACAGTTTTTCACTATATCTACACGGAAAAACATCTAAACATTCCAACGGTATCAAATTTCAAGGACAAACAAGGTAGCCAATTATAAAGAATAACAAAAAGAATCTGAGGCAATCTGCCCACTTTGGATCACGTTTTGTGACCTTGAGGAAACCTGAAGGTATTTCTCATTAAAAGTAACCAATCTTTAGGAAGAGATATCTTGAGTTAGGAATGGAGTTTTGATATGGGGTTTGGATGACATGTAATGAAAAATTTATATCTTTCATATAAGATCCCTACAAAATGCCACCAGACAATGCCTTTAAGCTATAGATTTCTGTAGGGGATAGGGTGAGGTGTCTTTTCCACCGAGTGATGGATCTATCGTAATGATTTTATATCACAAATGGTTCTCAAACTATCAGAATTTCCCAAATCCTTCGCAAATATCAAAATTTTTGCGCGCTTCAAACCGCACCTCAATATTGTTCCAACTATCAATATCTTCCGATAGCAACTCCCGGAGAAGCACAGCAGCACAAACTGAAAGCTGTTTACCAATTCCCAAGTAAAATACTGGTTTTTTTGATTGGCATATAAGTTTTTTGGGGGAATTGAAGTGTCTCGATGCAGAGCCCGAATACAGGTTTTGTCATGGAAATCTTATTTAATGAAAAATTTCGGCGCGCTTCGCGGTCATTCGCCACGGTTTGCACTCCATCTCGTGACCATTATTAAGGTACCGTAATAATACAGCAACTATTCTGATCACAACACTTTTCTGAAAGACAAAGGTGTATCTTCAACCTCTGGAGAGGCCTCGCGTCAATACAGGATCTTTTAATCTATTTTTTAGTATGATGTGGAAGGTTGAAAGCAGGTATTTGCCGTTATAAATTTTTGAAACATTTTACGGAGCGCTTCGCGCGCAGCCATTATTGGTATTAATGGTGACTGTTAATACACTTGCGACTAAAAAGCATTCAGAAACGCGCTTGTAAGTCCTTCACCCTTTTTGCTATACCCATCAGGGAGGTCTAATATCACCTCCCTGCGCCTATACTCTCCCTCCCCCCCCCCCATTCCCCATTGCTGGAAGCTGATCGTCTGGAGTTTCGCTCAAAATTAGTAAAAGTACGATAGTTGTAAAGTGCTCGACGTCATACTCTATAGTATTATTTGTATGGCAGTTAATAAAGCATGCATCATATCAGTGCCCCAATTTATATAATCAATCCAGAGCTTCCAGGAGGCCCTATACCAGTGTCTGCCAGCCACAGAAACCATTTTATAATTAAGAATGAAGCAAAACAAAATTTTCGTAATAGTCCAAGAATGTTTCTGTGTACTGTACGAACGTATTTTTGCATAATAACTTTCCCCAAAGAAAAGGCAGTAAAGCAGCCAAAGGGGGGGGGGGGGCTACAGGAGGTTTGTTGACAACATACCCTTCTCTTAGAAGACAAACTCTCCTCTTACCAAAAATTAGAATTCACTAAATTGTGGACATTTTCCAGCCATATATGATCAGTTCCAAAAATATCCCAAAGGTAGCACCATTTTGCATCAAAGTAACTTTTAATTAACAAAACTTTCTCCTTTATGTAATGACAAAGGAAGAAGGCGTTACGACATCATCTGTGGTGCTCCCCCCCCCCCCCCCCCATCATTAAATTCTGGCGGTGCCACTGCAATACTCTCACTGTACTGTAATATTTCAAAGTAAAGGCTAATATGTCAGTGGTGAAGAAGACGTGGGAAATCAAACCTAAGTTTGATAAAATGATCAACAGCTCTCAACAACTCTCTGATTGCCTACCTACGGGTTCCGCATGAGTGTGTCAAAGATGAAACTTGTATGCACTTTTCGTCAATGAAAAGGCGATTGTACTTCTAGCAATTTTCGATTGCACTACGTAATTAGTACCGGATATGTGTGACAATATCAGACGGCGAGCATAGCACGCCTGTGGTATATAGCTTTCGCTGCATCATCAACTTGGTTGAAAGCATATGAATCTTTTTACGTTATCGTTACGATGGAATTTCAGTCATTAAACCGAATCCCCAATAAGTCCGATTTATACTCATTCCTACCCCCAAACATAGTCGTTAATGCCTAAAATTGACACGGAAAATAGCTTTGACAGGGACATGTCAATAATTATTTTCAAAAGTTAGATGACATAATTAATCGTGTGATATAAAATGACAGCTAAATATTTACATTGCGTTGGCGTATCCTCCAGATGTTCAGATATGGTAGGTCACGCTTATAACCACCCTTTTAATTGCCAAATTTCTGATCGTTTTATTAGATGTGACGTTAGAGTCAAGATGCTGCGACTTACGACAGTTTGCAGACAAGTTTGCCTAAAATGTTTTATGGGCAGTGTTGTAAGGAGTCACTCAATTTTGCAGTCGAGTCGAGTCATTTACTACTTTCAATGTGACTCGAATCGAGTCAGTGACTCGAGTCACTGTATTATTTCAACTCCCTGGCAATACCTAACACCAAACCGTCACGAAAATAATACGTTTTACGGATATAATTGATACACGGAAAGCTTGTTAACTTCGTACAGTACACGTGGTAAGAGATAAATATTAGGAGCTCCAGTGAGTTACCATACATGAGGTGAATTCAAATAAACGATTAGGATAGAGTTCAGTTTATGGTTGGGAATCAATGCTTATGGGGGAAGGGGCAGCTGCGGAAATTTTTGTGGGGAAACTCAGCACGCTATAAATCACATGACCATAGAAATCGAAGTGCGCCCTCCGATGAGGTAAGCCCCTTACTAAATAAAGTACACATTACAGTGGCGTAGCTAGATATTTTTTGTGGAGGGGGGGGGGGTGCAAAAGCAATAAATTTCCGACAGATTATTATCTTGAAGTAATGATGAACTATCTAAGCGTAGCGCCACCATCATCTAGTGTGTAGCGCGGGGAAAAAATAGATTAAAATATCTCCGGGATTGCCTTAAATGACACTTCCAGGCCTTGTCAGTAGCCATTTCGATGTGTAATTCTGCTTAAAAACATAAGAAGTGTTTGAGGGAAACACCTAAGAATATGATTTTAGCGACTAATTTCCGTTGTAAGAATTTTTTATTAAGGTAGTAGAAATTTCCGACAGAGACTAGAAATTTCCGACAGAGGCCTTCGGCGGCTTTGTGGGGGGGCGACCTCCCCCTGCCCCCCTGTAGCTACGTCACTGACACATTACATTGTTTGTCCTCTAACATGTCGTCTGGATCTCTGATCAAGTAGATCGAGACATCAGTTTATATAGGGTCTATAGCCTGTAGAGATTATTTTCACCCTAAGCTGTGGCTAATACCACTTTCAGAAGACAAGAATGTTACCACTGCTAAAAGTTATTCGACAGTTGGAGCCCATGGAACCGCCAGAAGTAAGTGATTACAAAAAGGCGACGATGTCGAAGATCCACATTAGATCACGGAAATCGTTTCTCCAATATACCTATACTTGAGTCAAGAACATCTTTCAGTTTGGTTCGAACTTTAAAGGGAATAAGCAGTCTCCCCATAGTTGTTTTGAAATATCAGTAATCTCTTGAAAATCTCTTATTTGGCTATACAAGTACTGAAGATGTTTCGAACATAAATAAGTAAATATTACAAACAAAAGGTAAAGCAAGGGTTATTCTCCATGAATTTAACACTTCAGTAACAAAAAATACTGTCACATGATTATAAAGAGCCAATTTAAAGGATAAAAGGCTACAATAATTTCAATTGGGGTGACTGCATTTTCCCTTCAAAAACGTCCATCCATTCAAATTTGAAAAGGATCAGTAATGTTGGGTTTTGCATTGCCGTTTGTGTTTTCCTTCGGGGTCGTGGCCCTCCGGGAGCAGTACCAGTGAGCTGATGAAAGCAGTTTTTTCTAATTGTTTTTTTTTCTTCTTCTTCTCCTTTTTTTTTTGTCTTATTAATTTCGGTTGACAGTGCGGGTAACTTGTTTCACCGATTGGTGGTGCCCGTGTTTATGCACGTAAAAAGCACACCTGTGCACCGGTGTAACTGGTTAGGACCTTAAACAGAACTGAAAACTTTTGGAGGAAGAGGTCTTCCCTTTTGGCGAGCAGCTACTGCTAACAGGGCTGACAATCATATAAGAGGGGGGGGGGGGGTAGGAGTTAACGAAGCAGACAAGAGTTGACGAGACGGCTGGATGACTTTCATCAAATTAGCAACTTGCCTGTGGACGTGTATTTCTCCTTTACCTATATCGACGGCACTCGTTATTCAAAGAATAGAGAGAGAAAGAGGAACATTTTCGACAACTCCCTTCCTGCGAAGGTTACCATCTGGTGACACTCTAGATCCTGGGTTCTTAAATGGAGGTCCCAGGGCCACATCCGGCCCGCGAGGCGATCCTATGCGGCCCGCGAAGATATTGAGATCTAGACAAAAATGAGGTTGGACAAACAAATGCGCCGACAATAATCACGTTTCTTTTCGAGATATATTTTTGTGTGGAAGACTCGCTTTTGTTACTTAAAATAAAGTAAAGCATAACTAAAATGTGCCAAAATCTCCATTTTCGACGCGCTTCGGACGCACCCGTTATTATGATTTATTTCACTATTTCTTCATAAAAGACAACTTCGGTGCAGTTACTGTTCCAAAGCTATATGCAATCAAAAACCTCACCCATCTTGGTAAAATAAACAAAAGTTGGAATATTGGGGTGTGAGATTCAGGAATTTCGACTGCTGCACTCTAAATTTTCTGGTATCGGCCAATTCGCAGATTCCTATAAGAAAACAATCCGGTCTTCAGGTCAGTGAAATGAAATTCCTCCACAGAAATCATAAAAAAGTGCTCACACAGCGCCACTGTTTTTCCCTTTTTAGTCGTGTTGGGTCTTTTTTGCCTAATAAGAACCTCACTGGATTGTGCGAGTGGTCAGGGCAAAGTTGATGGAGGCCTGCAGTTCATCATGGGAGCACTGGGGGTAAGGCGGCCAGCATATATTTTCGAATGATTGATCTTTTCATTTGTTGTACCAAATATCGTCCCAAACTGCCAAAAATTTCCCCAGGCTTGGCGCGCCCTCCATATTAAAGTTCAATTTAGAAAGTTACAATAAGTCACCTAACTTTTTCACAAGCCCACTTTGTATAATCAAAACGATGGGCGGTTCGTCCGACATAGGCTAGCCAGATGAGGGAGGGTTGGGTAGGAGAAAGTCTGCCAGACAAAGTTTCATTGGCTTACAAATTATGAGGGACATATGCTTCTTGGTAGAAGAAAAATGGGCCTAAAAATTGCCTCTCATTTGCGTTTCTTATTTGAAGTGTTTTTTTTTTTTTAAATTAGGTCTAGAATTGCACGATTGCTTAGATGCTTCTTACAAGGCTTGGTGGAAGCAACTTCCAAAAATCTGGAAGATATTTTAACAACTATAACAACTATATTCTTCGAACGCTACACGTACCAACCGATGGTGACCCTTCTGTCAGCAAGTGCCATGATAAGGTTCCCCGCCCCCACACAAACACATTCTTCTCAAGGTGGATATTCACCGCTGAATCTCAGATGAGTTTATTATCCGCTCTGTATGGCCCAGGATTTTCGTTGTTACCAAAAGTAATGGTCAAATTCTGATACTTGTGATCATCTCTTCAGTGCGCCTCAGATGGAATTTAGGGATAATTATGTATCAGTCATACAATGTTTCACTAATACATGAGAGCTTCTGTGGCTTCGCCACGTTGTTCCACAGGCAGTGTTGCCCTGGACCTCTCTAAGGGTCCTTCGAGGGACCCCTAGACACCTGTCAAGAGAGCGGCTTCGCGTTTCTGTGGACATGTCAAAATGGGACTTCCTCTCACGGACAAACTTACGGGCCTGTTTGAGGCCCCGCGGGATTTACATGATGAAAAATGTGGCCCCCAACGAAAATAATTAAGAACCCGTGCTCTAGATGTTCCATTGGTCAAACTGTCAGTCTAAAGGCAGCGAAAGTCAGTTATATACATGTACATCATAGATTGATTCCGACGCCCTCAGTCAGAAGTCTCATACTACAGGCCATTATCATTATGCTAGCAAAGGGAATGAAGAAAACTCAACATTTGGAATATTCCTGAGACGTCTTAACATAGCACAAACATATTTTCTTTATTAAATTTGAAAGATGAGATTTTTTGTAAATGCTTTAACCGGTTGGTTTCACTCCATCTTTGAATTCTAGTAGTGAAGAGATTATCGTTTATCTTTGCTCATTAGTTTTTCGAAATTCCCATACCATTCTGAGACCATACACGAAAGATATTATACGCAGTGACAGGTCACGGACCTGGAGTGCATATGAACCTCATGCAGCTCAGAGACCCTACTAAATATAGATCGTGGATGAGCAACTCCTCATTCCAGGTATAGGTTCCTATGTCGTGTTCAGATAGGTGCGAAAAAACTGAGAGGGAGGGGAGGGTTCAAATCGCCTGAACCAAAAGTGAAACGAAAATGCCCCAAATCACATGTTTCTTGGAAAAATACTCCGATAATAAGCAGTTTTCTTTAGTTTTCTGATTACTTTTTAATCGTAACAGAAAGAAAATCTTTACCAAAGTGTCCGTAGAAAGCTATTATATTCGCTTAGTGCACAACCATTTGCAAATAGTTGCCTCATTATTCCTGACATCCCCTCCACGAGACCAAATCCTGGTCAAGCGCATGTGTTCATAACGATGGAGGCCTGTACACTGATCGCTCATGTGACCACAGTCGAGAGGGTATATTGCCAATCTTCGACTCTTTCACCGAGGTTAGCGTTAGTGGATCCAGCCTACTCTGCACGTTTATTATAAAGATAAATGTGGACAAATTCTGAATCAGACGAACAGCAGTTTAGTCAGGCAAAACCCACAGGTATAACCCATTAACCCCAGGGATTTCGAAATCCCCAATTTATGAAGAAAAACGATTTAAAGGGGTACTGAAGCGCCCTCCGGTTACTTAAAATTGTGTTGGGTTTGTTTCCTTCTTTATGTGCATTCTAATTCGTTTTGAGAGGTCGGTAATAAGTTATGATAGAGTAATTAAGAATTGTAATGAGTTTTTGAGTTGGCCGGCCACCTTCTGTAAACCTAAAAAGTAAAGTGAGTTTTTGTTAATTAATATTGTTTTCTCTCTGTTAGGCAAGTCACAATATTGAATTGTTCGCATTAAACCTAAGTTAGGCCGAAAGTACGGCCCTTTCTAATTATCTTGATTTTCTCCTGTTATTTTGTGTCATAAATACCTGACTTTGCCGGGGCCAGCCTTCAGCTGCTCCCAGCAGAACCTACGGCCCCATCCTGAGGGTGTTACAGTATTCCAGTATCACCATTTGAAAATTTTGTAAAATCAGGTAAACTTTTCTCTCTTTGCAAAACTTTTCTTAAGAACAAGTCCAATAGATGAAAAACACTTGCTTGGGACGTGTCAAGAGCTATGTCTGCTCTCTTCATCAGCCAGATGATAAAACTGGACTGCTTGAGCTGGTGATTCACTCACTATCCAGAAAGCTTTTAATTCCTATTAGTGGAAGAGGTAAGCCTTTTATCTCCAGAAAAGATCTATGCATCATACAGATGGTTTAGTTTGAACAGGGAGTTGCTACTTGTCCAATAGCACCTCCCTGGTTTGAAGGCACTTTTTCAAAAGTCCCCTCGACTCTCTGGCGAAGAGCCAAGGGGCGAAACCAAACATTTGAATGTGCCATCAATCCTTTTCACGGACTGTTGCTCCTGCTTCCTTATCCAGGTCGACTCATTGACCTGTCGCATTCAGTTGTTAGAATTGTGCTGTCCAATATAGAGTTGTTCATTTGAGCAGCATAGTCAGCTAAAGCAGAAGTGAGAATGCCTTTTAGTTGGCCCTGGTAAATTTTGTGTTAGAAGCCCTGTCAACAGCTTTAAAATGTTTTTGTTTACAAGTACCAAAGGCTCTTCCTGTTTCACCGATGTAGGTGGAGCCACACCCTTGGCATGGAACTTCATGTATGCAGTCGGTGATATTATCCAATTCTCATTTGTCTTTACTAGGATTTACCAAAATGTTACAAGAGTGGCCATGGGCCCCATTGCTGTGGGAATATTGTATGTGCGAAGAATACGTTGGTTCTACCCCATACCCTCGAATGTATGGTATCACCAGACCTTTAGTTTGTGTCTAGCATTCATCTTCTTTGAATGCTTTAAGTTTTGGTTTTTTCTCTTTAAGTCGCTTTCTACTTTGTCAAATGTCTAATCGGGAAAGCCGCGCTTTTGGATAACAGACTTTCTGCTTTTTAAGCTTTCTGTTATCCTCCTCAGTAACCTTGCTCATTTGTCAATTACAGTTCTAATTATCACACCAAGCTTATACTGCTGACTCTGTTGTAGGTGGTGAGAATGAAGAGAGCAGACACAGTTTCTTGAAACGTCACAAACAAGCACTTTTCATTTGTTGATCTTGGTCTTGAGAAAAGTTTTTGCCAATGAAATACTGCAATCCTGATGAACTTACTCAAGACGTTTCTCTCTTTATTGGTGAAAATTACATCTAAATAGCATTTGCATTAAAGTTATGAATTTCCAAACAATTACTTTACAGAAGTTCATTGCATGATGGGAAACCTGTGGAGCCATGCAGGACGACTGGTTAAATAACATCTTTTCTTATTTCTTTATGATCTTGACACATGTAAAGAACTGTAATTACTACTCGCTAAAATAAACTCAGTCTCCAATGAGAGCAGCCCAATGCTTTTAATGGAGTCAAGTTTCAAGGTCAAATACACACTTCAATAAAATATAAAGAAAAAAGATGTTGGACGCATTCTGCCAGTGTCATATAACCTTTTGTAACCTTGAAGGAACTGGAGGTTTTTTCTTGATAAGAATACCATATTCAAATAGGAATATCTCCAGTTACGGACAAGATATCTACGCGAGGTTTGGAGGCAGGTAGCAAAAAAGAAATCTCTTTCATGTAGGATCATCTATAGACAGTCATTTGAATATTCCGTTAAAGTCATTTGAATATTCCTTTAAATCGAACAATTTGAATCTGTACAGCACCACTTCTGCAGTGGAACTTTGCTAAGTAAGTAACTAAGTTAATCTATAGAAATCTTCTACCTGTACTTGATCTTAAATCACTCAGCGAATACTAATAAAATCTGAGACAGATACATCTCAAGAGAAAGACATAGTCAAGAAACTCGATGATGTTCTTATTTACTGGCAAATGCAGCCAGCGTTAATTAGGTTGCCTCAGTATCCTTATTCCAGAACGCTCGTTTTAATCACGTGGCATCATTTTTGTTGCTGAATTGTTATGAGTCATATACAGTAACTCGTTGTTTACACTAAATGTGAAACATTCATGATTGAAAGATATTTGTCATGGAAATGAAATGAGATCGTCAGATTACGGTAATGCTTCAAAGTAACATTGGCGCCATTGCGTATGACCTTTAAGTGCAGAAAGAGGTGGGCGTATAGTGATTCCTTTCCCATACCGATTCATCAGCCGTTTCGTCTTCTTAATGAAGTTATGTTTCAGAACAGCTGTGTCTGTGTCACTTAATATCTCACTTGGCAATCATGTGAAGGAAGCATGAAAAAATAGGCGTTGACAGACGCCATATAACAGATTAAAAATAGAACTTAACTATCTCGGGAGAATGGATCAGTAAATTCGGCACTCTTTGATCAGGCATCCGCAGCCGTGACTCCTGTTATTACGGAGTTGTTTCTCTCTCCAAAAACAGGCATGTAAACAAACACATCCATGTTTTGAGAAAGAATTGTGCTAGACAACAAACAATTTGACCACGGAGATTTAACATGCTCATCCTATGATTCCTAAAGATTCCGAAGCTGATTGCTTCATCCCTTTTGTTGTTTTTGGTTTATTGATATTTTGTTCTGATTTTATCGCAACTTTGCTAGAGTAGTACACTACTTAAACGACAATATCGTTAAAATATCAGAGAGAAATGTCTACAGGCCGTCACTAAATTTAAACTCCCGCCTTTTTCTTCCAAATTAAACGTATATAGAGTAGATACAAAAAAAAGGGTTCATGTCATGTTGGTAACATGAAAAGTTTTGTCTTACACCCAATGACAAACTACCTACAGATGTTCTTTAACTCGTGAAAATTTGATTCATTACAGTAGTAATAACAGTGATCAATTACCAGGTTGATGGTTGAACTTTGAATACAAAGCTGAGAAATTAATTGTTTCGAGACAAATCCTCTTTGTCAATTACTTCCCGAGTCGTTCGCCGGGCTTGTCGCCCGCCCGGCGGACGTGTATTACTCCGACATCTATACTGGCTGCACTCGTAATATCAACTAAGGTTTGTACGACGTGAAAAAGAAGAGTAACATATTCGACACCTGCTGCGAAGGTTACCGTGCTTGTCGAGTTGAGTCCCTCTACCTGACAGCCTAACTAGTTATTAAACTCATAGGGGAGCAGAATGGGGCGGCGGATTACATGCGGACCCAGATAAATTTAATGCGGTCCAGTGATGGTTTCCAGTACCACTCCTGTCTTCGAAACTAAATGTACTTTGAGGATTAAATGCAGTCATTGTATATGACACTTATTCGAATGGAATTTGGCTTACTTTACCAATCTAGGCCGGCAATAGATTGATAAGGCCCTTTATTGATAAAAGGTGTGTACTACTGAATATTACAGCGGCGTAGGAAGATGTTTGATACTGTAGGGGGGGCAGACCAGATGCAACTTCTCGACCTTGATTCCCCCTTCCCACACCAAAACATCATATTAGCTCATTTTAATTTTTCCGATTTTAATCTTAGCAAAATAAAAATATTCAAAGGAAAAGGAAACAACTACAACATCAACACCATGCAGCAGTGGCGCAGCTAAGATTTTATGTTTGGGAGACTCTGGACTACTGGAGATATTTTGGGGTGGGGAGGACTCCCGTTTGCAATTTTAGCGGAGCGCCACCATAGGTTGGCCCGGAGTGTACCAAGAAAATTTGAGATTTGAATACATCTCAGATCGCCAGAAATGGCACTTGCCAGGCTTGACAGCAGTCATCAAGATGTTCATTTTTTTGTGAAAAAAGCGTAAAGCTTGATTTCATTTTATTCTTAAACACATTTCTGTGACGACAGATTAGCTGAGCTGGCCGGTCCAAGAATTGCAAGTTTGAATCCTGTTTACTATCTAAGCCGGGGGCCACCATAGGTTTGCACGGAGCAAACCGAGAAAATTTGAGATTTTAATACATCCCAGATCGCCGGAAATGGAACTTGCTAGGCTTGACTACAGCCATCAAGATGTGCAATTGTTGTGAAAAATGTTTAAAGATTGATATGAATTTGTTCTAAAGCACATCAGGTTTGTCACAATCTATCCGACTTTATTTAAAATTATTCAGAGTGGGGTTATCCCCATAGATTTTGGTGGATCGATTGGAATGGAGATTTTCAACAGCAAGAGCCTATTATTAAGTTGACTGTAAATTGTAGGGATATTGGGGGGGGCAAAATGACATTTGGCCCCCCACAAATCACATTGGGGGGCATGGCCCCCTTGGCCTCCCGGTTTCTAGGCCACTGTATTAGGCCCACGGTTCGGCCTGTGGAATGAGTGCATAATTCGATACAGCTTGAAAGATACATTCGTGTGGTGATGTCTGACTAAGAGTGGTTGCCTTCATCCCCATGTGATAATCTTTTATTGCATAAAAATCTAGATATAATTTGTAAACTTGTATACTGAAGCGCCCTCCGAGTTGCTTGAAATTGTGTTGGGTTTGCTTCCTTTGTGTACATTCTAATTTGTTTCGAGAAGTTACGTAATAAGTTATCTGTGCGTCATTCCAGGGAAGGTTTGTGTTTTGTTTGTTCGAAGGGGACGGGGTGAGTTTCACTTGCCGTTTTGCTTTGGTCAAGGGTTGCGTTCTTCGTAGAGTAATTAAAAATTGCAATGAGTTTTTTTAGTCGGCCGGCCGCCTTCTGTACTTATAAAAGGTAAAGTGCATTTTTGTTAATTAATATTGTTTTCTCTCTGATAGGCTAGTCACTTTATTGGATTGTTCGCATTAAATCTAAGTTAGGCCGAAAGTACGGTCCTCCCTTATTATCTTTATTTTGTTCTGTTATTTTGTGTCATATATATCTGACTTCACCAGGAGTTAGCCTTCAGCTGCCCCCAGCAGAACTCACGGCCCCACCCTGAGGGGTGTCACAATATGTCATATAAACTCTCAATAATCAATGGACTGATTGCACCTTCACGATATTGACTGAACGGAGTCTCCGTTATGTTTGTTATATTCAAGCTTATGTGTATCTACGTATCAGGTTAACTGTAAATATGCTTGGCTTTGTGTTTGCTTTTGTAAGGAAGTTAAACATTTAAAAATCATAATTTGAGTGAGACATCACTACACCCTTCTTCAGGTTTCATACATTCCTTCCAATCTCGGAATAGACCTTATGAATTGACGTCACGTGACGTCATTTTGGCTCCAAAACAATGAAGCACACTGCATGCAAGACGTAAACTTCGCACGCGCTCATAGAAGACTGCGCACATATCCGACCGGTACACAAATCAGATGTCTGCATTTGTTGTTTGCGTTACAATGATACGTGCTTGCCTCCATTGGAGGGCGCACTTTCTGTCCTATGACGTCATTTGCATAAGGTCTACAATTAGAGCCAGAACATCGCTCATGCCATCGAATACAGTGCATTAAACGATACTTGACGATATGCGATGTAACATTTGTGATTATGTCAAATCGTTCTCCATAACAAATATATATAAACTGTTTACTTCATTATTTTTTTTATGTCGAGGTAACCAGCCCGAGATGATAGCATGCCAACAATGTTTATTGCACGTTAAGTCGTTTCAGCACATTCATGTATTATATTGAAATTTTATTTACACGTATTTCCTGAGTGTAACGTCAACCTTTCTGAAGACCTAGTTTTGGGCACTGATGATGCAGTACAATACTTTTATTGCAAGCTGAATCTGTTCTCTCTCCTGGAAACAAAACAGCCCGAATTGAAGCGAGGATGTTGTTACTTTAAAATTGTTATTAGGAAGGTAGACGCAACTTTGAAGGGCAAATTTGCCTATTGACAAATTTATCAAAATATCCTAACGAAGTGTGCTTTTAACTCGACCAAAAGAAACCCAAATAACTGCCTTAGCACCTCCCACAAAACAGCTTCATTGATGAAAAGAAACTTCAATCGTAGCCAAGTGATCTGCCGTCAAATGAATTTTAAAGGTGTTGTACCTCTGTATAGAGCAGTGGTTCCCAACATTCTAACATTTTGCTGTTCATCCCACTTCTCTTGCAGCAAAATGGTGTCGATCAAAGATCCCCCGTTCCCCATGTCTTTAAAACATGACAAGAAAAGAACGCCTGTGACTTTAAAATAGGAGTGATGAAGAAAAAACTTTAAGAAAATGGTCACAAGGCATGTGTTATTACCTGCATATGGAATATATTATTACGCAGTGGGCCTATTATCTCTGCAGTTTTGGAATAACATAGCCAATTCATTTATTTGTTTTTCCACATTGTCAAAATTTTACAGGCAGAAAAATCAAACAAAGTAATATGAAGATGGAAAACCCTTATGTCTTTACAAAGAAGATCACTCACATATAAAAGAAGAACGCTTACTTAGATATAAAAAGCAAAACATTCAGTTCCTTTAAAGGGGATATAGCATCCCCCCACCAGGGAGTTGCTAGCAACTCCCTGCCCAAACATATATTTAGGAATGGCCCTATAGTTGTAAATACAGTTGGTGAACGCAATTTTACTTGACTGGCATTCATTTATACAATATAGATGCACTCTGGTTGGTCAGCAATGACTTTACGGTCGGATTTGCTCCCAGTTAAGCTCACACACCCACACACACTTATGTGACAATATTGCTATAGAGCAATGAACTCAGTGCAGGCTACTGTGGCTCTGTCTTGTAGGTGTACAAGACAGGTGGTTTGGTTTAAATTGGAGGCGGGGCTAGAAGTAAAGTTAGTTGAGAGAAATGATACTGTCTGGGGTGAGATTAAAGAGCCTTTAAATGTCATTCTAATCACTTCATCCTTTCCGAATAATCCTTCCCTAAGCCACCAGTAGGACTGATGTTCGGTAACACCCTCGGTTGTTGCTGGTAATTACATTCAGACAGTAACCGTCCTTTAAAGAACCTTTACCTTCAATAATGTCGAATATAACAGTTCTGAAGGCATTTTCTAAAATTAGCAACAGATTGTTTCGCCTGAAGGCTATTTGGAAATGAATTCCACAGAGAAACAGATGTATACCTGAGACTATATATCATAGGCTGGCTGCAAGATTTACGATACAATATATTACGAAGTTTTCCAACTCTGTCGTGTGTCCTGGTTATGAACAGTAAAATTACATGTATAGAAAGAGGACTGCAAATGAGCTGGAAGGTTATTCAGACAACGATATATGAAAGTAGCCACATTTGAGGATAGGCTATGAGATCCTTCAACTTAAGTGAATGTAAAGAAGGAATCATTTCACTGGTGCTACTTCTAATAACGCACATAGGTGGTGTTCCTAATGGCTTTCTTTTGAAGAAAATAAAATTTGTTTAAATTTATCTCTGGTACACCAGATGAAATTGATAAGCAGTAAGAAAGATTGGACAATTCAAGGCTTAGAAAGATATTTGGCACTGATGATCATTCATCGGACAATGTCCTATGATCTGCTGTTCTTCCTCGGGAATATTTTAACATAAAACACTGTTAGGTACTATTTCCTTTCATCTGGCAGTTAAAGAAGAAAATACTTCAAAAACTTTTTAGTGCAAGGACGAAGGAAATTTACATCGCTTGTTAAAATTATTATATGTCGATTTTAAGAATACAAATTTGAGATTCAGTGGTTCATGTCTATTTTAGCTCAAATTTATGTCTGGTATTTTACTTTTCGAATGCCCTAGCTGTCTCCCGTAGAGTTCATCGCCTCTTAGTAGCAAAATCAGCCCTGGGGTTGATTGAGCTGTACAGCGCTCTCGCTGGGAACCACTGTCATACAGCCTATGAAACAGTCATCTGCATCTCCTTGGTTTGCGTAAGATTGACCATTTAGAAGCACAGCCGTAGGAGCCAGAGGCTGGACGGCAGCCCCACTCCCGATCTCGAGCAAAACCTATTCCTCAGGCAGATTTATGGAAAAACTCGAGATATTTCCTAGACAACAACGGCGTAGCCCTAAAAATATCCCGTACATTTATGATTTCTGGTTATACAGCTTGAATTTGCACTTTGTGTCAGGTTAAGTAGTGACGAACCTTTGGCGAATGTTTACTGGGGCAGGGAGAATATCTCTTGAATTAATCATCGAACTTCTACTCTGTTCCATGTTAACATAAAGTCGCCTGTTCAACAGGGCTGTTACTGCGAGTATTTACCGTGACGAGAAGAATGTCTCTGTTATAATAAATCAATGAACTTCCACTCTGCTTCCTTGTTAACGTAAAGGTGACTATGTAACAGGACTGTTTTTGCGATTGTTTACTGGGTTTACTGGAAGAAAACTATAAGCTGGAGTGGGTTGGAGGGGGGTGGAGTGGGGTTGGAATCGAATTGTTATGTGGATAAAGTGACATCCATCGTCAGACGATGAATATATCGTTTCACCTTGTTACATGTAAAATAAGATATCTATTGTACCTTTTCTTATATTTTCTGTAAATTATTATACACTTGTTTACTTTGAAACCATTTTGTTAACTTTGAGGTTTCAAACATTCATTTAATATTTGTCCTCCTTTCACTCGTGTTTGCTAGTTTTCGAGAAAATAGTCTCTGGCACAAGCAATTTCAATTTTAATTTATTTAACAATTTAAATATTAAAACAGTTATGTAAGGGAGTTAAACATTAAAGCAATAAATTAGAGTCTTTTCGGTGATACTCATAAAAAAATCTATACCAATTCATCTAAATTTCCAGATTGAATTAATGGAAGGGGGTTCGGGGGACGAGGAACATGTCCCCTTCTACACTATTTAGAAAGGGAAAACTTAAAACTCGTCAAAAATCGCAGAAATACTACACATTTTTGCAGGGGATAAACGACTTACATATTTTTGTGGGTAGAGGGATGCACATATGTACGTTACCGTCCGAGTTTCAAAACTTCCATTCATTAAAATTTGGGGGGCGATATTGTTACTCGGTTTCCTTTCAATGTAAACTCTGTAAAACATGTTAATAAAAATGAAACAAATTCTGATCAACCTGGAGCCATTCCGGGTTTCTTTATAGTAAATTAACAGTAAATGAATTACTAGAACAATTTAACTTTCAATAAATACCAACTTGTCCTGAAAAAGGAAAGTGAATATTCATAACATTCCAGACAGATACCAGGACAGTGTATACAAGGTACTTGACGTTTCACTTACTGTGAATTAGCTCTAATTTTTTCATCCATAAATCATGGTTTTAAAGATATGAAAAATTTACCAATACCACAAACGCAATGCTTCCCTTTGTGTCTAAAAGAGAGCCATATCCAGGATTTTTCAAAATAGAAGGAGCTGGCAACTGAATGGTCGATCAGGGTCAGAGATAACAGCTCCCTGATATAATGATGGGTGTCCAGTCGTTATGACACATTCTGGCTCTCAGAGGGGGACTTGGACTGAAAGATTGTGCATTATTTCCGTTTCCTTAAATGTCCAGCCGTGTTTTTCTGTTCTCTTTTTGTATTTCTTACTTCTCTTTTTCAGATCAATGGGGAGCAGCCCCTGTAGTTGCCACAGCAAAATTATAAAAACATATGTTACGACGATAAAATGAGACTCATTGATAATTTGGTATAGTTGTCATTTTCACCACAAGTAATGGCCACTCACATTTCTTGCTTTTATTTTCATTTAAAGGGAAAGTGCAGTTCCTTCAATTTGAATTAGTGTATCCCGTCAACGTAATTCAGGAATCGCTCCTATCAATCATGTGACAATTTTTTGTTACTTACATGTAAAATTCAAGCAGAATAGCGCCTTGATTTACCGTCAATATTTAACGTTTTTATACAGAACCATAGTGAAAGATACTTGTGAGCGAAATAAGAGGAGATGTGCAAGATTAAGCACATTTTTGAAAATAAACTTGAGACGACTGCCTGCCATCTCCCCTGTAAATTAGAATGCTTGTGTAATGACATAGCGAAAGGTTTCACTGCTTGCATAAAAGTTCTGTGCATGTGAAATTTAATAAACTGCAAACAATAAAGCATTTCACACTGTTCATGATTGTTTAACAAGCTAAAGTGGCAATATGAAAAAAAAATAAGCACCGGCATGTAATCTTGTAATACAAGAGCGACATCACAAATGATTGCCACTGATCTACTATTTCATTGAGGTGACTGCTACCGAAATTTTACATCCCGGAGTCAGCACAACAACATTGTAGGCCTACTAAAAAGATTATAGATCTTTCAATATATATTTTCATGACATAAAAATTTTGAAAGTTAAGAATTTTGTATCATATTTAAAGACAGACAGTCATCACCTCACAGTGGTATCAAAATTCTCAGTTGGTGACTGCTCTTTGATTGACATCAAAGTTTGAAAATTTGAAAGATGCAGAGTAGCTCACATTCCACACAAGGCAGAGAGAGTGTTGTTATTACATTTTATAGCCTTGTGTGCTCACCAGGACATGGCCTTAAGCAATAAAACAGGTTTATTGCTGCACCAGGAGGAGCTTCATACAGTTATGGGAGGAGCTAGAAGTTGCATAGAGCAATTCTCGTCATCCCAGACAGTTCCAATTCTCCCTTCAGCAACTTGTAGCTCCGCCCATAAGTGTACAAATCTCTTCCTTGTGCAGATACAAACCTTTTTTATTGCTTCAGGGCATGTCATAGTGAGCATACAAGGTTATGAGGTGTAATCCAAACACTCTCTCTGCCTTGTGTGGAAGGTAAGTAACTCTGCATCATTTGAATTTTCAAACTTTGATGTCGATCAAAGAGCAGCTGGGAACCAACTGAGAATTTTGATACCCGAACACCAAAAATGTACTTTTGGGTGATGACTGCTTGTCTTTAAACAGTGGCGTGTGCAGGATTTCAAAGGTGGGGGGGGGGCACAACCTGTGATTCCCCCGACTGACATGGAGGGATGTGACAAGTGCACCGAAGGTGCACCACGAGCGCGAAGCGCGAGTTTGCACGCGTGGGGTCCAGGGGCCCGCGCCAGGGCCCCTGGCGGGGTCCAGGGGCAGAGCCCCGGTGGGGGTCCAGGGGGCGAAGCCCCCGGAAGCTCCTGCAACATAAGGTAATAAGACCGCCCTAAATTGGTTCTAGAGGCCTTATTGATCAGGTTTCGTTTGTTTCAGATTTTGTAAAATTCGATGTCAGTGACGGAGAGTTCAGGTTATCCTCTATGCGTTGAAAGCCGCAGTGTGCTACAGTATGTGTCACATACATTGACAGGTACTACGTTAAAGATCACGAGGCCAGTCAAGAAGGCTGCTTGAGATAATCGCCAAAGTTAACAGCACTGTTTCATCCTTAAACCTATATAGTTTACCATTACAGATGGTTAAAGTGACTAGCGCGAAGGGCAAAGGGAACTTAATGATAGGAGGCATCCTGTCTGATTATTCACTGAAGACAATTGGAAGAGCTCTATCCTTTGGTAAACGACCAAAAAATGAAAAAAAAATCTCTTCTAATATAATTCTGTAGGCTACTTCTAAGTTTTGAGTGCCAGGGATGGGGCCAGGATTTGCCCGACAGGTGGCCAGACGGGCGGAGGCAGCGACCTGAAGCCCCGACAGCCCCGATGCCGACAAGGGGATGGGGAAGATGGATCTGAAGAAAATGTGATCAAGAACATAAAGAAAACAAAAAAGAAAAACTGTAGGGGTTCTAGACCATATCGGGGATAACATACATATTATCGAAACACTTGGACTACCCTATGAAACAGCCAAACTTTGGTCCGTGAGTCGCTCACAAACTGACCGTACCGCATGACACACATTAGAGAACAGTAACTAGGCTTAGCGACATGCGATGAAATTTTCGACCTCCACATGAACAGTGTTCTCTGCCTACATGTTTTGTGGTAAGGTTGGCAGGACATGTGCTTTCTAGCAATGTGAAATGGAACTGCTGAAGATCCTGGAGTACCTATACAGCGCGCGTAGCGCGCCGAAAAATTTGGGTTCTTATTTGAGAAATTGTCCTCCCTCAGTCGCCTTCGGGGACTGCCTGCATACTCTATCGTATGATTAAGACTCCCCGATGGGGCTCCCCGCCCCCACCTGGCGCCATCCCTGTTGAGTGCTCAGTGTCTCTTCAATCTTTTTCTCTTCCCCTAACCCTTAAATCCCCCGACTAAGAGGTTTTCCCCCGACTGGCTTCAGAGGTGGGGGGGCCAGTGCCCCCCTGGCCCCCCCTTTGAACACGCTACTGTCTTTAAATGTACAAAAATACAAGTTAACGGAATCTCACGTGCCATATTTATATATAGTAGTGTGTCTGTGACATGCCAGTCTTATCAACGTCTATGCATAACTACCGAAGATCTGAATGAAGTTGAAATACGTGTTACACATGGAAAGCTCGAAGCTCCAGTTTTGCCTGACATGCAGTTTTTGCAGTGACATACAGTCCCTGAAATTAAGGTTCTGGTAGACTGTCCTCATTATTATCTTTGCTCTTCTCCCTTGTAAGAGGATTACAGCGAGACAGATATTTAACATCTGTCAACTTCTTGTTTGATGACTCACAGAATTCCACAAGTTCGTTTTGGTTTGTTTCGTGGGACGGCACATGCTATGTGATAGCCTTCCTGGAATCCATGTAATTTGTTGCCTGCATAAATCACTTCTCACAAAGTTCTTCCTGGCAGTTTAATTCGGTACATGAATCTTACAACGAGGCTGGGAACTTATAACTAAAGAATATAAAACCCACCGTTCATAAAACCCTCCGTTCAGGCTCTGCTAGGAGTCGTTGTATAGTAGAACCAGGGAGGTGTTATTACACCTCCCTGGTAGAACTCTAGTACACGTCGTCTGACTGTTTGAATCCAGAGAGGTGTTTCGTTATACTTTGAATCTCAATCTGTAAATGCATAGCTCCATCCGTCCATAGTTTAATGTAATCCGTTGCTCAGTTAACATCCTTTCGAAAGTATGATACAGATTCGTTGTACTACGTCTTCCAATCCTGAGTTACGGTGAGAATCTTTGGAGTACGGATAGGCAATTTTCTTTAGTTATTCGTTGTCCTGTTAGTTCACCCACCGGTATCCGAGGTAGTACTTTCATATATGTAGTAGGTCTATATACATGTGTAAATTAGGAAAGACCTTCGATTTATTATGGTCCACTCGTCAGGTTTCAGTATATCTAAAAGACATCTTGCTAACTAAGCTGCTAGTCCATATTTACACCTCAGTTTAGTCTCTACATGAATGAAAAATTGCTTCAAGAATAGTCAACTCCTCGGTTTAGTCTCTCGGAATCTAAATAGTGGTCGGTTCGTTGACTACATCTCAAATTAGTCTCTTTGTACCCAGAGAGAGGAGTTTTCCCTCTCAGTTTAGCCTCTTTGAGTGTTAGAGGCTCTTCTATAGTCAACTCTTTAAGTGTAAAGTCTCTCTCACCTCACCCCAGACAGTAAAATTCTCCCTCTTAAGTTTTCTTCTATCCTATCCTCCAATTAAAACAAAAACACCTCTCTAGTACACCTCTCACATAAAGCCGCAGTAGCCTGCACCAAATTTAAATTGCTCAAAACCATATTCAAAGACAACTGTGTGTGAGCTTAATTGGGAACAAAACGAATCATCACTGTCATTATTGACCAAGCAGAGTGGAGCTATTGTTTGAATGAAGTGTCAATCAAAGTGCAGTCACCAGTTCTGTTTACTGATAGGCCTATAGGGAAATTCCTAAGTATGTTTAGGAGATGCACAGCGTAGGAGACGCCACAGCATTTAATTTCTTGGAATCTTTAGGCTTTACAAAAGGTTTACAACAGGCGTAGTCCAATTCTTGGTTAGTCTGTTCAAATTTCGTAAAGCGTTTGACGTAGCCTACAGCACTGATGCCAAGTTGCTTTCAGTCTGAATAGGCCGCCGCATCATGAACTATCGTCCACTCCACGATTAAGCCTCTTGGAGTCTTAAGGATATTTTATTTATTGCATTGTCCACTCAGTCTCCCAGAGTTTAGAAAAATGAGTTTCCTTTTCTTTAATTAGTAGCCTATATAGCCTACATTACCATTTATCGTATGTCACTATTGTTGTTTGTACCTGAGGTCCGTTCTCAGCCTTAAGGTGTGCGAAAAAAGGTTTTCGACGGAACAAAAACTCCTAATATACCCTCCATCTGTTCATGGCAGTTTCAGATTCTCAACCGTTTCTCAAGAGTCGAGTCAATAATATGCGGGTGTTCCCTAAATATAATTGAATTTACAAACGGATTTGCCCACCGGAAGAAACAAACACACACGTACACACACAACGTTTTACTTAAACCATGCTAAAACATCACCTATATTCCCAGTAACTGTTGCAGACTAGTTATACGCTTAAATAAGGTGCGGCAGTACTTAGATCAGTGTGCTTTTTTCGGGAATCTTTTCAGTACCTGATTGCTGTACACCGATAATATAAGTTCGTCGTTAGTAAATCATTTCGCCGAAGAACTTCTCAGTACTTCCAGCAGAATTAAGTCCACGTGTGTTTCTAGTGTTCGGTGTTAAATTGTGTCGATTTCCTTGCTTTCGGGGGGGGGGGGGACTAAATTTACACGTTCAAGTTGCAGACAATACTTCCTTCCATTCCTCATGAATAATAGAACTAAATTTATATCCCTTCCATGAAGACTATACCGCAAAATATTTATTGATATGGAAGTGACCTAATCTTACAAATGATTCATGTGATTGATAGAGCTGTTTATTGGATTTATTTCACTTTTACGAGTCCATGCCATCTATTTTTTATTCCACTTTATTTTTAGAAATGTTTTCTGTTTTTAAACTGATTCCTCCATGCATATTTGATGTAAGGTGAAAAACAGAGGAAATTTCTTGAACTTGTTCCAGTTTGAAAGTTTAATCTTAGGGCATTTATCAAAATTTTGGCATAACCACACTATATTCCTTTGGTGTTTGTTTTAGCAACAGCATAGAAACAGTCGTTAAAAGGGTTGATAAAAAACAGCCGTCATCTTACTTAGAATATTACTTATTTATTATAGTGAGGGCAATCACTACATGTTTACATGAGAATTTATCACTACTCTTTGCAGGTTTTAAAATACTTACCCCATGCATGACTATGAAATTTCAATAAATTATCTCTTTTGGAACAAGCTGAGTCGTAACTCGTTCACTCGGTTCAAACTGTTCTCGCATTAGAAGTGACATTTAGATAAACCGAAGGTTAGTATATGAAGCTCGGTTAGGAGTCTAACAATAAATCACCCTCACTGTTCACATAGATTACATAGTTTCAGGTGACAGTATCGATATCCTAAATATATTATAAATATATAACTGGGGGACCTATCCTTACCTTCTAAGTTTTAGCTACCAGAATTTCAACCCGATAACGACAGCTGAAATTTTTCAAAGGTTTACTTGCACTTTTGATTCAAGGTGCACATACTGTCTGTTTCAGAGTTGTTGACTCGAATCATGCGACTTGGACTCGAGTCGGACTCGAGTCGGATTCGAGTCGGAGATTCATTATATTTGTGACTTGTGACTTGGCTTGCAAATACTGGCTTTGACTTGCTACTTGACTTGAACTTACATAAAATGACTTGTGACTTGACATGGACTTGCACAAAATGACTTGTTACCAAAGCAAGTCATAAGCTCGTTAATGAACGAAGCCGTAAACTTAACTGAAAATCCATTGACGTATTGAGTGAATCACGACAGGTACGTCTTAAAACTCAAGATTGGACTTCAGTCACAGGTCGTTGACTTTGTGGAGAAAGCTACCTGGGATCAGCTGCAAACGGGGGTAGCACCATACTATGGCCCACATAGTGGAAGGCTGCCAACAGTAGGAGAATTTTTCCAGTTTCCGGTACGAAAACTATTTAGGCGCCGACGTTTGTCAGTCTCCCAGATGGTTTACCTGTTTTTGCTCTCAGTAGCGGCAGTTTATTTAAAAGAGACCTAAAATTTTGGCGCTTTAGAGTTTTGATCGTTTCAGTTTCTTCCATAATTCCGTTCCATCAAGCTTAGAAGCACATGCCCTTTTCACTCTACAAAGTAATCTATTGGTAGACTTCACACACTTATAGACAAAGGTCAGAAATCACATTCCATATCGCATAGCCCAAGTAAATGTTATCTTGTGTTTGTCATAAGGTGCGGTAAGCGTAGGTATGACGATTTCATTGGGCACACGGGATGTAGGCCTATAAGATACAATGTATGTAATCCCCGATACTGGTCAGCATCCCCGACAGTTGATCTATTTTGCTTTAAATGGGTAAAGATTGTTTACTGTGTACTGAAACCTTTTCACCCCTTCACCTTCGCGCGCTTCGCGCTATGCCATTTCAGTTTTACCCCCCCCCCCCCTTGGAACCACTAAATCAGCACGCAACTTGACGCTAAAAGTATAAAAGTATATTATGCAAAATACGAACTTCAATGAAATGGCATATTACAATTCATCTCTTCCAATCCCTCCCCTCCCCCGCCAAGGGGAATTTCATTTACATTTAAATTTCACATATTGGTGTTACCATGAGCCAATCATTTAACGAATTTTTTGTTGGTAAAAACGCAAATAGCATGAAGAACCAGAATGCAAAAATGCATTGAGGTTTCGATGATATATGTTCTATTCCAAATAATGCCATGATGTCCCATATCTTTCAGTCACTGGTCAAAATTTCCCAAGAATTCCCAAGATCGTCATCTGGGGTTACGAGAGGTCAAAAAGCAAAATTTCCCAAGAATTCCCAAGATAGTCATCAGGGTCACCAAAGGACAAAAAGCAAAATATCCCAAGTATTCCCAAGGCCTAATGTTACAGTATAGCCTAGAGGCTATGCTAAATTCTTGGCAAGGCCCTAAGTAACATTAGCCTACAGTAGGTGTACCAATAGAGTGAAACACATTTCTGGATTGTATTTTTCAGAATTTATCAAATTGTACATCGAGTCTCTTCCATAATCAGTACAACGACCAAGTCTTTCATACCGCATTGAAATAACCTCGCTAATGTTATTACAATATCGGTGAAAACACTGTTATATGTTTCACGCTATTGGTACACATACTGTAGGCCTAGCTATAAGTATAAACCTAGCCTAGGCCTATGCACAGCTGGTCACAGAAATCTCTCTGTAAATACTACAAACTTAGATGATGGGTACCAACATTTGACAGGCAATAACTGCTTTGATTAGCCCTAGCCTAGGCCATAGCTATTACAGTAACCTAGGCTACCTCTAATATCAGCCCATACATGTACTGTAGCCTACTACAATTAGGCTAGCCCGTACTGTGGCAGTTAGGCTAGGACTTAGTCACAGGACTAGGACTTTGTCTAGGCCTAGGCCTAGCCCATAAACCTGGAACTCTGCATTAGATTTATGTATTGAGTCTAACGTTATTCTGTGTGTAGGCTAATGTTTCTTATTGGTTCTGTAACAACACTTAGCCTAGGCCTAGGCCCTAACTGTTAGGCCTAGGCATAGGCTACGTTAAAACTTGATCTGCCTGGTAAATTTTCCACTAAAGTTACTCATGCTACTCTGCTACCATGCTGCTCTGAAGAGGAGCCATATTACAACATACTGTGATATTCCTGCTGTAAGTTTGATAATTCCATTTCTTGTTGCTAATTTTCCAGTTCAGTTACAGTCAAATCTAACATTAACGTTGGGCTACTCAGCCAGCTCAACAGACCTTGGCAGGCAGGCTATGTGTGATAGTCTGTCACTGCACTCAGAAACTAGCTTTTAACACAGTTTCTGATTGGTTGAAAGTGGATCTGTTTACAACTGATCAACCAATGATATGGTAGCTTATGGAATGTCATGGATCTGCTGCAAACTATCTTCTGATTGGTTTAACATCAACTTGTTGACAAAAATTTAACCAATAACATAACAGCATAGATTACTGGGCTCAAATAAATACACTACAGTACTGTACAGACAAGTGAAATACTGTAGTCTATTCTCAGTCCTTTGATATGTTGGCTAAAGAATAATAAAGTTCGTGAAAGGACCTATTTACTCATTCAAAATTCGGATTATCAAGGAAAAATCTGTATTCCCATATTTAAAATGATTTTCCATACTGAATATGGAAAATCCGTGCTGGTTGGCAGCTCTGTCTCAGGGTTTAACCCCCCTGGTGACCCCAGATGACCTTTGACCCCCACCAAAAATGATAGAGTTCTTCCTCTTACTATAAGGCATCTAAATACAAGGTATGAAATTTATCCAAGCTTCCGACCTCGAGATATCGTGTTAACAAGGTTTTCAGAGTTTGACCCTCGGCGACCCCAGATGACCTTTGACCTCCACCAAAAATGATAAGGTTCTTCCTCTTACCATAACGCATCTGCACCCTAAGTATGAAATTCATCCAAGCTTCCAACCTCAACATATTGTGTTAACAATGTTTTCAGGGTTTGACCCCTGGTAGCCCCAAGTGACCTATGACCTCCACCAAAAACAATAGGGTTCTTCCTCTCAATATGGGGCATCCATGTACCACGTTTGAGAACTGTCAGAGCTTCCCTTCTTGAGATATCGTGTTAACAAAGTTTTCAGAGTTTGACCCCGGTGACCCCAGATGACCTTTGACCTCCACCAAAAGTGATAGGGTTCTTCCTCTTACCATAACGCATCTACATACAAAGTATGAAATTCACCCAAGCTTCCTACCTCAAGATATTGAGTTAACAATGTTTTCAGGGTTTGACCCCCCGGTGACCCCAGGTGACCTTTGACCTCCACCAAAAACAATAGGGTTCTTCCTCTCAATATGGGGCATCCATGTACCAAATTTGAGAACTGTCAGAGCTTCCCTTCTTGAGATATCGTGTTAACAAAGTTTTCAGGGTTTGACCCCCGGTGACCCCAGGTGACCTTTGACCTCCACCAAAAACAATAGGGTTCTTCCTCTCAATATGGGGCATCCATGTACCAAATTTGAGAACTGTCAGAGCTTCCCTTCTTGAGATATTGTGTTAACAAAGTTTTCAGGATTTGACCCCCGGTGACCCCAGATGACCTTTGACCTCCACCAAAAATGATAGGGTTCTTCCTCTTACCATAACGCATCTGCACCCTAAGTATGAAATTCATCCAAGCTTCCAACCTCAACATATTGTGTTAACAATGTTTTCAGGGTTTGGCCCCAGGTGACCTATGACCTCCACCAAAAATGATAAGGTTCTTCCTCTTACCATAACGCATCTACATAATGAGTATGAAATTCATCCAAGCTCCCTACCTCAAGATATTGAGTTAACAAGGTTTTCAGGGTTTGACCCCTGGTAGCCCCAAGTGACCTATGACCTCCACCAAAAACAATAGGGTTCTTCCTCTCAATATGGGGCATCCATGTACCACGTTTGAGAACTGTCAGAGCTTCCCTTCTTGAGATATCGTGTTAACAAAGTTTTCAGAGTTTGACCCCCGGTGACCCCAGATGACCTTTGACCTCCACCAAAAGTGATAGGGTTCTTCCTCTTACCATAACGCATGTACATAATAAGTATGAAATTCATCCAAGCTTCCTACCTCAAGATATTGAGTTAACAAGGTTTTCAGGGTTTGACCCCTGGTAGCCCCAAGTGACCTATGACCTCCACCAAAAACAATAGGGTTCTTCCTCTCAATATGGGGCATCCATGTACCACGTTTGAGAACTGTCAGAGCTTCCCTTCTTGAGATATCGTGTTAAAAAAGTTTTCAGGATTTGACCCCCGGTGACCCCAGATGACCTTTGACCTCAACCAAAAATGATAGAGTTCTTCCTCTTACTATAACGCATCTGCACCCTAAGTATGAAATTCATCCAAGCTTCCAACCTCAACATATTGTGTTAACAATGTTTTCAGGGTTTGGCCCCAGGTGACCTTTGACCTCCACCAAAAATGATAAGGTTCTTCCTCTCACCATAACGCATCTACATAATAAGTATGAAATTCATCCAAGCTTCCTACCTCAAGATATTGAGTTAACAAGGTTTTCAGGGTTTGACCCCTGGTAGCCCCAAGTGACCTATGACCTCCACCAAAAACAATAGGGTTCTTCCTCTCAATATGGGGCATCCATGTACCACGTTTGAGAACTGTCAGAGCTTCCCTTCTTGAGATATCGTGTTAACAAAGTTTTCAGAGTTTGACCCCGGTGACCCCAGATGACCTTTGACCTCCACCAAAAGTGATAGGGTTCTTCCTCTTACCATAACGCATCTACACACAAAGTATGAAATTCATCCAAGCTTCCTACCTCAAGATATTTTTTTTTTCAGGGTTTGACCCCTGGTGACCCCAGGTGACCTTTGACGTCCACCAAAAACAATAGGGTTCTTCCTCTCAATATGGGGCATCCATGTACCAAATTTGAGAACTGTCAGAGCTTCCCTTCTTGAGATATCGTGTTAACAAAGTTTTCAGGATTTGACCCCCGGTGACCCCAGATGACCTTTGACCTCCACCAAAAATGATAGGGTTCTTCCTCTTACCATAACGCATCTGCACCCTAAGTATGAAATTCATCCAAGCTTCCAACCTCAACATATTGTGTTAACAATGTTTTCAGGGTTTGGCCCCAGGTGACCTTTGACCTCCACCAAAAACAATAGGGTTCTTCCTCTCAATATGGGGCATCTATGTACCAAGTTTGAGAACTGTCAGAGCTTCCCTTCTTGAGATATCGTGTTAACGATGTTTTCAGGATTTGACCCCCGGTGACCCCAGATGACCTTTGACCTCCACCAAAAATGATAGAGTTCTTCCTCTTACCGTACCACATCTACATACAAAGTATGAAATTCATCCAAGCTTCCTATCTCGAGATATTGTGTTAACAAGGTTTTCAGGTTTTGACCCCCGGTGACCCCAGGTGACCTTTGACCCCCACCAAAAACAATAGGGTTCTTCCTCTCAATATGGGGCATCTATGTACCAAGTTTGAAAACTGTCAGAGTTTCCCTTCTTGAGATATTGTGTTAACGAGCAAAGTGTCACAAACACACACACATACACACATACACACACAAGTCGATTTTACATACAATCCGAGGACCTCATTGTTATTTCCTTTGTTTACTTCCCTAACCCTAACCTTGACAATAGACTCTCTATTGTTCAAACTTCCGAGGACTTGACAAATCTATTGAATTTCCTTCAGAGGACCTCAAATCCATTGTTCAGGTCCTCAGTCTGATAGGAAGACAAGTTCCCATACACACATACACACATACATACACACACACGCCATCATGACTGCATAGGTTTCTCTTTTCATCGAAACCAAAAACGGATTAATCTTTCAATTGTGTCTTCCTCATTCTGTAGTGTTTTGGTTGGCTAAAGGGAGCATTCCCTAGCAATTGACCTTGAATTGGAGGTGGCAATACACAGTTGACACAAAGTTTATGATCACAAAACGTTGAGGTGATCACTACCGGGTAAAGAGCAACTCAAAGACTGATATCTATCAAGGTCTGCAGGAATAAAATTATAAACAAAAACAAATACAAGATTAACTTTTTTAAGTGAACTTTGTAGTGTATACGTTTTACCTAAGACATTCCAAACTATATCTTTTGTTGGAATTTATCAAAAACATCTAGTTTATTTAATAATCAAACTTGAAAACATGGATTTTAGTAAAAGTTTCTTTTAAAAAGGCAGAATTAACAAAAGCTTATAAGTTGAGGATACGCATTGCATGTGGTACCAAACTTTGAACTACATGGCACCTACATGCTCTACTAGTGTTAAGAACGTACTGGTTGACTCAAGGTACGCCTGACACACAAGTAAACGATCTGGTGTCTGTATATTGAGCGGAGCTACTGTCACAGATGGCTCAAATATACTAGCAAAGAAGGCACATACTTAAAAATGAAGTTGTGACATTTTTTTTGTCTTCTATCAAGTATATGCAAATTTGAGGCAGGTTTAATTTAAGTTGACACTTGATGGCCTTGTAACAGCTTGAAGAAATTTCGACTTCACTTCTATACCCGGGCAAAACGGCCTGTGACTTGATTTGCGCAGGGACCGAATGACTTGTGACTTGAATTGCGATGAGTTTTGACGTGACTTGTGACTGAACCAATTCAACTCAATTCATATTTATTTTACAAATGATTTACAAAAGTACACAAACAACATTGATGTACATAACAAAATACAAGAAATCATTTGAAGGACACTAGAAACACAGAAACCTGTTTACTAGGCTAGTGATCCAAATACCAATGAATAAAAATAACATATAAGAAGGATCGAAGGAAAACATAGTTAGGAACACATTATTAACCAAGCATAGCTGAAGACAAGATGGGTACAGTATATGTTAATTCAGTTTCACTGCGCAATAAACAAGTTACGTATTGTAAGGATACAACGTTGTACTCTACTTTGGAAATGTTTAAGGATTTGAATGATTTTACGTCAGGCGGCATGTCTTGCCATAAAATCGGTAACAGTAATTATTCAATAACAATCAACCATGAGGTGTATTATGATGAGACACTGTAAGGAGATCTTTTGCGGGTACTTACAGTTGTTAGGCCCATTGTGAATTATTTGACACATACAGGAAAAATGTATGTCACTTAACATAAGTAATCTATACTCGTGATACAGCTGCTTGGTAGGGTGGTGTGTTGGGTTACCAGTTAAAAACGCGAGTAGCTTATTTTGAAGAACTTGAGCCGGCTTAATAATGGATGCTTTGCGGTAACATAAATTTCGACAGCGTAACCAAGTTTGGAAAAAACCAAAGGCATAGTGTATCTGTAAAGCGTTTTCTTGGGGAGTAAATCCTTTAGTTGATAAAAATACTAGTGTTAACAAGTAAATTGCAAAGATCTTTCGTATGTTCCACCAATAGAGCTTATCGTCAGTATTTAAAGCTAGATACTTGGTGCTAGAAGACTTATTAATGGTTATGTATCCTTAAAAACAAACCTGTTACAAACATGAGTAGGCTTTACTACTAGAATGAAATATGGAGTAAGTGGTCTTACCCAAATGCAAAGTGAGTTTATTAGAGTCAAACCATTCATGAAGTTTACTTAATGTATGAACACCTTTTTGGATTAAACATGTACAATTTGTATCAGATAGGAAGATAGTCGTATCATCGACAAACAGACGGGTAGAATTATCAGAAACAACATTGTTTGTATGAGTGATTTATGTAAACGAGAAACAGTAAAGGTCCAAGAACAGAACGTTGGGGAACTCTAGTGGAGACCTCTGAATAACTAGAAGGAAGGTATTATTGTTATGCAGGCCCGTATGCAGCTTTTTCAGTGGGGAGGTTCGATTTTACGGTAAGCGGAACAAAACATTTTCCGCCCGCTGGGCGCGCGGTATATTGCCCTTCTCAGCTGGTATTTGGTATGTCCAAAAACTGAACTTTTTTTTTTATTTTATTTATTTATTTGTTTGTTTGTTTGTTTATTCTACAGGTTTCTTCCCCATTCAAAGGGGAGTACGTCAAGGGTGCCCACTGAGCCCCTACCTATTTCTACTTGTTGCGGAGATTCTGGCACTGAAAATTAAGATGAATGGTAACATTAGGGGTATTAGGATAGGTAATAAGGAAGTTAAACTTATGCAATATGCCGATGATACAACTATTTTTCTCGATGGTAGTAGAACTTCTGTAATTGAGACTATTCATACTTTTAACTTATTGAAAGAGGCCTCTGGCCTATCCATTAATCTTGGTAAGTCGAATTTATTTCCGTTAGGACCATACGTTAGAGCTATTCCATTTGCCATTAATGACTCAAATATTAACAGTACCCACGGATCAGTCCAAGTTCTTGGTATCTCTTTTACAAGCCGGGAAGGCAACGAAATGGTCCAACTTAACTATATGCCCAAATTGCCTCGCCTTAAAAGCTGTCTAAAAGCATGGGCTACCAGAGACTTGACCCCAATTGGCCGTAATATTATTCTTAAGACTTTTGCCCTGTCTCAACTTGTTTTTCTTTTTCAGGTTTTGCCAAATCCATCCCATCACTTTGTTAAAGAGTTAGAAAGATTGATTTATGATTTTATTTGGGGAGGTAATCCAGATAAGATAAAACGTTCCACTATTATCAATACAATTAGCGATGGAGGCCTTAAAGTTACACATGTGCCTTCTTTCATGAACAGTTTAAAATGTAGTTGGATTAAACGTTATTGTAATGAGAGTGTAGGTAACTGGAAACTATTTTTTGATCTATATTTAAAACCCTTTGGCAACAGTTTTATATTCCAATGTAATTATCACAGTAAAGATATTCAAGCCATTAATAATGTTTTTATTCGGCAAGTGTTGGAAGCGTGGAGTGAGACAGTGTTTACAACCCCGGTTGAAAATTTTGGTAGCCAAATAATTTGGAATAACTTCTTTATTCGCATTGATAATAATGTTGTTATGTACAAAAATCTTTTTGCCAAAAACGTCATGTATGTTAGTGACTTATTTGACCAAGATAATCTTCCTTTACCATTTGAACATTTCAAATATGCCTTCGGGATTGATTCTTTTCCATTCACACTTTATCATGGATTGATCAACGCGATTCCTCAAACCTGGAGAAGATCCCATTGTGTAGGAACTATGTCGTTGAATGGAACTATTGAATTCTTTAACAAAGTTTGTCAGTCTACCTCTGCGTCTCAAGTTATTTACTCCAGGCTGATAAATCGTTTTTCTAAAGCTCCAACCTGTAGGATTAAATGGCAAAGTCACTTTAATACTCTTACTGATAACGATTGGCGTAGGTTTTTCAGGATGCCTCACCTCACTGTTTCAGAGGCCAAACTTAGGTACTTACAATTTAAATTCTTACACAGGATAATTGCGACTAATAGATTACTTTATTTAATGAAAAAGAATGATTCAGATCTATGTTCCTTTTGTGGTACGGCTGTAGAGACCCTTGAACATCTTTTCTGGGAGTGTAATTTTACTGCTTCGTTTATTTTAGATGTTGATGCACGTGCGCTTAAAGAACAGTTTTGCTTTTCTAAAAGAAATGTCTTTTTCGGTTATAGCGATAGACCAAGTCACCCTTATAATTTTTTAATTCTTCACATGAAATACTATATTTATGACTGCAAGAGACATGAACGAAGACCTACAGTTGATGAATTCTTTTTTAAGTTTGTTTGCCCTTAGTATTGAAAGATTTAATGATGCAAGGATTTGCCCCTATAAGAAAAACAGGGTCAGTTATGGTGATCTCTATCAAGCGTTCTCTCCATGTCCAGATTTGTTCTCATGATTTTATGTATCTCCTGGTGACGTATTTGTGTTTTCTTTTTCTAGAAGTCTTGACACGTTTTGTATGATTCCATGGGAAAAATTATATACATGAACGCTTGTATGTCAGTTGGAAGAAGTACGGGTCTATGTATTTTTCAAATAAGTGAAAAATGCTGAAGTGTTTGGTTAACATTTAAAGCATCATGTTTAAATGGCCGTGCCGATTTACTTCTGGGTAAAATTCGTATAACTGTTGTAGCTTTTGACCTGTTAATTTTTATGACCTGCTTCATTTCATGGGTTAAACTAAACGAGAATTGTGTTTTTACATCTGTCCGCCTTTAGATATTTATACGATGTATTAAGGTGTTAATTTGAATTGTGATTATGGATTGTACATACCGCTTATACAGCTTGATTCTCTAAACTGAACCGTGTTACAAAACAATTGAACTGAGATTAATAAAATATACGGAGGAAAAAAAATATTTATTTATTTATTTATTTATTTATTTATTCATTCATTCATTCATTCATTCATTCATTCATTCATTCATTCATTCATTCATTCATTCATTCATTCATTTATTCATTTATTTATTTATTTATTTTTGCTTTTGACCCTTTTAGAGGCCTATTTTGTGTCCCCGACGAAGTGAGGACGTTTTTACGGGCCTTCGGGCGGAACTCATAATGTCCGGACGGAACTCCAAGTCGTGCTGGGGGGGTTCCGGACGAACCCCCTGACCCCCCGGATACGGGCCTGTTATGAATACACTGTTTACGGGTTTTTAAATAAGACGACTTAGTTTAAGTAAGACGATTAAGTTTTTAAGTAAGACGATTTAATGCTATGGGCTCTTCCACGAATACCATAACGAAGTAATCCGTCTAGTAAAATAGAATGGCCTACAGTATCAAAAACCTTATTGAGATCTGAATATAAACCAAGTAGAGTTTTACCATTATCAAGCTGTGAGCGAATGGAGTTCACTGTTTCTAGTAAAACAAAATTAGTAGAATGGCGCTCCTTTAAACCAAATTGATAGTCATAGAAACAAGTATTACTGTTAAGAAAGTGTCTGAGGCGTTTTTCAATAACCCTTTTCAAAAGTTTGTTTATATAGGGTATAAATAAGCTTACAGGTCTGTAGTTTTCCGGTGTTCCATCATCTCCATTCTTAAATATAGGAATAACTTTTGCAATTTTTAAATCATCTGAATAAATTCCACTGAGAAAAACGCAATTGAAAATATCAACCAGGACTAGGGCAATTACATGCTTGGCCGACTTAACAAGATTGGCGGAAATACCATCCAAGCGAGGTGCTTTACCTAAAATATGAGTTTAATATAATTAAGGACCTCACTTAGAGTAACAGGGGTAAAGGAAAATACTATGAGACACCGGATTACGAAGATAATAAAGGGGTTTGGGATTAATGGTAGAATGGATGGTATCGCTAAGTTTTTCATCAGCTATCGAGAAATAATCATTAAATGTGTTAGTAATATCGGCATTATCAGAAAGTTTTGACTCATTGTGTAAGATATGCTGAACAACTTTAGTTTGACGATACGTTGTACCTTCGACGAGGTCATTAATTCCAGTCCATTGCTTCTTGAAGAACTATGTCTATAGTTGTTAAAATAGAGTGATAGCAGGATGACCGCGTGGATCTAATAATACGATTAAGGATGTGGCGATATGCAACCAGCTTTTCTTTTAAAATAGAAGTAGGGTTATTAACATATTTGGGGTAAAACCCATTCTTATAAGCAATCGATTTGCAGGTGTTATCCACGGCTTTTCATTCATCTTTTTTCTAGACAACCTAACAAGAGGTAAGGAAGAATTATAAGACTGCAGTTAGTGCTTCTTGAGCGATGAAATGGGCGTTGGTCAACATCATCGAGTCTGGTGTGATGTGATGATCCACTCTCGATGCATGACCGGTCTTTATTTAAGGAGGTAAGTATACGTCTAGTCAGGGCCGGATTAAGCTTGTGGGGGGCAGAATAGTTTGGGGCCATTTCACGATTAGGCCTATTATCTAAGCGGAGCGCCACCATAGGTTGGCGCGTAGCGTGCAAGAAAATTTTGGCAGAAAATGCTTCCCAGAGCGTTGGAAATGGCACTTCCCAGGCCTTGCAAGTTGCATCTAAACATTTTAAAGTTTGAAATCTCATGTTCTGGAAATTGACCATTGTCACAGTTAATATGTAAACTTTGTAAGCAGAAAGGCTTTCATTTAATTTTGATTTTTTGTTTTTACGTTGTTTTTTCTAATGCCCCCCCAGGAACCAATGATCCGTTTTCCGCATGAGAAATACAAATTCCGATTTGCACAATGACCACAGGTCATGTCATTTTAATTCCTCGGATTGAATGGTGACTTTAAATTTAACTACAAAAAAAAAAAATTCAAATGGGCAATTCATATTTACCGATTGTTCGATGATTAAGGAAACAGAGTTCAGGAGCTGAAGACTTCCTAGGTTGGTCACAGTGAAGTGGACATGAATCACATGACCGGTGGTTGATAGCTAGAAATATCTATAGGATGTCGATTTGTTTTGTGAAAAATCGACGGAATTTACATTTGTAAACACTGAAGTCATGGGGTTTTTGGTGTCACGTGTGTGACAAGGTACGCAAATGCGGTAGAATAAAGATCATGCATTCTTATAGGCCCCATGTATTTATGAAAAGACAACTTTTGTTCAGTGTGGATTTCCGAACAAAGGTCCGTATTTTACATGTTGACCATCGACGGAAGGACGGTAAGGAATCTTATGCCTCCATTTTTTTGGACACCCTAAATGTGGGGGCTCGGGGCATGGGCCCCGCCGTAAATCAGGCACTGCGTCTAGTTGTTGGAAAATAAAATTTCGCCAGAATGATTTCGTATATCATTGTAGTCCTGGTAAACGGCATCACGTATGGCGAGTGAAACATGCATGAGTAACAGCGAGCAAAGAGTGCTAAAATGTTGCATTAGGGATCGTTTTCCGTTATAAAGCTTGCATGGCTATGCACTAAGACCCTTTAAATGTTCTAACTAAATGTGTCTGCTATACGAAGGCAAGTCTTTGCTTCAATTTTTTCTTTAAAATGTCTTCTCAAAAAGTAGGAGAAAGCCGGGAAAGGACTCCAACCTTTCCCCATCTTTGCATTGAAATCAATGTGCACTTCCTATATTCACGCCTATACGTACACGTACCAGGAAGCTATCGAACCAAAGTGAAAGATTGCTGCGGAGCTCGCACAATTTAATACTTTGGGAAAGATTGTGAAAGAAAACAACTAAAATAGTTGTTTCATCATTAATTCGAAAACACTTTAATCTACCCCTGCAGAAATGCATAAGTCAACTTCTTTGGCAATTATACATTTTTTTCGAAAATCGATCGGGTCGCGTGCCTCATTGCTACCTCCACTAGGTACGTTTGTATGAAGAAATGTTCTAAAATGAATAAAAAATACGAATTTTACACCCTAGTCCTGTTTAAATACATGATGGTCCTGTAAATATTCATGATACATCGTACACATTTTTACCAGGGTCTTTCGCTTCCCTTCTTTTTCATTTCTACTTTGGGTATCCTTCTATTTTTCCGTTTTGTCTTTTCTTTCTCTCTTTTCCTTTACCTTCATAGGCGTAGGAGACGGGGGGCTGCAGCCCCCAACCAAATATTTTTATGAAAATTCTGGCAATATGCTGAGAATTTTTCGGGCACCTAAGAGAAAATAATGCAATGAAGTAGCCAAAGGTTATCAATACTTAAAAAAAAACTTCCTTGGTAATTGTAATGGTAGGGCCAAATATGTTGTGACGCCATATTTTTGTGTTGACGCTGTCCAGTAATAAGCCAGACCAAATATTTTGGCGATCGGTATTCTCTTTAACACGGCCAAACATTCTGGCATTCGAAATCGCATTGAACGTTGAACGACCAAATATTTTAACACCCAAATATTTAGGCACTACATATTCACTTATGTGCGGCCAAATATAAAGCAAAGGCGAATAAATATTGACACCACGGCAAACATTTTCACACGAAATATGGCTTAACTCTACGATGTGACTTTTCGGCCTTATTAATTGACACTAAGAAATCATTTGGGTACACCAACATAAATTATTGTAAAGTGCGTACCATATATATCAGTGGTGTATTTAGGGAGCCATTGGGTAATGCCTCTCTCATTGATGCCGATTTTTTTCTTTTTAGTACCTTAAATACGCAAATGTTTTAACACAAATTTTACTTTAAAGGTAGCATATGTGGCACTAGATTGCATGTAAGGACACTTAATTTTTCAAAAAATTTCAAAGGGGAGGGGCCCTCCCCCAGGGCAGCGATCACACAAAAGAATACATGCTCCGCCACCTCACGAGAGAAATAAAAAAAAATATAATCAATATGGAAGGGGTGTAACACGGCAAATGGTTGCATGTAATTGACAAGCGATAAAGCGATACATGCCTAAACGATACATACATTGACATGTTGGACGTGCGTGGAGCGCGCGGAAAATTTGGGTTATATTTTTCGGGCAAGTTGTTACCCCCCCCCCCCATCAACTTGGGCTCCTACGCCTATGTTTACCTTTGTCTTTTCAACCGGACGGTGCGAGGACCCAACAACCCTGGATACGTGCTTTTAATAATACGGAAACATTTTATCCCGACTAATTTGTTGTGCTTCAAAATCTAGGTTTTAATTTCATCTTTAACGTTATCACCAATGGATTCTTTTGACGAAGTTCAGCATATTAGATGCGTAGCCTTTGTCGCTACCTTTTCTACAACATCAATGGGTTACTCTCTGTGCCTACAAAATTTGTCACCTTCCTCTTCAAATCTTTGGACATATGTGCAAGCCCGTAACCAAGTGGGTGAGGGGGGGGGAGTGGAGTGGTAAATTTTCGTCCCTAGAAATTTGAAAATTACCATTGCCTTAATACAGTTTACTACTTCGCCCCCTACTTCGCCTCCTTGTTACTATATTAAATGTTATAATTAAAATGTTGCCGTTATATATATATATATATATATATATATATATATATATATATATATATATATATATATATATATATATATATATATATATATATATATATATATATATATAACAGCAACATTATAATTATAACATTTAATATAGTAACAAGGAGGCAATCCAACGGGCCTGGTTGCAAATTTCATGTCCCTCAACTTATTTACATGTTTTGGGCACGACATTTTCCACATACTGACAAGCAGATATAGTCAAGAATCAATGTTAGATTATTCGACCTTTTACCTTTAATCTCCGTCTGACCTAGGTCATTATTTAAGCATACAGTTTTCATGGTTATGTACCTGTCCACGAAATTTGAACTTTACCACACTTCAGATTAAGAAGATTTATGACACTTTTTTCAAATGATTCTGCCAATTTGCCCAGTGACCGACATTTTACCTTTGACCTTGTCCTTAGCACCAAAAGCACTATTTTAAATGTTCTCTCATTGTTCTCTACATATCATGAGGTTTTATGATTTTCTGTAAAATACTGACAATCAACTAATGGTAAAAACCAATCCACAACCAAAGATTTAACCTTTAACCTCTAAATTTGAATGAAGACGTCACCAATTACGCATGCACAAGGTTTTATGTAGAGGTACCTACCGAAGAAGTTTGAACTGGTCAGACTTACGATTTAGGAGGAGCTCGTGACCCAATTTTTGCAACATTTAGGCCAATTTGACCAATAAACTACACTTGACCTTTACCTTCGACCCTTATCAGTGAGTATCATTTTAAATTTGTCTTTTCGTACTCTGCATATCATGTGGTTTAATAACTTTCTCTTACATACTGACATACAAATATTGGCAAAAATTGAGTTCTAGCTAATTTGACCTTTGACTTGTGACGTCACCTATTACCCATGCACAAGGTTTGTGATGAGATACCTGCATAAGAAGTTTGAACTTGATCGGACTTATGATTAGGAGGAGCTTGCGACAATTATTTTCTTCTTTTGCGAAATTAAGGCAAATTTGATCTTTGATCTATATTTGACCTTTGACCTTGACCCTTGACAACCGACAAGCTCTGTTTTAAACTTTTTTTCAACGTGCCACATGAGGTTCAAAGACTTTCTCTTACATACCCACAGGCAAATTATGACAAAAACAAATGTTAGCTGCACGTCATTAATTGCACATGTAATTTCAAGGTTAGTTACCTTCCTACCAAATTTTATGTGGATCGAAGTCATGACGATGAAGAATGAGTTTGTGACACGCTTTGACTTAAACACCCCCTCTCCGCCCACCTCACCTTCAAAACACATTCACCCACACAGACACTCACAAACATGTTTCCTTTTGCTAATATTGGGTGAAAAAGAATATTTCATCTCCCTACACATTACATGAATGAAGATGAGACAAAAGTGCAGTCACACCAATCTGAAGTAGTGTAGGGCACATGTACCTATAATTCATGAATGACTGTTTTAATCATCCTGTGACAATGTTTTTGTTTTTCGCTGCTAAATTTTTGTAGAATCATTCGTTTTTTACCTCTAAATATTTAAGAAATAATGTTATCACAGGAAAAGCTAACTGCTTATGAAAATTTTTTCACTCAAACATTCAATTAAATGGTTAAACATTAATGATCCTTTCAATGCTTAATACTGTCAACAAGACATGCTATTGCCAGAGTTATTTATGGGAATTAATGCTTTAGTGATGATAGAAATCATTTCCTACTTTTCCACTCAACTGGTTTATTACTTAAACGGGAGATTGTGCTATTATCTCTGTAAGCACACGGAAACCGTTTATCTTGCTCAGTTATATGCAACAGATAAACGTCTCCTCACCTCTAAGTCTTCGGAACTACCGTTTCCGTACTAAGAAGGTGTACCCGACACTGGCTGAAAAAAGTGCTCAACACATAAAGTAAAGCTGCAATAACATAAACATAGATCTAGCCTTGCTACTTAAAGTTTCACGCACTACGGCGATCCTCAGGCAAGTGAGCTCCTAAAACTAAAAAAACTCCCTTTTGGTCAAGATCACCGCTTTCTCCTGTCACGGTTCAATAGTCCTATATGCCTACATTTAGACACCACTTCGCTTCTTTTGTTAAGAAGGCTTTCTTTACGTGCGTGAGCAGTGATGATTGCTAGTTTTTCCTCCAGGCATAAATTGCACTGCGCAGGACTTTACATCTTGAATGAATTGAAGGAGAAATTCCACGATGGTAACATCGGGCTCTACCGTGATGACGGCCTTGCTGTCTTCGAAACAAAATCAGGAAGCCAAGCGGACAGGCTGAGAAAAAGCTTCATAGCAGCATTCCAAAAATTCGGTTTGAAGATTACCATATCAGCCAATTTGACAGTGGTGGACTACCTCGACGTTACACTTGACCTAAAAAGCGGCCAACACCAACCATTTACCAAACCAGGGGACCAGGCACTTTATGTCAACGCGAGGTCCAATCACCCCCCTAATATAATCAAGCAGATACCAAAAACTATTAGCAAAAGAATCACAGGTCTATCTTCTACTAAACAAATCTTTGATAGTGCTGCGCCCACCTATATGAGGCGTTAAAGACCAGCGGTTACAATGAGGACCTTACATATGAACGAACAACGCAGCAACAGCCGGAAAAGAAGAAACGCCGCCGCCAAAGAAACATAATTTGGTTTAACCCACCCTTCAGCAAAAATGTTAAGAGTAATGTGGGGGGCATCTTCTTGAAACTGTTGGACAAGCACTTCCCATCATCACACCGGTTACATAAATTATTTAATAGGAATAACGTCAAAATTAGCTACAGTTGCATGGTAATGTGCAATCCATCATAGCTGGACACAACGCAAAAATCCTGGAAAATTCGACTACACACAGCCCCACGAAAGAATGCAACTGTAGAAAATCAGATGAATGTCCTTTAAATGGCAAATGTTTGGCGTCGGACATAGTATACAAGACGCAGGTCCACCATAGCAACACCAGTCATTGATATAACGGCATGTGCAGTGGCCCATTCAAAATGAGATACTACAACCATACCAAATCATTTCGGAACCAAGCTTACGCGAACGAAACTGAGCTATCTAAATTTGTCTGGGATCTCAAAGAGAAAAAGCAAGATTTCTCCATTGAATGGGCAATTCTGAAACACGCGCGCACCAAGAAAAAGACAGCTGCGCAGTGCAATTTATGCCTGGAGGAAAAACTAGCAATCATCACTGCTCACGCACGTAAAGAAAGCCTTCTTAACAAAAGAAGCGAACTGGTGTCTAAATGTAGGCATATAGGACTATTGAACCGTGACAGGAGAAAGCGGTGATCTTGACCAAAAGGGAGTTTTTCTAGTTTTAGGAGCTCACTTGCCTGAGGATCGCCGTAGTGCGTGAAACTTTAAGTAGCAAGGCTAGATCTATGTTTATGTTATATATATATATATATATATATATATATATATATATATATATATATATATATATATCATTTGTCCTTATGATTCATTCCTTCATTCTTTCGTTCGTTCACCCGTTCATTCGTTCGTCCTCTTCATTTACTGAAATAAATCTGACTTTCGGTTCAATCTTTGCATGAAACGTCTTTGGCCTAATTATCACTGGCACATCTAAAAGTATGGCATTCTATTTCTTTATCAGTGTTACTCCTTGCTTTAATCACAAGTGTTTGAGACTTTGGAGGTGACAAGGGGTACTCCTATACTCCCTGCCCACATTGTCGTCGCCAATTCGCGTGCCTGTCAGGTGATCTTGACATCTTGACAAATGAATTTTGGACATAGAACATATGGAAGAGTACTCGATCTCTCGATCTCTCACGCACCAATAATCCCTTGTGAACCCCGCCTCCATGTTCTCAAATGGGGTTTATGATTTCAATTCTACTACATTCGCAATTAACGATTTATGTTTTACCTTAGGATACCTTAGGAACCTCAGTGGACGCAGGTCTAATGACCTCTATGTCCGCATCTTCTTAATCTTTATGATCTGGAACTGTAGTAACGATCAAAGAGCTGTGGGTGACTGCCATACTAAACTTACAAAAAGTCTGCCTTGTAGTTATATAACATCTCATGGCCAGCCCAAAACCTATCCAAAGCCTTCTCAAACTGCAAAACAGTAGTTGCAGAAACTACACTCTCAGGAAGGCTATTCCAAATATCGACAACTCTACAGACAAAACTAAATTTTCTAATGTTGAGCCTACAAAACTCTTTGAGTAACTTCCGACTATGACCACGGGTATGAGTAATTGAACTAAACTTGAGAAAACCTTCCGTAACACCTCTGTCATACACACCTGAAACAATTTTAAAAACCTCAATCATATCTCCTCTTAATCTACGGTACTTGAGAGTTGGCAGCTTAAGTTTCTTTAACCTTTCTGTATAAGTTAAACCCTTCAAGGATGGAATCAACTTAGTTGCCCTCCTCTGAACATTTTCAATAGCATCAATATCACGTTGATAATGAGGCGACCAAACAGCAGCAGCATATTCCAAATGTGGCCTAACAAGGGCCTGAAATAAAAGCTTGAAGCATTGCTCATCCAAAAATGTATAAGTACGTCTGATAAGGCCCATAATACTATTAGCCTTGTTTACTTGGTGCTGAATGTGCTCTGAAAAACCAAGACCACTGTCCACAAGAACACCTATATCCTTCTCACAATCCGACTTTTCCAGGAACACTTCATCCCCACTATCACCATATAAGTGGTAACTCCGAGGAAGACAATCATGGTACCTATTTAGAGAGACAGTTAAAACTTTGCACTTATCAGGATGAAACTTCAAGAGCCACTTGTCTGACCAACTCTGGAGTTGATCAAGATCATTCTGTAAATTCTCAATATCGTCCATACTTCTAATTTCTTTCAAAATTTTCGTATCATCCGCAAATGATAGGTAATGTTTTGTGCAACTGTTACCTAAGTTCTTTTCACGTGTGGAAAGATGAAGACAAGCTTACGCAATACATGCTTCAAACTTGCAAAAAGTACAATATCTGAAGTTAAACGATACCGTAAGCCTACAAGACTTCTCTTGGTTAATGTATACTGACCCCTTTTGCCCGACAGTTTTGAGATTTTCGTAAATTTTGCAGGACATTTTTGAGATTTTCGTAAAAACGTATACTTTGCCGGACGAATCGATTCACCTGCTCCCGGTCTGTTCGCCTGTGAACGTAACATTCCGTTGTGCATTTTTTATTACTGTATATGAGCAATTTTTCGTATCGTACAAATTCTTGAATCAAACTTACACCGACCCTTTCACCATTCAGCCAATCGTTTAAGCTTGTCAGAACATCTTCTACCTGGCATGATTTTATATATAGTTTGGGATTCGTTTATTTTCCTTTCTAAAAATAACCACAAAAATTCGACTACAAAGAAAACAGAGTACATGGCTTATGACAATTCCAACCGAGCCAACGTGGGTAAAATTCAATACAAATTTGAATGCATTGCGTATTAAAACAGCACGTTAACAACTGCATCCTGGTCCACTTTTAGTAATTACACCCCTCCTAGATATTGTGACCTTTGACCACACTGTTTCTTCTTTTAATTAGAATAAAATCATGATAAGTCGCATCTTACTTATACTTGGATTTTATATTCATCTTAAAGCCCCACTTCAGTGCGGAATGCAAGGGAAAGGGGACGCCTGGTACCCATCGCCAAAAAAACACACACGCACTAACCTCTGTTCGAATGTCTTTTTAACTATAAAACCTTATAATAACCTCATTAATGTGATCTGATGATAACCATCATGGACCTTTGTATGAGAGATTCTCGAAACGGGACTGTACATAGTTGCTCCTTGACAAAATTCAAAATTGCATAGGACGAGAGTTCTCGGATTCTAGATTCAGACAAGCCCGAAGTTACTCAAAGAATGATCCGGGCTTAGCTGTCCTGTAGCCAGAGTGACCATTTTGTTTTGGGGTACATCAAGAAAGAATATTGATGAGGAGGGGCCAGTGACCCTTCCCTTTTGAAAACTTTCGGGATCTAAAAAACCAACTGATGAAATATTTTCCATCTTGGTGCCCTCTTCCCTCGTCTGTTACCACCAATTCTTGAAGGACAGATGTTCTGTATCACCTACATGTAATGTCCACAAGCAATAGAGCAATTACATTAGCGCCCTCTATTTGTGATTGCGCTGACAAAAAAGTACAAGGTGTGTCCGAAACTTTGAAAACAATCGAAGTGTTTCGAAATGCATGTGACTGGTGACTGTAATTTACCACAAGCACCAAAGTTGACATCATAAAAATTTCACGTTTGTTGGTCAATGGTGGTGCATTTTATATACATTCTTTCTTGTGGTCAGAGACAATGGAGCTTTTTATGACCAAGATGAAGACTGATCCAAAGAGGAACAACTAACACCATTATAGAAAGAATTGTACTTTTTGGTCTGATGAGAGTTATTTAGAATTATTATTTCGTTCAGAAGGAAATTAAATGGAATAACTATACATTGCAAATATGTGGGTTGTGTGGTTCATTCAAAATATTGGTGGATGAAAACCAGTTACTTCAAACCTCATCCCCTTTGTTGTTTGTTCTTCCCTTGCCAACTTTAAAAGACCTTAACAAATTCAAGCCTTGAAGGGAAAATGCAGTCACCCCAATTTGAATTGGTGTACCCCCGGTTTCGTTATTTATGAATGGCTCTGCTAAAGTCATGTGACGGTATTTTTTGTTACTGAATTATTCAATTCATGCAGCATCACTAATTAGTTTACCTCTGATATGTAATAAATTTGTGTGGATTATTATGAAAGATATGTGTAATGGAAAAAAGGAGATTTGTAAAATTTGGCTTACATTGCCACATAAATTTTGGGCGACTGCTCTTTTTCTTTAAACTGTTCTGTCCAATCAGTCTTCCGCAGTCTTACAAAACCTGTAAGAGGTGAAAAACAATGAAGTTAAGGCCCTTACCCAGACTGATAGAATATTATTAGAGATTTCACAAACCAATAGCAAAAGAAAACAATCTCTAGATTTATTCACGACAGTTGAAGAGCGTTGTCCCAAGGGGAAATGCAAACAATCTATACTTAGAATATAACTGACATGACACGATGTTCTAAATAATGCAGAGCTAATTTTACCAGGGAGCTCGATTCCAGCTGTCCGCGGATTTTACTCAGTGGTGCTTTCCTATTTGAAGTGCTTAATGGAAGCAGGGACTTGAACCTCCATGGATTAACTAAACACGTCTTTCATCGCCTGCATGCAAGAAGACACCAATCTATACGCATATAAGGAGTATAGAAGATAAGACGGGATATGAACTGTGTAGATACAAGCCGTCCAGGCTATCAAGGGGGGGGGGGTCTCCAGCTCCCTGGGTCAGGCAGAATGATTTCCTCTGAAACTCGCGAGGTTCTTTACTGAAAGTTCTTACAATCTCAGGTATTTCACACCTTAAATTTAACACCCACTTCTCCTCGAAAATGAAGTTGTGCCCACATCACGCAAGAGACAAATTGGCCTCAATTGTGAGAGTCCAGACTTAGTGGAACCCAACCGAGAATAGATTTTATTTATTACGCTGACATCCCTTAACAGGTGATGATAAGTTCAGGGTATGAGAAGGCGTCTTCGAACAGTGTAAGACTCCACTGAAGGTCTTTGTTGTTTTGCAACGAAGGTTCGAGGAATTCCTGTGCCTTCTATAGAACCTTAGACCAGAGGTGAAGCTCAACACTCTCCGAGATACCATTCGCTGGTCATAAATATCCCACAAGGAAAGTTCAGCAGGACTGCATGCTCCACGTGTATCATCTTTTTATGACAGGGTCGACCTCCGAATCTATCTTCAGCATTGGCATGCAAGTTTGGCATTTAGAGGCGAGACCTAGTATAACGTTCCTCAAGTTTGTAAGGTGAAAAGTACTTGCTCTGCTGCACACCTAGCTGCTGTGTGGCAGAGGTCGAATACTTGCTTGTTTGGATGGTACTGCCATAAAACGAATTCTTTATTTACCTGATTTTGTGGACAACCTTTCCCACTTGTTATCGTGTTTCGCTACCACTACGGCAGTGTAGTAGTCGTTTCTCAAGCAGGCAGGAGGCACAGTTTGAACTGTTCAACATATCGAGGGATAAATCTATACAATTCGGAGGATTCCACCCACTTTTTGACTGAGAGCGATAAGAGGATGCTTCATAAGGCTTCAAAGAGCCTCTAACCAGGGAGTTGCTATTTGACATCTAGCAACTCCCTGCTCTAACGAGCCGCACTAACTTGACGAGGTCGGGAACTCGTATTCATTTTCCAAGAACAGAGACACGATACTGTGCAACAAGTGAAGGTCTGGACATCAACTTTATGATGGTATAGAAAAATTACAACAGCAAGAAAGGGGATTAGCCGGGAGAGCATCGATCATCTTCGACGTTCGTAAAGGGATGTGTATTTTTGGTAGGACATCAAATTGGTCCGTCCTGCACCTGAACGAGATTGTAAAACAAGATGAGGATGATGTATTTTACTCATAGCTATTAGCTAGATATTTGTTACTCATAGCTATTAGCTAGATACTTGTCATAGCTCATGTGGGCATGATAATGTTTTTCAAGTTGTTACTTTTCTTTACTGAAATGCATCGTTTTACGGGATATGATCCTCGTGATGAAAAGTAATTATTTAACCCTCTCCTTCAAGATGTGCAGAATTAAGAGACAGGCATAAGCTACCACCAGTCAGTGTGTATATGACTAATGAGCTGATGTGCATTGTGTAGTATGTCACACGTATACAAGGACTATTTGCGTTTCATCAGGACAGTAGCTCAATGATGGTTTAAATTAGGTTGTGAGACTTGCAACGGGACAACGTGGAACGACCGTCGTCTGCACCATCGTCTGCATGGAAAGAATAACCTGCGTGTTAATGATCACCCTTGTATCAATATCAATTTTTGTCCCATTCAAAGCGAGCTTTTGGTAACCTATGAGGCGTGTAACTTGACTTGAGTATATTCTTAGCTTTGTCGGTTGTGTTTTGTCGGAATAGGTGCTAATTGGTTTGAGGTGTGAGGCTTTTTGCCAAGTCTGTCACACGATGCAGATGTGTCTTGCCTTCAAACAGCATCGTAAATTATCAACGTCATTTGACTATTAGCCAATGAGATGGCTCATCAAACCTCAGCATACTATAAATATAGATATATATGTATAAATATATCAACACCACTTAGGTACAGTTTTGTTAGCATTGTATGCCGTGGAAAATAGTACCCTTAAAACCGGATGACATCTCTAGCATCACAGAAGCGTATGGACTTGAACTTTTGATTTGCTCTCAAAGGACACGGTTGATTTATAGAGCAGTCAGTGATGAAAGAGTCACAGAAATAGTACTTCAAATACGTTTATACGACATCGGAAGTTCGAAACTAAATTTGACGTCAAATTGTTCGTTCGGAGTGCTAACATTTCAATTTTCTCGGATACACTAGCTTACCGGTGCAACGACAAACCAGATTCATGATTACCTACTACTGAACGTCGGTAGCATCTTCAGAAGCTATATTTATGCGGTAACTCAGCCATGCAAGAGCGACACGTTCTCTAGAAAGACACTCCTATTTCTATGTTTAGGTTTTGAGAAGACAGGTGCCAGTTACAATTTACAGGTGGCTTAAGTTTATCAATTTCTTTTGGCTCAACCTCGTTATTCTGCCAAAAAGGGACAGTCGCTTTAGGAATAATAGGAGATGTAACTAATTGGTTCTCCTCTGGAACTATTGTTTTCCTGTTATCAAGGTATGGTCGTCAAAGCATTTGGAACATTGCTGTAAGAGTTATTAATAAAATCTCTGCGTGGTGCTTTATGAGACACGGCGGGACGCGCATCACTCGATCTTCTCCAAGGGAGAAGGAGGACGATTTTAGTATAGCTTTTGATCAGTATCGCTATCATTACGAAGTGCTTGCCGTTATCTGGTTACCATCGTGGCAGTAGTATTTACTTCACCGCAGTCGTATTTGATAAATCTGTGATTTCGTTTAGGTGATATTACACTCGAAGATAAAACATTTACTCCACAATGAGGTTATTTATTGGAGCATTCTTCGTCACAGTGTGTTGGAGCATACAAGTTCAATCATCTCCTCTTGCAGAGGTAAGAATACCAAGTAGAATTTCAGGGCAATTGCCATAGGCGGTATAAGCAGGCTCTACCTTTAACTCCTTCATAAACAAACTTAGGTGGGCGCCAAAATGTGAACGTACTAAAGGGTCCTGTAATTTGAGGTTCTTTGAGGGGCCACAGACCTAAATATATTATATGTTACTCTGATCTATTGATCTTTTATAGAGCAAGCCTTATTATAAATGATATTATGGGACATATTTTATTATCATTGCATTTGTATACTGTTTTTGGTGCTGCAAATCTCGAGTTTCTTCCAAGTTCTGCAAATACGGAAAAGGGGATTAAAAAGTTTTCTCACAACACATTCAGAACCAAAATAATGGGCAGCAAAATATGGGTTTTAAATTTAAAATATTGTTGAGAACCGCATGAAAAGGAACATCATTGAGTCGCACTTTGTCCACCTGTGCTCTAAAATATCAGTTGTACACCGTATTAGGTTTTCGGTCTCTTCTCTCATGCGTATGGTTTTGATGTTTCACAATGCAAATATTCCATAGAACGATTTTTCAAGAAAGTAATTGAACTGAAAAACAGCCTTATTTTGCAGAACTTCTTCCCATAACAATAGGTCTATGTGACGTAAACTGCGGCCGTTTAAGACTTAGCATAATGGTATATAAATTTACATAGCGTGACTTTTTTGTCATTCAAAATGCTTGCAAGGTGTTCATACACGTATATCGGACGACTTATTCTACCACGTGTGCTTATATGTATAGTAGTCAGTGCATTCTAGGGCACATTCGGATCTCTTCACCTTAAACTTTGATGGTGATAAGTGGGCTTTTTTCAAATTACATTTTACGTTAGTAGGTCAAACAGTAGTAAAATGAAGACTATATCCGTTGTTTCTTTGGCTAGCAGGAAAATGGCAATAAAGCAATAATGACCAGATATTGATAACCTACATTGTATTCTAGTTCGTTCGAGAAAGACGTTCCCTGAAATTTTTGGATTTGGAGACAGGATGTCATTGTTCTTCCTTCCAGCATTTTCGTTTCCTCTGTAGTTTTCAAGGAAAACACAAGCCCCCCCCCCCCCGTCACATCCCTCCCCCTCCTTCCCGTCCGCGAAAGCATGCAGTTGCTTTACTAACCGTTAATGCAGCGGTTTGGATGCTTGGTCAATTTGTCTTAAAGTTTGTCGTGGTATTTATCGTTTTTATAACCGTATTGATTTTTTTGTCTGTGGGTCCGGAGAAAGGAAGCCGATGAAGGTAACTTAATAGAGAATCTAGTTTTCCCCCAGTCGTGAGAAAATTGGTCATGGGCGCCGCCATATTACCTATTTTACCCACAATTCCACACGTTCTTTGCGTACATTGTCAGTGGCGATCTAATGTAATGGAATTAAATGTCCTTAGGTGCAATGTCATAAATAGCCTACCTACGTCCTAACTGGCGGTTGACCTCGCCGTTTTTGAGGAGAGCGCAAATTTTCTTTAGTGTTCTTCGTTCTTGATTAACCTTGTCTTTGTTAGGCTAGCAAGCCTGCACAATGTGTTGCATCAGAAGTTTTCTTCCATTCGGGAGAACTTTGCAAGTTTCCCCCCAAACGGGAAAATCTCTCGGACTGTTGATATTCCTTCTGGGGATGATGTTCAAACAGTTGTGTGTTTAAATATGTGAATGTTCTTCTCAGATGATATGGAAACTGTTTCTTGTTCCAGAGTTTTTATGCAAATCACCAAAGCCACCGAAATTTATCTGATATAGTGAAACAGCCTGCGTGTACGACTATAAAACTGTAAATTTAAAGAAGACGAAAAAAGTGTACAGAGGGATTTCATGTGACGTCACACGCAATGGATTTCCAGGCACTGAAGGGCAAAACACACACGCAGTGAGCGAACTTACAGCTCACGCTCACGGCATAACCATAGGTACTACTGTGACCAGGGGCGGCTCCAGGGTTTTTCGATAGGGGGGCAAAGCTTGCTGGGTCGGACCCAGCTTTATTTTTTGAGGGTGCAGGCGTTGAAGACTTCAGAGTCTCCCCCCCGTGTCGGAATCTGCATTTTGGCGTTTTAATTTTCTTGGACTTTATTTTTTCTCTCTTAAAAACTTTTTTTTTCTAAAATAAATATGAACTGTGAGAAGGTTTTGTTGCCTGTCAGTGAAAATCGGCCCCTCACTGAATGAGACGCTTCAACTATGCAGCAGGCGCGGCGGAACGAAAAAATATTGGGGGGGGGGGGGGGCTGAGTGCAGCAAGACTATCTAAGCGGAGCGCCACCATCGGTTGGCGCGGAGCGTACAAGAAAATTTTTGGATTTACAAACCCTCCAGATGGCCGGAAATGACCTTCCCCGAGGTGTCTAAGCTGCATGTACCCAGCCTTGAAATATGGATTATATGTCTGCAATTTCTCAATTAAGGAGAAAAAAAATATATCTATGAAAAATGGTTAATACATATTTCTAAGCGGAGCGCCACCATTAGTTGGCGCGGAGCGTTCAAGAAAATTTTTGACTTTGCAAACCCTCCAGGTGGCCGGAAACGGCACTTCCCGAGTGTTCTAAACTGTATATATTTATCCTTGAAATATGGATCTCATGTCTGCAATTTCTTAATTAATGAGAAAAAATTAATCCTCATCATGTGTTTTTTTTTTTCTTGCTTATAGAAAAGCCGAATCACTGAGGAAGGGTTATCCGCGAAATTGAATTTTATAAAATGGAGGGGAATCATAACTCTTATCAGATAACATTAAATTTTTACCTATAGTTTTTCGAGTTTTTGAACCAATGATGTAAGGAAAGTTGCAAGCTAAAGTAAACTTTATGCAAACAGGAGTGACGTCATTTCCTCACATTAATAGACTGATTTATGTATATCATTAAATTTAAATCCGATTTAGTGTCCTTCGTAATCGTATGGTATCATTACGCAATATGCATAGGAGATATTGAAATTTTGCAAATTGCACCCTCAAGCGTCTGTAAGTCAAAACTATTGAAAGGCACAGAAAAGGGAGAACTGCTCATCAATGTGAGAATATGAAATCACTCCAGCTTCCTTTGGGTTCACTTTGCTTTGAAAATACAGTTAAATCAACTTTTAATATTGAAAGAAACGCGCATAGAAAATGCATATTTTTGGTCTACAAAGAACTGCCGAATTTTAGCTAAATTTAAAGTGTACCTAAAGGCTAAAAATTCAAAAAAAAACATATGCTACAAAGCTTGAAAAATGAATCCAAATGGTCTAACTGCCATCTTTACAGGAGTTTCCTGAGCTGAGATATATAAAATGTTGGTGCTTATTCAATTTAAAATGGTAAATGGCGCAATAATTTGTAATGTCGTTCTTGTACTACTCAAATTACATTCTTTGTTTTCTTTACTTTTTCGAAAGCCTCTGCACCTTGTGCCAAAATGTGATTACTATCTCACTGTTATAGGGTGACTTGGACTAGACAAAAACCTCTCCGTACAACAGTAATTTTTGCAAGGTTATATAAATATTTCAATTTCAAAAGGAAACAAAAGCAAGTAATGTGAGTTTTGCAAGAAGATCATCACAAATTATTGCACAATCGACTATTTCAAATAAAGTGAATACATTTTAACTTTTCATATCTCAGCAACAGGGCGAGCTATTAAAATGAGAGTTGGATGAGTGAAATTCGTTTCCAACGTCTAAAATATATATTCTTATAATTCTACACTTTAGGTCCACTTTAAACTCCTAAAATGAAACGTGCATGTATGGGATAAGAGATAAAACTGCTTGAAATTTATTTTATTGCAGTATTATTTAAGTAAAATTTGGACTTAACCCTTAAGAATGGATTCACAGGCAGAGGTATAAATAATTGGTTGGGATGGCGTCACCAGGGAGGGAGAGGGAGGAGGGAGGGAGATACCGTCCCATAACACACGTCAGTCTTTAAGCGCCTGTCACACCTCACCGGATTGCAATAACGGAGAGGAAACGAAGAGCCAAAATGGCACTCCGTTGATGTACGTTAGTATCCGTTTAGTCTCCTGTTCTCCGCCGACTTCGTTTTATGACCGGGAACGTCCGGTATGAACGGCGAGAGATTTTAAACATGCACAAAACTTGGACCGGACGTCGACCGAAAAAGGTCCCCCTTACGTATTCGTTACTTATCCGTTAAGCTTCCGTTTTATCATTTTCTCGTGCGTTTCTCATACTGGACTTCTCCGTTAGTATCTGTTCGTCTCCGATGATTGCTATTTGTTCACCGGATCATTACCGGACAACAAACAGATGAACCGTAGAAGTACAGTACCTGTACCGAATGGTCGACGGACACTAACGCATAAGTAACGGAAGCGTAAAGGAATAGAACTGACAATGACCGAATAGGTAACGTACGTTTAACTGAAGAAACGAAAAAAACACAGGCAAAGAAATGTATAGGGGACGGACATAGACCGAAGATGCAGCGTACTTGCATCCTGTCCCCCTCCTCATACTATAGCTTAACAAACGTTTTTGCCGGTTTTCTTGAATTTTTTGGGTGCGACTGCATCCTCCCCCCCCCCCTGCATCCGCCCCAGGCATGAGATGAGTGATCGCGGTTCTGAGGGAGGTGTTAAGGGGAGGGGGTGTGAAAGATTTTTCGACTACCGGGAAGCCTTAGACGCAATCTGATACAATATTTTGCATCTTTTGAAGTCATATTTTTTCTCGAGAAATCTAGGTAAGTAACCCGGCAACGCCGTTCTTTACTTTTGGCCGACTACAGTTTCCAATTTTGTTGCACTTATTGTCGACGATTACATAACAAACGGGCAAGGGCGGCGATTTGTTGGCTATTGGGGGAGGTGCGCAGAATGGAAGTTGCTATCGAAGCGGAGCGCCATCATAGTTTGGTGCGATGCGTACAAGAGAATTTTCGCCCTACAGACCCCCCCCCCCCCAGACTGCATGAAATGGCACTTCTCGGGATCTTGGAGGCAGTTTTGAACCGTAAGATATTTGATACGAGACGACTGACAGGCATGAGCGTGTGAACGGCGTTTGGTTGCGTTGGTATAGAAGCGGAGCGCCACTAACGGTTGGCACGGAGCGTACCGTTTAAAATGTTGCCTAAATTGCTTCTATATTGCAATTAAATGGTCCTTCTCAGACCTTTCAAATTGCACTGAAGCCATCTTGATATGTGGCATGATTTCTATTGGCTGGCTGCGCCGATAAAATTTTTGCCAAAACAGCTCCCAGATCGCAAGAAATGGCCCTTCCCAGATCTTTTAAATTGCACTGAAGACATCTAGATATGTTACACGCCTTATATATATTTTCCCACTTTCACGGAACTGTTACTCTTCCTCTGGTAGGCCTATAACGTTCCCTGCGTACCAATTTAACCATTTTGTGATTGTTGTGACATGATTGAACAATGTACACGGAGGTGAAAATCCTGCCCCCCCCCTCCTCCCCTGGTTGGATACGATACTGCACTACACACATGTCACTGCATGTGTAGGGCAAGTGTACAACTAGAGCTGGTAGGTCCATGCGTACTGGATTTACACACTTAAATATGATGTAGGCCTATACTTCTCCGTGAGCCACGGTCGTGAAGGTAGCCATGGAATTCGTAATAGATACCACATTCGCGCTTGGTACGAGAATTTACAGAATATTGATAAATACGTAGGTCAAATACGGATTTGAATTAACTTTTAATCACTCAAATCAGTCAGTTTAGTGTTGAATACTGTGTGTTTTGCTTGTTTTCAAATAGACAGCAATTTTCACAGAATCTCGTCAGGGGATATACTGTATTTTGGCCCCTTATTGTTTACGCTACTAGGTATTAACCCTTAAAAAAAAAAAAAAACTCAGAGAGATATTCAATCATGGGTCTTCTGGGATGTAGAAGAGGCCTAAGTGTAAGCTCTGAGGTGGATGAAGATAGGCTATATAGCAAATGATGAATGCGTGTATACTCGAAGATTCCAAATATTTGCACGAAGGACTATTGCAGTATGGGGCGGACAATGTACAATGAGTTAGACAGAGAAGACAACGCGCGCGAAGCGCGCAAAATTTTCAAGGATTTACACCGAAAATGTCCTATATGCGACGGATAATGTATCATAATACTTTATTCCATGATACTGTTACACCTCACCCCACCCCCTACAAAAATTATGTGTCTTAAAACGTTATTTAGACGATTTTATTTTTGGGGTCAAAAACCATAGGGGGGCAAATGCCTGCCCTGCCCCCCCCCTGTGGCGCCGCCCCTGACTGTGACACAATGGACGCTTGCCCTTCAAAACATAAAAGACGCGCAATCTTGCCCTTCAAAATTGCGTCCAGTTGATCTAAGTCACGTGACTGAAATCCCTCTATACTGACGACTTCCCATCATTAGGGCCACCTACACAGAGTTGAGAAGCAGGTACTACAAAACGGAGTATTGATCCTTCTAGACAATTCAACAATCCATATAGGCGGCAGCATGCATGGAGAGAGTTGGGAAGCTGGGAGGCTCCTTTCTAGGAAATTCGAGTATCTGGGGGGGGGGGGGGATTTTGGCACCTGGAGGAAAAGTCATCATTTTCTACGGTACATGAAAATAAGGAAGGAATTGTAGAAAATTTGACTCCCTTCCCAGGAAATAGACATTTTTCCAGCCATGTTTGTGTAATAAATGTACACAACATGTGTATAAATTACACATGTTGCGTAAATTTATGACACAAACATGTGTAATTTCTACACATTTCGGGATAGGTGCACTAGTTACACAACGATGTGTAAATTCTACACATTTTTTTAGAGTGGGTGGCGCAGCGGTATACACAATAATACATATGTTGTTATCGAATGATAGAATACAAATTCCTTTTATCAAGTCTGTAGTCATGGAAGTACTAGGCTATCTCAATAGTACTTCCATGGTCTAGTTGGCTAATTCTTCTCTATATATTGACTGTTAGAAAAAGATACCAAAGGGCAAAATAAGTCGGAAGACAAAGGTGATGAAGAGAAAGTGATATTGCGCACTGTAAAAAATGGTTAACTCGTCTTGGCGTTTATGTAACCGAAAAAACAATAAAACACATAAGCAAATTAAACGTCTAAAAATCCAACTTTAACACATTGACGCCACTTTAACGCCATCTCGTAAACACGTTTATGCGTTTATTTCATGATTACTGTAAACATCAAGTTGTTTTTCATTAAGAAAAATTAACATATATCAAACACATACACGTGTTTGCGGAATGCACTTTAATTGACGTCATTATCTTTATCATGTGTTAATATTGGTTCAGTCATTTACTGTGCTTATCCATTTTTTGTTCGTTTTCTAAGTCTTAAACGCCATAATGTGTTAAAAAATGAAGTCGTCTCTTTTTACAGTGCGTCAGTCAGTGGATACAATACATACCAGGTCTTTTGTTGAATTCTGTGGACAATGTCTGGGTTGGGTAGTATGCTAGTATTTGAATGATTGAAAGTGACGCTTACATTGGTATCTCAGGCGCAGATCTAGAGGGTGGCTTTTCCTGGTCCAGCACCCGTCCCGATCTCCTTTATTGAAACCACTTTTTCTGAGACACGGTCTCAAAGCTGCTGTACAATATATTTGCTTATTTTGATTGCCAGATACCAGGAAATACCATTTTAGTTTTTCTTCTGACTCCCGCCCCCCCCCCCCCATCAAGGCTTCGCATATTCGGCGCTCGTAGGTGTGAACTTTGGCCTCATGGAGTTAGTCCCCCTCCCCTTTTTGTGAAATTTTGGATCCGCCCCGTATCTAGTGCCAAGTGGCTACTTCTGTAATCTTTACCGAACATGCACCAAGTGTCAAATATGCACGTTTTACGTAATGCTGTTGCGGTGTTGTACTTTGCTGCACTTTAGCTTAGGTAGCAGAACGTATTAAAACGAGTTAAAAACAAAGCGACTCGATTATTAAAGTCAAGTACCGAACTTGTAGTGAATACGTGACGTCTTAATGCTTGTTTTTTTTTTTTTTTTTCGCAAAATTAAAAAGTTACCCATCGCTGCTGATGAGAAATTATTTACATAGCAAGCTGGCAATTGGCAGTCATGTGTAGTGATACAAAGAGAGGAGTGACAACTCCCTGGTGGTTTTTCATGGAAAATGAATAATTATATGTACACTTACACTTTATTCAATTGTATTCGTAGCCATAATGTTATAGTTTACACATACTCTGAGTGGTAGTCTGGTAGGCATCACACCTGACAAATTTATTCTTATTTGGGAGTTGTCAAATCCCTGGTCGTACCTTTACCCATTTGCTGGTACGAGCTGAAATCGCCCGTCTGCAACAGTTCAAGCAGTATATTTCTATTAATCCTATACTGAGGCTGTACACCAGTGGCATAGATACGGGGGCATGAGGGGCACGTGCCCCCACGACAAAGCCGTGCAACCCCAGGTACCCCCGTGGAAAATTTTGGAATGCACATTTCTGTTTAAAAGCCCTATAGAGAGAATTCAGAAATTGTGCCCCCTAAGAAAGGTTCGTGACCCCCAGTCCACCCTGCTCAAAATATCCTGGCTACGCTACCGCTGTACACAGAATGCACTCTGAACTTCGCAGTCATTTTCCGGGACCGATGGTAAATATGATGTTACTAATCCACAATGAAGTGCAGAAGGCTAGAATAATATTACCTCCGTGGAAAGTTTCAGGTGTCATAAGTCACCCGTTCATTTATTGGACAGTGAAGACGTTTTAATGGAAGGAAACAAGTTGATAAAGCATTGTAGGATTGTTGGTGCAGGGAGCTGCAAGACGGTTGGTGTAAGGGTCAATTTAGTCATATTTACTCTGTGGGTTAATGACCATTCGATTGAGGGATAGACCTCTCGTGTCGTGACAACCCAAATGAATGTTTATCGCTCGAGTGAGTCATCTATAGACACTGATGCAGTATAACGGGGATATTGTGTAGTATAAAAGGTGGGGAAAGTACCTTGCGGGTATCGCTGAGTACATCATGGTAAAGATGGGATCTACAACGTTCTCGGGAAATTCTGTTAATACCGTACTTCTGGAATATGAAAATATAATCTAACATTGTCCAAATTTAAAACTTACTTTCAATTGGTTTTCACAAATACTGGGCTTGGAGACAAATTGTTGCCAATGGACTAGTTCCTCAATCCATGTTGTATAACTTATGAAAAGTGTGTAGACCTACACAGGTGAGGTTTAAATGAGTTCACCGTTGGTTTAATTCTCCGTTTAAATCAAGATCCCCTGAAGCTGTTGTTAGCTTTTGCGTGGGTTAGTAACGTAATTGCATTGTACCATATTAAACGCCTATCTTAGGATTCGCTTCCATCTATGTATACTGTTCTCTTTTGTACCCGTTCCCAGCAAGTTTGATCAAGTTGGACCATTTGTATCACATGGATAGCAAACATGTTTAAAGAGGATTAATTTTGCCACCGTACTGATCAAGTGAAACGTAAACCGGTTTGAAATTGGTTTTGATCCAGATAAGCAGCTCTAAACTTTCGGCTCTCCTACACTTCTTTGAGAAGTAGAAGTAACTCACGGCTAGGAAGCTCACCAGACAATTTACTCAGAAACGCAGCAGGCATCATTGAACAACAAAGTAGGCCTACCATCTGAGGTCTTGGGGAAAAGTAGGCCAGGTTGGGGGACTCAATAGTGCCAACGCTGGTGCTGCTTCATTTGAAGAATGATTGCTAAATTTTCGAGTAATTAACTACCTGGTTGAACTACCCAGGGGCGTAGCCAGGAATTTATCAAGGGGGGGGGGCGCGAAGCCCATAGACAGACTCTCAGCGCTCAGCGCCACCATGAGTTGGCGCGAAGCGCAAGAAAATTTTGGGCCAAAATGCCTCCCAGATCGCTGGAAATGGCACTTCTAACGTCTATTTACCTCATATAAATAGGGGAAACATTAGCAATATTGTAAAAATAAACATTAGAAAAATACCAAAAATATGCTCAAGGGGGAGAGGAGGGGAGGCTGCCCCCTTCGCCCCCTTGGCTACGCGCCTGGAACTACCGTTCTTCACTCCTGGTATTCATGTTGCCCTTTCATCATCCACCAAGTCGTGAGTTTTTACCTCCCTACCATGTTGCACTGCTGTACATCAGTGCAAACTTGAAAGATGGACTCAAAACTTTAAGCCAATAGGCAGTCGCCCCAAAATTTGCTTTAAAAAATCAGCAAATTCTTGCAAATATCCTCATATTGCATTACAAGCAGCTCTAAAGACGTTTTGAACATAGCTATAACAAACAATAGGTAAAGCAAGGAGAAAAGGGGGGAGGGGGAGGGGTAGACTGGTATTGAAGCATGGTATAGATCACATGATCCCGCCGCCAACACTGACACTGCAGACCCTTTCATATCGACTTGTTATACCGTATCTAGGCTGTAGATGTTAACATAGCAATCACGGAGTTCATCAATACAAAGTTTCAAAACTTAAAAACTACAAATCTAAAACAAAAATAACAAAAATCGGATGATGTTGTCAGACCTACTTTACAGTACTGGGAGATGATATTGTTGATATATGGATATTTCTAGATATTACATTCCGTACTTTTCATAGATCAACATATAGTACTAACGTTTTGGCATTGTTTCAAAACTGAAAGCTGCGTGAAACATTATGATGTACATTTTGTGAGGGGATGATGAAACCATTCTAATCTTCGAGGAACCGCATCCCTCAACATGACATTGTGATCGATAGAGGTGAGTGGGTGATGATTTTGACATATGCAAAGGGGAGCTGGTACAATCATGATGCTTCATAAAAGTGCAATGAATGTTAATTCAGTGACATAGGAAAAGCGGCTTGGGGAAGTCTGACCTTTGAACAAAATAGGCCTACATTGTAGACAGAATAACATGGTTAACCATAAAATCATAAATCATACAACGTAATTAGTAATTTTACATTTAGGTCTAAACTTGAAGTAATTAACAAGAATCAGCGTTGTCTATCAAAATTTTTCTCCTAGTGTGCCATCCGAGCACATAAGCGACAGGAAAGAACACACCACACATTTTCTGCAAAATTCTTCAGAAGGATATCCCACCTGACCCATTTTCGCCAGTTAAATCATAGGCGTGCCAGCGAAGGGGCTGGAGGGTTACAACCTCCCCCCCCCCCCACAGCTGTCGAAAAACCTTTCTTTCGGGCAGAGTTTTTGCAAATATTGGGTAATTTTCTAACTTTGCAAGGGGTTTTCTCTGGCAAGAACGCCTCGGGCCCCTAGAAAAATATCCATACGCCTATGAGCTGAACTGAATTTTATAAAAGGCTATGCACACTCATTGTTTAGCACCTATATGGTTTGCAACGCACGGACCTACTGCCCTTCCGAAGTAGATCGTGGGTAAATTTGATTTATCATTTACAGCTGTGTTCGACCATGTTGCACTGCTGTACATCAGTGCAAACTTGAAAGATGGACCCAAAACTTTAAGCCAATAGGCAGTCGCCCCAAAATTTGCTTTAAAAAATCAGCAAATTCTTGCAAATATCCTCATATTGCATTACAAGCAGCTCTAAAGACGTTTTGAACATAGCTATAACAAACAATAGGTAAAGCAAGGAGAAAAGGGGGGAGGGGGAGGGGTAGACTGGTATTGAAGCATGGTATAGATCACATGATCCCGCCGCCAACACTGACACTGCAGACCCTTTCATATCGACTTGTTATACCGTATCTAGGCTGTAGATGTTAACATAGCAATCACGGAGTTCATCAATACAAAGTTTCAAAACTTAAAAACTACAAATCTAAAACAAAAATGACAAAAATTGGATGATGTTGTCAGACCTACTTTACAGTACTGGGAGATGATATTGTTGATATATGGATATTTCTAGATATTACATTCCGTACTTTTCATAGATCAACATATAGTACTAACGTTTTGGCATTGTTTCAAAACTGAAAGCTGCGTGAAACATTATGATGTACATTTTGTGAGGGGATGATGAAACCATTCTAATCTTCGAGGAACCGCATCCCTCAACATGACATTGTGATCGATAGAGGTGAGTGGGTGATGATTTTGACATATGCAAAGGGGAGCTGGTACAATCATGATGCTTCATAAAAGTGCAATGAATGTTAATTCAGTGACATAGGAAAAGCGGCTTGGGGAAGTCTGACCTTTGAACAAAATAGGCCTACATTGTAGACAGAATAACATGGTTAACCATAAAATCATAAATCATACAACGTAATTAGTAATTTTACATTTAGGTCTAAACTTGAAGTAATTAACAAGAATCAGCGTTGTCTATCAAAATTTTTCTCCTAGTGTGCCATCCGAGCACATAAGCGACAGGAAAGAACACACCACACATTTTCTGCAAAATTCTTCAGAAGGATATCCCACCTGACCCATTTTCGCCAGTTAAATCATAGGCGTGCCAGCGAAGGGGCTGGAGGGTTACAACCTCCCCCCCCCCCCCACAGCTGTCGAAAAACCTTTCTTTCGGGCAGAGTTTTTGCAAATATTGGGTAATTTTCTAACTTTGCAAGGGGTTTTCTCTGGCAAGAACGCCTCGGGCCCCTAGAAAAATATCCATACGCCTATGAGCTGAACTGAATTTTATAAAAGGCTATGCACACTCATTGTTTAGCACCTATATGGTTTGCAACGCACGGACCTACTGCCCTTCCGAAGTAGATCGTGGGTAAATTTGATTTATCATTTACAGCTGTGTTCGACCATGTTGCACTGCTGTACATCAGTGCAAACTTGAAAGATGGACCCAAAACTTTAAGCCAATAGGCAGTCGCCCCAAAATTTGCTTTAAAAAATCAGCAAATTCTTGCAAATATCCTCATATTGCATTACAAGCAGCTCTAAAGACGTTTTGAACATAGCTATAACAAACAATAGGTAAAGCAAGGAGAAAAGGGGGGAGGGGGAGGGGTAGACTGGTATTGAAGCATGGTATAGATCACATGATCCCGCCGCCAACACTGACACTGCAGACCCTTTCATATCGACTTGTTATACCGTATCTAGGCTGTAGATGTTAACATAGCAATCACGGAGTTCATCAATACAAAGTTTCAAAACTTAAAAACTACAAATCTAAAACAAAAATGACAAAAATTGGATGATGTTGTCAGACCTACTTTACAGTACTGGGAGATGATATTGTTGATATATGGATATTTCTAGATATTACATTCCGTACTTTTCATAGATCAACATATAGTACTAACGTTTTGGCATTGTTTCAAAACTGAAAGCTGCGTGAAACATTATGATGTACATTTTGTGAGGGGATGATGAAACCATTCTAATCTTCGAGGAACCGCATCCCTCAACATGACATTGTGATCGATAGAGGTGAGTGGGTGATGATTTTGACATATGCAAAGGGGAGCTGGTACAATCATGATGCTTCATAAAAGTGCAATGAATGTTAATTCAGTGACATAGGAAAAGCGGCTTGGGGAAGTCTGACCTTTGAACAAAATAGGCCTACATTGTAGACAGAATAACATGGTTAACCATAAAATCATAAATCATACAACGTAATTAGTAATTTTACATTTAGGTCTAAACTTGAAGTAATTAACAAGAATCAGCGTTGTCTATCAAAATTTTTCTCCTAGTGTGCCATCCGAGCACATAAGCGACAGGAAAGAACACACCACACATTTTCTGCAAAATTCTTCAGAAGGATATCCCACCTGACCCATTTTCGCCAGTTAAATCATAGGCGTGCCAGCGAAGGGGCTGGAGGGTTACAACCTCCCCCCCCCCCCCCACAGCTGTCGAAAAACCTTTCTTTCGGGCAGAGTTTTTGCAAATATTGGGTAATTTTCTAACTTTGCAAGGGGTTTTCTCTGGCAAGAACGCCTCGGGCCCCTAGAAAAATATCCATACGCCTATGAGCTGAACTGAATTTTATAAAAGGCTATGCACACTCATTGTTTAGCACCTATATGGTTTGCAACGCACGGACCTACTGCCCTTCCGAAGTAGATCGTGGGTAAATTTGATTTATCATTTACAGCTGTGTTCGACCATGTTGCACTGCTGTACATCAGTGCAAACTTGAAAGATGGACCCAAAACTTTAAGCCAATAGGCAGTCGCCCCAAAATTTGCTTTAAAAAATCAGCAAATTCTTGCAAATATCCTCATATTGCATTACAAGCAGCTCTAAAGACGTTTTGAACATAGCTATAACAAACAATAGGTAAAGCAAGGAGAAAAGGGGGAGGGGGAGGGGTAGACTGGTATTGAAGCATGGTATAGATCACATGATCCCGCCGCCAACACTGACACTGCAGACCCTTTCATATCGACTTGTTATACCGTATCTAGGCTGTAGATGTTAACATAGCAATCACGGAGTTCATCAATACAAAGTTTCAAAACTTAAAAACTACAAATCTAAAACAAAAATAACAAAAATTGGATGATGTTGTCAGACCTACTTTACAGTACTGGGAGATGATATTGTTGATATATGGATATTTCTAGATATTACATTCCGTACTTTTCATAGATCAACATATAGTACTAACGTTTTGGCATTGTTTCAAAACTGAAAGCTGCGTGAAACATTATGATGTACATTTTGTGAGGGGATGATGAAACCATTCTAATCTTCGAGGAACCGCATCCCTCAACATGACATTGTGATCGATAGAGGTGAGTGGGTGATGATTTTGACATATGCAAAGGGGAGCTGGTACAATCATGATGCTTCATAAAAGTGCAATGAATGTTAATTCAGTGACATAGGAAAAGCGGCTTGGGGAAGTCTGACCTTTGAACAAAATAGGCCTACATTGTAGACAGAATAACATGGTTAACCATAAAATCATAAATCATACAACGTAATTAGTAATTTTACATTTAGGTCTAAACTTGAAGTAATTAACAAGAATCAGCGTTGTCTATCAAAATTTTTCTCCTAGTGTGCCATCCGAGCACATTAGCGACAGGAAAGAACACACCACACATTTTCTGCAAAATTCTTCAGAAGGATATCCCACCTGACCCATTTTCGCCAGTTAAATCATAGGCGTGCCAGCGAAGGGGCTGGAGGGTTACAACCTCCCCCCCCCCCCCCAGCTGTCGAAAAACCTTTCTTTCGGGCAGAGTTTTTGCAAATATTGGGTAATTTTCTAACTTTGCAAGGGGTTTTCTCTGGCAAGAACGCCTCGGGCCCCTAGAAAAATATCCATACGCCTATGAGCTGAACTGAATTTTATAAAAGGCTATGCACACTCATTGTTTAGCACCTATATGGTTTGCAACGCACGGACCTACTGCCCTTCCGAAGTAGATCGTGGGTAAATTTGATTTATCATTTACAGCTGTGTTCGACCATGTTGCACTGCTGTACATCAGTGCAAACTTGAAAGATGGACCCAAAACTTTAAGCCAATAGGCAGTCGCCCCAAAATTTGCTTTAAAAAATCAGCAAATTCTTGCAAATATCCTCATATTGCATTACAAGCAGCTCTAAAGACGTTTTGAACATAGCTATAACAAACAATAGGTAAAGCAAGGAGAAAAGGGGGGAGGGGGAGGGGTAGACTGGTATTGAAGCATGGTATAGATCACATGATCCCGCCGCCAACACTGACACTGCAGACCCTTTCATATCGACTTGTTATACCGTATCTAGGCTGTAGTTGTTAACATAGCAATCACTGAGTTCATCAATACAAAGTTTCAAAACTTAAAAACTACAAATCTAAAACAAAAATAACAAAAATTGGATGATGTTGTCAGACCTACTTTACAGTACTGGGAGATGATATTGTTGATATATGGATATTTCTAGATATTACATTCCGTACTTTTCATAGATCAACATATAGTACTAACGTTTTGGCATTGTTTCAAAACTGAAAGCTGCGTGAAACATTATGATGTACATTTTGTGAGGGGATGATGAAACCATTCTAATCTTCGAGGAACCGCATCCCTCAACATGACATTGTGATCGATAGAGGTGAGTGGGTGATGATTTTGACATATGCAAAGGGGAGCTGGTACAATCATGATGCTTCATAAAAGTGCAATGAATGTTAATTCTGTGACATAGGAAAAGCGGCTTGGGGAAGTCTGACCTTTGAACAAAATAGGCCTACATTGTAGACAGAATAACATGGTTAACCATAAAATCATAAATCATACAACGTAACTAGTAATTTTACATTTAGGTCTAAACTTGAAGTAATTAACAAGAATCAGCGTTGTCTATCAAAATTTTTCTCCTAGCGTGCCATCCGAGCACATAAGCGACAGGAAAGAACATACCACACATTTTCTGCAAAATTCTTCCGAAGGATATCCCACCTGACCCATTTTCGCCAGTTAAATCATAGGCGTGCCAGCGAAGGGACTGGAGGGTTACAACCTCCCCCCCCCCCCAGCTGTCGAGAAACCTTTCTTTCGGGCAGAGTTTTTGCAAATATTGGGTAATTTTCTAACTTTGCAAGGGGTTTTCTCTGGCAAAAACGCCTCGGGCCCCTAGAAAAATATCCATACGCCTATTAGCTGAACTGAATTTTATAAAAGGCTATGCACACTCATTGTTTAGCACCTATATGGTTTGCAACGCACGGACCTACTGGCCTTCCGAAGTAGATCGTGGGTAAATTTGATTTATCATCTACAGCTGTGTTCGACCATGGGTTTGCAACTCCCTGGTTTGACTTACCAATGCAAATGAAATAATCAGGCTATTTCACAGCACATATCCTCAATACTCTCCTAGATATACACTTTGGCCTGATCGAGCGTCTGCAGGAACTAAGGTCTTTTCTCCTCTTGGATGATCGAATATTTCCGATCGGGGGGAAGTGTCGGATATATTTAATGTTAACCAGTCTTTTCACCGGTACCTGTTGTATTTGCGTTTGTCTGAGTAAGAATTGTAACACCAGTGTGTGGTCTTCCTTCATGACTGGCAGCTTGACAACTGACTAAATACATTGATGTAAGTAACCTACTGCAAGCTACTATAGTATAGGGTTTAGGGCCTATCGCATGATACTTTGTTGTATGAACTTATGCTGTCCGACGGAAGAACCATGTTTTCATTTCAACACGGGCTCTCTACATTCAGTTCCGTTGTTGAATGTATTAAACATTTGTGACTGGAACCGGATAACTGCCTGGGATTGATAAATAGCCTGCGATCGAAGGTTGATGGGGTTGGGGTGAGAGGACTTTGGTTCCCCCAATCACTTATGTCATGTGCATGACAACTAATCATACATGTTAGTCTAGACTTAACAGCTTAGTTTCTTGTACGTTTTCGCTAATACACGTGTGATTCTTGGTGTACTCACCTACCTACGCATGCTGTATACGCCTACGTAATGCAGGCCTACACTGACTTGCCCGGATACATAACTCAGGGCCGGATCCAGAAATATGAAAAGGATGGAGGGGGGCGTAACCGTCTGCATAAAGTCATCATACCTTTTTCATGGGCTTGGAGATGAAAAATTATGGTTACAAACTCATTGCTTCCCAAATAATAGGGGGGGGGGCGTGCGCCCCTTACCCCCATTGGATCCTGCCCTGAAACTGTGAATAGTCCTCCCCCATTTCAATCTTTCCTCTCCCGTCCCCATCATCTCTTTCAATGTCGTAACGCAAATTTTCACCCATGCGTGTCTTTACCGTTTGAGAAGATTGCAGTTGTAGGCCAACACTTTTGTAAGGAAAAAAAATGTTCGTAATGTTCCCTTACCAGTTTCACAATGAACTTAACATTGTCATTTACGGTACCTGTAAAATTGTCTGCATTTTCGTTGTTAGAACTTCCTTACATTTCATGTCATGTAGCCTGTTCTGTAAATGAGTAATAGTATAATGCGACTCAAAGTAGAGAACATTTGAATTGAACTAGTAAACACAAATTATCCGCGGGCCCTGAACTCCCCGAGCACCCAAAATTTCCCCCCTTGCCTTAATCAACATTCCCGTTTAACTACAGGCCTGGTTACTACATGGTACATGGCAAATCCATGCACGGTTGTGTTTTTACAACTTGTAAGGCTACACTCACATTTGGCTGTTTGGGCGGGTGAAATTTTCACCAACTTCCACATGGTGCGTATGCGTAAATACTGATACTGGGTAAAGTTTGCTCAAAAATTTTGTAAGCAAACTTCAAGTTATTTAGGTCAATAGTCATTTGTTTACCCAAATCTTTTCAAATGGAGTGGCAAGAGTATTTGTAGGGATGTTATCCTCTCCTTCTTAGCCACTTGGTGTGTTGCAGCAGTTGGTAAAACGTTTCCTCTTGAATGGCTACATTCAGTTTCAACTTCTCATGTAATGAGAACTTACCATTCTCCACTCTCGTTGCACTTTCGCCCTCTTTGCCCGTTTACATACATGTCTTGCATATGTTGATTTGGACATAACTTTGAAACCTTCGTGGTAAGGTGATTACATCTTCCGTTGTTTACATTGAACCTTATCAAAAGAATTACTCAGCTTTGTTTCTGTTTCCTTTGCCTCGGCTGATTTCACATTTGGCTTCAAATTGTTATCTGGAATGTGATTTAGAGTGACTGCCATCAATTATAATTCTTCGGGTGGTTTTATTCATATTTAAAGAGGGGTCATGTGATTGTGTGGCACTGAGGAGCACAGCCCAGTGTACAAATTTTACTCTTTGGCTGTAGCCTTCCATGTCTGAGTGCCGTATCCGTGTCTTAACAGCCTGGTTTACTTTGGTTCTCGTTGAAGATGTACTTCCAGTTACATATCTCACAACACTGTATACAACATTGTAGGGAAAGGCTCTTAAAACTGTAGAGACGTTATCCCCACTTTTCCAAACAATCAAAAAATGTCCCTGTTGAAGCTCAATTTATCGGTAAATGCAAGGTGGTTCTCCATCTTACATTTTCAAAGGGTTTCTGTACCAGGGCCTTAGCCTGGGAGAAATCTCAAGGGGATAGCCCGCGTATGTGCAGGTGTATTCAAGCTGTGTATCTTATAGGAGGAAGATGGTGCCTTCGTCAGGGGCCGGAAACCTCCCAGGGAAAATTTGGGGAAAGGGACCATTACATGCGATTTTCCAGGTTCTTCGGGCCTCGATATCATGATTAGGACAGTGAAGTTTTCAACATTTAAGTATTTTTTCTCAAGCAGGCCAACTTTAAGTTACGGTTTGGAAATCTCAGGGACCCCCCCCCCCCCTGGCAGGCTACAGCCCTCACGGTGCACGTTTTTGAGGACTAATAAATGCAATGCAGCGTCTCTGGTTGTAAGCATAGGCGTACGAGGCGGGGGGTCGGGGGGGGGGCTGCTGCAGCCCTCCCAGAGCAGGTCAAAATGCTTATTTCAGGGCACTGACACTTGTATTTTCAGGGCAATCGGGCAGTGCAGTGGGCAGTGCGGCGGGCAGCGGCGTTTGCCAACAGGGCAAAATGCCTTTTAGTTGCACAATGAAATGATATCTCCCGAAATAATATCTTTCTTTATAGTAAGTGGAGGGGGGGGGGGGGGACTCATCCATACCCGTCCTCAGTGCTATCGAGGTAAAAGGGGAAAAATCAGAGAAATTTGCAAAATTTTCAGGGCAAACACCCTCCGCCCCCGGTGAAATGTCTTCCCGTACGCCTATGGTTGTAAGTACGGGCCAAGCTTACCAGTAGGCTATTAATCTCATTAATCACAGTCAAAACTTTCGTTTTAACGTGGATCCTTTACTTTTAACATTTATGAGTACCGGTAAAATCCATTGTAACACGAGTAAGAGTACAGTCAAGTATGCACAGGGTGTTTTTTATCATACTGCGGCAAAAAGTAAATAGCAAACTATATAGGCACATATACTTGGCTGTGAAGTAACTAATACTGTATAAACAGGGATATGTAGATTCTTATCACAAATATACGTACAACTGTAACACTGAGAGCATGCCTACTAACACTAACAGTGACCTCATGCTGCGACAGTGTCGTAAGGACCTGCTACTCCGTGGCGAACTTGCTTGTGAAACGAGGCTATGAAGTATGAGCTGACTGGAATGACAAGAATAAATGTTTTCTATGATTCTGCATCTTCGTTACATCCTAGATATCATGTAACTTAGAAACATGCACAGGGCGTATATTCTTGAATTTGCAGGGGGGGGGGGTGAACGTTTGGGACCTACTACACTTCTTGGAGACCGACTCCCATTTCTATAGTTGTACGAACGATTCAAAATTCTGGAGACCTTTTTTTTTTCTTTTTTGCTTTTCGGGCAATTTGAGACCGACTTTTTCACTTCAAATGTCGTTCATATCTGGTCTGCTGTTACAACGGCATACTGAACTGGCTTTGAGACCGACTTTTTGGAGCTCAGAGACCGACTTTTGATTTTCACGGGGGTGTCACCCCCCATGCCCCCGTATCTACGCCCCTGAACCTGCATTGCACTGCGGACCATTCTTGTCCAATGCTGAATTTATTCGTCCTGCCTGTTACGCGCGTCGGCAAAACAATCCCTATGCTGACCCGGTCAGCTGTAGGCAATTGTCAACTTTCGTCATGAGCTACGGTAACCTACGCCTGTTCGACAGCACGTGCTTGCCATGTAAATCAGTAAGTTGTTATTGTTTACCATTATCTTGCCACTGTCAGGATATTTCTCTGTCATTTCTTTCAAACGTGGAATTTTTCGAATTCTCAAAATTCTTTTGGTCATTCTATGAACTGTGATTGTAGCAGATGGCGACAAAAGAAGGATAAGTTGAGGGATCGGACCGTCGACTGAACCTGACAGAACAAACATATACTACAGTAGTATTAAATACTCACCCCTTATCGACCCGATGTAAGTTACTCCGAATCAACCAGTCCAACAGACGATGAAAAGTATATCACTGTTGAAAGATCTAAGTACTGAATCAATACAAAGGAATTCTTGGACATATATTCTTGGTACACAGACAAAGCTTCTCTGAATCCTGACGGATTGGTCCCAGAAACATCTTTATGAAATAGGCCTATATACGGCCCTCCACCCCTTTTGTCTCACGAATGTTAGATACTTGCTTAGATATGTAACCAAAGGCGTATAGGAATTAGAAATTTCAGAAGGGAAGGAAGAGGGTTTGCCCTCTCATTTCCTAATGGGTAAATGATCACAAAAATGGAGTTTGATCTGAAAATATTTTTTGTCCTGAAATTGATTTTTTTACACTCTACTCATACCTCCGCCTCATATGTTTGTGTACCCTAAAATCTAGCCTTTGTGACGGCTTTCGGCCAATACGGTAAGTATTATGTGTCAACCCTCGTCGGATTTTAATGGCATAGCGCATTCTGGGGGTAAAAACACCAAGGAGGCAAAAACCAGCGTTTGCAAAGGGACAAAGAAAACTATCGCAGGAAATACACGGCAGATACTACCTGAATTCAGGACATGGTCCCACTGGGACATTACATGACCGTGTTTGTAGTAATATAACTGAGGGATCATTGCTTATATGTCATGCTCCTGAGTACCCATCTCTGTACACTGTGCTATACGCAGGGCCCCTAAAACCAAAGTATACTGTAGAATTATTTTGCGGCACCAGTGTAATCAACATTACTGGGCTGGAGGTGAAGTGAATACATCTCAGACGAGATGGTTCTATTGCGTCATTATACTACTAATTATCAGTTTCAAAACAGTCATTTTCTTATAACGAATTAATAAATCCATACGAAACAGGGGCCCTATTTGCTGTGGCCGAGTGGATAAAGGCGGCGGCATTTGAAGCAATGAAGCTTAGCAACTGGGAGGTTCGGGGAACGATTCCCGGCCGGGTCAAAGTAAGGTGGGTTTTTCATCCAAGAGAAATCTACGTTTTTCCCATCTGAGCTGGTCGTTGAAAAGAAACCAAATTTGATATAAATTGTTGAGTTGGTTGCCACCCGACGTGAAGTTGTAATTCATGAGCCATAGGCTTCCTCCAAGTTCGTGGTCGCTTAGAGTCGTAAAACTACTGCCCTTCAAGGCCCTGAATTATAATGAGGCTATCAGGTCAGCGTATGCTCTCACTTGCTGGAGGTTCAGAAGACTGTTTAATGGAAACGGTGGGCTAAGAAAGATAAATTTGGGACTCGGGAGTCGGAAATCGTGCCCCAGAGACGCACGTGGACGAAAGTACGGGTTGCTATTGATTGCAGTTCATTGAGGGACTTGAAGGAGTGACCTTCACTTTGCATAGGCCTACAGGAGAAAGCTTTTAGTTTGTTTCCATCTTAGTAAAACGGATGGGAGTGACAAGGGTATGAGTGAAAAGTGGCTGGGGTGGGGGTTGGTGAGCAAGTGTTTTTTTCGAATCTGTGAGCCCAAATTAAACAAAATCCTGTTAGCCAAAACGGAATGTTTCTATTCATTTGTGCAATCAAATTAAGTTGAAATAGTTTGTCATGCCACTAAGGGCAACCATGGAGCTGCTACGGACCAAGGGGCAACTAAGTGTAGCACCGTCCGACTGTTGTTTGAACAGATCAACATACGCTGTCAGAGTCCATGAAGTCACAATGACGCGTGTTCTCGATTTTCAGGAAAGTAACTAGGACACCGTAGTCTAAGTTTCATGGCAGTCTCCGCTACCGTTCTTTAAACAAACTTCTTTTGTTCTGTGAAAATAACAATCGGATTGTCGTCTGATTTCTTTGTTTTTCTTCGGCTTATGGTTCCTACTGCCTGCCAGAGCGTAAAGGAATGTGGGTGGGTTAGTGCAATCATGAAGTTACCACCGACGGTGGTGGTAGCTCCATGGTGCGATTGAAACAAACCCTATATATAACTTAGACTCAACTTTGCGTTTTTTTTTTCTGTCGCCGCTCGTGTTATCGAAGAAATAAAGAAATGCTAGGTTCTGGTCAAGCGTTGGAACGTGATGTTTCAATTTCGTCCTGCCTGTGTCCACGTCACTTATGTTGATATTAGTTGATTGACCACTTGATTGTTAGCGTATTACGTGACCTTCTGACCCATTACTGGTCACGTAGAAGGTCAAGTAATTTTTGAAGACGTGAAATACAAGTTTGTTCCCCCCAAAATAGAGAGGTTGTATGGCCTACTTCTCCATCAGTCACGGCACTAAATTGAACGTGGTACTTTTATTTCATGGTCATATCCAAAACTGCTGTTCAGAAAGTCAAAGTAGGCCGTGAGAAAATAACCTTGTAGTTGTTTCTCAAATATGTTGGTGCCTTATTAAGCAGAAAGCATCTATGTAACACCTAAACTGCCAGTGGGTGAGGAGATTGTTCCCACGAACTTTTGGTTATACAATAACAGTTGATAAAATACAAGGGAAAACCGCGAGGCTTTTGACGAATAAAATGTATACTAAAGGTGAAGTTTAAGATAGCCTATGCTTACCCGCTGCATGTGGAACTTATGTTGGCCTAAAAGGAAATGGTTCAATCCCGGTGTTCCGACCTCTCTATGTTCCGACTTTTTCGCGATTTTTCACGTTTTGGTCGAAATACAGACAGGTCGGAACACAGAGACGTGATGACGTCTCTATGTTTCGACCTCTCTATGTTCCGACCGCAATTTGAAAAAGTCGAAACATAGAGCAGTCGAAACACAGAGACTTTGGACGTCTCAATGTTCCGACTACTCTATATTCCGACCTAAATTTCAAACGTGAAGAATTCGGTACATAGAGAAGTCGAAACATAGAGACGTTTTACACATTTCTATGTTCCTACTTCTCTATGTTTCGACCACAAATGAAAACATGCATTTTGGTCATGTTCAATCTTTGGGCAGTTCCACTAGTCCGAAGGTTCCAGAATACGCTAATTAATTAGCGTAAATTGCGTAATTTATGCAACATTTCAAAGTTTGCTGATCGCGCATCGAGGCGAAACACTAGGGCAGTGGCACAACCAGAGGGGGCAGAGGGGCACCATTCAGCGTAGAATTAGTTTTTGAAAAGTACTCTGCATGTGTCGGAACATAGAGAGGTCGGAACATAGAGAGGTCGGAACATAGAGAGGTCGGAACATAGAGAGGTCGGAACATAGAGTAGTCGGAATATAGACAAGTCGGAATATAGAGAAGTCGGAACATAGAGAAGTCGGAATATAGACAAGTCGGAACATAGAGAGGTCGGAATATAGAGAGGTCGAAACATAGAGAGGACAAAGGAAATACCTTGCGTCAAGTGCACCAAAACGGTACGTACAGCTGTCCCGAAAGGGAAATCTTTGGAGTCACTCTCCTCGACCTGCAAAAACTTGAGAGGGACTGGGAGTTGTCAAGTCGAAATTGACTATCACAAACTTGTACGAATGAGCAGTCACTGTTGCTTGATGCATTGTCTTTACAAAGAGAAAGCGAACGCCGTTTTTGGTACGTAAATCTTGGGGTCACCAGATGTTTAATAACGTACAAAGTCGTAATTGACTGCAATTGACTGCAATTGACACAAATGTTTTGTGTGCTTGTCTTTGGCTCAACTGAAGCCATAAGCATGTAAGTCGAGGATGGAGGAATTCATTCTGCTTTACGATTATATCAAAGGTAGTCGTTACTATTATTCTAGTAGGGGAATTGATCAGTCATTTTTCCTCGTATTTGTCTAATAAACATCCACATCTTTCAACTTTTTAGGACAAAAGGTCATCTCCCACAAGTATCCTTTCGGGAAACATACATAACTGTGGTTTTGATTAAACCATTTAGGCCTATAGGTTCACAGGTAAATTCTGACCATAAATTTTCTTCCCGAGTGTGTAAAACATTACAGCGGCGGCGACTTGTTCTCAGTATTTGGGGTCATGACCCCATTTTCAAATAATTTACTGTGTGAAAAATCACAGTCAATGGGCGGGCGATTTATCATATATTGGGGGACATGTCCCCCTGTCCCGCCCATAACACATTATAGTAGTTATGAATGTTGCATCATTTTAAAATAAGAAAACCTGGGTGAATATATCATTTATGAGGTAACGGAGGAAAGGCCAGTTCTTTCTCTGAGAATCTTCTTTCTTGATTCTTGAAAAATAGAGTCACCTAAATACCGTATTATGAATTTCCTATCTTTTAAAATGTTGAAATCGTGGTTGTAAACCTTAAGAGGAATATTTTCCTGAATTTCTGCCACAAAACTAGTTTCTTACAACACTTTTTTAACCAAGAAATGAACCCCTTCTGATAGTGATACCGTAGCCCGAAAAAATTTATTTGCTTCCTGTATTGAAATGAAATGAATGTTGCTGAACATAGGTCTAAGGTACATATTTGGGTGCTGGTGTATTTCTCGGTTTTATACCGTTACGGGTCTCAACGGACTTATAAAATAGCGTGTTATCTTGTGGAACCTGGGAATTGTATATAAAAAATTACTTCTCCCTAGTCGAACGTTAGTTTTTACTTTTATACCCAAGAAAATCGAGTTTGATTTACGTCAGGGGCTATTTTTTATTCGAAATTGTTCATGGACTACGAAAGTTGACAGGACTGGGGAGGGTTGCATGATCAGTCATCCATATTCATTCTCTTACATAAGTAGACCTATAATTTTTTTCCTTTATTTAATAAAGGGGTTTTTGTTCTGTCGTGAGTATGTCGCGCGGCCCTGAGAATTGAGCCCGATTCACGTGGCTTTCATCCAAGGATTTCGAGGCTAGTATTTTCCCGCAGTGTCCCGTTCGCATGATGTGCATGGCTCCCTTCCAGCACTTGATGTATCACCCTTCGCCTTCCACCCTCGCCCCCTCCACCAAAATGGGTCAAGCTAAGGGGCCGCGTAGTACGTAAAGTGATGAATTCTTAGAATAACCCTAATTTCGTGTCATATGAAATATTGTAGGCCTTTATGTATGTATTTACAGTGTAACTAACATGCTTAGGGGGGTTTTAACAACTTAAAGTGTTCTAATAGCATAACGGCCTCAGAAAAAAAGGGTACTGCCATTTTCCATTGTGATTTTTGTTAAAGAAACATTTGGATACCACGTCAAAGAAGTATGCTAAAACTTGTAACCAAGACCTTTGTGCAAGAAAAGTCGCAAAAGTTTGCTTTAGCTGCATGCATCCCAAACATGTTTATACAAGTCAAACGCTGTCACGTTGCCGAAATTAATAAACCTTTCCTTTATTGAATCGCCCACGGATTGAGTAGTTTTCCTTTGAAGGGACTTGTCATGACAGTTTACTACCATGCTGGTAACATCGTTTTCGTTATTGGATCCTGCTGGGCCATTTTCCAGCTTACACGTAAAAGCGTCTTATACTGTTGGGTGCAGTAAGCACCTCAAGTCCCCGGGGGCTAGAACTCCCGGGGCTAAGGTACAGTGTAAGACTGAAAGAATCTGGACTAGCATTTTATCAAATCTCCTCCCGGCATAACGTTATATCCGCCATGTCAGTAATAATTTAATTTCAGTCAGTATATTGCAGCTAATAACTGTCTGTCGCATCATGTAATATACAAATAGGCTTGCAATATTACCACTTGAAATAAAGCAATGCGGTGCTTTTTAAACCAATAAATATTACATTGTGACAATCAACAGTGGTTACCGACAAGCACGGCGTGGTATTCGTTGTGGTGTTAACCGATTTTATCGCGATGTTCAGTTCGATCCTGTCATATGCCGCGGCGGCCAACGGTATAGGTTAATTCTTTCATTACATAAAATTGCGTTTGATGTGACAAGTCAATAACAAATATTGGGAGCTACCAATCATAGGCGTACGGGACTCTTCCAATTTGGGTGGGGGGGGGGGCAGGTTGAACGAAAATCCAGACGAACAGCTTCCAGCAATGGGGAATGAGAGGGAGAGTATAGGTGCAGGGAGGTGATATTAGACCTCCCTACTAGGTAAAGCAAAAGGTGTTAAGGACTAAAAAGCACGTTTCACAATGTTTTTTTTTTTCGTCGTAAGTGTATTAACAATCACCATCTATACCGTTTTTTTTTCTTTCGTCGTAAGTGTATTAACAATCACCATCTATACCGGTAATAAATGCGCGCGAAGCGCTTGGTAAAAATTTTTGAAAAAGGTATTACGGCAAATACGTAGGCCTACTCTCAACCTTCCACATCATGCTACCAATTAGATTGAAAGATTCCATGGGCCCCTGCAGAGGTTGGAGACGTGCTTCTGTTTTTCGGAAAAGTGTTGTGATCAGAGTAGTTGCATGTATTAGGCCTATAACCTTAATAATGGGCATTGGATAGAGTGAAAACCGTGAAGAATGCGCGAGAAGCGCGCCGAAAGTTTTCGTTAAATAAGATAACAATGACAAAACCTGCATTCATTCTCTGCATCGAGACACTTTCAATTCCCCAACAAACCTATTTGCCAATCACAAAGCCAGTCTTTTACCTGAGAATTCGTAAACAGCTTTCAACTTTTGTTGCTGTGCTTCTGCGGAAATTGCGACCGGAAATAGTTGAGTACAATGACATTGAGGTAAGTTTTGAAGCGCGCGGAGCGCGTGAAAAGTTTGATAGTTTGCGAAGGATTTGCGATCATTCTGATAGTTTGAGAATCATTTCTGATAGAAAATGGTTACAATAGATCCATCACTCGGTCGAAAACACACCTCACCCTACCCCCTACAGAAAGCTGTAGCTTAAACGCCTTTTGGGATAATTTTAAAATTTTGTGAAATCGATTGGGGGGCAAGCGCCCCATGTCACCCTGCCGGCGCCACTGGGGCCACCTGCCCAGCTGTGTAGGCTACTTACAGTTAGTCTAACTTATGATGCATGCTTACTTTTAAGTTACGAGAGATCGTATCTTATGAGTAATTAAAACTGTATTCATCATAAGCCTCCACCAGAGCAAAAGTGTCAATTTCTTATCAGGGCAAGAAAACATATTGGGTCAAAATACATTTAGTATTGCTGGCCAGAAAGGAAAATTTCACCTCGTGCTCCTATTTGAAACGATTTCCCATACGTCTGTAGTACTCACGCTTTTATAAAAACAGACTGAACGGGCGCTGGTCGGCTAGTCCACATGTCCACTAGTTGAGAGAAGCATTTCCCTAAACCAGGGAGTTGCAACTCCCTGCCTAAACCAGGGATGGGGAACCTCCGGTCGTATACGGATTGCGATACCTTTCTATCCGGCCTGCGAGCAATTCAAGAACGTCATTTCTGAAGCACATGAAATTCAATTAATTATAAGTTTGAACTCAACATTTCTCACCATTTTCCGCATTTTGTAGGAACACATACTGCGTAATACCACTACTAGGGTTAGTAGTGTAGCCTTGAGTGCTGCACCTTCATTTATTTATGCATAAACCGGGCATAGAACCTTAGTACTACTGGAGCACAACGTTGCAGTTTTGCGAGAAAGATACCGTGGTCTCAATTTCATCAAACATGAGTGCACTGTCACGTCTACCTGTTAGATTTATTTTTGTGGGCACTGTGTAAATTTTGGTAGGTTGTAGGGGTCAGATCCGCTCCTACACCCTACCTCCCATAGGTTGGTTGAAAATTGAAGACAACCGACACCTTTGTAATGTAAAGCAGAGATAAAACATACGTAGCAAGCCCTCAACAACGTTATTTTTCGGCACTCTTTGCTGCACACCACCGTATTCATATCTGCTTAAGTTCATGTTTACTTCAAACGAAACCGACGTGCCGTTAGATCCGAGCTAAGATACATTAAAACAAATGGTCAAATATTTTGATACTTGTGGTCTGGATAGCCTCAATTATGTAATGGCAATTAAAGATAGTGTAATGCTTCAGTTAATCCCTCACCTTTTTAATACTCCAAAACGTCCGAGATTGCTTCTCTGAACTCCCAAAGAAGCCCGCCTTTGGGCGACTGAGCCCTACACGTGCGGGAAAGATTTTGCATTAACTCGGCACATTGACCTGTGAGTGGTATTATGACTATCAAAACGACCCTTCATAGGAAAAAAAGTTACCCCTGACCTAAATATATAGTCAACAAGAAGGCTTAGCAGCCATTGCCCTACAGCTTCTTTCTCTCGCACTGCCGGTAGAAATCAATTTGAATCGTTCCACACGAAGTTGGTTTATTTAGCTTCCTCTTTGAACACAATTTATTTTCGGTCTTATAAAAATAGTTTATCGTTTTCTTGAATTGCCCGACCGGCGTCCCATGGGCTGACATTGCCCACTTAATTAAACTTGCAGTCAAGAGTGTCATCATCGCGTTGAAATTCAATCAAATCATTTCACTGTTCTTACGCCGAACGGAAGGCTTCAATTCCGTAACAAGAAGTGATAGAGACTCTTACAACTTTAACTTCATCGTCATTCATGTAAGAAAATATTGACCAATTATTCGGTTTATCATCTTGAATGATTTATTACTCAGTTTTATCGAGAAGGCATCGAGTTCAAGGAAATAACTGTTGTTGTTATGATAAGTCTATCCCTCAGCCTTACCAAGCAGCTTAACAGACATACTTCATGTCATGTTGGACTAAACATAACCTGATCACTCTAATCATGTTATTACTCGGATACTCATAGTCTACACGGAAGTGTATTTTTGTAAAGCCGTCAACAAAAGGGGAAAGTGGGACGGTTGACGGTGGGGTGGGCTTGGAAGTCGTTGCTTCTGAGGAGAATGCTGTACTGTGATTAATATTGTAAGAAATGGCTCACATGAAATAGTTAATTAACAATTTTTTATCAAGTAGGCCTTCATTCTATCCAACACCAGGGACGGATTTATGGGTCCTGGGCCGGTAGAACGCGGCCCGGCATAATTAATACCCGCTTGTTCAGCTGTAAGACTTTGGGTTACATTATGCGCAGTTGGCATTATATTCGTGAATAAGCTTACCCTGACAAAGTCGCATAGCCTAGAATTTTTAACCATTTTGATTGTTTTTTTTACTACTTGGCACAAGTAACCAATTTGAGATATCTGGCTTTATTCATACATAAAAGTTTACAACGCAGATATATTTTTCTGCCAGTATTTTGCGCAATAATCAGTGAACTGAGGATATTCTTCTACGGTTCAGACGGGGATTTAGGGGATTATCCCTCACCCACCCACCCCTGAAGAAAATCAAAAGAGAAGGAATAGAAAAAGAAACAAAGGAGAAAGACCATTATATATCAAAACTGTCAAACTTATTCAAAACATATCTTTCCGCAGGGGTTGAGTGGGTGGAGCTTCTAGTTGAAAACATCTCTCTTGAAAATCCATTAAAGTGGTTGACGACAAGAGGAGGGCTACAATGTTGGATAACAGGTGAATGACTTATCAATGTTGCTAGTTTACAGATTTATGGACGCAAACAAAATGATGTATGAGGTGGTATGGAGATGCCATGTTTTTGCCATACAGGCCTTCTGGGATGATTAAAGACCCCAGACTGGCAAGGGGACGTGCCATCGGCGCAGTGGCACCGGCATAGGGGCATTTGAGGCACTACCTCTAATCAATTTCCGAAATTCTCCGAAGAAGCGAAAGGGCATTTTAGGTTACAGATTTCTACATGGGAGAGGGTGAGGTGTGTTTTCGACTGAGTGCATGCTGGCATTATTTCCGTCAATTTTTTATCACAAATCTATTGCAAGCTATCAAAATTTTGCACGTTCGGTACACTTTTAGCCTCTTTGCCTCTTTGCCATGCTTATATTATCAATACGGTCTCAAATCTACTTGGCAAGCATTTTCATCGCACAGGGTTCTAAAATTTAAGCCAATTGTTCGTGTGCATGGGCGGATGTGATTACAGAGGAGCACAGCATTGTAAGAATACGAAGCAAGGCATTTCTTTACACCTACCTCCACTTTTCAGGAGACATTTTATGAAACTTAAAATCTTTAACAAATTACCAGGCAGCAGACTCGCATTCTGTTTGACAGACACATTTTTGTGGGGGTGGCATAGCGTCTAGGTTCAGACTCACCATTCATTTCACAGAAATGAATTTAATGCAAGATTTTGGGGTGCTTTGAGCGCATACTTCATGGTATGCGCTCTGTATCTTAATGTTAATAACCACTATTTAGGACAAAAATACCGCGGAATATTATTCTAACAAAAGCACATCTCCAAAATTTAGAGGTACACCTCCAACTTCTGTAGGGACTGCGCATCAAAACCGGGATAAGAGTAATCTTAAATCATGAGTAGCCTATGGGAACATTTGTCAAGTTTATAGCATTGGTGTGAAAGGTTGGAAATGTATCTGTCGTCAGACATTTTTGAAAGCATTTTCACGGCGCGCTTCGCGTGTACCCATTATTGGTAAATGGTGAATGTTATACTTCTTAGTTCTCCATTTTTTGGTTATTCCTACTCCCCTCTCTCTCACTTTTCTTTGCAAACTGTTGGTGTCGACATTTTGAAATTACCTCAGAACTTTCCTATGCCGGTCTTATGGCACCAGCTGTGCCATGCCACAGTCAAACTTTTACCAAATAATGAGGAGTTCTAAGCATTTATCAGTTCAAAGCTTTGCCCACTTGGATAGCACCATTTTGCATCTAACCCACCTTACTGAAGCAGAACTTCTCAAGGGGACAGGGTGTCACCCAGTCCACTTAAGTCACCTACCGTTCCCTTGCAACGAACAAAAACAAAAACAATTCACCTTAAGTATAAAAATATGTTAACTTATGATCGGTTCGAAACTTTTCCAAAGATTGCCTTATTTTGCATGTTAACCTTCTTAAATGACCCCCACTTAGAATCTGACCCTACCTCAGGAAGGCAATTTTGCACGAGGTGTTGGCCAAAGGAAGGATTCGCGCCGGCTTCAAACTGGCGTAGGTACGTATATATACACTTTACACCGACTCTCTGTGTTTATCCAGGGAGTTGCTATCTCCCTGGTTTATCTGAGGTGAGTGGGATAACGACATCTTTTGTGGTGCCTCCAGGGAGTTGGATAGCAACTCCCTGGTGCCTCTTCAATCACAAACTCCTGGAGGCGCCACTGGTCTTGCAGACTACTGTGTCCATCCTCCGATTTAGCAAATCTCTGGCCAAAAGTGTACTAGGGACAAATAGTGACGTCACCTTGTTTTGCATTTGAGTGAGTGCACGCCTACCGGTTTTCAATCGAAATTTAAAACGATCCAAAAGAAGTTTATGCCAAAGATTTCTACATGAGATGAAATGAAAATAACTTCTTTAAGGAAGAATGATTGACGTATTTTAATTAATTGTTTTTCGTTACAAATCTGTTGCAGCCTAGATAAATTTTCGCGCCTGCACCTATTGTTCAATTCTCTTCCATTTTCTTCTTCAATACTATCTCAATCGTTTTCTCTTCATTCAACAGTCAGTGTGTAAGAGCAAATCCTATAGCTAACTTGTGAGGTAATGTTTCTGCCTTCTAATAGTTTTGCAAAGATAAACATATGTGAAGAAAACTAGTATTCTCCAGCGGATTACAAGGCATGATAAACCACACTAACCTTTCTGAAAGAATCTTTTTGGTTTGGGATTGAAATGTCCCAAAGAACTGCCTGAATGCAAAACTTACCACGAAAAAATGTTTTAAACGGACAATATTGGCCGAATTTTACGCGCAACTGTCGCCCAAGTTCACGCCCCATACACCCTTCCTGTTACATACGGAAATAAAATTATGGCAAACCCTATTTCTGAACACTAAACTGCACGTTTCTTGCTTCATGCCAGCGTCCAGTTTCTACATAACCTCGGAAAAAATATCCTTAACAGATTTTTAGCTGGAGCTGATTTTTTGCGTTCTTAATATTTAATATTGCGAGAGCTTCCCCCAACCGGACCCCGCCAGGGGCCCTTACCCGCAGCTCCCTGCCCTGAATTTGGAGTGACACCCAGCTGCATGTGTCAACCACAGGTCAAGTCATACTGCTTTTTTCCCAGATATAATACTTATAGGCTTATGCCTTCTTCGATATTAAACCGACACTGTACAAGTTTTCATAATCAGACGGTTTTCTGAATAAATCGTTTTCACACAACCTTGACCTAAATGCAAAAGAAAGCTTGGAATTCCAGACTACGTCGGTAATAGTATAATCCTATTAGGTCTTAAGTCAAAACCATCTGCATTTTTCCAAGGTGAATGGCTTCAATTGGAAGGAAGGATGTTTTCTTAGAGGTAAGCTATATCTGATGGTTCGAATAAGTATGTCAAAATACCGTATACTTAAAGGCCCACTCTCATAATCTTGGTTTACGTAACCCGAATAATTAAACCAGGGAGTTGCTATCAAAGTAACAACTCCCTGATTAAACCAATTGAAAGAGTCCCCTATGGCAAACAAACTTCTTCCTTGAAAGAACAGTTTTAACAAATGGTTTAGTCCTATTTGTAAAGAGGAACGTTGTATAGATATAAGACGAAATGTGCTTTTAATTCCTTTGATTGCTATAGATGTGAAGTTGCAATTCATAATCCATATAGTTTAGCTTCGTAAAACAACTGCCCTTCTAATCTAGGTGTCTACAGGTGTTTCAGTCAAAGAATCAATCTGCCGCAGTAATCCTTTCTATTATATCACTGAGATGAAACCCGTTTGGCGGTGGATTTCAATCGCTTTAGTAGAATTAAATTTGAAAAGGTTTGAGTGAGCGAACATTGCTTCGTTGCCACAAGAAACAAAACTCAGAAATTCGTATTTGTAGTATGTGAATCTTGTTAATTGAACGTGAAATGAAATGTGAAGAATGATTGTAAATGCGAATTGCATGTAGTTGTTTTAATTTTCCATGTACATAATACTGTAACATTGTAAATACTTTTTTCCCTTCATTGTATGACTATATTTTGAGGAGGATGGAAGGGAAGCTTGCATTTGGAATTACATAAAGTGTAAATACGTTGTACGGTGGAAATAAGTGTTTCCTTAAAAAAACAAACAAACAGACAAACAAACAAGCAAACAAAACCAAAAACAAACAAACAAAAAAGCTGCCCTTCAAGGCCTGAATTATTATTACTGAATAGTTAAGATTGAAGTTGATGTCAACTTTGAAAACTTCTAGTGTTCGTCTTGCATTCACACCAGGGTTTCTCATACTGACAATTATTTACATTGGAAAAACTGGCTGTAAATTTTAAACAAATGCCGCTCTGAATGAAAGGCGCGTAGCAAGAGTTGAAAATGGTCTTTCTTGCTCGGAAACCAAGCAAAGGCCTCCAAGTTGAACGTTTTTTTATTTTTTTTTTCATTTTATTATTATTTTTATACAGGGGAGGGAAGAGGGTCTAAAGTATTATCAGTAGTGTACCAGCGCCTAATACCTGGGTAATAGCCTGTTTTGAAGTGAAGAATACATTCCTTTATAGTCATGACATAAGCCCATGATATATGAATACGACAGACAAAAGGAGATACGTTGAGCAATGCATGGGGAGTAGGGGTGGGAAAATTGGGAGCCGACGCTTGCCAGGAGCTGTTCCTTAACAATGATAATTTGATTATGGATCTCCGAAATATTTTCGGAAACTTCAAAAGCGTAGCGTTCTCTCTTAAACGATTATGTACAGTGAACGCTCTTTTTCCAAGTGAAAATCGACTGAAATTCCACTCTGCTCGGAATGGTAATTAAGTTTAAATGAGTAAAGATGGTTTTCGATGGAGAGTGGAATATCACTTGAAACAGAGAGTGGTCACTGTAGTCAATCTTTGTGGTAGATTTTCACTCTTTTATATTAAGACAGTTAACGGAAAAAAAAAAGCTATCAACAGTTAAAGCTGAAAAAATCAGAAAGATAGCTGAGGAAATTCCTTTTTTACTCATCAACAACTTTTAGGAGACCGTTTGCAACCTTACCATATCCTCTACTCGTTTGTGTGACCTGGGTTGCCCATCGAAATATTTCATAGATGGAGGTGAAATAAAGAAAAACATAAGGCCTAAGTAGTCATTGACAGTTTGATTAATTCCTAAACTTTTGTTATTAGACAACTTTCATCTGCACAATATATAAACCGAAATAGCCTATTAGAGAACGGAAGAGGAAATTGTTCAAACTAATTGTTTCAATTTAGATGCAAACTGATTGTTTCCGTGAAGTTTGACGGAGACACACAACCAGTTTAGAGGCTCCTGGTCTCATCGTCAAACCCGAAGTTGTTTTATTACAGCTCCCAGATCAAACTTTTGCCCTTGCTTAGAAGATCTTGTGGTCCGCAGATGTGACCTAGTGACTGATCCGAAATATTACAAAATCTAGACATATTACTTGTAGTTTTTAGCGAGAAATATGTCTCAATGGATGCCAAATAATTTGACGGCTAGCGAAATGTCCATCGACAACGTACAACACTCATCACCATATTTGGGTCAATCAAAATTTACGATCTGACGATTGGTGATTGAACTTTGATTAACATATTGGTCAGGCAGTGGTCAAATTTCAAAGTAGCCTTCAAGTGAAAGCCACCGTGATCGAAAAATGCACATACATGCAGATCAGTGTGATGTTGCCTACTTGCATTGGAGACAATGAAACTCATTTGGGAACTCAATGAGCATACAGCAGGTCCCAAAAGGACGGTAGTGTTAAAACCACACCCATGGTCTTCAACAGAGATGGCTTTGGGCTACAACCTGCGATAGGCCAATGTCATGGGGTTCGAAGATCCCTTCTTTCAGTTGGAGGAGAGGCTAAGACTAAAATGAGTTGGGAAAATTTTAACTCCCCGCCGAGACGAGAACGTTCTCCCTTTACCGATGTGCCTATGTCATAGGAAATTTTTGGTCTGTTATACATTGCTGGCCTCACATTGGAAATTGTGCAGGGAATTGTTATTTCAAAACGCCAAATTTCTGGTCTGAAGTTTAATTGTCCTTTTTAATTTGGCATGTATTCCATGCTCGGCCCCGGGCCCTTTCTCGCCCCTGAACTTACTTCCTGGTTAGACAGTAGAACCTTCAGACTTGCTTCCCTGATGTCTGAGTGTGAACATTGTGAAGTTGTGGAGGCATGGACGTCAACCGGTCGAGGACAGGGGGAACATGTCCCTCCACGTAAGAAAGTGGGGGATATCAAATTGTGTGCCCCCCAATTTTTCCACCAACCTGACGATAAGAGCAGGCACTTGTTTGATTCCAATAGCTCGCAACCCAACAGCTTCAATGAAGTCATAGGCCTACTCGAAGGTCGTCAGGGATCGTGGACCTGAAATCCATTTTGTTTTCAGTGGGCCCTTAAGCAGGCCCCAGATCCCTCACGCTAGGCCTTCGCGATTTGTGTTGAAATATTTATGTTCAAAGTTATGGCCCACCTTCTCACTTCCGAGAAGCTGATGACGTTCTTGGTGGAAGGCGACTTTTCTGCCTACACATATTCACTCACTAATGTACTCAAACATAACGCGACAAATAGCGTCCTTTAAATAAAGTTCTGAGAAAAGTCGAAAAAATAAAGGTGACTGCAAAGGAAATGTTCAGTCTGCCAAAAGTTTTAAAGTTTGTGCCAGACGAACGGAAGACGAGGGATCTCTTTGTAAACTTGTGGTTTGAAAGGAAAATTTATGGAAAAGTCCCTTTGTAAAGTAGTGCCTATTAGACTAGCACTTTATCTTGCAGAGTGCACGGAAGACAAACTGTCAAAGAAAGGCCTGTTTCGATGAACCCTTTAGGAAATAAATAAAATTCAGTGATCCATGTACTATTCCTGTACTATTTCTTTTTTTGAATTGTCTTAAAAATGATAAAGAAATAGAACTTTGTGATATTTTCTTGTAGTACAATAGGGCACGGAAGGTGACCTTTACAACTTATGTGGATTACTATACTTTCTGTGAATTTACACTCCAGAAACTTTTCAGATCTAACTGCTTTAATCACCAACAGCTTCCTACGCGCATGGTTAGGACCTACGTATTTGTAGCTTTAGTTCTTACGTTTTTATCCTTAAAGGTATGTGGAAATGTAACCAAAACGGTTGTTTTACTCAAAAATGGTGGATTACGATTGCCTGATGGAAACGGTTGGAATTATTTGAATATCTTTTACAGTTCTCAAGATAAACCTCTTTAAAGTATTACCATTTCTGAGATTTGTTATTAATTTTGAAATATTATGATGTGGTGTGTTGTACAGTGTCTGTATTTCTGTTGATAATCATTCAATAAATTTTCTGTAATTTTTTTACCATTTTGTTTCTAGTTTAGTTTTCGGCTTACAAGAGAAACCCATGCAATCATGATGGCGTGTGTGTATGCGTGTGTATGTGTGTGTGTGTCACTTAGATTGTTTCAACAATATCTCAGGAAGGGTCCCTTTGAAAGTTCTCATAGTTGGTATTTAGGTGTATCATATTAAGAGGAAGTATCTTAATGTTTTTTGTGCCAAAATGTGATAACTGTCTTAGTGTTTTAGGCCAGGGTGACTTAACGTACTATACAAGCCCTATCCGTTTAACATACTGTGCCAAAAAGTACATATATCAAGGTCATATAAACGTTTTTGTTTCAACAGGAAACAAAAGCAGTAATGTGAGTCCTTCACGAAGGGCATCACAAATTATTGCACAATCGACTATTTCAAATTAGGTGAATAAATTCCCACATTTTATATCTCAGCATTGGAGTAAAATATGAACATGGGAGTTGGATGAATGAGATTTATTTTCCATCCTCTAAGATACATATTCTTATAATTCTAGACTTAAGGCACACTTTAAGAAGATGGATCATATACTTTTTGTTGGAGTTGAAAGTTCATCTGAGGTCACCAGAGGTCAAACACTGAAAACATTGCTTGTGCGATATCTCGAGAAAGAAATGGTGGAAACTTTTCATACGTAGCTTGGTGATGTGTTATAATGAGTTCATGAACCCTATTATGTTTAGTGGACGTTAAAGGTCATTAGAGGTCACCAGAGGTCAAAAACTGAAAACCTTTTTACACGATATCTCAAATACGACGCAAGTTGATGTGTTATAACGGACGACAACGACGACGTTGACGATGATCATAATCATCATTAGCCTATATGAACCTAATCAGTAAGTTGATGAATAAGATACAATATACGGTATAATAGACAGTACTGCATGTATAAGTGCCCACTAAGCTATAATTTTTTTCACATGATCTTGAATTCTCCATAATTTCCCAGTAGTTCCAAATATTTCCCGGTTATTCCCGGTATTTCCCAATATTTCCGGCGTTGGACGAACGTTGTTCTGACCTATTTACTTTTAGGACGGTATGAACCGTACAAAAGTCAAAATAGTGTTAATAGTGATTACAGACATTATTTATACAGGTGTTTCATCGACGTCACGTGATCGTGCGTCTCTTTGGTTGTTAGATATTTTGTCGGGCAAGCGCCCATTGTGTCGCAGTAGTATGCATGGTTATGCAGTGCGCGTGTGTTGTAAATACGTTTACTGCGCGTGTGCTTTGCCCGACAATGCCGGGTAATCCTAATCGCGTGACGTCACATGAATTACCTCTATAGACTAACATTATATGACTAATAATCTAAAAGTGATATTAACAATACAGTATCGGTTTGCGTTTTCTTGAACTTTAGTAGTAGCGCCTTTGTCTGAAACACACGATGATAATCTGGCACAATTTGCGAAGCCTAAATTTATTCATTGTACATACGGAAATTTTAGATCCTTTTCAAGTTTCACAAGGTAAACAACTATGTACAATCATTCTTCATGAGCGGTATACCGATAATGGTGTTGCCTTTTTCCTGGTCAACATGTCCCCAGACTCTTTCTTGGCAACAACCCCAAAGTAAGCAGTTATAGGTGTCAGTTGGTGGACAACAGTTTGATCTACAGACCGGACATGGCGACCTTACATACCATAGGCATCTGGCCTTTGCCACTGAGGATTTCATTTTGTAAAGGTCTGTGTGAGCAAATTCACCACTGCTCCGCAGGATGTACACAGGTGAATGGTTCTGTTTAAGAGAAACTCAGTGCCTTCGGACAAACCGCATTTGAATTAGTGCACCCAGTCTTCCTAATTCAGGAATGGCTCCTATCAATCATGTGACAATATTTTTGGTACTCTTTTGAAAGATTCCTGCGGAGTAACTCATTGGTTTACCTTCAGTATTCAATGTTTTATACAGAAACATCATGAAAGATACTTGTGAGGAGATTTATCACATTTCTGAAAATGCACTTGGGCGACTGCTTTCTCCCTTTAAGTGTTCATCCCCCAAAAGCCTGCCTAGGTAAATCTGCACTCTGACTGCGAGCTTTCCTCTTATTTGCATTCTCCATTGTACATTCTTATTCTGTACTGTTATTTCTGTAGTCTGCATTACGCGTAATATGGAGACCTCATAAAAACAAGTTTAGTTCGGAAGGTTTACAATTTGACATCTTACTTCACATTTCGAATCTTTTAAATCCACAGTGGAAATCCAGATGGAAAATCCTAAGTAATTGCTTACGGTACTTCAAGGAAATTTTGAGTAGTCGAAATCCCTACCTCCCTACAGCTAAACGTCCTGATTTCAAAAAGCACCGCCAGTATCCATACTGCTTTTACGGTTACAATTAAGAAGGAAAATAGAAAATTGATTAGATGGTCTTCTGATTTATAACCTATATTCAAGAAAGTTTGGCTTAATTAATGTCCAAGTCATGTTTAGTTGACTGTCACGTTTTGTATCCTGCTTCATTCTGACTGGTCTTCCACATGCTGAGTTATTAATCAGTTTGACACGTTGCTCCTCTAGACCTGTTTCCTATAAATTCAAACAGGTATACTGTCAGACTGTATACGGTATAAGGTCGTCAGTAAATGCAACCAGACGACGAGTGGGTACGAATCGTTTACGATAATTTCCTCCTCATCCTGTGGTGGTGACGGTTTAATAATTCATTGCATTGATGGGTAAGGAGCTGAGGTCGCAAAATACCCTCATTAACAAAGGTGAATGTACCATTTAAAAGCTAGTGTGGGAACATGCAACTAAAACCAGGTGTTTTTGTATACTTAACCATTCAGATAAAAAATCCCCTCATTGGTTTAGACCAGGGAGCTGTCTGTCACAGCTCCCTGTTTAGATACAGAAAGGCCTTAGTTGAAAGCGACGTCTGAATCGAATAACGACGTTTATCACATATATTTGTCCTATAGAGGGATTTCATGTGACGTCACGCCCAATGGATTTCCAGGCACTGAAGGGCAAAAAAGCACACGCGCACGGCATAACCATTGATACTACTGTGACACAATTGACGCGTACCCGTCAAAACAAAACAGACGCGCGATCTTGCCCTTCAAAATTGCGTCTAGTTGGTTAAAGTCACTTGACTGAAATCCCCCTATTAAGTTTTATTTCTTGTGTTACCGGTATTTAACTACCTGGACAATTATTGGCTAAAATCATGTCATAAATTATTCAACAAGGTTTTAAGGACATAAATTTCCAAAGATATGTTGGAATTATGTATACTAACTTTCTCAACAAACATCTCCAAAGTAACTTGACCATTTCTGAAGGCCCGTCAACACGATCGTACGTTTGTCATCGTCCAAAAATTTATGATGATGTTTTAAGTTAATCTTTGATTGTGTAGACAGGCTTGAAATAAACGCGTTGTCAATGGTTGACTGTATGCCGAATAGTCGAAGTGTTTTATTTCTTTGTGTCAGCTAATTGACATTTTTAAAGTAAATGCAATTGTTCTCAGGGCTGTAACCGAGTCTACCTAACCAAATTCCGATTTCAGTGTCCCCAATTCTGCTACAGTTACGAGTTCGGCCATTTGCCATGAATGTGGCATAGCATACAAATGATGTTTATACCATTTAAAAGGTGGTGCCACTAAAACTTAATTGAAAAGGTGATGTAAGTGGTCAGTTTCATAGTCTTGCCCACCATGTTATTTACTTGGCTGTGTGTGACCATTCATGTATTGAACCAGGGAGCTGCTCAGCTCCCTGATTGAACTGTGCACAAGTGATAATGTAGCATTAAGTGACATTTGTGTAACTTTCATTTTGTGGAATCGTCTTGACTCGGCTTCCAGTCCGAGTCCAGCTGTAGGGCATTTAGAGCCAATTCCAGGACCTCCCAGTTCGGGTCAATTCCGAGTTCAGTTAAAAACGGACTCGAGTCCGGAACTGAGCCCGAGCCCGGACTGGGGCTTTACAGCCCTGAGTGTTGTGCTGTTACTTTTAAGATAAACCACCCGCTTTAAAACAATCAGGTAAAATTTAACCATGAAGGTAATATTCGATAATTGTGATGAAAGTTGTGGCCATTTCCTTCCAAGTCTGTGATGGTTTCACATTAAAGCAAGGGGTATATAACATTTTCCATTTGATCAGACATTCAGGTTAGACAGTGTCGCTGAAAAGTGGATGTATTGAAAAGCTGGTTTGTAGTGGCCAAACGGTCCTCACGCTTGCCCCAAGGATATTTCTGGATTATTATGTCTACATACAAGTTAACACTGTTAAAAACTGTTAAAATGTCATTTATATCCATACCATGGAGGTATCCCAGGCACTAAATTTAGGGCAAGCAAAGCAGAAACTCAAACCAATCCTACGTCAAAACGAAGGTACGGTACTTTTCATACTTGATATGTGGGTTCGACATATTGATAAGAAGAATGCTATTGTTTTAGGAGGTCAGAGGTCACTAGAGGTTAAAAACTGAAAACCTTGTAAACCTTTTAGTTCACGATAGGGACCATACTGATAGTTTTCATAATAAGCATTTGTATGTATTTTTGTCAGTAGATTAGCCTATTGTGTTCGGTAGATTTCAAATGTTATCTGAGGTCATTGAAGATCAAGTGGTCAAACCTTGTGAACTGCTTACAAATATGACATCTTAAAAGAGTTAGCATTGGTGGAGCCCATACTAAACATAAGGATTCTTCCATATTGAGTTAAAGAACTTTTTGTAAAGGCCAAAGGTCATTGGGGTTACCGAAGTTTGAATGGTGTAAACCTCATAAGCCTGACATCTCATTAAGGGAAACCTTGATAGATCTTATAATTGGCTTTCCTCCCACCTGTCAGGCGGTATACATTACCATTAAAATAAACACAGCTGTTGAATTTGGTTGCACCCTGGTCAACTACCCTCGTACAGACCAGTTAAATAGCTGACTTTGCTTGGTTTTGTTAAGTCGCTCAAGACAAGTCTTGATGAAGCTTTGTTGAAGCCATTTTAGTCAGTTCGTACCCCCTGTCTCAATTGCAAAGCATTGCGTCTTGTGTCAGTTCAGGGTTGTTACTCTTTTTGGGAGTACTTTCAGGTTTTAAACTTGCCAGCACGGGGAAGAAGTTAGCAGGACTCTTCTTAGGTATCACTTGGTGCTCATCTATGTGAATTCGAAACTCCTTAAAGTACTTAAAAATATTTACAGAGACAAGAAATCACTAAGCCTTTTGGCTTTCTGGTTAATTATGTCTTTGCTTGAGAAAACTGGTCGCCAACACATTCGCCGTTTCTGGTACAGTATATGTACCCATACAATTCTCTGATAGTCGGATGTCCAAACAGCTTGTTGTATCAGGTGCAGGAGTTTGATGGTTTTCAGGAAAATGAACCTTTTTCACGTAAGGATATGTTTACCTTTTTTTTTCATAAAGATGTTACACGATATGAGTCGTCCATTGCCGTCAACCAGCCTCCTATTTCATCGCTTTGTTGCTAATGTTTCAATCACTATGGCAACATGTTTATAAGTGCACACCTAAACTCTTACTAAAAATTGGAAAGTGCTGTTTCTATGACTTCCGCCACAAACATGAAACACATATTGATTTAATTAAGGGCGACCGGTGGGTCATATTCTCGCTATTACATCAATGTTCCATTTAAGCTTGACCGGTTTCTTTCATTCAACCAAAGCATATATCTGCCTCACAATGCTCGCAACTCACCAGATGTGATGGCTTATCGATGCTTCGTTATTTTCATATTTTTTTGAAATTTTGTCACCCAATAAGTTCATAGACTATGCTCAAAGATTGTGACGTCACGTAGGAGTGGAGTACCATCATTTTTCCTTGGTGGCAAGTTTAAAGACGTGGCGGCGGATGTGCGTGGGTGCAGGCATAAGGAAAGGGACGCGCAAGAGTGGGTCGACAAGCTTTATTGAAACGAGGGGTAAATGTCAAGTGTCAGTACTACTGATTGCTGACTTTTAATAAGGTGTCAATTAACTTTTATCGTATGCCATCTGTTCCATATATCGTGTTCAAATTCAATTACATAGCCTAGCATTATCTGAGAAAGAGGTCTGTATATTTTGAGAGAGTGTAGAGCATGATCTCACCGAAGCGAACATGGCACAGATATAAAGGTCTTCATTATCGAGTAAAGGAGGCACGGGCGTCAACAGGCGGGGAACGGGGTACATGCCTCCTACTTTCAGTAGTGGTGGAGTATCACATCGTTTGTCCACTCACTCTTTCCAAACCCTTAACAAATATTATGAATATGTTTGATGCTGTAGCTAACAATGACTGACTCAAAATATGTCAAATTCGAAAATGGTGAAAACAGGGGCTAAAGGCCTTGTCACACTTAGCGCGAAGCGAAGAGAAGTGCTACGATGCGATAAAAAAGTTGAAAACAATGTAATTACTTGACCCTTCCACACTAGGCGCGAAACGACGCGATAAACTGAGTTGAAATGATTACAACTTTCACCAACTTGTCTCTGAGAGATATTTTGTGTGATCAATGATGAGACAATTGCTATTTTGTCACATGACTAATCGGTAACTTGGATGTTGCTGAAAGAGGAAGAAATGGTTGCCTAAAGTGTGAAAGGACTTGCGACAAGTTTATCGTGTCGTCATAGTATCGTTTTGTGTCGTATCGTATCGCGTGCAGTGTGAAAGAGGTTTAATACTCCTGTACTGTGGGGTCTCCGAGCTTCCCGCTAGCATTAAGTCTGGACAAGATCATGTCCCCACTTTAAAGAACCCGTAGACGCCTTTGAAAGTAGGCCTGAGTAGGTTCGCTTTCACTCAGTCCAACTAATCTTTGACCCTATTTGAATTCTTTCTCTGGTAATTCTTGGAAGGCAGATGTGCCAATATGGAAGTGAAATATTGTATACATTGTCTTAGAAATGTCACAAGGTTAGATCCTTAGAAAATTATAATTGCCGTCCTAAATGCCCCAAACAGAGGAAGTCATTAGAACACAAGTTCCTACCAAGGAGGTAACCCGTGTGCCTATTTTCCTGGCGGGGTTGCAGTCGTGGGCGTTTTTGATGAGTTAAGATGGTCGGTACTTTTCTTGTCTGACATTCTGCCGGATTGATCCTTAAACATGAAAAGGTTAAATGACCATCCTTATCGCTGTGACTAAACCTCACTAAATCGTGAGGGTTGATAATAATGTATTTGCGGGGAAAAGGAAATACCACTTTATCTCAGTTAACGTAGCTTCTTTGGGGAATACTAACGTCATGTGTATATCTATAGGAAGTACTAACGCCATGTGTATTACTGTAGAAAACATTTATTGGAGTAAGGCATTTGAAAGATTGTGTTTCTTCCTAAGCAAGTATCGAAAACTCCGCAACAGGCCGTGAGATTCACTACAATTTTTACATAAACTTAGCTCTACTGCAATGGATGCTGCTGTACCAGTGGTCTAAACGACATTTCTTTTTCTGGAAAAGGAAGAGGAGTATGCAGGATTTTTCTCCCGGGGGAGGGGGGGGGGCGACTTGGAAGGATAAGAGTAAAATGTTGACAGTAAGCGGAGCGCCAGCACTAGTTGACGTGCAATGAGAATTTCTACCAATCATGCCACGCATATTGCCATAAATTGCATTTCCGATAGTGGTTGGTGTAGCCCCATCCTGCCAACCCATAGAGAAATTTTCCTCATTTAGGGTAGCTTGAATGCAAAATGGTGCTATTTTGGCAAAGCTTTGAACTCAATATTTGGTGAAATGTTCTCACTCTTGTCCGGGTGTTAGGGAGAGGTGTAGTCTAATGAATTGGGTCATGTCAGTTATGTGAGGTCGGATGTGAAAAGGTCAAGAAACAGACGAAAACGTAAAGTTTGTGCATATGTCAGCAGAGTGATTTCGCTAAACATATCAATTCTCATACTCTTCCATCAAAGGTTTCATCAGGTAAGGAGGGTAGCAACATCGCGCTCTAAGCGCGCGGAAATTGTGAGAGTTTGAGGTTAACCACACGTAAATATGTGGAATATGGCATCCTTAAATCCAGAAGATATATTCACCCCACCCTTGAGACGATTTGAAATTTTTCCCGCTCTGAAGTGGGGTGCATCCCCCATTTTCCAGTATCAGCGGTGGGGCTCAGGGTTAGGCCCCCGGAAGCTCTGTGAGTAATTAAAATTGGGACAAGCTTTTAGCTGACTCCCATAACACTGAAAGCAAACCCAGTAGCTCATAAAAATTTTCCTGATTTTGAAAGAGAAGTCAGAGGAACAGCTAGGTACGAGGTGGCCAGGTGAGAAGGTATAACCAATGCAATGTGGATTAAACACCATATTTTCTTTACAAATGTTTACAGTCATCATACATACTAGCGATAATGGGAACACGTGAAGGGCGCCGCAAGAAATTGTCTGACAAACTTTTTATATGGAGTAACATGGGTACTTTAACTCATTTACAGCACGCCACGAATGATATTTTGCTCCATGATCCGCTCTTGCTGCCCAGTCTCTACTTTCCTTTTGATTCCTTGCCGAAGGCAAAAGGCATCTGTGCAATCACTCTGGCGAGTATGTGTAGGTGTGTGTATGTATGTGTGTTTGTGAAGCTTGGCTTGTAAACACGATATCTCAAGATAGCAATGATAGTTACTTCTCATACTGGGAATATGGAGGAAGATTCCTATTGTTTTTGGTGGAGCTCAAAGGTCATGTGAGGTCACCAGAGGTCAAAAACCAAAAACCTTGGTACATAGATTTGTCATTTTAAGAGAGAGAGAATCCAGGGGCTTTGTTGGAGATCAAAGGTCATCTGAGGTCACCAGAGGTGAAACTATGAAAACCTTGTAACTTACATAGACAGTGGGCGGTACCTTCGAATTGTGTCATATCGTGACCATGGAAAAAATAGGGCGGAATTTACCATTCCAAAAATAAAATTATAGAGAACACCGTGTATTTTTTTAAAAGCATAACTTTTACAGTAATTTGTATCCTAATTCTAATTACCTTAGTATGAACACGTATGGAGGATGCTGTGACTTAGAAATACCCTACGTATAATGGGTTTGTCGATGATGTAGTGGACAGTGCTCCTATTCTCACACAAACGGCCCGGGTTCGAATCCCATCTAGGACACTTACGTTTTTTTTTGTTATTTGATTTTTGTTGGAATTTCATAGGTTATGTGAGGTCATCAGAGGTCAAATTTTGAAAACGTCATAAAACATATCTCAAGAAGGATAATTTGAGGGATAGCCTCAGTGCAACAAAGCATTTCTTTTCGGTAAGGAATCACTAAGCCTTCAGGCTTTCTGGTTTTTTTTCTAAGTTTCAACCCTGGGGCGCTCGCCCCTATCAACCCCCGAGCCTGCAGGTATGGGCAGGCACATCATATTAGTGAAGCAAGAGCCCGTGTGAAAAGACGCGTTTGCTCGACACTTTCATCCATCTCTCTGAGCGGGTAGACTCTCAGTGGTATCAAGAATTCCAGCTATACAACTTCTTAAGTCTTGAAGATAAATCCCCCGGTGTAGGGCCCGCGTTTCTTCATTTAGGCTAATGAAGAGTGGTTTGCCAAATGATTATTGATTCCTTGACAAAGGTAGGAATCTATGCAAGTACGCTGGCGAGTGTAGTTAGTTAGATCAGGGAGTTGCAACTCCCTGGTTAGATAGGGTTCAACACCTTAACTTGTAACCTCTTGGTTAAGTCTAGTGGCGCCCAAGGCCTTTTTTCTAGTTGTGTGGCACTGGATTGTTTTCCCTTACTCTATTGCTTATGCGGAGCATCACGCACAACGGCTGTAGATATAGAGCTGGCGAGTGTAAATGTGCATTATATTGTGATATCTAGCATAAAAACATGATATGGCAGGTACTCTTCATGCCATATTGACAGAAAGTATCCTATTGTTTTGATGGCAGTCAAAAGTCATTTGGGGTTACTAGAGGTCAAAAACTGAAACCTTGTAAAAGTGAAATTTCAAGATAGCAATGATGTTTGTCCTTCATATTTGGAATATGGATTTATCACATTGAAAGGGAATAACCTTTTTGTGTTTGGAGGTAACAGGTTATTTTAGGTCACCAGAGTTAGAGAACTGAAAACCTGTGAACACGTTATATCAAGATATGAATGATGGATGCTCTTCATACTTGGTGTATTGGTTTATCATTGAGAGGTATGTTCCTGTTGCTTTTGGTCGAGATCAGAGGTCATGTGAGATCAGCAGAGGTCAAAATCAAAAACCTTGCAAACATGATGACATCTCAATGTAGGAAGGGTGGATACTTTTCGTACTCAGTATATGACTTTGTTATGTTAAAGGGAAGAGCCTTCTTGTTTTTTGTGGAGATTAGAGATCACCTGAGGTCACCAGAGATCAATAATTGAAAACCTTGTAAATGCGATATCTCAAGTAAACGTGAATTAGAAAGCATTAACAGTTTCTATACTTGACATGTGGGTGTGTTATTGTCAGTTGATGAACCCTATTATTTTTGGAAGAGGTCAAATGTTGTCTGAAGTCACCGGAGGTGAAACTTTGAAAACATTGGAATTTGCTTGTTATTGGATATCTCAAGATAGGAATGATGGATATGCTTCGTATACATGCTTGTCATATTGAGACAAAGAACTCTATTGTGTTGGGAGGGGTCATAGGTCATTTGAGGTCACTAGAGGCAAAAAACTGAAAACCTTGAAAATGTGATATCTTCAGATTCAGATAGGAATCATAGATGCTTTTTATAATTGGCATGGGCATGCACTCCAGTTAGTAGATAAACCCTGTTGTTTTGGTAAAGGTAAAAGGTTATCTGAAGTCATTGAGGGTCAATTGGTAAAACCTTGCATCTGCTTACAAACATAGTATGTCAAAGAGGAGTAAGATTGATGGAGCATACACATAGCATGTGGATGCCCCCATATTGGGTAAAAATTCCCATTGTTTTTGGTAGAGGTCAAAGGTCATTTGGGGTCACGAGAGGTCAAACTGTGAAAGTTTTGCAAGTATGGTATTTCTTGAAGGGTAAAGTTGATGGATCTTACAGTTGGCTTTTCTCCCACCGATCTGCAGGTATATCATCAAAAGCAGCTACACAGCAGATGCAGTTTGCCGCACTTTTGATCTGAAGCATCCTTTTGCACACTAGTTAGTAGTGACTTGGCATGCTTTTGTCAAAGCCATTTCAAGACATGTCTTGATTAAACTGTCGGAACTATTCAAGTTAGTTCTTGATCTCACCATTGCAAGACTCTCTGATGGCTTTAGTTAAATCTTGTGTCAATTCAGGGTTCTTACTTCTTTTGGAAAGTAGCTTCAGGTAATTTCCTGCAGTCGAAGGTAGCTAGCAGGACGTCCCTGCGCACCAAGTTGTCAGTGCTCGTGTTTCGAGGTGAGGGATGGGTTGGGGAAAGTTTGAAACGCTCACTTCAGGTGTGGAGAATGGAGTCTAATCCTTTCATCTGGTTGTACATGCAAATCTGTACGCAGCTTGTGAACGTTATAATCATCAAGTCTGAAAGAGGTAAACACGAATGCTAGCTGAATGGTTTCGGAATGAGAGAAAAAAAGAAAAATGAAAAACAGTTTAAAAAACCTCCTCAACGTTTATGACTTCAGCTCCATATGGAGAATCTATCAACCGTGTCAGCAACCCGTCTATGTATATCAAAACCTGTGATAAACCGAAGGAAATTGGTCATGCTCTCTGAAAATGATAGTTATCAATAGGTTAATTGGAAGGATTTATTATCTTGTGTCGTCATCCGATTTCATCCAGTCAAGTACAATTTGAAGCTTATTATCTGACATTTTGTTCAGAGATGCACAATTTGGCATCGCAATGACCTATTAACCCACTATCTTTAATTTGAACCCAAAGGAACCCACGCAGCATGTTTAAACTAGTATATTGGATCCACATAAGAAAAGTACCAATATTTAGACAACTGGCCAGAGTGTTACAACTAAGAAACCTTTGCATGCATCTATTTTATGTAAAGTTCGAAAGCTAACTTAGGTGTCCAAAATTAGCACACCTGTCTCTGCAAACTGAAATCTTTTAATTAGCTCAGTATGGGACATTATCGACAAATGGATGGAGCCATTTTCCTCATTTTGTTCAATTACATAATGAATGGATCGATCGGCTGGATTGCCACGATTGAGGGGGTAACGTTGACTAATTTGGGTGCTTCACGGAGTCTAGCACAAAAAAGGGAAGGGTGGGAGATGGAGAGTCCGAGCAGATATGTCTGTAATATGGGCAAAATATACAATGGCGTAGCCACAAAATTTTTCATAGAAGGGAAGGAGGAGGAACTCCTATTTGATAAGCGGCTTTCAAATACAGAAGCTGTGTTTATTTTCAATGCGGTGGCTGGTGTGGGGATGGGGTGCGAGATTTGTTGGGCGGAAGCCTTGCTCTAAGCCCCTCCCCTTTCGTAGCTGCCCCACTGAAACCCACATATACCCTTACACATAAAACGTTCTGCTTAGAGCACCGTCACTAGTACCAGGGAGTTGTTACAACTCCCTGCTAGTACTTATGATATCGGACTTTTTGGGAAACCTGGAAAGTTCCGGGCACAGTCAAATGCTGAAAAGGATTATCAGATTTTGTGATTATCTGCTGCAGTGTTTATTACGCTTCAAAATGGTCAGGAGACAGAGGTGTTTTTAGACAGCCTGTGTCTGCTGCCCTTTATTCTTAGCACTAATGAAATGACAATGCTTTTAATCTTTTCCCTCGGTAGAATCTAGAAATACTTCACAGAACGCGAAGAAGAGAGCCTACGAGAAGAGAAATCGATGTGGTTGTAGAATGGCTGAAGAGGAATCTACCAACAATGGGACTAGAATGTGAGTAGAAAATCTTATACCTGCCAGGTGTTATTTACTTTTATACAGTGCCTCTGAAGTTATTGTTTTTAGGAAGATGAATCTTTGAAAGCATGTATATGTTATAAAGCATGTATATGTTATGTAAAGCATGTTGTGAGTCTTTCGAAGAGAAGCAGTTGTAGTCAAGCAAATTACTTAAGAACATACTTTTCCAAAGTCCCACCGACTCTCTGGCGAAGAGCCAATGGGCGAAACCAAACGTTACTCCCGAAGGAGTTCTGCTCCTCACAGGAGATACGCAACAAAATTAATTACAAAACACATTAACTGTGCCGGTCGTTTCGAATTGCCTTGCATATCACTTCTTGCATCACTTCTTGATGACATGGTTGGACAGGTCCGACCCAACAACTATGTGTCGGGGCCGGAAGTGTGGCGTGTAGTCCACAGTAAGTCACTTGATTACCGCCGGCGAGACCTGCTGTGGCGAATTGCACACGACGCCATTGTAACTAATCTCAAGCGTCTTCGGTGGCGTCTTGGAGATGGCATTTGCCCCCGCACTGGATGCACAAAGTGGGAGAGTGTGCCCCATGTGTTTTGGCAGTGTGGCTTTGTGGCCCTCCTCTGGGAATGGTTTCAAGTCCTGGCTTTTCGCCTCACGTTCTCTAACACCTGGGCGGTCAGCCAGGACTACGCTTTGTATGGTCTGTCACCCCCGCCCATGCAATACAAGTGTTCGCGGGATACTTACCTTTGTTTCGGCCTCCATAAAGCTGGCCTTATGGAGAGACCGATGTAATATTGTATTTAGAGGAGAGGGGAGGCCTGCGGACGTCGTCCTGGCATTGGTAAAAGCGGAGGTTAAGGTGAGGGTGGAGGCTGACTTCGTTCGTTTGCCATGGTCGACGTTCGGCAGGCGGTGGGGTCCGCTTGTTTCGGTTCGGGCTGGCCGGGTGATTGTTAACTTGTAATATTAACTTACCTGTAAATAATGTTGAGTAATTAGCTAGGGTTTGGGGTGGTCGGAAGGGGGCTGAAATGTGGGTGTTGTTTGTTTGCCACAGAAATTTTGTTTGCCAGCCCATGTAAATGGGTATGTAAATAGTTCACAGTTACGTTTTCATCCAGTCCGGTTTGGGTTTTGTGTTTGTCTGTGCCCGTTTCTACGCACGTAAAAAGCGCACTTCTTGCATGAAAAGTTTTCCCACACAAATGTCTCACTTGCCACGAAACATCTCCGTTCAAAAGCGCTACGTAACGTATGGAAAATTGCAATGACCTTGGGGTTATCATTGTATCACCTGTTTGCGTCTGAAGCATGCGAGATGGTCATTTATGGAAAGGCAAAATTCATTAATCCATATGGTTCATATTTTCCCAGTATAATAACTAATTGTAATAGGTCTCTTCTGCAGTAATAACAACTGTTTTAGTTCCTCCCCCTGAGTGGTTGTGGTGACAAAGCTAGTCCACTACTGCTGAAGATATCGCAAGAGATTTTTAACCCTTTTCTCTACTTTCTTCGGACGAGTGTTTGAATTGCTTGACCAATCACAAATTTTAGTGATGTTACCGTGGATGATTTCGCGTGTTGTGAGTTTGCCTATCATAGGGCGATTTTCATTGCTATTACATCTGTAAACTTTTAACATGTTTCCCCAGTGTGCAATCCAGAGGACGCTTACGAGGGGCTAAAATGTCCGGGCACGGATGAAGTTGACGATCTGTGCGTACGGTGGGACGAAATCTGCGACGGTGAACAAAAGTGTGGGCTTCGAAAGAGGGAGTTATGCATTAATACACGTATGGAAGAAGAAGGTTTGGTTCGTGAGGTTGCGGAGGACAAATGCAACGGTGACGAATCTAAAGATATGTGTGACGTAAAAGAAAAAGAGCCACCGAGTAAGTATGATTACAGTGTAGATTGCATAATATACGCTGATTTAAGTGTTTCTCGTCCCTCGATGGATACTCAGTCTGATACTTTCATGGGAAGGAGTAATTGTATAGAGAATGAGAAAGCACGGCACTTTCAATAGCCTAATGATGAACAAACCCTTAGGTGTGATCATTCGATTAGGACTTTAGTCAAACCATTGGTTGTAACACAATAGCCTTACAGTTATTGACCAAATTCTTGAATCGGTTTAGGCTTCTCAGTATCCAAAAGGGGTGGTTTGGAGTTAATGCCAATCAGACTGATCGTCCTGTGGGGTTCAATACCCAGCTTAAGTAATCCCTCTTTGTGATTGTCTACTGCCCTCTCTTTTTTAAGTTTTCCTTCACCAAATGTATTTTGTCTTCCTTCATGAAGGACCGGTGCATGGTTTCGAAAACTCGTCAAATTATGTATTACTGGCTAGGTCATTGTACTTTTCTTTTTCCAATCGTAGGATGCGGAAGAGACTACGAACTCAATAAAAATTTCAGCTCAGTTGAAATCACGTCACCGCAGTATCCCAACTCCTATCCTGGAGACCTGAATTGTTTTTGGCGCGTCAAAGGTCCACCCGGCTCCAAACTTGCGATTCATTTCTTGGAGTTTGATTCCGAAGCCAATTATGATTACCTCAACTTGGGCGTGGGCCATAAATGTGACCCAGTCGATCGGATGAAATTCGCAATTTACAAGCATTCCGGATCTTCCCTTCCCAATCCGTCATCCCTTATTGTTAATAACAATGAAATATTTACAAGCTTTCACAGTGATTACCATGATGACGGACAAGGGTTCAGATTGGAAGTATCTATTGCAGAAACAGGTGAGTTAAGGACAAAAAGGCAACGGTACCTTTTTGTGTTTAAGATTGGTCCAACACATACCATCGATGTTTAGGGCCTGCGTAGTGTGAGGCCTGGGGAGATAAACCTCGAACCTCGGGTCCCGGCTCGTGACAGCGAATTGGGAGGGTGTAAATCGTACAATTTTGCATTAGTACGATATGCACTCTTTGAAGTAAATGGGTCAAAGGAATATTTACTAGTGATTCATACCTTGAAGGGCAGTTGTGTAGCTACCACGAAAGTGGCAGAAGTCCGTGGCTTATAAGTTATAATTTCACATTCTTTGGCTAACCAACTCAAATTTGGTTTCCTTTAAAAGGCTCGTTCAGCTGGGGAAAACCGTAGGCTGCTCTTAGATTAAAAACCTATCTTACTTCGACCTGGTAGTATCCGGGTTGCCAGATTTGCTGTGGCGAAACCGGCCAAATTGCCGGCCAAATCACATGCAAAAACGCCAAATCAGAACAAACTTCTCACTTGACGAAAATTGACCCTGTATTTATGTAAAGTATAACACTTGTCAACGTTTTCAAAGTTTTTAATACGATATATATCATTACATACTCAATCTATTATTGATACAAATGGGGTGTAAATTGTAAACCCGTTACGTCCCACTCGGGTGACTACTAAAATCGGGGGAAAAGAAGGGTTTTTCTTGATATTAGGTGAAAAAAGAGGGTGTTTTATTTTAATTTCCATTAAGCCCCCCCAAAACGCCAAAAAACGCCAAAATGCCGTTTGGCGTGCACTTTCAATTTTTACCGGCCAACAAAGGTAGAAAAACGCCAAATTTGCCTATTTTGGCGTTTAAAACGCCAATATGGCAACCGTGGGTAGTATTAGACATCGTGTGGACAATTGTAAGTCAACGTTGTCTTGCATGATTAATAATCATTGTTCTGATTTATTTTAAGAGTGAACTGAATGTGTTCTGCAAGCAAGGCCCGAATTTGGTATTTTGTCTTCGGTACGAAGAGATAGTACACGGTCCTGCTTAATTAAGATACCAGAGCACGACCCCTCCGTCACATGGGGGCCCAACTTCCCTACCTGTCTCTTAAAAGTTCGCACTTTACAGTGACAACTTATTAAAATAGTCACTCAGTTCTGAAGTAAGATGCAATGTTCCTTTGTATATCATCACAAAACTACTGGTCTGTTTTTTATCTTTAACACCGACGTAGGTAGCAGTGGCATTACAGTGGCTCCACCAGTATACAATACAAGTAAGTTCTGCCAATTGGTTAATGAAAACTAGTTTGTAAGATCTTCCATTTCTGCTAATGCGTAGGGATATTTTTCCCGTGCTTAGCCGTCATTGCTGAAGAAAATCCATACGAAAACCCAGATAACTCTCCGAAATTCTTCAATACACTGTCCGAGAAATCGGTTTAGCCCCGACTGCAGACAAGGGGGGGGGGGGGGGGGATGCAGCCTTTAATCCATTGGCTAGTACGCCTGTGCACTTTTGTAAAATTTTTATTTTATGAATAGGTTCCATTTTTACAATTTGAAATACCTCATAAGCTCATGTATGCTCCACAACATGTAGGATACGAGTTTAACCAACATATGCCCAGACATTCTTGTTAATCGACGTCAAGTTATTTGAACGTAAATCCGTTGAGACCGATATACCGATTTTGATTTACGTTATCCGATATCGATGGGCTGTACGACATAAAAACAAGTAAGAAGTCAGATGGCTTTATTATATGAAACCACTTCATAGCACGGTCAGTTGGTGTCACATGCTTAGTTATTTTGTATATATCGCTTATTTTACACATGCTGTCAACCAGATAACGTAAAACGGGGGGGGGGTAGGGGGAGGGGGCTATATGTTCAAACTGTTTCAAGCATTAAATGACCCGGAGAAGATTCGAGGAGCTCGAATTTCTTCCCCGGAATTTGTTGTTGATAGAGTGCTGAAAATTTCATTGCAATTTTATGAGATAAGGCCTTCAGAACCATGGAAATCGTATCAAAGCTTGCCTCAGGTCAGCAAATTCGTCGAGGCCTATTCCGCCGTACTGGTGTCTTATGCATGATATACGTGGACGTTTTGACGAATTTGTGACAACTTTGTGTTTCAGAGTGCGATATCCTACAATCTCAGTGTTATAAATACCAAATTTTCTCCTTTTTTAGTTACCTACGCTTAGTTCAAGCAAAACTATAGTGGCAAATTTGTGATCAAGGTCCAGAGTTTTTGCAATCAGGGGTGTTTGGAATGCTATAGTTTCTGGCCTTAGCCCCACCATCAGGTCATTGTTAGTCTGCTTTAGTCCCATAAGACGTCCCTCCCAAAAAGCGCCACGTTTCGTCATTGTGAAAATGTTCTGGACCCGACACTGTCTGCCGGAGATGATCATTCGATGTTGTTAAGTATGGGTCTCGCCCTCCAGAATGAGCTCCCTTTTTCCAGACTCCCCCGTATCCATCCTGCTGTTTTCTTTATGTCTACTGTCAGTATAAAACCCCGTAAGAGTGACCGTGACTCCAAACAAAAGAGACGGAGATAATGCAAATATTACAGACCCCGCCACAAACGAGTTTGTCGAGAAATGAAGTTAATCAACTTATAAAACAAGCTAAGAGAAATTATTTCCAATGTGCAATTTCGAGTAAATCTGGTGACACCAAGACTATTTGGAAAATATCAAAGAATATTCAATCCAGTAATACCACTGAACCAGATAATGGTATAAGCCTTTTGAATGTAAATAATGCAGATGGAACTGACGAGAAAGGTACAGCCACTGCTTTCAATTCTTTGTACACCTCTATCAATGACTGTTATGGTACAAGAAATAAATGTCAAGAAAATAAGAGTATAGAAAAGCCGCAGTTATATATTACTAAGAGACTACAATTTTATTAAACCTTACAATACTGAAGAATTTGTTTAAAGTACTTGTCAAGTATGGAACATCAAAGGAAAGAGAGAAAGACGAAATAAGTGCCTATGCCCTCAAATAAAGTGTAAAGTATATAGCATAACTTGTATCATCAATCTAAGAATCAACAAGTACATTTCCTACTGGATGGAAGACAACCAAAATCATACCTTTGTTTAAAACAGTATATTTTACCATTGTTTTGATTACTGTAGTCATATTTGGGAAACTTGCACTACGGAGAATTTGCACTCTGGTGAATGTAAAAAAAAAAGAAAAAAGAAAAATGGCAAAACAGAGCAGCAAGAATAATACTAGACACATCCTACGAGGCAAGAATGACAGATCTTTTCAAAGAACTGGGGTGGAACTCCTTCACTATTCGACAGAAGCGTAGGCTAAACAAGCAGTTATGATGTATAAGTCCCTCAATGGACTTGCTCCGACATATATGAAGGACATGTTTATTAACACTTATGAAATCCATTCACTCCATTTAAGGCCAATATCATCACTTAACCTATACCAGCAGAAAGGCAGAACCTGCAGAACTCAAAGCAAAAATAAATAAATAAATAAACAAATAAATAAACAAATAAATAAAATAAAAAATCACGTTTTTGCACATTGGTGTGAAAGTATGGAATGAATTGCCTCAGTATGCCAAAGAGACACCAGACCCCACCCCATTTAAACGCATTTGAAAGAGTTATTTTAATCTATTTTATTTCAGAATTTTACTACTTTTTTTCGATCAGTTCTAGCTGAGCTTTCGAAAACAGTTTTTCTGTACTTCTTCAATTGTTACTTACTGTTGATCTGAGTTTTGATTAACTATTCAAATGTTAAACTATTTATAAGTATGATACTCGTCTTTATTGTTTTTAATTTTCAGTGGATGTTCTAGGTGTTGTTTAAAACTGTCTCTGCTTTGGAAATTACTGTTTTGTTTTCTGTATGTTATTTTAATGTGCACTTAATATTTTCTGAGGCCTCTGGGAAGATAAGATCTGATGAGCTAACAGAGTTTCTCTCTCGAAATAAAATTGAAATGAAAATGAATAATTCCCCACCCTCCATTTGCTGTAATCTACATTGAGGCTGTTTGGCAGACTACAATATTTTTTAAATGTCCAAACGGCCATGCCAGAAGAGATAAAACAGATCTATGATGAGGAAAGTGTGTTAAATCTTCTGGCAAACTATTATTGACAAAATGAGTATCCTCTTCAACAAATTCTAATCTGGCATTATTCTCGTTTAGACAAATCAATTTAATTGGATAAATATTAAGTTTTATCTCCTTCTCTCTTTTTTATCTTGTCTTTTTTATTGTCGTTTTCATCTATTTTACTCATGCTAGCGTGTGGAGGGAAAATACAAATTGAAGCTAATGAAGGGGCAGTTATCTCGTCGCCGAACTATCCAAACAAGTATTATAATCTCTACCAATGCGACTGGTTAATCCAGCTTCCAAAGGGACGCCGAATGGGCCTTAGGTTCAGAGATTTAGTAACTGAGAAAGGAGCGGTAAGTAAAAATCGTCCCACCGCTGCCACCAAATTGAGTGTGTGTGATGATACCGCAAAGAAGTACAAAAGATGCGATGCATTGATGTAAAGATCATGCTGATCTGAAACAAATGTCCAATGTTAAAATGTACTTGATGGATGCATGCTACATCACAGATCAACTTTGAACTGGTCTTTATCACAGAGGTGGGGTGATTATTATGGCCCAACTTTTTCCTCCATGTATCAAAGTACACTCCGAGAACCTAGTTGAGGACTTATTTACTGGCGGGGAGCACGGAATGAAGAAAACAGTTATAACGGCAGCAACCAATGCAGTTCAAAGGAAACATCTTAGTTGTGACCAAAGTATCTTTACCGTTAGAAAAACGAGGGTACCCTTTCAGGACACTAATGTACATTAGGAAGATTTCCGTATCCCTCTTAATCATACTCATTCGTGGTAATAAAAACAAGAAATTTCTTTGGAAATATTGTAAAACGTTTAGACAGTACAGTTCATTGCTTAGCCTTTACTGTTACGAGAATATAATTAGCCCGTGATATGTAATTTACAAGAAAAAATACCTTTCCATTACAATGAGCGTGAGACCGCCACAAGGAAGAAATTTGGGAAAGTAGTTAATAGAGTCTGCGACACTTATTAAAAGCCGCTCAGCGGAAAATCACGTTTTCCTGTGTTTTCGACTAAGCTCTTGCGATTACTTGCAATTCTTTTTTTAAACGCTGAACCTGGCAGTATGCCATTGGGTAGGGATACCGGTTAAAAGGGTATCTTTGGCAAGTTATGTGACGATAACAATTGACGATTTACCTTAGGGTTTGGGGGCACTTCAGTTTCGCAAGATAAACTGAGTACTCGTCTGCCGTTCCCATGACTGACGTCATTGACTTTTCAGTATAGAGTGGGGGTGATGTAACGGCAATGTTATGGGCGGTAGATGGGAAATCAATGTGCTTGAAATTACGTAGGTCAAATGCTCAAACAAAGGAATAGTGGACACCAAGGTGTCCAGGGATCGCTGAAGACTTATTTTGCATCAAAGCGGTTGGGCGCTACAGTAGGTCCGTGTAATTTGTTTTCCTTACCCATACCTTATTGCTACATTTCTGTTTTGCGAAGCAACTACCTATTTCGTACTCCCTCCGAAGAACACCAACCATTATATAAACCAATACAACCACTTTGGTGGAGAGAAAGAAACAATTTTCTATAGAAAGTCGTCTTCATGAGAGAGATACGGAGGAAAATTTTGTAATTGGCAGAACCTTGACGTAAAACACTATGCGACAAAACTTTCTGAAAAGTCTGTTAATACGATGAAATCGTAAAGAGTTGCTATTAATTGAAGTAACAGATTTGGATAGATGAAGTGCGTAGTTATTTCCGTACTGCAATGACGGATAGCCAATTTGCTGGTTGAGTGTCGTTCAATGAACAGACCTCACCTTGAACCCAACGTGCGAGCATGGCAGGCGGAACGAAACTATTGCACACTGCGAGCGCACGTAATGCCCACCGGAAAAAGTGATATGGTAGTTGAAAGTACGATATCACTGGTTATGTACTTTAATACCGTGTGAAGATGTCGCACGTAACACTTACCGCGATATATTAGTTATGCATACCGCGGTTTTTTCATCTTATATAGGCAACACGAATATATACGTGTACGCATGAAGATCAGATGACTTAGTAAATTGATAAACGAAGCATCTTTCCAAGAACAGTGAACCATTACTGTTTACATCGGTAATATTCGGTAGCTGTTACTCTTCCTTTTGCACGAAATTTGAAACACATCATGGCCGTAGCCTGAGCAAACTCCCAAGGAGGCAGTGAATGGCACTTTTTGGTTTCGTCGAAAGAGAAACCTATGATGGCGTGTGTATGTGTGTGTATGTGTGTGTGTGTTTGTGGCACTAAGCTCGTTAACACGATATCTCAAGTAGGGGAACTCCGACAGTTTTCATACTTGGTATATGGATGCCTCATATTGAGAGGAAGATCATTGGTTTTGGTGGAGGTCAAAGGACAGCTGAGGTCACCAGAGGCCAAACTGTGAAAACCTTGTTAACAGGATATTTCAAGACAGAAAGCATGGATAATCTCCATACTTAGCATGTGGATACATTACATCAAGAGGAAGGACTGTATTATTTTTTGTGAAGGTCGAAGACCACCAGGGGTCAACGGAGGTCAAAATCTGAAAACCTTGTTAACACGATAGGGGAGGTGTGGGAGAGTTGAGCCATTTTTTGCTTTTGATGATGCTGTCAACAAATGAACACATTTTAAGGATGATGTAAATGATGATACAGACTACATGTATCGGGGCATGCATGTTGCCTATATGAGCCCTTTAGCATAAATCAATTGGGCGTGGCACGCTGTCACATAAAAAAAAATCAAAATGGCTCAACTCTCGCTGCGTATGGGGAGAGTTGAGCCACTGTGCTGGGAGAGTTGAGCCATTTTGTAGTAAAGCTTTTCTCATAACAAATGTCACATTATGGTAACTTAAGGTTTGATTGTGGAAGAAACTTCTGGTTCAGTAATCGGAGAAGACCTTCACACTGTCTTTGCCTAATGATATGCATTGTAGTTTTATCAATCTGAAACACCCTAGCTGATATCTCTACGAACAACCCTTCTTTTGTCCAGTCCCTGTTGTATTCCAATACGTAGGAGGGTGCCCAAACATATTTCTATCTTTGCAAGTATTGAAAAAATATTGAAAAAGCATTGAACATATAAAGGTGTAATTATATCACGACCGCCACCCCTTTAATTGCCTATGTAAAAGAGATACCCCACATAATGTTGTGAACAAATGTAGCACTTAAACCACTCTTTAACATGAAAAAAAATTAATGGGCTGTTTTACCATAAAAAAATTCTATTTTCTCAGACATATGAAAAACGTTTTTAAGAAAATTCTAAATAAAACAGTAGTTTGGGATGTATTACAGACACCCCCTTGCAACACATACACTTTGCACACATATGAAACACCCTCTCCTTGTATTTAGTAAAGGCTACAATAAAGATATCCGTTGTAGTACATTAAAATGTAGTATAAATGTGTGCATAGATATGGATTATTCATAAAGAAATGCTTTCGGGAGAGTTTTGTCACTTAGAGTTGAGCCATGGCTCAACTCTCCCCAATGCCACATTTTTTTATCAAACCCCATGGCTTGGCAGCTGATTGCATCAATCATATTGATAGTTCTTAAGGAGCAATTTAGTAGCTATATAATGCTTCTAATATTTCAGTTTTATCGTCTACCATAAAGGTGAGAGAAATCTACATAGCTGATTGTCTAGTTTTGACTTTTGATGACCAAAAATTGTTTTTCTCGAACAACTGTAACAAGATGCAAAGCAATCAAGTGTCTGCTAAATGGGAATAGAGGTAATAATATTCAGTACCAACAAATGGCAGCGACTAAGTATATTCACCTCCTACCAAGTCATGAGGAGGCCTGGCTAAACTCTCCCAGTGGCTCAACTCTCCCACACCTCCCCTATCTCCAGATAGGAAGTGTGGAAAGAAGGCATACTTGCGTATGTGAATGTATTATATAAAGAGAAAGATCCTTATTGATTTTGGAGGAGGTCAAAGGTCATCTGAGGTCACCAGAGGTCAAACCCTGAAAATATTGTTAATACGATATCTCCACGAGGGAAAGTTCGACAGTTCTCATACATTAACATGGATGCCTCATATTGAAATGAAGATCCCTGTCGATTTTGCTGGAGGTCAAAGATCATCTGAGGTCACCATAGGTCAAACTCTTGAAGCATTGTTAACACTGTATCTCAAGTTAAGAAACATGGATACTCTTCATGTTTACCATGTAGATGCATTGCACCGAAACAAAGTACTGTATTGCTTTTGGTGGGAGTCAAAGGTCATCAGGGGTCATGGGAGGTCAAACGCTGAAAACCTTGTTAACATGATATCTCCAGATAGGAGCATGGAAACTAGTCATGCTTGGTATGTAGATGTATTATATTGAGAGGAAGATTGCTATTGATTTTGGTGAAGGTCAAAGGTCATCTGAGGTCGCCAGAGGTCAAACTCTGAAAATGTTGTTAACACTCTATTTCGAGTAACGAAGCATGGGTACTCTTCATGCTTACCATTGTGGATGTATTGCATCAAAAGGAAGGAATGTATTGTTTTTGGTGGAGGTCAAATGTCATCAGAGGTCTCCGAGGTCACACTCTGAAAACCTTGTTAACACGGTATCTCCAGACTGGAAGCATGGATACTCTTCATATCTAGTATGTAGGACATTTTATCAAGAAGGTGGACCCTTTCAATTTTGGTGGAGGTCAAATACTCTAAAACCTTACAACAGTTTGTTGCAGTATCTGACGGCCGGAAACATGGATTGCTTTGTAACTTAGCATGTAGATGCATTATACAACTTAGAGGAAGTGTCGTATCATTTTTGATGAGGGTCAAAGGTCATCTGAGGTCACAGAGGTCAAACTCTGAAAAGCTCGTAAACAATTATTTTAAGAAAAAAAGCATGATTACGTCTCATGCTTAGCCATGTAAATGCACATTGACTGAAAGTGCCCCACTGTATTTGGTAGAGGTCAAAGGTCATCTGAGGTCTCTGAAGGTCAACATTTAAAGAACTTTCATTACAGGATATTTTATGATTTGAACTCAAAAGAAACGTGATATTTATTTACCATAATGCTGCTGTTGATGCTTATGTGTACAGTGAAAGGTCATTTCAGTTTATCAGAGATCAAAGTCTGAAAAAAACCTTGTCTTTGAGAAAATTTGGCATAATATGTATGGTGGCTTAGATGCAAAATGGTGCTATCTATCAAAACTTTGAACTTTGAATTTTTCGGTTGTTCAATAGCATGGCTCAATGCTAATTGTCATGTGTTGTAGGCCTATCAAATTTTCTTTTTCAAAAATGCCTCCCACATTACTGGTTAGCGTTGTAACGTGCATCTAATCCCTTTTGTATTGGTTTCTTGCCGAAGGCAAAAGGAATCTATGCAATCACGCTGGCTAGTGGATGCATATATATATATATATATATATATATATATATATATATATATATATATATATATATATATATATATATATATATATATATATTATATAAAACACATTTCAAAGATGACATAATAAGAGCACAGATACGTTAAAAACGGCAAATATTTCGCACGCTGTTTTTACCGTATCTGTGCTCTTATAATGCCATCTTTGAAATGTGTTTTATTGTTTGTTATGTTACATGGAGCATACGTGAATTTTTCTCATATATATATATATATATATATATATATATATATATATATATATATATATATATATATATATATATATATATATATATATATATATATATATATATTATACATTCGTGACAATCACCACGTTTTAATGATGAGTCAATTTTGCCGGATAGGAACTTGTACGTTCACAGACATCGTTGAAATTTTTGTGAACAATGTCGTCTACTTTTATTTCGTGAATTTGTTTGCTCGACTTTCATTAGAAAGAACTACGGCGTCCGTAAATCAGTTTAACTTTGACATCATACTAACGATTCAATTCAGATCAGCTGAACACACAATTCATTTTAAGACGCATCAAGACAGGGAGTCTGTTGCAACTCTCTGAGCAGAAGCAGCCTGAGTCGCTAGTTTTGCGGTCTCCACCAAAATCAGTGCATTACGCAAAACCAATAATAACTGGGTAAAGTGCTTGTGCTCTGCAGGGTGCATCAAGAGAGCCCGGAGAAACAGCCCTAAGGTAAGGGTATCTGGTTAATCTCTTGCATTTGGGCCAACTTTCGGAAAGTGCGCGCCACCGGCGTCCGGTCATTACTGTCACCATGTATCACATAAATTTGCCAATTATGTGACAGAAGACTACATTCATGGGCTCATTGACAGATCCGTTAAAGAGAAAATGTCACGAACGTTTGATAATTTATTAGGTGTGACAAAGCAGGGGTCGTTGACGTGAGAATCGGTTTCCTTTCCAAATTCTTACCTTTAAGCCTGTTTGGTAGACTTATCTTATCGTAACCAAAAGCGCGTGTCTTCAATCGTTTGGAAATAACATCATTCCCACAAGCCTCCATATGCTGTTTCCGTTTTAGAAATGAGGAGTTTCATCAAGGGGATACGGCATTCCCCCAGGTAGTTGCTAGCAACTCCCTGCCCAAACATATTTAGGAATAACCCTAGAGTTCTAAATACAGTTGATTACTGCACTTTGATTGACAGTCAGTCAAATAATGTAGCTTCACTCTGGTTGGTTAACAATGACTTGTACAGTCAGTTGTGTTCCCAATTTAGCTCACCCACACACACCTCTGTGAAAATAGTGCCTCAAGCAATTTGAACGCAGTCTGGAGGTGCACTAGGGAAGGTGGTCTGGTTTAAATTGGAGCCTGGGGGGACCTGAAGTAAACTTAGTGGGAAAAATTGGTGACTGGAGACGCCTATCAATAAAGGGTCGGCGCTACAGTCTGCAACAGTTGGGTAAAACTAATCTCAGCAAAACTGGGTGCTGTGAAAATACTGAAAACTGGTAACTACCCATTGTCAGTATTTTCACATATGTACCCTCTGTTGGGGTGAAATTTTTACCCAATGGTTTCCAGAGTGTAGTAGCATAACGCTGAGCCCGTGTGGCTTAGATAAACTTTCTTTAATGTGGTATCTTTGTCTTGGATCCACCCAAGCTGCGATATCAAATCTCCGAGTCCTCACAACAGCGAGATTGACTGAATAACTTCAGTATAGTGCTGTAAAGCTATGAACGTTGAACATTGTTCAACTCTGGGCTATGCCAGTGATTGGCCTTGAAGAGCAATATATGGTTCTTATAGCTTTATAGTGCGAGAAAATTTGGAAGTAAAAGCCGACTTTTAAGGGAGAAGAATTAATGAATTGTCGTTATGATTAGATAAAAGTAGGCACACGATGCACCTTTCCCTATCGTTTGTTTGTAACACTCCGCCAACGAACAAAATATCATAGCTCTCTCTATATGGTATTTATATATGGTATACCCATTACCGTTCTCAGGGCCAACTGCAGTAACGTACAGCAGCTGTTTTACTTTAAACAGTTGGCAGTACTCGGCGTTATTACAGATTCCTTTGTGGAAATGATGAGCCTTGTGTCAACAAAATGACTCATACCCTCACCAACAGCATCAAGCTGCTTACTTTATGTCCGCATTGAGCACTCAAAAGTTTTCGAACGTAAGCCATTAAGATTGCCATCTTTCATACTTTTCATCTTTCATACACACTTCATGATTTATGAACAACTTCCTCAAACCGGATGACACTTACGTATCTCGTAAAAACAATGGTCCAAAATGCACAGAGAAAACCACGAGTGTTCTTATGTCAAAATAGTTAAAGGTCGTGAAGTGAGTTCGATGTAATCATCTCTTGACAAGTCTAAGGGCCGGGGCATTTTAGTATTCTACCGTGAAGAGGTTTGTTCACATTGCAGTGTATCCTTCTGATAAAAGCTTATAAAGGTCACCTCGATCAAACAGTCTACCGTATTCAATGTGACATTTTAGTGTCTTCCTCACGATAAGAACCACTAACTCCGTATTGTGGTAATGATATCAAGGCTTTAAATCATTAATGTATCTCTCTAAGTCAGAAATGTAAGTGATTCTAGGTTCACGCAAAACCGATTAACCTCAGCTGCCATAAAATCGTCTTCTAAGACTACAAAAGGAAACGTGATACGGCGACAGTGTTTCTACGGATCTTGGTTGGGTTTTATTTTTGAATTTTTCGAGAAGCCAGTCGATAAGAACATCCATTTCGCTTCAGATCATGTTTCTCCCGTAGCGGACTTGTTCATTCCGATGAGTCTGTTTTAACTTGCAAACAAATCAACCCGATTAAAAACCAAATTATGCGACCTGCTACGCACGAAACAGATTACTGTACCAGCAGTTCACAAACACAGGTCTAGGTTGCCCGAAATAAACTGGTTTGCTGCCATGTTCAGCTGGTAAGGCAGTTTCATAGAAGTTCAAAAAGTTGATATGTGATTTCACATGTCAATTATAACTATACATCAGAACTTGGGCGTACCCAGAAATTTTGTGCGAATCTGTCTGTCTTTCTACCGTTTCGCTTGTCTGCCTTTCTGTTTGTGTGTCCGTCGGTCAGTCTGTCTGTTTTTCCCCGTTGAAAAAGTTTGAAGATAACAGAGAACGTGAAGATAATGTCACGAATAGGGGTCAGCAAAACACGCTCCAAGCGTCGATACACATCAATACCCTAAAGCACGGGTAACCATAGGCGTAGAAGGCGGGGGCTGCAACCCCTTCCCCAACCAAAAATTTTGTGAAAATTGGGGACAAAATGCTGAGAACTTTTCTGGCACCCTACTGGAAGAGAAATAATGAAAAGATGTGGCCAAAGGGTATTAATAATTTAATTAACTTGGTAATTAATATGAAGTTCTGATTTGAATTGCACCAGCACCTATATATTCCGTATTAATTCATCAGTGTGTTTTTTAATGGTTGAACATATATTATGATTATCAGTGGTATATTTGAGGGACCATTGGGCCATGCCCCACCCTCACTGATGCTGATTTTTTTGTACCTAAAATACGTAAATTTTTTAACACAAATTTTACTTCAAAGGTAGCATATGTGGTACCAGATTGCATCTAAGGACACCTGATTTTTCAAAAATTTTGAAAGGGAAGGGGAAACCCCCTCCCCCAGGCCGGCGATCAACGACTTCCGCCAAAATTAAAACCAATAAAGAAGGTAAAAACACGGCGAATTATTGTATGTAATTGGCATGCGGTGTGATAACCAGTGCATGCCTATATGATATGTACATTAACATGTCGAACGTGCGTGGAGCGCGCGGAAATTTTTGGTTATATTTTTCGGGCAAGTCGTTCCAGCTCCCCACCCCCCCCCAACCCAAGTCAACTTGGGCTCCTACGCCCATGCGAGTAACCAATCGAGTTGGTCAATGACGTTCGATCAAACCTCGGTGCCGTTGAACCAGGGAGTTGTCAGGGACAACTCCCTGGTTCAACCTAGAAAAGTTAACAATCAGATGCGGATTTAGGGTTTCTAGAAAGAGAGCGGGGAGGTGGCGACATAGTAAATTATCGGAACATTCTTACGTGCAGTGTCTTTTGCTTAAAAAAATCAATGGAAGTGAGCTTGGCCTCCAGGCCCCAACTGAATCCGCTCCTGTCAACGGAAGATGACCTAACCAGGTTACGGCAGGTCCCCTATTTGCAGGTTACTCTCGACTGGCCACTGTAAGCCGCAGCGGTGTTAGTTGCGCTTTTCGAGGGTGCAGGTCCGACATCAGTTTCACAGTTAATTTTTTCCTAGGAATTTCTCCACAAAGGAAATTTCTAGAATGATGTAATATTTGGTTGCCACTGTCACGCAACATTACAATTTAAGCTTTTGGAGTTCTCAACAAGACCCATCATACAAATAGATAGCCTACATCCAATCTGAATCCTTTAAAATAGAATTTTCAGGAAAGAAAGTTTGTCGAAACGGTTAGAATTGACAAATGTCGCTAACTTTAAATTATATCTCATTATTGCCTCAAAATATAAAATTTTTAATGTTGGTGCATGTACTCAAAAACCTGTTAACACTGATGTCTTCTATTTATACCCGTTACAGGACATTTTGAAGATAGGAGGAGGACGTAAGGTTAACGAGAATCTGTTATATACGCTAAGTGGAAACGTACCTCCGGACGACATCATTGTAATCAACTATCATAAAGGATGGTTAAGATTTACAACGGACGATTCTAATAGAAGAAAGGGATTTAGAGTGCAGATTTTTGACTACCCACTTAATGGTAAATTCCTTTAGTGTGGCCTATGTTTTTAATGCATCATTTAAGTGAAGATTAACAGTTATGAGACAAAAAGCAATTCAGTAAATTCGATACTTAATTCACTTTAGCATTTTATGTAAAACGTTGCAACAATTTAACTTTTCCCGTCAAAATTTTGCTTTGTGTGGAGCGGTTGAAAGTTTAAACATGTCATGCATAAATTGGACTTGTCTAACAGGCAATTTTCTACGCAGTAGGGAGTAGTACAGAAACATTACTTGAATTAGGTCGTTAAGGTGTACCGATCAGGTACAAATGGGGGTATTTCCTAGGTCAGGCCAGTACTATAGTCCAACTCTGCGGCATCTGTAAATTTCCTCAGCAAAAGCCCTTCATTTAAGATAATAAAAATTTAGTCCAACATTGCTACCAAATGTTGCGGCATTGAAATGGACCAAGTATGTCGACAATGCGGGATAATGATGTTGAAATGCACCAGACTGAAACACAAGTATTTGATATAATTACGTCCACACAATTTTAAAGGAAGCTGCAAATCAAAGTACGCTTTGATCAAGAGAATGTCCACGTACATATAGGCCCACATGACCATGTTAACTCAGTTTTTAGATCAGAATAAATGCTTGTAAATAAAGGCGTTCGTCACTAATGAACTATTCATTGATACAGATCTGTCTGGTGTCTCCTTTAGATTGCGGTGGTAGCTTTGAAGTTCCGAGGGATGGTTCTGTTGCGGTATCATCGCCCTTGTACCCTTTCCGCGCTTATCGACTTAATCAGGAGTGTCTTTGGCAGTTCAATATCTCGAATGGTCGAAAACTTTCAGTAAGCATTACAGAGTTCTCCCTGAGCTTTGATGACATCTTGAGTGTCGGGTCTGGGGAACGGCCGGCATACGACTGGTGAGATGATTTCAACCAAAACTACAGTAATGATTTTTTTTTCCCGAAAGGGTATACTGTTCGGAACTTTGCCTAATGGTGGTGGCTTAAATAGTCATGACTTACTGATAGTGATTTAAATACTTGTGACGTATGAAATGATTTCAAATAGTCGTAACAAGTGGTAATGATTTAAATATGGATTTTTTTTCTACATTGACTTAAATAGTCATGGCTCGTTGATAATGATAAGTGCAGATAACAGCCTTATTTTGTAGGCCTACATCACGTTACAGGCACATTGAAAATATCTTTGCACTGTACATAAAGTTGGGTCCCCTTTTTCTAGGTGCCAAAGAATTTTCGAGTAACATCTTTCTTGCAAACTCCTTAGGTCAAGACATAATATACAAATATGGTTGAATTATAGGGAGGTTTCACGCGCACAAAAGTCAACTTATGCAACCACATCCTTGAGGACAAGCAAACATACGAGGACGCTAGGTCATGTACTAAAGCAATGTGGTGCGTGGCGCAGTGCCCTCCAGAACAGCTAGCGCGTCCACTGAATTTGACCTTTTGACCTTTGGTGCAAGCTCCCTATTACATCGGTGATTCCCCTCTCACTTTGCAAATATTTTGTTATATATATACTCCTTGTTTCTTAAAGAAAGTCACTAAACAGTATTTGTACCTGGTAACAGAACGTGGTACGGGTGTACATTGTGTTTTAATAATGTAGTCAAGAACTTTCTTAAATCCACAAAACCAACGACGGAGGATGAAATCCAAACAAAATATGCCATGGGCGAGAGGCACTTTAAGGGCACCCTCCACTACCCTCCGACACACTATTTTTTTGGAAACCTTATTGTCCCCTGAACAGGAAATCAAGTGGTAACAGTAAATGTTTTGGTTCTTACTCATTCAAAATGGCTGCCGAAAACAAAATGGCGGCAAAAATTATGATTATTAGTTATTAAAGAATAACAAAGAAAATATTCCTAAAAAAACATTTTTGAGACATCTTCTTTTAAACTTTGGTCATATTTTATGACAAAAAAATCCAAAATTAATTTTTGGGATTGATTTGGCTGGATTCAGGTTACCCAAGATGGCGGAAAAATGACAGCCAGATGAACGAAATATTGGGAAAAATGAAAAGATTAAACGAGAACTTACCTTGTTCGAAGTTTGATCTTGATTTTATGAAGTAATAGTGAGTGAGAGGTAATGTGAGATCCCGCCCGCGCATGCGTGATCAGTCTTTAAAGTATGAGGCCTGAGTTATCAGACCACAATGCATCACACAGTTAGATGACTGTACTCATACTGTAAGCTTTCTAATATTAAAATGCTAGCTGGCTCGGCTAACCTTTTCTTTTATGAAGTTCCTGGGTGGGAGAGGAGGGCACATTACCTCTCACTCACTATTACTTCATAAAATCAAGATCAAACTTCGAACAAGGTAAGTTCTCGTTTAACCTTTTCATTTTATTTCGTAATACGTTCGACGTAATGTGAGATCTTTAAAGCAACTCAGGCCTCATACCCCACATTAACAGAACACAACACATCTCTCCTCCATAAGTGTTCTGTGTCATTTAAAACAATTTGAACTGTTTACAGTTAAAGGTGTTGCTTCAACGCAACACTGTAGTAAAGTACGTACAGTACTTACATAAAGATGCTACAGTATACTGCAACTTTTCTACACTTCTAGACTTGAAGTACATTTATCAAAACTCTGATACCCAACCAGAATGGGTTTGTTGAAAACTTCAAGAAAGTTTGTTCTGAACTAGTGCACTCCAGCCTGCTAAGGAAAAGATTTCAGTAAATGGTACATTAGCAGATATCGCTTTGGACACTGCTGCAGCTGATCTATTAGTTTGTGGTTTGAAGTCACTGATGTCAACACCAGATTGTTAACATTACTGTTTACATTTCACAGCCATGTGGTTATGGTATCATGTGACACCTTAGAATGAGGCTTACAGAAACTGACAAACTTTTCTCTTTTCCTCTTCACATTGAATTCCTCTTCAGGTATTCCACCATACACTATACTGTACCTTTATGTACCATTGTCTATCTAGTGGATATGCCATACTGTTGGCAATGGATAGACAAAGTACGGACAGCATGCAGGTTTTTAATGTAAGTTCCTTGGGGACCCAGCATTCTGGCTGCTGACATGAATCTTAGAACTACGTAGCTTAACATCCCAACTGAAATCATATTGAGGCAAGGGAGGTCTTAAATTGAAGGCCCCTTAAAAATATTTACAATACTTGTAAATCATTGTGTGATCTCCTATTGAATATCCATGAGATGATAGGGCTGCCTGTGCTGTGTTAAGGGCACTGTATTTGACAATATCAAATAATGTAGTAAGGCATGCTATGCCCTGTCCTGGAGTGGCCTGCAATGGATCAATCCTCCATTTAAAGCAATTCCAACCACTCTTGGGCATAACCACTCTTGGGCATAACCACTCCATTGTTTTTCAGATGGAGTTCCACCATGAGTTTCCAACTTTGTCTAACATGTTACTGTATATACTTTGACAAATCCCCTTATCTTCAATAAACAATTCCAACAATGTTAAGAACCAAGACCTTGTAGCTCATTTAAGGATAATCTTGAAGTTGTCAGCTTCTTCCCTGTCAATCTTACTATAATGAAATATGTCCCTTTTAGTGCAAATGGGGGAAGCTTACGGTAATAAGCTAGGAACAGCTTAATGTAAACGCATCTATAGCTTCTGCCATTGAGTCTGCTCTCCAGAGCCTGACATGAGAATTCTGCATGTGGCAAACTGGTCCACATCTGGAACCAAGAAATTTGTACAATTAGAATCTTCAAACTCCCCTTGTCTAACATCCATTCTAACTGATCACTAAATTTTCTAGATGCTTTATCAGCAATTTCATTTTGATCACCTAACAGTATTTCACTGCTTAAACCATCCTCAAATTCATTACAAGCAACAAACTTTGTGCTGCCCAGCAGCCCTGTGTTTTTGAATGCCACAGCAGCTCTGTGTTCTTGAACAGAATGCTTGCTACACTAGAAAAACAACATTCCTTTCGACATACTACTCTATGTAGAGTTATCTCATTGTTTCGTGCTGGTACTGATTCGATATTCCATCTGCCATCAATTCGTGTTTTGCCATCAGAGGCACCCCGGCCTAACCTGATGCGTCGCTCGCCAGACACACTTTGCAACAAACCCATAGATACCGTTTTTCAGCATTATCAATGTAGGCGATAGTCCATTATAATTGATAAGGACGTATCAATATGACTACAGTATTTTCCTTTTTGAGACATACTGCAGTAACATCTCTAAAGTTTTCTGATTCCAATAATGAAGTGGACTGTACTGTACTGCAGTGTTGGGAAAGTTACTACTAACTTATGGCAGTCTTGCTAGATTTCATTAATTTTCCCTGCGGTTAATCTGACTTGCATTGTCAATGCACTAAAAATTAGCCATAAGAATTTTATTTCTTTTGCAGAGGCAGACAAACACTTCTCTGGGTGAGTGAAAAATCATCTCAGATCTGACAAACTTGTAGTTCGGACAACAGCTTCTTGAGCTTGTTGCTTTGTTCTGGCTTTTATTAATGTACCCTATCATCAAAGTATCATGCAATTATGCATTGTGATCCCCAGCAGTCTAAGAGAAGCAAAGGGGTGCTTTGAGAAACTGTAAAATGTCTTGGCCTTGAAGTGACCCCTACTGGATTTTGTTTGGCCACAATTTTCCTGTTAACAGGGCTTTATCAATATTTTCTTCAAATGCTATTAAAACCATAGTAACATGCATCCCTCAGGTCTACAGATGCCATATAACAGTCATTTGTTATTAACTTCCCTACTAACCCTGTTTCAACAGTGTCCATTTTAAAATGATATGTTATGCTTTTATATAACGCTCTGAAAGATCAAGGGTCATTCTATTGTCCCTGGCTTTCTTGAGCCATGTGAAGGTATTCAAAATGAATCCTCCATGAAGTTGGAATGTTTCAATTACTGTACATCCTTTTCAATCAGCCTATGAATTTCTTTGCCAATAGCCTCGGCCTCTGTGAGATGAATTTTAAAAGGCCGACCTGGGCAGAGTGTACAGTATTCACCTACATTTAAAAAGTTTGTCTGAAGGTGAAGTACAAATTGTGTTCCAATTATGTACCATAGCAAACGGTCTACAGTATACTGTTAGCTTCCACAATCTATCATGGAAATTTGGGTAAGTTACTTAGTCTACCCCAAATATCCTAGGTAACCTTCTAGAACCTTGGCGCCCTCCTGCTGGTTTGTTGTTCATTTTCTCTCACTTTGGAATATTGCACTTGTTTCCTGTGCTTTTTCTTGGGCCCTAAAAAGGTGCCCGTGTTCGGGAGGAAGACACAACTTTGGCCTGTTTTGCCAGCCTGGCATTGTCTCACAGTAAAGTCACACAGTAGGGGGAGCTTCGCCCACACTGAAAAAATGCTGCAAGCATCAGTTAAATGTAGTATGTGGCATCTACCACATGTATAGGCTACAGCTTTTTTTCTGTTCATCCAGTTCCTTGATAGTGTTAGTACTGAGTGGTTTTAAACTTTCATTGATTTAGGTCTAGGCCTAGGCTAGGCCTATTTGGTATTTTCAGTTTGACAAGTTCTCCCCTCGACTTACAGAACATAAAATATGTTGGCTACTAGCCAAGTAAGTTCGAACTTTGATAGAAATAATAGTGTGATGCATCCTCTACACTTTCAGCAAGGTTTTCTTCTTGACATAGAGCTATAAATTATTCTTTCATCAAAGGTTTCTGGTGCCATAAGATTCAAGGGCCTACGTTTTGGCACTAAGGTTTCCCCATTCAGGGCCGGGATTGACCTAGGTTTAACATAAGGGTCTGACAGGCCCTATGTCACCTGTGAAGTGCTTCACGATTTCAAGGCTGAAACTTCTGACATGTTTTGGCTTTCTTTCTTCCACTTTTGTGGTTTCTAGGTAATGCTGCTAGCAGCTGGTTCATCTTTGTAAACCTTGATGCTAACCCCAAGGGTTTTCTGTCCAGTATCATCTTTTCTGTTCCCACCCTCAGTTTCAGACTGGGGAAGACTTTGTGTGACTGTATCATGTAGGCTAGGCCTAACAGTTAGACCTACAGTACAGTATGTGACTGATTATTTCTCACTTTGTCACTGGTAAGTACTGTAGTCTGCAACACTTACCTCTTCATCTTGAAAATCAGCACTTTATGCTGTTGCTCTCCATAGCTCATTCTATGGATAAGTCCTCACAGTCACATTAATTTTTCAAGCCTAACCAACATTTTGCTGGTCTCTATGTCAAGGCTGTTACAACTTTCAGAAGTGTTACTGCTAGAACGGCGATCCTGCAGTGTTTTATCTGGACGAATTTTCTCTTCAATCTTTTTTTATTTTTCCTTTTAAGGCTTTCTCAACCTTCTTTGAGCTCCCGTCAGCGACGAGGCTGTCTCTTGCAACTCAGTCAGTGTATCGCTTCCACTGTGTGTATGTACTACGTACAGTAGCTACATGTGTAACGTTAGTAATAACGTTAGTACTGCCCTAACCGCGTTAGGCTAATAATGGCATTAGAAATCCCGCCACAGTTCATTTTCGTGGAACTGGCACTCTGCATGTTACATGCCTGACCAGAGTGTCCGTTAGTCTCGGTGCTCGCACCGGACAATTTATTGGTCTGATCGAGATTCTGACTTCGTGTATTGAAACGCTCAGAACGTAGCGAATATCATCAAAATAACATCCCAAATCATTCTGGTTGCAAGTGTTTGCTGTGAATTAGCCTTATATCGGGTTGAAACTCAAGATTTTCTCCATGGTAAAGAACAGCAACTGATCACTACATCTTAAAGCGAACGAACTGATCACGCATGCGCGGGCGGGATCTCACATTACGTCGAACGTATTACGAAATAAAATTGTCTTAGAACATTGTGAATTTCCACAATCCCGGTTCATAACGATATAAACTAATATTTCACAATAAAGGTTGAACTCTACAAGCCTTGGCACAAGTGTATTTGCTAGCCTATAGACCTAATGCATATGATGTCACAGAGCAGAAAGTGCTCCCTCGGTTGGAGGAAAAGCACGTATCATTGCAAGTTACACCAACAAATGCAAATGATTTGTGAGCCAATCGTATACGCGCGTAAAAAATCTGGCTTTCCATGTATCAGTCATCCGTCATTTGACGTACTTTAAACACTTTCCATATATACTATACGATCGATACGATTTTTCACTCTTTTTGAGAGGGACATTAAAGAGGCACTTTGAGTTGGTTTGCAGCATTCACTAAATTTTTCCAAACCTGCCAAGTTTTCTTCACGTACTAATGACAAATGGTCACACTAAGACCATCCCCATACCCTGCGCACATTAGTATTGTAATTGCACATATGATGACCACTATAAGCATGGGTCCAAAAATTCCAATTTTTTAGTATTGCGTGAGCTTGTTGGATGTGAAACTTGACTTATTATGCTAATTATAAGCATTGTCATGTGGTAGTGCCCTTCAAAATCCTCACAAAATTATCAATATCAACTCAATGTGCCGCTTTAAGGTACTACTACAGCTAGCATAATGAAAAGTAATAGAAGGCGTGTGCACCTCTGCTATGTGTATATCTGGTATAAACACTTGTAAACACGTGACACTAACCTGTTATCCTCTCTGGTCCCATTACATCGGCTATACCGGTACTGGCACAGACATTAGCAATCTTCATGGCATCCTTACGTTTTTTTTATTTTTTACTTCTGACGTCATACAGACAAGGGCTTTCCTGGACTAAAGTGATAACTTCTCGAAAATGTGTCTGTTATCTTCATTTTGTGATCACAAGCACGCATGCTTGACGTACGTCAATCCGCAAAATACGGGTGGCCAGGTAGCGATTAAATCGGAGATGTATGGCAGATGACGGACGACGGACATATGGAAAGGATGTAGTTATTTTAGTGTGGTGGCGAATTGTGGGGATGAAGGATAACGTATAACGGATCCAAAAACGGATATATGGAAAGCCAGCTTAAGTCTACTACACGAGCGTGGGAAATCTACGCCGTTAGTGTACGTGTGCTTCATTGTTTTCCCCCCAAAATGACGTCAGTGTGACGTCAATGCTAAGGTGTATATGGCGGAAAAGCGCCGAAAGAGTAAAAACAATACAATAAAACTTCCACATAAAAATAAGGAAATAATTTAAAAGAAAAAAAAAAAAAGTAATCATTAAAAACAAATTTCGATTGAAAATGCTTAATATCTTTAAAGGAGATTGTACATAAAATTTAAAGTATGATTTCTGATATTTTATGCAGGATCCCAGGCTTACCAAGTTGGTGGAAACAACAAAATGGAAGCCAATGATAACGATCATAAAGTATAAAAATAATGAGAAAAATAATCACTAAAACTACTTTGGGCTCAGTTGCCCTTAAAATCTGGCACTACTTTATGATAAATAATCAAAAATTATATTTTAAAATATTTCTTTTGAAATTCAGGTCAATCAAGATGGCGGAAAAAGCAAAATGGCCCCCCAATGCAATAATTATGTCAATATATTAATAATAAGAAATATAACCATTAAAATACTTATGGCTCGGGTAAACCTAATTTCTGTCCATATTCGGTTATAATGTTTTAAAAGGTATTTTTCTAGATATTTTTAGGGAAAATTGTTGAATTTCATTGGAGAGCCTAATTGGAACGATAAAGTATGTTAACCCTACGATTTCGCCCCTACACGGTTTACTACATTTTGCTCTGAAAATGACAGACCTCTAATTCTTCAAAAAAGTTTTCGAGAAACCCCAGTTTTCTTCAGATAAAGTCCTAAATTCAAAGCTTTGTCAATAATTCTTCATTTTTGTTTAATTTAGAGCTCATAAAGTTTTTGTGCGCAAACCTTGCCGCAAAATACTTTGCGTTGGATATCTTTCGTCGCTCGTTGCTTTATAGGAGCCTCGGCTTGCTGGTCCCTCCGTCGGGCAAATTCTGGCTCAGCCACTGCTCTCAACAATGCACTGATTAGGCCTACTTTTGTTCATAAACTTCAGGAGTCAAAGCTAAAGGCAATTACGTTTTGTAGTTATGACTTAGTTCACGAAGTTTGCAACCCAACTTCTGCTGAAGTCATTGGGTAAATTTTAATACTTTACTTTTGTATACAAGCTTTGAAGATGAGACCAGTGAGCTTCATTCTGTCTGCACCCACATACATTTTGAACTAAGGCCTAAGTGGCTCTTTCTCTGTAACTTAACAATCATTTTCTACTTTTAAAGGTCCAATTATATCATCAAGGAAGCTCGGGGTGAAACTATGCCGAGACCGAAGAAATTCTTTTCCAGCAAGAATTCTGTGTGGTTTTACTTTCGTTCTAACGACGCAAACGTGAACAGAGGATTCAAGGCTGAGGTGTTTGACTCGAAACTGTACAGTGAGTATTATGACGTTGCACCAACCTCTATCATAGGTTACAGCTGCTTAATTGGAGGGAAATGTTTAAAGTCTGGATGGAAAAATGTGTCCTATCGAACACAGTGTGTGGCGAATAACAGCAGTTACCTCGCAGGTTGTAATACCTTCCCGATTGAGACTAGTTAAAGATTGTGTTGCAACTTGAAGAACTTATTGCAAAAGACCGTCTATATAAAAGATATGGTGACTAAAAGTCTGTATTAAAGCTTGAGATGGATGGAGTAATTTTAGCACACGGTTCATGGCTAGTTATAATTATCGCTGATTATGCTAGATTGTCTTTACGCCTCGTACGGAAACCATTAAGATAATTTATAAGCATTCTTCTCATAGACATTTTATCGTTCTTTTACCATGATGCTGTCATGACACACATTTCTATAAATACTTAAGGCCTAAGTGTTTTAACTTTCCTTTAGTCAAATTTCTTCCTTATGCTAAACCGATAACATTACAATCAATGTGATTGCAGTAATCATTTAATTCTTTGAGAGGTACGTGACTGCGCAGCCAAGCACATGCTTCAATATTTACCACTTTTTTAACAATTGTTTCAAACTTCTCTTCGTCTTTCGAATTTAGAACCAAAGAAGAAGCCAAAGAAAGGCAAGAGAAAGCAGCCTTATACGGGTGAGAGTTTACTCATGACTTTGCCCTTCCTAAACCTTGGGAATTAAAGGATCTGTGACATCCGCAAAGATATTTACGGATAGCCTTATAGTTCTAAATAACATTGGTGACTGCACTCTGATTGACAGAAATGCGAACGATAGCAACACTACACTTGACCTGTCACTGATGACTTGTACAGATCGCTCAGTAGTGTACCCAGACAGCTCATACACGGCCAGTGTGGGACATGGCCTTGAGCAATTTAAACCACAGGCTATTGTTGCAGTGTTTGGGAGGTACGCTAAACTGATGCTCTTTTATGAAATTGGAGGAGGGGCTAGAAGTAAACTTTGTCGGGGAATTTAAACTGTTCTGGGTGAGATTTGTTGCCCTTCAGACTTGTAAAGTTCTACAGTTTTTAAAGTACAGTACATGGGCGTCCGGAGGGGGGGGCAAGGGGGGGCACTTGCCCCCCCTGGAAAATCAAAAACTTGAAAAAACGAAGAAAAAATAAAGAAAAAAAACGAAGAAAATATAACATTAACATTTCTTAACAGTTTCAATCATTGTGAATTTCTACTCTCAAAACAGGAATTAAATGAAAATATCAACACTCAGGCCCCAGCAGCCCCAGAGCATATTTTGGTATTTTTTAAAGTTTTATATTTACGATATTGCTTATGTTTCCCCATTTTTATATGCGGTAAAAAGGCCTTGGAAGTGCCATCTCCGGCGATGTGGGAAGCATTTTGGGCCAAAATTTTCTTGCGCTCCGTGCCAACCCATGGTGGCGCGGAGCGCTGACAGTCTGTCTATGCACTTCGCCCCCCCTCCCCCTTGACAAATTCCTGGCCACGCCTTTGTCAACACTGCGTGAAAAAACAAAGTAGCATCTAAAACTATTTTTGGGGAGTAAAGTATTTCCCATGGAAAAAGTTGGGCCCCAAAAAATTTTGCCCCCCCTTGAATTTTTTTCTGTGGACGCCCATGGTACAATATCTTCAGGAGATGCAACGAAATAAACTTTGTGCAAGTATAATTCGAAACAGCGACCTCAACCTCTACATGTTTCGTGTCCATCGGCGATGAACCACTCCGTATTTTTCCCCCCTTCTCCCTATCTGCACAAACGCCATTTAGGACATAGGATGCGGTAAATTTGTAATATGGCACTTATATCGCTGGATTCTTGGAAATTGGTATAGAGAGGGTTCTAAAATTTAATTTGCTTTGTCTAATACTGTGTTCGGGTACGTAAAAAGGTATTAAGAATATATCTATAAAATGGTGAAATGGCCTTTCGACAGTGTAGTATTACTTCGATAAAGGAGAAGTTACACATTTATAAAAATATGCTCAGCAGAACTAAAATCTTTAACTCTCATTTTAAACAGAACAGATATGATTTCTTACTCGAACCTTGTTTTGAAGTAATGAAAACCCCATCGTGTGTGACAAACCAAATATTACACTTGAAATATTGGGGAAATTTCAAGGATATCTGTATCTTAAGTTTACCTAAAGAGTAAATTTACAAGAAAATATATAACAGAGGTTAAAAATCAATTGCGTTCATTTGTCCAGCACCAATCTGTAAAGCTTATTAGGTGGCTGGGATGTAAGAGGTGGAAATTTCAGATCTGAAGTACACAACAATTTGTGGTGATTTTCATGTCAGAGAGCTGTTACAGATGGAGTTCAAGCTAATCCATCAGACAATACACACGAGAGCGGAAGAGTTTAGTTCTTTTTCTGAGGATAGGCTTATTGACGTGTCCTTTAGCCCTTTTTTAAATTTGGTTGACCTTACCTTCTTATTGAGAGTTTGATTATTTGAAACTGAGGTAAACCTCAGACAAAGATTTGATGAAGACAATGCTTTGAAGTGTTCTTCTCCGCCGTATAACCTTCGTCACCTCTCTAATATAAACTACCAAAAAATGCACTTTTAAGTGGTCCGAAAATGATTGCCAAGAACTGTTTGAGATCTAGCAGACGACAAAAACCATTGTTGCCTCTTGCTATTTAAGGATTAAATTGCATTTGGCGGACTGTAATTTGTAAGTAAACCGTCGAGACTCCAAACTTGGCAAAATAACGGACGAGGCGATTTTGCCAAATTTGGAGTGGGGACACTTTATGAGACAATAATAGTCCGACAAATGTGGTTTATTCCTATTCTACCACAGAAAATGTGTGAAAAACTTCATTTTCGTCATTTTTTCGTTTACGTACCGTGTTTTGTGGAATAACAGGTCAGTGTTCGACCAATCAGAATTCTGGATTCTCAATAACGGATGGCTAGAGGTGGTAGAATCCCGATAAAGTGTAGAACTTTCAAGAGCAAGACAATCGCGAGCATGTAATAGGCAGACCACATCTTGTTTTGCAAAAATCCCCTCCACTCTTTGGCTAAGACCAGAAGAGCGAAAAGCAAACTTATGCAGGGCCCCAGAGAAGTTGTGCTCCCCAAAGGAGCCACGTTTCTGAAAGAACACCAAAACTTAAAGTGACTGACCGCCCAGCCTGCCTATAATGAACAGTGCTTTTTCCAAAGTCCCAACGACTCTTTGGGGAAGAGCCAATGGGTGAAATCAAAACGTTGCTCCCGAAGGAGTTTTGCTCCCCCAAAGGATCCTGGCTAAAATAAATAGTTAAAAGTGTCTTGACTCCTTTTCGTAACAGCTCTCTGTTCTTGTAAACTACTTAGCCCTGGCTATGATTTCTCTTTGAAGCTACAATGTTTATATGAACTTGAAAAGGGGACTCTTTTCTGACATAGCATGTCGCGAGGTGAGTTCAAGTATAGTCCAGTTATTCTATAGCAATAAGGCAGGGATCACATCTCGGGACAAGACGTAACGGCTTTAGGAAAAGCACAATAAATAAAAAAAAAATGTAGTAGGAGTCGTACAGTAGTACATCGTAAATTATTGCTAAAAGGACATTTTCCATTGAGTAAATTTCAATATTTGGTATCTCAGTACAGGAAAGTCCTGTGGAAAACGGAGTAATACCAGTGAGATTCACTTCTCAAACTTTATAACATACATTTTTTGTAACATCCTAATATAGTGCGTCTCCAACTTGTTCCAGCTGTAGTGTGAAAAACGCCACACTTATGTCTCCTGGTCTCTCCCTTAGACTGCCTTCACACAATATCACGAGAGGATGTTTACAGAAAGATCACCATCCAATCACCTGGCTTCCCTGGTCCTTACGGGCCATTGATGGAATGTTATTGGATCATTGATATCCCCTTCGGCGGTGACATCAGAATGAGATTCGAGTACCTTAACACAGAGAAACATCTCGATACGTTGACGATAGGCAACGGCACAAACCCCAACAAGAAGAAGACAGCAGTCCTCATGTACAGTGGCTTTGAAACGCCAGAAACGTTTGAAGGGGTATTCCATCAGATGTGGATTCGTTTCAACTCGGATATCAAAAATCAGTTCGGTGGTTTTAGTCTTACGATTGAACCCCGACCATACATACGTGAGTGAATGAAACAAATACTTATGTACCTCACAAACATTAGTTTGGGAGAGGGAGGGAGGTATTAGGGGAGATAGAAAGAACTGGGATAACCAGCCTTATTAGAGTTTCTAAACTGGGTGAGCTAAAAGTTTATTTCTGTTCCAAGGTTTAAAAGACGGGTCCAGAATTGAACAGAAGCTTGATATATTAGAGGGGTACTTTCTTCTCCTAAGCATTCTGGTTAAATTTACATTGAAATCCGATGCGTGGTTCTCGAGATGTTAGCAGATGAAGCTGTCACATTTTCAACCCAAAGTGAACTTGAAGCAAGCACATATGACATCATAACCTCACATTAATGGGATCTCTTTGTTTTTCCCGAAACTTAAGAGCCAGTTTTCTCCTCTATAATCCCATGTTATCGGAATGTGAATGAATGAGAGGCTTTGGAATACTACAAACTTTTAATGCCCCACGGGGAGCTCATACCCCATTAACTTCAAACAAAAAACAATATTTTGCTCATCAATGTGAGATGACATGACCCCTGCTTGCTTCAAGCTCACTTGAGGTCACATATGTAGTGACTTCATTTGCTGACATTTCGAAAACTTCAGAGTTGGTCTCTCAAAGGAAGTAAGGGGCGCTCTACCCTTTGTTCCTATGCATACGGCGTATACATATCACATTGAGTACAATGCTAGCTCAGTCACGGTAACCAGGAACTTATCTGTTTGATAGGAACAGTTACACAGACAGTAACAACGTCTGATACAACACACATTTAGCTGCCTGTGGAGTAAGAAGGATTATTGGAAAATACTGGGGTATTTGAGGGTCCTCAGATGCAATTTGGTGCAACATTTTGGACAAACTTTAAGGAAAAGTACTGCAAATATTTGATATTTCTTACAGAAGAGACAAATAAAGGGTTTTTCCCTTGGATCTTGGGGGCGGAAGCATACTTCCGTCCCCCATATTTGTGACTGGGGGCTAAGCCCCCCAAGCCCCCGCTTCCCACTCCCTTGGGATAAATGAAATCAACAAGAAGATACCGTTACTTTTGCATTGCCTGTAGCTATGTATTTTAGTTTGAAAACAGTGGACCAGTCTTTCGTTGTAAACAACCTGATTATTGTAGCACACTCCGTATTTACAGTTTCACTCCAACAACTTAAAACAGAACATTGCCTGCTAGTTCCAGGTTGCATACAAATTTTTTTCCTATGTTCACAGAATGTGGTGGGGAACTTCAAGTACCGTCAGATGGTTCGTTGGCCCTAGGATCACCAAACTACCCTGGAATTTATCCAAACAATGCTATCTGCAGGTGAGTAATCAAACCAGAAAACAGATGATGGATGCTTTAAACTTGGCATCTGAAAGAAATAAAATGTCACCGAATGCCTTATTGTTCCACACTTGACAATCAATACTCTCCCTTGGAAGGTTCAACTGGGCGTAATGAAACGCCAACAGTAGCCATTGTTTGACAAATGATACCTAAACCAATTTCCCGTTAGGGAGCTTTTATAGGGCCTGAGAGGTATCTTGCAGTGCTATTTTGTATTACTCCTGTGCAAGTGGATATACTTGCCTTTAAAATTTTACATACCCTACCTGGGGTCTAGTTGGTACCACCATACCGGTCCTTTGATCTACTGCCGTGCACAGTAATGATGTTTTAACAGGAATGTCGCTTCATGTCGCTTGATGCAGGGTACTGGGGATTTCGATTTAAGTTGTATTTGGAAAGATTATCAAATCAATTTCTGTATAGTTAAGCTAAATGAATTTTTTCAACTTTTCACAAAATAGCTTTCGGGAGATTCTACTCCTCTCAGCCACTAAAAGCCACTCTTTCTGTACTTCGTTTTAGTAGCTGGTTGGCGTGGCATAGTAAAGGCTAACCTGCATAAATATAACATTTTCAGGCATAAAGTGGTTACAACACTTACAACTGAATATCTGCTTCTGCACCTATGATGCCATATGGAATTGTAACGATGTGTTTGAAATGATCGCAGTGCTGTCTGAAGCTAAGACTGGGGGAGGGGGGGGGGGCTGGACCATCCAAATTCCAACTTCTGATGCTTTCTGTGATCATTTTGGACATTCTTGGGCAAAAATACTCATCAAACTGAAACTGTTGGAGGCCTCAGCCCGAGCCGTTCTCCGCTTCCGACGGCAGTGGGTTGTAAACTAGGCACATGATGGTGATCCCCGGAAGTCCAACTGGACCAATATTAAGACAAGACATATGGTAGCATGGGGTCCTGCTATACCAACTTCGTTTTGATAACATCATCGCAAACAATTGTGGATTTTTTTTTTAAAAAAAGTCCTATGTGAGGACAGAAGAAAGACACTAAGAATTTGTCGGGTTCCTACCTCCAGAGTTGTAGCCTGCGGGGCCCGGGGCAACTGCCCACCGAGATTTCCAAATCGTAAATGAAAATTAACCTACTTGAGAAAAATACACTGAAATGCTGAAAATGTTACTTTCGAAATTATGATTTCAAGGCCCCAAATACCTGGGAAATCGCATATAAGGTTACTTTTTCCCAAATTTTAATGGGAAGATCCCCGGACCCCCGCTGTGGATGCCTTCTTATGCAGGTTTTTTCTCCTTACGAATGAAACATCTTCCCCCCACAAGATACACCGCTTGAATTCACCAGCATATACGCTTTTATTATTAGCTAAACTCATGGAGCTGTTTCTGAAGCATGGAATCTAAAAGTAAAGAATGTTTAGATGCAACTTTAAGGTCTAAAATGTGTCACTTCCCCCATCTGGGAGATATTTAGATCGAACATTTTCTTGCAGACCCACGCTACAGCTACGCGCCATCCGATGGTGGTTCGCCAGTGGCGTACTAAGAGCATCCCGCAGTGGGTACCAGGCTTGTAGGGATGCCTTGCCACAGCCGAAAACGTCCGTAAATCATTAAAATTTCAGATCGTGTTATCGGTCCAAAGCTTTACCAAAGATAACACTATTTTAGATCTAGGAAAACTGAGGAAAAGAGAAATTTCTCAAAGAGTAGCGGTGTCATCCTTCCCCTAAGGCAACATCCGCTTCCATTACACGCAACCAAAAAAGGAAAAAAAAACACTAAATAAAGAGGATTGCTAAACATATAATCAGTTCAATGCTTTACGAAGCTTTACCAAAGATAGCACCATTTTGCATCCAAGCCACCTTAACAAGACAAAAATTTCTCAAAGAGTACAGAGAGTTATCCCCTTCTCTTAGACAGCACTTCTGGACTCACGCCCGGCCAAAAATAGGAAGAATGTCACTAAATAATGACACTTTGTGACGATATAATCAGTTCAAGGCTTTGTAAACGATAGCACAATTTTGCACCTAAGCCAGGCCTTACATGAACCCTCCCCTCAGCACCCTCCCCCAGGATGACATTGATACACAGGTGAAAAAAAGAATGGCCCTCCCTGGTGTCAACTATCCGTAGGCACGCCACTTGGTGCTCCGCTTATTTAGTGTAATGAACTGCTCCCTAGAGATTTCGCCGAGGTTACGGACCTGACCTTTCTTTCTTTTTCCTTGAAAATCATACCCCCTCCCCTGCTCATCGGAAGAGAATATAATAGACGAGTTGGGAAATTAGATTTTGCTGTACCATTGTGCTACCACAGATCAAGGCCAAGGATAACTGCGCACGGACACGAAGGCTTTGAGAAACTGTTTTTGTCTTTCACAAGTTTCTGTCATACTACCCAACCCTTTTGGTCCTGATTAAGGAGAATTACTTTGAAAAGAACTTTTCCTGTAAAGAAAATTCTCTTTGATCCGTGATTGATGTCTAGAGAACCATAGTTTAACACTGGAAAATTGTGCGTGATTACACAAAATATCTGTCTTGCACATGCAGTCTCTGTTATGGTACACTTTCCTTCCCAGCATGCATTGTAGCTCGAAGTTTCCCAACTCGTCTATTGAACTTCCCCTACAAGGGTAAGCCCACCTTTGCCTATGTGTAGGAGAAGGAGCTGGCAGCCGCCCTAATTTGGGGCGTCAATACTTATCTTAGAGTATACATGAGGATCAATAATGGTAGCCTCTGATCAAACAGGGCGTAATCCGCCAAATTGAATGTACTATCCGCTGCACACCCCATTCCCAAGGGCCATGTGTAACCTGTATGCCTCCATTACTTATGGCTAAATGTCAAGAATATCTGACCTTTGTTCTATTGCATTACGCCCCTGTAGATATGTCGTCCGTGGTCCACTCCATCACCGTATATCTGTAAGCATCGCTGGTTTTGAGACAGAGGCCGATGAGGATACATTGACTGTCAGCGAGGGGTGTCCGGTGACAGACCCTGATGGTAACAACTTGGTTCTTTACAAGTACAGCGGCAGGGCTCTTCCTGTCAATTACCAGAGTCTTCCGAGATCAGACACAATTTGGATAGAATTCAAGTCAAACGAAAGAAACGCATACCACGGATTTCTGTTAAATTTTGCGGACACTCCTCTTAAAGCAGGTTAGTACATCAACCAACGAACTGGCCCATATAAACAAAATTCCCTAACGTAAGCATAACTGGAATTTGTGCATTAGTTGTTACTTGATTGTTAACTAGATTTACGCACACGCACACACACGCACACACACAGACACACACACACACATATATATATATATATATATTCTTAACAAAGTAAACCAGTGAATGGTAAAGTGCTCAACCCATGAGGGGAGCTTAAATATTGATGAAAGCTTGTGACTAGGTAGTCACAACCTTTATATATATATATATATATATATATATATATATATATATATATATATATATATATTTATATATATATATATATATATATATATATATATATATATATATATATATATATATATATATAAGTCGTGATTGGTAGATCGAAGTTAGAATGTGTAGGTCGAAGAGTAATTGGTTAATACATTCGATCTTGAATTGAAACCAATCCTAGATAGAGCGTAGCCCTTATCAAAGAAGGAAAGGTTGAAAGAAAAGCACCAGAGAGGAAAACTAAGCAGCACTATTCATTCCCGCTTCAGGGATTACCATGGTAACAAGGAGAGAGAAACTGAGCTCGCTGGTATAAGAAGTCTGTTGTCTCGTCTGGAAATCAGAAGCTGCATTGGCTGGTGGTTCTAGGCACGGCCGCGAAAGCCGTTCACCGCACGAGTTCAAGTTCCAGTGCTGCTTAGTTTTCCTCTCTGGTGCTTTTCTTTCAACCTTTCCTTCTTTGATAAGGGCTACGCTCTATCTAGGATTGGTTTCAATTCAAGATCGAATGTATTAAACAATTACTCTTCGACCTATATATATATATATATATATATATATATATATATATATATATATATATATATATATATATATATACTTGCTGTACTTTCCCTTGTGTGAAAAGGCTATGCCAGCACGTGGGATTGATTTCAACTTCATGATCGAACACCAAACACAACTTTCGACCTATATATATATATATATTAATATATTTATATATATATATATATATATATATATAATATATATATATATATATATATATATTCTTAACAAAGTAAAGCAGTGAATGGTAAAGTGCTCAACCTATGAGGGGAGCTTAAATATTGAAAGGTTGTGACTAGGTAGTATATATATATATATATATATATATATATATATATATGTATGTATATATATATACGTTCTTAAAAGTTGGGTCTTTTGGGGAGTGTATCCACGAGGATCCTACAAGTTACCCGGGAAATAAAATAAGTATGAAAAATGAGAAGTGTGTGAAGCGGATAAAGTCGCTTTTTTAAAACTGTGGAATTAACATCTAACATTGGCAAATAAATCTTTGCCTTCTTATGGAAGGCGATACTACTAAATAATGGAAAACTGAATTCCGAGCGGGACTGGAACCAGAGACCTGCCACCAAATGTGCGGCTCGCTCTTCCAGCTGAGCTATCAGAACCCCGCCGGTAAGAACTGATCGACTTAATCCAAATACTGAAAGGAACAGTTTTGAGCGATTAAGGTCACAAGAAGTCGTCAGATAGTGTAAACTTTAAAAAACGCTCATAAACACATTTCGACATAGTTGACCTTGAGGATCTTAGAATTCCTGAGTTGATATTCCTTAAGCCGAACGCACACGGACGACAGAAAAAATGAAACACGAAACAGAAAACGCATTTCGTTTTTTCTCACGCTGACGTCCGTGTGCGTTGGATGAAAACAAAAAATAGCGAAACACTTGTTTAGCTAAACAGTTGTTTCGCGAAACAAACAGTGCTTGTTTGGCGAAACGCTGTTTTTGTTCAACGCACACGGACGCCAGAAAAGACGAAACCTGTTTTCTGTTTCGTGTTTCGCGTTTTCTGTCGTCCGTGTGCGTTCGGCTTTAAAGGGCAAATGATTCGTAGCGTTTTAGGTGGAGGTGAAGGTTACCTGGGGTTACCAGAGCTCAAACTAAGAACCACTTAAACACAATATCTCAAGAAGGGAAACTACAATGAATTTCATACATGACATGTAGCTGCCCCATATTAATATGCCATACCTTGTTAAGTTTGAGGTACGTCCAAGGTCAAAAGGTGTAAACCTTGATAACAGCATGTGAACACGCTGTCTCAAGGTTGGTAAACATGCGGGTTCTCACATTCAGCGTATACATACTTCATATGAAGAACATGAGTCCTAGTGTTTTCGGTGGATGTCAAGGGCCATCTGAGGTCACGAGAGGTCAAACTGTAAAAATTTGGTAAAGATGATATCTCAAGAGGGAAAATGTGCATGAGAATCTCTTATAAAACATGTGGATACACCACATTGAGTAGATAGTCCCTATGAGTTTTGATGGAAGTCAAAGGTCATTTGAGGTCACAAAAGTCAAACTTTGAACACCTTTTTAACAAGATACCTCTTGTATGAATTTTTAACTTACCATGGTCAGATGGTGATCAGTATTAAGTACATACTGAAGTACATACTCTCTATTTTTAATGGAGGTTAGGGTTCATTTGGAATCTCTGGAGGAAGAATCGTGAAAAACTTTGTGAACATTGTATCTCAGGAAAATGTCCTGTACGCACCTCAGTCTTGTAATGTGGGTGCCCAGTATTGGGTTCATGGTGTGTTGTTTTGCTGAAAGTCAAAGGTGACGTGAGGTCACGGCGAAGTTCAGACTGTATAAACGGTGAAAACATTGTAAACATGATTTGAAAGGTATGAAACATGTTTAATCTTATGTCTAGCATGTTACACACACACACACACACACACACACACACACACACACACACAAAATAAAATCAAGAAAGTGGTTATGACCATGATTCACATAATGTCGATCTATTTGACCGAATCTTACGGATTTTCAACTTTCCATACCTGAATTTAAGTACAGAAAATGCACAGTAAAATTGTTAACTTGAAACTGCAGTGCTAAAATTATATCCAGGGGACAATGAATCACTAAGCCTTGTGGCTTTCTGTTTTTCCCTTTTCAGTTCCTGCTGAAGGAGTTGGTTGTCCGGCTTACAACCGTACAAATCCAGCGGACTTCATCACCAATACAGGAGCAGATTAAGTACGTCAACGGGAACACTTAAATTAGCTATTCCAAACACTTGATCTTTCTTAACAGAAATTGTTGCAGCTGAATTGGACTTCAGTTGTGCAGTGTTACCCTTCTCTTGAAATTAGATGTTGCATTACTCAGTTCGCTCTCACTGTCTTGTCGTCACTCAGATCGCCCTGAGGTTGCCGTAGTGACTGAAGTACGCGAACTAAAGCTGATCCATACCTAGTACTACTAGCCTAACGTTCACGCGATGTTATCACTCTCTACTTCAAAACAGTAAAAAGTGTTTAGCCTAAACCAATGCATAAAAACCCACAATGTGCTCGACATTGACAGTGATCTTAACTTTAAAAACGAAAAAGGCAACTGTCGTGATTGTCACAGTGCTGTGGGTGAAACTGCTGCATAAACATACGAACATCTGTTTGGAGTTTCTCGAAGTGTTGATAATATCAGTATAACAGTTGAGATCTTTTGTGTGTATTACCTGCTATAGTATACGTAGACCTGCTATAGTATACGTAGATACTAGCAAATGTATTGTAACCTGGTTACGCCAGAAGCTTGCACCATTCCTAATATAATGAATGTGAAATCAGCAGGTAACGACGTCGCACTGCCCCAGCTAATGGCCCCTCTGATTGTTTCTAAGCATTGCTCATTAAACCGAATTTATTCAATTTTAATTATGGCGTAAGCTCGAAGACATAATTGATTGACACCAACGTCTTCCACAGAAAAGTATTTCAGAACCCCTTGCATTTGTAACGGCCAAGGGCGATGGGGTTGGTAACGTGCTATACCCGACTTAGGCAAAAGAAGGGTGGGGTTTGAGAAACAACCTTTTTGCACAGTCATACAGCATGTGAAGACTTGATAGGAGAACAACTAGAGGTTGAATTTGATTTAATTAACATCATGCATGGTTGTCTACACTCGCAAAGTAAGTTTTAATCATACCGCATTTCGGGACAGTGCACTGCATTTAAGTTTACAATTACCAGTGCACGGTCACTTGGGTAAACTGATGCTAGGTAAACGGTCATATAAAGCTTTTTGCACGTACTACAACTGCCTTCCATTGCTTCGCTGACAACGGTTATTTCTACCTGAAACGCCGTTTATCGACGCTGGGAAGTTGGGAAATGTTGAATTCGTGGATGAAACTGGAATTCTGAAAGCAGCTCGAGTTCTCCAGATGAGGCTAAATGGCCGACTTATCGACATAGAATAAACAGGGAAAATTTGTTCCTGTTGTACCTTTCAGTCTGCAAAACTGATAAGTAAGTGTTAGTTGTATCAGAGATTTGTGAAGAAACCTCCTTGTTTGTACATATGAACACGCAAATCATATTGAAGTGTTCAATATTGTTGAATTGCACTCAACAACAATTTTTTTGTTGTTTGATAATCAAATTTTAAGCTACCCGGAGTGTAGCCTAGTCTTAGGTGAGAAATCGAAAACGTATAGGCAACTGGATTGATGTTATTGTTTAAAAGGGGAATACCCATCCGTTTAACTTCTTCACGAGCAACGGTGAGAGCACACGAATTCGCAAGGTACAGAAACGCAGTATACGTGCAAAATCACAGAGGTATTCTTTGTTTCAGTTTACAGTACAGTATGCAATGTGGTGTGTGATATGTGCATACGTGCTTGTATTAGCCTACATGTCGATTACTTGCCCTCCGGGAAAACAGGCACTTCACTCTCTTAGCTGCAAACTCCCTATAGGAAAAATTTTATTTAATCAGTTTGCAACACATAAGGGTACGAAATATGAGCTTGCTCTGTACGTAAAATTTCACATAATGTATCTTAGCTTTGTACATAAAACTATTATAAGAAAAAACAAAGATTGTTGTGTTTGTATGTAGAGAAATTCTTCCTTGGGGTCACTGTATAACGAATTATTCAAACATGGAGAAAGCAACATATTTATTTTGTAAATTGACGATCAATCTCTTTGCTTGTCACCTTCTTTTTATAGTATGTTAATGATCGTTTCAGGATGGACTGAAATAATTTGATCTGAAATACAAGGGTTATGATTATGTGTTTTCAGATCAAGTTGTACAAAACGATATTTGTTGAGAGATAAAGAAAGTTAACGGTCTTAACGAGCTGAATGGTCGAATGCTCGAAATATGAGAATTACGCCCAGGAAGAAATGGCTTCATGTAAGATGGTGATGATTACTAAGCTGTATATATTTGTATTCAAGAGGCGTGGCGCCATATAGATGGTTTTACGTCACGAATATGCATGTCTTACATATAAGTATTAGTGTATCATATGCTTCCGTTTAAATCGTCTGAAAGAGTTTATGTCCGTCGAGCCGTCGTTCAATTTGAAACTTTTTGAGCTGATATATATTCATTGCAACAGCTTGTACAAATGATTACTTGATGCGGGGAAAGAACATAGCTTTGATTTTGTAGGGAAAAGTTTTTCTAATTTGTGTTTATGTTTTAATCATTTTTAACTGAAAACAGTCAGTAGCTTGTCTTTGGTTTACCTATGCTCAAACTAAATACACTGTATTACTTCAGTTCACACTATATGTTTCGTTAGTCAGCTGTTAGAGTCTCATTTCACCATTCGGAATATGAAAGTGAAAGTTTAGTTTTAAATCATAAAATGTTTCTTTTCACTTTGGGCTGTACATTATTCTGAGAGAAATAAATGGGCATGCTAAACAAAGAAGAATGTTACCTCCATCTTTGATGCGCTCGTCCGTTACGTTTAAAGATTAGAAAATCATTCAACAGACCTATGATATAATTTCAAGGTCATGAGTACAATTCGGTGTCTCTGAATGTGAGGAATATATGTCATGCCTTATTGACGATCACTCGTCATTCGTCAGAGCTGTTGGAATCGGGTTAGAGGCTGTGTGGGTTGTGTCTGTCCCAAATTCGTAGTTTAAGTTTTTTTCTTCCAAAAATTATTATAACCTAAAATGGCCTAAAAGTACCCTAGAAGATAAATCCATAACTGACAAATTTCAGCCCCCATCAAAATCTAGAAATCTACCGATGACCCTTTAAGTGCAAAACTTTGAACCAACAGGTGATTCAAAGTTTACGTTCAGAAACCATTGATTGCATAGCCAAAGGAGCGGAAACCACAGAGGCGCTATGCAGGCTACTGATTGTAAAACAATTCAAAAGCGAAGAGACTTCGTTCATTTAATTAGCCTACAACAATGTGACAGAATCTCAGAATTTTGGCACAAGGACTTCTTATTGAACTTCCTCGTGTTACACACATGAGCATTACTACAAATACGTTTCAATGACCCTGATGGCAAGGTAACGACGGTCCACTGAAGGGCGGCAAACGGCACCACCGGCGGGCCAGCGTCGGCTGCCGGCGCCGGGCCGGCTGCGGGTCTTTCGTCGGTTCTCTATCGAACCGCTGGCCGCTCCCATACCACAGCCGGCGATGGACCACCGGCAGGGCCATAGCTAGGGTCATATGTTGGGGGGGGGTGTGAAGGTCCCAAATTCCGGCTGGATGGATATTTTTTCCAACTGAATGGTGGCGCGTAAATTGCACTAATTTTTATGCGCCCTGAGTTTACATACAGCAGTGGGGATCCTTCCTTTGTCACTACATAAAGGTACCGTCGTGGGGGAGGGGTCTAAGGGGAAGGGTTGACCCCTCCCCCTTTGAGAAATTTTTGTTAATTTAAGGTTGCTTAGATGCAAAATGGAGCTATCTTTAGGATATTTTTGGAGCTGATCATATATGGCTAGAAAATGTCCATAATTAAATGAATTCTAATTTTTCCGACTGGTTTGATTCTTTTTCCAAATGAGTGGTGGCCCGTAAATTGCATTTTCGTTTTTATGGGCGTTACTTTTGTATGATACAGCAGCGGGGATCCTTCCTTTGTCACTTTATGAAGGTGCCGTCCTGGGGGAGGGCCTAAGGGGAGGGGATGTCCCCCTCCCCTTTGAGAAATTTTTGTTAAGGTAAGGTTGCTTAGATTCAAAATGGTGCTATCTTGGGATACTTTTGGAACTGATCATACATGGCTGGAAAATGTCCATAATTTAGTGAATACTAAGATTTGGTTAGGTGAAAGTAGTATGTTGTCTAAGAGAAGAGTATGTTGTCAACAAACCTCCTGAAGCCCCCCTCCCCTTTGACTACTTTAATTCCTTCTATTCTGGCATCTAATGCTAGCATATACCTGTATAGGCCTCCTGGAAGCTCTGGATCAATTTTATAAAATGGGGCAATGACATAATGCTTGTTACCTGGCATCTAAATAATAATAATAATAATATAGAGTATGACGCCAAGCACTTTACATCTATCGTATTTTTACTAATTCTGAACGAAAATCCAGACGAACAGCTTCCAGCAATGGGGAATGGGCGGGAGGGAGATGGGCAGGAGGGAGAGTATAGGTGCAGAAAAATGATACTAGACCTCCCAGACAGGTATAGCAAAAGGGGTTTAGGACTTACAAGGGCGTTCTCAGAATGTACACCTAGTTTATGCTATAAAAGTTCACTGGTACGTTGTGCTTATAATGTTCATAAGTGATACAACGTGGATTGTGAGGATTGGGCGCGAAGCGCGCCGAAATTTGGGGGTATACTTCGATGCCAAATGAAAAACCTGCACGCAGGCTCAGCCAGGGTAGGTGCTTTGATTTGCCGACATGGGGGGTGGGAAGCCCCCTGACTGGGGGCCAGCTACTCTAAGTCCCGACAGATGCAATGGGTTGCCGAACCCAAAATAAAAGGCGAACGAAGCGTGCCGAAAAATTTGGGGTTATGTTGAATTTTCATTAAGGAAAGTTGAAAAAGTTGGGCTTTGATTGAAGAATCTGGACAAAACCAAGAAATTTGTTCGGGTGACTGCATGGTCGTCGTTGGGGATTAAATTCTTCATCTTACCCATTAAGGATCTCCTACGAAACTGAAAGATATTTTTCTTACAAAATATGTTTGCCACGATGGCGAGGCTGAAGAAAGAATCTTCCAAAAGTTAGGAAAAAGAGGAAAGAACTTCGCAACGATGCATTTTCGGGTTTCTCTAGAATCACGCCTACACCGAAGAACAACATTTGTGGAAACTTTGAAATCCAGTATGTTTGAAACGAGGGTGTTACCACTAGATAGAACTACAGATGAAAGCGCGGGTATCGCGCGAAAACTTTTTGAAGTTATAGAAAGAATCGTTACAGAACTTACTGGCTACGGGCCTGTTAAATAGACGTTAGGAATATTTTCTGTGTATATCTGTCTTCACCAATATTAGTCTATATAAAACTTTGCGCAATTTTGGGGGGCTCTGAAAAATTTGGGGAGGGGGCTAAAGCGCCCTAGCTCCCATAGAACTGTGTCTGGTATAATTACCTTAATAATGTTCATGAGATTGATTGTAAATCGTGACGCATGCGCGGGAAGCGCGGCAAAATTTTCTTAAATAAGATTTCCATAATAAAACCTGCATTCAGAATCTGCACAGGCCCACAGTCAAGGGGGGAGGCAGGGGGCGACCCCCTAATTTTTGGGCCCCCCTAGAGAGTTTGAATCTTACCATTGACTTAATACATTTGCACACATTTGGCCCCCCTGAAAAAAATTTTCGCCACCCCTGGAAAAATTTTTGCACCCCCTACAGTACCTTGTCTGGCTACGGGCCTGAACCTGCATCGACATACTTTCAATTGCCCAACAAACCAACATGCCAATCAAAAATCCAGTCTTTTACCAGGTAATTTGTAAACAGCTTTCAACTTCTGATGTTGTGCCTCTCCGAAAGTTGCTATCGGAAGATATTGATAATAAGAACAACACTGAGGTAAGGTTTGAAACGCGCGGAGCGCGCGAAAATTTTGAGAGTTTGAGAAGAATTTGCCAAAAAAGGACAGCTTTGATCTGATTTACGTGAGGAAAATAACGTTTGGTATTATTCTCACTTGGTCTAGTTGGAAAATATATATACAAAGTTGACATAGGCTCAGTCAGAAAAATGTGCTAGACTGAGATATCAGAAATTCCAACTGGCATTTCAGATTTTCTGACTATCGTCGCTCTGACGAACTTTGGGGGGTGAGACACCCCCACACCCCCGGTCGCGACGGCCCTGACCACCGGTACCGAGGACAGATTTTGAGCTGCCCCTTCCGAGGACCACCGGCTGGTAAGTGGCAAAAAGCCGCCTTTGAACCACAGGTTAACCGACAAATATCATGTTTGCCTAATGCCCTGCGCTCATTCCATTAGAGGTATTATACGCGTACCTCTTTAATGGATTCTTCAGATATCCTGTTTGTGTAATTTGCTCCTCCTGCGTGGTTTTCGATTAGGCTCTGACGGGCCGGAACCGGATTGTCCGTCGGTTCTCGGATAGTGGTTTCCATCCTTAAACCGACTATGGGTCATCATGATCGGCGAACTACGCTCGGACTTTCAGTCACACTCTGGAATACCCACCACCATTTAGAGTGGAATGGCGACTGATATACTACACAACTCACGTTTTAAAGAAGGTACATTTCACCTTTGACTCCCGGTGGGCTATTTCTTTGAAGTTATGGTATCCTGCAATCTAATTCTCCTGAGTGTTAAACATCATTAAAAAATTCCCTTAGCTTAAGCCACATTCCGACAAGATAACAGGAATAAATTGCAAATGTTTCACTTTATGTGGTTTAGAAATAACAACCACTGGTGTGAAAGAGGGCTAGCCAATGAAAACGAGTATAAACAGACGTATTTTTGGTTCCTTGCGTTAGCAAAAGGAACCTATGTAGTCAGCTTGGCGTGTGTGTGTGTGTGTGTGTGTGACACTTGCTTTGGTACGCTGTATCTCAACAAGGGAAAGTTGGACTAAACTGAAACTTGGGATATGGATCTGTCATAGTGAGAAGGTGTGCCCTATCGTTTTTGGTGGAGGGCAAAGGTCATGTGGGGTCACCAGGGGTCAAAGACCGAAAACCTTGTTTGCACGATATCTCAAGGTAGGAAGCTTGGATAAATTTCATACTTGGTTTGTGGATGCATTATGGTAAGAAGATAAATGCTGTAGCTTTTGGTGGAGGTCAAAGGTCATCTGGGGTCACAGGGGGTCAAACACTGAAAACTTGTTGTTAACACAGTATCTCAAGGTATAGGAAGCTTGGATAGATTTCATACTTGGTATGTGGATGGCTTATGGTGAGAAGATTAATCTTGTCATTTTTGGTGTAGGTCAAAGGTCATTTGGGGTCACTGAGAGTCAAATACTGAAAACTTTGTTAACACAATATCTCAAAGAAAGAATCTTGGATAGATTTCATACGTGGTATATAGATCCACCATAGTGAGAAGCTGTGCCATACAGTTTTTGGTGGAGGTCGAAGGTCATCTGGGGTCACCAAGGGTCAAAAACTGATAACCTTGTTGTTAGCACAATATCTCAAGGTAGGAAGCTTGGATTAATTTCATACTTAGTGTGTGGATGCCTTATGGTGGGGAAAATATTTTTTTGGTGGAGACCAAAGGTCAGCTGGGGTCACTGGAGGTCAAATCCGCAAACCTTTTCAACTCTGTATCTCAGTGTAGAAAGCTTGAATAGATTTATGCTTTGAGGTGTTGCATTAAATCCAGCAGAAAACCCATATGAGTTTTGTCAGATGTCAGAGGTGAAATCACCAGATGCCAAAAAGCAAATTGCCAAGAATATGATTCCAGCACATTAAGATCACATTCACCCAATGAGTGAAAGATGTGGGACATCTTTCAGAGATGCCAAGTATCTCAATTTTAGTTGAAATTATAGTATTACGATTTTAATCCATAATTCTGCCATTATGAAAACCTGTATCAAATACAGCTTTTTAATATTGCAGAACTTTCTCTACCCACAAAGCAGAGGACTTGTGAAAGTTCACTAGACAGACATTTGTCCTTAGATTAGGACATGAGAGCTTGCAGAAATTGGAAATTGGAATTGATTAATTAAATGCTACTAAGGGTTGTTAGTTTTATAAAGAGAACTAAGTTACTGATCATTTGGATCAGATACCATTGAGCGTGCATGAATTGTGATTGCTTAATTGAATAAAACAAATTGTAACTGTATACTGTCTGTGTTGATATCCCTTGAAGTGCCTGTATTTCTTCAGGCAATTTATTTATGCTTGAATTTGTTAACACAAGATGTGCATTGTCTACAGAGCAGATTTTGTGCATCTACAGAAATACTGGTTCATTCAGTAGTTGGCTCAGTTTCATTACATTCAGCAAGGAACCACGGTGCCCATTGGGCTCTTGTTACTGAATATACGACAAGAAAAAAAAATATACAAGAAAAAAAACCGTGTTGCAGTGAGATCAAATGGCAAGCAAAACAAAACCTTTGTCTTTAAGTCTTTTAAAAATTTATCAATACGTCAAACATGGGTACTCGAAGAGAATATTGTGATGGAGGTATAGGTCAAAGGAAGTATCTGTTTTCAAAGAGGAGCATTGTATATAAAAGTTAAAAAGAACAAAAGTTTTCGTTCTAGAGAGACAGGTAAATTTTGCTTTTTGAAATCATATGACAACATAAAGGACGTTGCTTACTCCACAAAAGATATTTCTTTATATTAAACAAGTAAAAGTGCAATATATTCCGTTTAAGGCGGATGTTACCATCATCAGCAAACATCAACCTGAGACCGATGAAAAACGCAGATGGTGCCGGGAATTGTTGTCTCCTACATTGAAGTTGTTTTTGCTATTTTCGTATTTGGCTTTGAAATTCTTGTTTATAGGTCAACGTGGATTTAACTTGTGATTTCAATCCTTTAAAACCTCAACATTTTCACTTTAAAAGATCACACTAATTTTGGGATAATCTCTTCCAGTTGCAGGGCTAATTAAACGTTCAGAACTTCAGATGAATTATCGCAAGTTAAATATATGTAACACAAGTCTGTTATAATTCCAAAGAATGTCTCCTGAAGTTACATTTCCAGCAGAGTGAAAATATTTCATTCATCAACGATTAAACTGGAATTGTTATGTGTATGTATGACGTACAATGAAGGGCAAAAGAGGTGGCCCCTAACTTAGTTTGAAACAACAGGTGGATCTCACAAATATCCTCTTATTTCCCTTCAAGCATCTTTCATATAGTTTATAATATAAATATTGCCTGTTTAAGGTAAACCAAGAAGTTACTCGATCTGCATCAATGTCACAATTCAGTGAGAAAAGTATTGTCACAGGATTTCCAAGAGCCACTCATGAAATAGGGTGACCGGGTACACTAATTCAAACTGAGGAGGCTACATTTTCCATTTAAGCCATGAGTTAGTTCATCTTTACATACTTAAAATAATTACCGTAAAACACATCATGCATGCACTCAAAGAGTAAGAAGAACACGAGAGTTGTCATGTGTCATTGTGAAGCCAGTCATTTAGCGTGGGTTTGTATTTAATGTTTGTATAAATTCCCTTCGAACATAGTCTGAGACGGGGGGAGGGGACATAAATAACAAAAACACCTTTGCAGAATGTTTCAAGTAAACCTGCTTTAAAATTTGTCGATTTTCTCCACCCCTCCTGACGGCTAGCTTGTCGGCTGTTCTGTGGTTGGTAGCTTTAACGAGACGAAACTTTTGCATTCAAGCGCGAATCGAGGGAGATGGGGGTGTTGGGGGAGCCCCGGATTGAAGATACTTTACTACACTCTTCCACAGGCCGCAGTACTCGGCATTTGACAAACTCGAAGTCAACCCCCCCCCCCCCTCAATTAAAAGATCCTGCATACGCGGCTGTACATGTAACGTACCACTAATTATTGCCCCCTTGACTTACACACTATAAATCAGGCTACTTCCCGCCCCTAGATCCTTGAGGAAGTTTTCAAACTGGACATTTTATCCCTCTGGTTAAAGCTCACAGTGGGGACCCGTATATGCGGCATTTTCAAAATTTTATACCATGACCATTAAAATTTTGAGCCACAACGGTTTGAATGATAGGCACATTTTTTTCAGCCTAGCTGATCTCTTCTCAAAGACGACACTTCACAGAGCGGAATAATACAATCAAAGAATGGTATACTAAACTTGGACAAATTGCCTTGAATTTTGTACAGTATGTATTTCAACTCACTGCATTCCTACAAAACCCATATGCAAAACTGATCACTTTTTATAAGTAACACAGTCTGAAGCAAGCTCCCATAAAATTTTTAAGGCACTAACTTTTGTCAGGCAATATTTTTTGACGGAAGAATATTTGAATTAGTGCATGGTCCGCTACCTGTTACATGGCTTCATTTGACGAACCTGAAACCATTCCTTTATTATTAATTTAAAAACTTAAAACATGTTCCGTTTCGTGGCCTCTGGACCCTTGCAGAAGTTTTCAGCGTGCACAAGCTACGCCTCACATGAAAACTCACGAGCAGGCCTTTTACAGTGATTTCAAAATTGTGTACCATGACCTTGGAGATATTGAACTACAGCTTGTCAGTATAATTGGGTGGTGGTTCCTGTTTTTTCACTTCATTCAAAACGTCACCTTGCATCGCGGAAGGATACATCGCAAAAATGTTCCGGAAATACCTTAAATTTTATTTGTTTTTGCATGATGCGTACTTCAACTCCTTTCCTACCGCATCCACATCACAAATTGAACACATCAGTTGAGCAACATGGTCAATACTGTCACAAATATTTATTTCAAAAGGTGTTTTATTCGTAGGGTAATATACTTCGAGGGGATTCCCCTTGAAATGGTGGTGGGGAAGAGACTTGGTCAAGTTTAAGGGAACCGCTGTCTCCCTTTGACAAGTCAGCGCACCACCAAACATGGACAATGGTCACCTATTGTTAGCAGACGCTTACACCTACCCCTAGAGGATTAATACATAGTTTCAACAGAAGGAAAGTATTTTTAGTCGATAACTTTTGAATATTCAACCCAAAGTGGCTTTCCAGCTGTCCAGTCGATCTAAGAGTTGCTTTGGAAAGTTAGACGAATTCGGTCTCAATAAAATCAGAAGCCCCGGCGACCTTCGTCGTCGGGGCTTCTGATTTTATTGAGACCTTTCGTGCCAACTCTAATTAAATGAAATATGGAATCGGTTACATCCCATAATGGGAAAATATTCATAAAACTATTTTACCAATTGCAACCGCACAAAGCTTTGTGGAAAGGGTGGGGGTTGCACGACTTGAAAAGTAGGCTACATACAAAAGCCTGTAGTGACCTGATTTGGAAATTTCCAGAAGGATATAATTAACAAAACGAAGCTTAATTAAAAACAAAAAGTGGGAACGCAGTGGAGTCAATAAAAGCTAGAGAAGCAAGGATATGAAAGGAAAAGCAAAAAAAAAAAAAAAAAAAAAAAAAAAAAAAAAAAAACGACAGTTCCACACTCTAAAAGCAGCACAACGAGAAGACTCGAACTCATGACCGGAGTCGAGCGCCTTAGTCGGAGTCGAGTCGAGCGCCTTACCAACGGGCCAACGACAATGCTGCGAATGTGTAGCATTATAATAAAAAGAAATACGAGATCTAGTGTGAAGCTGTGTGATATACAAGAAGTGTCGGGTGGCGGGGGAGAGGAGCTGGAGCGAACACCCTCTTTCACCCTCATCCTTAAGTATTAGTACTCTAGGCTACTATACGCAAGCTGTTTCAATACGCTTTAATACATTTTTCCTGTTAATATTTATAGCATGGCCTGTAAATGTTTCGTAGTTTGCCTGGTACAAATGACATCAACAGGGGTGAGGGTGGGGAAGGGGGAAGTCAGATCAATCACAGGAAGCCCTGGTCTTCCCGGTCGCGGAATGTTCCAATTTCTTCGGAAAACATGTAGTCAGGATAGTAGGTACGATAAAATGTGTAATCGAGACTCTGGCCGGGCTAGTGCTAAACTTTGCGCCAGCGGCGGGAGTCTAAGCTTAACAGTTACGTGGGACTGCAGTCTGGAGCCCCGACAAGGGCGACGGGTTGCCGAAAGGTTGTCGACAGCAAAATTCAAAATTTTCGGCATGCAGGTTTGGATTTTTAGTCGTGAAATTGGAAAATTTGGGGGACTTACTACTGCCCTCTTTTAAATCAAAATATCAAGTAAATCGCTTGTGTGGGCTCCTTCGTGTTTTGTCGTTTCCCGACTACGCTGGAAAATTTACCCCATCCTCGACGAGGGACATATTCCCTAACCCCCATCTGGCATCACCACTGTCCCGACGACGACGAAGATCAGTCTCCCTGACTTTCTGATCTTCCTTCGTTTCAAGAGCACAAATCCTCCAACTCGAATACCAAATTTACGTCGAACTTCGGGCGCTGTAGAGTATCTTGGTTTACTTACTTCTGACTTTAACATCCAAAGGCCTTCAAACGGACCAAAATCAGGTATACTCAAATCAATGGAAGAATGATTGCTGGTACACGCGCTTTCTGAAGTTGAAATCAATGCTAAGGCTTCTTTCCAAAATTCTCAACCGTCATGGGATGGCATTTTAAATATCTACTATATATATACTATCGGCCATCTTGTCGGCTGTTCTGTGATTGGTAGCTTTAACGAGATGAAACTTTTGCATTCAAGCGCGAATCGAGGGAGGTTGGGGTGTTGGGGGAGCCCCGGGTTGAAGATACTTTACTACACTCTTCCACAGGCCGCAATACTCGGCATTTGACAAACTCGAAGTCATTCCCCCCCCCCTCAATTAAAAGATCCCGCATACGCGGCTGTACATGTAACGTACCACTAATAATTTGCCCCCTTGACTTACTACAAATCAGGCTACTTCCCCGCCCCTAGATCCTTGAGGAAGTTTTCAAACTGGACATTTTATCCCTCTGGTTAAAGCTCACAGTTGGGACCCTTATATGTGGCATTTTCAAAATTTTTATACCATGACCATTAAAATTTTGAGCCACAACGGCTTGAATGATAGGCACATTTTTTTCAGCCTAGCTGATCTCTTCTCAAAGACGACACTTCACAGAGCGGAATAATACAATCAAAGAATGGTATACTAAACTTGAACAAATTGCCTTGAATTTTGCACAGTATGTATTTCAACTCACTGCATTCCTACAAAACCCACATGCAAAATTGATCACTTTTTATAAGTAACACAGCCTGAAGCAAGCTCCCATAAAAATTTTAAGAGATTAAATTTGTCAGGCAATATTTTTTGACGGAAGAATATTTGAATTAGTGCATGGTCCGCTACCTGTTACATGGCTTCATTTGACGAACCCGAATCCGTTTCTTTATTATTAACTTAAAAACTTAAAATGTGGTTCGTTTCGTGGCCTCTGGACCCTTGCAGAAGTTTTCAGCGTGCACAAGCTACCCCTCACATGAAAACTCACGGGCAGGCCTTTTACAGTGATTTCAAAATTGTGTACCATGGCCTTGGAGATTTTGAGCTACAGCTTGTCAGTATAATTGGGTGGTGGTTCCTGTTTTTTCACTTCATTCAAAACGTCACCTTGCATCGCGGAAGGATACATCGCAAAAATGTTCCGGAAATACCTTAAATTTTATTTGTTTTTGCATGATGCGTACTTCAATTCCTTTCCTACCGCATCCACATCACAAATTGAAGCAACACATCAGTTGAGCAACATGGTCAATACTGTCTCCCAATATTCATTTTCCAAGGTGTTTAATTCGTAGGGCAATATACTTCGAGGAGATTCCCCTTGAAATGGTGGTGGGGAAGAGACTTGGTCAAGTTTAAGGGAACCGCTGTCCCCCTTTGACAAATCAGCGCACCACCAAACATGGACAATGGTCACCTATTGTTAGCAGACGCTTACACCTACCCCTAGAGGATTAATACATAGTTGCAACAGAAGGAAAGTATTTTTAGTCGATAACTTTTGAATATTCAACCCAAAGTGGCTTTCCAGTCGATCTAAGAGTTGCTTTGGAAAGTTAGGCGAATTCGGTCTCAATAAAATCAGAAGCCCCGGCGACCTTCATAAAATCAGAAGCCCCGGCGACCTTCGTCGCCGGGGCTTCTGATTTTATTGACCTTTCGTGCCAACTGCTAATTAAATGAAATATGGAATCGGTTACATCCCATAATGGGAAAATATTCATAAAACTATTTTACCAATTGCAACCGCACAAAGCTTTGTGGAAAGGGTGGGGGTTGCACGACTTGAAAATGTAGGCTACATACAAAAGCGTGCAGTGTAGTGACCTGATTTGGAAAATTCCAGAAAGATATAATTAACAAAACGAAGCTTAATTAAAAAACGGAACGCAGTGGAGTCAATAAAAGCTAGAACAAGAAGGACATGAGAAAGGGAAAGCAAGAAAAAAATCCGACAGTTCCACACTCAGCACAACGAGAAGACTCGAACTCACGACCTAGGTAGTCGGAGTCTAGAGCCTTACCAACGGGCCAACGACAATGCTGCGAATGTGTAGCATTATAATAAAAAGAAATACGAGATCTAGTGTGAAGCTGTGTGATATACAAGAAGTGTCGGGTGGCGGTGGAGGGGAGCTGGAGCGAACACCCTCCTTCACCCTCATTCTTCAGTATTCGTACCCTAGGCTACTTTATATACCTAAGTTGTTTTCAATACTCTTGAAAACTTTTTTCCTCTTAATGTTTATAGCATGGCCTGTAAATGGTTCGTAGTTTGCCTGGTACAAATGACATCAACAGGGGTGGAGAAGGGGGAAGTCAGGTCAATCACAGGAAGCCCTGGTCTTCCCGGTCGCGGAATTTTCCAATTTCTTCGGAAAACATGTAGTCAGGTTAGTAGGTACGATAAAATGTGTAATCCCGACGCTGGCCGGGCCGGGCTAGTGCTAAACTTTGCGCCACAGCGGTCCAAGCTGAGAGGATGATATTGCAGTTCTTGATAATATTTTAGACTCAAAACGTCTACATTAAGTATTGTTTTTACAAACCAGAAATAACAGTGAAGGGAGGGACAATGTTGGAAGGAAAGTAGTTCAGTCAAGTTTGAGGTGGAGGTGGAGGGGACACTTCATTATCTGCGCTCTCTCTTTCCCACATTTCTGCTATATGGAAAAGAAGCATTTGGTCAACTTTGATTTTTCCCGACTCTCTGGGATGCAGCCCTCGACCTCAGCCACACTTCTCTGTCTGACCGCGTTTTATGATAACTGTGAGAGTTTACTGGTACAGGATAAGTGCTATCGTCGTAATTTCATCCGTTTCAGAGTGCAGTTTTGCTAAGCCTACTGTGTTTGGGAACTCTTTTACCGCCAACCTACGTATCATAAACTTCCTAACGATCATACTGCTGACACACGAATGCTAGACGCAGAATGGTAGACAGGGTTGGGGCAGTGGGACATGAATCCTTTCGGGGGAGGATGCCCCCTTAGGGAAATTCCTTTTTAGTCAGGGAGCCTTAATAGGTACGATAAAGTAAAAACCCCTGATCAACGAACCGCACCGACAAATTTCTTAGTTTAGCTATTACAAGAAGGATCTAAGCTCAAATCAAGTTTTGATATGTTAGAGAGGTACTCATTCTAAGCATTCTGGTAAAATTTGCATTGAAATCCGATGTGTGGTTCTCAAGATATTAGCAGTTAAAGTTGTCACATTTTCAACACAAAGTGAACTTGGAGCAAGTATGACATCATACCCTCACATTAATGGTCAGTCCTTTCTTTTTCTTTAAACTTTACAACCAATTTTCTCCTCCACAATTACATGTTATCGGAATGTGATTGCATGAGAGGCATAAGAATTTTACAAACTTTACATTCCACATGAGGGAGGTCCAATCCCTATTAACTTCAAGGTCAGCACAACAGACTGAAAAATAGCAAAGGAAACAAAGCATTTTTCATCAATGTGAGGAAGTGATATAATCCCTGCTTGCCCCAAGCTCACTTTGGGTTACAAATGTAGTAACTTCATTTGCTGATATCTCGAGTACTACATGTCCGATTTGAATGAAAGTTTCACCAAATTGCGTAGATTTAGTTCCTCTTTTACATATGAAAATTAATTTTTTGCTTAAACCCTTCCTTTAAGGAAGGCAGGTTCTTCAAATTGGAGCTTCAAAATTTTCAAAACTGTTGAATCGTCCGTCCTTTCAGCATCCCGTCACCTTTGTAGGGCTTCAGTTTGCTTCCCCTTCCCTCTGTCGGGGAGCTTGGCCCTTGTCGGGCAAATCCTATCGCCACCTGTAACTGTAGACACAAATTTGTGGTTTGAAGTGCGATTTCCTGCGATCTAGGACGTCTGGAAGGCCAAATTTTCTCACCTCAGCCCCAAGCCCCAACCATAGTGGGGCTTAGGTAGGGTTGCTCTCGTAAGACGCTGTTAAGGTGGAGATTGCCTCCTGAAGGATCTACTTCCTATGAAAATTTCGTACCTCTGACTCTCTCCCAATGTTTTCCGTAGATACAGCTGGGGGACCTTTAAAGTACGGATTTCGACGGTTCTCGAGTGTCCTCTTTCTAAGCCTGACGTCCTTCTCTGCGGCCCTTGACCTTAAACTGACCTATGCATTTGGCCCTCACCCTCGGAAACTTTGAGAATCACTGGGCTAGACCTACTAAGCTTGTTATGTAATTAAGGACATGCCTTATGTCAAATTTGTTGTCCTTACCAAACCTTATTTTCATCCCTGATCTTGCATTATAAGTTTTTATTAGCCATAATTAACGTTGTTACTAGAAAGTGATAAAAAATAAGACTTGGCTCATCAACAAATACTTGAGCAAATTTGAATGTACCTTGAACCCAGTGATGGCCTTCACATATCCTTTTTCTCATCCTAACAAATGTTCGACTGTACTGAGATACAGCAGCATTGCTGCTCTAATCCAGATATGTTATCATTGATTACTAAGCATTTTCTCCCCTTTGTTCTTCCTTTTTTCCTTTTGGGAAGGGTGGAGGTACTCGTTTCTTGGGGCGGTGTGGTTGTGTTTGTGACTGCTACTGCAATGAATCTGTTGTGTTTTTTTGGGGGGAGGGGGTAGGGGTGGGAGTTTTCATATTTTCTGCATTTACAAGAGGAATCCATGTAGTCACGGTGGATTATGTATGCGTGTGTTTGTGGTGTGTGTGTGTGGGTGTGTGTGTGTGTTTGTGACGCTTGGCTTGTAAACACGAGATCTCAAGATAGGAATGATGGATACTTTTCATGCTTGGTGTATGGATGTATCATATCGAGAGGAGGCACCCAACCAAATTGTTTTTTTGGATCTGAGGTCTCAAGAGGTATACTTACAAAAAGCCTTGAAACACATTCAATATCTCAAGAAAGGAAAGATAAATACTTTTCATACAGGGTGTGTGGATACAACGTATTGAGAGAAAGAACCCTATATTGTTTTTGGTGGTTGTCAGAAGTCATGTGAGATCACAGAGGTCAAAAACCAAAAACCTTGTAAACACAACATTTCAAAATAAGAAGCATGGATACTTTTTCATACTTTGCATGTGGATGCGTTATAGTCAGAAGAAAAACGCTTTTCTTTGTGTTGGAGGTCAAGGGTTATCTACTGTCACCGAAGGTAAACTTATGAAAACCTTGGAAATTGCTTGTAAACAGGATGTCTCAGGACAGAAAGGATAATTACATTTCATACTTGGTATATGGATATAGCAACATTTAGAGGGAGACCCCTATTGTTTCTGTTTAGGGTTAAAGGTCATTTGAGGTGACCAGCGGACAAAAACTAAAACTCTTAACTCAATATCTCAAGACAGGAATGGTAGAAACTTTCCATACTTGTTTTATAAATTAACCATATTAAGAGGAAGAATACTCGTCTACAGTTTTTGGTAGAGGTTAAAGGTCATGTGAGGCCACCACGTCAAAAGCGCAACCTTGTAAACACAATATATTGAGGCATGTGGATGCGTTTTAGTCAGAAGATGAACTCCATTGTCTTTGATCGAGGTCAAAGGTTGTATGAAGTCAACGGAGGTGAAACATCGAAAACAGTGAAAATTTGCTAGTAAACGCAATAGCTCAGGATGCAAAGGATGAATACAGTACCTTTCTTTTCTTTTTGGCAAGGCATCACTTAGCCTTTATGTTTTCTGATTCCTTGTGTTATTATATAGCAGAATCCATTCTCGAAAATCCCTCTGGCTTTTAGTTGAACTTCCTTTCACTTCTCATTATTCTGTAAATATGTTAACTTGAAATTGTCATTGTATTTGAAGTGGAAAAACAAAATATGAAAGGAAATGAAAGGAAGATTACTGGTTGCCATGCATGATACAATTTATTTGGGCTTGGACGATTGATAAAGTTTGTATTCCCGTTAAAGGTAATTTTTGAATAATAACTTATTATGCCGTAACTCCATATATTTCCAAGGGGAAATAAAGAAAGAAGGAGGCCAACAATTTTGTCTTTGGTCGAACCATGTTATGGCAGTTATGTTATGACGTCATACAAAGGCAAGGTCTTGATTGGTAAAATGCTGTAAGTTGCCAATGCCCGAACTATGCAAGTTAATGAAGATTGTTCCCCAAGTCTAACCCTCCCCTCGTCGAGAAAGCTATCCCTCATGTCGGGCAAATCCTGACCGTACCCCGTCACTTGTATTAACTCAGGGTTGACTCTGTCACATGCAGAAGTCTGTAAAGCAAGAGGGAGAGGGGCAGGTTTTCAGTCCAGTTGCCCTTCTGCTGTCAAGGCAATGGGGGTGGGGCGACAGTCTGTCTCTTTTAAAATCGGTTTCTGCAATCTGAAGATCCACAAGAGTGGGTAGCCTTAAAGGGAGAATGCAGTCACCCCAATAAAGAATTGTATAGTAGACTATCCTATTTCCTGAATGGATCTTGAGAATCATGTGACAGTATTTTTCTCACTCAATTGTAAAATTCACAAGGAGCAATTTGCTTGGTTTACCTTAAATGTGCAATATTTATGTCCCAAAATATTATGAAAGATACTTGGAAGAGAAATAAGAATAAATTTGTGACATTTAGCTATTGTTTCAAAATAAGTTTAGGGCGACTGCTTTTGACCTTTAAGTATAATGTTTTGGAAATTAGATACTGGTAGTCTTTACGAAAATACTTCCAAGATGCAAAAATTTTTTCGCTTTTACTGAGGGGGGATTAGTCGACGTTTATATAATGTTAAATTACTCCATTCAGTTCATAAGTTAGAGTTGAAAATTTTAGAGGACGTTTTGTTCAGTAGCCTTCGGATTTACATTAGTTAAGTTAAAATAATGGTTCAAGGATTACTTATAGATAAAAGATAAACCTTTTCTAAGCTTTGGTATATAATTGACATTCAGTTCTCATGTGTGGATTTTGAGCCAGGAACAATTAAAATTATCGAACTTAAAGTAAACTTGAACTGCAGTAGCAGAAACAGGTTATTATATTTATATTGATGAACAATGTGTTACTTTTCTTCATTTGAAAATGTCGTTTCAACTTGAATTAGTAAGGTCAGGATTCTATCAAAGAGTAAGTAAATGTTGCCTTTATGCATTCGTATGTATGTATTAAAGCATACCGTTTTCAAGCTAAACTAGGTGTAGTCTGAATCAATGTGAGCGTATGACATCACACATGTTTGCTTCAAGTTTACTCTTTGGTAAAAATGCGATCACTTTGAAATGGAAACCTAAAAATAAAAATGGACTACGAATCACAAAATTGGATCTAACTTTTAATTTGAATGCATATACTACAAATCTTTCATTTCCGCATTATTCATGAAAATACCTAAGGAAAGGGACAATCCCCCTGCCCAATGCAAAGCTACGCTCCCATGAAGCATCTGGAAATTTATAGGTTAAGACATTGTCATAAATCCTCTGTGAAAAGGACAAAGGATAGTGAGTAGTAGCACGACTAGTATACTTTGAAAAATAACTTTTTCTAATTATCTTCATGGAAGACAAAAACCAAACTTACCAAAACTTTCTTTATTCAGATAAGTAAGCTGTTCAGTATCAGGCGAAAACCTGACACTGCTTTTGCTACAATTAACGACACCTCCTTGGACGTGATACCGCTTTTTCCCATTGTTTATTCTCTCAAATGCACTTAAATATAATATGATAATAAATTGTTAATTTTGATTATTTACTGTCGTTCAACAATTGTAAAGGCACCGTGCGATTTAAGTGCACACTATTAAAAAAAATCACCGAAAACGCAAATCAATGAATTCTACTTGACCTACGATGCATGAATGAGAAAAAAATCAAGGAATGATTTATTAAAGTTATTGATTGATATAATGCAGTATTTTAAAACATGTTTTGAACCTTTATCAAAAATGACCTCTCCCCCTTACTCATTAACGTCCCTGTAAAATTAACACCCTCCCACGCATACACACTTTATCTAACCTTATCCTGTTTAAAATAACATATCCTTTTCATGGCTCTATTTAACCATGCAAATATTGTTTTTGACTAGGATTTTCTAAATTTGTTAACCAGGAAATGGTTGAATAACCTATGACCGCACTCCTTGTTAGGATCAAACCAGGGTATTTTAAAAGTGTGCCTTACAACCATGTCATATCAATATAATGAAATTGTACGTGTTGGCAAACCCTTGCACTTTTATATTTAATCTAAACTAGCCTACAAGTTTACATATAAATATATATTTATATATAAGAACTCGTTTACGTAAATATTACGCCGACGGTCCTCAGCCCCCACCCCCGCCCCGCCCCGCCCCGCCCACACTTTACATTTTTACGACAATTGCTGCAATTGTTTGATTGTTTGATAACTTAGTAAGTTTGCATGCTATTTTACTTCTACATACGAGTTCAATTTGACAAGAAACTTCGTTGTAATTGCACATACAGCACAGTAGGCTTAGTTCATTACGTGAGGTTCTAGAACAACTGACCACTCCGTCAGTATTCCTTTTCCTAGCGGAAACACTTACCATACAACTATGGCCTGTATAAGGAATGTTAACTGACAATTCCATCTGCCAGATAGCCGCATATGAAGTCGTCAAATTTTATTTTGAGACATACTGGTTGAGCTGCTGGCATTTAACTTTCTTCACACGACATTTTTCTTAATTAAACGGACCAAAAATGCAATTTATAATAGTCTAACTCGGACTAACGGACGGTCGGGTTAGATGAAGCAGGGGAGCTTGTGGGTGAAGAAAATGTATAATGGTAACTTAAAGAATAATCACACCTATGTTGTCCATTTTCGAGGGGAAAATTGATGAAAAGGGAGCCACCATCGCTTTCAGACATAACTTTACATTAAGGCAACAAACCCTCGGTGAATGCTTGCGAAAGTGCGCCGAAAAAAAAAACATTTTAAGACAGGTTAGTAGTGATGTAATTCATTTTACACACAAAAAGTTATCGTCTACATGATACAGTACTAGCGATATCAACACTTAATACTATTTATCTATATCAGTAATAAAAAACAGTATTAATATATACATTGTGTGGAGATAACACCTGACAGTACAGCAGCCTCATAATTTACCAATTTTTTTCTATTTTGGTAAGGTGAAATTGATGAAGATTTGTCTAAAGGGAGGAATGACACCTTCACTTTTTGAGAAATTTTTCTTGTTCTAAGGTTTCCTAGATCAAAAATGGTTTTATCTTTGAACTGATTACATGATTTGAAATTTTACTTATTTACTGAATTCTTCGGCTGTGTTATGGCACCCCTACAAGGCTGGTAGCTTGTGCGGGCTGCGCCCTCTTAGTACGCTACAAGGGGAGCCACCGTCTATTGGCGGATAGCGGTAGCGTAGGTCTTGCAAGAAAATCATCGGTCAAAATGCCTCTCAGACGAGGGGAATGACAAATTTTAAACCTTGTAAGTTGAATCTAAACATTCTCTGCTTTAGATGTCATGCTTTAGAAACAAATTTAGCTTTGCTTTAAATTAAAAGTTACCGTATATACAAGCTCATTGAGTTCAGCTTATAATTAAATTATAATTTATAATTAAATAAAATTAATTAAATAAAAAATAATTATAATTAAATAATAGGCTATTTTATCTTGCGTATATGCTGGTGTATTCAAGATGGGTATCTTGAAGGAGGAAGAGGGTTTCCTCGTCACGTCCATGGCGGGGGACTTCCCCGAGAAAATTTTTGGGAAAGGGACTCTTATATGCGATTTCCCAGGTTCTTTGTGCCTTGAAATCATAATTAGGACAGTGAAATTTTCAGCATTTCAGTAATTTTTCTCAAGAAGGCCAGCTTTCATTTACGGTTTAGAAATCTCAGGGGGCAATTGCCCCCTGCCCCCCACAGGTTACGGCCCTGTCTGGCATAAAATTAGTAAAGTTGATGCGAAATTGTTGTGTTAGAATAAACGGCATATATCCTTAATTTGCATGGCCGCGTAAGTAAATTCAATTAGGTGACTATATTTGTCCTGTAAATCTGACAGTGAAATACATTTCTGATAATGAAAGCTTGAATTTGGCAGCCTGAGGGAATTACAACTTGAATCTTTAACAGTCAAGTTTGTTTTCTTGTATTCTAATTGGATGGAAAAAAGTTGAGGCTACCTGTTTATAGTGTTTAGGCCTATATACAGTTAAATAATGCAATGAAATTGAACCTAACTTATTGATTTGTTGGAATCATTGCAGCAACAGGAGGGTGATAAGGCCATCGAAATGGGTACTTGATATGGCATAACAAACCTCGGCCTTTTTGCTAAGATCATGTGTATTATTTGTTCTGATCAGCCAGTCTAAAACATACAACAAAACGTAAGCCGGAGTTGTTAACTTTACTTATTAGAATTGGCCTCGTCACTACGATGACTGCAGGCCCTGGTTTCTCAGGAACTCATTTGAGTCTTGATAAAGTCGATAAAACTTCTGTCGATATGTGCAAGCATCCATATAATTGAAATATCGTTGGTACCAAACAGTTACACAATGGAATTTCCAAAAGTGCAATCGAATGTAACACAATCCATGTGAATAACAATACGTCACGAACAGCACAAAGAAAACTTCGACAATCAGTGCCGGGAATCGTATCGGTAAACTACACGTGGAAAAATTAATTAACGACCAAATAAAGTCAATTCAAAATCATCTGACTCGTTCTTAAATTGCCGGGTAAAAGGCCCGGTGATTCATAATAAAACAATACAAATGAAACAGGATACAGTTCTTTCTTCACTGATACAGATATTGTGATGGTCTTCAAACCAACAAGGTGTAGAAATACAACAATACCTGAATACAGATAATTCGAAATATGCAGTACGAAAATTTCTGCCATCTCTCCTACTAGGTTTAAAGACTCAGGATGAGACAGATGTACATTCTTCTTTGCTCTTTATCAAGAGACAGTGAATCGAGGTATATAACTTATTGAATCAGAGTTAGATGAGGTTTTACGGCTCAGTTTCTAACCAATTGGCCTAAGATCGGGCCGGCCACGGGTTTTTTTTCAGTTGTGGCTCACTGAGCAGTAGGTTCTATTTTTAAAGTGTTTGGTATGACCCGGCCAGGAGTCGAACCCCAGACCTTCCGGCTGCAAGTCGGATGCTCTAATCACTTGACCATGCGAAGAAAGTGAATGTGCAGTGCAGCTGTACAACAAGAACAATTTCTAGTAAACTGCTACAACTTTTGCCCCATCTTTTTTATTCAATTTTGGGACAGAAAAAATTCTCTCAAGATTACAGCTAAGGGAACCGAAAAAAACACAACCAAAGGTTACTCCTCCAGTTAACATTAATAAACTTTCTGTAAAATTACAGAACCAAAACTAAGGGAATGCAAAAGGAACAACAAAAGTGCGTATTATCAATTATTTAAAAAAAACTTCAAGCAGTTTTTGTTTTATCTTTGTGAAATATCTTAATGTTTTCCTTAATCGTACAGACCTTGTAACAATACATTACAGCTAAAAGTGATACAACTGCGAATGATATAAGTTGCGAATGATAATTATATTAATATTATTAACAAAACTTAGAACTTAAAATTTTAGTTTAACAAACTTATTACGAATTATTAACAAAATTAATATTAATATTAATTACAATATTATTAACAAACATACGTATTTTTCAACAACAGGTAAATACATATTGTGCAGTGACGTGCAACGGTCTACACATTGCTAACGATAAGGTTCTATGTTGCAGGCTTATCACGCTGAACTGCAGTATTGTATTCAATTTACCTACTGCAGGGCGGAAACAGGGGTGACTGGGTGACTAACACCTCCTTCGCCAGCTTTCTGTAATATTGTTATGATTTTTACATTGATATGAGATTAAATCATAATTAAAACACGAATTGACAATTAGACCGATAATCACGCAGTTTAACCATGAGGTAGATGTTGATCACACCCAAAGACATATCCCCGAATCAAAGTGTGGGGTGGTCTGTTTACTTGCCTGCAATGACTGCAATGCCGAGTACATCGGGGAAACCGCAAGAGTCGAGAAGAATGATGCAACACTCCAAGGAGTCTTCCCAGTAACCGCACACATGTAACATCACAACACTGTCTACAGATAAAATCAAGGTTGTTGACGGTTACCCGAGATAGTTTGAGAGGGTGGAGTGTTAGATGTCATACACATCAGCCCCAGTTCGCCCTCATTGAACCGCTGTGAAGGACGAAACCAGTGCACACCACCTTCGGTGAACAATAATGTCGTGTCACATGATCTACCACCTGATATGTCCAAGCTGAGCTGTGACCAGTCCAAACAGATCAAAGAGAGCTACAGAAGTGGCTTATACACTGCAAACGACAGTTGCTTGCTATTACCATAACGAATTATAAAGAACCTTTTGGCTTTCCATACAGATGCGACTTTCTGGTCCAATGAACGATAACGAATTCAGTCGTCGACTGAATTGGTTTTGTACGTCCTGCCAATCTGAAGCGTGGATGCAAAGAAATCGTTTTCGAGTGTCAGGCGTATTCACAACTGGCTCCGGAATACGATGTTAACAGAGAGACTGGCTTAAGCAGTAATCGCCATGAACGCACACAGTCTCATTCACACAGACGGACATTCGCAAAAGATACTTGGCACTACACACTGGTCGAATGATGAGGTCACTGTTGTTTGATGACAGCTAAGTCCGTTTCGAGAAACCACCAGATTTCTTGGGTACATAGAAATAAAATGTCCAGGAAAATGGCGTGTTATTGTCCCATGACCTCCACCGTATGTTCAGGGCCTGAAATATCAAATGATTTGATAAATTTTCACACTTTGTACCATTTTGCATCTGAGCACCCATATTTCACCAAAAGTAAATTTTCCCGAACATAGTCAAATTTTCGTTCAAGTGTCTATTGTTCGATACTATATCAAGTCATGAAATAACAATTTTTTGATAAATTTTGGTGTGAACTAGCTCATCAGATTGGATCGCCCGTAATTGATCAAAAATTTTCAAGGGGAGGGGAACCTGGGCTGGACTGACTCCGTAGGTGGATATGCCAAGTTACATTGCAGTCTACCGTCTTGATGCATTTGACTTGGGGTCATTAGTCACGAGGGAACTTCGTGACACAGTGTTCACTCTTGACTGCAGGGTGCCAAAACTGTCGTGTCGTTTTTTGCTACTTTCGAGCGAGGGGCAGATGCTGTTGAACACAAAACGAATGACAAGTACGTAGCCCTCACGAAAACTCTTGTTTGAGGCTGCGTAGATGATACTGTTAACTGAACTGTTACCATGCGCTAGCGCTGCGCCGATCACATGGAGAAGGCGTGGCCATCTTGCGTAGTAATCGCCCACAACCATCACGGCGTGCGGTAGCCACATGAGAACGAACATGAAAAGAATTATAAAGATGGACTTGAGGAGCTTCTTGTCCGAATCCAGTAGTTGCTTCTTTGCCATACTCCTGTTGTGTTTCGTACTCGACTCTGCCATTTTCATGATTGTCGATTTGGATTGATGTGCGAAGCTCCAAATCCTTATGTAGCAGTAAATGCTGATGCTCAGTGGGGTTCCAAAGCCGAAGCCAATGAAAAAGAGAGTGTAACTATACCTGTAAGTGAAGTCGTAAGTGCACATCATCAGGCGAGGGTCGTATGCATGGCGCCCCCAGTCGACGAGATTGGGAAAGTCGATCATGAAACAGATGAACCACAATGTGGCGATAATGAATGGAATGGTACGCGTGTTGTATATATGAGGGTAGACCAGGCGGTGACAAATGCTGATGTACCGATTCAGGCTGATAGAAGCGATGCTCCACAGAGAGCAAGAGCAACTGGAAAGGAAAATAAACCAAACCATTAAAAAGCATTTCCACTAAGAAGGGACATTTATGAGGTTTATTTGTTCTTCAATTTGTTTCCTATCTTTTTGCGCGTAAATTTTCAATGAGGAATAGTTTTTTCTGAAAAATTAGTTCTTGTGGAAAAAACTGAGGTTCAAATTGTAAGTCTGTGCAGTAGGAGCTGAGGCTGAAGTCTCATCCCGAATAATTTTTCATTTTGAAACTTTTCTTCGAGAAATAATTAAGAGTGTCCTTGGGGGAACAAAAATAACCTTAAAAATGCCACATTATAGTAACTCAATGGTTTAGTTCGAGCGTCAACATTATGAAACCTACGAATATTTTGTTAAATTAACAGATTGACACTGCCATATTTAATTACATCCAATAAAAACAAAATCTTACTTTAAAGGATAGCTGCTCTACGAGGCTGAAAGTGGGGGAAACCAAACAATATTGACGGCGAATTAGGAATTGTAGGCCTGTCTTCACATTTTACTTAAATACCCATCTAGCTTTTGATTTAAAAGGTTACTTCTCAATTAAAGCCCTACCGACTGCGAATTGATTCATAAATTCATGTTTCTTTTATTTTATTTCACCTGGTGCAAATAACAAACAAACATCCGGCCATAACGGTCATGGTGGCAAAGGAAGACATTTAAACGTATACTATGGCTGTGGTTCTTGAATGGCAGCGGTCAGGACATGTACGGCCCATGAGAAGATTCAATTTGGCCCGCGAGACAAGTTAAGGTCTCAAAAAATTAGTACGAACAAAATGAATTACGGTACATACGCCTGCTTTTTCAACATGGTTTACAACTACGTATTCCCCATTCTAGGTTGAAAACACTGGCTCAGTACTGGGTGTTAATTTCTTCAATCGCGAAAAGCTTCGAACAGGAACGTTACTATATCGACGGTGCTACTCCCCAGAAATTTTCAAAGTGAGGTCTACTGGGAAAAATTTTCTGTCCGTCTGGAAAAATTGCCACTTTCTTTTGAAATTAATTACCTTGTCAGAAAAACTGTTTTATTTGGGGCTACAGAAATGTCGGGAAAGTTTACGATCATAACGTTTTACTTAAGTGAATTTTAGTCGGGGGAAAATATTACTTTGCACACATTTTACCAGGGACCTAACTCCTCCCAGATGTTACTGTACTGGGAAACTACTCGTTTTGTCGGAAAATTATTATATATTGTTAGGAAAGTTATCACAAGTTAAAAGTTCTGTTTCAGTGACCTACTACTAAAATATTCGGGAAACCATTCTCTTTTGACAGGCTGTCGGGAAATAGTAGTACCGTATTTCATAATTGTCTGCCATGGAATAGACACCATGTCCAACACTGAAATAAAAACCTTACGCAACACACTGTCGGGGCTGATATCAGTAATGTACTGTTTATCAATCACACATGAGGGCGAGCACATTGACTTTCTGCAATCGTTGTCTGATTTCGCAAACCCTTCTTTGTTGGCCAATTCATAAAAAAATGGGTCGCAGTTGGGTCGATGACAGCTGCACACTACCACGACTTTACTCAAATGCAACGCGACTACCCGACTCCAATACGAATACCAAAAGGGTCGATATTTCCGATGTGGTCAAGACTGTCAGATCGCAATTAGGACCGAAAACCGGGTAGAGAAAAAAATTTGGAACTTATTTAAACAACCCGTCTGCCACGAGACTGGTTTTCGCTGGTCGGTTGTAGAAGGGTCAGTGCAGTGTGGGCTGGCTTTCCACTTACTCAAATCGTAAAGTCCAAGCGCTTATGTGCCAATGTGGGCCAAGGTCAAACTGACATTGCTAAATGTTAAACTGCGTTTCCCGGTAGGGTTTTTTCGTCATTTATTTATTTTTTTTTAAACTTGTCCTCCCTTAATACTTAAATTTTCCAACTTGTACTTTTTCCAAACATTTTCTTAAGACGAGGGTTATGAGTAAACGGTTCTTGACATATATATATATATATATATATATATATATATATATATATATATATATATATATATATATATATATATATATATATGTATGTATATATATACATACATACATATATACATACATATATATTATATATATATATATATACATTGTCGGGAATAAAACCATTTTTGTCAGGAAAAGGTCCAACAGCCTCCCCCCACTCATCGATCATTAGGACCTCCCCTGGCTACGCAGTCACGAACGACCAGACCCTTCGTAACTGAAACAACTTATAAAGCTTACACATAAACCAAATCATAGTGTATTGAGGATCATTTTAAACACAGGTAATTCTCTCATTAGCTGCAACTTGCAGTCTAAGAAATGATTACCCAACCTGGGCAAAAATTTACCCAGCCGTTGGTTTCGTATGCCTCCTAACCGGAATTGGGTAAAATTTTGCCCAGCTTAGTTGGTTAAGGGTTTTACCCATTAGTTGGGCAAAAATTTGCCCAACCATTTTACCCAACTAATTGAGCAAATACTTTGCCCAACCAATACTTTGCCCAACTTTTAGGTAAAACATATAACCAACCAAGTTGGATAATTTATTAAATATCCGGTTAGGAGGCATACGGAACCAACGGCTGGGTAAATATGCAAGTTACCCAACGTGGGATGGAATAGCTCAAAGACGTTACCTTCTATAAGTTTAAAAAGCTACCGGCATTGCTTTTTTTCCAAAAAGTCCTCTGACTCTCTGGCGAAGGGCCAGGGGCGAAAACCAAACAATACTCCCGAAAAAGTTCTGCTCCCTGAAGGAGTAACAACGTCCCAAGGGACAAACTTTGACTTAACTGAAACTACCCGACAGTGGTCCCGTTCTAGACTGGCATTGCTAATACTTTTTTTCCAAAAGTCCCCTAACTCTCTGGAGAAGAGCCAGGGGCGAAAACCAAACAATACTCCCAAAGGAGTTCTGCTCCTTGAAGGAGTAACAACGTCCCCAAGGGACAAACTTTGACTTACCTGACACCACCCGACAGTAGTCCCGTTCTAGACTGGCTGAATAGAACAGGTCCCGCTGGGAGCTCCGCCGTCGTGATCACGGATACTCCTGCTCCAGGTAAGTAATTGCTAATACTTTTTTACCAAAAGTCCCCCGACTCTCTGGCGAAGAGCTAGGGGCGAAAACCAAACAATACTCCCGAAGGAGTTCTGCTCCCTGAAGGAGTAACAACGTCCCAAGGGACAAACTTTGACTTGACTGACCTACCCGACAGTGGTCCCGTTCTAGACTGGCTGAATAGAACAGGTCCCCCTGGGAGCTCCGTTATCTCGTGATCACGGATACTCCTGCGCCAGGTAATTGCTAATACTTTTTTTTTCCAAAAAGTCCCCTGACTCTCTGGCGAAGAGCCAGGGGCGAAAACCAAACAATACTCCCGAAGGAGTTCTGCTCCCTGATGGAGTAACAACGTCCCCAAGGGACAAACTTTGACTTACCTGACACCACCCGACAGTATTCCCGTTCTAGACTGGCTGAATAGAACAGGTCCCGCTGGGAGCTCCGCCGTCGTGATCACGGATACTCCTGCGCCTGGTAAGTAATTACTAATACTTTTTTACCAAAAGTCCCCCGACTCTCTGGCGAAGAGCTAGGGGCGAAAACCAAACAATACTCCCAAAGGAGTTCTGCTCCCTGAAGGAGTAACAACGTCCCAAGGGACAAACTTTGACTTGACTGACCTACCCAACAGTGGTCCCGTTCTAGACTGGCTGAATAGAACAGGTCCCCCTGGGAGCTCCGTTATCTCGTGATCACGGATACTCCTGCGCCAGGTAATTGCTAATACTTTTTTTTTTCCAAAAAGTCCCCTGACTCTCTGGCGAAGAGCCAGGGGCGAAAACCAAACAATACTCCCGAAGGAGTTCTGCTCCCTGATGGAGTAACAACGTCCCCAAGGGACAAACTTTGACTTACCTGACACCACCCGACAGTGGTCCCGTTCTAGACTAGCTGAATGGAACAGGTCCCACCTGGGAGCTCTGCCGTCGTGATCACGGATACTCCTGCGCCTGGTAATTGCTAATACTGCTTTTTAAGTGCACACAAACGGACACTATCAAACAGGAAGAACCAAATCCGGACCGGCAAGAACACAACCATGAACTACTTACAATTATTTACAAAGTTACCTTACGCTAAGCTAGCAAAACAAAATTTCTGTGGCCAACATTTACGACACCCCCAGCCTACCCACCACACAAGACTATTTACAAACAGGAAAACAACACAAACACACGCCAGAAGGCAGCAATACACACCCGAAGGCAACAACAAACGTCCGAAAGCAACAAGGCCCAAAGGCAACACAACACGCCCGAAGGCAACACCACGCCCGAAGGCAACTTCACGCCCGAAGGCAACTTCACGCCCGAAGGCAAGACCACGCCCGAAGGCGACCCTACGCCCGAAGGCAACTTCACGCCCGAAGACAACTTCACGCCCGAAGGCAACAACACGCCCGAAGGCAACTTCACGCCCGAAAGGCGACCCCACGCCTCACGGAAACTTCACGCCCGAAGGCAACAACACGCCCGAAGGCAACTTCTCGCCCGAAGGCGACCCCACGCCCGAAGGCAACTTCACGCCCGAAGGCAACACCACGTCCGAAGGCAACAACACGCCCGAAGGCAACAACACGTAAAAAGCACAGGGCAAATACAGGTGCACCTTGCCCAAGGGTGCCCCGGAGGCAGTTGTGGTAAAGGGTAACCTCATTATCCCCACGCTTAAACAAGCTCCACAACCGGAAGCAGTTTAATACTGGGAGCTTTTTAAGTACGTAGAAACAGGCACTGAGAAACTAAAGAACCCCATCCCCAAACAAAAACCCTGCCGGATCACAAACACAATGCCAAACAAACTACACACCATGCAAAAGGGAACACAAGAGTCTTAGTTACTACTGAGGTTCAGAAACTGCCACTGCAGCCAACCCCAAAACAACACCCTAGCCCATAAACCACCCCAAAACAAAGTCACACCCGTCAACCAACCGGCCACAAAGGTAACCGCGCCCGAAGGCAACACCACACGCCCAAAAGGCTACTATACGCCCGAGGACAACACCACGCCCGAAGGCAACACCACGCCCAAAGGTAACACCACGCCCAAAGGCAACACCACGCCCAAAGGCAACAACACTTAAAAAGCACTAGGCAAATACAGGTGCACCTTGCCCAAGGGTGCCCCGGAGGCAGTTGTGGCAAAGGGTAACCTCATTACTCCCACGTTTAAACAAACTCCACAACCGGATGCAGTTTAAAGTCCTACCCAGTTTAATACTAGCTTCTTTTAAAAGTTGTAGGATTTTAATTGAAAATTCTTGGAATATTCTGGTTTGGCTAATAAATATATTCAGTGAGACTCATTTGTTATTATTAACGATTGAAAGTACGATATTCTTCACGATATTTCAATTTTTCCTTCTTTATATTGTATTGTACAAAAATATAATTTTCTGAGAGAATTCACCATTGCCAGCTTCAATATATTTCAATTAGACCTGCAATAAAGGATAAACATAAATTTTCTTTGAAAAATTCGGAATGCTCCATTTAAAGGATAGGTATATAAACCTGGTATTCCAATAGAATTTTACAGCATTTTAAACATGCACTTTTCTCGAATTTTCGTAGCAAAATTCCCACAGTCTAAGTAAACGTTTTGCAAAATGTTAACTGTGATTGCAACTTAGAACTTGTTCTTATTAAAAGAATTCATTGGCTGTACGTTTAACCAGTGTTGGGTAAAGGAATTCACTTAAACCATTTCACCAATAGTTGGTCAATAGGTTTTTCGGTTCTTTTGCTCAACATTGCGAAAAATTTAACCAACTATACATTGCCCAGAAAATTTTACCCAACTTTTTAAGAGTGCATGACAGTTTCTTCGCATACGATAACAGGCTATTTTACAATCAGCCTCCTCAGAAAGCTCACCCTTTTTCTGCAGACTTTGAAAGCAAGTCTGTCGTCTCGGTCGGCTGCGAGTACAAGTGTACGTAGGTACGTATACGTACCGTCCGTACTGCAGTACAGTATAGACCTTTTCATTAATTGTGTACGTACGTATGGCGCGTAAATGCAGTTCCCTTTAGCCATCCTGGGTAATATTGCGAGGGAGATGGACTTTACCCAACCTGGAGGTTAACCAACCCACTTGGTTAATCTGTTTTGCCACTGTGTTGGTTACCAAACTGCCCAGGTTGGGCACTTTGAATTTTACCCAACCATTTTTAACCAATTTTTTTAGAGTGTGCAGGTCAAAAATGTACTGTAATTTGTTATCATCTTTGTAGAGTTTACAATTTCACTCAATAAATATGTGGGGACAGTAAAGTCAGTTATGTAGGGTTCTATCTCATCAATATGCATGCTTCCAGGGATTACGTGAGAGCGTGCACGTGCTTACGTGGAGCGTGCATTGTGTTGGTGGTTCTCCTCCGAGTAAAAAAACATCAGTAATCCTGATCGGCTTCAGATGCAAGATCCTTTGCCGTTACCTACAGTTTATAAGCAGCCTCCGTGCAATAATTTGCTGTCTGCATACACAAATCACACATCGTTAATTGACAGTGTCTTCCTGCCTTTAGTTATTTCTTTTTTAATGTATTAGGCACTGCATCGGTAATAACCAGGCTGACCTCTCTGAACACTGCCATGATTTGCTGAGTGAAGTTTTCAGAAAGCCTTTCTTCGAAAAGGCCATGGCATAATTGCTTCGAACATATACCGAAATTGGTAATAAGAGCATAATTGCTGAAATCTTGCCTCTTCGTGTATAATTACGCCTTACAGATACGCACAGAACTATACATCATTGTCGGACCTCTGTGACCATGTGTCAATCTTGCGTTTTGGCAATTGCATAATTGCATAATACAGATATAGTATATTTGCAAATACACATGGGTCAGAGTTAGCGGCTTTGGAAGAACTTGATTATTCGGATGAATTGGATCTTGCATCAAGTGAGCAAGTTGAATCAGATCCGTTACAGGCTGGTATCGCCCCTGAAATATTTTCGTTTATCAGAAAAAAAAAGGAATAAATGAAGCAACCCAAAAGGCTTGAACAATTGGAGGGCTTTAGAGGGCACTTCTGGTTCTCGACCACCAGAAGGTTTGCCAACTGTGTCGGACACAGTTTCAAATAAGAGAACTTTTCCAATCAGAGTTGTTTTGATTTCTGTGACGAAATTTCTGAAATTTTCAGACAAACTAACCAGACTGGTAATAACTTCAATGATGTGCTTGACGACGTGGCTCATGAATTTGAGAGTGAGGAAAAGGGACCGCCGTTCCCTGCTAAGATTACATAAATTGTCACCAAAATGTTGAAGGGCAAAATGACAGGAAAAATTGGACTGGCTAAATGTCAAAAATACTCATGCACAGAAAAAGATAAAAAGAAGATGCAGAAAAGATAAAAAGAAGATACTGCTGCGAGTGAGGTATGTTCTACATTTCACATGGGTATTGCTATTCAGAATCAGAATGTGGCTGACCGCCTCAATTTCTTTTTCCAAAGGCCTAATTGGACTTCCGATAGAGATATTCTACAGAGGGTAAAAGGTCTTAAAATCGAATTAAACGATCATTTGCTCCAACGATCTTCCATGAACTTGCCGAGTGGGGAAAGTTCAAATGCTGGTTGCCACTATGATATGGAAATAAAAAAAAACTGCTCAATAAAGGGATGATTTCCAAAACAAGCAGATCCCACTGAGATTATATATCATCCATTTTCTTCATTCCCAAGAAAGATGTATTCCAAAGAATAATTCTGAACCTGGAGAAATTTAAGGAGCTCGGAGTCAAGGTGGGCCAGGGGGGCGAAGCCCCCAGAATTTTTTTGCCCCTAGAGAGTTTGAATCTTACCACTGACTTAATACATTTGTACAAAATTTGGCCCCCGGAAAAATTTTTGCCAGCCTCCAGTACCTTGTCTGCCTACGGGCCTGAGGAGCCTAGCTGTTCAGTACCGCCAGTTTTACAGTAGACGGCTTACACTCAGTCAAAAATTTGATGAGGCCAGGTTGTTTCATGGTCATTGTGGACTTCTAAAGATTATGGAAAATGATTCATGTGGAAGAACAATTTTTATGAAAACACATGTTTGCCCAATGGTCTCGCATCCGCCCACGAACATTAACAAAGTTAATCAAGCCAGTCCTTTCAACCCTTCGAAACTTGGGTCATAACATAATTGGGTATAAATAGATGACATGTGCATTCAAGGGGACACAGAACTGGACCGCCTTGCAGCAGTCACTGCTAAGGATAATCCTGTCTCAGATTTGGGATTTTTAATCCATTAGGAGAAGTCAGAATTGACACCGAGTAGGAACCAAAAATTTTGGGGCTTCAATGATATTAAATTAAGAGGCAATGACAGTAACTGTTTACGAGGAAAAGAGATTGAAGACAAAAAAAAAAAAAAAACAAAGTGCGCGAGATATTAAACCTTCGCTGGGTGAAAATTCGTAGTTTAGCCGAGGTCATTGGCGTATTGGTTGCCAATTTCCCAGGAGTTGAGAACGGAACTCTATATTATCGGTCACTGGAAAAAGACAAAATTCGAGCTTTCAAAAAGATTAGGGATAACTTTGACGGTAGGATGGTTTTATCAAATGACAGCCAAATAGAATTCTACTTCCTATAACACTGACGGAGGACTTATGTGAAGAAATGTCCACCTACCAGTTGTAATTTTGTCAGGGAAGAGAATAGATTTTGGTTAGACCAGAGAGGTGTTAGGACAACTCCCTGGTTAGACGGTTATTCTCTTTCTTTGTGTTGTATTACTCCTGGGCTTCTTTGAAGCCCTGCAATGCACAACACAGTAGCTTCAGTACATTCAGAGTTTTTTAGTGTGGAATGTAAAACAATTGCTTCTCTTCCGTTCACGTACCTGTAGAGGTTCTTGTTGGTTTTATGTTCTCACTTATTTTCTAGTGAGTATCTAGAATTATCTTGTTGGTTGAAGAATATAGATGGGGCTTTCATATCCATAAGTCATGGCCAAACAACACTAACTTGTGATGCAACTTTGTCAGGCTGGGGGACCTGTCTACTAGAGAGGAAAGCATGGGTGTAGGAGCCCAAGTTGATTGGAAGGGGCTGTAACGAATGGCCCGAAAATATAACCAAAACCAAAAATAGGCATACATCGGTTATCAAAACGCATGCCAATTACATAGAATTATTATTATTAATTATTAATTATTTATTAATCAGTGGCGTAGCCAGGATTTCTCTCATGGTTGGGGGCATGCATTATTTTGTGTGATCGCCGACCTGGGGGAGGGGTTTAAGGGGAGGAGGTGTCCCCCTCCCCTTTGAAAATTTTGGAAAAAATTAGGTGTCCTTACATGCAATCTGGTGCCACATATGGTAACTTTGAAATAAAATTTGTGTTAAAAATTTATGTATTTTAGGTACTAAAAAAAATCTGCATTAGTGAGGGGGGCGTGGCCCAGTGGCCCCCTAAATACACCACTGATAATATAATATCAGTTTAACCATTAAAATACATACTGGTGAATTAATACCAAATATACCGGTCCTTTTTGCAATTCAAATCAGAACTTTATTTTAATTACCAAGGAAGTTTTTTAAACTATTGATTACCTTTAGCTACATCATTGCATTATTTTTCTTTCTGTAGGTGCCCGAAAAATTCTCAGCATATTGCCCGAATTTTCGCAAAAAGATTTCATTGGGGGCTGCAGCCCCCGCCTCCCATGCCTATGGAGTAAAGCCATTGGTGTATTGAATACCAAAGAGAAAGAATATCATATGAATGTTTTAGAAGTTTTAGCCTTAGAGTTTGGTTTGAAGCCGTTATGTCGTAATTTTTTTGGTCCCCATATTCGAGTACTATCTGACAGTTCGACAGCTGTAGCGTATCTAAATAATATGGGAGGCATGAAATCTCATGTTTGTGATGCCCTACAAAAGGAATTTGGCTATGGTGTAAAGATAGAAAGATTTGTATGTCCACCACCCATAATCCAAGCATGATTAATAGAGAGGCCTACTTACTCTCCAGACATGTGTAAGCAAATATTGAATGTGCCCGTTACAAAAAAAAAAAAAAAAAATTGTGTGACAAAAGTTCCAATACCACACGTGAAATACTGTGTCGAACTGTGCAAAAGTATGGTGGGGTGTGGAGAGGCGTGAAATTTCTGTGATTTGTTGCGTGACAATGTGTGTCATTAATAAACAGTTGACACAATTTTCCAAAGTGCCATGCATTGACCAGCATTTTCACAGTTTGGACATAAGGCAATGTGTGGAAAACCGAAAATCACGCTTTGACACATGTAACAGGAGGCAAACTGGGGTAAATTAGGCAAAGTGTGGAGATGTGTGGAGTAGTGTGGTGCTGAGTAAAGTAAATTCAATAGTTCGATTTCGTTCACTGGCCTTGTTTGCCACACTTTGCCGTGGTTTGCCACATGTGTCAACTTGACACAGCTTTCCCCACTTTGACCCTAATTTCAAGGTGTGACAATCATGCAGGGAAAAGCGTGGTCCTGTGTGTCAGATTGATTCCAATACCACATGTGCAACCACTCATAACCACACTTTTTTTCCTTATGTATTTTCATATAATCTGCCACACGTGATCACGTGTGTTCACATGTGGCATGTCACACTTTTATTTGTAAGGGCATGGACTCCAAATAGGGATCTCTTTTGTAAAATAACGAAATTGTGGGGTAAGCCAGATAAAGATCTCAGTGTTCGCGTCCAGAAATAATAATCAGTTGGACAAGTTACATGGGCTCCTGATCCGTCCGCAAATGCAGTTGATGCCTTTAGCTTGAATTGGAGAAAATATTATTTTCTGCCTCTCCCCCTTTCAGTCTCATGGGGCGGTGTCTCTGCAAATTTGATGAAGAGAAAGCAAAAGGCAGAATTATCGTCCCTTGTGGACCACGAAAGCATGAAACGTCAGAGTCATGGAACTTTTAATAGATCCACCAGTCATAATAGCAGTAAAGGAGAATACTCTGACACTAACTTATGACAACGCACCCCACCCTCTATGCAACAAACTACTAAGATGTCACATTCAGGGAATCGTTGCTACGGCGAAAGATTTCGGAAAGGGCTGAGGAAGTCATTTTGTCTGCATGAAGACCTGCCACAAAACGCCAGTATGCAGTCTACATTTCCAAGTGGATTATTTTCTGTTGCAAACGACACAGTGATCCCTTTCAGTCATCAGTTCCAGAGATAACAGAAATTTTAAGGAAACTTTTCCAGGACGGTCTTACTTTTTAGATGCTTTCGTCGTTTTGTGTTAACCCCTGCAGATGCAGGGCAGGTAGAGATATATATGATTAAACATTTTTGAAAGTTTTTTTCGAGTTGAAAACACCCAAACACAGCTACAAAACCATATGAAATTTATCGATTGTTTTCAGATACCTGAATGGCCTCGGTTCGAGCAAACAATTATCCTTGAAGAATTTAAAGCGGCACATTGAGTTGATACTGAATAATTTTGTGAGGATTTTGAAGGGTATTACACATTTACAATGCTTATAATTAGCATAATTAGTCGAGTTTCACATCCAACACTTATACAAAAACCAAAAATTTGGTATTTTTCGACCCTTGCTTGGAATGGTTATGTGCAATTGTAATCACCACTAATGTGAAAAAGTGTCTGGTCACGAATTTTTGAAAACCTAATTGAATCGTTAATTAAGCACTCTTGAAAAGTTTATTTGTACGTGGGGTAAGAGGATCGTCCTAGTTTGAACATTTGTCATTAGTACGTGAAGAAAACTTAAGGCTGTTACTAAGGAGACTATAAGTCGATGGATTAAATTGGTTCTCGAGGCGATGGGTCTGAACACTGACATATTTCAGGCATACAGTAATCGTGCGGCTTCAGCGTCTGCAGCCTTCGACAGGAATCTACCAATCGATGGTATTCCACAGACGGCTGGGTGGTCAAATGAGAGTACATCTGCTCTTTTCTACAATAAAGAAATTACAAAGTCAGATTGTGTATATCAGTTCAAGCAACTATTATGAAATAAAATGTTAACTTGAATGTTGCAATTGTGGGTGTCCACATCAGCTGCTTCGAAGTCTCACATAATCCCTGGAATGCAATGCATAAGTCGATGAGATAGAATACTAAAATTTAACGAACTTGAGTGAAGTTTGATTGGGATTCTATCGAGTCATATGCATGCATGAAAGGGGTTATATCCCACCAAGTGTATTTGCGAAACGAGACAGGTGGACAAAGAACAAAGTGTCTTGAACCATCCCTATTGGAGTGCAGTAGATACTGAAGTGGACACTTTCTTGAAAAATGACGTCTACTACATCAGCACGATCTCACGCTACCCCTTTTATGCATGCATATGACTCGATAGAATCAAAATCAGATTTCACTAAAGTTCGTTTATTTTAAGGATTAAACACTATGCTTGTGGGAGTTGCATTGAATGTGAAGCTGAATTATCAAAGACAAATTGTTTCTATTTTCAGACTGGTCAGCCTGCACCAGTACGTCCATTTTTGGTGAAATGACGCTATAGTCAGAAACTTCAAGCAGTAAATCATGTATATGTGCAAACTTCATTTATCTCTTTCAAGACGTTTGAGTTTAGGTAAAAGATACCTTTTGTCCTATAAAATGAAGGCAAATAATTACAATGTTTTTAAAATACCATTTTCTTCGCACTCTGCGACGTAGTTTTTAGTTATCAAACAACTATACTTCATGCGAAACTATTTCGGAACTTGTTCCCAGCTTCATGCGACCAGGGACGTTGCTGGAGTGTGTGTCTGGGGATCTCACTCCTTTCAACATTGGTAGAATTGACAGCATCGAAGGGCGAAATTCACAATCATGGACTATGTTCCGGTGTTACAGAAAAATCGATTGTGGGGAAATGTGAAATAAAACTTCTGACTGCTGAAATCAGGCCAGATCATGGTGGGGTTAGTTCCTTAACGTAGTAAAAAATACGTAAACAACTCTTGAGTTTTTCTCTCAGTTAAAAGCTTTTCTTATTTGAAGTGTGGACAGGTGGATTACATAATCATGGGATCAGAAAATAAAGAAGATTTAGATGCAGTCTTACCTGGCCGGTAATATTTTTCGAAAACATGGAAGATATTTTTGGCTAAATTTTCTGGGTTCACGGCATGCACCTTACTCTAAAAGGTGGTGACTTGCCGCTCAGATAGCGTCATGCAAAACTCAATCCCTTTCCACATACACACAATTTTCAAAGCGAGTGTGCACAACTAAGTCTGGCATGAGCTTATTACCAACACTTAAAGGCCTGAATTTAGGCTGTTACAAACAGGCAAATATGATGGACAAATTGTATTACTATCATCTTTTGGTTAGTGTACAGCAATCCTTTGTAGAGATAATTAAATATTTCAATCTCAGGTCTACAATTTTTTTAAATACCCAGAGGTTCCTTGACTTTGCCCGCGGTATTCCATTAAGGCGTTATACTGGACCCCACAAGGGTCTACAAGGGTCTGCAACGGGTACCCCCTGTGGACTGGGGGTTTTAGAATATGCCCATGGTATTTCCCGCCTGTCGTAAGAGGCGACTAAAGGAAAGGACTTGCACCATATTTGAGCTGTATTTGAAACCAAACTTGAACTTCAACCATATTTGAAACCGTATTTAAACTTTACCTTTTTATCTAGTTGACACTATATAACACATTCGTGTTGTTAATTCTCATCTAACTAGCTAACTACATCGGGTACCATGCCCGCGGGCGGAACGCTTCGCACTCCCGTGGTGTCGTTTGGTCATTGCGGATGTGGCCCGCCATTTAACTGTTTCAGAACTATATGGCCCGAACCGTCCGTGAGTCTTAGTCTGTGAAAACTTCATTGTTTAAATAACTTAGTTTTCTCCATTCAGACCATCTCACTCAGGCTTTGGGGCGGGGAACGGGACACGGGGAAAGGGTGGGGTTTCCCCTCAGCTCAATTGATTTTGACCACATTTTCAAATCTGAAAGTAGAGTTATCTACAGGCATTTAAGCTGCAGATTTCTTAAGGAGTGATGTAAGGTGTCTTCTTGTAAGAACATCAACGATAACAGCAATACCTGCAACAACAAAGCACGTTATACACAACTTTTCATTGTTACAATGAATAACTTTTCATTTTCATTTGCAAAACAAGACTTTCACCTCAAATTTTACGGTTTAAACCTCAATGTCGTGGTAATTATGTTGACATTAATCAACAACAGTGACGTCACAATAGTTGTTTGGTTTCATATACTTGATTACGGGGATAACAAAATTGCAAGTATGCCAACAAAGGATATAGTTCACCTCTAAGACTTTTTTAACACATACATTTCTTCCAAAGAATTGACAACAGTTCGAAGTAATAGACATCAAGACACTTCCAATGTGAGTAACTATTTTGTTTGGAAAATTAAACGTTTAATGAAAACAGACCTTTAAGGTAACTTTCGTCAAGGTATCAGTGGCTCCAGCAGTGGGATATAGAGGGAGTGCCGCACAATCAAATTTCGTCAAAACCTTTAAAATGACTTCAAAAGTTGCACGGTACAGATTCCTCTAGGTAGTAGGGGATCAGGACGAAAATGTGGAAACCGTGGAAATGGTGAAATAGTGGTAAGTTAAGGGTAAAAACAGTGGATAATATTTCCCATTGTCAAAATATGATGATAGTTTTATTTTAGTAGAAACGGATAAAATTCTATTTCAGCACGTACAAACGTATAGCACACACATCTCAGCTATGTGCTCATATGCGATCTTTGCCGTGAGTGTAAAAAAAAAATTTCAAAGATTTGGTGGACGTTTCGGGAAGTATTAATTAAAATGTAGGAACATAACTCACGTAAACATATTTACCCGGCCAGGTCGGAACTGCGGTAGTAGGGAAGTCGATGAAAATTTGATATTTTTATCAATGTTTGTTTTGAGAACAGGAGTGCCGCCAGGATTTGTTCGACGGGGGGGGGGGGGCAAGCTTCACGGCGGGGCAACCCGGAGCCCATACAAATGCAACGAGTTGCCCAAGCATATGGAAAGAGACATCTTTTGGCGCGTGAGGGGCACCAAAATTTTGGATTCCAACAAAAGAAAATGTGAACAATTTTCGGATTTTATTAAAAAAAATTACAATAGGTTTTGGGTTTTATTGAGGTAAATTTGAAAATGTTGTTTTTTATTGAGGAAACTGCCCTACTTGAGAGTAAAATCAAGTAAATCGTCGGGCTGCTGGACGTTGTCGGGATCCCCGACGAAACTGGAAAATTTCCCCCACCTGGCGTCAACCCTGTTTGAGAAAACCTTTTTGTGTATATACACATGATTATGAGAGAAAGGGCTTCAAGACCTGGGAAGTACCTAAGTAAAGCGTCGCTTCGGGTTGTGTCTTTCTACCAGCAGTTTCATGATTTCAAGGATGAAGCCAGAGGGAGTTTTTCATAAAAGCTGTCTTTCAACTATAATTGACTTAATTTGTAGGGAATAGTTTTAACCAAATGAGAATATTAAAAGAGTAAGATTTTTACTTACGCAACCATGCAAACAGCCCCGATCACATTGCAAAGGACTGGTTTATCTCGATAGAAATAACCGTCCGACAAAATCCCCACCATACCAAACGTGGCCACGAAAAGTGTGATAAATGTATCAGTTACTGCCAAATTCACCACGAAAACGTTTCCCAGGGTACGAAGTCGCTTATGCGTCAACACGGCGCCGATCACCAAGCTGTTGCCAATGCAGCCCACAATACACATAAGAACTGTCCATGTTAAGAAGATAACGCTTACAGGTTCACCCTTGGAATAGGGGGCAAAAAAGTCATTTTTGTAAATCGAAAAATTATTCGATCTTTCCATGGTTTTGTATCTTGGTATTTTAATCCGACGGAAAATTGGAAAAAGAAAATGAAGTTTGGATTTGCGAAAAAGGAAAAGACTATTTCAATGTTAGGTAAGTTCACAGACAAATTAAATCTTTCTCGTCTTCCGGTTTCTTCTTTAACACAAAAGTGCTGATATAAACAACATTCGCTATATAAAAGATGACAGGCTATCTGCAAGGAATTGATTGGCTTGATGAAAGTAAAGAAAATTCACCTCAGAGCCTCCAAACAGTTTTCTCATTACTTAGCATTTTGTGATGAGATCGGCTTTTTAATTTTAAAACGAGCTTGGAGAAGTTTCTCTTGCCGCGTTGCTGTTACGTGTCAAACTGATCTCAGTATCCAAATGAAACGTTTGTTATGATAGATCTACTTACTAAAAGTATGATAGCATTTGCTATCCGATCAACGCATGCGCATTGACGAAGGTATCTCCGCCAGGGCCTGTCTGCTTGGCCTGTTGGCGGGCGTGTAATACTCCTGCACCTATATAGGCTGCACACGTAATACCAACGTCAGAGTATGTACGTCAAAAGAGGAATCCTGTATATGCCGCCCCAGCGTAAATACGTCCCGGATCCTGTTTTAAATGATAATGCTAGGATTTAATGAGGTCTCGATGATGTCATAAATTGATGACTAATGAATTTCCACAAACCAATGAAAGGACAAAGTTATGAGACTTAACGCTGAGGCTGCCATGCTGGTAGATTGGAAGGGTTTGGATGAGAGTTTACATGGGAACAGTGGTACCATTAATCTCTACAGAGCAGTAAGGTTATACAGGCATATGCAATAATAATTTTCCATGGGCAACAACAGCAACGTCAAGTTCCTTTCGTGGTACCTGTTTGCCATAAGAAATTGGGGGTGAGGGTAAATTTAGGGAAGTGGTGGGGGTGAGGGCCTAGTGCCACATGAGAAATCACTCCACCCCACTACCTTCACACAGGTTACACCGTGTTCTAGCTATCGCATTTTATCATAGGGCTACTGTTTAGGCTAAATTATTTACATGCAAGTGGGCTCCAATAGGATCAATCATTTAGATGACTCTACTCAAAAACCAACTCTTTCCTTTAAAAAAAGATAAACTTTACTGCAAAACTATTTTCCACAGGTACTCCCATAATACCATGGCCTGACATACCTCCATAGAAAATGTCGAATATGTAGGAGCCCGGGAGATATTGTATTTTTGTGACTTAACACTGCATATTTTCTATATACAAAGGACCGGAATGTTGGTATCATTGGTTCCTAGTAGATCATGCACTTTCAGGTATATGTGCCATTAATGGTCCGGTATTTCATTAAAGGGAACTGCTAGCTACATTCTGTCCAGGTATCTTCAGGCTCCATCCCCCCATTATTTTTTTATTCCTTTGCCGGAGGCAAAAGGAACCAATGCAGTCAGAGTGGTGAGTGCGTATGTGTGTTCGTGATGCTTGGCTAGTAAACACGATATCTCAAGTTAGGAATGATGAATACTTTTCATTCTTGGTATATGGATATAACACATTAAGAGAAAGAACCCAACCGTTTTTGTTGGCGGTCAGAGGTCATCCCAGGTCAACAAAGGTCAAAAACCAAAACCTTGTAAACACGATACCTCTAGGTAGAAAGCATGGATACTTTCTATTCTTGGTTTGTGGATGGGTTACCATCGGAAGATGAATGCTATTGTTTATGGATGAATGCTATTGTTTATGGTAGAGGTCAAAGGTTATCTGAGGTCACGCAAGGTAAAACTTTCAAAACCTTGGGAATTGCTTGTAAACACGATATCTCAAGATAAAGATGATGGCTACTTTTCATACTTGGTATATGGATTCATTTTATCATATTGAGAATAAAAACCATATTGGTTTTTGGCGGGGTCAGAGGTCACAGGGGGTCTACAACCAAAAACCTTGAAATCACGACATGTCAAGGTAGAATGCATGGATACTTTCCATACCTGGCATGTCGATGCTTTATAGTCAGAAGATGAACCCTATTGTTTTTGGTAGATTTCAAAGGTTTTCTGAGGTTATGGAAGGTAAAACGTCAAAAACCTTGGGAATTTCTTGTAAAACCATATCTCAAGGTATGTCGATGGTTTGGTGGAGGTCAGAGGTCGAGTCCGGTCAACAGAGGTGGATGGATGGATACTTTCATACTTGGTTTATGTGCTATCATATAAAGAGAAAGAACCCTATTTTTAGTGGAGGTCAGAGGTCGAGTCAGGTCAACAGAGGTAAAACCCAAACACCTTGTAAACACGATATTTCAAGATAGGAAGTATAGATACTTTTTATACTTGGCATGTGGATGCGTTATAGTAGGAAAATGATCCCTATTGTTTTTGTAGAGGTCAAAGGTTATCTGAGGTCACTGAAGTTAACACTTCAAAAACATTGGAACTTGCTTGTAGAATACAAAAATCATAAACCCTGTAAACAGGATATCTCAAGGGAGGAAACATGGATACAGCAAAAACCTTGAAAATTGCTAACTAATATAAAGTAATTAGCTCAAGATGAAAAGATTGATATCCTTTCGACAAGGAATCCTTTTGGGCTTTCTGGTTCTCTTACGTAGTAGAAAGAAAGCAAGCAAAATATCAAAACAATGATAATTAGTCACATGGGGCATCATTTCATCGTAATTAAGTCAACAAATGTATTCAGTCCTGACATGTTACACCTTTCTTTGTGTGTGTCTAAGCTATTTTTGAATTGAAATAACTGAATAACGTGCACTGTGAGAACAAACCTCCGTACATTGGCTTGATTGTATGAAGTGTAATCTGTCGCCTGGTTGTTCTTCCAAGATTGGATGTTGACATTGGCTCCATCAGGATTTAAATCGTGGGGGCGCAAGTGGGGCAAGCAGGAATGGGTGCAAAAGTTGCTTGTCCCCAATGCTTCTGTACACTCTATACCCTTGTAGAGGAACGGACTGGGGAAAGTGGTGGTAATGGGAAATGTCCTTGATTAGAGGAAAAATTCCCCATCCCCCTTGTGGAGCTGTCTGGATGTTGAACTTCTATGCATGTTGTTTGTACAGTTTCTGTGAATTTAAACGGAAGACTGATCACATACTTTATTGATACGGTATTGGTTTTCGTGAAATGATTCAAATCATTTAACTTTGTCTATAATTAATCTAGATTTTAACTATTTAACATAACTCTCATCTTAAAATAATTTATGTGAAATAATTGATGTACAAAATAATTTTCAGTGTAACAATGCAGTATGGAATGGATCATATTCATAAGCGTATGGGACTATACATTCGTGGGGTTTGCTGTAGCTATTTTGCCCACAAATTCAGTACATGTTTGTCCTGTTTACTAAATGTAAAGTGACGAAAATGACATAAATGGTTTCTTTCGTTCTATTTTCAAGCTGCAATGACATTCACTAAATGATTTAACTTCCAGTCACATTTTGTTCCATAATTTTAAATACATTTAATTGAAACTGTATTCAGTTTAAGTAAAATGACCCCGAGGTCTTTAGCGTCAATCCAATAGACAACTTAGAAGAATTTGTAAGAAATATATTGCCAGCTTCTATTCAAAAGGCAATTCCCTGTAAAAGTGACTCTAATGGAAGCCATTGTAAAGAAATGTTCACACAAACTACAAATACAGACGAATAAGTAACTTACAGAGGAATGAACTACCAACAGAGGAACAATCTTTTGTCAAAACTTGGACATTTTAGGCTGAAATTGTTCTTCTTTTATGTACGGCCTACATTTGACAAAGGGACATGTTACATGCCTATTCTATTTCTTACTATTAGCACATGAAAAACAGATATCAGAACATCTTTTATTTAGCATGTATAAATGCAGAATCAATGAAAGTTGCTAACATATTGCAATAAATTTAATGAGAGAGAAGAATTCGACGTAGTCTTTTAGTTTCCGTAAACTGTGGCTGCTTTTACATAAATCGCATGCATTGTGATGTTTTAAGGTTTTGAATGTATCAATTCTCGGAGAAATTCAAGTAAACACTTGTAGCCAAGCCATTTAGTTAAGCTAAGCTATTCTATTTCACACCCTTCGAAGTTTCTGTTACTCATTGGCACTGTGTTGAAACCTCTGGTATTTCCTGAACTCTGTACGGATTCAGTCCAAATTTAATCAATATATTATCTGATTATGGGAGTTAAAGGTGATCAGTCGTCTTGAAATATTCTTTGTGACGTCAGCCTTTTCTTGACATGTTTCTGCAGTCGTCACTGTTCAAGGATACACCGTACAAGCATGGTATAGCTAATCGGTAAGCAAGAAGAGACGGCTTGTAGCTGTATACCTACTAGCTATACCGATGTCATCATAGCTACTTGTACGGTGTATCCTTGAACAGTGACGACTGCAGAAACATGTCAAGAAAAGGCTGACGTCACAAAGAATATTTCAAGACGACTGATCACCTTTAAGTTCTTAATGATGCTGTCATATTCTGTGAATGTTATAAATATTTAAATGCCATTTTCTGAAATTGTAAGGAGATTAACTGTTCCTTCAAACTGGTTAAAATTTCCGTAGACATTTTAGATTGGCAATTTGAAAAGAGCACAACCCGATCTTAAACTGAAAGAAACCTTTCGTGGGTGGGGGGGGGGGAAGGGATTATTTAAGCAGGCCAGCCTAGCTGGGTAAAAATTTTCATCTTAACACGACAGTGGTGGCATGCAGCTACTAGATTTTCAACGACCATTTGTTGTTGATGACAAGATTACGGTGAGCCACTCACTTTCCATAGTATGTCATTAAGGGGAGGACTGCCCAAAATTTGTTTCATTGATCCTTATTTTGTATGGATTCGATAAATTGCATAGTTGACCACATTGAAGTTAAAAGAACTTTTTACCCAGCCTTGCTTCTTCATGAATAACAATGAGCATATTCAAATTAGCCACCACTGTGAAAACTCATCCATATTTTATTAAATTCTTTCCATATTTAGTATAAATTTAGTACGAGGGTACATGTGCATTCTGAATAAAATGAGTCTGATATGAAGCAAAATAAAAAAGACCTTTATAAAAGATATCATCCCAAAAGATCAGAATTTTTCAATCTAATTAAATATTCGTGATAGCCATAACTCATTAATACTGAAAGCTTTACCCTTCCTTGTAGTTCAGAGGGTAGCTTGCTGTAATCTTTGTAATTGGCCCAAATTTCATGAAGATAGAATGTAAAATGAAGTTTAGTTTTTTAAACCAAGAGTTTTAGGGAAATATGCTTTGAGAAAACGAAAAACAATAAACAAGATAAAGCCATTAGCATATGTACTAATTAAACATTTTGTATAGAAAACTAAGCATTCTTCTTGTTCGAATGAACATTTTTAAGCAATTTTAAACATAATGAATGTCAGGAGACATAGGCAATCTGTATATCAGGAAAATGAGGAGGAAATTGGATCAGTATAAATCCAAAACTGAAAAAAATAATGAGTTTAGCTCAATTTTAGGGTAGGTCTCCCCCTTAAACCAGCTAGGCAGCAGGGTGCAGTTACTATGCGACAGAGTAACTCGAGTCATGCGACTTGGACTCGAGTCGAAATGTAGTCGCTATTTTTGTGACTTACGAGTTGACTTGCAAATACTGCAAATGACTTGCGACTTGACTTGGACTTATATAAAATGGCTTGTAGCTTGACTTGGACTTGCCAAAAATGACCTGTCACCAACGCAAGTCATAAGCTCGTTAAACGCCCCGTTTTGTAATGTGTTAAATTACGATGGATTCCTTTTAAAAATTAGAATTGGAAGTTCGACACAGGTTGTTGAAACGTGAATCAGCTAATTGGGATCAGCAGTAAAAAGGGAGTGGAGCCAGATGGGGGGCCAGAGGGGTCGGTGACTCCCGTCGGGTAAGTTTAATATCCCCATCTGGAAATTGCTGTAATTATATCCAGGGACCGTAGTCGGTACGACTTCCCTACGCTTAACATGGTTTTGCTCTATATAGGGTAGCTTTTCAAAAGTGATCTTAAAATTTCGGCGCTGCTCGCACCTTTAGAGATTTGATTGTTCATGTTTCTTCTATAGTATCGTTCCATGAAGCTAAATATTACTAGACTAAATAATCTTGTGTAAAGGTCGGGAGGTTTATTCCATGTCCCCCCAAATTAGTTAATGTTCTGTTGTGTTTGTCAGTAACGGTCAGACGGTACGGTAAGCCACTTGCGGCCGAAAGGTCTGGGGTTCGACTCCTGGCCGGGTCATACCAAAGACTAAAAAAATGGAACCTACTGCCATTGTGCTTGATACTCAGCGTAAGCATTGGAGTAGGGAAAACAAAAGACAGTGAGCCACAACTGGAAAAAAGGCCGTGGCCGGCCCGACTTAAAACAATCGGTTAGAAACTGAGCCGAAAACCTCATCTAACTCTTACTCTTGTGGAGAAAGGTTTGACTACTCATTGGGCACATGGGGTGGATACAATATAACGTATGGTATCCCCAGTAAGGGTCAACAGCCCCGACAGTTGATCTATTTTTGTATTTAATGGGTAAAAATTCTTTAATTTTTACCCAACCATATTCTCGTGCTCCTCGCGCTATACAATTCCACAATTCCAATTTTCAGGAAAACGTAAATTAAATCAGCACGCAACTCAACACATCAAATATATAAGGATATTATGCAAAATATACCATGCAATGAAATGGCATATTACAAAGGTTCTCTCACTTCCAATTCTCTCCTCACTCCCACCCATCGTCGACAGCGTTCCTATAACCCGTCACCCATGTCGGGGCTCCTGGCCGTTCCCCTCCCCCTGTGAGGAGCTGAGTCCCTGTCGGAGAAATGGTGGGTGCTACCCTTGGCTGTAAAAACAGCCCCTCGTCCAGCTATAGAATATATTCGTTACACCCAACATGGCTACTATTATTGTTCCACCAGTGGAGAATTTAACTTCCATTTACATTTCAAGTATATTGGTGTTACCATGAGTCGATCATAAAACGAATCGGTTGTTGGTACAAATACAGAAAACATGAAGTTAAAATGGATGAAACCCCATTGTGCTTTCTTATTCTGAAATAGTTTGGTTGTGTTCGGAGAAAAGGAGAAATCCCTAGCAACTGAGACTTGAGTTGGAGGCGGAAATACACAGTGAATACAATGCTTCTGATGGAACGTTGAGTCGATAACTATACAGGGTGTAGAGCAACTCACGGACTGTTACTCACCCGTCAAGAATAACTAAAACCTAAACAAAGACATTATGACTTTAAAACAAAAATTTGAATGTAGGTTTACCCAATTCTTGACCCCATTTTTGTTGAAATTTAACAAATATTCTAGTTTATTCAATGCCCAAACTTGAAGCGATGTGCTAAATATGTGATGTGTATGTGGTAGGAAATGAATTCAGGTACTGATTGCAAAAATAAAGAAAATTGAAGGTATTTTAGGCACTTTGATGCATTAAATCCTTCCACCATGGGAAACGGCATTTTGAATGAAGTATAAATAGCACGAACCACCACCCTATTATGCAAGCTCTCTTAGCACAATAGTCATGGTGCACAAATTTGAAATCAATGTGAAATACCTACTCGTAAGCTTTCATATGAGGGGTAGCTTGTACCTGTTGAGAACTTCTACAAGGGTCGAGAGGCCATGGAAAGGACCAAATTTAGTGTGTAAGTCAGGGGAGATATAATAGGTGGTGGGCTACCTTAAAGAGAAATATTGCGTTTAAAAACACCAACCTGACATACAGAAAAAATAGCTATAATCATTATAAAACTGTTCAGTCTCACCAATAAACTCTAGTAACAGCTTTATCTCCTCAAAGTATTATTTATAATAAGAGTCACGGATGCTACATCATTTGAAATTTGAAAGATTGGGTCAAAAAATTATTCTTGAGCAACAAATTACTGAATTTCTTTCTTTGAAAACCTAATTTCTTGAAAAGGAAGCTTCCCGACTGCCTGCTTTTGATTTATCTATCATATTATATTTGTAAATATTGGTTATAAAAATAGAAACTTTTTTGTACAACAAACCTAATATCTACCTCTAATCGGCTTGTTGTCAATATGTAAACACCCTAGATCAAAATCAGGTCAATATTTATTATTAGAAATACAAATTCTTTTCTCATAAATGTAAAGTGCAAAATTTCCAAGAAGGATTTAAATCTGCGAGCAACTCTAGGCTACACTTTAACAGAAAAGGATATTTACTTTTTTGTCCTTTCAATTTTATAATCTAGTATTCATTGCTGAACGAAATCTATTGTGAACATCAAATTACATTTACATAGACCAAAACAACAATGTAAAATAAATGCAAAACAAGGAATTCAAGTTGTCATGAGAATAACCAATTGCAAAAATTGAAAGCCTCCTCCATACGTAGATGCATACTGGCACGGTCAAATAACCATAGGAACACTTCTGGCTATGGAACCTTTGTCGAGCCAACAAGATTGCACTAGTCGATCACCGGTCTCCCAACCTTCTGGACGAGAGATCAGAACTCATCTCACAATGCAGATATCACACCCCACGTAAGAAAATCACTCAGGCGAACAACGGTTAAAGATGGACAAAGCGACAACGCTTAAAATTGGACATCGGAGACTCGAAAGTCATTATTCATCTGCATCTCCTGATGGACGCACTAGCTTGAAACTCTGAGTAGAGGTTTTTGGCTTTACACCATATTTTAATATATTTTTAATTTTAACAAGCTTTTTTGTTCGCAAAATTGAACACTTTGTTCAGTCTTGTTATTTGTACACTTTGTATCCGTAGCCTAATGCTTGTAATGCCGAGTTGGATGCTGATTTACTGTTTCTCTGGGAAATCTGAATTCTGCAAATGCATAATGAGCACAGAGTGCTAAAATTTTGGAGTACATGTAAAAGAATTTATACTGGTTTAATAAAAAAAAATCATTTGTTGAAGAGGCTGACCCCTATCCGGGATACATATGCTCTATTGTAACCAACCCGTCTACCTGTCGAAACAGTCAAACCTCCCTCAACGAGTCCCTTACTGTACGGTACGACAAACACAAGAGAACAATAACATTTGCCGTTACATAAAACTGCCTAGGCTACACCGTACCTAAAGATTACCGGGAAAGATAGAAAAGGCTTGCGCTATTAAGCTATGTGGAACGGAACTATGGAAGAAACTGAAACAGCGAAATATAGTGTGAAGCTCGCAGCAAATTTTGGGCTCATGTTGAAGAAACCGCCTTATTGAGAGGTTGAGAGCAAAAGCAGCTTAACCGTCTGAGTGACTGGTCACCGTCTGGGACTACACAGGTAATAGTACCAACTAAGGCTCTGCAAGTGGAAAAATAAATAACGTGAGGAGAACCTTCCCCGACGAGATGCATCCCCTTCCACCCCTATCTAGAGCCACCCCTGCCGAGGGGTTTTTGGTGCTTGTTCCAGGAGGCTACCTAAACTCTAGACTACGACGAGCAACGCCCAGGACACAGCTAAAAATTGTTTTCTGAACAGCTGAGGTTTGTTTTGCACTTTGTTTTGGTTTTCGTGTATGCGCTGATCTATCACTGTGTGCGGGCACACCAACAAAAATCCGAAACAAGTGAGAAACAAACTTATTTCATGTTTCATGGGTTCTGACGTCCGTGTGCTGTCGGTTTCAGCTTATAAGTTGAAGTAGCGTCACAGTTTCAAGTTATGAAAATTAAGAAATCAAACACAAAATGAGGGAGACAATATTTACAAAACCTATGAAAGGAAAGGCCAGATTAAGCCTAGCTTAAACTGCGCCACTGCTCTTGTTTTTACTTATTAATTTTTCGCCCCAGTTGAGGAACCGTTCACAACACAACATGAAAAAATAAATAAATAAATAAATAAATATTTTTTTTTTTTAACTCCATCTTTATTGTTCTTTGATGCTTTCACTCATTCTTTGTCTTGAAATTTTCTTTGTTGTCTACAGGTTCACAACAAAAATCAGCTAAATATACAACATGGAATCTTGGATTTACATTGTTACACGTTTTCTTCCTTAATCACTTTTTCTGTGAAGTCTCTTATTCATTTACTTCACTTTCCGGTTTAAAGACAATCTTTCAAAAAAATATATGTAACGTGTAAACATAGCATAATCAATCAAACAAGTATTTACAATGACGAAAAACAGCACAAAAATTTTCATATGTGATTCTGCGATGACCTTTCGTACTTTCAAGATAATTTTCCACCTGCAAAGCGAACTTGAATTTGTTTAAAAACTGATTTACTCTTGGAATATCGTTGTTAAGTTTCTGACTAAAGACGTAATACTTCAAATGTAGAATGAGAAAATTGAAAGGGTGGCATAAAAGAAGATTGTAACCAAAAAATAAATCTTTCTTACTCAAAACAAACTGCCTACCTAGAACCGATTGTTCAACATCTAAGATAAAAGTAGAAGTATAGGTACACTCCCAAAACAGGTGATCTATTGTTTCATCATTAGTACCGCAGAACGTACACCGTGGATTTTCAATAATGTTCATTCGACAAAGTAAATAGTTAGTCCCTAAAATGCGGTGGAGAAAACGGAACTGAAAATAACGGATCTTACTCTCAGCACATGATGCAAACGGAGTACGAAATATTGTTTGCCACTGCACATCATCGAACTGATACTCATTGTTCCACTTACTTATTGCAACAGGCGGCACAATGATATCGTTAATTAGTGACTTATAAATATGCCTAGAAAGGGGAGGAGCTTGATAAACGTCATCCATAACATTGTTCTCGGTCAAATTAACATTCTCATTAGAGAAATTTCCTTTCCAATGTCTAGGAATTGCTGAGATGATACCGTAATACAAAGTAAAGGGGAACGCATGAAGTGAAAATTTCCTCTTAAAATTGATAAGTGATAATGGATAGTTAGTGTCATCCAGTAAAATCACCAACCTTCACTACTCCTTTTTCATACATGAATTTATAAAACAAACAGTTTACCATCTATTTTGATTGAGGAATTATTCCAAATAATTTCATTCTTGAAGTTATCCGTAGGATACCTGTAAGAATAAACTAGACCAAGCCTTACACACATCCCTCAAAAATACATTGTCAAGAGAAATGTCATTGATCTGAAACCAAAACTTTGGAGATAATAAGTCGAAAAACATTTTCCAATCGGCAGGGCATCATCAATATATCTTTTAACCCATGTGCATTTGAGACTTTAATAAATCCTTTTGCTCAAATGAACCATCAGAAACATGTGGCAAAAGTTTTTTGTAAATCAGGGAAACTCACTTTGGGGTATAATTCACTTCTCTTTGGTTATCAAAAGTAATGCCCAAAACGGTAACTGTTCCACCTGTCCAAGCAAACTCAAACTTTAACAGAAAACTGCGGTTTTTTTTCCTACTAGCCAATGGTCCCAAGTGGAAAAAATATTGGTCTTATCATAGTTTACTTTCAACACCCGAGGAGATCATCAATAAGTGAAAAAACAGTTACAGTCTGACGTAAACTTTCTTCAGAACCATCTAAACAAATAGTAGTATCGTCAGCGTACTGAAAGATTTTAACCTCTTTATCCAAAATGGTGATTCCACGAATTAAAGGGGAAATACTTCATGTGAAGAATCAAAAAATTTAAAGAAAATGTAAGGACTTACGATAGCCAAACAAAATGTCTTCTTTAAAAAAAAGGAAACTGTTTGTTAAGGACACAAGCAGTGACATTTGAATATAATGTACGAACCATCTTATAAAATCATCATTAAACTTGAAGTAAAAGTAAGCAACTGAGAATAAAATTCCATTCTAGGCGATCGAACGCCTTTTCAAAATCAACAAGGAGAAGAAAACCAGGCTTATCATGGTCTTGGCAAATAATTAATGCAGTCTAGAACAAAACCGAATATTTTCGCCGATAAATCTGTTTTTAACAAAACCAGTTTGATTGGGTTTATTTATAGTGGATAAAACTTTCTTTGTCCTGGAAGCCAGAGCCTTAGCTGCAATTTTATAATCGACGTTTAATAAAGAAATAGGGCGATAGTTTTTCACTAAAGTATGGTCTTTGTTCGGTTTTGGAATTAGAGAAATAATGCTTCTTCCTTGTTCATTAGACAAGTCTACGCTATCGTAGGCAAAATTATGTGAGTTGTGAACCAAATTACCAATGGTGGGCCAAATCTTTTTGTAAGAGTCAGCGGCAAGCCCGGCCCTTCCAGGACTTTTACCATTTGCAAAAGATTCAACGGCATCCCAACACTCTTTCAAGGTGAGTTTACCATCGCAACTATCTGCCTGCTCCTGAGAAAGAGGGTTATTACAATAAATGTCATCTAAAATAGTATTTGGACAGCAGTTTTCACACTTATAAAGTGACTGGTAAAATTCTGACAAAATTTTAATAATATCAGAGTTCTTTTGTTTTTCAGTACCATCACTAGATTTTAATTTCCTAATAACATTAGTAGCTTATTTGTAGCTTATTTGTAGGAAGAATTCGATGTATAAATTTAAACTGAAAGTATTGTAATTTCGTCTCTGATACACTCTTCCAAGGTACATTAAAAATATCATGCCAATCATTATCTTCAAAATTGTAATGCATATTCCACTCGGCAATAGCTGTAGGTTTCTTACATAATACATCACAATAAATCACATATACGGTCTTTAAAACAGAAGTCCCCTTGGCAATTTTATCATAAAAAAGAGTATTATGATTAGAATGATTTACTGATCTACAGCCCACCTGCCTCCAGGTGAATAAATAAATGAATAAATAAATATTTTTTTCATCTCCATTTATTTCTCAATTTTTACAGTTCGGTTAAAGTAAATGCCTTACAGGCAAGATTTTACAGTTGCACGAAAACACTTGTACAACCACAATTATATAAGTGAAAAGGAATATAAAAAGAGCAAGGCTTTGAAAAGAACATCATTGCAGACAATAAATGCACTTATTGGCATTATTCTAAAAAATCAAGATTACTTCAGTCAATTCACCTATCATTGCATTGAAGGCAGTAAGCTGCAAACAATGAATGCCAAAATTCCAAATGTAACAATTTAACTTTCAAAAGAAAGTAGATATTTATAATGTTCATGCAAAAATCAACATAATTTCCAGTGACTTCACCTGCCACTGCATTGAAATCAATATGTATGCTGCAACTAATGAATACTAGCGTTCTCACATATCCATAACATTTAACTTGCAAACAAAGCAGGTACGTGAACAAAAGAATTTTTTGATGCATTGAATCTACTTAACCTCCTTAGGGAGGTGTTCGGTTTTGAATTAATATAGACTTCCACTTTCAACACAAATTTAAGTTTGTAAAAAAACTCGTTACAACTTGGTAACTTTTCATTTAATTTACAATTATAAATATAATATTTTAAATGCAAAATGAAAAAATTCATTGCATGGTCTAGCAGTAAATTATATCCAAAGAAATAATCTTGTTTTGTTAAAATAAACTGTTTACCAAAAAACAATTGCTCAGTGTCCAGAAGGAAACTAGACGTTATTGGACATTCCCAGAATAGATGTTCAATGGTCTCGGGATCCCTATTACAAAAAGTACAAATCTGACTGTCTTTTTTCCCCATTAGGAATAGGAGTCTATTAGTGGCGAGTAAACGATGGAGAAATTTATACTGGAAATACTGACTCTTAGTTTCGCTAAGGGTAGTAAAAGGGATTTTAAAAACAGTGCGCCATTGGTCGTTGTCAAAGTTGAATTGTCGGTTCCACTTGCTACAGGCAAGAGGGGGGACGGTTATAGGAGCTATTAATAATGGGTAAATTAACTTAGAAATACTTTTAACATTAAAAATGCTTTGGATAACATGGTCGTTTGGAACGGTGTCAACTTCACTGCTAAGTGAACTTTTCCAATTACGAGGGATAGAAGAAATTAAACCAAAAAATAGAGTAAACGGTGTTCCTCTTGCCTTAAATTTATCGCAAAACTGAGTGTAGGAGAATGGAGAACCATTGACATGGAATAAGTCCTTAACATACCTAAGTCCACCTTCATGAATTGTCTTATAATAAAAAAAACTGAATTATTAATTCTTACAAAATGGTTATTCCAAATGATCTAGTGTGCAAAATCATTTAACGGAGTGACAAACGATGCTTTAGCCCAAGCCATGCAAACCTCCTTAATGAAAGTATTCTTAATATTATGAACGTCACCTTCGCTATAATTACAATGAAACAAGAGCTCTTTTCCAAATGGGGAAAGAATAGCATTAAAGAAAATCTTCCAGTATCCCGTATTGGACTTATCCAGAAAACGCTTTACCCAAGCAGTTTTCAAGGCATTAACAAAACACTCAACATGAATAACTTTAAGCCCACCTTGATCGATAGGGTTAATCATAGTTTTCCTTTTTATCTTGTCAGGAGCTCCATGCCAAATAAAGTCAAGAAATCTTTCGGAGGGTTTGGAAGAATCTGAAAAAGATAGACCAATTGACTAATACCGAAGGACTTAACTATAATGTTTCGGCCAATAGGGGTGAGATCTCTTGTTTTCCACAAATTCAATTGAGTTTTGAGTCTAGACAATTTCTGCAGGTAATTCAAACGGAAAAGATCATAACCATCGTGAGAAAAACAAATACCTAGGAATTCGATGGGACCATTGCTAAGGCTCAGGTTAAGGTCGGCAAGAAAAGTGGGTGGGGAGGTAATGAAGGGACCTAAGGGAAAGATGTGGGTTTTCTGAAAATTCACCTGAAGTCCAGAGGACATCTTAAATTTGTTGAGAGTATAAACAATTCAATGGTCGAGTCTACAGTTCCATCCAAAAGAATAACCGTATCGTCAGCGTATTGAATCACTTTTATATCAGAGCCATAGATATTAATACCATTAATGTTGTTATAAATTATCGATCTTGACAGAATATCAGCACACAAAATAAACAAATATGGGCTCAAAGGGCACCCTTGCCTTACCCCTCTTGTAATACTGAAAAAACCAGTTGAATGACCGTTATTACAAACACAAGCAGTACTATTCATATACAAAGTTGAAACCCAACGACGATAACTCTGACCAAACTTAAAGTAAGCTAATGATCTGTCGATAAAACCCCTTTCGATACAATCAAAAGCTTTTTCAAAATCTAAAACGAACAATAGACCAGGCAAATTTGTATCATTAGCATGGCTAATAAGGTTTAAAATGAACCTTATATTTTCCCCGATAAATCTATTTGAAATGAACCCAGTTTGATAATCACCAACACATTGTTTAATTACTCTTTTTATTCTACAAGCTAAAGCCTTTGCCCCTATCTTATAATCTGTATTCAACAGTGTGATAGGTCTATAATTGGTTAAAAAACAAGGGTCACTATTAGGTTTACATAGAACAGTGATAACACCCCTACTTTGTTCGTTAGATAATGAATGATTTTCATATGCGTAGTTAAGAGAGTTTACAACCAGTTGACTAATTCTAGACCAGAAAAATTGATAAAAGTGAGTTGAAAAACCATCAGAACCCGGCGTTTTTCCATTCGGCATTGAACATAAAGAACTATGGCATTCATCAATTGTAAGTTGGCCTTCACACATCTCAAAATTAAAATCATCTGACATAAATGGAGGGATAAACGAGAATAAATCATAACAATTACAATGACGGGAAGAATACAATTTGCTGTAGAAATTACGGAGTTCAGCCAAAACATCACCATTTTTAGTTATATAACCTGTACCCGTATTAAGTTTATTAATAGCGTTGTTAACTTTGTTTCTTCTCTCTAAGTTTAAAAAATATCTTGAGTTTTTTTCACCAGACTCGACCAATCGGGCTCTAGATCTGACGATAATACCCTCAAGCTTATGTTTGTAAAGTAAATTCAAGTCATTTTTGGCATTGTTAAGTTTACGACTCGTTTCCTGGGAGCTAGGCCGACTATCAATAAGTTGCGTCTCCAGTGTTGAGATTGTAAGAAGAATACCGTTTTCACGTTTCCTTAGAAACTGGGCTTTCCTTTTACTGTAACCAATAGTATAGGCCCGGATTTAATATTTAATTAAATCCCAGCGGGATAAAGGGTTGAGATGAACAGTGTTAATAATTTCGCTATCTATCAATTCATTAATTGTATCGACATAATTTTTGTCAGCCAAAAGAGAATTGTTAAATTTCCAGAACCCCTTTCCTCTCGGTTCATCTGAAAGTTGTAGGCCAAGAGTAACTAAAGAATGGTCCGATTGAACTGGGGGTTGAAAATCACAAACTTTTACCTTAGGACCCAGAGACCTAGTAATAAGAAAGAAATCGAGTCTACAGTGAATGTCTGCTATGTTGGAATGCCAAGAGAACGCTTTAGTCAAGGGATTACGCTCCCTCCATACATCAATAAGGTCAAACTCGAACGTTGCATGCAAACATTCATTCCTTGCTTTAAAATTGGTTCGAGAATCACCACCTTGTTTGTCTAAAGACAGATTAAACACGAAGTTAAAATCGCCAGCCCAAATAATGGCATTACAATTAAAGGTATGCAGGTTGTGTGCTATATCGTTGTAGAAGGCAGGGTCATCGAGGTTTGGCCCGTAGGTACAAAGAATTGTTAAAGTGACAGTGTCAATAGAAAGCTCAGTGATAATACATCTTCCATACTGATCACAGTAAGTCTTATGAATTACAAAGTGAAGCTTTGGATTAAACAAAATGGCAACTCCCTTACTAAGAGTAGTACCATGAGAAAATAAAATTTGCCCGCCCCACTCATTCTTCCAAATATTTTCTACATCTACAGTACAGTGCCTTTCCTGCACTAGAACTATGTCAAAAGCTTGATGATGAAAATAGGCAAATTGTTGCCTACGCTTAATTGATTGCCTCATGCCCCTGACATTACTAGTGCAAATTTTAAGATCGGTCATAACTATTACAGAAAATTATGGTTGTAATTAACAAATAAACTAAACCTTTAACCTTGATAAACCACGTAGCGGAGATGGAAGAAACATAAACACACAAAAGAAACAACACATTCCAACAGGAAACAAAACAGTCAATCGGGACAAAGTTTATCCCGAATTCCCCGAAGATTACAAGGAGATCCGGCGATAAGATCCCGAAATGGTCCTTAGTGGATATTATTGAACGAACCGTTACGCGAAGATCACAAAGTAACATACGGAGTAGATGACATGGCCTAGCACTACAAACGCAGCACAGGAACAACGACATCAGTAGACACAACAAAGGGTCCACAAGAGGGAAAAACCTCGAACGTTCACGATTGTGACTAGCAGGCTCGGGAATCACCCCCTGAAAATCACAATGAGGGGTAGCGATGGGTCCCAGTAATGACGTATAGCGTAGAGACATGGGCGATCGTGGATGTTTAAATATCAATCTCTGCATGATAATAATGTGTAAAGAGCTTACTCGAACTTGAAAGGTCTTCCACTGGTATCTCTCCAAGAGCCCCCAGAAAAGTGAAGCCGGGTCCCGTTACGGAAAAGATCCTGTACTTTGTTGCTCCATTTCCTCTTCTCCCTCAGGTCCACCTGGGTAAGGTCATCTATAATAAAATAAGGTTTTGATTGAAGTGCGTTTCTCGCATTTCGCAGAATTAAAATTTTATCTTGGAAGAAGGAACATTTTACTAGGATATGCCGGTTCCTTCCCTCTACGAATTTTCCATCTCGGTGTGCCCTTTCAATTTTGTACTGAGAAACACCAGCCTCTTCAAAGATTTGTGCAGCAATCTGAAGGCAATTTTCCCCTTCACTTGAATCAACTCCAACAATTCTAACATTGTTTCTTCTCGAAAACCTTTCCTGTTTATTAATTTGCTGATCATGGAGTTTGGAGGCCTCTTCTAGTTTAACAACTTTCTGATCTAATACAGTACATTTCTGCTTTAAGGTAGCGTTCTCAGTTGTCAGCTCGTCGATTGTATGCCTTAAATCCAGTATTGCCTTGTTACAATTGTCTTGGAGCGTATTGATCTCCCTTAACAATGTTCTGTCTTGTTCTGTATCTGACTCCGAGTCATCCCGTGTACGATTAGACCTGCTAGTGGATAGGCCTATTAGGTTAGAGGTAAGTTTACGCTGGGAGTTAGAGTCCTCCTGCCTTTTTCGATTTACACTTCCTTTTGGTCTTCCTCCTGGCATTTTCGGATGAAAGTGTATCTAGAAAGTCACTACAGCAAGTCTTCGGCACAATCAAGTTATCTCAACAATATTTGCAGGATTTAGAGATAAATTGTCTGGAGCCCATGAAACTATAGTACTTGTCACGTAGACATCGCAGGCTCGTCCCCAAATGAATAAATAAATAAATAATTTTTTTTTTGCTCCATCTTTAATGTTCTTTCTCTTTTCAAATATTCTTTAAATCAGAAGGTATGTTCACTATAAAAACATAATACGTTAACATTTCACATAATGTCCAAGCATTCTCTTACTTGCAAGGCACCTGATTATAAACAAGCAATATGAACTTATCACTACATTATATAAATAAATATGCTGATTTTTCATTTCTTAGAAAAGTAGAATAATACTGAGAAATCAATGGCTAAAAACAGAAAATCTCAGTTAAACGTAAGTGGACATTAACTGAATGCTTCTTTAAACTCGTGTACTGTTAAACCTCTGCGTGAACTTTTTTGCTCCAAAACGTACTTTTCCACCCATAATGAAACTTGAATTTATGTAAGAACTCATCAAATTGTGGTTTATCTTTATTTACCTTTTTCTGGAAAATATAATACTTCAAATAAAATATCAAAAAGTTATAGGGATGATTCAATAAAAATTTATAACCAAAGAAAATGTCTTGTTGAGTAAAAAAGAATTGTCTCCCTAAAAACATCTGCTCAACGTCCAAAATAAATCCCGAAGTAACCCCACACTCCCAAAGCAAGTGATCAATTGTTTCATCTTGGTTTTCGCAAAAGTTACAAGAGGGATTTTCTGCCAAGTTCATGCGATGAAGAAGAGAATTAGTACCTAAGATTCTATGTAAGAATCTGAACTGAAAATATGAATTTTACTTTCACGAACAGAGGTGAACAGGATCCTAAAAATAGTATTCCAGGGATCCACAATATCTGAAAAGGTAAGGTTCCATTTAAAACACGAAGTGGGAACAGTGCATACTGTAGAAATAATCTGCCTATAAATAACCCGGCACATGTTGGGGACACTAAAAATACCCTCATAATCTTGACAATGGTCAGGATCAAATACTTCATTAACAGGACCTTGCCTCCAGTGTGCCGGGATAGCATGAATAATTCCGTAATACATAGTAAAAGGGAAAGCACCAACACTAAATTCCCTTACAAAACAGTTGTAAGGAAGGATTCGCCTGTTATCATCAAGAAAATCGTTAATATAAATCACATTTCGATCATATAAATGTTTGTAGTATATAGTCTTATTGTTTACTTTAATACGGCTATTGTTCCAAATTATTTGATGTCCATAATCTCTTAAAGGCTCTTTAAATACAAAATGTGCCCAGGCACTACATACTTCTTTCACAAATACATTATTGGTTCTTATCTCTCTGACATCAAAATTGCACTCAAATAAGAAAGACTTTCCCTTAGCATTCAAAAACAGGTCAAAGAAATCTTTCCACGATCCTTTAGTATCATTACGATATCTCTTAGCCCACGAGCATTTTAAGCTACTAAGAAAAGTTGGAACATGAATGGCATTAAGCCCGCCTTCTGAAACGGGTGCAACTGACGTGCTCTTTTTGACCCTATCCCGTTTACCGGAGCAAATAAATTTAAAGATATAATTATCTAACTCCTTGATAAATTTCTTGGGTGGATTTGGAAGAATTTGAAAAAGATACACCAACTGCGATAAACCGAAGGACTTAACAAGAGTTACTCTTCCAGTAGGTGTAAGGTCACGCTGCGACCATAAATTAAAGTGGACCTAAAGTCTAAAAATTCAAAAATATATATTTTAGAGGTTACAAAATTAATCTTATTGGTCCAACTCCCATTGTCACAGCTTATTCCATTGCTGAGATATTAAATGTTAAAATTTATTCACTTAAATCCAAACAGTTCATTAGGCAATAATTTTTGACATTCTTGTTGTACAACTCACATTAAATGCTTTGTTTTCTTTTAAAATTAAAAATGTTTATATGACCTTGACCGCTTCCTGTTTTCTTGCATGACATGCTGTACAGAGAGGGCTTATATAGTCAAGTCACCCCAAAGCAGTAAGAAAGCGATCACATTTTGGCACAAGGTGCGGTGGCTTTCAGAAAAACAAAGAAATACAAAGATTGTAATTTGAGTAGTACAACAATGACATCACAAATTATTGCGCAATCTACCTTTTTAAATCGAGTAAATAAACTTCAACATTTTATATCTCAGCTTAAGAAAGTCCTGTGAAGATGGGAATTGGACCACTGGAATTCAGTTTTCATGCTCTGTAATATATATTTTTGAATTTTCAGACTTTAGGTACACTTTAAGGATACTTTTGAGCCGAGAAAGCTTCGGGGTGTAATTGAGGCGAAAGAGGTTGTCCTTACAATGATCAAAGGTGATTCCCAGGGCAGTGACAGGGCCTGTCGTCCACTTAAAATTGAAATCGCTGAGGAAACGGGGCTTATCATACATTAAAGGACCTAATGGAAAAATATTCGACATATCAAAATTAACTTTAAGGCCTGCCGAAATCCGAAGACCATGAAAAATGTCAACGACTTCCTTCAGAGAAGAGTAAGAACCATCGAGAAAAATACAGGTATCGTCGGCATATTGAATTATTTTGGTCTCGTGATTCAAAATTGTTAAGCCTTTTACCAAAGGTGAAGAGTTAATACGTAACGCAAGAAGTTCGACACAAATTATAAAAAGGTATATATGGACTAATGGGGCAGCCCTGTCTTACTCCTCTGGAAACTCTAAAAAAGCCAGAAGAGTAACCATTGTTACAAACGCAAGATGTTGCATTAGAATACAGAGTGGAAATCCATTGATGAAAATCCTTGTTAAAATTAAAGAACTGTAAACATTTATGAATAAATCCTCATTCCAGCCTATCGAAGGCTTTCTCAAAATCAACTAAGAGGAGAAAACAGGGTATGCCATTATCATTGCAATAATCGATTGAGTCTAAAATATAACGGACGTTTTCACCTATAAACCTGTCTTTCAAGAATCCAGTTTGGTTATCATTAATAACAGTCGAAATGACGTTCTTGATTCTGTTAGGCAATGCTTTTGAACATATTTTATAATCAACGTTTAATAATGAAATGGGTCGGTAGTTTTTAACAAGAGTATGATCTTTATTAGGCTTAGGAATTAGGATGATGACTCCCCGACCCTGCTCCTTGGAAAGTTTTACATTAGTGTAGGCAGAGTTAAGAGAATTAGTTACAATATCACCTATAAGAGGCCAAAAATGCTTGTAAACCTCTACCGAGAGCCCTTCGCTGCCTGGACTCCTACCATTCCCCAGAGAAAACAAAGCAAGCCTGCACTAAGCTGACCGTCGCAGGCGGCGAAAGGTTCATCACTAAGTTTCTTGCCATTGTGAATATTGCTACAAAAGGAAGAGGGAATACAACCTTCGCTAGTGTAAAGCGATGCGTAGAATTCTTTAAGTTCCCTTAGAATATTAACACCTGCCACAATTTCCCTTCCGTCCTCCCCAATAAGCTTACGGATAACATTACTACTTTTATTTCTTTTCTCTAAATTCAAAAAATACGCAGTGTTTCGTTCCCCTTCCTCAACCCATCGAGCCCTCGAGCGAACAACAGTACCTTGAATTTTAACATCATAGATTGTCTGTAACCTACTACGTGCCTCCCTGAGCCTATCAAGAATGAGATCAGAACTAGAATGAAATAACAATTGTTCTAAGTGTGCAATCTCCTTCAAGAGATTCTTTTCAGTATTTCGACTTTCCCTGGCCTTTGCCTTACTATAAGCAACAGTCGACTTACGTATTGAATACTTCATGAATTCCCAAGTAAAAGAAGCATCACTATTAATGTACATTCATTTAACATTATTAATAAGATCAGAAATAAGGCTTAAATACTGGGAATCCTTAAGAAGGGAGTTATTAAACTTCCAGAAACCAGGCCCTCTGTTTTCATCACTAATATTGATATCCAGGTTCACAATAGAATGGTGGGAGTTAAGGCTGGTAGAAATGCTAGTTTTGCTGACCTTATGCATAAAGGAACGGGAGATAAGGAAAAAATCCAACCTGCAGTGAATATCGTGGGAAATGTTGGAAGTCCATGTAAAAGATTTGTCACGGGGGTGTCTTTCCCTCCAAATATCAATAAGATCATAAGAATTCGTAATTTCGTAGCATGTATCCTTGGCGGAAAAATTAGTACGGGGATCACCACCCAACTTGTCTAAGTCTAAATTAAAAACAAAATTGAAATCCCCAGCTATAATAATTGAGTCCCACGGGAAAAGGGTCAGTTTTGAGTTAAGAATCTCAAAAAAAAAGACGGGCCATCATTGTTAGGTCCATATAGACAAACTAAAGTGAGGTTTCTATGGCTGAAAATAAATAAATAAACAAATAAATAAATAAATGTTAGATACGTCTTAGATTTGATTGATTACTCCATTTCCAATAATATTTCAGGCTTTATGTTATTAGTCGATTTCGAAAAAGCCTTTGATAAATTAGAATGGAGTTTCCTTCATAGAACACTTAATTTTTTCAACTTTGGTTCCAGTTTTATAAACTGGATTCATACATTGTACTCGAATACTATGGCTTGCGTTTGCAGCAATGGCTTTTCTACAGGTTTCTTTCATGTTCAAAGAGGCGTGCGACAAGGCTGCCCTTTGAGCCCCTTGTTTTTACTTTGTGTGGAAATTCTAAACTTACACACAAACAACAGTAGGAATTTGAAAGGTTTTGTTATTGATGGCAAAGAAACGAGGCTTATTCAGTATGCAGATGACACCACGTTCATTGTAGATGGGAATAAAGATTCATTAGATGAAGTGCTTAGGATTTTACATGTTTTCAAAGTCTCTTCAGGTCTTACACTTAGTTATGAGAAGTGTAATCTTTTTCCTCTCGGTCCCTATATTAATTAATAAATAAATAAGTGAGTGAGTGAGTGCGTGAGTGAGTGAGTGAGTGAGTGAGTGAGTGAGTGAGTGAGTGAGTGAGTGAGTGAGTGAGTGAGTGATTGAATGAATGAATGAATGAATGAATGAATGAATGAATAAATAAATAAATGAATAAATAATTATTTTTTTTTGTCTCCTTTTATTGTAATCATCTTTTCTTCTTTTCCATGTTCAATGTGATATAATACAGTAGAAATGAAATGACATAATATACAAACAATAACATTGTGATGTCCCAGTAGAGAAAACATAAATAAATAAATGAATGAATGAATGAATGAATGAATGAATGAATGAATGAATGAATGAATGAATGAATGAATGAATGAATGAATGAATGAATGAATGACTGACTGACTGACTGACTGACTGACTGACTGACTGAATGAATGAATGAATGAATGACTGACTGACTGACTGACTGAATGAATGAATGAATGAATGAATGAATGAATGAATGAATAAAGAAAGAAAGAAAGAAAGAAAGAAATAAAGAAAGAAAGAAAGCAATCAATCAATCAATCAATCAATCAATCAATCGAGGCAGACCGAATGCTAAGCTTGCAAGCCTCCCACACGAAACTCGGATCTTTATCCCTGCAAGAATTTACAGTACTATGGACTGCACTTTTAATAGTTTCAATATAAATGGGGTCATCCAGGAGAGCAGTATTTAACTTCCACGTGCCCTTACCCCGGGCAACACCTATTTGTAATTCCAGGGATACACCTGAATGATCAGAGCCGATGAGAGAGATAATCTACTATTCAGTACAGATGTTCTAAGGTGTCTGGATACAACAAAGAAATCCAGACTACAATGAATAGCACGATCAATATTAGAATGCCAGGTATACATCTTACACTTTGGATTGCGCTCACGCCAAATGTCAATTAACCCATGTTCCCCCATCACCATGAGTAACTTCTCCCTTGCTCTAAAGTTTGTATGCTGTAATCCACCAGTTTTATCAAGTTCAAGATTAAAAACCAAATTGAAATCCCCTCCCCAAATGACCGAGTCCCACTTATGAGTACCAATATACCTGCCAATTATAGAAATCAGATCATTTCTGTCAACGTTATGAGAATAAATGTTGATAAGTTCTAAAGTAACATTTTCAATGGTAATGTTTAAAATAATGTAACGACCGTCTTTATCAATAATAGTATCATTAACCAAGTAAGAAATAGTAGGTTTGCAGAGAATGACAACACCCCTACTTAACCTAGTCCCGTGGGAAAAGAAACCTTTCCCACCCCATTCACTCAGCCAATAATTCTGATCAGTTTCAACGGAATGAGTTTCCTGTAAAAGTATGAAACTATACTTGCTTTTGTGCAAAAGAGAAAATAATTTTCTGCGTTTAGTACTATCCCTAATGCCTCTTGTGTTAAACGACAAAAATTTATAGATCGTCATACATGTGAAAAATTAAAAATGTTAATACTTGAGTAATGTAAACATTCATATTTACATGAAAAGAGATGGAACATTGAAAAAAAAACAAAAAGAAACTCCAATCAGCTTCTACAAAACAGAAGCCAACGAGATCAAAGAGCTCCACTTTGGTCATCAAGAAAACTGGAACAACATCTGCCGAAAATGCAAGAAAGTACATACTATAAAACAACAGCCGTCAAACGCCACACTCCAAGGGCAACAAGTGCAAGGGGCTTCAATGGGGGAAGGAATACGGCTTTCCAGTACCATCTCTCCACCTTCCAGCGGAAAATCTCAGTTTGACTCCTTGCGTGTATAGCTGGGACACCTGCGCCGACCACTTCCTTTTTTCCTGTAAATCAGTTTTTGTAAGATCATCAGTGATGAAATATTCCTGATTTGCCAATGCTCGACGCTGATTCTTCATTGCTACAACCTTATCTGCATAAAAAGATAGTTTGGCCAGGATGTGCCGGGGTCTGTCATTGGTAGGCCTTCCATCCCTGTGGGCTCTCTCTATTTTAACGTTACCTGCCTACCTGCTCCATAACGGCTTTCACAATCTCCTCACAATTTTCCCCTTCAGAGGCTGGATATCCCACAATTCTAATATTACTTCTTCTCGAAAATCTTTCTTGAATGTTTAATTTTTGGTCCTGCTCTGAATTTAACTTCTCAAGTTTCTCTAGTTTCTTCTCTAGTTCAGTAATTTTGTCGGAATGTCGTTTCTGCTTGTGTTCAATATCTTCAACTCTCTTTGATAAAAGCTCTATAACCTCATTAAAGTTTTCCTCCAAGTTTGAAGTTGCTTATGTACCCGATTCAGTTCTTTTTCCACCTTTCTGAGACTAGCCTTAAACGAAGCTTGAAGCGTAACAAGAGGGCTCGCGGCTCCCGCCTCACTCTCTGTGTCCGAACTATCACTCAATACATTCACTGATAGTCGTTTAGACTGTGTAGGTACTTGGGGAGTTAATTCTGGTAAGGTGAGTTGATCCTTAGGTCGATTTTTTCCGCCTTTTTTGCGGCCCATCGTTGAACAATTGAAACAAATCTAGCAGAATCAGGTGAATGAGAGACTTACTGAGATTGTAGACGTCATAAAGCAGACAGGACCAGCAGAAAGCTAAAATGTTGGCAGTGCGACGTGTCCGTTACTTCTTACTTGTCCGCCATGTTGTTGCCAGATCAAATAAATCAATCAATCAATCAATCAATCAATCAATTTTATTCAATTATTAAATACTTTTCACTGTCAGAATATTATTTTGGGCGCAGATTTTAATTTTGTATTTAATTTAAACCTAGACAAGAAGCAAGGGAATCGTCGAACTAATTATAAAGCTCGTGATGAGTGTCTTAAGATAATGGATTATTTTAATTTAGTCGACATTTGGCGTGAACGTAACCCTTTCATAGAAAAATTTACATGGAAGTCCAATATTATTCCAGGCATTTTCTGTCGTCTTGATTTTTTCCTTATTTCAAAACACTTACAGCTGAATGTTCGCTCAGATGGGTTTATACCCGGTTTTCGTTCTGATCATTCATTCCTTGTGATGGAACTAACTGCAGGCACCCTTAAAAGAGGCCCCGGTTTTTGGAAGATGAATAACCCTCTATTAAACGATGATAATTATTTAAATTTAATTAATTGTGCTTTAATTAGGGGACTGGAGATTATGCAGAATGCTAACCCTCCATCAAGATGGGATTTTTTAAAGTATATGGTTCGTATGGAAACGATCCCTTATAGTAAGAAATTAGCCTCAGATAGAAGATTGTACGAGAGACAACTTATCTCCCTAATTTCTGATTTAGAGAGTCGTCTTTATTCAGAATGGTCTGACAAAGTCAACGCCTCTTTATTGGAGACTCAAAATAAGCTATATCATTTGTACCATCATAAATTGAAGGGTATTCTGGTACGTTCTCGGGCCCGGTGGGTAGAATCTGGGGAAAAAAGTACAAAATATTTTTTGAATCTAGAAAACCGTAATAGAAATTCTAACTTAATTCAAGAACTACGACAAGATGATGGTTCTGTTTTGACACATACGAAGGATATTTTAAATGCCATGAAGGCCTTTTACAGTTCTCTTTATACTTCAGGTGATCATACTTCCGATGTTTTTTTAATGGCTTACAACTCGATAGTACTTTAGATAATGAACATTCCAGTCTTTGCGATGGAACTCTTATTCTCGAAGAATGTAAAGCTGCTCTTGACAGTATGCCTTTAGATAAATCTCCAGGTAGCGACGGCCTCAGCATTAATTTTTATAAACGGTTTTGGCACTTGGTCGGTCAACATTCGGTTGATTCACTTAATTTTGCTTTTCTTAAGGGGGAACTTTCTCCGGAGCAGAGACGTGGTATAATAACGGTTATTCGTAAACCCAAAAAGGATCCATCCGTATTAAAAAATTTTAGGCCTGTCTCTTTACTTAATTCAGATTATAAGATTGGTGCTAAGGCACTCGCTAACCGTATGAAACTGGTTTTGCCTTCACTTATAGGTCATCAGCAGACTGGCTTTCTTAAGGGGAGGTTCATTGGGGAGAATGTCAGATTTACCCTTGATCTTATAGATTATTGTATTACTCATGACCGAGCCGGTTTCATATATTTTTTTGATTTTGAGAAGGCATTCGATAAGATTGATTGAAATGTTTTGTATAATACTTTACATGCTTTTAAATTTGGTAACAATTTTATTCGTTGGATCAAGATATTCCACTGTAAGAGCTCTAGCCGTGTTTATAATAATGGTTATTCTACAAGTGACTTTAGTTTGGGTATAGGGTGCGACAGGGATGTCCACTCAGTCCTTACCTATTTTTATTATGTTCTGAGGTATTAGCCCAGGTGGTCATGTATAATAATGCTATTAAAGGGGTTCACATTTTTAATAAAGAGGTAAAACTTTTACAGTATGCAGACGATACGACTTTGTTTTTAGATGGAAATGTCAACTCTCTTAGAGAAGTTATCCGCACCCTTGATAATTTTCAAAAAGTCTCTGGTTTGAAGATAAATTATGATAATTCTACTTTGTTCCCGTTAGGCCCCTACGTTAGTCGTAAGCCAGCATTTATCAAGGACTTTCCAGTTATAGGTCTAATGGTCCGGTTACTTTGTTAGGTGTTTCTTTCTCAACTAATCGCGAGGATCTCTTTACCCTTAATTTCTCTCCAAAACTCTCCCGCCTTAAACAGGTTTTTAATTTATGGTCGATGAGAGATCTCACTCCAGTTGGTAGAAATGTTCTTGCTAAAACATATGGTTTGTCTCAACTTGTCTATCTATTTCTTGTTCTTCCCAACCCTCCTAAGAGTTTCATCACTAAGTTAAATCAGACCATTTCCAATTTTATATGGGGAAACAAGCAAGAAAGAATCGCTCGTCAGACTATTATTAATCCCATTAAACGAGGGGGTATGAATGTAATTCATGTCGATTCTTTTGTTGCGGGTTTAAAATGTACTTGGGTGCGTCGTTATATAGATAATAAGCCTGGCTATTGGAAGCTATTTTTTTATTCTTCTCTTTCTCGTTATGGCAAAAGCTTTCTCTTTAGCTGTAATTCTAATACTACCGATGTTAAAATTAAGAACCTATTTATCTCTGATGTTGTTCGTTTGTGGCAAAATGCTTCATTCAAAGTCCCAGAAAACCAGTTCGAAAACCAAATTATATGGAATAATTCTTGTATAAAAGTAAACAATGAGATTATATTTTATCACTTTTTGTATGACAAGGGAATTGTCTATGTCCGTGATGTGCTTAATAGGGATGGCACTGCTATCCCTTATGATAGTTTTTTGAATAAATTTAATTTGGCACGATGTCCTTTTACGTTAAACTGGGGGATTATTAGGGCAATCCCTGTTAGGTGGAAGGTTCCCTTTACTCCTGGTGACGACTTTGAAAATAATTTTAATGAATGTACCTTAGACAGGTTTCTGAGTTCTGTTAGAGTTTCTAAGTTCATCTATGACAAATGCATTTCAAATATGGAATGTACGGTCAAAGCTGTTAGAAAGTGGAACGATTCTTTTCATTTTGACGAGAGAACTTGGGAGTTTATCTTTCAATGCCCTTGGAATTCTGTTCGAGAGGTTAAAATTCAGTTTTTTCAATATCGCTTTATTCATTGAATACTTGGTACGAACAGACTACTTTTTTGATGAGGTTAACGGATAGTCCACTCTGCACTTTCTGTAAAAAAGATGAAGAAACTTTAGATCATCTGTTTTGGAGTTGTCACATCGTAGTTAGAAGTTGAAAAACAGATTTCGGTGAGAAGTAAGAGTAAACGTTTCTTTCATTATGATGATTTAAGCAAATCCTTTAACTTGTAAACATTTATATAACCGTTTTCTTGTCTTCGATTACGGTAATTACTTTGTGGGTGTACATATGGGCTTTTTTGTATTTTATTGAGGCATATTTACTATCATGTATATTTATATACATATATACTGACTGATTACGCCTATTATACTCTGTATAGGACGGTTGGTTTGAATTCTTTTAATTTGCATAAGATATTTGTTATTTTTGAAGTAATGTTCATGAGTGACGCTGCGTTTTACTTGAATGCTCTCCTAAGCACGTTTATAACGATGAGCACTTTGTTTAGTTGTTTTTAATATTTTTGGAAGATTTGAAAAATCAATGATCAATAAATGGAGGTGAAAAAATAAATAAATAAATAAATAAATAAGCAAGCAAAGAAACAAACAAACAGACAAACAAACAAACAAATAAATAAATAAATAAATAGATTAGTCGATGGAGATCACCACCCCATCAATTTCCTTATTATGCATGCTAAATATTATATATTCAACTGTAAGCTCTCTGAAAAACCTCCCGACGCTGATGCCTTTTATTTTAAATTTTGCTTTTTACTTGACGTAGAATATTATATCTTGCAAAAGGAAAACAAAGAGGCAAGAGAACTGCTTTTCAAAGAATATTTCCTATAAAGTGCAGATAATGAAAATTATGTATTCAAATTGTATGAAACATAGTGGTAAAACTGAGGTTACGCGATAATTAAATTGTTATTATCTCATTTCTATTACACAGATGAGCATACTTACCATATGCTTTGAAAATTTATTATTGTTTATGTAATTTAAAGTGAATTGTGAGTTACGTGAAGAATGCGCAGTTATGCGTGTTATGTGCAACGTATCATGCAAATTTAATGTATATATATGTATATACTTCATGATTGATTTACAAAAATGGGTAAAAGATGAACAATAAAGATGGAGCAAAAAGAGAAAGGAAGGAAGGAAGGAAGGAAGGAAGGAAGGAAGGAAGGAAGGAAGGAAGGAAGGAAGGAAGGAAGGAAGGAAGGAAGGAAGGAAGGAAGGAAGGAAGGAAGGAAGGAAGGAAGGAAGGAAAGAAGGAAAGAAGGAAAGAAGGAAAGAAGGAAAGAAGGAAAGAAGGAAAGAAGGAAAGAAGGAAAGAAGGAAAGAAGGAAAGAAGGAAAGAAGGAAAGAAGGAAAGAAGGAAAGAAAGAAAGAAAGAAAGAAAGAAAGAAAGAAAGAAAGAAAGAAAGAAAGAAAGAAAGAAGGAAAGAAGGAAAGAAGGAAAGAAGGAAAGAAGGAAAGAAGGAAAGAAGGAAAGAAGGAAAGAAGGAAAGAAGGAAAGAAGGAAAGAAAGAAAGAATGAAAGAAAGAAAGAAAGAATGAATGAATGAAAGAAAGAAAGAAAGAAAGAAAGAAAGAAAGAATGAAAGAAAGAAATATATTTTTCACAATTTATTTCTCTCTTTTGCTCTGATGCATTAACAAACACTGATTTTTTTCTTACATATAACACTTGTTTTCAAACAAATATAAAAGGAAGATCATAAACAATCACAAAAATAAACGTATAATCAATGTATTCTTGCTACAGAATATCTTTAAATTTTCTAACTAACTCATTGTACGTAAAATACCGCTTTTTGCTATCTCGCATTGACATATGTTTTTCAACTGTCAAAGCAAATTTAAACTTTTACTCAAAATCGAAGATATTTGGTAACCTATTTTCTTGCTTGCATTGGAAAACATAAAATTTCAAATGATAAATCAAAAAATTATAAGGATGCTTAACTAGTTGCTTAAAACCAAAAAAGATATCATCTTTTGCAAAAACAAAGCATTTTCCAATAAACCTCATTTCAACATCTAGCAAGAAAGAGGAAACAAAAGAACAATCCCAAAATAAGTGTTCAAGAGTCTCATCATAAATTTTACAAAATGAACATAACGGGCTTTCAATCATTTTCATAAGATGTAATCTCCTATTGGTGCCTAAAATTCTGTGTAAAAAACGAAACTGAAAATACTGTAGCTTAACATCTCTTACTGAAAACCAGACACTTGAAAAATTTTTGACCAAGTATCATTGTCAAAATTAAAAATTAAGTTCCATTTTTCCAGTGCTGTAGGTGGAATAATGATATCCTTAATTATAATCAATCAATCAATCACTAAATGAATGAATGAATGAATAAATAAATAAATAAGTAAATAAATAAATAAATAAATATTTTTCCATCTCTTTTATTGTAGGATCCTTTGAAAGTTATACTTATGTGCTGTGTCTTTTACAAAATACAAGACACACACACTCACGACAAGGGAATTTAAAAATATGTACATTGACAACACCTCATCCAAGGAATTGTTCTTTTAACTTCTTCACTACGAAAAATCTACATTATTTACAAACTTCACCTCATTTCTCTTAAAACAAAACTTAAATCTGTCGTTGTTGACTGGTTATAAATTTAGTATAATAAACTAAGTAAAGAGTCTTGGATTAGTATTGAAAGCTTTAATAAATCTATCGTAAGGAATTGGGCAGGTGACATTCGAATACTGCACTTGTTTTTCTACTTGTAGAACAAACTTAAACTTATATATAAATTCATTCAACATTGGCAACTCAAAGTTTCCTTTCATATTGAATATGTAATATTTCAAATGAAATAGTAAGAGATTGTATGGATGGTGCGGGATAAGCTTATAGCCAAAGAAAAGGTCTTGTTTTAAAAACACAAATTGATGTCCAATGAAGCACTGCTCTACGTCTAAAATAAACTGTGATGTAATTCTACATTCCCAAAATAAATGATCAATGGTTTCCTCCAGCTCCCCACACAATGAGCACAATGAATCTCCCCGTATATTCATTCGACGTAGACGTGTGTTTGTACCTAGAATTCTATGGATGAAACGGAATTGAAAATAACGAATCTTAACCTCCCTGCAAGCTACCTGAGGAATCCGAAAAATAACCCGCCATTGTGATTCACTAAACTGAAAGCTTTCATTCCATTTCATTTTACATACGAGAGGAGTAAAAATTACATTGATCAATTCATTATAGATGAAGCGTGATGCTGACTGATTTTGTAATTTTTCAAGTCTGTTTTCTCTTGAAGTATTATCACCATTACGAAATTCTAAATTATCCTTCCAGTGCCCGGGGAATAGCGGCAAGTATTCCGTAATACACAGTAAAGGCAACATTGTAAGAGGGTATTTTGTTTGAAATACTCGTATTCCAATGGCAAATTATTGTTATCAAATAAGTCTTTAACCCTTAAAATACCACTTTCATACATAGATTTATAAAATATTACTTTCTTATAAATTTTCACCAAAGAGTCATTCCAAATAATCTCGTTGTCAAAATAGTCAACTGATTTCCTAAAATTATAAGAAGACCATGCTCTGCACACATCCCTGATATTATATACATTTTCTACATCAGGATCGTAAATCTGATAACTGCAACTAAACAAAAAATCTTTTCCATAGTTTCTCAAGTAAAAGTCAAAAAATATCTTCCAATCAGCAATTTTATCATCCAAATATCTCTTAACCCAAATACATTTTAATCCGTAAATGAAAGATTTCAAATGAGTGGCCTTTAAGCCACCCTGCTCGTTAGTGCTTATAAGAGTCTTACGACTAATTTTATCCAGTTTTCCATTCGAAATGAAACGAAATAGAAAACTCTCTAATTCTCTTATGTAGCAATTAGGGGGCTCTGGCAAAACTTGAAATAAAAACACTAGTTGTGAAAGACCAAATTTTTTAATAATTGTTATTTTGCCAAAGGGAGTCAAATCCCTACTAGACCAGGTCACTGGAAAACTTAAAATTCTCTACTCTCTGATTCAGAGTACATTACCTTGATTAGTAATTTAATAATAGACATAACAAATAATAGTACTAATGAGGATCCTACACACCAATGGGAGTATATGAAATATTGTATTAGAAAAGCATCGATTGATTTTAGTGAGAAGAAAGCAAGGGATAGAAGAAACACTGAAACTAAATTAATCAAGGAAATTTCACAGTTGGAACAAAAGTATTATTCTTCAAATTCTGTTGAGGACGCCCATAAATTATCTGAAGCTCGAATGAAATTACAACGCATTTACGATTATAAAGTTTAAGGAATAATTATAAGATCTAGAGCACGTTGGGTCGAGCAAGTAGACAGAAACACAAAATATTTCCTTAATTTAGAGAGTCGAAATAAAAGCTTTAACGTAATTCGTAAACTTAAGTCCGACGATGGGACATATATTTGTAACAATGCTGCAATTATCCACTCTTTGGCAACATTTTATGGATCTTTATATACGAGTGAAAGGTGTGACCCATCTATTATTTTTGGTAATAAATGTTGTATTAATCCTCTATCACAAGAGGATGCTGAAATTTGTGATGGCAAATTTACTCTTAAATTAAGGAATGCTGGGATGCCCTTAATTCCTTTGGTAATGGGAAATGTCCAGGGAGTGATGGTTTTACTGCCGAGTTCTACAACTTTCTAGCATAAGATTGGGGATTATGTTGTAAACTCTCTTAATTACTCCTATGATAGGCTTAAATTACCCCATGAGCAGGGACGAAGTTTGATCACTTTAATTCCAAAACCACAGAAGGATCACACATTAGTGAAAAATTATCGACCTATATCTCTATTAAATGTGGATTATAAAATTGCCGCAAAGACTTTAGCTGCTAGACTAAAAAGAGTAATTCCATCTGTCACTGACCCAAATCAAACTGGGTTTATTAAAAACAGGTTCATTGGGGAAAATATTCGTTTAATATGAGATTGTATCGACTATTGCCATGACCTTAATGTGCCTGGTTTTCTATTATTCGTAGACTTTGAGAAAGCCTTTGACCGCTTGGAATGGGCTTTCATCTTTAAATGTCTTAGTTATTTTGGTTTTAAGGAAGGTTTGACTCATTGGATTCGAACACTTTACTCGAATTCTTCAGCCTGCGTTTGTTATAACGGATATTCATCCTCCTATTTTCGCATATCTAGAGGTGTTAGACAGGGGTGTCCACTTAGCCCGTACATTTTTATACTCTGTGCCGAAATTTTGGCCATCAGTATCAATGAGTCCCCTCTGGTAACAGGATTGTTTATTATGGAAAAGGAAATCAGAATAACTCAGTATGCTGATGACACTACTATTTTTATTGATTGTACCCATAGAATCTTAAGTGCTGTAACTGAAATTTTTCATTTATTGGAGAAGTCTTCCTGTTTAAAAGTTAATTATGAAAAAACCAATATATTTCCTTTAGGACCATTAGCTGTTGACAAGCCGCTCTTCTTAAATGAGTTCAACTTCGCTTGGACTCTTGGACCTGTCACTGTTTTGGGTATTACTTTTGACAATATCAGTGATAATTTATTCCATTTGAATTACACCCCAAAGCTCTCACGCTTAAAAAATAAGTTAAATCTATGGTCTACTAGGGATTTGACTCCCATAGGAAAAATAACTATTATAAAGACTTTCGCCCTTTCTCAAATGGTTTTCTTATTTCAAGTGCTACCTAACCCCCCCTGTTACTTTTGTTAAAGAATTGGAAACTTACTTGTTCCGTTTCATTTGGGCAGGTAAGCCAGATAAAAAAAAAAGAACCACCTTAGACCAAGATGGCCTTGGAGCCACTCATTTTACTTCTTTCATCAGCGGATTAAAATGTATGTGGGTCAAAAGATATACTGATAGTACTACTGCTACTTGGAAACTGTTTTTCGACTTTTACTTGCAAAAGTATGGGAAACAATTTTTGTTTCACTGTAATTACCAGGAGAAAGATCTAGTAATTGATAATCATTTTATAAGTGATGTTTGTGCTGCATGGTCCAAGTATTCGTTTCGGAATCCAGTAGAAAATTATGGTAATGAAATAATTTGGAACAATTCACTGATAAAAATTAATAATGAAACCGTATTTTATGACTACATGTACGTAAAAGGTGTTTTAAGGGTTAATAATCTTTTTGATAATAATCAAAGGCCTTTAAGCTTTGAATCGTTTAGACAAAAGTATTCATTAGATGCTTTCCCCTTCACTGTTTTTCATGGTATTTTATCTACTAAACCCAGAGTTTGGTTAGAAAGTTTGGATGTACATAACAATGAAAATTTAAATAATTCGGTAGATAATCTTCATGATATTCCGCATTTATCCCGTTACATCTATAGGCATTTAATCCAGACAGTCGCTACTCCTCCTGTTGCCTTTACAAAGTGGAGCGAAGTTTTTCAGTTTAGCTAATCTCAATGGCAAACCATTTGCAGAATTCCCTTCACCTCATGCAAGGAAAGCAAGATCCGGTACTTTCAATACCGGTTCATTCACCGTATCCTAGGAACAAATTCCCGCCTTTGTCGTATAAATATTGTAGGCAGCCCACGATGTACCTTTTGTAATGAGTAGAAAGAATCTATAGAACACTTATTTTGGGAATGCAATATCACGTCAATTTTTTTTTATTTTGGACGTTGAACAGAGTATGTTGGGCAGACAGTTTATATTCTCCAAGGAAGATTTATTTTTTGGGTACAAATTCTCTTTAAGACATCCATATAATTTCTTGATCCTTCATCTAAAATTTTATTTGTTTAACAAGAAACTGAATTTTCAGTTGCCCAACCTAAATGAATTTTTGTACAAATTTAAATTTGCTCTTCAAGTCGAAAAGAAAATTGGAGATTCAAGAGTGTGTCACACAATAACTTATGATAGCCTTCATTCGGCATTTAGAAATTGTCCGCTTCTTTTTCAGTAATTATATCTTTAAAAGCGGGACGTTGATTAATTTACCATTTAGCAGGCTGTATGAATGAAATTATGATTGGTTTTTGTTGTAAAAAGGTTTGCGAATGATGTTCATGAATATTATTTCTTTAAAATTGATATGCAGATGTCTTGTAAATATTATCGTGCAAATGTACCATATACAACACATATACCGAATAAAAGAGGATGGAAAAAAGTAAGTAAGCAAGTAAGCAAGTAAGTAAGTAAGCAAGCAAGCAAGCAAACAGGCAAGCAAGCAAATAAATAGATAAATAAATAAATTAATAAATAAATAAATAAATAAATAAATAAATATTTTTTTTTCCTCCATTTATTCAATTTCAATACTTATTCAATATAGTACAAATTTTACTATTTCAATCAGTCGTGTTACACACATAAAATAAACAGATCAATTAATATTCATTTAGTGCCGTGAATGACAAAATAATACTTCGGAATTCATTTACACGTCTGCATCTCACATTGGTTTTCACTGCAAATCTAAAGAACAAAGACAAATTTCTCACTATCCTACTTCGATCGCCACTTCACTATCATGAATACATACAAGTGGGTTTATATAAAAAAGTGTTGAGCTTTAATAACCTAGTTATTGACATTAAATAAATCATTACACTCCTTAAAAGCTTCTTTCAATTCTGGAAATGAAACGACATTTTTCTTTCTTAACAAACTTTGTTGGCTATACTTTTCAATTCTCATAGCAAATTTAAATTTCTGAAATAAAACATCAATTTTTGGAAGCTCGCCTTGCCTTTTGCAGTAATAAATGTAACTTTTCATGTTTAAAATAAGATAATTAAAGGGGTGAATAGAAGCTTTCCCAAATCCAAAGAAAATATCATACTTAGAAAAAAGAATTGTTCCCTTAAAAAGCGAAACTCAACATCAAGAATAAAAGCTGAAGTAATACTACAATCCCAAAAGAGGTGTTCTAGGCTTTCTAATTCAGTTTCACAAAAGGAGCATTTATTACATTCCACTTTCCCCATGGCATACAAAAGCTTATTCGTGGCTATTATTCTATGAAGAAAACGGTATTGAAAATACTGTAACTTAACATCTGAAACGACTTTCCTAGGCATGTTAAAAAAACTCTCCCAATCTTTTGAATCAATATCTGAGAATTGTCCCTTCCATTTCTTTACAGCAGTGGGTTCAGTAACGTTACGCTTAAGTTGTAAATTGTAAATAAATTGGGAAACACGTGGTACTCGTAATATTTTTTCTAAGAAATCATCATTACTATGTACGTCATCAAGATCGAACCCAGCCATTATCCAGCTTCGGGGTATACTATGGATTAAACCAAAATATAGGGAAAAGGGAAATCTATCAATATGAAAACGATGTACAAATCTACGAAAATCTAGTGGTTTTCCTTCATGGTCAAAAAAGTCCCTTACATATACCACGTTCTTCCTATAAAGTTGTTTGTACATAACAATTGCATTATTGATTCGGATAAAGCTATTATTCCAAATAATCTGATTGCCGAAATTTTTATTCGGTTCTGTAAATGAAACATTACACCAAGCAGTCACAACCTCCTTTAAAAAAGCATTGTTAATATCAACATCATTTTTTGAACAATTACATTTGAAAAAAAATTGTTTTCCAACAGCTGACAAAGATATGTCCCAAAAAATCTTCCAAGGTCCCTCAGAAATAGCACAATACCTTTTAACCCAAGTACATTTAAGACTATTAATGAAACTTTGAACATGCGTAACTTTAAGTCCACCTTCATTAACAGGATTTGTAATTACAGATCTTTTAATTTTGTCTGGATTACCAGACCAAATGAAATCAAATATTGCACTCTCTATTTCTTTGATAAAGAACGATGGTGGACTAGGTAATACGAGAAATAAGAAAACAAGCTGGGAAAGTGCAAACGTTTTAACAATTACATTTCTACCAATTGGTGTGATATCCCTGAAGGACCATCCTTTCAAAATAGCTTTTAGTCTCGAAAGTTTAGGCGCATAATTTAAACGATGAAGGTCCTCTCTATTAGTGGTAAAAGTTATACCTAGTACAGTCACCGGCCCATGCGTGAAAATAATATCGAGGTCATGAACAAAAGCAGGAGTACAAGTTACGTAAGGGCCAAGTGGAAAAAGACTAGATTTCGAAATATTTATTGTGAGACCAGATGCTTTTTTTAACTTGTCTAACACATGAAGAGTCGTGTTTAGGGACTCAGCAGTTCCATCTATGAAAAAAGAAGTATCGTCAGCATATTGTAACAGTTTAACATCATTATTAAAAATAGAAATACCTTTAATATTATCGTTATTTACTACTTTTACAGCTAAAATTTCAGCTGCCAGTATAAACATGTAAGGGCTGAGTGGGCAGCCCTGTCTAACACCTCTCTGTACATCAAAAAACCCAGATGAATATCCATTATTACACACACAAGTGGACGCTCCCGTATAGAAGACTTCCATCCACTTCATAAAGGAGGTATCAAGTTTAAAATAAGTAAGGCTTTTTCGAATGAAGTTCCATTCAAGAGTGTCAAATGCCTTTTCAAAATCGGCTAAAAATATGAATCCAGGAATATTCTTGTTTGAACAGTAGTCTAGTAGGTCTAAAATAAAACGTATGTTTTCTCCTATAAACCTGTTGCTTAAAAAGCCAGTTTGTTGGGGTCCTATTAAGGAAGGAAGAAGTAATTTCAATCTCGAGGCTATTGCCTTTGCACCAATTTTATAATCTGTATTGAGTAAAGTTATTGGTCTATAGTTTTTAAGTAAAGTTGGGTCTTTTTGTGGCTTCATAATTAGAGTAATAATACCCCTGGTCTGTTCTTTTGTAAGCCTACCCAACCTGTAACCATAATTAAGGGAATCAACTACTAATTGTCCAATCAAAGGCCAGAAAATTTTATAGAAATTGCTAGACAAGCCATCACTTCCAGGGGTTTTATCATTTTTCATTGCCATAAGGGCTTGGAAACATTCATGCAAAGTAAGATCTCCCTCACTAGCTAACACGTAAATAAATAAATAAATAAATAAATAAATAAATAAATAAATAAATAAATAAATAAATAAATAAATAAATAAATAAATAAATAAATAAATAAATAAATAAATAAATAAATAAATAAATAAATAAATGAATGAATGAATGAATGAATGAATGAATGAATGAATGAATGAATGAATGAATGAATGAATGAATGAATGAATGAATGAATGAATGAATGAATGAATGAATGAATGAATGAATGAATGAATGAATGAATGAATGAATGAATGAATGAATGAATGAATGAATGAATGAATGAATGAATGAATAAATAAATAAATAAATAAATTTTGTTTATCAGTGTGAGAATAAATGCTACCGTCCCTAGTTGCTTAAAGTTCATTACAGTGTAGGTGGAAAATGTGACAACATCAACCTTACTTCAAGTATGTCGATAAAAGCTGTTTTTAGGAAATGAATGGGTATTTTACAAGAATTCTTTGCTGAAGTTCCTTTTTACCTCATGAAAAATATCGGTTTTGTTGGAACATAATCTTAATAATTCTAGACAACAGGTAGATGCACGATGTTGGTGATTAAGACATTTTATAAAATTTCTTCATCCCCGCTTTGCCCCCCTCTAAATATGGTATAAAATATTTAAAGTTGGGGTTATTACTTTGATTAAACTGGCTCCAAATACAATGTAATACACCCTCTATAAAATATACTCCTCAATAAAAAAAAATAATAATAAGAATAATATTAAAATCGACGGCCTCCGCGCTTACCCTCACAGATAGCCTTCTCGTCTCACAACTGGAGAACCTTGGGTATTAGTACTTGATCTAAAGCCCTTGCAACTACATCCAGCATCTCCCTCTACAACCTCCTGCATTGTGGCAACCAGTTTTATGAAGGAAAATGATTGAGTTGTATTTCTTGCAAACTGTTCCAATGCTATACATTTAAAGGTAGTTAAACGCTTATTCCGATTCCCCCCATTATTTAATTACCCACAGCTCCCGATGGATTCTCCCCTGGACTCCATTAGGGGGTTTCCCTGGATTTCACCAAAAGCCGTGAGGCAGGCCGCAGACTTCATTACAGTACTAGTAATTAAAGGCAATAGGCAATCGCCGCAAAATTGTCTTTGAAAAATCAGCAAACTCTTGCAAATCACCTCTTATTTCATTACAAGCACCTCTGAAGACGTTTTGAACTTAACTATTACAAACAATAGGTAAAGCAAGGAGAAATTTAAAATTCTCCTTGAATTTCACAATTCACTAACAAAAATATTGTTACATGATCAAAATAGGCTAATCATGAACTAGAGTCACAGGGCATACTCACTCTGATTGTGGTGACTGCCTACTGCCTTTAAGTTTCTTGCTTCCACGTTAAATTCACACAGTGGTAGACACAAAAATTTAGAAAAAAGTTTATTCTTAAGTGGGATTTCTCCAATTAGAGCGTTTGAGATGCTAAATTTCCTCCCGTACTGATGACTCATGCATGGTAGTCGCTGAATTCTAGTGCCAAATTTGTGTTTAAGAGTGCAGTTTCCTACAGTTTTAGGGCAATTGGGATGTCAAATTTTCTTCGACACATGCATGGAAGAGGAGGAACCATGGTGAAAAATTTTTGCTGTAAAGTGCGTTTCCCTGTTATCCAGGGCGTTTAGAATGGCAAATGTTATCACCTTAGACCCGTTCTTGGTGAGGCTGAGGTCAGTTGTAATCCCCGTGCCCCTCCCCCTCCCCTATTAAGAAACCACTACCCAAATTAAGAATCCCTAGAATCGTCACTGCATACTGTACATGCACTTTCGAGGATCTTAAGTCTTTTGTATAGGTTTCGCACTCAGGAATGAGCTATAGTTTCTCCCAACGCTGAATTCGCCCCTGCTGGCTACTGCAACAGTGATAAACTCAAGGACATGTCGCCCAAGGCCGAAAACACTTGAAAACGCCTGCTCTATGCCAACCAGTGCCTATCCAGCGCCGTAACCGTGACTTGCCTAATACGATACGTAATGCATCAATTAAAGATACCTTGGGAAAAAACCTACAATTTATATAATAGACTTTGTGTCTTTCTTGACGCAAAATTAATACAAAGTGCATTTAATTGTAGGTTTCTTCCCTATGGCTTTCTTTGAACTTATTTTAGACATCAATCTATCTATTTAATATTGGTTTTTTAAGTTTTATGAAATATATAGCGTACCCTACAGGGGTGTCCATGAAATAAATTTTGATTTGGTACAACGAGTAGGGTAACACGACGCCCGTATCGAAAAGTGCCCACAGGTTATTCCATTTTACAGAGAAGCCTAAGTCGTTGAACAGAAAGTTAAAAGGGTTTTTCTTAGAAGCTTTAATTTGTCAACCTGTCATTACTTGTAAGTTGTTCCCTTATTGATACTTTCAATTAAGTCTATACTCATAAACGTGACAAAAGTAGCATTTGCGCTATTGGTTAATGCTGATAAACAATTCACCAATTCTTCAGCATGCAGTGCACCACGTACATAAATCAAAGAGCTTTTGTTAAAGAAACAGTTCCTTCTAATGACAAATATTAAATGAGTTGGGAAGAACTTGCATTACTTTCGCAGTTTTAAGTTTTACTTACATTGAAGCAGGCTGCTCAACGCCTCTTGCTACTGGCTCCGTATCATATGCCTAAGGTTAAATTTTTAACCTTTATGTATAAAAGTCATCAGTCTAGAAAAGACAGTTTTCCTTAATAACAAAAATTGGATAAAAGACGAAGGTTTCAGGCAGAGCATGTACAACCAATCATTTCGTCCTCCATTGTCTCACAAACTTATCATCATTGGTCTGTTTGAAGGAGCTCCGAAACCTTTTAGCCTGTATAATTAAGTCATCCCTCACATGGTGATTGGATTTTCCAGCCATTTCTATGCATTTTAAATGCTTTTACAAGTCCTGCTTTCAAACTTGTTAACATGGCAATTGAAAATATTGAGCAGCCACGACAAGAGCTATAGTACGTACATACAATAGGGTGGCGATTCGTACCCTCCTTTTGACAATTGACTCAGAATGCAGTCTTGGGTAAAAAGGACGGATAATTTTTAAACAACTACAGTTTCAGAGGAAAAGCCTGAGATAGATTCCGTGTTCTTCAATATTACCACTCTGAATCAAAAATGAAGCACATGCTTTCAGAGCAACATGGTCTATACTAAGCAGCTCTCCTACAAATTGTATGTATGCTACGCATCGTCGATAACCAGTTTTTCATGTTTTCTTCGAGTATACCTGCACCTCTGATAAAAAATGAAACACTGTTAAAAGAGAACATATTTCCCTAAACTTTGTAAGCAACTGACAAATATGTTTAAGAAATCCGGAACACATGCAGACATAGCACGTTGTAAAGCTTAACACGAAAGTACTAGCATTAAAATATCTCAATATTCAACTAACCTTCTCTCAGCCCAGTGGGTTAGGCACTTACCTCCGACTATTACGTGCGCGGAACCAAGCCCGCAGGGATGCATGGCAGTGTTTCTTTTTGATCGTATGGCGTTTGAAGCTTATATTGTTTCTGCGGTTTTGTCTTTCTTTTCTGTAGTTTCATTGTCGTTTCGTAAATCAGGTCCTACTGTATTTTCCCCATCATATCAGTAGACGCTATAGCATCGCCCACATAATGATGTCGTATACCAGCCCCCCCCCCCCCCACACACACACACACACTTTTCGGTTGCAGTTGGTATTATTGAAATTTTATGAAAATTTTCTTCTTTCGAGATGAAATTCCATATTTTGTGTATTCAGCATTTGACAAGAAAGGTCTGAATAAAAACAAAGACCCCGGTTACTTAAAGGGGAAATGCAGTCACCCCAACTTGAAGTAGTGCAGTAGACTGTCCTGTTTCATGATTGGCTCTTGAGAGTCATGTGACAATATTTTTTCTCCTCAAATGCGAAATTTACTAGAAGTAACTGATTGGTTAACTTTGAATATGCAATATTAAAGTCCTAAAATATTATGAAACATACTTTGAAGAGAAATAAGAAGACAATAGTGAGATTTAGCTGTTGCTTCAAAATAAGTTTGGGGCGACTGCTCTTGCCCTTTAAGAGGACGGGTTATTGTTTCTACTGAGACCGAATTTGCCTACCTCTTTAAAGTGACTTTTCTTTCGGAAACGGAATGCATATTTAAAAGATAACCGACTTTAAAATATTTTCTTCAACTTCACAATGATTAGAAGTCCCGTGTTAGACTGTCAACAATATTAGACTATTGTGTTGGTTTCACGGTGTGCTGCCTTCTTTGTCAAAGCAAGATAGGTTTCTTTAGACTTGACCAAGTCTTTATTCCCGTTTCGTCTACCGTCTCCACTGAGAATGGTTTACAAAGGGTGGCATAAATTAGGTCAGGAGGTATCCTCCGTTCCATAATATTGACTGACAAATTTAGTCCCTAAATTTTTTGGAAGGCGCTGTGCGCACCATGTTGTTGTAAGGAATTGCTGGGGGCTGTGATGTGGATGTAGCCAATGAACTCAATTACTCTTTTGCAAAAGTGATGGAAATTGAATCCTCCAAATATATTTAGACATACCCCCATATTTCTAAATCCAGTTGGTGACTGTACTTTGATTGTCATTCATTCAAACAATAGTAGCACCACTCTGGTTGGTAATGATGACTTGGACAGTAGAATATTGTGTTCCTAATCAGGATCACAGTCACACAGAGTTTGTTTTTCAATATTGCCTTGAGCAATTGAAACTCAGTGCCCGGTATTGTGGCTCTGTCTTGGAAGTGTTCTACTAATAGACAGTTGTTTATGGAAGCCGAGAACATCGCGGTGGTGTGAAATCTGACATGCCAGTTTTCCCACCCCTTTCTTCGGTAAACATGGAAAGGAGAAATGAAGATACGATTTCTCCTTACCATTATCCACCGATAATGTGGAGTAGAGAAAACCAAAGCTAGTGAGGGCGTACTTCAAGAAAGGACCATTACACAGTGTCTATTTTCGAACACCCTGTCCATAAATGGACGCGCCCGCACATGACACCGAGTGACGCTATATAACTTTGGTTATATTATTACCAACGTCGATGATCCCACCGTGGTACGGAGAAATCGTCGACGAGCGAGCTAGCTATGTTACTTAAATTGAAAAGAGGATCTATGGACATAGTACAATGTAACAATATATCACACAAAAAGTAGGTTAAGTCAATGCAAAATTCAGTCTAATCAATTGAACTACCGCAATAGCTTTTCTCCCCCCCCCCCCAAGTATAACGCATTGAAAGAATTATGGATGATGCATCACTTGAATTTTTGAAATTTTTGGTGGATGAAATCATGAGACAATTCAAAGGAAGGCTTCTTTCTCAGAGAACCTTATTTTTTGAAAAAAAGTGACTCAATACCTAACCTCATTTTCAATTGCTTATCGTTCTGTCTCAGTACATCATTGTGCCAATGATATGATGCTTTTTCAAAAGTCTCCTCGGCTTTCTGGCGAAGAGCTAAGGGGCGAAACCAAACATTAATCCCGAAGGAGTTCTGCTCCCCAAAGGAGCTACTTCTCCAAGGGAAAACAAACCTAGCTGACCAACCTCTCGACCCTCCGTCTCTGTACATAATTGTGTAAAAGATATGAAACTTTTTTGTTCCACAAACGCAATATTCCCTTTAAGTGATCTCTGGCATTCCCTAAGAAAACGTTAATAACTCTCTGATTACACATTCAAGTTACTACGTACAACGGTACGAAAATGTGGCCACAAATGAACAAACAACGGTAACCACATACCATCTCTGATGAACACTTATAAACAAAGAGAAGATAACGTCAAGTGTTGGGTCTAAGGTAATAGTTTCTTTGAGCTTTGAAACAAAAGAGTAAAAGTCTTTTTTACATCTTTACAAGAATATCAGGGCTGTATCCAAGTCCAGCTAACAGGCTAACCCTGTTTCGAGTCAAATCCGATTCTGGAACCTTTCATTCAGGGCAAATTCCCAGTCCAGTAAAAACGGACTCGATTCCAAATACGGACTCTGGCGTTAGAGCCCTGAAGGATACCATCAATTAAAAACAAAAACAACTTCCATTCGCGAAGTAGCCTAGTTACTGCCACTTTTTTTAAATTTCCAAAAACTTTTAAAACGAACTTGAAAGGCTTTCAAGCTATATATTTCTGCAGGCGGTAGGGAGAGATGTGTTTTCGACTGCATGGATTTATTTTAATCACTATCACAAATCGTTTGGAAACTCGCAAATGTGTGGCAATCTGTTGCGCTTATTATCAATACGATTTCAAACGTATTCACATTATTCATCGGTGAGGGTTCTATATTTAAGCCAATTACTTGTGTACATAGACATGATTAGAGAAGAGCAAAACATTGTAAGAATGAGAAGCAAGGGATTTCTCTTCACCTTTCTGTACCCTTGGGAAGACATACTTTAAATAAATTCATATCTTTAATTTAACAGGTAGCAAACTGCATGATAGTTAGCAAGACACATGGGGGGAGGGCAGTGGCGTAGCTAGATATTTTTGTGGGGGGCAAAAGCAAAAAATTTCCGACAGATTTTTATATGGGAACCTTTTTTTTTTTTTTTTTAATTTCCGGGCAATTTGAATCCGACTTTTGATTTTCACGTTCACATTTCGATGTGTAATTCTGCTTAAAAACATAACAAGTGTTGTAAGTGTTTCAAATGAATTGTTTTTAACTTATTTCCGACAGAGACTAGAAATTTCCTACAGAGGCCTTCGGACGCTTTGTGGGGGGGGGGGGGGGGCGACCGCCCCCTCTAGCTACGCCACTGGGGGGATTGATGGTGTCAAGGTGCAGAGTCTGCGTGTAACAAGAGTCTGTGCTCTTCGCGTGCATTCGTCACGGTTTGCGTTGCATACGGTATCATAGAACCATATTTAGGGAAATAACACGACGGAATATTATTATGGCTAAAACAAAATAAGAAGTACATCTACACACTCTGTAGGGACCGCACATCAAGAGCAATAGAACATCATAAGTAACCTATAGTAAACCTTGTCTCTGTAGCATGGTGTGAAAGCTTGTAAGTGTGTTTTTGCCGTTAGACATTTAATCAAAACATTTTCAAGGCGCTCTTTACGGACACCCATTATTGGTAGCTAATGAATGTTACGTAATTACATGTTCATACTTCTAAATCCACGAGCCTTTGGTAATTCTTACTTCCTTCTCGCTCATCCCCGTTACAGGCTGATCGTCTGAATTCTCATTGCTCATGTTAGTATTGCCATTTTGTAATAACCCAGAGCTTCCCGTGCCGGTCTCATGGTACCGGCCTTACATGGTCCCATGAGGCAGGCAAATATCACTAAATGATGAGCAGGCCCGTAGCCAGACAAGGTACTGTAGGGGGGCAAAAATTTTTCCAGGGGGGCCAAATGTGTACAAATGTATTAAGTCAATGGTAAAATTCAAACTCTCTAGGGGGCCAAAAAATTTCAGGGGGCTTTGCCCCCTGGCCCCCCTTGACTACGGGCCTGATGATGAGGGGTTCTAAACATGTTATCCACTCAACGTTTTGCCAAAGATAGCACCATATTGCACCTAAGCCACCTAACATAAACAAAAAATTCCCAAGGGGGGAGTTGTCACCCCCTACACCCTTGTACCCACCCACTCATAATAAGAACAATTCACTCCCTCCCCTTAGACCTCTCCCACAGGACGGCAAGTCTGTGCGAGGTGAAAAAGGAAGGATCTGCGCCGGTTGCATACTATCGTAGGCACGCATGTGCACGATTTACACCGACTCTCTGGGTTTACGTGGGATTGGGATTACCACATCTTCTGTGTACTGTAAAAACACTTGAGTCAATTTGACCCAAAATTGGATCAAGAGGAAACCGACCAAAATTATTGGGTCAAATAATGACCAAAATAAGTGTTTCCCAAATGTGGTTAAAATTTGACCCAAAATATTGGTTCAGTTCCCTTGTGTCCCAACTCCTTTTAGGGAGTGGTGCCTCCCAATCACTAACCACTGTCGACGCCACTGATAATGCGGACTGCTGTGCCCATCCCTCGATAGCAAATCTCTCGCGAAAGGTATAGCGACAAACAGTGACGCCAACACGTATTGCATGGGAGCGAGTCAAACGGTTTCCAATCGAAATTTAAAATAATCCAAAAGAAAATTAAAGCAAAAGATTTCTACAGAAGGTGGAGGGAAATGTCTTTAAGGATGAATGATTGACTTATTTTAATTGTTTTCCGTTTACAAATCTCTCACAGCCTACCTAAATTATCCCGCCTTCACCTTCAGTTCAATTTTTTCCATTTTCTTCTTCAATACCATCTCAAATGTTTTCACTTCATTCAACCAGGGAGCTGGAAGACTCCCTGATTCAACAATCAATGTGTTACAAAATGCTCTCCTACACAGGCGTGATTATGCAAGAGCAATTTTATAACTAACTCGTGAAGAAGAAGAATTCGTACCGTCTTCTACAAGTTTTGAAAAGATTAACATTTTTGATGCGAAGCAGTGTTCTCTAGAGGATGACAAAGCATTGACAAATCAGACTTATCTTCCTGACAGCATCATTTTGGTTAGGAAATTGAAGTGTCTCAAAAGTACTGCCTGAATGAAAATTTATTTAACCATGAAAAATGATGTTTTAAAAGGTAAAATTTCGGAGTGCTTCGAGCGCAATTGCTGCCGTTCACTCCCCCATACCCGACTAACCCTTTAACGAAAATAAAGCACGCATTATGGCATTACTAACTTCTAAATATTAACAAATGTACATATCGCGCTTTGCGCTGGCGTTCAAATTTTGAGATAACCTCTGATTTGCCATGTCTCTCACAAGGTGTTGTTGTAGTACACCTAAGCATGCCATTAACATCGAATTTCATAACAAAAAATGAAATAAAATGATGTAAATTCTCCTTAAAGAGTTACTGGAGCGGATTTCTGCACTCTTAAAATATCACATTGCGAGAGCTTCGGGGGTTTAACCCCTGGACTCCCATTGGAGGTCCGTCCCAGGGGCTCTTAAAGGGCCCAAACGTTGGCCCCCGGACCCCCGTGTGCAAACCCACGCTTCCGCTCGTGGTGCACCTTGCATGGGTGTACTTACTTGTGATTTTCCATCGTGGTCCCCTCGAAATTTCTGGATCTGCGCCTGGAACAAATTTAACCCTGAATTTACACTTTTGTTCCCACGTAACTTCACCCTACTGTATGTAGGTTGTACTTACCATAGGAGCACCATTATGCGCCTTTATGTCTGGTAATTGACGTAACAGTTCTTACATACAAATACCCTACCTAGTTTAAATAAACACAAATTTGGGTCTATCTACGACGTTCTACCCACATCATGTGAATTACTTATCAAAATATGATTAACTTCAACTAAATAAGTGATATCATGAATAATAAGTGAAGGCCTATACTTTCCTAACAAGATGATTTTATGGAAAACGTTTCTTTGGCCCAAATCTTCCTTTTTTTGAGAAATGTTTGTTCCTGAGCAGACAGGAAAATTGTGTCTACGGTACAGAAAGTTTTCATAAATTTAAAACAACGATTCATGCATATCAAAGGGGAAGAGATATGTCTTTACATCCCAAATGATATCCAAGAGCGTCAACAGATTCTCAAAAGACCGACTTCCAGAGCAAATAACAAAGCCTAGAAGCATGGGATCCGGGGTTTGCTTAAGAACCCTGGAAAAATTTGGACGCTAGATGATCTGTGATGTAATCAAGAAACCCGAAACAAGTGCGGCATACTTTTTTAGGGTCCTGTAAAAAAGTAGGGGGACAAACCTGTCCATTTTAAAAAGTGGGGGACATGTCCCCCGTCCCCTCCCTGTTGATGTCCATGGTGTATCGCGAAAGGGTGCACCTTACCAACGGTTCAGCCTGAGGACCCCTGTCCTTGATTTCCGCTTCTGGTGGAATGCCATTGTAAAACTTGTATAATAAAAATCCCTCTAAGGCTGTTCTCCATTTGCTAAGTTTCGTAACGAATTCACTCGTTATGAAGGTTAGCCTATATGTAATGTTCCTATAAAACCGAAACCCAAGACCCCAGAGACATCTGTACATGGGACTAAATGGGCGATTTCAATTCAACTGGAATAATTGGTTCATTTAACTTTTAAGTTGACGTTCGTCGTACCAAAGTCTAATCCTGCTTATTGCGACTTATTACTGCATGCAAATATCACATCTTTACATAAAAGGAGGCTGCAAGACCTATACCTTTGTATAATTTCTATATTTGGAAGCTCAACATTTTCCAACGTCCACTCTAGTACTCCCCATTGACCGATAAATTTTGCAATGTAAGTTTTGCATTTTTTATTAGAAAGCAACCTTGATATTAATTTAGACTGTAAACTTTGGTTTCTCAAAAAGCAAAGAATTAATGAAACATCCCATTTCCTAAACTATTTTATAAATAAAGCGTGCAATACATCTCACATTCAGTGTACTACAACTAACAAAATTTTAGAGACACCAATCTTTAATTACAAGCAGGCCCGTAGTCAAGGGGGGCCAGGGGGCGAAGCCCCCCTGAAATTTTTTTTGCCCCCCTAGAGAGTTTGAATCTTACCATTGACTTAATACATTTGTACACATTTGGTCCCCTGAAAAAATTTTCGCCCCCTGGAAAAATTCTGGCCCCCTCCAGTGCCTTGTCTGGCTACGGGCCTGATTACAAGTACCTTATTTGTGACAAGAAGAATATCAATGGAGAATATGCAAAGATCATTTGTGCATTGTTTGTTTCAAGGAAAGTTTCAATTGACTATGTAAATTAATGACTGGTAACTTAGAAATTACAAATTTCACCTATACAAGATTGTGAAGATTTGTGCAAATATGTAAACCCATTCACGGCAACTCTGATTTCTGTTAATTCTTTTGATTTTGTTGATTTTCATAAGAAGTTAAAAACAAAAGAGGATCAGTAGAATTTAAAACACGGGTAATAACTATTTGTGTCTTTTACAATCAGCCCAGTGAAAATGAATTATGGATTCCACACTTTTGTTTCAAGAATTCATTGGGTAGTAGAAAAGATTTTTGAAGAGTCATTGGAAGGAAGAAGAAATCCAGAAATTTGAAGAAAGGTCATCAGAAGTAACTAACTAAACACTGTGACAATGAATGAAATGGGCGGAACTGCTTTCATAACAGTGCCCGATTTCACTCCCATAATTTAATTAGTCCAGCTCCTTGGTTAGTCTCATGAGACATAATTTGGACTAATGATGGTCAAATTATCAATAATTGACATCGCGACTACCGGTATTTATTTCAAAATGCTTTAAGCCTTCCATAAACCTCCTACTGTTAAAATTCATTGAAAATTAACATCCCGAGAGCTTTCGATGGGTGAAAAACTCCGCAGTGCCATTAAAAATAAATAAATAAGGGGTCCTCGGGAGAATACGCATGCATCGTTTTCGAAAGCGATGTGCGAAAAAATTGTATGGAACATTCAACATAAATGTTGGATTTCATCTTTAAAGGGCCAGCGTGATGGTCATAATACCAGTCGTGAGCTAACAGTACCGAGGATGTCGAGGGAACGCAAAACATTCCCTGTAAAGGGAGTAGGGCCCAGCTACCTCATTTCAAGTCATTTTTAGTCCAAGAGAACACCCTAAAAGCACAGAGTGACTAAAAACATGTGGGGATAAAATGAAAACACCACCCTGTATTAATTTCATTGCCCTAAGCAAAACATATTTGAAATACCACAGCATAACTATTTGTTTAAACATGTATCTGAGATGAAGTTGCAATAGGTTGATCAAATGATTTATAAAGTGATATGAAACAAGTGATTAATAAATTAGAGTTCATGTGTTCCCAGTGGTGCTACCGGAGGCTGGTGATTGGGGGTTCCACAGAAGATGGTGCCTTAAACCAACCCCAGATAAACCCCCAAAGTCGGTGCAAATTGTGCATACGCGTACCTCTGGTAGTTTGCACCTGGGGCGGATCCTTTCTTGTCACCTGGTGCAGGTGACGTCTTGGAGCAGTCTAAGGGGAGGGGTGTCCCCATCCCCTTAAGGATTTTAGCTGACTATGAATATAAGTCAGTGAGTTCACTGGTTGGGAATCCTTCTTCATAGAGGCACCAGGATTTTTAAAAAAAAGGGGGGGGGGGGAAATGGAGGGGAAAAGAAAATATTAGGGGCAAAATATTTTCGCGTCTAGCGCAAAATCGAGCGCGAGTTTTAGCGGGTGGGGTCCAGGGGCCTGCCCTAGGTCCCCTGGTGATGTCCAGGGGCGAGGCCCCCGGAAGCTCTGAGGTTTCAGCATATCCATGGGTGAAAAACTGAGTTTCAGAAAGGATATATTTTGGTTCAAAATGCATCATCAAATGCAAAGATTCCCAAAAATTTTAATGTATTAGGCTATTCCTCCCGTCGATCCCGTCAGGTCACTATACCTTTAAGCGGGTGGGTCCAGGGGCCTGCCTTACGGCCGCTGGTGGGGGCCAGGGGCAAAGCCCCCGAAAGCTTTAAGGTTTTAGCGCATCTGTGGGTGAAAATTAAGTCTCAGGACTGGATATATTTTGGCTCATAATGCATCATCAAATGCAAAAGATTCCAAATAGTTTCAATGCATTAGCCTATTTCTCCCGCCAGGCAACTATACCTTTAAGCCGGTGGGGCCCAAGGGTCCGCCATAGAACTCCTGGTGGGGGTACAGGGGCGAATCCCCTGAAAGCTCTGAGTTTTTACCATATCTCTGGGTAAAAATTAAGCCTCAGGATAGGTATATTTTGGTTTATAATACATCATCCAATGCAAAGATTCCAAATAGTTTTAATGCTTTAGGCTATTCCTTCCATCAGGCCACTTTACTTCTGGAGCTGAGAAGGAGGTGGCGTCTGAGAGGGGAAACTTCTGACTGGGGGGAGGCAAATGCCCCGATGCCTCCCCCCCTTGGTGCCGCCACTGTCCTTCCCATTTAACTCCTTCATATTTAACTCTAGACTACATTTGTAAGATCACAACAATACTTTTTTGCAAATAATTCCTTAAAGGGAATAAGCCTCCGGAAGCCCTGTTAGTATTACATATTAAGAACCCAGAAAATTGACACCATTTGCTTTGGTATAAGGAGATTTTATATCATTTCATATTTTATGAAATCCAATGTTAACGGCCAAGTACAGGCTACTATAAGGTCATCATGAGAAGTCCTAAGCGAATATGAGGTTATTTCAAAATTTGGACAATAACATGAAGCGCGAGATGTACCTTTAGTTCTAAGAAATATTTTTTTTTCCTGAATGAGTCTCATCTTCGTTATAAGATCACAAGACTATATATTGTTATTACAAAAGTTTTATATTTCATTGAGAGTTTGAAATTGTATTGTAAAAGTTTGATAAATTTTTACAGTGTGGACAAGTAAGGTGTTGTGGTCATGACAAGTGGGGGCGAAACATACTTTAGCCCCCAAGCATGTTTGACCTGGGGCTTAAAGCTCCCAACCCCTCGCTTTCTACGCTTATTCTGCATCTTCACGAGCAAATTCTTTACACAGTAGTGGTGATATCACGTAATTAAAAAAAAAAGCTACAAGCAGGAAATTTTATGTTACAAAACTAAGCTGAAGACAACATCTAGAACCTTGAAAAAAGGATTGGTAATTAACAGAGCTTTTAATTTCCATGCCATCCTACGACAGTGTGTCTGGCCCATTAACGAATAGTTGTATTATCCATGAAGTAATCATGCAGGACAGTATGGATGTGATGTAGTCACACTGATCGAACCGAGTGCAATCCAGTCAAGCCTAACTTTAGAGGTAATTACTAATCACAGACCTCCCTATACATCCCTGTTCTCTTCTGAAATTTTTGTTTACATTTCTTACTTAGCGCTGTCTTCAAAACATCTGTACAACAACTTTCTTGTAATCTTGACTTTTGCAATGCCAAAATTGCATTATACTGTAAACATGGCTGGGTCTTTGGATTTAATTCATTTTCCAAAAGCAAAGGTTTATCTTAAATGTAGTCTTCAAATTTTGAAGGGGTATAACACCCTCACTGATTTCCTGCATTCTGATTGGCTGAAAAATTCATAAGACCTCTCGAATGGTATTTGAGACTAGTATTTGGACAGTTACGGGAATTACTTAAAGGTGAATGGAATAATGATTTCGCAGGATGCTTTCGCCTCGGTCCGCCAAGTCTCTGTGATGACGTCAACAAAATCGCATTTGAGACTGGGCACCGTCGCATTTCTCCTCTTACTAAAAATAGCCATCTAAAATTTGCATTCAAATTTTCTTTTCTTCTCGAGGAATTAAGAGATGAGTCATCACTTTAGAGCCTAAAATAAACTCTATTTTAAGGCAAGCACACATGATATCAAGCTTTACATTAACCAACACCATTTTCCTTCTTGAATTAACAACCAATTTTCTCCTCATATTCTCATGTTGCTGCATGACAGTTTACAAACTGCAATTTTTCAAAGGCACCTCATGACCCATTCAGTTTCAGGTGATAACAATTGGTCGAAAGTAACAAAGAAGAAAAACATGACTAATCAATGTGAGATGACATTACTCCTGCTTGCTTCCAGTTTACTTAAAGGCAATAGACAGTCGCCCCAACATTGCTTTGAAAAATCAGCAATCTCTTGCAAATCTACTCTTATGTGCCCTTCAAAAGCCCGGCACTGAAGATGTTTTTGAACATATTACAAAAAAAGGTTAAAGCAAGGGGTTATTTTCATGTTTTTAACAATTAACTACAGAATTATCGAAAGAAAGTCATTCATGAATTAGAATGACAGGGTATACGTATTGGGGACTGCAAGTTCCCTTTAAAGTTTGAAGTATAGTAACATGATCTGCTTTATATAACACATTATTAATTTCTCTACATTTGATTGGAGGATTGGTGGTCACATGCCATGGGTGATTCGGCACTATCATCACGGTCGTGTGTTATCCATCGTGCAATAGTCTAGCAACACACGGTCCTGTCTCTTTGGATTTGAAGGGCAAGATCGCGCGTCCCTTTAGTTTTGAAGGGCAAGCGTCCATTGTGTTGTCACAGTAATATCTATGGTTATGCCGTGCGCGTGTGCTGTAAATATGCTTACTACGTGTGTGTTTGACCTTTCAGAACCTGGCAAACCACTCGCGTGACGTCACATGAAATCCCTCTTTACGCACAAACTATGCCGCAACTCAATAGATCACTGCTGCTTTGGGGATCGCATATTGAATATCGTACCCCATAAGTACATAAACGCGCAGCTAGCAGAAGACAAACCATAAGGTGTTATATAAAACAAATAACGAATGTTTTTCATTCGTGCGGTAGTATGAATAATTTCATGAGTTGAAAGATTGAACGTTCTTTTCAACGAGGCGAATACTATCACACTCATAAACATTCATTATTTGTATAATATATCTTGAGATCCATAGCGGAAACTGAATGACAATTTTAACTGGGGTCGCCCTTATGATTTAATTCCTCCTTCACTTTAAAAAGAACGTTTGCCTACACCCTTCCTTCAATACAAATCATGTATCATCTGGTGTAAAGGACAGAAGGCTGACACTTCAGTGGCTATTTGTCTATATTTTATATTTCATTTCTTGGGAAGAAAGGGGGGATGGACGGTCCCGGCGGACTGGAGGAGGATGTCTCAGAGCTGTGGGAATGTGCTTTTGAAGAAAGCACAAATAATGGCATTGGGACAAAAATGTGATCCTGCATAATAAGGTTACTTTGACTTGATGGTCTTGTTGTGATTTCATGTCGCAAAACAAGAGGGCTATTCAAGGATTTGCTGATCTCATCCCAAGACATCCTTTTGCTTCTCAGTTTCTACTCTAGCAGATATCGGTAATTCATATAAACAGTGGTTTGATGACATGAGGTCACAAATTTGACGAAGAGCATTAATTCATGGTTCAAGATTAACTTATGCTGATGGTATGGATACTTTAAAGGGAAGGAGAATCTTTATGTGGGTGCTTACTTCAACTCGACGTCTTTGATATACCCCTTAGATCATTCCTAACAGACGCCTATAATCTGATAATTGTGCCAGTAATGATAATGGTGCTGGAAAGTATCAACATTGCAGTATGATATTTTCAAGTTTCAAACTGTTAAGGCCTATTTACACGATGCGATTTTTGCTTGCGTCTGTCGCGTGCGTCGGACACATGAGTCTAAAACGCACCGTGTAAACTGTACCTGCGACACGATTTTATGACCCGGTGAGGTCGCATGCACCAAGACGAATGTTCTAATTCCATGCGACATCGCAAGCAAGATGCAACTATGACCAATCAGGTAGGTGAGAACAGACCACGTGCCCAGTGCAGACTAATTAACGCCGAACAACACTGAAAGGAAGAACACGAACAGTTTCATCATGGTGTTTCGTGCGATTTAGGCATGCGACAGACGCAAACAAAAATCGCATCGTGTAAATAGGCCTTTAAGCCAGTATCTCACAAAGACAAATTCGCACGTTTATTTTTGCGACTATTGCGTTCTGGAACGCAAACTAGTCGCTAAATCAAACGTGCGAACTTGTCTTCTTGAGTAAAGTTACCATCTCACGAAGACAATTTCGCACGTTTATTGTTGCGACTATTGCATTTTCAAAAACGCAAAAGTCGCAAAAATATACGTGCGAATTAAGTGAGTATGTCTCACGTGAAGACGGGAACGCCAAAGCTACGTCAAACAGTCGCAAAATATTAGCACTAACTTCGTACTAACTTATCACTAATGTCGTGAAATAACCTAGGAAAAACCAGAGGCCATTCGGCCTATGAACGATTCTTCAAAACGCGCGAAGTTAGTGTTCTACATTAGTGGTACATTAGTGAGAATGTCTTACTAACACTTTACTATCATTTGGCGTTCGACTTTCGCAAAATCGTCGCAGAAAATTTTGAACATGTTCAAAACCGCTGACGATGCTTTTGCGATTCCTGCGAATACAGGCGACAGTTTTGCTACTGTTTTATTAATATTTGGCAAATTTGCGAAATTTAGTCGCAAACCATACGCAAGTGATTTTTTTCTTCGTGAGATACTAGCTTTAGTGTGGTCGTAGGTCATACCTACGGGCATTTATCTCGAAGGTTGTGTACCCGATGAAAAGAAACCAGGGCCCTATTTCAAAACAGGTATCCTCGATCACAAGTTTGATTTCAAATTACATAAAACATATCAACTTGATTAAAAACGTACAGCGGCGTGCTACAAAATTGGTTCCTGGACTAAAACATTTGTCATATGATCAAAGGCTGGCAGTTTTGGATTTACCTACACTCAGTTATCGTCGACTAAGGGGAGATATGATTGGAGTCTACAATATAGTAACAAATACGATGCAGCTGTCCCCAACTTGTTCCCTTTTGTACGGGACTGTTCCACACGTGGACATCAATACAAAATTTATAAAAGAAGGTCATGACTACACTTGTGTAAGAATAGTTTTACTTACACATAGTCATGGACACATGGAGGCTCCAGCAAACATTGTTATTGCACCAAACTTTGCAGAATTTGAATGACGTCTTGACAAATCAGGGCTGGAGGACTCAAGTCCGGACTCGACCTCAAGTCCGGACTTAAGTCCGCTTTTTTTGGACTCGGACTTTGACTTGGACTCGCTCTCTCTGGACTTAGACTTGGACTCGGACTCGGGCACTCTGGACTCGGACTTTGGCTTGGACCTGAAGTCGAGTCCATCAAGTCCAGCCTTTTTCTTCATCCTATTATTTTTAATTTCATAATTCTCCCAAAGAAATGGTATGTGCCTGAAAAAAGCAGATAGTTTTCTTTGATGTAGTAGGTCCACTGTACTGTACGTTAATATGGGTACTTGTACCATGAAAAGATGTTAGTTTTAGGAAAATTTCTCAGTTCCTTATCAGCACCTTTAAAACCACTTAATTTGGTCTGTGATACAGTATTTACGGGCGGCATGTGCATACCATTATGCTAATACATTGGTAGGCTCAGAAAACTGGATTGTTGCTGACCCTTTTATGTGTAAGTGTGTATATGTGTCTGTCTTTTTGTGGAAATGAGGTGAGAGAGCTGAGGTTGCTGCTATCTGGTAGCATGTCTTCAGTGTTCTCCACGAGGGGTTTTAGGGGGCAGCCCTGCCATAGTAGAAATTGATGTGTTCTGAGTAGGATCTGTCAAAAAGACAGCTAGTCAGCGGAGTACCTCACATAAGCACATGACATGATTCGCCATCGCCTGCGCTCTTTGCATGTACGTAGCCGCCCCCTCTCTTGAAAATCTGTGGAGAACACTGGTTTTTGTAATTTTGTTTGGGGGGCGTAGATCAGATGGATTCAATTTAGCAAAGGCGTGATTGGGTCCAATAGCAGGGACTACTACAGCAAGCTCCTCTTAAACGGGCAACAGTTTAGACTTATATACATTGTGTTACCTGGATTTGGTCCATAAAGGATATCATAAGCTGCAGTAATTATGGTACTGCAGTTGTGAACATGTAATTGATCAGTTTCTCACTATAATTTCATTCAGTTTGTCATGGGGTTTTTTCTAATTTGTTTGGTCAGTTTGTCGTAGCATATCAAGCTAACTGCTAGCTTTCAAAGCCAAGTACCGGAAAATACTGCACTTAACTTGTTTTCACAATTTTGGACTTGGACTCGTACTTGGACTCGGGAACACTGGACTCGGACTTGGACTTGGACTCGGACTTGACCTCATGGACTTGGACTCGAGCTTGGTGGACTTGACTACAGCCCTGTCAGATAAATTCTGGAAAAACCAACCCATCCCCTACAATTTCAAGGACACCTATATGATCTACGTACCACCAGAAACACCACATGATGAAGACGGAAAGCTGGTTACGAGCGAATGCGAAGTATAACAGTCGGTTTCTGGACTTGTCACAGTGTTTTCATTGTGGTCTTGTTGTTTCTGTTAATCTAAATGGGTATGAAAGTAACTTGAAGATTAATAGATGTTAGCTATAAATAGAGTTTAGTAATGAAAGTAAGTCTTTAGCTTTGTTACAGTTCATGGAAAATTCATTGAGATATAGTGGTACGGTTTTTGAAACGACTGTGTAATGTTCTTGTGACCGCCCTTTGTAAGGATTTTGTCAACTACTATTCCGTTAGGAGGAGATCGTTACCCTTCGTTTCTCATATTTTGAAACGTCTGAGTGAGATCTACTCTGGTGGCAGCTTCCTGATCTACTCAACTAAAAACTTATGTGTTTCATAGGCAACGCATCACGGGGATTTGTAAAACATGAAACGACCCAAAACGAGCCAAAACGACCCAAAACGAGCCAAAACGACCCAAAACGAGCCAAAACGACCCAAAACGAGCCAAAACGACCCAAAACGACCCAAAACGAGCCAAAACGACCCAAAACGACCCAAAAGATTGTAAAACAGGCATAACGCCGTTATGAAAACTTCCGGCAATTGCCAGTGTTACCTGTGATTTTGATCTTTGAGGCTGAGTGTCCTGTCTAAAAGTATAGGTATTCAAATCTCACATTTTCATCCCCCTTTGATCCAGTGTATTGTACATGCTGGCGTGGTACGTGTACGGACGACACATGCACATCGAACGTTGTATAACGCAGTGCAGCCCACTGATGTTCGTTTTGGCTCGTTTTGGGTCGTTTTGGGTCGTTTTGGCTCGTTTTGGCTTGTTTCATGTTTCACAATTTCAAGGCGAAACGCCCGCTTAATACATTATCGGTAGAGTAGATAGTCATGCAGGGAAGTAAAGTAAAAAGAACAGCCATGAGCACCCAACAGCTTTCAAAAGTGGGGAGGGAGAGAGGAGGGAGCTAGTGGCAATATAGCTGCTTGCCTGCGTGGCCGGCTTCTAATATTCCTACTGAAACATTACCCGTCCACCTACACGGCAATTAACGGTTCAATCGCCTTCAATTTCAGATGTTTATGAATGACAATGGCTGTTTTCAATTTTTTCGAGTTAGACTTCATTGGATCAGCCATTGTAAGCCATTTTTATTAGGGTCCTGGGGGGCAAACGATGTGATATCCGGGCCCCACACCTTCAAAAGAGGGGGACGTTTCCCCCGTTTTTCGAACTGTTGACGCACATGAGAACTGCTAACCCGACGCGTACGATGTGATATCCGGGCCCCACACCTTCAAAAGGGGGACGTTTCCCCCGTTTTTCGAACTGTTGACGCACATGAGAACTGTTAACCCGACGCAGACAAGTAAGAGAAAAAGATGCCGAACCTGCGTATAAGTAGGTCTACTGTTATTTTCCTATAAAGGTAACTCGAGTTACTAATTAAGGTTGTTTAAATGTTAAACAGTTAATTTGGCTAAAAAGTAAGCAGTTACAGTGAAAAAAAATAATTACTTCAGTTTGAATATGGATTAGAACATGGAAAGGGACGAAACACACGAAATGCTGTTTCTTTACATGGGATATGATCCATATAGCAGCTCCCGACCGAGGCAATATAGGGCAAAAAATCTGTCATTTTCAAACGTCTAACATTAATAGCTCGAAGGGCAGTCGGCCGATTTCTCTTTCTGCGCTACGCCTGCATGGGCACTTCGTCTTGATTTTATTGGCGAAAATCGGGGCATATGTGTAGGAAGTTGTTCTTAGATTGAGGGGATGGACCTTGTTTCAGATCACAGTCCCGGCGAAGGGAACCACCCACATTCATCTGAGAACTTTGAACAGTACTTGGGGGTCCTTAGATGCAGTTTGGTTCTACATATTATGAAAAGAAAATAACTGAAAATTGTTGATATTTTCTACAGAGGGGTCAAAGTCTGAAAACCTTGTTTACACAGTATCTCAATTGGTAGGAAGCTTGGATAGATTTCATACCAAGTATATGGATGTGTTATAACAAGACAAAGAAGCCTATTGTTTTGAGTGGAGGTCAAAGGTCATCTGGGGTCACCAGGGGTCAAAGTCTGAAAACCTTGTTTACACGATATCTCAAGGTAGGAAGCTTGGATAGATTTCATACTTACTTTGTGGATGTGTTATGGTGAGAGGAAGAACCCTATCATTTTTGGTGGAGGTCAAAGGTTATCTGGGGTCACCAGGGGTCAAACTCTGAAAACCTTATACGATATCTCAAGGTAGGAATCTTGGATAGATTTCATACTAAGTATGTTCATGTGTTATGGTGCGAGGAAAAACCCTATTGTTTTTCCTGGAGGTCACAAGCCATTTGAGGTCATCAGAGGTCAAAACTGAAACTTTGTAAACATGTCATTACAAGGGAGGAAGCACAGACAAATCCCTTCTTTTTTCATTTTTCAAGTTTTTTCAAGTTTTTGTTCAAAGGTCATGTGACATGAGCTGACATGAGAAGAGGTCAAATTGTGACCACATCATAAACAATGATGTAGTTGAGAAGTTTAAATTTGATGGATGAACCTCAGTGTAGCAAAGCACCCCCCTTTCGGCAAGGAATCACTAAGCCTTTTGGCTTTCTGGTTGGTCTTGAATAACTGACAGTTGGATTAGAAAAATAAATTCGCTTCAAAAACGAACAGTTTTCATCATTTTCTTCTCATGAGTGATTTCAAAGTACTTTTTGGGGTAGGTGAACCCTATCTTATCCAATTCAAGGGGACATAGAGAATTCTTTCTCTGACGAGGTAGCCACGTTTCTTCACCAGGGTTGATTAGTTCTCTGAAGGGCACCAGATAGGACCACTTTACACAATACTATCCATGGTATAGTTTTTAGTGTCTCGCAAGATTTTTTTTATGTATTTCCAGGATGGTGGGGCCAGAAGTCTCAGACAAGGTTTGCGTAGCACATTACTCTCTCCCAACCCAAGCCTATGAAATTATATGGTTTTATTATGTAGATGCCTTGGCGGTGGTCTTCCGATGATTTAAGGTACTTCAAACATATTATAGGGTCATCCACACTTATGAGATGTATGAAATAATTGATTTGAACAGATCACTGGTGTGGCTTAGGTTAACAACCATCAGTTTGGGTCGTTTTGCTTTATTTTGGGTCGTTTTGGGTCGTTTTGGCTCGTTTTGGGTCGTTTTGGGTCGTTTTGGGTCGTTTTGGCTCGTTTTGGCTCGTTTTGGGTCGTTTTGGCTCGTTTCATGTTTTACAAGTGCCCACGCATCACACTGGTGAATCTTCTTTAAAACAGCCCAACTATAACTGGAAAAAGCGACAAACTATAGAGTTATGTTATATTTTTTTTTCAGAATTGAAGACTTTCCCGGCCGAGTGGAGTAGGAACAGCGAACGCATAAGATTATCGAGTCCCCGTATGTACAAAAATCGGCAATAAACACTGCGTAGTTACCTCTTTTGCACATCAGGTTCAGCTGTAAGTTGTATTTCCTTTGGAAAGAGGTGCTTGCTTTGTCGGTGCTCACGTTAACACTGATGGAGTAAATGCATGCACATTAAATCCGTTTGCGCAGCCAGTATGATACTGGATAGTGTTACGTACGCACGTAGTACTGCATTTACGCAACATATTTCCGGGACGTCTTTGAGACAACCAGAACTTCGTAAATCCTCCTCAGTTGTGTGTTTCTTTATATTTTGCGTAAACGACTGCCTGATTGACTACCTCATTTTACTAATTACGTTCGAAAATTGATAAGCAGAAGGAATAATTGTCGAACTCAAGGGAGAGGGAAATGTCTGAACTTCGTGAACGATCCCCAGTTAAAGCATGGAAGTAGGCCTACTACCTTCGAGTGAGCACTTGTCAGGGTTAAAGAGAATAAAAGTAGCCCTCCAAATGCAAAACCCCTTTACATTTGTTACCATTACTATACTGATTCACCTTAATAAGTACGCACGATGATCTACAGAGTTTATATATTAATAAAGTGACATCTTCGTCGTGAGGATGTTATGGCCTAATTGGCCTGAGGCATTCGTTTCCCAGCAAGAGGGTTTTGATATCGTGATTTCGAACCCTGCCTATGCACTCTTTTAGATTTTTCCCCTTCGATTTTAGATTCACATTCTAGTTTTACAGACACCAATTACTGCCTTCTACCAGAAATCATATATGTATCTATGTATCTCTGTATCATAGAAATAAAAGAAAGGGAGAATGACGTCAGCCGATCTGGACTGAAGCCATTGATTTTGCCCCAAGTACTGGCAAAGAAACTACAAGTTTTCAACTTAGGAGTATAAAACAAAATACTTAAGGCACCATGACTTATTTCTGTTGTGAAAATTACTCCAGATCTTTCGAAAAACTCATAAAATAAGCTATAACTTCTGCAGCAGAATGCACACTGTACGTACGGAGAGACATCAATCAAGCGGTCTTTTGCCGTACAACCGTGACGAAAGCGCCCTCACAATTTTCGTGGCTTCACCGGTTAAACATGCATGGATGCATTGTGTTAGCGTTCTCCCTTACTTTTATTTCTATGCTCTGTATAGATCAAACTCTATAGAGCCCAGGCCTCGGTTGCTGTGTATAGATGTTTTCACGTGACGTCAGGGCGTTTCAGTTTGTTATGCTGGGTGCAGAGAAACCATAGCTTTAGCTAAAAGGCAGCAGAGTTTAATGATTGCAATGCATGATGGGAACTGAGAGTATAAACAACCGGCCCAGCTGATCGTTATAAAGCTTTTAGCCACCCTGACAAGGCATACACAGCAGACGGTCAATGGAGATGGCAGAGGAACTCTGCGAATGCAAAGATGGTGTTTATGGGGCAAAAATTGATGAAAAACATGTAGACTCAATTAATTTGACAAACTGACAAGCTGTAATGACTACTGGAGACCTAGTTCGGTTTACATCTGTGCCATGCCAAGCTTGCTATAGCCAGGGAGCTGCCACTCTAACGCTAGCGTGTCGGCTCCCTGCTATAGAGGTTTTTCACTGACATCACCGCGTTCGCGCGTCTCTCTATTTTGACGGCCAGGCGTCCAGTGTATAACAATCGTAACTAAGATCCTGCAGTCTTTTGCGCATGAGCAGTGACGGCCAGTGAAACGCGCTGACGTCACGTGAAAAACCTCTATAGCTAGATAATGTACTAGCTTTAGGACTACTGTACTATAGAGCTTATGCACGTGACGTCAGCGCGTTTCAATTTGGTTTACTGGATGGAACTGCCATACGTAGTAGGTGTGTTAAAGATACGCGCTCACGACAGCACCTTAGTAACAATTGTTGAAGAATGTACGCCTGGATGGAAAAATAGAGAAACGTGATGTAGGTGCATAAGCTCTATTGACTGGTTGAAAGTCAGTTCCCATGATCCTCTGTATGACTGACATAGCCATAAAAGTCTGCTATTATGAATCATGCGCAGAAGGTGTCTTATCTATAGACCTTATGCATTGACGAAGCGCGACGTCATTTTGGAGGCAAGCCAATGGAGCACATGGTACGCACGCGAAAGACTTTGCACGCGCGTGTAGTAGACTTGTGCGCGTTTCCGATTGGTTGATAAATTAGCTTTTTGTATTTGCTGGTGTAACTTGCAATGATACATGTTTTCCTCTAGACTAGGGATTACTCTCTGCTCTGTGACGTCATGTGCATAGGGTCTATACTCCCGCACGATAGACCTAATACATTGATAAAATGCGACGTCATTCTGAGTGCAAACAGTATACAAATAATGGATGTTTGTGAGTGCGATAGTATGAATTATTTCATGAGTTGAAAGATTGAACGTTGTATCCAACGAGGCGAAGCCGAGTTGAATAGAACGTTCAATCTTTCAACGAATGAAATTATTCATACTATCGCACGAATGAAAAACATTCATTATTTGTTTTATATGACACGTTATAACTATCTAACGTTACCTGTATCTAGTCGTTGGTTAAAGTTGTGTTTTGGCGCAGAAGCATCCGTGATCACGACGGCGGAGCTCCCAGGTGGGACCTGTTGTATTCAGCCAGTCTAGAACGGGATCACTGTCGGGTGGTGTCAGTTAAGTCAAAGTTTGTCCTTTGGGGACGTTGTTACTCCTTCCGGGAGCAGAACTCTTTCGGGAGTATTGTTTGGTTTTCGCCCCTGGCTCTTCGCCAGAGAGTCAGGGGACTTTTGGAAAAAAAAAGCTTTGGCGTTTGTCCTTGCGGTAGCTCCTTGTCGTTTGCTAGCTACGCGTCTACTACGTAAGGTATGCAATGTGCTATCCCCAAAGCTGCGTTGATTTATAGAGTTGCGGCATAGTTTGTACGTACGCGCAGTGATTGTGACGTCACAGCCGTGTGTTATACTAGACTATTGCACGACCGTGTGTTATACTAGACTATTGCACGATAGATAACAGACGACCGTGATGATAGTGCCGAATCACCCATGGCATGTGACCACCAATCCTCCAATCAAATGTAGAGAAATAAATAATGTGTTATATAATGAATCTTACTGCACGCAAACAGAGGATTTTGCACGCGCGCCTTAGATTTACTCGCGTATCCCACCGGTACACAAATCAGCTGTCTGCATTTGTTGGTGCAGTTCAGTTAATTCTCTTTTGTTTATTGGTGTATGTTGAAATGATACGTGCTTGCCTCCATTGGTGGGCACACTTTCTTCTGTGAGGCAAAGATATTATAAGCATAGATTCCAAAGTTAAAATGGAGCGTTGACTCCCTACGGAGCCCAAAATATCGGGGCGAAAGTGCTGATCACCGTTCAGTGTTTTGAAACCATACAGGCAAGTGAATGTCTTACAAAAGTATTAAAATTTGTTATTTCGAAACATTGTAAACGTAAGAAGTATCACTCCTCAATACCAAATTCCACTTACAAGAAGTTTATTTCTTCCGGACGGCATTCCACATAAGTACAGTTGAACACATAGAAATAACAGTAAGGGAGAACGCTGACACAATGCATCCCTGCATGTTTAACCAGTGAAGCCACCAAAATTGTGCGGGCGCTTTCGTTGTACGGCAAAAGACCGGTTGATTGGTGTGTCTCCGTACGTACAGTGTGCATTCTGCTGCAGAAGTTAGAGCTTATTTTATGTTTTTCGAAAGATCTGGAGTAATTTTCACAACAGGAATAAGTCATGGTGCTTTAAGTATTTTGTTTTATACTCCTACCTTGAAAACTTGTAGTTTCTTTGCCAATACTTCGGGTAAAAGCAATGCCGGGATGTTTGTATTACGCGCCAGTGCTCAGCCTAGCCAAATCAATGGCTTCAGTCCAGATCGGCAGACATCATTCTCCCTTACTTTAATTTCTATGGTTGATCATGAACGCACAATGACTGGTTTAACGTTCATAGACTTACAGACCTTATGCATTGACATCACACTGACGTCGTTTTGGGTGAAAACAATGAAGCACACGTGCACGAAAGGCATGGATTTCGCCGCACGTGTAAGTAGACTTACGTGCGTATACGATTGGTTGACAAATCAGCTGTCTGCATTTACTGGTGTAACTTTCAATGATAAGCTCTTTTCCTCCATTTTCCTCCAAAGAAGGGAGCACTTTCTCCTTTGTGACATCATATGCATAAGGTCTATTCATTGGTCATTTTCTATGGTATCTTCAAGTAACATAGTTTTATATGCGCGTTAAATTTCTCACGCGCTCACTATGGAAAAGCGACTAGGACGTTTTCTCTCCGAGAGCGCAGAAGTGTGCATCAAGTATTCCAGATAATACGCAGGGAAATGTATTCTGCGCGTATAAAACGCGTTGTGAAAGCGCACGCACGCTAAACCCCTTTCAACAATGAAGTTTTCTGTAACTAGTTTTTATTTCTGTACGCAGATCACCGAATAGAACGGCGCGCATGCCAAATTTGCACTTCCGTCCCAATATTTGCGTCTCCACGAAGAGTCACTGAGCGTAACAGTGTAGGTATAGATAGTTCTCAGTTACGTCACAGCTAAAGGTTACCAACCGCCATGTCTGAGGGCAAGCCTGTACACACATGCCGGGGTTGCCCTCAGACATGGCTGAAATAATACACGTGAAAAGCTCCTATGACGTCACGTGAGAACTATCTATACGAGTTTGGAATCTGCGTTTATAATATCTCTGCTCTGTGACATTATATGCATAAGGTCTATGGGGTCGGTCGGTCATCCGAGTCTTTCCGTTACCGTAGCAACTTTGGAGTGAAAACAACAACTGACTGCAGTATGACCATATGGGAACACTCCACGCAATCCTTCGACTACACTGCGTGCCGAATACACGCAATAGATAGTTCTCAGTGACGTCACAGCTAGGGGTTAGCAACGGCCATGTCTGAGGGCAAGCTAAGCCTGTACACATGCCGGGGTTGCCCTCAGACATGGCTGAAATAACACACGTGAAAAGCTCCTATGACCTCACGTGAGAACTATCTATACATTGTTTTCACTCCATCACATTGTTGTCATGGGGAAGTGACGTGCCACCGACTGACCCCATACTTCTATAACATACGCACGCAACACTGATGCAGGTAACAAGTACAGTAGGTAATATTTAGTACAACCGTCGCGTTACAGTTCTCGGCCCGCGCCTAGGTCTCCAAGTGCATCATGACTCCATTTTTGCACCTGTTGTGCGTTCGAAGGAAAATTATATTCTTTCTGTGACCATAGTTGCAGTAAAAAGAAAAGCAGAAGAGCCAGGACATAGGCTACAGTATTGCTTAAAGCTGACCTCAGCATGGTGTAGTGCAACTGTTTTGTTTCTAGCGTAAGCCCAGGCTAGGCCTAACTCTCATTTATACTGCAAACACTCGGCCTAGCGTGCGGAGCTTTGTATTTCATACGGTGACAACTTGCACGCGCACAGTAAGTTAAAGATTTGCTGAAAGTGGATACGCACGTATACTTTTACTGTATAAATATGGCGCCAAGACCTAGTAATGGTTGACCTGCGTGATCACAGTACTTGGAGGTTTGGGCTGTTAATCGAGTGAGTAGGCCTACTGTTGGGCAAGTGTAACTTGGGTTTGTCTGCCTCGGAGCAGCTCACTTTAAGGCTTTTTATAGTGGGCTTTGTGGAATCCCAGGTTAATGGGGAATCTTCAGTATCAAGTAAAGATACTGGCCGATGACAAGGAGGAAAAAACTGCTGTTTTCCGTACCTTTTCTTACTAATTTACAACAAAATAAAACAAAACTAAAATATTTGCTTTATGTGACCTTTGACCAGTGACCTTTGACCTAGCACTGTGAATATCAATTTCAATGTCAAATAAGGACACTGGTCAAAGCTATGGAGGAAAACTGCTGATGTTATCCATACTTTCCGTACTAATTCACAGCAAAAAAAAAAAAAAAAACGGAAAAATAAAATATTTCTTTATGTGACCTTTGACCCATGACCTTTGATCTAGCACTGTGAATGTCTTTGGGGCACAAGTTTTCATGACCTTCCACCTGCATACGAAGTATTGGATCAGTAGTGCTTTTACTTTTTCACTGAGTCGTGATGCACTTTTGACCTCCAAATTGTCATTTGAACTTGTGACCTTTGACTCCAGGACGTCAAATGTCAAGTTGTGAAAAGAAAGCTTTAATCAGAAAGCTTTGTCAAGAAATCAGAACCATTTACTGTTTCATTAAGTTATAGCGGGTGAGCGCGCAGCACACTTTTGACCCCCATATTGTCGTTTGACCTTCTGACCTAGTGAACTTTGACCTTAGGAGGTCAAATGTCAAGTTGCGCAAAGAAGCCTCCTATCAGAAAGCTATGCAAAGAAGTAAGGATCACTTATTGTTTCGTTCAACTTTTACAGACATATTTGAAAAAATTGCCAACTTTGACCTGTCATGACCTTTGACCTATCATGCTGATGGTATGGGAGGCACAAATTCCAAGGACTATGTACCCTCACCAAGTTTGAGGCCAGTAGTACCTTCAGTTTTTGGTGAGCGTGTGACACATTTTTGACCCTTAAATTATCGTTTGACCTTCTGACCTCGTGACCTTTGCCCTGTAGGAGGTGAAATGTCAAGTTGTGCCAAAAAAGCTTCAATTAGACCATTTGAGCCTTTGACCCAAATTTTAGGCATATTTGCTCACATGAACAGAAAACAGGACCTTCACCACTCTTTTCCGTCCCACTCCTGAGTAGCGGTCATAAAGCTCAGAATTTGTCTACCATGTATTCCCATGATTACGATTACTATGGCGACTGACAGAGGCAAACGTGTGCACTTTTCAACAGTAAACGAAGCACAATATCTCATGCCCCACATACTATATATATATATATATATATATATATATATATATATATATATATATATATATATATATATATATATATATATATGGATGAGATAATTATACTGAAACCAATAACTTAGAGCAATTTCTCAGTAAACATAAATACAACACTAGTTTAACTAAACGGTCAATATTACTTAGGTCTACAGTAACTGATTTATTATTTCCATGTTTTTCTTTCTTAACATCATCGCGAAAAATCTCTCTCCCGCTTTAAAAAGCAACCAAGTCTAGTTTCAACTCACACACACACACACTCACCCAAACACACACAAGTCCACTACACCAGCCTAAAGGCGGTCACCCCATTTGTCGGCGGATGTACTAATTTGCAGACTGCAGACTGCAGACTGCAGACTCGGATTTTGCAGAATAGATGTTACAAAATGCAGAACGTACTAATAGATAAAAATTACTAAAATTCCGTCGAGGAACCCTTCTGAATTAGATACAGAAATAAAAGTGATCAGAATCTTAAAAAGAAACTTAAACTTTATCGGCGAGTGTCTTTTATTGTCCAGACTTTAGCAATTTTCGAGTTGAACCTGATTTTTCTCTATGGTGGGTTCACAGTGAAATGCATTTCGCACTTTTGAATAAGCAAAAACATTCGATTAGTATACGTAAATCGCGACGGGTTATGTACTCCCAAGAGTCCCGTGGTAACTCTCTGCCCATTAGAGTCAAATACAGTAGCTAGTACAAAGTCTCGGCCACGATATGAACAACATTTTAGCAACGAAGATGCACGTACGCTGATCCTTCATTTCTGCCTGTAGAGCCACCGTAAATACCCTAATCTGACCGGGCGCAACTGCATAGTATCCTGGCCTACTTATACACACTGCCGTGAATTCATTCATTTTACACTGAGTGGGAGTAAGGTCCCCAATTTTCCGTCCAAAACTCAAAGTCGTATTTTTTGGCTATTTTATACACTCAGCATGTCGATTTATTCTCTCAAAATGAAGTGCTATAGCCTAGTGCGCTTCGAATTTCCAGACGAAAATCACCCGCGTAAAATACCTCGGAGCTAAATCAACCAAGCTTTCTGCCACCTCCCCGGCCGGCTCCTCCCGCCTGCGGCCTGCAGGAATTGGCGCTACTACGACACGCCTTCGCAACTCAGTGCTACTGATTGCTAGTCATACCTTTTTTAAAGTGCAGAAAAAAAAAATTTCGCATACATTCGGACGTGAAAGAGAATCGCGTCTTCGTGATTGGTCTTAATTTGAAATTCCCACATTTGATTGGGTCAATTTGAAAATGCCCCGCATGCGCTGAGCTGCAAATCGAATATTTTTTTCATATTTTAGACAGTCTCTATGCATTGTTTTGATATCGTAATTTATTCTTATAGATTCCCACACGTACTTTTCAAGAAGTGATTTTGAGCATCAAAATCCTTCAATTTATGTTGAGGGGTGACAATGAGAATGCGAAAAACCTCGAGATTCGAAAATCAAGGATTATGACCAACCAAAATTCAACTAAGAAGGAACAATTTGTCTCGATTTGACTTAGCGATGCATGCGTCGTCTACGTTGGGCACACATACCTGAAGTGCAAGACTTTCGACAACCCAGACTTTCTAGTCTCAAAATTTGACTCATCGAAGCTTCGAGAATTCGATTGCAATGTTTTGTCCAGTACAGTCTGGTTTTGATTTTAATTATCAATCACAGAAGTCCCTTGCTTAAACATTCCAACACAAGTACATGTTTCCGATATTTTAATATTTGTAAATTTATTAAGTCGAATTTTCCGAGATAGTACCCGGTGTATTGCATCTGGTTAACTATATGCTTCATTGTGCGAAACATGTTCAGCTAACCAGGGCATATCAATGATGAAGTGCAATGGGGTCGAGTATGTCGAGCAGTGATAAATAGGGGCCTAAATACAAGAGTAACGTGCACAACGTGGCGCAAGTTGCTGAATTTGGATTTAAACACCTCGTTCGCAGTGCATGTGGCGGCCAAGACAGGCTCAGGCCTACTGTATATGGTTAATTAGTGAGGGTTTTACGCAAACTGATCGAAGGCTTTGCTCGTTCATAAATGCAAAATGCATTTTATGAGGAAGGCACCTTAGAGAAAAATCCGGTTTAATTCGAAAATAGCTTAAGTCTGGACAAGAAAAGACACTCGCCGATTAACTTTGTGTTTATTTTAAGATTCTGATCAATTTTTATTTAGGTATTTTACTCAGAAGAATAATTTGATGGAATTTTCATTATTTTATCTAGTACTACATTCTGCATCTTGTAACATCCATTCTGCAAAATCCGAGTCTGCAGTCTGCAGTCTGCAGTCTGCAGTCTGCAAATTAGTACATCCGATTTGTCGGTGGCTATTCTGCGTACGTATCCGCATGTGCGTCAGCGTAAGCGGAAGCATAGACAGGAGAGTTTCTAATTAGAATGAGTGAAGCCAAATGCTCTTATACAATTGAATAAAGCAACACCTCGCACAGTTTGGGCAAGGCCATATTTATACCAGAATGTTGATAAGTCGTAGAAATATCTGAGATGTGATTTACCTGTTCAGCATTATGTTGATGATCAGATGAGTAGACAATCTTTCTGGATTGATATGGAAAATGACTCCATCACCTATCTTTACAATAACTCAGTGAGCCATGCAGTGTTAAGTAAGCAATTTGGCAAAATGTGACCATCGTCCAAGTTACCACTAACACCTGCGATAGACCTGAATAATACCTTGGAAAAGCTGGTAGACTTTCTTCAACTCCCATATACTGTACACGGAATTCATCCATTCTACGCACGCGCTATAGCCAAGAAAACATACCATTTGGCCATCAGTGGGAAGGGGATGTACACACTTTGCACAGGCTTCGTTTATATAACAGTTCAGAGGATGGAGAAAATCCACTGGATACAAAAGATTAATTTCGTGATTTACAATGTCCATTTGCTAAGAGAAGCTATTTCAAGATGCCTTCACAGTGGCGGATCCAGGGGGGGGGTCGCCGGCGTCCGGACCCCCCCCCTCAAATTTTCCAATGTGCCCTTTTTCCAAAAAAAAAATTTTTTTCAAAAAAAAAAAAAAAAACGAGACAGTTTCACAGTTAATGAGAGTGTTGTCCAATTCCGAGGAGATTTTGGTTACCCCCATCCAGTATCGATCAATCCACTCGTAAAAGTCTAGCCATGTATCGCAGAAACTTTCGGCAATATATTTGACTACGGTAGCCTATATTGGTCGCCCCGAAACCCGAACAGTGCAATCGTTTTACAGAGAATGTGACTATAGTATGTCTGCGTGACAATCAGGCATTCTAATCACTTTTCGCTTGGAACCACGTGTGGCGTGCTTGGGCATTCAGAGTAATACAAAACATTCAGATATTACGTCATACTCACTAGCTAGTGCTTTATGCAACGTATTTCTATTGGGTTTTAATATTGATTCCAAAAGGTCACTGCTAGTCTTTTGGTCTTACAAAATAATGATCCGTTCACACTCCATAAACGCTACATCTGCGAAACCTTCCCTCCACCCTCTAGTATCCATCCTCTCGTGGACAAGAGAGGGTACGTAAATACGTTTCGCTATGTTATTTATAGTATGAAAATACTCTCTTCTTTTACATTGTTGCCCTAGTGATGGGAATAAAAAGCCAGTCTTAGGTAAAGTCCACAGCCAAGAGTTGACCAGAAGTCACAATAGACGAATCGGTGTTTGTTTCATTTTAAAATTACTATATAAAATCATCACCAGGTCAAATAACGCAATGTCAGTCGGTTCAATTTTTTGACGTCTTTGGACCGATGACCGGTCTACTGTCGCAAATGAAAAGCAAACATTCGACTTCAGTCATCTGTTCTGACAGAGTGTTTTTGACAGTCGCGCCCCAACTATATAGGGAACACAACGTACAGTATTTTAACCTCCTCCCCCAGTCGAGATAGCAGTGGCGCCAGGTGGGGGAAGGGTTCATGCCCCCCGTCGGAGAAGACTGGCCCGCTATCGGAGCAGTTTTACACAAGTTTCGTAGGGGAGTCTTAGTCGAAAGTACGAAGTCCCCGACGACAACTAATCGACGGTTTACCTGTTTTTTTCTCTCAAGAGGATAATTTCTGTAATGAGAACCCAAAATTTTCGGCGCGCTACGCGCGCTGTAGAGTCACTCTCTTTTTTCAATAGTTCCATTCCACATAGCAGGATAGCACAGGTCCTGTCCACCTTACCAAGTAACATATGGGCAGAATACATAGTTTATGTAAAGGTCGTAACTTTCATCCCATATCGCAAAGCCTAGTTGCATGTTCTCTTGTGTGTGTCATGCGGTACAGTCAGTTGGTGAGTGACTTACGGAGCAAAGTTTGGCTATTTCATCGTGTAGTCCAGGTGGTTTTGATACAATGTATGTTACACCCGATACAGTCTACAAACCCTACAGTTCTTTCTTTCGTTTCGTCATATGTTTTATGTATAAGCCTATCACAAAATTTCGCCCGCTTCCACGCTTTTCAATTTCATGATCCAGATTCAAAGAACACTATCAGTGCGTAACTCGGATCAAGTATTACAGTAAGTGATATAATGCAAAATATGCCTGCAGTTGCATGATGGGATAATGAGGCTCCCACATTTGCCCTTCTCATCATACCCTCGAAATAGGGAATGTCGGAACTTGGGGTAGCTGACATGGCCCGGCCCCCTGTTGGAAAAATTCTGCCGCCACCCATAGTCAGTTTACTTATTTTGGCTTTCACAAGGGTAATTTCTGGAATAAAACCCAAAATTTTCGGTACGCTTTGTCCACTCTTCCTCAGTTCAGTTATACTTTTAGCTAAATACAGTATAAACCCTTTCCACCTTTTCAAGTTAATAAGTAGAATACATGGATTTATGCAAATGTCGGGAATTGAATCGCATTTCGCTAAACCTGGTTAACGTTCACTTGTGTCTGTCGTACGGTACGACTAGTGACTCGAGGAGGGACGTACAATAAAGGTACGCCCGATAGGGCCCAACTGTCCGCTCAATTGTTCTATATAAGCTTTAAATTAGTACAAATTCTTATAAGTGTAGGCTTACCCAAAAAATTTTCGCGCGCTTCGCGCGCTTTGCAATTTCACCGTTTAGATCACAGGCTTTGATTCCAGTTTTTTCATGTCTCTTGGTTTGTCCTTTCTTTGTCAATATGGTGTAAGTTGTGTAATCGCTGACGTTTATGGTAACCAAAATTTAAAAAAAAATGAATGTGCCCTTTTTATGTTGGACCCCCCCTCAGAAAAGACCCTAGATCCGCCCCTGCTTCATAGCAACCAAACGCTTTATTCTATATGGCGAGAAGTTAAAATATCGTTTGGAATGTTTCATTCTAAGCGATTTATGATTTATTAAACATGATAAGATAAACATGTTTAGAAACTCAAGAAAAAGTATTCAACGTTTTAAAGACAGTTGTCGTCCCTATAGTCGGAAAAGACGTTTATTTATCGTATGGTTAGAAATTTCTGTAGAAGCGGGCAAGTGTTTTCCCACCTCAAATGTTCCAAGTTAGTTCAAAAAGAATCAGGACATAGATTTTGCCCTTGAAATAAAGTGACGGTGACCTACAAAATGTCCTTTCCCCTAATCCCCCTTCACACGCACGCGATACGACGCGATAAAATACCAGTGACACACGATAAACAATGTCTCCCACCCTAATTTCACACTACAGGCCACTTTTTTAAACTTTCAGCGATATTCCAATGGCATATTACTCAACGCGTTTTATTATGCTGGCAATTCTGCCTCGTCATTGGTCAAACAAAATATCGCTCAGCTACAAGTGGGTGAAAGATGAAATTATTTCAACTTATTTTATCATGCCATATCAAACCCAGTGTGAAAGGGTTTAAGTAAAAACAATGTTTTCAACTTTTTAATCGCATCTTACCGTATCGCGTCGCGTCTGGTGTGTAAGGGGCGTTATACAGTATAGGTGCAATTAATATATTTGCTCTTTTCCATACGCCTTTTCAGTATTCTCTTCAGTGTTTAAAAGAGGAATATTTTCAGGAATTTTTTGGTTAATTTAGAAGAATATTCTCTGTGAGAACCTATATATCATTGTAAAGAGCAAAGATGGGGAATTTGAATGAACATTTTATTTTTGTCAACTAATCTCATTATATATGCAAATATGCAAATTAGATGACGTCATATGATTTTCATAGTAAAACCATAGAAAACCATAGAAAACCCATACAGGTCACTATTATTTTGTGATTTATGGTACAGGAGATTGTTTGGTTCTCTTTTCTCTTTCATTTGATACCAAATTTGATGAAATTGGATCAAAAATGAGGAAGATATGCCCATGTTACTCTTTGCTATACAGCCCACACTGAACTAACACACACTGACCTTACGTGACCTCTACACATAACGCTATGGCTCAGTGCACAGTGGAATGTAAACAACCTTGAATCTAAACACAGCTGCGTGGGCTTTGTAAGGTAGCTCTAAATGGACATTTTAGTGAGTAGAAAAGTCGGAGGGGTGTTGTGGGTTATAATTTTTGATATTGGGAGGGGATTTTTGGGTCAAAAATGCATGTTTTGGGTCAAAATTGACGCATTTTTGAAAAATGCATATGTTTGGATCTTTCAGACTCTCAAACTCACCCTACCCTTACCATTTATACATATCTTTTGGTATGGTTTTATAAGGAATCTTGTAACGAACATTTTGGTGTTTGAATGAAAAAGATCGGACTTTCCGTTGTTGATTTATGGAATACTTCCAGGGGGAAGTGTTTTGGGGCTGAAACGTAGATTTTGACCGAAATGACGGATTTTTTGAAAATTATACTTGAAATATCTCTAAACTCCCTATACCTAGCATCTAATCACCTCTCATGGTGTTTCTTTAGGTTCTAAGGTATTCAGAAAAAAAAAGTGAGTAGGGTTGACCTTTTCCTAAGTGCAAAACCCGAATTTTGAAAATTTTTCACCATTTTTAGCATTTTTTGAGCTTTATGAGCATTTTTTAAATGTAAACAACTATTTTTTTGACATTTGTGAAAAAATCTTCAATATAACACCCCCCAAAAATGGTGTCAATCGATAGATCTATTTGTCAGCTCCATTCTGGTGGTTGAATGAAGGCTGAGGGGTATATATTGACAAAGTTATGTAATTATTTAACCGGTGATAAATTCTGGGGTAGAGGGGCTACCCCGGTGTACGGAAAAGGGTTAATAAGTGAATTACAGAGGCCAAGAGGGAAAGTATTTCACTTTCTATCGTACATACTCCTCGAAAAAGTATAAAGTTTTGGAACACAAACACTGCTAGGTAGTAAATCCCTTCAAAGTTAACTTTTTCACGATACCGCAGAATCTATCTACCCGTGTATGCAACACAGTACTGTTACTTTTCACCTTCCGGTCTAGGGTCTAAGAAAATGCAGGACTGGGTAGCTTTAACTTCAACTTACATAGGTCTATTCCTCCATTTAAATAAGCAATCGGCAAAAATCAGATGAAATTTAGATTTTTAAAGAAGAAAGTGTCACAAAATTAGTTTGATCTGTGTCCTCACACCAATGGTGAATTCAGACGAGTATCAGAATATTCTACCCACAGACCATTTTCCAAATAGCAATTGCAAAGGATTGTGGGATAGAACTTTGGTATGCGTCGTCTTTGTCCGTAAAGGTCACAGTCTCACTTTCAGAAGTCCTAATTATCCTGTTGCCAGTTTTCTTATTGTTCTATTTACATTTATACATGCTTTTCGCAAGCCATAACAAAGAAGAAACTATTTAGTTATTTGTAAAAAAAACTATACAAACTGGCGACTTTTAGATATTATAATTTAAAGCAAAAATTTTAAAAAGGAAATATAGGAAGTAAGGGATCCAGTTGATTTCCCCACCTAGCTTAAGCAAGATGGTATACCGGCATGCCGTTAAAGCTATTAAATCATAACATTTCATATGAGAGTTAGTCCTTTGACACCACTTTCATCCGGATTTTTACTGCATTAGGCATTTTAACAACCTCTTGAAGAAGATTGCAGGAAATCTGACCCTCGGAAGCGGAATGTCCACGCAACTTTCTTTTACTACTCCTGAAGTAGTTACGTTATACACAAAGTTAACTTCCAAACAAGTGACTTTCCAATGTAATCAGTAATCTGAATGCCACTGGCATCGAAGTCACGGCAGTCTTACTTAAGGGCGAATTTTCAAGCATTACATTTAAACACTTAAATATTATTGCATTGTTACTATTCTTTACCGTAGAATAACGGTATACCCATGACTGCAATCAGAAACGCTGTCTTCGTTGTCGTAACTCAGGTATTCTCATTCGAAACATATACTGTCTGCGGTTTATTCCTCATCATTGTTCATAACTTTACGATTCTTGTCTATTTTAGATAGTGCACAACATAATTTAGGTTTCTCGTAGCATTTCCAGAGGATGACCAAAGGTGTTAGAAGTAAACAAACACACGCATTACCTAAAAACACGTAGATGGTAGAACCTGTTATGTCTCGAATGCAGCCTGCAAACGAAAAAAGAAAACTTAGTAGGATCTCCTATATTTAATAAACCTTTACCTTTTTATTGAAACTTAGAACTTTTATAGAATGTCGCCCGAGGATATTTTGACGAAGGTGAGTGTTAAAAGATGTGAAAAAGAGATTAAAGATGTGGTCATAGGTGGCGAGCCGGAGGGGCTGCAGCCTTCCCCCACCTGGAGTTTGGGCAAAAACTATTCTCTGGCAGATTTTTGAAGAAGAAAAAAATGGGCAATTTTCTCGGTTCACGAAGTCTTTTCTGGGTCGAAAAAGGATCAGTCTCTACGGAACTATCCCGTACGACTATGGGTGTGATAATTTTATCCCTTCCTCTCAATCACTGCCGGATCAAAAGTGTAGTAACAAGAAGTAAAAACGTTCTCAATTTAATACCAAAAATGATACGGGCATATTACTCCCTAATGTTTGGGAGGGCTAAAACTGAAGTTTCATCTAAACATATGCCATAAGTTAAATGTTACTTGCAATTTTTTGACTCGAAGGCAAAAGTATGAAATATGAACTATATACTTCTTTGTTATTTTAATGAAAAAAGAAACCTAGTTGTAATTTATTTTTGTATTGAATGGAACCCCTCTGCTCAGGGTCCGGTGCATTTGACCCCTAAACCCCTTTAAGTACGGCCCTGTGCACTTTGAAGAAGGTAACGACTTTTTGCTAGTTCAAAGTTAGCATGAGTTTGTTCTATATACCACAACTGTAATACTCAGAAAGCGGTATGCTCTCTTTCTATGCAGAGAAGGCTCTTCACACACGGGGATTTGAGTACACCACCTTCCTTTCAGGTTCTTCATTAACACAATGTTCATTCAAAATTTTCACATTACGTGTAACAGTATCTTTAAGTTTCGCCATCTCATGATTACTTTGGTAAGCATGATAAGGAACCCAGGACGTGAAGCAGTCTCCCACCAGAACAGACCCACCTGATTTTGGATATCCTAACGAAACATAACCTCCCAACTAAAAACTTTCTGAAACACGGTCTGGGTCGACCGCACAGAAGCGTTGATAGCGGTACCAACACCACTAACAGCGCTGATAGGAAATTTTGGGCGCACCGAAACTTACTGATAGGGGGACTAGCTATCAGCACTGATAAGCTATCAGTAAGGCTGCACAGAAACTATCCCTACTGGTAATGTTATATCAACTCACTAACAGTGACCAAGGCGCCGATAGTGACTTTGATAGCACAGAATTTAATTCCTAATGGAGCACAGCGGTCGACATCGACTTCGTAGATGACGGAACGATCCGGAAAGGCAACGATATGCAAACCTAAAACAGAACTAGTGAATGAGGTTGCTTATAACACGACTTTTCAAACAATTTTTCTTTATCTTTTCGATACTGTATTAATTGAATTAGAAAAACGGTACCTTGAGTTACAAATATGTTTCTATGATAAAGGCTTAGTAGGAAGGGACATCAGTGGGAAATTGTCCCCAACTAAACTGAGTAATTTGCAGTAGTCTTAGGGGGATGTGGCTGCAGACTGACTGGGCTTTGCAAACTTCCCACTTTTTGTGAGGTGGCTTGAATGCAAAGTGGTGCAATCTTTGGTAAGGCTTCTTGAAGCGTTGAATTAATTTTGCGTTTAGAAACTAGCATTTTTAGTGATTTGTTTCTCTTTTGTTAGGGTGTAATTAGAGGCATGGCACCTCTACAAGGCTGGTACCCGGTGCGGGCTTCTCCCTAGCGCTCTTAGTGCGGTCACTGGGGATGCACCAACGGTTGGCGAGTAGGCATAGCGTAAGACTGTAAGGAAATCTTCGGTCAAATGTGTCCCAGATGGAGCAAATGACACGTTTTAGAGTTTAAAAATTGCACCTAAGCATTCTTAACTTTTAAATTTCATGCTAAGTTAGTCTGTAACAAATTTAGATTTCAAGAAGAAAAATTAGATTTTATTTAAAGGAAAATGTAGTGACTACAATTTGAATGAGTGTACCCGGGAATCCTATTTCATGAATGGCTTTTAAGGATCATGTTACAATACGTTTCTGAGTTGTAAAAGTCCCGTAAAGAGTAACTCCTTGGTTTACCTTGAATATGCAATATTTTTTTGGTCTAACACATCACGAAAGATACTTGAAGTGAAACAGTAGGACATTTATAAGATTCAGCTGTGGTTCAAAATAAGTTTGCCGCCTCTGCTTATAAGTTTGCGGCCTCTGCTTATGCTTTTATATTCAGTTTCTTTACCAGCTCGTTAGGTTTAGCTAATTATTAAAGGTAACCATATGCTATTTTATCTTTCGCCAACGTATATGCTGGTGAAGGTGTAAAAGAAACACTATGGTTTATTCCTCAGGAGAAACCCGCATTAAGAAAAAAATCCACGGCGGGGGACCACGGGAAAAAAAGCTGGGGAAAAGGAAACCTTATTATACAATTTCCCAGGTTTGGGGGTCGTAGAAATCATAATTTGGACAGCGAAAGTTTTAGCATTTAAGTATTTTTTTCTCAAGAAGGTCAACTTTTATTTACGATTTGGAAATCTCGAGGGACAACTTTCTTTTGCCCCCTACGGCCATCAGTTGGAATTTGCTTGTCCTAAATTTAGTACCTTTACATAGTAGTACATAACGCACAGCCTCGCACATTGTCTAAATTCACAAGAACCCAGGATGCAAATACTTGGCTTTTATCAACACGAAGGATGTGCATCAAATGTATATCTAAGCGATGCCATCTATGGACAAATTCTACCTGTTTCTTCCTGTATTTGAGGTAGCATTACCTGAATAAAACACTCCAAATGGCGATTACTGGCCATACCAACTGGGAAATCCCCGATCTGTAATAGTAATATGTTAAAGAGCCTATCAGCGCCTTATCGGAGAGCACTTCTATCAGTGTCTTCTGTGCGGTCATTTTGCACCTGCTGATAGTAGCAGGTTTGATAGAGAGTTGATAGCGCTATCAAGACTGTCACTATCAACGTTTCTGTGCGGCCTCCCATAGAATCGGCTAAGGGCCAGAAAACGACCTCTACTTAAAGAACAAGTATGTTGTGATATCAGCAGGGACATTTAAAGATGGATTGTCCTCTCGGCCGAATCCAGCAATATTATCAGACGTATTTGTGAGTGACGTCACAACTTTACCATTTTCTGAGGTTCAATTGAGAGCCAGTTGATAGGACTATACTCGATCAATACACCGGGTGTTCTCATGTATTCTGTAATGTGTGCGATGAATGCGCAGCGTACTTTATCGGAAAGTATCATTAACCGGGGTTCAATAGAACTTAGGATGGAGCAGAGGTGTCACGTCACTCAAACTCCGACATCCAACTTTAATACAGTTACACTTTAATCCTGCTAGGTTGTTATTTTTTTTTATTGTTGTTTTATAAGTTACAAGCATTTTAGTTTAATACGTCTGTTTGCCTCATTGAACCATGTTGATCCTGTTTAATTGTCCTGTACTAAAATATCACGTGACATTGAACAGAGGTTAAAATCAAACTTGTAATTCCAACTTATCTTCCCCAAACTTTTTGCACGATACTTTCTAATGACGGTTTCATTACTAGGTCAGGTGGGAAATATGAACCTGTCTCTAGTTCAAACTGCTCGGTTAGTATATTTGTAATACATCTTTCTCTATAGAACCCCTTAAGATTTTGTAGACTCATACCAACTACACAACATATCAGCAGCGGTACCTTGTTCATGTAACTTCGTGTAAAAGGAAAATTACTTGACTGAGTTTTCTCTTAGCAGTAAAATACACTGGTTTGACTTCACAGTTTCTGTACCTGACAACAAGCCTGAAATCTGTGTGGCAACTCCCATGAAAAAGGTTTCATAGCTTATTGCGTATTTGTAGTGGTCTCTGCATACTGTGGTTGGAATCAAACCAAAAACACCCGAACTGTTCAGTCCCAAGCAAAGTCCGCACAAGAACGTTAAAATTGAGACGATGTAATAACTTGAAGGAAATGCGATGACGAAGAATGTAAACCCTGCGATTGGAATGGGTATGAGACTGGATGTACAAGCGTTCATTTTATTAAATATAAAAAGAAAAGTCGCAATTATCCTTCCAACTAAACCACCTGTGCCACCAATCGATGATAAAGATACTGCCTCGACTTCTGTAAGTCCTAACGTAGTTCCCAGAGACACAAGAAAAAGAGCCCACGACACAAAAAGATAATAGCCGACAATTTCTACGACCAAAACGAGACGAAATGTTGTGTGCTCAAAAACAGAAAAAGTGTTTCTCAAATATGTTTCTAAAGTTTTCAAAGAAGAAGTATTCAGACCGTTTGAATTTTTATCTTTTGTATCTTTCACATTTTTTAGATTAAATTTGTTTTTCGGTGGCTCTGTTGATGCGACACCAGTTACTATCAAGTTCCACATTATAGCTCCAAATAATACCAAAGAATTTTCTAGACCGTAGTTGCTGCGCAAATATTGTAACACTGGTGGGAGGGCTGCAATTCCAACAAAATCAAAAAGAGCTACAAATGAAATAACTAAAGGCAGGTTCTGGTCTTTAAAATAACTTTGTAGTATGATGTATGAAGAAAGAGTTGTAAGTCCATACCCGATACCTATAAAAGAAACAAAAAAGTTAGAAATTCTTGAGCTCTTGAAAAAGAAAATGATAGGCCAATACCAAATAATATAATACATGTAACTAATAATTAAGATACTGGAATTTAACAGCATCAGTCCTAAGATAAGGTTCTATACCAAAACTGAAAAATTTCTGTTATACCTCCATCTTAATCTTTACCCTCAAGCCTCTAACTTTCAAGAATAAAAAAAGACGACAGACGAACAGACGGACCATTGAGCGGAACCGTTACCGACAGAGTTATTCAGCAGGACAGACACACAGAAAGACTGACGGACGGACGGTCCGAAAAAATATTAAGCTGTGTTTGATTCTTCCAAGTCCAAGGTAAATATGTGACCGAGTAAAATCTACAATATTAAGTATAGAAGCAGACATAAAGTTAAAATCGCAAGGGCTTAGCTCATTTGAGCTCATTGCTCAAAGGGAAGAAGCTGTCTCCTCATACTGAATTAGTTTACCCTAAGCTGGTACCCTTATTCATAAACGGCTCCTTTAAATCATAATTTTTATATTTTGAACTAAAGTATTTAATTCATGTTAGATTAATTGCTTAGAACCTTTACATTTAAAATGCAGTATTTATGTTTTGAACATTATGAAAGATATTTGTGATGGAAAATGAAGAAATTTGTAACACTGAGATAATTGTTTGCAAAAAATGTTGGGAGACTATTTATTCCCTTAAAGCTTGTTCGAGGTGTAAAGTACTGTTTTAAAGCAGAGCTGTATCAGTTGGGGAGATTCCCTCTTTTAGGAAGATCTACTTTTCCCCCGATGGGGAGGAAAATTGGTCATGGACCCCGCCATTTTGTATATTCTACCCACAATTTCAGCGTTATTTGTGCACATTGTCAGTGGCGAGCGGCTTTTGGAACCCCCTTGAAAGCAACGTCCTAATCGGTAGCTCAGCACGTCGTTTTCAAGAAAAACGCAAGTTTTACAGTGGTTTTAACTTCTTTAACCTTGTCTTCGTTAGGCTAGAAAGCCTATACAATGTTTTACATAAGTTTCCCCCATTTGGGAGAATTTTGGCATTTCCCAAGCGGGAGAATCTCCAGGACTGTATATAGACGACTCTGGCTCAGAAAGTGTCTGCATGGAAAAAGTTGGAGGCCAGATGATTTATGGTATAATCTGAGGCATTTTCCAAGGATTTTAACCCATTCACTAGTTAAGAATTTTATCTCATTAAATAAGCAATAATACAAGCTATGGAATCAAACATGGGCCTTTTTCGTTAGACTTCTGCGAAGCTTCTGCAGATCACAATCTTCTCCACTTAAAAAGTTTGGGGACATGCCCCCCGTCCCCGTCACCATTTACAGTGTGCTCAAGGTGTTCAGATAAGACGTCGAGCAGGGGTCTTTTAAGTTGCATTGTTTGTAAATGCATACATTTATTCTTTGAAAGTTTATGGTAATGGAATGTTTTTCTTTTTGCACCGAGAGTAATGTCTTACCAGGCCCGTAGCCAGATGCCAGACAAGGCACCGAAGGGGATGAAAAAGCTTCCAGTAGCGAAATATTTTTCAAGTGGCCAGACACTAAAATACTTTAAGGCAATGGTAATTTTTTATCTTCTCGCGGGGCCAAAATGTATCCAGGGAGGGCTTCTCACCCTGACCCCCTTGAATACGGGTTTGTGTGTTACTTATCACTGTACTAGAATTATGTATCATGTTTATGCTCCTCTGTACGCAAAGCTGTTTACTGTGTCTTCAGCAATGATTTAGTGATCACTACATAAACCAATGCATATATTTAACACTCCATCGCAGCGTGACGAGATAGTGTAATAAGGTTAAGAAAAAGAATGCAACGAATTCACAAAGGTTTCAACCAGTAAAATCAAGTCTGCGTTATTTCATACGGGTTACATATCGACAACACATAATTCATGCATACATCATCAACAACAGTCAACTCGTGGATTTAGCTGTTTCTAGTATCGTCTAGTTTCTGTTACCTGTATGAAACCAAGCACTTTGAGATATTGCGAGATATTTTTTGATAAGAAAAGCTACATTGAAAGCTTATTGGCCTTTTGCTAAGAGCATGGTAGCATCTATATTATTTTTGCAGCTTTTGCACTGTCCTGTCTAGTCATACCTAAAGCAAAGCAACGCTCAATATATTTTAATTTGAAAGTTTGAGGGTTACCAGATTGGTCAGTTCGGTACTGTATTTCTTCTTGGTCGTAGATGCTTATGGGCAGTTTCATATTTTCTTCTTCATTTGGATAAAATAGTCAGCAGGACTTTACAAGCAAAGGTGTTTTTTTGAAGATAGCTGATGACCATAAGAAGGGTCCCTGACCGGAAGTTACGTTTAGTCTCAATTTTTCGTCTGCATTAGGAATTTTTTTAAGTTGTGTCTAATAGATCTGCTTAATAAATGATATAACAAATTTTTCACGATGAGGTAATGCTTGTATGTATAAGTAAGATAAGGAAGTATATTTCTTAACAATACATATATCAAAATAAAATAAATACAGATATGTAAGCCAATCTAGTTTTACGGTTTTCAATATAGATTTGTTTTGTAATGCAGTTTTTCACTTTTGTCACTCATTTGAGAACCAGCCCTATAACTCAGTCTGCCGTGATTTTGATGCTAATGACGTTGAGATCATATCTGAAGGTTACTTGCGTGAAATGTAAAACATGTCCTACGTAACTACTACTGCAACAGTGGCAAAGGAAAGAAGTATGGAATATTGGCCGCTACTGGGTTCAGATCTCCTGCTGTCTACTTTAGAAGCTTGTTACATTGCCTCAGGCAGTAAAAGTTTTGATGGCAGCGATAGTAAAGAGCTAATTGACCAGATCTGCCGTTATGTGAAATCTTTTAAAAGTAATATGTTAAATATGATTAGTTAAAAGAACTATATTCTGAGAACATCCTGCTCAAATATAACCAGGACTGTGGTCACTGTAGGTTATCTATACACTTCAAGGTTAAAATATTTCAAGCTTAGTAGGTTTATTTGTAATTCACCAGGAAAATGTTAATACTTGAACTGGATTTCCAACCACTCGTCAAAATAACCATAACCAAGGATATTTTTATTTTGACCCAAAAGTTGTGGTCATTTTAACCAAGAAAAGTATCAATATTATATGACCTTAATGTTGGTAAAGCTTTGCCAGCCTACTTTTAGAGTTTATATATAGGAGCATTCAAAAGTTATCTGTTCGTTTCTTGGAATAAAACTCTCAACCTACCTGATATAAGGTATGCGGCATAAACTTGTAAAATGGAAGTTAAGTTGAATCCAAGGTATATATATCCGATACCAGCCATCATTCCTCCAACAACACAAACCTGTCTGTTTGTAAAAACTGTAAACAGTAACACTGTAAACGGAGCTGAAACGTATAAAAGAGTTTGGATAAATAGAGGAAGTCTATGGTTTCGAAGCAAAACAATTTTCCACCTCCAAGGAATTGAATTTGAAGAGTTGCATGTTACCCATGGTGTCAATTAAGATTGCTTAATTTCTGTGTTTTATCCAAAGGCGTAGGAAGCGGACGGGCGGGGGGCGGGGGGGGCTTACCCCAGTCGAAAATATGGTCACCCCTCAATTCAAGGATGAAAACCCTTTATTTGTTCTCTCTGTGAAAGATGTCAACATTTTACAGAAATTTTCTTTAAAATTTGCCCTTTATGTTGCACTTAATTACATTTAAGGTGCCTCAAATATTCACACCCCTCCCCTAGGACGGCTGCCCGAAACAACGTTCACCCCCCCTCCCATTCGGGAACAGCTTCCTTCGCCCATTGTTTTATCAAGCCGCAACTAGAGGGGTAGTAGGTTCGGGATGCATTCAAGAGTGTTCTGAAAAGGTTGCTATTCCTCCATAGTCGGCCATATCATTGCGTAAAGTATTTGAAATTTAAAGAAGCCAGTTTATATGCTATCCTTGGATAATCTGTTAAGATAATTGTAAGGGTATTATAGAGCTTGGGGAGACGGAGAGCCTTCTAGACGACCTAAAATTTCATTTGTTGCAGCAAATAACGACTTAAACTGAATTCACCACAGTGCCAAACGAATAGCCATAATTTATATAAACTCACCTATATTATAATTTATATAAACTCACCTATCTTGAATATGCGTCGTTGATCGTCTTAAACTTTTAGATATAACCTCTTCGTAAGCATTCACTTGATCACAATTATTAATTCACATATTGGCCGGTAATTTTCTACGTAAGCGTGTAAACTTATATCACGATATAGGTAAAGTTTAGTACATTATCGTAGCCTATAGGCTTTGCAACATCTTGTTTTCAAGGATCAAGTGATCAAGGATTTAAAAGTTGGCACAAAGAGGATTGTCGTCTGCTACACCTGGAGTAGAACCATGGCGCCAATTTTACCCATTGCCATAGCATTGCCCGTTGCCGAAAAATAAGTATTTTCTCTCTTAGTGTCGCTTGGTGTCGCAAATGAGACCACATCAGCTTGATTTTATGTAAAATTGTGAACATAGAGTTATGTCTGGTTATTTTAGGAAACCCGAGGAAACTTTTTAGAATGCAGTAAAAGAATTAGGCTTCTGCCTCTTTACCTCATTTGCATATGGTCTTTTTAGCTAGAGTAGGGGCATTTGTATTTATCTAGTTCTATTAAACAGCCGTTTCGAGTTTAAAAACAATGTCAGTACTATGATGCCGGTATACAAACCTATACATCAAGGTATTGTTCAATGTAAGCCCTTTTTTAAGCATTACTAGAGGTGAATGATGTAGCAAGGAGAAAGAAATCAAGCTGAAGGCATTAAATAAAGGCCATAAGTCCTTATAAGCCTTGTCATAAGCTAATAGTTGGTAATCTTTAACACTTAAATCGGTCTTAAAGTATTAGCATAAATTAAACTTCTCATGCTATCTCTATTCGGAGAACAACTCCCTGGTAAGAATGAGAAGGGCAGCTCGCTTCGCTTCTGCAGCTGGGAATATGGATTCAGGGAGTTACCTTTGTTAACGGGATGACATCTCCCGCATATATGATTCATCATGCAGGGACAGGGGCAAACAGCGCTATACGTACGACATACCTGGCATTTGTGACCGTAGAATGAACTTGTTGGTCAATAGGAGGGTGGGCTCTGAGACTAAAAATATGCTTTATATTTTGATTTTAAGGCCACACTTTCAGGCCTATCAAGTCACCCTACAGACCAGGGAACCCTGTAAACGGTAAATTTAGACAGGAGAGGAAACTTTCAAATTTTTTTTTAGCGACGATGATACCGACAAGGTAAAACCACTCAGTCTCTCCTTACACTGTCTTGAAGATTTAGTTGTTAAAAACCTAATACAGTAGGTGGGAGTCTTTTGCTACATCTTGTGAGGGCAAAGGAAAAGGTTGTATTTCATTATAGTCCTCAGTACTGTTACCCCTTCCACCATATCTCCTTTAGGGGCGATAAACAGTCCCTCTAGTGAATGTTTCAACAAAAACGCTTGTCTGTCGGTCAGGGGCTGCGCCAGGGTTTTTCGATAGGGGTGGCAAAGCATGCTGGGTCGGACCCAGCTTTATTGTTTGGGGGGTGCAGGCATTGAAGACCTCCGAGCCTCACCCTACCCCCCCCCCTCCCCGTGTGAGAACCTGCGTTTTGGCGTTTTCATTTTTTTGGACTTTATGTTTCTCTAAAAACAACTTTTTTGTCTGAAATAAATACGAACTGTGAGAAGGGTTGTTTGTCTGTCAGTGAAAATCGGCCCCTCACTGAATGAGGCGCTTCAACTATGCAGCAGGCGCGGCGGAACGAAAAAATATTGGGGGAGGAGGCTGAGTGCAGCAAGACTATCTAAGCGGAGCGCCACCATCGGTTGGCGCGGAGCGTACAAGAAAATTTTGGGCTTTACAAGCCCTCCAGATGGCCGGAAATGGCACTTCCCGAGTGTTCTAAGCTGCATGTACCCAGCCTTGAAATATGGATGATATGTCTGCAATTTTTCAATTAAGGAGAAAAAAATAAATCTATGAAAAATGGTAATACATATTTCTAAGGGGAGCGCCACCATGAGTTAGCGCGGAGCGTTCAAGAAAATTTTTGACTTTGCAAACCCTCCAGATGGCCGGAAACGGCACTTCCCGAGTGTTCTAAACTGTATGTATTCATCCTTGAAATATGGATCTCATGTCTGCAATTTCTTAATTAATGAGAAAAAATTAATCCTTATTATGTGATTTTTTCTTGCTTATAGAAAAGCCGAATCACTGAGGAAGAGTTATACGCAAAATTGAATTTTATAAAAGGGAGAGGAATCATGACTCTTATGAGATACCATTAAATTTTTACCTATAGTTTTTCGAGTTTTTGAACCAATGATGTAACCAAATTTGCAAGCTAAAGTAAACTTTACGCAAAAAGGAGTGACGTCATTTCCTCACATTAATAGACTGAATTATGTGTATCGTTAAATTTAAATCCGATTTAGTGTCCTTCATAATCGTATGGTATCATTACGTAATATGCATAGGAGATATTGAAATTTGCAAATTGCACCCTTAAGGGTCTGTAAGCCAAAGCGATTGAAAGGCACAGAAAAGGGAGAACTGCTCATCAATGTGAGAATGTGAAATCGCTCCAGCTTGCTTTGAGTCCACTTTGCTTTGAAAATACAGTAAAATCAACTTTTTATGTTGAAAGAAACGCACATAGAAAATGCATTTTTTGGTCTACAAAGAACTGCCAAATTTTAGCTAAATTTAAAGTGTACCTTAAGGCTAAAAATTCAAAAACATATGTTACAAAGCTTGAAAAATGAATCCAAATGGTCTAACTGCCATCTTTACAGGAATTCCTGAGCTGAGATATATAAAATGTTGGTGCTTATTCAATTTAAAATGGTAGATGGCGCAACAATTTGTAATGTCATTCTTGTACTACTCAAATTACATTCTTTGTTTTCTTTATTTTTTCGAAAGCCTCTGCACCTTGTGCCAAGATGTGATCACTTTCTCGCTGTTATAGGGTGACTTGACTATACAAAACCTCACCGTACAACAGTAATTTTTTGCAAGGTTATATAAACATGTCAATTTCAAAAGGAAACAAAAGCAAGTAATGTGAGTTTTACAAGAAGATAATCACAAATTATTGCGCAATCGACTATTTCAAATAAAATGAATAAATTTTAACTTTTCATATCTCAGCAACAGGGTGAGCTATGAAAATGAGAGTTGGATGAGTAAAATTCGTTTCCAACGTCTAAAATATGTGTTCTTATAATTCTACACTTTAGGTCCACTTTAAACTCCTAAAATGAAACGTGCATGTATGGGATAAGAGACAAAACTGATTGCAATTTGTTTTATTGCAGTATTATTTATGTAAAATTTGGACTTGAATCTTAAGAATGAATTCACAGGCAGAGGTATAAATAACTAGTTGGGATGGCGTCACCAGGGAGGGAGAGGGAGGAGGGAGGAGGGAGGGAGATACCGTACCATAACACACGTCAGTCTTTAAGCGCCTGTCACACCTCACCGGATTGCAATAACGGAGAGGAAACGAAGACCCAAAATGTCACTCCGTTGATGTACGTTAGTATCCGTTTAGTCTCCTGTTCTCCTCCGCCGACTTCGTTTCATGACCGGGAACGTCCGGTATGAACGGCGAGAGATTTTGAACATGCACAAAACTTGGACCAGACGTCGACCGAAAAAGGTCCCCCTTACGAATTCGATACTTATCCGTTAAGCTTCCGTTTTATCATTTTCTCGTGCGTTTCTCATACTGGACTTCTCCGTTAGTATCCGTTCGTCTCCAGTGATTGCTATTGCTCACCGGATCATTACCGGACAACAAACGGATGAAACGTAAAAGTACAGTACCTGTACCGAATGTTCGACGAATACTAACGTATAAGTAACGGAAGCGTAAAGGAATAGAACTGACAATGAACGGATAGGTAACGTACGTTTAACTGAAGAAACTAAAAAGCACAGGCAAAGAAACGTATAGGGGACGGACATAGACCGAAGATGCAGCGTACCTACATCCTGTACCCTCCTCATACTATAGCTTAACAAACGTTTTTGCCGTTTTTTCTTGAATTTTTTGGGTGCGACTGATTCCTTCCCACTGCATCCGCCCCAGGTTTGAGATGAGTGATCGCGGTTCTGAGGGAGGGGTTAAGGGGAGGGGGTGTGAAAGATTTTTCGACTACCGGAAAGCCTTGGACGCAATCTGGTACAATATTTTGCATCTTTTGAAGTCATATTTTTTCTAGAGAAATCTAGTTTCTAGGTAAGTAATCCAACGTTCTTTACTTTTGGCCGACTACAGTTTTCCAACTTTGCTGCACTTATTGTCGACGATTACATAACAAACGGGCAAGGGCGGCGATTTGTGTTGGCTATTGGGGGAGGGGCGCAGAATGGAAGTTGCCATCGAATCAGAGCCATCACAGTTTTGTGCGAAGCGTACAAGAGAATTTTCGCCCTACAGACCCCCCCCCCCCCCGACTGCATGAAATGGCACTTCTCGGGATCTTGGAGGCAGTTTTGAACCGTACGATACTTGATAAGTGACGACTGACAGGCATGAGCGTGTGAACGGGTTTGGTTGCGTTGGTATAGGAGCGGAGCTCCACTAACGTTTTTAAAATGTTGCCAAAATGGCTTCTATATCGCAATTAAATCCTTTCAAATTGCACTGAAGCCATCTTGATATGTGGCATGATTTCTATTGGCTGGCGCGGACTGCGCCGATAAAATTTTTGCCAAAACAGCTCCCAGATCGCAAGAAATGGCCCTTCCCAGATCTTTCAAATTGCACTGAAGACATCTAGATATGTTAAACGCCTCATATATATTTTCCCACTTTCACGGAACTGCTTCCTCTGGTATAACCTTCCCTGCGTACCAATTTAACCATTGTATGATCGTTGTGACACGATTGAACAATGTACAGGGAAGTGGAAATCCTACCCCCCCCCCTCCTCCACTGACTGGATACGATACTGCACTACAGACATGTCACTGCATGTGTAGGGCAAGTGTACAACTAGAGCTGGTAGGTCCGTGCGTACTGGATTTACACAATAAAATATGATGTAGGCCTACTTCTCCGTGAGCCACGGTCGTGAAGGTAGCCATGGAATTCAAAATAGATACCACATTCGCGCGTAGTCCGAGAATTTACAGAATATTGATAAATACGTCGGTCAAATATGGATTTGAATTAACTTTTAATCACTCAAATCAGTCAGTTTAGTGTTGAATACTATGTTTTGCTTGTTTTCAAATAGACAGCAATTTTCACAGAATCGCGCTAGGGGATATACTGTATTTTTGGCCCCCCTAATGTTTACGCTACTAGGTATTAACCCTTAAACGACAAAAAAAAAAAAAAAAAAAAAAAAACTCAGAGAGAAATTCAATCATGGGTCTTCTGGGATGTAGAAGGGGCCTAAGTGTAAGCTCTGCGGTGGATGCAGTAACGGGCGGATGTACAATGAGTTAGACAGAGAAGACAACGCGCGCGAAGCGCGCAAAATTTTCGAGGATTTACACCGAAAATGTCCTATATGCGACGGATAATGTATCACAATACTTTATTCCATGATACTGTTACACCTCACCCCACCCCCTACAAAATTATGTGTCTTAAAACGTTATTTAGACGATTTTATTTTTTGGGTAAAAAACCATAGGGGGGCAAATGCCTGCCCTGCCCCCCCTGTGGCGCCGCCCCTGCTGTCGGTGCACTCCTAGGTACAAAGTATTGTTCCAACGAATGCAGTCGTTAGAGTGGCAGTTTGCATGAATGACTCAGAGCAGAGACGTGTGATTCTGATATCCCTCCCTGCTCGGAGGTTGCCTAGTGTATCTTGTAAGTATCAAACAAAAGAACTCAGTAAAAGGCGTTATGCTTTTTAATCACTGACGTTAACATGTTCTCCTCGTGTATGGGATGAAGGGAAACTAAATAACCATACATTACAATTGCAGTTTCCGCTCCTGTCCAAACAGCAGCTACCTGCACAGACCCTCAGAGTAAAATGATTCACACAAGTCCTGTTTTAAGCACACGCCCTGCCCCCGTCTCAGCACCGGGGAACTCTCTAAATGTGAAAGAGTGAATTTCACTCTTCGACGATTGCCTACAGTGACCACTCTCTGTTTCGAGTGGAATTCCACTCTGCCCGGAGTGGTAATTCACTCATTTGGAGTGAATTACCACTCCAAAGCAGAGTGAAATTTTCACTCGAAGAAAGAGTGGTCACTGTAGGCAATCGTAGAAGGGTGAAATTCACTCTTTTACATTTTGAGAGAAGCTTTACGTCGCCGTCATAGTTGTTTAACACAGATCACTTCAAGTAGTGAGTAAATATAAGCTCTACTTACTGATTGTATATGCAATACCATTTTGCAAGGCAAATGCACCTGCCACTAGAGTATTTGTAGTTCCAAGCCTTTTTACGAGATCGTCTAGAATAACTCCATTAGATTTTACACTTCCACTAAACAGCACCATTCGCAAACATGTAGTAGCCAGTAATATCCACTTCGATATATTCGTAACGCCGGCCATTTTCAGGTGATGTCTTATAGCCTGAGTGAGTATTCGACTAACGCGGTATGACGGTGCTGCCTTTATGAAGACATTCAAATCTCCTAAGATCGGTTCATATACGGTACTTCAATAGAGCGCTATAAAGCTATGGAAGCTGAACACTTTTCAACTCTTGAGCCGTGTCCATGATTGGCCAGGAAGAGCAAGGGAGCAAGCTTTAGTTGTTCACAGTACGTACCACGTTCATGGGGAACTGAAGTGACGACGCCCTTTATACTGTCTTCAAATTACTGTTCGTAATGAACGAAAAACTCGAGTAGGTAGTCTAGATGACAAGCGCCCTCATTTTTTAAAACACACCCTGTGGAAGCGAAAATTTTACTAACATCTTGACCAAGACTAGGGATGACCAGAATGGTTCTTGTAGTTTCATAGCTCGTGAAATACAAGCCGGCTTTCTACACTCTAACAATTCTTCGTCACATGCATAAAAAGCAGTTTCAAGATAATATTAATTATTAATAATGGATTAAGACACTAAATTGTGTACACAACTACTGGAAAAGCGGGCACCGAACCATAATGGCGTCTCTAGACTTTTTGAAGTGGGACACTGGGAGGTGGGGGGGGGGAAGCGTTGGGCCGGAGGGGCTCACCAAAATAAAGGACATCGTCACAGGAGTGACGCCAAAGGCTCCCCTGTAGGCGGTTTGTCCCAAGGGTTCCCAGGGCCTGGTGGGGTCCAGGGACAACGGTCCATCGGGGGTCCAGAGGGGGAAACCCCGGAGGCTATGGAGTATTTGTAACTTATGAACATTACAATGAAGCACTTGACTATCTGCAACATATCATTGGATGTGCACTACAGCATGCGCACTCCACAAAAATAAAAATCACAACTTGACCACTTTTTGTTAGCGTTACTCACACTAACGATTTAATGATGGGGGGGGGGGGGTTAAATGGGACGACGGATCATCTTAAGTTTTGCATGTAGCTTTAAAAATGAATCCACTCATGCTGCCTAATAGAATCTGGTGTTGAGACAACCACCGCGTCCAGGTATGCCACTGAGGGGAAGCCTTCACATTAAGAGCATCCGTCGAAGGCGCATCTAAGGCTACGGATCCTGGCCTAGAGGGGAAAATATGGAGAAAGAATCCCTTGAATACTTTTTGGTGGGTTTTGGGTGTCTTAAAATTATAAGTACGACCGATATATTTCCTACATTTTCTTCAACAATAAATGAAAAGGGTCTTCAGCGCCCGCTGAGGACACCCCTGACACAGGCGCCGAGTGACCAGAAAATTTTGGTATTGAATTGTATGAAAATTTCGTGCAAGTTTTTATACTCCTTTTGGAGGGATGATCCCTGGTGTGGTGCTTGGCAGCGCCTCTGCGAGGATTCAGTCAGGAGAGCAGAGTTCCCCCTTTGCAAATTTGAAGACACCCGACCGGTATTTAAAATAAGCGGACATTAGCCTATGAGAGTGAAGCTATTTAATTATCCTCATATTTATTGAACACGAGTTAAAAAAGGCAACGAAAATTGAATTTTTTTTTAGTCTTGAACGTAAAATTTGACTAAAAGATAATCGATGTGGGAGTTCTATTGAAGAAAAGGGACTCAGGGCCGCAGTAGGCCCATATATAGCTGTTGAAAATAAATGTTGAAGCAATATCTGTGGATTTCATCTACTAATAAGGCAGACCTCTACATAGTTCAACAGGCAGGTGTCCTCGAAGCAAAATTGTAGTTTTCAGAACATTTTGTGAATTTTAGTCGCATGCTTGACTGATAACGTGACAGTGGGTCCTCGTGTTCATGTCAAGATCGTATGTGTGAACGGTGTGTTTTTGCATGATGTTTTCATTCCCCAAATCTCATTGGGGCACATCGGGGGCACGTCCAACGTTGGAGGCATGCCCCCTGGCGTTGCCACTATCGAAACATCCACACTTGAAGGTTTGTAATGTCACAAATAGCACCAGCACACAATATGCTGGTTTAAATTTACTACTAATCGAAGCACAGTTGAAATCTAAAACTTTTATTTTGATACAAGAGACTACGGTGTGACTTTAAAAGAGAATGTAATGCTAGAAGTTGCTAGTAGTAGGCTATCAATCCACCGGAAACGTATGAATCAGCCAAAGAGTATTCCAGAAATTTCAAAGTTGCCAAATTGTTAATTTGGTTGCTCGAGGGCTAACTGGCAACTTCATTGCAGAATTTGTTTCGTACCGACTGAACTTAGAAATTTCGTTGAATATGACTGCAGTCCAGTGTTCACATCTTCCATATACGGCATTCCATTCTGCAACTAACACAATAGCGCTCTCGTTTTTTAATGTTTGTTTCCTGCAGCAGAATGTTAGTGGTAAAGATATGTTGGATCTCGTTTTAAAGTCTGGGCACATACGGCAAATGCAAGGTCCCCCGATTTCAATTCATAAGGTCCCTGAGATTCAATTGGACAAATACACATTACGTTTAACGTTAGTAATTACATTAGCTTCAATGTTTCATCAGGTCCCTTAATACAGTTTCAGTTTATTCCCTTTTCTGTCCCCCGGGATGTCTGGAGAGATATTTGAGAATCATTACAAGATACATTTGAGCATCTTGTGGCACAGTATCAGAGGTATTACTGCTCAAAACTGCCCTTTAACTCATATTTTTACAAAAAAAAAAAAAAAAAAATGAAAAAATTCAGCATTTAGGTTTCCCTTATTCAACATTCCGTTGTCATCTGTCAGTGTAAGTTTTTGTGTAATAGTGAGGCACTTAAGTACTGTACCAATTTTTTGAAGATGGAAGATCTTGTGTGGCTCTTAAGAGATAATCATTGCTCAAACTTGTATTGTAGTGCCAAAACATGTCCTTTTTAATGAAAAATGAAAATATTGATCTTTTAGCTGTTTCCAGGCAACACCAATGGAAGATTTGTCTGGTTTTAACATTTTCAAAATTTATGTGTGTCTTAAAAATCTATTGTTCTTTTAAAAGCAGAGAGATCAGTAGCTCTAGTTATTCAATTGAAGGAAACAGTGGGAATAAAAAATGATCCCAGAGGCCAAAATTCCAGACGAGAAACAAAGAAATTGCGAATTTTCAGTACCGCTCATTTTATGTAGGTTTGAATGTGGGAGTCGAAATTTTGCCGACGTATTACCTGGTTAAAGGACTGCCATTAACAAAATTTAAGGTCGTTGGAAAATACCCTTTTAGAGAATCTGTTACTCAGATTTGTCCCCAGGCGCTAAAATTCCCAAAATTGCCGGTTTTGGCGAAAAGGGCTATATTCGACAGGTCTAAACAGATAATATTTTGGGGAACACTTTTAGTATATTGTGGGTAAGGTTAGATGAGGTTTAACGGCCTAGTTTCCAACCAATATTGTGGGAGACTGTGTTAATTCTATAACTTTATTCCTAAAAAGTTTTAGACCCCAAATGTTGAGAGCCTTTCTTGAGCAAAATCAGCCAAAATGATCAAAATGGCGGCCATTTTGAAATAGCTGACTTCCCCCTTGCACACAAGAAAAAGATGGAGCACATACTTTTGTCTGATGTCTCCTCTACATAATATCAAATTTTTACCAAATATAGCAAAACAAAAATGCAAACCCCCAAAAAGCTACATTTCGGCCTGGACTAAAAAGTTGAAAGCTGATTACGAATTATCAGGTAAAAGGCTGGCTTTGTGATTGGCATATAGGTTTGTTGGGGAATTTAAAGTGTCTTGATGCAGATCATGAATGCAGGTTTTGTCATGAAAATCTTATTGAATGAAAAATTTTAGCTCTTTGCGAGCATTTGTCACAGTTTGCACTCCATCTCGTGGCCATTAATATGGTAATACCAGGTGATACATGCACTTATTCTGATCACAAAACTTGTCTGAAGAACTGAAGTACATCTCCAACTTCTGTAGGGGCCTCGCATTGATATGGGATGTTTCAGTCTAATTTGAAGCGTAATGTGGAAGGTTGAAAGTACGTATTTGCCGTTACACATTTTTCCAAAACTTTTACGGAGCGCTTTGCGCTCAGCCATTATCGGTATAGATGGTGACTGGTAATACACTTACGACGAAAGCATTCTGAAACGCGCTTTTTAGTCCTTCACCCCTTTTGCTATAACTGTGAGGGAGGTTAATGTGACCTCTCTGTACCTATACTCTCCCTCCCTCCCTCCCATTTCCCATTGCTTGAAGCTGTTCGTCTGGATTTTCGTTCAAAATTAGTAAACATGCGAATAGTGGTCGATCGGCATCATACTCTATAGTATCATTTGGATGTCAGATAATAAGCATCTTGTCAATGCTCCATTTTATATAAATAATCCAGAGCTTCCAGGAGGCTCTATACCGGTGTCTGCCAGTCTTAGATACCCTTTTATAACGCACAATGAAGCAAAGGAAAATTTTCGCTTTAATCCAAGAATGTTTCTGAGGACTCCATTCATGTATTTTTGCGTAAAAACTTTCCCCGAATAGAAGGCAGTAAAGTAGCCAAAAGGGGGCCTTCAGGAGATTTGTTTACAACATACCCTTCTCTTAGACAACATACTCTACTCTTTTACCTAAACGAAAATAAGAATTCACTAAATTATGGACAAAAGAAGGGATTTTCCCTTGGTACACGTTTCTTTTTTATGACTTCGACTGTCGGAAGTTTATTTGACTAACTCGAAAATTGAACTTCTCTCTTACAAGGTACTACAAAAGCCAAAAAATTTGAAGTACGGTAGTCGAAAATACCTAATTCCGTATCACAAATGTTTCAACCAGTGCCAGATTTACCAAGATGAGTGCACAATATTAGAAAAAGGAGCCCCTTGAACCTGGGCGTCACGACTTGGCCGATTTTTGAATGATAGAAAATCCGCAAATAACTAATTTGGCGACTGAATCCGATTCTAGTCACATCAAAAGTGGAAATACAAATTGATTCTTGACTATGTTTTGAAGATGAATGCCCCCAGTGTATTAAGGTTAACCTCAAAAATACGTCACTACACTGCTGCGGATTTAGAAACCAAGGTCACAGTATAAATGTCCAGCGTTCAAGCCGACGAAACCGGCCATGCTCCTAGCCACGCCGTCCTCGGTTGCATTTAACTTTTGGAATAATAATTGCAAGAAAGCTATCCTCTTTGAAGTAATACTGAGATAAGAAACGATGACTGGTGCGCCTGAAGGGCTCCGAAATATCGTTCTCAATACATTTTAATGAAGTTTTGATTAATTTTACATGACAAAAATTATCCTCCTTCCTACACTATATATATATATATATATATAACAAAAAACTAGAAGTTCCTGTAGATCTACCCAATTTCCCATGCAGAAGACTGTAAAAAACAGGACGTTTCGGATAGTTCTGCTATCCTTGGTCACCAAAAAACGAATAATAAAGTGTTAAAAATAAAAATAAATAATATAATAATAAAATAATATAATAAAAATAAAGTGTTATTCGTTTTTTGGTGACCAAGGATAGCAGAACTATCCGAAACGTCCTGTTTTTTACAGTCTTCTGCATGGGAAATTGGGTAGATCTACAGGAACTTCTAGTTTTTTGTTATTGAACTTTCTGCATTATGAAGTTTCGTAACAGTCCTCGTACCGTGCTATTCGTCTGTTTCTGTATTTACATGTTTATATATATATATATATATATATATATATATATATATATATATATATAGTAAGACTATATATATTCTTACTCAGCTTGTCTCTAATCTTATTCTGTTGGTCTTCTGGTATTATTCTATATATCTAACAGGTTTTTACTGTTCTCAGTTCAATCCATTATTACACTGCCTCTTGAGAAAGGAAGGACGACCCGTCCGAAACGTCGAGTTTTAAATACACGGTTTTAGCCAATTTTAGTTCTTGCTTTTAGGGTATTCTTTAAGACCGCTATATATATATATATATATATATATATATATATATATATATATATATATATATATATATATAGTGGTATATATATATATATATATATATATATATATATATAAATATATATAACGCTAATTCCCACCTTAAGGGGAAATTGTTATATCTGCTTGTACATAGGGCGAAAAAAAGATAATAAAATACATAAGAAATAAATTCGCCCTAACGTCTAAACTTATAATTAACGTTATTTCAATGGGCAGCCATCCGTTCGTGTTAACAGCTAGGTGTCCGTAAATTTGACAACTTTGAAGTAATGGCATCTAGTTGGTAAATCTAAGAGGGCGCCCTTGTAAGTTTACGTATTCCTATAGAAGAAGTGTGTGGAAACGTTAAGGCGAAACTTATATTTCACCCGAAAAATTTTTTCCCCTTAAGGTCGACTTTTCAACAACAACTTTCCCCCTAAGTGCCGAATTAGAGAAATATTTATATATATATATATATATATATATATATATATATATATATATATATATATATATATATATATATATATATATATATATGTATAACGATGGATAATCATTGCTGGCGATTTGGGTTTATCAACCCTCAATTGTTGTGGTTCTTAATATTTTCGCGGGCAGGATGGGATTACCTTGTGGGCAGAATTTGGCCAGCAGGCCGTCATTTAAGAACCCAGGTCCTAAGGTCTAGGAAAATAAAGGACTTGGTAGCTTTAGCTATAACTTCCACATTTGTTGTGTGAAAGGACAATAGAAAAAAAATCAGTTGAGTTACCTACATTAATTAAGGTCGTATACCGGCATGCCTTAAAACTATATAATCACAAACATTTCATATGAGAATTCGCCCTTTGATACCACTTTCATCTGGACTTTTACTGCATGAGGCATTTTAACAATCTCTTGAAGGAGATCGCAGGAAATCTGACCCTGGGAAGCGGAATGTCCATGCAACTTTCCTTTACTACTCCTGAAGTAGTTACGTAATACACAAAGTTACCTTTCAAACAAGGAACTTTCTAATGTCATCTGAATGTCACTGGCATCGAAGTCACGGCAGTCTTACTTAAGGGCGAATTTTCAAACATTACATTTAAACACTTAAATATTATTGCATTGTTACTATTCTTTACCGAAGAATAACGGGATACCCATGACTGCATTCAGAAACGACGTCTTCGTTGTCGTAACTCAGGTATTCTCATTCGAAACATATACTGTCTGCGGTTTATTCCTCGTCATTGTTCATACCTTTACGATTCTTCTCTATGTTAGATAGTGCACAACATAATTTAGGTTTCTCGTAGCATTGCCAGAGGATGACCAAAGGTGTTAGAAGTAAACAAACACACGCATTACCTAAAAACACGAAGATGGTAGAACCTGTTATGTCTCGAACGTAGCCTGCAAACGAAAAAAACAGAAAACTAGTAGGATCTCCTATATTTAATAAACTTTTACCATTTTATTGAAACTTAGAACTTTTATAGAATGTCGCCCGAGGATATTTTGAAGGAGGTGACTTTAAAGATGTGAAAAAGAGATTAAGGGTATGGTCATAGGTGGCGAACCGGGCAGGGGCTGCAGCCCTCCTCCACCCGGAGTTCGCGCAAAACCTATTCTGGGGAACATTTAAAAAAAAAAACAATTTGCTGGAAAGTTACAGTTTTGAGTTTATATTTGACCTTGGAAATTCTTGGAAATTCTAGATTTTTGGCCTCTGACGATTTCAGCTGACATATGACAAAAGTCACAGGGGTTTTCTGATTGATTAAATGCAACACCATGTGAAGTATCCAAACTTCCTTACTTGAGATATCTTGTAAACAAGGTTTTCAGAGTTTGATCCCCTGTGACCCCAGATGACTTTTGACCTCCACCATAAACAATAGAGTACTTTCTCTCACCATAAGGCATCCACGTACTATGTATGAAATGTATCCAAGCTTCCTACCTTGAGATATCATATTAACAAGTTTTTCAGAGCTTGATCCCAGTGACCCAGATGAACTTTGACCTCTACCAAAAATGATCCTAAAGGTCTGCCTCTGAACATAAGATATCCTCATACTACCTACGAAATCTGTTCAAGGTTCCTACCTCGAGATACTGTGTTTCCAAGGTTTTCAGAGTTTGACCCCCGGTGACCCAGATGACATTTGACATCCACCAAACACGGCGGTCTTCTACCTCTGACCATAATGCATCCACATGCAAAGTATGAAATCTATCCAAGTTTCCTACTTTGAGATATCGTGTTAACAAGGTTTTCAGAATTTGGCCACCGGTGACCCCAGATAAACTTTGACCTCCACCAAAAACAATATGGTGTAACCTCTGACCATAATGCATCTACAGCTAAGTATGAAATCTATCAAAGCTTCCTACCTCCAGATATCGTGTTAACAAGGTTTTTAGACTTTGACCCCGGTGACCCAAGATGAGCTTTGACCGCCACAAAAACAGTATGGGTCTACCTTTGCACCATAGACATTCACATACCAAGTATGAAATCTATCCAAGCTTTCTACCTTGAGATATCGTGTTAACAAGGTTTTCAGAGTTTCACCCCCGGTGACCCTAGATGAACTTTGGCATCCACCAAAAACAATAACGTTTTTTCCTCACCATAACACATCCACGTACTAACCTCTCACCATAATGCATCTACAGCTAAGCTAAGTATGAAAGTTTTCAGAGTTTGACCCCAAATGACTTTTGACTCCATCAAAAACGATAGAGTTCTTTCTCTTAATATGGGGCATCTACCAAGTTTGACAACTGTCAGAATTTCCCTCCTTGAGATATCGTATAAACAAGAAAAGTGTCCCAAACACACACATACCTACCCACCCACACGCACATACATACATACATACACACAGCCATCATGAATGCATAGGTTTCTCTTCTCACCGAAACCCCCCTCCCCCCAAACAAAACTAGTTGCAATTTATTTTTGTATTGAATGGGACCCCTCTGCTCAGTACCCTGTGCAATGAACCCTAATCCCCTTTAAGTATAGCCCTGTGAACTTCGAAAAAGATAACGACTTTTTGCTAGTTCAAAGTTAGGATGACTTTTTTTTCTATATAACACAATTGTAATACTCAGAGAGCAGTTTGCTCCCTTTTTATGCCCAGAAGGGACTTCACACACCAGGATTTAATGAAACCACTTTCCTTTCAGGCTCTTAATTAAAACAAAGTTCAATTTAACTATTTCACACTACGTGTAACAGTCACAGAAATATATTTAGGTAGAAGTGGCTTTATCCCTGCAGCGTGCAGCGAATTGAAGCTTTGCACTGCACCCAAAAGCGATAGCCTACACACCTGTTTTGTATTGACCGTGAACGTTAGTTAACGGAGCGTCAAATGAATTTGTCTTATTTCGAGAGTTGAGATGGATTGAAAAACTGATTTTAAGGAAATATATGTTTACTGTTGTAAAGCAGATGGAAATGAAGTGTGGACAGGAAATAGTTCCATTAATTCTTAAGGCAAGAAAAAAACACCTACTGTGCGAACTCCAGTACTGATGGTAACGTTACTGTATGTGACTTTATACTGTAATGTTGTCACAAATATGTAATCGACTTTCAGCACACGACTGGCTCGGCCATTATATGATGTTTTCTAAGTTAAAGGACCAAATGCATCCCGCCTGAAATTTCTTCTTTTCATATTGACAGTTGGTGTAGGTAGTATTGTTTGTGTGAGGAAAGTTTAATTCAGCTTAGCTACTGTTTTGAAACTGGATACTTCAGTGGCTATTAGTGCCTATAACTTAAGTGTCCTGTTGCTGGGGAGTCAACTTCATTTTGTATATGTGTGTTTGGGAGGTGTCAGGTGAGGGTGGGGACTTTTTGACTTGAAATGGAATTGCTCTAATGTGGGAGGGTGAAGGGGGAGGGATTTAGCTGCGTGAAGGGTACCAGTCCCTCACTTTTTTAATTCAGACGATGAATCCTCTTGACGTGTAGCTGGCACGTACCGAAGGTGCAAGATCTGACATCAGAGCTGCAGGTATGATGGCGTCTGGGTGCCTCTTTTAACTTTTTGTTGAACTATTCTCTGCTTGCTACAATGGACCATTGCCATTCACCAAATCGTTTGTCTCGAAGGCTGAATATGACATGCGTATAAAATACTTTAGCTGTAGATGGTTGCAATTAGGCTTGGACCAATGTTTTATTTGTAATTTGCTTGGTGCTCCACCTACCAGCAAGCCATCCAGAGTTCGCCTTACGGGTGGGGTACAGGGTACAGGACAACATAGCCACAAGGGTACAGGGGTCTAAGAAACCTTAGGGTATTGCCAAAATTTTGGACATTATACCATTCCATGAGACAGCTGTCTGAATTGAAAACATTCAGGCCTTCTCCCCCTTCCTAGCTAAGAACAGTTTCCAGTACCAGGATGTGGTCCCTGGTGTGTCTTACTCTTTCAGTTCGCCTGCAGTTTTGATTGAAGACGTTTTGCCAAGTAACACTTTAGTCAGAATTTGTTCAGATACTCCCTACTGCATTTTAACAGTATTGACTCCTCAGAAAGGATAGGAGCAAGTACAGTACATATATATTCGACGTATGTGCAGTGGTGCCGTAATTGAAGTTACTGGGTAGCATCAGAATTTATTAGTGTACTTTTACGTATGCTACATGTAAGGAAAAATACTCTAGTCATGTCCCTTGTCAATTTAATTTCAAACTCCAAGTACCTATGAGAAATGTTTATGTAATTATACAACCTTTGACAACTGGTCCATAGTCTGAAATATATAGCTTTTAGATTTTGTGGCATGCCTATAGTAAGGTACATTAGACTAACCTACTGGCAAAGGCGTGGATCCATCTCCATTTGCGAATCGCCGTCCTGGGGAGGGGGTCTAAGGGTCCCCTTCCCATAAAAAAGGAAATTGGAAGGTGTCAATGTGGCAAAAGGTGCCATATTTGGGCCCAATTTAGCTTTTTAAATGTAGCGTCAATTCGTAATCTATGTTATATTACTGGAAAAGTGTGGGGACCTATTGGAGATGTCCCCCTTTCAAAAATCCACGCCCATTACTGTACAGATGATTACTTGTTATTTTTCAGTTATTTGTCGAAAACACAATAACACATAGTTTCATCTCCAAAAGCTTTACTTGGTGAACAACGAGAACTTGATTTCATGTCCGAACTACCTCACCATTTCAAGTGTATGGTGTCTTTATGAACTGTATGTGTTCTCTAGGTCTCACCCCAAAATAAAGTAGTTTGCTTTTCCATGGTCAGAGAGGACTTTGACTTAATTTGAAGAGCTCTTTCAGTTCAGTTTTCTTCCGTTGTTATAATTAATATGCTAGGAAGTTATATTTTTATTTACATACTTGTAAGTCTGCTACCCAATTTGCCTGGCAGACATGGCCACAGGTACTTTACTTGCTACTAGTAATACAATTTTTGTAATATTTAAGTCGTAAAGCAGTGCTAAAAATTTACAAATATTTTCAGATTCTTTCACTGTCCATGGGCAAGAAATGCTATTGCGTAAAAACTTTGTGGTCAATTAGAACCATACACTACTGTACAAAATAAAAATTGTTCAATACTCTACGAATGCTTTAAAAATTACACTTTTTGCTGGAAGTTTACAGAGTAACTTTCTGTGTACAAAATTTTAAGTCATTTTAGTTGCACAATGTAAGAGGACATGAGCCATTTCCCTTCCATTCCTTGCAATTGAAACAAAAAGGGGGGGGGGGGGCTACAAACCTGAAATGAAAGGTAGGCTATGTCCCACTGTAAGTGTAAATTTTTAGGGTAATATATTGATTCACATTCTCTACTTTCATACGTCGGTAACTAAATTACTATGAAATGTTATCTTAGAAGGTAAAGTAGACCTACCATAGCTAGGCTTTTGGTATACCTACTATGGTATATGCACACTACAGTTTAGTAAGGTTGGTGCTCCTTAGTGTTGCCTCAATGTAAGTTTACAGTGAGTCAGTAAAGCAAATTTTCGCCGACCGTAGTACTTCTTCAATTTGCCCTTTGTTTGAGGCTTTTAAATCACATCAGCCTCTGAATACACTCAAAATTTTAATTTCCACAAAATTTTTCAACCCACAGCTGTTGAAAAATGGTCCAATATTTCTTTCCATGGCATTGGGCTTTGCTAGGATACTATTTTCAGAGCTGCTTTCTGTTCCGTAAATGAAAGCAAAATCCATGCTCTCAATTCAAATTTTTGCACAGAATTCTCGGCACTAATTATTTACAATACAGGTTTAGAGGGTCCACTATGCTCTTTCTGTAATGGATATGAGGAAACCATTGATAATCTTCTTGGGAATGTGATTCTACTTTATTTTAGATATGGAACAGAAAATTGGGGGAATCAATTCACATTTTCTAAGCAAGATATTTTCTTTGGCTGTAAATTTTTGTTAAGATACCACTGTAATTTCCTAATTCTAAACGCTAAGTTTTATATTTTTTAAAAAACCGGAGTTTTGCTGCTCCAAAGATATGTGAATTTTGTCACAAGTTTTAATTTACTTTACAAGTTGAAAAGTACTCACAGGTGTCTAAGATTTTTTAATTAGTATTTCTTTACATGTTTTAGATATTTGTCTCGTATCATGTACTTACAGGTTAATGATTATAATGAACCTTGAAAAGGTATTCTGTTATTACAATATTGATTTGTATAATAAATGGAGCAAAAAAATAATTTCCACAAAAATTTGGCAGGATTTCAAATAAAAACTGATTTATTGTTGAGAAATTCAATCAAATTTTGATGCTTATAGCAGACTTCGTTGAAATCCCGTTGGTAAAATCAAATCCGTGAATGTTTGTTTTGGGTAGATACTGAACTTGTTCAAGTCCATTCACTTTGCTGCAAAAATTACTGCAGGCGATGCGTGCGAAGCCACTTCTGCCTAAATATATTTCTGTGGTAACACTATCTTGAACTTTCGCCACCTCACGATAACTTTGATAAGCATGGTAAGGAGCCACGGATGTGAGGCATTCTCCAGTGTGAACGGACCCACCTGATTTTGGATATCCTAACGAAACACTGTGTCCACCCAACTACAACTTTCTGAAGCACGATCTGACCTGTAGCAGAGGAATTGAAATATTACCATTTGTCCCATGGAATAGGCTAAAGGCCGGAAAACGACCTCTTCTTTAAGGGAAAGTATGCGTTGATATCAGCAGTGACATTTAAAGCTGGTATGCCCTCTCGTCGGAATCTAACAATATTATCAAACTGATTTGTGAGTGACGTCACAACTTTACCATTTTCTGAGGTTCAATTGAAAGCCAATCAATAGGACTACACTCGATCAATACTCCGTGTGCTCTCATGTATGCTGAAATGTGTGCGATGAATGCGCAGCGTACTTTATCGATAAGTATCATTAACCGGTGTTCAATAGAACTTAGGATGGAGCAAACGCGTCAAGTCACTCAAACTCCGACATCCATCTTAATACAGTTACACTTTAATCCTGCTAGGTTGTTACTTTTTTGTTGTTTTATAAGTTACTAGCATTTTAGTTTAATACCGGTACGTCTATTTGCCCCACTGAACCATGTTAATCTTGTTTAATTACCCTGCACTAAAATATCTCGTGACATTAAACAGAGGTTAAAATCAAACTTAAAATTCCAACTATTCTTCCCTAAACCCTTTGCATGATACTTTCTAATGACGGTTACATTACTAGGTCAGGGGGGAAATATGAACCTGTCTCTACTTCAAACTGCTCGGTTAGTATACTTGTAATAATTCTTACTCAATAAGAGCCCCTCAAGATTTTGAAGACTCACACCAGCTACACACATGCGCGTCAATCTTTACTCGAAAGTGGGTGGTGGGGACATGGCCACTTCTGTCAAAAATTTACTCTGTAAAAATCGTAAGTCAATGGGTGTATTTCCAAAGTGGGGGGGGGTACGTGTCCCCCTGTACCCCCCCCCCCAGGATTGACGCCCATGACTACACATCATGTCAGTAGCGGTACCTTGTTTATGTAACTTCGTGTAAGGAAATTACTTGACTGAGTTTTCTCTTATCAGTAAAATGCACTGGTTTAACTTTACAGTTTCTGTACCTGACAACAAGCCTGAAATCTGTGTGGCAACTCCCATGAAAAAGGCTTCGTAACTTATTGCGTATTTGTAGTGATCTCTGCATACTGTGGTTGGAATCAAACCAAAAACACCCGAACTGTTCAGTCCCAAGCAAAGTCCGCACACGAACGTCAAAATTGAGACGATGTAATAACTTGAAGGAAATGCGATGACGAAGAATGTAAACCCTGCGATTGGAATGGGTATGAGACTGGATGTACAAGCGTTCATTTTATTAAATATAAAAAGAAAAGTCGCAATTATTCTTCCAACTAAACCACCTGTGCCACCAATCGATGATAAAGATACAGCCTCGACTTCTGTAAGTCCTAACGTAGTTCCCAGAGACACAAGAAAAAGAGCCCACGACACAAAAAGATAATACCCGACAATTTCTACGACCAAGACGAGACGAAATGTTGTGTGCTCAAAAACAGAAAAAGTGTTTCTCAAATATGTTTCTAAAGTTTTCAAAGAAGAAGCATTCAGACCGCTTGAATTTTTATCTTCTGTATATTTCACATTCTTTAGATTAAATTTGTTTTTCGGTGGCTCTGTTGATGCGACACCAGTTACTATCAAGTTCCACATTATAGCTCCAAATAATACCAAAGAATTTTCTAGACCGTAGTTGCTGCGCAAATATTGTAACACTGGTGGGACGGCTGCAATTCCAACAAAATCAAAAAGAGCTACAAATGAAATAACTAAAGGCAGGTTCTGGTCTTTAAAATAACTTTGTAGTATGATGTATGAAGAAAGAGTTGTAAGTCCAAACCCAATACCTATAAAAGAAACAAAAAAGTTAGAAATTCTGGGGCTCTTGAAAAAGAAAATGATAGACCAATACCAAATAATATAATAAAAGTAACTAATAATTAAGATACTGGAATTTTACAGTATCAGTCCCGAGATAAGGTTCTATACCAAAACTGAAAAATTCTGTTATACCTCCATCTTAATCTTTACCCTCAAGCCTCTAACTTTCAAGAACATCCAAAGAAAAGACGACAGACGAACAGACGGACCATCGGGCGAAAGCAGAACCGACAGATTTACAGTTAGACATTCGGACGGACAGACAGACAGACAAACGGACGGACTGGCATAAAAATAGTAAGTTGTGTATGATTCTTATAAATCAAAGTTAAATTTGTGACCGAGTAAAATCTAGAATATTAAGTATTGGAGCGGACAAAAAGTGATTAAAATTGCAAGGGCTTAGTTCATTTCAGCTCATTGCTTTTTCATAAATGGCTCCTTTAAATCATACTTTTTATTTCTTGAACTGAAGTGTTTAATCCACATTAGATTAGTTGTTTATTTCACATAAAATGCAAATATTTATGCGTTAATGAGAAACATGATGAAAGATATTTGTGAATGAAAGTGAGGAAACCTTTTACCATGGAGCTAATACTTGGACAGGAGAAGAAACTTCACAAATCCCTTTGAAGATAACACCGCGAAGGTCAAACTCATAAAACTACCGCTAATCTCTCTCCCTTTGTACTCCATTGAGGATTCAATAAGCTTAAAAGGTATTAGGAACTAAGCCCACTAGGTACATGTCGTCTGCTACATCTTGAAGAGGACATCGCCGAATTTTGCCTATCTCTTCAGCATTAATTGCCAGTCGCTCTTAATGAAAATTAAATTGCCCGTTTCGTCGCGTAGTGTTGCTAATACATAAGTGTTGCTTTGATTCCTTGTTAAACGCTGCTATGTATAAACCCTTACAACATGCGCAATTATGCTGAAATTGGTCAAAATTTAACTGCAAAGTATAGACCTGCATTTCTTATTTAGTTGTCGACAACTTCGTCGGCATTAAATGATTATTCTATTTAATCCATTTGTTAGGGTACCAGTAGAAATGAATGAGGTTGCCAATGATAAGAAGTGTAAATTGTATATGCCAGACAAAAGAATTGAAAAGCCGTAAGTCTCATCATCGATTATTACAGGATTATTTCCTCACGCATGTCTGAGTCTAATTGGATTACCATAAATTAAGTTCAAACTTTCTTCACCTGTCTAGTAGTGCTCTAACACTTAGCTAATCGTTTGCAATAAATGTTGGGAGACTATTTATTCACTTCATGCATGTTCGGGGTATAACGTACTGTTTTTCAAGCAGAGCTGTGTCGGTTCGGGAGATTCCCCCTTTTGGGAGAATCTACTTTTCCTCCGATCGGGAGAAAAATTGGTTTTCATAGTGGGCGCCGCCATGTTGTCTATTCTACCCACAATTCCACTAGTTATTTGTGTACATTGTCAGTGGGCAGTGGGTTTGGAACCCCCTTGAAAGCCACTTCCTAATCGGTGGTTCACCACGCCGTTTTCGAGAAAAACGCAAGGGTTTGAGTGGTTTCGTTCTTGCTTAACCGTGTCTTTGTTAGGCTAGAAAGCCTATACAATGTGTTACATAAGTTTCCCCCATTTGGGAGAGTTTTGGCATTTCCCAAACGGGATAATCTGCAGGACTGTATATAGACGACTCTGGCTCAGAAAGTGTCTGCATGGAAAAAGTTGGAGGCCAGATGATTTATGGTATAATCTGAGGCATTTTCCAAGGATTTTAATCCATTAAATGCCTGCTTTCACCAGTTTAGAATTCGGAATTTCATTAAATCAGCAACAATGCAAGCTATGAAATCAAACATGGGCCTTTTATTTTCGTTAGGGTTCTGCAAAAAAGTGAGAGCACAATCTACCCCACATAAAAAAAGTGTGGAGGCATTCCTCCCCCCCCCCCCGTTCCCCACCATGTACAGTGTGCTCAAAGTGTTCAGATAAGACGTTGAGCATGAATCTTTTAAGGTGCATTGTTTGTAAATGCAAAAATTTACATGTTGAAAGTTTATGGTAATAGATTATGTCGTAGTTCAAGTAAGAAGGTTATTGAGTTTGTGGATAAAGATTGAGCAAATCTTACCTTTGCAAAAGGTTTCTCATAAGCTTTTTCTCTTTGCACCGAGAGTAATGTGTTCCCAGGCCCGTAGCCAGACAAGGTACTGAAGGGGGTGGCAAAGCTTCCAGGGGCGAAATATATATATAAGATCCATATATGGTCCATATATACAAGATCCATATATGGTCATTCCTTGCTCTTCTGGGCCAATCACAGACATAGCTCATAGATGAAGTGTTCAACTTTCATAGCTTTATAGCGTTATACTGAAGCATGAATCGGCCTTAAGTGATTAGGTGGGCCAGAAACTGGACGTTTCAAACGAGTTTCCGATAAGCAGTGCAGTATCGCAATAATTTAAGGATTATTGTATAAACCAATGCACATATAAAAAAATCCATTGCAGCGTGATAAGATAGCAAGACAAGGTTAAGAAAAAGAAAGTAACGAATTCGCAAAGGTTGCAACCAGTAAATCAAGTCTGCGTTATATCTTACGGGTTACATAATTATCCACAAACACGTCATAATTCACGCATACATCATTAACAACAGTCAACTCTGTGGATTTAGCAGTTTCTGGTATCTTCTAGTTTCTGTTTCCTGTATACGATACCAAGCACTTTTGAGATATTGCGAGATATTCGTTGATATGAGCTACATACCAAACTTGTTGACCTTATTGTTTTATACAAAACCTTGAAGTGCGTGCTTGTTGTATTATAACAGTAGGTTTGGTTGTGTCTGTTTTTTTTTTTCTCGACCACGCCCGGTTTACCTGTATAATTTGTGTTGTAGTTCTTACTATATTCTATATATATTTTTTTAATAAAATTAAAGTGCTAAGGCCTTTATTTTGTTCCTTTCGTTCGCTTGGCCTCTAGCCACACCAACTGCTGCTATGCCCACGTGTAGGGGTAGCAGCATTGTTAAGTTACAGTTTAGGTCTGGGGGGAATGTTACACCCCGGCAAGTGTTTAGTTTGTCAAAAAACAATGGCATGGCCGGAAGTTAAAAAAGTAGAAATTTTGCAGGCACTTATAGCTGGCAACACTTACGACCTAAAGTTCAGGTCCAACGCAGCCCGATTGAAGGTTGTGCCTTGCCTGAGGGGAGTAGAAGGGCCCACCGTCACCCCATTTGATTGCTCTGTGGTAGTGACAGTGTTGTACTTGAACTTTGAACTAGAACAGGGCTTGGTTGTGAGAGTTCTCGGGCAGTACGAAACTTTCTCAGATACGCATTGGTGAGATGGAAGACCAGGGGCGGATCCAGGATTTCTGAAAAGGGGGGGGGGCGAAGTTGTTCGACCAGTGATTGATGGCACTATACCATCTAAGCGGAGCGCCACCATCAGTTGGCGTGGAGCGTACAAGAAAATTTTTGACAAAATAGACCTCCCAGATCGCCGGAAATAGCACTTCCCATGTCTTATTTTTGCATTTTCTGCTTCATATAATTTCATGTCTCAACTCTCAACACATTAATTTTTCCACAAGTCATTAATAGAAGACAGTTATCATAGGTACAGTGCCTTACTACAATGCATCCTGTTCAAGGCGTCTAATCAGATCTTTAGTAGTTCATGTTCTAATTTGGTGAATATTGACGGACTTCCTTGAGAAATTTGTGACCCATATCTTAATTCTACTTGATGCCAGGACCCAGGTACCTTGCATTGACATGTGGGTGTAAGTGTACGTATTATCACGTGCATGTTCCCCTCCGCCTATTTTCTTGTTCTGCGTGGACTCAGTGAGAAAGTGAAAATGACCCAAAATGCACGAGACTTGGCAGCCCTATCATTGTCTTGGGGGTACGTCCAGGCAGTGTAATCATGGTATTATTGTGGGCCTTACATACTATCAAGACTGCACTGAAGGCCAATCGTGTCCTCCCCCGCTTCCGCCGCCTATGCGTATAGCATACCCCAAAATTTGGGTAAAAATACATCCCAGATAGCCGAAAAAGACACTTCTAATTGGCCTTGTAACTCGCATGATTTTCCATCTTAATTCTCTCGCAGTGGCGTAGCTAGGATTTTTTGTTTTGGGGCTCTGGGGGCTGAAGATTTTTGTGGGGGCTCCCGTTTACTATCAGAGCCGTATATTAGGATGGCTCTGTTTACTGTCTAAGCGGAGCGCCACCATGAGTTGGCACGGAGCGTACCAAGAAAATTTGAGATTTTAATACATGCCAGATCGCCGGAAATGGCACTTGCCAAGCTTGATAGCAGCCATCAAGAAGTGCAATTTTTGTGAACAAGATGTACAGTTTGATTTTATTTTATTACACATTTCTGTGAGGACGGATTAGCTTAGCTGGTGGGACTTTTTTTGTCCAAGTTTGAATCCCGTTTTACTTAGTGGCGTACCCAGGATTTCTATCACAGGGGGCATGCAGTATGTTGTGTGATCGCCGGCCTGGGGAGGGGTCTAAGGGGAGGGGGTGTCCCCCCTCCCCTTTGAAAATTTTTGAAAAATTAGGTGTCCTTACATGCAATCTGGTGCCAAAAATGATACTTTTTGAAGTAAAATTTGTGTTAAAAAATGTACGTATTTTTAGGAACTAAAAAAAATAAATCGGCACCAGTTAGGGGGGGGGGCATGGCCCAATGGCCTCCCCCTGTGTACGCCACTGCGTTTACTATCTTAGCGGAGCTCCACCATAGGTTGGCGCGGAGCGTTCCAAGAAAACGTGAGGTTTTAATACATCCCAGATGCCCAGAAATGGCACTTGTCAGGCTTGATAGCAGCCCATCTCAACTGATGCGCACTGTCTCGTAAGGTATTTTTCGATTGGCTGATGGTATTGTATCGGTATTGTATCTTATTGATTGTATCCAATCATGTGTAGTAAGATAGTATGCGTGTTAACTGTCCCAAGCGACGTTCAAACTGATCTGCTGTGCGCTATGACTCCCATGCTTCGAGGTTGCTAATTGCAGCTTCATCCTCTATCACTCCACTCTCTGTCCTTCTCTTTATCTCTTCTCCTTTCCGTTTTTTTCTCTTTTTTCCCTTTCATTTTTTTTTTTTTTGCATTTTCAAAAAGGGGGGGGGGGGCCGGGGCCGGGTCGGCCCCCTAGGTCCGCCCCTGAAGACATACTGAATTGCAAGAGGCAGTTCAGTATGGTTCTGAAGAGGGACATTCCATCCTTTCTCTTCATAGGGGGTGCTAAAACCCACATCTGGTTTTCTGTGCAGCGAGCACGAAGCCAAGTCTTGTCCCAATAGACATTGCGGCGGATGCCTGCGGTTGGGGCACAAGGCAGAGAGCCCCAACGAGGTTCGGTGCTGACCTCTGTGGGAAGGAGGAATATGTCTCTGATGCCTACCCACATCGTACTCTGCCCGTGTCAGTGCCGATGTGGAGCCTGGGCCTGAACCCTTGCAAACAGGCCCAGAATTTATGGTGGAGGAACCCACGCCCCTTCACCTGAGGAACTGGAGTAGGTGGCACATAAAGTGGAACAGGAGTTCCTCGCCTCTGAGCAGTTGATGACAGTTGAGGAGGACCTTCAGCTCTCCTCGGACTCAAAGTTTGGTTCTGCAAGTAAAATAAGGGTAGGCGGTGCCACCATCTGAAGTCACCATAGTCGGTGAACCTTGCACATTTTTTAGGAAAGGCCCGAAATCATCCTGCGTGATTACATGCAAAAGATAAAAAGGAGTTTTAAGGATGCCGGGGTTTGAATGTAAAAAGTCTGGTTCTCATGACGTGGAGCCTGGGCCTGAACCCTTGCAAACAGGCCCAGAACTTATGGTGGAGGAACCCACGCCCCTTCACATGAGGAACTGGAGTAGGTGGCACATAAAGTGGAACAGGAGTTCCTCGCCTCTGAGCAGTTGATGACAGTTGAGGAGGACCTTCAGCTCTCCTCGGACTCAAAGTTTGGTTCTGCCATGTCTGATGATGGAGAGGATGGAGAGTCTGCCTCAGACTCTCCACCGAGGGATTCACCCTCGGGGAATGGCTGGTTTGATTTAGGTGGAAGGGAAGCGGAGTCTTTATTGAAGAGGATAACCTCAGGAGAGATGTCAGACCAGGTGGTCCATCACTCTAGGACGCCCACATCGTGCACACGAAATAAAAAGCAATGGCTCCAGTCAGATATGTTGTTACTCACACCTTAAGTTTGCATATAGTTTCTTCATGGGACACTCTTTTCTCTGCTGGCTCAGTGTAGGTGGTTTTGCCTTTGTGTTCGCGTCCGATCCCGGTTTTCGTTTGGGTATTTTCTGATCCGTGCGTGTCTGTTTCCATGCAAGCAAAGAGCACTTGTAAATGTTTTAAATGCCTATTACCAATTCCTTAGTTTCATGTAAATAGTTTGGCTTTTGAGGTAGTTCTGGAGGGGTTGACTTGTAATTTTTGAACATAGCCTAGTCCAGTGGTTCCCAACCTTTTTCAGCTCACCGTCCCCTTTCACCGAATGGCGCTAGGCAAAGCCCCCCCCCCCCCCGTCTATAGCATACATGTCTGTTTACATGCAAGCAAAGAGCACTTGTAAATGTTTTAAATGCCTATTACCAATTCCTTAGTTTCATGTAAATAGTTTGGCTTTTGAGGTTGTTCTGGAGGGGTTGACTTGTAATTTTTGAACATAGCCTAGTCCAGTGGTTCCCAACCTTTTTCAGCTCACCGCCCCCTTTCACCGAATGGCGCTAGGCAAAGCCCCCCCCCCCCGTCTATGGCATACAGTTGCCATGAATGAAACCACAATTATAAAAACACATGGTGAAATAAAGGGGAGTCATACACATACATTGTTTTTACGTACGGGTCCGACACAGCCAAACAACAGTGCGGGATTCAAAAAGCTGACTCTCTTTTGTGATGGTGAATCACAAAGTTGGGGTTAGAGACGGAGAAACTTTTTTGAATTTTACAGATGTCAAAATCCCACCAAAGTGTAGACAGTTCCCACAAGGGCTCCTAATGTGGCTCAGGGTAATGTCTCAATGGGGGACCGGGGGCAAAGCCCCCGAAAGCTCTGGGATATTACCGAAATTGTCAACAGAAGAATGAGGCACTGTAAGTCAATTTCGACTGTCTTTTGATTATCTAATATTTAATAACCTTAAATGTTCACTGCAGATTACAGAAATCACCCATAGAGCTACTAACGAAAGTCCCTTTGATGATGCAAGGAGCTTTTCCTGTGGGTAGGAGGAAGAAGGATTGTAGGGGTGGCATGGGGCTTTAAAAAGACATGTCACTCAAGCTGCCCTACTGGCAAAAATAATGAGAAAGCCGAAATTGGCAAACTGTAAGATTGCATTTTGAAAAACAGTTTAACGATTTACTTGTGTTTTACTTCATAATACATTGCAAAAGTTATCTATTATTTCATAGTTATTGATGGACAGCACGAAAAACCTACACTCAAGGTAAAAGTGGCGGGACAATTTTTAGCCATGGCCCCTTCGCTCACCGCTTTCACCAGGATGTCACTAATGGGAATATGAGGTGCCTCGGCGAGATTTTAAAATTAATCACTTTTAGCTGCGATTTCGTGAAATCTACTGCAGCAAAGATAATTCACAAACTTTTTAGTGCACCTTAGGAGTGAATGTTAGACCTGTTCGACTTGTTGACGTCATTTATCTCCTTTTTAAGGGAACGAATTTTAGAGCTCAGCTAAGGGAGACCTTTTGGAATCTTGTAAGGCCCGGTTTAAACTTAGTTTATCATTTTTTTCAAAAAGCCCCCTGCAACCCCCTTAGAGCTCATCTCCCCCATTAGTTGCGAAAATCCCCCCAGGGGGCGATACCGCCCCGGTTGGGAACCACTGGCCTAGTCACTAGATGAAACACTCTTCTCTATGCTGGCTCGGTGTGGGTAGTTTTCCCTCTGTGCTCAAGTCCGGTCCCGGTTATTGTTTTGATGCTGACTGTTTCGTTGGTTTCTGTTCCCATACCCGTGAAAAGCCCCCCCCCCCTCCAGCTCTCGTCGGTGTAGACAGGCCGGGAGGGTGGGGTGAGTGGGCTGAAGATTAACTTGTGGATATTGTAAATGCCTATTACCTCTTTCTTGGTTTAATGCAAATAGCCAAGGTTTGGGGGATTTTGGAAAGAGTTGCCTTGAAAGTCTTTTACATAGTTACTACATGAAGCACCTTTTTCTTTGCTTACTAAATGTAAATTGTTTGCGTCCGGTCCGGGCTTTTGTTTGCGGTACTTTCTGTTCTGTTCGTGTCCGTTTCTATGCACGTAAAACCACTACTTTTGCTAGGAGCATGCTAGCACGTATATTATTTTTTCAGCCTTTGCATAGTCCTGTCTAGTTTTACCTAAAGCATAGCAACGCTCCACATATTTTAATATGGGCAAAGGTGTCTTTAGACGATAGCTGATGATCATGAGACGGGCCCCTGACCTGGAGTAACATTCAGTCTCAATCTTTTTTTTTATTCTGCATTAGGAATTTTGTTGTGTCTAATGATCTGCTTAATAAATGATATCACAAATTTTGCGCGATTATGCTTGTATATATAGGTAAGATATGAAAGTATATTTCTTAATAATACATGTTTCACCATAAAATAAATAAAATTATGTTAGCCGATTTAGTTTTGCGGTTTTAAATACATATTCAATTTGCAATGCAGTTTTTCACTTTTGTCACACATTTGGGAATAAGCCCTACAACTAGGCTGCCCTGATTTTGATGCTAATGACGTTAAAATCATATCTGGAGGTTAATCGTGTGAAATGTAAAACTATGTCTTACTTAACTATTTATCCAACAGTAGCAAAAGAAAGAAATATGGATTATAGGCTAGTTTCTTCAGATTTCCTGCTGTCTACTTTAGGAGCCTATTACATTGCCTCAGGCAGTAAGAGTTTTGATGGCAGTGGTAATAAAGAGCAAAATGACCAGATCTGCCGTTATGTATCATCTTTTGTTACAGGAAAATGTTAAATATGATTAGATAAAATACCTATAATCTGATAGCGTCCTGCTTAAATATAACCAGGACTGTGGTCACTGGAGATTATCTATACACTTCAAGATTAAAATATTTCAAGCTTAGTAGGTTTGGTTGCAATTCACCAGGAAAATAATAATATTTGAGCAGGATTTCCAACCACTCGATAAAATAACCAAGGATATTTTTATTTCGACCCAGAATTTGTGGTTATTTTAACCAAGAAAAGTGTGGATATTCTATGACCTTAATGTTGATAAAGCTTTGCTAGCCTGCTTTAAGAGTGTATATATGGGAGCATTCAAAAGTTATCTGTTCGTTTCTTGGAATAAAACTCTCAACCTACCTGATATAAGGTATGCGGCATAAACTTGTAAAATGGAAGTTAAGTTGAATCCAAGGTATATATATCCGATACCAGCCATCATTCCTCCAACAACACAAACCTGCCTGTTTGTAAAAACTGTAAACAGTAACACTGTAAACGGAGCTGAAACGTATAAAAGAGTTTGGATAAATAGAGGAAGTCTATGGTTTCGAAGCAAAACAATTTTTCCACCTCCAAGGAATTGAATTTGAAGAGTTGCATGCTACCCATGGTGTCGAAATGTCTGTTTTATCCATAGGGGTAGGAAGCGGAGGGGCTGGGGGCTAACCTCGGTCAAAAACGTGGTGAGCGGAAGTATGCTTTCTCCCCCTCAAGTCAAGGATGATAACCCTTTATTCGTTCTCTCTGTGAAAGATGTCAACATTTTATAGTAATTTTCTTTAAAATTTGCCCTGTATGTTGCACCAAATTGCATTAAAGGACCCTCAAATATTCACACCCCCTCCCTCAGACCTCTCCCCTAGGACTTCTGTCCGGAACAACATTCATCCCCAGTTGGGAACTGCAGCTTCCTTCGCCCATGGGCTTATCGAGCCGCAACTAGAAAAGTAGGTAGATAGGGGATGCATTCAAGAGTGTTCTGAAAGGGTTGCTATCCTCCATAGTCGGCCATACCATTGCACAAAGTATTTGAAATTTTAAGAACCCAATTTATTTGCTCCCATTGGATAATCTGCTAAGATTATTGAAGGGGCATTATCGAGCTTGGGGAGACGGAGAGCCTGCTAGACGACCTAAAAATTTCTTTTGTTGCAGCAAAGAATGTCTTCACCTGGATTCGCGACAGTGCCAAACGAATATAGCCATAATTTTTACAAGCTCACCTCTCTTGAATATACGTGGTTTGGTTTCAGAACCATGCGTCGTTGATCGTAGTAAATTTTTAGATATGTAATATATATATATATATATATATATATATGGGTTGTTCCATTTATTTGGAGGCCAAGTTGTGACATGACATTTTGGGCCCTTAATCCATGTCTCTTGTTTTTTTTTCCTATGACACACTGTTTTAATTTGTCTTATACTAATCTCTTAGAAACTAATGAGGAGTAAGTTCCAATCATGGGTGCAGGAATTATTTACATCCTCAAAATGACCTCATTTTGGAAAAAAATATGTGTTTCACGTGTAAAGGGGGACACCAAAACACTTTTACCCCATTAATACCATAGATGGGTCTCTTTCATAGCACTTAAGCATATTATTTTAGATAATTTAAATATTTCAAAGCTAAAAATATCATTCATTTCTCAATTCATGGTTTTATTTCAATCGTGTGGTACAAAAACATTTGTTTCACGTGTAAACAAGATAGGGGGGACATCAAAATAGATTTCCTAATATTTCAAATTTTAAAGCAGTCAGCAGAATTTTACAAAGTGTACGTTAAATGACATATTAAAAAGTTTAATTCCACAAGATATTTCAAAAAAGGAACTTTGGCAAATAAGTTTATTTTAACTGTCAAGTTTCACTACGTAAATATTTCAGGGGACACCAAACTAGTCTTCAAAACTGAAAACCGTCTTGTGTTTTTTATTTTTAATGAAATTTCTCTCTAAACTGTTTACTGCATGAGGCAGTGCCCAGGCCTCAACAATCTACAAACTACTCAAGAGGATTACTGCATTTAATAAGAACAATATTATTGGAAAAGGAGTAAGAATGTTTCACGCGTAAAGGGGGACACCAAAGTTTACACGTGAAACATCTTTTATAAAATTCCTCCAATTGATGAAACCTCAAAATAACTTGTTTTGTTGTCATAATTCATATGTTATCAACAATTTTATGTTGAAAACTTTACAAAATAAGCCTTTAAACATGGGAAAATTCAAATTTTAAAATGGTAACTCTAAATGTCACAATTTTTGGTATAAAAATGGCTAATTTAAGCTCATTTTTCACCAAACTGGGAAGATTTACTCCACTGACACAAATTTTGCGGTAAGTATATAATCACCTTAAATTGTAGTGACAAAATAAAAACACATTTACCATCATGTGAATTAAAGTTGCCTGGCAGTAGCCTTGAAGTGTATTTTTACCATTGGCCCCCTAAGTTATGGAACTATCCATATATCCTCTTTATAAGCAGTCTAGCGTGTAAACTCGTATCACGATGAGAGTATTGGTGTATTTTAGTACATTATCGTAGCCTATAGGCCTGTCATCATCTTTTTACTTCGCCAAGCCTTTTGGCGTCTCGAATGCTAAGTCGGAAGAGTATTTAGTTTAACTCCTAAATATCTTGCCGAATTACATTCTGCACTGGCTTTATCTGCGGACGTATACATGAAGGACAATTAATATGCATTGATGCAGTGCCAGTAAGATTGAAAAGGGCAGCTCGCTTCATACGTATGCAGGTAACTCCCTGCTTCATGTAGCTTAGTTTATCTTGAAGTTCTTGCCTTGATACAGCTGAGGAAATGGATTCAGGGATGATAAAGTTCCTTCAAATTTATGACTATGCACAAAATAACAGTTCTCATCATGCAGGGACAAATAGCGTTACGCGCACGACATACCCGACATTTGTGACCGTAGAATGAACTTGTTGGTCAACAGGAGGATGGCGGGCTCTGAGACTTAAAATATGCCTTGAATTTTTATTATACGGCCACACTTCCGTGCCTATCAAGTTACCCTACAGACCAGGGTATCCTGCTTAGACAGGAGAGGAAACTTTCAAAATTTCTTTGTAGCGACGATGACACCGACATGATAAAACCACTCAGTCTCTTCTTTATACTGTCTTGAAGATTTAGTTGTTAAAACTTAACACAGTACGTAGGTATAGGTGTCTGTCTGTGCACTGCTAGATACAAAATATTGTTCCAATGAGTGCAGTCGTCAGGGTGCCAGTGGGCATGAATGACTCGGAGCAAAGAGGTGTGACTCTGATATCACCTCCCTGCTAGGAGGTTCTTTTCCAAACGTCCCCTCGACTCTCTGGCGAAGAGCCAAGGGGGAGAAACCAAACATTACTCCCGAAGGAGTTCTGCTCCCCAAAGGAGCTACTTAAACCTAACTGACCAAACCCTCGACCCTCAGACCTCTGCATCATGGGTCTCCCGTCTCGAGGGTTGCGTAGTGTAGCTTGTAAGTATATCAAATAAAAGATCTCAGTGAAAGTCGTTACGCCTTTTAATCACTTACGTAACTTCAAGTCAGTGAGTAAATATAAGCTCTACTTACTGATTGTATATGCAATACCATTTTGCAAAGCAAATGCACCTGCCACTAGAGTATTTGTAGTTCCAAGCCTTTTTACGAGATCGTCTAGAATAACCCCATTAGATTTTACACTTCCACTAAACAGCAACATTCGCAAACATATAGTAGCCAGTAGTATCCACTTCGATATATTCGTAACGCCGGCCATTTTCAGGTGTTGCCTTAAACCCTGAATCGGTATTCGACCAATGCGGTAGGACTGTGCTGCCTTTATGAAGACATTCAAATCTCCTAAGATCGGTTCATATACGGTACTTCAGTAGAGAGCTATAAAGCTATGTAAAGTTGAACACTGTTCAACTCTGAGCCATGTCCGTGATTGGCCACTAAGAGCAAGGGATGACCTAGCCTTGCTCAAGACCATAGTATTATTTGTACGCAGTACCACGTTCATAGGAAACTAAATTAAGACGCCCTCTACCATTTTCACATTTCTGTTCGATGCTACCTAATGAACAAAAAACTCAAGAACGTACAGTCTAGTTGACAAGCGCCCTCATTTTGTAAGAAAATGTGTGAGGTTGAAAATTTTACTAACATTTTGAGCAAGACTAGGGATATCCAGAATGGTTCTTATAGCTTCTTCAAGGTTCGTACAGTTTCCAATTGACAAAATTCCCTCACTTTTCCATGACTTTCAAGGAACCTCAAAACAAAATTCCATGACCACCAGTACTATACGGAAAAGTCATACATCTATACATGCAGTACAAAATGGCAGATTAATCTCATTTGAAGCATTTACGGGGTGTACTGTACCTTGAAAAGAACATTTTCCCGCAGTAGTTTTATTAGAGTTCTAAAACCAAGAATCTGTGCAAGGATCCTCAACTTATTTTTCAACAAGTCCCAAGATAATATTTTTTTTTATTAATTTTAATAATCTGCAGGGCTGAGTTTTTATATATAAAACAACTCAAAATGACCTCTAGATGGTCTTTGACTCAAAATGCCTGACCACTACTCATCAGCCATCATCCATTTATGATTAGGTCCAAGTTTTAGTAAAATTTATTACAGTTTGTGGTTATTTGGTTAGTCTCGAGTTTCTTGATACTTGGTCATAACCAGGGCTCAAAATAATTTTTCAACGACGAGGGCTCTTTTCAGAACGAAATCGCCCTGGCCATTTTTTTTTATGAGGGCTACTTTAGAGATGGGCCCCTCTCAAAGCGCGCGAAGATTTGGAAGTACAAACCGGATTTTACACCTTGACAATCCTTCGTCACACCTGCATAAAAAGCACTTTAAAGATAATAGACGATGGATAATGCACTAAATTGTGTACACAACTACTGGGAAAGCGGTTACCGAATCACAATGGCGTCGCCGGACTTTTCGAAGAGGGGAAACACTGGGAGGGGGCAAGCGTTGGGCCGAAGGGACTGTCGAGGGCGTACCTACGGCTTCGGATCCTGGGCTAGCTGGGAAAATTTTGTTCAATTGCGAAAGACATTTCTGTAAAGTGTATAGTCATACGGTAGCGGTAGGCACTGGGAACGTACTGGTCAACTTGGGGAGGATCAAGAACGAATCTGCAGGATTTCAGGCTGTCGTGTAGGATACGTACATGAAATGGATAACGATCCCCGAAACTGGCAATTACTTACACTGTTCGCTAATTTACCTTGAACTGCTGCTGCTGCAAGGCTACCTACACGTATTGCAGGAATTATGAAACATCTCACGCGTGTAGTAATAAACACTTTTACCTTGGGCACTTGGTCAGTTGAAAGCATGTTGAGAACCCTGGGTTGGCCAACTGGTCAGCGTATGAAAGAATGGTACGTTGCAGAAGACATGCAATATCCCCCCTCCTTCCCTCACCATTCCTTATCCCCTCTTCCCTTACCATTCCAAAACAAGCTGAGCAAAATCAAAACGTTTTAAATTATAATGTCCAGATCAAGAAGGTCTAGACTTGTTATCACAAGAGGCTTCAATACATCAACGAGTGCTTTATTGCCGACGTAGATGGTACAATTCGGAAGGTATTGGCATGTAGAATCTCAAAGAACTTAGAGAAGTATGGTGGTTCTTGTAAAGTCCCCTCCCCTAGCCCGACCTCAAAAGCACGTAACAACTTTTGTCTTTAATCATTTTAAATCAATTCTTTCTTGCCCTTACTAAAAATCTACAGATTTTCAAAAACTTTGATTCTCAAAGCACCGAAAGCAAAGTCAAACACTATTAAAGTTGAACTCGTAGATAAAAAACAATCAACGTGAATTACAGTATCACACTGAAAGCACGTTAAGTATTTCTCTCATCATTCACTGTGATTTCTCGAACATGTTGTAGTCCAGTACATGCAAATTTGCATGCTGAGATTTGGAATACCCCCAACCCCACCCCTGCGTATGGCATCGTCCCCCCCCCCACATGTAACTTCAGGGGGCAATTCTACGCAAGTCAACAGTAACATTGTATGTACACACAACAATTATGTTCTCATTCAAAGACACTTGCCTTTTTACTTTTTACTGGATTCCCTTGCAAAAACTCAAATCTAGTCTGTCTGCTGTAAATAGGTGGTTGAATAGTGCCAGGGGCCTAGCTCAAATTGTTCAGGTTCAGGTAAAGCACCCTTACAAGTGACTCAAGTATAATGGACTACGCCGTCAGGTCAGGGAGTTGTTATTTGGAAGGAGATACAACGGAAAGTTTTAATTTATGCTAATACCCTAAGGCCCACTTCATCCTGAGAAGATTATCAATGATAAGCTATGCATTCGGCTAAAGGGATTTTTTCTTTTATTCGTTGACTTCAATTTGATATGAGTACGCTAGCAACATCATTAACGTTTAGTAATCCTGTCACAACTGGCCTTCTCAAAACAATCCTTTGATGCGTAGTTCGAAACCCCCACCAATTTAAGGGCAGGTACTTCAAAACTAGACACGACTGTTTTATTGAAATAAGCCAATGAGGTTTGCCCCTTCCTATAGAGCAAACCTCATGCAAATGAGCTGCAGAGGGAGAAGTCTAATTTTTGTCATAACAATCTCGAAAGTTTTCCGAAGTTTCCGGAAATACCAGGTATAGAATCATGCTCACATTCATACATAAAACCTCACTGATATACTCTCATAGGCGTCACCGAGCGTCCAAAGACGCAATATTTTTTTCATTTTCCAGCGAATGGCAATGCTATGGAAGTAGCGACAAACCCCCAATCTTACTGCAGATGTAGCAGACGACAAATCCCTTTTGTATGAACTACCTAATCCAGTGTAAGCCCTATCGAAATGCCAAGAAAGATACAACCGACACATTAGTGTGCGACCTTGGCGGTGTCAAATCTCGCTTCAAAGCGATGTATCTCCTTCCAAATAACAACTCCCTGGTCAAGTTTAATGACTTCTTTTCAACAGTTGGTGAAATTAAACCTTGCTAATGAAATAGATGAAAGTAATGTCAGTTTCGAGTCCTATTTAAATGATATTGATATACCAGATACCTGCGTCTTAAATCCAATAAGCCGCGAGGAAGTGATTTCTACTATTCTCAAATTAGAAAATGCAAAATCACCAGGGTGTGATGACGTAACCAATGAAGTTTTAAAACATGTTCATGAATATATTGTAGATCCACTTATTCATATTTTGAATTTATGGTTCTATAAGGGAATTTTCCCAAATAAGGTAAAGATTGTCAAGGTAATACCTTTATGTAAGTCTGGTGATTCGGATATTGTTTCAGATTATCGTCCCGTGTCAGTTTTACCAGCTATTTCTAAGATCTTTGAAAGACTCGGTTATAACAGATTGTTTAACTTTATTAAGAGGAATAATCTCGGATACACCAGACAGTATGGTTTCAGGGAAAATCACTCCATGGCCACATATATGACTGCCTTAAAATTTGTTGATGAAATTGTATGTAGTTTGGATAATAGGGCCTGCACTGTGGCCTTGTTTGTTGATTTATCCAAGGCCTTCGATACTGTTAATCATAGTATTTTACTCAAAAAATTATATAGGTATGGAGTACGGGGTATGGCACTTAGTTGGTTTATAAGTTATCTCACAAATAGACAACAATTTGTCCGTTACAAACTAAGTTAAAGAATCTGATATTAAGGAAATAACTCTCGGTGTCCCACAATGCTCTATCCTGGGCCCTTTACTTTTCATATTATAAATTAATGATGTGTATAAATCGTCAAGACTACTTGTTTGCACTCTTTGTTGGTGACACGGCTGTTTACTGTCGTAACCCTAATGTTAACGGAGTCCTACAAGTGGCATCTTCTGAATTAAACCATGTGGCTGATTGGTAAACTGCAAACAAGTTATCATTAAACATTAATAAAACAGAGACTTGGTTTTGAAAACAGCAGAGTAGATACTCCTCAATTCACCTTAAATTCCAAAGGTACCATCATAAAAATAGTAGGCATCTTCCTATATAGACACCACAATGACCAACTCCCCCATGATCTGAATTCGTATTTTCACCGAAACAGCTTTCATCATAACTATCCTACAAGGCAAAGAGATAATCTAATAAAACCTTTCACACGGACAATGTTCACGTGAGAAGTTATGGTGTGCACCAACTTTAGAATTCCCTTGATACTAAATTACGTTATTTCCCTAATATTGATTTGTTTAAGAAGTACTTTAAACAATTTCTCTTTTCCCTTTATCTGTTTTAATTTGTTCCTTGCGTATTATGATTCTTAATTAAATTCCTTACGATTCTTTGCTACACTTTCTGTACATAGCTATATGATGTTTTGTTTTATTTTTAAAACAAAAGCCTCTTGATAGAACCAAGACTAGAAAAGCTTTTAGCTTCATCTGGTTTCGTTTTTTTTTCTTTTGATACTTACATCATTATTTGTCTGCTCTTCATTCTGTTTAAACAAGTGTATGTAGTACAATTGAAAAATAAAGCAAACGAAACGAAATGGTACCACGTCTTACGACATAAATCTGTTTTACATTGCCACCAGACGTAAATCATTGCCACCTGACGTAAAGATCAGAAGAAATTTAAAAGATCTTACGAAATAAAACAAGATAATAAGCATTTATCTGACACATTTCTTGATTACGAGAGAAAGTAGGCCTACCAGGCTAACTAAACCGCTACTAGACGTATCTTGCCACATGCACGGTGACAAAAGTTGCGGGCCTAATGGTCTTGCTATTTGTGTTCGTATGGTTGTTTTCCTTTTAAAAGTAATTTAGCATGTGTGATAAAGATCAGAAGAAAATTAATAGACCCTACGAAATAAAACAAAATAAAAAGCATGTATCTGAGACACATTTCTCCATTACGAGAGAAAGTACCAGCCCAACGAAACCGCTACTAGAGTTATCTTGTCACAGGTGACTAGTCTTGCTCCGTGACGAAAGTGGCAGGTCTTAGTCTTGCTATATGTGTCGTTTGGTTGTTTTCGTTGTAAAAGTAGTTAAGCATGTGCAGTAGAGAATTATTGCTAATGTTCCATCGGACGTCTCCTATGGACGTATACGTAAAAGTGGAAACAAAATGCATGTGTGAGGTGAAAAGGATATTTAACTCGTCACATATATATTTTGCACAACACGATAGTACTTCCCCACCTTCTGAACTCTCTAGAGAGTTTGTTCGAAAAGCATAACTATAAAGATCATTATGAGTTAACTTCAAGAAATAAGGGGTACTTTCTCAATCAGGCAATCACTTTATTGTGAGACACTGACTTATTGTAAATAGGAGTGACTCATTGTGCAATATCTACGGACAGAGCATCTTACACTCACTCAAAGCATTGTCACGTCAGGTGCACGTTACGCTTACCATGGTCAAGTGGTTAGAGCATCCAACTTGCAGCGGGAAGGTCTAGGGTTCGACTCCGGCCGGGTCATACGGAAGACGTTAAAAATGGAACCTACTGCCATTGTGCTTGGTGCTCAGCATAAGCAACGGAGAAGGGAAAACAAGCCAGTGAGCCACAACTGGATAAAGAGCCGTGGCCGGCCTGACTTAAACCAATTGGTTAGAAACTGAGCCGTAATTAAAACCTCACCTAACTCGAACTCGTTACGCTAACCAAGATGGCTGCAGCCCAATGTCTTCCTTCTACAGTTTAGGCTTGCTCAATATGTTTGGCACACACTGATATGAAACATATAACGGTACAATTACAAGAGACCGTCAAATGCTACTGATTACGATAGGTCTCCAGGAGGTGCTAAGTAGCACATCCTGTGCAGCTAAAATTCTCCATTTACTTATGCACAAAACCAAGTTAAAGGAAAGGTTTAAGCAAAAATTTGATTTTCATATGTAAAAGGGTAACTAAATCTAAGCAATTTGGAGAAACTTCTATTCAAATGGGGCATTTAGTACTCGAGATATCAACAAATAAAGTTCCAGGAATTTGCAGTGGGGGGGGGGTCTGCATGTGGTTGGGATATCAAATGTACACTGAGCGAAGCCCCACCATGTGTATAGCTGTTTTTTTGGCCTCTGATGCCTATTGGAATTCGGGAAATGGCACTTCCCAGACCTATTGGGGTTTAACTGTTATGTGCCAAAATCAGCATTCTGGGCTACTTTATAATCGCATACTTTTTTAAAGACGTACTTGCAGAAATAGGCTGCACAGCCTACATACTTGCGTCACTACCTGGGTTTGATGGGACTGGGCGTATAAAATGGTGAGAGGAAGAAAGCAATATATCGACAAGCGTACAAAATGTGCCAACAAAACGGAAATTTCCCAAATGAATAATAAGGAAGATAGATACATTATTATTTATATTTTTCATTTGACTAAAGATTATGACACAAAAATACCCCAATCAGATAATGTAACAACTATCACTGTATTTTTAAAAAGTTATTAGGCCTAGGCTACAATTAGCCTGGCTATCTATACAACTTTTACCATGGGGGGGGGGTATGCATACCCCCATCCCCCTCTGGATCTGTCACTGCTTGCAAGGGACATAAGAGGATGTAAGTGGCATTAAGCTGAAGTTTCACAATATTTTAGGGTGACTGCTTGTTCCTTTAAAGGTCAAGAGCAGTCGCCCCAAACTTATTTTGAAGCAACAGCTAAATCTCACAATTGTCTTCTTATTTCTCTTCAAAGTATCTTTCATAATATGTTAGGACTTTAAATTTTGCATATCCAAGGTAAACCAATCAGTTACTTCTTGTAAATTTCACATTTGAGGAGAAAAAATATCGTCACATGACTCTCCAGAGCCAATCATGAAACAGGACAGTCTACTACACTACTTCAAGTTGGGGTGACTGCATTTCCCCTTTAAAGGACATACTCGCTGATGAGACGGACATGCTTAGCCCGCTCTAGAGCCTTTTTTAATCTGAGTTTCCTCGTAAGTTTTTTTTCAAAATAGCCTCAGTAATTAAATGAAGTATATGGGCTTGTCACTAATTCCTTTGACCCACTACTTATTTTCAATTGCTTAGCCTGGACATGAATACAAGATAAAACTTCCCGGCCATTGCTCAGTTTTGTGATTACATTACATTGAGACGCTTGGCTGCACACACCTATTTCGTGTCTGATTTAAAGCCCCTGTGGTTAGTCACTTTTGAAATTTGAAGCTTTCAACCAGTGATGGCCTTATCCGATAGGTCTTATAGAAGTCTAAGCCAGGAATGTAGAGTAACTCTGGAGCAAAAGCCAGCGGCGGCCTTAACAGTCAGAAGATCAGTAGTGTCAGCAGCTGTTGACAGGTCCCCCCAAAATTGTGGAAATTTTGGCCCCTTGTTCTATCGAGTAGCCTCTACAGTCTGCAAGAGTTTGTTAACCCTTTGTGCTCCCACATGACAATTTTTGTCATCAGAATTCAGAAAATTATATGTCGAGTTAGGTTCACCCCTCAGCCATGATTTATAGCTTATTTTGTTGGGAACAGGATGTTCTGTCCATTTATGCATTGAACTCCGGGGACTGGGGGAGGTCTACAAGCATAGACAGTGTAGAGTTTGTCACATAGTCTCAGTAGCTCAGGCAGAGAGCACAAAGCTTGGGCTGAATTAGTAAGTTCGTTGTTACTTTAGTTGCATTAAGTAAACATAGGCCCGGGTCATTGAGAAATAGTTGTGTTTACTTCTGGCTGTATAATTTGATTGTGTATTGTTATAAAAACTTCGTTATTATGTACAAGAATTTATGAAGCTTGAATGGTTTGTTTGATGGTCATACACGATATTTTTGCTACTACTGCAACTGCTATTGCTACTGTTATGCTACTGTTACTGCTGTATGATACTGCCACTATTTCTGCTACTGCTGCTACTAATACTCTGTCGAGAGCGCTCGCACTGACACGGCAAAATTCCTCCTTTTTCAGTTTTATTCTACTACTTTAATTGATCTCACAAGTGGAGATTTACCTTTGTAATATTGAAATCGTGGAATGGATGTCTTCATTAATTTGTTAATGAAAGTAATCTTTCAAAATTTCACAATTAAAATCTATCTGGTTATGATCTTTAGTCCTTACTGGTTCTGTCAAGTTGCATGACTATCACGTTACTGTGGTCATAACATTGACTCGCATGAATCAAACATCATTGAAATGCCACATAATCACTATATCCATCACTAAGCATTTCATTCTTTTGCGAGCTCTTTGTCCATTCCAGTTTCACAAAAGTGTTCCTAGTCATGTTGAACAGTAAATTATGGATCTAATGTCAGATTTCTGATCCCTTAAAACAGTTTGGAGTGCAAAATTGTAGTTCTGAATGCAGGGGTGCAGTTTTCAAGAATCCCCAGAACAAACAAACCTAGATCATTGCATACTTTCAAGTCATAAATAAACTCGTATAAGTTCATTAATTCTATTCATGAATACATATGATCAACATTCATTATGAAGTTTGTTGTTGTTTTTTTGTTTCGCACCAGGAATTTGCATGAAGCCAACAAAGCAAGCAAAGTCAAGCAAAGTCGGCTAGTTAACTGTTTCCGTCCGAGGGCGCTTCAGTCCGGCGCCTAACCGACTTCGTCAGCTGGGCAAACGATTTTAGTGGCAACGTTGCATAAACCCCACCCCTCCTATATTTATTGAATAGGTGGATCAACCATGCGTGAATGTTCTGACTGTGCTTTTGTTTGTGTGTGCACATCGTATCAGATATTGTGAATGTCTGTTGTTGTAAATACTTCTACCCAGAGTGGCACAGATCTGGAGTTTATTGACAAGTTAACACATTTTCTTTGAAAGTCTGATTCGCAAGAAATTACATAGTCTTGGCCAAATCCGTGAATCTCTACCCTTCCTTCCTACATTTCGACGACAACACAAGTATATTTTCGACTTGCTGGCGCTATTCCTAACATACGGCTCTGAGCATATATCCTCTGATGGTTTTCTTCCGCAGTGATAATCGGATAACAGATGAGGGCGCGCTGTGTGTATGAGATTTTGGAAGTACAAGATGCCATAATATGGTACTGGAAGAAGAGAACTATCATTGTCTTAGCACAAGACTAGAATTTATAGCGAGCCGCTTTCACTCTGTTTTCAGCATGTTCATCGGACGCCAGTTATTTAAGTTCACTGATCAGATCGCCCCAGGCTTTTATGGGAGGGGGACGGGTAGGGATTAACGAGGCAACAGAGGTGGGAACAGATGAGATAGGTAAAGTGCCATAAGAAAAAGCCGGTGTAAACGTGTGTCTAATCATTCTCCATCCCCTTGACCGGACAACTCCGCCCGGAATTTCCCACTTGAACAATTACTAACGGAATAACTCCCTCCGGAACAATTCGCCCCCATACAATTCCCACCTGTACAATTCCCAACCCGACAACTCCCTCGGATAATTCCTAACCATATGACAAGCATCACTAAGACAACCCCCTCCCCACTCCATAAGAAAATTTGGAATTTCTGTGGGCAGGAATTGTCCGTAGGAAAATTGTCCGGGTTCGGAATTGTCCTGGTTGGGAATTTTCGGGGTGCCAACTGTCTCGGAGGAGCTTTCCATGGGGGAATTGCCCTACCGGGGAGTTATCCGGAAACCGTCAACCGCACGTGAAAACTTGCGCAGGCGAGTATCCAGGGGCGAGCGTTGGAGCGCGCTAAATTTGGAAACACAGAAAGGGCTCCTGATAAGGTCTTTAAAATGCAGGAAAATGGCCTGAAAATCCAGTCACTATGCATGTGAGGGATGATTTATACAGGCTACAATGTTCCAGAGGTCTTCACTGGACATATCATTGTTAAGTTTGTCAGTCAATGGAGGAATGGTTGGTGGTATATGCGCTACCTGGAGGCTACAAGATGCCTTCTAGTGCTAGCAGGGGAGTATCCAGGGTTGAGGGCTGGGCCCTCCCCCCGATTGAAAAAAAAACGTTGCTACACTCTCCCATGAGTCGCTGCACCCGGCATTTGTTGAAACTGAAATCACGTTCCAGGGGTGAGGAAACAATCATGCGCACACGGATGATATTGTTGAACTCATGAAGGATAACCCAGGGATTTTGTTGTTAACTCGGAATGAAAAAGCAACGCTACCCTCTAAAAATAGGACTGTGAAGATTCTTCATGCCAACTGGCTCCATGGTAACATCTAAAACTTGGTTAAAAACTTTGTAAATTACGATCATCAATATCTTTGCGGGAGGAAAGTTTACTCAGGCTAGTAGCCAGACGGGGGTGCGAGGGCCTCCCCCCCCCGTGCGGACCACTGTGCTCCCATTTGGAAAATCGATCGAAAATAAAACTTTTCTATTGTACCTGTGAACAGTGGCCCGGCATGCCGCCAAGCGATTATTGAGCAAAATTTAAAATGATCCAAATGGCGGTTAAAGCTGCACTTATTTTGTTTTTTGTGACAATTCTTTCTATAACTTCAAAAAAATTTCGCGCGCTACCCGCGCCCTCATATTCGGTTTCATCTTGTGGCAACTCCCGCCGTTTCAAACATATTTGATTTATTCAGCGGCAAAGATTCCACATTTATTGTTCTTGCGTGTAGGCGTGATTCTGGAGAAACAAAAAGGCATCGACTCGAAGTTCTTTCCTCTTTTCTCTATCTTTTGGAAAGTTCTTCTTTTTAGACTTGCCATCGTGGCAAACAAATTTTGTAAGAAAAAAGATTATTCAGTTTCGTCTGGGAGCCTTAATGGGTAAGATAAAGTATGAAATCCCCGACGACGACCGTACAGTCCCCTCAACAAATTTCTTGGTTTTGCTCTTAAGTAGGGCACTCTCCAGATTCTTCAGTAAAAACTTGAACTTTTTCAACTTATCTAAACGAAAACAAAACTTTTCAATTCTTCTTCAATATACACCAAAATTTTTTGGCTCTCTTCGCACGCCTTAAATTTTGAGTAGGCAATCCTATCAGCAACCCATTGCATCTGTCAGGGCTTCGAGTAGCTGGCTTCCAGTTCAATAGGGAGCTTAGCCTACAGGCGTGATGGCAAATCCTAGCAACACCCCTGGCTGAGCCTGCTTGCAGATTTTTCCATGGGCAATCATTTTCCCTCAAAGTTTCGGTGCGCTTAGCGGGCAACCCTCACACTCGACGTTATATCACTTACGTACATTATTAGCACAAAAATACCAGTGAACTTTTCCAGCACTGACAAACTAGGTCACCCAAATTTAGAAGTGGGCATCAATTGTTTACATGTTGCATTCTAATTCTTTAAGAAACATTTGCATCGTGCCAGTGATGAATTTATGGTTTGAATTTACTCGAACCACAAATTTATTCAAAAAAATACTTTTTCCATTCATGATAATTGTACATTTCATCCTGTTGCAAGCTGTTTATGCAAAATTTCGTTCAAAGTAAAAATAATAACTGTAAACTGTGAAGAGTTTGGTGAACTCTCAGTGCCATTCGGTGTTCAGCTCAAAGCTCCATGCTAATGCTTCCATCGTATTAATGTTTAAGGCATTTCGGGGATTTTTCCTCAGCCTGGATCCCACCAAAATTATACTGAACCACACCAGGGCCTTATGGCAGTCCATGGTCCCCTCACCGTCAGAAAAAGCACCCAGTTCTTCATCTATGCTTACGGAGCTGAAGAAGCATCACCGTGATCATAACCTTGTTCTGTTCCCTGGTGAGACTTTCCACGTCGCTGTATCGCCAGAGGAGGGGACACTGCCCCCCAGAAAGGTGAATTTTCGCGCGCACGTGCACACGTAGGTCCGATTTCTTGAAACTATTCGTGAAGGGCTTGAGATATTATCCCATGTGGTTTCCACAAATTGCCATCATCTGCTGGCATCACTAGCTATACAAACACGTTCTTCTTCAGTGCCCCTTTGTGGTGCTGGTGCCCTCTGTGTCAGAATTCCTGGCTACGGGCCTAAGTTTACTGTAATACTGTAGACTATGTTCACTGTAGACTGAATACTAGCTAGAAGTATTTCACATAAAGGGTCCTCAATGCTTGGAATCAAATGCCATCTGAAGATTTTGACTGCAATTCCATATGGTACCGTCAAGTCCTATCTTACCAAAGACTGTTTGAGCGTTGTAAGTAGTATGAGCTTTGACAGCAGTAAAAGCATTGACTATAAAAATCCTTTCAGTTCTAGAACTATAAAGGGAGTGTTTACGAAACCATGTATGACCAGGAAAAGTACGGTTTTCGGTTTACCGTTTTCCCCATCTGAACGAGCATTTCAAAAGAAACCAAATTTGATCGAAGATGTTAAGTTGGTTAGCCATCCGACGTGAAATTGTAAGTCACAAGCCATATAGGCGTCTACTATATTTGTGGTCGCTTAGCGTCGTAAAAAAGTGCCCTTCAAAGCCTGAATTATTATTATTTTAAAATGAGTGTGGACATTACTTCCACAATTTCTCTCCTTTCAACAAAAGAGACTAGTAGTTCCGTTAGAAAAAGTAACACGATCAGAGTTGCCAAGAAAATTCAAAACAGCTCATATTTTATCCCTAGCATAAAAATTACAAAGCATTAGAGAAAATTTCCTTTCATTACGAATTCTAAATGAAATTTTTAAACAGTACAGAGTACTGAAATACAAGGACCCTTATGCATCGGACACGGCAAAAAGAAGTCCATTAGCTATACAAACTCCCACGGAAACTTTACTTGCTTTGGGCGAAAACACCCTGCCTACCCATTTGATCCTTGGCTTAACCCTTAAGAAAGTACCAGTACAAAAACTCCAGGTCATGTTTCCTTATATATAAAAAATTGGGTGGTTGGGGGACATTTCAATTGATCCATCCTTGCAGAGATATTAATTCTACACTAGGCTAGCCGTCAATATTTCAAGGGCTGTATTGTATGGTAAAATTTTCGGCCGAGGAGATCTCTTAAATTCTGGGGGCACTTTACTTTTGTATGTAAGTCAATTGAGAAATTTGGCTGTATAACGTGCTATAAGTATGTTCATAACTACTAACCAATTAGATTTGGCCAAGTCTCTCATAATTCCTTCGCCATAAAGTGACCTCACGGAATATGCGATATCCACGTCTCTGCCCGATTTTAGTATGATCGTTATGCCTGCATCCGTCTTTCTCTTACAAAATAGTAAAAAAAGTAGCACTCCAGTCTTTCCCATCCATCTCTTCTCACAAGCGATACGGAGAGGCAATGGGGTCGCCAGGGGGCATGTGCCCCGAACGTTGGCGATGCCCCCAGTGTACCCCCTAAATGAGATTTTGGGTATGCATAAAACATACCCAAATGCACCATTCACTCATATCTCTATATGAACACGAGGACCCACTGTCACTTCATCAGTCAAACATGCTGCCAAAATAGCCCAAAATGTTCTCAAAACTTTAAATTTTTCGGTGCGCTTCTCGCACAGCTATGTGACGTTGAACCATGTAAAGGACTGCCTTATTACGAGATGTAAGCCACAGCTATTGTTTCAACATTTATTTTCAACAGCTATGGGACTACTGCTGCCGTGAGTTCTCTCCCTTTAATACCATTCCGACATCGATTATCTTTTAGCCACATTTTATGTTCGAAAACTGTGAAAAACGCAATTTTCGTTGCCTTTTTCAACGCGTATCTAAAATTAAAAGGATAATTAAGCTTCACTCTCATAAACTAATGGCTGTTTATTTTAAATACCGGTGTCTTCAAGTTTGGAAGAGTAAACTTTGCTCTCCTGATCCCCTCTGAGGCGCAGCCAAGCACCACACCAGAGTTTATGAAGTGGTAACATCTCCGAAAGGAGTATAATAACTTGCACGAAATTTTCAAAGATACTCAATACCTGAATTTTCTGGTCACTTCGCGTGTGCACCAGGGACGGTCTCAGCGGGCGCTAGCCACACTTTTTCATTTATTTGATGAAGAAAACACAGAAAATATATCTGTCATAAGTATAATTTTAAAGCACCCAAAACCTACTGCATGAAACACATTCAAGGGCTTCCTTTTCCAATGTTTTCCCGCTTGTCCCGGATCCGAAGCTGCACCTTCGATGTTCTAATGTGAAGGCTTCCCCCCAGTATCATACCTGGAAGTTAGTTTTCTCAACATTAAATCTAGTATAAGACAGCATGAGTGGATTTATTTTTTACAGCCCAACGCAAACCTTATCCGTCGTCCCTACTCACAGCCTCCCCTTTCATTAAATCGTTAGGGTTAGTAAGGCTAACAACAATTGGTCAAATTGTGATTTCTATTTTGTGGCCTTTTTAGTGCGCATCCAATGACATTTTGGTCACAATATATAAATACCCCGGAGCCTCAGTGGGCTTCCCCCTGGACCCAATGGAGTCTTGTCCCTGGACTTCACTAGGGGCCCTACAGGTGGCCCCTATAACGCCCAACGCCTATCGCTGCACGTCACGGGACGCCTCTAGAGGTGCTCACTCCTCCATTTGGTTTTGCCCCCGGGGGAACGCTTGAACCCTCAGTGCACACCATTTCGAAAAGCCTGACGAAGCCACTGTGGCGGAAGAGAGCCAATGTGGGCCTCCACTATGTGTGTATATATATATATATATATATATATATATATATTATATATATATATATATATATATATATATATATATATATATATATATATATATAAGGTCAAAGTACTGCGTAGATTTCGCTAAAGTTTCCAAGCAGATTATTTCTTTCTTTGAACAACGCCAGTATCCACAAAGAGTGCTCTCTTATGCCCTGAAACGCATACAAGGAATTGATAGAGCCTCTGCCCTTGCCCCCAAAACTGACCATACACCCACCAGACGTATCCCGTTGGTCCTATCCTTTCACCCATCTGTAACTCCCATTGTACGTGCCAATTATAGGAATGTAGAGACCTCCGTCATGACCCATCCACCCGTGACCATTTCTCTGAACCCCGATCACAGTATTCAGAATTGAAAAGAACATATCTAAGCACTTGGTCAGTGCCTCTCAACCTCAAGCAGTAGTGCCTAACACCCCAGGAACTTTTCCTTGCAACCGTGGGAGATGCAATACTTGCCCGGTGGTCAGTTATGACAAAAACTTTCCATTGTGGGCCCAACAACAACCGGTTTAACGTTCATCAGCATTTTACCTTTACTTCAGCCATGTTGTTTACGTTCTCGTATGGAAACGCTGTAATATACTGTACGTGGGAGAAACAAAACGTCGTCTTGCTGACCGAGTTACTGAGCACCTGAGGTCAATCAAACAGAACCTCCCAGGGTTCCCTGTAGCCACACACTTCAATCACCCGTCAACATGCTCGATACGTGACTTGATGGTTTCGGCGGCCATCTCGTGTCGAGGTTCCGATCATGACCGCCTAGCTGCCGAAAACCGCCTAATCATGAAACTTGGAACCCTGTCCCCACATGGTCTGAACGTTAGACTTGAACTGTTATAACGCAGCAATTCCTGCATTGTTTTGACTTGTGGTAACCACTTAACACTGTCTGTTTTCCTAGCAGGTTTGACCGTGCCCAACTTTATTGTGTATTTTTTTAAATTGTACGTTTGGCCGTGTCAACGATTAGTTGCATTTTTGCCACCTGATGAAGGGTTTAAACCCGAAACGTCGTGGAATTTTTCACAAACTTTTAGCACTATTTACTACTTCTTTTTTACCTATATATATATATATATATATATATATATATATAACATGGTTGTACAGGTAAACGTATACCGTGTGCTGGAAGCTGAGTTACGAAGCAATAACAGCAAAAGATAACACTGAAATCCAACAAGTATTAGTAGCACGTAGGTGTATTAACGTTTCGATCGTGCTACTAATACTTGTTGGATTTCAGTGTTATCTTTTGCTGTTATTGCTCTCTCTCTCTCTCTCTCTCTCTCTCTCTCTCTCTCTCTCTCTCTCTCTCTCTCTCTCTCTCTCTCTCTCTCTCTCTCTCTCTCTCTCTCTCTCTCTCTATATATATATATATATATATATATATATATATATATATATATATATAATTTATATATATATATATATATATATATATATATATATATATATACAAACATACAAATACCCCCGAAATCTCTGGTGTATATATATATATATATATATATATATATATATATATATATATATATATATATAATAGGAACAGGATATAATGCATCCATAGAAAGGTGCTCAATGGTATACAGAGCATGATATAAACAATAAACTGAGTCGGACTAATACATAATATAGTATATAAATCACATCAAATTTGGTTTTGAAGAGCTGAAGATTATTGAATCATTCCACTTAAGTTTTTGCAAGCAGATACTTAAACTTAAAACAAGTACTCCAAATTGTATGATTTACGGTGAACGTGGCAGATATAAATTAGCTAAAACAATCGAAACTAGAATGATTACTTTTTGGGGCAGAATTATTAACGGGGATAGTAATAAATCTATTGTACAAATATTTAAGGGTTCTACACGAAAAGGATTATCTACTCATCTCCTTGGATTTTAAAAATTAAAAGTGTCTTTGAAAAGATAGGTATGCCATTTATTTGGGACAATACGAGTTTTTATGCGGGGAATGATCTACGTAATACTGTTCTCTTCAGTCAGACTTGGCTGAAGAAAACTACTGATCAAAGACTTAGTTACATTTATATGCAGGAATGGTGTGCCGAAGTTAATAGTAATGCCCACTGTAAAGTTTACCGTATTTTTAAAACTACCTTTACTTTTGAAAATTACAGCGTAATTTTGCGTAACAGGTTAAACTTTTGTCGGATACGTTGTAGTAAAAGTAAAATTCCTGTCGTCACTGGCAGTAAGATAGTATAGGTATAGAAATTTTGTACACTATGTAATGAAGAAAAAATAGGCGATGAGTTTCACTATTTCTTTGAATGCCGGTCATTTTCCCAATCAAGAAAAAATATATGGTTCCTTATTTTTATAGAAACCCCAACACTTTGAAAATGAAAAATTTATTTCGGTCCAAAAGCAAGAAGACTTTACTTAATATTAGTTTATTCTGTGGTGAAATCCTCAGGCGTTTTAGATTCTAAGGTGATTTTGCTCATCAGTCCTTTACCTTGTACTTAGTTGGCGCCCATTTGAGATATGACTCGGTTGAGTCATACTCTAGTTAATTAAACACTAAATTGTTTATCTTTAGTGTCCGGGATTGTGATCATTCGCTAGTGTTTTATCTGGTAGCTATTCCTTCCTTTTTTCTGTTTACTTTTTTCTTATTATTTTGTTAATGTATACTGTTGTACTTTGTAATTGGAATATCTTATTATCTTTATAAGTTTCTTATACCCCGTCAGGGGAAGTGAAGAGAAATACACTGAACTGAACTGTTTCGTGAAGGAAACATGCCTTCACTCTTCAGGTGATTGAGTGCGACTGAAGAGTATATAATGAACAAGAAAAAGTAACAAGTGGTCTGTTCATGTATTAACTTGCGTCCTAAATCTTGCGTGCGTGCGTTTGGAATGTAAGAGAAACTTATTTGAGTGTCTGCATTTGGACATGAGTTCTGAACGCTTATTGAGGGAAGCCTCTGGAGGCTTGTACATTAAATAAAACTTTTCGTATAGGCATAGATTGCATCGGTTGGTTGTAGTATTGTAAGGTTTAGCGCGTTTTAGTATTTTCCATTTTATGTCGAAGTCGATGGTATACCCTTCAGTAGCACCAATCACCTGAAGAGTGCAGGCATGTTTCCTCCACGAAACAGATTTGTCGTGATTTATACACTATACTATGTGTTAGTCCGACTCAATTAATTGTTTATATATATATATATTCATGTTTTTCATGCTTATCTATATATATATATATATATATATATACATATATAGGTCGATAAAGGTTGTAAAAAGTCCTAAAAGTTTGCGGAAAATTCCACGACGTTTCAAGTATAGATTCTTCATCAGGTGGCAAAGAAATGCAACTGAATAACAATGAAGTAGAAATAGAGAAAAACACATTGAAAAAAGGCACGGAGAAACCGGTCGTACGGAACGAATACGGACTAAAAATGCGAATGGAGGCTGAGTAAAACTGGTAAAAAAAATAATGAAAATGGGAACAAGTTAAAAAGGTCCATTCTAATGTTGAGACCGTGTGGGGAGAGGGTCCCGAGTCTCATGATAAGCCGACTTTTGGCGATCTGACGATCACGGTCAGCATGGGTGTCAATCCTGGGGGGACGGGGGGGCAAGTCCCCCCACATTTCGACGGGTGGGGGACACAATATTAAATGTCCCCTCCCCCACACGTTTGCGTAAAAGAGTAGTGTCGTGGCTCTATTTGACTGGCTTTTGAGTGTCATGGAAGTTTGTTGGGCAATTGTTAAGTGTATCGATGCAGATTCTGAATGTAGATTACGTCAGGGAAATCTTATTTAATGACACTTCGCGCGCATGCGTCACGGTTTGCACTCCTCATGACCATTAAAAAGGTAATTATAGATGGAATTATTCTGATCACAACACTTTCCGAAAACAGACATAGATCTCCAAACATCTGTAGGGGCCTCGCATCAACATGGGATCATTCAATCAGTTGCGTACGCAGAGGGGAGGGCCATTCGGCCATGCCCACCCTCACTTATTCCGATTTTTTTAAGTTCCTAAAAATACGTAAATTTACTCCAAAAGGTAATATATTTGGCACCAGATTGCATGTAAGGACACCCAATTTTTCAAAATTTTTCAAAGGGGAGGGGGACACCCCATTGGGCGATGCCCCCCTCACTGATTCCGATTTTTTTTAAGTTCCTAAAAATAGGTTATTTTTTAAACACAAATTTACTTCAAAAGGTAGCATATAATACACCAGGATGCATGTAAGGACGCCGAATGTTTCAAAATTTTTCAAAGGGGATGGGGACACCTCATTGGGCCATGTCCCCACTCACTGATGCCTATTTTTAGTTCCTAAAAAACGTAAATTTTTAACACAAATTTTACTTCAAAAGGTAGCACATTTGCTACCAGATTGCACGTAAGGACATCGTATTTTTCAAAATTTTTCAAAGGGGAGGACACCCCATTGGACCATGGTCCCCCTCACTGATGCCTATTTTTTAGTTCCTAAATATACGTAAATCTTTTAAAACAAATTTTACTTCAAAAGGAAACATATGTGGCACCAGATTGCATGTAAGGACACCTAATTTTTCAAAAAATCTCAAACGGGAGGGGGACACCCCTCCCCTTAGACCCCTCCCCCAGACCAGCGGTCACACAACATACTACATGCTCCTCGCCCCCTTGAAAGAAATCCTGGGTACGCCACTGCATTAAGTCTAAATTGTAGCATGATGTGGAAGGTTGAAAGGACGTTGTTGCCGTTAAACACTCTTCAAACATTTTTACCGAGCGCTTCGCCGAAGCTATTATCGGTATAGATGGTGATTGTTAATACACTTACGACTACAAAGCATTCTGAAAACGCCCTTGCTAATCCTTCACACCTTTGCTATACTACGATCAACTCCAAAAATACCCCAAAGATAGCACCATTTTGCATCTAAGCAACCTTAAATTAACAAAAATTTCTCAAAGGGGAGGGCTACGCCCCCTCCCCTTAGACCCCTCCCCCAGGATGACACCTTTATATAGTGACAAAGAAAGGATCCCCACTGCTATATACAAACGCAGGGTGCATAACAAAGTGCAATTTAAACGCCTCCACTCAGTTGGAAAAAACATCCAGCCGGTCGGAATTTGGGACCTTCACACTCCCAAATATATCACCCTAGCAACGGGCCTGGTCGGGTCCATGATCTCCGACAACTTGATGATCCACGCTGCGAAGCATTGTTTCAGTATTTTGGGACATGGCGAAAAAACATCTTGAAGTAATTCCGTGGACTCCGTGTATTTCACCTGGCAGATCATTTATGACTGTATGATGGTCATGTTAACTTTGAAATGATAATTCTTATTAGAATAGGACGTCAGTCATCATAAGGGGGGGGGGGGGAGGAAGGGCCTATAGGAAAACGCCCCCTCTTCAAAACTAAAGGGACTGGTTTGTGGTCATGTATGTCCCCCGCCAAACACACACACACACACACACACACATTTGAATACGGATTGACGCCCCTGACGGTCCCCAAAAGAAAAAAACAGTTGAGAATTTTCAACTGGTTCCAACTGGAAGCAGTTGGAAAATTTCCAAGCTGTGTTTTTGGACCAGTTGAAAAAAATTCACAACTGTTTCCTGTTGTGATCATGTTTCTAAGCTGTGTTTTTGGACCAGTTGGAAAAATTCACAACTGTGTCCAGTTGTGATCATGTTTCCAACCGTGATCATGTTTCCAACCGGGATCAACTGTTTTCAACTGAGAACCCTTTTCCAGTTAAGTTGAACTGGATCCAGGAGAACGGGCACCCAATCAATGAGCACCCTTAAGCCACGAATGTGTGGCTCAAAGAAGGGTAATTCAGACGTAATTGGTGAACTTCGAAATGCATTTAAGCATTTTGCTTTTTTTCCAAAAGTCCCCTGACTCTCTGGCGAAGAGCCAGGGGCGAAAACCAAACAATACTCCCGAAGGAGTTCTGCTCCCCGAAGGAGTAACAACGTCCCCAAGGGACAAACTTTGACTTAACTGACACCACCCTACAGTGGTCCCGTTCTAGACTGGCTGAATAGAACAGGTCCCACCTGGGAGCTCCGCCGTCGTGATCACGGATACTCCTACGCGGCCAGGTAAGTATCTCCGCCGTCGTGATCACGGACACTCCTACGCCAGGTAAGTTTCTTTTTCCAAAAGTCCCCTGACTCTCTGGCGAAGAGCCAGGGGCGAAAACCAAACAATACTCCCGAAAGGAGTTCTGCTCCCCGAAGGAGTAACAACGTCCCCAGGAGACAAACTTTGACTTAACTGACACCACCCGGCAGTGGTCCCAGGTAAGTGAGCTTTTTAAGTGCATCGAAACGGCACATACAAACAAAAAACAAAAAAACTCAAACCGGATCGGACAGGAACATAAAAGCAAAACTATCCACACACCACCAAATCAAACAGAAAAGTATGTTCATTACAACAATAGAACCACACACACACTGACAACCCAATACCCCACAAACCAACCTCCCCCCGCCACCCTTAACCAGCAGTGGTCCCAGGTAAGTATCTTTTTTCCCAAAAGTCCCCTTACTCTCTGGTGAAGAGCCAGGGGCGAAAACCAAACAATACTCCCGAAGGAGTTCTGCTCCCCGAAGGAGTAACAACGTCCCCAAGGGACAAACTTTGACTTAACTGACACCACCTGACAGTGGTCCCGTTCTAGACTGGCTGAATAGAACAGGTCCCACCTGGGAGCTCCGCCGTCGTGATCACGGACACTCCTGCGCCAGGTAGCTATAACCACACAGTATAACCGTGTTTTCCATCTTTTTTTTTCCAAAAGTCCCCGGACTCTCTGGCGAAGAGCCAGGGGCGAAAACCAAACAATACTCCCGAAGGAGTTCTGCTCCCCGAAGGAGTAACAACGTGTTTTCCATCTTTTTTTCCAAAAGTCCCCTGACTCTCTGGCGAAGAGCCAGGGGCGAAAACCAAACAATCTTTTTTTTTTTAAAAGTCCCCTGACTCTCTGGCGAAGAGCCAGGGGCGAAAACCAAACAATACTCCCGAAAGAGTTCTGCTCCCCGAAGGAGTAACAACGTCCCCAAGGGACAAACAGTGACTTAACTGACACCACCTGACAATGGTCACGTTCTAGACTGGCTGAATAGAATAGGTCCCACCTGGGAGCTCCGCCGTCGTGATCAGGGATACTCCTGTGCCAGGAAAACCAAACAATCTTTTTTTTTTTTTTTCCAAAAGTCCCCTGACTCTCTGGCGAAGAGCCAGGGGCGAAAACCAAACAATACTCCCGAAAGAGTTCTGCTCCCCGAAGGAGTAACAACGTCCCCAAGGGACAAACAGTGACTTAACTGACACCACCTGACAGTGGTCCCGTTCTAGACTGGCTGAATAGAATAGGTCCCACTGGGAGCTCCGCCGTCGTGATCACGGACACTCCTGCGCCAGGTAAGTTTTTTTTTCCAAAAGTCCCCTGACTCTCTGGCGAAGAGCCAGGGGCGAAAACCAAACAATACTCCCGAAGGAGTTCTGCTCCCCGAAGGAGTAACAACGTCCCCAAGGGACAAACTTTGACTTAACTGACACCACCTGACAGTGGTCCCGTTCTAGACTGGCTGAATAGAACAGGTCCCACCTGGGAGCTCCGCCGTCGTGATCACGGACACTCCTGACACCACCGCCGTCGTGATCAGGGATACTCCTGTGCCAGGTAAGTTTTTTTTTTCCAAAAGTCCCCTGACTCTCTGGCGAAGAGCCAGGGGCGAAAACCAAACAATACTCCCGAAAGAGTTCTGCTCCCCGAAGGAGTAACAACGTCCCCAAGGGACAAACTTTGACTTAACTGACACCACCTGACAGTGGTCCCGTTCTAGACTGGCTGAATAGAACAGGTCCCACCTGGGAGCTCCGCCGTCGTGATCACGGACACTCCTGCGCTAGGTAAGTATCCAGGTAAGTACAGGCAAGTCCAAAACCTTTAATATATTACATGTTAAGACATTGCTGTGCTGTGCCAAGTCTTATGTATTTAGTATGTAGAGATTGAGATATACTTACCATAACAAAAATGATAAAAACAAATCAGTAATAGGCTTACCCTGTTATAAACTGTTAAAATGTGTTAATTGCAAATTTTGGAAATAAAATTTAAAAATGGAACCATCACAAAACATCCTACAAAAGGACTGAGCTGATAAGATGCATTTTACCTCGATTATGCAAATTAGGTAAAGCCAGTTGAATATGACCAGTTGGAAATGGTTCAAACCAGTTGGAAACAGTTGAAACCAGTTGGAAATTATTCCAACTGGTTTGACATGCCATTCAAAATTTTCCAACTGGTAACAATAATTACTGGAACCAGTTGAGAATTTCCAACTGTTATTTCTTTCTTAGATTCAACTAGACTTAAAGAGATTCTCAAATGATTCCAACTATTTTCAACTTCGACTGATCTCAACTGCTCTCTGAATTTTCCAGCTGTTTCAACTGTTTCATAACAAAAATGCAAAATAAATAATCTTCCATTTCAATGTATTGTTTCATGTCAATTTAATATAGGCGATCCAGTAATATGGAATACATGTATAGTCAGGACCGTTCAGTCCAATTAAGGCTTTATTTAACTTCTGTTGTCTTCTATTTTCTTCACTGAATGCAATAGTGGAAAAGTCACATAAGATATATATTTAGAAAGCTCAGTTAAAAAACCAGGTTCAAACTGTACTATGAACGGTAATGTAGGGGCGCGGTAGTGTGATGTAGAAGAACAGGGTAGCACGTTATATGCAATATAAGTACGGTAAAGAATATAAGTAGTCTTATAATAAAATAGCCTAAAATTCACAGACAATCAAAAAAAATATAGTAAGAGAAAATGATCAATACTTCAACAACACCTTAACCACTCGACAACTCAACTCTTGGTACCCCCAACTAGTGCTGTTCTCATTCGCACAACTTGACACTACAGGGGCATGGCTGGAATCCAACTGTACTCATCAGTTATTTCACCTACTATCACAACTGGACTCTTTTCCCAACAGTGTTTCAGTTGGATTTCCAAAACCCAACTGTGTTTCAGTACAAAGCAACTGGGCCCAACTGGTCTTGAAACTGTGTGCAACTGGGACGGTCTCGAAATTTCCAGATGGGACTTTGTCATGGTCCAGTTGGAAACACATGAGACCAGTTGGATACAGTTGGAATTGCCAAGGAATCCAGTTGGAAGCAGTTGAGACCAGTTGGACACAGTTAAAACCAGTTGCAATATCCAACTGGAGTCAACTGTTTTTTTCTCCTGAAGAACCTCTGCAAATTAAGGCTGCGGTAACGGCCAAGTCTTCAATTGAGCATGGCAGTGATGGGGGTTGAAACTAATGTGTGGCTACCGGATAACCTTGAAGGTTTTGTTTGATGGACCTGAGGTGTTCAGTGACTCGGTCGGCCAGGCGACGTTTGGTGTCTCCCACATACAGGCAATTGCAACGTCCACAAACTAAAATGTAAACCAAATTTGTGGAAGTGCAGGTAAAGTGTTGGTTCACACGGAATCCGTTGCCCATTAGAACCCAAAATATGAATGAAAGTGGTTGGCAAGAACATCAGTCTATTCCTTTCCTAGCTGGTCCTTCCTTTCAGACTGCGGACCTTGCCCGCCCCACATCCCCTCATCCCTGACTCCTTTGGCTAGGCTACTGATTTCAGCACGCCTTTTAACATAAAACGAATGAAGAATCAGTGAAATATATGCACCACTGATCTATATAGATCAGTTGACGTGTTGGCACCATAGAGCAGGATATATCCTGCTCTATGGCTGGCACAGAAACAACTTGAACAAGTTTGGGGGCTCGACCACTTTGAACCAATCAACAACAGCCACGGTTACTCGACTACAAATCATTGACTCGGTAAACACACGTAATACTGTGATTGTAAAGCTGTGCTATCAATAGTACACAGGACAGTTCCGCTACGGATACTTCAGAATCAGGAAGATAGGGACCGAACAGTATAGTCCTAGCGTTTGTTGTGTACAAAAAAGACAAACGAGTTGAGCTGTCCTAGCCTCAAAATGGATCCAGTATTACGTGAGTATGCAGAGTAAAAGCTCTGTTATTATTTAATGTTGTCATGATGGATCATAAAAAGCTAGTTATTCCACGAAGACTAAGTTACTCCACCCACTCGGCTTAATTTAGCCTCGTGTTTTTGTACACGTCTAGCCTAGGCCTACGTATTAACTAACGTTGGGCCTACAGGTAGCACAGTATGAACCTAAGGTTATGTGCCTAACGTTTGCGAAGTTCATGATTCAAGTGAGAGAAGGTTCATAGGTGTGAGGTGTCACTTGCACAGCACTATGCACTAGGCCTATGTTGGTGCACCTGGCATATTTTTGTAGGAAAGGCCAGAAATCATCAAACGTAATTTTCATGCAAAACCTGTTGGCCTTTTAGTTTTAATTTGCCTGGTAGCATAGGCTACAAATAGGCTATTTTAATTGTGACCAAGCCACAGTATCAAGTTGGACAGGTTCCACTTTCAGTTGTCTCGCTCAGTCATAATTCATATGATGATCTAGCCTACGTAGCGCCTCTGTGGCTGTCGCCCCTTTTTAGGCTGCCGCCCCTCAGAGCCTGCCGGCGATAGCTATAAATTCCTTTCACCGAGCCCGAAAGTTGATGAACTTAATATTCATGAGCATGAACGGCAATTGGTCTATTCCTGAGGTAGGCGGTGCTCAATGATTTGGATCTTTGCAACGCTACGTTGACCACAGATTCGTTTAAACCATAGATACATTTCGTCCGTTAAAGCTTCTAATTTAGATGAAAGTCTTGATCATGGACAGTCTCTTACAAACAATGACAACTGATATCAAAGAGTTCGTTTAGAAGCTGACAAATAATCTTCGGTTGAAAGATACCGAACTGTCTTTTCTCGTGGCTGAGTGGTAGGTTGTTAGTAATTAGTTGAGGAGTCGCTGTACTGTGTGTATGCACACACGGTGCCAGGGAATACCAGGATGGTGTCGAGTTGCATTGACCGTGACTCTACGTACTGTTGCTTCGTCCAATCCCCTTAGAGCTATGTAAATGAAGTTTGCGTTGGATTTCCACGCAGATGAAAGGAATTTGTTTCCAAAGCCTGCGGACGTTTGTTTTTTCGCAGCGATGAGCTGAACGAAAAAACTTTGTCCGCTCCGCGGGGTAATGATGATCCAGCTGCAACTTCATCAGTTGTGAGCCATACTTCACACTATCTCAGAGTATCTGTTTAAGTGTTTGCAATTGCTTGTAGGCTAGAGCAATGGGGAAAGTAGGCTAGAGCAATGGGGAAAGTAGCCTATTGTTTGAGTGTACCTCTTTATTCCACTTACTCACCTTGATTTACAAGACAACCATATTGAATTTAGCCTTCTTCTTGGAAGGGCTGCCGCAATAATCATTTTTCATGTGTCGATATCGCCAACATTTTCATGACAATATCGCGTACCTAACCCAACAAAATTCAACTTTTAGCTCAAAGTTTCATCAATAATCCATTTATTTTCAAGACCTAGGCCTTTGCAAAACAAATCAAAGTGAAATATATAGAGTACCAGTTTTCATTTCTTGGAACAATTTGAATGATTAGGGGGTAAGATAGGGGGTTTTCGACCGCTTAAGGGGTTTTGGTTTAAAAAATTAAATAAAGTCGTTGAACCAACTTACCTTTGGGCAACACCTCCAATACCTATACTTACATTCTGTGTATGTCCTTGTTTTATTAGTTTTTTCCTATTGGAATATGTAATGATGACAAAAGTGGTCAAAAATTGGCCATTTTCAACCTACCCAAGGGTATTTTCAACCACCCTATTGAAAACCATGCAATTTTATGGTAAAATGAATTTTGTGTGGGTCATAAGGGGTTGTCACCAAGATGTTGTGATAAAAGTTACCAATGAAGGTAACTCTTTTACATTTGGTTTATGACCATTAATTATATCACTTAAAGTTAAAATTGATCAAATTGCAGTAATTTCCATGATTTTATGCAGGTCAAAAACTAGGTGGTTGAAAATAGCCTTACACATTGAAAAGTGGTGGGTGGTTTTCGACCTCCCCACAGAATGAGGCAGTGACAATTTTTGGGGAAGTTCTTTTTGTGACAATATCCCAACAACTTATTTCTATTTAGTTTATCAAATTTGACCACTCAATAATTAAAGTTGTGGGTGTAAAGATATGTAGAAGTACTGTAGGTCATGTGGCTTACCGACCACTTTAAGAAAATATGTTTTTAAAACTAATGCATCTGCATTTGATTTTCAGGTTCAGACTTTTTGTATTAAATGGCTAGCTTGGGTCAAAAGGTGGGTGATTTTCAATTGCCACTAGTTCAAAGTACTTGTTGGTAAAGTCTTAGGTACTGCTGTTTTTTCAAGAAGTTTACAATTTGCAGAAATGTTCATGGGCGGTCAGAAATAGACCTAGGCTGAAAACTGCCTAATCTACCCCACCCTAATATGAAAATGACTGAAGAAATTATAGAAATAGGCCCTAAGAGATTCCACAGAGTTTTAGTCTTTATTTGATTCTGCTGCAATATCACATCATGAAAAAACTTACATCAATTGGTATCATTGGGGCAAAAAGTATATCGACGATATCGTGATTATCGTGGCAGCCCTACTTCTCGGCAGGGAGAGGTTGTCAGAAAAGCAATTTACAGTACTTAGACTATGACAGGCTGATGTGCATAGCAAATTGCTTTGAGCCACTACCCTTAGGAAGGTTTGTTTTCAGAAAAAGCCATGCAATTTGTGGTGCACATTGTTGTTCCCACATGAGCAATTACTCATAAGCAGTTTGGTGAGGATTTAAAACGCTTTCAGTTTTGCAGTAGCTAAGTACTGTATATACAGTACCAGAGTAGCAAATTCTCTCTAAATCTCAGTTTCCTTGTTGACCTCTTGAGGGTTGCAAGAATATTGCTGTATGTTCTATGTTTCTCTCAGACCAAACATATTGAGCTTCATGGTTCCAGTAAATGTTGTGACCTGGTAAAGTGTTAGTTTCTTCTCCTAATAATTTAAGGGAAAACCAGGAAATGAGACAGTACTGGTTGCCACACCAGTAGTAAAGTCCACTGAATTTGGAAAGTTACACACCATGATTCCAAACATTTGATGTACAGTACATTTTCATTTTTCAAAGATTTATATGAAAATGGTTGAACTTTCCATTATAGGTTACAGTATATAAGTTAAAATTGCCTTAGATTACTACTGTCCATTGAATACAAGACTGAGCAGCTGAGCCTGACAGCTACAGTAGCCTGCAGTCTGCTGACCTAGTATTTGGGTCGCTTTGGGGCATCCCATACTACTGTAGGCCTAGGTTAGGAATATTGCCATAAGTTTGCAAAATTGGGCTAGGCCTTCCACACCTTCAAATTTTTGGAATGGTCTCGATCTTTCTCAAATTATGTATATAGGTAATTGACCTTTACGAGTCATTTATATGTTAAAGCGTGGTGGCTATTCGCACGTCGACTAGCGGCCGTGCAAACAAACAGTAAGTGATCCCTTCTGTATCTGCACGTCAAATCTATCGGGGAATCCCCAAGCACTGCATGCTTTCCCCAGTGTACATTATCACTTTACAAGCTTTATACCAGTGACAAAATAACGCTAGATTTGTCAATAAAAAACGCCAGAAACACTAGGTCCGAGTTTTCACTTACTATATGTATGTTTTGCAACCATTCTTTAGTTTAGTGATCAGTTTTAATAACTATCTACAACGCTTCATCATAATCTGGAAATAATACGCATTATCGTGGATATAAAGAACTTCAAACTTCCAAAAAGACATTCAGAGTCTAGTTGCCAACTTGGTCACACAGAAGGCATTGAGCCAGATATCCGGCTCTATGCATGGTGCAAGGCCGTGCTACAATATCATGCCATATACAGCTATACGTATACGCGGTTTCATTGCCTACAGACAGCCCACGAATCCACCTTAGCCAGTGCATATGTATGCATGCAGCGCAGCTTGTAAGTTGTAAAGTTATTCGTAATTTTCAGTTTACGCAACATTATAGTGTAAAAAGCCGCAAGGAAACATAATGATTTCATTTGCTTCAAAAGTGGTAATTTGGTCTCAAAAGTCCTGTAAAACACTATTTTACTTTTGAATGACCAATTTTGGGCGAAAAATACTAGATTCCACCAAATTTGAAAAAACGTACGCTAGAATGCTAAATAGGTAAAAAAACGCTTAATCTAGTGTAAAAATGCTAACGCTGGTAACCCTGCTTTATACGTACTCATGCACAGTACGACTTACATAACTTGGTATTTCAGCAAAATTATGACCCAGAGTCCCAGACTAGAGATGAAATCCAGTTGTGTACTTTTCAAATAACTTTTTAGAGGATTTCATTGCTATTGAATTGTCTAATAATACACTGATTTGCATTCCGTATTTCTTTGAGCACCACCTTGCCTCCAGCTCGCCCCTGAGAGAGTTGCGGTGTGGACAAACAGTCAATGATTGCTGGTCAGCACGTCTGCCATGCAGACAGACATCCTTATACTGTATGTCCGCACAGCTGCTAGTCAACGTGCAAATAGGCCCCACCATGTTTAAGACCCTTCATCCTAAGAATATAATGTATGCATTTAGTGTCTTTGGTAAAGTTCCATTAGGTTAACTTATGGTTAAACTGCATAGGTTAGGCATCAAAGGCAGTTGAGCTGACTGGATAAATTCATGGCTCAATGGTAGATCCTAGAGAGTTATTGTTAATGGTAATTTCTCTTCTTGAAAAGAAGTTACAAGTGGAGTTCCACAGGGTTCTGCTCGTGGCCCGCTTCTCTTCTTAATTTTCATCAATGATATTGATACTGTAGCTCTCTCACATCTAGCAGTAAGTTCGCTGATGATACTAAGCTCTATAGGAAGGTTAGTGATAAGGATGATGCCTCCTTACTGCAAAGAGACTTGGATAGGTTATCTTCATGGTCTCAGACTTGGCAAATGTCTTTTAATGCAGATAAGTGCAAAGTCCTTCACTTTGGTCCTAAAAATTTCAGCTATGATTATAACAGGAACGGTAATATTCTGTCTGAGTGATGTGACTTTTGAGAAGGATCTGGGTGTTGTTATTACAAGCAATTTAAAGCCATCTAGACAGTGTGCAGCTGCTGTTGCTAGGGCTACTGTAATAGGGTGCTTGGATTGATCAAGAGGAATTTCAGTAGTTTTAGTAAAGAAATTGTACTAAATCTGTATAAGCAGTTGGTAAGACCCAGGTGACCTCGACTATGCAGCCCAGGCTTGAAGTCCCTTCTTTGTAAAGGACAAGTTTTATTTAGAGCAGGTTCAGCGGAGAGCCACTCGCCTTATACCCGAGGTGAAACACCTACCTTATCATGTTAGACTTGAGCATCTTGGGCTTACCACCCTGGAGTTGAGAAGGATTAGGGGGGACATGCTTCAGGTGTACAAATTTCTCTCTGAAAGGAATCCTTTGTCATCTTGCAGTTCAAAGTAACTCTCGGGTTGGAGGCCATTGTAAGAAGCTAGTTAAGTGTTTTGCAAGGGTCGACATAAGGAAGTTCAGCTTATCTCATAGAGTTGTTAACAAGTGGAATAATCTGCCTGAGTGGGTAGTTAACTCCACATATGTGCACTGCTTTAAGGTTAACATTGACAAGTTCTTCCATAACTGTGGTACAGTAGGATCTAATTGGGCTGGGCTCATTTGGTGTTGGTTGGTTGTTTTCAGTTAAGGTTGTTTTGACTTCAGGACATCTTATGGGGCCTTAGACCTCCTTTGCCCTTTAACCTGATACTGTATGTTATGTTATGCTACAGGTATGTGTCCAAAAAGAGACCAAAAATTTTGATGTACAATACACAAACGATCCTATTTTGCTTTTTTAACATTCTATGAAACTGTTTAATCTTGTTACTAGGATGTTCACACTATTTTATGCTAAATAGAACATTGCTGTTCAATTGTGACATAGTCCATACAGTAGCTATGGTTACATTGATACACGCACATACATGTATGTATAGTAGTGCTAACAATCATTGCAGAAAAGCATGCAGACAATGTTACTCTCACAGTAGCATTGGGGAAAAACTTTGTACAGCAATAGCCTAAGCCTACAGTAGTGATAAACTTGTTTAGATTTTTGTACTGTAATTAAGTCTTACTTTACACGGGTAAAAGAGCATTTTCCATGGATTGGTCTGCTTGTTTGTCCCACTTACACCGTAGGCCCTGCTGAGTTATGGTTGTTTTCCACGACATTGTTGCTGATATATCTCTGAGATGTGTATTCCGCTTAAGTGCTTTTCGTAATCATAGGGTGTAAATGTTGGCATCGTAAAGGGACTAGTTCTTCAGACCCTGCAGTCTATAAGAACCAGGAGCTATAATTTATCAAAATTATACGGTGCCATTTCTATCTATGCAAGCTAAAAATAAATCCAATTAAGCAATTAGGCTCTGAGGTTAAGGTTTGCAAGATTTATTATTATAAATGCATGTATAAGCTGATAATGTCATTTTTTTACCTTAAAAAAGATACCCCCTCCAAAGAAAATTTCCCCCCAAACAGCATTTATTTCCCCCAAATGCCCTTTTTACCTGACCCTTTCAATATATACATCGATTGATTTTACACTTCTACAGCAGGATTCAAAATAAAAGTTTGATTCAGAATCAGTTTAAGTTTTATCTCTTAGTTAATTCTCATAATTTTTAGTCTTCCATGTGGAAGTGCCCCGCTGTTGCTTTACATGCTGTTGATATACTGTATTGAGCTACAGTACGGTACTGTAGTACACTATACAGTGGGCATCAGGTTTGAGTACAGTACTGTACATACAGTACAATTGGATTTCCCAAATGTGTGTAGCTGGGGTATGTTGCAGAAGTTTCATTTGTGTGGTTGTGGGTGAGGATATCATATTTTGGCCTGAGGTTGGTAAGCTAGATGTTATAGAGTTTGTGTGGCTGCAGTTGTCAGTTGTAAGAATTGTGTGAGTATAGCTCTTTGAGGTGATTTTCTTTTATGGGGGAGGGGGTACAGATTTGTTTTGGTAAGATAAGTTTTGACTGGTTAGCTGTTCTAAAGCTTGTTCAACATTTTACTGTGCGCCCCTGTGTTTACTGTAAGTGTAAGGTCCAAATGTTCAAATACAAATATATATCCTGAACTTTATGTACTGTACTAAACCTACAGTATTTAACCTTGCTTATCCTTGCACAATTTTTTTTTAAACTAGGACACATAGTTTGCAAAATCCTGTATGAGATTACTGTACATGTAGGTGGTTTAACATATGAGTTACAGAATTTTTCACCTGCACCTTTAGTAGCTCTAGGTCATGATAAAAATTTAAGAAATAGGGTTTAAATACTGTATGTGGCAAGTTCCATAGTAGCTAGGTAGATCAAGCTGTTAAAATAATTTCTTTGTTTCTTTTTCAGGGATTGTAGCCATTTTGGCAGCAGTAGTTCCATTCAGCTTTGCCCTATATGGAGCAAAATCAGATGTCATTCAATTAACACCTCAGGTCTTTGATGATAAAGTTTTAAAAAGTGATTCAGTTTGGTTGGTGGAATTTTATGCACCATGGTAAGATATACAATATTGCACTTTCTTTGTACTGTTAATGCTGACTTGGTACTTTGGTCTATGTCGCACAGTATGAACAGTATGTCCAAGACAGGGATGTAGCTACTGTACGGTGGGTGGCACTGGGCGGTGACACCCAGCAATCCATATTCCGCCCGGAACTCCAGGCAAACACACGTCACCCCGCCCACCACAAATCTGCCTACCAAGACCTGAAACTAGCCCTAAATTTACTCCCTAAAGTAAAATGAGAGAAAACTGAAACATTAATGGCTGAAAAATTGGGTAGATGCCATGGGGTGGGGTTCGGTGCTTTCCTCAGATCAGACAATTACCCGGCACTCAAATTTGGCTATGTACATCCCTGGTCCAAGATTCTGCTGGGTTTACATTCCAAGTCTGTTAACTTATTGCAGATTTACTTGTCCCAAATTTAAGTTCTCCCAACAAAATCTTATTCTAACTACCCCTTTTAACATCTTCCAGACACGCATCTACAGTAGAGTAACTCGCCAATAATTGCTGTAGGTTATCAGCCATGCTGAGGATAGCTGTTTGTAGTTTTAATGATAATCCTTTTCCCAGTGGTAACCTGTACCTGTTCCATCTCTCATTGTGCTACACAGTGGTTCTATAAAATTCATTGCCGGCTGTGCAATGTACAGAAGGCTACTGTTTATCCACATTTCATTGGTCTCATAGGCATATAAGAAGGGGGCAGGAGGGCCCCCCAGTAAAAAATTTGGCCAACCTCAAAACCTCAATGCCCCCACCCCCCCAAAAAAAAAAAATTGGCCTTTGTCAAAATAAGTGCAAAATTGGTAGGAATTTGGGCAAAACTTGTCTGAAGAAATCTTCTGCCACCCCCACCCCCCCTTCCCTCCAAATTAAAATGGTTGCATATGCTTATGATTGGTCTGTTTATTATCGTCCAGTCAAAGAGGCTCATACAGTATCATGAATGCAGAGTTGACAACTTATAAAATGCCACTCAAAGGCAGTTTATAGCAACTCTGGTGCTCCAAAGTTAGTGATACTGTATTAGTGTCTTCCTTGCCAAGTTAGGAGGATGCTAGCAACATCATCTACTCTTTTGGACTAGTGTTTTAAGGTAAATTTAGTCAAACTTTATGTTGTTGGAAATACTACAGTATGTACCTCTGACCAATTGTGTTACATCAAACATTGGACCCTGACTGTGACATTGTCATCAGCAAGTCAAAAAATGTCAAGATTAATCACAAAATTGCACAACTCAAGTCAGCTATGACGATGAGGGTGGGGGTGGCATGCACATATGGTTAATATTCTAGCTACTCTTACAGATTTTCTTGTAATTTTAGGTATACCTTTAGATCTTGTAAGGGGTGATGAGTCTACCAGGGCCAGCTGTTCCATTGCCCTTTCCCTTTAGACACAGGGTAGGCCACCATCTCAAGGTCCTTGCTGGGCCTGTTTTATAATCAGCCACTTGCTATTAGACTTTATCACTCAGAGCCCAGTTCAAAAGTTTAGCATCCAGTTACAACTTTTGGAGAATGATATTTGAATAATCTCTAATACAATGAAATAGGCCTACAGTATAGCACTGAGTCACATGTTGTAACAAGCTTACTGTGGGGAAGGGTATAGTACTGAAGGCAGTTGGAAATATTCCTGAGTAGAACGTAGTGTTTGCACTTCTAAAGTCACCTCTACCCCCAGGGCTCGATTTTAACAGTCGCCGGGTCGCCCATGACGACCAAAATTTGTGACAGACAGCCAAAAAATGGTGGGATGGTTGTCCATTGGACAACCACAGTTCATGCAAGAAGTTAACAGACTGCCTCTAGGGTTACTGCACATTTCTCTGTGAACTACTGTACTAACTTTTCTTTTGGACAACCAAAAATGGCAAACAGGTTGCCCAATGGACGACTATAAAATTTCCTTGAAATCGAGGCCTGAGCCCAGAAGTTTGCAGTATTAGGAATAATACCTGTAAATTAGTAGCCTACCGTATCTGGATGGCCGTATAACCTCATACCTGAAATGGAACATCCATAGTCTTCAGTCTTCTCCACTCATAACGAATTAACAGTTATATCTCAGTCTCCTGTTGTTGGCCAAAAAGAGGGGAGATTAAAAATCTACCCGAGGTGTAAGATTAGTCCTACCTGTACGTACGTACTGAATGCTCTAATGCACAAATTGTTTCTTAAATAACTGCAAATTACCTTCCAAGAGTAAATGGAGACTGAGTACAGTAATACATAATACAGCACAGAATGTACATAGCTGGTACTGTTATAGCATAGAGCAGGTATGTCTACTATCAAAGGTAGCTTGGTCAGTTATAAAGTACAGTATGTGTGCTCAAGGGTGAATCTTACCACTGGCACTACTTTTGGTAATTAATATACTATTAAGTGACAACTTATTACTCCTCCAGTGAATCTGAGGACTGATCTCAATGGGTTGGATTGTCTCTCATGTGGATGAAAATTATATGACATACTGTAACCTCTTTAATAGTTTGTGTATTTCCTTGTTGAAGTGTCATCCCAATAATTTACCATCCTCCAAACAAAAACTGTTTGGTATTAGATTATTGCAATGAGTAAATAGAAAGTGAGAACAAAACAGTGAACATAGCAGTGACATATCTGTCATTATTGATAAGCCTTTTCATGTTTGTTTTGACAGGTGTGGACATTGTAAATCATTAGCACCAGAATGGGACAAAGCAGCAACTGCCTTAAAGGTACAGTATGCATATGTCAGCTTCTGAGCTTAAAGACGGATTAGCATCACCCCAAGTATGACTTTTAGTTAGGGGTAAGCAAAAGTATCAATTGGTGACTATTCTTTGATTGACATCAGAGTTACAAAATTCAAAAGATGCAGAGCAGCTCATATTACACAGCATGCACAGAGAATGTTTTGATTATGCATGGGGTCTTTTATGCTCACCAGGATGTAGCCTTGAGCAGTGAACTATGTTTGTGCCTGCAAAAGGAGAAGCAGTAAAGACAGTTATGGGCGGGGCTTACCACCAAGTAAAAGTCATACTTGGGGTGATGCAAATCCCTCTTTAATGTATACATCAATCAGCTGTAGCTACACATACTACAGATAGAGTTCTGAACTGTACAAGGGACAAGTTTGCCGCTGCAAATTGAAATTTGAAGGGTTAGCGGGATGGAAGAAGGGGGTTTCTGTTATCTGTGGTAAAGATTCCAGTTTGTTTTAATATGATGCAGTAGATTCATTGTAATAATGTAGTTTCTGAATACCTACATATACTATACAGTAGGTACAGCTCAGGGGACAGGGATCACTAGATTGAAAGTTTTCTACATTAAAGGTTCTCCAAGATCCTAACTCTGAATGTAATCCGATTAAACTCAACCTTAATCCTACCTGAGGCAAGTCATTACTGTATCCTAGTCTGAAACCTTAAAGGCAGTATGCAGTCACCCCAATCAGAGTGAGTGTATCCTGTCACTCTAGTTCATGATTGGCCTATTTTGATCATGTGACAATATTTTTGTTGGTAAATTGTGAAATTCAAGGAGAATTTCTCCTTGCTTTACCTATTGTTTGTAAGAGTTATGTTCAAAACATCTTCAGAGGTGCTTGTAATGCAATAAGAGGAGATCTGCAAGAGTTTGCCGATTTCTCAAAGAAAATCTTGGGGCGACTGCCTATTGCCTTTAATCTCTGCCGAACCAGATCCTAACCTTAGCTCTAACCCAGACCACGTACTGTACAGTGTCCATTGTTTGGTAGTACTGTGCTTAGCATGCAGGTATTGCAACATTGTTATATGTCATTGTGTATTAATCAAGGACTTTTACATGATGTTGTACTTCAGTGCATACATTGCAATAAACTTAAGCTGTTAATACTCTATAGCAGATTAGTATCAGCTCAGGTGTTGTACTACAACATCATATTACAGTGACCTAAAATTGTGCCATATAGTACTTGACATATTCACATTTTTAAAGTTATGGTGACATGCCACAGAAAAGAGCTGTTTTCACTTGGCATTTAAAGAATAAATTTCCCATTGAAAGATCTGTTGGAATTATTTCAATATCTTTTACTGTTGTCAAAATGTACCTCTTGGAAGATTTGTGGCTTCTGGAGTAACTCATTGCCTATGCAAAACTAATGATGTGGAGTGTTGGATAGTGTTAGCATTTCCTTTGTTAAACCTATATAAATTATTTGGTAATTACTGATCAACTAGTTTACAGTTTGGTGAATGATATCAATAATTTTAAGGAAACAATTTTAACTTCCATAATAAATCCCTCAAGGGATACCAAAGCTACAAGCAACCTTGAAATTAAGGTTGGAAAAACAAAGGCTAAAATAAGCCATATTTGGTAAGTAATTTTCGACATAACAAATTTGCATATTTAGCTCATGCTTATTTACAGTACAAGCGTGACATAGAAATTACCCTGTTATATGGTCAGTATTTCATGGATTTTGATGGGAGTTGGAGCTATTTTCTGGATTTTGAATGCTTTTTGCATCAGATATCCAACTACAGTATGTAACTTTCATGTCACCAGACTTTAAACCATCAGATAAACATACTAAATGGTTTTGAAGTAGTGCTTGAATCAGGTTGTGTTACTGTATGTCCTAACTCATTTGTTATTATTTTCCAAACTTGATTAGTTGAAGCATTTTCAGGATAGAGAAATACCCCAAGATTGGCAGAATTTGAAGTCTGTGAAACTGCAGTAAATAGTAAATATGAATTACAGTTTAAATAATAGTAACATAGTTTACAACCAACCTTGATTGAAGTCAAATGTATTTGAATCTTTGAGGAAGGATTTGTCTTTGTAGAAAGATTGTAAGTTGTGTAGAGAAAGTACTCACCAGATTTGCACACGTATACCATTGGAATACACCTTGAATCTACCAGTAAACAAAACTTTCTTTCTCAAAAAAGAACTCCACATTCAAGACATTTAAGTCTATTCTACGGCATGTCCTAGTAGGGTTCTTCTTCAAGACCTGCTAAATCTACCCCCAGTAATACTGTTAGTTACTGTTGAAGTAGTGGTGTTTTATGGCCATATGTTCGTGTGGTATTAGAAGTATGAAACGCAAATGAAGGAGATATATATCTCCAACTTGTAGTAACCCTTTTAGCAGCACAATAGACCAACTTCTGACTGTATAGACTGCATAATTGTAACATTTATTTGAAATTTGTCTCTCATGAAATCCCCCCCCCCCAAAAAAAAGAACTGAGACCAGTAACAGAAAGTTTGAAGATGATTTTATATTGCATCTGTTTTGCATATTTAATGCTGTGTTCGGCAGCTGTCAGACTAGGATAGTGCCAGTTTTGCAGTTATGCCATGTGGGTGACCATAAATATTGTTTGCTGGAACCCTGGAACCATCTCACCATCAAGCCCATTCCCAAAACACGATAACAGATAGTCACTCTGGAACCTTTTAGGAGCCTGAAAGTTTTGCCTTGAAACCAGGTGTATAGGTGGAGGATTACGTACAGTATACAGTAGATTTGCTGCAACACTGTACTTAGAGGATTAAATTAAAACCTAGCCTTTCAGGTTTTAGGGAAGCTCCTTTTATGTGTAGTGTATTTTTAATATTTTTACATTTTTCTGACTGCAGGGTATTGTCAAAGTTGCCGCTGTCGACGCCGACCAACATAAAGATTTGGGTGGTCGTTTTGGAGTCCGTGGTTTCCCAACAATTAAGATCTTTGGAGCCAACAAGAATAGTCCACAAGATTATCAAGGTACAGAAATAATTTAAGGACAGTATTATTATTTTGACATGGTCACATATATCCGGCATAGCTAACCTGTCGTGTGAGTTAACAGTTGCTTTCTTGTTTTCAGTTTTGATTCCTAGAAAGATAATAGTTTGGGACTTGCAAGAGTGACTTTTGTGTGGGCTGGCAAGGTTTTTATGTTCTCCAAGGTCAAATGTTCTTTTCCTTTCTGTTTTTAACTCATGTTTACTGTGGTCTGTAGGGTCAAGTGGAAGGTTTTTTTTTGTTTCTCATCAAATTCTGTGTTTTACCTCTCTTTGTTTTGTCTTGTATGGCTGTGTCTATGTCACAGTGAAGCAGCTACTTTCACGGTTTTGTTTATGATAATTGCTCCTTGCTTTTTTCTTCATTTAAGTGCTTTTAATGTGAAAATTTTATTTTCCATGATATTCAGCTTTTTGTGGTTCTTTTACCTTCATGTCATTAGGGATTATAGAACAAAACAAACTATTTTGATGGCTCTTGGAAACTTACAGAAAAGTAATTGCTGTGGTCACTTAAAAAACGTAAGGGTCACACACTGACTTGCAGTCATTCAATCCATTTTAAGTGCAACACGGTTAAAAAGTGGTTATGCATACAAGTTTATAGAAAATTGTGGTTTTAATACATGTGCCTGTTCATTGCTTCAACCTTTTTGTTCATTATTCGCTCTTTGTGATTCTATAGGTGCCCGAACTGCACAGGCTATTGTTGATGAAGGCCTTAAAGTGGCAAAGAAGGTGGTCTCTGATAGGCTTGGTGGAAAGACTGGTGGCAAGACTGGTGGAGGAGGAAAGAAAACTGGTGGCGACAGTGGGGGCAGTGTAAGTAGCTGGATGAATCCTATGTTTCTCAAATAATATAGCACAGCTAGGACAGTCATGTATAAAGCGGTGGTATATTGTCAGCAGTGCATCTGAAACTTACTCTGAATAGGAAACTAGGCCACACCAGTCAAGTTGGTCATGTAAAGTCATGTCATCTGTTGCTAGCCTTAAAGTGCATATTAAACCCACAAACCACTGTGAAGGCTTTATACTGCATTTGCCTAAATACTAATCACCTCTAAAGATCTGAAATTACAATATGAAATGGTCTGGTACAAATTAGTATGTACTGTATTTGGAATCTCTTATACTTAATACAGAGAAATGAATACATGAAACTAGAAGAACAAATATAGAAAAATGCACATTTTTTTGTGGAACTTTATAGGCAAACTTTATGGAATGTAAGCCATGTATTCTAGTCAGGAGTATAGCCTGGCAGGTACTGTTGGAGCTATATCTTACTCTATGTTATATCTAGGGCTGTGACTGTGTAGGAAAACTTTTAAAGGTTTAATTGCAAAATTTTGCCATTGTTAAGGGTGAACCTCCATTGTTGTCTTTATTTTCCTATGCAGTGTGCAGACACTCTGGGTCCTAATTTGCTTTTAATTTTTTTGGAGGGGGGAGGGGGTCTGCATGGACATGTAGACCTTGTTGGGTATGGGAAAGATTGACACAAAAGCACTGAGATTTATAGATGGCAAAAACTGAAACTAAAAAGATTTGTGAGGAGGCAAGATAGACAAAAAATGTGAAAATTCTTAAATGATAACTCTGATAATGTAAAGGAAGAAATAAAGATAAAGTGGATAATAAAATGGAAGGAAGAAAATCCACTTTTGCAATTTATGGCAAGTATGCTTTTTAAAATGTTTGTTCCACATGCGACCATTTTGTGATTAATCATTACATGATCACAGCCCCATCTATATCTACTATATTCTTCTCTAAGGTACTGTAAGGTTGGTTTACACTTTCAAATTTTCACATTCTATAAAAAGCTTTAAGAACCATATGTAGTCATCGGACCAATCACAAACATAGCTCAGAGTTAAACAGTAGTCAACTTTTATGCTTTTATAGCAATCTACTGAAGTATGAATTGACCTTAAGGCAGGTAAAGCTGCATGTTAACTGATTTGAGTCTCATTTCAAAGTACTAATTACATTTAACCCACTGGAAGTCATTGGCTGTCAGCATAAAGAAACCTGTGAGCAAATGTGTATTTTTCCATATTTAGGGAAGCAAAGAAGATGTGGTTGAGCTTACAGACAGCAACTTTGAAGACTTGGTTTATAACAGCAAAGATCAATGGCTGGTGGAATTCTTTGCTCCTTGGTGTGGTCACTGTAAGAATCTGGCTCCAGAATATGCTAGTGCTGCCACTGAGCTGAAAGGGAAATTCAAGCTTGGTGCTCTCGATGCAACTGTACATACGGTTATCGCAGGAAGATTCGGAGTGAGTGACATATGAGTGTCTATCTCCTTGTTAGTCTAACTTTTATCTCAGGATGATGATAAGAATGGCAGTTTGTATTGGACATTGGATTTTGTGGGAGAGGGTGGGGCTATACACTATTCCCAGTGATGTTTATGGAAACACATCCAACTAAGTATATATCTGTGCACATAGATGTATATATGTACAGATATTTTATGTGTATGTACATTGCCAATTGTTAAGGAAAAACTATACCTACTGCAAAGGTGTCAGAAAAATTGAATAAATGGTGAACTTGCCCCACAGTCAGAAAATAATAGTAATATATTACATCCCTTACCCAAATATTATGAAAGGAAGGATGCTAGACCCAACTCTACCAAACGTTGGAGATAATTTGCCCCTCCCATTCCTGTGAAATTGCTTTCATTGGATGTAGTGTCTCCCCCTCCCCCACCCCTCTTCTTAAATTAATTCTACCTCCCCCTCCCCCTCCTCTTCCTCCTCCTCCTCCTCCTCCTCCTCCTCCTCCTCCTCCTCCTCCTCCTCCTCCCCCTCCTCCATTCTTCCACATAGGCAATTTCTTTGTGCCAAATAGGAGAAACAATGATATTGTTTTTTTTTATGGCATACATGAGGGAAGGCTTGTATGACTTCAATCCATACTAAATGAAGTTTCAATGTGTTCCTTGTAAAGGACTGCAGACTGGATAATTTGCAAGTCATTTGACAGTGTATTTTTTGAAATTGTGTAAGTCCATTTTGACAGTCTGTGGAATGGGATGTGAAAAGATCTTCACAGTTGTGAATCCAAATTTAAAGAAAGTTTCTCTACTTCACTTTTGCGCATGTTTCAGATTTTGATCGCAACAAATTGTTTTGTATACAACTATGAGGCAAGGTATGCATTCTATTTGAATATGTGGCACAAGTTTATTGTGACTTAAGAAGAAGTTTTCATTTATGATTATTTGCAAACAACAAACATTGGAGTGAGTTTTGAGCTACCAGCCACCATGTTTCTGTCTTTATGTATCATGCAGGTCAGAGGTTACCCTACATTGAAGTACTTTCCAGCAGGTTCATCAAGCCCCTCTGATGCAGAGGAGTATGATGGAGGTCGGACTTCAAGTGACATTGTCCGATGGTGTTCGGATAAAGTGGAGGAAAACCTGCCTCCTCCAGAGATTAAGGAGGTGAGCTGATTGTTGCTTTCAAAATAGTGTTGTCAAGAATGCCACAGTAGTAGGGTAAACAAAGATAGTGAAACCATTAGTATTTGAAGAAACCAGTTTTTAAATGAAAGGCTTGAGATGTGTGGAGATAAAATACATTGGTCTGCTACTGAGGTTCTTCAGGTGTGCATGGCCAAAGTGGAGGAAAATGTAAACCACCAACGATTTCGGTGTTGAGCCAAATAACTCATCAGAATTATAGTAAGAATAATATCATTAATAGTTACTAGGATGGCAAGCAAAAAGTTACTAAGTCTACCAGAATACCTTAGTATTACAGCACACATGCAAACATTTGAAATGAGTTCATGAACTTATGACAAATCAAGGAAATGTTATGTGCACAAATGAAGGAGCATGCTCACTTACTAATTAAAAAATTCACTTAGTATTGGATTTACAAGTTGGGGATATAACCAGGCGCTTTGCCCGAAAATTAGAAGTGTTTGCTTGTGTATTTTTTGAAGCAAACTAGCAGCTATATCTTGCAGACCATGGGGTTTAAACTGCATGTGACCCTGGTCAATGTATGGATTGCTTTCACAAAGTGCCAACACATTGTATGCAGAGTAAAGCACCTGGCTATGTGTGTGAAGTATATTACATCGCAATTTGTTTTGCTGGCTACAAAAAGTAATTTTGTACACATAATATAGTCCTCCTGTTCCTGTCACTTGCAAGTGTTACACTGCAGGAGGGTAGACTGATTGTAGCATAGAGTTGCAAGGAAGTACAGCAGTATATAAATCATTATGGTTGGAATGATATTGTAATATGAATGTGTAATCTTAGGGGTGGGGGGGGGGGAGAGCAGCACATCGCTTTGCTTGTGTGTGTGCATGTGGGTGTGTTTTTGTTACTAGTCAGGGTAAACAAAACATGTAATGCAACTCAACTGACAAGTGTGAAGGCTCGTAACAGTTGGCGTAGGCATTAAATCTGGAGTGGGGACTCTTAACCTAGAAGTTATATGCTAATGAGTGTTAAGGTACTGTCAGATGTCATTCTTCCAGTGTTATCTTTAAGGTTTCCATGGAATTTATTAATTACAAACTAACAAAATCTCAAGAATTAGTCATGCAGAAAAATGGAAAAGTTAATTTCTCACTTAGTAGAGCTCTACACTTCAACAGTTACTAATCTGTCAACTGAGAAACAGTGTTTTACATCAAATAATAATATCCTTAAAGGGGAGCTATACTTCTAGAAATGTTTCATACCAAAGTTTTCATTGTGTGTAGATTGTTGATGACAGTGTGATCCGTGAAGCATGTGACGAACACCAAATCTGTGTTGTAGCTGTACTCCCAGACATATTGGACACTGGTGCTGAAGGTCGCAACAGATATATTAAAATGCTGACAGATTTAGGAGAGAAATATAAAAAGAAGAGTTGGGGGTAAGTAACATCTTGCTGCTGCCACTGTAATAGGTCCACAGGTATGAGCATGGGGGTATTTTAGGCCCCATCATGTTTTGAAGTGGCCCTGGATAGGTTGCAGGAGCCCAGAATTTGAGAAAATTAGTTGCAAAATAAGGTTTTTACTGCAGTGGTTTTTATAAATTGAAAGTTACATAAAAGTGGCCTGCAGTCCCAAACACAAAAGTTGTCTTGGACCTGTTTTTGAAAATGCTTGTAAATAGAACAAGGGTCAAAATAAACAAGACATTCTTATGTTGCCACAAGTATAAGAACATTAGCAAAGAAGATCTGCTGACATCAAGAAACATAAAACAAGAGTGTAACATTTGAGGGTCAGGAAGCCATGCAATTGGCTCATTGAAGACCCTGTACCAGAGTGAGCATGGATGAACACCTGTGAGACTCGCCTTCTCCTTTCGACTAGTGCTCAGAGTTTAACGAGGCAGGTGTGTACTAATCACTCCCAGTCCTGCTCCGGAGACCACCATTTAACGTCCCCATCTTATGAATGTAAAGTGTATCCCCAGTCTTTAAATTAGTCACTTTCCCAAAGGCTGGGAGGGGCAGAGGTTCCTTGCTCTGCACCACTGCTGTTAGCTGAACTGAGCAAAGCAGACAACTTCCTGAATCGAACAACATCCTGAGTCAGACAACTCTCTGAAACAGACAATCAGATACCCAATTAAAATTCACCATTTTAAACCCCCTCAACATCGCTGTGAACAGCTATGTTGAACAAGTAAATGTAAGTCCCCAGAAAATTTCCAAGTGGTTCCACTGTGACTTGATCAGGGGACCTTTAATACGCAAGGCAGTACACTCAAACCACCAAGCCAACTCCACCCTCTAAAAGGTGAGAAAGGTAGTTTTTGTGAGTCTTAATTGCATAAGGATGAAGGTGGCTCCTCCCCACTTCTAGTACCATGTGTCAAGACATTATCTTCTTACATGTTATAGGATAAAAGTCAGGAGACACCATTTTCCAAACAAGGGATCTTTTGTTGCTTCATTCCAGTATATAGTTACAAGCAGCTAACTCATCCTACTTGTAAGTGATTGGTCTTGCATACAGACTTTCCTGACATGTTTGGATGTAATCCTGCTTGCAAGGTATACGCACAACGGCAGAGCTCCCAGGTGGGACCTGTTCTATTCAGCCAGTCTAGAACGGGACCACTGTCAGGTGGTGTCAGTTAAGTCAAAGTTTGTCCCTTGGGGACGTTGTTACTCCTTCGGGGAGCAGAACTCCTTCGGGAGTATTGTTTGGTTTTCTCCCCTAGCTCTTCGCCAGAGAGTCAGGGGACTTTTGGAAAAAAAAAAGGTAAATGCTTTTGTGGACATGTATTCAGAGGCTTTGCAGATTAAATGCAGGGTTCAAATACAGCAATATTACTAACAGTGACAAAGTCGTGTATCAAGATTATATACATACATCTTACCTGTGATACTATCTTTGATATAAAGAGTTAGAAAGTGTGTTAACATTATGTTGCAGCTATGCATATGTCTTCATATATTTCTACTTGCAGCTCATCAGCAAACAAGTCACTTGTTCTAACCACAAGCTCCTAATCAATTAAAAATGTTATATTGGGTGCACCATCAAATGACTTGAATGTCATCAAGGTTTTACCAGAAGTAGCCTTGACTTCTTCAGGACTGAGCTACAGTATAATCAGAGCCATTTCTGTGGAAAGCCTCACTACTTCCAAGTAATTCAATGGTTTACTGGTTGCACAATCTATAATTGTATGTGTTGCCATGTCCAAAGCTTTTCTTCTTATATCCCATTACTTGTAGAAGAAGTACTTGCAAAATCGTGATCCAACGTTTGAGATGCGATTCACATCAGGTGTACACTGAACACTTACAATCACACATCACAGTCAATTAAAATATTCATAACTTGACATGTATAAACAGCTTAATAGTACTATGGAGAAAGGAAGTCACCAGGGTTTGAATCTGCTGAAGGGGCAACATAACTGTACTTTAAGGGGGAAATTACATATTGTAAAACATTAACTCTTTCTTTTTTCCCATACAGGTGGGTCTGGACAGCACCAGGAATGCATCCTAAATTAGAGGACACTCTAGGATTTGGTGGTTTTGGTTATCCAGCTCTTGCTGCCGTCAACAGTCGCAAGAAGAAGCTTGCTATCTTTAAAGGTTCATTTAGCCAGGAAGGGTTGGATGAATTTTTAAGGTATGTTTACAATTACAGTATTCAGAAGTAGATTGCAAAAATTACAGGGCTAATTTTAGCTCATGAAAATTGAGCAAGGATGAGTTCTCATTTTTCAAAATTTTATACATAAAATTGCCATTGTGAATAAACAGTTGTACTTCAGATTTCGATTTGGTTAAACTCCACTCTTAACTGGCTTCTAATGCCATAGTTGTTGTCTTCAAATGAAAATATCTTCTGGAATTGTTTCAGTACTTCTAGCTTCTTTGGGATGTAGGTCCACTTTGTGTTGCTCAGGGTGTTTTGAAACTTCGTCTTAGGTACCAGTGAAAATTGGGTCCTGTTTTATCATAAATTCATACACAATCTTCTTTGCTGATTTGGTAAAGTAATCAAACAATAACCTAGTTCTTAAAATGCATGAAATAAGAATTAAAATTACTTATATGACATCCTGTCCAACATTTCTAGAAAGTGCTTCTATGTTACACAGAAAAGTTACTCTTAAAGTTTACAATGACATCATCAGCTTTGTTACGTCACTGGCTGTACAGGAAAATCCCTCAAGTAATTAGTCCAATCTGTTGGAGAGAGCCTAGGCTCCAAGGCCAAACAAACAATGCGACCTCTCACACACTTCAGTGCCCATGAGGGCTTGCTCTAGTGAAAAGTTCAATGACAGGAAGTTAAAGTATGTAACTTTCATAGTTTTACTTTCAAAAGTTTTAGGAATGATTCAACCAGTAAGGAGGATTATTTGTGAATCACTTTGCATAGAAAACTTAATTATCATTAGCAGAAAAAATTAGTCAAGCATGCTGCATCTAAGAAACAAGTGCTGATCTGGAACTGGAATATTAACAAAACTAATAGGGTGTCAAAAGACAAAATACTTTACTAATTCCTATTGTGAGATGCTACTGTCTTAAATTTGGATCATAACACAGTACATGTTGAATGAATGAGTGAAGCAGACCGTTTCTGATTTACTTCATGATTTGTTTCGTTTGTTGGAGGTAGTAGTGACAGTTTTTAAGAACTCAAACTAGTAATCTGAGAGACAGTAGGAAAGTTGGAAGGAAAATATAGATGAAGGAGAGTACTCTCCCATTATAAATTCCTTTATTTAATGGTTATGATATTAATTTAATATTGGATGATGGTGAAAAGTTAAAGCATTAGCTGTAGAGATGGCCCACTTTTAATAGTAGCATTATTGTATTACGACCATTTGATATACATGTACTCAATTACAATCAGGTTAAAATATCATCATATAAGTTTAGCCATCACATTCGGCCATGTGTGCAATGGTTTTCCTAGTGAACACAAGTTTTCTGGTAGTTTGACATAATTAATGATCAAGTTTGTTTTCAATGTTCTGCATGTGTGCTTGATATGTAGGATGACATTTGTCTTAGGATGTGACAACTAAAAACATTTCTTTTAAATTTGACAGTCATATAAAATTTATATTGTGTTCCTTTTGAACACTTCCTGAGCAAAAAATTTTGAGTAAAGATAAAGTCCGAACTGCTGCAAGGTCATCTTTTACATCACAATTATTCCCAAAATGTGTGTTTTGCAGAAAATATTAAGGAAGTACTGATCATGACATCAGTAATTTGATGATTGAAATGTTATTTGGTTTGGCTTGTAGAGCTGTTGGAGTTGGTAGAGGAGCATCTGAAAGTCTGAGAGGGGACGGAATCCCAGAGCTGAAGAAAGTAGAGCCATGGGATGGAAAAGATGGACAGGTAATACATATCTCATGATGACTGTGAAGGTTGCTCCATGAAAACTTCCAATGCTTATTTACACCAAGATAACCACCCCTCTTCCCCTCCTCTAGGGAACTTCCCCACTTGAGGTCCAGGTGGAAATTATCTTAGGCACTTTGTTTGGTTACTGTGAAGACTAGTTGTTCTGATATGTTGTGACACCCTGGTTTAAGCCTCATTTTTGCACACTCCTGTAGATTAAAAATTCAGTGGTATCACCATCACACAGTCTTGTGGTGGTTGATGAATGGGTGATTTGCAGTGGTTTACACAGCGGTTGTATCTAATTGCACAAGTTTCCTCACTGGCCTTATAACAGCTCTTGATTGGAAGTACTGAACATATGTTGGTCTTTCTTTTCAGTCCTTGGTGTTGTTAATATTTTATTACACAGAACTGTCTGTACAAGGGGTAGGATGGATTGCTATGTGTAATAGTGTAACATGTCCTGACGATGGCGTATTTTATTGGGTTCTTAATTATCCTTGTCTGCGGAGTGAGACGTTGCCGGGACTTAGACAGAAGAAGTAAAAACAGGAGACAAGAGAAAGAGAGTTACACGATGTCTAGCGTGCAAGACGAGTGCTTATATATTCTTGGGTGTGTCTTGGTGGAAGACGAGTGCATATATATATTCTCGGGTGTGTCTTGGTGGAAGCTCGACACTAGAATGCCAGCTTGTAGTCACAAATACAAAACGATCAACTTACTACAACTCATTTACATAAGTAACAGAAACATACACATACACAGGTGTCTAGACAAACATAACATTCAAATTAGGTAACTTAGAATAATAGTACCTCATGCTAAACACATTCTTACAATAGCTATGCTATGGGTACTTACTGAAATAAATGAACTCACCATACACAGAGAATATTTCCAACAATAACACACTGTCTGATAATCCCACGCAAAATACAATTAAACAATAATCCAATAATTTCTTTGGATTAAAGAGACTGCCTCGGTGTTCAAGACAAAGAAAAAGGTTAGTCTTGTACTTCAAGTGCGTTCATCACAGCTTACTCGTCTATAAATAAAATGGTCTGGCGAAGATGTATCGGCCTGCAGGATTTTAACTAGAGCTGGTCACGGAACTTGGGTAAAAGTTCTCTTCAGTTTTCGCTGAACGTAGCATAGGTAATCGGGTAGTCATTAAACTTGAGCTAATTACGCAGACATCTCATTGTAGGACTTCAAAGTTTTAACAAGAAGTACGGGGACATCTCGTTGTAGGACTTTCGTGTTTTTTAATAAGTATGCTGGGACATCATTGTAGGACTTCCATATTACATCTCATCATCGGATTTTGTGCAGTTTATGAAGATTAGGTATACAAGTAGTGTTCAACTTCCTCAAGCATCTTTCTTACGAGACTTCAGCAGTGTCCAGTGGTTACGATAGTTCCAAAATAGTATTCCTTGCCGAACGTTATTTAAATCAGGATTTGACGGGTTCATTGGAAATTTAAACAGCTTTAACATGTAAATAATACTTTCCTCTTGATTGCAGTGTACAGGAAGTGCAATATAAAACTAAGTCATTACACTGTGGCAATGGATGCATGTCACAAGCCAAGAATGAGGAGTATTGCATTCAAACTGTCAGAAAAGTAGTAAAATTCGCTTCTAAACGTACCAAATTTTCGTTTTGTGAATACTCCGATGAAAATGACAAGGAATAGGATAAAAGTCTGCTGCCACCAGCTGTAACATGTCCTGACGATGGCGTATTTTATTGGGTTCTTAATTATCCTTGTCTGCGGAGTGAGACGTTGCCAGGACTTAGACAGAAGAAGTAAAAACAGGAGACAAGAGAAAGAGAGTTACACGATGTCTAGCGTGCAGGACGAGTGCTTATATATTCTCGGGTGTGTCTTGGTGGAAGACGAGTGCATATATATTCTCGGGTGTGTCTTGGTGGAAGCTCGACACTAGAATGCCAGCTCGTAGTCACAAATACAAAACGATCAACTTACTACAACTCATTTACATAAGTAACAGAAACATACACATACACAGGTGCCTAGACAAACATAACATGCAAATTAGGTAACTTAGAATAATAGTACCTCATGCTAAACACATTCTTACAATAGCTATGCTATGGGTTCTTACTGAAATAAATGAACTCACCATACACAGAGAATATTTCCAACAATAACACACTGTCTGATAATCTCACACAAAATACAATTAATAATCCAATAATTTCTTTGGATTAAAGAGACTGCCTCGGTGTTCACGACAAAGAAAAAGGTAAAAAGGTTAGTCTTGTACTTCAAGTGCGTTCATCACAGCTTACTCGTCTATAAATAAAATGGTCTGGCAAAGATGTATCGGCCTGCTGGATTTTAACTAGAGCTGGTCACGGAACTTGGGTAAAAGTTCTCTTCAGTTTTATGCTGAACGTAGCATAGGTAATCAGGTAGTCATTAAACTTGAGCTAATTACGCAGACATCTCATTGTAGGACTTCAAAGTTTTAACAAGAAGTACGGGGACATCTCATTGTAGGACTTTCGTGTTTTTTAATAAGTATGCTGGGACATCATTGTAGGACTTCCATATTACATCTCATCATCGGATTTTGTGCAGTTTATGAAGATTAGGTATACAAGTAGTGTCCAACTTCCTCAAGCATCTTTCTTACGAGACTTCAGCAGTGTCCAGTGGTTACGATAGTTCCAAAATAGTATTCCTTGCCGAACGTTATTTAAATCAGGATTTGACGGGTTCATTGGAAATTTAAACAGCTTTAACATGTAAATAATACTTTCCTCTTGATTGCAGTGTACAGGAAGTGCAATATAAAACTAAGTCATTACACTGTGGCAATGGATGCATGTCACAAGCCAAGAATGAGGAGTATTGCATTCAAACTGTCAGAAAAGTAGTAAAATTCGCTTCTAAACGTACCAAATTTTCGTTTTGTGAATACTCCGATGAAAATGACAAGGAATAGGATAAAAGTCTGCTGCCACCAGCTGTAACATGTCCTGACGATGGCGTATTTTATTGGGTTCTTAATTATCCTTGTCTGCGGAGTGAGACGTTGCCAGGACTTAGACAGAAGAAGTAAAAACAGGAGACAAGAGAAAGAGAGTTACACGATGTCTAGCGTGCAGGACGAGTGCTTATATATTCTCGGGTGTGTCTTGGTGGAAGACGAGTGCATATATATTCTCGGGTGTGTCTTGGTGGAAGCTCGACACTAGAATGCCAGCTCGTAGTCACAAATACAAAACGATCAACTTACTACAACTCATTTACATAAGTAACAGAAACATACACATACACAGGTGCCTAGACAAACATAACATGCAAATTAGGTAACTTAGAATAATAGTACCTCATGCTAAACACATTCTTACAATAGCTATGCTATGGGTTCTTACTGAAATAAATGAACTCACCATACACAGAGAATATTTCCAACAATAACACACTGTCTGATAATCTCACACAAAATACAATTAATAATCCAATAATTTCTTTGGATTAAAGAGACTGCCTCGGTGTTCACGACAAAGAAAAAGGTAAAAAGGTTAGTCTTGTACTTCAAGTGCGTTCATCACAGCTTACTCGTCTATAAATAAAATGGTCTGGCAAAGATGTATCGGCCTGCAGGATTTTAACTAGAGCTGGTCACGGAACTTGGGTAAAAGTTCTCTTCAGTTTTATGCTGAACGTAGCATAGGTAATCGGGTAGTCATTAAACTTGAGCTAATTACGCAGACATCTCATTGTAGGACTTCAAAGTTTTAACAAGAAGTACGGGGACATCTCGTTGTAGGACTTTCGTGTTTTTTAATAAGTATGCTGGGACATCATTGTAGGACTTCCGTATTACATCTCATCGTCGGATTTTGTGCAGTTTATGAAGATTAGGTATACAAGTAGTGTTCAACTTTCTCAAGCATCTTTCTTACGAGACTTCAGCAGTGTCCAGTGTTTACGATAGTTCCAAAAGAGTATTCCTTGCCGAACGTTATTTAAATCAGGATTTGACGGGTTCATTGGAAATTTAAACAGCTTTAACATGTAAATAATAGTTTCCTCTTGATTGCAGTGTACAGGAAGTGCAATATAAAACTAAGTCATTACACTGTGGCAATGGATGCAAGTCACAAGCCAAGAATGAGGAGTATTGCATTCAAACTGTCAGAAAAGTAATAAAATTCGCTTCTAAACGTACCAAATTTTCGTTTTGTGAAAACTCCGATGAAAATGACAAGGAATAGGATAAAAGTCCGCTGCCACCAGCTGTAACATGTCCTGACGATGGCGTATTTTATTGGGTTCTTAATTATCCTTGTCTGTGGAGTAAGGCGTTGCCGGGACTTAGACAGAAATAGTAAAAACAGGAGACAAGAGAAAGAGAGTTACACAATGTCTAGCGTGCAAGACAAGTGCATATATTCTCGGGTGTGTCTTGGTGGAAGCTCGACACTAGAATGCCAGCTCGTAGTCACAAATACAAAACCATCAACTTACTAAAATTCATTTACATAAATAACAGAAACATACACATACACGGGTGTCTAGACAAACATAACATTCAAATTAGGTAACTTAGAAAAATAGTACGTCACACTAAACACATTCTTACAATAGCTATGCTATGTGCCAACAAGAAAAACCTGATAATTATAGATGTCTACAAAAGGATTAGATCATTGATCAAGCAAAGTTTCACAAAATGAGGATGAGTGTTCTAAAGGAGTTCTGAGGAGTGTTCTAAATAGGAAAATTCAATCACCAAGTTGGTGGGGCATATCTGTAACAGATATTGGACAGGGGAATGAAGCAGCCTTTGCTTGACAAGTGACTTCCTTTATTTATGTCCAGCACTTAGGTTTCACACAGCAGAGAAGACATAACACCACTAGAGGTCATTGGAACACATTGAGTTCTTGTAGGACCCTTACAACTGCAAGTTCCCTCGAAAAGGGTATTAAAGAGTGGGGTTTCAATAGCAACAAGCAGCTGGCACTATTCTCAGTAGAGCTAAACATCAATTTGAAATAAATCCTTAATTCTTGAGTTTTCTTCCCTGTTTGTCTGCATAAAATATACCAGTGTTTGTACACTAAACGCAAAAACTGTATCAATCTGGCAAAAGGGGCCAAATTCAGTAAAAGTAATCACATGCAGACTCTAAATGGTTGAAATAGTGCCTAAAATGGTTAATCTAGATGTATAAAAATGATTTCCACCTTGGACTTTGGAAAAAAATATGAAAAGTAGTTCTTAATAACATTTTGTTCAATGTAGCAGAATAGGTTTCTACCATTTTTTCCATTTTTGGGGGTAAAAAACTGTAAACCATGACTGGTGCTGTACCATCATAGGAATACCATAGGGCGACTGGGGGCTGCAGTCCCCTTCCCTAGTGTTTGGGTAAAACCTTTCCCAAGGCAGACTTATCAGTCAAAAAATTGTGCAATAATCTTGGGTGTAAATACTGGTTTTTTTGCTAAGATAAACAAAACTTGGCCCCTAGAAAAAATATTCTGTGTGGTCATATGTGGAACCGGTCAAACCTGCCAACCTTAAGCTGAGGTTGCCTTTTAAGGATACCATACTTACCACTGTTTTGATTTTGTCTATTTTCTCTGTAGCTTCCTGAGGAGGAGGATATTGATCTCAGTGACTTTGACATGGATGAGGAAGAACCCAGAGATGAACTTTGACCTCTCAAATGTACAGTAATATATTATTAGTTTCGAGATTTCCAGAGGACCACAAAAATAACCATTTCATACCAAAAGAAATGGTTGGAACCAAGATCGAACAAGGAAAATAAATCTCCTAGAGATGGAATTTGAAAATTGTCAAAAGGTGGTGCAGCTGGTGGGAAACTATGGAACTGCATTATTGATTGTATAAGAAATTTCCAGTGGAGTTTTTCAAAATTTATCCTGGCTATGTAGGTGATGAATAAAAGTGTAGTCAGAATGCCATGGTGATGGTTGAGGTGGAGGCTGGTTCCAAAAGGAAAATAGAATAAGTTTTTTCCAATTTTTCTTAAAAAATGGCCTGATTAAGTAATGTTTTGTTTTTAAGAAGAAAATGTGTCTTTTTACAGTATACTGGCCACGAAAAACATTTCACTTTGAAAAGCCAAAGAGAGTGAGACTCCAGAAATCGACTTTACTTAATTATGTAATGAGACAGATATTGTAAATGCAAATTTGTCGGATGCATTTTGACCTTTTAAGGTATAACCTTATAGCCCATGGATACAAGTTAAGCTGTTAGCTTTGCAGGCAATTTGTTGCATCAGTAGTATAGCTTAATCATTTAAAATGTCTGCACAGTTACTGTGAGAGCAATCAATGGTATTTTAGGAAATTTCTATTAAAATTTATCACATTGTCCTTTTTACCGTAAATGTCCCAAACAGTCACCTCATTGCATATTGTGAATCTGTTGAAGCTGTCTAGTGTCTTTCAGGGTCTGCATCTCATATATTGCATATCTTGTGGGAACGGATTTGTTGTCTTGCATAACTTTAACAGTTTATGAAAGAAACATATCATACTGTTGGAGGAAAACTTCTTTGATTTAGCATGATAGCTGCATTTCAATTATCTTGAATTGTTTTACCTGTATCAACCCTGTAATGAAATTACTGACATCAGATAAATTATGAGCAGTGTCATAGCTGTTATGTTTTCAATGAAATTATTAATTTGGATTAATATTGTCCTATAAAAGGAAGTTTATCTTTTAAAATGCTTCACAAATTTGACCATAGTATAATCTTATAATGGCCATCCTTCCTTTCAAATTAGAGCATCAGATTTTTCTTTTGTATGATAGATTGTGAGGTAAGAGTGCATGGGATTCAAATATTTTGGCATTTAATTTTTACAAGGAAATGTAGTTTAATATTTGTGTGTTCATGTGAACATTACCTGAAACCGTTGTACCTACCTCAACTACTTGTCATTACTTACTCAGTTACATGTAGTGTGAGGTTAGACAAGTAGATGAGACAGCAATATGCAGCCTGTTGCATAGTAACCGTATCATACATAGACATTGGCGTCTCTAACATGTATTGGGGTAGTACCACTTCCCAGAATGAACTTAGAACTTAAAATAGTGTTAAGATCATGAAAACAGCCGCCTTTTTTGCCAGTAGACTGGAAGTATAGGGATGCAGGTTTACCCAGAAAAGTCTAGAAATTGATAGTGGTGTATTATCATGCTGTAAGTACGGAGTATGTAAAAAATAAGGTTAACATTTAAGTTGCATTTGTTATGTTCAATGAGATATTTCATTTGTTATGTTCAATGAGATATTTGATTTGTTATGTTCAATGAGATATTAACTCACAGGCGAATCTATTGGATGGTGATGTGTGTATTTTCAAAAGGTAAGTAATGACTGGTCATTAACTGTTTGTTTACTTTGATTCATTTAATGCTACATTGAACCAATGGCCGTGAGTTATAATTCAGCCTTGGCATCGCCTACCATCTTTAGTAGAAAATCCCTCTTTAAGCACCCAGTTGAGTGTCGTATCAGAGAGTAAGCAGTTCTGTAGCATAGTACTTATGGACATGGTGGACATAATAGTCACTAGCCAATACAGTCACGGGCAAACTTAAGCTTGGTTTGTATTTTTGTGAATAAAGTGTCCCTTCTCCTTCCTGTTCCTTTATACAATACTTTTACCGGTCATTGATTTAGCTTAGATAATAAGTAGTGAATGTAAATGGATGGGTCTTACTTTCAAAAAGTTGGACTGGAAATTCAAATTGTGTACTCATTTGAAGGTGTATTCTGTCTGATATTCTAATGACTGTTATTTGTAATAAAAAAGAAATATCTTCAACTTTGCTGAAGCTGTTCAAGACAGTCGTGGCCTGCCAGTCATTGGTTAGGCTAGAACTGTCTTACTTCTAAGTCACGTGGAGTGACGTGTCCCGCCAAGGTAGAAAATCCATATGGGAATAGTTTCAGCTTTTATCCTGTAGTGGGGAACAGTTTGCAGTATTTTTCCTAAAAGCGAGATTTGAGAATTTTTCCGACTTCTACATTGCAGTTGAGTAAGAGATCAACACAGTCCTTAAAAATTTTCGAATATGGATCATGCATCCTTGTCTTTATGGTCATGAGGAAACAACATAAAGAAATGTCAAATAACTGCACAAGATCAGGGAAACAGTCTAGTTTCCTTCTGGTGGTAGACTTGTACTGATTTATACAACATACCGGATAATTTGTAATGCAGAAATTGTATTGGATTTCAAAGATTTGTTACTTGTCTATGTTATATCGTAACCTAGTCGAGTTTAGTTTCCAAACAGAAGACAACACACATAGGTACATACCAGCGGCTGAAGAAGTGTCAAAGATCAGGGAGGTGATATTATATCACCTCCCTGCAAAGACCCAGAATTTTTGAAACTGGATTGTTATTTACACCGTGCCCCATGTCACTTCCCTCTCCCCACTTCCCATGTCACTTCCCCCTCCCCCATCCTCATTGATCTTTGTAATATGTATTGTTTTCTTGGTGTACCTGTTTTATAGTTCGCTCGTTTTTGTAAAAAGGAAGAAATTTCACTGAGAAACAACTTCTCATATTCTGTACGAGAATCATCTTTTATCGGTTTGTACCTTATTTTGTCTTGTAAAGAATTCTGAATGTTTCACGCAAATAAAAGCAACCTTAACACTTGGGAATGGAATGAAAGAGTTGCAGCTTGTCATTATTTGAATGGTTTCTTTAATGTTTAAGCCTTGCTGTCATTCACATGGTACTTTTTTTTATAAACTGCAAGGTACTATTGAGACTAGTCCTGAGAACCAAAGCCACAACAGTTTGGTGTGTTTAAAGTATGAAGTAGAATCTCAAAATGGAAATCATTGAGGTATGACTCTACATGAGCTTCTCGTCAGAGAGTCAAAAACGAATACTTGTCAAATGATTGGTTTCTTTACAGGAGTGGTTTTCTCAGTTCTGACCCTGAATAATTAGAATGCTTTCATTGTTCGGTTTCTAATATGAAAAAACACAACAATAAATAGTAATAATATAAAAAAATAGCAGGAAAGCTGCGTAGCAAACGGCTGGGAAAAAATAGCGCATTTTCGCACTGGTTACAATATCCACATTTGAGAGTAAAACGCACAGGAATCAGTACTGGTATGCAGTGGCGTATTTAGTGGACGTCCATTGGGCCATGCTCCCCTCGCTGCCTTCTTGTTTTAATTTAGCAACTTAAAATAGGAAAATTGTTGAAGTTTACATCAAAATATAACATGTAGCATCAGATTGCAAGTAAGGGCTCCAAATTACTCAAAAAAATTTAAAGGGAGGGGACACCATCTCACATAAGACCCCTCCTCATACCAGCGATCACAGAACATATATCACACTGTACGCTCACCCCCCCCCCCTTGTTCTTGAGGAAAATGTTGGCCATGCCACTGCTTGTGTGGCCTTTCTTTCAAACAAATTTCGAATCACTGATCGCATATTGAACTGAATTTTACAATGTGCTTTTATCGTGAAATGCAATACTGGCAAGTATGAGGAAAGAAACTTGAATGGAGCTGTAAATGGTTAATTTGGATTGATCTAATTGAACATAATTAAGCATTTAGGTTGATTGTAACGTACGTTCGACTTACATAATTGTTCAGGATGTCTGTTTGTGATCTTTTGAATGCGGGTTTCATATTACCCATACTTATTAAGGACACATTTGTTTAGCTGAGTAGGTCTATGAATCTCGAAACACATTTATTTACTGTACAAACAAATCCTTAAAAGTTTCTCAACATGCTCTGGTGAACTCCGTGTTCTGAGTACCTAAAATTTGCAGACGTTTTCGCTAGGTATAAGCTTTATCTCACAAAAAAGCCGACAAGTTGATTACTCATGGCAATTTCAATTTACCATACCCATGACCGTGAAGACTTTTTTGCTAGCGGGACTCAAAGTTTCCGTACCTTTACCCATGCGTTTTTAATCATTCAAAGTCTGATCTATGGGCACCAGCTTCTAAGCCCATAATTTCTTCAAAATTGCTTTAATTGACCTCATTTTTGATACATCATCTAGTCTTCTTTTGTATTAAATTGACGAAAGACCCCATCCTACTCGGTAACATTATGCTTGTATGTTATAAATTTTTCCTGTTAATGTTTAGCGTGCCTTGTAAATGTTCCTAAGTTGCCGTATAAATGACATCGAAAGGGGGTAGGGGCTGGGCGGGTAAAGGGGCTAGGGGGAACAGGAAGCCCCGGTCTTCCGTCGCAGAATTTTCCAAGTTCTTCCTGAGACATGTTGTCAGGATAGTATAGGTATGATAAAATGTATAATCCCGAAGCTGGGCTAGCGCCAGAAATGTTGCGATAGGGGCCGAAGCTCCCCGACGTGGGACTGCAACTTGAAGCCCCGATAAGGGCGAGGGTTTCCGAATGGTTATCTATAGCAAAATCTTAGACGCCCGTTTTTTAGTTAGTGACATATGAAAATATGGGAGATTTATGGCAGGATTTGCGGCCTTTATTTAAAGTACTGTAAATATCAAGTAAATTACAGAAGCGGCTGGCCGTTGTGAGTTACTTCATATTTTATCATTTCCCGAATAATCTCCCTAACGGTGAGCTTTTACCAGAGGGGTGAAACGTACAGGTTAAGAACTTTTATAAGGAACTAGGGCGGAGAACTGACCTGATTTAGTGTGTAAGTCAATGATTAGAGCTTGGCAATAATTAGTGGTTCGCTATCTAAAGCCTTGTAGCAGTTTTCACTAGGTATAAGCTTTACCAAAGCCGACAAGTTGATCATTCATGACAATTTCAGTTTACCATACCCATGACCGTGAAGACTTTTTGCTAGCGGAGCTCAAAGTTTCCGTACCATTACCCAGGCGTTTTTAATCACTCAAAGTCTGATCTACGGGCGCCAGCTTCTAAGCCCATAATTTCTTCAAAATAGCTTTAATTGACCCCATTTTGGCACCAGTGATACTTCATCTAGTCTTCTTTTATATTAAATGACAAAAGACCCCCATCCTACTCGGTAACATATTGCAACAGTTGTCCCAATGTCTCCTCTTGGTGATGTTTTTGAAGGAGAACAAATGGACTGTACGTTTAATTGGGGGAGGGGGTGCTACCTTAAAATTACAGCAGGAAAAACGCAGAAGGAGACTTGGTCAAGTTGAAAGCCCTCAATCTCTTCCCTTTACAATTTATCTCACCTTGAAACGAGGAGAACAATGGTCACCTATTGTTGGCAGATGCTTAGGCCTACCCCTAAGAGGCTTAATCCATATTGCAATGGAAGAAAAGCATGTTCAAGCCGGTAATGTTTGAATATTCATCCCAAACTCGATTTCCACTCGAACGAATAGTTGCTTTAGGAAGTTAGGCGAATATGGTCTCAATAAAATCAGAAGTCCCGGCGACGAAAGTCGCCGGGGCTTCTGATTTTATTGAGACCTTTCGTGTCAACTGCTATTTACATAAACTATGAAATCGGTTTCATCTTAAAATGGGAAAATATTCGTAAAACTATTACCATTTGCAACCGAAAAAAGCTTTGTGGAAGGATGAGGGTAGCACGCCCCGACAATGTAGGCTATATGCGATAGCGTCAAGTGACCTGATCTGGAAATAAACAGTAGGAAATGATTAAAAAACCGAGGCCTTATTAAGAAAAGAAAGAGTGGGAACGCAGAGGGGTCTATAAAAGCTACAACAAGGAAGATAAAAAGGAAAACGCAACTTTAAAAGCGGAAAACCAGAAAAGACTCACTGCTTAGTCTCCTGGGACTCACATACTATACATTCGGAGTCGAGTGCCTTACCAACTTACCTACGACAATCTTGGAAATCAGTTTGATTATGTTAAAAATAGTAATCTACTGTAAATCTGTGTGACATACAAGTACGACTGCAGGGGGGGGGGGGCGAGCGAGCGGGCAGATGGACAGAACACCCCTTTTCTCCCGTATCCTTAGTATAGCCTAAAACACGCCCAAATGAGGCTGTTTCAATGCTCGAATGTTATACATTTTTCCTGTCAATGTTAAACGTGGCTTTTAAATGTTCCTTAGTTTACCTTGTAAATGACATCGAAAGGGGTGGGGTGGGATGAATGAGGAGGAGAAACAGGAAGCCGTGGTGTTCCAATGTTCCAATTCCTTCATGAGACATGTAGCCATGATAGTAGGTACGATAACATGTGTAATCCCGAAGCTGCGTTAGCGCCAGAAATGTTCAGACCGGGGCCCAAGCTCCAAGACGTTGGACTGCAGCTTAAAGCCCCGACAAGGGCGACGGGTTGCCGAAAGGTTATCGAGAGCCGAATTTTCGGCGCGCATTTTGGGTATTTAGTTAGTGAAATATGAATATATGGGGGATTTATCACAGGTTTTGCGGCCTTTATTTAAAGTATACTGTAGAATATCAAGTAAATTACAAAAGCGGCTGGCCCTTGTGGGTTACTTCATATTTTATTGTTTTCCGACGACACTGGAAAATTTACGCGACAATATGGGATCCTTCCACGATGGGGGACATGGCCCCTCTCCCCACCTGGCGTCACCTGTCCTGTCGACGATCAGTCTCCCCGACCTTTTTACTTTCTTGGTCTCAAGAGTACAAACTCTTTAATACAAATAAAAATATTTCGGCGCCATTTGCGCACTGTAGAGTTCTTGGTTTACTTAGTTTGACTTTTACATTCTACAAGTTTCCAAAGGCCTTCAAACGGACCAAAATTATGTACGTGAACCAATAGAGGACGGATTGCTGTTACACGCTCTAGCTGAAGGATAAAAAGTGCTACGACTTATTTCCAAGTTCTTTACCGTCATAATATGGTAAATTAAACATCTACTAGGGGCCAGTTTGTCGGTTGTTCTATGATTGGTAACCTGAAGAAACCTTTCGCATTCAAGCGCGTATCAAGAGAGGAGCGTGAGGTGTTGCGGTCGTGCGCCCCTCGGCTGGAAGAAACTTTACTACACTTACCCATATGCCGCTATACTAGGCGTTTGTCAAACTTGAAATCATCCCTCCTTCCGTACCTCCCTCCGTCCCTCTCTAAATTAAAAAAATCCTGTCTAGCCGTTTTTCATGGTTGTATTTAACGAACCCGAAACCGTTCCTTTATTATTAACTTAAACCCTTAAAATGTGGTCTGTTTTGTGGCCTCTGGATCCTTTTTTAAGTTCTACGGAAGCAGAAGTTTCCCTGCCCTCATACCAAATCTTTCGAGTTAACTGTGCATATAGTGTTTTCAATTTTGTGCATCATCGTGACCATTGGGATTTTTAGCATCGAGAACTTCCATAATAAGATAGCGGCTTACCGTTTGACACTCCACCCAAATTAATTCAAATGCCTTTTCCGTACCGGAAAGGATACAAGGCAAAACGTTGCCTGAAATACCTTCAGTTTCCAACATTTTTTTTCGTGATGAATACTTGAATACATTTGCTACAACATCCACATCAAAATCTAAGAAGCGTACTGTCAAGTTATAATACGTCACAGTCCTGGAAATAAATCTTCTCTATGTTGAGGGGAAAGATATTGGTGATGAAGACGACATTCCGAATGCTAAGTTACAGGCTTTGTCTCAGAAAAGTATTTTATAAGGGAACAAAGTTGGGGTAACAACAGTCTTGAATTTCTTAGATACCTTCCAACTACTAAATGGTTGATTTTTGTTATCCCGAGCGTATACCTAAAGAATATTTTTTGAAAGTATTTAAGTACTATTGACAACAAAAAGCTACAGGTCTTGATGGAATAAGTACTTACATTCTTAAAACTGTGTGCGCCATATGCAGTCCTCAGTCTTACCAGGGAGTTGCTATTTAAATACCAACTCCCTGGTCTTACCCACATACTCAAGTATCCGTTACAGTGCTTTCCCAACTCGATGGAAACTAGCAAAAGTAGTTCCGTATTATAAAAATGGGTCGGGTCTAGATTAGCCTGCGTTGCGCCTCTGTGGCTACCGCCCCCTTAGGCTGCCGCCCCTTGGGTTTTCTTTGCAGCGATGAGCTGAACGAAAAACTTCGTCAGCTCCGCGGGGTAGGTATAGATGTAAGTATAGACCAATCTCTGTAACACGGTACCCATTGTTTCAAAAATTCTCGAAAAGCATGTACACATAACCCTTTATGATTTTAGAGAGATTCCAACTTTTAAAGTGGCTATGCCACGAAAAATTAAACGAATCAAGAGTATTATTCTTTAATTATACAAGAAAGGCGATTTTCAAAACTATCTACATCACCCACATAGCTTAAACCATTGTGGAGTAATTAGGATTTTAAAATTCGCGCCCGGAAATCGTCAACTCAAAAATAAGGGTTTCGGATCAACTAGATGATGACGTCACTTTAGGAACACCTTCAGTGACTCGAATCAACAGATACCGACACATTGCGCAATTCACACACAAAACAATACACGTGAGTGAACAGCGGTGGTTCGTGACAGCTAAAAGATATTCAGTCTTCAACCCCTTTTTTAATAGTTAAACTCGAAAGCTTAGAAGAAAATGCCGGTCCGATGTGTAGTTGGTGGATGCAGCAACGTGATAACGGGCAAAATAAGCCTTCATCGATGGCCAAAGGACGAAAAAACACGACGATTGTGGACGAAGTTTGTACAAAACACTAGGGCAGATTTCACTGGTCCTAGCCAGTTTAGCTCGATATGTAGCGAACATTTCACGGAGGAAGACTATGACCCATCAATTGCTTTGAAGGAGAAAATGGGTTTGGCTGCTGGAAAGCAGAAAAGGACTCCCCTTCCTGGCAGGATTCCTACAGTGAAAGTCCCGACTAGAAGGTCCGGAATGCAGTCCGAGGGTGGTGCAGAGGAGCCAGGGCCTGACGTTAGACCGAGTACAAGTGCATCCTCAAGTGAAGAAGCGATACCCAGCCCCAGTGGCAGTGGTGTCCTATCGCAGCCAGTACGGAAAAAGCCAAGGCTTTCATCGGAGCGAAGGCAGAGGAAAGAGGTAATTACAGGGCCTACCTTGCTTAGGCTGGAGTTGTATCATTAAGCCTGATCAAAATCAAACGTTATGGCCTAGCCACACAATCTGGGTTAAGGCAGAAACAATCATTTGAAAGGGCGTTATTGAAGACGACAGGGTAAGATTAATCATTGATGATGGTAAAATAAAAGGATCAATCTATTTAGCCTTAAGAAAGACATTTGATCTTACAAACCATGATATTTGCTTATAGTCCGGGATACACTCCATGCAATCTAGCTCGACCTTCTTTTGTGAATCATATGTTTTTCAACGGTTTCTGTTCAATTTTTAGGTGCTTATTTCAAATCCAGTGAGCTTCAATTCATAACTATTGAGCATTTTGCTGAAATGCAAAAATCCTAAGTGGCCCCCAAAATCTGCTGTTTGACGTGTCTTTCGATCCTTTCTACGTGTAAACAAATTCTGCAAATACTCAGCCAAATCAAACTTGAAAGTGCACACTATATGTAAAAAATATTTCCCGTTAATTATTCAGCGGTCTGGTAGAGTGTATGTGTCATTGCAGCGTGTACATCGCCTTACTATAGATGCCTCAATATCCACATTTCTTTTCTGAGAAAATTTGCTCTAAGGGGTTAATTAACTCATGTCAGTTAAACAGATGCAGCCAGTTCTGCATTAAGGGTTACTTTAGATATCTGCGATAACGTAACTAATTTTAATGAGCCTGAATGACCCACATAATAACACTAAGAGACTGTTACGTAACTGACAAACACAGGCTATGTAGTTAGATGCATGGTCTTTCAATAGACGAATCCGATCAGCGCTTGTGTTTAGTGACTGTAGGCAGCCATTAATGGGGTCCACCAGCCTTAAATCGTCTTCATTTATTTTCTACATGAATTTCAAACCCACATATTCAGTGAAATTGAACGAATCAAGATACAATTTAATGTCTAACCATCCATCATACAGGTAAGCAAGGAAATTGAAAGATTAAAGGTGATAGACCCCAGGTATGGCCGACTGAAATCAGACCATCACTTGCTCTCCGGATTCGTCTATAGCTAGAAGGATATTATTAGTCAAGCCTCAATCCCCTATAACCTTGTTTTGTCACATAGGCTATGTTACGTTTTCTATTCAAGGCTTTGGTGCTGATGCCAGTTGCCATTGGTACCAGTTGATAACTGTTGAGCACTTTGATGAAACGCAAAAATCCAAAATTGCTGTCACAATTTACGTTCTGATACGTACTCTTTGCCTTGTGTTATTAAATTCTGAAAGCACTCATTCAAATCGTACTTGCAAGTATACAATACATGTCAATGGTATTTCCCATGTATTATTCTGCCAACTGGTTGCATTAAATTGACGTAATAACGAAATAACGATAATTCATATGACAGCTATAGTAACTTCTATATAATGCATACACTGTGTTGTGCTTTAACATTGCAGAGGAAGAAAATCACTTTTTAATTGTTTTACTTTTCAGTCTCACCAACTTCGCCAAAAATTACACATTTCAAGCGTTATGGGTGATGCATCATTTAAAAAAAAATTGAAAGATTGGGTAAACAAATTATTCATGATCTACAATGCAGTGGTGTTCCCCATCACTGCGAATACATTTAAGGTTTGGAAATAAAAAGAAACACAACTGGCGACTGCACTTTGATTAATGTAAAAAGTGGACAGAATCATATTATGCCCTTCAAATGTAAGATATTCCGATTCATCAGTGATTTGTTTAAATTCTCCACCAGGAGAATATAACCTTGAACAATAACTTTATAATGTTTTTCTGAGACAGGTACTTTTCATATTCAAAAGGGCCAAAGAAAAGTAAATTTGGATAAGTTTAACTGTCTGGGATGGAAAGATCTCAATATTTTACATTTTTTACATCCTACACAAAGCTCCTCCTTTAAGGGCTTATTATATTGCTAAAGCAGCAGAGCAGCCTTATTGGTCAGTTTTGAAACTTTGGTATGGCGTCTCCGTACAACAAATTACTCCTCCTTACAATTATTTCAACCCCAGCTGCAATACGGTAGCATAAGGTAAACGAGGATAAGAAGAGTTCGACCATAAGAATTCCATTCGCAGGCAATTTTATTTCAGACTAGTGTAGCGGTTATTTTATAGCTATACGGTGATCACTCGAGCTCAGGATCCAGCCCCCACCTTTTCGGCATCATATTCTCTTTTGAAACGGTTCCAAAGCTGCACTACGAAGTTTTTAGGTGCATACTAATTTTGATTGTTAGATGTCAAGAAGTGGAATTAGCCCCGTCCCGTTTTATAAGATACCGGATCCGCCCTTGAAGCTGGACAACCAAAACAGGGACCACCAGGAGAAAACATAGTCTCCGAGTCGGGTTGGAGCTGGCGGTATGAGGCTGCAACAATCAGTCTCTAGCAGCTTAAAAAGGCGTTGAAAGTTTGGTAACATAATATGTTGCCCATCTTTAGGAATAGTATGACGTGATGTTCTACCCCGATGCTTATTGTATGATAGTAATAAACATCCAGCTAGATGTGCTCTAAAGTACGTAATGTACCTGTTTACCAAGACATTATCCCTCATAGCCTCAAGTCTCGTGTAGTCTACAAATTCAATTGTGCAATTTGAAATTGCTTGTTACATAGGGGGACACACACAGACACCCAGCTACAAGAATACATGAGCATCTTTTCACCCACAAAAACTCCCATATTTCAGTATTTACAAGCACCTTAGCAAAACAGCTATTTGCTAAGGTAATATGATCACAACTCTTTCACGATCATTGACTCAGCACCTATACTGATCTCCAGCTCAAGGTTAAAGAAAGCCTTCACATTAGATGGCAAAAAACCTAATTTTAAAAAACATCAGGAATGTTGCCACGGTTGTCTCCAATCCTCCTAGGGGAGTAGTTGGGTGAGTTGTGTCGGGTTCCAGCCGGGTAGTTGAAGTGTGTACTTAGCTTTACAATGACGTCTGCTTGAAGAGTGCAGACAGGTCTGTGCTCGGCCCTTAGCTAGACAAATTATTGCAGGGGTGAGATATTAAGTTCCGGGGGTATTTTTCTGGCGGCGAGATATGCTAAACTCATTAATGCAATAACAAGTTTTAATTCTCTAGAGGGCGAAAAGTTTGTAGGTTGCTCACCCCTGGCCCCATGACCTTAGTGCGCTCACAAAACATTGGGCATGAAAAGATCACAAGAATACCGAACTGCAGATATCTCAAATAAGCATATCTGATTAATCACGTACAAATCACTTAAAATTACACGCACTGATAGAAAACAAAGTGAGAAAGAAAGAAAGAAAGAAAGAAAGAAAGAAAGAAAGAAAGAAAGAAAGAAAGAAAGAAAGAAAGAAAGAAAGAAAGAAAGAAAGAAAGAAAGAAAGAAAGAAAGAAAGAAAGAAAGAAAGAAAGAAAGAAAGAAAGAAAGAAAGAAAGAAAGAAAGAAAGAAAGAAAGAAAGAAAGAAAGAAAGAAAGAAAGAAAGAAAGAAAGAAAAAAAAAAGAGAAAGAAAGAAAGAAAGAAAGAAAGAAAGAAAGAAAGAAAGAAAGAAAGAAAGAAAGAAAGAAAGAAAGAAAGAAAGAAAGAAAGAAAGAAAGAAAGAAAGAAAGAAAGAAAGAAAGAAAGAAAGAAAGAAAGAAAGAAAATAGAACCAACTGACCTACCGTCAAACGATCAAACAAACGTATTTACAGTGGTTCGTCCGTCACTTACCCATTAATCCTATCTACCACCGAAAAGAGTAGGCTACTGACATGGAAATATTGTAAGCTTCATTTATCGATGAAACATGTTGAAGAAATCACATGGCTACAGTAATTATACATTGTGATGCAGGTACCAGAAGTACATGGTAAAGATGTCCTAACTAAGGCTTAGGAATATGTCAGCAAGAGTCATTACAAATTACTTAATTTAAATTAATTTTACCGGTGTACGAACACTGACTACGCACCTTAGCGACTATACTGACAAAATCAAAGCTAAAAACTTACTGTATTAGAGTACATATCTTACACTTATTTTTTTTTTTAATTTTTTTCTCTCCTTTATTTCATTTCATTTCTCAAATGGTAGGTTTAAACATTTTACAAGTGAATGATAATGTTTGGTACACACATTGCAAAAGAGTAATATTGAAATATTAACACCAAGAGGCAACATAATTACATAATCGAGAATAATTCAAAGAAGGAAAAGGTTGGCTATGATACAAAGGCTGGCTTTAAATCATGGAAGCTTGCCATAATCTTTTTTTTTTTTGAGAACAGTTTTGTTGTTCTTCAAAAAAAAAGGTAATTATAACCTAGTAGTTATCAAATATTAGCTTGCATTCCTCAAAGAAATGAACACGCAGAGGAAAAGTATATACATTCATGGAAATGAAAAGTACTGTTTAGTACATAGTGACTTAACAATAATACGGAAAAAGCATCATCGAAGAGCCCATAGAATCAAATGGTCGAAAACGGTGAATCCATGAATCAATTGAAAAGGTTTGGACATAAAGCAAAAGCTCTTTCGAGATCACTAAAATTTACTTTCACTTATACTGCCATATCATCAGAAATATACTTGCACATATTAAAGGTAATTAAAAAGCTAACTAAAATTTACAAAAGTATAAGACGTGGATTGGAAATTGACTTAGTTTTACTACGTACTGCTTATCATGCCGATATAATATTAAATGTCGAAATTGATTCCCGTTTAAAATGACAAACAAAATAAATAGCAAATAAATGTAAACAATTCTTGTAATGTACGAACTACTGACTTAAACAAAGTTGTCTGGAGAAAATCAATAACCTGCATAAAATTTTGACCTTTAGCCTGAAGTTGGGACTACTGCAAGGGTTGTTGATGTAGGGATGGGGGGAGGGTTCACAAAAAGTATGACTTCCAAGAACTTATATACCTTTGATCTCAAATATCCGTATTTCCTCACTCTATATGATAGAGTCGGAGGTGGCGCTAGGCGGAAGAGGGGTCATTTCTTCCCTTCGGGGAAGACTGGCCACCAAATCGGGAAAATTTTCCAGTTTCGTCGGGAGGGGGATTTATTTCTATGTACAATTAAGTGTGAAATACCCGACCAGTCGTCTCTGTGGTTTACTTGTTGGAGGGCAGATTCTAAAATTAAAACCCCTAAATTACTAGGTTTGTATCCCTCTGGCAACTCTTTGCTTTTGTTTGGGATTCGGGTGGCTGGCCCCGTCGGTTAAATGATGGCGCCACCGCTGACTGAAGTACTGCATCTATACCGGGAGAAGTGTGTGTAGAAGTACGAGGCGTTCGGACTTTTTCCCCTAGTTGCTACGATAGGAGGCCTCTCAAAACACTAAATAAAGAATAAAATCGTAATCGTACCTAACGGTACCCCAGACACCTAAATGCGGCAACCCCGAAGCAAGGAGGGACAGGGTTGCAGAGGCACCCCTAGAAACACTTTCCCCAACTAAATAGAAAATTTCAAATTACTATTTCTTGAATAAAGTTTTTACACATCTCGCTTCCTAAAAATATTTCACCCCTCGAAGCTATCTCGCCACCCTCAGTACCTTCCTGGCTACCGGCCTGTTATGAGAAGTCCTAAGGAAGTTATGGTCCAAGGAGGAAGTTTCCTAAGCATGAATACACCTAATGGGCATGCAAATTCAGCAGATCTCCAAATGACAGCGAGTGCACCAAGCACTCGAAAAAAAAATTGTCTATTAAAAAGAGAATGGGGGGGATAACTAATGAACTTGATATATGAGAATGCTTATTCTTAAATAAGCCAAAAAAAAACGATGATGAGTGCGCCCTTAAATTGAGTTGATTGAAGTAATACCTTAATTTATATACATTAAGCTACAAGTTTCTTTTGCCTGCTACAAGATTGTTGCATGATCCCCTTTTGTCGTTTGCCTATAAAATATTAACTTGTTATACTCACTTACAAGTTGGATGCTTTTTGGGGTTGCCAATATCAGAAGTGTATTGTTGGTTTAGTTTTGGGAAAAAAAAATTCTAAAGTATTTACACGTATAGTTGTCCTAAAAATAGTCAGACTTGTAGTTTGAACGGTTGGGAGAAAAAAATGGCAAATTTGCATTCTACGTCACTTGTTTATGTAAAAAATTGCATACAAAAATACAAAAATACAAAAGGTGGATCGGGATTGCCTGGGGGTTCAATAGACACTATGCACTGACGTCATGCGACGTCCTTTTGGAGGCAAAGTAATGAAGCACACTGCACGCACAACGTAGACTCTGCACGCTAGTGTAGTAGACTTGCGCGGGTATCCGATTGGTTCACACATCAGCTGTCTGCATTGTTGGTGTAACTTGCAACGATACATGTTTGCCTCCAAACGAGGGAGCACTCTCTGCTCTGCGACGTCACATACACATGGTCTACAAAGCTTTCGAGATTTCTTGACATATGTATGCCTTGATTAACTTTAATACCCTACATCAGTATTGAGACAAAGCAATAGAATCGGAAGTGATAGCACAATATTTTGATTGTTTGGAACGGTTTGTGAAAAAACAAGTTTTTCTTTCGCTTATCCCTCGATATGAACCTTAACCTCACCCCTATACGTGCATTTTTACTTTAAATGCCTGCGTGGGCTCATATTAAATGCTGGTCGAGTAGATTAGAGGGCACCCATGCGGCTTTGACTAAAGCTACCACTGAAAAGAAACACATTAACTTTTTTGTTCTTAAGAAGTTAAAATGCTTATTTGTGCTTGGAATATCCATACACTGTTAAAAAAAATGTTTGTAGATTTACAACAAAACTGTGGTCAATAGGTTTCAATCAAATCTGTTGTGCAAATACAAATGCAAAATGCAAATGCAAAGTCGACTAGTTAACTGGTCCACCCGAAGGCGCTAATTCAGTCCGGCGCGCCACCGACTTCGTCGGCTGGGCAACCGATTTTAGAGGCAAGCCTATGCCAAGTGGGAGAAAAGCCGGAGTACCCGGAGAAAAACCCACGTTCATCGAGCGTGATTCGAACCCACGCACATGTGAAACACATTGGTGCACAGCAGCTGGAATAGACCACTCTGCCACTCGACGACCCAGTGCAAGTACAACACCTTATCTATTTATATACAACCTTTGTCTGTAGATTTACAGCAACTATGTTGCTATCAGCTCATCAAGATTGATGTAGACCAACATAAAATTATACTAACATATTATAACTATAATTAATATATATATATATATATATATATATATATATATATATATATATATATATATATAATAAGAGTAAAGTAAATGGTGAAAGTCAACTACATGCTAAAAAGATGGACAAAAAGCACCGGGCTTGGAAGCTTTCGGTTTTTAATCAACCTTCTTCAGCCAAACTGATAAAAAGCAAGCATACAAACTGTTAAAAGAGGCAAACGTACGACTTGAGCAAGTAAAAGCTTAAAAAATGCCTGAGCCTTACAGTGATAAAAGGTAGGAATCTCAAAGCGAATAAAGGCTGATAACTTTCCAAAGAGCTTAAAAAAACATAAAAAGGTAGAACACTAAATAATACAAAAGTAATAAAAGCCGACTAGCAGAAATAAAAGAGTCAAGACAATCCTAAAATGGGTTTAAAAAGGATTACAAGTTGGGCTGAAAGGAGAAGGCGGGCAAGGGATTAGTTTAAGTAACTAACCCTCTTGTGTGAATTTTTCACTCCACTTATATATATATATATATATATATAATATATATAGTATATATATATATATATTATATATATATATATATATATATATATATATATATATATATATATATATATATATATATATCATAAATGTATAATTACTACAAGTCTACAACAAGCAAACTGATCACAGGAAGAGTAGCTTTTTACGTGCTTGGAAACGGACACGACGGGGACAAAGTCCCAAACAAATTCCGGAACTGACGTTAAACACAAGGACAAAAACTATTTACAAGCATTACACAATTAACAAACAACTATTTACAGCTCCGAGTCGGGTCTGGTGGTAGTGACACCCCAGCGACAGGCAGCCTCCGCGACCACGGCTGGCCTCCGCGATCACGGATACTCCTGAGCCAGGTAATAAGTTCGCTTTTTTCGAAAAGTCCCCTGACTCTCTGGTGAAGAGCTAGGGGCGAAAACCAAACAAGGTAAGTAGTTCGGCCTCGAGATGGGGTTTACTGTTTCCCCTTAAAACATAACATCAAGGAAATGTATGAATGAAACTTAAATATTTGGGAGTATGAGCATTCCGGTATAACAATAAGAATTATCACATCGAAACTAAGTTATCCACTTGTAACATTCAGCACTAGTCTCAATAGCGAAAAGTGATGCAATTTACAATCAAAATGCAGTACATCAGTATTTGAAGAAATTACATTAACTATTTAACTTTCAATAAATGCCAGTCTGGCCTGATCAATGGAATGAATATTCCTGACATTCCGCAGAGTAGTAAATTTTGATGATGTACTTAAAAAATTAACTTTGGGCTGACTAACATTGTCAAAACCCATTAAATTAAAACTTTCTTTTTAAGTAATATCCAAAATTTCTTACGTTTACGTTTACATTTGCGACGGTTGTTGAGTTTGTGACAATGAACGAGGTAAATGTCCGTATGGCTACAACAAGAAGGTGTTGTTCTACTACAAAATACTTGTATGAATACAAAATAATGATAAAACAACATTACTCGGTACTAAAACAACATATTTTTGTACATTTACGGAAAAGTCTCGAAAATTCATGACATACTTTTAGCAGTGTACGTTGCAAAACATTCTTTGGGAATTAAGCTTTATCTATAAAGTCGTATCATTTTATTACAACAGGAGGGGTGATCACATTTTCGAACAAATATTGTGGTTCCAGGGGAAATAAGGAAAATCAATGGACGTGAACCTTATCTGAGTTGTACAAGAATCACTTCCACACTTTAAAAAGTGAACTCTTTCTTTCTTAAAGGATGTAAAGTTGAGGTGTGGCAAAGATTTCGCAAACACAATTGCTCGAAACACAATCCTGTCCTGAAATGCCGTTCAGCTCTTTGCTTTTTAAACGCTCTTAGACTATATGGATATGATGTATCTACCTTAGACATAGAATGATTGTGTGAAAAACTTATACCACAGTCAACACTGTATGAGTTTAGCACATTAATGTCAAGTTACAGCATAATGGAAGGAGCCCCGTGACCAGTCAAGTTACTGAACAGGGACGAAATAGCTTCCTGGGGGGTGGGGGGATTATACAGGGAAGCGAGATATGTTAAGATGTAGTAAGACGATTAAAATTTTCGTTCTTATAACTTTATACGAGGGAGATTTTCCTAGAAGAGGGATGCCTGAATGTGAGTTGGAGAAAATTCGGTTTTCTTTTCGCAACTCCCAAGGCTAGGGTGTAGTTTTGAACTTAGGGCCGCATTATGGTAGGCATATGTTCATATATTCACTTTAAAATCGTATTCTCAGACTAAATAGTTGACGTTGACATAATCAGACGATCGTAGAAATGTTTCGATACCTCAAAAATCAGCCATTAAGAATGAAAACACTGTGTTACGGACAGTGGTTTATTTTACACGAAAGCAAGCAATATTGTTTGCACAGAGCAGTGTTAAAATACCATTCTTCAGGCCTAAGTCTAAACATTTCGGCCTTGGTTTGATAGGAAATTTAAAAACCCATTTTACAAAGTTGAACATACCATCATAGTGTCCTATGTGCAACATACCTTTATCGTAGAATAAAAGAAAACATTCGCCATGACTATCATTTGCCTGTATCATGCTATAAGCTGTACCTAACCCATCTTCTGTTTTCAAGTCCAGTGGGAAAGTTTTCCGCATCCCCTTGTAGCTTCCCTCTGTAGTAGTAATTGCGTGGATAGAACTCTTTGCAATATCTAAAAGAAAAAGCTGATGGTGGGCGTTTACCGTCAAACAACTCACGGACTCTGGCTGACTCTTGAATGCACACAAATATGTGATATCCCCAGTCATTGAAAGCCAGTAGACATCTCGAAGGTTTTCCGTCAGAAGATAACAGTCTATTGCAAATTCGTCCCACGAAATTGCCTCGATATGAAAAGGTACCTTAAAAGTTCTCTCTAAATCCTTGTCCGCTCTGCGAAAACTAATTCGATATGCAGCATCACCAGATGCCATCAAAATGCTAAGATCGTGACCTGCGGTTTTAGCGATCGTCCAGTTCCAGTTTTTAATTTCGCGTGTCGACGGGCTCCTGGTTTGACGTTTCTCCTTCAAGCTGTAATGTCTAATGGTGACACTTTTAGATCCATGTTCGCTGCTGATATGAGCTATCCAGTCTTCTGTTATTGACACGATGTTTGCATAATCGATATCCAGCACGCCGATATCGATCATTTCATCTGACGACCATGCTGAAGAATCTTTCATCTCTGCGTAAACATTCCCGTCATCACAATTTGCAGGTGCATGGGAAAAATCACCGAATCTTGTGTTCGTATCGTTCGTTTGAAAACGTAGGCCCAGGTTTTCTGGGAGTGGGACCTTGCTAAATTCTTCAGTCTCCTCCGCCAATACTTTCACCCTGCTCTCAAGACACTGGAACGTGTTTACTGCGTCCTTAGTCGTCACATCACCTGCCACTTGCTTTAGGGAAGTATCGCACAGTTTTTCCGTTTCATGTACTTCCTTTGCTAGTTTAGTCTGTCGATTTTCATAATGACAAATTGTTTCAAGAGTTGCCTGGACTTTTACCTCTAACTCGTTGAACATATTCCTCCCATGCTTTTGTATTTTCTTGCTCGCTTTTTCTTGTTCCTCCAGGATTTGTTGTTTCAGACCTTCTTCATCTTTGTGGCATTCTTTTCTCGCACGAGAGATCTTTTTTACCACCGTGTCAATATTTTCGTGAAGCTTTTTTAACTCTTCAACCTTATTGTTCATCTGCTCTAGTACAATATCCTTCAATGAAGCAACCTCATGATCCCGAAGTTTATGGGTGTCCAAAAGACACTGCGGGCATGCCACTTTACCACACGAGTTACAGTAAAAATCTGGGACATTACTATGAGGCGAACAGCTTTGCTGGAATAGCGAGTTTCTCTGAAAATGTTCACCATAATCTGAGGTATCTGAGTATTTTCCTGCCTTGTCACTGTAGGCTTCACAATAGTAATCATTTTCAGCTTCAGCAGGTGCACCAGGGAGAGGAACTGATTGTCGACATTTCGGGCAAGAAGAAAGCGAGGTACGAAGTTCTCCAGAACATTCTTCGCAGACCCAATGCTTGCATTGAAGGTAAACCTTAACACGATCATCAAAACATTTCAAACAGAGGGAACATCGATCAATGTCTTTGTTTTCCATCATATGAGGGGGGGGGGGGGGGAGACAAATCAATATTTAGGTCTCAGAAAATCACGGTGATTGAGTCAAACCTGTCGTTTATTTTTTGACAACATGCAGATAATATCCCATTGTTTTTAACTCGATCGTTACCGTCATGCATGGTGTCTAATTGTCTACACATTGTGATCCACTTCAGTATTTGAAATTCGAACGCTATGCTATAGGCCCTATTACACTCTAACCGTCTCAATCATCAAAATCGATTGCTTCGTACGTTCGAATGTGTGGTAAGCCTTGTTAAGGTAAAAATGGCTTCTCTCTCAAAATCGATAAATATAATTTGACAATATGCTTTGTGCAAAAAGCTATGAACGTTTACCTTCCGCACCCAGGAATATCAGCTGTTCTAATGAGGTTAAAACGTCACTTTAATATTTGATGTACAAGTAGTCCTATCGATATCCTACCCAGCATTGCCGAACAGTGAAAACAGTAGCATACTAGTAGAGCCAGAAGGTCTTCAATAAATGTGCATTCCAAAGTATACACATCACTGTGTCAGGTTTAATTTACATGCTTCAATAATTTAGTGACTACAAACGAGAGGCTAGACTATGTAATAGAGCTGCACAGGTCACAGGTCAGTTACCATACACAATAACAAAAAATATTTGCATCGTCGCGACTAACAGATCTGAAATACACTCAATATTTGTTACTGTCGACTCGCAACGGGGGAGTACGTGGACGTTAAAGTTAGAAGAGGTTTTACGGCTCAGTTGCATATACACATGAGTATATATATATATATATATATATATATATATATATATATATATATATATATATATATATATATATATATATATATATATATATATATATATATATATATATATATATATATATATATGTTAAATTAAGTACAATAAACTAAAGTAAGCACAAAAAGTAGTGCCGTGTGGGAAGTGGGGACTACGGGGAAGAGAGGTACCAACACGTGCATGTACACTGCTTACATAAGTATGCACCGGATGTATTGCCGAAAAGTTACTGGCGACTCCGGGAACTAAACGCTAATACCTAAATACCGAAAAGTGTCCAGCCTTACTGCCGACTAGGGACTTGAGATATTGGGGACGAAAGATAAACACACGTATACTACCACCAGGAACTGGGGACCACGGTAACAAAAGGTGTAAACATAGAGATAACTGTTGATTTGGGACAAGATTACAGGGACGAAAGTTAAAAATACATACACACATGTACACTTAAGTAGACCTATAGCCCTTACTCAAAATCCATCCAGCCCACATATGGAAGTCTCGTCTGGCTCATTATGTGCCAAATATGAAAGTTACATCTGGCTTTAAGGAGAGATGGGTAGATATTAGTTGATAGGGTATAAAGGCTATATAAGGCTATCGCCAGATAAAATTTCACCTTTATTTGAGCCAGATATAGCCAAAAATGGCTACTCCATATCTAGTCCTGTCACGAGTATGCTTAGCACAAGTCTCAAAGTGCTTGACACAAGTCTACAGTACAAATGTTAAATTTACTTCATGAATATTCATTTGCTTTTTGTCCGTAGCATAAAGTTCATTGCATCAGCGTACGTTCGACAATTTTATACGCTTCGTTTGGGTCACTGATTTTGGTAAGTGTATTTTAATTTTTTTAGTATCATAATTTGAACAAAATGCAGAGTTTTGGCGGTTTAGAGAAGTCAGGTGGAAAAGCTAGGGTGTGGCATTTGATTTTTGTACTGAACGTGAAAGGGTTTACTGAGTGTACCCGAAGTTGCCGTGCTGGCACGATATCAGTTGGACGCGATGTCGGTTGGGCGTTAGCCCGCAGCAGTTTTCTAGCGTCTAATATGATCTAGCGTTTTAAAGGGGAAAACTGTGGATACCCCCGTTTATATTTCATTAAATACATCTTAAGCACCGTGTTAAAGTAGCCTGCTGATCTCCTGTCAACAGCTTGAGCAGGAACCTTCACCGACTTCCGTAACTTAACTGTTCTAATTTGTTTCATGTGTAATTTTCAAAACTTATACTTGGAAACAGCAAAAACAAGTTCTTGGGTTAAGAGCATGCGCAAGGCGGTAAATTCCTTTAATTGAAAATTCGTAATGAATTTGGTAAAATTATAAGGATAAATTATCGATTGTCTGTGCAGAGAAAGGCATTCTGTGAATGTAAGCTTATAGGTATAAATGCATGGTTAAATATTGTGCCTCAAATGCAGGCGCGTAGCTGAGGGGGGCTTGGGGGCGCGAGCCCCCCCACAAAATCGCCGAGACCCCCAAGCTTCCCCCCCACTGGCGATCTAGGTAAAAAATTCACCCACTCTGAATAATATTTAATACATTTAGATTGATTGTGACAAACTCAATGTGTTTGCGAATAAACTAATAAAATCAAAGTTAACATTTTTCCACCAAAATTGCACATCTTGATGGCTGCTATCAAGCCTCGCAAGTGCCATTTCCGGCTATCTGGGATGTATTAAAACCTCCAATTTTTTTGGAACGCTCCGCGCCAACCTATGGTGGCGCTCCGCAGATAGTAAAAGGAATTCAAACTTGAAATCCAAGTCCGGCCAGCTGTGGCAATCTGTCCTGACAGAAATGTGTTTGAGAATAAAACAAAATCAAAGTTTACAAGTTCACAAAAATTGCAGATCTTGATGGGCTGTTATCAAGCCTGGCCAGTGCCATTTCCGTCCATCTGGGATGTATTAAAACCTCAAATTCTCTTGAAACGCTCCGCGCCAACCTATGGTGGCGCTCTACTTAGATAGTAAACGCAGTGGCATACAAGGGGAGGCCATTGGGTTATGCCCCCCTCACTGATGCCAATTTTTTTTATTTCCTAAAAATACTTAAATTTTTTACACAAATTTTACTTCAGAAGGTAGCATATGTGGCACCAGATTGCATGTAAGGACACCTAATTTTTCAAAAATTTCCAAAGCGGAGGGGGACACCCCTCCCCCAGGCCGGCGATCATATAACATACTGCATCCCCCCCCCCCCCCGTGAGAGAAATTCTGGGTACGCCACTGAGTAAATAAACGGGATTCAAACTTGCAATCCTTGGACCAATCCGTCCTCACAGAAATATGTAATAAATCAAATTCTACATTTTTTCACAAAAAATGCACTTCTTGATGGCTGCTATCAAGCCTGGCAAGTTCCATTTCCGGCCATCTGGGATGTCTTGAAATCTCATATTTTCTTGGTACGCTCCGCGCCAACACATGGTGGCGCTCTGCATAGATAGTAAAAAAAAAATCTCCAGTCCCCCCCCCCCGAGCCCCCCAAACAAAAAATCCTAGCAACGTCACTGCTCAAATGACAAGGCAAACGAAATAACCAGTCACTTTTAAAATAATTTATTTTGTTCTGTTATATATGTCTTTAACCAACTACCGTAAAATGATCATTTCTGTTAAATATTTGCACATACATGATGTACATTTTACATTTATTCCAGGGTTTTGGTTTTAGTGCGATAAACGTATTAGACCGAAGGTAGCCTACGTGTTATCTAACCTTGCGGCCGGTCGTGTAATTTTCACCTTACCCTTGACAGGCCCAAATATGGATAATAAATTGATGACGAATATTAAGATATTTATATTCGGTCAATATCTGTATCATAACTGGAATTCTTATCCGGCCCTTACAAGAATTAGGCAGATATAACTTGATTTAAGTTAAAGTCCATATCTGTGCGATGTAAAAGTTTATCTGCACCATATATTGATCTCATTTGGTCCAGTCTCAATGTCATATGGATCAGAGGGTGTCCATATATTCATCAGTGCTGAGTTATAGCTAAACATATATACAGTCCACACTTTGCATTAAGCATCAGAAGCCGTGCAACCCCCAATAATTTTTTTCCAAATTCCCCTCGAGTACGTGGCGAAGAGTGGAAGGGCGAAACCAAACATTGCTCCCGAGGGAATTCAGCTCCACAAAGGAGTTACGTACCCGAAAGGACAACATACGTAACATGACAAATCTCTCGACATTCAGACCTGTATATCATGGGTTTGTCATGCGTGGCTCTTGATGATAGCAATGGAAAGCAACGATTACATATTAGCAACGATTTCTATTACCAGGGAGGCGCTACTTTTACGTTACAATTAAAGTGACAAAAGTTCAGAAAGCTGTCACCTTACCTAATACTGAACAGTGCATGAACATGCTTTGAAATTTCTAACTTACATAAATGCAATGCATTCTGGTTTTAAATTACACTGTGGTGCATATATCAATGGTTGTTTCGCCAAATGTTTGATAAATATCTGACATTTTACTTCCGAAATCACGAAACGTGAAAGTCAGGTCTCTAAATCCCGACTCCGCCCACATTCACAGATCCGCCTACATTCACAGATCATTTGCATGTTATAGTTTACTAGACGTATATATTCAAAAAGGTGTGTCTGTGACGACAGCGGTATCCACTATGCACACACATTCTACTGCATTCGGAAAAGGTCTCAGTGTGGGACAAATAACGGAATTATACACAAAAACTATGAAGGATTTATAAAACTGTATGTGCATATCTGAAATTATTTGTTATCAAGATATAGCTGGCTCAATTTGGCTATATAAAAGTTTATAGGAGTAAGAAGCTGTTCGGGACTGGGGGGCTGAACGTTGTTTCGGATAGCCATCCTGGGGAGGGGTCTAAGGGGAGAGGTGTCCCTCCCCCTTTGGAAAATTTTTGAATATTAGAGGGTCCTTAGAATAAATTTGGGGCAACATACTAGATAAATTTTGAGGTAAATTAATGCAAATTTTGACATTTCTTACAGAGGAAACAAATAAGGGGTTTACGTCCATGGATTGAGGCAGGGTCGGGAAGTAACGAGTTACAAGTAACGCCGTTACTGTAACGAGTTACATTTTTTGTAACGGAGTCATGAAACGAGTTATATACGTCAATGTGTAACGGAAAAATTAAAGAGTTACTTTTCGGCGGTAACTTAACTGTAACGGCACGGCATTTCCTTACCGTTACATTTTTGTAACAAGGACATGATAATATTATGCTTTTATTGGCCTTTAAGTTAAAAAATTAATCAACAATCATGAAAACAAAACAATCGTGAACCTGCATTTGTGAATTTTATTCTTGGAAGTGGAAGTTCAATCATGCATGACCTATAACTGACCACCTCAGCTCAGGCGGGTTGTACTTGCGCTGTACTGCGTGACAACTTCGGCCGCATATTGAAACTATGATGTTCACACAGTTCATCACTAGACTGCAACGAATGAGTTTTGGAAACGCATGATGTAAGTGTATATGTTGCGACCATAGTGCAGGTATCCTGCTCTAAGCTTGCTACCTTATTTACTCTTGTACCAGTCATGTCATAGTAGCATTGAGCGCACATACCGGTACCACACTACGCCCAGCAGCATAACAGCAACTGCATACGCCGCACCGTAACTAGGCTGCGGCTATCCCCATGGCCTATAGGCTGTAGTATGTCACGAAATCGCGGAAGAATAACTTGAGTCTAGGCTAGTTCGTATAATTACAGAAACATTCGGCTATGGAAGGCTGAAGCTAATGCTGACACAGACCTGCAGCCATGACCAGGTTTTAAAAGTTACTTCCAATTTAGGAGGCAAGAAAATGACAAACAAACGTTTTAGTGCAAGCTTTGGCTACCAGTCGTCAAATTGATATCGGCATCATCATCTTCAAGGAACAACTTGACAATACACATAAAGGTAATGTCGGACTCGGAGCCTAACCTCGGCTATGCGGTCCGTTTTTTGACTGAAACAGAAAAAGCATAGACTATGGCTATGCTGTATCTACTGTATATGATCGCCTGGACAAACATTGGCATATATCCTCTGATACCTGCCTCTTATCCCATGCACCATGCTTTACGAAGGAATATGTGGTAGCCCACTCACTCTATTTCGGATTAAATTGGTAGACTATAGGCTTACTGCGTTCCCCTATTTTCGTGCGCCCCCCCCCCCCAATTTTCGTGAAGTACAAACCAATATCGTAAGGCTAGGCTTACATCTTTTATGACTGGGATAGCCTCCTAGCCTGACTGCAAAAAGAAAGGTCTCCATGAAACTATGAAGTGAAGATTCAGACTTTATAGGTTATCCATTAAAGATGGCCTTAGCCTAGGTAGGTTTGTGCATTCCCGTCCACCGAAAAACAAATAAATAAAAATGATTTTGTGTGAGGAAACTTACTTACACAGAAAATGATTAATAATCGAAGTCAATATCGAATAAGGTCACATCAATGTAATAATTCATAAACCAGTTTTAGGAAACATCTACAGATTAAGTAATCATTTGATGGAATAAATTTAATTGTGTCTGCCAATTTCATGGTTCCTGCAGTGATTTAAATGTTTCTTGTTTTGTCCACTTTCAGAGAGTTCACCCAGGACAAGTTGAAAGTTTGAACAAAAACCTGAAAACCTATGAGAGACAGACAACCTCCCCAATATCTGAAAAGCCACTGACTCAACAGGATACCAGACAATTTCAAAAGAAGTCTGCTTCTGTACCACAGGCAGCAGTTGACAGGCTAGAAGTTGATTTCATCATCAATGACTTGCAGCCCTTTTCATTGGTGCAAAACCCTTCACTTCAAAATCTCATCAAAGGGCTACAGCCAGAGAGAAGTGTGATTAGAAGAAAAAAGTGTTTTGAGAACAATATAAGAAAATTACCAAAAGATCATAGGCGTAGGAGGCGGGGGTGGGGCTGGGGGGCTGCGCCCCAACCAAAAGTTTTTGTGAAAATTCGGGCAAAATGCTGAGAATTTTTCGGGCACCTACTGAAAGAAAAATAGTGCGATGATGTAGCTAAAAGGTATTAATAATTTAAAAACTTCCTTGGTAATTAATATAAAGTTCTGACTTGAACTGCAACAGCACCTATATAAACCGTATTAATTCATCAGTGTGTTTTTTAATGGTTGACCTTATATTATTATTATCAGTGGTGTATAGGAAGGGCAATTGGGCCATGCCCCACCCTCATTGATGCTGATCTTTTTCTACCTAAAATACGTTTAACACAAATTGTACTTTAAATTAGCATATGTGGCACCAGACTGCATGTTAGGACAACTAATCTTTCAAAATTTTTAGACCCCTCCCCCAGGCCGGCCATCACCGATTTCGGCCAAAATTAAAACCAGTAAAGAAGGTAATAGCATGGCAAAATATTGTATGTAATTGGCATGTGGTGTGATAACCTGTGCATGCCTATATGATATAAACATTAACATGTCGAACGTACGCGGACCGTGCGGAGAATTTGGGTTATTTTGGGGGGGGGGGGGCAAGTCGTTCCAGCCCCCCCCCCCATCAACTTGGGCTCCTACGTCTATGCAAAAGAAGAAGACTGCCATGATTAACAAGATGTCGACAGTGACATATGTTTGTACCACTGCTAATTTCCGGACTGCAAGAAATAGATATTTTCCCCTCCATAAGTGTTGCACATATTTAGCTTTAAAATGCTTAACATATTTTTATTTCATTTTCTAACTCTGATTAATGTTTTGTAAGTATGTTTATTCTTTATTAGCCCCAAACCAGATCATCCAGTATTCCTTTTTCATGGAAAATTGTGAAGTTGAAGTGAAAGTTACCCTTGGCCTCACGTCATTATAAATACTCTTTTTCATGAGCAGGTGTATGTGTGTGTCAAATAGTTTCTTTCTGAGTAAATTACACTTATCTAGAGGAGAAGGTGAGTTGTAGGCATAAGTTTAGGAAGGCAGCAAAGACTTCACAGATCAACTTTAATCAGTAAAGAAAGACTCGTAAAACGTCGTCTCAATGATTTGTGCCGAGCATTTCACTACAAGTGATTTTCAGTGGATCCTACAGTTCAAATGATAAGTTCATAGTGCTACACGGTCCCAGCAATTTTAAGTTAATAAGTTTATTTTTTCTGGAAAAGTACAGTAATGCTACTTAAATGCACCTCTGAAATGTTTAAGGCTTTTTTACATCACGGGAAAGTCTTTCTCATTTTGCAGAAGTTTCATGGGAGTCACCTGTCACTGGATAGATGCAGAAACCCTCCGGCGGCATTCTGAAGCCATTGCTTGCAGAAGACTCAAAGGCAGCCATACCGTACAAACTATACTTGCTTCAACTTTTGAAGACATTCAGAAAGAATTAAAGTGGAAAGGACAGTCACAGACAATGGCAGTAACTTTTGCAAATCTTTCAGGTAAAGATGTTTAGCCAATTTTAGGTTGCTTTTTGGACTTAAAAACTAACATCACCTAAGTGTTCTTATTCTGGTGATTAGATGCTGATATATGAGTGTCTTTATTCTCTTAATCTTCCTTCTCTTTTTATGCACTTTGTTTTACTCCCTTTTCCTGTGCATTAAACAAGTATTTTCCTAGGTCAAATCTCTATTGTATTTCTGATATATGTTTGAACGGACGCAAGGAATGAGTAAAGGATACTTCTTACACTTTTTAGTTTATTTCATTAGGTTATTTGGTGGTCAGAATGTTGACAAAGACACAACCTCCTCTGAAGATGATATACCCATGGATTTCTCAGAGGTGGCCAGTTTCTTTGACCAAGATGAAGAATCTGAATTCATGTACAATTTACCTCATCATCATAGGTGTGCTTGTCACACTTTAAACCTCACTGCAAGCAAGGATGTGGAAGCAGCAGAGAGTGCTAAGACGTTCAAAGCAGTATCAAGGGCCGCTTTTCAAAAAAGGTCAAGCCGTTTTCAACAAGCAGAGCAGAAGTTCTCTTGCTTCAGATACAATTAAAGAAAAACTGGGGAGACTTCTTGTAGTGCCCAATTCAACAGGACGGGATTCTCTCTACCTAGGAATGGAGTGCATAACCTCGCTGGAAGAGAAACAGAAGGGTATTTTTGATGCTCTCTGTGACACTTTGGAAATTGCCATCATTTCGTCAGACTGAAATGACCTTCATTAAAAAAAATTATGAGGTGAGAATTTCTGAATAAGGTTCTGAGAGGAAAGTAGTTATTTTATCCAGAGTATTTTAAGGATTCCAGTTATAGCCCGGAAGGATAGAAGGGTGGGATCACACTACAGAAAAGAAAGGTGTAGGGTTTAATAGAGTTTGATATATTATGGGATAACTACTCTGGGCATTCTGGTGAAATTTTTATTGAAATCTAATTTGTAGTTATTAAGATATCAGTAGATGACGTTTTCCACATTTTAACACAAAGTGAACTTGTAGCAAGCACATGTATCATAATAACTTTAATGAGCTCTCTTTGGTTTTCTTTTAAATTGACTTATTTTCTCCATCATAATCTTATGTTATCATCATGTGAATGCCTGAGACCCATGGGAATTTGGAACTTTGAATTTCTCAAGTAAAGCACATATTTCACACAACTTAAAGGTAAATACAACAGAATAAAAAAAAATCAATACGTTCCTCAACAGTGTGAAGATATGATATAATCCCAGCTTCATTCAAGCTCACTTTCTCTCGCTAGTGATGTTATGTAATTAGCTGATGTCTTGAGAACTATACACCAGAATTAAATGACAATATCACCAGAATGCTTACTCTACTTCTTCTATTACATGTCAAAGATAATTTTTCTGTTCGAAGGGAAAATGCAGTCTCCCCCACCCCCATTGAAATTAGTATACATGGGTACCTTTTAAATCACGCTACAACAATTTTAGGACCGGATTTTTAATAAATGCATTTTTTTAGTTTTTAGTAATTAATGCATTTTTTTAGTTTACTTTTTAGAATACAACCCTTATGGTCTAAAGTATTATGAAAAAGCAGTAGAAATATGAGGAAATTTGTAACAACATTCAGTCCATGTGTCAAAATAAAATTGGTTGAATGGGTGAAACTTCTAATTTCAAGGAAGTGTTGAGGTGGGAATAATGAGGTATACCCTTATTCCTTCCATATTTTTCACTACATCCTCTTTGGATAATTTTTCAAAATTTTTCTTCAGAGTATAAATCATTACACCCAGAAGGGCAGGTGGGTGGGGAAATTAATTGGAGTTTTTATTTATAAAAAGACTGTTGCAATAACCCAGTAAAAATTGTTGGTAGTAGAGTACTTCAAAAATAGAGTTTTAAAACAGTTGAAAATTGCCTTCTGGAGAAATCGAGCTTCAGTAACTTAAGAAAACTCCAAGAAGTTACTTTTCATAGACAAGGGTGACCGCAAAATGGGAAAGCATGCCATGCTCCTTGGTAGAGGGCTACTCAAAAGAGCCGAAATTTTCAAAATGAAACACAGTTGCTATGAGTCAATGATTTCCATTTCTTTAAACAGGTCATGAAACCTGTATGCCAAGCACTAAACATTTTGCAAGGGGATAGGACTGCAAGCTTGGGGTTCCTACTCCCCACAATACAATGTCTGAGAGAAAAAAATTACATGACAAGAAAATATCAGGAAATTTGAGGTACTGTGTACCCCTGGTAGATGCATTACTAGCTGGAATCTCTAAACGCTTTGGAATATTTTTTCAGGATAATGACTACATTCTGGCAAGCATACTTCACCCAAGATTCAAATTTTTGGTGTTAACTTTGAAAGACAACTGCTGCTGAAAGTAAACAAAGGTTTAATTACTTAGTTGAAAACATTTAACAATACTAAGTGTTCCTTTGAAAGACGTCACATATAAAGAAAGCCAAAAAGAGACAAAATTGTCATTTAAACTAATTTTACTTTTCATCTCCTCACTGTAGCTATGTTGTGTTAAGTAATTAGTTACATTTTAGAATCAAATAGTTACAATCGCCAGGAAAGTAACTGTAACTAGTTACATTTTCACATTTGTAACTTGTAACTGTAACAAGTTACAATGTTTGAATTAACTGTAACTATACCTAGTTAATGTTTTTCTGTAACTGGGAAAACCCTGGACTGAGGAGGCTGAAGCATAATTCCGCCTCAAAAGCCCCCAGCCCCCGCCTCCTACGCCTATGTAAAGGCTGATGTGCATATCTGGCATGGTTTTCTTACCAAGTTTATATATGGCTTGGTATGGCCATGTGAAACGTGATATGCTTATCTGGTATGGGCTTTTATCAAGTTATATCTTGGTTGATATGGCCCATAAAGCTTGATTTGGATATCCGTTACGGTCGTTTATCAAGTGATATCTGATATGAACACACAAAACTTAATATCTGGCATGCTGATTTACCAATATATATATATATATATATATATATATATATATATATATATATATATATATATATATATATATATATATATATATATATATATATATATATATATATATTATATAAACAAAAGCGGTGCATCCCGAATTGACTTTATTATCTCTAACGTTGTACGGGGAAGCGGGGGGGGGGGGGCAGGTCAGTGTTCCAACGAATTTTGTCCAAGATTGTAGGCCCTAGTTACACTCAGTTATCACATCCTGTGTGTATTAGGCTGCTGGCGTGGGGTAACAGGGAATTCAGAAGAATATTTGGAGTAATTGAAGTGCATATGAAAAGGAAATGTAATCATAATGTTGTGTGAAGTATTTTTTGTTTTGACAAGTTGTATATATTTTGTTCTCATGAATAAGTGCTACAGAGGATTGAACAAATTTAGGGCAATTGTTGAGAACAAAGGGATTTCATTGTTTAGGGCCATGTGGTCCATGAAGGGTGCTATGTTGCTTGGGTAATGTCAGCTGTTCAGTGACGAGCCATTGAGATAATGAATGAAGGTTATCGTTAATTGTTTCCAGTGAAAGAGCTATGTGAGAGTTCAAAGTAATTCCTAGTGGTTTGTATTCAGATTGTTATAATTGTGTTTTACTGAGATCATGAATGCTTCGAGGGAAAAAGGATCCTGACTGAAGGCACATGAGGTGTATCATCTTAGCCTGGCCAAAGACTAAGGGTGTCAAGCAGATGGTTAATAAGCTGCAGAACCCATGCACTTGAGTTTCATTAGGCTTTAAGTCTGAGTATAGATTACTGGAATTAAGCTGAGCTTGAGTATTATTTTGAACACTGTTGACATCGTAATAACTTCATGTCTACTTCGTGCATTGTACAAGAGTTTGATTGATGAGTAGTAAATGTGGTTATCACTGTACACTTTTTCATTGGAGAAGTATTAGTCACTGTATGGGTTTTAATCTGAGGAGGTTTATGTATTGTGGTTTTAATGAGACATGTGACAGTATTCCTTGGTTCCACTTGCATGAGGTCTTTACATTTGGGAATATAAGGTGAAATCCTACATAGTTGACAGGAGTTGCAGGACTTTGCTGGTAGAAAATCCTCGCATGCAGACTGCCATTGGGGCATGTCATCACTTTTATCACGACATCTGTAATGGTATGTTAACTTAAGAGTACAATGAGTTGCCTTGGAGGATTTGCATTCTACCCTACATTTCATATTTAATACAAGTCAGTAGTGTACACCGGTATTTTATGAGGTGTATTGTAAAATTTTATTGAAGAGTATTTACGTGTTCAAAGTGACTATATGGGTTGTATCTCTGGTGGATCGACACTGTATGGAAGTGTGTTAGTGAGAAGGATATGGCATTGGTATTAGAGAGAAATTAGTCCCAGATATTGTGTAATTTATTGTTAGAGAAATGAGAATTTACAGTAACTTTAATGTATGTATTCCAACAAAATAGATTTTTCCTTGTGTAAGAATAAGTACAAGGTATGCCAAACGTTATATTGTCACGTGTCGTGATACTTTGTTGTAAATATTGTAGATCGGGTTTAATGTGTTCTGTTGAAGTTCATCATCAATAAATATTCAGTCGTTCTAACGCAAGAAAACTCTTGCAGTGGTTATTGATTGCTTTTAAAATCGGAGAGCAGGGACCTTCAATCCTGCAGCGCACATATTGCCCTGTCCCGCCATATGCGGGATTGCTTCATTACCATCAAGGGGACTTTATATCAAGAATGGTCGAAGCCTATGTGAAGGGTAACTCAGTTCATATTAGACTGGGAGTGTAATTTTATTGAAATAGTCTGGAATTTGAATCCATTCAGCATTTATAACTCCCAAGTTATAAAACAACATCATTCCTAAGGAGAGATTTATAAGTTGAATGGCAAAGGAGCACTTCAACCACGCAGAGTATATGGTAAAGCAGCACAAATTGTTGAATTATGCAAAATATGACACATGATGTACAACGGCACACAGACTTCAACGTAACGTACCGGATTCAGGCGTGTGGATCGATGGTTTCTGATGCAGAAGTTCCTTCACTACAACTCTAGTGTGTTTTTGAGTTGTGACAGATTTTGTAGCACGGAATTCAATTTTAAGGCCTTATATTCCACTCAGGCCCACGGCCAACAGGATTAATAACAATCAAGCCAACATCATACAATTAAAAGTTAGATTTGAACTAATTATAACTATTATTATGACTATGTATGTAAACACATGTATATTCTTAACAAAGTAAACTAGTTAATGGTAGAGTGCTCTGTACCTATGAAGGGAGCTTAAATATTGAAAGGTTGTGACCATAGGGTACTACAAGGCAGCTTTACGTCTTTTGAAGCACGGACACGACCAATCCTAGTGAACAAGCAAAGATATGTTACTTATAGGTAACATATTTAAATAATTGCACAGCAGATGTTTATTTCTATGTCTGCAGGAGCTTATGAGTTCGTTTCGTTTGTTAAGAGTGGCTAAGGAAAGTTTGTTAATGATGAAGAACTTTTCTTCGAGGCAGAGGTTGCAAGTTTTAGATGATGTATTGTAGGCATGGGCTTTGCTTATAAGTTTCCACTTCACAGCGTGCTCGACATTAGTCTCCTTTAGCTTCCAAATATATTCGCTGAGTGTAGTTACATTCTTTTGCCTTTATGATTTAAGCTGGACTTGTGTGCAGTGTACCTAGTTTTGAGGGTGTTTTCTGTCAATGTATGATTCTTCTTTGTAGTTGTCGTGGCTTGTTATACATATATATATATATATATATATATATATATATATATATATATATATATATATATATATATATATATTATATATATATATATATATATATATATATGGTTTTCCTCGACCTTCAATTGTCAATTTGCGACCGTAAAATCAAGTCAAACCTACATTTTAAACCCACCGATTCCCATAACTACCTTTTGTACCCATCCAACCATCCCAAATCCTGTACCAAATCCATCCCGTACTCACAACTTTTAAGGGCCAGAAGGATTTGCTCAGAAGATTCTGATTTTTCAGCCGCTTCAAAAAGTATACTATCATTCTTTGAGAAGCGTCAGTATCCCACCAAAATCCTTACCGGTGCTCTACATAGAATCCAAGGAATCGACAGAGCGGATGCTTTGAGTAAGAAGTCTAACACGTCTACTAATCTACGAATTCCTTTGGTAATTTCCCATCACCCATCGGTACGCCCCATCATTCGTGCCATTTACAGGAATATAGAGACTCTTCGAAAAGACCCTTCAACCCGTGACCTTTTCCCTGAACCCCCCATTACGGCCTTCAGAGTTGAAAAGAACATTTCCAAGCACTTAGTTCGGGCTTCCCACCCACATCAACCAACTGACAACACCCCAGGTACATTTCCCTGTGGTCGTAGTAGGTGCAACACATGCCCAGTGGTTGGCAAGAACACACTTATCAATATTTTTGGTTCTAACGGCAACAGATTTAGTGTGAACCAACACTTCACCTGCACTTCCACAAACTTGGTTTACATTTTAGTTTGTGGACGTTGCAATTGCCTGTATGTGGGAGAAACCAAACGCCGCCTGGCTGACCGAATCACTGAACACCTCAGGTCCATCAAACAAACCTTCAAGGTTATCCGGTCGCCACTCATTTCAACCCCCATCACCGTGCTCAATTAAAGACTTGGCCGTTACTGCAGCCTTAATGTGCAGAGGTTGACCGTGATCGTCAGACCGCCGAAAACCGGCTTATCATGAAACTCGGGACCCTCTCCCCACACGGTCTTAACATTAGAATGGACCTTTTTTAACCTGTTCCCCTTTTCATTACTTTTTACCAGTTTTTTTTCAGCCTTCTTTCGCTTTTTTACACCGTGTTCGTTCTGTGCGACCGGTTTGTTCGTGCCTTTCTTCAATGTGTTTCTTCTCTATTTCTACTTCTTTGTTATTCAGTTGCATTTCTTTGCCACCTGATGAAGAGTCTATACTCGAAACGTCGTGGAATTTTCCGCAAACTTTAAGCACTTTTTACAACCTTTATCGACCTACATACTACTCTAGTGCTCCGCAGTATTTCGACCCTATATATATATATATATATATATATATATATATATATATGTATGTATATATATTATATATATTATATATATATATATATATATATATATATATATATATTATATATATATATATATATATATATATATATATATATATATATATATAAAGGTAATAAGCGCTAATGTCTTTTTCAACCAGCAAACTTTATTTTTCCTCAAATATTTCTGAGATTAAAATCCATCTCCTCCCTCAGTGAGTATTAGACACTTAATGAAGAAGGTAAGATGTAGTACATACATACATTGAAATTAAAAAAAAACAACAGTAACGTAACAAAGTGATTACGTATGGGCACGCGCGCTCTGAGTAATTAAGCAGTATATAATTGCGCGTGAAACGTTAACGGGATTATGACTTAAAGAATGAAATACAGCTTACGAAGCCAAGATTCTTATTAAGGCCAAAGACGAGCGTTTTAAAGTGGATATTTTCAACTTCTTTGCATTTTCTACCCCGAATAGCTTTTGAAGTTGCCATTGATTATGAAGAATTTTACATTGTCAATCGAGTGATTGGCTCCGTTCAAGTGATTGGCGACAGCAGTAGAAACCTTGACTCGACAGTATTTAAGCTCAGTTGACCGTGTTCTACCACATAGGGCTCAATGGCTCAGTGGTCAGAGCATCCGCCTTGTATGCGGGAGGTAGTTGGTTCGAATCCTGCTTGAGGCTAAGTTTTCCATTCACATATGTATATCCTCTTTCAGTATAAAGCAAGTGCTATGTTAGAGGGAAAATGGCCTGTCTCTATGCGACTATTTAATACAGCGTTGATTTGACTCATTCATATAAAGTCGCTGGGTCTCTCCACCTACTATAAATATATATATATATTATATATATATATATATATATATATATATATATATATATATATATATATATATATATATATATATATTGGTACAGTTCTCTGTAGTATGGACATAGTAACAAGATAAAGAAGACGAATTGTACTCATGCTATGGTTTAAAATTGTAATTTACCATTTTCCATTCACATATGAATATCCTCTTTCAGTATAAAGCAAGTGCTTTGTAAGAGGAAAAGTGGCCTAAGGTCTCTATGCGACTATTTAATACAGCGTTGATTTGACTCATTCATATAAGGTCGCTACGTCTCTCCACCTACTATATATATATATATATATATATATATATATATATATATATATATATATATATATATATATATATATATATATATATATATATATATATATATATATATATATATATGTGAAGAAATGAAATCAAACGTTTTCTCTCAGAGGCATACTGTGTATTACTACTTGCTAGTTTCATACAAAACACAAGGTGCAGCACCTTGTGTGTTGTATGAAACAAGCAAGTAGTAATACACAGTATGCCTCTGAGACAAAACTTTTGATTTCTTTTTTTTTCATGTTTATACTCTGGTCTTCCAACAGTTTTTGTAGGACTTGTCATATTTTATTGTATATATATATATATATATATACATATATATTGGTACAGTTCTCTGTAGTATGGACATAGTAATAAGATAAAGAAGACAAATTGTACTCATGCTATGGTTAAAAAATTGTAATTTATCAACAACTTTTCGGGTATTAAACCCTTTCAAAAAAGCGACTTATATGAAAGTACAACGATACCAACTAGAATAAAAACGAGTTCATACAAAGCAGATTTCATAAAGAGACGCAGACGCATACGCAAAGACTCGTCATAATACTACGAGTCTATAGAAATGCCGCGGACACGCAAAATCAATGCAAGGTGCGCAAAGTAATGAGTAATTTAATGATAATACGTCACAATGCGTCATAGGAGATAAGATATTCATTACATCAAAAGTTAATACGCACGCGCAAGGACGCGTCATAATGCTACAAGCCTACAGAAATGTCGCGGACACGCAAAATGAATACAGTGCGCATAATGACATGATTAATTAAATTAAGATAAACACGTCAAAATGCCTCATAGGAGATAAGATATTCAATCATTTCATCAAAAATTAATGACGCACACCTAAAGATTCGTGATAGTGCCACCAACCTAGAGAAATACCGCGCACACGCAAAATCAGCAGTGCGCATACTGTCGTGAGTAAATAAATGATAATAATTACGTCACAATGCGTCATAGGAAAGTGAGTAATTAAATGATGATAATACATTACAATGCGTCATAGGAGATAAGATATTCAATCATCACATCAAAAGTTTATGACGCACACGCAAAGATTCGTCATAACGCCACCAGCCTACAGAAATGCCCTAGCACACGCAAAATCAACAGTGTGCATAACGTCATGAGTAATTAAATGATGATAATTATATCAAAATGCGTCATAGGAGATAAGATGTTCAATCATTGCATAAAAAGTTAATGATGCACACGCAAAGATTAGTTATAATACTACTAGCCTACAGAAATGTCGAGGACACGCAAAATCAATAGTACGCATACTGTCATGAGTAATTAAATGATAATTACGTCACAATGCGTTATAGGAAATTAGATATTCAATTATTACAACATAGGTCAAACTTAACATCGAGACCATCCGGGCTTCATGTGCCAAGTTGAAAAATTAGTCTCCTTTCCGATTCCATCAGTCAAAGTCATTGCCTTTGCACAGAAGGGCTCCTGTGACCGTGAAATCGCTGATGTTATAGGGTGAATGGGAATTGAAGTGAGTGGCAATAGGAAAATCAGGGAGATGAAGACTAATGGACCGTAGATGCTCGGTTATGAGGTTGGCTAATCGAAGTTTGGTTTCGCCAATGTATAATAATTTGCAACGTTTGCAAGCAATAATATAGACTATATTGGTAGAAACACATGTAAGTGGTCACTGATTCGGAAATTTTTTCCAGGACCGTGTATTTGTAACAAATTGTCTAAAGTAACAAATTCACAGGTATTACACCGACTCCGGTTGTACGAAAATGTGCCAAGATTGCTAGTTTGAATGACAAGAGAATCAGAAGCTTTCACTGAATTTTCACAGAGGAATTATAAAACTATAGATTTATTTATTTTTATGAAATATTTTAAATGCACGGCTACCTCAAATCCTTGAAGGTTCTGTCCGATGGAAGGGTACCTAACAAATTAAATTTAAACAGGGCCCGGGTAGTTGCCTCAAACTTTTGGAAGTCGTAAATTGCACATAAATTCATTACGAACACACACATTTCAACTCGGGAAAGAACTGTTAACTGATAAAACACCCTAAGAACTCAACCGGTTTTTTTTAAACTGCTTACGTCTTTTCTCAGATTGCGGTCTTACTTATCACTCCTTTCATTACGAGAACCTAAGAGTATGCATCCCTAGAGAAGATTTCTTTAGAAGCAATAGAGAAAGTTTTCAACTTTGAAGGGTGTAGTGAGTCATAACCAGGACGGTAGGGGAGGCCCGGGCTAGTTCTTACACTATTCAATAAATATTTTTGAAAGTCTAAATAATATGACAAAAATAACATAGAAAATGATAACTACTATGTATCTCCGGTATTAGTCTTTAAAATCGTGGATTGTAACATTTAAGACGGAATATCATCAATCATTTATTGACAAAACGTGATTGTAGCAACTTGCCTTACAACCCGAGTACATTAATATTGTTACAGGTATTGGGGCAAGTTGTAACCTACAACCTTCTTAAATTAACCATGTTTACTAGAACCTAATGTTTTTTTATAATCAACATTTATGTCTTGTCATCATCAGTCAAATAAGTGTAGCATAAGTAAACATTCGTTTCATCTACTCGGTCTGAGGGGACCATTCTTAATAACATTTGGCAGCCAGTCCATTATTATTCATCTTCCAATTTGAATAAGCATCACCCACACACCAGGCAACTACAAACTTCATAAGAGGTACAGTAAGATTGTTGTTACTTGTGTGGCTTTTTTTACCTTTTTACTTTGACGTGCCTTCTGCTGACGTTTATTTTGTCATGTATAGACTTAAATTCCTTTCAGTTTGTCCTTCAGTTGTTGCACCAGTTGAACAAATTGTTACAAGGTGGAACAACTTGCCCTGTACAGCAATTTAGTTTGTCAAGGCAAAACTGGTGGTAACACTAATTCAAGAATCACGGCTTATTCGAAAAATTTGAACATCATTCAGTTACGCGAGACATAAATACTCGGTGAATGCCAGTTTTACGAGCTACTACAATGAAAATATACGGGTACTCGTCAGTGTACTTTTGTGGTCCCAAAAAGATATTTCACCAATATTTCAACAATAGCTGTTTACGAGGTTGACGATGGCACAGAATGTTAGGCACAATAACTTTTTGGGGTTCAGTGAGGTGTGACGATGTTAAGGTTTACTAAACTATACCTATAGTGTACCTGACATTCTGTGCCACCGTCCTAGTGTTGCGTATAGCGTGCTCCGTTCACAGGTGGTTCCATGGTTCCATGGTATTAATTCATAGTGCCACCAGTCTATACAGACGCCATTATGGCTGATGTAACAACTTGCCCCTGTAACAACTAGCCCTGGTCTCCACTTCTATGGGATGGTAAATTTACACAGATTTGTGAACAATTTCGAAAAACAACATTTAAAGAGATCATTGAAGACAATCATAAGAATAAGCTTAATTAATTAAAGTGTACCTAAAGTCTAAAATTTCAAAAATGCATCCAAATGGTCTAACCCTCACCTTCACAAGGCATTCCTGAGCTGAGATATAAAATGTTGAAGCTTATTCACTCAATTGAAAATGGTGGATTGCTCAATAAATTGTGATGCCAATCTTATACTGCCCAAATTACCCTCTTTATTTTCCACTGTTTTTTTTTTCGAAAGCCACTGCACCTTGTGCTATAATGTTAACGCTGCCTTACTGTTATAGGGTGACTTGGCTATAAAAGGAGTCCTCTCCGTACAACATGCAATGCGTAAATGTTTTAAGGTCATATAAACATCTTTATTTCAAAAGGAAACAACAGCAGGTTATGTGAGTTGTACAAGAAGGACATCACAAATTATAATTGCATTATCGACTATTTCAAACTAAGTGCATAAATTTCAACATTTTATATCTCCGCAACGGAGTAAGCTATGAAAATGGGAGTTGAATTAATGAAATTCATTTTCCAACCTCCAAAATATACATTCTTGTAATTCTAGACTTTAGGTCCACTTTAAGTTCTCTTGACTTTCAACCCATTTCCGAGATCTAAGACAGCTGCTCAGTATTACAGATGCAATCGCACACTAATGTCTGGACGGCAAGAACGTCAACAGATTATCACAAGTGGGAGGGGGCATGAGCTCGACCAGCAATATTTCAAGAGCGACTAGCGGAACCCTTAGAAGCGAGGATCCGGGGTCCACTTTTAGTGCTTGGATAGATATTGCCAGATAATTCGTGGTGTAATCTAAGGGAATTTTGTACAATTTTAATCCATTAAGTGGCTGTTTCCACCATTTTGAGTTTAATTTTATTGAATCAGCTATATTGCAAGCTACAGAATCAAACATTTGCATACTAGTTTCGTTAGGGTTCTGGACAAAGTGTTTGGGGGACAACCCCACACACACTTTCAAAAGTGGGGGAAATTCCACTTGTCCTACACTTGTCGACGACCATGCTGGAGGACTACCCTACTCGTCCGTTTCTATTATTATATGTTTAGGATCAGACACATTATAACTATTAAAAGGATAAGATCGTTTTTCTTTGGGGTAGTGCATCATTGATCCTGAAAGCACCGGTCTAGCTCAGGCAGAAGCACACACAATGCACTATTTTACATTATTGCTTAGGATACGTGTATCTTATCTGTCACTACACTGCATTATACTGGAATCATATGTTGTGGACAACAAATAAGTGAAACGAAACGAAACTATAAAAATGCGCTCTGCTGTTTGGACTGTTGGAGTAGAACCCGGGTCTCATATACGTAATTCAACTTGCGATTCAACTTTCAACAAGTTGCGCGATTTTCAGTCAACTTTCGACGCAACTGTTGGCCTGTCCCACACGCACAACTCTCATGCAACTTTTCATTGTTGCCTAAGTACCATACTAGATAATTAATGTAAGTGTAGACGCAGAGCTCGGGGATGGGAGATATATTTAAGGACTAAATCGCATTTGGCCGACTTTTATTGAATAAATCGTCGAGACTCCAAATTTGGCAAAATAACTGACGAGGAGAAGCCGAGTTCGTTATTTTGCCAAATCGGGAGTCAAGACGGTTTATGAGACAATAACAGTCCGACAAATGTGGTTTTATTCCTATTTTCTACCACCGAAAATGTGTGAAAAACTTCATTCTTATCAGTATTTATGTTTACCCACCGTGTGTTTAGGAAAAACAGGTCAGTGTTTAACCAATCAGAATGTAGGATTCTCAACAACGGATGTCTGGAGAACCCCCTACATTTGACCAAGAAGAGATGGCAGATGTAATAATACCCCGATGATAGGCCTACAGACACACTGCAAAATTACTGCGCAGCCTGTCCCTCATTTGTTCAATCAGCTTTTCCCTTGGTAAAACACATGCTAAAGCTGCGGAGAGACCTGTTAATAGGATTTTACCGATACTGGCCTGTCCAGGGATTTGCTATTTGGCAGCTTACCTTTTTCGTGTAAAAGTTTATTACTTTTGAGACCCCAAATGAAATAATTTGTATTGATACATGTTATGCGGCCTGGAGGTTTTATTTCCGCCAATCTACACAGAAGACATAATCAGGGCCGTAGCCTGGGCAAAATCCAAGGGGAAGGGGCGGGGAGCTAACAACACTAAGTGGCGCCCCGGTGGCATACCAATTATAGTTGACACCCCTCCCAATCTTTCTTTGTCGCCCCTGCCAGGGAGCCGCCCTAAGGGAGAGGTCTAAGGCAGGAAGGACATTTACGTAAGTTAGGTAAGTTGCAAGCTGGTGCTTTCTTTGGAAAAATTTTGAATCAATTAAATGGTTTAATAAGATTAGAGTGATCATTGTCTCGTGAATATTTCGTGTTTCTCATCTCCGGTAAAGGAGAGGGGGTGACATCCTCACCCTTTGAGAAACTTTTTATGTATATCTAGATGAAAAATGTTGCTATCTTTGTCAAAGCTTTAAACTAATTACAGGGCTTAAAATTATCTTTCATTGTTGAGTGAATTTTCTGGACTTTTTTTAGGATAAGGAGAGGTGTTGCCTACTAGTATCACCTTTGAGAAAATTTAACATGAAATGATGGCTCAGCTGCAAAATGGCTCTCTGGCAAAAGGGTACTTCAAGCGGGTAGACCTAATAGGGAGTGGGCGAGAGAGTATATGAGTAACCATACGGTCAGGGACTGACAAACATGTTTCAGAATGATTTTCCTGTGTAAATGTATTAACATTTACCATTTACTGATAAAGGCTGCGTTCGAAACGCGCCTTAAAACTGTTTTGAAAAAATGTATAGTTTTACGACGAATGCATGCTTAAACTCTTTCCCATCTTGCTACAAGTTAAACTGTAGGCAACCACTCACTGATATAAGATTGCTTTATGATCCCCAGCCTCTCGAGGAGTTGTCTCTACAGAGGTTGGAGACGCACGACCAGTGGCGCCGACATGGTTTTGTGATTGGGAGCACCACAGATGACATCGTAATGCCACCTCAGTTAAACCCCCAGAGTCTGCATAAATTGTACCCTTTGTATGCGCCCTGCTATTGCGTACAGCAGTGGGGGGTCTTCCTTTGTCACTACATAAATGTACCCTCTTGGGGAGGTGTCTAAGGGGAGGAGGGTGTCCTCCTCCCCTTTTAGAAATGTACAGTATGAAATTTTGTTCATTTTGTAGAAATTTGTGTTAATTTAAGCTTGCTTAGATGGATAATGGTGCTATCTCTAAGATATTTTAGGAACTATCATATATGGCTGGAAAATGTCCATAATTTAGTGAATTCCAATTTTTGGTTACGACGGAAAGAGTAGAGAATGTTGTCTAAGGGAAGGATATGTTGTAAACAACCCTCCTGATCCCCCCTTTGGCTACTTTGCTGCCTTCTATTCGGGTGAAGTTTTTACCTAAAAATGCGTGTGTGGAGTCCACAGAAACATTCTTAGACTTTTACGAAAATTTTCCTTTGCTTCATTGTGCATTATAAAAGTGCATATAAGGCTGGCAGACACCAGTATGCTGGTGTAGAGCTTCCTGGGAACTCTGACTCAATTCTATAAAATGGTGCACTGACATGATGCTTATTACCTGACATCGAAATGATAATGTAGAGTATGACGCCGAGCACTTTAGACCTATCGTATTTTTACTACGTTTGAACGAATATACAGACGAACAGCTTCCAGCAAAAGGGTGTGGGAGGGAGGGAGAGTATAGGTTCAGTAAGGTGATATTAGACCTTCCTGATAGGTATAACAAAAGAGGTGAAGAACTAACGAGCGCGTTTCAGAATGATTTATTCATCGTAAGTGCAGTTACAATCACCTTTTTTACCAATGATAGCTGGGAGAGAAGCGCTGGGTAAAAACTTTTGAAAAATGTATAACGGCAAATCGTACTTTCAACCTTCTACATCACGCTACAAATTACTAGATTCAAAGACCCCATGCAGATGAGAGGCCCCTACAAAGGTTGGAAATGTACCGCTGTTTTTCGGAAAAGGGTAATGATTACAACAGTTGCATGTATTTATTACCTTAATGGTCATGAGATGAAGTGCAAACCGTGACGAATGCGAGCAAAGTACGTCGAAATTTTTCATTAGGTAAAATTTCCTTGACAAAATCTGCATTCATGCTCTGCATTGAGACACTTTCAATTCCAATTCCCCAAGAAACCTATATGCCAATCACAAAGCCAGTCCTTTACCTGAGAATTCGTAAACAGCTTTCAACCTTGGCTGCTGTGCTTCCCCTGGAGTTGCTTCCGGAAGGTATCGATAATAAGAACAATATTGAGGTAAAGTTTGAAGCGCTGTGCATATAAAAGGAAGATTACATCATGGTACATTGTGCAGAATGCTTAGACGTATTCTCGAGTCTTCTACCTCATTCTTCGAATCAAATGTTCTCGTCAGCCTGTAGCTGACATATAAATAGGGACCCCCCAAATCATAGGTAGAGACATCCGACCAACTAGAGACAGACTACACCAACCAGATATATTGCTGAGACAGCTAAATGGATTGATCCACAGGCCATCTGAACGCTGTATTTTACCTTTAAAAGATGTCTATGTTTCGCCCGTTGCTGTAGCCGACTGTACTGTGTGGACCAGCTAGCCTAGCCTATCGCGTTCGGATACCACGACCACCAGTCTAGCCTTTACTATCATTGAACAGCCGATATCACCGTAGTCTTCGGAGAAGCCAAGACCATCTTGGAACGAGTGCCTCTGCCGAGCAGAGACTAGAGATAAGTACATAGGTTTCATTTTGTAAATATAGGCCTAAGTGAAAATTTTACTACATTTTTTAAGAGTACTATGAAAGGGGGGTCTAATATTAATCAGTTTGAAATCTTAATCTCATTCTTCTGCAACTTTTCGCTATTTCGGACCTGTGTGTTGTACCTAGCCGTAACAGTCCTTATTATAATTATGGAAACGCCATGATTGTAAGTTTGCTACACAAATTAAACAATGTGTAAATGTTATTTGCATGGAAAGACAAACATATAGGTCTTCCCCTATAGTAATATATGTGCCTTTCTTTATTTGGTATTTAAACAAACTTTTAATTCGTGCTGTTCTTCAGGTAAGACGAATTTCATCTCTGGCCTTGGAAAGTTGGAATTCTTCATCCCAACTTTGTACAGCTATATAATCATACAGAGTTCTATGTAATAGTGGTAACATAATAGCGTATATGCAATCTTATCAGTATTCAACAGGCATTACGCCAAAATTTGAACTGACGTTCATTGCCCGACCTTTAATTCTCTTTGTAAAGTATTTTTCACTCTATTACTTCGAGGTAATCAACATCGTTGCTACCTTGGTCACCTTGGCTATTCTGTGTACCATGGTTATCTTGGGTACCCTGAGTATCATCTGTAGTGAAAGTAGATTCATAAGTAGGAGGCGCCGACGGTAATGGTCTGATGCGCATTTCTTTGGATGTGGAAACTTGGGGACCTGTTTCGGGTTGATAAGGTGGCGGTGCCGTTACGTATCGATTGTGAGGAGTAAATTGCGTTGCCATTGGTGGTCCTTGGTGAACGGTTTGTGTCGTTTGTACCATTGATGTTCCTGCTGGGAGAGGCACACCAACTGGGAACTGTTGTGGAGGGGAATAAGGCACCGGCTGCTGAGGAACTTGTGTCTGGTAGTAGATCTGGAACGAAAAGACAAAGCGATATACATATATACATATATATATATATATATATATATATATATATATATATATATATATATATATATATATATATATATATATATATATATATATGTACGCATGTATATGAATGTATCACAAGATGATGAAGTCTTCGTGACTTCGAAATATTGCAACATGTCATCCCGAATCAGGATATTCGCTTGTGTTACATTCATTATATATACATATGTTTATGTATGTATATGTACATCTACATATATATGTTTGTGTGTGTGTTTATCATCAGGTTGCATTTTAGCTACCTGATGAAGGGTTTATACCCGAAACGTCGAGGAATTTCCGAACACTTTCAGCACTTTTTACTGATTTTATCGACCCACACATTTCTATAGTGCTCCGCAGCATTTCGACTCTATATGTATATGACATATACATATATATATATATATATATATATATATATATATATATATATATATATATATATATATCGGTGTGTGTATATAACAATAAATTCCATAGGTTGGTGTATAAATAAAAGTAAATAAGCATAATCACATATGCACTCATATCATGGGTTCTTGTAAGTAGCCAAATTTCCATAAATTTTTCTTCCACGGGCAACTTTCCATGTGACAAACCACGCTGCCACATATGTCAGCAAGTCTGTACTTAATTCCCCATGACCCCTCTACACTCAAATCATACCCCAGGAATATTTGCAATTCTCGCTGATGTTGTCACATACTCTTTTGCAATAAATGCACTAAAGACAATTATGTTGGAGGAACGAAGACGAAATTTCGTTAACATATTTCGTCGAAATGTAAGACTACGTTTTTTGTAGCCTACTATGTTGGTATTACAGGCACTCTCACCATGGAGCTACTACCTGGACGGGAGACGAAACTTCGACTTTAATTTTTGCCAATCTAATTAGACCCAGACATGCGTGAGGAAATACCCCTGCAATGATCGATGATTAAACTTAAGATTTTTCAGTTCTTTGGTGTGGCACTTACAGGAGTAATATTATTTGCAAATAAACAGACTAGTTACGAGTCTATACTTTGCAACTGGATTTGGTCAATTTTTGCACTATTTTGCATATTGCAAAGAGTTTATACGTATTCAGCGGTTTACAAGGAATCAAAGCAATACTGATGTATGAGCGACACTACACGACAAAATGAGCAATTTAATTTGCATTTAAAGCGACTGGCAATGCTGAAGTGATAGGCAAAATTCCGCGATGTCTTCTTCAGGATGTACCAGACGACATGTATTTATTGTGCTTAGTTTCTAACATCTTTTAAGCATATTGAATCTTCAGTAAAGTACAAAGGGAAGGGATCAGTGGCGTTAATAAACTACTTTTATGACCATCGCGGTATCATCATCGTCGTCTTCAAAGGGATTTGGGAAGCTGAGCTTCATGCTCTAACTCATGATATGGGTACATGGTACATGTGATATATATACTTACTTACTTGTATGTGTGTGTATGTATGTATGTATATATATATATATATATATATATATATATATACACGATATGGTGGTAGGCGTGTGTTGGCCAAATACATAAATCAGAAAGAAAAACAAAACGTACAAAAAATGGATATCTTTATGCCAACTTAAATCGAAAACTCTCCAGCTCATTTTATCGGTTATGTATGTATATATATATATATATATATAAATATATATATATATATATATATATATATATATATATATAACCGATAAAATGGCGACAATGAAACACAAAATCATAATTGACATAATAAGTACAAAACAAGCATATAATTGAGCTTGGAAATTTTCGGTTCCCCTGGAACCTTCTTCAGCCAAGATAGACTTAAGAGTAATGCACGCAAGAGTAAATTTAGGGTAAATGTACAGATAATGATGAACAGACAACAAAGTAAACAAACATGAATCGCTCAAGAAGCATTGTAGAATGTGTAATGGTTGAGTGGGCTCAAATCTCTATTGAGCCCGTCAGTATGTGTATGATTGAATTTAAGGATAAAGCTTAGTTCTGTATGTTTGCGGTGTTCAGCAGAATGAAAGTTTGAACCAAGCAGGACACATTTCAAATTTTGGAGGGAATGATTGGCCAATGTGAAGTGTTCGGCTACTGGAAAACCGCGTGTATTAGCTCGGACAGACTTCGTATGATTGTTTAACCTATAGCGAAATTTAGTACCAGTTTCTCCAACATAAAAACCATTTGTACACATAGCACAATATAGTAAATAGACCACATTCTGAGAATCACAGTCAAGATTAGGGGTACTAATGGCAAATTTCAAGTTAGGAAGGCAAATAGGTGAACCCAGGGATATGTGCTCACAAATTTGGCACCGGGGTATATGACAAGGTACGTTTCCTAGGGTTGGTTTGAAAGGTGAAAGTTTCGAAGACGTAATCAATTGACGAAGATTGGGGGTTGAAGGAGGGCTAACAGGGGTGGCTTGGTGAAGATGTTGGGGAGGGAAGAATCAGTTTTAAGAAGAGCAAAATCTTGTTTGATCGTGCGTGCCAGGGGATGGGTGAGAGGGTGGTGTTCCAAAACCAGAGGAATGTGATCGCTGGTCTTTTTAAATTTATAGGTAAGAAGGTCCTCCCGTTTAAACTTGTTAGCTTTCTCTTTACCGTAACCCTGTCTGATGACATTCATGGGATAACCGTTTGAAATGTGTGTATCAAATCAAGTGTATTAAGAAGGGTGACACATCCTCCCTTATCAGCAGGACTGATAATAATTTCGGTGTTTCTTCGTTGACTCCCGATGGCCTTGTACTGTGATGGGGTAAGGTTCCGGTGGATATCATGGTGTCGATGGTCGCTTAAAAAGGAGTCTAGGTGGGCTCTAGCTGTCTTGGTAAAATTGTCGAAGTATACATTCCGGCCTTCAGGACGGGTCCATGTAGATTTGGGTTAAAGATGCAGTGTTTATCATCGAAGGTTTATCCTCACAATAACATCTTCACTTTTAACAACAAAAGTTACTTACAAATCAAAGGTACCGCTATGGAAACCAAGATGGCTTCTTGTTACGAAAATATCTTTATGGGGAAACTTGCATCAAGAAATGCTAAATTCGTCTATTCATAAACCCATTCACTACTATAGGTACATTGACGATATATTTTTTTATCTGGTCCCATGGTTTGGACTCTCTAGAATCTTTTAAATCCCACTTCAACTCCTTCCACCGAAGTATAAAATTCACCTTCGAGGTTTCTGACCCCAAAATTTCATTCCTAGATGTTTTAGTCAAGTTACGATCAAACTCCCTGTGCACATCCGTTTACTATAAGCCCACCGATAACCATCAGTTCTTACACTTCGAAAGTGCCCATCCCCACAGTCTCAAAAAGCAATTGTTTATAGCCAACGTGTCAGGATTAAACGGATTTGTTCTGACAAGGAGGAATTCAATACTGAAATTTCTAAGATTATTCACTTTAATTTTCTTTCAAACGGTTTTCCCATGAGTGTCATCAGACAGGGTTACGGTAAAGAGAAAGCTAACAAGTTTAAACGGGAGGCCGCTTTCTTACCTATAAATTTAAAAAGACCAGCGATCACATTCCTCTGGTTTTGGAGCACCACCCTCTCACCCATTCCCTCGCACGCACGATCAAACAAGATTTTGCTCTTCTTAAAAATGATTCTTCTCTCCCCAACACCTTTACCAAGCCACCCCTGTTAGCCCTCCGTCAACCCCCAATCTTCGTCAATTGATTACGTCTTCGAAACTTTTACCTATCAAACCAACCCTAGGAAACGTACCTTGTCATATACCCCGGTGCCAAATTTGTGAGCACATGTCCCTGGGTTCACCCATTTACCTTTCTAACTTGAAATTTCCCATTAGACCCCCTAATCTTGACTGTGATTCTCAGAATGTGTTCTATTTACTACCGTATATTGTACTATGTGTACAAATGGTTTTTATGTTGGAGAAACTGGTACTAAATTTCGCTGTATGTTTGACAATCATAAAAAGTCTATCCACGAAATAACACGCGGTTTTCCAGTGGCCGAACACTTCACATTGGCCAATCATTCCCTCCAAAATTTGAAATGTGTCCTGCTTGGTTCAAACTTTCATTCTGCTCGACACCGCAAACATACAGAACTAAGCTTTATCTTTAAATTCAATCATACACATACCCGGCCAACGGGCTCAATTGAGATTTGAGCCCACTCAACCATTACACATTCTACAATGCTTCTTGAGCGATTCATGTTTGTTTACTTTGTTGTCTGTTCATCATTATCTGTACATTTACCTTAAATTTACTCTTGCGTGCATTACTCTTAAGTCTATCTCGGCTGAAGAAGGTTCCAGGGGAACCGAAAATTTCCAAGTTCAATTATATGCTTGTTTTGTACTTATTATGTCAATTATGATTTGTGTTTCATTGTCGTCATTTCATCGGTTATTTATTTCGGAATACACTTGGATACCTCATTTTTTCTTTATATATATATATATATATATATATATATATATATATATATATATATATATATATATATATATATATATATATATATATATTGATTGTATATCTGGGAGACATTTCCATGCACGTTTTACCATCACCTAAATGTTCTAATGCCTCGACAAGTATCATAATGAATAGTTGTGATATCATATGTCACTGTGGGCTCGATACAAATTTGTCCAGCATCAATTTGAAATTCATGGAAATGTTAATTCGTTCCACACCGCGTCATTGTATTTCTTCTTTTGCTTTCTTTTAGAGTATTAAGCCAAAAATTATCTTTATGCTCAGTTAACTTTGAACACCACGATTTCCTCAAAATAAGTGTGTGTTGGGGAAGGTGGGGTGGGGAGACAAACATTGGTACATACTACAGTGTCTGTAGGAAACTAAACACAAGTATAAGAGCAATGTCAGTGTAAATAGTTATGAGCAAAATATACGCAATTTTTAGCATGCACAGTATATTTAAAGGTTTGTGGCACACCCTAAAGTTTCTCCGGACTTGAAACTAATCTAAAATTAGTGCTTCGCAGAGTTAGCACCAAACCTAAATATAGAGGATGTTCATATTGGCTATGTCAAACCTTTTATGAGTAAAGCCTTTAGTCATCCTATTCTCTTTTAACGTTTTCTTTACAGATGCTTGTACACAGTATGTTTATGTTAGACTCTGGCCACATGAAACTCCTCAGATTCCTGCTACTGTGTCCCACTACTATAACCATGGAGCTCTTACGGATGGAGTAAAAGTAGAGAAACTTCCTTTGAAGTCGTAATGGGTTCCGACATTCTAAGAGTAATGAGCCGTGAATACTCTCAAGGATTTACTTACACTTGCAAACAATTAGTGCATTATAGATGAAGATAGCTCTTCACAGTCGATGTGAATGGCATGTGTTAAAGGTCTGGTGACGTGCCACCAAAAGGAGCTGTTCACTTGCCAGTTAGAGAATTTAATCCTCCAATGATAAATCCATTTGATTATAGTTTCTATATCATTTACCATCTGAAATTGTACGTCTTCAAAGTTTGGTGGTTTCTGAAGTAACTCATCACCTAAGATTACCAAGATAACGATGTGGAGTGTTGCACAGTGTTAAGATTTCTTTTCTTCACCCTACATAAATTATCTCTTAATTAATGATCAGATAGTTTACAGTTTGGTGAGTGAAATCAATAATTCTCAAGAAAACAATTTTAACTTTCATAATTAACCCGTAAGGGAATAACAACGCTACCAGTGTCCTTGAAATTAAGGTTGTAAAAACAAAGGCTAACATTAGCCACATATGGTAAGTCCATCTTTTGATGCTACATATTTGCATAGTAAGCTCATGTTTATTCATGAAACGTGTTACATAAAAATCAACCTGTAAAATGGTCAATGTGATGAGTTGTAATGGAAATTGCGGCTATTTCCTGGATATTTAATGCTTCTTTCATCAAATAGCCGACTATAATTTTCATGTCACCGGACCTTTAATACACTGTGAAGTGCATAGGAACTTGTAACCTTCAAAATGCAAAAAAGTAGCAAAGTTTGAAAAATTTTGTCAGAAAAGTGCTCACCCGCACACATTCAAGAGGCACACCGTAGTAAAGATGAAGCAACTATCTTTTCGCTCAATTAATTTCTGTGTTTAGGAATCTTTCGAAAAGGCTCCAAAGTCTTTCGGAAAGATTCTGGGACATTTTCAGACACGTTATTTTCTCTTTTTTTAACAAAGGACTCTAATTTTCCAACCACAACACCACATTTGACGAAGTTTTTACCTTTAAAATGATATTAAATTGGACAAAAACTGAACATCCACTTCAAAACTGAAGCTCTGAAGATGAACATACACAATTTGTTTCCAGCAGTGAATATTCATGACGTTTAAAAATGTAAAAACAGCCTTTTGTTTGAGTATAGTGTCACAAACACAGCTCAGTGTCGGAACCCATGATGGTTCTTCAAAGGAAATGTCAAAGATGATTTGGGTAATTAAACCGGCTTACGTGAACAAAAGTTATAAAAGGCAAGGAGATTGGGGAGAGGGAAGTTGTCTTTGATTGAAAGGATTAGGTGAGTGTTTTATTGCAATTAAGGTTCTCTTAGTTCCATGCTTTAACCGAAATGATCTTTGCATCTGCGTATTATAAAGAAAAACAGAGTGAACACTCAATAAGTTCTGGCAAGCCGCCTCCTTTCACCTTTTAGCACCCACACACGGTAGACGCATATTTATCGTGACAAAGTTGATTTCAAGAGTGTAAAAGTAGAAAAACCTAAGAACGCCAATTTTCTCGCTTATTGAGCCGACGTATGAAAATCGGAAAAATTGTAGTGACAAATTTTGCCTTTGAGGTGCCCATTTTCTGATTCCAGCTTTAATCATGGTAGACCCTGATATATATATATATATATATATATATATATATATATATATATATATATATATATATATATATATCTATATATATATCATTACCGTCTGATACTCCTTGTTGAGTGCATCTATGAAGAGTTGAAGACATTTCTTTGTAAGCGGCATATCATAAGAGGAGTAACCATGTACTCTAAATGTATAGGCCTAGAATATGCTCCCCATGTTTGCCTTTTAATATCTCCTTTATTCTTAAAATTTAAATATCTACGCCATTGTTTGATACGAAAGGAAGACCTAAGTCGAATACAAAAACGAATAAACTTTCATCAAACTTTTCCTAAAATGTCTTTTATACTTATGTACCGCCTTTTAAAGTAAGTTTCATTATTTTAGATTTTCCAGAGACGGGGCAGCTTTCGAAGCTGCTTCAGTCAAGCTAAACATGTTGACTTTACTTCACTTAAATTAGCCTGAAGTCAGTTTCCTCTTTGATTAGAGGAAAGTAGACTGTTAAAAAGCAGGAACAAGCGGCTACCAAAATACAAACCTTTTATGGGACGGTGTGGATGATGATTATTTTGCTTGATTGGTATCGTCTACGAATGTAACACATTTGTACCTCGACAGAATTTAACAACAAAGGAAACGAGGCTTTGCTATGTAGTTATTTAATACATCTTACCATCTTCTCACAAATTTTTCGTGTAGAAATATTTGAAATATGATTTTCATGATTTTTGTCAAAATATGTCCCTCTTGTGCGTTGTATTGGATATCGGTATTCTAAGTTTAATATCGGTTCCATAAGCATTTCCCATTTTGAAGTATAAACCTAGCAAAGTAATGGAATTTTACAAGAAAGTAATTTTTGCTCCATAGAGGGATTTCCGATTGAAGTGAAGTGCTATGTCTTTGGGGTTTTTATATTCAACACTGCTGTTTCGGCCAAGATAGCATTATTTTGTACCTACCATGTTTCGCATACATTTTACATTCCGCATACATTATTGTTACCTCCTTACAGCAATTGCAGACTACTGTGGTTTTACGATTTTACCTTTTTGGGTCAGAACTAATCCGCAGACTACTTAAATCTATCTACCTCAATACGTGGGGTATTTCTCATCGAAACTACCTTTTTCTTAAAAGTGTAACTAATTTGAATCTGTCTTCTGTGTAAGCCGATGTGAAATACTTACAACTCGTTGGTTTGACCCACCAGAACAGCAATCAAGTCCACTGCATGTGAAGGCGGCGCCTACAATGCAAACGATGAACTCAACCACAAAACAAGTGAGCATAATGGCGTAACAGGCAAGATGGGCTGAAAGTACTTTTCTGACCTGTACAAAGAATAAAATTTCAAGCAGAATTGGCAAAGTACAAACTCAAGGACCAGGCCTGATATAAGGAACAGCTGACCGGTTTCGAACGAAAATAGCAATGCTGAAATCAGAACGTATCTATGGTTGTGAATAGGTAGTGAATAACAAAAAATGATAAAAAACAGGACAAGCCTTAGGAGGGACTCGTACCCTGACCGTCTGCGTGACAAATCGAGCTTCAAACCACTATGCCATCAAAGAACTCATTAAGCGTGTAACATTTCTTATCATGCTATAATCAAAACATCCCTTTCACGTGTTCATAATTAGGTAATATAAATTAATATTATTACTGCAAAGGTTATGCTTGTGAAAAATAAATATTGTTCTCTATAACTTTAGCTTTGAAATGGTGAAAAATTCAGCCCTAATTTTTCGTTGGTCACGAAACGCTGGACACAATTTGGAGGTACCGCCCACTGTCAATTTAGTTTACGAGGTTTTCGTAGTTTCATCTCTGATGGCCGCACATGACCTTCGACCTGCAACAGACTCATACGGTTCCCGCTCTTTTAGAGTAACACATCTCTATACCAAGTATGTAAAGAATCCATCACCTTAAATGACTTTGAACTCTACTGAAAACAATAGGGTTCTTCCTTTCAGCATGATAAAGTTTTATACCAAGTATGAAGATTGTCATGGCTATCTTGAGACTCGTGTTTACCGGTAGTTTTTAAGAATTTCGTATTTTTACCATCGGTGACCTCGATAACCTTTGACCTTTACCAAAATCAATAGGGTTTATCTTTTGACCATAACACATCTACATGTCAAGTATGAAAAGCAACCATGAAAAGCAACCGTAGAGATATAGTGTTTACAAGGATTGTTTAGATTCCTTTAGCCTTCAGCAAGGAATCAAAAAGAAAACAAAAGTCAAAATATTAACGGTTTACGAGCATGAAATTGTTCTTAGAGGTACTCGATGTGGAAATGGTATTGAATGGAAGGACACACGACCGCAGTGGTCTTACGGCCTCTGCAGCCTAAAAGCTGTTGCAAAAAGATGTTAGAACGAGAACTCTGTAGTATTTTCCCCAGTAAGGCAGTGCTCCGCAGAGTTCACATAATCGCGCAGCAAAAATGTAAACATTTTGTGCAATGTTAATCACTATTTGACTGATAATGTGACAGTGGATCCTCGTGTCCAAATCGATACATAAAGGGTGTTTTTGTGCATGATTTTTTATACCCAAAATTACATGTGTGGGAGCGCAGCCCCCTTGACGCCACTGCAGCCACATTTATACAAATAATTTTAAATTTAACGTGAAGTTGCGGTGTTTCACTATACTTGTTGATAATGCGGCTCATGCAGTGGAACGCGATTTCGATTCAATGGTCTTTTTTTCGAGAAGGTCACATGAGAAGGTCGCATATCATTTTTCGCAGTATGCCGTATCACCGTCAATGTGTTCACATGTTTACAACAATTGACCTTTCATAGCCTTCAACCCCTGGCGGTCTGCCTGAATAAATATCGCCTCAGTTATTAAAACGAAGCATGTCATAAGAGATCTGTTATCGTTATGTATTATTAGGATGTCGTGTATAGGTGTCATTTATCATTACTCCTATTTTGACCAACTGCAATTGACTTCACATGACTTGATTTTCACAAAATCAGAGGCTTTAAGTTTTCAGCAGGATATATTCATACTACACATAAATTCTTCGCATAATAGCCTACCACTAAGATTCCGCATATGCCAGTTTAAAAGTTGGGCACAATGAATCCTTCAACCTTCCACATACATACCCACGGCTTCATCACCTCAACGGCTTATATTTTAAGTTTTCAGATCCATATTAGAATAGTTGTAACCAAATCACTGTTTTTGCAGCAATTCAAGTCATTCACAACTATTTGAGTGGCTTGAGTCATTCATTCAAGTAAATGTGTTATTTCTCGAAAATATTTTAGTTGTGGAAGGTGCTGACTCCAGTAGTGACTTGATTACAACTCCTTACAATGGAAAATGGAGAAATGTATTGTTGTTCACTCACCTTTTCAAGCTGTACATCGCCATTATAATTGAAAACAGGGTTGTAAAAGAATAGGTCATAATCCTCCACATCTCGTTTGACGTTTGAAGCTATGGCAAGCTGTATACATGAAGCGACTATTCCACAAAATGCAAGCAAAGTGGCTACAATGGAGAAGGCCATGTACAGCGATATCTGACAAGGAAAAGTAGATGTATAAGAAACACTTAGTATAAATTCACGAGTAATGTTGATTCTTCTAATAACGTACCGTTTATAGACAATCGTGTATTACGTATACTAATCCATATATTTTTTTTTGTTGATCTTAGTCGTTTAAAAATCCCAAACATTTAATGTTAACGTTATCAACGCCATGTAAACGTTGGACCTGGAAAGACTATAAATAAATTGAAACAAGAGTTCATTCCAAGGAGATGAATATCTCATCGTTAGCGCGCATGTCATTCAACGTGATAACAGTAACAACTATCAACTCACATCTTCAATGAGCACAAAATGTCTTGCAAAAAGATTTCTACAATGTTGACCTCCGACCTTAACTTCTGGGGGTTTGCTTTACGAGACACAATATCCTACCTAGGGATACTTCCTCACCATGCACGTTTGAAGAAAATCGGTCCAGCCGACTAGTAGTCATTGGCCTCCTGACCTCGGTTGCCATCGCAACCACATATTGTGATAGAACAAGACTTCCCCATCAGATGTGTGAAGTTTCATGTAAACGAAATATCTTCTCTTGGAATTACAGCAAAAATAAAACGCACTTAAAAATTGGTCAAACCAAAGAAGGAGATACTCATGACACAAGTTGGCCATTTAAATATTCATTAGGCCTTCTTTCAACTGACCTTTGACCTCGATTGCAATCACACCCACGTATTTTTGTAGAACTAGGAACCCCCATCATATGCAGCCACGTATTTAGAGGGCATTGAGCCATGGCCCCCGTCACTGATGCCGATTTTGTTTTTTTAATTGAATAAAACGTTATTTTTTAACACAAATTTTGCATCAAAGGAAGCATATGTAGCATCAGGTTGCATACAAGGACACTTAATTTTTCAAAAAGATTTCAAAGGGGAGGGGACACTAGCTCCCCTTACACCCCTCCCCAGGACATCACATAACATAATGCATGCCCCCTCCCATGAGGAAAATCTTGGCTACCTTACTGATCATAAGTGTGACGTTTCAACTAGTGCAATGGTTCCTCTTCAAATTATAGCCAAGAAACGATTTTTACACAATTTGACCTTTGACATCTGATCTTTGACTTTTAATTCCAGTGCCTTCGAGACGCAATTTCTTCTTTAGAAGATATTTACAAATAAATTGGACACAAAGACACCCACACACAGTAACACGTTTTGACCCCTCCCTCAGTCAAGAAATTCCTGTCACCCTGGTGAACCCCACCATGGGTTAGACCCCGAGACTAGTAACTTGGCAATATTAACCGTTACCATGGCAACGGTTGCCCTTTCAGCTTGCATCCCCGCATATAGCTACGCTGGCAAATTGACTACAGTATATTATCGTTCCGTAAAGTATTGGGATAGATGGAAGGGTCCTGCCCAGAACGAGAAAGGGGAAAAGGCCTTTGCCAGGTTTTCATTGTAAGGAGGGAACATTTCTTTTGAATGGAGCAACTCTCTTTTTCGCGAACTGCGCAATCGGTTGATGCTTATCGTATCAAATTTGTTGAGAATTGGTTTTTGTCATTATTTGACTATCAGTATGTTAGGTAATGAAATGAAACCACGTGATATGAACTGATAAACTGATGGCATATTTTTTTAAATTGAGCTTTTCTGTTGCTAAGTGTTGGGTCAAAGGCCAAAATGTAGGTCAAAGGTCAAATTTGCCTAAATTTTCCGAAGAAAATACGTTTATCGGTACGTCAGATGAAGTTAAGATTCGATGGGTAGGTACCTGACCATGTAAACTAGTGCATGCGTAGTTGATGACGTCACAGGCAAAGTTCAACTTTGCTAAAACTTTGTTTTCGCCTTTATCTGCCGCAACTTACAACTGCCCTTTATGGTTGCTAAAATACTAGTTTAAAGGTCAAAATATAGTCAAAAGGTCAATTTTTCCAAAATCTTGCAAAACGTCAACACTTCCTAAACCATATCTCGTCAATGTTTAAGTTAGTAGATGTAGGTACCTAACCAAGAGAACTTTTGTATGCGTACAATCATGCGTCATATGTCGAAAATCAAGAAGTCAGTTTCAAATGAGCTAACATTGCTTTTTATCTATAATTTGCACAGCAGTATTTTAGAAAAGATCATAAGCCGCGTGATATGAACAGAGTGATGCGAAATATTTTTAGGTAGTACATTCTAGTTGCTAAAGTTCCAGATCGAAGTTGAAATGACCTAAAAATGGTCTCTTTTGTCATGATTTTCTTAGCAGTATGTTAGAAAGTTTCTTTAGCCTCACGGTACGTAGAGAATGAGGGGGTGATGAGATTTGCAACTCCATGGATTGCCCTTCTATTTAGTTTTTAGAGCACATGTCTGAGAATTTGACACTTTAAAAAAAATAGGTAAGTTTGAACAAAAAGTGTAAGCATACCTTGTAGGCACAGAACAGAACTCTGCATTACTTTATAGGCTCTTATGTTTGATGGATAAGAGTTCAGACTGTATTTGTGTGTTAGCAAAAACAAAATCCCAATGAAGCATTTTGTGGTATGCAAAAGGTTACACAGAATAGATTAGGAATAGATTGGTGGATCAAATGTTTTCTTGCCCTCGTACAACAGCTATGCGTGAAAATGCAGTCACTTTAGGGATTGACACTTCTCACCAAAATATGAACTCTTTTTGAGAAGCAGACTCGGATAATCGTGTAGGTTATTTGCTATATGTTTTTTTTTCTTTCTGTAAGGCCAAAGAGCGAAATTTGTGAACTTTAATGTTAAGCACGATAATAAGTAAAACTGAAGCAACATATTTGCGTATGCCAAATCTTAGTTCCGGTGTTTTTGTGAGATAGTCTAACCGATTCTTATAGCCTGTACAGTTGAAACTGATAATGGCCAAGAACCATTATCAGTTTACAGGCTATGAGAATTGGGTGCCACAACGTAAGGTTTGTGGGCATGCAGTTAACGGTAACCTCACAATAATGATGATTGTTTTGAAGACTGTATATCGTTGACTATATTTGTACCTTTTGACCAGGCCCCCTAGCGCCCATACCCGGTGTAGCTGAACCGACCACAGCGGTGTTGTTTTGTCATTGAAAACGAGGTTCATGCGTGGCAACAATCATTGATCAGAGGTTGCACCTTAGTCCATGTTTACTTAATCCATAAATTCGAGAGAAAAAATGAAAACTATTAGATCTTAGCCGCAACTTCCCGAGGGCTAACATACCTTTTAGTATAATCACTACATCACTTGCTTCATGAATTCAGATATGGAATACGTGCTAGGAACAACTTTTACTGCTGCCTGAGGAAAGGGCAAGAACTTTCCCTCCCAAATTTTAAAGACAAGGTAACGCTGATTGGGGAGTGAAAGCGGATGAAGATAATGTTTGAGCACCAATGAAAATTACCTGTTAACCAAAGATGTAACTGTTGCAATGGTTATTTTATGTTAACGTCCTCTGCATTCATGATAACTTGAACATCAGTTACAAAGCGTCTATATAATCAGGGAGTCTTTTAAGATTCAATCGTCTGTCGGCCCTCTTTTTAGGTTTTTACCGAGGCACTTTACTCCTTCACCATTATTGGCATTGCTTCCAAATAAAATGATTTAGTAGTGTTATTTGTAGGCCCAGATAACAAAATACCCAGACAGCGGCCATTAACTGCACTATACTCAAATAAGAAGGGTTATCTTTTGTGATCTTGGAGGTAGGTTTAGTCAAACTTGTATGGCTAGCTTGTGCCGTAAATGCAGAGTGGTCCGGTATGGCACTGCATGATAATACCATTGAAATGCATCGTTCTGAACTTTCTTAATTCTCAAATGCCAGGAAATCACATCCAATAAGTTTACTTTCATTTTTCATGAAGAAGGTACTCCAGATAGCCAGGCAGACCTTCCGTCTTGGCCATTTCTAACAATACACTAAATTACATAGTGATATACGATTTCATGAAAACTGATGATTCTTTGTGTTCTTATCTTGATATCCATACAGATCCAAAAATTTTACATCTAAAATGATTAATGTCCCCAAATTTTCCCTCCTTTAAGGTTTCTTGCCTTTGGCTGTAGCAGATTTATTCTTTACACTCACAAAGTAGGTCCCCTTTTTCATTAAATCTTGAATCTGGACCTGACAATAACATGAACATTAAGTGAATTATAATGGTCGCCTTCATACTTAATTAGTATGTGAAAGTAAGGTATTGAGAATGGAAACATGTTTTAATAGAAATACCTGGGGAGGAGGTAAAGTGGGGAAATCTAAAAGAAAAAGTTGAATGGCCATTACTTAGATCGTTTTGAAGCATAGGGTATTTACCTACGTCAAAACGCCCCTACAGGTCATTCTAGCCCCCATCTGAGCAAATTCCCTAGGGTCCGCCACTGTTGTACATGCTATATAAAAAACCATTTATCTGTACTCATTCTACTTGGTATTTGCTCCTGGACCACTATCTTGTCATCAGACTTCCCACACTTATTTGTTATCGATGTGTGCCATAGTGCTTATTTGCAAAATGTCCCTAAATTCGTTCAAGCTCTTCTCGTGTTCCTAGAATCTGCTTCAAAATCTCAATAGGTCACTACAAATATTCGCACTAACATTTTACAACTTGATATGAAAGTCTGTTCTATAACAAAACGCCAGTATATAGCCATTAACATACCAAAACTTGATTCTTCTTGCTGCTAAGCCCAAACACAGATGTTAAGAAGAAAAGCTGTAAAAACAAAACACCAGACAATCAGTGATCAGTATTGAGAATGGATACAGTTAAGGGAAAAATTACACGTAGCAGAATGCTGAGTGAAAGTACAATTTCTCGGTAGTTTTGAGTTGTGTTCTAATTGTTTGGTAAGTATAAGTCCAAATAGGGGCCTATATTAGTGTTTAAAATAGAATGACGCATATTTTCCTTCACTGCTTATAGAACTGTTATCTGTTTTCGTAGTGTTTCTATAAGTGTAAGATAAACCGTAATATATTATACAGTATTATATGTAAGGTAGTAACGTGAATGAATACGAAAACAGGGAAATTCCCTAAAAAATCCCTCCTTTAGCACCAAGAACAGCTCAATCGAACTGGGTTGGTTTCGACTTCCTTTTATTGTTTGAAAATCAATACAAGGTTACGTAGAGTGTATGTTGAATTTCTTACTCTTGTGTCTAATAAGATCGAAATGACTGTTAAGCTGAGGTACATTACTGTAAAGGTATTTACTTGTGACACATTTGCAATACTGTAATGAAATAATAAATTTATAGTTTTATTGAAGAAGATAATTCATTCTCAAATATTCAATTCTGAATATCAAAATAGCAGACTTTGGGTATCCCTCAGATGTGGACAAACGACTGGTTCCTTAAAGGGAAAATGCAGTCACCCCAGTAAAGAATTGTATAGTAGACTATCCTATTTCCTGAATGGATCTTGAGAATCATGTGACAGTATTTTTCTCACTCAATTGTAAAATTTACTGCTTGATTTACCTTGAATATGCAATATTTATGTCCTAAAATATTATGAAAGATACTTGAAAGAGAAATAGGAAGAAATTTGTGACATTTAGCTATTGTTTCAAAATAAGTTTGGGGCCACTGCTTTTGAACTTTGAAGCTTTTTTTCATGGCAAAATATTTCAAGAAGAATTCGTGTCCTGTTTGCATCAATCATAAGTCCCTTTCTTCTACAATATTTTGCTAAACCTGAAGTTTCTTCATGATACTTTACATAATAGTACAATACATTTGTATAAACGTACATGTCTGTATACAAAAAGACAAGAGGACTGGCAAAAATGCCATTTGATGGGAATAGAAACCAATCAACATTTGTATAATATGAATGAGCTGTTCCTTTTAGAAGGGTACACATACCTAAAATGATAATGCTCTTGTGCATCATATGTACGAGGATAAATCCCATACAATTATGTTGACTTTAACCGTTTGTAAGCATTGCTGTGGGGAGATTGTATGAAAATTGGACTAAATTGTGTAACAGTTTGTTACATCGAATTTACCATCAGGTAGGTCTAAGTCAAGTATTACAATTTTTAAATGGGAAACATAACGCATCTTCTTCACTTCTGTTAAAAATTGGTGTTGCAGTCTTGTAACATTAATGAATGGTATAGTGTAAGAAGTTAAGACATGTAAATATTTTACCCCCGGTAAATCCTGTCCACAGGTGAACATGAAAACAGATGCCTCATTTACATATAGCTGAAACAGAATGTCGAACAGCCTTAATGAACTGGAGCTCACAGACCCTGGGTGTAGCCAGAATTTCTATGGGCAATACAGATCACTTTCGTACCTCGGCTTGATCACTTGGAGTTCTCTTTTATCCTCTCGGTTTTCTGTCTAATATCTTACTATACTCCGGTAACGCTACTACAGTATAGTAGTGTAAAGTGAAGTTAATTGTAGGGCAATGAAGTGCACTACAGTGCAGGATATGCTGTAGTGTGTGCGTGGAAAAGAAGCGTAGCAGTGTTTTGTGATATAGTATACAAGAACATAATTGTGAAGAGTAGTGTTGTGGTGCACTCTAGAAGAGTTTAGTATGCACTTTGGTAAACAATAACAGACAGTAGCCTCCCTTTCCTTAACCATAGTTCATATAATAATTTTCAATTGGTTTTCAATGGAAATGTCCGCACAATGGCTCCTACCCTTTTAAACTTACCGTAAAATAGGTGCAATGGACGTGAAACAGTGCATTTTAGCCGTACCGTGTTAATCAGCATGGAAACTTATCATTGCCGTAAGCTCGGGGAGCTTTTCAGTTGGGGGTAGAGGATTCTCTGCCCGAAGTATGTAATCCTGCCCAAAAGACTATTTAAGCGGAGCGATGGTGGCGCGGAGCGTACAGAAAATTTTAAAAAATCGCGACCCCTCAGACAGCCGGAAATAGCATTGCCCAGGCTTATAAGTAGAATCAAAGAGGTCGATATTTTGAGCTTTCGTTTGCAATAATATTTTCACTTCAATAAAAAATGAACAAATTGTAAAATGATCAGAAAATTACCAGATAAAATGTAGCACTACCATTGGATGAAATGGTAATGTAAAGTAAGCTAATCATTTGGAAAATGAGCTTGTATGTGCATTCTTCAAACTATTTTACTACTTGCAACATGAGATTATGATGAGTATAACTAAAAATTCGAGTAACTTTAGTAACCATCGAAAATCCCAAGACTTCTCAACTTCGAGGGAGGATGGTATCGCATTTCATACCAGTTGCCTATTGTATATAAGTTTCAAGGTTTTAAGTTTTAATTTACAAAGATCCCATGCTGTATTTGAGCAGCCTGTGTACCCCAGATCCAGAGGCTTCCCATGCTCGAATTTACCTGAGTGGGGAATTGCATGAGACAAATTGGCTCTTACAAAACCGACCAGCTCAATTTTCGCGCCGTTCCCGCGCAAGGTATATAGTAGCCTGTATATACATAAGTAATTATATGCATCCAAACAAACAAGCCCCCAAATTATTTTCCAGCCAAAAAACGAAAAGTCCATATCAACGGTTTCGGCACACTTGATCCCCACAAACCGTACGCATCAAATAAAAACAAACGAGCCAAATGGTGTGCATAGTCTCATAGATTCCTTTTGCCTCAGGCAAGGGAATACAAAATTAAAAACAAAATATAATCTTCATGATACCTGTTCGTTTTATTTAAAAAGGGATAGTTTATATGGCATTTATCATGCTATTTATAGGTAATCAATCGACAAAAGAAATCATGAGTATAGACCCATGACAAACAAACAGTTTTAAGTTGTAACACATACAAATTGGAATTTTTCGTGAACAAAAATTGTGTTGTGACAAAAACTTACGCTCAAAAGTCAAAAACATATCATACTCTCATGCTTTTTATTTTTCGGGCAAAATTTTGAATAGAATTCCGATATTCCGCCAATTTGGGCAGTGCTACGCGCTAGTTTTTTTTTCGTAAGATGGCGATGGAAAAATCGGTTTTGCAAAAATTTTTAGATTTGTTTCAAAATCATGGTTCGGGTTATGTTTAAGGTTAGGGTTACGTGGACAAGGGATATTTCACCTGTTGTCTCATAATCCGGCGTCAGAATTACAAAAAATAGGAGAAAAGCTGTTATTTTGGAATTAGGGGTGTGGCCAATTTCCAAGAAGCTGATTCGTCCATTGGCATGATTCTTCCATTTCCATCCTACGAAGTGAGGCTGAGGAGTGATTGTTCTTTACAAGCTGCTCGAATATGTCGCGAATTTATGTAATCTGATTTTTCATGAAAATTATACCGTGACTATAATGCTTTTTATTTTTCGGGCAATTTTTTTAAGGAACTCGGGCACGCTTAGAAGTTTTCTGTGTAAATAAAAACACGCCAGATTTTTTAAGACTCAACTGGCTGCTCGAATTTTTCCAGACCCCTGCCCCGAAATTAAGATCTTGAGAAAATTGGCAGTTTGCCACTGTCCCCCCCCCCCCCCGCCTCGTACGCTTGTGGGACTAATTGCATATACTGTGAGGCGCCTTTGTAAACTTACAATAATTTTTTAAGTTGGAATGATTAGTGATTTGATTGCATAAATTTGTACTTTTTAAAAGCGGCTTAAGAATTAGGACGTATTTTCTTCTACACTTCTTTGACCTTTCTGTTGTGTTTTAAATTTAAGTCTTTGGTAGTTTACGTATCAAATGAAGCTCAATTATGAATGTCATTCTTACGAGCCAATTCTGCAGACACATGGAGGAGTATGGAGATTGCCCACTTTTGCCTTCCATTTTCTCATAACCCGTTTTACAATGTTAAAATCGTTAATAAAAAAGACGGGAGGAAGAACACTTACCACACCACACCATATACCCCAGGATTGTCTATCACGTCGGTCAATTCCCTCTCTTCTGTAAAATGGAATGCTTGATGTGTCTGGGATTACCAAGCTAACAGCAATGATACCAAATACAATTAACAATACAGCCAGAATTGCCTGAAATATGGAAGAACAAATACGACCAGAGGCTCCCCCTCTCCGTGCTGGTTCGTTACTGGTAACTGGCGATACGGTGGTCCCTGGATTTACTGGCTGCCATGTGCCCGGCCCAGCTGTAAAGACTTGAGGGCTGTTTTGGGTAGTATGCATCTGTTCAAGAACAATTATTACAAAACTTTAACGTATGAAGGAAGACCAATAATTACTTAATGTATCCATCTAGTTCATCTGTGTATACATATGATCCTGAAACCTTCGGCGTATTTGGTCATTCTATTTGTTACCCAAAATGATTTCCTTTTGCTGCACCCTTTCAACATTTTGCGCTTTAACTTGAGAAAGTTAAGCTTGTAACTATGGTGTCTTAACGTATGTTTTCAGATTCCATGATTCTTTAGCGTTTTCCATATAAGATAATCAGCGTTTCATATCACAGTTAACTTAAAAATCAGCAACGTCTAACACTAGCGTAACTGAGGGGTGCAGGGGGGGCTGTCGCCCCCACTTGGCTTTCTGGGATGGTCTGTTGGTACATTTGCTGATCTTGTCGGTACATACGCCCGGTGTGAACGACGACTAGTCTCCCCGACGGTTTATCACTCTTTGCTCTCAAGAGGACAATTTCTCTAATAAGAACCCAAAAATTTCGCGCGTATGGAAAGCCGTTTTAACATTTAATCAGGAATTTTAGATATCTTGAAATAATTTTAGATATCTCAAATTTTATTTCAGATATCTCGAAATGAATTTCATATATCTCAAAATAATTTCAGATATCTTAAAATAATTGCAGATATCTCGAAATAATCACGAATTTCAGATATCTACAATTCCAATTCAGATATCTCTAATTCAATTTTTGATATCTCGAATTCTATTTTAGATATCTCTTCTTCAATTTTAGATATCTCGAATTCTATTTCAGATATCTCGAATTCAATTTTAGATATCTCGAATTCTATTCCAGATATCTTGAATTCTATTTCAGATATCTTAAATTCAATTTTAGATATCTCGAATTCAGTTGCAGATATCTTCAATTCTATTTTAGATATCTCGAATTCTATTTCAGATATCTCGAATTCAATTTTAGATATCTCAAATTCAGTTTTAGATATCTCGAATTCAATTTTAGATATCTCGAATTGAATTTCAGATATCTCGAATTCAATTTTAGATATCTCGAATTCAATTCCAGATATCTCGAAATCTATTTTAGATATCTCGAATTGAATTTCAGATATCTCGAATTCTATTTTAGATATCTCGAATTCAGTTTTAGATATCTCGAATTCAATTTTAGATATCTCGAATTGAATTTCAGATATCTCCAATTAAATTTCAGATATCTTAAATTCTATTTCAGATATCTCGAATTCTATTTTAGATATCTCGAATTCTATTTCAGATATCTCGAATACAATTTAAGATATCTGGAATTCTATTTCAGATATCTCGAATTAATTTAGGGTATCTCGAAATGAATTTTAGATATCTTAAATTGTATTTCAGATATCTAAAATAGTGCATAATTTGAGATATCTGAAATTAATTCGAGATATCTAAAATTCCTGATTAAATGTTAAAACGGCTTTCCATACGCGCGCTGTAGGATTACTCCAGTTTCTTCAATAGTTCTTTCCACATAGCTAGATAGCATAAGTCCTGTCACCCTTACCAAGTAGCATGTAGGCAGAGCACACAGGTTATGTAGAGGTCGTAAATTCCATCCCGTATCGCAAAGGCTTTTGCCATTCTCTCGTGTGTGTCATGCGGTAGGGTTAGTTGGTGAGCGACTAAGGGAGCAAAGTTTGGCTATTCCATCGGGCATTCCAGGTGCTTTCGACACAATGTATGCTATCCCCGATACGGTCTACAACCCCTACAGTTTTTATTTTTCTTTTTTGTTCTTAATAATTACATATGTTTTTAGTTTAAGCCTACTAAGAATTTTCGCGCGCTTTGCAATTTCAGGATTCAGACTCAAAAGAATACTATCAGTGCGCAAGTCGGCTCTTGAAGTAATAAGTGATATTGTGCAAAATATGCCCTGCAATAGCATGGGATAGTCAGGAACCTTCATATCTACTTCTCACCTTAAGGAGCTGACGGAACTTTTGGTCGCTGGCATGGCCCGACCCCCTGTCGGGAAAATGATGTCGCCACTTATGGTCAATTTATTTAGATTGTCTTTCCAAAAAGGGTCATTTCTGAGATAAAACTCAAATTTTCGGCACGCTTTATCCACTGGTCCTCAGATCCGTTACTTACAGCTTAATATAGTAAGCTACAAACCCTTTCCATATTTTCAAGTAGCTTCATAAGTAGAATACTTGGAATCATGTAAATGTCTGGAATTTCATCTCATTTCGCTAGACTTAGCTAATGTTCTCTTGTCTGCTTGTATCTGTCTTGCGGTACGGCTAGTGACTCGAGGAGGGAAGTAAAATGTAAGTTGCGTCCGATAAGATCCCACTGCCAGGACAATTGACCTATGTAAGCTTTAAACAAGTAAAGATATAGTGTATAGGCCCACTCAAAATAATTTCGCGTGCTTCGCCAGTTTTTATACAGCTTAGAGTCCAGCAAAAACATTAAATAGGCGCGGAACTATTTTCCTCTAATAAATACAAATTTCATGCAAAATATGCGCCGCAATGACATGGTATTATGTACTGTCCCGCATGACCGCATTTCATTACTGCACTGCAATAAACATACGCACGACGTTATGTACTGGACATAAATTGATGACAGTAATGAGTAATTGGCCTCGCTTGCTACATGGTCAGTTCGCCTATATGTCTTCTTAGTCACACCATTTGCCTATAGGACTTCAACAATTGCTCGTGTCATATACATGGCATATAATACAGCTGAACTGATGTTTGGTACTTGTTGGACACAAACTTTTTCCCAATTACATGGTTGAAATTGGTATTACCACGATTGCCGTTTGAATCATCATCGCAACCTCACTGAGGCGGAGAAACTGAAAGGTGCACAACGTCGACAAAGTACAGATGATATTCGCCAGTACATACAATCATTAGGGTACCGCTATGAGGAAATATGGGAGTGTGAGTATCGACCAGTAGCATAGCTGTGGGGGGGGGGGGGCAAGTTGCCCCGGGCGCCACCTCTAGGGGGCGCCAAATCGAGATCACTTAAAAAGATGTTGGACCTACCATTTGCCATGAGCATGATATTGATATAGCAATTTCATCTTTTAATAAAATAATTTAGTAATATTGACACAATTAAATGTCAATCTAAACAAGAGAAGGGGCAAATGAACGCATAAATCGGCAACAATCCATTAAAATTTGAGACTAATTCTCGCTGGCTAACCATACACCCTACGACTTCCTGTTTATTTTATTAGAAAGCCAGAGAATTTCTACACAGAAAACCATAAGGCTAATTATTGTAGTGCGCATGCGCGCTACAATATTGGCATTTATGCCATCCCTGATCAACTACTTGACTGATCGGTGCATGTTTTCCATTCGCTCTTGCGATACACTAAACTCCCTGCCTGTCAAGTTAACAGGTTCGCTGCGCAGAGAAATCAAGAGCTAGCAGACTTGCAAATATTCAAATGTCCGCCGGACAACTGATATCCCTTTGCATGGAAAGAAAAGTAGATCGCTTTGAAAAACGTATTTCTTCCATAGAGCAAGAGGTACATGTTTTTTTCACGCCAGTGGTTTACAATGCTATCACAAGACAGATTACACTTGAACAAACTGATAAGGTTAAATGCATAATGAAAATAGAAAATTGTAATCAAAGTTTGACGATTGAGTATTAATCCGTAAAAGTGAGCTAATTTGTTTCCACTTTTTCAGAAATTCGAAATTTTCTTGAAAAGTACTTCTTAAGTGTTAATTTTTGAAGTTGCACTACACTGGATGATGATGACGTGCCCCCGTCCCGCTTGGTGATGGCACTGAACGGACGTCCGGTGGAACCCCCCCCCCCACACACACACACGCACTCAAATCTCAGAAGTGTTGGTACCCTCGCAGAGAGCTTCACTGAAATTTCCAAAAAATAACTATAGATTACAGGCCGGGAAATTGTATTTTGAGTTGTAGAAACTTGTAAAAATGCGTATTGCGCAACCAAAACAAACCGTCACAGAACCAGCGGCGTAGCTACGGGGGGGGGGGGCCTGGGGGGCCTAGGCCCCCAAGATATTCGTCAGGCCCCCCCGGATTTTTTGAGTCCGTGAACAAATACAGCACCATTTTGCACCTAGACACCACTGAAAACCGGAAAAATTTCCAAAAGGAAGGGGACACCCCCTACATAAGGACAGTGATCTATGCCCTACTTGCTAGAAAATAAATATGGTAACCCTAGGTTGGAGACAAATGGTATGATCTAGGGGATGTGTAATTGAGTAGTGGACATGTAGCCTATGGACAGGGTGATGGACAAATCTAACAGAGATATACTAGAAGGTAATTATGGGAGAATTGCAGGCAGAATAAATGAAAAGGGATGCATAATTCAGTATGATTCTTGTATTATCTCAGCTCAATATGATATCCACGGCCGTACACAGCGGGGGGCGGGCAATAATCCCCAGAAATTTTCAAAGTGCACCGTTTCCAACTTTGAGAATATACAGAGAAAACGCAGTAAAAATATAAGAAATAGCTGTGATCGTAATGATAGAACTTAAACAATTTCAAATAGGCAGATCAATATTTTCATGCCTATATCTGTACACATCACCAATCATTTACAGCTCTATTAGGATGTAGTTCTAGCCTACTTTTCTAAAATTCTCGCGCTACGCGCGATTATGCATAGTTACAATGTTGGTGTTGTTGCTATAGGTAGCTTCAGTCATCAATGGAATGGCTTACAAACGTTTTTAAACCGTGCCAGTTTGGTCATGAAAAAAGTTTCATAACCAATAACACACCCTCCCCTCCCATAAACCCTTCCCACAACGGAGTTCAAAGACTGAATTCATGCTTCACGTCATATCCACCACGCTCTCAAAAATGACTTTTGCCGCACCTATTCACAACTACTTTTCGTTTTCCTTTTAAAGCTGAAATCCCTCAAATATTGCACCATTTGATATCTATACGTCCTCCTGAAATTACAAATTTTCGCCAACGGGGAGGGAGACACCCGTTCCCTTTAGTCCCCTCCCCAAGGCCACCCACAGTAATACCCACTTTTTGCACCGTAGGAAAAAAGTGTTTGTGCGGCCTTGTGTATTACCATTTTTCATGGATTGATTTTTTCCCATTATTTGAGAAACGACAGATATGAGATTCGCATTTCAAGGCTGGGTACATGCAGCTTAAAACACGTGGGAAGTGCCGTTTCCGGCCATCTGGAGGGTTTGTAAAGCCAAAAATTTTCTTGAGCGCTCCGCGCCAACTGATGGTGGCGCTCCGCTTAGATCGTCTTGACAAGCCTGACCCTCGGCGGTGTCGGCCCCCCCCCATTTGTTTCCCAGGCTCCCCTAAAAATTTCATCCTAGCTACGCCCCTGCACAGAACCACTGATACATATTCAGAAGATACGTTAGATTCTACGAATTGCAGGTAGGTTTTGTTGAAAAACTTGATGACGAGGAGAAAATTGATAAAATATTATTTTTGGTGACCTGTTTAAAAACTACCAAGTTCCAGGGCTCGAAATAAGCTTCAAAAAGGACACAGCCAAAATGAGCAAATTTGCTGTCGGTCTATGCTATTTCATAGGACATTGCCTGAGGCACCACGGCCATCACTGCATCAGTAAGGGCCCGACAGCCATGGCTGTTGGCTGTCGGTGCTGCCGGTTATTTCGAGCAATGAAGTTCAAAGGACTGCTTAAATGATGTTGAAACGTTACAGGCACATCTACTCCCGTGTCAAGGTAAATAGCCCAGGCCTAGACTTAGGCTAACGTTCGGCCTATAGTTAGGTACTGTATGATACAGGTATGCTACAGTGTCAGTATTTTTGCATTAAAAATATTTTCAATTCAATTCAATTTATTTCTCATATGTACATTCTCATCAACATAATTTCATTCAAATGAATTAGTTTACATACATATGATGGGCACTAGAAAAAACATTACTGTTCATCAAAGCTAGTGACCATGAAACAAAAGAAAAAAAGAAGAAAAAGAAGAGACGGTCAGAAGAATAGAAAGAACACATTTCTGGATACTAAGACATTCAGATACATATTTAGACCTTAAAAGTGATAACAGCTTATGAGTGAGTATTTAAGATTCTTTTGAAAAGAACGAAGTAAAGTACTAGATCTTACATCAAGGGGAAGGTTGTGCCAAATATTATAACAATAATTTCGAAGAAGCAATTTACCATGCACAGATTTGTGACGTGATACAGAAAAAAGATTATTACGAGTAAACATCGTTACTTCAGTTGAATGTGGGGGTTTTATGACATTTGCTAATGCATTTGGTAGTAAGTTATGACCATATTTATATACAAGTACCCCCATACAATACATATGAATATCTTTAAGTTTTAATAGGTTACTATCCAAGTATAACTGATCAGTTGAATAACGCCTTGGTTTTCTAGTAAGCAGCTTGAGTAATCTATTTTGTATAGTCTGTAGAGGTTTAAGTACAGTGGCACAGGCTGTGCCATAAACATCAATAACATAGGAGAGCCTACAATAAACAAAGGAATAATAAATCTGTACTGCCGTATCAACTGGAAGGATGCCACTTATGTGGTAGAAAATACCAATATACTTAAGTAGGGAGTTACGTAATTCATTCACATGCTGCTTCCAAGTTAAATTCTCATCAATGGTCAATCCTAAGTACTTTGTATAAGGTGACTTGGTAATTTGAGTATACCATTAAAGCAAAAGCTCTCAAAGCATTCATGATTATTTTGTTTACCTGCATGAAAAATTGTATAAGTGGTTTTGCCGATATGCAGTGTAAGTTTATTGGATTCAAACCAGATATTTAATAGGCTTAAAGTTTTAGTAGCCATTTCAATTAACTTTGTACAATTTTTGTTGCTTAGGAAGACATTGGTATCGTCAGCGAAGAGGCGAATTGATACATTGGGGGCAGCATTTTGAATGTCATTAACATATAGGAGAAAAAGGAGCGGTCCCAGTACAGAACCTTGTGTTACTCCATTGGTGACATAAGTATAATGCGAATACGTTAACAAAAGTACATTGCTTTCTATTAGATAAATAACTTGACAGAACGTTATATGCCGTTCCTCGGATACCATAGTGTGACAGCTTCTTTAAGAGAATAGCATGATCGACTGTGTCGAATGCTTTCTTCAAGTCTAAGTAAGTCCTAGTACGTTATTACCATTATCCAATTGGGAACGAATATTATATACAATTTCTAATAATGCATAAGATGTTGAATGACCTTCCCTAAAACCAAACTGAAATTTATAAATAACATCGTGTCTGTTTAAGAAACATCTCATCCTTTTTTCTATAACACTTTCAAGAATTTTATTTATGCATGGGAGTAATCTTATGGTTCTATAATTTTCTGGTAGAGAGCGATCACCCTTTTTAAAAAGTGGAATAACCTTTGCTATTTTAAGTGCGTCTGGATATACACCAGATGTAAATACGTTGTTGAAGATATGTGTAAGTATGGGAGCTAACACGTGAGAGATAGACTTTACAAGCTTAGTAGGAATACCATCCGCACCCGGAGCTTTCCCATCCTTAAGGGCATGAATAAGTTTTAGAATTTCCCACTCGGAAACAGGTGTAAGAAAAATCGAATCAGTATTAGGATTACCCAGGAAATCAGAAGGACTTATGGGTGAATCCAGCTCATGACCAAGCTTGCGACCTATTGAAGAAAAGAAGTCATTCAAAGCATTGGCTATATCAAAATCACTGAAATACGTTGTACCTTCATGACAGATTAAGTTCACGGGAAAACGACGCTTTTGTTTACCCTTAACTAAAGAATTGATAAGTGATCAAGCTTGCTTTGAACTGGTTTGTCTAGACAACAAAATATTTTTGTAATGTGATGCTTGGGCACTACGAATAATCCGATGAAGTACGCGCCGATAAGAAGATAGCTTTGATTTGTTGTTGTTGGTAGGATTGTTGATATACTTCCGATACAAAATATTTTTATGCGATATAGACTTTTTGATACCTTGAATTATCCATGGCTTATCATTAAACTTTCTTCTGGACAATCTTCTAAGAGGAAAATATACATTATGATATGATTGTAAAACCACATTCAACCGGTCATAAGATCTGTTGACATTCATAGTATCAAAAATAGAAGTATTATCTACAGATTCAATTGCCTGGGTAAAATTGTTAAAGTATCGTTGATTATAACATCTAATCATTGGTCTTTCTATATTATTTGACCTTTCATTTCCTTCAGTAATACAGAAATTGGGCAAATGATCACTTATATCTGTGTAGAAGTTACCAGAAGAGACCTTATTATGAAGTAAGTCTGAAGGTAACTTGAGGAAAATGTTATCAATAAGCGTAAAGCTAGATTCACTCATTCTAGTCGATAAGTTAATAGTAGGTATAAAATTATGACCCAAAAGCACACTGACATAATCATTAATGGTAGGACAATCCTCAAACTTAAGTAAATCGATGTTGAAATCATCCCCAAAATAGTCAGAGGAGTGACAGAGAATGAATCCAGACATTTATCAAGGGCATCAACAAAGTGCCTAATGTTACCTTTAGGATGGCGGTAGCAAGATGCAACATTATAGGAAGTGTTATTATAACTGAGTTCAAGCCAGATATCCGCAACTTGGCAATTAGAACATGAGCAGTTCATGTGACTGGCAATAACTTGCTTTCTCACCTGACGTAAACTGAAAACATTTTTGTAATAAATCCCAGCACCACCACATCTGATTGAAGGTAAAACATACTCAAACTCATAATCAGGTAAGATATAACTCAAGTGATCAACATCATTATGACCAATCTCTGTCAGGAGAATTATATCAAATTTAAAGGAAAGGCTTTCCAGGTAAGCAACTAATGGAAGATAGCTTCTAGGTAAGCTCCTGATGTTTAGGTGAAAGACTGAGAGTACAGAGGATTTAGAAATAAAGCTCTCCTTAAATTGACCGTCACTATAATATTTACAAGAGCTGCAATATGCACTATCGCTTAGAATTTCACCAACATAATTTTGAAAACTGTTCCTATTATCACTATAAGTATCCGTACCAAGGGTAGCCTGAATGGTGTTAACAAGTTCATCATTAGTTAGGATATCAAATGGTTGCATGAAAGACATGTCAGTAAGAGAAAGGAAAAAAGAAATTAATATTTTGTAATACAATACACGGATTAAAGAAAAGAATAAGTAATAAACTGATTAAAAAACTTAGTAAACCTTTGGTTTGCAGGGGATTGTAAGTTCGTAGCCACATGTAATGTTACAGGAAATTGTTAGTTAAGTTCAAAGTTTGGAACTTAAGCCTCCGGCCAGTTCAAGTTAGACTAGCCCTCGAACGGGGCTGTGCGTTGCGTTACGTCACAGTGAAGTATACTGTGCCCAGGCATTCTCAGCATATATACATATACATACACTAGCTAGCTGCCTATAGGCTATAGCCTACATATATTTACTAGCAAGGCAGGGCATTTCTGAGAATGAAGCACAAAACTTTGCCTATTTTACAGCATTCTCATATGATAAATCCTATATAACTTCCATTGTGATTGGCCTAGAGTCTCATCTAATAGCAAACTAGGCGAATCACAATGCACGTTACATGATTTAGCAAATGACGAGAATTTGTATCCATCTGCAGAGCGAATGACTGCAGAGCGAAGGATTCGCTCTTTTGCTTTGCTTGACCGTGCGCTGCATGTTTTCACTTGAGAAATGACACAGATACATTAGCTGTGTAGGCTACTGTCATATAGCTTATGCGTTATCTGCCATTGTCAATCACCTGGGTCGCCAACAGGCCTGTAGCTAAGGGGGCTAGGCTAGCAGCCTAACACTCAGTAACACACAGACATACTGTAAGACATAGCCTAGGCATTTGAAGGCATGAATTACCTTCGTTATTTTTCGTCATTTCTGAATGGAACAGAGAAAATTGGTCTCACTGGAAAGAGAAAAATTCAGAGAACCTGTTTCTCCTGTTCACAACTCATTTTATTGGTTTCATGAGTGTCGCCGGGCCTAATTTGTGACCAAAAACCACCAAAATTAAAAATGGCGGTCTAATTTGCGTATTAAGTCATGTATAATTAGGTCATTTTGATTATTTTCGCCAACTGCAAGAAATAAGTAGTTATCGAAAATTTCTTGTAGAGTCTATAATGATGATGTTACCATGTTTAAAGTGCTGTGAAGGGTGAACCTATCATGGTTTATTTTGTTGATTAACGGACACGATTCGCAATTAAGCGCTCAAAGCCCAGTGGGGCTGAGGGTAGGAAGAAAAGAAAGAGACAGGACGAAGAAGCAAAGAGGTCTAGCAAGGTGATGGAGGCTTTCCTTAAGACAGGAGCAAGTACCCATGTTGAAGAAAACCCATCGACTGCAACTGCTCCCGCCAATACAGATACTGCAGATCAATCAGCAGCAACTATAACTGCTCCCGGAGATATAGATACTGTAGAGCAATCAACTAAAAGTGGTCCCGGCATAAATATTGGAGAGCAAGCAACTGCAAGTAATTCGGCCATAGATATCAAAGAGCAATCAACTGAAATTAATGCTGAAGAGTCTTCATTTGTATCTGATGTGATTAAATCTCACGATTTGGGATATCTAACTTTTGATAAAAAGACAGGTAAAGCAATAGTGTCTGACGAATTGCGGACGGAAATGATAACGCGTGGTTCGAATTTTTTCCAAAACGCTGACGGGCCCTTTGAAAAAAACAAAAACAATCGGTCCATGGCAAGCAGCTGGTTTAAACGGAAACTAGGAAAAAAGGGGGAAGAAATTACCCGCCCGTGGCTTGTCTATTCAATCAAAAGACAGTCGGCGTTTTGCTTCTGTTGTTTGATCTTTCCACAGTCAGATTCAATTGCAAATAGATCCACATTGTAAAAGGAAAACGGTTTTTCGAAGTGGAAAGCACCTGACAAAATACGAGCTCATGAGAACAACAGAGAACATCGTGTGGCATTTACCACCACTTGGAAAGACATGTTAAGGCGGCTGTCAGAAAATAAGCTAATTGATGACGAAATGCATGTCCAAATCGCGTATGAGAAAGAGCGTTGGCGGAATGTTTTAAAGCGAGTGCTCCATTGCATTAGATTTCTTGCCAATCAAAAGCTGGCTTTGAGGGGGCATAATGAGAGTCTCAAAGAGTCCAGTGATAGAAACATAGGTAACTTTCTTGGGCTTTTAAAGCTACTGGCAGAATTCGATCCGGTAATACAAAATCATTTGGACTATGCAGAGAGAAACCCAGGATGCGTATCGTATCTCTTGCCAACAATTTAGAATGAATTCATACAACTTTTAGCTACCGCCAGCGTTCGCAATAGTTTGTTGGGAAAGATAAAGGCAGCCAAATACTATGGTCTCATGTTTGATTCTACCCCAGATTGCGCCCATAGAAAACAGATGTCTAAAATCGTTCGTTATGTGGACGTAGACTATAAGAAAAAAACTGTAGCAGTTAAGGAAACCTTTCTAGGGTTTATCCGAATGGAAAAGAAAGATTCTGCAAGCACCGTAAATTTGATATGCAATCAGTTAGAAAATGATAAAATGCCTATAGCTGATTGTCGTTCACAGTGTTACGACAATGCTGCTGTCATGTCTGGCCGTAAATCTGGGGTACAAGAAAGAATTCGTCAAATGAATGATAAAATAATCTTTGCAAATTGCGACAATCATTGTCTGAATCAGTCTTGCAGGGGTTCATGCGACCGAAGACGACCCTGTCTTCACAACGTTCTTTGGCACTTTAGATGCATTGTATGCATATTTATCTCGTTCAACGTATAGATGGGATAAGCTCAAAGATTCTACAGGAATTAGCTTGAAATCTCAGAGTGAAACTAGATGGAGCTCGCGCCATGAGGCAATAAAACCCATTCATGAAAATCTTAATTCGATTGTAGATGTTTATGGGAAGAATGTGCGACGATGAAAGTCAAACTGCAGATACCAGAGGTGATGCCAATACCCTGCTACATCGCATCATTAGCGGCTCGCCATAGGGGCACGGGGGGCACTTGCCCCCTCCCCCAAAAAAGTTTGCAAAGCATGGTCTTCAATTCTCCAAAATAAAAATTCAAGATGGGTTAGGCCCTCCCTTGTCCTTGACTCGGTTTAAAATGAAAGAAGTGAATAACTTTCTAATGCAATGAGAAGGTTAAACATTAATTAAGTGCTTTCAACACATTTTTTTCGGCGCGCTTCGATCGCGTTTTCTTACTTGCTTGTTCGCTACTATATGTACTTCAGACATCACAAATGGACTACCATTCTTGCGAGCTAAGGTAATCAAAACAAATGATCATGCTGTGATATTTGGAATCATAGGCGTAGGAGGCGGGGGCTGTGGGCTGCAGCCCCCAACCAAAAATTTTTGTGAAAATTCGGACAAAATGCTGAGAATTTTTCGGGCACCTACTGAAAGAAAAATAATGCAGTGATGTAGCTAAAGGGTATTAATAGTTTAGAAAACTTCCTTGCTAATAAATATAACTTTCTGATTTGAATTGCACCAGCACCTATATATTCCGTATCAATTCATCAGTGTGTTTTTTGTTGGTTGAACTTATATCATGATTATCAGTGGTGTATTTGAGGGGCTATCGGGCCATGTCCCACCCTCACTGGTGCTGATTTTTTCTACCTAGAATACGTAAATGTTTCAACACAAATTTTACTTCAAAGGTAGCATATGTGGCACCAGATTGCGTGTAAGGACACCTAATTTTTCAAAAATTTTCAAAGGGGAGGGAATCCCCTCCCATTAGACCCCTCCCCAGGCCGTCGATCACCGACTTCGGCCAAAATTAAAACCAATAAAGAAGGTAATAACACAGCAAATTATTTTATGTAATTGGCATGCGGTGTGTTAATCGATACATGCCTATATGATATGTACATTAACATGTGGAATGTGCGTGGAGTACGCGGAAAATTTGGGTTACATTTTTCGGGCAAGTCGTTCCAGCCCCCCCCCCCCCCCAAATCAACTTTGGCTCCTACGCCTATGTTTGTAATCTGATTACCTTAGGCATCATAATGTCATTTACAGAGGGTGGCGGTAATGCTGGAGTTAAATGCCCATAGTTTTGCAGACACTTCAAAGCTTTCGGGGTCATTAGATACACAACCCATTAGCCGTGTTGATTGGGCAGTTTTGCCCCGGTGTCACCTGGTCAGATTAGCATAGTTATCTGTCTACAAAAGTAGTAACGGGTATGTAGCCTAAACGTATTGTGTTTCCCATAGAAGGAGAGGTTTCCCTTCCCTTGTCCAAGTTGACAGCGCCGTAATTGGCCCACGAGCGGTCTTATGCCCATCAAATGGCATGTTATAAGCAAAAGGGTCCCACCTCTGTGCAGACTGTGCTCAAGTATGCCGTTTCAGCTGATTTAAAATAACACACCAAACAGTCAATCTAAGCTGAGTGTAGTGAGACTTTTTGGCCTAGCTATTGTATATAGGATGAGACGTCTTTCTGACTTAGGGAATTCCCCTCCCCCTTTAAAAAATTTCGTTTCGGAACGGTTTCTGAGATCCAAAATAGTGCTATCATTTCACCATTTTCGCGTGTCTTCAGTGCTCGAAATTTTCGTTAGTTTAAGAAAACAATCCAGAAAACCAACATTTTATAGCTTCTTTGCAAAGCTGAAACATATAGGCCTAGTGACACAATGGAAGAAACAACAAAATATTCAAAGGTTGGGATCATTTTATACAAATGGATCAAGCCGCTTTGCTCATTTCACCTGCCTCTTACTCCCCCCATGGAGTAGCGATCGGCTGATATGGTTGCATTTTTATTTTTAAAGTAGTAGCTCATGACTGGCTGCCTGAAACGGTTTTTGAAGAGCTCTTGAAAACTACATGAGCATCGCTGTAATACATAATAATAACCGTACTCCTATTGTACTATCCGGAGCGGATCTTTAATATTGCCGGGGGAGGGGGAGGGGGGAGTCTTCCGAACCTCCCTGAATATGGACTTGAGTTTGCCCCCCCAAACAAAATTTCTTAGAGCCGCCCATGCATCGCATCCTTACATTTGAGTTCATTGTATGCCTCTATTTCTGGCATTCAATTCTTGGGAGAATCGACCGAGTCTAGAAAAGGCTCCAAGACCCAACATTGAACTTTTATGAAGCAAGCTGTGACATAAAGGCGCTTCATCAACACTTTGAAGAGAATAGGGAAAAAGTTTGTAATGAGTCACTGCAAGAAGCTTTGGAAAAATGTAACCAATAGGAAATACCCACTGAGCGACGAAAGAGACAGAAAAAGAGAATGCCAGGAGAAACAGAAATCGACGCGGATCTGTCGGCTAAGGACGAGATGATGAGGGTGATGAAAGATGCTGTCGATAGGCTAATGGCGGAGATCAACAAAAGAACGGAGAGACTACACGATCTGGATTGCAGATTTGGGTTTCTTCTAGACATGAACGTTTTAATAGGCTCGGATGAAGAAGAAAAAGTTGCTCAATGAAAGGAAAATTGTATTCGCGTGGGAAAATTTTATAACGATGACTTAGATGGAATTGAGCTATTTAATGATGTGATGGATTGTAGAATGCTTTTGAAAGACAGAGAGGGTACCAATATTAGAAATGCAATGGACCTGCTAAAGTTCATTGTTCAATATAGTGATGACACTGTTTTCCCAAATTTGCGAGTTGCTATTCAGATTATGCTCACTGTGGCTATTTCCATAGCTAGTTGTGAAAGATCTTTCAGCAAGTTAAAACTACTTATTCTCGCTTATCTAAGAGCCACCATGGGTCAGCCGAGACTCACTGCTCTGGCACTCCTCAGCATTGAGTCTGAGGAAACCAATACATTAGATTTTGATGATGTAATCGATACGTTCGCAGAAGCCAAAACACGGAAAGTGAACATGTAATCAGCTGCTATTATAGCTCATCGTCATTCTGCCAAATGTTGTAAATAGTATTAAACTGTTGCAGGATCAGGGAAGATCTACATTGCCAAAACAGCATTGCGTAAACAGCAAACCTGTATATCGTTTTTTTTTAATACAATCATGTGAAATCTTTGTGTTTAATAGGAAGGTGCGATGAACGTGACTTAATGATTCACATTGTTTCTTCTTCGTCCTATAGTTGGAAAGCAATCATGCACTTGAAGATACTGCATTGTATTTTGCATTGTGTTAGGCCTACATCAGAGTAATTCAAGTAAATCAAAACAGTGTGTCTTTGGTTTTAAACATCAATAATGCAATCATTGAAGTCCTTTGGGTCAGACTTTGACATTTGTTCTATTTAAGATCTTGAGTTGTGTAAGTATTCATAATACTCCCCCGGAAGATGGGGGTAGGGCGCCACTTTCGTTTCTTGCCCCGGGCGCCACAAACCCTAGCTACGCCACTGGTATCGACATCTGTTGAAGACATCATCCTCCCTTCAAGCTTTCCTCGAAACGTTAAAGTTTCCACTGGAACAACAAAATGGGATGACTTTAGCTTAGATCCTAGACGCCACCCGGAATGACAAGCTTTTCGAGGCCGTCGAATGTGACATTCACGTGCCGGATGAACTAAAACCTGCTTTTGCCGAAATAAGTCCCATTTTCAAGAATACGGCTATATCGGTTGAAGACATAGGTGACCACATGCAGACTTATGCAAAGGAGAGAAATATCATGAGGCAACTTCTTCGCAGTCTCATCGGTAGCATGTTTGGGCAGAAGATTCTACTAGCCACACCACTTATCAAGTGGCACCTCGATTACGGACTGCAAATCACACGTGTGTACAGTATCAAATTATCGAATTCAGACCCAGCCGCTGTTTTCAACGGTTTGGAGAGGCAGTGTCAGATGTCAGACGGGTAGGGGACGTTGATCCCTCTAAAGCCATCATCGCAGACACCATGAAGGTGATGGGTAATTCCTCTTACGGGAAGACCATTACCAACAAAGAAGCACATGTCAACGTGAAGATTGTCTCCGAAGAGAAAGTGTCCCGACATATCAATTACGTCACCTTTAGAGATGTCAACGAAATCTCTGACAATTGTTATAAAGTTGGAATTGCCAAGCGCTTGATTGCAATGGACTTACCACTACAGATCGGTTTCTTTGTTTACCAATATGCAAAGTTCCGCATGTTGGGATTTTACTACAACTTTTTAGACAAATATTTTGATCGTGGTTTTTGGCAATTCGTCGAGATGGATACGAATTCCGCGTACCTTGCAATCGCCGCTGATACAATGGAAGATATTCTTAAACCTCATCTGCTTGAAGTGTACGAAAGTGATAAAGACAATTGGCTCCCGCGTACTTTCACGAAAGAACACAAACAGTATGACAAGAGAACCCCAGGATTGTTCAAAGTAGAATGGCAAGGAAAGGGTATCATGGCGCTAAACAGCAAAATGTATTATTGTTTCGATGACGACAATAAGGACAAATTCAGTAGAAAAAAAGGAGTCAGCAAAAAGCGCAATGATATCAGAAAAGTCATATATTATGAAACATTGAGGGGAACACACTGTCATACATGTAAAAACAAAGATTTTCGTGTAAAGAGAAACCGTATGTTCACATACACTCAACGCAAAGACGCCTTTACTTATTTTTTATCCAAAGTACAAAGTGTTGAATGATGGCATTCAAAGTACATACTTAGATTTGTAATAAACAATGTTCAACCTATTTTTATTGTGTGTATGGCCAACGTAAGGGGTTATTAAAGTAATGTTATTTGCCTTTTCATATTTTTTTTTTTTTTTGATATTTGAAACGGTTGTTTTGTAAGCGTTTATTTCAATTGTTGTAAATATTTGTTCACTTTTGTTTTTATTTTGAATAATTCAGTCTTGCAAGCGTGTTGGTTCACAAGTTTATTACAATTCATCTTTATCAGAAGTTGCAGTGAAAAACTTACCTTCAAGTTAAGGTAAGACTTTTCAGAGTGATAACTCAAATAAGTCATAAATAGGACAATGATACGATGATAAATCCATAAAGCCCAGGTTTTTATTCATAGCCCGTTGTTCCTAATTTCACAAGGGAAAAACGTTCCGCAGGTTGCCCGAAGAGTAATAGCAATAAACACAATTATTTAAAATGGGATGTCAGCAATATGCCGCCTTGAAGAATGCACAGTTCACCTTATGTGAATGCCTCTAAAGAAAGTCTGTTACTTATACGGTATCATAATATATTGAAACAGCGTTTCCATTGTTTATACGAGTAAATAGCAAATACTGTTTAAAGATTTAGACAGCCTTATCTCGATGTTGTTGCTTAAAAGTAATTTTTTGTGTGCTGTACATGCTTGTTCAGTTGGTTGTGATATCCTTTCATGCAGGAAATTTTGTACATAGTTACCGATTTGGAAGTAACTAGGTTGCCTCTACTTTTCTTCATTGTGGAAATGTTTAAAAAAAGATACAGTGCAGTATCTATCAATGATGACTTACAACTTGATTTATTCACAGTCAGTTGTTATTCTGAGACAGTTACATGTGTTATGAGATTATTTTGGTCAACAAACTTGTACGACAAATGAAGAGGTCCTTAGCTTGGTGGTGCTTTGATTGATATGGTTTTAATTACATTACTGACCTTTCAATGTACGAACAGAAAATATTTAAAAAAAAAAATCTCAAGGCGCCGTTTAGTTAACATGTGTAAATTTAACGTTTTTGTAAGGCAAAAAGTTAGTTAATGATTCCTTTTTGTACAATCTCTCTCTCCGTCTGTTTTGCATATGAAACCGATATTTCTGATTTTATACATTTCACTACAATAGTAAATCCTAGATAAAGAAGGAAGTGCATTTATCCAGTCAGCAAACTATTATACCAATACTTCGATATTTTCGGCTAGTGATACAAAAATTCTCAAAGGAAACTGTGCTCTGACTGAAGATTAGTAAACTGACTGTATACACCTTTGTTTTCTCTGTGCCCACAATATATAAGTGAGTACCCTCCTCGAAGAAACCAAGACAATTTGGATATTACTTGTGACATCTACAGTTGGATCACGCGATCGACTCCTATGTATGGCTTCACTCCCAATCATTTCAAGACATATAGTTGTGCTGACACACGGTTATGATATGAGTCACACCGTCACACCGTTGTTATTTTTTCAGCATGTCTGGTCAATTGCCTACTGCCTAGTGATGATTCTCCTTCATACTACTTACCAACCTACCCATATCATGACCCAAACCCGTTGAAAACTGCTTCCTTGTAATACCCATACATTTTCACTGTCTTACTACAGCCTTCTGTATGGTATGCTGTAGCGCTCTTAGAAACAAAAGACTTTTGGGGGACCACATCTGTTATCTAACAGTTGGATCGTGGGTTCAATTCCCTCAAGTCTTCACTCTCGAGCCTTCATCTCCTACAGTCGTGCTAAAGTGAACATTGAGAGGTGCCCTTGTTGCCTAGCAACCGATTTTGTCACCCATAGCAATTTACCCTTCTACCCAACTTAGAGGTTGATAACCGACGGCGAACTTCGTATTCAATTCTTACTGCATGATAGGGTGTAATCCATCTCCTTGTCTTACCTATGCTGGTTTTTGTTTCGCAACCAATCTCACCCATACCAACACGTCACTGAAATTTAGCCTACCCCCTACTTGAAGAAGCTTACGATACGGCGCCACCCTATTTGCGCCACCCTAAAAGGGGTTGAAAACCACCTCCTATACTACTTAGTAATACCAGTGCATCTTTTCAGGAAACTTTGGACTTTTGTTTAAGTATGGATTCAACAAGCTCGATTACGATATCTATGTAAGGAGGTGGGGATAAGTCGATCCACTGGCAAACTGGCACTGTTACGACAATAATCTATCTATAAGTTTGGTACGTAAGAACGCACGTCAGTGCAAGTTACACATCCTAGTACACACATAAGTATACAGATGTAGAGATCACGCACAAACCTTTTCTGATATTATAGGTATACAAAGAACTCCAATACCCGGGTACGAAATCTGTGAACAGTGAACTTCTTGAGACAGGTTTTGACTTAAACTGTTGCTTGTTGCTCAGTCTGCGCTGGGTCAGTTATATCCACATTGCTTTTAATGGTCAGTTCCTACTTAAATAACGTTCACTGTAACCTACACTCGTACAGACTGTCACAATTTCCCGTAACCAGAGTAAGACAAATGAAATCTTCGTAGTCATACGTGCGTAAACTGATATAACTGTCGAACCGAAATTTCCTCTATTGAACGAACTTAGTTGAAAGGTATTTCTAAGATTATACCCAGTGATGCATGCAAAATGCCTAATTGTACAATTGAACTAATTGAGTCATTTTGCAAATGCATGAAGGTAACAAAGGATGACGTCAATCCTCGGATTGTAAAGATATTTTCTCGAAAGATGTTTGTTTAGCAAAGTCAACCGCAAGTTCGAAGTTGTGAATGAAAAATACAAAAGGTTAGTTATATGCGTACGTATCATATGCGATTCGCAAATATCATGTTACATGCCACAATATCCTAATATATATAGGGGAAGGTAGGGTAATGGCGAACGCGGGGCAATGGCGAAAACCCTCATATCTCGTCACTGATAGTAGATGGCACTATTCCACTTACACTTCACACTAGCTACGTAGTCGATGAACACAACCAACACGTAATTCTGACAAAATCTCTGCTTCATCTTGACAAACAGGCAAATTTTAGGTAAATGTCACCCGTGACTTTTCGGCATTCATGGTCTGAACTGAACATTAAGGGTACATATACTGTGAAATATTTATTTATCGTAATTTCTACATAATATTGAAAACGTTTCCCCTCAAATGATATGCACTTAAAATGTTAAAGGCTTGTGTTAAAAACAACAGGTGTGGTAAAATCATAAATATGTGTGAGGGGTAATGGCGAACGGGTGTTTGTACGTATTACCCCGTAGTTAAGATGTGTGCGTTTTCATTGTCCTGGACGCATCGTCCCTCCTTCACGCAATGTCCCATTCCAAGAAGACGAGGAAGAGAAAATCAAGCCACTCAACCATTCTGACATCCACACCAATGAAAGTTGTTTTATTGGTTACATAAGAGACCATAAAAAGATTTCTTATTTTTTACCTTTACCTCCGTTCGGCATTGCCCCCAAAGACCGGGGTAATAACGTTGTATATCAGTTTTAAAACTTTTGCAATATCATTAAAATGCTGAATGAAAAATAAAGAACAATAAATAATTTGTCGCCGCCAGCTTTTCAAAGTGAAGTTTATAACAATCGACACTTGTCGTCTCCATTTGTAACATTACCTGATCAGTACAAGGAAGAACACATATTAAAGATCATTCTATAAACCCCACAATGGTTGTTGAAAAGTCCCGTTTGGGTCCTGTCAAGGACCTGTGAAAATGTACGTTAGTCATTGCGTTTACAACACTGAGCATCTACGCCTCGGGTAAACGGTGCTGAGTAATTTCCCATTAAATCTATCTCAAAGGCAAAATTTGGTTTTGATTGGGAAAGTAAGTCTTTTGAGCAGTGAGTAATCTAACAACATATTTTTACCACAGTACATTTGAGATAATCAACGGTTGATTGATGAGGAACTTCCACCTTTGGACGCTATCATAATTCACTGGTTTAATAATCACGTGTAGTTTGTCTTTACAAATCGTTCGTTGTAAAATTGACAGTCTTTAAGGCTATATGGGCAAACATATGTAGTTCGCTAAATAAAACCCTAACCCTAAGCTTAACAAAAATCTTTTACTCAAAGGGTGTTTCTAAAGACAGGTTATAATAAGTCGAAGGCTTTCCCACAGATAGCATCATTTTTTACTGTGGGTAGCTGCCCCCCCCCCCCCGTCGAAAAGCTTGGTCCCCCTGTCGGGCAAATCCTGGTCCTACCCCTGGAAACCCCTGGAAACCGCCCGGGAGGGATTACAGGTCAACAATGCTATCTTAAGCGGCCTGAAACAGCTCTACAACCTAGCAGTCCCGGAAACGATCCCACCATTGCCACAACGGCCATTCCGTCTGCGCTGGCAGGGGGTGACTCAAGAAGGATCCGCTGGGGTACAATTTATCCCACACAAGTCTCTGACCTAAATAAGTTACTTAGATAATGTTCAATGCTCTATTTTTGGACAAGCTACTTACTTTATAACAATTGCATCTTCCTGAAAATTAAAACGCTCGCTACCTAACAACGAAGCCCGATTTAAACTTCGTATGGCGGTATCTACATTGCTGCGAACAATGAACCTCAAATAACTTAACTTAACTTAACTTAACAATAAATAAAGGCCCTGTCAGACATTAACGAATATGCTAAACGAACATCTACGAATGGAAAATTTTGCTATGCGTTGGCGAAAGCCGGCATTCGGCAAAGAAATCTACTCGATGAACGAATTACTTACAAACATGGAACGAAGGGAACGTACGACCAACGAACGACTTGGAAACTGGAAACGGACTAGAAAAGTTCAGTTTGCCGAGCTCCACCGAACGATACCGAATGAGGGTCGGATGTGTACCGTACCAAACGAATGTCATAACATATGATAACTCACGAAACGAACAGTCAACGTAGGTCAAACTTTGCAGTGAGCGTTAAAGATCAAGCCTTGCTGTAACGGAAATCACTTCGCATTCTCTTACCTATTGGACCACAGGCACATTACTGGAGGCATGTACATGAAGTTCGTGAATGAAGTAGTGTCGCCGCACCGCAGTCCCGCCATTAGCTGATCATACAGCCCAAACTGCATGCGCCTCTGAAGACTAAGCCACTGCCTAACCCACCGTCGTCTCTCCTGTGTCCTGCGGTGCCTCTCCTGTGCCTTCATACAAAACTGAGTTGTGCATGCAGCATGTGTATATGTGCCTGCAGTGTTGCGGCCCTTTGCTGAAGTCCTAATCTTGTGTGTCTCTCCATCTCTGTCGTAGGTCCGACTAGTACTGTTGAGAACTTGAGAATTACCAAGGGCCCGACCTTTTTGGATGGCGTCGACGGCCCGTTCACTGCCCGTTCACCACCCGTTGCTTTCGGCAGTGATGCGTTAGACAGAGTCGGTAACTTGCTTTTTTTATTCTGAAATGTGTTCTTTTTGTTTTTCTCAGAGCCATAGACTGCATGTCTGCTTAATCGATGAAGATCCTTCCCCGAACAAGCTTACCAATATAAATAAAAGTATTGAACCGGTTGGGTTGAAAGTTCAGCAGAATTTTCAAAGTGCGCATCTTTCGTGTGACGATCAGATATATGTAATTGTGGTAATAAAAGCTGTAATAATTGAACGGGAATGGCTGCTAACCGTAAGGGACTCGAAGGCTTTAGCTGTATAGTCTTACTCAGTTTTCCTAGATTATCAATCAACTATCAACTTTGCCGTAGATTTGCTGTGTTATGTGCTTTACAATGCAGTATGTTACAACTGATAGTGTAGTAATTGACCGATAATGTATGACTAACCGGTAATGTAGTAAAAACTGACCGATAATTTAGTAACTTTTTAACCGTTAATGTATCACCTCAAAACCGATAAACATTATCGGTCAATTTTTAACTACATTATCGGTTAATGATACATTATCGGTCAATTACTACATTATCACTGGAAACATGAAATAGGATTATTGTCTCTGTCCTGCTACATTTAGCTGCTATACTTTGAAGACATACAAACTAAATCTGCACTGGGGTAAGAAGCGACAGAGAAACTTAGGACTGACACCGTTTACTGCATGTTTCTTGACACGTGACTTCGTCAATATTGAGCCATTTTTGCTCTCTAACGAAAAACATTTGACAATTAAGCTCCTGAACGCAACATGTTTCCTTATTTATTGACCGAACAGCCCCACAATGGACGTGGTACATTCTCTGTCGTCTATTCCTTTGTCTGTTAAATACAATTATATGTTTCTGCTCTATACAGTGTACCTTTTCCTTCTTGTCAAGGGACATCTCTCCTATAAATGTACCCCTTTTCGAAGCTAAGAAACAGACTTTAATGTGATTACTGGTATATTATATCTTTCAATAATGTAATCATCAAACTTTGAAAGAAACTTCTCCGTATTAATCAAAATCACACTTTCATTACTGAGATAGGTTTATCAATCTAGGCGATCAACTGACATAGCCTGTCTGCCATATCTTGTCTGGTAAGGAGCCTGTACCCCTCCCTTGGTATTGACCTGTTTTTAGGCCATGTCTTTAGTCTTCCTTCGTTACTTTCCCCTTTCACATCTTCCTCAGCTGGGTCCAGTACGTGGTCATTAACTCCCTCGGGTAGGGTGAACTCCCCCATGTTATCTTCACAATTAACCAAGTAGCGTATTTTCTATTTCTCGCCGGAAAATGATCCTTTGAAGGGATTTGCCAGTGACAAAAATCAATGAGTTCAAGAAATGCAGAAAATTTTTCTCTTCTAGGAGGTGAAAACCGCATCTCAATACTTTGTAGAGTTTGGAAGATACTAATTTTCAAAGAAATGCAATTTTTTCTCAAGGTAAAGTGCATTATGGGAAATGTGTGATGTCATCGCGGCATATTAATTTGACAAAGCATTGAATTTCTTTATGATATTGACACTGTTGTAGGGAATATTTAGCAACTTTTGTTTGTTATGCCGTACATATGGTGTAAATTTATGCTAAGCCTACATGGAAAGATATTCAAACATACCAACAGTATTTTTTTCGCTTTCACATGGGACCCTTGTAAAATGCCACTGGAAAATGCCTTTAAAATCATCTTAAACAGTTAATGCTAGCTGGCGTTCTGCTTCGGAAAGTTTATGTAGGGAACTCGCATCCGATTTCCGATACCATATCACTTACTGACACCAAAAATAGGTCTGTACGTTGTAGAATGTCTGATATTTATTCTGTCTTAAAGTTACCTGTTCATGGTCTGTTCAGTCAGGGAGCTGTAAGAGATGGAGAAACAACGCTTGTTCCTTCTTTGAAACTATTAAGCTTTGCGTTGTCTAGTTCCTGAACTTCCTCTAAAATTTAGAGGGATTAGGCAGTGCAGATAGTTGGTTTTGTAGTCTGCTACAGGTGGGGGGGGGGGGGGCTTAGAGGATGATTTTCCCATTGTATTGGTATAACATTGCAAGCCGTCAAGGAGAGCAAAATTTATTTGAAGTTATGCCACCAGGTGCCACGTTTTAAAAGGGTACATTGTATCTTTTTATTATTTTTTAGTACATAGATACATTTTTCGCTATTTCAGAAACAATCCAAAATTGTTCGAAATTTTTTCATCAAAATTGACACTCCCATTAGTTTTCAGACAGGTGTATTCCTTTCTCAGAAAAGAACTAAGAATAATAATGGAATTGTGCAACTTAGAATGGATGAACAGTCGTTTTGATAAAAAAAAAAACGGTGAGCACGTTTCATATTTATCGGCTGTGCAGTTATTTTCAAAGCAGCATGCATGGTCTTTGTTACAGGATTACCGCTTTCTGAAAGAAGGAGATCACCATTAAGAAGGAAAGCCAACAAAAATCAAGCAATAAGAACAAAGAGACCTGTCAATCCAAATTTGTTACGTGAAGAGAAGAGGATTTGATTATTCTCAAGTACATATTGTCTGACAGATTTGGTCGATGTTTCTCTGTCTCTCACAGCTCCCGGGTTCAGTGTACATGTCTACCTTTTTCTTTTTATTTCATATAAAAGTCATACGCAATAAAAAAATCACCTTACATAAGTTGTAGCAGAATTTTATCGAAATTCTATGTGTAGGACAAAACTCAACAAATGTCCTTCAGAGTAAGTGTCAGTATAGTTCCTGTCTCAAAAATCCTTTTGGAAGATTGATTTCTTTTGTTCTTCAGTAACAGTGGCGTGTCCAAGGGGGCCTAGCGGGCCATGGCCCAATTAATGAAAAATGAGGAAAAATAAAAAAAAAGGCGAAAGAAGGGGAGAAAAATGAAAAGAGAAGAAAAAGAAGGGCGAGAAAAGAGGACAAAAGGGAGATCGAGAGAAAATGGAAAAATAAGAAACTCTCCTATAATATATATATATATATAAATATATATATATATATATATATTACAATAATTAAAATCTAGGACACATATTCCTATACACGCATGCAGACTGTTTCATAAACAAGGTGTGCAATCATCAGTGCAATATGGGAGACTAAGCTACTATACAAGCCCAGTGAAGCGAAACGTTAGTGTTCTCAAGTTACTGCATTCAGGAGGTATCAGTCCTGGTGTCTGCACTTTGATAATAGCTCGGACCTTTTGATTAGGAAACAGAGGTCTGGTCTCAAGCTTCAAGCTTTCACAATGAAGTCCCATTGACTTACTGTGTAAAGGTGAACGTTCAGCTGAAGCCTTTTCGTGCAATATGAATATTCATCTATTGAAACCAATCAACAGTCGGGAGAATAAAATCATATTGGGTTCATGAATATAACGAAATTGGATGATCTCTGTCATTGTTCGCAGGTGTTAGCCCCCGTGGTGTGTACAGTCATGACATGTGTATGGGTGAGTATGTACGCCAAAGAGGAGTACATATTCAACACCTGCTATGAAGGTAATAGTTCCGTCGTCTTTGACATAGAAGAATTTTATCCCTCAGTTACAGAGAATCTTCTCCTAAAATCCTGAAATTACGCCGACCAACTCCACAGAATCACGCCGGAGGAGATAAATATTATCTTCCATGCCAGGAGCTAGGACCATTGTTTTCAGCTGCGACGCACAGTGGAGAAATAAGAACAATGACAGCCTGTATGATATCACTACGGGCTGAGTGCTGCGAGTTAGTAGTCTGCTACTTGCTATCCTTACTAAAACCCGGTAACAGCCTTGGACTCTACAGAGACGACGGGCTTGGCGCCTTTAACTGCCCACCGAGAGAGCTTGAAAAGATATTTGTAAGACATTTAGGGAAAACGATCTAAAAATAACAGCAGAAACCAACAACAAAAAACCCCTTAACTACCGGCCTTGATGTCACACTGGACCTCCCTACTTCGAGCTAAAGACCCTACATGAAACCCAATAACAACCCTGTTTACGTAAACGCAAAATCCAACCATCCCCCGAAGTACTCAAAAACATACCCAAGGGTATCAACCGCCGCTTATCAGAATATCCTCATCAGAGTATGAATTTAATAAAGCTAAACCACTATACCAGAAAGCACTAGAAAGCAGTGGATGCCATTTCGACTTAAAGTATGAGCAAACCAGTCAAAAAGTTAAGAGAAGTAGACAGCGGAACATAACACTGTTCAACCCACCCTAAGGTAGAAATTTGAAAACAAACATGGCCAAAAGTTCTTACAGTTACTCGACAAATGCTTCCCCAAAGAACATCCGCTCTACAAAATATGCAACAGAAGCACAATAAAAATATCGTATAGTTGCATGTTTAATATCAAAACCATAATCCAGGACGACAATAACAAGAAGTTAAACAAATGGAAAGCTGATAAGGATCCCAGCAGCACAGACAAAAAGAAATGTAATTGCAGATCAACAACTGATTGCTTCCTAAATGTAGCGTGCCTGCAACGAGGGGTCATTTATCGAGCAGAAGTTATAAGCGACAACAAAGCAGAGCCATACATTGGGCTTACAGCTAATGAATTCAAACAGAGATACAACAACCACAAAACCACATTTAACAACGAAGCTAGCAAAACACAATTGAACCAAGCAAACATATCTAGGAGCTAAAGAAAGGAAACAAAAGCGTTCACAATTAATTGGTCCATCATTGCAAAAGCCGCCCCTTACAACCCAGCAACAAAACGTTGCAACTTATGCCTTGCAGAGAAGTACTTCATCCTTTTGAGACCAGACCTCTGTTCCCTAAACAAAAGGTCTGAGCTATCATCACTACGCGTTCGGAACGGTTACAGTGTTTCACAAATTTCACCCGATTTACTTAAGTCTGCCCGGGTGTCACGTAACCAAATTTTTGCAACGTTATCTCCTGTCTACACAGTTGAATTGGTTAGCGGCTTGCTCTGCGGAAGCCACATCGTTCACACATGACTTAAGTTACCTGTTCTCTTATCAAGTAATTAACAAGTTTGTGGTGGAACCTTTCACAATCAAATTCTTCTGTGGGCACTGTGGCACTCCAATAAATGAAAATGTGTTCCTCCCGAACATTCCAAACAAATACCTCGACAATTTTTGGAAGTTTACAAATCTGATAAAGAGCAGATTTAACCATTTTGTATCTTTTGAGTCCTCTTTCAAAACAATGAGGAAAAAAGACCGAATTCCTATTCTTGCCTGTAGCCGGCTAGATTAACACCATGCCATGGTGTGAATGCGTAACTTAATTGTAATCAAAGACAGTATTCATTGTTGTGTTCATTGTTGTGTGAGATTGTTGTGATCAAAATATTTACTCTCGAGTAGGCCTATCAGCATATGGCAGAGTGGGCAAATAAACATATTATCTGTCTGACTGGCTACAAATTCACACTCTAAAAACAGTTGGTTTTACCCCAACGTTGGGTCCGTATGCCACCTCCTAAACTGTTGGGTAAGAAACTACCCAAGTTGGTCAAAAATAACCCTTTACTTGAGGAAAATTCACCCATCATGGGAATCCTTTTAACCAATCTGGGAAGTTTTTTACCCAACTTTTTAGGAGGTGGCATACGGACCCAACCTTGGGTAAAAGTTTACCCAACTGTTTTTAGATTGCAACCAAACTGTACTTGTGATGATTATCAAAGTGCAGACACCAGGACTGATACCTCCTGAATGCAGTTCTGGAACCTGAGAACACTAACGTTTCTCTTCACTGGGCTTGTATAGTAGCTTAGTCTCCCATATAGCACTGATGATTGCACACCTTGTGTATGAAACGGTCTGTATGCGTGTATAGGAATATGTGTCCTAGATTATAATGATAATAGTTTAACTCTTCTGTATAAGGATCGAGCACTCTGGGCAGCTGGGTAGAAATATCTCAACCGTTCTCTCTCTCTCTCTCTCTCTCTCTCTCTCTCTCTCTCTCTCTCTCTCTCTCTCTCTCTCTATATATATATATATATATATATATATATATATATATATATATATATATACAGATATATATATATATATATATATATATATATTTATATATATATATATATATATATATTATATGTACATATGATCGAAATGAGTTTTTAACATTTAGACTTACACCTTTTGGCTCATTGGCGTGGAGCAGGAGTGTTCTGCTGCGCGTACCTGATTGTTTGGTGGCAATAAACAGTCGTTTTGTATTCAAATACCTTAATTTGCTCCTGACTGTGAAGAACTAGATATGAAAGCTTTGTTGCCTGTCAAGTCCCTTCCTTAGGATGCATTTGACAAGGGTGAGGTTGCCTAGGTACCACACAAAGAGGTAAACAACGTTAAATGCAATGGTCCCTGTTATAGGATATTCCCCACGCGCTGAAGTGGATCAAAGTTTTTCCGATGTATCTCCTGCTAACACCAACTCCCTGATCTCACATGGCTGTGTTACCATCAATACCGTCTCAAACATATTCGTATTATTCAATGGTGGGGGTCTACAATTGCACAGAATGTTCTTGTGCATAGAAGTCATTATGGAGGAACAAAGCATTCCAAAAACAGAAAGTACTGGAATTCATGGGAAGACACATTTTATGAAATTGAAAACTTATATGAGTTACTAGAGAGAAGGCTCGCCGCCCTCTAACTGGCGGGTGCGTTTAGCTAGGGATTAAAAGCGTCTCAGTGCAAAGTCTGCATGCATGTACATATGATCGAAATGAGTTTTTAACATTTAGACTTACACCTTTTGGCTCATTGGCGTGGAGCAGGAGTGTTCTGCTGCGCGTACCTGATTGTTTGGTGGCAATAAACAGTCGTTTTGTATTCAAATACCTTAATTTGCTCCTGACTGTGAAGAACTAGATATGAAAGCTTTGTTGCCTGTCAAGTCCCTTCCTTAGGATGCATTTGACAAGGGTGAGGTTGCCTAGGTACCACACAAAGAGGTAAACAACGTTAAATGCAATGGTCCCTGTTATAGGATATTCCCCACGCGCTGAAGTGGATCAAAGTTTTTCCGATGTATCTCCTGCTAACACCAACTCCCTGATCTCACATGGCTGTGTTACCATCAATACCGTCTCAAACATATTCGTATTATTCAATGGTGGGGGTCTACAATTGCACAGAATGTTCTTGTGCATAGAAGTCATTATGGAGGAACAAAGCATTCCAAAAACAGAAAGTACTGGAATTCATGGGAAGACACATTTTATGAAATTGAAAACTTATATGAGTTACTAGAGAGAAGGCTCGCCGCCCTCTAACTGGCGGGTGCGTTTAGCTAGGGATTAAAAGCGTCTCAGTGCAAAGTCTGCATGCATGTACATATGATCGAAATGAGTTTTTAACATTTAGACTTACACCTTTTGGCTCATTGGCGTGGAGCAGGAGTGTTCTGCTGCGCGTACCTGATTGTTTGGTGGCAATAAACAGTCGTTTTGTATTCAAATACCTTAATTTGCTCCTGACTGTGAAGAACTAGATATGAAAGCTTTGTTGCCTGTCAAGTCCCTTCCTTAGGATGCATTTGACAAGGGTGAGGTTGCCTAGGTACCACACAAAGAGGTAAACAACGTTAAATGCAATGGTCCCTGTTATAGGATATTCCCCACGCGCTGAAGTGGATCAAAGTTTTTCCGATGTATCTCCTGCTAACACCAACTCCCTGATCTCACATGGCTGTGTTACCATCAATACCGTCTCAAACATATTCGTATTATTCAATGGTGGGGGTCTACAATTGCACAGAATGTTCTTGTGCATAGAAGTCATTATGGAGGAACAAAGCATTCCAAAAACAGAAAGTACTGGAATTCATGGGAAGACACATTTTATGAAATTGAAAACTTATATGAGTTACTAGAGAGAAGGCTCGCCGCCCTCTAACTGGCGGGTGCGTTTAGCTAGGGATTTAAAGCGTCTCAGTGCAAAGTCTGCATGCAACTTTTCTTATGGAAATGATTTCTAATGCAAAACTTCCTCCCACGTCACGGCACACACTTCATATCTTGAAACCATTACTAGGTCAATATAAATTACTTTGACCAAAACACTTGTTCTAAAAAAGTAGATCTCCGACCTCTGCAGGGACCTTGCACAGACCCTGCAGGGACAGAGTATCTTAGAGTAATCTAATATCATGAGTAGCATATACGGTTGCATTCGTAGCATGTATTGTCGTTGTACGTTGTTATAACGAGTAGACTGCCAAAGCCAAAATGCCACAGAATGAGAAATTATCATTAATAATGTCTAAGCACGTAATTAATTTAAAGATTTGCCAAAGATACCACCATTTTGCATCTAAGCCACCTTATCTAAAAAAAGAATTTTTTAAGGAGAGGAGCTGTTAGCCCTCCACTAAGACAACACGCTCCTCCTTTACAGTAAACCAAAAATAAGAATTTACTAAATTGTGAGTTTTCCAATATACATATTAATTAAATATTTGTCCAAACAGCATTATTTTGCATCTAAGCTATCGTAGATGAACAGACTGGCATACCCTCCCCTTAGACTCTCCAGGGCATCACTTGCACAAGGTGACAAAGGAAGGATTTGCCCCGAATACAAACTGCCACCGCCGATGGGAATATGCACAGTTTACACCGATTATCTGGGTTTATCTGGGGTGGGCTTAAGGCATCATCTTCTGTTGTTACCCCATCACCAACCTCTGCCGGTGCCACTGTTTTTAGCGGTATAATATTGGCAGTCCTGCGAGGCTAGGTGCATCTTCTTGCTTGCATATTCAAGCGTAATAAAGTCTTCATTTTGGAAACACATTTATTTCCTTATTTAATGTGCTTTTTCAGTCCATTATCATATGTTCTGAGCATTGTTAATGACAACGATACGTTACTGTAATTTCCTTTCAACAACTGGCAATTGATAGTTGTATAGCTTACAAGGGTTTGACTTCTTTAATTTATGAGACAAATGCGTAACTATTCATTCATTAATTTGTGCATTCTCTACACGCTGATTGAACTGAAGAAACGAGATGGAAAAAGTTAGTCATCTTGTCCGCCTACATGTATAGCAGGAGGGATCATCGCAAAAATGGAAAGAACAAAAATAGATCCTCAAAATTTGCAATTTATATACACCAAATTGCGTCTAAGGATCCTCAATTTTTTAAACATTTTCCAAAGGGGAGGAGGACACCCCCTCCCCGGGACGGTGGTCCGAAACAAGGTTCACCCCCTACCCAGTCGAGTAAACAACTTCCTACGCCTTTGAATCAAATACAAGAAAGAGACCATAACAAGTAATTTGAAATCCAAATTATTCTCTCAAAAACGTAATTTATAGTATAGAATTTTCTCACTTGTAAATTTCTAAAGCATGAAATACCAAAATTTGGAATGTTTAAATGCAACTTAAAATACCCAGAAAGTGTCCTTTCCTGCAATCTGGGAGGCATTTTTTTGTCAAAATTTTCTCGGTGCGCTCCGCTCCAACTCATGGTGACGAAGGTAATTGGATGTAATTAATTAAAGCAAATTGACCCAAGCCCTTCAAGTATACTATGTAATGAAATGTCCTGTTTTTCCAATCTTACAGTTGGAATATTAAAGTATCTTTCCGTGTAGTTCTACAGTATATAAATGTGTCATATGTAGGGTATAGGAGTGCTTTATGTGACGTCACGCGACTGAGATTGCAAAACACGCACGGTAAGCGTATTTATAGCACAGCATAACCATAGATACTACTGTGACACAATGTACGCTTGCCCTTCAAAACCAGAGACGCACGATCACGTGACGTCGGTGAAACACCTCTATGGCATTTAATTATTATATAACCTGCACAATGTACGCTTGCCCTTCAAAACCAGAGACGCACGATCACGTGACGTCGGTGAAACACCTCTATGGCATTTAATTATTATAAAACCTGCACAATGTACGCTTGCCCTTCAAAACCAGAGACGCACGATCACGTGACGTCGGTGAAATACCTCTATGGCATTTAATTATTATATAATCTGTACAACTGTGTCAACGTTATAAAAAATAAAAAACTAAATCGACTTAATATGCCAGACGACATCGCAGTTTTTCCATCCATTAGAGAATTCGTTCCCTTGAAGGAAGGACAAAATTGCCTTCATCTGCTTCAAGGATTATATCTCCAGATGTCACATTTTTGCGGTTAACTCACTTGTTGTGGACATCAGGTGGCTTGAAGCATAATGAAGTAATTTTCGCAGTTACACAAAATAATTAGCTGAAACTGGAACTGAACTTCATGGATAAATTGACGTGAAAACAAATTTTAAACCAGAAAAATCGGTCCAGGTTTGGTGGAATTATAAAAAATGGTTAGCATGAAAACTGCAACAGAACAATGGTCAGTTCCTGGCTCTCGTGCAGGGTAAATATTTGCCCCGACTAAGCAAACAATCGTTTGTGGTCAAATGACGTCAAAAAATCGGCCATTTCGTGCCGTGGTCGGCCAGTTCGTTCCGCCGTTCTTCAAGGGGAAAGATTTTCTCATGCATGCACTGTATCTCTGGCACAATATCGTTTCGTCGAAAACTCGTATCTACCGATCGCTATATGCCATACAAATTTAGTTTTCTGCTCTAAAACAGAGATTTTTCTGCATTTCGAAAGCATCAATGTTAGTGGTTAAAATGCCATTTTCTCATCGCGGTGGTGATAAATAACCCCTTATTATAACATACTGAATAAATATAAAGCTCCCCCCTCCCCAGCGTATATACTCACTAATAATTCAAAAAACGTACATAGCACAGCACTGAAATGATCCCTATGCAATAGTTAAAGCCAAAGATGTAAGAACTGACTAAAGATTCCATTGTAATCAAAATGTTGCAGTCTTTTCCGGTTTCAGTAATGTTATTGAGCTCGTGGTTCACACTCGAGTAACTTCACACATAATATGAACGTTTACCGGATCAAACAGGAAAAAAGTCATTTTAATGAAAAAGTGTAAAATTAAGGGACTAGTTTACTTACACGTAATGAAGATATCTTAAGGTATTCGCTAAAAAGGGTGCATCACTACCACACAAGGATGCATCTTCTTTCTTGACATCTGTGCCCGGTACCTACCGAGCGACGAATTTTACCTCGTTACTACATTCATTCCGTTTCACATGAGATAACACAATTGGATAACTAGCCTCAGTACATGATTTGGATTTGAAGAGAGCGGACGTATTTTGCTGAAGCTCCTTTCAATTGCTAGCCTTGCGGCTATTGTGTATGTGCTTCAAAGCAAGCCACACCACAGCCGCGCTCTCTAGTCTCTGTCTGTCAAGTACTTATTGTGTGCTCATTTGTATAATAAGCATTCGGAATTCAGAACCTTCTTGACTGCTTGAAGTCAAACGATAAAACAATATCTTGAACAACGTTGTCCTAACATCTGTTCAAAACGACGTATGGATGTAACTCCGGTCTTTGGTTCTCAACACTCAGTAACTGCACCTAGGCTTGAGCAGACTACACAGTCCCTTTGGTCGCTGGGTTGAGCACATTCACATTGTGAGTATTTGGTACTGTTATTTAAATTTGCTAACTTGACACAGAGACTTTGTCTGTACGGTAAATTAGGCTAAACCAGCCTAAGCTTACGGTTCCACTGCGGGTATTTTGCCTTGCAAGTATATTAAAGCCTACGGACAACACGGGAGGTATTTTGCCATCCTCGTATTCTTTACTTTACACTACCAGTATTTTGCTTGGTATGTGATTTGTTGGTATTTTGCACATTGCAAGTTGAGGGTTATCAAACCCAGGCCTGCCTACGGCACTTACAGGGCCTATAAGCCTATATCAATCATTATATAAAACTTCAGTTTGAATAGGCTACCACAGAGCTGTCACACTTGTATTGATATGGAACCAGAATTAAATTGTGGGCAGGAGGGCAACTCTCCAACATGCTCTGGTAATGGTTCACAGCGGAGTAGCTCTTTGCTACTTCCGTCTGGCAGGTGTACAATTGGCAATAATTCACCTGATCACGATTTTGATATCAAAAAAGCTTTTGCCCAAATGCAGGCACAAATGAAAGTTTTGTCTGAGAAAGTGGGGCTGGCCTCGCAGCCCCTGGAAGTTGAGAAATACCATCAAGCTGATACTTTCTCAGAAGAAAATTTTCCAGGTAACACTGTTCTGGAAATTTCAGATGACCACCAAGAAAATCCAGGGGGTCAAGATATTGACGAAGAATTACAAAATTTTTTAGATGCACCAATGGCATCGGTAGTTGATCTTACCATTCCCCCAGATAGCAATTCGCAAGGGGAACAACTTTTTGACTTTCTTGTTTCTGACTTAGATTACGAAACAACAGCTGGCCCTAAAATTTCAGAGAAATTGGCTTCGGTTGTAGCTAATATTTGCACTATCAAATTACAACCAGCAAAACTTAAGGAGAAATGTGATAAGTACAAGCGGCCAGAAAATGTGGAACTTTTACAAACCACTCAAGTTAACAAATTGATTTGGGACAACTTGCAACTTGCCACCAGGACCAGAGATATAAAATTACAAAAGGTCCAAATGATTATTGTTAAAGCTATGTCTGCAATCACTACACTTGTAAATGATTGCATGATATCAAAGGCAGGGCTAGAAAAACAGAATATCCTAGCAAAAGCTACGGATGCCCTTGCTTTATTAGGTAGCGCCAATATCGATTTTAATTTGTTTCGGCGTGAACTAATCAAGCCAGAGTTGAACTCTGAGTACAAAAACCTCTGTGACAAATCAACACCAGTGTCAAAGTTTTTATTTGGCGATAATGTGTCACAGCAACTGCGTGACATCAATGATGCCAACAAGTTAAGCAAAAAGTGCATGTTCCCCATAAGGGGTAGAACCCGTGGCCAGGGACGTGGTAAATTCAGAACTCAAAGAGGCAGTTATCAAAGTAGACGTTACCAGCCTTTTTTAGGCCAATGGAAGCCCAGTCAAAACAAGGGGGAACCAAAACAGAAGAATCAAAGATCTTAAAATCCATTGGTAAGGTGAGTGTTGATTTAATGCCTGTACCAGTCGTAATTGCTGGGAGGCTGACTAACTTTTTGCCCCAGTGGCAAGAGATTACCAATGATCCAGTAATCCTGAGTTGCATCACAGGTTATCACATAGAATTTGACATTGAAAAGCCTATTGATTATTCAAAGTCAAAAAGTATATACAAGCCATTGGTATTGGCACAAGAACAATTTTTTGAGCAAGAAATTGCAAAATCACTAATCAAGGGAGTTCTTGAGCAAGTCCCAGAACATTCTCCCTTTGAATTCATATCATCAGTATTTTTTAGACCTAAGCCTGATGGAACATCTCGCATGATTCTAAATTTGAGAAATCTAAACGAAAGTGTCAAATACTATCACTTTAAAATGGACACTTTGCAATCAGCGATGAAACTGGTGGAGCCAAATTCATACATGGCATCCATAGACCTAAAAGATGCCTACTATTCAGTGGCTATTTCTAAATGTAGTAGAAAATACCTAAGGTTTCTATATAAGAACACATTGTACCAGTATACATGTTTACCAAATGGGTTGGCCTCAGCGCCACGAGTTTTTACAAAGCTGCTAAAACCTGTGTTATCAGAATTACGCAGAATGGGTATCTCTTGCCTTAGTTATATAGATGATGTTTTTATCCAAGCTAAATCACGATCACAATGCATATTAGCAGTTAAGCAAGCTGTCACATTGTTTCAAAGACTTGGATTTATAATACATCCAGAAAAATCGGTTTTAGAACCAAAAACCTCAGTAGTTTTTTTAGGATTTCACCTGGATTCCACAAATATGATTGTTCGTCCTAAATCAGAAAGGGTAGAGTCAACCCTATCAGAGATTCGGAAAATTAAAAGCAAGAAAAAGATAAAAGTCAGAGATCTTGCCCACATCATTGGAACCCTTGTGTCTCTTTTTCCGGGGGTAAAATATGGACCCCTTTACTACAGAGACATGGAATTACTTAAAGTAAGGTCACTTCGTCAAAGTGGTGGAAATTATGATGTTGAAATCTGCTTGTCTGACACAGATCTCCATGAGCTTGATTGGTGGCAGGCACATTTAGCCACATCTTTCAATTTTATAGTCGAACCACACCATGATATAGTCCTGGAAACGGACGCTTCTCTTTTAGGCTGGGGTGGATATTCCCCTACGCATGATCAAAAAACCCAAGGAAAATGGACTAAGGAAGAAAGGTTATATCATATCAATGTTCTTGAAATCATGGCGATATTTAACTCTCTAAAAGCTCTATTTCCGAGTTGCAAGAACAAACATGTCAAAATCTTAACTGACAATAGTACAGCTGTAGCGTATGTCAGGGCTATGGGGGGAACTCATTCTCCCCACTGTAATATGGTTGCCAAAGGTATTTGGAAATGGGCAGAAGAAAGAAATGTGTGGTTATCTTGCTACCATCTGCCTGGTAAACGTAACACCATAGCAGATACCTTGTCACGGAAATTTGAAAGCAATACTGAATGGATGCTAAATCCTGACATTTTCAAGTCTTTAACCCTTATGTGGGGCCCATACGACATTGATCTTTTTGCTTCCTGTCTAAATAAACAGCTTCGCACTTATATTTCATGGAAACCTGACCCAAATGCCTTAGCTATCGATGCATTTTCTATAAATTGGCAAAACAGACAGTTTTATGCTTTCCCTCCTTTTAGCTTGATTGGAAGAGTCCTTCAAAAGATCAAGGCAGACCTGGCAGAGGGAACTATCATAATACCACTGTGGCCCAGCCAACATTGGTTCGCAAAAATATTGAACATGACCATCGATATGCCAAGAATGTTACCAAAACAACCGAATGTAATGGCACTACCAGAGGATCAAAGCAAAAAACATCCCCTTCACAACAACCTTCAGTTGCTAGCATGCCAGGTATCAGGCATAGACTCCAAAGTTTGGGCCTTCCAGGAAACACTTCAGACATACTGCTTGCATCCTGGCGAAATTCATCACAAAAGCAATATAGCTCTTATCATAACAAATGGTTCAAATTCTGTGCCAATCAAAAAATTGATTCATTTCATCCCACTGTGAAAGATGTTTTAATGTTTTTGACTAAACTGTTTAATGATGGTTTAAGTTACAGCTCAATTAACTCTGCACGGTCCGCTTTATCAGCATTAATAGACTTTGATAAGAGAAAATCGATTGGAACACATCCTCTTATCAGCAGATTCCTTAAAGGGGTTTATGAGCTAAGAACCCCTAAACCACGTTATCAACATATATGGGATATATCGCCAGTGTTGGACTACGGTACTTGCGTGGACTGCCATCTTTTTCAGACATTAGCCTTAAACAGTTAACATTTAAGCTGCTGATGCTCATAGCTCTCACATCAGCACAGAGACTACAGACATTGCAGATGCTGGACATTAAAAACTTGATTGTGAGAGAAACTGAAGCTATATTTGTTTTACCAAAGACCCTCAAACAATCAAAGCCAGGAAGTAAAGAACTTCAAGTGGTATGTACATCCTATCCCAATGATGAACGATTAGATGTTTTGCGACTTCTTAACCTTTATCTTAAAAGAACATCTACACTTAGAGGGAAGGAGACAATGTTATTCATTAGTTATGTGCCTCCACATAAGGCAGTGTCCAGAGACACTTTATCCAGATGGCTTAAAGAAGTATTAAAAGCATCAGGTATAGACCTGCGTGTATATAGTGCACATAGCACACGTGCTGCTGCAACCTCTGCAGCCTGTAATAGGGACATACCAGTGGAGGAAATACTAAAAACTGCTGGTTGGTCATCAGAAAAAACTTTTGCGAAATTTTACAAAAGACAAATTGATTTTGAAGGGAAATTTGCTATGTCAATTTTAAAACAAGGTGTAAGTGATTGTTAAATTGATCATAAGAATAACAAATTTGATTTCAACCTTGATTGAAAGGAACTAAAGTTTCATTATCATGCAGGGAATACTGCATCATAAGTTGTTGAAAATTATTATTATATTCTACTTAGAGCTTGGAAAAGCTATTGTTATTAGTTGTTTCTAATTTGAGCTTTGGGAAAGTTTGCAGAAAAGTAATATTATGATGAACATTAAAGCACAGTGACTTGACTTTATATAGTTATCATGTTTGGAGCAATCTTTGAAGTCTCATGTGAAACGGAATAAATGTAGTAACGAGGTAAAATCCCAAAATTAAACGAAATCCCTAGATTGAAGTTTGATTAAGATTTTACCGAGGTACTACATGAATGTAGGGCTCACATGCCCACCCAATTAAATCGGTACTTCTTGGACTGCCCCACCACCTTTCTGGGGAAAGTGTTCCTGCACATGATGCTGTAAATACTGAGGCTAGTTATCCAATTGTGTTATCTCATGTGAGCCCTACATTCATGTAGTACCTCGGTAAAATCTTAAACTTCAATCTAGGGATTTCGTTTAATTTTGGGATTATCTCGCATGTTGAACAGGCCGATCGATAACAGCCAAAAAAGGGCCTCATTTCACTAAATCAGAGAGTTGTTATTTAAAGAGGTACACCGGAAACTTTAATTTATGGTAATCTGATTAGATCCACATCATCGTTTGCATAGTTTCAATTCATGAGTGATTATTAGAGCTTAGTGTACCCACTTCTTTTGTCTGATCCTTTTCAATTAATACATGATACCCAAGTAAACCTTATGTGCACATACTTAAACCGTATGAATAAGATTAGGAGGAACAATGCTTTGAGCCAAAGGTTTTTACCGACAGCCAAGTAAGAAACACTGTCTAATAAATCAAACGACTGTTAATTCCTAAGGAGTCTAGAACGACTAACTTATGAGAAGAAGGTCCTACACTGGCACAATGCGTAAATGACTGAAGAGAGGTGTAAGACTCTAATTTGTTTCAAGTTTATATTACTTTCCGCGAACTTTCGCAATTTCCGAATGCTAAGTGCTTGACCAACATGTTACATAAAATTTAACTAGCCTATTGTAATAAAGGTTGCATCGCGTTGGAAGCTGTAAATTAATTTTCAAGGAAAGCGACTGGCATGCTATGGCATGTAGACAACATTTGTTGACATTTCTTTTCAACGTAGCAGGCGACATGAAGCTTTTGTTAAATACTAACAACAGTTTTAAGCCCATTGTATCTTCAAGTGCTATGGGGTCGGTCGGTGACACGTCACTTCCGCACGACAACAATATGTTGGAGTGAAAACAATGTATTGCGCGAGTGTGTTCCCATATGGTCAAACTGTTGTCAGTTGTTGTTTTCTCTCCAAAGTCGTTAGGGTAACGGAGAAAGACCCGGATGACCGATTCGATCCCATAGCTTACAAAGCAAGTGACCTTGGCGGCAACAATGTGGGTACAAAGAGGAGAGCTGCCGTTATATCTCCTTCTAAATAACAACTCCCTGACTAAATAAAGGCAACACAAGGCAGAAGGGTGAACTTGTGTTGTATAAAAATGTTAAATGAATATAACCTTCAATCTCAATTTCAATCTTTAAATTCCTGATTTGTGTCCACCATTCAAATGGTAAACAAAACTAAGCTAGGCCACTTCATGTAAGACCCACTGAACTCATTAATTTACGGTGCCTCCACCTAGCATAATGCATCCATTGTCGACTCATGTCGAGGCTGCCATGTCAAATTGTATGGTACACAGACCTAGGCAAGCGACAGTACATGCACAGAAAGCACACGCGTGAACGTACTCGTGCCCGAGAACGTGCCGCCCCCCCCCCCGCCCCCATATCGGTACACACACAAGTGGTTTTTTGACAGCCAGTACCGAAAGTGGAAAGCCAGCCCTCACTGCACCGACCTGACTGCAATCCGGAGGTAAAAGCCAGTCGCGTGGCAAACATGACAGTTGAGTGTGTTGCAAATTTTGTTCTCTACCCGAAGGCTTTCGGTCCCCATTGCGATTCGACAGCCTACTTCATGACCACATTGGAAATATCAAACTGTTTGATTTTCGTGGTGGAGTCGGGGAAGGGAGGGGGAGTGGCGTCGCAGTTGAGTAAAATCGTGGTAATGTGCAGCTGTCATGGATCGAGCTGCGATCCATTTTTTGTAATGAATTGGCCAACGAAGAAGGGTTTGCAAAATGAGACGACGGTTACAGTAAGTGAATGTGCTGGCCCTCATGTGTGATTGATGAACAGTATAGATAGACTAATATCAGCCCCGACAGTGTGTTGGGTGGTTAACCTACAATCCGACTGCGACATGAACCACCTGACCAAGACACCTACAATTGCATCACATTCCAAAAGCAAAAGGCTTTACTCCACAGTGTCGGACGGAAATGTTGTCTGTTTCATGGTAGAAAATTAATAATGCAATACGGTACTGCATATTTTCCCGACAGCCTGGATTTCGTCCAAAGACAATCGCTTTTCGAATAGTGTAGTACAGATCATTGACACAGAACCCTCAATTTGTGGTACCTCTCCTAACAATATACAATCATTTCCCGACACACAGAATAGTTTCCCAATACAGTTACAATTGGGAATTTGGGAGGGGTTAGGTTAAATGTATCCAAAGCAATGCTTCCACCCAATAAAAATTCACAATGTATGATCATAAAATTGCCCCATATTTCTGTATCCGCAACTCTAAGATTTTTCCTGACACAGTAAATTTATTGCCAAAGAAAGCGGCAATTTTTTTCCCGACGGATTACAAAATTTTTAAGACCACACTTTAAAAATTTCTGGGGTGCAGCCCTTACACCGCCGGTGGTGAAGCCCATGAGGCTTATACGTTACTGCTCAGCACGCCATGTTGGAAACAATGATTGCCCTGGTACCCTCAGTACTTGCTTACTTGGTGTATAATTTGGACCGACTCTGGTCGAATTTTCATAATGTGAGCAGCCCTTTCAGCTACAGACGCTTGCTTTCCTTCCCCCGGTCCCTGGAGTCGTTTCTCGTAATTGGTTTCAAATATACAGTACTAGTGAAAGGGGGGCCAATTGAAACTCTTTGAGATAAAACTTCCCAAGATCAGACGAATAGGCAGATTGACAGAATGGACTTATCACACGAAGAAAGACAAAAATTTTTATTGTCTGATGAGGGAGCTGTCATTTAGAAGGCAGCTCCCTGGTCTGATGATGGGTCCACCATTCCGTACGTTAAGCCTCGAGCTTATCACCGTTGATACTGATTAATGGTTTCCTACATAGGTTTACCAGCAGAACGGTAGGGTGTTACTAAATGTTGCTGTATATCGGTGCATTAACAAATTCATAAGCATTAAACTAAGTCTGTTGGTGTTAGAATTAGCTGTGATTCGTTGCAGACAGAGAAATATTTCAATGTACTGTTCTTCTCTTGGAAGCAAGTTTGGATGCTAAAATCGATAGCGTCACAACAAACCCAACATCCGTGCTTTCATTCTTCGGTATTTGCTTTTTCTTTTATTTAAAGTGTAAAATTGTACAGGGAAACTTACCACCGTCTCATGCACGACCTTTGTTAACTGCAAGGTTTGAGGCGCCAAAAAGGGTGTTACTTAAGCTAGAGTAGCACTTTATTTCAAAACTTATGACAGAATTATACTAGTTAAATACCATACCAGGTTAAGTACCGTGAGGTTTACACCTATTCAGAGAATCATCCATCATTCTGTCACGAGGACAAAAGTAGCTGAAATTTTAAGAACCTTGTGTGAACAAGTCATTCCATAGAGGTTCAAGGCACGAGTGTCAGTCACTGGGAAGCGGACGGTTTCAGTTTGTAAAAAAGTAATTGAGAGGACGAATTCCGTCCCGAAAACATTTGGACAACAGACGTAGTATTTTGGTGGAAAGCGTTAATTCCAGATGACCTTGTAACCACTGTAGTAATCACAGAAAGTCTTGTAGACCTTATTTATTGACGTCACGCGACGTCATTTTGAAGGCAAAACAATGAAGCACACGACACGATCGCAGTAGACTTAGCATACGCGTGTAGAAGACTTATGCGCGTATGCAATTGGTTGATATATCAGCTTTCTGCATTTGTTGGTGTAATTTGCAATGATACGCGCTTACCGGGCCAAACGAGGGAGCACTTGCTGCCCTGTGACATCGTATGCATAAGGTCTATTCCGATAGGTAAGCGTCGCGCTTATGTCTAACAAGAGCATAGCAACCAAAAGCTGAACAGGCAAATATATGCATATATGTGGACGTTTATCTGTACGTATACTTACAACTATTCTTACATGCATAGGTATTTGTTAATGTTAATATCGTTTTGAGACGCCATCTCAAGGCAAACCCAGATCGCAGCTCTCAATAGACTCCTGAAAAGAACACATATAAATACGTGAAGAAATGGAAAGTTTAAAACATTTAATGAATATAACACAACAGAACAATCTGCAAACAGGAACATAAAGAAATTGTCTAGGGTCAAGCTAGGTAAAATCAAGAGAATATTTCAAAACAGACACGAACCGCTTAGGGTCGTACAATGTGAACATTAAAACTTTAAAATGGATTTATAACTATTTTACAACTGTTATATTATTGAATAAGATTTGTCCCTCTTCTTTTTTCTAAAAATTATTCCATTTGAAAGTTGATGGTCCTCTAACAAAGGTTTGTGTTAACTATTAATTTTCCTGCATTTTTTGAAAATGCAACATTAAAAGAAGGTAATGAAATGAAAGAGTTTCATAACCTTTCTTTAATGTTGGAGGTAATGAAATAAAAGAATTTCTTTTAAAGAACCAGAAAGCCCACAGGATTAGTGATTCCTTGCCGAAAAGAAATACTTTGTTGCACTGAAATCTGTTTCTCAAATTATCCTTTTTGAGATATCATGTGTTACGATGTTTTCACAATTTGACCTCTGGTGGCCTCACATGACCTTTGAACTCCACCAAAAATCGAATAAGACAAAGAATTAAAAAAGGAATTGTCTTAGATGAGACTCGACGCCTGGCTGCTTTTTTAGGAAATACTGTATTTCCGTTCATAAACTCATTCACATTTACAATTATTAAAGGCTAAAGCAAATTAATTGAAACTTCGAAACATACGCCAAAACCATCTTAATTTGAATGGGCATGCTGATTTACTTTAACTTTTACAAAAAGTTCATTGTTATAAGTGCTTCTTGAAAAGGAAAAAAAAACTATTTCCGTTCATGGACTTTGATGCCTACAGCATAACACTAACAATATTTACAGTAATTACAAAAATTACATATTTACAATAATAACAATACGCTAAGCACTTTACACAGCAAGAGAAAACTAATGGAAAAACTTCAAGCAAATTACAGAGTAAAAATTAAGTTTCCATTGTCACATTTTACGAAGGAATTCCCATTTAACCAGAAATTGTGAAACTTTTTACGTAAAAAACGACATCAATATGCCAACACCCGACTTTTAATTTCGTTTTAATTATTGAGTGCATAGCACTACCAGTTTGGTTCTCATCCTGGAAAAACTCGTTATATACAGAGGGCAAAAGGAATCTAAGCTATCACGAGGGCAATTGTGTGTGTATGTATGTGTGTTTGTGACGTTGGGCTTGTAAACACGATACCTCAACTCAAGATAGCAATGATGGCTACTTTTCATACTTGCGATACAGCACTATGATACTGACAGAAAGATCCCTATTGTTCTATGGGGAGGTGAAAGGTCATGTGAGGTCACCAGAGGTCAAAAACCGAGAACATTGTAAACACGATATCTCTAGTTAGGAAGCATGGGTTCTTCCATACTTGGCATGTGGGTGCATTATATTCAAAAGCTAAACCCTGTGATTTTGGAAAAGGCTAAAAGTTATCTGAGGTCACCAGAGGTGAAAATACGAAATTCTTAAAACTGCTCGTAAACACGATATCTCAAGATAGCAATTATTTCCCTTTTTTATACTTGGTATATAACTTTATCATATTAAAAGAAAGAACTCTATTGTTTTCAGTGCAAGTCAAAGGTCTTTTTAGGTCATCAGAGGTCAAAAACCGAAAACCTTGAAAAAACACGATATTTCAAGACAGGGATGATAGATCCTTCTCATACTTGGTATATAAATGTGTTACTTTAAGAGAGAGGGAAACCAATACGTTTGTTGGAGGTAAAGTCATACGAGGTCATCAGATGTGAAACTACGAAAAACTCTTTAACTAAATAGACAGTGGGCGGTACCTTCAAATTGTGTCTGACGTTTTAGTGACTAACGAAAAGTTAGGGCTGAAATTTTCTACCATTCCAAAGATAACTTATAGAGAACATTTCTTTACAAGCACAATTATACTAATTTAAATAACCTAATTATGAACAGGTGAAAGGATGCTGTGACTTTTGCATAATAGAAATAGCCTACCATACACTGAAGGAGTTCTTTGATAGCGTAGTGGATAAGAGCTTGGTTTCTTAGGCAGATTGTCCCAGTACGAATCCCTCTTACGACATGTGCTGTTTTTGTTTCTTTCATTTTTGTTATCCACTTTTTGGTAGGGTTCAAAGGTCATATGAGGTCAACAGAGTTCAAGTTGTGAAAACATCGTAAAAATGACTCTTCGTGCAACAAATCACCCCCTCTCAAGACGGAATCTGGTTGTATTTCTAATTATGTTATAGCCACAGCATCCTTCGCAGGTGTTCATGAAGAGGCATCAGAAATACTACTGTAAAAACTATGCCTTTGAAAAAGTATGTTGCTCGCTTTAGTTTCATCACAGGAATGGTAAAAAATTCAGCCGCAATTTTTTGGTGGTCGTGAAATGACACAATTCGGAGGTTCTATCCACTGTCCATAAAGTCTACGAGGTCTCCTTAGTTTCACCTTTGGTGACCTCAGCTGCACCACCGATGACCCCTGAAAAACCCATAGGGGTCTTTCTTTCTTAAAATAACAAATATTTATCAGACTTGTAGTGAGAGTACAAACTCCCGAGAACGAGTACGAGTCCAACACCATGAGTACGAGTACGAGTACCTGATTTTCAAACCCTCTGAGTACGAGTTCGAGTACGAGTCCAAATCCATGAGTATACAAGTACGAGTACATTTCTGAGTACATGTATAGGCTGGAGTAATAAAACAGCAACAACATTAAATTGTCTTTAAGGTAATTCAAAGACATTCATTGTCTTTAATTAAAGACTTTAATTGTCTGTAATTGTCTCCAAGGTTGAGGGTGGAGTTAGCCTGGTGATCTGAATGTACTGCCTTGCATACAAGAGGTCCCCAGATAAGATCCCGGTGGGTATACGGTAGGAAGGAAAGCTGTCAGATTCAGCAAGTTGTTCACTCTGTTTGGCTCAGCTGTCAATCAGTGTGACAGAGCAAAAACCTCCACCCTTCCAGCCTTTGAAAAGTGGCTTAAGACTTGGGATACACTCACGTCCGTCAGATGGGGACATTAAATGATAGTCTCGGAGGCAGAATTGGGATCGATCAATACACGCCTACCTCGTTAATCTCTGAGCACTAGTCGAAAAGGGAAGATGAATCTCGCTCGTGCTTCTCACTCTGGTATAGGGTCCTTGAAGAGCCAAATGGCTCTTGACCCTCAAACTTTTATATTAGAACTATGTTTGTCTGTTTGAAAACCTATTACAACCAAATGGTGCATTTGATCTCTACATACCACTATCAATATTACATTATATGTAACATGAAATGTTGGTGACTGATAGTGGTGTAAGAAATAATACCTGTGGTGTAACTTGGGGTTTCAAGAAGAATGACCAACTTTCAAGAAAGTCCATTTTGAACTGCACAAATCACAACTTGCATAAGCCTTATATTGAAAACTTGCGATGACACTTAGAAGCCATTATGGTACACTGAGCAGAGGTACTTGGGAAGTAAAGAAAAATTCAACAGCCTTGTCGATGGCATTTTGTTCTAAATGGAAACCCACTGCTAAAGTGTTTTATTTCAAGGTAATTTCTCTCAGAGAAAAACTATTTTTGGTAAACTTTAGTCTGCCAGAAAACAAGTTTTCAAATTCAGTGGAGGAACAAAGGTTTGAATTTACCAATAGAAAGGGACAAGTTAAGATTGAGTCCAGCCTGTAAAGAAAACTATTTATATAGTTTTTGGTTTAAATTTTGGTTTGTTTCTTGCTAGGGTTTGACACTTTTAAAGATTTTAAGATTGATTCAAGTAGCCTATTCCAACGCTGTACAGTTTAGTTTTAGCTTCTAAGATCTAATGCATGCTCTCCGCATGCAAACATGTCATCCAGTCTCAAATCGTTGTAATTGGAAGTGCACATTTCCCAAATTAAAAGTAACATCAGCTAAGTCATTAAGTTTTGAGAGCTTGTAGACTCTTAAGTTAGTGATCCAAGGCAGTATCAAACAATGTAGTTCTGGACTACACCAAGACAAGATGTTTCCTTTATGAGGAGGGGGCGGGAAGTACTTAAATGCATAAGATGATCCTAATTTAGTATCCCTAAGGGATTAACACTGTAGTAATGTCTTCGGTTTGTTCAAAGACATGTTCCTTTTAACCCTTTGTTACTGCTCCTGATAGCAGCACCATTTACGTTGTTGAGATAGTCTGTGCTGATCAGTACAGGAAGCTATTTAAATATTAAAAGTTCTATTCAATTAGAAAGAGATCAATGAAGATTACAAATATTAACATCCTGGACTGATATGTCTGTACTCATGAGTACAATTACGAGTACTGTTACAAACTCCTGAGTACGAGAACGAGTACAAAGGTCTGAGTACGAGTACGTACTCGAGTACAAAAAGTCTGATATATATATATATGTATAGTAACAACGATAAAAAGTATCCATCATCCCGGTCTTGAAACATCTTATTTGGCAAGATTTTCGGTTTTTGACCTTTGTTGACCTCAAACGACCTCTGACCTTAAAGAAAAAAGCAGGGTTCTTTCTCTCAATATGATAAATCTATGTACCAAGAATGAAAAGTTGCTGTCATTGCTATCTTGAGATAACGTGTCTTCAAGCAAGTTTAACGAATTTAACGAATTTGACCTCAAATAGCCTTTGACCTCCACTTAATAGGGTTCATTTCCTGATTATAACGCACTCACATGCCACGTATGGAACGTATCCATGCTCCCGACCTAGAGATACAGTGTTTGCAAAGCTTTCGGCTTATGACCTCTGGTGACCTCACATGACCTTTAAACTCCACCAAAAATAGTGGTATCTTTCACTTTATATGGAAACTCCATATGCCAAGTGAGAAAAGTATCCATCATGTGTGCGTGCATGCATGCGTACGTGCGTGCGGGCGTGCGTGCGTACGTACGTACGTGCAAGCATACATACATTCATACATACGTGTTCAACTCCTGGACGGGTCATACCAAAGACTTTAAAAGTGGAACCTACTGCCTTTGTGCTTGGTGCTCAGCATAAGCAATGGAGTAGGGAAAACAAGCCAGTGAGCCACAACTGGAAAAAAGGCCGTGATCGTCTCGACTTGAACCAGTTGGTTGGAAACTGGGAAGTTAAACCTCATCTGAATAACTAACTAACTAACTGCATAGAATCCTTTCGCCTCCCGCAGGGAATCAAAAACTAATCTAAATTTTTCACATTCACCTTTGGCTTACCATTTACAAGACCGAAATTTACAAAACATTTACAAATTTAGAGTAAACATTAGCAACTACTTATCAGAACGACTGAACACACATCATGTCATGGTGGAACTTGGATGGGATTTTATAAAAGTCATTGCAAAGTTAACTGTTCTTGTAACTAAAAATAAATATCGGTTAGTCGGCTGAGTCTAACATTCTACTCGGCGTCTTGAAGTGCTCATTTTGAAGGATTCTGTTTATGAATGCACTGTACATTAGAATGATCCTAGTGAGATATTATCTTGATACTTTACGACACATTCAAGGAATGGACAGTCTGTACTAAGTGCCTACCCTTTTAACTCTATGTAAAAAAAAACAAATTGCTTTCAAGCAAACCGGGACATTCAGAAAGAGATCAAACGGTGTAAATATTTTCATCTTGAAGCAGAAGTATCACCTCCTCCTAGTGATTATGGCATCATCATATAAAGTATTCTACCAATAGCTTACAGTTTAAGATTTAGTCATTACGGTAATGAATGATAGTTATTTGATTGATGCAGAAAAGGTTCCTTTTCTGTAGGGTTGTCGTCGTAACGAGAAACAAAATGACTGGTTGGTGTTGAGACGGTAGAACGTTTTATACAACAAGTAACTGTACGTAGTAATTCTATAATCCAGCTCATTATTTTCCATGGTTTTAGAAACTTCAAAACCCACAACACAGGTTTGGCTGTTGATAGAAAAACACGTAAAAAATGATAGTAAATGAGAAATGTTCCTATATATATATATATATATATATATATATATATATATATATATATATATATATATATATATATATATATATACATATATATACATACATATATATATATATATATATATAGGCGATAATAGATAGTGTAGTACACCGAGATGACATAATAAGAGCACGATACATATATGTATATAGATATATCGTGTATATTTCAGGCACACCTGTGCCCTTCTTCAGCACAAATAATGAAGTGAAGTGGCTATATACAATGGAAAAGTATACATGTAGTACAGTGAACTTAAAGTAAAATCCCAGACGGTCACGCTTCACCACGTCACGCTTCACCACGTCACTATCATGTTGCCTTGTCCGCTATCTACAATTACCTGGACCAACGACAAGACCCCCAAATAAACACGACTATATCTTCCTCCGCTTGACAAAACTTGTTCTCACCCAAAACTGTTTTCAGTTCAACATGCGCTTTTTCCGTCAGGTGAAAGGAGTAGCTATGGGTTCCAAAATGGGTCCGTCTGTTGCTAGCCTGACCATGGATCACTTTGAAGAAAAGCTCTTTTCCCATTTACAGGCGTTCGTCATATCCTTTACAAAAGGTAGATTAATGATATTGTGGGAATAGCAGCAAGCCCTTCAAGATATGGGGTCTTTTATGCAATTTGTAGAGTACGTCCTTCTGTCCTTTTCTGGAGTTTACACATTGTATTTCGGACTCTTCAATGGTCTTCCTCGACCTTCAATTATGAATGTACAACCGTAAAATTTATTCAAACTAACACTGCAAGAACACTGATTCTCATAACTACCTTTTGTACCTAGATGCACTGTGACAGATGGAAAATGTCAGTTGATGCAAGTAAAACGAAAATTGTAATTTTCTCCAAAGGCAAAGTAAGAAAAAGGTCTGTTTTTAAATTCGATAATGTTTGTACTTGAAATTGTTGATGACAACGCCTAATTCCGTACTGTGTTTAATTATAATAATAAGTTTAATAAAGCTTTGAAAATGAAAGTCAACCAGGCAAGAGGTGCCCTTTATAGTCTCTTGGCCAAGTCTTATAAGATGTAGTTGCCTCTTGATTTATATTTTCAACTATTTGATCAAATTGTTCTTCCTGTCCCCTTGAATGGGTGTATTTAGAGACATTTCGCAAGTTGAATCATTCCACCTGAAATTTTGCAAACAAATTCTTAAAGTTCATAATTATATTGCTAATTGCATGATTTATGGAGAATTGAGGAGACACAGGTTAATTAAGAAAATCGAAGTAAGAATGATCACTTTTTGGGCAAGAATTGTTAATGGTAGTAAATGCAAACTTTCCTACAACTTATACAATTTCTTCAGGACCCTGCATGATAAAGTTATTTATAGCTCAGGATGGATCATAAAGTATTCTTGATTATTCTGGCATGTCCTTTGTTTGGAATTCTACGACCCATCATAATGAAGCTCTTATTGACATTAATTGGCTTAAAAGTTTATTACACAAAAGACTTTCTGATGTGTATGAGCAAGATTTGCTCTCCTAAGTATTAATACCTCCCAGTACAAGAACTATCGTATTTTAAAAACAAAATTAAAACTCGAAAAATGTCCCGTTTGTTTACCCATTAAAGACGGTATAAATTTGTGTAAGTTCCGATGGGCCCACCATAAACTTCTTGTTGTCACTGAAAGATTCTTCAACATTATTTGTAACGAAAGAATTTGCCAGTATTGTAATACTGAGAAATTGGGGGATGAATTTCATTATTTAGTTGAACGTAATATGTTCCAGAGGGAAAGGAAAATTTACTTAAAACGTTTCTTTACGGTTAACCCTAATGCAGTTAAAATGAGACTACTCTTTCAGACAAGAAAAAATAAACCGATATTAAAAATCTCCCCAAGTTTGCAACTGTCGTTATGAATTCTTTCGGCTAATTAATACACCTTTCTTTTAGACTGGTGGCACTGTTATCTTGCTGCCTTCCCAGGTTGTATTAGTGCTTCTCCATCTTTCTCTCTCTGTTCTCATTCTTCTCACTTCGCCACTTTTGTAAACTTGTTTTGTTTCTTTGTAACATATGCAAATGTTCTATTATGCTTTTGACTCTAATACCTCAAGTGGGGTATACAGAGAATAAACTGAAACTGAAAACCATCCAAAATCCTGTGCCAAATACATCCAGTACTCTCAACTTTTGAGGGCCAGAAGGATTTGCTCTGAAGATTCTGATTTTTCAGCAGCTTCCAAACAAATACTTGTTCTTTGAAAAACGTCAGTATCCCGCAATAATCCTCTCTGACGCTCTACATAGGATCGAAGGAGCCAACAGAGCAGAGTGGTTGAACAAAAGGACCAACACGTCTACCACTCTATGCATTCCTTCGGTTTTTTCCCACCACCCATCGGTACGCCCTATATCACACGTGCCAGACACAAAAATGTAGAGACCCTTCGTCAAGACTATTTAACCAGTGATCTTTTCTCCGAACCCTCCATTACAGCCTTCACCGTTGAAAGAAACATATCTAACCATTTAGTTCGGGCTTCCCATCCACAACTGCCCATGGCAAACAACCCAGGAACATTCCCCTGTAACCGTGGGAGATGTAACACATGCCCAGTGGGCGACAAGTACACCCTACTCAACATTTTGGCTCCTTACGGCAACAGCTTTACCAGCACTTTACCTGTAATTCAAAAAATGTGGTTTACGTTTTAGTTTGTGGACGTTGCAACTCACTGTATGTGGGGGAGACCAAACACGAGATGGCCGCCGAAACCATCAAGTCACGGATCGAGCATGTTGATGGGGGATTGAAGTGTGTGGATCACTTCAATCCCCCGTCAACATGCTTGATCCGTGGCTTGATGGTTTCGGCGGCCATCTCGTGTCGAGATTTCGATCATGATCGCCTGGCTGCCGAAAACAGTCTCATCATGAAACTTGGTACCCTGTCCCCACATGGTCTGAACGTTGGACTTGAACTTTTATAAATCAGCAATTCCTGCACTGTTGTTACCTGTGTTAACCACTTGACACTGTCTGTTTTCCTAGCCGGTTTGCTCGGGCCCAATTTTGTTTTGTGTTTTCTAAATTGTACGTTAGGTCGTGTCACCAATCGGTTGCATTTTTGCCACCTGATGAAGGGTTTAAACCCGAATCGTCGTGGGCGTTTTCACAAACCTTTAGCACTATTTACTACTTCTTTCTTGACACACACACACACACACACACACACACACATATATATATATATATATATATATATACTAGGCTATCACGACCCTTGAATACTATGGAGGTTATAAAGATTTACTTAGGCTTTGTAGTTTGGATTGTAACACCAGGAGGCTGTAATGGTTAATATTTCAGGTTATGGCTCATCGCTAGTGTTCGACATATGCACCATGACAGATTTTTGGTCAGTTAGGGTATGTAGTTGCTAGAGAAAACTCCCTGGTTAAGGTACCGCTGTATATTTACGTAGAAGTTTTATATGTACCTGCATTCACCGCTCAAAGACAACTTGCCTGGATGGGGTGAAATGCACAAGTATAACTGGTATCGCCCCTAACGTTAGTGTAGCAGTGTCTTCTTGAATTGTGTAGGGGGTGAAATCTAACGCGGATATCATGATGAAACTTACTGGAAATGAGTTTTTGTTTTGGTTCAAAATATCAAGTGTACTGTGCAGTATACAACCTACATGCAATCTGCTGGGGCAACATACTCCCACTTAACATGTAGTTTACATGCAACTGCGTGACTCATTGCATATTCACATAGTGCTTAGATAAGCGACGTTAGGCAGGTTATGATGGAAACGGCTTTTATCTAAAAAGCTCGCAAATTTTCACTGTTTTTTTTGGCCATTTCTTTATATAAGCTAACCATTCTCGGTCATTTTTAGAGAATAAAAATTTTTATTTATGAACAGCATAGTTAGTATATTGACAAATAAAGAAAAACATTAAACCCTTAGATTTTTTCCTTTTTCGATCCACATGGAATCACTTTAATCCAACTTAAAATTGAAAAATGTCCGGAGAGACTTGTTTGGTCACGCGTGGTGGGACTTTTGAAATCCCCCATAAGGTAGAGGAGTTTATGATGTAGGTGAATAGCTGGCAATTGGTTTGTGCAACATTTTCTCGGCCTTTTACCTAAGATCATGGCTAGTGTCTGTTCTTTTCAGCCAGTTTTGAACTGGACAACGCATGACGTACCCATGATATAGGGGTCTGAAGGTCAAGAAGTTGGTCATGTTTAATCTTGCTGTCCCTTCGGGGACGTAGCTTCTGGAGGGGAGCAGAGCTCTTTCGAGAGAAACGTTTAGTTTCGCTCTTCGGCTTTTCGCCAAAGAGTCGAGGGGGTTTTGGAAAAAGTATTTTCTGCTGTTGGCAGTTGATCTTCAATGTCACCGCTGCAGTGACATACAGAAATCTTGTGTTGTAATGCGTTCTACAGCACATAATCTGAAAATCCAAATGAATTTCAAGACCAAAAACCTGGAATAATCATAACATATTCAACCATATTGTGTATTATATCATGAATGTTAACCCAAGGAGTGACCTTAGATTTTTGTTAAACTGGTCCATCCCTCCATTTACTTTCTCAAATGGAAACTACTGTTTGTAGAATGTACTTCTCAGTCCACTGAGACCACATGTTGCTTGTGTAAAAGTAGTTATTTAAGAGTGGCTGTATAGAGAAGGCTTCCGTTTCCACTGAAGACTTACAATATTTTTGACTTTGGCTGCCTGACAAGTACCTTTTTTAGTGCAGGGCTTTTAAATTAACTGTTAACGTATGCTTTAACAGTATTGGCTGTTTTAACTTGTGTGTCCTTAAAATTTTGTGTTCATTATAATTGGTAATATTACACAGCACATTTTTGCTTTTTCTATGTGTGATAAGCAATTTTTTTCTAGTAAATCATTGTGAATGTTAAAATAAGTATGTGGTAGGCTGTTTATGCCCATTTAATAGGTGTATGCATGGTGTGGCTCGTAGCCTGGTGTATTCGGCCCCTTCAGGCAGGTGTCCCCAGGGTATGCCTCTCAGACATGTGCGCTCAGGGCAGTGTTTAGATATTGTGGGACTATAAACTACAGTACAGATATAGTGGTATATAGGACTACTGTAAATCGAAGTTGAAAACTTTGCCTTGAAACTTCTAGTTTCAGTTTCACAAGTTTGCTAGAAAAAATAGAATATATTCTGCCTGAAAATGTTATTATTACGGTTATTGATATTAAAATTTTTAAAAAGGGAAAACTTTACTGAGAAATAAAGAAAAGTCAAATGCACTGTGGGAGCTCAAATAAATAACAAAAAAATCAATGCAACAGCAAAGCATCAAAACAAAAGAAAAAATAAAGCATTAAAATAAACAGGCTTTCGAACGTATGTTTTGCATAAATAAAATGCTGCCCACCCTGAAAACGATAAAATGTACTTTAACCTCCTTTAGGAATTAACAGTGTTAAAGGGTGCCACCAATGCCGAGTACTACTACAGAGTTTCAGAGCATTCAAGAAAAGAAAAGACACGTTTGCGTCCTCTGAACTTTTAGTGGACCCTAGAAACAAAGAAGTGAAGCTCAAAGTGAGATGCATATATTCGTTTCTCATCATCAGCTTCAAAATTAACATAGATTCTGCCGGGGGCTACAAAATCCACCTCATTAACCTGCGGCTACAGAGACAATACTTTGCGTGGAATAAACATAGGAATAAGGTCGAGGACAACTGAACGAAACCTGACAATCTTTCCGTCAAGTTTCAATGCATAGCAGTGCAGTAGCTTGTTTACCTTATCCGTATAAATCTGACTCTGGGTGCACCTTACATATGGTCAACAATTCGGATATAACTTTCATTTTATCTCTTACTAGTTAAAAGGAACAAATACCAACCAATTACTATTAACAGAACACTAAGGTTCAAAAAGATCAGTATGGCCGTCATCACAGGTTCAATCAGAGGCGAATCGACAGCTGAATCTGAAACGGGCACTGCCGCTACTAACATGTTGAGGAAGACAGCCCACAAGGATGCCAGCTGCAAAAACAAATGTTTACCAAAGGTTAAAATACACGCAAATGCACCCTAACGATATATATATATATATATATATATATATATATATATATATATATATATATATATATATATATATAAGGTCAAAGTCCTGCGTAGCACATATGAAGTAGGTAGGTATAAAAAGAAGTAGTAAATAGAGCTAAAAGTTTGTGAAAATTCCACGACGTATTGGGTTTAAACCCTTCATCAGGTGGCAAAATTGCAACTGATTGTTGACTGTACGTTTAGCCGTGTCAACAATCAGTTGCATTTTTGCCACCTGATGAAGGATTTAAACCCGAAACGTCATGAAATTTTCACAAACTGTTAGCACTATTTACTACTTCTTTTTATACATATATATATATATACAAATATATATAAAGAGAGAGAGAGAAGTGCGTGGCAGTGGCTTTCCTCTGGTTCACATTTGTGCATGACGAGAGTGTGGAACAATCAAAACATTTTGTCTAAATACATTACTTTGAACAGATTTGCACTTTTACAAATGTTCCAATGGTCATATCACTCACACCTCTTGATCAATTTAATTTCCGGGTAAGGTCTTTCAAGAGAAGTAATGAACGACCACATTACTTGTGTTAAGTCGTCAGCGCTGAAACAGTGGGCGAGCTATTTGTAGTAGCCGATTGATACGCAATGTTAACTTTAATCATGATTTGAAGGACAGATGTTGAAGAAGTTTAATCATAGCACAATCCACTAATGAAACACATCAAAATTAAGCTGTGTAGAGGTTTAGTTTACCTTATCCACTGATGGGCAGTCGCAAGAAATTGTCTATGCATTCATTTCGCAAAAGATAGACAGATAGTGACCTAGTGGGTCCAAAAGTTTGTTTAGCTATAATTAGCAAATGAAGGGTGGTTGAACCATGGAACGGTTCAAAAATCGTGATCTAAGGTTAAAAACCCACATATTAATCATTATTGCAATGTTAACTGGTGATTTGTAGTTTTAAACGTGATTTTCACCTGATCAGTATGTCAGAGAATATTTGTGTTGTTCAATCATCGTCTGTCGAAATCAATGTGTTGAGTAGTCTTAATAGGCTATCAATTGCAGTACTGCACCCTAAGTTATTGTAAAGGCATCCAATTTGTGTCCGGAGATTAAACATCTTAGCACTTGTTGCAGCCTCTTACTTGCGCGTGTGGCGACTCCTGCCCTCCCATTTCTGTTGCTACACATCTGAGATAAATATTCCATAATCCCACAGACAATAATAAGAGATAATCGCAGAATTTGTAACGTCATTGCTTAATTCATTTTTAAGCAACAGTTTCTGACTTATCAGAAGAAGTACACAATTTTTTCCTCTTGGTCTATTAATAAGACAGTGACAATAAGATTAAATAGGGAGGTAACCAGTTCATGAATTTCCTAATATTCATAAACTAATAATACAAAATATGCAATAAATATTTCTCTATAGGCTACTCGACTTATCGACAAGAATAAATAAACCTTACAAATGAATTCACTTTGTACTGGTGTTTTGTAGTATATTTGTGCATTTTACTTACCTGTAAGTAATGTTCAAATTTATCTCTCATAGGTGCGAAGGAAGCATGTAATGTTAGGAAAACTACAGCCAGCGTCAAAGTTACAGTTACAGACAGAGAACTGTCCCATCCAAACAAAATGATAACAAAAGTTTGTGAAACTCTCCTCATTAGTTCAATTATTTCCCAGAACCAGAATTCATCCTTGTAGTTCTCGCACAAAAACCTTAGCCACCTTGATTTCTCTTGTCTGCTTGAAATTGGCGTCGTAGTCTCTGACTTTAAATATTTTTTTAGGAGACAAAACAGGACGCATGGAAACGCTAGCACATATGAAGAAGCAATGTAAGCGGCAATCTCATATTTCAAATGGATGTCACTATCACAGTTGATAGAATAATTAGATCGCAAAAGATTTATCTTCTTTGTGTTTTTAGTTTCATCCAAGTCAAACGTCTCGCATGCTGGTGGGTACAGTGTAAAAATGACGTTACTGGTTGATGGATAGGTAACGTAAAGAGTCATTAGAGCCATTGTCAGGATCCTGTCTTTGAGTCGCTTTAACTTCAGATTCCAATGACTAAATCTAATGTTTCTTCGCTTTAGATACCATAAACGGGAATAGCCAAGCAACAGGATAAGTGCTGTTAAAAGTACAACTACGAGTGGAAAAGAAACACCAAACACAAACATTTGGTAGGGAGAAAGATTAATCTTAGGGAAAAAGCAACACGGTTTGACAACAAGTACAGCAAGATTAAATTGCACTATGCTCAACCAGTTAGCAACTTGTCTGAAGACGTATGGCCAATTAACTATATGAAGAGAATCCCAAAATTCACCCATGATTTGGTAAAACGCAAGCACTATCTTCCCCCTAGCGAGAGCTATGTCAACAATAGAACGTTTATTTACATTCCTCTCTCGGCGATAGGTGTAAGCAACATAAGCAAAAAATGAAGCCCCGACTAAAATGAAAGCCAAAAACTCTACAATAAAAACCCAAAGTTCCGGACATTTTTGACAGAACCCAATCACAGGGAAGTATCCCTCTTTACATTCGGTGCACATCCAGCCCTTATACCCTTCCTCGCAAGTCACTTCAAGTTGGATTGTAGAACCATTGTTGCTACATTTGTGTCGCTGTGGACACTCGTAAACTTTAGGAAATGGCACCCTAAATGATGAGCTTTCATTGCCGTAGGAATCACTGAATGTTAGCAGATTTTCGACATAATTTTTGTAAAGATTCAAATTAGTGGCATTCCAGCTCCAGTAATATCCAGGCAGAATAGTCACAAAATCGTTGAAACAATTTAAACCAGCTTGGGGACAAAGCTCGCATTTACCAAACCGATCTCGACGAAAGTAATTTTCTAAACAGAAGCAAGCTCGATACCCAGCATGCCTTGTTTTATTAGTTCCTTCCGGACATACTTGGCAGCTAAGCGAGCTGTTGCCTCCTCCAGTCACAACAAATGTGCCACTGTTGCATGTTTTGCATCCACTTTCATCACTCTTGGATTGGTATTGGCCAACTTCATCCTGGTAAAATCCACCTGCAAGATATTTAAAACGATTTCATCTTAGTATTTTTCAAACGTTTTACCATTTAACGATTTCAATGCTCTGTTTTCCACAATTTTTGGCGTTTCTGTTCACACTGGAGCTAGCAATTCTGATTAAAAAATGTGTGGAGAATACTTTGGGCCCAACAGTCTAGAGACGCCGAATCATGTTTAAAAGAACTTAGTGCTTCCCTAACGTGGTGCCTACCTAAGAGCTTCTTTTAGGGCCCAGGGAAAGAATGGAAGAAAAGTGCAACAACCACATGGGAAAGGATGTGAACTGTGGCAGTTGTATATAAAGGTTTTTCCCCGACGTCACGTGGTTGCGAGTCTCTTTGGTTGTTGGATATTTCTGTTCGTCAAGCTTTCATTGTATCACAGTAGAATCTATGCCCATGCCGTGCACGTATGTTGTAAATACGCTTGCTGCAATACGTTACGTCTCATGATATACCAGTATATAAACTGAGTTTGGTTAAGGGCAACATTTGCCAGCAAGTGGGACGCTGGCACCAAACCTCTGACAAAACAACCTCGAGTCGTGGGATCCAAGACCGTATTATTCCAAAGGCACAGAGCATCCCTGTGCCTTTACCCTATTGAGGTCCATGAAAATTAGCTTCGATAGTGAAGAGAAAGTTTTACTTCAGGACTGGGCAGGCCTTCTTCAAACTGAGTCTGCAAAACACTTTAAAACCAGGCCCACATGGTTCCGTGCCTACTTGGTTTGGCTTACTACAATAAGCAACTTTGTTTTTTCTGCCTGTCTAATTTCATGAGGGGGAATATATATTATGATACCCCATTGAATTCATATACGTATATACACACACACATATATATATATCACTATTATATATATGTATACATATATATATATGTATATATATATATATATAATATCACTAAAAACACCACATCAGATAACAAAAAAAAAAAAGAAATACAAAAGGATCCAATTATTCATAATCAAGAAAAAGTTTATTACCTTTCGGACTGTCCAAGTCCTACTTCAGTTAAGAAAACAAAAACAAGTGTAATTGATCAACCACTATAGACTACGCAACTAGTAGAAAGCAGAAAAGGCTGCAACAAGCAGAAAGGCTGATCAATACAGCAATACAACTTCCGCATCCAATTCTTTTCTCTGAAGCCTAACTCTTTCTCTAAAAGATTGACACCATTCGACATGAAAACTGTTATCATTTATCTTGTGCAGATAATAGAAATAATGATGACGTGGGATGGCATTTTCTCCGACCTCACTTTCGCAAAAATAAGCATAAACTGGTTGCAAAGCTTTACTAAAGTGGGCACAAGGAAACATTTTCAAAATTCCCCATCTGTGAAGATTAATATAGACTTTAGAATTAGTCATCAATTTCATTCCTAATTCTTCCCATCATAAAATGAGTGTGTCATCATATGATTTGATATGGTTAAGACTTGATAATCATTTCATAATAGCAATTACTTCCACGATACGGCATTCAGTAAATACGCATGGTACTCAAATGGCATATATATATATATATATATATATATATATATATATATATATATATATATATATATATATATATATATATATATATATATATATATATATATATATATATATATATATATAAGGTCGAAATGCTGCGGAGCACTGTAGTAGTATGTAGGTCGATAAAGGTTGTAAAAGTGCTAAAACGGTTTGCGAAAAATTCCACGACGTTTCAAGCAGAAGTTCTGACCGTGATCGTCAGACCGCCGAAAACCGGCTTATCATGAAGCTCGGGACCCTTTCCCCACACGGTCTTAACATTAGAATGGACCATTTTTAACTTGTTCCCCTTTTCATTTCTTTTACCAGGTTTATCCTGCCTCTATTCGCATTTTTACACCGTGTTCATTCTGTACGACAGGTTTGCCGTGCCTTTCTTCAATGTGTTTCTTCTCTATTTCTACTTCATTGTTGTTCAGTTGCATTTCTTTGCCACCTGATGAAGAGTCTATACTCGAAAAGTCATGGAATTTTCCGCAAACTGTTAGCACTTTTTACCCTAGGTGGCAAAAATGCAACTAATCGTAAGGCAAGGTCAAACTAGCCAATTACTAAACATTAAACTGGGCACCACCAAACCGGCCAGAAACCAGGTTGTGTAAAGTGGTTTACACAAGTAAGGCAGAAATGGCCGATATATAAAAGGTCAAGTCTCACTTCCAGACCATGTGCAAAGAGGGTTTAAAGTCCAAGTATCATGGTTAAAGTTAGGCCTTCAGAATGTTTAATGGGTGTAGTGAATGACGTCTGACACAATAACTTTTGGAAAATGAAATTTTGGCTAATTTTTCCTGGTTTTTGGTAAATATGGATTTTAAGCTTTGTCGTGCTTTGCCTTGCTTTTCCGGAAATAAAATCTGTGACATGATAAGTGGAGTAAATACACTCACGCACGACTATAGGCTATACTGACTGCAAGCGTATGCTGGTGCACATATATGCAAGGAGCCATCAACACCGGCAGGGAGTAACGGCAACTGCCGCTAAGGCAATTGTACGGAGTGGCCATGTTTAACCGTTTGATATAGCCATAAAAGTTCATCTTGAGCATTAGCTCACTTCATTCTGGGGCTCAGAATCTACTATGCTCACTACATGAGCTACAAGATTGCACCAGTAACGTCTAGCATCTTCAATTTCAGCGAAGTATGTTCCAACAGTAAAATACAAACGTTCCTGTGCGATCGAACTTTTTGCTTACAATGAATAGGCTACGCTGTACCATTTGTACAACACTAAGCCTAATGTTACTATTATGCCTTTCATCATGAACTGCGGTATCTACGGGAAAATTTGGATTTTTCTTCAATTTTCCGTGTAATTAGTTTAAGGGAATAGAGGGACAAGAAAGTGGAAATATGAGCCTTTTTAATCAGTACTGGGTGATAAGTTAGCTGTAATACTTGATCTTTACAGCTTCCAAAGGAGACGTTCGGCGGCTAAGTGATCACGGTCAGAACCTCGACACGAGATGGCCGCCGTAACCATCAAGTCACGAATCGAGCAGGCTGGCGGGGGATTGAAGTGTGTGGCCACAGAGAACCCTGGGAGGTTATGTTTGATCGACCTCAGGTTCATAGTGACTCGGTCAGCAAGACGGCGTTTGGTTTCTGGTTGATGTAAACCGTGTTGTTGTTAGGATCCACAGTAGAGAGAAGTTTGTCCTTGCTGACCCATCACTGCATTTAGAATTAAAAAGAACATTTCAAACTACTTGGTCCGTGCCTCCCAGCTGCATATATGTATGTATATATGACATGGCACCACTTGTCCAAAGCTTTGGGTTATTATTCAAACTTCCTCAGTGTAATGAAGATAAAAGCAAGCAAACTCCATATATAAACGGAGCATGGGATAAAACCCATAGATAGATAGATAGACAGACAGACAGACAGACAGACAGATAGACAGACAGACAGATAGATAGGCAGATGGACGGACGGACGGACAGACAGACAGACGGATGGATGGATACATATAATAATAATATTATTATTGTTTGTACTTCCGTTTATTGGTCTTGTTAATCACTTTAGGTTGTATTCTTACTTTTGACCTTTCGACCCTAAGATGGCTTTATACTGGCTTTCATCTCCTTTTGAATGGTTTATATTTTTAGTTGTTTAGTTCACTTGTTCTTTAGCTGAAGGTCCCGAAAGCTAAAAAATGCTTTATGTTTCACAAGTCTTTTCGTTTTTCTTGTGTTTTTAATGGTGTGGTGCATTTTCTCACAGTGTATATATACTGTCAAACGTATTTACCGAGTGCCGTCATTATTAGTTAAAGAAAGGTTGGCTAGATACCACAAACAGTTAGTCATAAGCTTCATTTCTCTCGAAGATAAACCAAATAGATTACTCCATTTCATGCTAACCTCACGACCAGCAATTACATGTTTTTCTAAGCATGCAAGATATGGAATGGGAAGGTTCAAGGGGCTTTTCGCCCTCTTCCTCGACGCACTCTCCCACACGATCCTTAGAGTACAGATTACTACCTTGTTTGCAAATGTCTCATGATCTCTAAAATTGTACTACAATCCACATTTTGAGTCTAGTTTATTTGTATTTTACTTCAAATTCATCTCCTTTTAAACATACGTCCACTTGTGAGTTTTTGATCAAAAGCTGTTCCCTTAACGTATTAAATATAAATATGTATCAAAGTATCCGATTAAAAGAATAGGATGAAGATTACAATATGAAGTGAGTGTGTGAAATCGTGCTTGTAAGTTGGTATATCTGGAAAACGACGAAAATCTTTTAGAGTAGCCTATAAAAAAGAGATCAAGTTATCGAATCAAGCAATCAAAGTGTGAATAAGCAGTTTGATGCAAGGGACCGAGAAGATTGATTTTCTTTCAAATCATTTAATGTTAACTTTGACGTTTCCATTCAATCCTAACCAGTCGTCGCAACGGATGAATTACAAATCATAATGTCAAGTACTTGCTAACTTGCTATAAGAGGCCATTGGATCTAACGTTTTACAAAAGTTTGATGTACTACGTATGAGTCACTCACATCTAGATTTTAGCACAACAATAAATATGTGAGAAAATCGTCCTATTCTACCTCAAATCCTGGTAAGAGCATGATGAAGTTGGTAATTGAATGTTCATGAACATATGACACTCTTTTACTCGAAGAGTTTTCTGTAAATCGTACATTTCAATAGCGTTCATTGATACTGGCATACACTGTATTCTGTTTATGGAGAAAATAATTGCATGGTGTCTTACGTTACTACATGTTACTGAAAACTAGTTGCTTACTCAACTGTTACGGTAAAAAAATTTTAAATGTGATGTCATTTCACGTAAGCAAATCTAACTTGGGTGGAAGCCAACCGATGCCATCTGCGTTGCTCTGTTTTCTATTTTCTAGTGTGCATGAAGCTAGTGCAAGCAGGATGCGCAGTTCAATTTACATTTGCTGTTTGCCTCCAAACAAAGGATTGTATAAAAAAAGTGTGGTGTCACATAAAACAATGCTGAGGATATGATGAATTCAATGAAAATATTGAGTTAATACCACATTGTATTCAAATTCAAGCTTGAACATGCACACATCCAGCGGAATGGTACTCACCTCTTGGACAAGGAAGACAGCTGAGATATATCTTATTTCCATATGTACCTGCTTCACAGGAGGTACAAATATGCAAATAGGAATGTTTTTTACAGGAGAAACCTCTCTCTTGTAATGACTGAAACAGTCCTTTGTAGAACACTGCCAAGGTAGTAACGAAAGTAGGGGGCACGCAAGATCTGTAAAGGTAAACAACTAATAACTCTTTTATATTTTCAGAGAAGGCCAGTGTATGTTGCCAATCGAAACACATTTTCACCCCCTAATGCGCTTACTTAATGAATTTGTTTCAATAATAAGAATGAATTAATCCAGCAAAATGTAACTAAATTAATTTCGAATTTCAAAAATGTCGAACTAAATGGAAGAAATAAAGGAAAAATTATTTATTAATAATACTAATAAAAATATTTGAATATACGACATCTCGATTCAAGATGCATCAATACTTTTAGACTTAACATGTGAATATTTTATAGCCAGTAAGACCCCTATTGTTTTGGGAAGAGGCCAATGGTTATACGAAGTCATCAGAGGTGCCAGTGAAATATTGAAACCTACGTGAACTGCTTGTAAACACAATATCTCAAGAAGATCAACGTTCAGGGATTCCATTGTTAAGACGTGGATTCTCCATGATAGTTAGTTTAAGAAACGGTATTCATTTAGATGGCAATTAATATCATGTAAGGTCGAAAGAGACGAAACTGTGAAAACCTCGAAAACACGATATCTCAAAAAGGAAAAACCTTTAGGAATCTCACACTAGTGAAGGGAAGTTTCTATAAATTTTAATCTTGGCAATTAGGTGCTAAAGGGGAACGGGAATTACTTTCGTGGAAGTAAAAGGTCCTTCAGAGCCATTTCCGATAAAAACGGTCAAATCTGAAAATTTTAAAGGTCAACAGCCTATTACTCAAGATGGGTCGATGAAAGTACGACGGACGTCATTTTTGAAATGAAGATGCCTCATATTCATTAAACAAATATTCCGATGCTTAAAATGTAAAACACCAAGTTTGTCGAAGAAACCAGACAGTAAACAAGGAGGCAATTGTTTTGAGTTGCAAACTTCATCCCCTTCAACTTCTATACATATTTTGAGAATGGAATTTTTCACAAATTGGCTGGCAGATAAAGAGAAGAAACAATGTTAGATTACTTTATCTGATGGCCATGACTTTGACCCTTGACCCATGTCATTAACTACCCTTGTAGTTTTCATGCTGATTTGCCTAACTCCCAAATTTGAACTTCACCAGACTTCATATTTGCCAAATAATGGCAAAAACCACTTTTTAGAAAATTTGTCCCTTATACCCGTTTTTCATTTATGACGTCATTAATGACGCATGTTAAGATTTTCATTGTAAGTTACAAACCACCTGACGAGTTTGAATTTGATAGCACTAACTCTTTATGAGCTCGTGATAATGTTTTTTGCAAATTTTAATTTAAGCCTCCAATTATGACCTTAGAGTAATATTTGACCTTTGACCTTGACCTTCAGAGACCGAAACATACGGTTTTAAAGTTTGTCGCATTGTTTTCTACAATTACGTGGTTTAACGACTTTCTGTACCGTACTGGCAAGGAAGCTTTAATAAGAAAGAATGTTTAGCTGATTGAACTTTTGAACCTTTGAACTCTGACTTGCGATCTATCTTTAGATCATGTGTGGCACATTCTCAAGTTTCCGTGTGCAGTTATCTACCAATCATGTTTCATCGTGATCCGAATTGCGATGTACAAGGCATTCATGACATAAATTTTTCGCAAAATTTAGGCAAACTTGACCTTTGACCTACATTTGATCTTTGGCCTAGACCCTTAGCAGCCAAAAAGCACTTAGTGACGTAGTTGCAAGTTTTTGCCCACCCAATAAGTTTGAACTTGATCGGACTTAGGCTTCAGAAGGATTTGGCGACATACTTTTTGCAAAGATAATGCAATTTGACCTTTGACCTACATTTGACCTTGGATCTTGATCCTTCACAACCAAAGCACTTCTTTAAAATGTGTCTTATATTCTCTACATATTATGTGGTTTAGAGACATTCTCTAACATACTCACTGGCGAATAATGGTAGAAAATTATGGTAGAAAATTTGACATTTGACCGTTGCCGACATCAGTGACGAATGCACAATTTTAAATAGTACGGTACCTTACTACCAAATTCCATCTTGATCGGACTTACGGGTTAGGAGGGCTACACAACACAGTTTTTGCCTACACACGTAACACACGCAACACATTGAGACTCACACACAAAAGCTCACATTTGTGATGTTAGGTTGGGAAAAATACCTCACCTCCTTCTACATAACATGTAGGGAGATGATATAATAAGACTAGGCACCGGACAAGGAGAAAGAACGTGTCATGTGCTATTTTCTTTCAACAAGGAATCCTGCAACAGACGTTTTGACTGTGTATTTGCTCAGTTCCACCAATAAAGGAAGTTGCAAATCATTGACATCAATTGGTCATTACTACCGCAATCATATTCTAATGAAGTGAATAAAATAAAAATTTGTATTGCTCACAAAATCATATCTGGTTGAAATTTTGGTATCTGCAGCTGGTCACATGATAAAATGCTGGTAAATTAAAAAGGAAAAAAAAAAACCAACAATGAAGAACACTCGTAAGACTTTTGACCTATATGGGTATTCTGCATTTCAAAATTATATTAAAATCTTTATTTTTATGATCATTTTAACTTCTTTTTCAAAAAGTCGAATTGTTGGTAGTAACATAGTTGTTTTCTTAACGTCGTCAAGACCAAGAAAATGTGTCCGTATACATGGCTGTGCTCACAGCATCTTAGGGCAAAGTAGACACACGAACACACAAGCCTATACTTTGTAGCTAGCTTCGGTACGCAGAATACAAACGTTGGTATCATTCCATTTGACTTTGAAAGGCTTTTGGGGTCATGGGTCACCGCACCATGTTTTGAATGATATTGTCATCACGGCTGTCGGATGATTGAAACGTAATTTACCATATAATGGATGTAGTTAAAGCTTTTCTTGCTATTTACCAACAATGCAACCAAAGTAAAAAAGACTATAAATATTGCCGCCTATACATTAATACAGGAGGGTTATCTCGCACCATAATCTAGTTGGGATGAAAAGACTAGTTGATCAACTTTTCGGAACCATTTAGAATCATTAAAGCGAACTATAGGTTGGCAACCTGCATCAGCAATATCACTCAAAAGTGGGGTGTTTACATTAAAAGTGCGCAAAGTACTAGCAACATATTGCACCAATATGCCTTAGCCATATCAAATAGGCACTGACTTCGTTTCTAAATCAAAGCATTCAGTGCATTAGACATGATTAGTTTCAATTCATTATCTTGTTTTGGCCAATTTGGATGATATTGTGTCAGTGGCATTTGTCCACAAAATTCTACCAGAGAGTTTTCGATTCAAGTCTAAAGTCGTACATAAAGAGGATATAACTGGAATTGGAAAAATTAATTTAACCTGTACGTTCCCCAATTACATAGCATATTCTGGGGCTGAGATAGGAAGTGCTTAAAATTACTCAGATATCTCACACTGTCAATGGTAGTGTCGTGTTGTGCTGTGCCTATATATAACAGAAAATGCTTCCAATACTTAAGAAAGGCAGTTTACGATTAAGTTATTAAACGATCTCTTCCATCGATAAAAGCAGAAATTCACTTGAGTTACGTAAAGCACCTGAGTGTGCAGTTTCAAGTTATGTTTATAGGCAACTAAAGATCCTTTTTGGACAAATTTACTTACAAAATTTCGTCTTTACTCTGTTAAACGCTTCCTCTCTCATAAGTGTCCCTATTTTTTCTTGTATACCCCTCAATATACTAATGTTTTCACCGGGTAGAAGATTCTTACTACTACCACATTATCCGTAAGGTACAGTAACTACTTAGCTGAAGAGTAATAGATCAATCTTTGCTATGCATCCTGTTTGGTAGGAGAATTTTGTTTCTCAAAATTTTGTTATCCAAAATTACACAATTTATTGATTTGAACTGAAAACGTTATATGAACTTATATGTCAAACTGAGGCTACTTACACCTCACCATTTGCTGCAACACTATTAAGGAAATCCTTGCTCACGTTCTTCAAAGGGTTGTTCTGAACTTGCCTAAAAATTTGGGGGAAACGAGCGAATTACTGTGATAAAGGTAGTAGAGTTATAAACTATACACTAAGAACTAGCAAAATTCTCAACTTTTTTTTAATGTGTATACACATTTTATTGTTATTACCGTTACAGCATGTGGAGTCTTAACAACGTGATAAATATTACAAGAAAATGAAGCTTACTTGCCAGCAACTCTTCAAAGAAATGAAGATGGCTTAATCATTGTTAGGTATCCTTTCTCATTTAAAATTTCAATTGCCATCCTGCATTTAAAACACTTTTGAGCACACTGCATGGTCTCCTCCCCTTATTTACCTTTACATTTTTCCTTCCTTTTTTCATTTCATTTTTTTTTTATTTTTAGTTTTCTTTCTTTCTTTTTTTGTTTTGCCTGACCCAATAAAGACTTTATGCCAAAACAAAGAAGTTTATCGCCTGAAACAATAAAAATAAGAGAAAACAATTGCATCCATACTTACACCAACTTTAGAGAACTCTTTTGTCGTTTATCGTCAAAAAGATTTTCTGACAGCGTGGACAGCTTGTTTCCAAATAGATAACTGTTATGGAAATTGTTTTAAGCAGCTTATTACTTAATGGAGGAGTAAAATGTCTTAAGGTTTACAGTGTTGTAATGACTCGGGTCACTATTTTTGATGACTCGACTCAACTCGAGTCAGTTATTGAAAAGACTCGACTGGATTCGAGTCAGAAGTTTGACAAAATGCAAAAGACTCGACTCGACTCGAGTCAGTATGTGGAAAAGACTCGATTCGACTCGAGTCACTGTGCTGGATGACTTGATACGAGTTTTTTCTCACAATGACTCGAGTCAAAAATATAAGGAATAATGTGAGACAACAAAAATAAAAATATCCGACTGGGCTACAATCCTGATGTTACACTGGACATTACTTGAAAAATGACTGAAGCCACTTGTTATCTTCCACCATCACATCTGGCATCAGTTCTCCCATGGGCTTCTGGAACCCATAATATCTGAAGTGGCCAGTTGACGAGGTGCCTTACTAAGCAAATTTCAGAGATTTGTGCAAACTAAATGTTCGGAATTGTCTAATTGAAGTTAATTAAAATCGATTCTTATTGAAGCTGTATCTGTCTAAGGTTTGCTACATAAATACTTTTAGTTTGAAACCTGGTAGTGTGGCCTCAATTCGAGCTTCTGATAGATTCCTAGATGCAAAAATAGAAACGGTCTGTGTTCCTTAAAAAAAGGAAAGAAAAAACTAGATGACTAATTTAACTGAAATGGAGATTGAAAGTGAGCTGTACAAAAAAAAAAGAGTAAACAAATCTGTAATGGTAGAATTCATTTTAACTTGATACATCGGTGACATATAGATGAAAGAATGAAAGAAGGAGGCATAAATATTGTCGCCTCCAGCACCGGCTTCAGGATCAGGAGTGACCAAGTCAGCATGTATAACAACTGTGTAAATAACTTGCTTGTCTGATGACTCGATTCGACCCAACTCGACATGGCACGTGAAAGACTCTGACTCGACTAGTGGAAGATTCGAATCGACTCGATACTCGAACATCAGTGACTCGATTACAACACTGGAGGATTATGAACTTAATGAATGTAACACCTCAAAAAATTTTAACTTCATGAAACAAGTATTTCTTCCCAGATAAATAGTTAGTTATAAATATAAGTTATAAAAGTTTAACATTTTGACTATTGAAAAGGTTTTTGACGACCTCTTACTTGCATGAATTGCAAGAAGCGCTGGTTAGCATTCCCTAGTGTTCCCCGTGGAGAACTTTAAACAAGAATGTTAACAAACTGAGATGCAAATGCGGACTAGACCCATTTGATCCACTTACAGACGAGAATGGCTACCTTTAAACCAGGCCGGTAATTTCAGGAAACGGTTCACCCATCGGAAGACTCTCAGTATGCGTAGATTTTTATATTAATCCGGAAATGAGGAAATTTGGCTCTTTTGTAAAGGATTCTACGGACGTTCTGAAGTTAATTAGTCCTATTAACAACAAAGATCCTCTTTCCCCTAATGAAGCTATGTTTAATATTTACGTCAGAGCTATGTATCTAAGTATGCCCCATCACTTGGGCGTAGAAGGAGTAAGATGTGCTTTAAATCGTAGAATAGTAAGGTACCATCGACAGATTATTTAGTTGAAAATCTCAGAATTTGTTTCCATGAAATCATTTTGAGTTCAACGGTGAGTTCTTTACTCAATTCACGGTACCTGGATCGGATACAAAATGGCTCCGGGCTATGCAAGTTTGGGGAGGGGCTTGATGGAGTAAAAATCATGGGAAACTTGTACACTGAAACCTTTTTAATGGTGTCGTTATAAGTTAGAGTTTACGTCTACAGTATCTCCTTTCTTGACATTCTTGTAAAGCGTACTGAGCAAGGATTTTAGCTTAATCCACAGTCCGCACTAAAAAGCAGAAGCACTTTGTAGCTCCTCTCTTGACTACTCGTAATCCGCACCTTCCTCCCTTTTTTAATATTATTGAGAAACATTCTCCTGTTTGACAAATGTCGAAGAATTTTAAGGACACTTTTCTACGTCCCCTAGCAGTTGTTTACAACCTCTTAACTTGGAGTGTCTACTTGGTAAGGCTAAAATTTCTAAGGATTTTAATTTGTTGAGTAAGGGCTGTATTAAAACATATCCAAATTGGTGTGTAACCTGTGCTGCTATTAAAAAAACCGATTTAGTGCAAAACTATTTCTTCAGATCAAATGTTCAGAAAAATCCTCACAATATCAACTGCGATACGTTGGATTAGTTTATCTTCTTAATTGTTTGGATTGCTAAAAACAGTATGTGGGAGAAACAGGAGGGGCGCTGAGGATTAGACAAGACATACATAGGCAAGAGTTGCGCAAAGCTAGTACGCCTCTGGATGAACATTTTCAATCTTGTAAGAACATGGAGTTGATAGGAAATGAAAAGCCAGTTAACAGTAGCAAAAAGACTCGTGAAGAAGAAAAGCTCAAGAGGATTTACCCCCTGAATACCTTTGACCATGTGGGCATGAATGTTAAAGACATCAGCCATAGCTCCTTACATAATCTTTGCGTTTCCATTTGTATTCCTTCTTGGTGCATGTCTCTTAGAATATGTGTTTCAGTAAACCTTTATACGAGACCAAGGAAACTTTACCTTTTCGGAATGTCGTGCTACCAGTTTTTATCATCTTATTACATTAACGATTTTTATGATCCAGCTTACACACGTATTTTAATAAACTTTAAGGGTTCTTCTAAATATGTCTGTGTGTAAGATTAGGCCAGTATTTGTCTACGTATGGGAAAGTCACCACCATCCAGCTTTAGCGTCCAGATGTGCTTTGATAACTCGACTTTTCCATCCGTTGGCAAATATTGGCTTAATTGTACACGCAAAATGGTGCATTGTTCATCCGCAGCCTCTGCCAAGCCAAAAACAAAAACTGACAATCATTAAACACCAGTCTACACACCTCGATAAGAGATCTAAAATTCTGTCACAATTCCGCCACCGTAATACTCAAAAGAAAACCATTGAGTCTGTTAAGGGATAAAAAACGAACATGACGACTCCTGAACCATTTTTATATCGACCTCTTGACAAACGCACTACTCATTTCAATTACCTTACTCCCTTTGGCATACTCTCCAGTGTATATCTTGTCTTGTAGAGGTAGAATTTTAGCTGCATGTTCGTTTTTGTATCGTAAATATTATTAAACATCCACCGTTGTCTTTTTGGTTCATAACATAACGATTCTGTGCCGACTTTAGGCTATATGCTCTCCTAACGTTGAGCACAGGAAGGTAACCCAGGCCGACAAATTCTTTGCACAGTGTATCAAAAACACCTGCCTTGGAAATGCAGTCGTAAAAAACACACGAAAGAGTTTAAATCCCAACAAATATTTCCTTTCTGCTATAAAATGAAAAAAATGACAAGGAGACAGCATAACAACGGGTGATTTTATTTTATTAATAAGTACAGGTTACATCCGACATAGCAAATCAACGACATATGTAAAACCCGTTTATCCGAACTTTCCGGTTATCTGAACAACATTCGGATAAACTGGCGTTTACTGTACTTTGGGAACACAAGTATGCAGAATATGAATGGCTCAGGCCCCGACGCACAGAACGGAACGTCCCACATCTTTTTCGTACTCCCACAATATGAACAATTCGTTTTCATTGATAGGAATGAATATACGGGTTACAACCTATACACATTCTGCATCTAGTGTAAACAACCAAGTCAGCATTTTTCTTCATAAGCAAGAAAAAGTTGATCCATATCACTAACACACTAAAATATTTTTACCATAGATCCGTGGTACATCCATGGTTTGTCGTATGTAGGAAACACATAAAATGTCAATAACGTGTTTTATTGCAGGCAAGAAATAAATTGACAAAATTTGTTCTTGAAGGAATTGCAAAGTTAGTTTTGAATTCTTAAACGTCAAATTAATTTTAGTTTTGCAAGTCAGAAAAGAACTACATTCTTGTAAAGCTGTTTATTAACTTACAGTTTTTTTATAGCCAAACCTGAGAGCATTCCTTCCGGAAGTTGAGTAAGTTTATTTCCGTCAAGATATCTGTGGAAGAAATTACAAACACATTGTTCGATAGTAATGGCTAACAATAAATTTCTTAGAGGCTTTGCTTAAAATGAAGCAAATTTGAGATAGTAATTTCAAATTTAAATTCCCTTGTGAGCCTTAAGGATGCATAGCCTACCTGTATTCCAAAGTCATATGGATAACACACTAAATCACACCTTAGGGAGGCATCCTTATAAATGCGATCTTTAAATGACACAATTTTAAGATCGAATATAAATATTACCATAAAAAAGGCTGCCAAATCTGCAAGCATATTACGACTGAAGAACGTATCAACATCCCTAACATAAATTTTCCGATCATTCCTCCTAACCTTAATTGTGATTCCTGTAATGTTGTTTATATTTTCCTTTTTAATCTACGTAAAGATAAACTCTACGCGGGTGAAACTGGGACTTCCTTCCGCCTAAGATTCAATAACTACAAACAGTCAATCCGTGACAATGCTCTTGGATTCCCAGTAGCAGAGCACTTTACCCTTCCCCACCATTCTATCGAAAATCTTAAAGTAATCCTCATTGCAAATAACTTAATTTGCAAAGAACAACGAAAGCGCACCGAAGTTGTTTGGATAATGAAGCTTAAATCACACATCACCGGACTAAACAAAGACCTTGGTCTTCTAAATCACTTCACGTTCTAGCAAACAATTCAATAATTTCTTTTGTTTGTTATTGCATACAGTTTTCTGCACAATTATTGTACTCATTTTGCCTTAAGATCTCGATGACGAAGGTTCCAGAGGGACCGAAAATTTCGAAATACATTTTGTACCTTTTGTACTCCTAAAATCAACCAGTTATACTCTTTATTGCATTTCTTTCTTTATTTTATTATATATATTTCTTTATTATATATATATATATATATATATATATATATATATATATATATATATATATATATATATATATATATATATATATATATATATAGGGTATGGTTCATCTGGCCCCCTTGATGAACACTAGCGTGAACCTCTGAGTAGACGTTTTTTGCTTTTACGCCATAACTAACTATATAAATATATATATATATATAGACATATATATACATATATATATATATGTATAATTATATATACAAATTAATTACAAATTAACCAAATTCTCACGCCCTCTTGTCAAAGACTTCAAGTACCTACGGCTTGATCCCAGCATACGGGATTTATTTAGTGATCCTCCCCTTAGTGCGAGGCGACAACACCCCAGCCTACGATCTTTGCTCACCTCTTCAAGGCTTCCCCAACCCCCAGCCCCCCATGGCAACCGTACATGTAACAAACGACGCTGTCAGGTATGCAAACACATCATTACTGATGTTCCTTTATTCCCCCGGGTAGCTCAACTAAAATAAGACCCCCTCCCCTGACATGTGACAGTTCTAATGTCGTATACCTATTGGTTTGCACACGATGTGATAGAGGTAATTATGTCGGTGAAACTGGCTCTAAATTCCGTCTTAGGTTTAATAATCGTAAGCAGACTATCCGGGACAAAACCCAGGGCTTTACGGTTGGACAGCATTACAACTTACCCAGTCACGACCTCAACTATCTAAAATGTATACTGTTGGGCTCTTCTTTTACTTCTCAACAGATCCGCCGTAATTCTGAAACCAAATGGGTCCTAACTCTAAATACACACATCGCGGGTCTGAATAGGGATTTAGGGATAATCAGTGATTACACCTTCCACAACCCCCAATAAATCTGACTGCCTAGCTTTTGCTTGTGAATCTTTCTTATTGCTAGCCTTTTCTCAGTCATCTGTCGTTATACGCTGATGAAGAACACAGGTGTGTTCGAAAATTTCGTATCACTGTATATTGTACATATTTGCTATATATTTGCAATAGATCGAATACGTGCTTCAAAATTTCAACCCGCCTGTTGGCCTTCTTAACGTCTACTGTATTATATGTATAATTATATATATATATATATATATATATATATATATATATATATATATATATATATATATATATATATATATATATATATATATATATATATATCGATAGAAGTAGTAAGAGGTGCCTAAAGGTTGGGGGAAATTCCAGGACGTGTCGGTTAGGTTAGATGAGGTTTAACGTCCCCTTTTCCAACCAATTGGTTCAAGTCGAGACGACCACGGCCTTTTTTTTCCAACTGTGGCTCACTGGCTTGTTTTCCCTACTCCATTGATTATGCTGTGCACCAAGCAAAAGGCAGTAGGTTCCATTTTTAAAGTCTTTGGTATGACCCGGCCAGGATTTGAACCCTAGACCTTCCGGCTGCAAGTCGGATGCTCTAACCACTTGACCACTGCAGGAAGTTTCGGATATGAACCCTTCATCAGGTAGTGTTCTTCCCTTCATCAGTTGGCAAAAGTGCAACCAAACAACAATTATTAAGAATTAGGGAAAAGCACTAAAATTTAGCACGTCCAACCGGTTGAAAGAGGGACACGGTGAGAAAAATGCGGTATGAAAACCGAGGACAACTAGTAAAAAATGAATTCAAAAAGGGCAAATTGCATATAAGGCTGTTATATGTAACACCCACCTCAACATTTCGGGTCCTAACGCCAACAGCTTCAGCACTTCGCTGTTCTAGCACTAATGTGGTTTACATTTTAGTTTGTGGACATTGCAGCTCACTGTATGTGGGAGAGACCAAACGTCACATTTCAATCCCCCATCCCTATGCTCGATACAAGACTTGGCCGTTACCGCAGCCATAATGTGCCGCGGTTATGACCGTGATCGTCTAACTGCCGAAAACGGGCTTTTCATGAAGCTTGGAACCGCCCTCTTTCCAAACGATGTTAACGTTAGGATGGGCCTTGTATGTCACTTGCCCCTACTTGACTTCCCTTTTTACAAGTTTTACGTGGTCTCCAGACGGGAGCTTTTTCACCGTGTTCCCTGTTATCAACCAGTTTAGACGTGCTCAGTTTTCGTTTGTGTTTTCCCTGCTTCTATTTCTTTCTTGTTCAGTTGCATTTTCGCCACCTGATTAAGGGTTTGTACCCGAACGTCCTGGAATTTTCAAGTTTCTGCAAACGTTTAAGCACTTCTTACTACTTTTATCGATCTACACACTTCTATAGTGCTCCGCGGCATTGCGATTTATATATATATATATATATATATATATATATATATATATATATATATATATATATATATATATATATATATATTTCAAAAACGAACACGTCCACAGTACGGTTCAACGGGCACGGACGTATTCAACGTTGTTGGCATTATTATACATCAGGCTTCTGAAGATTGAGGACCTGTTCAAATTGGCCCTTACGAAACAGTTCTGTAAAGCTGTCTTGCAGTAACCCAGTTACAACCTTTCAATATATATATATATATATATATATATATATATATATATATATATATATATATATATATATATATATATATATATATGTATATATATATATGTATATATATATATGTATATATATATATATATATACGATATCTTAGTGTACAATTTAGAGTTTCTTACAATTCCTCTAGCATTGAGAGAGGTGAAAACAGTTTAGGTGGTAAGCTTTCCAATTGATTGCCACTAAGTACCAGGATGGCGAGCGAATGATTTACGTATTTTGATGAAAACAGTCCCTTTGGAAGCGTCCTTAACAAGTTGTTCGACAATACCCTGCCAAAAATAAAACTTGGAACGGTACATAACTGCTTACATCAATGATCTGATACGAAAATTTGATATTTTCTTGAACTTAAGGACCTGACACAAAAACATTCTAGTAAAAGAGATCCCACTTACAAAAGGGCAACATCAATTAGTTCTGGACATTGTAAATTTTATTCCCGCTTAGCCATACCTCTGTATGTGTAAATAAGTTTCAACAAAGATCAGACGTTTAGTTAGTTATAACACGCAATATCATGTACGTAAAGTTCTTTGGAGAACTTTACCTCTGAGAGGAGAAAATCATCCAATAGCTGGAATTTATATTCTGATAAAGGACTAAAGTCATGCACATCACTAATTTAGAATTATAAAGTAATGCCCTAGATGACCCTTTGAAGCAAACTGATTGTCGTGTTTTCCTGTTTCTGAAAATGCTTATCACAATGCCAAGGTAAACTTGATAAGTGGCTCAGTTTTGCAATAATAATGATAACAATTAGTTTTAATGGTATTTACATTTTATACCAATTATCTGTACTCAAATATCAGTTTACTAGTTGTTATCGTAATTCGTCACAACAAATCCCGTCTCAATCGTTTTGCGTGCAGGGTCCTCAAAACGTCTTTTTCAATAACTGTTTGAGCATCATCAATGAATGCTTTAACCGGAAAATCAACCAAAGTTGTAGAAAAATAAAAAAAAAATTACTGATACAGTACGGGTCACTCATTTTATTGAAAAGCTTGATTAGAACTAGATTTGATTTGAACTAGAACTACCTATCGTCTGAGCAGGAACTGTTGGGAAAACAAACATGTCCATTGGGAGCATGCAACTAAGAGTAGTTGCGACTGTTCTCTATTTTGGAAATACTACTTCCTCTCTTACACACACTGACAAAGTAGTATATCCTAGTCAGTAGTCGTTACATCACCTGAAATGTCCAATCCCTTAAGTAATTTCTTAAAATTAATTTAAAAGGAAATTCTTCTTAAGAAAATCATTCAAAATTCATCATTCAAAATCTGTTACCAGGGTTAACAAATTTGTAAGATTTGAAGAAAAAACGTTAAACAATGCGTGCAGTTCAGCACATTTAACAATGAAGATTGGAGACTTGTAAATAAATTTGTTACTTGAAGTGGTTTTATAATGTAACTATGTATGAAAGTACTTGAAGCACAGTATTATATCAATAATATCTTGCTTTAAGTTTTCAAGGAATGGTAATTCAACTTTGGGACGCAAAATATGTTATCACGGTGCATTGATACATGTATATATAAAGCTTAGAAGTACAAATGTACCGATTGAATCGATCTATATAGTTCTTAAGCTAGTATATGTACTAATACAGCTACAAGTTGATAACCTATGATGTGGTACCGGCCCGTCATATTAAAGTGGCGCTGAATTGACGTCAAAGGAAAAGACAGTCGTAAACGTATTTGAAATTATCAGGGTGGCTGAAGATGCTAACGAACGTTGAGATAGCTGTCTGTGCATTCATTGTTTAGCATTTTGTAAATCACTAATTAATAATGAGGACAATTTAGTGTGACTTTAAATTTCGACAAACGTGTCTCCTCGTTACTGAAGCCAAGAGAAACAGAGTTCATAACACTTACAAAGCGCCTTTCACTGCAGTATTTTGGAGAAGCTTCTCTGGTATTTCTTGAAGATTCATGTTGTACATAAACCTATAGCAAAGTAGAAAAACGTCCTCAAATCAAAACGAAAAGGTTTATCTCATCATTGCAATTTTCAACTATGTCTCTCCACAATTTCATAATGATAACAAATAAATAGAATCAATAAATTTCTCTATCAAATCATTGTAACAAAACAACAACTGTTTTAGAAAATCACTTTAGATATGCTGATGAAGCAGATTTCCTTATGTAATTGCTGATAAGGTCTTAATTTTAAATAAATACAGCAGAATATAACCACTTGGGCCATAGAAGGATGATAAAAATACCAAATCCTTTGTAAAACCCTACACATTGCTTTCAGAGTTTGAACACCACTTTCGTACGAGCACTTCTTCAGAGTTTCCTAAAATATTTCCCATATTCTCTTGAGTTAGATTCTCTGTTCAAAAGATGCAATTGCATTCATCGTAAATTGAAACATACAAACTATTTTCTTGTCACAAAGAGCGCAGAAGCTCTTAAAAGAAGGGTTAATGTTAATTTACCGTTCATATCTAAAGGTCGAATTTATATCAGCATTCTGGTGAAGATGCATGCCATTTCTATGTGAGATTCTCGGAATATCGCCAGGTTAAATAATTACAATTTCAATTTTCATGTGAACTTGTTGGTAAGTAGAATTGTTTTACTGAACCACAGAAAGCCGGTCTATTCTAATGGCTTTATTTGAAACTCATTGTTTATCAAGATTGACAGTAACTTGTAAGGCTTTTGGTAAGCTAGAATTTGGATTTATTCAGAGTCTTATATGACTTGGGATGGAGATTTCAAAATGTTTCATATTTAAAGAAGCATATATCTTCTACATAATGGTTACACAACTGGTCGTTTAACTTTACACCATGAAATAGGATAGTGGTAGCACTTTTTCCATATCTTTTTACGTGAGCAGCCATGGGCGTCAATCCTGGGGGGACGGGGGACAAGCCCCCCTCACATTTCGATGGGTGGGGGACACAATATCAAATCCCCCCCACATTTGCGTAAAAGAGTAGTGCCGTGGCTCTATTTGACTGGCTTTGTGAGTGGTATGTAGGTTTGTTGGGCAATTGTTAAGTCTCGATGCAGATTCTGAATGCAGATTTGGTCAGGGAAATCTTATATAATGAAAAAATTTCGGCGCGCTTCGCGCGAATGCGTCACGGTTTGCACTCCTTCTCATGACCATTAAAAAGGTAAATACATGGAACTATTCTAATCACAACACTCTCCGAAGACAGACATACATCTCCAAACATCTGAAGGGGCCTCTCATCAATATGGGATCATTCAGTCAATGGCGTACGCAGAGGGGAGGGCCATTCGGCCATGCCCTCTCACTTATTCCGATTTTTTTTAAGTTCCTTAAAATACGTAAATTTTTTAACACAAATTGTACTTCAAAGGGTAGTATATTTGGCACCAGATTACATGTAAGGACACCTTATTTTTCAAAAATTTTCAAAGGGGAGGGGAACACCCTCCCCTTAGACCCCTCCCCTTAGACCCCTCCCCCAGCCCGGCGGTCACACAACATACTGCATGCCCCGCCACCTTGAGACAAATCCTGGGTACGCCACTGCATTCAGTCTAATTTGTAGCATGATGTGGAAGGGTAAAAGTACTTTGTTGCCGTTAAACATTTTTCAAAAATTTTTACAGAGCGCTTCGCCGATGCCATTATCGGTATAGATGGTGATTGTTAATACACTTACGACTTCAAAGCATTCTAAAAACGCCCTTGCTAGTCCTTCACAACTTTGCTATACTACGATCAGCTCCAAAAATATCCCAAAGATAGCACCATTTTGCATCTAGAAACCCTTAAATTAACAAAAAATATCTCAAAAGGGAGAGGGACGTCCCCTCCCCTTAGACCCCTCCCAAGGATGACACCTTTACAAAGTGACAAAGGAAGGATCCCCACTGCTGTATACAAACGCAGGGGCATACAAAGGTGCAATTTACGCGCCGACACTGCAGTTAGTAAAAACATCTAGCCAGTCGGGAAAATTAGAATTCACTAATTATGGATATTTTCCAGCCATATACGATCAGTTCCAAAAATATCCCAAAGATAGCACCGTTTTGCACCTAAGCAGCCTTAAATTAACAAAAATTTCTCAAAGGGGAGGGGGACGCCTCCTCCCCTTAAACCCTCCCCCAGGACGACACATTTATGTAGTGACAAAGGAAGGATCCCCACTCCTGTATACAAAACGCAGAGCGCTCATAAACAAAGTGCAATTTACACGTCTCCACTCAGTTGGAAAAAACATCCAGCCAGTCGGAATTTGGGACGGTCACCATCACAAACCAAAACATGTCACCCCAGCAACGGGCCTGGTCGGGTCTATGATCTCCGACAATAATCCACGCTGCGAAGCGTGGTTTCAGCTATTTTGGGACATGGTAAAATGTATATTTCACCTTGCAGATCTCAATCATGGTAATGTTAACTTTGAAATGATAATTCTTATTAGACAGGCCCGTAGCCAGGCCGGGGCACGAGGGAGCCGTGCGCCCCGTGCGGACCACTGTGCCCCCCTATACGGAAAATCGATCGAAAATAAAATTTTAGTACATGTAAACGGTGGCCCTGGTATGACACAAAGCCATTTGTAACCAAACATGATCCCAAAAGGAGTTTAATAATGAACGTATTTTGTTCTCTGTAACATTTTTGTTCTAAAATCACAAAAAATTTCGCGCGCTACGCGCGCTTTCATCTTTAGTTACATATAGTTTTAACACCCGTTTCAGATATGTTGGCTTAATTTATAAATGTACAGGTTCCACAATTAGGCTATTGTTCTTTCGTGTAGGTGTGATTCCCGGAAAAACACAAAACTGAATCCATAAAAAGTTCCATCCTCTTTCTCTTACGATCGGGAAGATTCTTAATTCAGACTCAACATCATGTTCACATTTTGTATGAAACGTTAAGTGTCTCAGTGTCCAGGGGTGGTGGAAGGGGGCATCCCCTCGCGACCAGTCGCCCGGCGTCTTGGTTTTGTTCTTAAAGACAGACACTCATCACCCCAAATACATTTTGGTTGGGAGAATGCAAAATTCTCAATTGATCATATATGTGAATGTTCTTTGATAAACATAAAAGCTCACAACACACAGCATGCGCAGAGAATGTTCTGGTTACATATTATGGCCTTGTACGCCCAACAGGATATGCCCTTAAGCAATAAACTAGGTTTGTGTCTGCACAAGGAGGGGCTCAACACAGTTTTGGAAGGAATAACTTAGTCCGGAGAATTGGAACTGTCTAGGACGAAGAGGGCAGATTCTTCCATAGAAACCCAAATTTTCTAACTTTCCTTAATGAGAACCAAATATTTTCAATTTTTCTTCAACAGAACCCCAAATTTTTCACCGGTCGCCCAAAATTTCGCGTTCGGTATCCAATCTGTAACCCATTGCTTCTGGCGGGGCTTCGGGTTGCTGGACCTCTTATGGGAGCTTGGTCCCTTCGTGGGGCTTATCTTTCCACCACCCCTTGCTGAGTCTTTATGCAGGTTTTACCGTGGTAAATAATTTTCCTGCAAAATTTCGGCGCGCTTCGCGCGCAATTCTCACAAGCGAAGTAATATCACCCATGAACATTATTAGTACAAAAATTCAAGCGAACTTTTCCAGCCAAAGCTAGGTGAAGTCTCAAAGTTAGATCCCGGACATCAAGGGACTTTCATGTAGTAGTCTAGTACCTTGAGTACCATTCGCTCCGCAACGACTATACGGTTTGAAGATAAATTTACTCGTACCAAAAATTTATTCCAAAATTTACTTTTTCTCATGTTTTTTTTTTTCATGTAAAATTTCGTTCAAAGTAGAAATACGATAATGACCATCCGAAGTGTGAACTGTGAAGACATTGGTGTGCTCTCACTGTCATTCAAAGTCCTGCTCAAAGCTCCATGCTAGTGTTCCCGCATTTTTAATTCGCCACATATTCGGGGAATTTCCCTTTGGGTCCTAACAAAATCATACTGGATCACACCAAGCTTGCCTAATGGCATCCCCTGGTCCCGCCTCGCCTTTCGCGAAGTACTTAACCGGCTTCACCTGCGCTTGCTGAGCTGAAGATATATCGTGATCATAGTGTTGTTCCCTTCACTTGTGGAGAATTTCTACGTCTCTGTATTGCAAGCGGAGGGAAAAATTTCTATCAGAAGAGTGAAATTTTCGCGTAATCCTGTGGTGGTACTACTGACAACAAACAAAATCTTCTTCGGTGCCCCTCTATGAGGTGTCGGTGCCCCCGTATATCAGAATTTCTGGCTACGGGCCTGTTATTAGAATAGGACGTCAGTCATCATAAGGGGGTAGGAAAGGGCTTATGGGAAGACACCCCCTGTTCAAAACCAAAGGGCTTGGTTTGTGCTAAGTCATGTATGTCCCCCGTCCCCCCCCCCACACACATTTGAATACGGATTGACGCCCCTGTGAGCAGCCGAATTTAGGCTTTCAAGGTTTTGTGCATATAGCTAATAAAAAGTATTCTTATTAATAACAAAAGGCAGGCGCAGATCCAGAATTTCAAAAGGGGGGGCTGAAAGCCCCCTTGAATATTCTCCTAGCTTAACATTATGCTAGTTTTCGAGTACTTCTTACTGTTAATGTGGCGAAAAAGGGGGTCTGAGGCCGAGAAAGCCCCCCTTGGATCCGTGCTTGAAAGGCAAGGATTCTGCAGAAGATGCCATATTTTAAGATGGTCCAGGGAGTCGTTCTTAGATACGCTACGTATACTAAACTTACTTAAACATGTTACTGGTAGTCACGTAGAAAGATTAACTGTTTCCCTCAGACCATTACCAAACAACATACCTAAATTTATACATCCGTTTGGGCATTTATTCCTTTGTCCCTTTACAGGTCTTTGGCAGTGGCGTAATAGAGGAGGCAAGGAAGGGCAGCCGTCCTCCCTGCACGGGCCAGGGGGGCGCAAAATGAAGGCAGACGAAAAAAGAAAAATAGAGAAAAAGATGGGAAAACAGAGAATAAGAAAAAATGGAAAGAGAAGGAAAAGGAAATCTTGAGTACGCTCCTCCGCCTCCTGTGAACTGTAAATTTGTAACGGCAAGAGCACACTTATATTGAGCAATATTATGCGGCCATGTTCTTTTGTTGTAAGAATGGCACCTCCGGGCGGGCCTTAAATAAGAGTTTTCTAGGTTCCCACAGGGGATGATCGAGCAGACAGCTAGTCCAGATCTCAGGCTCGGGGGCGCACGTCGAGTCACTTGAGCACATTGGGTAGTACGGATTGAATTATGGTCCGTAATTGTGTACGCTCCGAACTATCTGTCTGCCGGAACTTCCAAGATTCAATATTCATCGGCGGAACTTGGCGAATACATTACTTAAAGCGAATCAATGGTTGGATGATTTGCCGAAAGAGATGCAACGACACAAGCAGAGCACGGCTGGTGGAGTAAGACGACGTAATAAAAGTCGAAAAATAGACCATTCTTGCATCAATTATCATGGGAAATGTACAATCAATCAGCAACAAGGCCGAAGAAATGTGTAAATACAAGGTACTTATCAGATTTTCGTTATGCCAGTGTTTTATCATTTACAGAGACTTGACTGACAGGAAGCCACAGTAATGCTCATGTCGAGATAGAGGGATTTAAACTATTCAGGGGTGAAAGGAACTTGGTGCCACCCAAACAATATGTGGTGCCACCCACATAATGCTTTTATCAAACAACATACTTGTACTCCCAACCTGGAAATGCTGACAGTTTCAATTCGTCCATATTACTTACCGAGGGAGTTCTCACATGTTCTGTTATATACTGTCTATATTCCTGATAAGTCGGCGGCTAAGGCGGGTAGCCAGGAATTAGGCGCCGTCATTCATGAGCTGAAAGTGGAATCACCTGAGGCATTCATTGTTGTGAACGGAGATTTTAATCATGGTACCTTGAAAAGGTCTGGCTCAGCTTTCTATCAGCATGTCAATTGTTTGACTCCAGGGGACATTATTCTAGATCTGTGCTACTCCAACATCAAAGATGTTCAGTGATATTGCCCATCGATTACCTAATCTAGGTGAAGTGGATCACAACCTAGTCCTTTTGCTGCCCAAATATCGACCGGTTGTATAGCGACTTAAGCCGAAGGTGATTAACATCAAGAAAATGGTCAGCTGATGCTAAAGATTGTCTTCGGGATTGTTTTGACAGTACAGTTCGTATTTATTGACTCTAGGCTCTGACATTCACGATCTAACAGAGAGTTTTGTGAGGACTTGATAGTACATCCACGACAGCTAAGAGTTTTCCAAACAACAAACCATGGATAACCAAAGAAATCAAACAAATCATTAATGAGAAAAAACGTATGTTTGGGACTGGGAATAAAGATAAGCTGAAAGAAACTCAAAGACGGTTAACTAGGGCCGTTAGAAAGGAAAACTGTTGCGGTACAAAAAGAAAGTTGAAAAGTATTTGATGATAACAACATGTTACAGGTATGGCGGGGGTTTCGATTAATGAGTGGTTATACCACGGGAGACAACGAATCTTGTCAGTTGCCTAAAGTATCCACTAACTATGCCGATGAGTTAAATACATTTTATAATCGGTTTTACAGCTGAATTTCTCTAATGAAATTGATAACCTTTGCACCTAGCTTACACATAACCCTGATCCCTTCCTGGTTATTACCGAGGACAAGGTCCAGTATCAGTTAGCCAAAATTAACCCCTCCAAAGCTGCTGGTCCGGACATGATTTCCCCTCGTGTTCTTAGAACTTGCTCTGGGCAACTGACAGGTATTTTTTTCATATTTTCAATTTATCTTTTAGTAACCTAGCCATACGAAAATCTGGAAGCAGTCTTGCATTATACCAGTACCTAAATCTTCCACAGTCTCATGCTTCAATGATTTACGTGCAGTGGTGTTAACTTCGGTTGTCATGAAGATCTGTGGACGCTTTGTTCTAACCTCCCTTAGGTCATTGCTATCTAGCCATTTGGATCGAATACATTTAGCCTACTTCAAAGGCAGAAGTACTGAGGATGCAATACTCTTCTTACTTGATACATTATATTCCCACATGAAAAACACTAGGTCTAAGGTCTCATCTCGCATTATGTATTTCAACTTCTCATATGCTTTCAATACCATACAACCCCACCTTCTTGCTAAGAAGTTGATGAAATTAAACGTTATCCCATATAATGTTATCAGGTGGATTTTAAATTATCTCACCGATCGCTCACAGTTTGTTAGGTTAAATACTGTTATTAAATCAAGAGTTTTATTATCGAACATGGGTGTTCCCAGGGAACAGTGTTGTCCCCCTTTTTATTCACTGTTTACACGTCTGATATTAGGTCCACTTCTTCAGAATGCTCTATCGTGAAATTTGCTGACGATACTGCCCTCGTCAGCCTTGCGGTCAATGATGATGATTCCATGTATCTAGATCAAGTGAACAAATTTGTGGTCTACTGTGATCAGAATTACTTGAAACTAAATGTTAAGAATACTAAGAGATGTTAATTGATAACAGAACAAAATACCGTGCATCTTTTGACCCTGTCGTTATTAAGGATAGTCCTATCGAGAGAGTTTCAGAATACACGTACCTGGGGGTAGTAAAACTGATGATAAATTGCACTGGAACGAGCATGTTTAATTTGCTGAGAAGCGTTTAAAACCCCGCCTTTATTGTTTACGTAAATTAAATTCTTACAGTGCAAGTCCAAATATCCTTGCCACTTTTTATAATACTATTATCTGTTCTGTCAGGACCTACTGCATGGTGTGTTGGGTAGGTAACACAGACAAAACACAACTGAAGGTCATCGATGACATTATTAAGCGTGTAGAAAAGATAAGCGAGCTAGAAGATATTTCAAGGAGCAGAATTACGCAATAGGTCAAAAGGTCAAAGTAGCACTTTACTGTGTTCAACTATCGACCATGGCATAGGCATGAATCATATGGTTTTTCGCATACTGTGGAGTGTTGGGCTACATAAATTACCGTGGCGGTAGCAATTCGAGCACCGATAGTTTTACCCATGGCAATTCTAGGTTATCTGTCTTCACAGTTATCTCAGACTTGTTAAAGATGAAAGGTTGTTTCGAATCGATGACATGCGACTCTGAAATATTTCTCAATTGAAATATTCCTCTCACAATGGTGTCTAAAACTGCCAGAAATTTGGGCCAACTGGTTTACCTTAATGAAACGCCTATGGGCCTTACTACGAGACTGTGGTAAACTGCGTGCATATTTAACAATAAGCGGAGTGTATTCACTCGAAATGTACCACTGATCATTTGGAAAAACTTAGGTGGAAGAAATCCGTCCTTCTTATGAAAACCTACCTGAGATTTCGTTGTCACAAATGCGGAAATGTGATCTCCATGTTCACTGGTAACCTAGCCTGTATTAATACAGGAAAAGTCGTCCCCATTCATTATCTACACAATATACTCCATTACCGCAGCTTGCACGTGAATCTTATGGAGCGAAATTGCGAGGGGCGACTTGACTGTGCCTAGCCTGTGTTATGCATTGCGTAGTATGTTAATATACTGGCCACCGTAGATACCGTAGATACTGGCCTTCCGTAGATACTACCGTATGTTGGTTGTTTAAGGACCATACCTATTCCGCACTACGCCATATAGGCACAAACACTGTGATGCTTCAAAAGTAAGCTTAGGCTAGAATACATACAATGATATTGTTCGAGAGAGTCAATTTTCTCCAATACGTGATTCCTTTTTTCCCTATTTCAACTCAAGCTGACCCCAGTCTGTAAGATTTAACACGGATGTTACAGGGACGTATGCGTAAGTGCCCATACTTCCGTTGTTAGTTGACCTCAACAGAAAGGTCACTAACGCATGCGCAGCTATTATCTTCGAACTGGCTTATTATCAATGAACACCTACCCACAGTTGTTACGGTCTACGAGTCCCGGGTCCGGAATAAGTCGAAGACATTTTGGAATGATAAGGATCACCCTCTGTTTTAGAAACTTAGTGACCGGCTTATCCAACGTAGAGGTAAACTTAGACCCATTCGTTCTATTACGAACCGGTATCGTTCATCCTCCCATGGTACGGCAATCACTTTACATAATTTGGATTTTATTTAGGTAGTTTTCACTCTTTTTATATGTGTTTATTCTGTTCATCACTTTCTGTACTCTTATCTATTTATTTTTCTAACTTTTTATACTTTTATAGTGTTGAATTTATCATTCTATGTGTTTGTAGCATATTACTGCAGGCATGTATTGTTTGAGGATTTACTAAAGTAATGTAAAGTGTATCTATCTATCCTCGAACTAGCTTATTGTGAACGACATGAAGTTGAATATATATTCTTCAAATTAAACTATAGGATCACTACAATCCTTTCATCTTCTTCGTACATAGTGATAAAACTCAAAAGAGTTTTTTCAATAGCATTCGGTTCTCAGCAGTTTCCTTGCTCTGAATTTTACTGATCAAATCATTGTAAGCACTTTTAGTGTGCAATATTCTTACAATAATTTCTAATCATTAGTTTCCTTTGAACATTGAAAGTTCCTGACAGTAGAACACTTTTTCTAATAGTTGATACTATACACGTCAAGTCACGCAAGACTTAACGTAAACCATGGTAACCAGAATTGCGAATGATGGCCCTAATCATGCAGTGGTGTAACAGAAATGAAACGTTTCCATCAGCATGAAGCGCCCTCAATATGATTGAAAGAATCAACTTGTTTTCTGGCCCTAGACATGGGCTAATGCCCAGTAATCCTGTGGGTTATTTAAACAAGATTCACTTTGTTGTTTAAGTCCTTCACTTTGTTGTTTAAGTCCCCTCTTGGTTATTTTGTAGCCAGCAATCCTGTGGGTCATTAAAGCTAGCTTTATTTCGTTGTGTTACTTTCCTCTTTAAGTGATTTCTGCTTATTAGCTATCAGTTGATTTATGTACTTGAGAGAGACCGACTGGTCCCAGGGATGGACCAGTGTATTTGTGGTAAAGCTACAAACATGCTTTACCGAGAATTGCTCAAAACCACTTTCTTGACAACTTTCTGCTAGGTAAGGTTATGAATCAGAGATTAAAGATAAATTTAGACTCGAAAGTAATTTATGTAAAGGACTCAAATTCTGGGGGAGAATGAAAACTAATTGTTGGGCAAGTAGGACACACTCTGATTTGAGTGGCACGCCTGCAAGAACTACCGTATTCCAGTTGAAAGAATCTTATACGTAAGTGGCCATTCATTTTAAGCCCATATTTTAGCGCATACAAGTGCTGTTTTTTTACAAGTTAGGAGTTATATTTAATTTGGCGTTTACGCTACCGTGTCGCCAAGCTGTACCAATTAGGAGACAATTTAAGTAATGTTGGGGAGACAGTCCCTCAACTGCATCAAGTAATTAATTACGTACCGCCTATATCATATTGAGACTTAAAAGTAATAATTAGCGACATGGCGGGTTGCAGACTTCTCACCTAGTATTCAATTGCAATTATGAGTCGGTCCCGAATCAGCGTCTAGTAAATAAGGCCGGTGGATCAAATTTTGCCAGGTATTACCGTGAGTAGCCTATGACTCACGTGATTTTGTTATGTTAGACATAAAATTTCGTATGGGCTATATTTAAGGGCTGCTGCTGTTGTGTGAGTAAATCATTACTCACGAGGTTGTCGTTAGGCTATACAGAGTTATTTAATGTACTAGCTGCCATCCAGGTTCATTGTCACAAAGTTTAATAATGTTGCAAATATTCATGATTAAATGCCGACAAACAAAGGACCGAGAATAAATTAAGGTAAATATTAATGATGATGTCGTGTCTGTATTTTGCTGTCTTGACAACAATGTGAAATATTAAGTGAGGGCAACAATCAGATTGGACTCGAAAACTGTTAACGTTACGATTGCCTACTTCAAGGTAACCACAATCATTTTGTTAAACAAAATATTGCGTAAGCATATTTCAAACCTAACGCTGGAAAGGAGCATCAGTATTTTTTTGGAAAAGATGAATTAACTGCAATCATAATTCTCTAAGTTTCTATGACAACCTGCTTTAAAATATACAAAAGACCATCCGTCAAAACTCCTTTCACGGGATATAAAAAACATTACGACAAGAAAGTACAACAAAGTTGGTCTGTGTGTTAAGAAAGATTTAAGCAAGAATTTGTTTTGACACATAAAAGGATATCTTAATCTATGAACTCTGGTGAGATTTTCATTTAATTCTGAGATGTGGTTCTCTTATCACAATAATTGCCATAGTTTGTTTGAAGTAAGCAAAAGTGATGTCATTTTGTAACCTGAGATTGATGAGTAATATTTTGCTTTCTTTTATTTAGTCTATTGCTTTGATGTTGAAATATTAAGAGATATACTAGTAGTTCCCCAAGGGGAATATAAAGCTGGCAAAATGCTCATGTCTGTCATGCAGACACATTATAGAAGCATCAGGTATCGAAAGAAAAAATCGGTTGAAAGTTAAAGAAAAGGAAAAGAGCTTCTTAATATCTAAAAGATGCAAACTCCAGTTACACTTCTTGAATAATCTCATCAGGACTGTAGTGTTTCATTGACAAAGTTTTCTTTTATGCAAGTCCAACAGGCAAAAAACACTTACTTGTGGAGTTTCATTGAAGAACTGTATCTATGATGCAATGAAATGTTTGAGACGTTTGTCTACTCACTACCAACTCAAGAGGGCTTTTAATTCCTTTCATTGAAAGAGGTGTAAGCCTCTTATCTCCAGGAAAGGTTAATAAATCATACAAGTGGCTTTGTTTGAATGTGTCATGCAGGCAGTTTCATACAGGCCTATCGTCGACTACACCGGTTTCTTCGCTTACAGTACAACGTCTCGTTCCCTGCCCTATATTTTAAGTAGGTCAAACCATCCACCACGTTGAACACTCGGGTCAATTGGCCCAAGAACTTGCAAGTTATGTAAGTTGATGAAAATGGTTTGTTTAATTTGCATGATGTGGTTTCATTATTTACCAATACACCTATACATAAGGCCTTAAACATCATCAAGCCCAGGCTGGAAACTGAGAAGTCTTTGAAGGAGAGAACTAGGCTGACGCTGGATGAAATTAAAGAATTACTTAAGTTTGTTCTCTCTTCTACATATTTCGTCTTCAGAGGAAACATTTACGGAAAAGAAATTTGGCTCTACAATAGGAAGTCCAGTTTCTCCTATTGTGTCTAATCTATTTAACGAATGGCTGGAGCAAGAGGCTTTTCACACACCACCCCTAAAGTGCAAGCCCAAAGTCTGGAAGCGTCATGTTAATGATATAATGGAAGTTGTCCGAATAGGATCTGTGGATGATCTTACCTGGTGGGAAGACAACACAATCTAAAAATCTGAATGTGACAAGTACACAAGATAGGTCAAGGAGTTGATCTGGACAACGAGGCGTCGTCAACAATCATTGAACAGGATTGATGGCACATTCAAACTAAGTCACTAGTACGATGCATTGATCTTTCCTGGGGATAAGAGTCTCACTCCTTTCACCAAAAGGAACTAAAAGCCCTCTTGGGTTGATATTGAATTTAAAACAGCTCACAAATTTCAATGCATCATGTGGCTGATAAAGAGGGCAGTCATAGCTCTTGAAACGTCCCAGGTAAGTCGCTTTTTACCTATTGGACTTGTTGAAAAATCAGGTAAGACTTACAAGGCTTCAACTGCTTTTAGTTCATGAAACGTCGATTCAGCAATGTCAGTGAAGTTCATATCTGCAATGTCCCTATTGGGTATAAAAATCAAACGATGTCATTAAATGATAATGGCTCATATAGGAAGAAAAATTATTTGTATGCATACAGATAGTCTCTAAAGAGTCATTCACAACTCCAGAAGCTTTATAATATTAAAATCTTTAGTATTTTTTATCAGTTTTGGGATACGCCAGACCTTGAACCTATTAAAAGTCGAAACAGGAAATTTAAAGGAGCAACTCACAGTAGTTTTAAGTTTTCCAGTGATCCAAATAGCTTTTGGTCTATGCTTGTGAGACCACAATACCTCAATGATCTGAAATGAATAAAATACCCCTTTTCAATTTGTCCAAATAGATCAATAGTTGAACGATACGATCTTTATAGAAAAGGAATCTTTAAATCGTAATGTCTGCCTTACTCGTAGTAGATATCACAGCAAGAAAAGAACGAGTACTACAGAGGAGGACAGTCATCCGCATGGTCTTCTCACAATACTGAACTCAATACAACGGAGCAACGCTTTTACAACACAAAGCTGTGGAGGACATTTATAGATGTACAATAACTTAATCAACTTTTATTAAACTAGTTATGTAAGAAAGAGGTCTCTGTCGTATTTTCCATTCAAAGTAAATTGCAATGTCATCTTGCCATATGAAATGTATTAGGAGATGAGATATTTTACTAACCTCACATCAGAACTGTGAGGAAGTATGTGTGTTTTTACTCGCGATGTATAGACTACCATAATTTCATAATACACCTTGCGTGCAAGGTTGAAAGGTTACTCGAACGTCTGAAATACAATTCCTTGGTTGGCTCTGCTTTTAAGCAAACCTAGTCACCTTCAAATGCCCTCTAATGCAATAATATCTGATGGACCCAGTGTGGTAGAAAACCTTTTTGTTTATTTTTTTATTGTGGAAAACATGGACATCTACACACTCATTTGGTCTTAGCAGCTCCCACCTATTCAGTTTTATGCAAACATGACAACACATAAGCTTAAAGAGAGCTTTTTACTGCAACAATGTCGAGTGATCACTGAAAATGGTATTTTATCATTCCGCCTTGTGCCAATAGATCAAACAGTATTTGTTAAATAGAATGCTAATAGGATAATACCACAGCAATTTGATACAAGTGCATGGCTTTGATGGTGTTACAAATGGTCAAAATACTTTGAGGGTTAACTGGTTAACTTGAACAATTAATTACTTAAATATGGCAACTTTTATTTACCAAACTTTAAACTAGGCGGACTGTCATCTAGAGAATAGATGTTTCAAGCTTAAACCCACCCATAGCATTTTATCACGACCTCAGCTATCGATTATCAATAAAGCACTGAATGTCATCTAAAGCAACATCTCTTAATCGGTGGCCGCAGCCCACTGGTTGGCTCTGAAGTGCATTCCTGCGAGCTGCGAAATAGGCTGGAAGATTCTAAAAATAGGTCGCCTTCGTTTCTGTCAAGATTTATAAAATATTTCATCTCAATTCTCATCCAATACAATTGAATTTTAGTAGGATAAATTGCTTAGTGTTGAAATTTGTCCTGTATGGTGAAGTTATAAGTATGAGTGGAACTTAACCCTTTACCCTTTATGTGGGTAGTTATGTATATTTTCCACGCTTAGCTTGTCAACATGAAATCTTTAAATTAGAATAATGGATACTTTTCATACTAAGTGTACTGAAGTTTCATATAATGGCAAAAACAATGCTTTTTGGTGGAGGTCATATGCGTTTTGAATTCACCAGTTGTGAAAAACCAAACTCTTGTAAACATAATATCTTAATATTGAGAAGATGGATACTTTTTATATTTAGTAAACAGCTTTTCATGTAAAACGAAAGCCTCATCAGGTTGAGTGGAGGTCAAAGGTCATCTAAGGTAACCATCAATGAAACTACGACAAACTTGGAAACTGCATGAAAACACGATATATCAAGTAGAGTTACGGGTAGGGATATCATATCTACCGTTTAGGTGCCTCATATAAAGTGAGAGAACCCTTTTGCTTTTCATGGAACTCACCAAAGTTTAAAAGATGAAAACCTCTTGAAAACGATATCTAGTGAAGGAAAATCTTGCTGGTATAAAAAGATATTATTAAATGCTTTACACTGAGCTGAAGGGGGCTTTTGTCGTCGACTTGAAAAGGCCATTTGAGGTCCTTGTAAGTCAAATTGAGTAAACATCGTAAACACGATATCTCGGAAAGGATAAGTTTGATTGATCTTGTAACTTATCAAGTGAATGTCCCACATTAAGGTAAAGAACGACGTGGTTTTTGGCGGTTTGGTCATCGAAGGTCAATTTAAGGAACTTCCATAAACACGCTAGCTCAAGGAGTATCACTTTGAGGGATCGCATGCTTTGCATGAAGATGCTCCACATTGAGTTAAAGAATTGTGTAGTATTTATTATACTTGGGTAAATTTTGTGAGCGTACTATACGTTGGATTCTGTAAATGGTATATTGCAAGGCCTTTCATTCTACCATCGTCCGGCTGTGCACAGCAAGGGCCAGAATGAAAGAACATGTTGTGTGTTATATTTCCGGCAAGGAATCATAGAACGGGCTTTCTGGCTTAGTACGGTATGTGATGAAAGGTGGCCATCTGGTTATTTCAACAATTAAAAGTAGCCTATTGTAACAAGTGGTTGGGAAACGTATATGTTTTTAGGCTTGTATACAAACAAAATTATGTACAGTCGTTACAAAATTACATCATATCCGTTCAAGGGCGGATCCAGCTTCTAGCTCATGGGGGAGCAGTTTGAAAAGGGGGCGCCAGCAAGTGGAAGTTTTACTTAATTTCTTAGGACACAGGAGGGGGGCATTTTCTTGTATTTGGGGCCCATGGTTGGTCATGGAGGCAACTGCTACAAGTTGCCCTAAGGATCCGCCCTTGTATTCGTTAATAATCATGTACACTTTTTCGGTTTGTTTAAACATAATAATTGTGAAATGTTGTGCTTTGTTAATAATCTTTTATAAATCTTGTTTATTTCTATCTCATAATTACTTTCCAGCTGATATAAAGATTAGTGGAAGGTATTGGTACTTTCCAAGTATTCGACCTTGAAAAGTTTTAAGAATAGTGGACTCTGTGGGGAATATCAATTTTAGAGCTGTTCCTCGAATGAAAGTTGAAAATAAAACAAAGGGGAACATTAAAAATACCTTCAGTCCTTTCTTTTACGTTACGAATTAGTACATTTAGTTATGCTAGCTAGCTATGCCATTTTCATGTAAGCATATCTTTCAGTGTGCGCACTCAAGACGACTGTGAATAGCGGACGTCGGGAAATACAATTCCCTTTATTTATCATTTAATTTACACATAACTGTTTTTGCAGAGTGACAAAATAATTCTGCAAAGCTTAAACATAAGCATGGCTCTATCCCACATTGAGTCGACAGTGAAGTGAAGCGTCTTTAATATTTTTATGTACGGATTAAACCAAAAGATTTGAAATTTCCGCCTCAAGATGACATTAGACAAATATACCATAGAGGCCTTTGGGTTCAAAAAGGAATAGTTTTAGTTGGATGTAGCTGCAAAGTGTAGTATGAAGTTAGCACTTGTAATTCAGGGCCCATAAAACTACTGTGAACTAGTTGGTTGAAGTGTTAATATTGAAAAGTCAAGGACTTTGAGTGCTTTATAATTCTTTATCAAAAACATACCCAGTAGAAGAATCTAGGAGGTATTATCAAAGGTGGAGAAAACTTGAAGTGTTCCTGAAGTCTAAAATTATAAACATATATATTTTAGAGATTGGAAAATTCATCCAACTCCCGTTTAAATAGCTTGTTCCGTTGCTGAGATATAAAATGTTTAAGTTTATTCACTTAATTTGAAAAAGTCCATTGCGCAATAACTTTTGATGTCCTTTTTGTACAACTCACATTACCTGTTTTTGTTTTCTTTTGAAATTGAAATATTTATATGACCTTGAAAACCTTCCTGTTTTCTTGCATTGCAATTGTATAGAGAGGTCTTGTAAAGTTGATTCCCCCATGACAGTAAGAAAGTGATCACATCTTGGCACAGGGTGCACTAGCTTTCGAAAACGCAAAGAAAAGCAAAGACAGTAATTTGATCAGTACAAGAATGTCATCACAAATTATTGCACAATCTATTATATTAAATTAAGTGACTAATCTTCAACATTTTATATGTCAACTCAGAAATATCCTATGAAGATGGGATCTGGACCATTTGGACTCATGTTTCAAGCTTTGTAACATATATTCTTGAAATTTAGGTACACTTTAAAATGTAATAGCACATGTAACGACTATTACTATTTACAAGGTCCGCCCCTTTGAGGTTTTAAAACAACAACCCTTTTTTAATTTGAAATTTACCTATGACTATCGAAATTACGCTACGACAATGCAGCCATTAATGAAATAAAGGAAAAGAAGTTCCACTTTTATATATAGCTCAACCATACTAGACAAGTTTCAACTGCTAGCAACGCATTTCAACTAAACGTCCACCTTTGTCAGATGGTATTTGATATAAACTTCATTAGACAACATTGAAAGAAATAAAGACATCCAAATTTTCCGGCCAACTTCGCAGACCACTAGCAGCCCACCTATTGAGGGACGCTGGACTAGCTCATATGCGGTCCGTATGTCCCGCTTACATTGTGCAAGGGAAACATCTTCAGGGGTCAACTTACAGTACTTCAAGATGACTGCATCCCATCAGTAATTTCGCAGGAAGCTCTTTCAAAGAGGGAGTAGCTCCCAAGTTCCTGGAATGAATGATATTTTAACGGTAAACAATAACTTATTTTTCAGTTAACATCAATTTATTTTCGGTTCTGTTACATGTAGAAATCTTGCTTTCTTTCTCTTTGCGGGTTGTAATAATTATGACCAAGTTTGTTCTAGATTGAGCAAACAATTCTTAGAAGGAGGAGGTGGGGTGGGGAGGAGCATTTCCATAAGTTCTGTTCTTTCCAGTAAACTTAAACACATAACCTTTTGCCACTTATCTCTGGATGAAAAATCATAACTATCTGGAACTAGTAAAAGTTGGATAAAGTCCCATAAAGTGCAAACATTTGCACAGGTCAAACACAAGGTTACATAAGGCTTCCTCAAACTGTTATTAATAACTTATCCTTTTGAGACATAATTGTCAAAAATGAAGAAAAATTTGTTTGTAAAAGAGTACTTACAGATCTGTCAAAGCGCCGCAATTACTTGAAAATGCAAGATCTTCTATAACACTCAGAAAGCGATTTCCACTAAAAGATCTGCAAATAGGCAGATAATCGAAACAAGTTTTGAGGATACTGGTGATTTTAGGTCCCTCTTCAGTTACAAGAGAATTCAAAAATTTCTTATTGTATAACGACCACCTTGATTGTCCTCATCCCATATGGTTGAAATTCTTCCAGCAATATTGCAACTTATTTTTCAGCCAATTTCAAAGCTCACTGAGCATCTTCAGGAAGCAATTTTGTTGTTTAAGGGCAGTCCTCTATAGGATGGTGCTAGCTTATGTCCAAGTTTGCACATTCCAACCAGGGAGGTGTTACCTTGACAGGAGACACATCTTCAATCCTTTCTTTGAACTGTGCTAGTTGCCGACTGTATTTCCCTCTTTGTAGTAATCTTCCATATATAATAGGCTGAAGGGTACTTAAGAAACTAAACACAAAGGTTCACGTCGTCTGCTAAATCTTGAAGAGCGGCACATGAATATTTGCCCATTTATTTTACATTGCCAGTCGTTCAAGTTGCAAATTAATTTGCGCCTTTATGGCGCGTTGTGCCACTTTCAAAAATACTCCATTGTCATCCAGTGTTACATTTTGAACACGAATACATCACCTTCAGGTTGCGAAATAATGCGCAAATTGATGAAAAATAAACAGTAACTTATAGCCTCATACCTCTTTTTTTGCATTTGCAAATAGCATAAGCAGTGTTTTCACCACAAGGATCTTTAGGCTTAGTAGCGACAAACAGTCGTTTTGAATTTTAAAACATTGGTGCTCACTAGGCTGTCGGTAACTTGCTAAACATCACACCATTGTTCCTGATAATCTTATTGTGAGCGTAGTAGAGTCGTTAACAAAGGTTGACTGGGACAGGCAGTAGTACTAATTGTAAGTATTTGACAAAAGAACTGAAGGTTCTGAAGTCCTATGATCTGTCATTAAATGATTATCTCCTCTCTCTTAATTGGATCAAACAGGATTAGAATAAATTACTTTTTAGTTGGATCTCCTGTCAAGGTAACACCTCCCTGGTCAGACTGGTAAGCCTATAAACTGTGTTTCACTTCAAATGAATAAGGTTTCCCCCGTTTGGGAGAATTATGGTTTTTTCCCGTAAGGGAGGTCTTTCGTACAGTTTGTGAAATGATAATGTTCCCCAAAAAGGTATATTTAATTGTATTTGCAATCTTAGTATGACAAAAACTATTGGACCTACAAAATAGTTCTGCTTACTCAGATAAATTTTCGACGATACTGTTGAACATTTAATTAATACAAAAAGCAAGCTCCTGTTTTTCAAAGGGCACGTTTACCAAAACAAGGACAAGACAAAACTTCGAGGAGGGAGAAGGGGGTTATGCACCATTATTGATCTTTTATAATTTTAGTATATACCTTTCACACTTTATGCGAACTTAATTGAAATTTATATACATGTTATTGTGGACAACAGTTGAATGCAAACAGAGCTAGCTAACTTTAGTCACTTGAGCCGCCTGTAATGCAGGCGCAGATCCAGAAATTTCGAGGGGGGGGGGGCCGAGATGGAAAATCTCATGTGCACCGAAGGTGCACCACGAGCGCGAAGCGCGAGTTCCTACGCGTGGGGTCCAGGGGCCCTCGTTAGGGCCCCCGGCGGGGTCCAGGGGCGGAGCCCCGGTGGGGGTCCACGGGGCGAAGCCCCCCTAAGCTCTCGCAATGTTGCATTTTAAGAGCACAGAAATCGGCTCCAGTTCTTATGTCAGTGAGATTTTATACCTTTTCATGTTGCAGGGAATTTGATGTGTATGGCTCAGTATAAGTAACTATATGTACCTGCAGAGTTCCGGAGAATCTAAGTTATCTTAAAACTTACACGCCAACATTATGAGCCCGTGTCGGTAACTTGAAATAATTTTTGCCATAATGAGTGTTTTATATTCGTTATACCGTATTCGGGTATAGGACGTCAGATGAAACAATTGCGCGCGAAGCGCGCCGAAAATTTGAATTTACATTTAAAACCATTGCGATGACTAACGGTGTCAATTCCCCTTATATGTGTCTATCAATTAGAAGGTGGGCTCGATACTAAGTTTTCAGTTCTCATAAGAAGAGGAGGGTGAAAAAATGAATATCAGTTGCTTTACATCCTTACAATGCTGGCTCCTCTGAAATCACGTTTATGCACACGAATAATTGGCTTATGGTAGAACCCCACCGATGAGTAATGCGAATACGTTCGGGACCTTATTGATAGTAAAGGGAGCAATTCAAGGCTAAAAGTGCGCAGATCAAGCGAAAATCAAGAAATATTGAGAAGACATTGCAAAAATCGTGAAAGATTTCAAATGATCTTTGGTAAAAAGTGATAAAAATAAATCCATCACTCAATAAAAACGTACCTCTCTCCGTAAGCGTAAACATTGCGCGCGAAGCGCGCCGAAAATTTTCGGTATAGAGCCTCCCGGGAGCTCTGCATTAATTGTACACTGAAAAGGGGGACCAACAGGACTCTCACAACCTGACATCCATATGGGAGGAGAGATGATATATCACCTTCTTTATCTGTTCATGGATTTCTGAAGGGTATACCCTTTAGAAATCTATGACCGATGGTGCCGGCGGGAGTTGGTGATTGGGGGAACCGCAGATAACTGCTAAACCATGCCTTTTTAGGCAGTGGGATTTTGTATACGCTATATACAAGAGTGGGAGAGCCTTTTCTTGTTAGTACATGAGAGTGCAATCCCAGGAAGGGGTTTTCCCTCCCCTTTGAGAAATTTTTGTTAATTTTAGAGGACCTATATGCAAACTTATGATAGTTTGAGAACAGTTTTGTGAAAGAAAATGTTTAGAACAAATAAACCAATCATCAAAAACACATCTCACCCTCCACAGAAATCTGTAGCTTAAACGAATTTTGGGACCATTTTAAAAATTTTCAATAATGAATCGGGGAGGGGGTCACACGCCACCCATTGCCCACTGTGCCGACGCCATTTTCTGTTGCTTAAAAGCCCTTTGAGTTCATTTTTAAACTTTTCAGACAGTTATGAAATCGAATAGAGTATGCACTCCGCTTGTTTGCCTGCAACAGCTGGTGCCACTGTGCACAACAGCACGTCACCTGACAGCTTGTCTTCTGTATTCATTCTGCAAGGTCTGTATGGCGAAAACTTTGCCTCTCAATCCCTCTAGATTATAAAAAATTTCACTCTTTAACACAAAATTGTTACTAAATTTCAGTGCAGCTAGCCGGGCCCATACTGCATATGTCACGATGTTTATTTATTTAGATCTTTAGTCAGGGATCATTACTCAGCTATTCACCTGTTTTCGAACATTGTAGCTCTCCTTTCGTCGCCAACCACTTTGAAAGATATTTAAAGAGATAATCCAGCTATAGCTCCACCCAACCCCTACAGAAATATACACTTTGAATACGTTCTTTGACACTTTTATTCATTTTTTGCTCTTAATTTTTCTTTCTCCTTTTCTTTTTTTCTTTTTTTCCTTTTTTCTCCTTTCGTTTTTTTTTTCGTGGCGGGGGGGGGGGGGCCCAGGCCCCCCAGCCCCCCTGGATCCGCGCCTGTGTAATGTATGTCTAAAACTGAAACAAATGTACGTCACGACTTGGTAGGTGGTAGCTAATTAACTCCTTTAATGTCCGTATAAGTAAAAGGATTCTTGAATGAAAAGCATTGAAAACTCACAACTTATTCAAATTAGGAAACATCTGTAGGCTGTTTTTCCGAATAACACGAATATCGTTGGTAGTTAGTTCTCTATTGTCAAAAACATAGTGCAATAACCATTAATTAAAATCATCAAAATATTAGAGAATGTGCTCCTCAAAACACAACAAAGTCGGCACTATGATGGATTCATGATTTAATGAACAAATGAGAGATACATTTTGGTGGTTAACACACTTACAGTGGGCAATGGCAAAGAGAATGTTAACAAATTAAATCTTACATGTATAAGACTTTATTTGCTAAAATTCATCCCCGTAGATAAGTAAGCGATAGAACTTTGAAGAGCAAAAGTCGGTTAAAGTTTGGTGAAAATATCGATGGTAATATCAGAATTAAAATGCCATGCAGCAATGGATACTTCCAAAAAGCAACATAATTCAAATTTCTTAAGTTTCGTGGTCTCCCACGTCATGATGTGTTTTTCCACTTGGATTGCCCGATAAAACATATCATCAAAAATAGCTGAAATTTTTCCTGGAGTTCTTTTACAATGAAATTTTGTTGGATGAATATTTTGAATGCAGTGAATTACAATACCACAATTTTCCCCTAACACCTTACATGAGCCGGTTCCTGGGATACAAATAACAGATAATTATGTTATATCATCTTCGGTTAATATCTTCATGCTGTCCATACTATATTAACACACACCCAATGCTTGTTGCAACTTGCATGCCTTAGCGGCCAGTTCAACACTTGAAATATTTCAGACTGCACATATTGCTGTGTAAATTAACAAGACGCAATTAATGCTGAATTAAAAGGATGTTGAAAATTTCAAAACATTCACATTGAAATCCAGATTTGTATGTCTAGTACATATGATATTCCAATGAGAACATTCTACATTGTAAGGAACTGATCACAGATAAAAGAAACTTAAACAGCAAAACATAAAACATAGTAACTAACTTACAAGCATGAAAACTGGACCTAGGAACAGGTTTTTGCTTTAAAAAGCTCAAGGGCTTCAAATAGATAGGGTGTTTTGCAAAGCAAATGAAAATAATGATAGATCAAACGCAACTCTAAATTTGGACGATAGAAGTACAAAACATTGGTAGAGAGCTAACCAAATTGTAAAAATGAATTAGTTAACGAAGAAGAACATTTCAAGAAGTAATCAATCATTGAAAAGAACTTTAAAGGTAGTATCTGAAAGATTCTAGCAATGCCAAAGGTCATAGGTGTAGGAAGCGGAGGGGCTGGGATTTAGCCCCCAGTCAAAATTGTGGTGGGGTGGAAGGACTTCCGCCCCCTCAATGCAAGGATGAGAACACTTATCTGTTTTGTTTGTAAACAATCTCAAAAATATGCAGTGATTTTTCTCAAACTTAGCCTAATATAATGCACCAGATTGCATCTAAAAAGCCTCAAATATTGAAAACTTTGAGAGAAGCCCCTCCCCTTAGACCCCTCCACAGGACGCCGGTCGGAAACACCATTCAGCTCCCCAGTCTCAAACAGGTTCCTACACCTATGCCAAAGGTTATAGGCTATTGAAAAATATAAGGAAATGAGACTTGCAGGATTTTAAGCTGTGAGCAGTTTCTGGATCCTGGATTCGGAACTTCTCTAATGCGATTGCCTACAAGATATCTGAAACAATGACATTGCACAACAATAGGCTAAATGTTCAAGAATTCTTTCAAGAAAATGATGTGAAGAATAATCATTAATCTTTGGTATAATGAGCTATCTCATGTAATCCCCTCTGAAGGTTTTATAATACTTGGGGCTGGAGCATTATATCTGAGATTGGACGGCTGAACTATTCAAAGTCTTGGAATTTTCCGGGGCAATTTTTAATGTTTTAATATAAAGAAAACCTTCAAACTGAAAAGTATTTGGGATGTTTACCCCAAACCACCACGCATCTTTGAACCGAATACACTTTAAAACAATGGGCCCCAATCAGAGTTAGTGTGCCCCGTCACTCTGGTTCATGAATGGCCTATTTTGATCATGTGACGATATTCTTGTTAGTGAATTGTCAAATTCAAGGATAATTTCTCCTTTCTTTACCTATTTTTTGTATTAGTTATGTTTAAAACGTCTTCAGAGGTGCTTTTAATGCAATAAGAGGAGATTTGCAAGAATTTGCTGATTTTCCAAAGCAAATTTTGGGACGACTGCCTACTGTCTATAAAGACGTATCAGAAGGAGAAGAAAAACTTACACTTCTGCAAGCTCGTCACAGTGTGCAAAAAATAAATCAGCATTGTTCATGAGGTTGTAGCTTGCTTTACTGAAAGAAGGAAAGTGCTCTCATAAATGATAAAATACACAAAAATATTTTCCTCTTTCAACTCTGTGAAATACATAAACGTTATTTCAATGACCCTAAGCCGTGCTTGATACGTGTACATAATGTGGTGTACAGTGCAGTAGTTGCACATAAATTGTTTCGTTAATAGGACTTTACTATACAGTTACGTGTTCCCTATTAAAAAGTGAGTGAAAATGCCAAGGCGAAAAAATTTCAACGTATATTTTCCCCTAAGGGGGAAATCAGGGGAATTAGGCAAATACATATACATATATGTATGAGAAACGTATGAAGGAGTGATTCATTGCTATATTGAGTTGACGCACAGGGACCATAGGCCATTTTACCTCCAACATAGGCAATATAGCATTGATCCACTCATTCATATCTAATTGATAAATACATATATATGTATTTATCAAATAGATGTACACGTTTTCTCCAAGTAAACACAAGAAAACATGAAAATATGTGGAGTGCATTTCAAGATCAACTGATTTATTTATGTTCATGAATTTCGACACCTTCATGGTGTCTTTGTCAACTGTATAATAAATTGAATACAAACATCCGACAATGAAACTGCGCTTTGGATAGGCAAAGCGTCTACTTAGTTGAGCTTTTACTGTACTGCGCGTTCTTGACATGGGTGTATGATATAAACGCATTGTAACAGAATACGTAGACTCCGTCAATGGGGCTGCCCGTCAGAGTGAAATTCTGCAAAGTGAAATTCTACAGAGGGCGCCCTGACATGGGTCCTATCAGTCGCGCGAAACGCAAGCGCAACCTCGAAGTTTGTAAACAAAACATTACTTAGGCCTAGTATTGTCATCTATGTACTCTCTGTTAAGTTATTGATGTAGCTGAATAACAGCTCCCTGGTTGTAGTACGCTGCAACATATTGTTCCTGGACAGTACCTAAAGTTAAAACAAGAGATAACAGTCAGGAAGGTTAAAAATGCCCAGAAGAAAAGAATTACAGCCGTAGTAATTATAGTTCATACAACGTTCAGGCACACTGTTATGACACAATGGGCCTAACGTTAGGCCTAGTGCGTAGCTAACCAGGGAGCTGTTATGAAAGGAGATAAAGCTCTTGCCCCTTCTTTGAAACTATCAGGCTTGACGATAATAAGCTCTGGATTCTGTAGCTTTTGAAAATTTGGGACCACTTAAAAGGGATTAGGACGTTACGACAATAGTTCTTGTCGTCTGCTAAATCTCAAACAGCTCTTGGCATGATTTCTTCCATTCCCATAATATTGCCAGTCATCAAAGAACAGCTCCCTGAGCTAACTCGCTACAGCCCGAGTCAAAAATAGGTCGCTAGCCCCTTAGTTGTAATAACTTAAGCTAGCTTTTAACGTTGCCCCAAGGATATCTAGCCTATGGCGAAAAGATTATTATATATTCTGGCGACAAGTTGGTGGGCCATATGTTTTCAGTTTAGTCTCTTCGTATTTTTAAAAGTAATAATCATGTTCTAGTGTTAGGCCTACACGGACTGCATTGGTAGTGTAGGGCTCTTCCTACCCTTTATAAAGGAATGGCCTAGACCTAGGCTTAGAGCTATTTAGCTCTTCCACTACGTATACAAGTATCCAGTACGTATACAAGTACAACCCTGACAGTCTGGTCTGGAAGGCCATCTATCCAAGACGGCTTATTTACATAAGGCCAACGTTGGAAAATGGGTCTGATTTAGGTTGGACTTACTTTGATTAGTCTCGTGTTTTTTGAGGATCATGTGCTTTAAGGTTTAAGGTTGGTCAGTCTCCTTTTGAAGCGGGGGGGGGGGGGGCTGATCATCGAAGGGGCCTAATATAAGTTCAAGAAAGTAAAACCCTATCATCCCAGTTTAAGGCCGCCCTAAAAGCCCACAGCATAAAACGTGCGGGGTCTAAGGCCCCGTAGCCCCCTTCTCTGCGGTCCCTGAAGGAAGGGGAGTGGCTATTAGAGGGAGGTGTGTCTACCATGTCATGAGCTGTGACAGGTGTATCCGGGCAGGTTTTGGCATGGGGTCTCAGGTCAATCTATGCCTAATCGTAGGGCAAGTTAATCCCAGGTGTGCATGCTCTGTCGGGTACCCCCCCCCCCAAAGTTCTCGGGTATTTATAAGATTGTGGGCTTAGGAATGAAGTATTCAAGTTTCAGATTTCTTCTAATGGCTTTTGGTGTGACAGAATAGATTACAAAAGTCACAAGTGGACCTTCTTTTTTTCAAGATAGCCTAACTCTGACTTGCTGCCGGTCGATTTGATAATGCACCAAGCTTGTGGGTAGGAAAAAAGGGGATTTGTTACAATTATTCTGTCCATTCAATGGCATAACCAAATTTTTTAACCCAGGAGGAAGTCGAGAGGCGAAGGGTTACATCAAGGGAAGGATCCACCTGCAGTTAGCATGTCACAATGCTTTTGTCTAGTCCATAACCTCATGGAGGTTGGGAAAAGTTGTCCGACTGGAGACTCCAGTCTCCCTACCCCAGCTGATGATGACACTGTATCTATCAACTTACAATTTAGATGGTGAAAGGGTTTAGTAATCCAGCTGTCCCCCTCCCTCATTTATTATTGAACCTATACTGTACAACAGATGGCAGTATGAAAATGGGTATGCATTCTCTGTGCTGATTACTCCCCATCAGATATCCCCCTCCAAAAAATTCTCACCTGACCAATACCCCTTACCCTAAACTCTTATCCAGAGGGGATGCTTCTTGAGGACATAATTTGTGGTGGGAGCTGGCTGGTTAGTGGTCACCTGCCCCTTACTGCAGTTGAGTGGGATTGACTGAATGTTCAGTAAAATAGTAGGACGAAGTAAACCCCAAATGTTGTTGAAAAAACCAGTAAAAAAAATCTGTGGAAATAGGACAAAATAAAAGTGTTATTTTAAGGCAATTCTTGTTAATGTATTCAAACTGATGGCAACAGTCGCAGTTGCCCGTGGAAACAAGCACAATAATACCATACTTTCCCATTTAGTTTCTCTACAGAAGAAAAAAGATGATCTTATACTGTATGTATATAAAAAAATTCACTTTTCTGTTATATTGTAGCAATCTTCAGATGTATTTCCCGATACTCACAATATTGTACAATACAGAGTCACCCTCCCACATAAACACATAGTCAAAAGATATGCCACATTGCACTTTTTGTCTTAAAGGTCCAGCGACATGAAAATGACATAGTTGGATATTTGTTGTAAAAATTATTAAAACCCTACAAAATAGTCACAAATCCCATCAAAATTCATCAAAAAATTCTATTTCACACTTTTATCATGAATACATATGAGCTAAATATGCAAAATTATGATGTCTAGAGAGGAAATGACCAAATATGGCTAATTATCCTATGTTTTTTCAACCTTCATTTCAAGAGCAGTTGAAACATAAGTGTATCCTGAGGAATTTATTTTGAAAGTTAAAATTGTTTCCTTGAAAAATATCACTATCACTCACCAAATTGTAAACTATATGATGCGTCACTAAGAGATAATTAGTTAAGGGTTAACAAAAGAAATGCCAACCCTCTGCAACACTACACATTATTATTTTTGCATAGGCAATGAGTAACTTCAGAAACGTTCACACTTTAAACACTTATATCTTGAGAATCTTAAAAGATACTGAAAAAAACTTCAGCTGATCTTTCCTTTGGAAGTCTTACCCTTTAACTGTCCAGTCAAATCAGGCCTTTTTCCCTGCATGTTACCAGAACTTTAAGATCCCAAGGATACTACACTATGTACCTGTGAGAGGTCCTTTGGAAAGGCAAGTAAGAATTTTGTCTCTTCAATATCAACTGCCTCTTCACTACAAAATGTATAAATGTTACCTCAAATTAATTCATAGTTCCTTAGTAACCAAACGTCTTCCTGGTTGTCCAGGTCATGTACACTACTTCATGTCAGATAGTGTTATTCAGTTAAGCCAAAAGGTTCATGGTTCAAGGACTGAACTTGCGATTGAAATACTGGGACTGTGGTACTTCTGCAATTATCTCTTGTCTTGTGAGCAATCATCATAAAAAACAAGGAATTATTTAGAGTTGAGATTTCAGGTAGCAGATTCGACAAATATTTGGGGTGTTAAGCCCAAAACTGGTAAATAGGAAGGGTTATGCATACAAAAAAGGTGCTATACGTCTTTGCCTTTGTGTAGCAATTTGGCCAACTTAAAACTGCGATGCGAAGCTCCAAATTTCAAACGGAACTCTCCAAAACTTGCTTTCCAGATTTTTAAAGTCAGCAATTAACACGATTTAGTACACACAATACCCGCCCCTGCAGTTTCATCTTTATGTAGAGAAGATCTTCAGAAAAACATATGCTTGCCGTAAGTGTGGGGTTCCTGCCTAAAACAATTAATAGTGAACAAGTTATCCAAGACAAACAAAAACACCTTGGGATGGAATGTCTTTTGACATGATGAGCTTCATGCAACACTAACTGTGGCTTCACTTATTGCAGCTATTTGGTTGATCAACAAGAATTTCATCCATTAACACACATGAAAGTATCGTCAGAACTTCCACGTAGTTTAGCAGAAGACTAATAAGCATTGCATAGTTAAGTTTATTGTAACCTGTACTACAGTACTACCCCAAAAAATGTGACTTATTCTTTAATGTAAAGGTTCTGTACATCCAGGTGCAGGACAACGGCTTGGGCCAGCTTCGTTGTATACAGCACTCAAATCTGCTGCTCTTGAAGTTCAATGACGTTACAGTATACCGTACCGTAGTAACTCTAACACACTAGCCACCTATAAAAGTAAACAACAGTACAGTATATATGAGAGTAAAGATAGTACAGTTTTACCTCTGTTACTGTAAGGCAAGGCCGATGCCTACTTTTCTTTGTTTAAATTAGAAATATGTCAGACTTCAGACACACTGGGAAAGAGGCAGCAACAGAGGGGATGGAGGAGTAGATTGGGGTGGGAAAAGGAAGAGAGGGACACCAACATACATTAAACAATGGGATCAAACAGCTGTTGATACGGTCCCCTGAGGTCTAACCCTTCTATCCTTTATGTTGGCTCAATCCAGCCTAGTCATTGAAATATCGTCCCAAAACAGGTATATCCTCCCTGACATGGGGATGGAAAGATACATGGTGCCCACTCCCGGGCTACCATGGTGCCCATCATTATATCATGTAAAAGCCTAGTAGTGTGCTGTACGTTGGTACACCCTCACACATCTTTCTATGACAGGTTTATGCTGTCATAGTAACTAATCACAAGTAGGACTACCCACTGCATTGTTTCTCTAAATTCTCTTATGGGGCAGCACACTTTGTGACTTCAACTGCGTGATCCAATGTTTATACACAGGCATGTTGCCTGGTTGTTACAAGCCTATCATTATATAAATATTAATATTATGGTACAATTATAGAATGCAGGTCCACTGTTAATTTCTTCACAGCGTTCGGATTCGCGGATTCAACTTGGTGGCAGGGGCGGAGCTAGGATGAAATTTTTAGGGGAAGCCTAGGTATCAAATGGGGTTCACGGCATAGATCGCCGCCCTTGATTATTACACATTTTATTAGGAAACGCACAATTTTGGGGGGCCTGGCAAACATCTGGGGGGCCAGCCCCCATCCCGTAGCTACGCGCCTGCTTGATGGTGATATCAGATCGGCGAATCCGAGATTCCTTTACTGGACTTTGAAATATTCTTGGTCTTTTAATCCAATGTGCTGTGTGCCGTTCTCAAATAACTCATTGTGGAATTACTCCTAGGTGGTAAAATTACAGAATTCAGGTCCACTGTAATTTCTTCATAGTATCCGGATGAACAAATTCGATCTCACTATCAAGATCGTATCTACGAATGTGCGAATCCACTCCGAGATTCCTTTACTGGACTTTGAAATATTATTGTCTTTAACCCAATGTCTTGTATATCGTTCTCAAATAGCTCAGGGTGTGAAAGCAAGATCGTGTCCACGAATCTACGAATCCACTCCAAGAATATTGCCACATGTGGCCCTGCATTCTATAATTACTCCAATATTATAACTTAGGCGTCTGAAGTGGGGGCGCCTCAAAATGTAAGCCTTCAAGTATGCATCCCCCACGTATTACCGAGAACGAAAACCCCAAGTTGGTGTTCCTTATGTAAAAAATATCAAGAATTGGAATTTTCAGTAATTTTCCTCAACAATACTGTATGTAGCACCAAATTGCATTTAAGGCCCCTCAATATTCAAGCATCTCCCATTGGGGGAGAAAGGGAAACCAAACAACATTCAACCCTTCCCCCTGAGAGCTTCCTTGGTTTCTTTGTGTTCTAAGGCACTAAAAACTAGACCAATATTGCCAATACACAAACAGTAACTACTATTACCAGATGGTGCTAGCCTAATGTTAATTGTTTAGAGGCTATGCTCAATTACCATAGTGTGCTGTACAATAAGCTGAGGACTGGAAGTGGTCTCTGCAGACAACAGAGTGACTTGGTGTGCTAAATTTTCTGTGATAAGCCCTTTTGTGTGATGAACCCTTTTGTTTGCGACGACACACCAATGTTTTTAAGTAAATAAAGGAAGGCAGCTGAATCGAGTAAGTCCGTACGCTTGCCGTAGGAACACGGGTGTAATATATACAGTACAGCTTGTATTAACAGTTATATGCACCCTCGAAGAAGATCGGATGACGCCATATCAATAAAGCTGAGTTGCACATGGAAGCCATCTTTGACTAGTGTCGTTTGTCGAGTCCACACAAATGTGTGACAGATTTGGCGACGAGAATCGGATTTTGGCGACAAATTTCAGTCATACAGTTTCCCCAAGTACCCAGGAGCATTTTTCAGTAAAGATGGCAGCAACGATAGGCCAGATAGGCGAATACATTGAAGGAAAAGAAAATGTTCAGCGTTACCTTGAATGTTTTGACCAATTCTTTACCGAAAATAACGTAGGAAATGATCGCGCTGTAAGCGTATTCCTAACTGTGATAGTCCCAACAGCCTACGCTGTGTTTAAGTAATTGTCACCGGCAAAGCCTAGTGACAAGAACATAGACACCTTGAAACAGTTGCTAAAAGATCACTACTCACCGAAACCTTTGAAGATCGCTGAACACTTCAAGTTCCATAAGCGAGACCAAAAAGACGGAGAGAGTATCTTAGGGAGTATCATGTTGAACTCAAGAGACTGGCAGCAACATGTGAGTATGGTGATTTTTAGAGCAAGCCCTGAGGGACCGTTTGGTTTGTGGCAGTCGGGATCAAAATGTACAGAGGAAACTTCTCTCAGTTTCGGGATTAACCCTCATAAAAGCTGTAGAGACAGCCGTTGCGATGGAATTGGCAACAAAACATTCTCAAGAATTTCAAGAACATCCCGGCAGGTTAACAAAGTCAAAAGTAGGAGCCTGACGTTAATAATCAAAACAAAAGATTTCATAAAGGACCATAAACGTATTACCGTTGTCTTGATTCCAGCCATAAACCGGATCAATATCCATTTAGGAAACAATCTTGTTTTCATTGCAAGAAGGTAGGACATATTGCGAAAGCCTGTCGTAAGAAATCTAAACAAAGAGACAAGCAAAGCAGAGATCAGCAGGCCAAAGTTGTAGACAATGGGCATGAATCTGAAAAGTAGATTTTTGACATTTACATCTTGAATACCGCCAGAAGCTCAAAATAGGGGAGTATTTTTGTTGATGTGGAAATTAGGAGTAAACCATTGCAACTGGAGTTGAATAATACGGGTGCTTCGGTATCAATTATCTCAGAGGAATGTACAAAAGCAACGTACAGCAACCATTGGAGCCTACAAAGGTGAAGCTCAGAACATACAACGGGGTCAACATTCCAGTCGTAGGCAAGATATTAGCACCAGTAACATATCTTAATAGTCACAACCAGCTTCCAGTTTACATCGTACCAGGAAATTATCCAGCTTTGTTAGACAGAGAATGGCTGAGCATTATTAAATTAGACTGGCCTAATATTTTTCATGTGAAAGCTGATCAAGATAGTACTCCCTGAGTCAAGGAATTCATTGACAGATTTCCAGAAGTATTTTCAGACCAGGTTGGACCAATTGAAGGATTTAAAGCAAATGTACATGTCAATGCTGATGCACAGCCAAAGTTTTTGAAATCTAGACCTGTGCCATATGTCATGCAGCAAAAGGTAGAAAAAGAGTTAAAACTTTTAGAGGCAGAAGGCATTATTGTAAAGGTAGACAAAAGTGATTGGGCTACACCACTTGTAATTGTACCCAAAGGAAATGATGATGTTCGTTTGTGCGAGGATTATAAGATCACAGTAAATAGAGAAATTAAAAATGCCAAGTGTAATCTTCCGACAGCAGATCTTTTTGCTACACTTGTAGGGGGAAAGAGTTTTACCAAGTAAGACCTTACCCAAGTCTACCAGCAATTAGAGTTAGATGAAAGATCTAAGCAGCTGTTAACTGTTAATACCCAACTAGGCCTGTTTCAGTTTAACAGGCTACCGTATGGGGTATCCACAGCCCCGGGTATTTTTCAAAACATTATGGAGCAAGTTTCCAGGGCAAAGAAGGGGTAGTATGCTACTCGGATGATATCTTAATAGCATCACTATCTATGGCTCATCGTAGGCAAGTGGTAGGTACTGCGTCGTTTGAAACGGTACCACATAAGGATAAAGCCATCAAAGTGTGTATGGTTTAAGTCCTCTGTAGTGTATTTGGGGCATAAAGTAGATGCAGATGGGTTACACCCAACACAGAATAAGGTAGATGACCTTTGAAATGCTCCAACCCACAGTAACGTCTCTGAACTGCAATCCTACTTAGGATTTTTAAATTACTATGGCAAGTTTCTGCCAAACTTGTCAACACTGCTGCACCCACTTCGTGAGTTTTTGTGTAAAAACGTTCCATGGATGTGGACAGAAGCATGTGATGTAACTTTCCAGCAAAGTAAACAACACTTATTGCAAAGTCAACTTTTAGTGCAGTATGATGTAAACAAAGAGCTCAGACTAGCTTGACAGACTAGCTTGACAGACTAGCTGTCATGCCTAATGGTGAAGAAAGGCCCATTGCCTTTGATTCTCGTACGTTATCGAAAAGTGAGAGAAATTATGCGCAAATCGAGCGTGAAGCGTTGTCATAATTTTCGGCGCCAAAAAGTTTCATAAATACTTATATGGCCGAATGTTTACCATAATCACGGATCACAAACCTCTCACAGCTATCTTAAATCCAAAGTCCCCCATACCCACATTAGCGGCAGCAAGAATGCAAAGATGGGCTCTGACTCTTTCAGGGTATAACTACAAGGTAGAATACCGACCATCCAGTGAACATGGGAATGCGGATGCATTGCCTAGGTTGCCATGTAACAAACTTTCAGAAGATTCATCACAGGAGGAAACAGTGTACTATTTTCCTTATATAAATGATCTTCCTGTTACAGTCAGGGATATCAGTAAAGCTACTAGAAAAGAACCTGTGTTGTCAAAGGTTTATGATTATGTGGCCCAGGGGTGGCCAAATTATGTAGATGAGGCTGAACTTCAACCATATTTTAGTAAAAGAAATGAATTATCGGTTGATAATGGATGCCTTTTATGGGGACTTCGTGTCATAATACCCACTGTGTGGAAACAAAAGTTGTTGAGTTCTTTACATGCAGAGCATTTGGGAATCTGTAGCATAAAGGGAGTTGCCTGCAGCTTCTTTTGGTGGCCAGGTTTGGATGGGGCTATCAAAGAGATGGTAAGAACATGTCATACGTGCATGTCAGTATACAAAAAAAAAACCGCCAGCCTTATCGTTGAAGACCTGGGAATGGCCTTCAAAGGTTTGGCAGCGCCTGCACATCGATTCTGGGGATTTAAAGGGTCAACAATTGTTTGTCTTGGTTGACAGTAGTTCAAAGTCGGAGGAGGTTATTCCAATGTTTAAGACCACAACTTCCAAGACCATAGAGGTCTTGCGCAATTTGTTTGCATCCTATGGATTACCAGAGGAAATAATATCCGATAACGGACCACAGTTTACTTCAAAAGAATTTGAAGATTTTGAGTTAAGTAATGGAATCCAACATTCTAGAGTGCCGCCGTATTATCCTGCATCAAAGGTGCAGCGGAACGTACGATTCAAACTGTTAAAAGTGCCTTGGTTAAGTTTAACCTAGACCCGTCAAAATCAGGCATGAGTCTAAAACATAAGTAGGCAAATTTTTTGTTGTTTATGTATAGGAATGTTCCACACAATACGACAGGACGAACACCAGCAGAGCTTTTTTTCAAACGACAGCCCAGAAATAGATTTTCCTTGTTAAAACCGCATCTGTCTAAGGAAATTAAGGAGAAACAGGAAAACCAAAAGGTTTATCATGATAAGGTAAGGAGTCAAGCGCGTTGTTTCTCATTGAATGAACGAGTAAGGGTCAAAAGTTATCTCAACCAGAAAGTCAAATGGTTGTGGGGCAGGATTGTTAAGGTTTGTGGCCCACGTTCCTATTATGTGCAAATGCAAGGGTCAGACAAAATCAGAAATCAGACATGCCCATATTGATCAGTTGTTACCGTTAAGTGAGGGTACGCCTGGTCATCCTGACACAGTTGTTGACACTTTACTTGAGTTTTGGACATCTGCTACAAATACTGCAGAAAGTAATAATAGTCAGGGGGAACCAAATTCACCACTGACAACCCCTTCTATTTCACGGGGCCCTAAGCACAGTACTACTGCTATAGATGTGGGAGACCAGGAGACTAAATTTGACTCCGTCCATTTCAGTTCGACTGCACCTCTTGCAGTAAGGCGATCACGCAGAACCATTGAACCCGGAAAGATCCTGGATTTGTAAATAGCATATATGTTTAACCTTTAATTACGGTATTGTAGTTTTTCTTGTTGTAATACCAGTTTGGTAACTTTGAAAAGAAAAGTCATGGAGAAGACTTAGAAGTGTTTATAACAGTCTTTGTTGTATGCATTCAAAAGTCAAATCATATAGGGTATATTATCAGGCTTCATTTAAGGAAGGAGGATGTGTAATATATACAGTACAGCTTGTATTAACAGTTATATGCACCCTCGAAAAAGATCGGATAACGTCATATCAATAAAGATGAGTTGCACATGGAAACCCTTTTTGACTAGTGTTATTTGCTGAGTCCACTCAAATATGTGACAACGTGGTTTATGAAAGCCATATGAGCCTATAACTATAAAGCCTATACTGTGCCACAGCTTCACAGGTAGTCCTGATGTTAATTTCTATAGTTTACACGTAGCCTATACTGTAGACAATACAAGGTGAGACACTTCGATCGCCGCTTTTTATATTAACACCAACTTCAGAAACAAAATTCTTAGTTCTAAACTTTGTCTTCAGTTTTTACTCTTTTCAAACACACACGAATGTTTTAGGAACCACTTCTAACTTCAGTAAGGTCGTTAACTGTTCCATTTGGACCAAACATCTCTTCGAGAAATTAATATTTCAAATTCTCAGCTGTTACTTCCGTACCAATCGCACGGAGGAAAACAAATTATTTTGCAATACTATGGACCCATATGAAAGCGCCCTCTGTCGGTCAGAAGAAAACGCCGGGCAGCGTAATTTTTTCCCACGAGGTTATGGGCATATCATGCCAGTGGGCCAATCAGCTTCTTGGAAATAGGCCAACACACCTAGTTCCAAAATGACAGCTTTTCTACCCTTTTCTTGTAATTCTGACACCGAATTGTAAAAGAACAGGCCAAATAACCCCAGCCCACATGACCCTAACCATGATTCTGAAACAAATTTGAAAAATTTTGAAAACCAAATTTGCCCATATCCGCGTGGGAAAAAATGAGGCCGCCGGGCAGCCCCATTGATTCGTTACCGTGACGTCAGCGCGTATACGACGGTTGCCATGTGTGTAATATGTAGCACTTCACTTTCACATGATTGGGCAATTGCCTTTAGTTTCTGCAGAATATGGAGTAACCACATTTTTGTGAGTTTAAGCTCATTCCCTAAAAGAAATTAATTAATCAAGACATACTCACAAATAACGTAAGGAAGGAGGCAGGAGGAATGATTCCTTAATTGAATTATTCTCAAATTTTCTGGAAAGAAAAGTTTATGAGTATCATTGCTGTTAATCAGCGTGATCAGAGTTAGTACGAAGTCTGCTGACCTAGTATTTGAGTCGTTTAGGGTCTTCCGATACTCGGTCAGCAATAAATGCCATTGCAAAAGTGGGCTACCTCGTCTTAAAAACATTTTTGACTTGTCTCCATTTTTGCAAAGTCACAAATAGTCCTCAATCATTGATGCGTATGGATCCTTCATACGTTCAAGAAATCTTCACTTTATGAATACTAACATTTATTGTCGAAAACATGTCCAATACAGTGATTTACCAGCAATCCTATTTTGTTTTTTCAACATTTTATGTAACGTAACATCAACACGTAATGATATAGAGGTGTCTGAATACCGAAACATCAACTCTATCGATGTTTTAAAACGAAACGTTTTGACGGACTTATCATATACTCTTTTTGTGATTAAGTTCTAAACATTTTTCAGGTCTGTGCTAAAAAAGGTAATCTTGTATGCCTGACGCTGCTAAAATAAGTACACAAACGATACTAAATGCCTAACGGGAAGCTTTAAATGCGCCTCGTGTAAACGATATGAACTTTAAGAAGTAGTGTACATCACTTAGATATTTTTAATGTGGAGAATATTGACTTTACAGTAAATCTGTGTTCCGTGAAAGTCTATACCTATTGGTATGAACTTATTGAAAATAACGTCTAAAGTAGACTGTTTGGATTTACCTCAAAGAGTAACTGAAGTCTACAATTACAAAAATGTATACTTCAGAGATTTGGGAATAAATCTCATTCATCCAACTTTCTCTGTGTAGCTCATTCCGTAGCTGAGATGTACAATGTTGAAATTTATTAACTCAGTAAAAATCTCACCAATGGGCATTATTTTGTGATGTACTTCCTGTACAACTCACATTACCTTCATGCACAGAATGTTGGAAGAGCGGGTTTGTGGTTCAAGTGGTTCTAAAACAGTATAAAAGTGATCAGGTTTTGGTACAAAATGCAGTGGTTTTTGGAGAAACACAGAGAACTTTAATCCGAGGGATGCAAAAGTGACATAACAAATTATTGCTCAATCTTCCATTTTTAATTGGGTGAACAACCTTTAATATTTATATCTCAGTGCATGAATTTCTGATGCAGATTAAAGTTAGGCAAATGACATTTCCTTTTCAAGCTTTGTAACATAAAGGCTTGAAATTTAGACTATAGGTCGCCTTAAAAGGTGGTACCTATGCTTGAAGGTATAGCACATAGATGAAGAATCGGAAGTAAGTAATCTTTCTGTGTTCGTCCATTGAACTAAATTTGTCCTAGGGAGTGAACAGCCGCAGACCTTGCTTCACTTTGAAAACTTGGGTTGTATATCTATTTGTTCTCTTCTCAATTTCTTCATACTGTAGCACATAAGATAATGCATATCACAGGTAAAACAATTACTAAGAGTTATCTTGCGTAGGTTTGTTTAGTTTTGCTCACTAGTAAAACAAAGAGTATCTGGACCTACATAATGTACCACAGTAGCTCTGTCAATTACTACTACCAGTACCTTTTCCAAAGTCTCCACGACTCTCTGCATGGCAACTAGCCGAAGTCTGAGGGCGAAAACCAAACGTTATTCCCAAAGAAGTCGTGCGCCCCAAGGAGTTACGTCCTCAAGGGACTCTCAGAATTAACGTTACTAATCTTTTGACCTTCAGACCTCTACACCATGCGTCTGTCATAAAAAGCTATATTCTAGAATGGCCAAAAAGAACCGATACTATACACATGATCTTCGCCAAAAGACCGGGGAGCGTTCTCAGCCAGTTACAAGTTCAGTGACTGCTTTCTCCCTATTGCGTTTGTGGTACAGACAAATGTTTTGTCTATAATGTTATGGATTACAGTAAAAAACTACAAAATTACCTGGATGGGTCACGTTATTGTCAAGAAATTTTGGTCTAAGAGACAAAAGGCATTGTTTCGTGGTAAATGAATAATATGTTCTCCCAAAACACTCAAACATGCAAAAAATTAACAGTCGTTAACTCCTGAAATGTGTAACATTTTTGGGGAAGTAAAGCTACACCCAGAATTTATTGGTGGCTAAATGGTTTCATAAACATAAAAGCTATTCTCTGTATGTGTCAAGTTGGTACAATAAAAATACAGTATGTCACTTTAAAGAGAATATCGAGCTTTTAATCTCTTGCATTAATACTTACAAACTAGTCAGGTTTGGAAGGAAACTGAAATATCCAGTTGGAACACATTCAATATGATTTTTGTCAAGGTCACTGCAAGACATAAAAGTAACAGATTTCATCATTACTATAATTGCCATCGTCGTCGTCATCATCGTTATAATCATCAACTTCGTCAAAGTCATCATCATCGTCACCATCATCATCGTCGTCGTCGTCATAGTCGTGATAGTCATCATCATTGTCGTCGTCATCATCATCATAATCGTCATCATCGTCATCATCATCATCATCATCATCATCATCATCATCATCATCATCATCATCATCATCATCATCATCATCATCATCACCATCATCATCATCATCATCATCATCATCATCATCATCATCACCATCATCATAATTGCCATCATCGTCATCAATGTCATCATCGTCGTTGTAAACATTTTCACTCCCTCTTTCATCTTTATGCGGATCCCATACAACTCCCCCTGATAATTTCCTTTCTGCACGATCTCTTTGGCCGTGACTTACCTAAAACGGGATCACCATTTTATCAACCTAGCAATGCAGGAGAGAGAAGTGAGGGGAATTACTTTATTTCCATTTTTTGGGAACTATGAAGTGAGGAAAGGGGATTGCTGTACTGCCTGCGTTGATCAGTATGATTAATTTGATGGTTATAATTTAATTGCTGGTGTTGATTGGAGGTTTAGTATTGCATATTAGAAAATTTTAACTTGCATTTCCATGGCAACGGGTGGTATCGACGAAGGAACATATCTCAACTGTCTTCCACTACAGTTGACAAACTTGCCATCTTCAGTACAGTCACACAAATCACAGGCTGGCCGATCTAAAACGATATGATATTGCACGAAATAAAGTGACGTGATGTGATGTGATATGATAATTTATTGTTCACAGTGTAGAGATTTGCCTTCCAACAGCGCTAAAATATAAATTATGTTACACAAATTAATACATATATAAAAACGACAGAGTTGCACAATCACATTTGTAGTAAATCCAACTTAGGCTGTAGAATAAAAATGCTGCAATAGTAATATTGTATTCTATTTGTTAGTCTATTGAACGTACCCCAGGGCACTGGTTCCCAACTTTTTCAGCTCAACGCCCTTTCACCGAATGAAGGTGGGCAAATACTGTCATATCAATAACATATTATTACAATGAATAATGCCAAGAAACGAATACAAGCACATATTATTATAAGGGGTACACTTACACCGCTTTTAAATGTGGGCCCGTCCTAGGGTAGTCCAAAGGCGTCGACGGGTTTTTTATTTGTAATGGCGAATCTTAAACCTGAAATTCACGACGGAAGTGAAGCTTTGATTGGGCTGAGGGACTGCGAAACAATTTAAGAAGTGGGGAAAATTTCGTGGATTCTACAGATACAGGAGTGTGGAGTGTTCCCTACGGGCTGTTCTACATCAGGCTTCTGAAGAGTGAAGACCTGTTCAAATTGGCCCTTGCGAAACAGTTCTGTAAAGCTGTCTTGTAGTAACCCAGTAACAGCCTTTCAATATTTTAGCTCACTTTACAGGTTGAGCACTTTACCATTGACTGGTTAACACCTTTTACGATTATATGTATATATATATATATATATACATATATATGTATAAAACATGGTAGATACTATTACTATGCAAAGAGTAGTTTTATTAAAACACAACGTTTCGGGTTTAAACCCTTCAACAAGATAAGAAAACGTTCAACTGACAAGGCAAGAGAGATAACATAATTCTTAACGATACGCTCAACTGAACATGGAAACCAAACAGAATTGGACGAGGACAAATTGCAACGAACCTAGATCATGGATGCGTTAGCGCCCATACCGTAAGATTTGGGTGCAGATACAGAAACAAATCTTTTTTATAAAGATAAGTTCAGAATAACTTCACTTTCTTGAAATAAGACGATCAATTACGTCACAAGTATACCAAGGAGCCCACTTACGTAAAAGTTTGTAAACAGCGCAAAGTGCTTTAACAAGAAGCAATCCACCACGAAATCTCATCTCCCTTAACTTCCCTACATATTTTGTGAATGAAATTTTCCACTTACTGACAAGCAGATATGGGCTAAACCCAGTGTTCCTCTAAGTTGTGTGACTCTTACTTTTGACCTCTGAGCCTTGTCATAAATTACGCTTCCACAGATTTTCAAGGTCAGGTACCCACCCATGAAGCTTACTTTTGATCAGATTTTATATTTAGGAGTTGAATCATACACGATTTTGCAAAATTTAGGCCACTTTAGACATGGATTCTTAGGAACCAAAAAAGAAATATTTTAAAATTTGTCTGATCGTCTCTACATTTTATGTGAATTGATGACTCTTTCTTATGTACTGATCAGCTCATAATGGAGAAAAACCAATTTGAGCTAGGTCGACGTTTTACGTCGGTTAGACGTCATCATTTACGCAATACATGATCAGGTACCTACCCACCAAGTTTGAACTTGATTAGACTTAAGGTTAAGGAAGATTTTGGAAAACGATATTGTGCTCATCATCTACACATTCTGAAACTCCGACAATCATACAGATCTTCACATTTGGCAAACAATCAAAAACCGTAATTCTTTCATTCTTTTAATTCAATTTTATTTGATACCCTGCCGAAGGCAAAGGAATCCATGCAATCCCGGAGGCAGATGCATGTGTGTCCTTGTGAATGTGCGTGTATGTTTGTGACGCTTAGCATGTAAATACAATATCCCAAGATAGAAACAGTGGGTACTTTTCATAATTGGCATTTAGATTTGTCATATTTTGAGAAAGGTTTCTACCATTTTTGATGAAGGTACTGATCATTTGAGGTCACTTAAGGGCAAAAACCGAAAACTTTGTAAATTAACGTAATACTTCAAGATAGGAATGATGGATACTTTACATACTTAGTAAACAGTTTTGTCATGTTCTTTTCAAGAACAAGATCAGCATTGTTTGTGGTGGCAGTCAAAGTTCATCTGAGGCCACCATAGGTGACACTACGAAAATATTGCTGGCTGGTTGTAAACATGATATCTCATGATGGCAATGATGGGCACTTTTCATACTTAATGTATAATTTGAGGTACTTAAAAGGTTCCTTGAGCTTTTGAAGGAGATCAAAGGTCATCTGAGGTCACCAGAGGTTAAAGCTGAAAACCTCGTAGACAGTATATTTTAAGATAGCTGTGATGGATACTTTTAATACTGAAAGTATAGCTTTCAGTCATTTTAAGAAAAAGAATCGTATTGTTTTTTGGGCGGTCAGAGGTCATATAAGGTCACCAGAGGTCAATCGGTGAAAATCTCGGAAACACCTAATCTTATACACTTTAACCTTGATTTGTCTGTAGTTGAGCATGTGGATGTTCCACATTAAATTTGAGGGGAATCATGTTTTCATGGAATTTAAAGGTCACCTGAGGTCAACGGAAGCCAAATTATGTATAACTTATGAACACCAAGAAGTGTAACATTATGATCAACATACAATATATTTAATACAATAAATTTAAACGTCCTTATCTTTCTTGGAGGGTGTGAAAGGTCATTGAGGTCATCGGAAGTCAACGGGTGAACATGGTATTTCAAGAAGTGAAAATTTGAGGGATCTGCCACTAAGCATGTAGACACTTCACATTGAGCTCAAGAATTAGAGTGATTTTGATAAAGGTCAAAGGTCATGTGAGGGTACCGAGGTCAAATGAGGAAATCTCGTTCAACAAAATAACACAAGAAGGGTAACATTGAGTGATCCCTTTCTTGCATGTAGCTGCTCCACATGAAGTTAAAGAATCCTACACTGTTTGGTGGTAGTCAAAGGTCATGTGAGGTTACCAAAAGTCAAACTTCACAAAACATTGGTAAGGTAAGCATCTCGTGACAATTAATTTTTATATATCAAGGTCTTTCATCCTGTTTTAGCCCGGAAAGGAATCAAAGAGAGTCCTTTTTGGTTTAGTTTTGTCTTTAATTTTATATATTCCTTGGTTTTGAAGGAAAGTGGGAAGGGGGTGGTGGTAGACTGTCAAGCACCCTTCTGGCTACGCTTGTGATATATATATATATATATATATATATATATATATATATATATATATATATATATATATATATATAAGGTCAAAGTACTGCGTAGCACTTATGAGGTAGGTAGGTAAAAATGAAGTAGTAAATAGTGCTAAAAGTTTGTGAAAAATTCCACGACGTTTCGGGTTTAAACCCTTCATCAGGTGGCAAAAATGCAACTGATCGTTGACACGGCCAAACGTACAATTTAAAAAAAAAATACACAATACAATTGGGCACGGTAAACCTCGGCTAGGAAAACAGACAGTGTTAAGTGGTTACCACAAGTCAAAAAAATGTAGGAATTGCTGCGTTATAACAGTTCAAGTCTAACGTTCAGACCATGTGGGGACAGGGTTCCAAGTTTCATGATTAGGCGGTTTTCGGCAGCTAGGCGGTCATGATCGGAACCTCGACACGAGATGGCCGCCGAAACCATCAAGTCACGGATCGAGCATGTTGACGGGGGATTGAAGTGGGTGGCTACCGGGAACCCTGGGAGGTTCTGTTTGATTGATCTCAGGTGCTCGGTGACTCGGTCAGCAAGACGACGTTTTGTTTCTCCCACGTACAGTATATTACAGCGTTTACATACGAGAACGTAAACAACATTGGCTGAAGTACAGGTAAAATGCTGATGAACGTTAAAACGGTTGTTGTTGGGACCTACAATGGAAAGGTTTTTGTCATAACTGACCACCGGGCAAGTATTGCATCTCCCACGGTTGCAAGGAAAAGTTCCTGGGGTGTCAGGCACTACTGCTTGAGGTTGAGAGGCACGGACCAAGTGCTTAGATATGTTCTTTTCAATTCTGAATGCCGTGATGGGGGGATCAGGGAAATGGTCACGGGTGGATGGGTCATGACGGAGGGTCTCTACATTCCTGTAAATGGCACGTACAATGGGGGTTACAGATGGGTGAAAGGATAGGACCAACGGGATACGTCTGGTGGGTGTATGGTCAGTTTTGGGGGCAAGGGCAGAGGCTCTATCAATTCCTTGTATGCGTTTCAGGGCATTGGAGAGCACTCTTTGTGGATATTGGCGTTGTTCAAAGAAAGAAATAATCTGCTTGGAAACTTTAGCGAAATCCTGGTCGTCGGAGCAAATCCGTCTGGCCCGTAAAAGTTGTGAGAAAGGAATCGAATTGGTACAAGATCTGGGGTGGTTGGAAGGGTACATGAGGTAGTTGTGAGAGTCAGTAGGCTTAAAGTGGAGATTGGACTTGATTTGACGGTCGGAGATGGATAGTTCCGTGTCTAAAAACACTACTGAGGAGTTGGAAATACAGTGAGTGAATTTCAAAAACGGGCAGAACGTTTCAGGAAAGTTAATGAACTTTTCCAAATCGTTTCGAGGACCCACTGCGACCCCAACAATATCGTCAATGTACCTTTTGTAAAGTATGGGCTTGATCCCGGTGTATCGTGAGAACAACTGCTCCTCAAAGTGGCCCATGGTGAGGCAGGCCACAGAAGGTCCCAGTTTAGTGCCCATAGCTACTCCTTTAATTTGGCGGAAAAAACGACCATTGAACTGAAAGCAATTTTGTGTGAGGACTAGTTCAGTCAAGCGAAGAAAGGTGGTGGTAGGGATGCTAGGGTCCTGGCGTTGATCAAGGTAATGGCGTATGGCTGCTAAAGCAGCGTGATGGGGGATTGAAGTATAGAGGCTGCTGACATCCATGGTGAATAAAGTACGTTCACTGGGATTCTCAGGAAACTCAAAATTTTGAATTAACCTAAGGAAGTGAGGAGTATCCTGGATAAACGAAGGTAGGGTTGAAACTAATGGGGAAAGTACAGAATCTACGTACTGTGAAATCAGAACCGTGGGGCAGCTGTGGGAAGACACAATGGGACGACCAGGATTATTGGCCTTGTGAATTTTGGGCAGTAGATAGAAATTGGAGATTTGTGGGCAAGGGTGCAGAAGGACTTTAGCCGATTCAGGAAGATGTTTTTGACTTACAAGGGTAGCTAAGGTTTTCTTGACCAAGGTTTGGATTTCAGAAGTGGGGTCCATCGGCAGTTCGGTGTATGCTGTTTGGTCTGAGAGTTGTTTCTCAGCTTCAGAAACATAAAGATCTCGACGCCAAACAACAGTGGCACCGCCCTTGTCAGCAGGCTTAATAATCAAATTCTTGTTCTTCTTGAGGGACAGAAGAGCCTTCTGCTCGTCCAAAGAAATGTTACGAAAGGGAGTTACTTTGGGAGGAAGGAGACGTTCCAAATCGGCATTAATGGACTCAATTACACTGTCCAGGAAATTGCTTTTACCAGGTTTAGGGGTCCATGGAGATCGCTTAGACTGAAATGAATGGAAAACGTCCTCCGATGAAGTGTTGTCGGTTTCATCGGAATCTCCAAAATGTAAGCGAAGGCGGAGCCTCCTGCAGAACGAGGCCACGTCTCTGCGGATAGAAAACTCATCTGGAAGGGGGTTCAGGGGGACAAAATTCAAACCTTTTGAAAGGACTGAACGTTCAGGGGAGGATAATTTCATGTCAGAGGGAATGGTGACGACTAATCTAGTGTTAGGAGTACGGTCACTGCCAGGGGTTAGAGTGGAATGCTCCTTGGGTAACAAGGAAGCTAAGGTCTTAGATTTGGATTCTTGTAAAAAGTTGTAAAGTTTACGGTTATAGACATGGATGTGAAAATGTACTTCGCCAGCGTTAGGGAGTGAATATATATATATATATATATATATATATATATATATATATATATATATATATATATATATATAAGTGTAAGAAATGTACAAGTTCAAAGAGAGACTGGACGTCGCTTTATGTCTTTGATGTTTATTTTAACAAGCTTTCGGGCCGTTTGGCCTTCATCAGGTTCTGAAACAAATACAATAATCAATATGTGAGTGCTAGGCCTACTTTTACCAAGATATTAACATGTATAAAAATATGTAAAATTATTGGAAAAGAAAGAATATATAACTTACATGTAGAAATTGACCTTGTTCGTAGTTTGGCGTTGTGGTAGTTGTGTGAGTTGTTATGTCTGTTAAGTGAAGTGTGTCGTGATCACGTGATGAGGCTATGGGGCATTTGTGAATGGAAAACTTAGCCTCAAGCAGGATTCGAACCAGCGACCTCCCGCATACAAGGCGGATGCTCTGACCATTGAGGCTCAGTTGACCGCGTTCTACCACATAGGCTCAGTTGACCGCGTTCTACCACATAGGCCTCAATGGCTCAGTGGTCAGAGCATCCGCCTTGTATGCTGGAGGTCGCTGGTTCGAATCCTGCTATATATATATATATATGTTTCCATATATATATATATATATATATATATATATATATATATATATATATATATATATATATATATCATGCAAGTCTTCAGGGTTAAAAATTAGTCATTTGTTGAAGGAAGACATTGAACATAAGCTGAACAGTAGTTATATAAGGTTCAAGGGTTTAAAAAGTTTCTTGACACCGTGCACATCGTTAAGGCAATTTTGAAGGGCGCTAACTTCAGAATTCCTTTTAACCGATAATGTTGCCCAAATGGGGCTCCATTAACTTGTCCTGGTAAATATCAATCATGCAAGATGTTGCAAATATCAGTCATAGGAAATGTCTTTCTTGACCCCCTTTCATTAGAGGTAAAGTTGTTAGATTACTTTAAATAAACTATGCTGTAAGCACTTTTCACGTGTACTCTACAAGCTGCTGGGTAAACTTCTATCCCGGTTAGTAACGTATGCCTCCTGCTAAAATGTTGGATAACAAATTACCCAAGATGGCTACAAATGAAACCATTGCTTGGTAAGGTTTTACCCAACGAGAGTTATTTTTACCAACTTAGCTAGATTTGTAAGCAAATTTTGCAGGAGGCACACGAAACCAACCTGGGTAAAAGTTTACCCAACTTTTTTTTAGACTGTACCATCAGTACCTTAATAATTTCTATGCTGGAGGTCACAGCTCCTGGAAGTAGTTGTTGTTTCGGTAACCAATAGGACCCGTTACATACAATGTACGTCTGACGGTGATTATGTTAAAAAAAACAGGGGCGAGGCAACGTCGGTGAAATAAGTCCTGTAGCCAAGTTGCAAATCATTCTGTAATATTTCGTAGCTAATTTCAGATTATGGGAGGATAGAAAATCCGTCTCTAACGGATGTCATGATCTGCGGCATGACGTATTTTAAAGAGACTCCTCAAGTATACGACCTACCTAGCTGAAAAAAATGTGTTTTCTCTTCTGGACATTAGCTTATTATTACTTACATTACTCCCTCACACCTCCCCATAACCTCCAAATTTGAGAGAGACCTTATTTTCAAGACTAAATTGTCTTGTATGCCTATGATTAATCTTACCTTCCGTCCTTCCTCTTAGTCTCTATAAATTGTCCTTTAAGTAAATTGTCCTTTAATTCTTAAATACCTCGTTTCGTTTCTGAAGAAAGTGCACACACGGCATTGGGCTTTGGAGACCGTCGCCACGGGTGGACATGTAAGTGCCTTGCCTGGAAATTTCAAAGATGCTTATCTTACCCTTTCAACATGAGCAGTTCGTAAGAGAGCATCAACCTAAGACCCCTCACTTTGAAATTTCTTTAAAATACCAATCATATGTGGTTAAAAGAATCTTAGCGTAGCATCAATGAAAGATAACCTGAGCCATGAAAGGACGATTTGATATTCTCTTGTTCATGTACGGATAGAAAGGATCAGAAAATTCTTACCAGAGACTTTACACTGGTTGGCATCCGCAATCTGGCTTGTTGTCACAGACAGTGAAAGGAAAAACATCAGAGACAATATGGTGTTAAGACATCCATACGAAAGTGGCAAAGTAGCTTTGGTAGACATCTTCGTAAAAGGCATCAAGAAAAGTGTGCTAGATTCCAAATAATGAATTATGAAAATATTCCCAGATTTTGGTTCCGTCTTTCTGAAGACACCTTACAAAAATAAAATGTATATATAGTTCCGCTTACCGAGTACATAAACAAATTATTAACTTATAGTCCCGCTTACCCAGCAAAGGTTGTAAAAAGCAAAATACTTATTTTGGGAGCAATCCGTCACGCTCTGTTACAGGATTATGCCAACATGGTGAAAAGAGAGACCGTTTACAAAAATAAGTGACCCGAAACCTTGATAAAATCTACCAACCTATATGGCAAACAACTATGCCTGTAAACTCTTTAAGGAAACTATTAATCAGCTTGATGAAAGTAACCAAAATAGAGTCTTTTTTTGTAAATATTGGATTGTATATGTTTAATCAAATATTTTATTGTGCTCCTGGCTGTGTCCTTTAGCGCTTGCATGTTTTACTTACATTATGTCATCCCTCCGTAAGGAGGATGAGCCTGTTGTAGTTACTTTGAATGTCGGACTGTGTCCTTTCGTGCTTGCATGTTGAAGCGGAAGTTGAACGTTAACGGGACAACTAAAGTTCCGCGTTTGCAAGCAGTGATCTTTTTTGAATTACTAATCAGTTCGGTATTCCCCCTCATGAATAGGGCCAATTATGTAATGATAAGCAGAATCACAAAATTATCATAAAATGTGCTTTATATTTATCACGTGCCAAATTTCATCCCATAAAGATACAATCCTAGATCATTTAGGATACATGCCCCTTCCACTGGGACCGTAAAATAACTGCTCAGGTAGGGGTGGGACCGGGAAACTTTTGTCTGTAAAAGGTCATTTTGATAGTCATTTATTCATTTGCGGGTCAGTGGCGTCACAGACGGTGAGAGGGCACGAAGCTTTATTCATAAGGCTCTGGCTCAGAGCCCTAGTGGGTCTCAGGGTGGTAATCCCAAGTGGTAAATAGAAGTCATAGAAGCTCTAGATTGTGTAGAAATTTGTAGGGATTAAAGTGAAGCATTCATCTACTGTCTGTAAATGACATTGGTTGGCGAAGCTCAAAAAACCAGAAGTATCATTATCTGACCTGCAGTTTCACGTATATATGCATTTATAATGAAAGGGGGCCTTCAGCAAGGAATATGCATTCGAGGTTAAAATGAGGGGACAATTTTGATCCCTCCATTTGCTTCTGCCGCCACTTATGGAGGTCTGACGGTGGTCCACGAAAAACTTTGATATTAAACACCGTTAGAGGTGTTTACATGAAATCTGGTAATTGAGATGATTTACACACTTTTAAGCGCACTTAGGAGCGAATGTAACTCGACGTATTGGTTATATTTTATGTCAATTTTATGAACACCGAGAACTCAGCTAGAGAAACTTTTTGATCTCTTTTTAGCCCTTTTTGAATTTAGTATCTCAGTTTTTCAAACGCCTTCCTGTCGCCCACAAAGCT